>JAPHMX010000004.1:0-2400000 GCA_028828415.1 Cordyceps cateniannulata | reverse complement strand
ACAAGGCCACAAAAGAAACAGCAAGCCTGCAGAGTGTTTCAAGTTTTTGGCGGGCTGGCGGGCTGTGGTGGAGAGACGATGACGGAAGCTAGAAGAAGCCATGGAGATAGTTTATAGAGGGTGCATGACGGCGTGGCGTGGCTGGAGGAGCTGACCGGTCTCGAGTCGAAACCATGGAACAGGCAAAGTCATAGTTTGACTCGGCAGCTGCGGGTGGGCTGTGGCAAGGTCAACGTCGCTTCAAAGTTGTTTTAACGCGCAACCGGCTGACCACGCGGTCGGCAGTGGACAAGGTTCGACGGCGCAGACGGGTTTGTCGGGCCTCGACGGTCGAGACAACGGCCGCGAGGCATACTCCGTCCAAGAAATTCAGTCTTGCTCGGCTTCCACGGTCGTTGCGGAACACGGGAGCGCCGCATTCGGATTTAACCTTCTTGGCAAGCGGCGGCAACGAGACAGGTAATTAAGTGACAAGTAGTATCATGCAGCGCATCGGGAGATGGCCCTGTGGGAGGGATGCGTGTTGCTGTAAAAGCAATATTTGGCTGGAATTTGGCGCCCATAGTATGATGCGGTGCTGGTGTGACTTTGGTGGAAGGGAGGGCGAGATGAAGGCTGTTCCCAAGTAGTTACGAAGAGCAAGCCAGCACGGGGCTTGGTGTCGTGGTGGGGGGCGGGCCGAGATGATGACGACGAAAGCGGCACTGGAGTTGAATCTGTCATTATGATGTCTATGATCAGAACAGCCTGGCAAGTGCAGAAATGACGAGATGAATGGTTCGTGGTGACCTCAAAGTTAGCAGGCCAGACGAAATGCCCAGCGCTGTGCCCTGTCGATGTTGCTGTCCAAGCCGCGTTGCAACACTAACTAGCAAGCTGCGTGGCCGATGCAACACACCATTAGCAACGCGCCCAACATGGTGCGCTTGCCGTACAAATGCAGCGTGCTCGTAGTCTCAAAATGGGCAGCGATGCCAGGTTAGCGAAAGGCGACCGTGCGGTGATGAAACCATCTTGGTGATGAAGGTGAGATGTGACGGGACGGGGCTGCCTGGGCTGGGTGGGAGCTGGGGCTGCTTGGTGAACACTGTCGGCCGATGCACCAGCCACGGGGAATTGTCAAACGGTTATCGAGGATCCTGTGCTTGAGCCACTTCTAGTTATGTACTTTCATCCACCACCAGCGATTGGGCATGAATTTGCCATGACATGGTGGCACCGGCCGGCATGAAAGCAACAGAGTTTTTTCTGTCTGATTGCTGCGGGTGGGTATCAATGGCTGTCGCCACTAATGACGGCCATCCGTATCTCGTCTCGTTCCCTGCCTCATTGCCTCTGCTCTGCTTGGTCGTAAGCTTCCTTGTGAGCCGCTGCTGTTTTGTCCCACTGCAGCCCGTGTTGGCGGTGGGAAGTGGACTGGGTTGGAGGCTGTCTGCCTGTCTGTCTGTGGTTGACCGGTTTCCGAGGACAGGAGCCTTCCACTTTACTGGTTGGGCCCTGGCACAGGTACGAGGGGCGGGCGTCTCCTGTGTCCCGTTCGGCCGCCGCCCTGTCGTCTGCCCATGGCGAGATGGTGCAGGGCAGATGCAGGAGGACGTGCATGGTGTGCAGCTTGTGCAAGTCGCGCAGATGTGGCCTTGTCGGCGGTGGGTAGATGCTGATAGAAGTGGTAAACTCAGGAGTTGATCAGGTACAGTAGGTACGGAGTCGGCGACGCTTTGCTTGCCCAACATTGGTTGCTTTGCCATGTTTTGCTTGCCTGCCAATCTGCCTGCCTGCCTGCTGGCTCTGCATTGTCTGTCCATCCTGTGCAAGTGGAAAATCATCGTGTTGCAACGGGTCCACACAAAGGTTACCCGGCCCGCCAAGCCACAGACAGGGCGGGCAGTCAAGCCACTCAACCACTCACCACCTAATTAAAGCGTGCAGAAGACAGCAGACAACAGCATCGTCAGAGAGGTGTGGTTGAGTGTTTGGCTGTGTTTAGTGCATTCGGTGAATTCTCTGATTAAAATTAGCACACAATGTTTCTGTCAGCAGGTACCTGGAGGCTCCTTGGCCAGCTCCCAGGCTTCCCGCCAAGGCGGCCGCCCAAGTTTCCAGGTGCTTGCCCCCAGTAAACTTTGGCTGCTCCTGCTGAAAATGTCCCCTCCTGCCCCCAATTTAGCGCGCACCCGGTGGTGAAGACAGCTCCGTAACGGACCATTTTTAGTGCCAGCCACTCCCCTTCTCCTTTGTGCTGTGTTTCTGTGTTGCAGGTAGGTACCTACCTTACCCAGGCAAAAGGTACCTTAGTACCTTTTACTACCTAGTACTAACCTACCTAACTACCTACAGGTATTAAGGTAGGTAAGTAGCTGTACTTGGACTCCAGAGGAATGGCTCCCATTTTTTATCGCGTTGGATCCCGCACCGCCTTGTTCCAGGCTTTTTCCTAGTTAGGTACATATATTTACTAGTCCACCGCCTCCCCGAACAGGTACCGTTTAGACGTACCAGCTCGGCTTGCTGGCTGCTGCCAACTTCCCTGGTCCGCTGCACCTCTTCCCTCTTTTAGCATCTCGCCTTCTGACCTTGGCAACTTGGCACCACCGCCACAATCCATCTCGCTGCCTCACCCATCCCCTCGCACCAAACGCCCGGCGATCATCCTCTTCTTCCCCTTGACATCTAATTCCCCATTCTTGACTGCTTACCGTCATACACTTTTTTTCTTATTATTATCTTCGTCCTCTTCTCCTCATCTCTGGGGTAGCCTTGTTCGCTTTTCCTTCTACTCCATTCAGCCTTAGATCTATCGACACCGCATTCCGCTCCGGCTGATCATCTAGTTAGCGCCTTGCCCAACGCATTCTGTCGGTAGAAGCCGATCTTGAGTCTCGCATCCATCCTTCGTTGCATACCACCGCGTCGCGCTCTTGACCACTTAACCAACGTTCTGTCCTGGCCGCAATCGTCTCATCCATTGTTACTCGATAACTCTCTCTGCCCCCGACGTTAACCCCCCAACTCGACCCCGACTCCGCCTCTCGACTCGCGGCAAACCATTCAGTCCACGTCATCGCAATTGCTCTGCCCGCCGCCAGTCTTGCAATATTTGCATCACAGTCGCCTCGGGATCGAATGACTCTCTGGCTGTTGCCCCGCTGATACCATCCTACGACAATGCCCCAACGAGCTTCCGCGAACACAGCTACATTCACCTACGATATATTCGTCACTGCGCCAGAGCATTAGCATCGCAGTCCTCGTACGCCGCGCCGCGTTACAATGGCCCTCTGGCCGTTCCGCAGGAAGACGGTGCACTCGCCGTCACGCACCTCTCACCTCGACTATAGCGAAGATTCCCCAACGCGTCAGCAGATGACTGCCGTTCGTCCCACTGACAGCCGCAACAATCGCGCCAGCGCTCCCGCCCCCAGAGCTAGCGTTCGCAAGAAGCAGCGCCCCGAGCCGAACAAGCTCCAGAGACGCGTCAGGACCTACAGTTTCTCACCCAACCGTCACGAAATCATCCGGGTCGATCCCAGAGGCCGACCGCAGCAATATCAACACGATCAAGGCGATTCCACCTGGACCCGTGCCCCAACCCTGTATCTGAAGCGCGACCCTCACCACCCGCCCATCGCAAGGCGTAAAAGTAGCAAGCGTCGCCATGAAGACCACGAGCGAGAGGCGGAAATCAAGGCTATGAGCTACTACATGCCGAAAGTCCCGTCAGATCGTCCGCAGCAGGGCAGTGGCAAGTACAGCATCAAAAGGAGCAAAACCAGCCGGCATTCCGATCATTTAAGCAAGAGAACCTCGGATATTTCGCTACCTTTGCCCGACTCCCTACAATCAAGCTTGTCTGGAGACTCTGACATGACCTCCTACCAAGTTTCCATTTTCGACTCGCTTGCCCCTCGCCCAACTCTTCGCTATGGTACAGGTATCAAACGTACACCCTCGCGCGCTTCGGCCTCGGCGCACCCAGTCTCGCCCAAGGGACTGCTCTCGGGAGGCAATGCCATTTCGGAGGAAGTCATGCATCCGCGTAAACGCATTGACGACTTGGCTGACGACTTGGACGCCAAGGCGCTCCGCGAGCTGATGGATAGAGACACTAAGAGACGCCAGCGCGCACGTACCCGAGAGCAGGCTAAAACGGAGAAAAAGATTGCCGACGCAGCCGAACGGCACAGGCAAGAAGCAGATGAAGCGAGAAAGTCTGGGTCACCTTCCCCCTCCAACATGGAGCGTGGCGTAATGGGCCGTGAGCTTGTCGGCTTGGGTCTGGATCCTGCCTCCACGGTCGTCACTTCTTCGCGCCAGCGTACCTCTCAGTCATCAGAGCCCACTACGGCCAATGAATCGCAAGCACCTCTGCAGGTATTTCATCGAGTCGATACTCTTCCCACCGAAGACGCTGAGCGTGACACCGAAGCTTCATCTGGACATCCTGTGGCTCAATCTATCGACCAGCAGGAGCCTAGTGTAGCTGCGCCGCCAGCCTCTCGCCTCTCGGGCCTATTGAGAACCAAAAAGTCCCGCTCCAAATCTACGCTCGCGTCTGACAAGGACAAACTCGCTGTTCCCAATGATGGGGAGTATGCGCGAAAGGGCTCTGAAGCAAGCCTGGGAAAAGCTGCTCGTCTGTCCATTTCCTCGTTACTGAAATGGAATAGCAGGAGCAAGCGCGGCTCCGGACCCTCGTCATTCTCCAACACGTCGAGAGAGGAGATGCAGGCAGTGGCCTCGGCGCAAGCGCAAGCTGAAGCACTCGCTAAACTGCAGGGAGATGATCTCCGGAGTGGCTCTACAGATAACCTGCGCAGCGGCAGCTCGTTATCTGGCAACTACGTTGCTGGGAAACTTGGCGCTGCGCCGAAGCGCACGCGCTCGCGCTTCCGTGAAGACCTCGACGACTTCCCAACACCACCCGACTCACGCGTGCAGTCGCTAGATGCTGAACCTCCTGTGCCCAACATTGCCGACTCAAAGTATAGCCACGGCACACAGCCTATTCCGATCCCCGGTCATGGAATGCCGGCTGCATTTACACAGCGTTCCGTTGAGAAGCTGCGTGAGAAAGCTTTGACGGAAGGCTCGGGAAGCTACACCGCGCCCTCGCCAGACCAGCCTCTGTCCATGTCCCTGGCGTCGATCGATTCTGAGGGCTCCTGGCTATCTGGTGGCGGTGGCATTCGCCGATCTGGCGCTATTAGAGACAGCCTGCTTCGTGCCAATCGCCAAGCTCAGCGGGACAGTTCCCCCGTTCCGAGTCTCGACGAGGATCTAGGCATCACCGAGGATGAGTACATGACGCGCCTTGCCCCCACTCACCAATCTCATGGAGTTCCTAAGAGGCGCTCAGAGGAAGGTCGTCCCAGCAGTGACGAGGACGAGAGTGAGTTGAAATGGGGTGCAGTTGGCGCCCGTCCACAGTTTATCCACCGAGTCAACCGTGGAACGGTGCACAGTCAGCAGGCGCTTGTCAACATTGATTCCGCCGACGAAGAAAGCATCATTGAGGCCTCAATGTAGACATGGTTTGTTGAGACCGAGAGTGCCTTGGCGGGAAACAGCCGCTCAGTTGAACCTAGTTGCAAAGAGATGCGACACTATTCTGGACATATATCATCTCCTTTGTCTATCACAATACCCATCTTGGAAACCCCCCCAAAAAAACGAGCAAAATCAACTATCGACTAAACAGAACCGAAAAAAAAACGAAACCTGAAAAAGAAGAAAAAAAAACCCGGAAACACCAAAATATCCAGAATGGTCAACTCTTTCAGCGTGTCAGCGTGTGCGTGCGCCATTGCCACCAAACTCACGCTTTGGTTAAAGCAGGCCTCCCCGCTACGGGAGACTGAAATTACTTCACAAAACTTTTTTTCCGCCTTGCTGCCTTTATGTTGCTTTCGTGTACACATGATACCCGCTACCTGACGGAGGCGCAACGGGCCACGACTTGCTTTGTGCTACATAAAGTATTTGTGCTGTGCGCATCGGGCAGGAGCTATTTATGTTCTTTTTGCTTTCTATGGAGTTTATTATATGGCATAGCCTGGCTGTTTATTTATGGATTAGTAGCTCTTTGGATTTTTGGGGGGGGGGGGGGGGGGGTTCGTTGGATGCATACGATGAAAAGAGCTTGGGCTAGCTGGATGGAAGGGACTAGGTTCGCTGCACATTTGATCTTACTTCTTGGCCCCGAGGGGTATTTTGTTTCTATATAGTCTACATATTTAGCCAGTCTTGGACTGCGTTTTTTGTTTTCAGAGGCGTTTTGCGCTCATTTTCTGGTTGTCGTCTTTGGCATACCGAGGCAAGCATATACGGTATGTTTATCTATATGGGCTTTTCTAGTGTAGCTTTCTGCCATTCCTCTTGGCTTGCAGGAGTGATTTGACACGCATTTTGAAGAGACATACAACGGCTTCTTGAATAATTGGATTTTGTACTTGATTGTCGGGCAAGGACGGGTTGCGAGCAGACGATTCCTTGATGAGTGAGAGTGGTGGTGGTGGTGGCTTGGTGAATGTCAAGTGGCGAGCCGCCGATGCGGGGTTCCGAGGATCAACAAAGCGTGCCGTAGGTACACTGGAGAATAAAGACGCCCACGGCAGCAAATATTGGGTTGGGTATTGACGGCCTTGACAGCCACGTTCTTACAAAGTCAACACGGCTATTACCGAAATGTCGTATTATGCATGAGAGCCAAGAGCACCCGTATTCAACCGTGATGGAGAATGCCGGATCCTACATTATGTACAACGTCAACCACCAACGTCATATCAGAGGGCAGATGAGGGGAGGAGGGCGCCTTGACTGGGCTCCAGTTTTAGGCCACATGAGCCCAAGACTTTTGGGCCATTTATTTCCCGCTTGTCAAGTTTGATTTTTTCCACTAACGTTAGGTCAGTAGGTAGGTAGATTGGTAGGTAAGTAGGGTGGTAGGTACAGGTCTGAGGTATGAGGCGCTCTCGGCCTATGACAACCCCGCCATTAGCACGCATTACTTTTTCGCAAGTGGGTGGGAGAAAATAGGCTGCCCATCTGCCCAGGCCCGCTGCCCCCCCCCCCCCGGCTTTTACCGACTAACCGGATGGGCGGCCGCCGTTTTGCATTCCTCCATCCAAACCTGCCGACACAAAACGACGATACACAAAGAGCGACAGCTGCACGTCTGTTGCTATTCGAAAAGGGAAGCGAAGAAATTTCACGTCGCGGAGAAAAACGAGTACAGTGCCCGTGATTATTGGCCGCCGCGATCGCCTTGTGGAAGCCCGTCGACGAGTTGAAGACGGGAAGCACACGACGGAAAACGAGCAATCACATCCCCGCGCAAAACACGAACAGCGAACAGGAGGCAAACAATAAGAGCAAGCTCTTCCACAATCGCCGCAGTCGCTTCCTCTACTTCCGAGAGGCAGCGTGGGTGAAACGCGCCCGACGACTGACGACCGGCGGGGTCACATCACCAACCCCCGACACAACCTCCACCTCCTTCCGAATCATGCCTTCGCAACGCCCCTACTTTCTCTCATCCTTCATCGCCGCCTTCCGCCAGCAGCCCACGCCGTCTCCCTCCAACCAGGGCGCGGGCGCCGGCAAGCAACACACCACCAGCACATCATCGGCATCACCAGCCCAGCAGCATCAGCAGACGACATCACCATCGTCGTCGTCGTCATCGCCCGGCCCGACGAGCAGCGCCATCGCCGCAGCCGCCGCAGCCGCCAGCCATCACCACCGCCACGGCGTGACGCTGCACTCACCCCAGACCACCAGCAACGCCGGCGCAGCTGTCGGCAGCATCCCTATCCCCGGCGGTGGTCGTCGTCGCGGGAGCGACTCCAGCAGCGAGGGCTTCCGCGACGTCCTCGGCGCGGACAAGTGGTATATTGGCGGACGCACGGCCACGGGCGAGGAGCGCTTCTTCAAGCTCGGCGTCGTCCGGCGCGTGCGCAGCAACGACGGCCTGAGTCTGGACCGGCTGAGCCTGTAAAAACGCAGGAAAAAGAAAATTACTGGATGTGAATTTGGGATCATGACAAAGAGACGAAAATGAAACGTGGAAAAATCTTCAAAAATATTGCTTGCTTCTCTGGGAAACGGAAATCTTGTCAACGAAGCAGACGGTTCTGGATATCGAGAGGGACACGGTTTCTTGGTGACTGCGCACGCGCGGGTGCTCTCACTCTTCTTTAACGGCGCTTTGGCATGGCGTTGTTATTTCATGATTGATGATCAGTTTTCTTTTTTTTCTATCTGACTATATACAGATGAGGCGACGCATAGTTATGCACTTGGCCTCCCAAGCTCAATAGCTGAAACACACTTTACCAGTCACGCTTCTCTACAAAGACAACCACGCCAACAGCAATAGCCAACGAGCAAATATTATACATTAAACACAGTAGATGCATCTACCACATGAACCGCTGCAGGTTGCCCCCCTCCAACACCGTTCCGTCTTCGGCCCGCCACACGTACGGCATGTACAGAAAGACATACCCCGTCGCGAGGTTGATGGCCATATGCCAGACGCTCTCCAGGAACAGCCGCAGGTCGTACGTGCTGCTCCAGTGCGCCAGCGCCTCGGCGGCCGCGTTGCCCTCTAGGAACCCGCCGCGCAGGTGGTCCTGGAGCCGCCACGCGGGCACCATGAGCCGCCACATCACCCACGGAAGGATAAAGTAGCGCGGCTCGACGAGAGGCGCCGTGATAAGCGACAGTGCCGTCGCGAGTAAGAAGACGAGCCCCGTGGATGTGGATACGGACTTTTTCGATAGGTACAGGCTGTCCTGCTCGAGGCGCGTCTTGAGCGCCGCCTCGCTGGCCTTGCGGCTTTCGGCCGTGGATGATGCTTCTGGCAACCGCGGGTACGAGGTGCTGGTCTGTCGCTTGACCTTGGACGACGATGGCGGCGTCCAGAACGGGTGGCTGACAAAGGCTGTCGGCTGCTCCTCGCCCGACCAGCCGTTATGGCCGCCAAGCGCGTCCCAGACGACCCAGCGGCAGAGCGTGTATGGCAGCACAAGGGCGAGGCGGAGGGTGGCGCCGCGGCGGATCGTGTAGCGGAACACGTAGAACATGTAGTGCCGGTTGTCGGCGAGCGTGAACGGGTGGACCACGGTATTGAACCGAACAACGGCGAGGGAGAGGACGGTTGTGGCGGCCAGGTACGCGGGCCAGAGGACTTTGGATTGGAAGAAAAGAATTGTAGCAGGGAGGGGGTCATTGCTAGCTTGAACGGGTCGCGAAATCGGTTTAGCAAGCGTGCTGAAAAAGGAAGCGACCAGGTTGAGGAAAGACAGGCCGGAGGGGAGGAGAAGAGGGAGCGAGAAGAAGGCGAAGAACGGCCAGATGTATAGCATCTGAGCAAGATGAATCGTGGCGACGTGGTTGGACTTGTCCCCAAGCACGACGCTGCCATTCCACTGCACAAATGCGGCAAAGGAACCGAGCACGGTGATGTAAGGCCAAATCTGTCTGACCACCCGTAGAGGGTTGCAGATGGCCGCGATGCCAACGCTTAGCGCAGTAAAGACCATGTCTGCGCCTGTTAGCCTTGGCTATTGGGTTGACTGCTAACAACGTTTACTCACCATCGGGATATGCTTTGTGAATAGGCAAGTCATGGACATCGCCCACTGAATACCTCCAGGCAAAGTACCGGCACTGTTCCCCCCACGACTTTATCGCCGGCTGATCTACCCTCTCCGGCCGTAGCGTCTTGACCGCATGCACCGCCTCCAGGCCGCCCATGAACACCACAACCCAGAAGACGTTGGTCTGGCGCATGCCCAGTGCGGCCACGCCGAGAATCACCGTGAGGAGGTCGCTGCGCACCGAGCTGCGCGCGTCGCCGACGCGCGACAGGTGGTTTACAAACGCGGCGAGCACCACGCCCGTCGACAGCACGTCAGTGTAGTACAGCCCGCCGAAGAAGAAGAGCAGCGGGAAGAGACCAACGTTGACGGCTGTGTGCACGGCGTACTGCGAGAAGGCGCGCACGCGCGCTGGCGCCAGACTGCTGATGGCTTCGTGCTGCCGCGCCTCGATGGCTTGTCGGCACCAGAGAGCCAGGTAGCTGACAATGAGGACGCCGGCGAAGTTGACGGCGCGCAGACTGAACGCGTCGCAGACGTGAAGCTGTGGGATCCGAAGAGCTGTGGCGATTCTGTGAAGGGCGACAGAGAAGAAGTATCTGAGTGGGCATGTTAGTAACTACCATCATAAGGAGGTAAGAAAGGAGGGGGGTTAAAAACATCGTACAGTCCGGGAGGCGTGGTAATCTTGTCGTCCCAATCAAAAAACCGTCCCTCGCAGTACTTTTGCGCCTGCGGAATATGAAAGATTTCGTCCTTGAGGCGGCCAGGTCAGCCAACGTCAAACAGGGGTCCCTCAGATTCCTCTCGACCTTAACATACAAGATATGGCTCCGGCACGGTCATCGACACAAGTGAAAACCACATTTGCACCGCACAGGTGAGTAGAATCGGCAGCCGGACGCCCCAGCGTGGCAGATTGCTTCCGCCAACGGCACCAGGGATGCCGTTGAAGAATACGGTAGTCAGCGCGGGTAGCAGGGCGCCTACCACGAGGGCAGCGGTGCTCCGAACTTCCCCCTCCGCCATGGCGAAAGCATGTAGGAGCCGTTGCTAGATGTAAAAGAGAGAGAAAGGGGATCAACAAAATAGAAAGGTAGATTTGGACAGACGACACGAGGAACGGCCCGAGGTTAGCTTGACGAGGCGAGCTTCGAAGCTCGGTACCTGTACAGCTGTCCGTTGCCGCCTGCTTAGTAGGTAGGCAGTGACAGTGTCGTGGCAGATCCACACTGTACGCGAGCTTCAACTTCCATCCTCATCCTAACTACTTCATCTATTAGGATGATGCTTGCGCAATGACTTTTTTTAATTAATATGTTAAATTAGTATTTTGAATTCTTCACGGCCCAGTAGTTTTTATTGTTTGATACAATTGTCTATTTTGAACGATATCTATACAAAAGGAACTAGCTCCATGCGCTGCATTGACGGTTGATACAGGACATCCGGAAGTGCGACTTCGCGCTTAGAAAGGCTACACATCGGATTAGTATCAAGGGGCTCAATGATTGGGCTGCAACAGATAAACTCACGTTGTCCTGAGGGTGAACCTCCTTCTGGTAGAACTGGGCCATGCCGGGAATCTTCTGTAGGGCTATTAGCTCGCCGTGCCCTTTACTCTGCCAAGCGGCGGATAATTCTTACATCGAGAATGTCGCGCTGAATGCGAGGGATGCCAGAGGTGAAGAGAATAGCACCGACAGCAGCAGCACCGCCGAACAGGGACAGACGGAAAGCACTGGGCTCTGGTTAGCTTGGGCTCGTTTGAAGTGACGAATTGCGACGCTGTGACGTGTGTTTGTTGCCATCGGAGAAAACAAAGTTCCAAACTTCGAGCTTCCTCTTGTCGACGCGCACCCATTCTCCAGCTCCATCGCCGATGCCACAATACAGGATCCAGTGGCTTCTCGAAGTTGGTCGTCGTGTCGTCGCCGTCGCATTCCTTTACAAGAGTAAAATTGGATACTTACGTGCGGAACATGGTCTGGCCGGACCAGCCGTTGAAGTTGGGCTGGTACTGGTACCTGAAATGAGGTGTTAGCGTATCTATCTCGTCACATGCCCTTCAATTCGTCAATAGAGTGGTCGTCGAGAGCGCTTTGGGTCGGCGTGTGGGGGGGGGGGTTCCGTATGCACGCTGGATTCAATCGGGGACAGTATGCTTCGATTCGGAACATACTTGGGGCCGTAGGCGCTCTTGAACTCGGCGCGGCGGAAAGGAGTCTGAAGGTGAAGTGTTAGCGAGTCGCTCGGAAGGGCATTGCTGGTAGGGCGGTGGTGCACTGCGGCCAGTTGCAGGAGTAATAGGGCCAATTCACATACAGCGGAGACCATATTGACTAGTTTCGGGGGCTTGAGCCGTAAATGCTGCTTCAATTGTCAATTGTCGAGGATAACGTCGAAGCGGACGAAGTTGCGTGAGTTTGCTGCCGGGAAAGGCCGAATAGGTAGTTTATAGCGGCCTCAGGTTCTGACTGGCTGAGAGCGGCCTGCCAATCAGGTACCACAGTCATGCCCCACTCGAATCTCGCAGCCCACCTTCGCCTTCAACGCTCAAATCAGCAGAGTGCCAGCCAGGTCTTTGCCCATCAACAACCAAAGTCCTTCCAGATCCTAGAGCTGTCAACACCAACACCAAGCTACATATATCATTGGATAATACTAATTTCGTGTCCAGGCGACTGCGCTGCTTCGTCTCATTATGGACAAGTTCATCGATGGGCGCTTTGAGCGCCTGGAAAAGGCCCTGACTAGCCTCATCGACTCTGTCACTAAGTATCATCCGTCCATAAACCTAGCTGAGGAACTCATCGCTGCGGATGCAGAACTCACAAAGGGCCTCGAGCAGGGTAAATTTTACCAAGAAATCACGGGCGCAGCGGCTGGTTCTTCTCGAACCTCCTGCGCTTCGCTCCACGAGATTCCACTGACAACTTGTGCGACAGTGCAAGCCCACCAAAATAACCACCTCCGAATACTCGAATTGCGGCAAGCATCAGCCAGCCTCGACACCCAAATACGAGACACCATAACCAGCCTTGCCAACACTCGCCGAGATATTGTCAACACACATACTACGAAATTTCCCTCCGCCCCCAACTACCCTATCGCGTATGAAGAGCTGCTCAGCTATGCGCGGCGCATTAGCAAGACGACAATGCCGCCCTCGGCCACGATAAACGCGTCCGTTGCTCCATCCGGATTGCAGAGTCCCACCGTGGGCGAATCCCAGTCTCAGGCCGTGACGCCCGCCCCTACAACTCCGGCCCCGGGCGCGACACCAGGCGCTGCTGCGACGCCGGCCACCACCACGCCGGTGCCAACGCAAAGCCCTGCCGCCGCCAACGGTGTGGGCGGTATGCACGTCACTGGCGCGCAGCAGCAAGGGGCCTTCTCCGGGCCCTCGCTGCTGACGAGTCTGCCAGAGCCCATGACGCAGTACCTGAACCCGCTCTCGGGCCAGGTCTTCTTCCCATGGCCGCAGGAGGACAAGATCCGCTCCGGGTCGCTGGCGGCCAACCAGGTCCTCGTCGAGAAGGGCATAGACCCGCGCGGTTTCGACCCCGTCGCGGAGGAGGAGCGCAAGAAGAAGAAGGAGGTGGAGCGCAAGGAGCGCGAGGAGCGCGAGGCTCGAGAACAGGCGGAGCGCGACAGAATCATGCGCGAGGATAGGGAACGGGCGCGGCAGGAACGCGAGCGGCAACGCGAAAAGGAGCAGGAGGAATGGCGCAGGGCAAGCATCGCCGCGGGCACAGATGCACCGGGGAGTGCGGCGCCCAAGGCCCCGGAGAAGAAGCAGTTCCAGTTCACTAATCTGGACGATCTGGACGACGATGATGACGATGACTAGTGGGCGGTTTCTTTTAGCATCTTAACATTTTTAAGCAAGCGATCATGGCCATGGATGCCAACAGAACGGGCAACAGGAAAACTGGCTTTTGTATTTTACAAACTAATAAATGAAAAATCTTTTTGTAACAGTAGTCAATGCCGCTCTGGCCTTCATCGTGACATGTTAGCAAAATCTGAGCCTACTGCATCCCACTGCTTCCCCCCCTTTTCTAGTCGGCTCTTTTCGCCATCCTCACTACCTGCACATCCTTAATCGATCTTGATAGACTTGTAGATTCTCATGACGAACCACCAACTAGCAAAGTATCCGATGGAACCTGGGGCGTGTTAGTGATCAATCTCTCACGGGGCAACTATAATCAAAGCAACTTACCAGCCAGGATGAAGAAGAGGAACGAGATTAGCGCGCTGTATCCGACGTACAAGACAGTACCAGCAAACCCGCCAAGTTTTACCTTGGTGATGAGGTACAGGAGGCAGTTGAGGAAGATGTAGCCGCCGCTCATGCCAGCGGCCAGGAACGAACGCCATTGCCAGTGGTAGTTTTCGGAGCAAAGCAAGAAGTAGGTCAGGAGGATCGTCACGGCGGCGCAGACGACCACCATCAGGGAGTAGCAGAGGAACAGGAAGCCAAACATGTAGTAGACGCGGCTGAACCAGATCGAGTTCATGATGAAATAGAGCTCGACAAAGATGGCGCCAAAGGGCAGCAGGCCGACGATGAGCATGCTGGGGATGGGCTTGAGGTAAGTGGTCGAAGGGGGGATCTGGCGCGGAATCTGGTTCGTGCGGACGGGCGCTTCAATCTTGGCGCTACGGAAGCCGAGCCAGGAGCCGGCGACGGACAGCGGGATAGAGATGATGAACCAGATGGCGAGCAGCACGAGCATGGTGGTGAAGGGCACGGCGCCAGACGACTGCTTAGCCCAGAGGAACAGGTCGAGCA
Source organism: Cordyceps cateniannulata (assembly GCA_028828415.1). NCBI lineage: Eukaryota > Fungi > Ascomycota > Sordariomycetes > Hypocreales > Cordycipitaceae > Cordyceps > Cordyceps cateniannulata. Next base: position 2,385,597 of record JAPHMX010000004.1, on the reverse strand, counting down.
GGAAGAAGGTGCCAAAGACGATGGTGGGCACGAGGAGAGGCGTCATGCCAATGTTGAGCTTCCACTGCTCGCCGCCCATAGCCTTGTAGACGCGCGCGGAGACGTAGCCGCCGACGGAGCCGAGGATGGTGTATAGAAGGATCATGATGGTGCCAAGGGAGCCGCGGTTGGAGGGCGACAGAAAGCCGAGCAGCGCGAAGACGATGGTGCTAGCGGTCATGACAAAGATCTGGACACCGTTGCCGAGCAGGACGGAGAGCAGCAGCGGGTGCGACGGGTTGCGGAAGACGTCACCGTGGACAAGCTTCCAGCCCGAGTCCTCTTGTACGCCGTCCTCGAGCGCGGACGTGCCGCTGAGGTCCTCGAGGTTGATCTGGTCCAGGCGGTTGTAGCGCGCAATGTCCTTCTTGAGCGTGCGCATGAGGATGGACATGACGGTCATGACGAGTATGACGACAATGATGGCCGTGTCGATGAGCCAGAACCAGTGGATCTTGGGGTCAAAGACGTGCAGGTACTTGTCCCAGCGCGTAGCCCAGGCCGTGGGGGACTTTTCCCAGAAGACACTGTAGCTGTACTTGACCTTTTGCGTGCCGGTCTCGGGAAGAATGAGGTACGGGTGGCCGTCCTTGCAGTCGGCCTCGCCGCTGTACTTTTTCGAGCTGGGTTCGACGCGGACGCCGACGACGCGGAGCTGGTTCGCGTTGCCGCCGACCTCGTGGTACTCGACAAAGATGTCGTAGTGGTTGTTGAGGACGATGTTGTCGGCCTCGTCGAGGGCGCCGAGGAAGAAACCCGGGCTGTAAAAGGAGGTGCCCGTGAGGCGGTCTTCGATCTTCTGGCCGGCCGGCAGACCGTCGACAAGCCAGTTGAGGCTGTAGCCCTCGTCGATGCGCTCGCGGAGGAACTCGACCGAGTGCTCGGGATAGTCGACCTCGCACAGCGCCTTGCACGTCTCGTCCTTCTTCATCGACAGCTGAAAGGGGGAGGTCATTATGCGGTCGCCAAAGAGGATGCTGCCCAGGCTCTCCGACACGTATTCGGGGCCCTTTTCGGGCTTGCAAAAGCCGAACCCAGGGTGGTAGTACTCGAACGAGACGACCGAGTGCAGGCGCGCGTCCTGTGGCCCGGCGATGGGCTTGATGCTGTTGACGTGCAGGGGCACCGAGTCGCCAACCTTGTATGACGTCGGAGCGACACCCGGCAGGTAGAACGCGGAGGCGAGCCGCGGCGCGATGAGCAGGGTCGCCAGTAGCGCCGAGGGCGCGGCTGTTGTGAAGTGCATTGTCGGTTGTGTCGTCGCTTTATATCATGTCAGTACCTGTCCTCGGGACAGGTGGAATGCGCCGCGTGGCCTACACTTCGGGAGTGCGAGGTGAGGCGATCCACAAAGGGAAACGTGTCCAAGAGAGAGTTTTCCGCGGTGCTGTCCGGTATTCTCGCAGAATAAACGGGGAATAAACCAGCTCCTCGGGGAAAAATCCCTAGTTGACAATAGCACGAGTCGACGAAGTTATGAATAAGGGAGCTAGGCTAACTAGTAGAGTGATGGTAACTTTGACATGATGGCGTACCTGGGTAGAGGTAGCTCAGGCATGTGCTTACATAAGGAGTCCAGCCGGACAAAGGCTGTCGTCTCAGTTGGAAACTGTGCAACCACGTTGACAACGAATTTCTAAAGTGACTGTCGAGAATGAGCGAATTCAAGATTTCACTTCTGCCATTTTCACCACTGTCAAATTCGAGGGCATATAAAGTCTGTATCAATATACGCATGTTAAAGATCCAGGCATCCCATTATAACTGGGCTGCCTATTGGCCACTGGGGTTTGGTCGGCCCCGCTAAAAAGTTATAGAATTCTTCTGGCAAAAATCCAGAGGTGTCTCGAAGTCTCTAACCTGATCACTACCAACGCACATCAGACACCATGGCAGCCCCAGCGACTCTTGCAGCCGCGCTGGAAATGCTGAAACAGTCGCTATTATTGACGCAAGAGGCTGCGCCAGCTCTCTCTGCAATCCAGCATCCCAAGGATGGCATCTCGCTGCTGGACGCGAAGAACGAAACACTACTCTCCTATCTTGAACACCTCGTGTTCTTCGTTCTACTCAAAACCCGGTCCAAGAACTCACCAGACACATCTAATGGCAACCTGGACGAAGAAGTTCGATCAAAGCTGGTAGAGTTACGGCTATATCTCGAAAAGGGCGTACGCCCGCTTGAGGAAAAGATCAAATTTTCCCTTGAACGATTCTTACGCACCGCCGACGATGCACAGCGCGAAGAACAAGCGAATCAACAAAGACAACCCGAGAGGACAGGGTCCGAAAGCGACAAAGACGAGTCAGGTGCTGGATCTGACGAGGACGAGGACGAGGACGATGAAGATGAAGAATCAGAGGCCGAGCAGACCAAGAGCAATGCGCGAGGGAAGATGTCTGCCGCTCCCAAGTTCAGCAGCTTGGTCGATGATATAACTGCTCGACCGGCGCAAAGAGACGGTGCCGCGTCCGGGGTCTATCGGCCACCCAAGAGAGATCGCCAGGTCATGGATACTGGCGCGCGCAGAGAAAAGGTTGACCGCCGGCCCAACAGGTCGCGAACCATGGAGGAGTTTGTTACGTCGGAACTCTCAGCAGCCCCCATGGCCGAGCCCAGCATTGGCACCACCATCCTACAGGGCGGCCGCAAGACGAAGACGGCGGCCGATCGCGCGGCTGAGGAAGAGCGCCGCGAATATGAGGAAACCAACTACACACGACTGCCAAAGGAGAGCAAAAAGGAGAAGGCCAAGAAGGCCCGTCAAGATGGAGGCAGCCGCCGCATGCAGTTTGGTGGCGAGGAATTCCACGACTTGAACGAGGGTGTTTCGAGAATTGATCGCCTGACCAAGAGCAAGGCCAGCGGCAAAGGCGCCAATGTCCGCGCGATGCTGGACAAGAGCCGCAAGCGTGGACGCGATACAACGGATGGGCCTAGAGGAAGTGGAAATAATATAGGAGAGAGCTATAGTAAAAAGGTCAAAATGTTGGAGGCCGGCCGAGGAAAGAGGAGGTAGTAGAAGCCATGTACTTTTTGAGCGATTCAATACATTCCATCGTCACAACAGATGTGGCGCGCCATGTGGCAATGTCAATTATTCCGTTTGACTGGATTCATGCACACCCTCATCAGCGGTAACGAAGAGTAATGTAATTAATAAGGACAATGCAATGGACCGACCGCGTTTCCCATCATGCCGAGATGTAGCCCCCATTAGCGCAAAGCCCCGCTAGAGTTGAAGCCGGACCCCTCCATCCGATAATGGAGATGAGTTTGCCTGTTGCCCTGCAAATTGCAATTGCTACACTGGAAGAAAGATTAAAGGGATGAAATAATTATGGAATAGAGATATTCAGAAAGACTGTCGTTTCTTATTCGCTTTACAGCGTGCCGTGTCCTTCGGCGCCGTCTCGACGTTATGTAGCTAAGCGAAACTTGTCCAAGCAGCGGGCTGGTACATCAATTTTGTACAATCACCCCGCCATCGCTCCCAGTTCTTCTGACTCACCCCACCATCCAATGCGACTTTGCTGATAGAGAGCTGTCCTGCGTCCGTCCTGCTGAGATCCTGACGGTTGAGTTTTGTGTCGATAATACTCTCTCATCTGTAGTATTTTGCCTATTCAGAGCGTTCCTGCATTGTACCGACGCCGAATACGGCAGCCTCGAAAATGGCAAACGCCACCAAGCCCATCCTTCCCGTCGAAGGCAAGCGCAACGTCTTGATCACCAGCGCTCTCCCATACTCCAACAACCTGCCTCATTTGGGCAACGTCATTGGCAGTGTTCTCTCGGCCGACTTGTACGCCCGTTATTGCAGAGCCAGAGGATACCAGACTCTCTACGTCTGCGGCACAGTAAGTAGTCACCTGTCATGCTCACGAGAGCCCGCGCTAACACGATTGAAAGGATCAATACGGCACCGCCACCGAAACGAAGGCCCTCGAGGAAGGAACTGACCCTGCAAGTCTGTGCGCCAAGTACCACGCCCTTCACAAGTCCATTTATGACTGGTTCCGCATTGATTTCGACATCTTCGACAAGACGCCGACCCAACACCAGACCGACATCGTACAAGACATCTTTACAAAGCTTTGGAAAAATGGTTACATCTACGAAGATGAGACAATTCAGCCTTTCTGCCCCGTTGAGACTCACAATACCTTCCTTGCCGATCGTTTCGTCGAGGGCGAGTGCTCCATCTGTGGTGACAAAGGCGCCCGTGGTGACCAATGCGACTCCTGCGGCTCCATCCTCGACCCTCTCAAGCCCGAGGACAAGGAAGCTTCCACCGATGGAGAGGCGAGCAACGAAGTCAAGGCCACCGGCTGGTTGGTAAATCCCCGCTGCAAAGTCGACGGCACAGCCCCCGAAGCCCGCAAGACAAAGCACCTTTACCTGAAGCTTGATGACATCGCCGAGCAGCTGAAAGATTGGTACAAGTCCACCGCAGATAACGGCTGGAGTGCCAACGCCAAAGCCATTACCCAATCCTGGATTGACAAGGGTCTCAAGCCTCGTGCCATTTCTCGTGATCTCAAATGGGGTGTCCCAATCCCCGATGTCGAGGGCTTAAACGTCGAGGACTATGCTCGCAAGGTCTTTTATGTCTGGTTCGATGCCTGTATTGGCTACATCTCCATCACCAAGACCTATACCGATGGCGATAACCGCGACGGCAAGAACTGGGAGAAGTGGTGGAAGAACCCCGAGAATGTCCAGCTCATGCAGTTCCAGGGTAAGGACAACGTTGGCTTCCATAGCATCGTTTTCCCTTCATGCCTGCTTGGCACCAAGGAGAACTGGACCAAGGTAAACAGAATCTCTGCTACAGAGTACCTCAACTATGAGAGTGGAAAGTTCTCCAAGTCCCGGGGTATCGGTGTCTTCGGCAACAACGCCAAGGATACTGGCATTGATCCCGATATTTGGCGATTCTACCTGCTTTCTCGCCGCCCAGAAGTCGCCGATTCCGAATTCAAATGGGAGGAGTTCATTGATGTCAACAACAACGAGCTGCTCAAGAACGTCGGCAACTTCATCCAGCGCACCCTGAAGTTCTGCGTGGCTAAGATGGACAGCACTGTTCCTGCTGCTACTGTCAGCAACGAACTTATTGATGCGCACAAGGCGGCAGCTAACCAACTGCTTGCTTCATACATCGGCCACCAGGAGGCCAACAAGATGCGCGGTGGTATTTCCGATCTTCTAAATTTCTCTACTCTGGGAAACAAGTTCCTTCAGGACAACGGCTTGAACAACAAACTCCTGGCCGAGGAGCCCGAGCGCTGCAATACAGTGATCAATGTTGCCATCAACCACGTGCACCTCTTGGCTGGCCTCCTCTATCCTTACATGCCCACCACGGCGGAGTCCATTTTCAAGCAGCTTGGCCAGGAGGCGAAGCCATTTGTTCCCGACACCTTCGACTTTAACGCCGTTTCTGCTGGCCACAAGATTGGTATCCCCGAGGCTCTTTTTTCGATTATCCCCGCTGCCAAGCTCGATGAGTGGCGGGATGCCTACGGCGGCGAAGAGCTGAAGAAGCAGAAGGCTATTGAAGCCGAGAAAGCCGCAGCGAAGAAGGCCAAGAAGCTTGCCGATAAGGAGAAGAAGAAGGCGAAGAAGGCCGAGGCCGCTGAAGCGAAGCCTGATGGCGCTGTAGACGTTTCCAAGTTATCTTTGGAGGACAAGAAATAGAAAAGAAGGAGATGTAGAATCACTATTTGTTCGAGACGATTTGGGTTTGGAGTCTGGGGGTGAGATTTCGGTTATAGCGCAGTGGTACAAAGATACATTCATGACTTGACAGAAATAAATATCGAAGATTATTAATTGGCTTATTCAGTGATTGAAATCACGGATGCTCTCATTTACTGCTAATTTATTAGTTAGGGTAAGCAGATGTAGGTGCTGTAGTACGGGTGTACATAGTCTGTTGAAGGTATCATTGATAAGATAAAAGCTCGAAATTTCTCCAAACCAGTAGTTTAGTAGTTACCCCACCATCTTTTTTGACTGACTTTGATCCAACAACAACAATTTTCTACATTTTTTCCTACAAAGCGCTTGCCTTGAATCAATTCTTGAGAAATCCGACGCCACACAGTTTATAAAAAACAAACAAACGCCAATAGTTCTGCATCGAAACCTACGCAAGAGCGCGCAGCCTCACGAGCGCCGCCCATCATGAGCTCATCAGCTAGCGAAGGCACCGTTGATGTGGACGTTCCCGACGCGCCCGCCGACTCGCCCTTTCCCCGAGCCGCCGCTGCTGCCTCTACCGCCCCAGCCGACGACGACGACGACCCCATCACCGCCTCATACCCCGTATTCCTGAATCCAGCGCTGCCTCTCGGCCGCCGCCTCCTGGTCCTGCAGCACCCGAACCGAAACGAAGAGGGCGGCGGCTCGTCGCGCGCGGCCCCGACTGAGCTGCGCCTCAAGGCCGAGTCAGGCATGGTAGAGGTGGACATGCCACTGGACCACAACGAGGCGTACGACCGGGACAAGGGCCTGCGCTGGGGCCGCACGCTGCAGGCCTCGATGGCGGCGAAGAACGGCGGCAGCCACGGGCTCGCGGGCGGCTTCGGCTTCGGCGCCGTGCAGCAGCGCGGTGGCGCCGGTGCCGGCGGTAGGAAGAGGAACGAGGTGGACGCGGAGGACTTGATCGACTGGAACGAGGCGGTGCGACAGGATAAGGTCCTGCGGACGCAGACGCTCGGAGGCCAGTACCCGGACGCGGACGAGGTGCAGTACATGGTGGGCGTCTTCCAAGGCAGTGCGTAAATCCTTCCATACGCCGGAAAAGTAAGAGTTGCTGACGTGATCACAGACGACCTGCACTTGACGCCCGTGTCATCGCTTGTGCACCTGCGCCCGCAGCTGCACCACCTCGACGCCGCGACACAGCAGGAGCGCCAAGCCGCGGCCAAGGACGCCGGCGCCGCGGGCGCCTCGGGCGCTGGCGCTGCTGGTACCGGCGGCCCCGGAGGTGCTGGGGCGGCCCCGGCGGCGCGTGCCATCCACATGAGCATCAAGACGACCGCGGACGGCGAGACGGTCACGACCGAAACCATCGCTGACCGCCTGCGCGCCGTGCAGAGCGAGCCCTGGCGCAAGATGCACTACACCGACGAGAACGAGGAGGCCGCGTGGGAGGTGTACAACGAGAGCCTGTTCCTGAGCGCCACGTACCCCCCACAGCAGATGACGAGCGAAGCGAAGAAAAAGAAGAGCGGCGAAGAGGCTGAAGACGAGAACAGTGCTGCCCCGGCGTCGATTGAGGGTGCGGTTGCCACGTTTGCGTCAAAGTGGGAGAGCGGCCAGCTGCTCGAGGCCGTCAGCGGCATCAAGAAACCAGAGTCCGTGGCGGTGGTGGTGCCGCCCTCGGCGGCAGCTGCGACAGAAGACAAGGCCAAGAAGGAGGCCAGCAAGGAGAAAAAGGCAGCCGCTGAGGCGCAGACAGCGGCGGCAGCGGAGGAGGAGACAAGACGGCCGAAGAGAGCGCCCAGAGGCGGCGGCGGGCTCGGAACTGCCAGGCGAACAAGTAGAGCAAAGTAGGACTTCGTCACAAGATGAGTGTGGCCCTTGCATTAGGTAGGTATATTTGCTTTTCTCCTCCCGTTTTCTCGAGAATAGCGACATGCCGCCCTTGTATATACTCTTTTTTTTCTGTCTCCCCTTTGTTCGAGAATAGCGACTTCATAAACCTTTGCATATGAATACATAAAAGATATTGTACATTCGGACATGTCACTGGGAGATCGGAATGACAGGGTTTTGCTTTAACTTTTTTCAATTTTTTTGCGGTTCCTAAACCCGGGTTATAGCTTATTCAATAGATGAATATTATGCAAAGCAAAAAAAAAAGAAGAAAAAGATATCGTTTTAGGAGGCATTACGGATATGCCCAAGCTTTTTGCTGTCCTGCTCTCCCACCAGCTGAAGCACTCTTGTCCACTTGCATTTTGTTGCCCAATATCGTCGTCCATTTCCTTCCAACCTAGCCCATATGATACACTCTGCAGAAAAAAAAAGAATCCGAATAATGTTCTTGGCCGAGGCGTCCCATATAAAAAGAAACGCAAGAGGAATACGCAAAAACCAACCAAAAGACAGAAAAGACAAAGCCGAATAAATGATGTAGCCAACACGTGAAATCTGTCTTCGCCCTTCACCAACCAAAACATCTCGCCAGTATCTGCATGCTCGTGTAGAAGTACATGTCGTCATGGCGGCCGTACACTTCGTGAAAAGATACAAGACATTAGATGTAGATGTAGAAAAATGACAGGTTCTTTGGTGTGGGCCCCATTGAACTCTCCCATTTGATCACAGCGTTCAATAGACATTCGCTGTGCGCCCAAGTGTTGTATAAAAATCGCGCGCGTGTGAAAAACGGATCAGAAATCGTCTTGCCAATGTTTACTGCAAGAGTTCCACATCAAGGCCGATGGCTCTCATAAACAGATTGACACTGGCCAAGCGTTCTGTAGCCATAGCCGGTGGCAAGGTCTTAGACAGGGAGACTGTATCGAGGACACGGTCCTTGACAGCCAATACGAGGCGCGTTTGTTGGTCGTGGTTTGCACTTACACCCATCGCCGCGAGAAATTGCCAGACATAAACGTCGACACCGGCGTTGACGCTGCCGGGGAACATGAGCGGAAGCGAGGGCTCCAGCTGACTGAAGAGAAGATTAAAGGTTTGTTCCCACTTCTCCCACTGCTCAGGGCTGCCAGCGCCAGTTTGTTTCAGAAGAACAGTTCGGCTCAGAATCAGAGTAAGCATGGAAACACCAATGCGAGTTCTAGCAATCAGACCTAGGTCCTGCTTGGTGGCAATCAGGTTGAGAACGCCGTCAACAATGTCCAGGCCAGTATCATTGAAGTACTGCATGAGCGATGGCATGACGGTCGAGAGGAAGAGTTCGATATTCTCACGCATTCTCGAGTTAAGGATGGTGTCGTCGTCAGTAACAGCGGCGCCCTGAACCACATCAAGTTGATCCAGGTGATACACAATCATGGTCAAGATGGTAGTGCGCTGCTCAAAGTTGAGGTGAGGGAAGATGCGAGGAATGGCCTTCTTGCCCTTGGCACAGGACAGGAAAGCAATGAAAGGGTGAGGAACGGTGGCCCCGATGGGTTCATGGACCTTGAGCTCACTCCAGAGCTTTGCATTAAGAGCCTCAAGCTCTGTGGCCCATACGCGGTGCTTCTCTTCCAGCTCTGGGTCGGCAGGGGGGGCCATGGGAGGCGGAATGACTCGAACATGGTCTTCAAGCTTCATGAGAGTGTCGTAGACACGCTCAACGTTGCGTAGGATGGCTTTGCGATCAGGGCCAGTGTTGTCACTTCGTGCCGTGGATGGCCGAGGAGACTCTGCCTCCTTCCTTTGAATGTTGAGCAGGGGCTTGGGGGTCTTGGCATTGCTGAACGAAATTTTACCGAGGCTGCCAGCAATCACCAGCTGGGGGTTCTTGGGCTTGTTTTTGGCGGCTTCAACGGCTCTCTGAACTTGCTGCTCCATGCGCTGTATGTGATTCTCAGCAGGGCGGCCATGGCGACGGCCTCCATGGCGGCTACCAGTCTGAAACAGGTAGGTCTGGGCAAAGTTGCTCAGGGGTTGACTCGGATTTTGTCTCTGGCCAGCACGAATGTGGCTATAAACTTGGTAATAGAAGTCCTCAGCAATGGAGGCGTCGCCACTCTGTTCCGCGGGGTTACTAGTGGCAGCAATCAGCTGTTGTAGCTGAATTCGGGTGATGAAGTTCTTGTCCTGGGGGGTCATGACTCCATTGTCCTTTGACAGAAGCCAAATCTTGTGGTTGCGCTTGGCACGTTTGGTTTCTTGGTCTAGAAAAGCTGCCTTTTCCTCTTCAGACATGCCGGAGAGCTGAGGATGGTTGTACAGCTGTTGCATGGGGCTAGCACCGCTGGGAGTTCTTCCATGCTGCTGTCCAGCGAAAGTAGTGCGCTGAGCATCACCTGGGACTCTGCTGGGGTTCTGCAATATCTGAGTCGGATGAGCGTGCTGTCGCAGGAACTGTTCTTCCGTAAGAATCTGGCGCTGATGGGGTTCCTGTCCGGATTGTGGGCGTTGCAGAATGGTGACCGGGGGGGCTTGATGATGAGGGCCATGCTGCTGATACTGCGCCTGTTGAGCTGGAAGCTGTGGGTGTCCTGGGTAGTAGCCTGCACTCGCCTGGGGCTGTGCAGAGGTGGGCTGTTGGGCAGGCGCAGCGGGCGTAGCAGACTTGGGCTCGGACCGCATAGCTGCCTCGACCTCCTCCAGGCTCATGATCTTGCGACTCTTCGAGGCCGCTTCGGGGGCAGGGGCAGCCTTGGAAGGGCCGATGCCCCAGATGCTTTGGTCGACATGAAGATCTGGGATGGGTTCGGCTGCGTGATACTTTTCGTAGCCAGTACGGGCGGGTGCTTGACGATACGGCTGCTGCTGGTGCTGCTGCTGCTGGTGCTGATACTGCTGGTGCTGATACTGCTGGTGCTGGTGCTGCTGGTGCTGCTGATGCTGCTGCTGATGCTGCTGGTGAGCATAGTAAGGGCCGGGATGCGAGTGAGCGGTATAGCCTTGGGGGGCATTTGACTTGGCAGCAGGTTGCTGGCGGTTGAAGCGGAGATGCTCTTCCTCGATGGCATCCGCAACTTTGGCAGTCTGGCCGAAGAAGTCAAAGTCCTTGCCGACCTTGGATGTGGTGGTTGCATCACCACCGCCACCGCCACCGCCGCCGCCGCCGCCGCCAAATGTATCGTCGTTGAAGGCGTCGTCCGCATCGTCGAGCTGGTCGCCAAGCCCGTCATAGGTGTCTTCGAAGTCAAGGGCCTCGTCGGTACCAGCATTGCCGCCGGAGAGGCCTGCAAAGGGGTCATGGGTTTGGGAGAAGCCCGGTGCGGCAGGGTTATGGCCACTGGCATCGAAGCCGAAGAAGGACATGGTTGTATCCCGTGTGACAGTTGGAGTACAGTGTACTGGAAAGAGAGTGTTAGGTCAGACTGTCATTGCTGCGGCTCTGCGCCAACGCAGGAAATCCTGGCACGGCTTCCAGTTTGAACATGACGGCATCTTCGGAGCCGGCTGGGTGACAGGAGAACGTACCACTAGGAAGTTGTGGTGAAAGGAATAGCTGAGGCAGAGACGCACAAATCTATCATGGTGTGTATCGGGCACCAAAATAGACAACGGGCAGCGTCGCAAACAGCTGCGAGGCACTATCCAAGGCAGTGCAGCGGGAAGAGAGCTCCAAAACGAAGCAAAGCACAGGTTATAGGTGCCAAAGAAGTAGGCAACTCTGCTAAGGCGAGGGTAGAGGGAGCTTGAAGCTGTTGCGAGGGTGAGGGAGGAGCTGACGTTGTGCAAGCATCTCCACTTTCAGGCAAATCCCGCCTCCAGAAGATCAAGGAAGAAAAGTCACGTGATGCTCTTGAGCTGTTCGCTATGTTCCTGGGAAGATGGATAGCATCAGATTGTTGTTAAGCTGAATTATGATCTTTTTCATCTATCTAATGATTTTAGTGATGGTAGGGTACTTTTACGATGCATTTTTGTGCAAGGGGACACAGTTCATGCGATATCAATCCCCAGCAAAATTGGCGCGGCCTCTACCTCATTTATCCCCCTGTTGTGGACAGAGGAACCTTTTAGAAGTCGTGTCTGCCGCGATTCTGGAAGTACGGATTCCTAATAAAGACGTAATTCCTATGATGGATATAGTAACTATAATAGACATAATAGACGTGATAGACGTGATAGCTATGAGGCGGTAGCTTTAGTGCTCCTCTGCGTACCTACTACAGATGTATCCGAAGTGAATATTATGAAAAATCAATATTTAAACTCCAGTGCTATAGTAGCTTATCTAAGCTTAATCTAAGCTGGATTTCAATCTAAGTCCTCTGGCAAATCAACTAGGAGAAGAATGGGTGAAGTGCTCCTCCGTCTACTGCGCGCTACCCGGTATATTTAACTCTCATATATTTCCGCAGAGCCATCCCTCATGGGTATTTGATCCAGGTAGCGACGACAGGAGTGGAATTCTCCAAATTGGTTCAACTTGGACGCTGCACGGTATGATGGCGAGTGCATGCTTTTGGGAAGGCGAATAGCGTGTGTAGAGATGAGCAGGCAGGACACGTTGGGCGATGATAACTAAGTTGAATGAAGGGGCAGCTATGTAAACGAACTCACTTTGCACGTAGTAAAAAAGAAAACCCTTCTTTATCATTACATTCCGTGATGCTATTGAGGCGACGGGCTAAGAAGCGTAGAACGGGTTCTGATTTATGCCCGTCTATGACTTAGTGAGGTGGTGGACAGGGCGTTTGCGTGCGCGTGCCATTGCACAGCTATGTGCGATTTTGGGAGGGTTTTTTTTCTACCTAAACAGGCACCTGTCTATTTTTTCCGTCACATTCACATGATATACAGCTAAATTAAAGAACCTCCCTGTTCTTCTATGTACCAAATATTTAGGCAGTGGGCAAGTTTGTACTAGTAAAGAACAAGCCTCCCCGCCACGATGTGCCGAGCATCCGCTAAATGTCATGAAGCGACCACTGAATGGTACACAGGTAGCCTGTTGGCGCACTGATTGCAGCGACCTGCCCGCCGACGGTGCCTGAAAAGAAGGAGACACCCCACCACAACTGCCCCGCTAATCAATAGCACAGTGCTGTATTACAGTGGTCTTCGTTATTGCCTCTCGCCATCCCCATTGGCCTCGCCCAGACTGCCAATCCACCATCGCCATTCCCTTCGTTTGCTAAACTTCTTTCTCTCGTTTATTCTTTTGCCCCCTTCAATTCGATAACCAGTCTCTTTCCCCATTCTCAACGCTTCTTGACTACTGCACCTGGCCCCCCTCTACTTCGTTTGCCCGTCATGTTGGCGGGAAGCAATGCGCGCATCTTGCGCTACATTGTTGTTGCTGGTATTGTATGTCACCTCTTTGTCCATTTGGCGGGCCGCCACTACCATCTGGCAAAACTGCGCCCCTCGTTGACCCCGGCGAGCAAACATCGACGACACCCATTCCATGGAACGTCCGGAATCGTGCATGGATCAAATCGGATCCGCTAACCTGAATCATCACCATAGATCTTGATGTTCTTTTACTTCTTCTCTGGCTCCCGTTACGAGACCCTCCCGCGACCCGTCCCTTCCCCTGACCAAGCCCGAGCTGCTTCGCAACCGAGTCCGCAGAACGTCGCAGCTGCCGACCGCAAGGTCGATTCCACACAAAAGCCCATGCCCGCCGATCGAGACCGTCCAGACGCCGCCTCTCCCAAACCCGTCACCCCGAGCACTGATGCACCGGCCCCCATACAAGGCGGCATTGACCCCGGCCCGCGTGCCAATGCCACCTTTGTTACCCTTGCTCGCAACGTCGATGTCTGGGATATTGCCCGTTCGATCCGCCAGGTCGAGGACCGCTTCAACCGCCGCTTCAACTACGACTGGGTCTTTCTCAACGACAAGCCCTTTGACGACAACTTTCGCAACATCACATCGGCCCTCGTCTCCGGCACCGCGCACTATGGCCAGATTCCCGTCGAGCACTGGTCGGTGCCCGACTGGATCGACGAGGACAAGGCTCAGAAGGTGCGTGAGGACATGAAGGAGCGCAAAATCATCTACGGCGACTCGATCAGCTACCGCCACATGTGCCGCTTCGAGTCGGGGTTCTTTTTCCAGCATCCCATTATGCAAAACTACGACTTTTACTGGCGTGTCGAGCCCAGCATCGAGCTCTTCTGCGACATTCCCCAGGACCCATTTCGTTTTATGAAAGAGAATGGGAAAAAGTACAGCTTTACTATTAGTCTGCTCGAGTACGTCGACACGATTCCTACGCTGTGGGATAGCACCGTAAAGTTTATGGAAAACTACCCGCAGCATGTCGCGGCCGACAACTCGATGGAGTTTCTGAGCGACGATGGCGGCCAAACGTACAATATGTGCCACTTCGTAAGTAGATGATACTGTGCGCCGGAACGTTGGTAGTGTACTAACTTTATCGTCCCAGTGGTCTAACTTTGAGATTGGAAGCCTTGAGTGGATGCGCAGTGACGCCTACGTCGACTTCTTCAACTCTCTGGACGAGGATGGTGGCTTCTTCTATGAGCGCTGGGGCGACGCGCCGGTTCATTCCATTGCCGCTGGTATTCTGCTCAACAAGACGGAACTTCACTTTTTTGACGAGATTGCTTACTTCCACATGCCCTTTACGCACTGCCCCAACGATGCGCAGGCGCGCATCGACCTCAAGTGCCACTGCAACCCCAAGGATAACTTTGACTGGAGCAGATACTCCTGCACGTCCAGGTACTTTGAGATGATGGATATGCAGAAGCCTGACGGCGTCGATTGAGTGTTGCCCACTCTAGGCCGCCACACGCGCCGCCAGTTGTTGTACCACTATTTGTTGCATTGGTGTTTGGCGCTTTTATCATCCATTTGATTTCATGTTGCTTTACTTGTTTTACTGTATAGGAGTTCGAAAGGAGCTTCTAGTATGTCCTTGCCTCTGGGAGGATGCTCTGTGCTTCAAAGGAGAAGGACTGTTTGATACATACCAAGATTACATGGCGTTGGTGGGGGCCACTGGTCCGATTTGCTTTACAGTCTGCTAAGGCGGATCTTCTTGTAGAATATGCATTGATGAATGACAAGATGCCGACTTGAATCCTGCGCGAGTGGCATGACTTTAAGTAAGAAAAGAAATTGCCCATGTTTCGTTTGTTGTGTCAACGGTTTATGCAATTGTTTTGCGTTGTATATAATACATGTCGCCAGTGGCGATATCGCTAATGTCCATTCGTACAAGATCTCTACCTCCCCATGGTGTTCTTATGCTGTTTGCCACTTCCGTTTTGGGTTCAACCCTGATCTCCTCCATATGTCGTCTAACCAATCGTGGCCTTTTTGGGCTTCTTTGTGCCGTACTTGCTCCGACTCGTCGAACGAGCTCCTACGCCAGCCTAGCAAACAGTCAGTTACTTCTTGTTCTCATCCGCCCAACATCTTCCGAAAACTTACCAGATCCAAGGCGCCGCGGACTAGGTGGTACCGCACACCGGGGCAGTCCTGCGCGCGACCTCCACGTACCAGCACCACGCTGTGCTGTTGGATGTTGTGTCCCTCCCCAGAGATGTAAGCGGTGATGACGGCGCCGCTCGAGAGCTTGACGCGCGCCGTCTTGCGCTCGCCGGAGTTGGGCTTCTTGGGGCGCGTGACGCCGACACGTAGGCAGACACCTTTGAGCGCGGGGCAGTGCGTTTTGGCGAGCGCGGGGGAGACGGCGTGGCGCGCGCGCTTCCCCTTGCGGATGCCGCGGAGGACTTGGTTGAGCGTGGCGGCGCGCGGCGGCGTGGCGGAGAAGAAGCGTGTGGTGGTGACAGCGAGGATGGGCGAGGTGGTGGTGGCGGGAAGGGAGGCGATGCGGGAGTGCGGGAGGAGGCCGGAGAGGAGGGGCCGGCGGGCTCCTGGTGAAAAGAGCTGGCGGAAGATGGAACCGACCATTTCGGGCGGCGAATTGGTTCGGGGGGTTGGAATGGGATGCGGTTGAGGCTTGTCGGTGATGATGGTTGAAGATGCTCAAAAACTCCTTTGCTGATGGGTCACGTGGAGGCCCGTTCGATTGGCGTCGGTTGTGGGGCCGTGAGATCTATGGGTGATGGGGAAGAATCGAGTGCGGCGTGAATGGACGTGTCGTAATTAAGAATTATGTGTTAGGTTGATGATGTCAGATTGGAATTTTTTCTTGAATTCTTCTAATATTATTTGACTGCATACAACGGTGGTTGGACTATGTTGTCTTGGTGGTGCAACACTTCCCAGCTGGACGATCAAAGTCAGCGATATGCCATTGACAGACTACTCTGCGATTCCTTAAAGTGTCAACTGATTGTTATTCGCACCTGTTTTGCCAAGGCTGTAAGCTGTAACCATGAGCTCCTTGTCTTTCTGGCTGAACTGTTGTCGTTGGTGCTGTGCGGCATTACCATTCCAGATCTCCAGATGTCTGCGCTTGAGTTGGTTTCGAGTTACTCAATATAAATACAGATCGGCAATCCGGCAGTAACTAGGAGTCTAGGACGAAAAAAAGCCATCTCAACTCTTCCTTGACCATCCTTCATCTCCCAAACGTTGCCGCCCGGTCTCATCCGGCTCGGCTTAAGCTAAGCCGCTCGGCTCTCTGGCCTCCCCACAAAGAAACAGTCAAACAACTACGAGCGTTCCGGCGGAAAAGCGGGCAGCTGCAACCGAACGCCGGCCACTATAAGCAAAGGGAGCCCCGTTGGTCAATGTGCCTGTCCTACCGCTTCCCCGGACGTCATTCTTATTGTTGACTGTGACCATATAGACGATTTCTTTTCATACAGATTTTTTCCCCAAGGCTTCGGTGCTAAGTCGATACTCTTTATCGCCGTCGCTCTGCGAAACAACCCTCGAAATCATCTCTCAAACAAGTTGGCTCCAAAGCCGACAACACACCCAACCCAGCAACCACCACCCTAATCTCACCGCGACACACTGTCCGGCTTTTTTTTTCCTCCCTACATATTGAAACCGAAAACTCAAGTTTCCTATTTCCCTCCTCTCCCCTCTCGTCCTTATTTCCCAAGTATTAGCTTACTTGGGACTCTCACCTCTACAGCCTCGGCTTAAGCATCCCTCCCTTTCCCGCCGTCGTCATGTCGTCCTTCACACGAACTCTCCGCCCGGTCCTCCAGGGCGGCCGCCGCTTCCTTCTCGCCCAGCGTCTTCCCGCGAGCCGCGTCTCCCGTCCTGCCGCTGCCACAGCTCTGTACGTCCATAAACCACCTAGCACATAGGGCAATTGACCCTGTACAAACCCCCTTCCCCGGCTAACCATCACCGCCAGCCGCTCCCTCTCCACCACAGTGCCGCGCCGCAACACCGCCGGCGGCGTCGACCTCTCCGAGATCCCGCCCACGCCCATCACGCACCTCTCCGAGGTCGAGGCCGCCATGGCCGACGCCGTGTCCAAGTTCGCCACCGAGGTCGTGCTCCCGCGCGCGCGCGAGATGGACGAGGCCGAGGCCATGGACCCCGCCGTCGTCGAGCAGCTCTTTGAGCAGGGCCTCATGGGCATCGAGATCCCCGAGGAGTACGGCGGCGCCGGCATGAACTTTACCGCCGCCATCATCGCCATCGAGGAGCTCGCGCGCGCCGACCCCTCCGTCTCCGTCATGGTCGACGTCCACAACACCCTCTGCAACACCGCCCTCATGAAGTGGGGGTCCGAGGCGCTCAAGAAAAAGTACCTGCCGCGCCTCGCCACAAACACCGTCGCCTCCTTCTGCCTGTCTGAGCCCGTCTCGGGCTCCGACGCCTTTGCCATGGCCACGCGCGCCGTCGAGACGCCTGACGGCTACAAGATCAACGGCTCCAAGATGTGGATCACCAACTCCATGGAGGCCGGCTTCTTCATCGTCTTTGCCAACCTCGACCCCAGCAAGGGCTACAAGGGCATCACCGCCTTCATCGTCGACAAGGACACGCCCGGCTTCAGCATCGCCAAGAAGGAGAAGAAGCTTGGCATCCGCGCCAGCTCCACCTGCGTCCTCAACTTTGACGACGTCGTCGTGCCCAAGGAGAACCTCCTCGGCAAGGCCGGCGAGGGCTACAAGTACGCCATTGGTATCCTCAACGAGGGCCGCATCGGCATCGCCGCCCAGATGACCGGCCTCGCTCTCGGCGCCTTTGAAAACGCCGTTCGCTACGTCTGGAACGATCGCCGCCAGTTTGGCGCCCTCGTCGGCGAGTTTCAGGGCATGCAGCACCAGATTGCCCAATCCTACACCGAGATTGCCGCCGCCCGCGCCCTCGTCTACAACGCCGCCCGCAAGAAGGAGGCCGGCGAGGATTTCGTCCGCGACGCCGCCATGGCCAAGCTCTACGCCTCGCAGGTCGCCGGCCGTGTCGCCGGTCTCGCCGTCGAGTGGATGGGCGGCATGGGCTTCGTCCGCGAGGGGCTCGCGGAGAAGTTCTGGCGCGACTCCAAGATTGGCGCCATCTACGAGGGTACCAGCAACATTCAGCTCAACACCATCGCCAAGCTCCTCCAAAAGGAGTACACTGCGTAGACGCAGGAGAGAGTTGAGCGGGAAAATGGATCTAGTGTCTTGAAATTTGAGCAAAAAGGAGAAATAAACTCGTATCTGTAGAATATGTGATAAAAGCCAAAAAAAAAAAACAATGAAAATCTACATAACTGCACGCCGGCTGTACCTCATCCTGACTTGCTTACAATGATATCTGAAACGTCACACGCATCATCTGCGTACCGAGCTACACGGACCGTAAAGAACAGGCAGAGAAATAATGACCGTCAGTAGATTAGTGCAACCTTCCACAAGCCGTCTCTCTTCCGTTATGGTACTCCGTCTCTACTCTCTTCTTTCCAAAAACCCCCTACTCTCCCTCCCGCTGCTTTTCTTTTCTTCCCTCTCTACCCCCCCTTCCATCTTCGTCAACACAACGACATCCCAAAAATATTGACCAAAAAAGTGGCAATGAAAAAGTAACCTAACAGCGCAGATTTCTGTCGCGAAACCGGGAAGAAAGGGACAGGATAGGAGAAAGGCGTCCTATAAAGCGAACGGTGGTGTTATAGAGTATTATGAAAAAGGGGACCCCTCCCATCAGGGAAGATAAAAATAAAGTAAACGTATATCAATGACGGCGGCTTCATGACGTGTGGGAATCTCATCTAAACGAATGGCCCTCCTTTGTCTTTTGTGCTGTGGCTTCGTGCTGGCGCTCCCTCTCTCCCTCCCTCGCCCTATTCCTCCAACTCCCGCTCCGAATATGCATCACGCCATGAAAAATGCATTGCTCCTCTTGGTGGGTAGTGTGAATGCCCATCCATACTCTCCTCAATCTCCTCCACCTCAATCTCCATCCCTCTTCAATCGTCAAACATCTGCAATAATCAAAGTCCCCCTCGACTTAGTCAAAATCAGCCGTGTACGAGAAGCCACGGAACTCTTCCTGCATCGCTTGCGACAAAACTGTAAAATCGTGTTAGTAGGCTGTGCCCGCTGAAGTATGGTCAAACTGGACATACCTGACTGCACCGGTGTGAGTACGGGGGTGACACTGGTGAATTCGGAATCGAAATTGCTCGTGTCCGTGGCACTCTTAATCGCAGGCTTAAACGGCGGCGGCCCACGCTTCAGGTAAATGTCTTCCCAGTTAATATTCTTGAAGAACGCGTGGCTCATGACTTCCTGGGCGTCTGTCGGCCCGCTGCCAAGGCGGTCGTTGGGTTCACGCGTGAGCAGCTTCTGAAGAATGGACACAGACTCCTTCGGCATGCTAATCGGATAAAGCGGCTCATCCGATAGAATGGCTTCGTAGATTTCCTCCTCGTCGTCACCGCGGAATGGCGACTGTTGCAGAAGCATCTGGTAAATCAAGACACCGAATGCCCACCAGTCAACGGCGCGGCCATACTTCTTATCCAATAAAATCTCGGGTGCCATAAACTCGGGCGTGCCACAGAATGTACCCGTCGTGGAGCCGTACCACATGTCCTCCTTGCAAAGACCATAATCCGCAACCTTGATGTGTCCGTCTAGCGTCAGCATGATATTGTCGAGCTTCAAATCGCGGTAGACAACGCCGTTCTCGTGGAAGTACTTCAGGGCCAGGCAGACTTCGGCAGCGTAGAACTGTGCTCGTCTTGCGCCGAATTGTCCACGCTGGATGTGAAGCATCAAATCACCTCCACTGATGTACTCCATTACAAAGTAGACACGCGTCTCTGTCTGGAAACAGGCGTGCAAGTTTGTCAGGAAGGGGTGGCGCTCCCGATTGGCGACTAAAAACACTCTCTTCTCGGAGCGCATGCTCTCCACCTCGTCGTGCTCGATGATGAACTCCTTCTTCAAGACCTTGATAGCGTATAGCTTCTTAGATCTCTTTGTCTCGGCCAGCATGACCTTGCCAAAGTTTCCTTTACCCAGAACAGCCAGGAAGTTGAAGTGATCCAGGCCAATGCGCTGCCCAGTACCGGGATCGGTAGCCAAAGGAAGAGCCTTGCGTCCGCCGGCTTGCCCACCTTGGGGAGGGTACGCCTTCTGCGGAGAAGTCGGCTCGGCAGGTCGGGAGGCAGGCTGGGCGGGAGGAGGCATCTGCTGGACAGGCCGAATCTGAACGGTGGACTGGATTTGTTGTTGCTGCTGTTGAGCGTAACCACTGTTGACGTTTGCGTAGTCTGCTGGGTTGTAAGGGCGCGTCGGTGGCTGCGTCTGCATCTGGGCTCCGTAAGCGCCCGCAGCAGCATGTGCGTCTGGGGTGGGTTGACCATAGCCGCCGTACCGGCCGTAGTCGGACCTCTGGTTTTGCTGCGCTGACATGCCAGACATGGCAGCCGAAGCGGCCGCGGCAGCTGCGGAAGACGCAGTCGTGGTGGCGGAACTAGTGCTGGACGGAGCGCGTCCTGGCGCTGGTCGCTGCTGGGCAGGCGCTGGCTGATTTGAGTATATGTGCTTGGCGGCCTCGGCCGCTCCTGGAGTCGTGGGAGTGAGCTGTGGCGGCTGGGCGGAGCCGGTCGGAGAGGAGACGGCGGAGGTTGACGCGCCCGTCTGAGAGTTGGGGGTGCTCATCTTCCGCAAGGTTCTGTCAGTCAGGTTGGTCGACCCTTTGGTCTTTTGCCTTTGAGTGCGAATGCCTTGGAGGATTTGGTTTGCCACGGCCATGGACATGCCACAGAAGTCTGGAACAAGGTGTACACAATGGGCGTGACTTGTGAGACCGCATTCAGTGCATTTTCTGCAGTTCTTCTTACCAAAGGGTAAGATGTAACCACAGTGGCAGCACCAGTTGGCTGTAACGTTGGAGAAGGGCTGGAATCTGTGAGGGATGCGGTGGTTGATTTTCTCCTCCTCGGGGTCGGTCTCGGCGTTGCTTTTACTGATGCATTTGGTGACGACACTCTGGTAACACTTTGTGTGACATGTGTACTTGCAGTCTTCGCACTGCATGCCGGCAGAGTATTTGAGAAAGTCGCCGCAGAGAGCGCATCGCATAATGTTGTAAAACTGCTGCTGGACGAATTTATGGCCGTACATTTCGTGGACCTCTTCCTTGCGCTGGCGAACAGCACCCTTTCGACCGAGGCCGACATCGACGGGGCGCTTGTCTCGGTTCTGCTTGATGAAGCTCATCTGCAGCTGAATCTGACCAACTGGTTCGAGGTTAAACCAGCCCTCAATAGGGCCGGTGCTGACCTGAGAGGGCGGAGGACCGCCGTAGGCACCACCGGGCTGGTTGGCGTCTTGGGGGCCGGCAGCTTGAGCGCCAAAGGAGGCTTGAGAAGGGCTCATAGGGAACTGAGCAGGGGGAGCGGCGCCGGAATAGCTGCCCATCTTGTCCGCAGAGACCCAACCAGAGCTATTCATCTCGGCTTCTATCCTCTTGCGGCGCATCTCCTCGACAATGTCGGATATCCTGACCCAAAGCAGGCCGATGGGCATGGGGTGCTCGCCGGGCTTGTCGTAGACGATGATTTCCATTTCGTTGGCCTTGTCGACATCGATGGTGTGGAATTCGGATTCCCAACGGTCGTTTCTAGATGCTTTCGTACGAGCCGTCACGGTGTCCTCGACCTTGACGGCGACAAAAGTTTCGGGACCGCGGGAGAAGCGGGTAGTGGCAGCATGATCGACGTTGTTGACGGCGATGACGCGGATAGCGAGGGAGCCGCTGAGGGGCTTGCGAAGGTTTGGGGTATTAATCGAATCATCTGGACCTGGTCAGCCCGGGAAGAGCATTAGTTGAAACCGGCGTGGGAGCGTACCGTCGGGAGTATCCGAATTATCCATATCAATATGCAGTTCCTCGTATCTCTTCAGTGCCTGCTTCAAGAGAAGGATTTTCTGCTTGCTTTCCGTTTTCCGAGCCGCAGCGTCGGCCTTGCTCTTGCGATCACCTTCCATGCTGTAGAGCTGAACCATTTTCTCGACACCCTTAAGGTACTGTTCCTCGACATTGAGCTTGAACTGAAGCTGGGAGAGCATCAGCTGGATACGGGGACCGAGGTAGGGGGTATCATATTTAATGAGATCTGGAAGGGGAGGGGGTTAGCTAGGCATAGAGAAAGTAGGGTGTGGTGGTGATGGGGAGGTAGGTAGACTCATCATACCGAGCTTGGTAAAGTTGGGGCGGCCCTTGGGCATTGGTGCACCCGGGGGCTGAGGGGTGAAGGGATGGTGGGAGGGCATCCTGTCGCCGTGACCGCCGATTTGGCTGTATTGAGGGTTCGAGTCCTTGGGAGGAGGCGGGGGAGGGCCGTCGGCGTCGTCATGGACACCCAGGTTGGAGACACCTTGGTTGACACGGCGCATCTGGAGCTCGTTGAGGCGTTCCTCGAAGAACTGGATGTTGCGGCGACCATCGCGGATCTGGGAGTCGAGACGAGAGCGGACCGCATCGTTGTCGGTCTGGGAGCGCATGTTGTTGGCAGCAGTGATGAGGACGCGCTCCTTGTCGATCTTGCGCTGGATGTCGAGGATGGTTTGATCTTGCTTCATGGCGAGAGCGGGCGCGCGCGATGCGTTGCGCGCAGGACGGAGGGGGTGTTGTGTTGACCAAAACGGAGGGGGGGAGGGGGGGTGAGCGGCGAGGAGCTATGACAGCTGCCGTATGTATGTTGGAGAGCGCCAAGGGACCAGTAAAGCGTCTCTCTGTCGACGGGCGGAAGAGGAGGAGGAGCGGAAGGACGAGGCGGCGGTGGTTGCCAGCAGTGGTTGTGTAAAGATGAAGTTGACGAGGTGGTATTTTGTAGGAGGAAAAAAAAGAAAACAAGAGGGGCCAGCCAATTGCGTGGATAGATAATTGGCGAGAATGAAGAGGGTGGGAGGAGGGCGGATTTATTAAGAATGGCTCCGTATGGTTGGAGTGGTGGCTATCTCCTTGTTGAGTCGTTCGGGCAGCAAGACACAAGAGATGGATGGAGACTGAGGAAAAGAGGGAGGAGGAGGAGGAGGGCGTTGGTACAGCCGGACGGGATGGTGGGCGGGCGGTTGTGGTAGTGAGAAAGCGGGAAAGATGTCGTCAGTGATGGAGAGGGGAAGAGGGGGGGGCTTGCTGCTGGCAGGCAGTGGCAGGGCAGTGGAAGAGGCCGGACAGGGTCAGATTTTGGCGGTGCAGCAACAGTGAAGCAGTGCCGCGGCGATGCGGGCTGGCAGCTCTCACGAGCAATGTTTGGCGGGGTTTTTTTCTTTCTTTCGTTGCCTTAGTAGTGGGCTGTGGCCCTGTGGTGGCGTCCTGGCAGTTGTTGACGGACCCGCAAACGACTAATTGCAGCGCCGTTGCTCACTGTAAAAATCCCCGAAACCGCTGGAGCCAGAACGGGCGGTCGCTGATCTGGGCTCAAGATTCCATTGCCCACAACACCAAGACAATAATAACAAGATTACATTTCTGCTTCTCACATTCACTGCGTCAGAAATTTACAGGAATTGTAGCCTACCGTTCCCACGGCACAACATGGTCCATGCAGCCTGGCACCTGAACCATTTTCTGCCACCTCCATCTGCAGCGCACGTTGTGCATGTCTTCTTCCTGGTCCTCCTATTACGCGCCCACCCGGCTTGTACAACCACTTCATCACCAGCAATCGTCACCTGCGTATTACAGCCATTTTACAATTGTGCAAGACGAATCTACCGAGGGCTTCGACGTCTGCCCTTTAGGTCTTTTCTTTTCCACTCAATTGCCTCTCCTCTCCGTCTGCTCTCTTTGTTTAGTTATCCCCAGCTAACCCGCGGAATTGTTAGCCGAGCAACACCCCTGCCCGAAACTTGCTACCCAAATTGGCAATAAATTGCCCCTCACACGAGTTCCCCCCCGCGCGAGATAAAAAGTGCCCACTGATAATGCAGCTTTCACATCGTTATGACCTGATTTCGAAAATGCACAAATTTTGTTGTCATGATTGACATGAGAAAATTGCAGAAAATAGTCACATGAAGGAAAATCGAAATAAGACTATTGTCCAGACTAGGACTTACCTACTTCATAGCTTATCTTCAAACCTTCACCCTCTGCAGCGTAGCTCACTGTTACCTTTGACAACTAGTTGGTTGTGAAGACTGCCTCGATAACACCTCCCTCGATCTTCCCCATCTCATCACCGAGGAGGCCTCTCATTAATGGACCCGCGTGACCAAAACCCATAAAACAAATGATATAGAATCAAGTATCATAAACCCCAAACATTACCTCGGCGGCCTCCCTCCACGCCCAACACGAGGTGACGTCTGTTGGCCCTGGCGCGCGCTGACGGGTTTGTGCTATCCACAGTCCTGACTTTGCCGATAAACCGGATTCCCCTTCTGAAAACGGTAAAGTTGAGAAAATGCCCCAACGATTTGCACCCTCTTTTTTTTCCCCCCTTGTCAAGTCCAGCGGCTACGTCCGGAAAGCCCTGCCTCCCTGCTGCGCCACAAATCGGCTCCGCGGCACGGCGGCATGACGAAATGAGTTTGCGCCCTGAATTTTTCAGTTAATAAGGTACAGCCGCATCACTTTTTGTTGAGTCTCTTCCAATAGGCTACCACAGCCTCAGCAACCGCCCCTCTCGTGTTTGTTTGGAATCAATGGTCAAATTCGCTCATGTGACTAAATCTCTCCTACAATGCTCTAATCGTACAACCCAAGGGGGTAGAATTTATGTACAGGTCGATTGTAAATGTATGCACACATGTGGTCTATCGCGCCGCCAGCAATGCTATGCTGCCGACAATGGCGGCCCCGGCTACAGCGCCTTGGAGCACGAGCGTCGTCGCATCTTTCATGCGCAGATGAACCTGCCTGTCGCTGCCGAGATCCGCGGCCGCCGTCCTCCACGCCGCCGGGTCCTGCAAGAACTCACCCCACGTCGTCGTCGTTTGTGGCGCCGGCTCATTCACCGTTGCCGCCTCATCACCCTTCTCCTCTTCCTTTACCGGCGTCGTCTTCTCCCCGCCACCACTCTGCAGCAGCGCCGCGTCCATCCTGTGCTCCAAGCCCGTCTTGAGCGCCTCCATCTCCGCCCTCACACCCGCCAGCACCTCTTCCTCGTGCTCGACGACGCCGCGCACCAGCCGCCTGCGGCGCCACGGCTCCGCAAAGAATTGCAGCAGCACGAACAGGACAAAGTTCATGCCCATGAGGCCCCAGGTGCCCCAGGTGCTCGCGCGGCGGATGCGGTCGCTCCAGATCTGCTCCTCGTGGTAGCGCTTCAGGATGCCAGCGTTGAGGCGCTGGTTGAGGCCCTGTTCGTCGGCCTCGGCCGCCGTCAGCGCCTCCTGCGCGGCCGCCACCGCGCCCTCGAGCACGTGGTCCGTCCGGTACAGCTCCGTGAATCGTTCCAGGTCCGCCGGCGTCCACGTGTCTTTGCGCGCCAGCAGCGTCGTCACCTCGCGCTGCGTCGCCGCGCGCTTCGTGTTGGACGACTTGTACGCCGCCCGTGCGGTGCGCACCCGCTCCTGTGCCTCGTCCAGCGTCCGCTCCATCGCGTCGTTGTCTGCCTTGATCGCCTCGATCGCGGAGTAGCCTGTTACGTCGTTGAGCGTCTGCGAAGCGGTCAACGCCCGCGCCTGTAGCCTGTCCATGGCTTCGCTGAACTTGAGGTTGAGTGCGCTGCGTCGGCTCTCGGCCGCAGACGGGAGGCTGGCGGCGGTGGCGGCATCCTGGGTCGTAGGTGTGTCTTTATCGGACGGCGGAGGCGGCGGCGGCGGCGGCGGTGATGTCGAATATAGGCAGTAGGAAGTAGAAGAAGCTATGTTGGGCTTGTGAAGCTGCTGTCGCATCGTCATTCGGGGCATCGCCGTCCGGGTCGCCGAGGCCAATATGCACCTCCGCATCGTCACGCGGGCGGCTGTCCCTGCCAAGGGGTGCATCTCGACAAGCAATTGATCTGGCCTCGAGTGACACGTCGCTGCCACGTAGCGTCTGTGGCCCGGAACAATGTCGCCGAGAAGAAAGTATTGTTGCCAAAACGTAACTTAGTGATAGCTGTCGATTCAAGATTAACGGCTAAGCTTAGTTAGTAGGCAAGCCTCTCCATCCGTCCCTGACCGCTTTTGGTACCTGGTGAGGGTGCGGCCGTACAGTGCGAAGAAATTTGTTAGACCGACGACCAGCTTTGGAGGGGCAGCTTGAAGGACCCTCAATTGACTAACGAATTGACGTTTTCGCCGGGTCCAGCTGATAAGGGAGCTGGAATAGAATGCTGGCAAGTTGAAAAAAAAAAGTCGCTTGAGCCTTTTTTTCAGTGGATGTGTATAGAAGCAGAGGCCATTGATAATTGACGCTCGTGCATGCTTTTGTGGATTTATCCTCATTTGTGGAACTGCCTTGTCCACTGTCCTGTCTTATCGATTCAGTGTTTGCAGATGAGGTCAACATGTAGACTTGACTCAATCATGTTGCGCCAATTCTCTTCCTTCCATACCTTTTTTTCATATAGCATTTCCAACCACAGAGGTTGACATCATACTTGCACTCTATCAGAAAATTGAATTCTCTTGTCTTGTCAATCGCCGCTCAGTCACATCCGCAAACATCGCCGTCATGGGCTCTCTCAACACCGACACGCCGGCGCTGGCGACCAATCCGAAGTTCATCTTCTTCACCGACTTTGACGGCACCATTACCACGGCCGACTCCAACGACTACATGATCGACAATCTGGGCTGCGGCCCGGCCAAGCGCGAAGCCGACAACCACGAGGTCCTCGCCGGCCGTGCGCACTTCCGCGACGTCTTCTACGGCATGCTCGACAGCGTGCGCACGCCGTTTGATGAGTGCCTACAGCTGCTCCTCACACACATCCGCCTCGACCCGGGCTTCAAGGACTTTTACCACTGGGCGCGTGACAACAACGTGCCCATCGTCATCCTCAGTGGCGGCATGGAGCCCGTCATACGCGCCCTGCTCGACAAGATGCTCGGCCCGGGCGAGTGGGACATGCAGATTGTCAGCAACGACGTCGCGCCAGCCGCGGAGGGTCGCAGCATCAACGAGGAGGGCGGTTGGAAGATTGTCTTCCACGATGACAGCATCCACGGGCACGATAAGTCCATTGAGATTCGCAAGTACTCGTCGCTGCCGGAGCGCCCCGTCATGTTCTACGCCGGCGACGGGGTGTCTGACTTGTCGGCGGCCAAGGAGACTGACCTGCTCTTTGCCAAGGAAGGCAAGGGTAAGTGGCTTTGTGTGAAGAAAACCCCCGGAAATTCTGCTAATCTCCAGCTAGATCTTGTCACTTGGTGCGAAAATGCCAAGGTTCCGTTCGTTACGTTCCGCGACTGGACCAGCATCGGCCAAACCGTCAAAGACGTTGTGGCTGGCAAAATTACTTTGCAAGAAGCTGCTCGAGGACGCATCTAAGCCTTGTCAACATGTGAAACGAAAAATAACGATGACGAGAGATAGTGAAAATAAAGAAACTAAAAGGGGAAAAAAGAAAGATATAGATGCTTATAGATGGGGTATATAGAATCGGGCGCATCGCACGGCACCTTTGGATTGATTTTTCAAGGCTAAAGAAACTTGGGTCATAACTTCAACACCCTCCAGCATGTTGCCATTGTTTTAGTAGCGGCCTTGCCTACCACCCAAACAAGTCTGGCGATGCGGCATTTTTTTAAAGAAAAACAATACGGTTTGGGAATTGAGTCTGCCTTATGATGATCATGGGCTTTTGATGAACAAAGAGCTTTGCTTTTTGCAAGGTGCTGTGCAGCTGGAATGTGTTGTCATGGCGCTCAGCCTGAGCCTTCTATGCACATCGTCAACCACATTCGGCTTTCTCACAATCTTGCGAAAATCAAGTCCCAATACGACTTGGCTTTGGAAAATATTAAGCGAGCTTGAGAAGATATAGCGAGCCTTGCAGACTTCGGACGGATTTCATCCACCAGGCTTCGGCCTTGATCCAGGCCGCCAAGAAGAAGATGCTGGGTCCCACGCACGCAAGAATAGCAGATTACGGCCCAAGATGTTCGCAGAATTTTCTGTTTTCACAATAGGACAAAAATAAAGCGAGAACCGTTTTACATGTACAGCTAAAATCTCATTATCCGTTTTTTCCTTCCTCTTGCTTTACGGTCTTTACGTAGAGTGGCATTGATTGATCCGCAACCAGCTTCAGCTCAGAGCCGTATACGAGTCATAGAGCCCCGTGACGCTTGGAAATCGCGCCGTCGAACGAGAGACGAGAAGAAAATGGGACGCCGGCAGGGAAGCCGGAGATATTAAGGCTTGGCACCATCATAAGAGACAAAAAGCGACCCCAAACCTGGCTGGCTGCGGGCATTGAACTTTGCGGGGTCGCTGCTAAAAATAGTGTCTCTCCTCAGCCTTTTGGATCACTCTTACCGAGCCTGTTGCTTCAGTTTTTTTTTTGGTCCAGTAACTACCTAAGACATTGACATTGTACATGTTACTTAGGAGACCATCTCTCACGAATTCCGCCAAACACGGACAAGTGTGCATCAAGGCTCGCGGTGTGGGAGGGTGAAAGGACAGCCAGAGCGCCATTGAGCATCTCCGATGCGACCAAATTGCAAGGTAGTGCTCGTCGCTGCACCAAACAGCTTAATCTTGGCGCGCCCCATTGATGAGCGAAATTCATTTCCGTGAACCGCGGAGGGCTGCCAATGATGTCACCTGGACAGCACAGTGGGCGGGAGGGATCGGTGAGGGTAGCCGTCTTGTCGACTGATCGAAACTATTCTCTTTCGAGGTTGACGCAGGATACGAGCATGATTGCAGCGCATGAAGTCAGCGTAGGATCCTCTTTGCTCGTATCCTTGGTGAGCTAACTGGACGGCCGAGCTACCGCGGACACTGCCGTCCACGATACTTGGGTACGGGCAACAAGGCAACGCCGCTTGGAGGTGACTGTCTGACGTCGTAGCTGCATTGTATAGCCAGCCTTGTAGAAAAATACTGCCTGCTCAGTGTAACCCATGTTCGGCATCCGCGAGGAGCCGAATTCTGCAGACAGGGAAAAAACTATATAAGGCCCTGGCGATCCTGCTCAAGCTGTGATCAAAACATCTCCATCATCAGCAACCATCAAAGCAATACAGCAACTCGAAGACCTCTTTTCACCCTTCTTCTTCTCTCTCCTCACAAACTTAAATACATTCAAAATGAAGGCCTCCATCTTCTCCATCGCCGCTGCCGTCGGCCTTGTCTCCGCCCAGTACGCCTACGTCGAGAACCACTGCGACGAGACCGTCTATGTCGAGTCTTTCCCCTACGACAACCACGCCCCCGGTGTTCTCTACACCGTCAAGCCCGGAGAGTACTTCAAGGAGGCTTTCCGTTACTACGGAACCGTACGTTACAATCATCTTAACGACTTTTTGCTGAAATTCATCTCCATGTAATGAGAAGCCTAGACTAGCTGCTAACTTGTCTCGTGTAGACCGTCAAGATCTCCAAGTCGCGCAACTTTGACAACGTTCTCCAGTACGGATATTCCTTCAACAACGGCCTGGCCTTCTGTAAGACTCCCGCGCTGCTGCCCTTGAAGAGTTGATCGCTGACCATCGATGCTACAGACGAGCTTAGCAACCAGTTTGGCAACCCCTGGGCTAACAAGCACAACACCTTGAGCGCGGGTAACGGCTGTGATTCCTTTGATTGCCACCCCAACGACAAGAACTGCTACAGTCAGAAGGGTTCCAAGGTCCTTCACTGCCCCGAGCCTCTTAACCTCACGGCTAAGATCTGCGCCTAATATCTTCCCACGACATCATGACCAACTATAATAATTATGTATCGAAAGACTTATGATAAAGCTATATATATGTGTACCTCAAACTTGACACGTTGATGATATAAAAAAACTTATATTCCTCCATTACTCGGTTCGTCTCTCTGGCTCTGGAATACCATACCAGCACAGCAGCATGCACAGAAACAGGAAGATGACAATCGGGTGCAACACCCACGTATCGACCGCCTGCGCAATCAATCCGACGATAAATGGCCAGACGGCTCCGCCCATGCTCCCAAACGCGCTGATGGTGCCCATGCCGCTGAGCGTCTCCCTGGGCGCCATGCCGCGTAGAAATGCTGACATGGCGCACGGGTAGACCGGGCCGAGCAGCACGCCGACAATGGACACAGCGACGGCGTTACCAATGACGTTGGGGACGAGCCAGACGAGCAGCTCAAAGATGAGCGCGCCGACGACCAGCCCGTAGACGAAAAGCTTCTCGCCGACGCGTTGCGCCGGCGCGACAAGCAGGAAACGGCCGAGGGTGATGCCGCCCCAGAAGCCGGCCGTGACGTATCCGACCGATGCGGGCGTGCCGTCGCGCTCCTCGATCAGGAAAGAGATGACCCAGCCCGAGATGGACACCTCGGCGCCCTGGTAGCAGAAGATGAACGTGGCGCCAAGCAACACCAGGCGCGTCTGCAGTGAGCCAAACATGCTCCAAAGCGCCTCTCTACGAGTTGTCGCACCAGAACCACTACCATGCTGCAGCCGCAACTCCCCGTCGTACCCGCGAAAAGCCCAGACCGCCGCACCCACGCTCAGCGCAAAGACGCCCGCGGTGAGCACGTAGTAGCGCGTCCACGGCGCGCCGGCCGCCGCCACGATGCTCGTCGCGACCAGCGGCCCAGACACGCCGCCGAGCCCGTAGCAGCCGTGCATGCAGCCGAGGACGAGCGTGCCGCCGGCGAGCCGGCCGCAAAAGGTGTTAGCAATGGCGACGTTGACGGCGATGCCGAAGCCGACAGCGAAGAAGGCGAGCACGACGACGGGAAACGGTGCCCCGGCAATCATGGGCGCGTAGCTAATGGCCATGAGCGCCTGCACGAGGCCGAGCGTGCGCGCGTGTCCGAGGGAGCGCCGCAGGCTGTCGAGGAAGAGCGCGGCGACGACGAACCCAAGCGCCTGGCCGACGAAGATGAGCGAGACCTGGGCGTAGCCAATATCGTAGTACCTGCAAGCTGTTAGAGATTTAACTGTTGTGGACGGAGGGGACTTGTTACTTTTCCATATAGGGGATTAGGGCACCGGCGGCGCTGTCGCTCATACCTTCGGCGAGGGCGGTCGCACAGGTGAGGAGCAGCCGGAAGCGGTTCATATACGGCTCCCAGACGGTGGGAACGACGACGGCGGCGTCGACCGGCGGCGCGTCGGGTGTGCCGGGACGGCTCATCTCCAAGTCGTCATCACGCACAGGCGCCGGTACAGCTGCGGCGTCGCTGGGGCCGCTGAAGTTGGTAGGAATCGGCAGAGGTCGGAGCTCAATGTTCTTGGTCGGTGCCGCATGAGGAGCGGACCGTGTCTGGTGCAGCGCCGGCAGCGGTGCCGTGAGCGGCGCCGTGGTCTCGGAGGACGAACGGCGAGCGGGCTCCGCCGAGTGCACCGCAACGAGGCTATGCAGAAGGGTAGAACTCATGGTGAGTCGTTGGTGAAGAATCCTACCAGGTAGCTAGCGAATGATTGGGAGGACCGCCGATTTCTACATGGGCGGGCTTTGCTCCGGTAGAATGAGCTGGGCTGGGAGGAAGGAATCGCCTCTCTAATTAGGATGAGTGTGAGAGCGGGTAAATTTGAAGGAGAATCGGCTTGGAAGATGAATGTATAGATTGATTGCAAGAAGCAAGGTGAATTTATAAGCAGGGAGGAAAAAGGTTGGCGTGCGCAAAGTCGGCTGAGGAGAAAAGTTGGAGACGACGATGTCGGCGACGGGGTTTACACCGCTCTCAGCTCTGACGGAGAATTTTCAGTTTGAAGCTTCCTGCTATGTCGGAGCCACGCTTTCTTTAGAAACGTTCATCAAGTTTTCCCCATACTGCGTCGGTCGAGAACAGCCTCCTGTGTTGGTGCTCTTGGACCTGGGGTTCCGGCATCGCGGAGAGGTCTGGGGGGACACCGGTCCCGGAGCCGGCGGACCGCAACACGATAAACTTGTCCTGGTCGGTATGACTAATCTCACATACAGCTTCCACTACTTGAGCTATACATTAGTTAGTTTCAATTCCTACAAAGAAGTCACCATAGGGACTGGCAGCTCGAACATGAGCGTGTGATGGACGTGTGATTGGTGCAACTAGCGGAGTTGCTCTTTTAGGAAATTACCTTAACAAAAATGTTGGCGACCTATACTAGATTTGTTATTAGTAATCTCTCTACGCTCACTTCTCTAGGTAGCGTAGCTTCAACAATCAATCAACCAGACCTGGTTCTTGATGAATTACGAGCACATCCCGCTCACCCTATTTAATACGATGATGAATCGTTCAAGGCCCGTGTTTACACGAGGCGCACAATTTCTCCGCGCCGCGGCGCATCGCCAAAGCGCACAGTACTCCAATGTCCGATTCACGCAGCCTCGCAGCCGTCGCGGTGGCAAGCTGATTGGCCTCGCGACTGTGTTTGGCGTCGCAGCAGCCGGCGCTTACTACTACCCGCGCTTCATGGCCGAAGACGACTCCGACGAACATGCGCGACCCAAGGCCGAGCTGGAATTCGAGCAGCCCCGACGGGCAGCCGCGTCAACCGAGGAGCACCGCGAGCTCCTCAGCTCGCAGCACGTCCAGATCAAGAAGAGCCTCGAGCACCCCGGCGTCTACGCGTGGGGATCTAACGCCGGCAAGGTCATCGACGCAGCATCGAATGAAAAATACATCAAGCTCCCACGCCGCATCGCATACTTTGACGACATGCTGCTGCGCGACCTGAAGCTCACAGCCGAGTTTGGCGCCGCCGTGACGGAGAATGGCGACTTGGTGCAGTGGGGTGCGGGCTTCTCGCAGGCGGACCCCAAGCCGAGCGTCACTCTCAGCGGCAAGGACCTGGCCAAGATTGAGGTGTCAGCCGACCGGATCATTGCGCTGTCGCGAGGCGGCAACGTATACGCTGTACCAGCATCGCGAAACGATGTCGAAGGCGGGCTCAAGCCGGACGAGCGAAAGAGCAGCTGGTCCCTTTGGAGCTCTTCCGGGAAAGCGGCAGTCAACTTTCGGGACCTCACCCCGACCGGCTTGAGCTGGGGCGAGCAAGTCACCGACGTGAAAAGCGGCCTCGAACATGCGCTCATCCTGACATCCAAGGGTCGCGTTTTCGCTGCGGCTTCGTCGGTGGCTTCATACCCCTCCAAAGGCCAGATGGGCATCCCGGGTCTGTCTTGGGAGACGCGCCCAGCCGGACTGTACGACCAGCCGCAGGAAATCAAGGAGCTCTCTGGATTTCAGATTACGCAGATTGCCACCGGTGACCACCACTCCGTGGTTCTTGACCAGGCGGGTCGCATTTTCTCCTTTGGCGACAATACATTTGGCCAGCTAGGCTTTGAGTCAGATGGGGTGCCCGTCAACTACGCCCCCAACATGGTCGCTGTCAACCAGTTATATGCTAAGAGCGGTCTGGTTGCCAAGGTGACCTCAATCGCGGCGGGCGGCGTTAATTCATACTTTACAGTTGATGCCGAATCGCCAAAGACGAAGAATTCAGGCACCGCCGCACCGCCGTCCCAGAGAATGCCGCGCACCACGTCGGATCTTTGGGCAGCTGGCCAGGGCACGTACGGCACGTTGGGTACCGGACGATGGACCCATGTCTCGACGGCTCCCACAAAGGTCAAGGGCTTGTCGGGCCTGTACGAGTTTGACGAGGGCAAGAACGAGATGCGGCCTATCAAACTCAAGGGATTGGCGATTGGCACCACGCACTGCTCGGCTGTCATGGACAATGTGACGCGGAGCCACGCGGCCAGCAAATCATCGGCAAACGAGACGGACTGGGGCTCGGATGTGCTGTTTTGGGGCGGCAACGAGCACTACCAGCTGGGCACGGGCAAGCGGACGAATATTAATTCGCCAGTTTACGTCGGGCCGCTGGATGCTGGCGACGCGGATGCGCAAAAGGGCAGGAAGGGCGAGGTGCATCGCATGTGTCTCACGCCAAAACAGACGGCTCGGCTAGGAGTCGATGGCAAGGGGAGGAAGGCGACGCTTGAGCAAAGGGTCGAGTGTGGCAAGTTTGTGACGGGTGTGTATTCGGCGGTGTAAGTTGAAGACGGTCGATTGGCTGTGTGTTGTAAGAATATCTTGTACAAGACTGGGATGCGCATGCATGGCAGCCACGAGTCACTTGGGGTAACAGGCGTCGACTGTTTTATGTTGTCTTTTATACACAATTTATACCCACTTTGACTTGAAACATGGTTCGCTGTAGTTCAAGGCAGGGTACATCGGCTATATGCGCCCTAATAATAACTTCTTGTTAATAAATGTCTCGTCTCAGCCTACCTAGAGTCTAGACAACGGGACCTCGATGGCGAGGCACAAGACTACCTCTACACTAGTACTGGCCCAACCAGACTCTGACTTGCATCTTCTAGCGCCTCCGAATCTGACATGATTAGCGATTATTATTATTATACTTAGCTACTATCTGCCAAAACCTCCACCATGTCGTGCAGTGCCCAACGAATTCCGATGAGCCCGGTCCAGCCCAGGGGCGACAGGAGACGCCGACGCCAACGCTGCCCAGCGCTAAGAATAAAGACCGTCGTCGCGTCACCTTATTAATTCTTATTATTAGGCTCAAGCTCTAAGCCTCCACCCAGATTTTTTGGTGACCCGAGCGGACGGTACAGCGGCATCATCTTTCTCCTTGCGATATCCACTCCTATTCCTATTCCTATTTCAAAAGGCCTTCTTCATCTCCCAGTTCCTTTTCTCTCCTACTTTTCACTTACAATAGCTTTTCCGTCGAGAATCCGTCGCCCATCTCCAAACATCAACAGACAGCAGCCACCCCTCTTCACCTGCTTCCGGGACCTCTTTCTACTCGCACCCGGTGTATGCGCCTCGTTCGCAACGGCCCTCGAATCGCCAAGAGGCTCCTTGATTTCTCGTCAACCCAGATCCGAGCCAGATACTCCATAGTTTCCCAGGACATGGACAAGATATCTATACACAAGCTGCGGCGCAAGCCGAAACCGCCCGCCATCGAGACCTCGATCGATGCCGACCCCAAGGGCAATCTCACAACCGACAACGCTGCCGCGCCCAAGCCCAGCAGCTCCCCCAGCTTCTCCTCGCGAATGCCGCCCTTTCTACGACTGCGCAGCGGAAAGCGCGCCAGAAGCTGCTCGCCAGCGGCCAGCCTACTGAGCGAACCCCCCGTCGCTGCCATTGTCAGCAACAGCAGCAAGTCCACAGACGACGACGAGCAGGGCTCGGAGCTGAACCTAAAGCTTCCTGCCTTTCTCTCGCAGAGTGATGATGGTAAGCTCAGCAAACACACGCATAACCGTCAGGGGCACAGTTGGGGATGGTGCTGCCTGTGACAAGCAAAATCTAACGAGCAAGCAGACCTCCAACGGAGGTTCCTAGAATTACAAAAGAAAGAAGGCGCGAGAACCTATCCCTCCACAAACCCCGACGATGACACAATAAAATGGTCCGTGTACCAAAACGAAAACGAGCAAGGGAGGAACGTAATGGACCGATACTACAATATCCGACCGTGGAACCACAACCGCGTCAAGCTCAACGTCCCGGACGGCGCCTGCGACTACGTCAACGCCTCGCCCGTCACCGTGCCAGCCACGGACACGGCGGCACCGACATACAACTACATTGCCATGCAGGGGCCGACGCTGCCGTCCATCGACTCGGTGTGGCGCATGGTCGCCGAGAATACGACGTCCAAGGCCGTCATCGTGCAGCTGACACCAATGACCGAGGGTCCGCAGGTCAAGTGCTCGCAGTACTTTCCCTACACTGAGGACGACGCGACGTGGGCGCTCAACGCGTGCGATGCGTGGGGCGACGGCTGGGCAGCGACGCTGACGCACGCGTCGACCGAGGTGCTATGCGACGGCGCCGTCGTGCGTCGCAAGCTGCTGCTGCGCGTCGCCGACGATGAGCAGCCGCGCACCGTCTGGCATCTCATGTATCTGCGGTGGCCCGACTTTGGCACCCCTGCGCTGACGGACGTCCCGAGCTTCTTTGCGCTGATGGGCATGTCGCGCGCGCTGGTCGCCGACGACGACGGCGTACAGGAAGAACCGCGCTTCGTGCACTGCAGCGCGGGGGTTGGTCGCACGGGCACCTTCATCGGCCTCGAGCACCTGATCCGCGAGCTTGATGCGGGCGCGCTCGACGGCGTGGATTCGGACGACGCGGACGCGGACCCCATCTACGACTTGGTGGATGCGCTGCGCCAGCAGCGCCGCTGCATGGTCCAGAGCGTCCAGCAGTACGTGTTCCTCTACCAGGTCATGCGCCAGCTCTGGACGGAGCGCTACGGCCTGTCTGATGACGACAGCGGTGCGGCGGCAGGGACGCGACCGGCCACGAAGCGCCTCGAGGTGGCTACGACGGACCAGCAGACGGCCGACGACGACGCCGCAAGTGTCCGCAGCCTCGTCTCCGAGGGAGGGGTCAGCCTGAGTCCGCCGCAGGATTAGCACTCCGTCGGTAAAGGGAGGAGATTTCTCCGTTTCTGGCAACTGGCGCGTCGGCGGGCGGGACACGTTATCTGTATGGCTAGCTAGGGAAAATCAAAGTCCTCCTCATATCATCGATGCTTATTATAGACTTTGCATTGGCTTTTTTTACAATCGCATTTATCATAGAAAGAAGGGAGAAAGCCCGCAAGGGCAGAGTATAGTAATCCCATGGACAAACAGGTGGCATGAAATCTTTTGTACTCTGCATTATTATACCACGATAAGTACATAACTGAAAAACTATCTACGATGCGACGAAACACACAAAACTTCTTTCTGCCTGGAACAGAAATACTACCTCCTCCTCTCCCCCCTTCTCTCACAGAGACTGGGTAATGATGAGCGTCACCGTCTCTCGACTCGTCACCGTTTCACGGCTCGTCACCGTCTCGCGCTCCGTCACCGTCGCCGTCTGCGTCACGGTGTACACGACCGTCGGTAGGCCACCGACCATCTTGGTGGTTGGAGGTGGCGGCTGCGCGACACTGGTGGCGGTGTCCTCGGCCTGGGACACGCGCGCGGTCGGCTTGCTGTCCTTGGTGATGGGTACGACGATGTTGCTGGTTATGGGCGGGAGGGAGATGGCCGGCGGCGCTGCGGTCTGCGTGATGATGATTTCGTCGCCCGAGCGCCATGGGCGGGTGTTGGAGGGCGGAAGGGGCGGTGCCGAGGGGGGTGTTGTTGGTTGCGCCGGAGGAGAGAATGTTGGCTGCGCCGGAGGGGAGGATGTTGGCTGTAGGGCTGGGGGGGAAAATGTTGGCTGTGCCTCAGGAGATGAGGTTGCTGGTGACGGAATGGGGGTTGATGATGGTGGCGCCACCAGCATAGATGACGTGAAGAAGGGCGGTGTGGCGGATCTGCTGGGCCCAGTGGACGTCACGGTTATATACGACGTCTTGACGCTTGTGACGGTGATGACGTCCGTTGTCGTCTCCGACTGCGTCGTCAGCGAGGATGCTGCCGGCTGCGACTTGGATGTCGTCGGCGTAGACGTGAGCGAGACCGGCGTGGACGAGGTCGGCGGGGGCACCACATTGGACGGCGACTGGGTGACGCTGGTAGCAGAAGCCGAAGCTGGCGACGATGGCGGAGGCGGCGTGCCGTTACCGTTTAGAATCGCCGCGGCCTTGTCCGGGTCCTCGCAGCCAATAACAACACCATCGACGGTAGCCATCGGCAGCGCCACGCAAATTTGCTTCCCTTCGCACGGCACGGGTACGTAGCGGCCGTCAGCCGCGCAGCCGCCCTGCGTGCGCGGGCCGAGACACGCCTGCTTGCCGGGCTCACAGGACGACTCGGGCGTCAGCCCTGCAAAGGCGGCGTTGAGCTGCCGCGCGTACTCGAGGTTGCTCCGGTACGCGGCGGGCGGCACGGCGGTGCTGTGCGTGGGCAGCGGGCCGATTATCACGCTGGGGAGCGTGTCCAGCCCGCTGGTCAGCGTCGGTCTCGGCGTCGAGGAGGAGGAGGAGGAGGAGGAGGAGGAGGAGGCGGGCGTGGTCGTGGATGTGAGCGGGTTAGTAGAAGACGAGAGTGACGAAGTCTTAGAACTTGTACTGGTCCGGACAAGGGTGGAGGAGGACGGTGAAGATGTGGTCAGGCTGGTGGAACTGGTACTGCTCGTTACAAGTGTACTCGATGAGGGTGGCAAAGCGGTCGAGCTCGTGAAGCCTGTGCTGGCGGTGACGAGGGTGCTACTAGGAGTCGTGGACGACGATGAAGTTACACCGGGAGACTGTGACAAAGTTTCACTGGAACTTGTGCTCGCGCTCGGCTCTGTACCCTCGGGGGGGAGCTCTGTACCGGAAACCATGCTCGAGCTCGCAGAGATGGTAGATGAGCCAGAGGATGTGGGCGGCGACTTGGGACTCGAGGTTGCTGACGCGGAGGCGGTCGGGGTCGCAGTTGATTCCAATGAGCTGACGAAATCGGAGCTCGAAACAGTTCCACTGAATGGGGTTCCTGCTGTTGGAGACACAAGAGACGGACTAGCTTCCGAGATTGGCGTGGTCAAAGGATCACTGGTCGTTGAGCTGGCTTGTGAAACTGGCGTTGAACTGGTGCCTGTCGTAGTAGTGGGAGGTGTGGGATCTAGGCTAGAAGATGGTGGAGAGGGAGAGGGAGAGGAACTCGACGACGACGACATGATGGAAGTTGCTCCTGCTGAGCTAGTAGAAGTTGGAGATGGGCTGGACTCAACAGCACTGGAGGGGGCTGTGGACATGGGACTGGAGGCGACTGGAGGCGAGGCAGATTCCAAAGTGGAGGAGAAAACTGAGGAGGGGGGCTGGGATGAAGGAGAAGACGAGCTAATTGCCGGAGTCGAGGATGACACTGGAGTAGATGATGCGTCTGGTGAGGACTCAGTTCGGGACGAAAATGACGAGCTCGGCCCTGTGGTGAGCGCCGGGGTAGTAGAAATTGGTGCTGAAGAAGTCGCCGACGTTGTATCTACGCTCGTCGCCGGCACGGAGGGGCTCTCTGCGGACGGTGGCGAGGACGCCGCACTCGTGGGAGAGGTTTCCACACTGGAGGGTGAAGCCGAGGCCTGGGCCGATGTGGAAATGGACGGGCTTTCTCCCGGGGCCGGCGACGACGAAGTGCTCTCAGCGGGAGCCGAGGAGGGCGACAGTGCCGGCGGTGTTGAGCTTGTCGGGGCGGTAGTCGGGGCGGTATCGACAGGAACCACGGAATTTGTCGACACAGAAGTAGTCGTCGTCGTCGTCGGGGGCCGCAGCAGCGAAGTCGGGATGATGATGGTGGTGTCCGACAAGGTCTCGAATATTGGTCGCGGAGGCGGCGTGGATGGCAATTCTGCCGGATTACCTTGACTACATCACGTCAACTGCTTTGCTCTTCTGCAAACATGTGCGATTCTGTCGTGTAATTACCTCGACTGTTCATTGGCCGTTGAAACGGCATCAGATCGCGGCAGCCTGTGGCCGTGTTAGTCACTCGTCCTTCTTTGCGCGACGCTGTACAGAATGCAGCACGCACCATTTGCTGAACCGGCCCAGCGGACCAGCGACGACCGGTTGGAGCGTGCTCGCCCAGCACAGGGCAGAAACGGCTACGTGAAGCCTCATCGTGTATCGATCGGCAGCGGCGACCAGCGCAGCGGACCCGAGCTGCAGATGGATGGGTGCGGTAAGAATATGCGAGCAAAGGTCGGCCAGGTATAGAGCGAGAGATGCAAGGAGTAAAAATGATAAACTGCAGTCTTTTTGTTTGGCAAGTATTATCTTGTCGGAAACGAATAAAAGAGGGACAAAGAGTCGGCAGAGGGGAGTCGTGGAAGGAAATGAATGAAGGAGGATAAAGCTTGCAAACAAGGGCTGGCTGGCTTGCAGCGAAGCAAACTGACGGCAGTGAACGTGGCGAAAACAGAAAAAAAAGACAGCACAGGAAAATGGAAATTGGAAATAACAAGTAGAGGCAAGTCGCAATGTATTAGGAACAGGAAGAAAAAGACGGGACAGACAAGAGAAGGGGAATGAAGTGAATGTGCAGGAGGTGTGAGTGAGTGTGCAAGCAACGAGGAGGGAGGAACCTTTGACTGGCGGCACCTGTAAGGCAAGCCCTCTAATAACTATCATTGTTCGGCGCGTCTTGAAGAAGACTTCTTACTGCCCAGTCGTTTCGGGGGGTTAGTTTGTCTTGCTGCATGAGATGTGCATGGTGGTGGCACAGACGACAGGGTCACGATGATCCGGCCTCCACGTCCGGAGGATGGTGTGGGCCGGCCGGTGCAAAGAGGCCGTGTAAAACACGAGTCTAGAAAGGCAAAATGAGGGCAAGGAACTACTAGAAAAAAAAAAACTCTTCAGCCATAGAAACAAGTAAACACTTCCCACTTCTGCCCTAGCCGCCCTGTCCAACTACCTGTCAAGACGACGGCCCCACCGAACCCCGGCCCTCCGGGATCTGCCCCATAAAAACCTCCGGGCGGCTACTCTGGCGTCGCAGATTGGCGCCGTCCTGGCCAATCACCTCGTCTCAGCTCCCGCCCCTGTCACAGCCTCTCTCGATCGCAGAGGCGCCAAGCTGCGCAAGAGGACGGATGAAGAATGTTGTTGCATGGTTATTTCACTCTCTGTATGAATCCTGCTTCCTAATTTAATTTTTCGTTTCTTTCCTTTCTTATTGGTTCTCATTCAGCCCTGGCCGTTTTGTAACCCCAAACCCCCAATAGGAATGACGGGTCCTATTCTCTAGCTCCCATGTTGATGGTCCAGAAGAGTCTATTTCTTTATTCATCATCAATGGCTAGGTCATCCAGTGGTAACCGTGAACCCATCGTCACACAGTCGATTCAGCGTCCCCACCACATCCTGCCGTTGCCCTTGTAATCATACATAGTATACAAGAATAGTCCTACTTTACAATTTCCATTTCCTTCTAGTGCACCAGAGTACCAGAGTTGAGCCAAAAACAATCTAACCGCTCTGCGCCCGCATCCAGACAGCTCCCCCCGCCATGTAACCTTGACACCTGCAGCACCGCATCACCAAACGGGCCGCGGCCAAGCAATAGACTGGGAATCACGACGATTGCTTTGCCTGAAACGGGCACCATTTCGCCTTCCTCCTGGCCAGCGGTCGTATAATTTCCGGTCTGGCGCCGTACTCCTTGCGGGCTCGGCCAAGTCTAGCGCTCAATCACTTCGTGTCCACACCCTAACCCAGAAACGTCCGCCCCCTGTGTTGGTGCTGCTGCTTTTCGCGCCCGCATCAGAGCCAGGATACCTTGTACATGTCGGATCGAATCATGTCGCTCCATCCGCAGATACGCATCTACCGTCACGCCATCTGGCCATGCCCACGGCAGCCCACGCTCAGCAATCGCAGCTTGCACTTCCCCGGCCACCGCGGGCCCCAGCAGACGAAACACGCACAGCAGCTCCGAAAAGTCAGCAGACGGCGGCAACTCGTCGAGCGCAACCAGGTCTTGCACCAGATCGGGCTGACCCCATTCTCGTATCAAGAAGAAGACAAGCTTCTTCATCTCTTGGTATTCGCCCGCGTACCCCAGAGTCATCATGTACTCCAGGGCGTGCTCACTTCGAACCACGTCGTTTCGAGACAGCATGCGGTCCAGCGGCGATATGTAGTTGTCGCGTGCCCCCGTTTGGTATGAAGCTTCCCGTGCCTGCAGCTTGGCAAACTCGGCTTTGGTGTACTCCACGAGTGACTTGAGCGTGCCTGGAGTACAGGGCGCTTGCTGCTCATCTTGTTCTGCCGCCGCTACTCTGTCCTCGTTAAAAATGAGAGCATCGTATAGAACTCGCAACGCTTGCCTTGACGAGGACGTCGATTCGGACGCCTCGCTTTGTTGCAAATCGTTGAGCAAGGCGCGCAAATCGTAGCGTATCAGCTTGCGTAGACTCTTGTTCAATTCCGCAAAGTTGGCCAGGTTAAACCTGCCGCCTCGGTCTATCCGCCTTGCAATGGCAATGATGAGCTCAATCTGGTCGGCATGAGACATTCGCAGCGCCGAGTGATGCCTCGAGGCACCCTTCAGTATGGCTCCCCAGATCAGCGAAGCCCAGCGCGAGCGCTTGTCGCCGATGCGCGCCTCCGCCAGGGCAATCGCTCGCTGCAGGTTTTCCCACCCAGACAAGTCATCCCGCCTCGCAAGCATGCTAATGTACGCAGAGAAGAGCCCCATTCCAACCCGACGCAGTGCGGATCGTTCAATCTCGGGGGCAATGAGGCTGGAAATATCTGGGTCGAGGTGCGCAGCCGTTTCCAGATAGCGATGAGCGGTATTCAAATCCGGCGCGTTGGATACCAGAATAAAAAGGCAGTGTCCGCTAGGGAGAATGTCGGCTTGACGCATCTGGCTGTAGAGTTCCTCGACACTCGGTGGTCGATATTTCGCCCATTCGATGTCTGCAAGATTGGCAGCTCGGTAGGCGGGAAAGTTCTGTGCCTTGTCTCCAGGGAGTAGCTTGCTCGTCGGCGCGGCTTCCCTCAGTGTGAGTTTCTCAAACATGGCCGCATACTCATTCACTCCCGGCACAGCATCCTTGCACGGAGGGTCATTGAAGCGTCCCCACGCTTCATGGGCATCTCGCGTTGCCCGAATGGACGCTTCCCATGTGCTAACAGTTCGATTGCTGCCCGCAAGCGTGCGCTGCTGTATGGTCGGCGTTCCATTGGGTGCCATCCCCTTGAGTATATCCAAACTGTCATCGGCCTCGGACTTTGCGAAACCAGCCTCTTGCATAAGCATGCCTGCCTCGACGGTTCGGCTCCAGTTGGCCTCGGGATCCGTTACTTCGTCCATACCATCTCCGGGTGTTAGATACGGTGGCCAAGAGGGCGCATGCAGAAGGGCGCTGTGCTTCTCGGCTTCGTTCTTCGGCATGCCCGCAAGAGTTCTCCGGATTGCACGGAAGCCGTCTCCAGACACCTGCAACGGCCGCTCAAATGTTTCCGACATTGTAAGTAGCATACGTTGGGACTCCCAGAAGTACGAATTGGCAACAGGTACCTGCTTTGCGAGCAAATGCGATTCAGGCTGGAAAATCTGCAGCATCTTGTTGAAAAGTCGACAGCAAGTCACATATCTCTTTTCTGAGTCGCCTATATCCACGAAATGTTTCAGGTGGGCAGACGCCGCCTCCGCAAGGTTGACCAATAATCTTGGCTCCGTGCGAGCGATGTGTTTCTCGAGCAGTGACAAAAATTTGACATAGCTCGGCTGTCGCAAGTAAGAAATCGGGTAGCTGTTTTTGTCAGACAATATGGCGTCCAGTTTGTAACGTTCGATGAGCCTCCGAAGCATAGCTAGATTGCGCATTGTCGAGTTCGGCCGTAAAATAAAGAGCAGCACATGGACTGGAACCTGACCATCATATTCCAACAGCCGTTGACAACGTTTGTCGTCGCTCTCGCCGGCTAATATATATGCGCATGACCTGAGAGCGTTTGTCTCCAAATGACGCTTCTTATTGAGGCGCCCAATCCTTTGTTGCATCTCCGATTCGGACGGGAGCAGCTTCAACAGCTGGTCGCCTCCCGTAGTTCCCTTGGCGGCTCGGTTCGCCAATACCAACTGTGCCAGAACAATTGGGATAGACATTGGCCGCGACCGCGCTACTGCAAGTTCCCAGGGCTCAACACTCTTCTCGCGCTCCAGGATCTTCGTCAGGGCCCGCATGTAGCTGTACTCCTGCCCATTCACATGTAGCAGCTTCGGTTGCTCCCTTTGACGAAATGTAGAATGCACCGTATTTTTATCAGCTCTATAAAACGCATTTTGTATCGTCGTGCCGTTGCGATCGCTCGAGGTATTCGCATGGGGAGTGACAGCGGATGATGCCCAAGCCAATCTAGTCGGTTGGGCTGCTGTATATCCCGTATCGTCATATGGAGGCGCTGAAGTTGTAATATGACGGTTTAATAGGTAGTCGGCACATGATGCGCGAGTGCGACTCTGTCGTGCAAGGTTAGCGCGGTCCTGCATCGCCAGCATGTTGCGAGAATCCCTACCCTCCCGCCTTGCATCAGGCCAGACGCATGCGGCAGCCTTCCGCGAAGGTTCCATGCCGCCCTGCAAAACATTCCTCTTCATTTCGCCATACAGAGCACTTTGCATGCGATCTGCGGTGTTGTGAGCGTT
The DNA here is from genome assembly GCA_028828415.1 of Cordyceps cateniannulata. NCBI lineage: Eukaryota > Fungi > Ascomycota > Sordariomycetes > Hypocreales > Cordycipitaceae > Cordyceps > Cordyceps cateniannulata. The sequence goes on along the minus strand of JAPHMX010000004.1, from coordinate 2,341,392 downwards.
GATGGTTCTGCAAAGTGCGATGCGCTGGAAAGTGGCCAAGAATTGGGGATTGAAAATAAAGCGGGGCATGCCTAGGTACCTGTCACCAAGAAATGCAGCAGCATTTCTACAATGAAGTAGAGAAGCAAGCCTCGATCTATATTTCACATAAATTTATCCAGATAAAATTAGACAAAATTTTGAATGGACACTCTGGTGGATATCAAGACAAAGAGTATGTACTTCAACGCTTAAGTAGCAACGTGCGACAATGGGACTTCAAATACTCAATTCTTTTTATCCTCTCTATGACTTTTCTTCCGGCTTGGCCGCGGCTTTTGATTCTTCTTCCTCCTTCTTTTCTTTTCGCTTTTGAACAACCTCCCAGTTGTATACGCGCGCCGTAGCTACCTCCATCGTCTGCGCGTCCGGGCAAGTCAGTATCATAGCTCCAGTGCCATGTGGCGTCACGTAGGGCATTGCTCACCGTAATCTGCTCGCGTATAAAGTCTGCATCCTCTTCGCAATTTGAAAGGCTCGTCTTGGCCGTCTTGAGCTTTGATTCGAGCAGGGCCTGGGCCTCGTCGATAGGGTATGAGAGCATGACGTTGGCCTTGTAACAGCGTTAGCACTGGTCCAGGGACGATCACGGTCTAGCATTTCTTCATCTTACTCCAAGCCAGATGTAAACTTCGTCTGTGGGTGGGATATTCGCTCGCGAGTACAGCGTGTCGTTGAGCTCAAATGTTGTCTCGATCGGTTCGCTCTCGTCCTTTAACAGTTAGAAAAGGCAGCTGCCTAACATCGGCAGCCGACATACCTTGCGCAGCTTCATAAATTGTACAGTGTCCAACGTTTTCTGAATATCAGGAATCTTATCCTTAAGGCCAGCCATGCGCTTGTGGAGGTTCATTTCCATAAACTGGTACTTGCTGGTCGCATTGTTAGCACCTGCGTTCCTGTCGGCCAAATCGTCCTCTTCGCCGCTGAGGAACGGTCGCTGGTGGTTGCTGCATATGAAATGCGATATCCACGTACGATATCAGCTCCTGGAAGCTTTGTAGTGTGCCTTCGACCTCGTCGCGTGACGAGACATAATCCTCAACCTTGTCGACGAACGGCGCAGTGGGAATTCCTCGGGGATTCGTCGTCGTCGCGTCCTTGCCGCTGGGTCAAAGGTCAGTATTAAAGATCCATACTGCAGCTCGTAACAGATATCCTTACCCGGCAGCTGGTTGCTTTGCTTTGCTTGCCATGGTTGCTTTTTGGCTGTGCTTGCAAGACACAACGAGTTGGGCGCTTCGAGAAGCGATTGGCGTTGGCTTTGCTGCAAAGTGGGCTGCCCGCCTTGCTGTGAGGGGCTGGTGGGGTGGCTTCACCGAGCTTCAAAGTTGAAGCTGCGAAAACGGTAGACCCCGAGAAGTTGTATTTTGGAGCAATTTCACTTTGCAGTACGTGAAATTAGTTTCACACAGCGAGCGAGATTTCTAGTAGTAGTGGCCAAGGCGTGTCGCCGACTATAATCTGCCAGGGCAGTAAAGAGCACTCGCTCTTAGTAGTTTGGATTCGAAAGCAGCAACTCTATGCCGTCATTTCAAGATATTTCTCGAGGCCGACATGTAGCTAGCTATATTTCTCATGGGCTCCTGACCTCGAACTAAGCAGAGCGATGTATCATGCAGCAGAAAATCCGACAAAAAAATCACACGCTATTCCATTCTCATTTCTCATATGTATATAACACAGCAAGATTGCATCTTGCTAGACAAACCGCACTTTCAAGTTGCGGCGAGCCGTCGCTGAAGCTTCCCGCAAAGTCGCAACGGCCGACGACAGACGTCCAGCTTCGGAAGCGTATCACTTGCCCTTGTCGACGGCCTCAGGCGCGGTAATGTCCACGCCATCCGCATCACCCTCGTCCTCCCAGTCATCCGGCGCATTCTCGTCCCAATTGTCGACCTCCTCCTCCAGCGTCTGCGACGGGGCGCCTACACCGTCCTCCACGACGCCCGTCTCGTGGCCCTCGCCGAGCTCTAGGTCCCCAGCCTCCTCGCCCGGCACCGCCGTATACGTCTTCCTCAGTCGACGGCGCTCGAGCATGCGCCGGTGGTACCACGAGCACAGCCCGAGCCCGAGCAAGCTGCCGGCAACGTTGGCGGCAATGTCGTACGCGTCAAAGTCGCGGTCGTTCGGCAGCACGCTCTGCAGGAACTCGGAGCCCACGCCGAGGATCATCGTGCAGACGGCAAACGTCATGTTCATCGTCCGCCGGCGGTTCGTGTCGACGACCCAGTAGAAGACGACGGTGAGGAGGAAGAAGGTGAGGAAGTGAAGCAGCTTGTCGTTGACGAGGTGGCTGAGTTGCAACTTTGTGAGTCCGGCGTACGCTGCGAGGAGCAGGAGGAGCAGGAATACACCTGCAAGGTGGTTAGCATGATTCCAAGGCAACCGACGTGAATCGCCATCGGAACGCACCTGCAAAGGTGAAGCGGATGCGCATCTCGTCTACACGTCGGACACGCCGCCTGTTTTTTTGCTTCGATAATCGGGATTTCTTTGCATTTATTGAATCAGCTGCACGATGGTTTGCGACGTTTGGTGGCCAGCCGGCTATCGAAGAAGAATTTCATTGCGTGTGTTGAAAGAGTAAGCTCGAGCTTGCGACGACCCGTTTGAGCTACCCAAGAACAAGGCTCCAGCCAGCGCCACATCACTCGTCGGCGCAGGTGGCTGTGCTGCATTCTTCATGCACTGATACCCCGAGTAAATTGCCACAAAATTTGGTGGTAAATTTGCCCCTACAATTCCATTCTGTAGATTATGTCAATTCATTTGTTTTATTAGTCAAGAATTTACTCTAGATGCTATGATACGCGGGTTGTGATCCGTCGTCGGTCGCTGGCGTACGTCTTTCTGTGTACAAGTACTAAGTACTAAGGTAGCAACATGGAGTGGCTGTAAACACTACGTCAGAATACAGCAACCAGCTACCAAGGCAAGGTCCATAGGAGCTTCGAGCATATAATTCTGGAACTCTCTGCAATTCAATAGCACAATCCACTATTTCGTTCGCAGCATTTATTTTTCTCTTCTTCTTTTTCTTTGCATCTGTTCCAAAATACTTCGTAGCATGTCATCGACCTGTCGTGAGCAAAAAAGCTGATACAGATGCCGCTTCCAGTAGCAAGTATTGTTAAAATTCATCTAGACTAGACTGCATTTACATGCTGATATAGCCCATAAAGAACGGTCCAAGGTAGTCAATCTTGCCCAGTTCCACGCCCGCGTTCCTCAGAATCGCGTATGCCATCGTCGTGTGAAAGTACATGTTCGGGATCGCCGCGCCCGCGCAAAACGCCGCACCAGTCAGTTCCTTCTTCCCCACGGCCCTTTTGAAATCAATCGTCGTCGTCTTTTCCCCGGCCTCGAACGCCGCCTCGCGATCCACACCCTCCAGCAGCGCCAGAACCTGCTCGATCCGCTCGCGCATGGCGGCATATGTCGGCAACGGAGCATCCTCGTATTCCTTCCTCACAGCTTCCTTTTGCTGAAGCGTTAAAGCCTGCGCCTCGGCGACTGCGCACACGGACCATACTTGGAATGAGAAGGGCAGCATGTCCGGGGCGAGGCGGCGATCGAGGAACGACGCGGCGTCGGGGTGCGCCTCGGCCTTGGAGAGGATGCCTTGGAGGGCCGTGAGGAGGTGTCTTGCAGCTACGATAGATGCCTCATAGATGGAGTAAGACATGATGGCCGTTTTTTATGCGTAGAGATTATATGTGACGAGTCTGTGAATGAGGTTGACAAGAATAAAGTGCCGATAGTATAGAGGCTAAGCGGCGATCCAATGCACAAGCAGCCGCTTATATAGGGACACTGAAAAACAAGGCTGTGGTTGTGGATTAAAACACATGGAGATAGAACACATGGAGATAGACGGGCTGCGACCTTGACACCACACAGGCTGGCCGAACGAGTCACATGGAATACGACAATGAGTTGGTGGATGGAGCGTATTCCGTAGCTAGTAAGTTACAGCATGTAAGCTATGGTGGTTGAAATATAATACGACCTTGATGAAATACGACCCCCCGCTGCCACTTTCCTCGGCTGCATTATTTCTGGGGCAGTGTGCACCACTGCAGACTATAACACAGTGTATCCGGGTATTGTATGTCTAGTTGATTGCGAACCTCGTGTCATCCATCTCACCACACCAGAAGCTGCGGTCCTCTGGCACTCTTCCAGTTTCATGCGATTAATTCTTCTATCCAACTTGTATGCATGTGCTTGCTTCAATAGAAACTCCGTCCTGGACAGGACTGCGGCCGACCTGTGCTATGCCACTTCTTTGATTTGAACCAGTCTATTTGTCAAAAAAGCCTGAGCCGGTAAAGTTTTCGAGCTCATAGCTGAATCTGTCTGATCCATATGGGCCAATGTCGAATCTTACGGCAGAATCAAGCGAATCGACTTCAAGCTCCCGCCACCAATCCGCCAGGGGGAAGACAGGCTCAAACTCATCAGCAGTGTCGTCCGTTCGACTGCTGTTCAAGGCCGCCAGGATGCTAGTTGCCTGCGAAGCAAAACATCTCGCTATATCTAAGTAGAGGTGAGCCATGCAACTGGCAGGCAGATGATCAGCGGCCCTTGCCAGGTGATCTGGAATCATCTTGACCAAGGCGGCGGCTTCTGACAGCTCCGGGTCTCTCAGTGCACCTCTCGCCATGGCCTAGTAACAATTAGATACTTATTTTAGCATTTTCCTTTTTTGCGATAAACTGGAGTGAAAAACAGGTGTCCACAGGCAAATGCGGTGTCTTACCTGGAGGATCTCGGTAGCTGCGTGGCAAATCATGATCAGCTGGTTGTTTTGGAACCCAAAGAGAAGTTTTCCCAAGCCTTCATCGCCATTAAATGTCAATTTTAAAAAGCGACTTGCGACTTTGACGCTAATCTTCGATATCTCGTTGATATTGGGCGTCGTTGTCGCGTTGGACAGGGCAAGCAAGCTGCGTGTCGCTTCCGCATTCAGGACCATGATACCATGATCAATATAAAATGCCATAACCGAGCATATTTTTGATACGTATGATTTTTCCGATACGCAGCGCACGCTTCGGGTCTTTTCCATGAGATCAAAATAGTGGCGGTGCCATTCCGAGATGGAAGTCGCTGTTCCATCGTCAGCGTGCTTACGCTGCGCCAGGGCATTGAGCTAGCGTAGAAGTTAGTATAAATCTTGATGGGCCTTGATTACTCCTCTTCAGAGAATAATTACTTACTAGAATTCCCCTCGTCTCAACCACGCCGCTCAAGATGCGGTCCGTTGGCGCTGCCATCGGCTTCCGCCACCAGTCAGCAGTCAAGGCCGGAATCTCCCTCCACGACACGCTCATATGGCGTCCTATTGTGATGCCAAACCCTTTGTCGGCAAGGAATATGTAAAGCCATGTTCTTTCAAAATTTCGAGCGATGCGTTCTTTCAAGGATGAATCTTGTGTGTCGGAGGTTGCGGCCAGGACGTGCGACGATATTACCTGCGGTTTGTGAATGCCCATCTCTCGCGCAATTTGAATTGCCTACCAAGAGTAAGTCAAACTTGACCAACATTGACCAAGATGCACCAAGGAAAACAAGTTTTGGTCGAACTTTTATACTTACATGACTCAGACGCAGCCAAGAGGGATCCTCGGAATGGCAGCGGGGGGTCGGCGCCCAGTACTGCTTGATCATGATTGCCTGGATTGTCTCGAGCGATTTGACCGAAAACGCAATGGACCACTTGACATCTGCCTCTGCTAGATCTAGGAGTATTGGGTATAGCATTCGGTCTTTTACCCGACTGGAAACAGCACATCCCAGGGCGCATATAACCGAGAAAAGGGTGAACGATTTGGCGTACACGTAGCTTGGAGTGTGTAAGTCAGGATCTAGGATGCCAAGTATTGGATTTCGAATCTTGAAAAAGCTGATTGTGCGAGTTAGCATTGAGATTTTGTTCTTTTCAAATGAAAGGAATAGAGATACGATATACATACAGATCAAAATAGGAAGATGAATCGCTTTGCTCTATGACACCCGCACTTACTGGATCACAGGTCCTGTGGTCCAGCTTCAACAAGCCACCGGGGGGCTGCAGTAGCAGCGCTTGCCAATCACACTCGTTCTTTGCTGCAGGCGCTGCATATCTGTTAGAGAGGAAGTCGTAAATCGCGCCGGACGTACGTACAGAAGTAGTTCTCAACCTTTGCGCCTATCAGCCCGGCAGGACCAGTCTTGCCGTGCAGCGACACTGGTCTGGAGCCCTGGGCCATGTTTCCGGATTTGGTAGCGGTTGTCACTGCAGCTGCCATCGCATCAAAAGGGGAGACGAGTGGGTAAATCTCATTTTCGGTGCCATCGTGATCCTCCGCGTGCCGTCTCCTCCTAGCAGGAATCGTTGGTCCGTCAAGTTGCGAAGTCAACGATGCTGCGGCGGCTGCATGTTGCTCCAGCAGCGGAAAGCTGGAATTGAGCAGTGACTTGACAACTTGGTCACGAACGGCCTCTTCATCTAATCTGTCAAGTAAATCGTTGATCACGGACAAATTTCCGCGGCTGCCACGTCAGTCAGATGACGAGTTCCCAGTGCTAGCTGTCTCTCGCGCTCACCTTTGGTTGTTGCATCGTCGCTTGCCACGATTTGTACCTGATGGGTAGCTACACTGCCGAGATTGGGAGGCACATCTAGAACTGCAGGAAATGTCATTAAAAACGAATATTGAGTAGGCAATGGTGCGTACCATGGTATTTGCCGGTCACATCGCTGTCTGAGAGCGCGGCAGTTGAAGCAAGCCGTACTGCCAGGGGCTGGTTGTAATGATGCTTGGAGTTCGTTGCGGATCAAGTGTTGTTCTCTCTCGCTCCATGTGTTGGAAATGGGATGCGTATGATTACTGGGCATGATGAAGCATGGATGTTGTGGGGGAAAAGCTGGGGAGATCTCCGCTGGTTGGACTTTGAGACGCCGTTGACCTGGCCCATTTTAATAGAGGATGGCATTTTAGACGGCGTTCTGCAAAACTACCTGGTTGTTAGTTATGGCCTAGCTCGAAAATTGTGGTGACAGCGTCTTCGATAGTATACCATTTCTTAATTCGGCTTCCGCGGCTGGCATTAGCCAAGATGGCACCGGCGATCCCCGCACATGGCAGTCCGTGGTCTCAATAGCCTGGAGACACCCTAAATTATAAACTACCTACTATTATAAATTGAATTATTACCGAACAGCAAACGTACCATTCCACCTTGTTGGGGAATGCTGTCGAGATGGAGTAGCTGGAGTAGTCAGGGACCCTCTCCGGGGCACTACTCCGCCAACTACCCCGGAGGAAACGCCGATAACCTGTATTCGTTGTGCCACGGGCTAATTCGCTCCCATTGACGGCTAATAATCCCGAAGTTTGTGGGGTCTTGGTTTCTAGTATCCAATTAGCCGACATCGGATATTTAGCTTGAACCAAAGTGATTGCCTATTTATATGTGGCTTGGCCGTGACACTTATCAGTGCTTCTGCTTCCCTTACCCTCCGTGCAAGCATCTGTCTCTTACCCACCAAGTAAACGACTACCACCCCAATACAGTTGACATGGAGACGCCTCAGCAAAAGATTGAAAGGGCCAGAGCAAGGCGCGAGGCTAGCCTGGCCAAACTCGAGCCGAAACTTGAAGGAATACCTTCCCAGCTACCCCGCAACAGTCTGGAGCTGCCGCGAACTACATTGACGCCACGAGAAATCGAGCTCACCGAAAAGTACGATGTTCTCGAGCTCCTGGCCATCCTAAAATCTAGAGAGGTGTCCGTGGAGGAAGTGACAAGAGCCTTTCTGCGCCGCGCAGCGGTTGCACACGCAGCGGCAAGCCATGTTTGATTCCTCTGACCAAACTCGCAGTCGCTAACCACGAAGCAGACGAATTGTTTGGTGGAGTTGATGTGGGACCAAGCCATCGTCAGAGCCAAGCACCTTGACGCACTGCCGGAGCCGCAAGGTGCCTTCTTTGGCCTGCCCATCTCGACCAAGGAGCATCACGGCATGGTGGGTGAGAATATCATCACGACGGCCTCGGTTATTGCCTGGGTCGACCGCAAGCACGGCTCCAACCTGTTGTATGATGAGCTCTGGGAGGAAGGATGCGTGTTTTACGCCCGGACAACCCAGCCGCAGACCATTATGCATTTGGAGACCGTCAGCAACCTGTGGGGGAGAACCGATAACCCTTACAACCGCGACCTGACAGCAGGCGGAAGCAGTGGTGGAGAGTCTGCTCTGATAGCCATGCGTGGTAGTCTTTTGGTGAGTGCAAATTGTGTCGAAGTTGCTTCATTGCGTGGTGAGGTAACTAGCTAACAGAGCACAGGGCATTGGTGGTGACATCGGTGGTAGTATTCGCTGCCCTTCTGCCTTTGTTGGTATCTATGGATTCAAGTAGGCAACTCCTCCATTATGCACAGTTATAAGCGGAATCTAACATTATTCTTCAGGCCCTCGACAAAGCGTATCACCGTCGCAGGTCAGATTGGCCACATGGCAGGGCGAGAGACCATCTTCAGCACACCAGGTCCGATGACGGTGGACCGCAAGGCCATGGAGCTGCTCATGCGGGTCATCCTCTCCAAGCAGCCATGGCGCAAGGACCCCTCCATCGTCCCGATGCCCTGGACGCCTCACACGTTCACCAAGCCGCTCAAGATTGCCGTCCAGTGGTGGGACGGCGTTGTCAAGCCCCATCCCCCCATCACCCGCGCGCTCAAGGAGGTGGTCGCCGCCTGCAAAAAGGCCGGCATGCGCGTTGTAGAGTGGGACTGCGAGAAGCAGGACCACAAGAAGAGCTGGGAGATCATCTCCGCGCTGTACTGGCCGGATGGCGGACTCGAGACGATCGACTGTCTGGAGGGCGCCGGCGACACTGTGCTTCCACTCACAAAATGGGTCATCCAGGAGCAACCCAGTGTGAAGAACATGACACAGGCCGAACTTTGGCAGGTAAGTTTGAATAACGTTTTGCGACGTTCGCTTTCAGCGGCCAAAGCTCTAGTGCGACTGAGGAGTTCACGAGCTGACAGCGATTTAGTTATGCTACACCCGCGATGCGTATCGTACATCGTACGCGCAGACCTGGAACGCGACCGCCAACGACGATGGTGACGAGGTTGACGTGATTCTCTGTCCCGCAAGCTTTGGCGCGGCCACTCCGCATCAGCAGTCAAAGTACTGGGGCTACACCTCCCACTGGAACATGCTCGACTATCCCGGTGTCGTGTTTCCCGTCACTACGGTGGACGCCTCCATGGACGCCAAGGATCTTTCTTACAAGCCCATCAATGAGCAGGACCAGTTTATCCAAGACTTGTATGACCCCGAACTGTTCGCTGGAGCTCCCGTAGGTCTCCAGATCGTCGGGCGTAGACTCCAGGAAGAGAAAGTCCTTGCTGCCCTGGAGTTGGTCGAGCAAGCCATGGGTCGCAAATAGATTACAGTATTGTTTGTTTACAAAAATGTATTAAATTTAAAGATCTCATATATAAACCATTGCATTTTCGGAAATTTGACAACGTTTGGACGGGCACGTCAAAGAGAATTGGCCACGCTGCATGTGGCTCTCGTGTGCGTGGTGGTCTTCAATACCGCGCATATTAGCATCCAAGGCTCTATTGCTATTAAAAACACGAATTAGAATTGGAATTTTATCCCTTTACTTCGCTGCCGGACAGGTTCCTCCGTCATTTGGCGCAGCTATGTGAACGGCGTTCAGGTTGTGGTCGGCCCCACAAAGACGGCGTTGGAGACAGTCCCTCCGCCGCGGGCGGAAGTCAATTGCCGTGCTCCAGCCTAGCGTCGGGATTTAACAGAATAACATAAACGTGACATTGAATCTTCTATTTGAAAGAACTAATGACATACCGGATGAATGGATATGACTATGACTATGGGTACTGGACGGATCAGCCTGCCGACCGGTACCCCATGGAGTAACTAAACCCCCGCTCAACCCAGCTCAACGGCGGGTATGCCTCTAAGCCTATGGATAAGAACTTAAAAGTAGAGAAAGAACCTGACCTGCCCGAGTTGGCCTTCTTTGTATTTAGTTATAGAGCTCGCTGGTTCAGTTAAATTTCGTTGAATCCCGAGTACCTCTGCTGTGGCTTGCTCCTCACTTACACGGACCAAGACCAAGCGGCAAACATCTTTTGCACTACTTTCAAATAAATCCATGCTTTTCGGCAACATGGTATCCATAGTGAAGCACACAGTTCGCCTCACCAGGCCGATGAATCAGAACATTGTCTGCGGTTTGTATGTGCGCCCCGACTTCGCACTCGCTACCAAAGCCTGCTAACAAATGATTCCCTGGTAGGATTTTGTTCTGTTTGCCTGGAATCTACACAGCATTGACCGCCCTCGGTGCTGGCGGTGGAAAGCCCTCGTCGTCCGTCATAGCCAACCAGACCAATGCGATCCTGTACGGCGTCTTCATCGTCTTCGCGTGCATGGGCGGCACAATCGTCAACCTATTCGGCCCTCGCTTCTCACTCATGATTGGCACGTTGGGCTACCCGTTGTACGTGGGCGGACTGTGGTACTACGACACCACGGGCCAGGCTTGGTTTCCTCTCTTTGCCGGGGCCGTTCTCGGCGCGCTCTCGGGGGTGCTGTGGACGTGCGTGTATATGATTGCGTACGCCTACGCCGACGAAAGCCAAAAGGGCTTGTTCTTGGCCGTGCAATGGGCGCTTCGCTCGCTCGGTGCATCCGTGGGCGCTGCTATTGCATTTGCCATCAACTACGGCCAGTCAAGCCCGACCGGTGTGTCTTCTGCAGTTTACATTGTATTCATTGTCCTGCAGATGAGCTCATTGCTGCTGTCTGGGTTTCTCATTGTCAATCCAAAGGATGTCGTCCGTGACGATGGGACTTGCCTGGCGAAATTTGAGTCGCCTACTTTCAAAGCCGAGATCAAGAAGCTTCGAAATTGCTTCACTGATAAGAGCATTCTTCTACTGACACCCGGAATGATTGTTTGCGAGATGCCTCTTGGCACTCTCTCCACAGTCAATGGTAATGAATCATTGGGTGACGCTCAAGTTTCTGGCTAACCAAGCACTGCCAGGCTTTTTCCTCAACTTGCAGTCTCGAGCTCTAGCAAGCATGTGCTTTCAAATCATCCAGGTCATTGGCCCGCTGCTCCTCGTATGGATTTTCGACTCCAAGAAGATTGGTAGTCGAAAGATGCGAGGCCTAATTGGTGTGGGGTCAATGGGTGCATTGGCAATTGGCACCTGCATAGGAATGTACATCTGGATGTTCGCCGTTAACTATGACAATCTTGTCAAGCCTCCAGGCCGAGACTGGGCGGATAGTGGCGCGCCCGCATTTTTCGCGCTGTATATCCTGTTCGGCTGGGTATATTCTGGATTCCAAATGGCAGTTGGATGGTGCTCATCCTCGCTCTCCAATGATCCTACCAAGCTTGCGCAGTACGCTGGGTACACGCGAGCTTGCACATCGCTCGGCATGTGCATCAGCTTTGCGCTTGCATCTCAGTCTATTTCCCTGTTGACTCAACTAAGCATCGAATTTGCGTAGGTTCTCACTTGACGCTGCTACCACAGCGAATAATTTCCACCCCGACTGACAAGAGCAACAGGCTATACGCAGTCGGGCTTTGCGGTATGCTTTACGTCGTTTTCTTCAAAATCAAGGAAACAAATTACACGTCCGAGGATGGGGTCATCGCACCGCAGCAAGTGGCAGCGAAAGGTGAGGGTCAGGCACTTGAGACGCAAATCTCTAGGCATGGTCGAGCCTGAGCGCGTGCAGGTATGAATGCACCGCGGAATAATATAGCCGTGGTACCTACCAGTGGCCTTGTGCGACGGTTCATGTGCCGAATATGCTCACAAAGCGGTTGCGAAAACGTCGTTGGCAGGCTCCTGCTTTGTTTGTCACAAGGTGACGATGATATTCCCAGTTAAGGTTTTTTGCACATCTAGATGCCACCGCGGCGATGCATCACGTGACTCAATCGATCGTCTGCTTTGTCCAAGTCACTGGCCCGCCATGGGGAAAGGTAGCGTAAACGCAACAGACAGAGGCGGCAACATGGTTCTCGTCTACTTACTCCTTAAATAGCGTTGAATAATCCCTTGACTGTTTTGGATTGAAGTAAATACTGGTGTTTGTCCAAGATACAGACTTAATTCCGTCACAAACCTTGCTGACGGCGCCACACCGCCGGAGCCGACAGGTACATGGTACCTTGGTACGCCGATGCGCCTCCGCCAGGCGCTGCCCGCAAAGCAAAGTCCCGCTCCGGGGCGCTACAGCACTCAGTCCCAAAATCCTCAACCTCAAGCGTAGAATCGCCGACACAATACGCCAGTCGCAATCCATCAACACCCACCCCGCACATCGAATTTTACCTCGAAATTTCATCACCCATCTCAGTGAAGACGTCGCTTTCGTCCGATGCCATCTTGACCCCTCGCATCGCCTTGGGTCGACCGCTACGCGAGCGCATTTCATCGCGCATGGCGCCAGGGGCCTCGCCGTCGCTTCCATCGCCCGGGGCCGAAAATGTCATTTTTCAATGGCCAGCCTGCCTGGCCATCGCCCGCCTTGCATCACTCCAACAGCAGCAGGTCGCTCCAGCATCTTGATGATGCATCGGCGCGTACATCGACCCCTGTTGATAACTCCATCGCGCCGGTACCTGAGCTCACCCTAGACGCTGAGGACGAGGCCCGTCGCGCTCATTTCGCCGATTTGTATCGAAAAACTGAAGCACGAGTCGCGCTTCTCTTCTCCGAAAATGGCACATATAATTATGCTGGCATCGAGTCGCTGCGTCGCCGCCCAGTCGCGTCTGCCGTCACTCTGCCGCCCACCACCGATCACGAGCCGATAAAAGAACCACCCGCCAAGAAGGCTAGAAGAGCAATTGATGAGGATGACTACGATGATGATGACGATGACGATGACGATAGCGCGCCTAATGCTACCCCCAAAACCACCATGGTCGCCAACCCCCTCCTATCACCATCCAAGTCCGGAAGCTCGCCCGTTCACTCGATGAACTCACCAGCCAAACTTCTCGATAAATCAAAACCTCAGGATGCTTCACAAGGCAAGGACAGCACTGAAGAATGCGAAATCAAAAGTCTCGAAGACGCGCGCAAAGCAACCGAGGCCGCCGCCCGCCATAGTTTCCATACAATCATGTACACTTTAGAGAACGATCGCACCGCCATGCTCGAACAACAACAACTGGAAGATTCAGAAAAGCAGCTACAGGCTGAAATGGACCACAACAGCCAAGGAGGGACCAGTGGACAGCAAAACGCCAACCAGGGAACACTGAGTAGCGCCAATCTCGGCGCGTCCAGCCTGACATTAAAGCATCTTATTGCGCGGATCGACATGAAACGAGACCAAGTTCAGGCCACCGATGCAGAATTACGAGTTCTCATGAACGAAGTGCGCAAGAATCGCAGCAAGTGGGCGAGCGAAGAGAACGTCAATCAGGAGGACCTGTATGAAGCGCTGGAGAAGGTCTTGACAGAGCTGAAAGCACATACGGAATACTCGACCCCGTTTCTGACCCGTGTCAACAAACGAGATGCGCCTGACTATTACACAAGTAAGCGGCAACGCTTTCCAGCCCACTACACCAGCGGCTAACATCAAACAGTGATCAAGAACCCGATGGATCTCGGCTCCATGACAAAAAAGCTCAAGTCGTTAACCTACAAGTCTAAGACCGATTTCGTCGCCGATCTGAATTTGATATGGGACAATTGCCTAAAATATAATCATGACATGAATCACCCGCTCCGCCGTATGGCAAATGGTATGCGCAAAGAGGCGGAAAAATTAATACCCTTGATACCGAATCTCGCTATCCGGTCGCGGGCCGAGGTTGAAGCTGAGGAGAGAAGAAAGCAGAACGGCGGCGAGGATGACGGCGGCGACGACTCAGACGACGAACCCATCATGTCATCGAGGGGCCGCAAAGCTGGTACAAAGGGCACCGGCAACAAGTCGCGGACTGCACCGACCGATGAGCAAAAAGAAGACACACCAATTGTTGACCAAAAACCTGTCATACAACTAAACGGGCTTCTTGGGAAACATGGGCGCGAAGGTTCCGAATTTGACGGCAGCAATGGTTTTTCAACACCACCAGTTGGGAACCTGACGCCAAATGGAGCCAATGGCCACTCCGGGATGGGTAGCAACGCCGATGCCATGGAGATTGACGGGCCAAGCTTGAACGGGATGACGCTCAACCAAACATTTGACGAAGCCAACGAACAAGTCTACGAGGACGAAGAATACAAGATCTGGAAGCAAACGACAAAGAAGGATCGAGCCTTGGCTGCCAAAGAGCGCTTCCAAATATTCAAAGACAACAAACTCAATGTTGATGCCCCGGCTCTACTTCGAAATAAGGCTGGTATGCGCCGATTTCTGAAGCACCAGAAAGAGGCCGAAGCACTCGGCTTTGGGCAGGATTATTCAGACGCTTCAGCTGTGGCAGCAAAGGAGGCTGGCTCAAAGGCTCCAGAAACACTTGCCGAAGGCATTGACGAAGAAACGGACAAAATCATGCCTGACTACTACGACTCACTCTCAAACATCCCCGACATTCCCGTTAAGCTTCAATGGATTGAAGATGGGGAAGGCCAAGTTATTAACCAGCATGAAGACTTTTTACGACTGGTACCCCCGGGCTTATTCACCGCGCCTCAAAGTCGGTTCACAAAGAAAATGGACGACAACATTCGGCAGATACAAGAGACTCGGAAGCTTGCGACCAAGATTTCTGTCATCAAGCAGATGCAGGTTCAGTCGCAAGTGTATACGAATCAATTCCCCAAGTCGAACAGCGAGCCATTTGTGGAGCAGGATATTGAACCACACTTCATTTCCGACGACGGCCCAGTCATGGCCGCCGATGCTTGCCAAAACGCGCTGAGGCGGTCTGTTGGCAAGATTCTATACAACTGCGGATTCGAAGAGTTTCAGCCTTCGGCAGTGGACACCCTCACGAGTATCGCTGCCGATTACTTCCAAAAGC
Organism: Cordyceps cateniannulata; assembly: GCA_028828415.1. Lineage (NCBI taxonomy): Eukaryota > Fungi > Ascomycota > Sordariomycetes > Hypocreales > Cordycipitaceae > Cordyceps > Cordyceps cateniannulata. Next base: position 2,326,294 of record JAPHMX010000004.1, on the reverse strand, counting down.
TCATCCGAACCTTGAACGTCTATAATGAGGCCGAAAAGAAGACCATCGAGACGACCCAGGGAACAGTAGTACAGCCACGGTTCACAGTCGAAGAGATTATCCTGCACACACTCGACGAGAATGGCCACGACATTGGCTCGCTAGAGCTATACGCCAAGGATGACGTTGAGAGGCTCTCCACACGACTCGGCACCCTGCATGAGAGAATGAAGATGCATTTGACGGACTTGCTTCGACCCGCGTTAACCGCCGACGCGGGTAATGATGGTGTGGGTGCATTCAAGGACGGCAGTGACCAGTTCACCAGCGGCGACTTTGCAGACGAACTCGGCGAGGACTTTTTCGGCTTTAAGGCACTCGGGCTGGACAAGGAGATGGGCCTGGACTCTTTCTCTGTGCCCTTTCACCTGCTGCAGAGCCGCGTTCGCAGCCAGTATCAGATGCAGACGCAAACTGCCGGTGTCACCAGCCTGGACATGTTTGAGTCGCTGCCGCCGTCGGAGCCCGTCACGACGGACAGCATCCAGGACCACATTGGCCTGTGCCGAAACTTTTTCCTGGCCAAGCTGCACGCTAACGGCGACCAGGCTCTCGTCGAGGACGAGGATCTGCCTACGAAGCAACGTAAGCCGCGGCCGCGCCTCGGCGCCAGCGGCAAGATCATGTCGGCGCAGAAGCGGCCGCCGCGCGAGCAAATCGCGCTGGCCAAGAAGAAGAAGAAGCTCGAGGCGCAGGCGGCCGAGGCCAAGCTCAACGCTGAAAAGGCGGGCGCTGCTGCAGGCGCCACCGCAGCCGCCGCCGCGTTGATGAAGAAGAAGCCGAGCCTCACCAACGGCACTGCAGTGGTGCCGCCCAACCCGGCTGTCATGGCGCTGGCGCCGGCAATGGAGCGCGCTGACAGCATGCAGAGTGCGACGGATAAGGATGACACGACAGGCATGATGAGTCCAGAGAGCATTGCGCAGTAAGCTGCGATACGGTGGAGGAAGAAAGGGGGGAATCTGCATATATCAAGACATCATGTACATTTTACGTTGGGAGGACCGGTTTTTTTTTTCTTTTTTTAGTCGCGTGCGCCCTGACTTTTGGCTTTTGATTTTCGTTTGGTTTTTCGGGGTTTATTGGAGGGGTCTCTCCTTTTTTCTTTGTTTTTTTTCCAAATTGTTGGGTGTTTTGACTGTCTTCTTCTTTTTTTTATGCAGTTACGGGCTTTGGTTCATCCACATCACATACCCATTGTTACAAAACTTAGATTTTCTACATGTTTTTCTTCTTCATCTTCCTAGTCCCTGATGTGGTTTTTTCTGATTCACAGCGGCGGTGGCCCAGGTGCAGATTTCGGCTTGCTTCAGCTTTTAATGATTTCTTGTTTTTTTATGGCTGCCATTTGGAAGAGATGAAGACGCAGGTTTTTGTTCGGTTCAACGAAGCAGCAGACGGCGTTTTATGCGAGCACGCAAAAACAGAAGCATCGCAATTGGGAAGGGTCGGGGAAATCGATCATGCGCAAACTTGTCTACTGTGTTGTTTATTTGGCCTTTGGGGTCGGCGGAAATGTCCGCAATTTAAAGCGCTGAAGATCGGCTCGCTCAAAGAGGGGATGGGGGGGGGGGGGGGGGGTCAGTACGATTTGTGTAATACTGCATCGTTGCTTTCCATTCCATTACATTGGTACTCATTCCGTGACAGAATTGGACAGCGATTTGGTTATTTGTTTTGCTTGCTGCTAGCAGTATACAGAATAGGAGGCTACGAAATGACCTACATCAGTTGTTAACTTGCAGTTTAAGAAAGAGATGTCTGTGCATGTTGAACTTGGGTATAGTTTATTGATAGGTTGCGGGTGACGTTGAGCACCATCGCGAGGTGGTATGTTCGTGGCTCTTCGAGCCACAGCCTCTACCTGCAGGCTAATAAAAGACAGGTAAATAAGTTTAATAGTTGATAACAAAAAGATTCAAGTACGCCAAATCCATATCGAAATGCATGTTGTTGAACATTCGCCCTTTTTCGAAGTTTCCTTTTCCATGTTAAATGCCGTTTCCCCGTATTCATCATTTGCTCCAACAGAGCACTTTTTTTTTTGTTTTAGACAGGGCTATCCACGAAGCGTAGCTGCAGTATCATGAAAAACTCAGCAGCAAGCTTCATTTAACCCTGTCGCCATAATTTTTTATTGGCTGGGCAGCTTGACTTAGATGCCGGCCTCAAGGCGCCAGCCCTCGACGGGGAGGGGGAAAGTGCAGGACCACTCAGCAATCTCCTTGCGGAGCTCGTTGATGCGAGAAACCTCGCCACTGGTGACCTTGGCCTTGAAGTCCTTGAGCTTGTTGGCCTCCTTAGGGAGGGCCGCCTGGGTCTCCTTGCAGATCTTGATGGCCTCATCGATGTACTTGGCGACGCGCTCAAACTCCTTCTCGCCGAAGCCACGCGAGGTCATGGCGGGGGTACCGATACGGATGCCGTAGGGGGTGAGGGCGCTCTTGTCGCCGGGGATGGCGTTCTTGTTGCAGGCAATGTTGATCTGCTCAAGGACGGTCTCGAGACGGGCGCCGTCGAGCTTGTGCTCACGGAGGTCAACGAGGACCATGTGGCTGTCGGTGCCGTCGGCGACGAGCTTGTGGCCAAGCGCCTTGAATGTGATTTCGAGCTGCTTGGCGTTGGCGACGACCTTCTCCTGGTAGGCCTTGAAGTCGGGGGTCTGGGCCTGCTTCAGGGCGACAGACAGGGCGGTGATGGTGTGGTTGTGGGGGCCACCCTGGTGACCAGGGAAGACGGAGAAGTTGATGGCATCCTCAAGCTCGTAGAGGGTCTCCTTGCCGGTCTTGGGGTTTACGGAGCGAACACCCTTGCGGAAGAAGATCATGGCACCGCGGGGACCACGGAGGGACTTGTGAGTGGTGGTGGTGACAATGTCGGCGTACTTGAAAGGAGTGGGGATGACCTCGGCGGCGATAAGACCAGAGATGTGAGCCATGTCAACCATGAGGTAGGCACCGACGGAGTCAGCAATCTGGCGCATGCGCTCGTAGTCGATGAGACGGCAGTACGCAGAGGTACCAGCAACGAGGACCTTGGGGCGGTAAAGGATGGCATTCTTCTGGAGCGTGTCGTAGTCGATGATGCCAGTCTCCTCGTCGACGCGGTAGGGCATGGTCTCGAAGTAGGTAGAGACGGCAGAGATCCTAAAGGGTGGTTTATTAGGTGTGTTCGGAAAACGGCATAGTCGGGGGTCCGAACTTACTTGCGCTGAGGGGTCTGGTAACCATGGGACAAGTGACCACCGTGGGGGAGGTCAAGACCCATGAGACGGCCACCAGGAGCCATGATTGCCTGGTAGACCTGGAGGTTGGCGGGAGAACCACTGAGGCACTGGACATTGACTCCCCACTTGTCACTGTCGAGGTGGAAGGCCTCGAGGGCACGCTTCTGGCAGAGAAGCTCGATTCTGTCGATGTGCTGGTTGCCACCGTAGTAGCGGGCGCCGGGGAGACCCTCGGAGTACTTGTTGCTCATGGGAGAGCCGAGGGCATCGAAGACGGCGCGAGAAGTGATGTTCTCGGATGCAATCAGGACAATGGACTCGCGTTGGCGCTGGACCTCATCTTTCTGCAAGCGAGGGAGGGGTATTAGCGGGGGTTCCGCGGAGGGGAAGAGGCAATGCAATTGACGGCGGAACGTACCATGATGGCGGCGACCTCGGGGTCAGAGTCGAGAAGAGACTTCTCAAGCATCTGCAAAAGTGTCAGTCAGCTGGCGATCATGTTGGGGCAGCAACATGATACTCACGTCCCGGTGGGAGGCGGGGAGAGCGTATTCGGGGGTGAGAGCAGCCATTGTAGCGAGTTGGTGTGTGTGATGTGCGGGAGGTGAGAAAGAAACGGTGATGGCTTGAGAGGGGAAGAGTTATCGTCGATGGAAAGAGAAGAGAGAAACACAGGAGGGCAAAAAAAATCTGGGGGCACGCGGTGAGGGCTTTATTAGCAACAGCTTGCTTTCGTCTTTGACAGGAAAAAATTCAAATCGGGGGACCAGCAAGGCAAGGCGGGGCAGCTGTGGAAGACCAGCACCTCACCCACGGTGGGCAATGTCGGATGCAGTTAGCATTGGTTCACCAGTGGCGATTATTTCGTAAAGGGTTCACAGTGAATGAAAAAGTGTTGTTTAACCTAGGCATAATATAGAATTAAAGTCATCGCAATACCAGTCCTCAGGAGCAAAAGCAGACGACGCTCTGGCTGTGCTGTCCATCAATCCTGGACATGGTTCGACAGTCACCAGCCGATATCCGGCTTCCTCAAGGTGCCCACCAGCAAGTACCTTGAGTGCCCCTCATCATGCCCGGCCCCTCGCTGCGTCTTCCGCTGCCCAGCGGCCACCGATACCGGTCACCTGACCGGCAACTCCTCGACATGCCTTGTTCTTGTCAAGAGATCATGCAAAATACATTATTAATATCGAAGCTTTCCGCGTTTATATCTGTGACAAGGTTGGGTCTCGGCTTGGGAAGCGACAGCTCCGGGACGGATTGCTGGTGACTCCCGCGCTGCACCAAGTACGTACCGTAAGAACACCATACGAGTCAGAAGCCACACTCGCAAAAGAACAAGCAAAAGTTGAGTGGGATATATCAGCTCAACGAATATAAGACCAAATCTTCTCCAACGTCTCCAAATCTGTCACATCGAATTCCCACGCCAGAAACATTACGACCCTCATGTCCCGCAGCGCGGTCAGCCTCTGAAAATCACCACGTCTCCTGACCACTCAATTGGCAGATGTTGTTGTTGAATCAGACGTTCGAGCTTGCCATAGACACAAGTGAATACGGCCTTCTGCTCACAGTAGCAACTAAAACACGAAGCTGCTATGGCCCATCAACGATGTTTTGTGCGAATACGATCCTGCACCCCCCACTGAAGCCCCAGATGCTCCGCCGTCCTCAGGTACAGCGAGCCATTTAGCGGCCGCGCATTGAGCAGCGCTGCTAGGTAATCAATCAGCGACCTCAATCAACCTCGACGACGACTTGTCCCCCTGCCATCGAATGCGCCCCCGCCGACTCGCTCACTCCGCGAGACCATGGCGTGGCCATACGAGTTTGTCAGCCTGACGTCGGAGCAGAAGCATGCCCGGCGCGAGGTGCTTGATCGCTACGGGTTCCTCGCCCACTGCTCCGCCCTCGCCCCGGTCCTCGTCTTCGGCCTCTTGCACCTCGCCCGCCTCGCGTATCGCCACGCCACTGGCACCCTGCGCGGCGTCGACGGCCAGGGAACCTACGCCGAGATCCCCAACTCGCCGGCCATCAAGGCACGGGAAACCGCGGCCGTCAGGAAGCTGTACACGGCTTGGGTCAAGCTAAGATGGTGGTTGGGCGACGAGGTGCGCGTCGCCGGCACGAGCTGGGGGCGGAGAGAGGAATGGGTTCTGGGCTTGTCCTGGACAGCATGGCTGCTGCTTCTCTGTACTTTGGAGACTGGGAATGGTTGGGACGCCGATGCTCACCTTACTGTTCGGAGCTAACCTTGCCATAGACTACTTTCACCTCACGAAGCGCTTCGGCATCGTTGCCGTGTCGCAGCTACCGATCCAATATCTCCTGTCCCTCAAGGCTATGAACCCATTTGCCTGGGCCCTGGCGTCGTCACATGAAGAGGTCAATCACTACCACCGCATCCTCGGTCGCATCAGCTATGGCCTTGTACTCGTACACCTGATTCTCTACAACGTTTACTACATCATCGCCGGCAAGTGGGTGGCACGGTTCTTTGCACCCGTCATCTTCTGCGGCGTGTTGGCATCGCTGCTATTCCACGCCATTGTCATCACATCCGTGAGACGAATTCGCGAGGTTGCCTACCGCGTCTTCTTCATCACCCACCTAGCTGGCGCCTTCTTCGCGCCCACGCTGCTCATCTTTCATGCCAAGTCTGCCCGGTGGTACGCCATCGAGTGCTGCGTCATCTTCCTGTTCGACCTCGCCGTGCGCCGGCGCTATTCCACCGTAGCGCTAGCCACGGTGGAGGCCATCCCCGGCACGGCCCTCGTCAAGGTCACCGCGCCGCTGCCACCCGGACACCTAGACGCCTTTCGCGGCGCGCCGGGATCCCACGTCTACGTGAGCCTGCCCACCGAGGGCCGCAAGGTCTCGGTCCCCTCCTCGCAGTCTGCGCTCTTTGACTACTCTTACAACCCGTACTCGGTCGCCTCCCTCGTCGAAGACGCCGACGCCATCACGTTTGTCGTGCGCACGCGGCGCGGCGCCATGAGCCGCGTCCTTACCGACTACGCTGCCGCGACCGGGGTCGCCGCGGCCTCTCCCGACGATGCCAAGGTGCGCCTTACCATCGAAGGGCCCTACGGCGCCATGGCGCACAAGTACCGCAGCCTCCTCACCAGCGGCGCCAGCCGCGTACTCTTCGTCGCCGGCGGCGTCGGCGCCACCTTTATCCTACCCATCTTCCAGGCCGTGCAGGCCGAGCTACCGCTCGCCCGGCTGCAGATGGTCTGGGCCGTCCGCGCCGCTGGTGACGCCACCTGGGCCGTGCCCGCGAGTGCCGTCGGCGGCAAAGCCGCGCTGAGCGACGAACGCATACAGCTCTTCTTGACCGGCGATGCATCGGGCTCCACCACCGGTGAGACGGACAGCCACGGCGAGGGCGGCTCAGCGGTGGAGATGCGGCCGCTACCGCCGTCGCGCCGCCCGTTTGGAGGCGGGCGTACGCGTGCGCGCGGCACGGCCGAGCAGAACCGGCGACGGCCGGACTTTGAAAAGATTGTTAACGAGGCGTTTCGGCTCAGCGCGCAGGGCGTCGTCGCCGTCGTGGTGTGCGGGCCCAAGGAGATGGCGGATGAGGTGAGGCGCTGCGTGCGGCCGTGGGTGATGAAAGGCCACAGAGTGTGGTACCACAACGAGAGCTTCGGATGGTAGAGCTGACAGGGCAGACCGACAGTAATACTCCCGCGCCCGAGATAAATATTGTATTATATTGTGTATATTATGACGGTGAGAACCGCACTTTTTCGACGCGATCGTCGTCGTCGACCAACACCGTAACAATGCGAGTCGTCCAAATCCGCCCGCAAACCCATGTAAAAGAACAGGGGTTTAGATGGTAGCTTTGCTATCCGCAAGTAGATTTGGAGGTCTTTTCCAACCGGCTCACCGGTGCCGCCTTCTCAGGTCCTGTCAAGTTGGAATCGTCACAGGAAAGCATACGCGCGCACATAATGCGACGAATGACCTCAGATACTGCAATATGATTATCGGAAAAAGAACAGTCAAAGAGGAACCCCCACAAAGTCGTTAGCTTAAAAGCTGACGTGATGCCGCAGGACCTGCAACGTGAGCTGGCCGGTTGGACAGCCAACACATCACAGAACACCAGTCATGGACCAATAGGTATTTCTTCACTTGCCCCTTGATAAGCTCACAGACTAACGCCTGTTCGTTTAGAAGAAACGAAGCCTTCCATCTGGCTCTTTGCCTGTGCAATTCGAATATGTTTGATAGCGCAGGTAGACCGGGGCTGGGGTGTTTTGTATAACTTCAGTTGTTGGGTATATCATCATTAGTCACAGTATGAAAAGAACAGATATAAATCTCCCCCCGCTCCATCACCGCGCCGCACCGCAACTCTCTATTCTGACCTCAACCTCGTGCATTGGGTTTTCATCGGACGTAGTCGAATCGATGCTGGTGATGGGCTGTGACGGAAGGCAAGAACAGAAATGGGTCAGCACCGAGACTTATAGAACCTGCGAGACTCATGACCTGACGCAACCGCTGACCCACTCTAGCAGGGTAGGTTATTTGTCAACCAAATTGCCCGTTGTTGTCAACCACTTCGTGGCACAAACGTACTACTTCCACAATAACAATTTATGCTTTCTCTACTAGAATGATGCTAAATAAGAATTATGTTTACAAAAAAACAATTTTTACCCCTAGCCTTAACCTAAATCCCAGCCCTGGCCCTAAGCTACCTAACTCCGTAACTGTAACCGATGTTTGTTGTGATGTAATTCTTGCACTGGCATCAGTATCAACAGCGGAGTCACGATGTTCTTTGTGGCCGTTGTGGTTGACAACAGCGGCAATTCTAGTTGACATATAAGCTAAACCCAGTGACTGTAGCACCGTACGCGGGTCACATGATCGCTTTCGAGGCATCATCGCTTCTGAATGTTCTGATTCACTGTCTCCTGGCATGCTTCTAGTACCACGCCACGACAGATTGTCGATCATTAGTACAAGTTGGAAGAATCTTGATTGAATCTATATTACTTGACAACTGGATAGGTAGAGTCTGTGTTCTTCGAACACCTACTAGAAAACAATATGCTTTTCCTTCCGCGAATAGCTGCCGCGCTCTCGTCCCATCTATGCTAAAATCACGCCAAGCGCCGGTACACTCTGCAAGGAATAGAAAGAGGCACACGTACAACGTGGCCACAAACAATGAAGCAAAGGCAAAATGGAAAGAAGAGCTAGATTTGCTGAACGCCGCACATGCCAGTTCGCATACGAGTCAAGACAGACATGCCACGGCCAGGCAAGTCGATGCTCCCCACAGGCCCGGCCTTCTACTGTCGGTATCGAGAGAGCTGGGCCATGATGTTCTGCACGGCGGCGGAGTCGCCGTTGGCTGGGCCGCTGGGTGCTCGAGCACCGTGATGAGGAGGGGCAGTCTGGCCGCCAGCGTACGCGCCAGCGTAGTAAGTGGCAGCCTGCGCGACGGCAACGGGAGGAGCTTGCGCCGCCGGGTTGCTGCCGAGGGCGCCGAGGAGGGCATTGATGTCGACTTGCGCGCTGCCAGGCGGATGTACTGCGGCGGCCGCCGGCATGACATGGGGCGAAGGCGCAGCGGCCATGGCAGAGAGAACTTGCTGCAGGGTGGCATTGTCGACTTGGCCCACGAGCTTTGCGACGTCGGCTATGCCGGGGACGCCAGCAGGCGGGACGGTTTGGGCATACGCAGCGGAAGGAGGTGCCGCACGGCCATAGGGGCCGCCGTGAGGAGGGTGCTGTTGGACGGGAGGTTGGTACGACTGCTGGTAGCCGCCATAAGGCTGCTGAGTGTACGCGGCGGCGGCGGCAGCGGAAGCCTTGGCGCGAATGACGACCTCGCCAGCCGTCGCGGGGTCCAGGTCCACGTACTGGTCGAATCGCACATTATTGGAACCGCCAGAACGATCAAATACTTGTACGGGAATCTTGCCGAGGTTCTGGGCGCGCATGTCGAGCTCCACGACGGCGTGGACACCCTCAACAGCCTGGCGCTGAATTACCTTGTCTTTAGGGAATCGGGGGTTCAAGTACATGGACTCTGGCCGCAGTCCCTTATCCCTGAATGCCTGTTCGACCCAGCCAAGGAAATCGCGGTTGACTTCTTGCTGGAGGATGATTTGAATATCAGGAACTTCAGCACCATACCTCCTAGGCAGTTCGATTTCTTGGTCCTGATGTCGCGAGCGCCCCCCATACGGACTGTTGCTGCGCTGTCGGTATCTACTCTTGTCGTGTCGGCGGTGGCCGGGAGATCTGGAGCGGTCGCGCCCGCGGCCGGAGTCGTGGAGCTTATCACGGCCGCCGTATGAGTCGTCGCGTCCATGGTGTCCTTGGCGACGAGGCGAGTGATGGCGACTACCGCGACGGTCATCCCTGTCGTGGTATTTGTCGCCTTTGCGTGGCGCATCTCGACCACGGGCCCCCCTCTCCGAACTCCTATTTCGCTCCTTTTTGGATTTGTCTTGAAGCTTTGATACCTCGAGGTCTACGTTTGTGTCAGTGGCTGTGACCAAAGTGCAATGATGTGGCACTTACGAATACGTCGGCCCTTAATTTCAATGCCCTCTAGGCTTTGAATCGCCCGCTTGCCTTCCTCAATCGTGTGGTATTGGACAAATCCGTACGCCGACTTTAGAGAGATCTGAGCTAGTCTGCCGTATCTGTGAAATATTTCAAACACATCTCTTTTCGAAACTTTGTCGCTGGAAAGGTTTCCTGGCACAGGTTAGCAGCCAAGCTACATGTTGGTTTAATGCTGGGAATGTACCGATAAATAGGCGTGAGCCTTCAGGGAAGCGGTCCCACTTGGCTTCGGACATGTATTGTCTCTCATCAATTATGAATTGGTCCCAGAGACGTTGATACTCGTCATGCGCGTGATCGACTTGGGCAGACGCGGTATGGGCGGCATGGGCGGCATGGGCGGCATGGGCGGCATGGGCGGCACTCAGCGCAGAGTTACCATGAACCGCCTGGGGGATCGGTGGGAGGGTACCGCCAGCTTCGTTTGAGATACCGGGAGCCTCAGCTGCAGTTTGAGGTATTTGTACTGAGCCCTGTGCAGAGGTTTGGCTATACGAATGGGTAGTTGGCTGTGGTATAGGCGGGCGAGGCGGGAGTGATGATGTGGACGCCAGAGTTATTGGACTGGCATCGCAGCTAGTTGTGGCTTGCTGGCCGTCAGACAGGGTAGTGGATAGACTGGCGTTGCCATGCGGTTCATCGGCTTGGAAGGCCAAGGTAGACTTGGGATCGTCTTGCGAGAATGGTTGCGCATCAGGATGGGGGTCTGCAGGAGAAGCCGTGGGAGCATCGGCTGCTCCATGTGCTGGGACAATGGCATCATGGCCTGCGAGTGTCTGGGCGGCAGGTTGGGAGGCTGGAGCAACGGGCGAACTTTCTGAAATCTGGTTGCCAGAGGCGGAGAGAGAGGAGCTTGCGGTGTCATTCTGTACTTTGATGGGCTGGGCTTGGCTGACAGTCGAGTCTGACGCCGCTGATACGTCTACGGAGGCATCCCGGTCCTCCTCTGCTTGGTCTGAGCCGACGGGAGAGTCAAACATTCTGGCATAGTCGTCGTTGGGGTCTTGGTCGCCGCGATCAACTGTGGTTGGAAGCTGAGGGTCGGAATCCTCGGCGTAGGCGCCATCAAGGCTGTCGTCGTCTACAAACTCGTCCGGGGCGGCTCCGTTGGTGGGGTTGGCGATGGTTTCGATGGCCCTGTCTGGCGCGCCAGTGACTGCGGCGACCATGGCCTCGATCGTATCGACGGTGTCTTGTAGCGCGGGGACGACAAGGGGAGCGGCAGTATGTACAGGAGAAGGGGAGACAGGCGAGAGACTGGCCGCCGTGGCGTGGATTTCAGGTTCCTGTTGGTCTGTCATGTGTGGCTCTGCTGCGTGTCCAGTTTCGAAACAGCGTGGTGGAGCTATGGGTGAGGGCATAGATCGAAGCGATGTTACGACTGCTCCATGCAGTCAAATCACCAGAAGTGACCGCTGAGAAGGAGATGGCGACCAGTGTTTAGATGGAGGTGCAACAAGCGAGAGCTGCGTGGATTCTTGGCTGGTGAGTCGTGTTGGCGCAAGGGTGCTGAGCAGTTTCGTCAACCAGAGGGCACTGAACACCTTGGAAATCGCTAAAGCGCGTATTCAGACAGAGGAAGCTTGTAGGGGAAGCGCAAGAAATAGAAAGTGCGCCCGCAGACGAAGAAAGCTGCTGATGAGGCGAGTCGGAGGAGAGAACGAAGTTGGTTGGGTGAGAAAAGAGACGGGATGAATAAACGAAGATTAATAAAATAAAGATGGTGGCTGAGAGCCTGAAGCTAGCTGTACATAGGAAAAAAACCAGGCCCCAAAGTTGCCCGCGCTAGGCGATTCTAGGCCGATGCAGACGGCCGCTAGGAGCGGTCTGGAGGGGTCAATGGGCGGTGCAGCCACAGTGCCTGCAGGTGATTCAGATCAGCACTGGGCGGAACGGGAGACTTCCAAAGCGAATACCCCAGGCAGAGGTCAGGCAAGGGACTAAGGAGGCAAGGTAATATATTATTGCGCTCTTTACCTGTGTGCTCAGCATCAAGTTGTGTACAGCATTCGGGAAACTAAAAGCATGCATAGGTGGTTGTACAGTTCTCTTCGAATGCTTTGTTGCCTGTTTCCACTTGTGACCGCCTTATTTGACACTGCAAGTGCAAGCCACCCGATAATAAAACAGAGGGAATTGCAGCCGAGAATCCACCAACAGGAGGCCAGAGCGGGGTTTTCAGTGGTCACACCCACTGAAACAACTGCGGGGCGCCTGCTGTAATCAATCATCATGCCCCATCAAGTTGTCAACATGGCCATGATACTACCTATCTTCTTCTTCCCGTCATCTTGATTTTACTTTAGCTGCCACGTCGTGCCGTTTTGCTACGTGAAAATTAGCCTAGGCACACTACATTGGGTGCGCCTATCAACACCCTCTCACGACCCCTTGCAGCCGCGCTGTTCCTCAAGAGCTGGATGGTCTGCTGGCATGCGTTGGACGTATCCAAACGTGCCTCGCACGGCCAGTGCAGCTTTATTTCCCGTTTCAACTTCGACAGTATCGCCGTCCCGGATAGTACCCATAAGGTACAAACGCTACAGCGCTTTTGACGCCGACCTCGATAAGGATTCTCTTGCTGCAGCGCGGAGATGGCATGCTAGCTTTGACCCGTCTCAGCTACCGAGCGGCACCACCACATATGCTCGATCCAGCGGCCCAGGCGGCCAGCATGTCAATAAGTGTGTTTAAACCTTGTCCTTGTGCAGTCATGTTAAATGCAATACTTACAGTAATGCCAAGAACCGAGACAAAGGCTATTTCTGTGTTCCCTGTCAAGGAAATACTAGCCGTCATCCCGCCCATCCTTCATCCCACCATTCGCATGTCACCATATTACACGGCTGGCAGCGATTCTCTCACCTTTCGAGCCCAGAGCCATAGATCTAGGACAGCCAATGCCGATGAAAATCGCAAGAAACTAGCGGCCGTCATTGCGCAGATATATGACGAAAAAGTGCCCGCGGAAACGGGCAGTGACAAGCATGCCAAATACAAGGAGGTGTACGTGTTTGCTTGTACAACTTTGGGTCCCAGTCATGCTAATAGAATTAGGACCAAACGATTTCACGACTCTAGACTCAAGGACAAAAAGTTGAACAGTTCCAAAAAGCAATCTCGGCGTGGAGGCGACATGTAAGGTACCAAGGTCCCCTCTAAACCACGATACCCAGCACTATTCAGGCGTTTTTAAAAAGATTTCAATGCACGTCACGGCTGCCAACTTTTTGGAGATTGGCGAGAAGGCATGCCAGCTCTCGAAAAAATATACCAATACAACCTTGTAAAAAAAAAAATACGGAGCAAATAGGCACATGAGGGGTCCTTCAGTCTGCAGCTGGCGACTAAGCCAAAACCTACATACTTTACATTCCACTATCCAGATGTGTAAGTGTTAAATTGATGTGTCGACTTGCTTGGCCACGACAACCTCGTGCCTTTGAATTTTGGCCGGCTGCTGGACGATGGGCCGTGATTCAGTGCGAAGCGCCGTCTTCAGCTCCCCGCAGCATGTCGCTGACCAACCCGCTCGCCGACCGCACATTTGTCCCCCACCTCTTGCTCCCCCACCGCAGAGCCATGCAGAGAGGGCATTGATTTCGGCTTCCCTCACATATTTATCGACTCAGATTTCTCAATACTGCCCACTTCCGCCGACTACCTAGATTGCCTCGACTCAGAGACAAGGTCAGCGACTGCCGTAATCCATTCTAGACTGCGAGCGCAGTGGGGAGCTGCCATCCCCAACCCGGACGAGCCCGCACGCAAACCGAGCCAGCAACCCACGTGTCGACGACCAACCAGGCTCAACATTGCGAATATTCGACCATGGCAAGCCAACAAGGGACTGCCTCGCCGCAGCCCACGATCCAGCCTTGCCGCTACAAGGTTGGAAAGACGCTCGGCGCAGGTTCGTACTCGACCGTCAAAGAGTGCGTACACATTGACACAGGCCGCTACTATGCGGCCAAGGTCATCAACAAGCGCCTCATGGCTGGGCGAGAGCACATGGTAGGTGGACGAGGCCAGCGAATATTCCCCAACCCTGCCGTACGCACCCATTTGCTAACCGACGAGTGCGCCCCCGCGACAGGTGCGAAACGAGATTGCGGTGCTGAAAAAGGTGTCGATGGGCCACCAGAACATCCTGACGCTCGTCGACTACTTCGAGACGATGAACAACCTGTACCTGGTGACGGACCTGGCGCTCGGCGGCGAGCTGTTTGACCGCATCTGCCGCAAGGGATCGTATTTTGAGTCCGACGCCGCCGACCTCATCCGCGCGACGCTGTCGGCCGTCGCGTACCTCCACGACCACGGCATCGTGCACCGCGACCTCAAGCCAGAGAACCTGCTGTTCCGGACGCCCGAAGATAACGCAGACCTACTGATTGCCGACTTTGGCCTGTCGCGCATCATGGACGAGGGCCAGTTCCACGTGCTGACGACGACGTGCGGTACGCCCGGCTACATGGCGCCCGAGATCTTCAAGAAGACGGGCCATGGCAAGCCCGTCGACCTGTGGGCGCTCGGCGTCATCACCTACTTCTTGCTCTGCGGATATACCCCCTTTGACCGCGACACCGACTTTGAGGAGATGCAGGCCATTCTCAAGGCGGACTACGCTTTCGCCCCCGTCGAGTACTGGCGCGGCGTCTCCTCCCACGCCAAGGACTTTGTCCGCCGCTGCCTCACCATCGACCCCGCGCGCCGCATCACCGCCCACGAGGCCCTCCAGCACCCCTTTGTCGCCGGCGACGCGCCCACTGACGGTGCTGGCGAGAATCTCTTGCCAACTATCAAGAAGAACTTCAACGCCCGACGCACCCTTCACGCCGCCATCGACACCGTTCGCGCCATCAACAAGCTGCGCGAGGCGCAGAACCTCATGATGGACGGCGCCCGTTCCAAGGAGCCGTCGCGCGACGCCACGCCCGTGCCTGCGGCCGCGGCCGCGGCGACACCGACGGCGACACCGACGGCGACGGCGACGGCTAGGAAGGAGGACAGCGGCATCGCCATGGGCCCGCCCCCGGCCCCCGCGTTGCCCCAGCGCGAGACGAGAGACAGTGGCTACTCAACGCAGCCCGAGGGCGGTGACGCGACGTCCCCGGCCCCGGCCCCGGCCCCGGCAAAGACTGGCCACGGCAGCGACATCGCCATGGGCGGGACCACGCCGGGCAGCAGCATCCCGGCGGCGCTGCAGCCGGGCAACATTGCCAATAAGGTCATTCAGACGAGCAAGGGACTCTGGGGCGGGTCACCGGTGCGAGACTGACAGGAAGGAGAGCTGTCGCTCCACTGTTATCCACTGGTCAAATATTTGCATGCATATAATGTTGAATGTTCACGTCATGTCTACTACCTTTTTTTCCTCTTCTTCCTTCTTTTTCTTCATCTGGATCTATTATGGACGGGCAACGTTTTGGGTCAGCAAGCAGAACATGTTTCTTTACAAAATGAAAACCAATATAAAATCACATTCACCAAAACTCATTTCCTCTCACATCATTCACGTTTCAATGAACAAGGACGCCTCATACGGAGAGCCGAGTCGCGCGCAATGCACGTCTTCATGTTCTCAGGTCTTTGCTGTTTTTGTTTTCATATTGCTTCTACCTTCTAATGTCTAGCGAGCGGTATCTTTGGTTCTGAAAGCTTCAACTGTCAACTCAATCCCCCTCCATCCGTGTCCATCGTAGGCGAAACGAAAGGACCTGAATTCTCAGTCATTAAGTCGGACCCAGGGTTTTTCGCAAACCTCGACACTCAGCAGTTAGTGTCCTGGAATCCCTTCTCATCATGTCCGTCATAGGCAAGGGCCTGAGCCAGAACCCTCCCTGTTGTGGTATATATATAGCGAATGTTCAGTGCATGGTTGGTTTTTTCCCCTCGTTCCATTCCCCGGATGCAGTTCCAAATAATGATCCTTGCCGTTGCCCGAAACCCTTCCCCATGCACGAATTAAAATAATGTATGTATACATTACGTAGTTCTATCGGCTTTTGTCCCAAGAATAATGTGGCCGTACGTAAAAAAAAAATGAAGTAATAAAAAGGCAAAAAGCCAAGTCGTAAGAATGCCGAGGCCAATTCGATGCATCATCACTCCCAAAGCGTATTAAGATTAAAATTGGCCTCGCAAGTCTCCAGAGGTGGCGTAAGAACAAAGGTTGTCAAGTCAGAGCTCGACAGCTTCGTAATAAACACACTGTTTGCGCCAAGTCGCTGTGCCGATGAATACCAAAGATGTAATAAAAGGTCTGTCGAAAAAAAATGAGGAGCGTCGAGAAGTTGCTCGGGTGGTGAGTCGTCATGAAGAGTCTCCGTGAATTCCGGTGACAGGTGCGACGGAAGCACTGTGAAGGGGCTCGAGATGTGTGTCGAGTGTTGTCCGGTGGAGTGAGCGTCTCATCGGACAACAACTTCGCTAAGCTCAACGTCTCTGCGTTGGCCGTGGCGATCCCATTGGCAGTCGTGCTCGTTATCCAAGTCCAATAGCCCGGGTATCGTCTCCTCGGAGGTGACAGGACTCAAGGTCCCACTACTAGAGCTGCAGCTCGAGCTGCTGCCAAGAGTCCAGTCGTCGCTTTGGCTAGATCGCCGGTTGTCAATGATACTGAGACCGAAATATTGGCCGTATTCTTCGTCCGTGATGATATGGCGGTTTCCGATCTCGACGTAGTCGTATTCCCAGCGCGTCAGCTTGTCAGCCTGTCTTTGTGGAAGCCATCTAGCACGGCAAGTGTAGAAGAACGCGGCAGCGATGAGGCCACCTCCCACAAGATCAACGGCATAGTGATGGCTCAAATACATGGTAGCCCACCAAACCCAGCCAGCGTACACGATGAAGAAATTGCGGAACTGCGGGAATGCATGGCTCATGAAAAGGGCTTCAAGGACGGCATTGGCGGCGTGTAGCGAAGGGAACGCGCCAAAAGGGAGAGGGGCGTTGGTAAAGTTGGTCGTGTACAGGTCGATACCAAAGATAGCGTCGACGCGCGCGAGGCCGGCGGGCGAGCCATGCATGCCATATGCGGCGGGCGACAAGCCATTTTCATTCTCGTACCAGGGCGGCGTGCAGGGGAACATGAGCTGGATCGTGACTCCGAGAATGCTCATCCAGCCAAAGCAGCGCGCGAACACATTGACAGTCCCGGGCGCTGCAAAGATAAAGAGGATCAGAGAGCAGATAGCCGGGGCGCCGAAATGAATGATGCCATAAGGCAGCCAGGCAAGGATATCGAGAACGGGATGCTTATGAGCGGACAAGATGTTGGACAAGTTGGCACCGTACAAGACGTTTTCGAGGGCCGGGAGAACGCGAACCCAGATATGAGGGCGGTACTTGTAGTCGATGAATCTGGATATAATGTTAGCGACAGGTCAGGGCACGAGGCGGCATACAGATTTGACGGCCCTGGAGGGCGGTCGTCTCGAGGAAAGCAACTTACCGACTACAGAAAAAGTAGAGAAGCCAAATCCAAATCATAGACGACGGAAGCAGAATTTGACGCGTTGCGGGCATGAGAAGGAGCCAGGCGGAGCCGACCAGGGCAAAGAATTTGAGCGCAGGGGCCGAGGGCGCAATGTAGAGGGAGAAGAGGGTGAGGAAGAGTAGAAAGACATATTGCAAGTCTGACTTTTTGAAGTCGTGTTTCTGCAGGTCGCGGATGCCATCCCATACGTTGAATGACGTGTAGAGACTCGTAATGTCCTCGACACCTTGGTCTCTGGCGTTGGATTTTGTCCGAGGGCGGCGGCGACTCTGGTAGCGCTGGGGGATGCGGTTGAGGAAAGCCAAGTTGAGGTTCTCGGTGAGCAGATTCGGCAACTTAGGTTTGCCTGGGAGAGGCCCGGCACGGTCGGTCATGGCTGCGCGCGCGCCGGAGGCGACGGATTAGAGCAGGGCAAAGCGGCAAGGTCGCAGACGCGAGAATGTCAACGGCAAAACGCAGCCTTGGGAATTGGAAGGTGTTTGGCGTTATTAGGCAGCTCCGGGAGGTGCAGTGGCGTGATGCCAAACCAGACACAGGGCAAGAGAGAGAGCCTGCGAGAGCGAGGCAGAGAGGTAGTCGAGAACAAGTATCGAGAGGGAAAAGCCGGGGCTATTGCATGCTATCCAAAAATGAATACAGGAGGCGGCGTTTGCGTCTGGGGAGCTTCGTTGTTGCCCTTGAGGGCCTTGCGACGGCGATGGAGCTGGGGAGTCGGCAACGTCGGCGCTTGTTTCGATGCGAAATGGGAAGCCTGGCAATCGCTGGCACGTGCCCAATGCAGATCGGTAAGGGCAACGGGTGAAGAGTCGACTCGAGAGGGGATTGGCGAGAGGCGAGCGTAAGAATGCCAGGAAAGAAAGCCGTGGGAAGACGAAAGCGACGAGGCCCTTGACGAAGAAGATGATGTGGGAAAAGATGCGGGATGTAAGAGGGAGGACGAGGAGAAGAGGGAGGTGTGTGGCAGAGGAATGTGGTGTGGGAAGAGGAGGAGATTTGGGGGCGCCGGGGGGTCTGTCTGCACAGTAAAGCTCAGGGCATTTCAATGATGACTGTTGCTGGGAAAGAAACTTTTTAGTGCATTCTTGCTCTTTCCCTTTTTTTTAGTTGAGTTACGTGGTGGTCCGCAGGCTCCGGGGGGCTGTCTCACCCGGAAGAGCCGCTGAACGGTTTGCGTACCTACCTACAGATAGGAGGTACTACCTACTAAGGTAAGGAGACAGAGGCACGAGCACTTGCCTGGGGCAGCAGGCGCTCTTGTGCCACTCTCTGGTCTAAGGTCTGAGGTTGCAAGCCAGCTGGGCCGCCCCAAGATCTGTACTAGCAGGGATCTACCCCCTGTAGTGGAGGTGCCGGGGGCCTGTAAATTGGTATCACTTGCACCAAAAAAACGCCTAAAAACAGCAGGCCACTGAGGCACACAGATTTGAAGTGCACACAGGCGCTCTTGGCGGGGAGGGCAGCAAGGCAGGTCGCTTTGGTGCGTGTGTGCCGACCAGGGTGACGCGGAAGCAGCGGGCAGAAGAGGAGGTACATCCACCAGTGGGCCGAGGTACCTCCTGCATTTCTGTCAGGGCCTAAAAAAACTTTTTAATAATTTGCACAGTTTCTCTTTTTTTTTTTACCCAGAGCTAAAATCAAGCTAGCGCCTTTTAGGTCTTTAGCAGCACCCAGCCCCGAGTCCTCGTGCCACCGCCGGCGCGGTCGGCCTCTATTTATCCCCCGGCGCGGCGGGATGCTTCGGACATTGGCCACCCCGACAGCGACGGAGAAGCGGGTGGCTGGTGAGCTAGGCAAACTGGCGAGACAACATTTCCCGACTTCTTTTTGGGAACTAAACTGGCAAGGCCGCATTTTCCGACTGCTTTTTGCTAAACATTGTCTCAACTCGAGGACCCCTATGATTAGCCTTTGCGGAGAAAAGTCAATTACGTAGGTAGGTAGGGCAGTAACTTTAGGTTGCGCTACCACGGCGCTGCCGCAACAAGCTTCCCATTGGTAAGAGAAGGTTTTGTGGCTCTGGAATTCCCCGCCACGATTCGATGGGCTTACACGCGGGAGGAGGGACGATGGAATGATGACTTGTGACAAAAAGCGCAAAAAGCGCAAAAAGCTTGAGCTTCGTCGCCGGCAGACACGGATGTGGTGGGCGCCGGGTAGAGGTCATGGGGTTGAGCCTCAAGAGGCGTGGCTGGCCCAGCTAGACCAAAGCAGCCGACCAAAGAGGCAACCTGCAGCTGGCGTCGACAGCCACGTCATGATAGTTCGCAGAGCCACCTCAGCTATGCGTACAGCTACCCTTGGTTGACAAGGACACACGCCAGAGACAAACGGCGTCTTGCTGCATCTTCCCCTGCTTGTTATGCGAACTGGTTTCAAAGACAAGGAATTAGCCTGTCATGCAGTGCGTCGTGCGACAGTCAATCCATTGAAGAGGTGTGATGTGTGATGTGATGTAGCCGGTAGTTAGTTGCACCAGCACTGGTCAGGGAGGGACAGCAAGGTTAGGTAAATAGTAGTAACAATGTCTGGTAAGCTCCTCTTTGCCGCCGTGGCTGGGAGGTAGTTACAAAGCACAACCTCGAAAAGGCTATCCGTACAAAGAGCAAATATCGAGCTCAGCCATTCTACATGCGGGTGCAGCCAGGTGTGCCAACTTGCGATGCGTACATGGCGTGGTGTTGCAAAGAGTACTCCTTTGTGTGGGATAAGTTGCGCCGAGTAGTTACCTACGTACCTACTTCAACTCAACAGGTCCTACCTTACCTATGCATGTCGCAGCGGTGGTGAGCAGACATGTGCAGGAACGTGAAAGTAGGTCAAATGCCGACATGCAGCTCAACCATCATGGATCGTAGAGGGGTCGCTTATCGGGCTAGAAGTAGCGGTATGTAAGTAGGTACTACAGATTACAGGTTACTAGCTTAGTAGGTAAGTAGGTTAATAGGTAGGGCTGGCATCTGAGGCGAGGAGGGGTTGATCAGTCGGTGTGAATACCAGTAAAGTTGTTTGGTTGCTTGCTGGCAGTACTGGATGGGGTTGCTCACAGCTCTTGGCTCGGATTCTTGCGTAAGCGGTGAAGCGTGCCTTGCCGTATCTTGGCGATTAGGAATTGGCTGGTCGGGTTGGTAATGGGAAAACTATCCGAAGAAAGCGAGACAGAAACATCTTGGCGCGACAACCCCGCAAAGCCGGCCTACCTTCAGTTTAGTGTCGAAGTCGACGTTGCAATCTTGGTCACGCGGGCAAAGGGGCGAATAGCGGAAAATGCGTATTTTGGCTGCCTCTTTTTTCCCCTACATGTAATTTTGCCAAGTCCGCGTCAATAGCGCTGGCACAGGCATTTCCGCGTAAAACGATGCTGGCACCTCTCCATCCACGATGCTGAGAGCGATGGCGGCTTTTAATTGGCGGAAGCTGGGGCTCTGGGAAATAACGCCAAGCCTTTTAGCGTCTCATCGTGCATGCCTGATATTTTCTATTTTCTTCCCTTGCCTGCCTGCCGTCTTCCACTAATAAAATGCAGTTGGGCAAGGTCCGTGGCTGGTGGCTGGTGGCTGGCAGCTGGCTGGCAGGCAAGGAAGAACTCGCGGCAGGCTTCACGGCACGCACCTCACCTCTTGGCTCTTGACACAATGTTCAAACAGCATCGGCACAAAACAAAACCATGGCAAATTTGACGCTCTGTTTCTCCTTGACGGAAACGCCAAGACTCACCGGATAGCGTACATTGACTGGGCGGCCGCTGAAATTTTCCCTTTCGACTAAGGCTCTGTCTGAGACATGGCTACGACAAGCCACGCGAGAGTTGGAAGCTCCCCTAATTTGCATCCAACACTGGAGGAAAAAGAATTACAGTCCCCTGACTTTCGGCATCATCATCAACATCATGGTGGCCAGTACGGATACACTCCTTGGCTCTGCCTTTAGCCCTACAGCCCTCCCTCAAGCTCCCCCGCAGGAACCGTTGTGCGGCACCAGGCACAATCAACCCCAGTGTCCGAGAGCGTGTCAAGAACACTGCCAATGCCAATGCCAATGGCTCCCTTGCATTCATCCATTCAATTCACCTCCAGCTCCTACAAACGGTCAACGAAGTACACCTGACATCTACTCTACCTGTTCGCGACAAGCTATGCGCGACGGCTTATTGTTACCCTGGGAACATTCTGTCATCGGTTCAGCCGCTGGCCCTGATTCTAATTTTGCGCATTACGTTTCTAGAGTAATCAACAACCACACTAGCCGATGGAGGCTCTCTGCCGAACATGGCCAAAAAGGAGGTTAATAATAGCCATCGATGAGACGGGGAGATGGATCACCACAGGGGGAACCCGCTCCTTGTGCCAGTAATTTCCCTTGGGCAATAACGCGTGTTTTGGCTTTCCTTGAAGCTGTCGAGCCCTGTCCAACCTGCGCTAACAAACCCCAGTCTAGCACGGTTGTTACTATTGGTTGGTTGCGGTTGCGAGGTAACTCAGCACAGGCTGGCTGAAGAAGTTGTTATCGTCGCATCCTGTTTCTCTCGGTTTCTGTGCACGCGAAAAAGCCCCAAGATCAACGGACGGGGCACCCAGGATTCGGGTGGTGTCGCGTGTCTCTGCACTGGTACTCCAGCCGGACGTTTCGTTGGATCAACCGCGCGAGTTCCAATATCGAATCTGCACGGTTGAGCCCTAGCCCACCAGCTTATTCCGCCCTATTATTATAACAGGAGCCTGGCACCCCGTCTGTAGCCCAAAGTCGAGAGCTGGCGGAAGGCCATGACGACATAGTCTACGTCCCGTTCCTGGGCGCTCAGCAAAAAAACGGGTGACAAGTTGGCTTGGCTTGGGCCCGCCCGTCAGAGGAGGTACTTTGTCTTGGCACTCGAGGTACTTTGTCCCGCAAGTCAGTCGACGGAGCCTGCCTCGGTCCCGAAAGGCGATGAAATCCTGCGGACATTATCAACAGGCATTTGAATCACCGACTCGTGCCTCGATCGTGCGTGATACCTGGGCAGTTCAAGATTTGCCGCTTCGACAAGAAGCTCGTCAACTCTGTCTAATCCTATGCCTTTGCATTTCCTTTCTCCTTTTGTTTAAGAACACGAAGCACCAGTCTGCCAGCCGAATTACATGCCTACCGATAGCAACCAACGGAAAATTTCCATCACGTCAGCCCAGCGTCGTCAGGCTCGATTGATGGGGCGTGTAATCTCCCCTCTGCGGCAACTACTACGCCACCAGGACAAAGCCCTGAAAAAGCCTCACTAACGATGAGACTGGTTGTGCTCATGAGAAGGAAAAAAAAGTTATCTGTTAACTAACTAACTACCTAGTTATTAACTACTTGAGAGAAGTCTTCTCTCGATGTGGGTAACTTTATGCTTTGGCCAGTTAGAGATTCATAACCCAACCCATCGGTCTTTACCGAGGACTTCTGGTATCTTTGTATTACTCGTCTTGCATATCTCCATCTTTCCATCTCAAGTCTGCACAAATCATCAGATTGTCGCAACTCCTGGTAAGCTAAACTCGGCAACCCGTCTCCCCTTGTCTTCTCTTGCTGTCCCAGTGAACAGCTCAACCCAGCCCGGTAGCTTTCTCGATCTTCCTTGAAGCTTGCCCGTACGTAGTCATCGAGCAGCGTCCCACCAACAACGTAATTGATCGCCCCAAGAAGCCGTTGACGTCCGCATGGCTATTCAGCCCTCGACTTACAAGATCGGGGAGCAACTTTCAGAACTCGGCGTTTTCGGTACCTGGTGTCCCCACCCCGCTTCTTGCTGGCCTCACCGGCCGACTTTTGCGCATCGTGGTGTCATTGCCACTGCCATCAGAGAGCATGGCCAGAGGAGTCGCGTTTCCATTCAGGTCGCATACTTTTCGTAACCTCATGAGGACAGTGGTGTACCTCCGTGAAGAATCAAGGTGTAATAGAAAGGTGCTACATGAGGGACAACATTGTTGCATGAGTCGACAACAGGTAACGCGGCTTCTAACACCAGGCGTCCAGAAAAGAACAGAGGTAGGCAGCTGAACAAGATTGACTCTACTAACTAGGTATTACTGCCCAGCCAGCAGGCCGCTGTCAATCACGGCAATAAATCGCCTCGCATCGCCAAGAGTCGCTGGAAACCCGACTCCGCAACTGCCAGTCAGGGTATGCAGGTCACAATGCCATCAGAGCCTGCCTCAAGCCAAGAATAGGAAAATAAATCATACCCTTTTCTTTGCCCTTAAAAAATCCCTCTTTCAACGGTCTAGACGACCGCTCCATTCCCTCACCGCTGGGCCTTTTCTGGTTCTAGAAGTTTTCGTCCGGCCCGGCTTTTGTGGACTGTTTGGCTGGAGCCTAAAAAATTGTCGTCGGTTGCCGTTGACTGGGGCCGGACTTTTGGCGGCGGCGTTCTAGAAGAAAGGATCCCGAAATGAAAAGAAAATTAGAAAGAATGAGAAGGTATGCTCTGCCCGCCGGTGCCTTTGCGGCCGATTCGGCAACAAGAACGGCGCGATGCGTCTCTGCATCAGTGGCGCCGGCTTGCTGGTCGGCGGTATCGCACCGGATCGCCGGGTGGTCGTGGTGCTGGGTTTAACAGTAGGTAAGAATGGAAAGTTGGCAAATCGACAAAATTGCGCGCCCGTAGCAAGACAATGGAAGACGCGCAACGAGCAGTCGCGGCCCGCACGCCACTGCCGCCCTTGATTTTCTTTGTCGTCTGAAAAGAGGCGTTGTAGGTACTCACTCAATCGTGGCTGCGCAGTTCAGTCAAATCTTCTGTGCCAGGACACGCCTGGCAGCAACATTCAGAACTGCCAAGATGTCGTGATTTGGAAGATGCCTCAAAACATGGCAAGTTAAGAAGAAAGCAAGCTTTATTTTAAGACTCCTACAGTGCAGTGTGTTTTACTATCCTTCCCTGCAGTGCATCAGGAGTCGTATAGCAAGCAAAGCGAGCCCTTGATCTTGTCAGTCTCGAGCAAAACATTTATGACGAAAAACAACAAAAAAAGAACAAAAAAGAGAACAAAATAGTTCGACGCCTAATCGCCTTTCATCAAAGTTCATCTAAATCAAGAGCAAATGTTGTTCCCTCATCCAACTTTTCCGTTCCTTATTAGTACATGCGCAACTGCAAACATCCTGGGTATATCTATGCAGTGAAGAGTTTGTTACAGCGCGCAACGTTCCCCTAACGCCTAACAGCTCTCTAAGCTGGCGAGTCGGTCATCTTGCTGTGCTTCTTCTTCTTGATACGATCGGCCTTTGTCTTCGGCGACGCACCGGGTGGAGTTTTCAGGCTAGCAGGAATCACCGGCAGAGGAACTGGCGTCTCTCTCTTAGCGCTACCAGCATCCTGAGAGCTGCGAGCGGGTGTTGCTGCATTGGTCAAAGATTTGCCAAGCTTGGCCTTCTTGGCAGGCGTGGGGGTAGCCGGGAGGGCAGAGCCCGGACGTTGGGATGTCAGATCAGGACTGGCGCGGCGGCCAGTCTTTTGCTTCTTTGCTGAGGCGACGCCTTCCTTTATCAGCTGCTTGGCAGCAGCGGTGGCCGCCGCAGCATCCTCATCCTCCAAGTGGCTGTGCTTTCTCTTGCTCTTTTTATTTTTGGTTGCGCTGTTAGGGTCTGATGCATCCTTGAGTTTCTTGGTCTGCGAGGCTTGAGGAGTAGGTTCAGTGGCCGGGGCATCCTCCTTCCGAGAGGCTTTGGGAGTAGAATCAGAAACAGAGGCATCCTTCTTCTGGGAGCCGTTGGGAGTGGCCGGAGTGGCCTTCTTCAGGGAGGCTGCGGGGGTAGATTCAATAGCCTTTGACGAGTCTGTCGTTGAGTTGAGTTCAGTGATGCGTCGGTAGCGAATAACTTGCTCCGAGGTTCCGCGATCTAGGAAATGCATGAGTACAATGTCTCCATTACGGGGTTGATGGGCTTGTTCTTACAAGGCTGGCTCGAGGAGGCCTTAGAAGGAGGTATCATGATCCGAATAGATGTTGCTGAAGGTGCGCTGGAAAATGAAATGCCATATTGGTTTTCATTACCGGCGTGACGCGAAATGCCGTCAAGTTGACGCGATGCGTCCACAGGGAATTCGATATCCTCCACAACAGCCAGCGGAGTGTCGGTGGGCAGAGCAAAGCACCAAATTTGTTTGCCCTGTAGCTTGGCCTCGCGGCAATCGCGAGCGATGCGTTTGTCACTTTGCGCGTTGTACTTGTTGAGCTTGAAACTCGGTATTATGAGTCGGGAGGGTGCAACCTGGACAGCCTCTGATTTGTCGCTGGACTCGGTCTCTGACTGTCCGCTGGCATCGTCCGCTGACTGTTCGCTAGCATCTTCCTCTGACTGCTCGCTGGCAGCCTCCTCTGACTGCTCGCTGGTCTCACTCTCTGACTGCTCACTAGTCTCGCTTTCTGAGTCTTCTTCTCTGGAATCCTCTTTGGCCGAAGATGCCTTAGACTTCCCATCGGCGCTGGGCTTTACCGTGGGCTTCACCGTGGGCTGCTCTTCCTCGTCACTGTCATCGGAAGACGCCTCAAGACGTTCATCGATCGAAGGAGAGGGGGCTTTGGCCTTTGTGATCGTAGCAGACCCTTTCGCTGATTTCGAATCCTTCCTCTGCAAGGCTGACTCGTCGTCGCTATCTGGAATTTCATCCCTTGTATGGCGGGGTTTCGAGGCGATGGGTCGTTTCTTGGAGCTGACAAGGGCATCTAAGGAGTCGTCGCTATCTGAGTCGCTGCCGCCGCTACTGCTGCTGCTGCTGGAGTCATCACTATCGCTGTCGTTGTGGGCGAAGGCGACTTTTTTGGCTGGAGCGAGCTCTGCGATCTTGGGCTTCTTCTCGGGGGACTCGTTTTTTTGAGGCTTCATGGTTTCTTCCATGATCTTCTTGAGCGAATGTATCTTGAACGGCGCTGCCATTTTTGGCGTGCTGGGGGAGCTGTGAAGCTCTGTGTCTGAAGCAATGGTGTTAAAGGTGAAGAGGTTGAAGAGCTTAATCCTTTTTTTTGTTTCCATTGGTTCACATTCACTAGCAACCGGTGCCCGCAAATTTTTCTCACGTGTAAAAATGGCCCGTGCGCACGCAAGTTGATCCGCCTTGCAAGTGAGCTGCATCTTCCATTTTAAGAATCCTGTTGAATGTCTTAGGAGATGAGGGGTGGCTGTTTGTCCAATGGTATCTTCACATAGTAAAGCAGCTAATTTCAAGAATTCAATTGTTTATGTATTATTCAAGCCTGCTTTAGTATCCCTTCTTTTTGTCGAGCGTGTTTCTGATGTTGACTTCTGAAAGTTTTAGTGGGGACCTTTATCGATAATCTTAGCTCTCAAGACAAAATGGTCTTCCACCATAACGAAACTGGTCGGCTGCGCAGTGCTTTTATAACCAGCATGGTGGGAATTCATGAACCGCAATTCAAGTAGCTCAATTTCACTTTTGGGACTAATGGGAACAGCATGCCGGTCACCAAGCGCCGGAAACTGGAAAAGGGCCAAGAGGCGCCGCAATGTGAGTCTAAATAACATTTGAGCCCGGCGCAAATATGCGGATCAACATGCCTAACTACTTCATTCTACTCAAGCGGCCGTGAGTGCTTTATCCGCTCTGCGTCAGCGTGCTGCCGCTGCCGTGTTGGGTGAGGTGAGCCCAGCTCCTGAATATGACTCAAAACAACGAGCCGGCAATCAGTTCAGCGTGCTGCAGCAAGCCGCTCAAGCAGACCGGAACCCCAGCACGCCCAAGATCCTGAGGACGGCTGCGGCTCATAGAGAAGGTACCCCAAAGCGCAGGTAATGCTCAGTATCCACGCGATTTGTCTATTTCTGGTAATTGACATTCCATAGCACGGAGAAAGGCATCACAGCATCGGACAGCAGCGCTTCGGCACATGGAACCATCCCATACTCGTCCTTCCGTCTAGGTAAACACAATTACCGGAAAAATGAGTACGGGCACAGTGAGCTCCGGCTCTCTAATAGCGAGGCAAGACTTGTGCCAATATATGTGTGCCGCAGTTTACTAAAGGCGTACAGCGCTTTGTCATTCTTGGCAGCTTTGGCATCAAAGTGTGTTCCGGGGAAGTTGCGATACTCGGTACAATATTATCCGCATCCGAGAACATCCACTGGATCCATGCCCCCCAATGCCATGCACTACCCGTCATTCGAACGTCTGAAAAGACACGTCTAGAGCTGCATAGTGATAGGGTAGACAACCCGTTGCTCCGCCTCTCATCTCTATCACCCTTATACCAGGGCATTTGGCATGAAAACGAAAAGACCCCTAAAACGAGGGATAGCTCTAGGGATGATACTTTTAAAATTGTGAGTTAATTAGTCCATGACTTAGACGACGTACTGACATGCCCAGCTCTTTACCTCAGACGATGCTCCAAAAAAGAGTGTCATACAGGAGCTCACCTCACCACCGGAATGGAACAAGGCGATTTCTGACATCACAAGCTCAACAAGAGTTAGCCAGCAGACCCAAGTATCTACTTTGGTATGCGGCCCTAAAGGTGCCGGCAAATCGACTTTTTCGAAGCTACTTACAAATCGCCTTCTCACCACCATGGATGGAGTCGCTACGGAACAGTCATCACCAGGAATCGCAATTATTGATCTAGACCCTGGTCAGCCGGAATACTCCCCATCTGGGACCATCTCTCTCATTCACGTCACTAAACCCAACTTTGGTACCCCGTTCTCGCACCCTGGGTTGCACCAATCCGGCTACAGAGTTTTGCGCAGTCATGCTCTGGCATCTGTATCACCAGCCTCGTCCCCGTCCCTTTACATACAATGTGCGACGGAGCTGTATGAAACCTATCGCAGGACATTGCGAAACTGTCCGCTACTGATAAACACGCCCGGATGGATTTTAGGAACCGGCCTGAATCTGTTGGTGAAAATTCTACAAATAATGACGCCCTCGCAGGCTGTATACATGTCGGAGGAAGGTCCTGTTGACGTGGTTGAGTCTCTTCGTTCTGCCACCCGGTACGATTTCTTGACACTACCATCGCAGCCTTGCGCATCTACAGCGAGGTCTGGGTCCCAGTTACGCGCCATGCAAGCCCTGTCGTATTTTCACTCAACCGGAATCGATGGAACCGCCGGCCCGCCAATCCAGAGCTGGGATGCCAGACCGATATCTGCTGTACCACCATGGGAGGTGCACTACGCTTCGAAAAAGAAGGGAATCAAAGGCATTTTATCGTACGACTACCAATCACCGTCTGAACTGTTGAGATCAGCTATTGATGGCATGGTGTTGGCTCTAGTTGAGGTCGAGGACGGCCAAGCGTTTCGCGAGATTATTGCCGGATACAACGCAACGTTTCAGCAGCCAGCTGCCTCAGTGCAGGGCTCAGCTACTCAGAACACCGGTGCTGAGGCAACAAGTTATGCTGATAAACTGAAAATTATAGAATCGCCGGAAGGGTTACCAATGATCTCCAACACCAACGACGCGACACTGGATCCTTGCTACTCTCGTGTCATGGGGCTTGCTCTCGTGCGCGGCGTCGACACCGTGAACAAAAAGCTGCAGCTCATCTCACCAGTCACGGAAACACAAATACAGAGCGCACACTCACAGGGCCACGACATCATCCTCCTGCACGGAAAGTTTGACGCGCCGACTTGGGCGTATGCCGAGGACTTTTTCTACCGGCGCGCGACGGCGTCGCTCGAGGACCAGGCAGAGCAGAGAGATGTTGACGTGACGTATGAGGGTGCCAACGACGAGAGCGCTGGTGCTATGCAGGATGACATGGAAGACGGACCGCAAGATACGCCTGTGATGCCGTGGCTGGAGATACTTCAGGGCAATCAGAAGCGGCCTGTGGGATCAGGCGTCTGGCGCGTGCGGCGGGACCTGGGCCGCAATACGGGAGACTAGTTCAGATGGTCGGCAAGTGATTGGGAGCTAGAAATCGCAATCGCTCTCACGAAATGACTTGAGAGAGCTTTTGACTTGTTAGCCGAGCCTGGGAGGGGACCCCAGCACCGCGAAAATCAGACCCTGGCTGAGACATATCCGACAACCTGGTTACTAAGATTTGACCGCCGAGCAGCGACGGTGCAGAAGCTGTGTAACACACTTGTTGTTGCTTGCTTCCTAATCCTTCGTATCCGCAAGGATATTGCTCAGCTCAGTCGTTGACTCCTTGTCCACGTTGCATGCATGCAGTCTCACTGGTTGAGCCAGCGCAGCAGTCGCAATCAGAGCCACCGTCGCCTGCGCAGGGAACCGTTGCCACGACTCTCTGCCAAGAATATCCGCCGAGCCTCTCGCGCAATAAGAGCCTGAGAGGCCAACGCAGTGCAGGGGATACGGAGTAGGTAACTCGGTCAGCATTCACACGGTGCGCTAGAGGTTCATATGGAGCAGAGAGGCAAACAGGGTAGGGCAGAGATCAATCAACAAAAAGCAAAGTTTCGGTACAAGCATCCAGGCTGCGTGTCTCGGATCCGGCCACTCCACGGCGGGGCTCGTGGAAAATCTTAATGCCCAGTTTATGAGCGAGTACCGTCGTGTCTGGTACTGGTATCATGAGCAAAGTAATTTGGCAAGATCATTACATTCGTGGTCGGTAATGGTGTTTCGTGTTATTCACCAGCCAGCGTTGCCAACCGTTGAGGACTGGATGATGCAGCCACGTCAATGAGAGGGTGTCCGGAATAGGCGCAAAAGAAAGACTCCATCTATGCTGTATCAATGCTGTGCAATGTGACAGATGATGGTGTGGTTTGTGACGTGTAGAGCATTGGCTTGCAGGATGGCAAGGCAACTGGCTGCCTGCATGACACGCTGTCGTAATGTTGATATTTGCTAATGAGGCGTGTCGGATGGGTGCCAAGTGCGCCTTTTTCCAAGATGCTCACATTTCGCTTGTACAGTACGTTTTTTTCAGATATATATGTTGCGGCGTTTTGGGCAGAGCCAAAGTAGGCGAGCGCGCCGCGATGCACCTCATTCCAAGCCGGACTGTCAAAAATGGCTGACCGTTTTATCGGCCAAGCTCGGCGGCACGCAGGGAGTCGCAATTGGAGCCATCAATCTGCGCCGTGATTCGCTGTGACGACCAGTCGGGACATGATCCTCGACAGGAGAGGCTGAAGGAGGGGTCCCGTTCAGCGCGCGCCGCGATGGGTGGGGGAAGATCAGCCAAACTTGTACTGATTGGATCGGGTGAAATGCGCTTTTCAGATGAGTAAAGAGACAACAAGCTGCGGGCTTTGCTGGTCGCGTTGCATTTTCTTCTCCCCTTCGCTTTTTGCCTGACCATGCTATGAGCTGGCAGGTTGTGCATGATGCTACAGTCCGTACCGAGCAGTTTGTAAGTGAACAAGGGGTCCTCCCATATTACCCTGCTTTTCTTTCTCCAGGTTTCTCCAGGGCAAGAGGCTCGGGCTCCAGTCGGAGGGAAAAGAGAAAGAAGAAAGTTCTGGGACAAGGAACATGGGTTGGCATTTTTGTCTGTCTGAGTTTCCTGGCCGCGCCGGCTTGGCCACGCTAGCGGCAAGTTATTTATGCATGCACCTGGCCGAGAAAGGAAAAATTCGAACATTTCGATTTGTGAACAAGTGGGGAGTGTGGGCGACGAATTCAACGGTGTTCTGGGTTTTGGGGCAACGGCTTACAAGGTCCCCAAGGAGAATCAAAGTAGGGGAGGGATGGAAAGAAGAATCTGCTAGTACCTTGTGAGCGTGGATATATGACGAGTTACAAAGAAAAAGAAAGAAAACCCCGAGGGCGGGTTTACAAGTGAAACTCTTGGGTAACAATTTCTATCCTGTAGTACCAGTACCGACTGGCTGGGTATTGATCACTTACCAACGATTTGTCTTTGTCGCGAGACTTTTATAGTGGCGGCGGCCTCGCCGGGTCCAACTAATCTAGCGGCGAGGTACATAGCACTGCCTAATAAAACCGTTCGCTACCTTATTAGTTCGAGTGCAAAGCCTACCTGAGAGGGATTTGCTGCTTTATCTTTTTTCTTTTGTGTTCTAGCTCGTACATTCATGGCCTGGCACGTAGGTCAATAACCACAATGGGGGGCGGTTAGCTGCAGCAAGCGGCACCTGCCTGGCTGCCAGTTAACCCCTCCTGGAACCCCTCAATTGGTTAAAGACGATGTAACTTTTGCATTTTAAATTGCATGAGAGACTAGTTGAATTGCCATTCTTCTGCTTGCCATTTTTGAATCGTCTTTTCTTTAGCCGACTTGCATCTCAATGCGTTGCGTGCATGTTTGGTAGGAGTCGCCTTACCTTATTACTTAGTACACCTGTAGGAGGTGCCTTAGTAGCTACTAGACGGCCGTTAGTAGGACCTTAGTACCTCCTATAGTGCCTTGCGAGGTTAGTAGTGGGTCGCTCGGCACCATCGACCTCTGTATTTGTCACAAAGCGGACCACCAGCTGCAATAATACCTGTAAGGCATCACAAGCCCAGCCTCAATAGAACAGGTAGGTAGGTACCTCATAAAGATAGGTACAGCTTTTCCAGGCCGGCAGATGAAAGGCTCCTCCCTGCACAGCACAGTATCTACGCCGTCTTCCCCATGAGAAGCTGCAAGCGCTTCACAGATTATTACAGTTGCAAAACGGTCACAACCGATCATCCTGGTCCAATCGCGATGCCCCTCTCGCTTCCAAGCCCAACGGCATCTCACGCTTCCATCGTAATCTCGAGGGACCTAAAATCCACAGCAGCCCACTATAAAAGCCCATAATACAGCGCCGAAAAGCCCTGTGGCCCCCTTCGATCCTGCTGGAACCCTGGTCAAGGGCTGCTGTCAGCTCCGTCGACTACCAGTAACAGGAACCCGCGCTACAGCCCCGCTTGCCCCCCCCCCCCAAGGGACCTGCCCGCTCATCCCCATCTCTCAACGTCTCTTCCTCAATGCCTTGGACTTTCGACAACTACCTACTCACACCGCACCTCGTTTACTCTCGCCCTCTCCGGCTTCCTCCTACGAATCCCATTCTCTCTCCATCGCGCGGCACACGGGCATGCTGCTACGCTCTTCATATCTCGCGTCATAAATGGACGCCAACCTCAAGGATAGCAGCCAGGCCCGCTCTGCCTGTACCGAGTGCCAGCGGCGCAAGCAAAAAGTACGTCCACTCCGAATCCTACCCTCGCTTCTCATTCACGCTTCTTCGCCCTCTCTACCAGTCAAACCCTTTACAAACTTCTCCAAACTAACATTCACTCAGTGCAATCGCCAGTGGCCCTGCAATCACTGCCAGAAACGCAAAGTCGCCGATCGTTGTCGCTTCTCCCAGGCCGCCGGCGCTGGATCCTCAGAACGAACGTCCTCGAGCGGAAACCGGAAACGTAACCGAAATCGCGACGAGCAGCTCGATTCCAGCTCCGATGACGATGACACAGAAGATTTCGCGGCCCTCGGCTACGGTGGTGCACACTTCTTTACCAACCTCGAGGTTCAAACCGAGGTAAGACTGGCCGTCATCTTCCATCGCAAACTGGACGTCACCACTACACATCTGCGTTCTTAGCTAAACTTGTCTCGTGCCTTCATTAGAAAAAGCCAAAGCCCCCCGCGAAACAACATTATGTAGCTGCCTCCAATTGCCACCAACTAGAGCGCGCACTACAAGTGCTTCCTCCCCGCACGACAACAGGCAAGTTTCACAAACTCGATAAAACAGACACGACCGTTATTGCCTAGATACAGCATGGCTAACAACTACCCTCCAGACTCCCTAGTACAAAACTTCCTCTCACGCGTCAATTATCATTATTATATCATCTACCCGCCGTCTTTTCTGCAAGAGTATCGCGAGTGGTGGATGGCCCGTTTCGCCTCCCAACCTCTTGGTCTCCAATGGACCTGCCTCTTGCTCATGGTATGCGCATGCTCGGCTCAATACACAGACCCGGATTTGAAGAGAAAGCTGGAAATGGAACTCGGCGAGCCCGTCTATCGCCTCTCCAACAAATATCACAATGCCTCCCGTGAACTCCACTCCGTCATCCCCATCAGCAGCAACCACATCCTAAACGTCCAACACCTATTACACTCAAGCTACTGGTACAAATCCGAGGCACGCTTCGTTGAATCATGGCATGCTCTCAGCACTGCGATCCGCGAAGCCCAAGCACTGGGCATGCACCAGGACCAACTCGCCGGCTCAATATCAGAATTTGACTTTGAAATGCGCAGGCGTCTATGGTGTGTCTTGGATACTTGGGACTGGCAAATATCAGCCCTCTTATCTCGACCAAAGCTCATTGATCGCTCTGAGTGCATGGTGTCGCTGCCCGCTCTCACATTGGAAAGCTATTCACCTTCACCTTTACTACACATGAAGCTCCAGTCCGAAGTCATTGGCGAGTTGGCGAGCCGCTTTGGCTCCCCACGAGAAGTTACATCCCCATCTCAGATTGACCAGTACACTCACGTCATTCTCAACTGGATGAAAAGATTTCCGCAAGTATACCAACTCGACAACCCCGACACGTCAATTGACTCCAAATACACTTGGGCCATCCTCCATCGCCATTACTTACATACCATGGCGTATTCCATGTTGCTAGATCCCTTGCGCGCATACATGGCAAGAAGGATGACGGTACACTCGCCCCGCGAGGATTTAAAGGTGCGCGACGATGGAATCGCCTATACATTGAAGCTCATGTCAGCCTTATCCGGATTCTTTGAATTTTTATATCCGAAAGATGCGAAATTTCATTGGGCCTTGTTTTCCATCTTTGACACCGCGGCGGTCCTCTGCTCCGTCATTTTGCACGATGAAGACCGCTACATCTCAAATCGACGGGAAATTCTTATGGCCATCGAGTCTGCCAGGTCCATGCTCGAGCGCTTAGCAACCGAAACGCGCACGGCGAAAACGTCATACGACATATTGTCGAAGCTAGCGAAACGCATTGAAAATCCACATCTTCCCCCGAAGATGGCCAACCATCACCACAAGCGCGCCAGAGCAGCCGAAGAATCACTCACCCCGCCCTTCTTCCAGCACGGCGATGTTTCCGTCGGCTCCAGCGACGTGGGAAGCACTGACGACTTCGACGCCTACTCAGTATCGCCTGTTGGAAGCGGCGGAGTGGCCCAGAGCATCGCCAGTGCCTCGCCCGCCTATGGCTCTGGGTTCCTGGACGTGTCAGGAGGCTACCAGATGCCAAATACCGGATACGACGCAACATATGGCATGCAGCAGGCCGTGCAGGCAGTTCCCGATACCGTTTTGATGCCCGCACCACCAAATCCATACATGCCGCCCACTCCACGCGAGTCGTTCGCGCAGCTCTCTTTTGATGGATTTTCGGAGGAGCAGCTAGGTGATTTGGCGGCTCTCTGGAACTACCAAAGCCTGGATCTAAATTTCGTGCCCAACCAGAATGGCTAAAATTTTTCCGATGCCGTTGGGAGCGCACACTTTCTGTGCTATCTATCTTTTGAAATGTTGTACACGAATTGGATGAAAGTTCTAAGTCATTGTATACCCATATGTCCGGCGTTTTTTTTTCTACTCTTTGTTTTTTCTTTTTCACGCGGCCCTTTGCTGTTCTCACTTTATCAATACGGTGAAAGAAATGGACGGGCGTTAGCTCAGAACTGTTCAATTCATTAACTTCCGATAAGACCAGATGCTGAATTATCCTCGCCCCGCACCTGTTGCAAGACGATCCCTAAACTCACAATGTCTATCATATGCATATGGTACAAGCAACCGTTCCCGCGCTAACCTGTGATCTTCCCGGACGATGAAACGGAGGAAAGGAGAGGAGAGTTAAGTAGAAAGAAGGGAGAAGAACGAAGAAAGAGCACAAGATGGAAATACAGGAAAGAAAGAACGACGAAAGATAGGATGATGCGAGGAAGGAAGGAAGAAGAAGGAAAAGGAAGAAAGAGAATGAAAAAAGGACAGAAAAAGGAGAAAAAGAAAAAGAAGAAGAAAGGGAGAACAAAAAACCCTCAAAACTCGGATAAGGGCGAATTGCTCGGCTAGTCATCAATCATCGCGGACGGGGCTGCTGTCTATATTAATTTCTTTGTTTGACTCATTGCCTTTCTTGATCGCTCCTGGGTCTGGTGCCCGCGACCATGCCATCTCAGCCACCGAGTCGCGGCCGTCTTCCTCTTCCTCCGCCAGCTCTAGCATCTCTGCTGGAGCTTCTTGTCCGTCGTCGTCGAACTCTAGCATTCCTGCTAGAGCTTCTTGCTCATCGTCGTGGGGCGTCTCGTCCTCGTCGTGGTGTTCGTCTTCTTCCTGCTGCTCGGCTTCCAGCATCTTCCCTCGACCTTCTTGCGCCTCGCCGTTGTCATCACCGCGCTGGAAGGATGCAAGCCGTGACACCGGACCGCGGTCTCTCCACTCTGCGATAGCTTCCCCGCCTCGCGTGACCGGCGGCGGCAGCCGACGCAGCAGCGACGACATGCGCGACCGCTCAGGTGGAGGAGTAGGAGGGAGAGGAGGGAGAGGAGGGAGAGAGGCTTGTTCAGTCGCAAGAGTAGAAGAGTAAGGGTCTCTGGGCAGAGTCGAAGTTGCTGCTTCTTGCGTAGCGTTGAGGAGGCTGGTTATTCGACGTGTAAGAAACAAGGGGTCAGGTAGGGTGCTGTCCTCTGGCAGATGAACGGCAGAATCTGGTTGGGAAGGACAGGGGGACGGCTTACAGTTTCGGGGATGGCGGATGTACGAGGAGGGATGACGCCTCGGAGGAAGAGGTGTACGACGAAGAAGATGTATGTGATGATATACTCGACGGCATAATTGTTTATGTGTTGCCTGCCGGAGATCACTGGCGAGGTAGGATTTTGTATATTGTGATGACACGCCTGGTGATGTACAAGTATATGGTCATATATGTATACAACAAGGCGAGAGCGATGGCAATGTACAGGATGGCATGAGGAGACAGTACAATAAATCGACTTACATGCAAGTCTGCAGAAATAAGAGGGTTTAACAGGAGCAGAGCATACACGAGTTGCGGCCTCTGGGCACCTGGGGCGAACTTGCAGACTATATATACACGGCTTCGCGTCGAACCGGTACCGGGGTGGGCGAAGCAGCGAACGCGATTATTTTGTCGACTCAACGAATTGCTCTTCCACCCCAGGATTTGGGGTTACACAACATTAGGTGCGTGCGTTGATGCCCTACACTGGGTGGTGGCGATTCGAATTCTAGGGCATACCCTCACGTTGCGGACGCCTTGGGGAAAGGCGTGTACGCAGGAAGGTACATTGATACGAGCGAACGCAGGCGTGTACGGCCCTGATTGGACAAATCTGAATGTGTGGTGTCTGCACAAGATCATGACAAAGCTGCTCAGCTTCCCGCTGCGGCTGAGGGCTCGCTGTCTCTCTCCTTTCAACCTTCAACAGATGCCGGTGCTGGCTTGGGAAGGCAGAGTGTGGGAGGGAGGGGGGTGAAAGAGGAGACGTCACATCTGCATCTGAATCAGGCACTCGACGGTTCTCCAAAGGGGTCGAAAGGGGAGTAAAGGGACAAGTGACAGCTGGCTTTCAAAGGAAAGGGGAGGGACACTCAGACGGATCCCACATCCGATATCGACAGCGGGCTGGAGGGCTGCCCAACCAAATCGCGACTGTGACAGTCATGCATTCCCAAGAATGGAATTTATGTGCAACATGGCAGCATGCATGTGGGTTTGTCGAATCGTGCATTTGCGCCTCGTAGGCAACAACGGTCAACACCCGCCTGGTTCTTAGAGCCTGTTGTTATCTTGGGCGGCCAGGGCTTGCCCATTACCCTCAAGAATGAGGGAATGATTACCGGCTTGCTGCCCAACTTTTGCGGAATCAGTGCCTCTCTAGATCTCTAAATACATTTACATTTTTATCCCTAGATGAGTAAACATATTTTGACTCGTCATTCTTGGATTTGCAAAAAGAAAAAACGCCGGGTTTGACCGCCCGAACCCCCCCCCCCCCCCCCCCCCCTTAGCAATCACATTATGCAGAGTACTTGCAGACTGCAAGGGCCGCGCTGCTGTTCGCTGCTCTAGTTACTACCAGATAGAACCTATAATGAGGTATATAGGCAGGGCTGTACATGAAGAAAAGGTACTTGCTCTGCAGGTAACGGCTGTCAGCCTCGTCCTCCAATCGTACCTGGGGCGACTTGATGTGGCAACCTGGGGAAGTGCCCAGCCTTGCCTTCGCTGCCCAACAGGAAGAGCGCGGGCGGCGTTCCCCGACAGCGCACGGCTTGGACTCGGGTTGGGGGGGAAGAGGGAAGGCTGCAGTTGCACAAATGATGTATTACTGATCCTGAGTTGTTGCCCCTTGCTGACCCGAATTCTCCTTTGGAGGTGGTTTTTCTTGTTCAGGTAGCTGTCGGCAGTCCAGTACTTGCGATGGGGTCACAACTTGCCCCGAAGAGGTGGAAGGGGGGGGGGGGAAGGTCTTTATCTCTAGTTATGCATATTGATACACTTTGAGCTAGGACAACCAGCCGTCGTTTTGCCTGTGCGGCCGAGGCAAAGTAATAAATGCAACCACCTCCCGCTCGCGCGGTGCTTACTCCGCCCATTGAGCAGCAGTAGACATGACGATTTCTTTTTGTCTTGATCTTGAATGCGCCTTGGGTAGCCAGCCAATTTTCCTTTGTATACTGAGAGGGTCATCTGATGCGTTCCCGGGTATAAGAAGCGCTGCCGGGCCAGAAGCCCAGCCTGATTGTGTCGTCGATCCGAACACGGGTGACAACTGAGTTGTTGAGTGACTTTGTCCGGCGTCGGACCATGTCGGAGACACGAATTGCCCAGCTCGGTCAGCGTGATGATTTATCGCCCCCAAAAACACCAGCAAGGCAAGGCATCTTGCCCTTTATTAGGGGCGTGATTCAGGCAGTGCAGCATATCCCCCAACAACAACCTGCAGCAGCGCATGTACCTGGTATAAAGGATGTCTTTAAGCCCCTTCTACTCTGACGCGTGCACGTGGTTCCTCTGCATTTCCCGACTTCTCCCTCTCCTCCCTCCTCCCTCCTCCCTCCTCCCTCCTCTCTCCTCCTCTGCGTGGCTGAGCTAAGTATCCCTATCCCCCTTGTTGCTGCTGCATCTTGTCTGCCCTCCCTGTTTTACCTAAGCACCCCGAACCGTAAGTAACTACCGTAGCAAGGCACTTTGTCCAGGCTGATTACTCAACTCGTCAGCGCTGCTGCTGCCTGGGTTGGGCCGTATCGAACGGTTGATGGCATCGCGACGTGCCCAACAAGGGGACATGTGATAAATTGACGGGTAGCTGCATCTTGACCTTTTCGCCACTCGATGCCCAAGTACAAGGGAAGATGTGGTCAAGTTGTAGCTCAACACAGCAGGACCACGGCGGATGCTCGTGGTGTCCAGGAAGTTGGCGGTGGCGGGCAGGCAGTCAATTGCGCCCAAGTAAACACAGCCCATGGATAGAATCAATTGCCTGTTGAATTACTTTAAAGGTGCTATTTTCCATGACCTTGCCGTGTAGAATTGATGGTGTCGTAACTGTAAGCCGGCCTCGGCATTCACAAGCCATGAGTGGGTGACAGTCAAACACCGAGTTTTGGCACGGGCGGTAATTTATATTATAGAATTATAAATACTCGAGCAAAACTGTAATTATAGTCTCTATCATAATCTGTAATAAGAAGAAGGAAGGGGAAATGGTGACATGGTTTCCCCGTCAGACAGTTCCGTCCTCGACACGGCATCCAGCGAAGATGTTCTTCGCGCCGCCCTACTTCAAAACTTCTTCTCAGAATACGCTGAAAACGGACTCTCGTTTGTGTACGGATTCCTATCGTTGAGTCTAAACAGGATTCCCGTACTCCCACCTGCGTGGCTCTCTGTCGGACTGCGGCGCAATTTCTGTCGCTCAGCCATGACAGCCTCAGTCAACATCTTTGTTCTAATCAGGAAGCATAAGCAAAGCTGAGCATTTATTAACGAATAAAAGGCAAGAAATTTGACTTACTCTCCCTTTCCGTCTGATACTTCAATCGAGGTAAAGGACGCATTCATCTTTGCATCCTGGCTGCTGCTGCGCCGATCTTGTCAGTAACTCGAGCGACATTAGACAGATTTTGAACTCACCCATCGCCGCTATCAGTTTCGAGGTTTTCATTTTCTTGTTTATCGTTTTTCTGGGTCTCGTTATTGCTCCCATTGTCACTCTTGCTTGTAGCCATGTTGATGGGAAGATATGCAGGTTGGTAATGAGAGAAAAGTATTAGAGGGATGTATTAGATGAAAGCAGTGGCGCTGGACTCCTTGCGATTTAGAGAACAGGATTAACCAAACACATCTCAATAGCCAAACCGAGGCATAGCATTCTTTTGTAGTCCTCTGCCAGCAACCTGAAGAACCCAAAGTCAAGCCTCCCAGTTGCGTAACACAAGAAACCTTGGTGCCCGACACAATTCGTCAACCAGCGGCGATCAGCCCAATATCACAAGTCGCTTTTCTTTCTACCCAATCCGAAATCGACCGTTTGTCCTTTAGGTGCTTTCCTCTAGCACAAGTCCACTTGATGGCTGCTGCCGTGCGAAGGCGGTGCGCACGCGGTTCGCAAAGGCACGACTGTCGAGCACGCATCTCGAGGAGACTACCAACGTGAACTCTTTTTTTCGGCTCAATATTATTTTTTCTAGGCATCACGCACACATCATTGCCGAGTGTTCACC
Organism: Cordyceps cateniannulata; assembly: GCA_028828415.1. Taxonomy (NCBI): domain Eukaryota; kingdom Fungi; phylum Ascomycota; class Sordariomycetes; order Hypocreales; family Cordycipitaceae; genus Cordyceps; species Cordyceps cateniannulata. The sequence continues at coordinate 2,286,251 of JAPHMX010000004.1, read as the reverse complement.
CCGCTGCCTTGGTCTTGTCTTACAGCGCTTCACTGCGTACAACACTTCAAAGTACAAAAAGGGGCACGCCGAGAAATAATGCCAGCATGCGAGGAAAAGGGCCGTTTGGACTCCTTTTCAGCTTTTTGGCTTTCGTTTCTTTGTAACAGCCTCGTCTGCGTTGCCAAGAGAGACATGTGGCTTCACGCCAATGCACTCGTTTCTTCTTCTCCCCTGCAAGCCTCGACCCGGCTTTCTGGATAACACCATGTGTGTGTTTTTTTATAAGAAAGCGCCCCAGCCGACGACAAGGGTTAGAAGTCCAAGGGCAAAAACTACAAAAAGCCACGCCCGCAAAGTGTCGGCAATGTCTCTTTCCCCCTTATTGTCGCAGAAACGAAAAAGGGCTGGTGGCTTGGCCCAGCTGGCCGGCGCATGTGGAGATTCCCAGGCGTGTTGTCTTCAACCATCCCCGACTTCTTGACTCTTGTTGGCTGAAGCTTGCACACATGGCAGCTTGTTCCCGCCCTTCCCCGGTTCCCAACCCTGGTTCCCAGTCCCAAGACCCAAACTGTCGGGACGAGTGGCTCACTCGCAACAGGGTTGAGGGCGTCAGACGGGAAGGAAGCCCCCACGCGTTTATGATAGCTCGCCTGCATATGGCGTGGGAAATGACGCGGCGAAGTCCGTGCAGATAGGGACGTGTCGATGAGCGACAGCGGTTGGGGTTCTGAGTCTCGGGGTGCTAAGCTGGACGTGGAATATACTTTCTGGGACAATCGGATATTGCCAAAGAAAGAATATGGACGTTTAAAATTGTATTTATATAGGTACAGAACGACGTTTAACGTAATTACGACAAAGAATGAGCCCGATATCCTGCAGCGACGGTCCGTTAGTCACTGGCGCACCAGCCTCTGTATCACACCATGTGCCGGAGCATTGACTCCATATTCTTCTTCGGCACGGAGAAGGCCCAGTCTCTTCTTCTCGTAAGCTCTACCTTTATTGAAAGATCTCCTAACGAGATAACAAGTTAGCGCTGACTGGCATAGATGACGCCGCACTGACTGAACGACCCCGGATGGGTTTGCTCACTTTGGCTGGCCGTGGACAAGGGTTTCCGTAGAAGAGTATAAACTGCTCCTTTCGAGATCACCTAGTCTTTCAAAAGAACTTCTATTCAATATGAGCGTAAAGCGGGAGGGGAGTTCAAAAGCTTACTCGGCATGGCAATTGTTGCTCGATTTCTCGTCAGCCATGACAGCAGAATTGGAACGAGGTCAACGGAGTCAGAATTTGAAGGCTTATACACACAATTTGAGCACACGTGTGCGAAAGACATGAGTTTGGAGGAAGAGAAAGATTATTGAACTGTATATGAGGATGGCTGTTTAAATACACGAACAGACGCCCGCACTGCAGGTGCCGAAGTGGTTGGAGAGAGAACTCGCAGGGATTCGTGGCTGAGATGCAAGTGCATTCGTAAAAAGCAATATGCAGAAGACGGCTCAATGAACTGAGAGATTGCCTACTATATAAATATATCCTGAATAGATTGTAGCCTATGAGAATGAATTCTGCAGTAGGCTTGTGCAGACTCCTGGTCCCGTCTCCTGGGCCTAGGTCGAGCCGTATTTACAGCCACCCCTCTGAGATGGGGGTAAGATTTTGGACCAGCCAGTGCACTCGAATTGTTTGGGAATTCTGCGAAATTTACAAAGGAGAACATCTTTCAGGTGGTGCCGCTCACTAGGTCAGAAGTCGACCAGACCTCAATGCTGTCTACCGAATGGTACATTAATGCAGCATCAACAGCGTCTTATCTTCTGTCTGTACAAGTCAAGTGATGAAATGCTTGGTTTTATGCTTAAATACTTTTTCAAAAGAGGTTAGAAGGGTTTATTGTATGGTTGGTGCTGCTGCTGCGAATTGCGATGGAAATTCTTTGTGGCGGTTGGAGTGCGCCGAGGGGCTGCATTATTATATTGGCAAGTAGAGCGGATCATTCAATTTATGGCAATTCACATTAACATGCCAACAACTATTTTCAAGCTCAACGTATCCATGCGGGCATCGGGGTTGCATTGCTATTAGCCGCCTAGTACTTGGTAACTAGGTACTTTCTAGTGGGCGTGCGTGAAAGTGGTGCATGCAGCCTGTCATCATCTTTTTTGTGCACAGCCTCATCTGGTAAAGTTACCTAGACATCCATCTCTCTATTGTCAGACCATCCATCAACAAGCGCCGCTTTAACGCTTGGCATTTTTCCGACGCTCCCCCTTTCTTCCCCAGGCCTTACCTTGATCCGATCGCGCCGGCCCGGACACGAGTCAAGCCCTTGCCGCCTTGCCGCTATTTAGCGTGCCGCTCTCCTCACCCAGCCGGAGAGGATGCCGCGTTTATTATCGAGTCTGCTGCGCCAGGCGCGCAGACATCTCAGCATCAACCTGCTGCTCGTCTGCGCGCCCCTCGGCTTCGTTGCCTCCGCATGGTCGTGGAACCCCATTGCCGTCTTCCTCTACAACTTCCTCGCCATCATCCCGCTCTCCGGCCTCATCTCGGATGCCTCCGACACGCTCAGCGATCGTTGGGGCGGCCTGCTCGGTGGTCTCGTGAATGCGTCCCTCGGCAACACCGTCGAGCTAATCGTCCGCCCTCCCTCTCCCCTCCTCCTCCCTCTCCTGCATCTGACTGACCGTATAATCAGGTCGGCCTTCTTGCCATTACGCAAAACAATGTCAGCGCTGCTCAATCCGCCATGATGGGCAGCATCCTCAACGACATCCTGCTGGTCCAGGGCATCTGCATCATTGTCGGCGCGCGCTCCAAGGGTGTTATTGTTGTCAACTCGGCCCTTGTCGACTCGCTGTCCTCGCTGATGCTCGTTGCCTCCATGGCCATGGTCCTGCCCACCGCCCTGTACGCTGCCATCCCCAACGCCGACGGCAAGCGTGCAGGCATGAAGCAGCGCATCGTCTCCTTTAGCCGTGCCACCAGCATCGTCTTGCTGCTCGTCTACGTCGCGTACCTGTACTTTCAGCACAAGACGCACCGGTCCCTCTTTGACGACCAGTCAGACGATGGCGACGGCAATCACTCCGATGCCGCTTCTGACCACACCGATGACCTCCTCATTCACCCTTCGCACGACGCTGTCGCGAGGGACTGCGAAAGCGGCACGGACCCGGACAGCACGCCGTCCATGCAGGACATTTCCATTGTCATCCTCACGTTGCTTCTCAGTGCACTCATCATCGGCGGGTGCACGTACAACATCATGCAGAGACTCGACGAGATCGTCAAGGCCTTCCAGGTCAGCCAGACATTCATCGCCTTGGTCATCATCCCGCTCGCGAGCAACGCCTCCGAGATGACGCAAGTGCTGGCAGCCGCCAAGAAGCACAAGATTGACTTTGCCATTGCCGTGATTGTTGGCAGCATCCTGCAGATTGCCCTCTTTGTCTTGCCCGCACTCGTCATCATCGGTTGGATTATCGGCAGCAAAATGGACCTCTATTTCGAAATGTCACAGACTTGCGTCCTGCTCTTTTCCATTGTACTGGTCAACCAGGTGCTACAAGATCGGCAATACACCTACCTTCACGGCATGATGTTTCTTTGCGTGTAAGTTTACGGGTCCATTCAAAGACTATGCAATTCAAATACTAATGCAGGCCGCTTCTATATCCAGATATGCAATCATTGCTACTGCCTATTTTGTTGAACCGTTTCATTAAGTTACAACCCGCTGGCTTGGGGCGAGCCCTGTGGGATAAATTCCTGTGTCGGCCGTACGCCATGTGCAAAGTCGGGCCGAACGAAAAAGACAATGCCCATGGAGAGATAGCTAAGATAGAGGGTCAGATTATATTCGGTAGAATAATGTACGCAAAGAATAGAATGCGGTACTTACGTTCCCATAAGCATGCAGCCCTCAAAGTATGTAGTCTTGCCGTAGCGAATAAGAAATGTCATGATGGTGACGGAGAGGACAAAGACGACGGCGTCGAAGAGACCAAACACGAGCACCATTGGCTGGTTGAGTCCCCATGCGAGGAAGACGAGCAGCGGGATGTTGAAGAGCAACGTATCGAGAACATTGGTCATGACAGAGCGGATGGCAAAGTCTAGGCGGCTCATGTACGTACTACCACTGACTTCCTCGGGCCGGGCATGCCGGATGATGCTCACCGACTTGGCCGAGCTGACCAGGAGCGGCAGCACGACAAACGCGATGAACGTCTTTGTCATGTGCAAGCTCCGTGCAGCCTCGTCCATGCTGCGTAGCAAAAACGTGGCACAGACGACCGTGCAGGACAAGCTACCAAGCAAGCTGACGGCCAGGGCGGCAGGCCCAACAACGCCCTGATGCGGTTTGGGGGCGTCGAGCTGGGTGTTAGTGCGGCTGTCGGGATTGAACTGGGCGGCGCCGGGGTTCACGGGGAAGAACTGGCCGTGGGTGATGAAGCGAAAGGACAGGTAGGTGAAGAAGAGGAGAACGAGGGCGGTGGCGGTCATGTGGGAGAGGTTGAGGATGCCGCGGTCAATGGCCTCGGGCGGCGAGTCGAGGCCCTCGGCGCCGGTGGTGAGGGACATGACGGTGGGAATGACGAGGCAAAAGGACGTGACCATGACGAGGGAGGACATGATGCTGGTTCTCGACTTGCTGAATACGGCGTCTTTTTTGCCGTAGCTGGCATGGAGGAAGCTGCCGCCAAGGACCTGTACGTTTTGTGAGTAGTTTATGCACGTGTATTGCAAGACTTTGGGGTTCTTCTTACAAGAAGAGCATAATTCACTATAATGCCAATCATGGTCTGCTGGACCAGAGCACTCTCGCCGTACGTCAACGCCACGGCGCTTATCTATCTCGCCGTTAGCAGACATTACAGGGTGAACCAGTCGACGGTTAAACTCACGATAAATTCAGTCGAATTCCCTCCAACCGCACGGAACAGCCCACCCCACGCCCGCGCATTCTTGGTCATGGTCAGGACGGTGAGGATGTTGAGCGCGGCCAGCGGCACCATGGCCGCGGCATTGAGCAGGAAGACGAGCGCGGCGGGCACGCGCGGCACGAGCGAGACGGCGACGGCCGCGGGCACGGCGAGCAGCAGCGGCTTGCTCTCGCCAATGTAGTCGTCGCTGAGAATGGCGGCGAGCTGGGTGAGCGTGTCGGAGCGCCGCAGCGTTCGGCTCGGCCCGCTGCGCCGTGGACCGTCAGTGGGTGCTGCGGGATCGGAGGGGCGCCGGTGCGAGTGCGAGGTGGAAGAGGATGACGACGAGGACGTGGACATGGCGGCTGGATTGTGGCGCTGGCGGAAGGCGGCGCTTGGAGAGCTCATGATGGAAGGACTAAAGAAAAAAGAAAGAAATGTCGAAAAGAAGAGACGCTAGCAAATTGATGTTGGAAGCCGCGCTTAAAATGCCAAGAAATCTGGCGAACTTGGAGAAAAATGTGTGTAGAAATAGTTGGTACTATCAGGCTGTAGTTATAGTGCTGAACGGATCGATGTGCGCTGTGGGGTCAAATGAGAATAGAAACCTCTCCGAGTTAGTACAGTAATAAATAGTGGTTCACACTGCCTTGATGCTGCGCCTTGTTTGCTCTGACGGCATGGCAGCGCTCAAGCTCCATCCCACAACAATAACCACAACAACTTCCAACCGCCCAGCTAGCGCCCAATGCTTCCCTTTCCAGGCGTCTTTTCTCCTTGATCGCCCCCAAGTCGGACGGGAACAGAAGCTCGCCGCCACCCGCCATGGATACCCATCATCATCGCATCTCGGAAGAGGCCGCGGACACTACACCACTCCTGGCAGACCCTAGCCGCAGTACCCCGAAAAGCGCAATCACGGCCATCACGGACGAGCTCGTCTACGCCACCAAGGCCACTCTGCGGTGCAGCATCACCAATGTCCTGCTCGTCTGCTTGCCGCTCGGGCTGTACGGCGCCGACTTGGGCTTCCCGGGATGGGCCGTCTTCGTGCTCAACTTCCTCGCCATGCTGCCCTTGGCCTCCATCCTCACCTTTTCCACCGAGCAGCTCGCGGCCATTGTCGGGTCCGTCGCGGGCGGCCTCATCAACGCCACCTTTGGCAACGCGGTAGAGATGATTGTAGGTAGACGACCAGCTTTTTTTTCTTGCATGCATCAGTCGTTGATTATGAAAAACTAGGTCGGCATCAGCGCACTCAAAGAGGGAGAGATTGGCATCGTGCAGTCGAGTATGATAGGAAGCATCCTATCATCCATCCTATTGGTACGTCAATGTACTGTCCTGGTGTCCTTCATGCCTTCATGCTAAACCATCTAGATCCTCGGCTCCGCCTTTTATCTTGCCGGTCAGGACAAGCAGACCGTCCACATCAACGTTGACGTCGCCGGCATCCTCACCTCGCTCATGGTCATCTCCTGCACCTCCCTCATCCTCCCCTCTGCCCTACGTGCCGGCGACCTCCTCACCGAGAGCACCTCCAGCGGCCCCGCCGACTACATCCTGACACTCTCCCGCAGCACCTCCCTCATCCTCCTCGTCTTCTACATTCTCTACGTCTACTTTCAGTCCGTCACCCACGCCGACCTCTTCGCCGAGGAGGAGACCGATGACGGCAAGAAGCTGCACGCCGTGTCGAGCTGCGCGGTGCTCGTCCTCGCCACGCTCGGCATCGGCGCGAGCTCCGACGCCCTGGTCAACAGCATCGACGGCGTCATCGAGGCGCTCGGCGTCAGCCGCAGCTTCATCGGCCTCATCATCGTGCCGATCGTGGGCAACGCGGGATGTTTTGTGGGAACGGTGCAGTGGTCGCAGACGGGCCGCATCAACCTGGCCATTTCCGTCATTGTGGGCGCGACGCTCCAAATCTCGCTCTTTGTGACCCCCTTCCTGGTGATTGTCGGCTGGATCATTGGGCGGGACATGTCGCTGCAGTTTGACACGTTCGAGACTATTGTGCTTACCATGTCTACCCTGGTGGTCAGTTGCCTGGTCCGCGGAGGAAAAACCAATTACTTTGAGGGTATGCTGCTGGTTGCTACGTAAGCGCTGAACTCCTGATGATTCCACGGCCCAATACTGATCAATGCTTAGGTATACAATCATTGGCGTCGCCTTCTTTGTCCACCCTGATGACGTCTGAGGTAAAATGGATGCGAGAAATTGGAATAGACGAATAAAAAGTGTATTCTGGCTGCCCGACTGCGTGAACAGACGCAATTCTAGAGAATACAGGTGTCGCGGCCCAACTAGTAAACTAGAAGCCCAATATGCCCTGATTTGTTGCTACGAGACACGTTTGCCGCCATGCTAGCAAGTAGAACGATATTCTAATAAATATTATGAAATTTCCACCCGTCTTTTCCCCATAAGCCCTGGCTCAAATTTTAACTTGTTTTAACATGACAAAACCGCGTTTGCCTTTCAACGGTACTAAGGCATTAAGCATTAAGCGCCGAAACAAGTTACACCAGCCCCAAGCTTACGACGCAAGATGGACAAGACTCTGTCAACTACTGTTCCCTACGATACTGTGACTTATAGAAGTTAAACTCCAGATAAAAAGCTCGAATTTTACGGAAGGAAAGCTCACATCACCCCCAGTTGGTTCGGCGACTTTGGCGAACTAGATAATTGTCCTGGTAGGCTATTTATTAGTGCCCGCTAGGCAGCCCCTAGCGGCCCGCTCAGCCACCATCGGGAAGCTAAGCCACTGTCCTCAGGGCCTCCAAGGAGGATGCCCAGTCAGCCCCTTTGGCTTCCAGACAATTTGCTTCCTCTTCAAACAAACTTTCTCACCATCCCGCGGTTCGCGCTCCTGCGCGCCAGTGTCTCTCTTGGCCATGCATCTCGGCGAGGCCATTGGCACGGCGTGCGGCGCCTTTGCCGCCACCAACATTGACGACATCTTCGTGCTCGTCACCTTCTTCGCTGAGTCGGCCACCAACAAGCGCATGTCACCACTGAACATCACCATCGGCCAGTATGTTGGCTTCACCGCCATCACCATCATCAGCATGATTGGCTTCGGCATCTCCCTCGCCCTGCCGTCCGAGCCGATAGGATTTCTCGGCTTCTTGCCCATGCTCCTCGGGTTTTGGGCGTTGTTCGATGTCATCTTGTCGCGCGGCGACGACGACGATGATGACGATGACGATCAGCTCCATATGACCAACGCGACGCGCCTGAAAATCATTCTTAAAGTCAGCACAATCACCCTCATCAACGGCGGCGACAACATCGGTACCTATATTCCGCTATTCTCACAGACGCGCGGCGCTGAAATCGCAGTATACGTCGTTGTATTCTACATAGGCGTTGGAGTGTGGTGCTTGGCAGCCTGGCTTATCATGAAGCAGCGACATATCCTCATGATGGCACAAAAATACGCGGAAAAGTTCATTCCCTTCTTATATATGGGCTTGGGTGTTTTTGTCATTGTCAAATCACACTGCTATCCATGGTCAATAGACCACATCAACAGACGACTACCGTCACATCCCGGCCGGTTGGTCCTCGCGCTCTGCACGACAGGATTCCTGTTAATATCTATGGGCATCATGTTTGCCATTCAGTGGAGGAAGAGGAGACAAAAGGAAGCCGCTGCGCAATCCCCGGAGGAAGACGTCGGTGACTCAACCGAGCTCACAGAGGGCGGAGCACAGCTGTCGACAGAAGGAACACAGGCCGGTCGTGATTTCGACCAAGTGCCTGAAAAGCCTACTACAGCAGATACGTCACTGGCCAGTACAATACTGACAGAAGACGATAAACGATCAATGCCGCATCAATAATGCGAGCATATGTAGCAATCAAGACTTGTACACAACATGCTAAATCGATACCGCTACCCCCCTTTCCTACATTCCGCATCTGGTTTGCGTTGCTTCTCGTGCCACCAGAACCCTTACCCAAGCATTATAGGGGCGTCTTCTCGCATATAATACTCGCACACCTGCCGCTTCAGCCACAGTGTCACGTTCAGCGCGAGGCCATGAAACAGGAGCGACATTGCGAGCGCCACATAGAACGGCAAGTGCACAAAGCAAAACACCCTGCAGACCGCCAAGAGCAGCGGCGAAGCCGCGATCCAAACCAGACACATGGCCACAAAAGCCTTGCCCTCGGCCACCTCTGGACACGGCGGCGGTATGGCGCCCACATCTCGCAGAATCGCCGACGACGACCCGCCCGCCATTGCAAACCACACCAGCGGATGGCCCTTGCTGACCGGCCCCTCAATCGTCAGCGGCCACAGCGCCTCGACGAAGCAAAACGGCTGCGGCACCACGAGCGTCTCCGCCGCCGGCACGAGCACGTGGAAGCGCACGCGACGACCCGCGTCGCCGCCGAGAGCCTGGACGAGCGCGACGCGCTCGCACAGCATCCACCGCGCGAGCACGAACAGGTTGTGGGCGACGCCGGCGAACTCGCGCGGCAGCGGCGGGCCCTCAACGTCGAGGAGGCGCTGAAAGGCGCCGACCCAGGCCGTGTCTGGGTGGAAGACGAAGAAGCGGTGGCCGCAGGAATTATCTGTGCTGGTCTCGGCGTACTTGAGGGCGACAAAGTCGCGAACAATCCGGGCAAAGGACAGCGGCGTATGTGGCAGGTTCAGAGCGACGAGGGCCGCGTCGGGCGAGATGGGGAGTAGGCCGGCGGCGTATCGTAGGACTTGCGTGCCTTGGTAGGTCCGGTAGGGAAGCGCGGCGATGGGGCCGAGCGCGAAGAGGGCCTGTGTTCGCAGCTTCATCTCGGACGAGCCGGGCGGCATCCACATGGTTGTCGAGTTGTGGTCCGTCATCAGCGCTGCCTGCTTTCTCGGCGAGGATGCGCTGCCGATCTGCCGACGGGAGGAAAGCCACAGCCACAGTGACGAAGCGTCGTGGGCGAGAGTGAAGATGCTGTCCCTCCACTCTACATAGTTGCCGACGAGGTAGAGGGAGATGCTGACGGAGTAGATAAACTCCCACATTGGCGAGGCCTCATCCAAAAATTCTTGGGGGTTGACACGAAGATACAAAAAGGTGGGAGTATGTAGGAACTGTCCGTAGTCGGATCGCTGCCTTATCATGGGCCCATTTTCGTTGAGATGCGGCACTTGCAGGGAATTGAGACATTGGATGTCGACTTTTCTCGGCAATGAAATCCTTGAGCAGTGTAGTGCGGATAACACACCGCTGATCAACGCAGGGGACCTTGCCTATCAACTTGGCCACGGCATCTAGAACAACGCAGTTTATGCTTCCGCCTGCATTTGGCCATTTGGACATTTCATTTAGGGCCGCTTCCAAGTTTAAAATGAAAGAAACGCTGGTAAAGAGCCTGCTGCGGCGAGCACGCCGCGGGATGCGGTTCGTTCTGGCGATGCGGCGGCGGCGGCAGTAAGAATTCTGGTTTGCCTGTTGACACACGCCCTGCAAGCCGTGCGCGTGGAAGAAGAGCAGCGAAATAGAAATGGAGACTGGGTCTCGTGTGGTTGAGTGCGATGATCGGTGACGATCTACCCGATATCTAGAATAGTGCATCGAAATTTCAATGTTATTGCTAGTTTTCGTGATTTGTTTATTTCGAGACGTATAACAGCATGTGCGCTCGCATTCTAGGCCTCAAATTCAGTAAAATGTCTACATGTCCAAACTCCGTCGTCAAAACCCCCCTCCACTGGCCTCAGAAGAACTTGCTCTTGACAGCCCCCATGACAAGTCCACGCTTCTGCTTGCCCATAAACTTGCTGACGTCGTCTGCCCAGCCCTGGCTCTGCACCTGGAGATTGTCCATGCTGTCGCCCATGATATTCAGCTTCTCTGTTCGCTCCGCCAGCTGCCGCGACAAGTACGAGCCCCATCCTTCTTGTGCACCACCTGCCGCAGCGCCTACCGCCGCAACTCCGCCGCCTTGCCGGGCAGCTCGTTGCTCTGCGGCGGCGGCTGCCAGCATGCGTTTGCTTGGTGGCCGGTCGGCGCCGCCAACCAAGATGTCGAGATCGAGAACTGATACGTACTGCGTTCCAGAGATCCACTGCATGTTGGATATTGTCGGGCGCGGCGGGCAGTCGAGTTTCGGGTTTAGAAGCACGTCGGGCGAATCTTCGAGTGCCTTTCCAGTTCCCCAGACATGAATCACCTCTAGTTCGCTGGGCCCAGCCCAAGCAAATATATCACCCGTCTGCGTGACTACTGTTCCGGTGATTCTAGTAGGGTCCAGCGTGGGCAGTTCAGCCTTGCCGATTTCTTTCAACGCGGGAATGGAAAAGGCGCGCGCAGTGCGGTCACCAAACACGGCGACGATCGCGTAGCCTTGCAGCTCCAGTTCTGCAACAGAGGCCGCGTCGCATAGTAAATTGTCGAATTCTTTGGACGCACCCTTGGAGTTGGCGGGGTGGAAAATGCGTATTTCGGTCTGCGTAGCAGCAACAACCGCGCCATCAACCTGTTTCCCCTCGCGTAGACCCGCGACGGTCTGCCCGGTGGCTGCGGCGGGGCTACCAGTATTGACTTCGATGGCGTTGAGCGAGACCACTTTGCTATCAAGAGCCACGACACCAGCAAGCTGAACCGAATACGTGCCATTCGCCGCAGGCAGAAGCTTGAATGTGATGACCTTGCCGAGATTGGTGCCAACGAAGCAGCATATGCTAGAGTACTTGTCTTCATCAAGGGTCATGACTCCAAACTCCATGACAACGGGCCACTCCTTCTGGGGTGCAGATTCAGAGCGACTGTGACCTTTGAAGAGCGATCCACGCTTTTCTTGCTTGGCAAAATCGGTCATGGGGGCTTGATAGATTATTTGCGGACCGCGAAGATCGATGATGGTAAGGAAGCCCAGCTCGGATCCCACAGCAACGAAGCCGACGTCAGAGACCTTGACAGCCGTGATTGGCCCCATCATCATCTCATACAAAACAAACGGCTGGAGGCCTTCCTTGAGATTCGGCTCAGCCCGAGAGCTAATATCAGACAAGCCTTTGGGATTGGGATCAATGGGGGGCGAGTCAGTCCTTCCATGGAATCGATTCTTCCCCCATCGGAAGATGATAGCCTCTCCCGTTCTGGTGCCGACCGCGAATTCACCAGTATTGCTTGCCATGCTCATGCACGAAATGTCAACATCATCGTAGCGATCTAGTGCGCGAGCAATATCAACCTGAATGGGCTGGGCATTTTCAATCTCATCAGCATGGCCCGAGTCCCAGATGCGAACTATGCTATCGGCGTGGGCTGCTTGGATAATCGTTCTCTCCTCGAAGCGCTTGCGAGGCCTGGCACCTTCCGCGCCGCCCTTGAGAATCGGCTCTCCTTGATCTCGTTTTTCAATCATGGACAGCCACCGGGGCCGCGACAGACTCGAAACATGTACTTTAGTGATGAATGGGTGCACGAAAAATGTCGATGGATGGAGTTGGTTTGTTGGACTGATGGGGTAACCGGATGGGAAGCTCAAAGTAATAAGTTCCCCGGCGCTCAGCAAGGCAAGGATAGCAATTGGATCCTGTGCGCCATGGAAGTGCGGAGAGGAGCGCGGGATCAGGAGAAAATCGACCGTCTGTGCCCCGGGGGGCAGTGTCAATGGGATGCTACGTTTACCGTGAAAGTAGCTTGCGAGGGATTGCCAAGATGATGTCGCGTAGACTGGAGTAATGCCGAGATCGATAAAGGTGAGGCCATTTTCGCTTGATGTGGAAGGGTGTCCGCCAGCGATGAGAAGGCCGGAATCATCACAATTGTCCTTGCAGCACCACGCTATTCTGGTATATGGTTCAACAAAGACCGGTTGGGTCGGAGCTGACGATGGTAATTCAATCCCGGTAGCCGTAAGAGTCCGGGCGAGAACAACTTTGACTTCTTTCAAGTCCCAGAAAACCAGACTGCCATCGTCGTGTGCCGTCAGAATAAAGGTGCCGGAGGGATGCCAGAGAGCATGTGTAAGTCTTGGCTTGCGAATCGCATCCATATTGGCGCCATTTCCTCCGGGAGCTCCGCGTGGGACAACGTATTCGAAGTATTGTACCGCTTTATTCTGCTTGAACGAGTACACCACGGCGCCGTGCGTGTAGCCAATGAGTAGCTTGCCCACGTCGCGAGGGTGCATGACCATGCAGACCAGCGTCACGGCTCGCGCACCAGCGTCTCTCTCCCTCCAAAAGTTGGGCAGCCGGAAGGAGCGTGACAGCGAGTGACGATCCAGATCGTACGCCATGACATCGCCATTCTGCAGGCCGATGAAGGCCCAGTCCAGCATTGGATCAACCACCAGGGCTGCGACGGTCCCGGCCACCACCTGCGCACCAACCCGAGCACCAGTGTCGAGGTCCCAGAGTCCAAGCTCGTTCTTGTTGTCGAGGCTGACAATGTGGTTGGCGGAGAAGTGTAGTTTGTTGAACGACGTGGCCCGCGGCGGTTGCAGCACCTTTTGCACCCGGCGCTGGCCAAACACGTATATTTTTCCCGCGCCAAACTTGCTTTCGCTCGTGCCGATGGCGAGTAGTGACTGGACTGGATCGTAGGCAAAGCAGCTAATTGCAGCTGACATGTTAGCAAGCCTTGTCGCCCTCTGGACCGAACTGCGTGGGGAAGCGCTTCTACCGTACCTGATCTGAGAGTTGATGCCATAGCGAGCTTGGTAGTCGGGCGTGAACAGCTCTGGTCGAATGCTGGCAGACAGGTCATTCTGGATGCCTGCCTGCTTTCCTCGTAGATACCCCGCCATGATGCCGTTTGAATGGAGATGCAGGATCAAAGTTTCCTGCCAAGCTCTACTAACGTAGTGACACGCAACTCTACGTGCTTTCGTGGTGGGGCAGCCACCACCGTTACATACAGGTACTATAATAAGGCAGGCTTCATCATGGCTGTGCCAATTTCCAGGCATACATCATAGACAGGCAGCATCATCATTATTTGGTGCGCAAATCACATTCACGGCATATTCCTTCAAAACTCGCAATCAATTTTATTGCATTGATTTAGCTATCGAATCCACTACCTAGCAAATGTCCTCCGCCGCCACTTCCCGCCAATAGTTTCATGAAGTCCGTCCCCGTCTTCATTTGCTCAAATTCATTCGCTCATTCCCTCGTCATCTCGAGCTGTTTTCATCGCCCCCAGACCGTTGCCTCTTTCTCCTCCATTTAGATATACCACATGGTACCTCTAAAAAAGCTCCTCTGTCTCTCCTCTCCTGGAGCAGGGTTCGGACCAGGCTTTCCACCTAGTGGCAGAAGCTTCGGCGCGTCTGATACCAGAGGCATCTCAGCCAGATGGCCCTTGGCTTCCTGGTCACGGGCCATTTCATGACCCTTCCCACCCTGCTGGAAGCCATCACTGCTGAACGCATTCTCGTGGGCTCGGGCCCGATCGCCAGCGAGATGCGCATAGTACACAGCCGGGTGCAATGATACTGGTGTAGTGGATCTTGCGTATGAGTAGCTCTGATGATAAATCATCTTCTGCAACTCGTTCGCAGGCATTTTTGCCTCATCCAGAATGACATTGTAATGAACTGGGCGGGCAGTTCCTTGTATCGCCACGTGCGAGCAGAGATAAAAATCCCACAAGAAAGGGTGAGTGACTTCTTTCTCGACAAGCGTGCCAGGCAGCGCGTTCCCGTTCCTGTCACCCTTCTGTGGGAAAAAGCGGATATGGTGCCGCTTGGTTGCCACGATGACAGTGAATTGAGGCATTGTCTGGCCAGGTGCAGCCCGGCTTAAGAAGCGTTTGATCTCATTGATCTCCTGCTCAATGACATGCGCGAATTGGCCCTCAGCAACACCGTCGCGAAAGTAGATGATGTGCTTCGGGAAAGCGCCATGGTTAATCTTCCACTGCTCCGACAACTGGCCAAACATGAAGTTGACGTTACTTGGCGTCAACATCTCAGTTCGGTATCCGTTGGTTTCAACGGCAGCGGCGTACCGGTTGGCGTCCCGGTCAACAGACATCGTCATAGCCGCAACAGAAGCTGTAACACCTCCAGGTGCGGCGTGTGACACGTCAACTCCAATGATCATCGTGGGTCGAGAGTCAGGAAAGTATGTGGCGGTCCTGTTCTTCCATGGGGGGATTGTACGCGCCGTCGCGCCGCCGAGTTTCGCGTTCACCTTCATACACACATTTGAGTGGTATTGTCCGTTGTTTTCTGAGACAGCTCGACCATTGACGACCTGGGTCAGGATTCCAAATCGACAGTCGGCAGACTTCTTGAGGCGCATGTAATGGGGGCTATTCTTGTGTTGCACCACGACAAAAATAAGCTGTGGATAACCCTTTGCGGTCAAGATCTGGGAATGTGCCCAGTGAAGCGACTCAGCAACGTCGCCTTGGGCATTTCCAGGAGGTGTCAGGAGCATAGGGTCGGCAGTACACTTGCCACCGTGGCCAATAAAAGTAGTCTTAAAGGTCTGCGCAAAGGCCTTCAGCTGGGGAAGCTGAACGCAGTTGTCAAGGACCAAGAATCCCCAGTTTGCCAGGGGGGCGAAGTTTTGCTTCCAGAATTTCTTCCCACGGAGATCCCAACGGCCAGAGAACTTCGGATCCGCAGTACCAGTCCCAAAGTTGACTGCAGGCGGCGCGAGTACTTTAGCATCAACTTTAGTAAACTGGGGGTCAAATTGAACTCCATAGTGTCGCAAAAAGGGATCGTTGGGGATCTGCAGGTCGTTGACATGAGATTGGATGTCATTGCGTCTCTCCTTTGGCCTTGTGACCGCAATCTTGATCATGGCTGCGGTCTGATCTGGGTTCAGCTTGAAGGGGTATCTCTGCATCGGTTCAACCACTGCAAATTCCATAGGAATATAGCCGCCCTTGCCAGCGTCAATCAAGGGAAAGTTTCCAAAGCGAAGAAATGCCTTATACTTTTGTTCAAAGTACTGCGCAACAGAGACTTGCTGGCCGTCGTGATCGAATTTGACGTTTCGTGCAGTACCACCGTCAGCTCCGTAATCTTGCCGAAAGGCAATATCTTGGATCGTGTAAACCTTGTCCACCGCAGCAGAGCGGTTTGGGTGACGAACTTTGAACTTAAGCCTTCGGAGCTTGCGAAGCTGCTTGAGGGCATCGCTTGACTCCCACTGGCCAGGCTTGTTGCCACGGACCGGCTTCAGCTGGTTGGCAAGGTCGTTGGGCGACAAGTTGCGCCATCGCCGAGGCTCAAGGGCCGCAAGGTAATTGCAAGCCAGTCTGTCAACGGTCTGGTTGCCAACCCAAAAACATGTATTGGCAATGTCCGCGTTCAATGCGAGGCCGACGCCGCCACGGTTCAGGTTATGGCTGAGTCTGACAGAGGCATAGGTACCCTTGCGTACCTCGACGAGAGAGCCATCCATCAGGGGACGGCTCTGGGCCTCCCTCTTGTAAAAGTTCCTTTTGATGGCTAAAAGATTCTGAGAAGGCCATTGTCGGATCAGGTGATCAACAAAGTTCAAGGCTTCATTGACAGCATTGTTGTACTGAATACGCTGCTCAAGATACCCCTTCAGCGCTGACATCTGAACTTCAGTGGTCTTGCGCAGCGTGACATGGAAAATGTTGCTCTGGCGACTGGGCTTTTGCTGTTGGACCTGCGGACGGCCCTCGTCAAGGTTCACAGTGAAACGAAGCTCGCCTCGATCAACCAGAGCGGGAGACCAAGCCAGCTTGTTGCTGTCACAGATCCACATCTCATAGTTGTACTTCTGTAGGGCAGCCTTGAATGTCGGATGCTCCCAAATCTTCTTGAGTATCACAGCCTTCTTGTCGGGATCTGGGGAAAGCGCAACCTAGCGATCGTTAGAACTCAGACTAAAAAACAGGGTGTTGTATAACTACTCACATCATATTGGTAGATCTTCTTTGAAAAGTCAAACTTCGTCATCCGGTACTGGTTGACTTCGACAATGGCCGGCGATCCCTCTGTGTTCAGGTTGTTACCTCGAAGGGTAAACATTGACTTCTGTGTATCAGACACATAGGCATCAGGGGGCAGCTCCATTCGCGTGTTGCCTCCTTTCTTCGCAGGTCCTCCGAGGCGGCCAGGGTCGGCTCCTGGACCTTGGGTCCAGCCAGGCTGGCCGGCGCGAGCGGGAGATGCAACACGGCTTGCATCACGGACAGCAGAGGACTGCGAAGGGGCACGTCCCGAAGGGGGACCACTAAGATGCGGAGGGCGGCCACGATCAGCCATGATCTAAGCCTCGGGTTAGTATTCGTTATCTGGGGTAGAGGGGTTGGGAAGTTGGAACGAGATGTCCAATGCAGGAACACAGGCGGCCAGCAGGCTCCATATGCAGTGGCAAATCAAACTGACCAGAAAGGGGCCGAGGGCCAAATTTTGAATAGAAAGGAGTTCTTGATAGCCTTTGGGCAACGAGAGAGACGGTTCAGGGCGTGTGAGCTTGTGATAGGGAAGAAGGGGACGACCAGAAGCAAGATTCTGACCCGATGGATGAGGTGTGTGTGAAGGAGGGTAGAAGGGGAAAGGAGGGTAGAAGGGGAAAGGCGGGAAGAATCAAGTCCTCAAATAGTAGCAGGTGGTATGTTTGCCAGCTGGCGGCGGCTGGCAGGCAGGCTCTTATCGGCAGCTGGCAGCTGCAGGTATTGCCAGCCGTGAAAATGCGTGCGTTTGCAGGTGGTCGGTGTGTGCTTCAACACGCCGTGGGCACGGCAACAGAAATGAGACGAGACACATGTGCAATGCAGCCTGTACAAGCATCAAAACGGTGCATTCTGGGCCAATTGTTCGCTGCCGCTCGCTTTTATTACACAAAATCTGGGATAGGGCTCTACAAGGTTATGCCGTGAAACTGTGAGTTCGCCACGTAGATACATCGCACCGTACAACGGTGCATCTGATTACGATCAATGTACAAGAGGAGCACCAATGTAAAATTGCACCAATGTATTCGTTATTGAAACATCTCTATTGTCGGACATTGCGTAACATGCGGGCTCATCATCCACACCTGGGACCGATGAGCGCTTCAAGTTGAAAAGATTGATTTTTATTGTCCAAGTTACAGAACTGCCATAATTAAACGCCAAATAATGCGGCATGTGCAGACAAACAAATGATGCCATGTCTTGCCCATGCATCTTTCCCTACCTCATACATTCACTGGTACCGCTGGCCGCCGTATTGACTGGGAGGGTAACTACTACTCTGCACACCGCCCCAGTTTGAGCCTGGCGCCTGGTAGCCGCCTGCAAGCGGAGAGTTGCGGTACCCAGAAGAAGCACCTGCAGGTTGGCCATAGGGGCTCATGGGACGCGCAAAATCGCCGGACGGTTGTCTTGTATGCATCTGGCTGAGCTGCCGGTACTGGCCGCCAGTAGCTGCTTTCCAAGACATGTAGTCCGGCAGGGGAGTATCTCGGAGGAGAGAAACCAGGTTGTTCGCAGCCAGTCGCTGTGAATCGTATGTGTGGGCGGGAGGCAAAATTCCAAGGAGGAAGGTAATATCACGTTGTAGCGCCGACGTTTGGTTCCGTCGCTGTTGATCAAGGCGGCGACCAGCAGCCCCCTTGAGTGGTGATACGCCACGAGCAACACGCTTCGGCGGGTTCAATTCATCCTCCTCGTGGCCGAAAGGTCGCTTGGGAGAAGCAGTCGCACGAGCAAATTGGGGCCGTGGACTCTGCTCCTGTCGAGCGGGACCAGGAGTTTCTCGCTCCGACCCAGGCTCTTCAATCGCGGGTAGGGGTATCTTGGGGCGCATCTGGACAGCTTTGGACACAATGATCGGTGTATGAACTGGGTCGAATCTTTCCGATGAGAATCTTTCGGTAAAATACTCAAGCTTTGGATCTTCAGGAAAAAGTTCGGCCATGCGCTCCTCCAACTTGGAGACTTGGGAAAGCTCGCCGTATTGAGATTCGTATTTGTGGAAGTAGACGTATAAAGGGCGAGCCTTTGCCAGTGTTTCAGGGCTTGAAATGAGGCGATTAACGCAAGTTTCAAAAACCACGCGGGCGTCTACAGATGATTAGCCAGAGGTCAGAAAACAGGGGATTGCACATACTTGTGGTATCGTCTTTTGAATGCAGGAATTTGAGGTACTCAATCATAAAGTCCTCGTCATTGGGGAACAGACGGGCACCTCGTTCAAAAATCTTGGCTCCGACAGGATCCTTGTAGACGACTGACTCAAGAAGAGCGACAGCAACATACACGTCACTGGTAAGGCGGCCCTTGTGTCGCGCATCCGTGAATACTTTGCGAAGCCCGCCTTCATTTTGGTTTCCTTTGCCTTGGATTCTTCTCATCGCACGTGCGAGAGCGATCCAGACATAGGATATTGTGCGGGACAAGAGCTGACCCTCGGTCGCGTACGCCCGCTGAATGGCTTTAATGCGCTCCTCCCCCGCAGACAAGTTTGGCTTGTCGTTGTCACTATCTTCTCGCTCGATAGACTGCTGCATCTCTGGGAGCTGTCCGGCTGCCTGCCTGAGGGTTGATACTTCAAGCTTCTCGCGCTCCTTGACCTTATCACCCATGCTGTACAGGGTATCGAGGATGGCGTCGTAGGGTTTGCGAGTCGCCTGAGCATATTCAGATTTGTCGCCTTCTGTCCTGGGATACGTCGCTTCAATTCGATCGGCATACTTGAGAGCTAGCAAGACACTCTGGGGATTCGCGGCAATGCCTTGAACGAGAAATTGGGTGCCAAGTTCGCTCTCCTTTTCTCGGAGATCATTCTGAAAGCACCATTCCGCAGCATCTACCCATAACTCTGGCCAAAAACGCAGAGCCATCAGGGCCTGCTTGTAGCAATACATGACCCTCTGGGTATATGCCTTGGGATCCTCCTCCTTTAAGACCAGGGGATCGTCCTTCTCCCAAGCAATCCATTTCGTCCACAAGTCGACTTGCTCTCTGTACTCAGTGTCTCCATTAAACCCAGGAGCTGGTGGGAGACGGGGCAGGTTGACTCTGCGTAGCGACTTTGTGATATTGTCGAGAGCAATGTTGCCACTCTTGGCAGACATGTAGCCGGGCGAACGTTCTTGAATGAACTTTCGGCCGGTGACCTTGTTCAGGCTCATCTCAAACTGGTCATATTCTTTCCATAGCGTGTTTACCGTAGACATAGGCACGGTGATGGCGCGATGATAGACCTTGCGCAGTTGGTCCATTTTTTGCTGGTCCTGCCAGCCAGTACCCCCAATCAGGCCAGGTCCGTTCTTGATAAACTGAACGTAGTCTAGCCATATATCACCGGAATGTCTGTCGATGCCAATGTTGTCAATCACAAACTCATACGATTGAGTGACGGTTTGCCTCGCTTGGCCGGAGGGGTCGTTATTCAAATCATTGCGGCGTCTGATGTAGTTCAGGTACACGGTCCAAAGATTGACGTTGGGCACCGTTATTAAACAGCGACCAAAAAGTTGCTCGGCGTCGACAAAGTTGTCCAATCCGAGCTCCAGCTCGATCCATTGAACCCAAATATCTCCCTGAATATTGTTAGAAGTGGAAATTCTAGGAGGATGCTTTCAGAACTTACCGATGTGGGAAACACTTCCAAAAACCGATGATAGACTTTGCGCAATTCTTCGAGTCTGTTCTGAGTTCGATGCTCAGCAATGAGACTCAGCCAGGCTTCCATGTCGCCTCGCGGGTCTTCTTTAATTCGAGCCTCAAAGAGGGTTACCGGATCAAGGCGAGCCATCCCAGGCGGTAGAGGCGCAAAGCGTTCTCGGTCAGGAGCAGAGACGTCATCCTTGCCAAAAGCGTGGTTGTCGGGTAGCGCAGTTGGTGCAGACATTGATTCTTCCTCGTCATCGGACGCCTCGACAATAAACCCCCCGGACATTTTGGGTCTCGATGCCGCTCGAGGGGCTGAAGGAGGAGTTACTTCAGGCGTCGCGGCAACTGGTTCAATGCCAACGGATTCAGGATCATAGTCCGCTCCATCTTCGCTGTCATCGTCCTGGATGTGGGATGGGTCATAGGGTTGCTCAGAAATGTTGTCTCGATGCGATTCGTCGTGCTCGGCCTGGTCAGCTTCGGGCGCTGCTGAGCTGAGATGGGATTCCCCGTCGGACGTCATGACTGGAGTCTGTTTCGATTAAGCGATCACGCGGGAAGCTCAAGCGTAGTTAGTCGACTGCGCCGGCGACAAGCGTTCCTAAGATTGAATAAAGGCGCTGAGCGGAATGTTTCACAGAATCTGCAAGTGAATGGAGCTATGTTGCGAACGTGGCAGTTTGTGGCGCGCGCAACGAACCCGTCGCAGGGAGATAAGCGCAAAGCTTGCGCTGGCTTCTGGCACGAGCCTTAATCAGAGATGTAGCAATCCAATGCCCCGTTGACTATCATCTAATCGTACCGCTGACAGGGAGGCCAATGTATTGATGCGACAGGATAAAATGCGCGTGTATAGAACTAAGACTTGTTGAGGTAACGTGAAAACTGTCCAGTCGCCGAAAAAAGATCATGTACCAACAGCTGGGGCCCCAGTAAAGAGTTGGAGCAGGAATGTACCTGGAGACTGAGAGTAGCGGCAGAACTGAAAGGGAACTAGCGTTGTAAGGCGGTG
This sequence comes from Cordyceps cateniannulata, assembly GCA_028828415.1. Taxonomy (NCBI): domain Eukaryota; kingdom Fungi; phylum Ascomycota; class Sordariomycetes; order Hypocreales; family Cordycipitaceae; genus Cordyceps; species Cordyceps cateniannulata. The sequence continues at coordinate 2,264,757 of JAPHMX010000004.1, read as the reverse complement.
AGTACGGCGTGATGACTTCAGTTGCTTGTTTGTCGTCTTATGTGCCTGCCTACCAGGTACCTAGGCCGCCTGACTAACCTTGGAGAAGTAGACAGCCTGGCCAACTGGAATGAGATAGCCCGGCCATGCGCAACACGCTCTTGCATTGACGATACGGCAGTGAATGCTCGATTTACTAGATTGAGATTTGTCGTCCTCGTCCGTTCTCTCTAGTTACGTCCAGAGGTAAACTTCATATAACTGAGCGGACAATCATTACAGAGTGCTGCGAGGCACTGGTAAGGAGAAGTGACGAAGCATGTATTTGCTTTGTTTTGCGACTAGAAATATGAAGACAAAAAAACAAGAGTTCTTTTCTTTCCATGACACAGTTCGGATGAAACTAGGGAGTAAGTAGTCTGTGGCCGATATCTGTTCACAGCCGCCGACCGCGACTGGCCTACAACAGTCAGCGGCTTTTAGTTCGGAAAGAAAGCGACAAGACAATAAATTTGCCCAACGCGTAGTGAAAGCTATGTGCATCCTGTGAATTAGATTTACTCTGTCCCGTGGCGCCAGCTACTCTCTGGCTTCGAAGTTGCCACTAGGTTTATTGCCTTTACAAGGGCACCACTGGTAATGAGTGAGCATTACGAACCTGCACTGGATGTCAAAGGTTTTGCTCAAAAGTCAGGTAATGCGTCACTTAATGTTTGGTATATTTAAAGAGGTAAGTGGTAAAAAATCAAGCCTACAGGCCAGTCTCACTCGAATGTTGGTCGTCGCTGTGTCAAGTTGGGTTGCTTGTGTTAGTGGCATGCGCAGCTCGCAAACAGTCAGGTAGAAACCCTGCACGTGCATGGTTAGATGGTATCGCTGAATTGAAATAAACGGTTCTCTTCTATTTTCGTGGTTTAATTACATTTTTCTCCATGTTTTTTCCCCGCACAATAATTTCGAAATCCTGCGTTTGGTTGCGTCAATCGCTGGCCGTGGTACCTCATTAGTATGTAGTTCAGTGAGTGGGGGAGCTTCTTTGGTTGCGACTCGGATAATCGATGACCTGGCTCTTGGCCACCTCAACTCAACTTTGGCATCACCCCACCACCAAGCCTGGCCAGTGATGACGAGATGGCCACAATCGAACCGCAACCGCCCGAGAGCGCCCTCGATGCGCGGGTCGAAGACTACCTCGAGGACAAGCTTCAGTCGGCCGCTGATCTCGACTCCCTAGACACGCTGTTGGAGACGGTCGACCTACAGCGCACGCAACTACAAACGCAGCTCGACGCCGCGGTGCGGGAGCTCGATGCCGCGCACCGCACAACCGACGACCGATATAGCCTGATGCAGCAGCGCATCGCCGAGTTCCATACGCTGCAGGACAGCATAGACGAGCGCGTGCGCGCGACGGTGGCCACGGACGCGCCCGCCGAGGCTATTGCCCGTCTGCAGCGGCCGATGCAGAAGCTCAAGGCCGTCGAGCTGGCCAGGAAATACCTCGTACTGCTTCAGGACGTCGAGAGGCTGCGCACCGAGGCCAAAGTGCACCTCCCTGGCAGCCCCAAGGCGGCGCTGGAGCCGTACGCGCAGCTAAAGGAACTGGCCCTCACGCTACGCGGTCTGTCCGGCAGCGATGAGTTGCACCTAGTGGACCATGTGGAGGCTGTCACGGACAGTCTGTGGGTGGAGATGAAGAAGATCATGTCGGACGAGCTCGAGGCGGTGCTTGAGAAGCGTGGCTGGCCGCGGGTCGACCCCCAGTCAGAGATGGACGACGAGTGGATCGTGTGTATCGAGAAGCTGGTGGACATTCAGATGCCCGAGATACTGTACAGCCCAGTTGTGGTGCCGTTGCTACATGTGGAAGTCATGGCGACCATTTTTGTGGCTGAGTTTCGGTTTCACTTCCTAAGCGATAAGCCGACCAGCAAGGCACAGTCCATGGGCACCCACTGCTTCCCCTGGTTCTTGTCGATTATTGAAAAATGGGAAGACTTCTTCCGCGACAACCTGGCGCCCTTGCTAGCCCTCAAGTTCCAGGACACGCCCGCGGCGGACAAGACAGTTTATGCGGATCCCGTCTGCGCGCTGGTCACGTCCATGCTGACAGTGATGCGGGAAAAGGTGCATGCGGTAGTCAAAGAAGCTTCTGGCAACGCGCCGTTTCTTAGTACCTTGATCGCCCAACTTGTCAATTTTGACGAGACGATTCGGTTACGGTTCAGTTATGACGGCGGCGACGCAGAGAATGGATGGCCGGGGCTCACTGCTGAGGTTCTTGCCGACGTTTTTGAGGTGTGGTTTGAAGCCGAGCGCAAGTTTGCCTTGGAGAGATTCGAGATCGTCTTGGAGGCGCCGGACGCCCGCAAAATTGACTACGACTACGCTGTGGCGGGCAAGATGAAGCCGACCTTTGCGGCGGTGCGCGTGACGGACCTGCTACGCACTATCACGACCAAATATGAAGGGTTGCGCTCATTAAAATACAAGGTGCGCTTTTTGACCCGCGTTCAGTTGGATATCTTGGACGGCTACCACGAGCGGCTCAAGAGCTCGCTCGAAGCATACCAGTCCATGACATCGGCTTTGGGGCGTACGCTGCACGGTGCGACAAAGGAGCAACTCGCTGCATTGGAGGGCATTGGTGCTCTCGAGACGCTATGCAAGGTCATTGGAAGCGCAGATCACATTGTCAATGCTCTGACGGAATGGGGCGATGAAGAGGTGTGTAACGAATCTGCGATAATGTATTCTATACGCTAACCGTTCAGTTCTTTACTGAGCTCTGGGATGAGCTGCAGACAGCGTCTGGATCGGGCAACAGCAGCGAATTAGACGGCGAACAAGACATTACGAGGTCGCAAGGCCACAACGGCGCCATCTTTGATGAGACAATTGCTGCATATAGCAGCCGCAGAAAGGCCGCCGAAGATATTCTCGTGTCGACCCTCGTAGATGCACATTCCAAAGCGTTCCGCGCCTACACACAACGACCACAATGGACGACAATCGGCGACGCCGACACACTAGGTATGTGGCCAAAAAGTCCTGGCCAGATGATTGCTAACCGTCGAGAAAGACTCGTCGCAACTCTCGATTACCGCTGAACTAGACCTGCCACTATCCAAGCTAAGAGACAATTTTGAGTTCTTACACCGAGCACTCTCCAGCGCCTCGTACCGCCGCGTGTGGCACGGCGCGCTGAGCAAGCTGCAGGATCTGCTCTGGAACAACGTTCTCATGAAGCACCAGTTCACCACGCTAGGCGCTCTCCAGTTTGCGCATGATGGCCATGCCATTGCCGCTGTCGTTGAGTGGAATCTGCCTGGGGGCTCCGCGGCTCTGGAGGAGCTCCGCGAGGCCATGGAGCTGCTTCGTCTGCCAGCTGCACCATCGGGGGACGCGACTGAGGCTAGTGGGATGACGCTCAAGCAGGCCAGCGAGCGCGCTTTCACAGACAACGATGCGGCGCGAGCGCTACTGGAGGAGATGCATCTGCTGAGCCTAACACCAACGGACGCACGCCATGTGCTGCAGAGGCGGGTAGAGAATGGTGAGAATACAGGGTGGTGATGTGGGGAAGCTGCGATATACCAAACACAACGACATGACGGGAAAGACAGGAGGAGCCTGACAGGTTTCAACGCCATGTTGGAAATGTATAAAAATTTGGAATTTCTCTATATAAGCCGGTAAACCCGTGCACTAGTTAGACAAGCGGAGAAGACAGCCCATTTTGGTGGTAACTTTTATTGTGTATTTTTCTTTAACCTTGTACGCCGACGATGAAATGCTCAAAAGTCTATATTGCGGAGAGCAGCCGCAAGAGGATATAAGCCCAAGTATATTCCATAAACGAAAAAAACACAAACAGAGAGACAAAGAAAAAAAACGAGACAAAACGTCATGGGAATTTAAGCTCTAGCCGAGAGCGCGCATGGTGAACTCGACGACCGCAAAAGTGCCCGCGCTGACAGGCATGGCACGCAGCAGCGTGGGGCCGATGCCCTTCCAGAAGCCGGCCGCGCCGCCGGCCGCCCAAGTGGCCGCGAAGCAGTGGCGCATGGAGCTGAACTTTTGCGCGGCGCCGAAGCCGTCCGTCTGCATCTTGCTCTTGACGACGTCAAACGGGTACGAGGCAAGCCAGAGGCACTCGCCAGCAAGGCCACCATAGAGGGCGACCTTCCACGCGGGTACGTCGCGGCGGTCGACGCCCGCGCGGCGCGCATCCGTGTTCATCATCCACTCAAACGCCGCGAACCAGGCGCCGTACGCAGCCGCCTCGCGGAGCAGCGTGACCGAGGTGCCACGGTACAGTCCGCCAAAGACGCCTCCATTACGGACGAGTTGCCGGACGCAGTCGAGCGGGCCTGAGTACAGTCGGCCGGCGCCGTGGGGCTGGCTCTGCAGACGGATGCGGATGTGCTCAATGGGGCTGGAGAGGGCCGTGTTGGCGACGCCGGCAAACGCGCCGGCGGCCCAGTACTGCGAGTACGCGAGTCGTTCGCCTGGCTTGCCGTTGTTGCGGCGCTCGAACCAGCGGCGGGCGCCGTGGAATGCGGCAAACTGGACAGAGACGCAGGCGCCGATGCCGATGAGGGGTGTGAGGGTGCCCTTGTAGAATGCGAGGGCGCCCTCGCGCGCGTAGATGGAGCGCGCGGCGTCGAGGGCGCCGGCGTACTGGGTGGTCGTCTGCAGACGCACCTTGACAATGTCAAAGGGCTGGCCGATGAGGACCTGAGCGACGCCGCCGGCGGCGCCGGAAGCGAGGTCCTTGACGGCTTGGGAAGGGCCTTGGGACGCCTCGATTTCGACGAGGGGCGCTTCCATGGCTGTGGTTTGGGTCGGTTGTGGAAGGTAGTCGGCGTTTGCTCCGGGGCTCGGCGGCGGGTTGGCGGTCAATTGAAACGGGCAGCACGGTATACAGGCCCAGGGAAATCAAGTTGAGGTGTGAGGAGGCGGAGGAGGAGGAGGAAGAGGAATTGGAAGAAAGGACAGCCTCGTAGACGAAGGAAGAAAAAAGTCGGTGGTGGTGTTGGTGGAGGGGCGGCGAGGGGCCGAGGGCGCAAAAGAGAATGTCGTGCTCGGCCTTGTCCATGACAAACGAGAATTGGCCCGCCGGAAACCGTTTGTCATGGGCTGGAATTGGGGACCCACCAAAAAAAGACAGCCTGCCCACAGCGCTTGTTCTGTGCTGTAGCGCCCTCCAGGCTTCCCCGCGGTTGGGTCTTTATTATCAGAGCCCATTAATAAAAAGATAGAGCAAAGGGTGGAGGCGATATTTGTTAATAACGGGGTGTCAGTGCCAATAATACATGCTCAGTTATACCTTTGTGCAGAGTGGGAATAGGAGCTTTGCCCAGGGCACATCTCGGCCCGGCTGGCAGACCACCTGTATTCCCGCCGACCGCCGACACCCGTTTTTGCTGGCGCCTCTGATTTTGCCCTCCCAGTGAAGTCTTTCTTTTCACCATTAGTACGACGGCTTGAAAGTCACATTTTTTATAATCGCAACATAATTGAAAATTAACAGATCAACTTCTCTCGAGACACAGCGGCGTTGGCGGTTCATACTTCAACCCCCAACTCTATCGCTACTCCATCGCAACAACTCCGTACCAAAACTCCATCACCACTATTCCGTCAACACAACATCATCATCACCATCATGCCTCCTGAAACCCAGCCAAATACCTCAACCTACCAAACGCCAGCCCTTCCGCCCACCTCATGGGTTCACGTACGGCGGCGCAATCAGCTTCGCCCCATCCAACCTCTTCACCCGCAATCTCTCAAAATCTACACCGTGCAGCACGCGCACATTCACCGGGTGCATCGTCCGATGCCGCTCCACGAAACCGCGCACGCGCTCCCGCTGCGCCGCGTCCGCCTCCGGCAGCCGCGCCGCCGCCTCATCCGCCGTCGTCGCCTCGTTGATCGGGTTGCTCATGCTGACGCCGCACGTCCGGCAAAAAGGCTTGGCCAGCACCTCGTGGTTGAAGCGGTAGCGCGAGATGTCCTCGGCGCGGCCCGAGAGCACCACCTGCTCGGCTTTCGGGTACACCCAGAGGTAAGCGTTCTGTCGGTTGTTAGAGAGATCGAAAGGGACTGTGTGCTGTGAGGGGGGGGCGTACCCGCTCGCAAATGCTGCAGTTGCACTCAATCATGCCAGAGTCCTCGTCGTCCTCGAGGGGCTTAAGCTTGGCTGCAATGGTGAGCTTGCCGCAGTGGCAGCTGCCCGTGTACAGCTTGCCGCCTTCAACTTCGGCCGCCGGCAGCGGCCCAATGTGCTTGGGTTCTTCATATGGTGATCCGATTTTGGTTCCGTCGACGCTAAACATGATCCAAGCTTCAGCACAGCAACGTAAATCACCAGTCATGTAACAAGCACACTTACGGTGTCCGTTTGAGCGTCCAGGTGTCAATACCTTGGATGGCGTGGACCTAGAGACGTCAGTAGGCCGACAGCTGCCACCCACGACAACAACATACGTTTAGATAAATGTTCTTGCCCGGCGCTTGCACGCTCGGAACCGTAGCCAGAACCGCAGTCCCGCAATTAGAACAAAACTGAGCCCATTAGCCATACTGATAACCTCCCATGCCGAGGCTGGAACACCATACCTTGTGGCGCAACGCCTTGGTCCCAAACGTGTACTCGGACAGTCCCTCCAATGAGCCCTTGATCACCTTTACATGCGCCTCCGCGTTGGTGCCCACGAACAGGTAGCCCTTCTTCCGGCAGATGTTGCACGGGCACTCCGTCGCCGCCATGATCTCGGGCAGCTCCGCCTCGTACACAAACGCCCCGCAGTGGCAGTTTCCTCTGTAAGTGCGGAGCGGGTCGCCTTCGTTCGATGCCATTGTTTGTTTGTAGCCTTGGAGTGATGTCGTATATCGAGTTTTCCGATTCTTTAACAGATCTAGAGATGAGGATGATGCCAGTTGTGCTTGAGCAGATGGGCTGACTTGCGGGGGGGGGGAGGGGCCAAAAGTAGAAGACTAGGTAGGCAGTGCAATGCGCAAGACAAGGCTGTAGCCCACCGGTCGATGAATTAGACTAAGAAGTTTTGAGAAAATCGACCTTTCAATCGCTCAGTTGTAGTCTATAAGGCACAGACAGAAGCCCTCACAGTAACTACTTCAGAGATTGTCTATAAATGTCCCATAATCTTGCATCTAGTATATCTACCGCTTCCCAGATCGCGCTGCGGTATCCTCCTCATAAAACTCAATCGCCTCCTTGAGCTTGCCCACCACCTCTGGCTGATTGCTAAATGCCGTCTGCAGGGCCGTCTCCAGCTCCGCCTCAACCTGCGCCAGGGACCGGGCTCCCGGCCGCCCGGCCTGCGCGTCCCGGACGCGGCCCGCCCAGCGCCGCGTGAACCCGTAGATAGACTGCCGCAGCAGCTCGTCCAGCTGTTCATTCATGTCCTCCACTGTCAGCGTCTTGGCCGTCACCGACGACGACGACGCTGGTGGTGCGCCGCGCCGCGACCACAGCTGGCCGCCCAGGAAGGTGCCGACGAAGCCGACGAGGTTCTGCGGGCGCAGTGTCTCCCACATCTGTCCAAAATGCTGCATGGCTGGCGGCTGGCTGCGAATGTCGCCAATCTCAAGCGACAGCAACTCGTTCTTAATGATGAGCAGGTTCTTAACCATAAACAGGTCTGCGTCGGTCGCGAGTTTCTGTGATTGGATGCGCGATGAAGCCTGTTGCAGCACCTGGATCGTCTCGCGCACGACACGGAACACCACTTGGCTGTTTTGCGACTGTGCACTGGTTAGTATGAATCATTTTTCCAATATTCTGCAGACTTACAGATCTCTCCTTCGGCATGGCGCGATCAAACATTCGCAGGAGGTCGACCGCTTTCTGGACCAACGGGTACGCGTTGGATGACGACACGCCGTCCACTACGGGGCCGATTTTAAGAGCATCGTCGGGAACTACGCCCTTGGTGACGGACTTTGTGATTTCAACCTCAAAGGCATTGTCCACAAACGGCCACAGATGTTCGACGAGCAAACGAGCGGCATATTCCCGATACTGCTTCGGCGCAATCGGTTCGTCATCGTCGTCACTCTCTGATATACCGTATTCGTTGGCAATCCATCCTACGACGTTGCACACAGACTGTATCTCGGCAGTCTCGAATGCAGTCTGGAGTTGTGCAGCCATGGGCTGCAGATTTCCCGGATGAACCATCGTCGTTTGTACCGTCTTGATAGACTGAAAAACCGAATCGTGAGCGGTGTTCCACGTCGGCTCAATGTTGAACACCTTGACGAACAGGCTGTTTTCATTGTGCACTCGCTCCAGGGTTTGCTTTATGTAATTTCGCAATGCTGTCTCCAATGATAGTTCCCTGGCTTCCTTTTGAAATTCCTCCACATCGCGCAGTGTCATCATTTTGATATCGCGGTCGCGAGTTGTAAGATAGGTACGCAGCATGCTGAGGGTGGAGCTGGAAAAGATGGAAGAATTGCGTATCCCGATGTCGAAACGGCCAAACTGGTCATACACGCGTCTGGTTACTTTATGGATGTTCGGTAGTAGAGCATACGAGTCGCTGAGCATTTCCTCGAAACGTCCGTAGGCAAGCGCATGCCGTGTTGACTCGGATTTTGTCGTCGACAATTGTCGCGCTATGTCTGAAGAGACCTTTTCCAACCTCGTGCTGAATCCGTGGTCCAGCAAGTGCAGACACTTGGTCAGCAGCGCATTGTATCGGGCGAGGTACGAGTCACGCTCGCGATATGTTTCCTAGAGACTCATTTTAGCTTTTGAATGCATCGCGCAGCGTCAGGTTTCGTACGTGGTCCTCCATGAATGCGACACAGGCGTCAATATTCTCCACCATTTCTCCAAAGGACTCATCATCGACCAGTCGGCCAGCGCCTGGCGCATTCAGTCGTCTCGTCGCATTGTCAAGGTACGAATAGTAGTAATAGTCGGTCCCGACCTCATTTGCAAGCTTCTCCAGTCGCGTCTGCTCGGTGAGTACCTCTTCGCACTGCGCTTGGAACGTGGAGGTCTGCGCTTCGACCGATTGGAACGAGTTGGACAGTTTGGTCAAGAGTTCGAGGGTAGCATTCGCGTCGGTTATTAATCCGTCGAGGTGTCTCTCTGTTAGAGAAAGTTGGTCTCGGTAGAGTCTGAAGCGCGTGAGCATTTATTCGTCGCATGAACCACAGCGGAGCTTACAGGTATTCCTGCTGGCTAGCCTCGAGAAGCTGCTCGGTATATGTGTGGCTCGTCTGCAGATCGGCCGTGTATGGTTTCGGGGAATGGTCTGCATCGGTTCTAAGAGCTAATGCCTCCCAATTTCTATTTCGGCGGTCGTTGTGTTTCTTTCGCGATGCGACTTGATGGCCAGCGTTCTGCGCATGGCGACAATCCGCATAGGAGGCTGACCGCCTGAGCACGGTTGCTTCTGGGGGTCCATTGAACTCGCCCAACTCTCTGGCAGCTGCTACTATCGACTTCGATGTTTGCTGGTCCTTCCCGATGCCCTAGAGGCGAGTAAGTGCATGCTTCGACACCCCGCAGCGGGGGAGGTGACTGACGCTGGGCTGCTGCAGAAGCGATTCGCTCCGCTTGTGCCGGTGAGGGGTGTTACTGCTTGCGGCATGCTTCCCGGAAGCTTCTGGTACAAAGCTGTACCATGCATCCTCGTACATGGTGGCCGGGAGCGGGTGGTCTGCGGTATGAAGCAAGGAGCTCCGCGATGTTGAGGCCACGCGCGTTTGGTGGAGAGCATCGGAGCCAGAAGCTCCGGCTGCCGGTGGTGGTGGTGACAATAAAAGCTACCCGATCGGCAAGAGACGGGCAATTTCATGAAGTAATAAAATTTGACCATGAGATATATGCTTGTTAAGGCTTAATCAATTTTTTCAGCTAAATCCTGTTTTCACACGACAACTTAGCTGACAAGCTCCTCTGTGGTGCTGGTACCTACCCACACATTGACTTGCCTAGAATTTTGAGGCACCTGAGACGCTGGACAGGTCAATTAGGTAAAAGCTGATCTGGAATCACTACTTTGTCTCAAAATGTGACTTTTATTGATTCGAACCCCCTCAAATGTTCAGCCCTGGGCTGGTTTGACAGTAGTCGACATGGTAACTTAGTGAACTGTGTAGCTGTGTGGCGTCGGTGGAATCAACGGCCACGGGTAGAATAATGAACAACAATCATTGCATTTATGCGTGTACCAAGTCTATTTCATGCAAGTAAATTAAGAAAACTCTCAGGGTAGAAGCCATGGTTTTTGCAATTGCTGGGGGGTCCGTGTTAGCAATAGGTTCATTTTTGACGTCTGTACTTGCGTCGCATCTTGCTATTTAGCGATGCCAAGCTAAAGAGTTGTAGTCATCGTAACGTTTCTAGTCCTTATAGCTGATGTTATTGCTGGCTGCAAGATCGTATTCCTGCTGTAGCTGCGACGTAAAATCAGACCACAGCGGGCACAGGTACGACAGCATCCTGAGGTGCTAGCCAGCGTTATAGACCAACAAGTTACCACCACATATCGAGTAGATCAAGATAGCACTAAAAACACATCAAGTGGGGATTCGTGTCTAACAGCCTCAAGCCTAACTCAGAGCTTCTCAATCAAAGATGCCCGCAAGTATGCGCCTCGTATTTACAAGAACAGCTTCAGGGTAAGAGTCCACGAGGCTCGCCATTGTCTAGCCAACGCAAAGCCACAGCCTCAAAGGACAGCAGCATGTACGGCAATGAACGCGCATATCTCTGCTTCAACATGTATATGGATGAAATTAGTTTCTCGAGTTGTGCATCTGGCAGTGTGCTAGTTCCCAACGTTGTGACACTCCAGGTATACCGAGCGGAGTGTTGCAGCGGCGGCGGTAACTAGAGTCAGACAAGACAACAACGGCATCACCTGTCACTGGCATGTCACCACTCATCAGGGATCTATGTATCTGTCCTAAAAAAAGACGTCTTCTGCTTTGCTCTTCCTCTTCCCAACAAAGGCTGGCGCCCGCGCCTCCGAACAAGGCGGCCCCACGCCCGGCGACGTCACCCCTGGTTGCTGCGCCAACGCGGCCGCAACCAAGTAAATAAAAAACGGGGACGCCGCCCAAAGAGCCCAGCCGCAAAGTGCGGTGGCTGGGCCAACCATCAGGCACCTTTGAACTAGCACTGCATACTCACCAGGGTTGGGTTGCGCAACACCTTGTTCTTCCCGCCTCTTTCTTTTCTGCAATTGTCACTCCCAGCCTTCGACATTTCCAAAGACACGCACACTTGTCCCAAGCAAATTTGAGAAAGGAAAGTTGCATTCCACAAACATACACTTACACACACACACACGTACAAACCCACTTCGCCGAGAAAAGAATATCCCTTCCCGCATTCCTTCCGAGATTGAGCACTTCTTCAGCGTAACAAGGTTTTAGATTCCTATTTCTGATTTCGAGACGCTTTTCTACCGCCGCATTCCAATCGACGAACCCGCCTTCGCGCGATCCTCCCTTCAACTACCTCCGGTTCTGTTGCCTCCGTCACCGATCATCCCGGGGTACCGCATTCCAGTCCCTCGGTCGTCTCTTTTTCGAAATCGGCAGCAAAGACGAATCGTTTTCCTCCACGGCCCGAAGCGGGAACGCCGGGACTCTCGACAAGAAGCGGGTAAAACGAGCGACTTGTCCCGTCTACGTCGACAACAGTGCAGAGAAGGCTTCACCTGCATTGCGATAGCTCCCACGAGCCTTGGATCCCATCCGGGAATCCCGAAGACACCACCTCTCCTCACAACCGACCCCCTAACCGCCCATCATGCCTCAATTCCAAGTAGGATGGACGCGATTCATCCCCTTCCTCGGGTACCACCACGTGCTCATGATTCTTATCGCCATCGCCATCATCCTGCTCTCGCTGCTGCTCGCCGGCTGCTCCTCCTCGTCGCCCCTCATCCCCAACATCTTTCTGCTCTCGCTCTACTACAAGCGCTACGAGGCCACGCCCGACACAGCCCAGGTGTATTACAATGTGCACTCGGCGCTGGCCAACATTGCGGGCGGCGCGCAACTGCAGGCCCGTGTTGGGTATTTTGGCATCTGCGTCAACCCGGACGGCGGATCGTGGCTGTGCAGCAACAATGCGACGGCGCTGGCGAGGCAGGTCAGCCAGGACCAGGACCCGTTGAACCTGATCTGGCTGGCTGCGCAGTTTAAAGACATGATTGTCTTTCCATATTTGATGTAAGTCTTCTACAGCCCGGCCCCGAAACTTGCAAAAAAAAAAGTAGAAACTAACAGCTCTCAGAATCATTGCCATCATCTTCGCCTTTCTGTGCGTCCTCCTCCTTGCCACCTTTCCCTCGTGGTATGAAGAGGAAGACTCAGAGGGTTCGGAACGTGTGGTCCGCGCCATCCCTTCACGCGCTGTCTCCCAAATTGCCCTCGCCATCATCTTCATCGCGTCCATCTTCGTCCTCGTCTCCGTGCTGTGGCAGCACACCGCCTCAGTCGCCGCCTCCGTCATTGCACAGGACTTTGGCAACGGCGTCGTCAAGTCAGGCGTCGGCACCTCCGCCATGGTCCTCGGCTGGTTCTCGTTTGCCCTGCTCATCATTGTCACCATTGGTCTTATTGTCACGATATTGACGATTAGCGTGGTTCAGCAGTTGGTGTAATGGAAACTCACGCTACGATCTCCATTTCATTGCTATTGCTTTTTGCACGCGAAATATGGCGGATTTGCTTTTTCAGGAAAATTTATCGCGATGATAATACCATGTACAAAGACGGGCAAAATGACGAGATGAGAGGGAGTCGGAAAAACTAAACTGACATCCACATCTGACGAGCTTGAACAAAACACACACACACGAGATTGATGGCGAGTTTGGGACATTGGCAGGCATTCAGCACCGGCGTTTTATAGGACTTTTCTTGCTTTTATACCTTGTTCATTATTACTGTATGACGAGAGGTTTTGTCGATTCTTGCCGACCTCACGTCAAGCTTCCTCGGAGGAAAATTTGATGTTATTTATTACCTTTCAGAGGTGTGGAGGAGAATGAAAGACTGCGGGATAATGGGACAAATGTGATAGACTATATGACCTTTGGGTAGTCGCAGAGACCAACTGCTTTGACAATTTAAGATTGATTGGCTGCCTAGTTTTAATGTTTTGACTTGTGACAATTGCCAATCTTGCTACTCTGACAAGTGTGACCTGTAAGTAGTTGAAAATATGTAATGTTGTATTAAATTTAAATGTATAACGTCAGGGAGTCGAATAGCATAAAGCAATCGATTCAACTGCCAATGAGGCTATACCCAGAAACAGCAACGCCCAAACGCCTGTAATGACCAGATGCAATACATGCATGCAATGTACAATTTGAAAACCCAATATCACCCATTTGTATCCCCCCTCTCGTAGCTGCCACCCCGCAAGTGCACGCCACATCTACGTCGGACGACGGAACGGATGCGCCTCTGTGTTGAGGACCCATTCATCCAGGCTAATGACATCGGGACCGGCGTAGAGCATGTAGTAGTACTTGAGGGTCTCGGCGAGCCAGAAGCTCTCCATGGAATCGTCCATGGGTGGCTTTTTCACCATGACGTCGGAGACGGCCGTGCTCGCGAGATCCGTGTCAGTCGCCGCCAACGTTGCTTCGAACATGGCCCAGCCTTTGTCCATCCACGTCGGGTCACCGGTGATGCGGTACATGTACCACACAGATTCGATGGCTTCTGGTCTGAGAATTGTTAGAAGAGCCACATCCAGGGTTGAAACTGAGGAACTTACCGAAGAATATAGCTTTTATACAATACGCGGGCGAACCCAGCTGGCAACCCGGTAGTAGTAATGTAGTCCTGGACATACTCCTCATGACTCTGTGGGCGCTCCGGGACGCTGCTGTCACCGGACTCGGCGGCGGTGCCGTACTGAAGCTCCCACTCGCTAATCTTTTGGTCGCGGTAAGATTTGCTTGAATCCAGCGACTCGAACCACTTGGCCTGGTCGAACTCACACTTCTTCAGAGAAGGGCAGGGCATCATGAGAGCAGCCTCGGGCATGAGGCCACTCGGCGTCTTGTGATAGGCCCAAACGCACCCGTCTGTCAGTCGCTTGGCGGTCTCGAGGTCGTCCGGGCGGTTAAAGATTTTCGCGCCGAGGCCGTACATGCCGCCAATAAAGCAGGTGAGGTGCGTCGCCTCGTATTCTACATCCAGATCATTGCTCGGATCACCTTGCGTCCTGATTTTGGCGGAAAAGTACAGATCCCACTCCGTGTCATTGATCATGGGTCGATACATAAGCCACTCGTCGACAGCATTGACGGTGTCTTCGTGTAGCTTTTTGTACTTGGGCTCCAAGCCCCCAAGAAGAAGGTACTCCTGCAAAGCGTTAGAAAAGTACCTGCAACCCTGGCTAACGTGAGGTTTACCTTGGGAAAGTATTCGTAGGCAGAGTCTTGTGATCCACCCATCGAAAAGGACTGCGAGTACGACGACGATGGGGCCAGACTATCACCACTGGCATCGAGGTTTTCAGGGAAGAGACCGGGAATGGCGGCTTTGCCATCTGCCTGGAACTCGATAAGAGCATTTGTGATGCGGTCAATAGCATCATAATACTTGTTTTCCTTGGTCAGTTGGGCGAGGCGAGTAAACTCCATGGATAGAGTAGCGAGCTCGGCGATGCCAACGCTGGCCGCCCTGTGCTTCTTTGATACATACTCCGGCTGCCAGCGGTAGTAAAGCACCGGCATGCGGTTAGGAGTATCAAAAACGCCATAGAGCACCTCGGCAAGCTCGACGGCTTTGTCGAGTAGGATTGTGTACTCTCCCTTGTGACCACCGCTGACGTCAAAGGCGGAAAGCAAGCCTCCGAGGTAGCGGATGGTAGTTTCAAAGACGGGGATATCATGCTTTTCGCTAAAGGTAAAGTCGATTTTGGCAACGCCGTTTTTGACTGCATCGTCGAATTCATCCTTGAGACCCGCGATCCAGAGGGTATCTAGCGAGTCAACAAGAGTGGCAGCCCAGCCGCAGAATGGGTCCTTGAAGGAGCCGGAAATGGGTCGCAGTTCGTCGTGCATCCAGGCATTCTTGCGGTATGAGTTCCAGGATTTGGAAATGGAAGCCTTGATCTTGGCGAGGCGATTTTCGCGCTTGGCCTTATCCGCGGAAGACTCTGCTTTAAAGTCGTACTGAATCTTGGGAATAGATTTGGGTTTGCCCGTGGGCACAGAGACTATGGACTCTGTCGGGACCGGAAAGTCTTGGGTGAAGGACTTCCAGTGAATTCGAGCCTTGGAGCTCGAAGGCGCAGCAACCGACTTCTTGGTGGTAGAAGTCTCAGTAGCGGGGTCAGCAGTGGCCTCCTTGACCTTGGGCGCAGGACTGGTGCTGGACTTGGGTGCGGGTGCCTCAGCAGGAGTCACCGCCTTTGTCTTTTGCGGTGGTGATGAGGACGCCTTCTTCGATGCAGGATCATCAGCGGTTGGGGGCTTTTCCGCGCCGACGATGGGCTTCTGGCCGACGGCCTGGGCGGGCGGCTTGGAATCGGCTGGCGGCTGTGGTGCAGTGGTGTCGAGGCCCTGGTGGACGGGCGACTTTGGTGGTGTGCGCCCGTCGGGAAAGGCGCGCGGCGCGGCGTCCCACGACCTTTGCACAGCGTAGATGAAGCACAGGAGGACGGCGGCGACGATGATGTAGCCCTTGTATCTGCGTCGCAGCATGGTAGGCGAGGGGTTGCAGGTGATGGCCGGCTCGGCGAAGCAGGAATGCCACCGAGGCGATGACCCTATATGATGATATGGAAAATACGAGGTAATTCCGGGTCGATGCGAGAAGTCGTCGAGATTAGTCGTTGACCATTGTAGTCGACGCTTGTCGTGGGGGACAGATAGCTGGACGGCCAAACGGTCTGCGGGGGAAGCTGGACGAGGGGACGAGACAAGCTGGGGAGACGATGAAATGGAACAAAAAAGAAGTCGCCGATGAAGGAATGCAAGCCAGGGTCTATAAAAACTGACAAAGCCAAAAAAGGACAAGGAAAAGAACCGAAGCAATGAAGGAGGAATATGGTGCCAAGCGAATTGACGAGTGTTGAGTGTGAAAGCTGCAGGCAGCAAGGAGGTACAGGAAGGCAGAGTTTGGGTCACTGCGCTGGACCTTTGTCACCGGGCCGCCAGGTGCAGGGACCACGGTAAGCAGACCAAACGTAACAAGACCAGAATCAAACCGACCAGGGTCTAGGGGAATTTTGCAGACACTGTGGCCCGTCTCAGCTTACTTGCGCCCAGGATAGTCAATCGTCCCAAAGCATGAGGAGAAGCAATGCAAGCCACTCCGTGCCTTTTTAGTTGGGTTAGGCTGTGGCTTGGTGGACGCAATTAAGTCTAATTCAGTGTGGTGTCCAGCGGGGGAGCTAAAAAGCGTGGCGCTAGAAGCTGGCCTTGTGGGGGCTTTCAGTGGGAAACTCAAGCGCCACGTCCCCTGGCTTTAGTGGGACGGCACACAGACTTTTGACGGGGCCATCTTGACAGTTGACTTTGCTGTCTTGTACGCAGTGTTATCGCATGAGAAGTCAAATATCTCAGGGAAGCGGAAAAAAAAAAGAAGGCCTGAAAAATAAATTTATAGATAAATAAACTACTCTCTCTCCATTGGTCCACGCATTCTTCTCCCCCTTAGTCATGGCGGCTCGTAAAGGCCTCCACACCGCGCTCTCCACTGTCCCGCATCCTTCATCTGCGCCACAACCACCGCGACATCTCACACAGTTGACGTATTACGGTAACGTTAGTATCAACACCACTTCAACGCTTTGTATTACCTCCGCTACAAAATATCCATTTCCTCCGTCTGCTTAAAAGAAATACATGCTACATGTATAACGCTGAATTTGTGCTAGAACAGAAAAAAAAGAACATGAACCCGATGAATATGCTCCAACCACTTACTTCCCTCTCAAAATCCCTTTCCTAACCTCGTCACGACTTGTAGGAGTCTTTAATCTTGAAGTACACCTCCGTGTCGTAAAAATTGTAGCTCGGATCCCACTCGCAAAACGGATGCTGCGACAACAGCACCTCTGCCGTTGGCCGCTCTCCAGGATTCCTGCGTCGCATTAGTTAGTTTGCCATCTTCTTCAAATGTCGGCTGCAGCAAAAAGCTTACACTTGGAAGCAATCGGCCATAAATGCCACCGCCAAAGGAGTTAACTCCTCCACATCCTCGGGAATCGGCGGCGTCTCTCCGTTGGCAATCTTGTAAATCGCACCGACTGCCTCTTCCTTGCTCCATGGCCGACGGCCTGCAAACATCTCTAGCACCACGCACCCAAGACTCCAAATGTCCACTTTGGCGCTGTACCCTTCTCCCTGCGACCGAATCACCTCTGGCGCCATCCAGAACACGGAGCCCTGCATGTTGTTGGTCTTGTCGTTGCCGTAAATGTTGTCCGTCTTCTTCGAAATGCCAAAGTCGCTAATCTTGCACGTGCCGTCGAGGTCCAGCAATATGTTGTCCGCTTTGAGATCGCGGTGAAGAATACCTTCGCGGTGTAGATATGCCAATCCCGATAGCGTCTGCCTCGTCAGCGATGACACGACCGACTCCTCGAATCGTCCATGCTTGCGCAGACACGACCCGATGCTGCCACCCGAGATGTACTCCAGGAAGATGCTGATACTCGTCTCCTTGCGCTCGCATCCCAAGTACTGCACAATGTTGATGTGGTCGAGGTGCTGCATTGTGTCTATCTCTTGGTCCAGCGCAGCAACCATCTCCTTCATCTTGCTCTTGTCCCCGCCCGCCGCCTTTGCGTTCACCTCGACTTCCTTGACCGCCAAGAACTCTCCCGTCGTTGCATTCATACCCAGGTACACTCGGCCATAAGTACCTTTACCTATCAGCTGGCCCTTGAACCACCGGAACGTCGTCTGTCGCTTCAGCCCCGTTTCTTGTATGCGGTCCGGCATAGCCATGCTACCGCGCTGGTCTGGCCGAATCTGCACAATGTTGGCGTTGAACATCTTGGTACTCTTTCGCCGCATCAGGTTTGAGTTGTTGTTGTTGCTGCTGCTATTGCCGCCGCTTTGTGACATCGAAGTAAACCGCTTGTTAGCTTCGTGCGCACCCCGTGCCACTTCTCTGATCGATTTCATTCTGCCCAGCCCGACCGAGCGCTTGAGGCTTCTCGAGCCCCCACCGTGCGATGACATCGGGCGGTCCGAAGCCTTTAAAGTCGATTCATCAGATCCAAGCGTGTCTCCCTCTCCATAGAGTGATGGCTGCCGGGAAGGAGGAATTGCCGCTGGCATCTTTGAAGCTTCCTCACCTCCGGATGCGTTGGAGGGGGTGCGCTGGTGTCCTGTTGCTTCGAGCTCGTGGACTATAGGCGAGGCAGTGGGGTTATTTGTCGCGCTGTCTTCTAGCACAGGCTCGTCAAGGTCAAGGTTCGGAAAGAAATCATCGAGGTTGTTCAGCAGCGCATCGGTAGGAGGACGATTGGCCCAAACATCCTTTTCAATGAAGGATTTGCGCCGGGATACTTTATCATCGCCATCAAAGTTGGTCGACCCCGGCGTCGTGGGCGTGCGCCATGAGCCCGTGCCGCTTCTGCTGTCATCGAGGCTCTCTGTAGCGGTGCTTGCCTGAGGCGACTGAAATGACACTGACACCACCTTGCTCTTAGGCCGTTGAGTATTGACAATGATGCTCGGTCGCTTGTGACTAGTCCCAGGCTTGCCCTTGCCCTTCGTTTTCCCACGCCCGGCAAGCGGGATCTGGAATAGGCCGTCATCCGAGTCGTCGCTGTCATTGTTCGTTGGGGTAGGCCGTTTTGATGCCACCGGTGTCGCAAAGCTGACTTCCGAGCTCTTGCGGAACTCGTTGCTGTGGCGTTGTTGAAGGTTGTCAGGTGCGGTGTCAAAGTTAAACCGCTTCGGCAGGAGAGTGCTTGGGCTCAGTTCCGAAGACGAAGGCGGTTGCATCCCTACACCAGGTGGTTTATCATCAGCTGGGTCGGACTTGGGCACTGGCACGAGGGTTCCGCCAGGTGAGTAGTCAGGTACGGCAAATGACAGGTTTCCGGAGCTCCACGTCGTTTTACGCGAGCTGCCGTTAGCCTGAACCCCCTCTGACCCCGATTCCTTCACTTGGCCATTCGGCGAATCCTTCTTACCTGAGCGTTGAAGACCACCAGCAGAGCTACCCGACTGCAAGTTAGCCATGCTAGAGACGGACCGTGGAGCGTTAGCGCTCGACTGCCCGACAGCGCCCATGCGGCGGCCGATTCCTGCCAAAGCGCTACCGATGCCTTCGGATGCATCCAGCGGTTGCATGCTAGCCTGGCGGCTCTTGAACCCATCCGGACCGTCGCTATTGGAGGTAACAATGCGCCTGGGGCTCGGGAATCCGTCCGATCCAGTAGCAGAACTTCGTTTGCCGTGCCCGGGCTTTTTGAGAGAGTTAGCCTTGAGCAGGGTGGCTGACGGGTCGCTTGGTGGTGCCGGTGGTTTCCTCTGGGGGAAAAGATGCTCAGATGGTTTCCTGTCCTCAAACGGAGAGTCGCGGGGTTGGTCAAAGTCGACATTCCGCCCAATGATGCCGAATCCATTTCCAAGTTCCGGAGTGTTCGGGGTGCTTCCTTTCTTATTGGCTTGCTTTCGTTTCTCAAGATATTCACGCTGTTTCCGCTCCATTTCCGCCCGGTACTCGCTAGCCTCTTGTGCAAGCGTCTTCTCGTCGATTCTGTTTTCCGATATTGTATTAGATCTCGATGTTGGTGGCGAGGAGATGGATCGTTGGCGGGACCCGTTAAGTTTCGCGTACGCTTCCTCATCCATGCCGGGTGCTAAGTGATTTGGTGATAGTAGACCAGCTCCGGTTTCTGTACTGTTATTCTTTCGTCCATTGAGATCGACAAAGAATTTCAACGTTGTAGGTTGTTGTGTTGGCTGCGCTTCTTTTGAAGAGACAATCCGCTCATCACTCAACTCTCCTTTGTGTTCAAACTGTCCGAGATCCGTCGCAAATAGTCGGGCATTTCCAGAGTCGTTGATTCCCAGGCTCACACATATCGCCCGCTTAATGTCTGACGCCGACTCAGCACGTGTAATATCGCACATTCGAAAGTTCCATGAGTCAAACGTTGCCAGCACAAATACTCGGTCGCTTTTTGTTGGGCTGCCGTGATCGAGGTTCGTATCGCTGGCATGTGCCGAGCGAATGCCGAGCGGCGACGCCTTGGTAGCACCATTGGGCGAGTGTGGGTAATCGCCATCGTCCGGGGACGGGATGCCACTCTCATCACGTTGCTTCTTTTTGCGATGCATGAAGCTGAGAAAGCTCTTGGAGTCTTTCGCCGACCCAGGCTCCGTACCTGCAGAGCGATCGCCGGATTCATGGGGGGAATGGCTGGCGCGACCGTCCAATGTGCGGCTGCCAACAATGTCCCCGATATTCATCCCACGACTAAACATGTTTGCTGCATCAGCAGGAATCCCAGACCCGTAAATAGCAGCGTTCGATGAGACGGAATCGGTGCTGTGCCTCGAGCGGTGGCCAAATTTGGCAGAGTTAGGAGACGCGGTCATAGGGGCAGATGTAAACATTTTCTGCTGTGGAACAGGACTTCCACTTGCAGTTGGACTGTCGGAGCGTTGGGCTGTGCCACGATAAAGAGCCCCTTCGCTTATAGTGCTCTTCATAACCGAAGCTCCAGGCCGCCCTGTGTCGCTTTCGGACATTTTGAGTCCAAGACGATGGCCGCTCTCGGAGCTAGACATTGTTGCGGTATTCAAGGTGGGCATCGTGGTTGCTCTTGTTTGGGAAAATCGTCTGGCAGCAAAGCCCGGTCCAGGAGGATTAAGAGGAGTCTGGATAATCTCGTCAGTACGATGAAAATCAAATTTAGCGCCGTATAGATGATGCATACGTTTGGAGAATCGGACGGGTCGGTAACAGCGCTTGGGATGGTAGCGCTCTGCCCGCTGTTGGTAGAGTCTTGTCGGCCATGCGACTTGGATGGTTCCACAGGTTTGCCTGTCACAATGCTTCGAATTAGGCGTCTCATGCGCTTTCCTTCCTCGCGCTCTGCCGGCTGGTTCCATGGCACGCCGTTCTGGGTGCACTCTCGCGCAAGTTGGGGATAGACTTGCTGATGCATCATGCTATGGTTTCCACGCAGCCCATGTGGGTTGCCGAGCTCGAGAAATTGCTGTCCGGATAGATGCAGCGCTCGAAAAGTCTCCTGCCATTCTCTAGAAAACATGTTTTGTGCGAGCCAGATGAGCACAGTGTCCAATGGCCACTGCTCAGCCATTTCTTGAGAAATGAGTCCTGCACCAGCGCCCGACATGCCTCTAGAATGTGTCGTCGTAAGCATGTATTGTTGGCTGCGAGAATCATCTAGTCCTGTGGCAGTGCCGTTGTCCGAGACTGTCAGTCCCTGAGAAGAGTCTGGGGGGAAGCGATCTTCGCCGCCAAAGCCCGGAATGCCGACTCCCTCCCCATACGAATTGGCACTGGGTATATATGTCGCACTCATCGCATCGCTCGGGGGAGGCGGTGGGGGCATTGTCATGGCTTGTTGTCGGGCAGCCATTTGGGCATGCATCTTTGGGTTGTAAGGTTGGTGCTGTCCTGGTGTCGGCGGCGGCGGCGGCAGATTGAAGCCACCACGGCCGTCGTACATTCGGCCGTAGTTACCATGCCATGTCGGCTGCTGCTGCTGCTGCTGCTGCTGCTGCTGCTGAGAAAGAGGAGCGCCCGGCGGCGGACCTGGTGGCGGGGGTATCATGACGCCAGGCGCAGTACCAGGCGGCGCAGGAGGATATCGTGGCGGTGGCGGGGGGACGTTCATGATGCTGCCCATTTGGGGCCCGTTCATAGGAGGCGAAGATATTGGCGGCGGCGGGGGCACCTGGAAAGGCCGAGTCGGATCGTTATTCGAGACATGTCGTTGGCCACCCTGATACATGATGGGCGGCGTCTGAGGCCTAGCCTCTAGTTGTTTGACGGAGGACAGATAGCTTGAAACGAGAGCGCCAGCGCCGTCTGAAGTGATTAGTGGGTGACGAAGCAATATCGGACGAGATTCGACATTAATAGCCGCAAGAAACTGCAGAGTGACGCGCCTCGGTCGTCGTTGGGACGAAGCGATGTGCGGTGTCACTTGGCAATTGTTTGGGCGGCTACAGCCCGCTGCTGATTGACTTTTGGCGGTTGCCGATGGGCGGCGGGGTCAGTCGTGTTCAGAGTGTCGGCGGCTGTAGCTGGTAGACAATCGGCGTCGTCATTCGAGGCGGCCAGGCGAGGGCCCTTTGAGATGGGAAAAGAGATTCGAAGGAAACAAATGAAATCACCAGACAAAGGGAAAGCGGGCAGGATGAAGCGGTCCGTGGTGCTTTTTGGCCGCTGGACAGAGTGGAGAGCTGCTAGCTGGAGCCCAGGCCAAAGTTGTCCTACTAACGAAGCCGGGTGACGCTGGCGCCGGCCCCGGGCGCGCTCCACCTTAGTAGGTACCTTTAGTACCTTACCTGTAGTAGATAGTAGCTACAGGTACTAAGGTACCTACCTACTAACCTGCCGCGAGTGCTAAAAGGTAGAGGCAAACTGCAACGATCCACGGTCTGTGTGAGACCAAGCAATTGCTAATTGCTAATTGCTAATTGATGATTGCTAGTTTCTAATTGCTAATTTCTTATTTCTAATTTCCAAACTGCTATTAGAAGCCAGTTGTCCACGCACCGGGAGAAATACTCACCAAGATCGCAGTCTTTCCAGGGCCTAGCTGGTTTAGTGGCAGGTTCACTTGTGGAGTCCAATCACAAGCTCGGCACTTCATCAGTAAATCTCTAGCATAATATCGAACCCAGAATGGTGATGCCATCATAAAAAAACTAAAACAAAATGTGTCCCAAACCCTTTCATACAAGTCACAACTCCCCTTTCGCAACGCTGCAAGTCAAAGAACCGCCAATGCCCTTACATCAGAGTGCAGCTGTTGATATACCCCTGCTGGCACTGCTGCAGATATGAATCTTCAACTGCCGTGCCAGCAAGAACATCATGTTTGCGGACCAGTCCAGTCACTGTGATGCTTTGCTCGCCGTCAGGATGCCACCACTTCAGTCTCTGCAGAGGTACGCCCTCGTCTTCGTCAATGCTAATCTCCCACTTGCCCGACGTCACCGCAACCTCGCATTCGTCTCGGGGAAAATGGAACTCGGGGAGATACACCACTGTCGGAAACTTCTCGTCAGTCACCTTGGGTGCCCTGAGCTTCAGGTCGTACGCGCACCGTCGCAGATCAAAGCCGGCGGAGATAACTTCGCCGGCCACAACAGTGGCGGTGGGTCGGACAAAAGCTTCCGCAGCACGATATCCGGGTGCGTTCGTCAGTTCAGGATTATTGAGGGATGGCGTCGAGCTGATAGACGGGCTTGTCATTGAACGACGGAGATTCGCGGGGTTAACGCTATTCTCCTCGGGCAGGCTGACGTTTGAGTCAGAATACTTTGGCATGGCAGATGTCGGGGGAACAAGATCATCAAGCGAGAAAATGGACAGGTCTTCACCGTTCCAATTCTCGCCCCATTGATGCACGTTCTTGGCGCTATAGACCCATAGGCAGTGCCCCTCCATACCTGACCCCTCAGCGGCAAAGTAGTTGGCATCGAGTGCTGCAGTTTGGCTGCTATAGTCGCCCGTTTTATAGGCCTTCTTATCATCCATATCATAAGGAATGCCAAACTCGGTCAACAAACAAGGATGGTTTCCAGTGCGGTCGATTCCTTCTTGTCGAAGTGTTGCGAGCTGGTCCTTTAAGCAATTTCGAATAGCTGTCTCTCCGATCTTGATCGCAAATGCTGGGTGCAGGTACTTGCCACGCAAGACACCAACCACGTCGACGTTCCAAGTGCTATTCCAGTGCTTCGTCATCAATGTTATACCGTCGTAGTAATGGGGCGTGAAGACAAGTAGCTTGTCGTCATCTGGAGTATCTTTGATCTCTGGCGGAAGCTCCAGCGTCGGATACTGCATCAACATGATGCAGTCCTTGTGTATCGCCCTGCAAGCGGTTTTGTATTTACGCCAGAAGTCCATGAAATATGTGTTTGTGAATTCGGGATAGTCGATACTCCTGCCAGTCTCGGGGTTGTTGGCAAAGTAGTCCTTTCTCAGCAGTGTGTCGGTGGCGGGGTCCCAGACACCGTGCTGAGCCCAGACGCACTCTCCGAGTTTCCAACCAGGGTCTCGCTTCCAGCCGTACCTAGAGTCGTCATAGCCAACAGGTAGCCAGGCGATTTCGCCCTCGGGATCGACCAATTCCGTCCCTGTCTTATATGGTCCCAGACCACCCATATCCCAAGTGTCAACCTCGCAAGCTCGGCCCATGCCTGTGAGGAACGTCTGCCACATTGTTGGAGATGTACCCTTCTTGAGATGTTGAGCTTTGGGGATAATAGTCAGGTCTTGGTAGCCAATCATGCACTTGTTTGGCTCATTCAGACTCTCCCAGCCCACTACAACCTCGTCTTCGAGGTCACCGGCCTCATGTATGCGCTTGGCTAGGTGGGCGCAGGCGTTTATGAAATGGTTCTGCAGATAGTCCTGGATGTTTACCCCGTCGATGATACACTTGGGCGCAAAGTCTTTGCCAGCGAAAAACATGGTAAAAATGGTCCCGGAAGCGAGTCGAAAGTAATTTGTAGACCAAATCATCTTGGGGAACTGGCTTGGGTCTGGCCATGTGTTGTGTACGATGGCCGCTTGGGTTGTTGCGAAGCTTTCTGGGTTCAAACCACAAGCATAGATAGTCCACATTGGTGCGCCTGAGCCTCCTGTAAACCTCGACCAGACATCCTGATGCGGATCCATGAAGATGTAGAAGCCGAACGATTTGGCGACGCGCAGCACGTCAATCGTTTGCTGAATAAATTCTTCGTCATATTTTCCGGGACCAGCAGCCTCGAGCGCCTCCCATGTAAACAGATATCGAATAGTATTGAACCCATATCTCTTGAGACGGGCAAAGTGCGTTGCTGCTTCGTCTTTCGGGAACGGTCGGCTGTGGAAGGATACATTATCGCCGTCGAAGAAGTGCTCCCTAACGTGGGACGGCTGCTCGGGTTCGCTTGGGAGCTTTGAGTCGCCAGCGACATTAATACCACGAAGGATTACCTGGCGACCTTGTTTATCTCTAAACTGGCCGTCCTCGATGGTCAAACGGAATGCGGCCATTATTGGGCGCAGAGGGCGTCGCGGTCGCTCGCTACACCAGGTGTCGTGGTTGGTGGAGCGAAAGCGGATCGGAACGGTCGCGGCTCGAGTGTGCTCTTCGATTTGAGCACTTCGACGTTTATGAATTCGAAGTAAGAGTTCGCTGGAAACTGAATGATGACGATTGAGAGAAAGGCGAGCACAAGGAGAAGACGGAAGGAAGTATTGGTGGTATGAGTCGGAAGCTCGAGGTACCTGACCAAGAGTCCCCTCGGCGGTCCAGCGTGACGTGACCGCCTGAAGCACTCTGCGAGGCTGCTCCCTTTCCCCACTCCCAGTGGCGGGGTGGCCGAAGAGAGCGCTGAAGCTGCAGGCCAGAGGCCGACATCTCATCGCTGACAATCAGTTGTTTCATTGGTGTCTTCGTTTTTTTCCGGGCTCCACTCAGAGAGCTAGCAGAATACAAGAAGCCAACACGACCAGAATCCGATATACGCGCAAGCCGTCTTTCTCAGTAAAACGATCGCATACCACTTACTTGAACAGGCTAGCTGGATATCGGGAAGGAACAGATTACTTGCCTACCTCCAAGTAAAAATGCGTTGACACTGTAGTAGAGACCAGACGCCACTAAATCGGGGTTTGTTTGCAAAGGTCGCAGCGCATCCCCGACATGTTGTTTAATAGAATCAGTGAATTAAAAAGGGTATTGAAAAATATGATGATCAGTCAAAACAATTCATGGCATAAATTTTTGACATCCGTTCAACGAGGCATCAACATCACGGCGAGGTCTGGCGGGGAATCTCCGGGTAACCCCACTACAGCTCCCAAGCCTCCACGGCAACAGGCAAAACCTCACATTACCTCATCGTTCACTGCTCGCTGTGCTGTGCGTGGTCTGAGACCCAATCGATTCTAGAGATATTGAGCATTGCAGCCATCTTGAAAGCCCTCTACTGAACCAACAGACACAAAGATGCCTGTTGCCCCGGCATAACTTCGCCCCACGTCGCCCCCGCGATTCAGACTAGGCCTGGCAAACAAACGGTTTACCCGTGTCCTGCAACGCGAACCAGGCGAAATGTCAAGCTCAAAGGCTGCCTTGAAAGGCATAAATGATGCCGTTAGATCACAAAATTTTGATGACGCTATCGCAAAGTCCCAAGAGCTGCTGAAGAAGGACCCTAAAAACTACCAAGCGTAAGTTCGCTGCCTCGACCGCTGCTCGGGCTGTCCGTATCACTAAAAGAGTCTACAGAAATATATTTTTAGCGTTTGCCTTGGACAAAAAGGGAAGAACAGAAGATGCAGAAAAAGTCTACAAAGCAGCCACAGAGCTGCGACCCCAGGAAGGTCAAGCCTGGCAAGGTCTCATCAAGCTCTACGAGAAGCAAGGCGGGCAGAAGCTGGGAGAGTATCGGCATGCCGTCATCCAGCTCTCATATATTTTCCATGCAGCCAATGATGCATACAAAGCGCAGGATGTCGCAGACAAATTTGTCGATTTTGCCCGGGTTAGAGGAGATCGTCTGCAATACGCTGATGCGCTGTGGATCAGACTTCCAGAGAGCCCTCTCTACTCTATTCTCGAAGGCCGATTTCCTGCGCCAGCAAAAACTTACGAAACCATTGCCATGATTCTCGAGGAATTCGAGAAGAAGCGCATCAATACACTCATCGGAGAACGGAGAACTCGACTCGGAGCCAGACTGAACGAAGTGACGCTCGAAGTGAAGCGTGAAGTCTATGCACAAAGCGGATTGGAAAGCATATACCAACAGCTCATAAACTGGACAGCCGATGACGACCTGAGACGCACGTATGAAGAGAAACTTGTGCAACATTGCCATGACCGCCTCCTGACCCTTCCGGCTGGCGAACAAAAAGCTGCAGAGCTAGCTAAGGTGATTGGCCTTGCCAATGACATGGTCGTCATCAACCACCCTTTCCGGCTCGCTTGGGACATTGCCATCAACTGGCAAGACCACAAGGAAATTTCGGACTGGAGCGCAGATTTATTACACGGCTACTGCGCCCACTTCCCCGAAAGCGATCTGTACAAAGTCGTCACTGCTTTCCTGACTTCTCCTATATCACCGTTTCCAGCCGCCACTACTGCACAACAAAAGCCATCCGCCGATGAGTTGACTGACGACAGTGACGATGATGACGGCGGGGTTCCCACATCCGTGGTTCCGCTCACTGACGAAGATCGTATCATGATGATCACAGAAGGCATTGCAGGCATGGAGTCATCATTTGGATACAGACTTGTTGGCGAGTTCTTTCTTCACTACGGAGAATATGAGAGTACGGTCGAGTACATGCGAAAAGCGCTCCAGTACATCGCCAAAGACCAAGCCTTAAGCAGCTTCGACTTCACAAACACCACAGACGCGTACTCTCTCTGCCTGGCCACGTCACTCGTCTACTACCAGTCACCACGGCACCACGCTGAAGCAAAAGGTCTCTTTGAGGAGGTTTTAAGCCATGATGCCACCACCACGCGTGCCATGATCGGTGTGGGTCTTATATATGAGGAGGAGGAGGAGTATGACCAAGCTGTCGATTTCCTGGAGCGAGCTTTACAAAAAGATACCAAGAACATAAGAGTCAGGTCCGAGGCTGCATGGGTAAAAGCGCTCAAAGGTGATTACCAACCTGCGGCGGACGGGTTGCGCGACTGTCTAAACGCTCTGGATGTCAAGGAGCCAAACAAGGAACTCCTTGCCAATGCACAGTATAGATTGGGCTACTGTCTTTGGAACCTTGACACATCTCGCCAAGCGAGAAAGCAGCGCAAAGGAGAATGTGCTTACGCCTACTGGCTCGCAGCTCTGAACAATAATCTCGATCACGCACCATCCTACACCATGCTGGGAATCTTCTACAGCGACTATGCTAAAGACAAAAGACGTGCGCGTCGCTGCTTTCAAAAAGCTCTTGAGCTTTCATCTGCAGAAGTAGAATCTGCCAAGCGCCTCTCTCGTTCTTTTGCGGAGGACGGCGACTGGGACAGGGTTGAATTGGTCGCCCAGCGCGTGGTGGACTCTGGCAAAGTCAAGCCACCCCCAGGATCCAAGCGAAAGGGCATCAGTTGGCCATTTGCAGCTCTTGGAGTTGCCGAATTAAACAAGCATGAGTATCACAAAGCCATCGTATCCTTTCAGTCCGCACTTCGACTTGCGCCGGAAGATTACCATTGCTGGGTCGGTCTCGGCGAGAGCTACCACAATTCCGGAAGATACGTCGCCGCGACAAAGGCAATCATGAATGCCCAAAAACTTGAAGAGCAGTCAGACCAAGACATGTTGGCAGACTCTTGGTTCACGAAATTCATGCTTGGCAATATCAAGCGCGAACTGGGAGAATATGATGACGCCGTTGAATTGTATAGGTCGGTGATGAAGACGCATCCAGGCGAGGAAGGTGTCATCATCGCATTAATGCAGACCATGGTGGACAATGCACTGATTAGTGTCGAAAAGGGACAGTTTGGCAAGTCAATTGAGTTTGCCTCAGAAACAATCAAGTTTGCTTCAAAAGCGGAAGAAAATGTTGTGGCGACTTTCAACTATTGGAAGACTGTTGGTGACGCCTGTTCAGTGTTCACTTCTGTCCAGAGTCGTACTTCTGACTTTCCCTTGGAAGATATTCGAGCGATACTAGTCAAGGCTCCCATGGAAGCGTTCGAGATCAGCACCAATGTTGATAAAGTCAGCACGGACATTGTTTCGGCTCAAGGGCTGTATCCTGCGGATGAGAAAACCGGCGTCGAGTTGACCAGGTGCATCCAAGCTACAATATTGTGTCACAAGGTTGCTGTTCATGCTGTATCAAAAGATATTCATGCTCAAGCCGTTGCCATGTTCAACCTTGGCTGGGCCGAGTTCAGAGCGCACTCCTGCTTGCCAGCTCCCATGCGCAAGAAGTCAAGTAACTACCTCAAGGCGGCTATCAGATGCTTCAAAAGGGCTATTGAGCTCGAGGCTGGCAATGCCGACTTTTGGAACGCGTTGGGTGTAGTGACAAGCGAGGTTAACGGCGCCGTCTCGCAACACTCATTCGTGCGCAGCATCCACATTGACGAGCGCAGCCCAGTGGGATGGACAAACCTTGGGGCCCTCGCTCTCTTGTCTGGCGATTTTAAAGTGGCCAATGAAGCATTTACTAGAGCGCAGTCGACTGACCCCGACTACGCGCATGCATGGCTTGGTCAGGGCTTTGTCGCTCTTCTATACGGCGATGCCAAGGAAGCCCGTGCCCTGTTTACGCATGCAATGGATATTGCCGAGGCGTCGTCCCTGTCAGTTCGTCAGCAATACTCCTCGTCCATGTTTGATCACATTCTTGTCGGATCGGCGAATATCACAGTTGCTTCACTATTGCAGCCTGTGTTTGCGCTGAACCAAATCCGGAGCATGCGGCCGGAGGACTTTGCCTTTGGCCACCTCGCCAGCTTGTTCCTGGAACGCACCCACGACCATACCCGTGCCGTGGAGATTCTGGAGGCGATTTGCTTCAGCATAGAAGCGGACTATGAGCAGACAGAATCCCCGCTGAGCTTGGCGCGCTTCACTCTGGCGAGAATCGATCTCGCTCGCGCATACCTAGCGTCTAAATCGTATGGCAAGGCCATTGAATGCGGCGAGATGGCACTCGGCCTGAGCAGCGACGAGCAAGACAGTGAATTAACGAGAGAGCAACGCAAAAAGGCGAGACTCTCGGCGCATCTGACCGTCGGGCTAGCTCAGTTCTACGAGAAAGACTTCGACGAAGCCGAAAAGTGTTTTGAAGCCGCCCTTGAAGAATCTGACAACAATGCAGATGCGACCTGCTTGCTTGCACAAGTCTTGTGGGCTCAGGACACGGAGGACGCCAAGGAAAAGGCGCGCTCGTCGCTGTTCGAGGTCATCGGGGCACACCCTGAGCACGTGCAGAGCGTGCTGCTGCTGGGCGTGATTGGGCTGCTGGACGCGGACGAGGGCAGCGTGGAGGCGGTAGCCGAGGAGCTACAGGCCTTGCGCGCCAGCGACCGCGCAACGGACCGGGAGCAGGCGCAGATTGGCGAGGTGCTGCGGGCCATGGCGACGCTCGGCGCGGGCCGGACGGGTGCCGACGAGGCGCTCGCGCAGATGCAGACGGATGTGATGCTGCACCCGCACCTGCCGCATGGGTGGTCCGCGCTGGCGGTTGCGGCTAGCGACGCGCACGCGGCACAGACGTCGCTGAAGGTGGCGCGCAGGGGCATCCCCCCACGAGGACGGCTGAACGCGACTGACCTTGCGACGTCGTATGCGGGTACCGGTGGGGTCGCGGATGCGCAGACGGCGGCGGTCCTGGCGCCGTGGGAGACGGCAGGGTGGTCGGCGCTGAAGTGGGCGATGGAGGGAGTCTAAGAGGCGCCTCCATGCGTGTATTGAGAGGCTGCCGAGCATAGGTAACATCACATTGTCATAGAATAGAAGGGGTGCGTTGCCCTGCCATAGAAGGTATCAATATGCGATGAAATGAACATTTGTACAATCGGCCCATGAGGATCACTGTGCCTGGCTACTTGGGTATCAAGATTGCGCGCAACGCCATGTGAAAATAGCAACTTCCTTTCCCTCCTGAAAATGTAGTCTCATTGCGGCGGCCTGTCCGCTCCCGCGGCCGCCTTTAACCTGGCCAGTCGCCCGTTCATCCACTCCTCGTGCCACGCGTCCACCTTGCCGCCAAGCAACACCGTCCTGTCCGGCGTCATCAGCACCGACCCCCTCGCAACCAAAGTCCCCGCGCGCAGCAGCACCTTTTCCCCCATACACGTCCTCCCCACCCCAATCTTCTCCATACGCTTCGTCTCAACCGCGTAGACCATCGTGCCCCTACGGTCCTGCAGCACGAGCCGATGCACCGTGTTCTTGCCCGGCGCCCCTGGCCCGGCCGCGGCAGCGTCTTCGTTGCCATCATCGTCGTCGACGACGCGTACGACCTCGCGGCCGCGCGTCCGCTCACCGCGCGCGACCGCCTCTAGCTCCTCGACCTGCTCCCACCGGCTGAGGCTGATGTTCTCGACGTCGCGGACCTGTAGGTGGACGTCGCGCGAGAGCGTGCGGGCGGCGGTGCGTGCGTCGCCGACGTCGGCGGGCAGCGCGGGCATGGAGGGGCTGTCTAGGATGGTCGTGGAGGACAGGTCGCAGGCGAGGAGGCGCGCCTTGGCGGTGGCGAGCAGCGAGGCGGTGGGAGGGGGCGGCGTGCGCGCGGCGACGAGGCCGGCGAGGAAGTCGGTGGAAGCTGGGGGCAGGGATTGCGCGGCGAGGGAGGTCCGCAGCTGCTGGACAAGGTCCATGTTTCGGGGGTGCTAGGGGAGGTTCTATTTCAAGCGGTTCATTTGGCAAGGTTTGTAATTGGTGGTTGTTCCGGACGGATATAGTGGTGGATGCTGTTGCGCGTTTGTTGAGTTGACTGACACATTTTGGGCAGTGGAGAAGTATGCTTGTGCGCGATACTGTTGTTGGTTGCGCCCCAGCATTACGTGAATGTTGATTAGGCATCCACAAGGTAAATAAAAATCATTTCGCTAGAGCATAAAGCCATTTGCCTTATACATTTATTCTAGATCTACACTACTTTGAACATTTTGCCCAGCTTCCGAATCACTAGCCCAGTCCTTGTAACTACCTAGGGAGGGAGTACACCACGAGACTCTTGTATGTATTCCTCGCATCTGAGACAGTGAGAGACAGCAACGTCGGTCTCACGCACAAACACATCGCACAGAGATAATCTACAGAATGTCTTGATCCTTTGTCTCACCCTCGTTCCCTTCACAATCACCACTCTGACATTTTCCAGCACCGCAAAACTCGGGTCCCGTTCCGCAGAGTCCATGGACGCCGCAGCAATCTCCCCATTTGCCCGCGCACTTGCGGTCGGCGTGTTGGCTCCCACAAGTGCCGTCCGTCGTGTAATGCTTGTGACCGAAGCAGGCGCCCTCGTAGCAGACGCCACGCGCGCAATCATGGCTGGGAGGCGTTAGACCCTCGGGGGATGGACGGTTGGCGTTCGGCGTAGAAACAAAAGGGCAGAAAAGACTCACTCCGACTGGCCGCACCTCCAGGTTTCGGAGTTGCAGCACTGGCCGAGGGCAACGCCGCGACATGTCGCGTTGTTATGGGGAGGGCCGCAGAAGCCGTCGTGCGCCCGCAGCGGCTCCAGGTCTGCAAGCCATGTTTAGGTTACTGGTTGGGGGGGAAGGATTCCTCAGTCCGTCGCAGGGGGGAGGGGGCGGTTGGGCAGGCAAGGACTTACAACCCGTCACGCAATACGGTGTATTGTATTTTATGTTGGAGCAGTCACCGCTAAGGCTCGGGTTGAGCATCAACAGGTGCTCGACGGTTTTTGCGCCGTATCGCATGAGCGGCGCGCAGCGGTCGTCCGTCTCGTCGGTGACCATGCCGGTATAGCGACAGTTTACGTCACCGGCCTTGATGGCGTCGGGAAACAGATCCCAGTGAGATCCCCAGAGCATAGTCACTGGTGGACGGGGGTCGGCGTATTCGTGCACGATCCAGCGGCCTTGGTCATCCCAGCGGTACGGCTGGCACTCGTGGCAGGTCAGAGGGCCGATGATGATGCCAGTCACCGGCGCAATGGCTGCAATGCATGTGCCCAATTCGGTCACCATGGCGAGTGATCAATGCTGGTGAGAGTCAACATGGTGAATTATCCGAGAAAAAAAAAAGCCTGGAAATTGGCTGCTGCTGGTTCCTGGTGCTGGTCTCCATAACAAGGCTGAGGCTAACTTGAACGGAAAGGTGGCGACGACTTTGCTACTCTTTGAGTGACTGTGGGGTTTCTGTCATTTGGCAAATACTCGATCATTGTTATAAGCGGAAAGTCAAGTATCGCGTAGAATCCAGGTGATCAACCTTCTTCCGCGGTCAGGCCTGTTGTTGGGTTGACCGCCTGCATGCCCATGAAAGACAAGCCATTGCCAAGCTTTATGGGCAGCCCGATTCCCATGCAGTGCAACTCCTGATGAGCTGAAGAGCTCTTCCGAGGTGGAGAAGGGCTAGCTGAAGCTGTCGGGTTTATTCCCCTTTCTTGGATGCCATGAAGCAGCGGGTTGTCGAAGCACAAGGTTGAGTGGAAGGATCAAAAGCAGCCTTCATCGTGTCTGGCGCTAGTAACGGAGCACAGCTAATTTAATCTATTGTTAGGTAGGTACGACGTACCTTAATTATTTAATGTGCCTGATTACTTAGGCAGGCATAAAACCATCCCTGCAAGCTAGCCGTTTGCGAATTCAAACGGACAAGTGCCACCAAGACCTCCTCCACGTAATGGCCTGGTGCCAGATTCCCATGGATGGTCGTCCTGAACAACAGCCATCATACCAACGGCCAAATCACAGCAGCTTCGGTTCCCTCTTAACCATCAGCAATGGTGCCCGAGCGTGCCGTCCCTGGTAGCGGTGGCTTGCTCTAGACTGCAGCTTTCTCACTCCGTGCGCCAGGGCTGAAGCGACGGTCCCCAATCACAGTTCGCGTTCGATCCTGGGGTTGCAGCAAACAATGTGCTGACTGCGCCCGCAACAAATTCAATATACAATGCGGGGTAGTAATAGTTGCTTTGTTGGGGGATGACACGAAACTCCAGGCTGGGGAAGAGCTGTATAAGAAGGGGACGCGGGTGTGTCTTGCTTCCAGTCATCCTGCTCCCACCAGGCTAACCTCCTTAGCTTGAAGCGAGACGAGAAGCAGAAATAGAACATGGCCAAACAGGCAAGCGATGAAGGTCCCGCGCCAGTGGCTGCGGACCGATCTCGCGATGTCAAGGACCCCATCGAGCCCGCCACCGTGGAGCACTTTGATGAGGCCGATGATCCCAAGCTATCCAAGCCGGCGACGGCCTTTGATGTCCTTACGCACACAATTCATCTCCAAGATGACCCTACGCTGCCTGCCATTACTTTTCGCTCCATGCTGATTGGTAGGTAACAAAATTGCAACCTTTTGTCTGTCTACTGCTCACTGACACAACCACCCTAGGCCTCGGGCTCTCCGTCTTTGGCGGCGTGCTTTCCGGCATATTCTACTTCAAGCCGCAGACCGTGACGATCCCGGCCGTCTTCATCGCCGTCGTCGCCTTCCTCCTCGGCGAGGGCATGTCGCGGATCATCCCGCGCCGCGGCCGCCTCGGTCGCCTCCTCAACCCGAGGCCCTTCAACGTCAAGGAGCATCTGGCCGTGACCATCATGGCCAACGCGGCGAGCACGTCGGCGCTCGGCCTGCAGATCGTTAGCACGGAGCGCCTCTACTACGACCGGCGTAGCAGTGGCGCCCTCACCTTCTTCATGCTCATCTCCTCGCAGTGCCTCGGCTACGGCATGGCCGGCATGATGCGCCGCACCATGGTCTACCCGGCCGCCATGCTCTGGCCCGCCAACCTGCCCATCAACGCCATGTTGGAGCGTCTACACTCGCGCGCGCCCAGCAACCGCAAGCCCTTTCGCGTCTTCCTCTACGTCTTCATTGGCATCTTCTTCTGGGAGATTATCCCCCAGTGGATCTGTCCGCTGTTGACTGGCGTCAGCATCTTCTGCCTCGCCAACCGCACGAGCCCGATGTTTACCAACATCTTTGGCGGCGCCGAGGGCAACGAGGGCCTCGGCCTCTTTTCCCTCTGCTTCGACTGGCAGTACATCTCCGGCGGCCTCTCGCCGCTGTACTTTCCCGTCAGCAGTCTCATCAGCCAGGGCATCGGCATCACCGGCTGCATCATCCTCTTCACCGGCGTCTACTACAGCAACATATGGGACGCTAAGAAATTCCCATTCCTGTCGCAGGTCATCTTCTCCGACACGTCCACCGCCGGCAATGCTGTTCAGTGGAACCAGACGGCGGCCATTGGACCTGACGGTCGCGTCAACATGACGGCCGTCGACGAGCTCGGCCTGCCCAGCTTTGCTGCCAGCAACGTCCTCAACATCCTGCTAACCAACATGTGCATCGCCGCCGCCATTACGCACCTGATCCTCTGGTACCCGGCCGAGATCAAGGCCGCATTTAACTTCCTGAGCCCACGTCGTCTTCTGGCCAAGTTCAAGTCCGCAGCCAACCGCCTCGGCACTTCGTCTCGCGCTGATGCCGCCACTGGCAATGAAGCCAGCAGTGATGGCCACTCCGAGATGAACTACGATCCCCACTACCTCCTGATGCAAAACTACAAGGACTGCCCGGACTGGTGGTACGCGATCGTCCTTGTCCTCTCCGCCGCCGTTGCCCTCGTCGTCATCTATAAGAGCAACAGCACCCTCCCGTGGTGGGGGCTCCTCGTCGCCTGCCTCGTCGGCTACTGCCATCTGCTTGTCTTCGGCTCAATGCAGGGCATCACAGGCGTCAACTTCACCATCCAGTCCATCATCCAGATGATTGGCGGCTACATGCGGCCCGGCTTCCCCGTCGCCAACATGTACTTTTCGCTCTACAGCTACAACTCTCTCCTCCAGGGCACGCTGCTCGCCAAGGACCTCAAGCTCGCGCAGTATGGCCACCTCGCGCCGCGCATCACCTTTGCCATGCAGATGATTGGCACCGTCGTCGGCGCTGGCCTCAACTACGTCATGGCCAACAGTATCATTGACAACCAGGCCGACATCCTACGCAGCGTCCAGGGCACCAACATCTGGTCCGGTGCTATTACGCAGCAGTTCAACGCGCAGGCCGTCACGTTTGGCGGCTTCCCGCACGAGCTCTTTGACGTCGGCAGCCGGTACCAGTGGGTACCGCTCGCGACCTTGCTTGGCTTCCTTGTGCCGGTGCCGTTTTGGTACGCGCACCGCCGCTGGCCGCGCCTCGGCCTTGATCTCATCAACACGCCTGTCATCATGTTCTACCTCTGCTACCTCAACCTTGGCATCAACTCGTCCGTCATGACCTTTTTCATGGCTGGCTTCTTCGCCCAGTGGTACCTGCGCAGGAACCACCCCAACATCTTTGTCAAGTACAACTACCTGGTGTCGGCGGCGCTCGACGGTGGCACATCGGTCATGGTCTTTATTCTGTCTTTTGCTGTGTTGGGAGCGGCCAAGGCAGCCGTGGCATTCCGTAAGTACATGTTTTATGTCTGAAGAACGCCGACGTCGAACTCTGCTAATGAAAGAAAAAAAAAATAGCCAAGTATTGGGGCAATCCGGCTGACGGCCATATCGACTATTGCTACAAGTCTCCCTCTGAATAAGCCCCTCTGTCCTCTTGAAGACCCTGGTTGCAGGCTGACTCGCGCCAATACTGTTTGGCGATGAGACAGCGACGAGTTTCTGGAATGTAAATCTGTTAGCGTGTTAGTTTGTCCTATTTTGCGTTTGAATGGTAACTGGAATAAACCGTGCCCACAAACGTACCACATAATCGCCGGAATGAAGAGTATCATGAGCAAAACCATCATGGTCGCAAGCGCAACCGCTCCAGCGGTCACGACAGCGAGTCTGAGCATCGTCGCGTCTCAGGGTTCGGCTCTCGGACCCGAGAATTTTAGCGCCGTGATCAAAATCGTGGAGAAAGGGGGAGGGGGGGAAGATGTCAAGTTCAAAGTTGTCGGTATGTAGTGTAGGATCGAAGATAATTTTTTTCTAGGTTGCCCGCTGAGATTTTTTTTAATTTCCCTCAATTCAGGGGGGTCAGTCACGTAAACCACCCGTGCCACAATGCAGGAGGGCCGCGTTGTCACACCCGCCAAAACCGAGGCGCAGTCCGAGTAGGTAAGGCTGGGACGGCTTAGCATGCCGCATACCCGTACTTAGTGCGTGGCCCCATTGATCAACGTTCTGAGGCCACTAGTCAAGGTCCCAGATTGCCAAGCCGGCGAGGGCCGGTCTAGCGTGAGTAAAAGAAGTGTTGTTCGTTTCTACGATGAACTGGGTTTCTTGCAGTAGATAAAAAAAACCCCGATTTTTGATATGGTTCTGCGATGCCTGGTATAAAAAGCTCCTCAATTCTGATGATAGCGTACCAACCATCTTTGAACTTGTTTTGTAGCAAAATAAAATCCAATTCACCAGTCCTGAGCAATATGCATGACAAATAAACCAACCCCAAGAAACAGAGATGCGGGCCTTGAGCCATCCCCAATAAACACTTTTCGGCCATCCATTATCACCAAATATAGCTCCTTGGTCATCGTCAGCTTCATCTCAACGTCCCAAGCAAAAGTACACGTGTGTGTCTCTTCCCAGCATTCCCCCTTCTCTGTTTGCTGCTCTGCGGCCAATTCTGGACGATCCTTCTCCCCCCCTTGGCTGGTCTGGCTGGAGCTGTGCCTTGACAGGTCGTCTTTGAGGTAGTCCTCATCCAAGTCACTCGGACGCCAGATGGGCGGGTATATCCCAGAAAAGCCAGGTTTCGTTCCCTCCGCCCGTACGACCTCAACGGCATCCGTCCAAAGGTTGGGCGGCGAAGGCGTGACCATGCGGACACGCTCCTTTTCCCACTCCGATTGCGCCTCTCACCAAATCAAACTCTCGAACTGCGTGCCCTAGAGGTCTTACATCTTTAACCGCAGGCCCATTGGCGGTGCGGTGCCAGCAGCGTCGTACTCTTCCGCCAGAGGCAGACCCGTGAGCTCCCAGCTTCCGTCGTCGGTGATGATGTGGAGCTTCTACTGTCCCTCCATCTCTCACCACAACTTGTCGGTCAGTAGGAAGAGGCTCCATACTTTTTTGGCAGAGCCCTCCAGCACTCTCCCGCGAGCATCGAGTGGAGGGTACCAGGGCGCTCGTGGGGGTGGTGTGCTCTGGTGGCTGAAAGTTTCCAGAGGGCATTTGGCGCTTTGTATGCTGCCATTAGGACTGCTTTTTGCTAGGAGTACCATTAGCTCATCCTCTAGTTCTCTTCCAGGCGTGCTTTCATGGCCGCATCCTCCTCGTCAGGTTCCTTGAGCTTGTTGTCGTGCTCGTTGTCCGGCATTGTGTTTATGAGAGCGGATGTGTGAGAGCTTGCAGTCGGAGTTCGAGTTCGAGTTCGGGTTTAGGAGAGGCAGCGCGGGGAGTCGTGGTCGTGCTTGTGGAGGCTGGAGAGGATGAAGATTAGTGGTGCGTGAAGATGCGGGCGGCTTTCTATTTAACCCTGTTAAGTTTTCTTTTAGCGGCGTGCTGCCCTTGCCCCTCTTTTACGGCATACCTATTCTTTGTGGATATCTGCCTATCACTGGTACTGATTCACTGCCAGATATCGGTGCTATGTGAATTAGAACCATGCCACATAATCAGCCTACCTATCAATCTGGAAAACTATTGCCCGAATTAAACGGCAAACAGTAGTGTAATTGTGCATGTTGCTTCCGATTGCGCAGTGAAGGTTTGCTGATCTACAAGGCTCTACAATGAGAGCGCAACTAATCATAGGTACCTATTTTCGCGAATTTTTCACGTTTCGAGGAAAGTAGTAAAGAAAGTGTGGCGAGCGACAGCCGCTTCGCCCTGTTGATCCAGCGGCCCGACAGGCTAGCCTGGCCGACTCCATTGTTAGGCCTGGGGCCAGTGGCCACATGGCGCACGCAACTTAACGAATGAAACTTAACCAATACCACTAACGAATACACACACATTGACCCATCACATCCAACCTTGACAACACCCCCAAAGCCCCTTCACTTCACCAGCACCATTGATAGGTACCCACTGTTACACACACCGCGGGTACCGCCCGGGTGGCACCCCAGCACTATATGGAGCCACAAGGCACTACATGGCACCAAAGTACAGCATCTTTAAACGCCTCTATCTCCACCAATAGATCCTTAACAATAAATACATAAATTATAGCTAGTAGATAATTGATCAATATGGACTTTTGTGTTTTGTACGTTCGATAAAGAGGTATACTACTAGAGGAATAGGCGATCGAAGAGGCCGTATTTCTGTGCCGAGTGGTTGCCGTGTTGTGCCCTATGGTTGCCGTGAAGTGTCCAAGTTAGTAG
This sequence comes from Cordyceps cateniannulata, assembly GCA_028828415.1. NCBI lineage: Eukaryota > Fungi > Ascomycota > Sordariomycetes > Hypocreales > Cordycipitaceae > Cordyceps > Cordyceps cateniannulata. The sequence goes on along the minus strand of JAPHMX010000004.1, from coordinate 2,225,583 downwards.
GTACCACTCTACAAAATCACCCCTCGGTTTGGGGTTCAAGTGGGCTTGCCGTTACTAGCTCAGGCGATCCTTTCCTGTACCTCCTACCTGGGTGCCTGGTATATCGCGCCAACCTGCGCCCACCCACACTGTTATTCGACGGTACGAACAGGCCAGCCCCCTCACCGACAGCTCGAATTGAGGTCACGAAATGGGTGGTGGTGCCTGGGGTAGTGCTGCCAAAACGGCAGAATTCAACAGAGGGCTTTTCAGCCACAGTTTCGCATGGGAACATTACTAGGTACGTATGGATATGGTGAACCATCCTGGGTTCCCCGCGGATGGCGGGAGCTGGCGGGTCAAAGGTCATGCTGCCGTGCAGAATGGCTCTGCGAGCCAACTAGTGTACATTTTTTGTAATAAAGAAATGGCAAGAGGGTGTTGGCTGCAAAGAACTCGAGAGCATCCTCCGCTACGTGGCCCGAGTGTTGACCAAGTGTAACTGGATGACCGTCCTGCCATTCTTTCTGTGACGTGCGATGTAAGTAGGGCGGATGTCCCGAGGCGCATCCGGAGAACAGGACAGCAGCGGCGCGGCGCGGCAGTTGTGCATATCTGGTCCAATTCTAGTCCCTGTCCCTCGTCCTCGGGTACCGTCGCTCGGTAGCAACGTTTTTTTTTTCTCTTTTCTTTTTCTTTTTTTAGCTGTACTTTTTTGATCTCGCTTGCGCCACCATACCTTCTGCCATGTTGGCGTGCATATGGAACACCTGCAGCGGCTGTCTTGGTCCTATCCCACAATGTTGTGGGAGGAACAACAATCTTTTGAGGTTCCACAAACCTGCGCACTTGGGTCTCTTTAAATTGACCATCTTCACCCCCGTGTCTTTACCTTTCCAACTCTCCTGTCTACTCTGTTGCAAGCTGTCCCAATGGCCGACTCGACGCCTTCTGCGAGTACCCTCAGTACCGAGGCCATTATCGGCATCGTCGCTGTCATTTTTGCCGTTCCATCATTTGCTCGTGTACTATCCAAGTGGTGTCCGGCTGTACGACGTGCCACCGCACGCATGGGTTCGTCGTTCGCGAATGGTATGTCCTGACTGAACCTGTGATACGTTGTCTTGCAATTTTCATTGTACTTTTCTGTCGTGAACTCGAAACTTGCAGAAGAAGAAAAGACTCATGATTGTCGTACACAGGCGCCGTGATGAGGCCGAGAAATGGAGGCCAACATCTCCTGCCGCTCTACTCGCCCTCCACCACGGCCACCACCACCACCTCCTCCGCTGGTTCAGCGTACCATCCAAGCGACTATTTCAACGAGGCCGAGTATCAGCAGCGCAGATTGGTCATAACCTCCACGTATGAAGAGTCCATCCGCCGTTCATCACCTCAAACGAGATGGTAACCAGCGACGGGGTGTTTGGTCACACGCAAGACCTTTATACTTTAGACTGATGGAGCAATTGGACGACTATTACCAGAGTCTCGTCTCCTATGTAATTTTTAGATGTTAATTAGAGAATAAGTAGCAATATACGTACAATTTGATGTTTTTGTCGTTGTGACGAATGCTGTGATGACCTTTCAACTGCTGCTTGCTCGACGATCCCGGATCCTTGGCCAGTGCAATAGAAATGGAGTCTTGCTTGCCCTCCAATCGCAATTTTGACCTGCTTAGTTGGGGCAAAGGTGTGTGACACCTGCGACACCTTGAAGAGGTCTTGAGCGGATCAGGCTGCGTGTCAGCGCTTGCAGAAGCCACCGAGAGCCCCTTCTGCTCATGTCAACAGCCAGCATATTAAGGTATCCATTTACGGAGCTGCACATGATGTAGTGCATTTCTGTTCCATTGTTCTTGAGTTTCCGTGTTCCCTTAATTCAAAGCTCTTATCGGCGTAGAAGGTACAGTGAGTTGTGAACGTCATCTCGTCAACTGCTCATCAAAACACGAGCTGTTGTAAAAGGGTATTTGGCCATATCCAAATTAATTTCCTCCGATCGTTAATGCACAAGATACAGGCCACTCGGCGTTGCACGCTAGAAATCTATGCAAGAACGACGACTAGAGGTACAGGTGGGAAAGGAGCAGGAACCCAAACCCGCGGGAGCATGCCGTTTGCCTTCTTCCTTTGCTTTGGCGTGCAAAGAGGCGGCAAGAAAACGCTATTGGTCCACTCATTTCCCATCGGCTGGGCGGCGCAGTCTGTCCGAACGGGCTTGACCAGGGAGGGGTGGAGAGAAGAGAGGACTACGCCTCTGCAATGCATACGTTTTGGGTGACCAAGTCGAGCAACGGTTCTGCAGGGGAACACGGAACACGGAAACGTCGTACGCCTAGCGCCCATGGTCGAAGAAAAATTCTCTACGCCCTAATTGTATCCCAGTTTGTTGTCTCATGTAGCTACGAGAAGCACTTTTCTCTGCTTGAAGTCTGTGTGACTTGGCGAACCATACTTGCTGCAGCTGGAAAAGTCGACCCAGGACAGCAATTTGAAACTTTTTCACAACCCATCTTACACGTCTCTTTCTACACTGCACAGTCGGCACCGGGTATTGGTATTGCCCAATACCGCATGAATGTGGTACGCAGGGCGCAGCAAGAGACTGGCTTTGAGCTCACGCGGTGGGTGGAAACGCAAAGGTCACGGCTCGCAAGCCGATGCCAGGGACAGCTTCCGCTGCAGAGGCAGGAACACAGATGTGCGGTGGCGTGGTGTGTGTGGCAGCATTATGCGGCCGCAAGCATGCTAGCATGCCAGGTACATAGCGTGGGGAGGAGACGAGAAGCTGGCACATCGGGTGTGTATAACGTCCTTATAAAATCGGACAGAAGGGCGGGACTAAAGAAGGAAGAAGTCCTCATAAAGTAACAGACTTCAGCCGTGGTGGGTAGAGAATCATAGCAGAGCGAGCAATTAGGCACTATAGACCAGATTGTGAGCATGACACACACGTCAGAACCAAATGAGAACGACAACTATTCAAGGGCGATAGACTGTCTCTTGCTCTCTCGTCCGTTTGATGGACAACGCGAGCGCGAGTTTGCGTAGTCGTCGTCAATAGAAAGGTGGAAAAATGTGGGAAAGGAACAGTGATGGACATCGATGCCGCCCTTGTGTTCTCCAAAGCCACCTTGAAGAGGCAAGGAAAAAACGCACGTGTTGTCAATCTATCATGCTATTTTCCGTAGACCCTTGGCCAGCTGCAAGCGCGAAACTGTACCAGGCTAATCCTTCATCACCAGCGATCGACAGCTTTTCCCTCGTGGCGATGAAAAACTTCTTCGACTTCGCTGCTCATGAGCCAGTAGTCTCTTCAACTTCCTAATCTCGAAGCAAAATACCGCATTCGAGCGCTGGGCCATGGTGCGGCATGCTACCGCCCCATGTGTTTCGGTCCGCTGTCCCTCATAACGGTGGCCCCGTGCCATCTGATGTACCAGTAGCCGTAACCAGCCTCGATGTGATGGAGCAAGCAAAGCCGCCTTCCTCGACTTGCTATCCAGGACCGCACCGGCATCCGTGCGGACGGAGCACTGCTTGACCGCTCACACCACTGATGGGTGTACTGCTCCGTGGTACACCCCCGGCAGCGGCCCTCTATCTCATATGTTTGGCTCAAAACTTGGCACATCGCAAAGTGATGCTCATTTGTCCGAGTGACGCGCTACTGCATGGTGACCCCTGATCCGCTTAAGACCAGTCAACCTCGTTAGTTTCGATCTCAGGAAAGGGGGCGGGTGCGATGCCTGCCTTTCGCCTATTACCTAAAACCTGCAGTGGCGCTGCATCTTTCTTCTTCCCTAAACCTGCAGTGGCGTTGCATGTTTCTTCTTCCCAAAACCTGCAATGGCGCTGCATGTTTCATCTTTCTTTCTCCAGTTCTTCTTTTCGGCTCCTCATCTGCATACTTGACAGTTTAATTACCAGGCCCCTCCTCGTATTCCCCGTGGCCGTTACCGAGGGGGCGCAGCATCCGGGAGCACAGACAGGGCGGCCTGGTGGGCTCAGGATTTATACTGGCATTTTCAAAAGTAAAGATGGCGGCCAGGGTTGATATGCGAATTCCATGGTGGCTTGGCCATCATTGGAGGCGAAACAACATTCCTTTCTTCTTCTTCTTCTTCTGCTTCTTTATTTTAACTTTTACAGGCCAAGCAAGTAAGCAAGTTGCACGTGCGAGTTGAGTTTCGACTGGTTGAGATGTGTCCGAGGCACCAGTGCAGGCACACTTTGGCCATGTTCTAGTTTCCACTGTATTATTTTCTACCTTGGTTCTAGTCTGAATGTTCTCCTTGCTCTATAAAGCAGTGTAATTAAGTATAGAAATTCCCGACATATTAGTTGCGCGACATCTCGAAATGTCACCTCACTCGCCGAGATCAATGTTATTCTGTGCCTCCTCCTGCGATGAACAAAGACGCGAGGCAAGTTCCCGGTACATATCGACAATGATGAGCCGGCGCAGCTCGAAGAGTCTGATTTTTGTCGAAGCGTTTAGCGGCACACGGGTCAAGACGGGCGGCGGCCCAGGCTGCGCAGGCACCGCCTGCAACTCGGGTTGCTCCTCTGACCTGGTGCTTGGTATGACTTGCACTAGATGCGGGTTAGTTTCCGCAAGTATCTACAAAGATAAGTCGTGGAAGCGCCGAGACGATTCGACCAAGGCACCGTCAACGTACCCTCAACGTCCTGCGACGCGGCCAGCGCTTGGAGCGCGGATCGTCGGCACTTCCAGACAATAGCGACGGAAGGTGGGAGAGCAAGCCCGAGACCGACAATGGCAATGATGGCCTCCAAAGACAGATACATGATGAAGATGAACTGTTTATGGAAAGGAGGACAGTTCGCTTCCTAGGACGAGATGAAAAGGAGTGTGCGAAGAGATGGTTGAGTACCAGGGCAAAACGCTTGAGGCGTCCACCTGAGTAGGAGGAAGGAATTAAAAGTAAAAGATGACAGCAGTGGAATACATGGCCACTGTTGGAAAGGTATACAGGGAGAAAATCGAGAAAAATATGTGACAACAGGGCAATATGCTCGAGTTACGCCTGTGGTTACTCTGATCGTTTCTCCATGCACAGCACGGGTGAGCTGGCTGGTATTTATACCACCGTCCAAACAGAGTAGGCAACTGTAACATTGGGAACTCTCTCTCCTGCATAAAAAGCCGTCGTAAGACCCAGTCCGCAGAGGCAAGCATGATATTTCCGTTTTGGAACGCATCGGGAATTCACGCGTGCAACAAAACCGGCAAGAGACTCGCCCAGTATCGTCACTCTGCCCCCTGCCTCCAGCACCTCTGTCACAAGTACCAGCACAACTTCTTTCTTTTGCCTGTTTGCACCTCACTAACAACAGACGTGTGTGTGGTGGCGCTGGGCCAAGCTGACTGACTCGTCGCCTTGCGTCAAGCCACCAACGTATCTACGCATCGCTCCCCCGGTCCTTGTTTGTGATGTATGGCTTAACCGACTTTTTCGAATCGCCTCGTAATAATCGGAACTTTTTTTGACATGAGCCGTGCCTGGCCGCTAGAATCTTATTCGCCAGGCTGGTGTTGTTGATCCCGGTTGGCGGTCTCGCCGCCCACACTTGAGCACATTTTCTTGCGGCGCTTCAACTAGTTGGCAGAGGCGAGTGGTCGTGTGAAGGTCGGTGTAGCAATCTCTTACACATGATGAGTATTCTCATGGCATGCTAAAGCTCAATTCTCCTGGAGAGGCTCTCAGAAGCGTGCGATTCGGACGGAACCTTTATTATGACCCAAGGTCGGCGCTGTCGCGGGAACACGACACTCCGTCTCAGTCGTCCCCCAAGGTGATGTTCCGAAGTTCAAAGATAATATGCGCGAGCCCATGACCGACTGCTTTCCAGCGGCCTTGTATTAGCCCGACTCCTATTGGTCGATTCTGTCAGCCAATCCCCCGCCCAGCTGCACACCCTTTTCTCGTCGATATCAAGGCCCAGCCCTCCCACCCTCTCTCAGGTACGTTCATGCCCTATACCCAAAATGGGTATATCAATATTCGTGGTGAGGCTGTGATGTTTGTGAGCTCCTACTCAACAAAGCTACACCGTCGTGTCGTCGCTACAGCAGCCCGCGTCCGCAACTCATCGTTTGTCTTCCTCTCATGACGTAAATGAGGGACATTTGACCTCGCATGCGAAGATGTGGACGTCATTGACTTCAGTCAAGCATTGGTCCGTGGGCATGAGAGGAGGGACTGGGCTGGCCAGGCTGTGCACGGAGGAGGCACGGCCGGACAGTGTCATGATACACAGCACGGTAATTATTATTAGAAATCACGGCGTGATAGCATAGCTACCCAACACCTGCGCGATTTCTTTTATAGTCCTAGCAAGTGGCTCCAAATCCTTTTTTTTTCTTTCTCGTGTGAGACACCAAGCTCCTCAACAGGACATGTGAATATGCGACATCCCTCCGCCATCACATAAGGCGCACCACCCGGGGAGGCCGGAATGAAGGGCGAAACCATGAAAATGCTAGCGTTTCCCTCTGATTATCGCTTTGTGGCCATATATATCCGGTGATCACCGTGTTCCAGACTTGCTTGTGGTCCACACGAGCGCCCAGTTAGAACCGTTGGAAATGTCCTCCCACATTCTGCTCACGATCCTCAGCAGCCCTGGAATACCGGAGTGCATCGGGGGCGCACAACCTTGGTGAACGGAGGGGGTATATGCCTGGCTGACCACAGAGGTCGCACGACGAGTGACTCGCCCCCAACAAGGCGGACGTACAGATTACAGCCTCAGCTGTAGCCCATGTCGTGTCTCACCCGCAGAGTACCAGGCACCCCGGGAACGGTTGAGCAAACAGCGAGATGAGATGAGTAAAATCCATGTACAGGGCTAATTTTAGCCTTGTTATCTCTTCCGAAACACAAAAATGCATGGTATTTCTGCGCCAAAAAGGAGGAAAGAGAGCTCGGAGATGTCGTCTCCTCCCATCATCGTCGCATTTCCCAGGCTCCCAATGGAGCACTTAGGGTGAGTGTACTGCGATTGCGCATGCGGCTGGAGAAGGGCTTAAAAATATTATTGGTTCATTTTACCCATTAAATGCCGAGCTGTCAAACCCATCATACCGCTGCATGACCAAAGTTTGTGAAGCGCCACCTGCACAAGTCCACTTCGCACAGCAGCTGGCTACACGATATGGAGCTTTGTGATGGAATAGACTAGTGGCTTCTTCCTCAATTGTATTAATGTTCGTCGCAAAAAGCCAGCTGCACGAACCAATGCCCTGATCAGTCACAAGGAACGGGGATTGGGCCGGCTAACGACGGTGTTGTACTAGCAGGAGGGCGCGCGTGGTGATGCCCCTTGCAGGAGTCGACAAAAGAAAACTAAATGGCATTCTTATCATCATCCACACTTATGACGTGTATCTAGGGTGGTTGGTGTGTTTGATACGGCCAGCCTGCGTCCTTTGCCGCTCCGTTGTTGATGCACGGCTGAGACGGTTTTGTCTGATAGGACCACAAGGTGCCTCTAACAAGTGGTAGCTCTCCAATACGTCGTGAATTCATGTGATGGCTCAATTGACGAGATATTTCCCAGTAATGATACGAAAACGACCCATGGAACCCCTGTCGTGGCTTGCATGTTTGTCGTAGTTGTGGCAGCATGCACAAAACTTCTGGAACGGCGTCAGCTCAGCCTCGTTCTGAGACCTTTTCTTTTTCTTTTATCCCCGCGCCGTTGGAAGCTGTATCCGGCCAGAACCTTTTAATCGCAAGCTTTGAATTGTGCGTCATTGCTCCGGCATGTGCCAATGACATCTTGATGATCGCATTGGACGAGGCAGTGCAGGCGACATGTGCCGTCTCATTAATCTTTGAGATCCAGACCGCCAGCAGTCACTCCTTTGGTTGGGGCGGAACTCCCAGAGATTCAAAAGGGCCGAAGTGAAAGACAGCCACCCAGATGCGAGTTTGACGAAAAGGGGCCTGTCATCGACGCCACTGCGACGTGGCAGCGTCGAAAGAAAAGCCAAGTTTGGTTTTCTCGGCTAGAGGCGTGTGCGTGTGTGCCAGCGATCGACTAGCCACACCTTTTTTGGGCTCTCAGCTGAGAATCGCGGCGAGGCTCAGGCACAATCCCAAGCGATGCGCTCCCCGACTCGGGGCAATTGAGAGCCTTTCCAGAAATCCGGTGCCGACACGATCGCACCCGATACTTGTGACGTAGGAGGGTGTGAGACTTGCATGGCCAACCGCACGTACTTGGTACGCTTGAGACATTCCCCTCCGCAGACGCCCGCCCGTCTGCTGCCTATTATCACATGCGAATAAAAGGCAACCTACGTCGATCCAGGAAGCATCAACACGCGGCAGTTCAAGCGGCAACCTCATGACGAGACATGGTCCTGGCTCCTGTCACTCGTTTCGTTTCATGGCACACCAGGACGCAAAGCCCATCCGATACCCAAGGACCCATCCGCCTTTGTGCTCTGCGGAGCCCGATGTAACCATAGGTCGTTTCTTTTACTCTCTCGTATTCTATTGGTGTGACCTTGTGCGAGACTGGTTCAACCTTCCATCCGCGGACCACGGGCGCACCAGCCCATGTCAGCCGTCGGGTCGCACGAAGACCGGGGTTTTTTTGTTGAGTAGCATGTGAAAGAAGTTTTTGAAACTTTTGGAACTACTGGAGCTATCACCATGAAGTAAAAACGGACGTACTTGTGATTGATTGAAAACCACGACGCGATGAGCGACGGGAGGGGTGAAGTGTTAAAATGGGCAGGGGTGTCGATAAAATAAGGCCACCCCATGGGGTAACCCGTCTCCACCCAGATTCTTCCCGAACCCTGCTTAACTTAGCTTGAGAGATATAGTCGGGGATATATATAGTCAGGAACATAATAAGGCTAGACAAGGTTGTTAGTAAACGATAACTAGGTTCACATCACTGTCTTGATCGGCATACCAACAGCGGAATGGAAGTTTCCATACTGTCGTTCGAGTCGTAGGGGGGCACCTCTTGCCTGCAGCCATGCATATTACCATGAAAGCTCAGCAAATCTGTCCAGTTAAGAATAGTAAGCCAAAAGCTCTACTATTGCAGCTCCTATACTCCAATAATACAATCACGGCTACATAAGTGTTGGAATCAAGACATGCTTCTTAGCTGCTTTATAATCGAGTTGAATGCTCATCAACGCAGTCAGCCGCCGGTAGTCCAGTAGTTCCGGAGTTCAGCCCCAGACTCCGGGCGGCTACAGAGACAAATCGAATCCCGGATGGTCGCAGGATAGAATCGCTCCGGACAGCACGAACTCTAGCTATGATGGCCACTCTTTAGATAATATCAAAAACTTTGTCTCTTATAGTATCAAGTCGCTGCTGCTGTTTTCTTCAAAGTCTGCCACCAACGCAGCATGTTCGCTTAGTTTCCTAACCATCAGGCGCAGCAAATCTAAATCCGCAATAATCTGTCTCCAACTCCGGGGCTGTTGTAATAGTGCTTGCTGCGTGCTAGCAGGCCCCGACACGCCTGGTTTGACTCACACGCCCTTTTCCATCACCACTACTCATCTCTTTGACTTGAGTAACAGTGTGGCGATGCATATTTTCTTATTTAACGTGTTATTAGTGAGGGCGGGCGCCAATAAGGCCAATCAAGGCGGTGACGGGGGATCTGATGAGGTCACAGTCGCTGTAGACTGCTCAGCCTCTCGACAGGGGAAGAAGCGGCACAGACACGTACGAACACTGTGCCGCGTGTAACGTTTAAACAAACTGAACAAAGAAATTTCAGCCATCACATCACAACGAGTGCTGCCGCAAGGACCAGCTGTAGGCTGACTGGTCGGATGTTGAGGCCCAACATTTTGGGCAAAACATAATGGCCAGCGAAGTGAGAGAGGATAAGTCCCCCGTGCGTACTCAGTCGTTGAACCGCGTAGACTGCGATGAGGCACGGCTGTGTGCCCTCTAGAAGCTGGCACCGGGGAGAAGGCTATCCTTGTTCCGTGCAGGAGGAAGATTGAAGCTAGTTGTAGGACTCTATGCTAAATCCAGCAGTCCAGCATCACATATCACAATATAACAGAATAATTGCCCGGTGCGTCGTCCTTTTAACAAAGCGTGCCGCCGTGGCTGATTCTCTACGGCCAATCAGAGCACGAGAAGAATACCTTTTATCGTAGTGGGCTAGCCAGGGAATCTCAGTGGAGCTCCTCTGCTTGTGTTAAAGATATTCTTTTTTGTCCTTTCTTTCCTTCCTTGGAATACGAAGCCGTGCGACAGCATGTTGTAAGCTGCAGACACCTCCTTCTATTGGAGGCCTTGTCCACGTGTGCAGAGGCGACTTTACAAGCACCATGCCCATCCCATTCGTTGACCCTAGGTAGGGGCTGCCACGTAGGCTTTGCTCCAGGTAGCTGTCGGCAGCCTAACGTATGAATGGGCGGCCTATCGCTGGCCTTGGCCTTGGAAAGGCAGCCGACGGGTTGCCTTGGTGAGAAGGAGGGAGGGGAGATGCGTCCCTTGGTGCGACAACAGAAAAGCTTAGCCAGCAATACACCCAATCATTTACAGGACAATATTGGTTTGACAGTCAGAGGCGAGGCTACAACGGAGTAGCATCCATGGGAATAGCGCTGTCTCGGGGTACGTAGGGCTATCCCTGTCGCTGTCTTAACGGCTGACCGTAGACACTCAGTGGCCTTCTGACACTGTTGTATTGGGGGCATTTATTTTCCACATAGGGGCCAGTTTTAATTGTAGCCGTAGATAAATAATGGTCTATTGGGGCTTTCTGTATGAAATGATTATGAGACTAAATACAACCGATTCCCTCTCTCTTTCGTTTACATTAAATCCAGCCGTTCTGTTTTCCAATAAGTCTTCTTGAATATCTGTACTGTATCGATGTGGGAGTATTGAGTCCTTCAGTGGCATCAGCGCCCCCCCACAGATCAGCGTCATGTCGCAGCCTCTCGCGAGGCCAAGAGGAACGCGGGCTGTATTCCCAGTATAAGCGGCGATAACTAGGCGGTCTTATTAGACGTTCACATTGAGGGATATTCCTGTCAAGTGGGCGGGCTCTGGGGCTTCTAGAGCTGGCGGCTCGATCGGGCATGTTGGCTGGGCGTCCTCGACACTAACCACGCCCACTGAGACTTGGTTAGTTTCTTGTCCTTGCTATTTCCGTAGTGTAGAAATCAAAGGATATTGTCAATGTACTTTCGAGGTCTTCGCAGCGAGGCGTAGGTGTCGTGCCGAAAACCAGCACAAGCCGGCCTCTGCAGCAGAAGACGCCGCTGCCAACGATACTGACTGCGGCGACTACTTCGAGGCACAACATGAATGTTTCCATATCAATAGACATTTTTAGATGGTTTCTCGTTTAAAAAGAGATAGGAACTCTATTCTCAAGTGTAGGAGAGATCTGGTGTTTTGTTTTTGATAAGTGAAGAGAGGGATAGCAGGATGGGGGGGAAGATGGACTTATATAGGTTGCAGAGAATCACTTTGTGCAACCTTTCTTCTGATTTTGAGCAAAATCTAGCTTACGTCTTCGTACTTCCAGGCAGACTGAATTCGCAATAATGTGATTAATCTATTTCTGGCAAAGTGTCCAACTGACCTGTATTTATTGTCTTTTTATCATTTTTTAATAGCAAGAGCGTTGCACAAGCAAGAGGCGCAAGCTTTTGGTGCTCATATATGGGTCTTCTTGTTCTTTGTTTAACAACAGCACATGAGGCTGGCGCTCACTGCATTGCCTTGGTCCCTGGCGCGTGCCCGGCCAGGATTAGTACATGCTCAGATTGACGTGGCATAAGAGACTTTGCAAGAGTCATCGAATAGAAATTGCCTCTATTGCTCTTGTGTAACTTGCAGAGATGGCAGGGTGCATGTGAGAGAGTGTCGCCGCTGGAGCTGATGTGGCAACGACGGTCGCGGGCTTGGCCACCTGTAATTCGACATTTTTCATCAACCAAGGCAGCAGAGTCTGCCGTAAATATTCATTGATTTATTTTCTCGTCTTTGTGTGCTTTGATATCAATATTGAGGTAATCGTGTGTCTACTTGTGCGTGTGAATTTGTATTGCGCAGCAGCATTCCCACCACACTACGCAATTGGCTGGTAAAGGCAACGCTGCCACCCCCCCCCCCTCCATCCCTCTGGAGAGTTCTTCCCAAGTGCCGGTTATGACAGGACACCTCTAGAAAAGGCAGATTAATAGTACACCAGCTGAGCATTAAAAAACGATCTTGGCGTAGCTTGGCGGGTCGCTGGATGGTCAATTGTGACGACCTTGCTGATCATTCCGGCTAGGATGTGATAGGGAGACGCTAGCAAAAGCTGATGCTTGAGGTCTTTTGCAAAGATTCCCACAAAGTCTCACAGCCTACTGGGAGTACCTCACCCACCGCACGCACACCCACCTTCAACTTGGTACTTTCAGGCATTATGAGTGTGGCGAGTACTTGCAACTTTCCCTCTTCATTTTCAAAGAGAAATGCGTTACACGATTGGCTTTTTGGACGACAGACACCCACCGCCGCCTCCACCTGGGCGGGCGCGAAAGTGCCAGTCAGACAAGCCAAGTCACCCAGCGACGACCCCTTGCCGGCCGCGCTGGTGAAAGCCTGAGCGTCCCGTATTTGCCTGTATACGTTGACGCTAGTGCTGCTTTGGAAGTGGTCGCCGACCATCAGAGACTTTGTGCTCGTGGCCAACCCTGGTGGTTGCAGCGGCGAAGGGACAGGCTGAGACAGAGGGGAGAGGAGGGGGAGGGGACGCAGCCAGTATCTGTATCGTCTGGCCACCCATCTCAGCGTCCTACCCTACATGAATTAAGCAGATGCTTAATCCTCGGGCTTTTTCAACCTATTACGGCTCGGAAGTTGTATTTATTCGGGGTGTCGGCTACGGAGCTTCGGAAGCAGCCGTCAGACCTGCAGCGCCAAGCAGATCATCTCCGTTCCCTGAAATGGGAATTGGGTACAGAGGCATTGTTGTTATTTCCATGACATGTCAAAAAGCTACGCTTTCCATTCTATTTAGTATTTGTACATGCGGAAGCTCAGCACGACCGGTCATCAGCCCGTTTTGTCGATTTCTGGCCCCTTCTCCCATGCCAAGTCCACCGCACAAAATGACGCTCAAAAAGTCTACCGATTATCGTAACATTGCCCCACGATGGGAAAATAATAATTTTCTTGTTCATCGCGCGCCGAGACTTGTCGTTGAATTTACCTGCCACTATCCGGTTAGCGGGCGCTAAGTGGGGTAGCACGGCGGGGACCAGATCGGGGCTACCCGATGGGGGTTCCGTCTCATCAATGGCGGCCCCCACCAATAAAGGTATTAAGTTGCCAAGCGCGTCCTGTCGAGCAAGGATCAGATAGCCAACAAGGCAATGCTCAAACAGGGCCAAAGTTCAGGTGAGCGGAAAGTTAAGCCACGCATGCTGCCGAGTGTCGTATGAACGTCTATTGCTACTTGCTTCATCTCATCTTGAGCACAACGCCAAGTCAGATATGTGTTTCCCCAAATCTGGTGGCTAGCGGTGATACTGTGACACAGCGCCGCGGTAAACAGCCATATATACAGCACCCCACTCTTCGTCTCGAATTCGATTGGTGTTCGGCTCCGGGTGGCCGGCCGGGTCTGCAAAGAACGCTGCGCCGGAGAACGGCAACCAGGCGAGCCAACGGGAAATGCGTCGTGAAGGGTGCCCTAGGCGGAGTCAGCACCTAATATGCTATCGTGTAAATACACGGGGCCGCCCATAGCGGTGATACGAACAGTCCTCATTGGGACGTTGCCGCAAGGACCGGGGGCTAGCCCGGGCTCCACGGCCATACTTGCACAGCTTCCAAACAATCATCAGAGCGGAAGGGACGGCAAGACATGCGGCCACAATGCCAATGATGGCTTCCGGGGTGAGAGGCATGTTGTCAAAGTTGACGGATGCGGAGCGGCGGCAAGTGTAAGATGAAACGACGTTGCCACCGTGTATAGATGGGCGTGTTGCGTATAAATGCGCTGACCGACAAAAGGCCGCCAAAAAAGTAAAAAAAAAAGGGGGGGGGGGGGGGGGGGGGGGGGGGGGGGGGGGGGGGGGGGGGGGGGGGGGGTGAAATGACGGTAAAAGCAATCTTCCAATAAAAGAACTCGGTTGAATAGTTACAAGTGAGTTTAACTTGTTGTTATACTCCAGTGTTTTGTCGTAACTCAAGACGCTGGGCTAGTTCATGGCGGCTTTTTAACTACTTTTATTATAGAGGTTGGCACACCGTAACTTTTTTTTTTAATGCCGGACTCGGCAAGACTAGATTCAAAAAAATTGATGGATGCCGGCGTCGTGGTTTTGATTGGCTTGGTGCCGTCGCTGCGTCTCGTCCTTGATAGGCCTCGGCGGCGGGAGGGTGGGAGGGTACCTGATCGTGTGGGGAAGCTAAGACAGTGAGCTGAGCCGGTGTCGGGGAAGCAGAGTGAGACAGCCGCCTCATTGAAGGCAAAGTACAGATTGGGCAGGGAGGACTGTGTAACTTACTTCGTAGAGCATATAGCAGTGGGGTTTTTGGACCAAGGCAGCGAGGGCAAGCTTGTTCATGTGTTCTATTAATACGCTATGATGCAGGGATATATTTCATGACAATACACATTATGCCTGGGCTTTGCTCGTTGGCTAAACCCTATCTCCAATGATGGTGCGCCCCGGACTGTACGTTCGATAGACCTTCGGGATATCGTGAAGCAGATCCTTGATACACGGCAACGTAATAAAACTCCTTGCGCTCATGCAGTTGGTTTTGTGGGTATTGGTCCAAGTAGGGCCGCCCTGGCGCCCCGGCGAGAAAGGACGGCCGGGGAGCCGGATGCCAGCCATGGCTTGGCAACATTTGCTCTATAGAGGTTTACCGTCAGCGTTCCCATACCGCTCACGAGAAAGAGGGATGGACGCACTCTCAGCGTCGGGCGTGCGGGCGTCACGCTGCAGCGAGCGCCGCCACCGCCAGATGATGATAAGGCAGGCGGGAGGGCGAGGACGAGAGCGAGGATTCCAATAATGGCTTCTGTAGTGAGAGGCATGACTTGATATGCGGACTTTGACGCGGGGGCAGAGGTCGCGGAAAATGTGGGGGAACGGTAGGCAGCTTGAGCAATCCGGCTGTTTATGACGCCGGGGGACACGCTGTGGAGGGGCAAGCAGCGTTTGAACGAGAGAATAAATAGAAGCAACGAGAAAAAATAACAGGATAGGAAGATGACAAGAGTATAAAGGGATGGTGAACGTGTAAAATGTGAAGTGAAGATGCCCCTTGTGCCGGAAAAGAGGTGGCAAGGCAACGGGCGGTTGAGCTGGTAGAGAGGACTCTATATGGTCGTAAGTCTGAAGGTAGAGGATTCAGACCGCGAGCCAGCGGTCCGCAGGCACCTGGAGCTATAACTCTTGTAGCTCTATCCCCTTAGTTGTAGAGGTACACATCTTATACTAGGTACTACTCTGCGCTGCAGGTACTATGCTCAGCCGCAGCGGTGCGAAAAAAGGCAGTGTGCAAAGGGGGTGGGACGGGCCGCATGCAGCTACCTAACTCCCAGTACTGCAGTTTCGTAGCGGAACCGGCATTCTTTCCAAAGTTGGCAGCACATTCGGTGAAGACGCCTCGCGGTGGCATCCGCGCGAGCTTGGCATCAGGCGTTGCTGGCCGCTGCGGGTCAGGAAATCTAGATGAAGGAGGAATTTTCCGGACGACAGGCGTAGGTGGGCGCTGGGGAAGAACGCTTGCAATCCCGGTCGAGCCCTGCCTCTGCGTTGCGTGGCTGCGTAAAGTAGAGGAACTCCCGCCATCCCGCCCCCGGGGAGGCAGTTCCGTGAAAAAAGCAATGAGCCCTTTAGGGATGTGTTTCCGCGCTTCCGGATACATATCTAGAGACAGAGCACACAAGTGTTCTGGTACGATCAAGCAGTGTCATTAGGCAACAATAAAAATGGCACAAGCTCAGGCATATCTAAGCCCGACGTGTGTTTATATCATCAGACTCACTCATGGTATATGCCATCTACCCCAACGAGAGCAGCGCCAGAGTAATGATTTTCTTCACTTTTCTGGCGAAATATAATGTTTGCGTGCGTTTATGTGTGTATGCGTTTGTTTTATGTGTGCATGCGTGTGCGTTATGTGTGTTGATGCGCGTGTCCAATCCGCACAGCCTCATCTCGTCAGCGCGGTGGCATACTGTAAGACGCGTGGTTTGCCTCCGCCAATAACCACCAAGGGGGAGAAACAAGGCAAAGAAACGTGCAGCACGTTTATTGGACGTTTATTGGCACTTGGTTGCAGAGATGCGCGAGGCTCTCTGAGCAAAGTCAAGGCAGCGCCATGGCGGGATCGCAACCCCGGGGTGTAGGGCATCATGCCAAGCCGGCTGGAGACGGGAGGGGCCGCAGTTCGCAGAGCGCAAGTATCCTGTGCTGAGGTGTCCTGACGAACGGTGGTTATCGTCGCCAAAGTTTCGAGGTGGCTGGGCTGAGATGGAAGTTTGTCGACACGATACACTTGCTTCTGCTCATGAAGCTTCCTGCAACTCCAAGTATCTCGGCTGGGCTTCGTTCTACTGTCCCCGGTTAAGCAGGTCGCATGTCTCATTCCCCTTTCGAAAGTCTTTTCTGTCTTTTCCGTACATGGTTACAGCAGAAACAGCTGGGCCTGCACTAGATCAGGGAGGTATCCAGATGCGTCCGCCAGCCGCTCGTCGCCCATCATTTGCCATGCAGGCATTTTCCATGCAGGTTTCTTTCATGCAAGTTTTCTTTTCTCGCATACGACTGCCTTCTATGTAGATCATTTGTATGACCCTTCACAGTTTGATGTCCCTGTTTGGCACATGCAGCATCATGTGCATGCTCATGTGCTTGCAAAAGACAGCTGCCTGCCTGCCTGGTTGCTCACTTGAGTGCGGTGACGCCTCGTACGCCGGCCGCCAATCGCCAGATTCATAGCCCCATGCACGGATAGAACGGGCTCTTCCGCATGGTCGGCTCCCAACAGATGCAGAAGGGTAGGCACTTGGTACTCGGACCGCCTTTGCCGTAGCCTAGTCAAAAAGCAGGAGGCCAGCACAGCAAACGGAGCAAACACCGGAGATCTGGGGAGATAGGTGTCATCGTAGCGCGCACCTGCAGAAGAAGGTTAAAATGTTGACACGGTTCACGATATAGCAACCAGGTAGCTTCTTTTCCGCCAACTCTTTGAGAAGCAGCTGATAATTGACCATGGCCGATGCTATTTCTATTCGGTGATGTGGTGTGCAAGATTAACTGTCGGAGGCCACAGGGGATCCTAGAATACGGGAGCTTGGTGGGGCCTGCGCCCACCTGCCTGCGGTTTGACTCCAAAATGGCCAACTCCAGAGCAACTGCCCTTCTTCTTTCGTCATCCCAACCATTTTGCAAAAAAAGACACGACCTCTTGCATTTGCCCTCACCACACACATAGCCTCCGCCACAAATACCCCTCCGGATGCCAAACTTTTAATCCCCTTCCCGATTCGTGCGACCGCGCGCTCCCGACTTCCTCCTTTCTGCGCCTTCCCACCCACCACACACCATGTCCACCATTGCCAGTCCCCGTGATCCTTCCACGCCCATTCGGCGGGTGCCGTCCAATACCATCACCCCGACGTCCTCGAACCGGCCGTCCCTCGACGCCGCCCGCTCCGTCGTCACATCCCCCGTCAACAATGGCCCCCCGACGACAAACCTCCCCGTCGCCAAGCGCGCGAACCGCGCCGCCCTCCGCGAGTACTACAACCTGCGCAACGCTGCTGCTTCTGCTCCCCCGACGCCGCGCATCGGCGTCGAGCTGCCTGACTCCGAGGTTCCCGTCAGCGACATGGACATGCCCGCCTTCAATACGGACGAGTATGTGGCCAAGGTCGTCGCCGAGAGCTCTCTCGAGGATCTGCTGCGCCTCTACACCCGCGTCGTCGGCGAGGTGCGCGCTCTCGATGCCGAGAAGAAGGCCCTCGTCTACGACAACTACAGCAAGCTCATTGCCGCCACAGAAACCATCCGTAAAGTACGATACCAATACTATCCCCTCTACTTCATTCACCTCGCCCAAGTTGCCTTTGCTAACTTGGTCAACTCCCAGCTGCGATCCAACATGGACCCCCTCAACCCCATGGCCTCCACACTTAACCCGGCCATTGCCCAGATATACAGCCAGGCTGCCGACATTCGTGAAGCCCTGCGCGCCTCCATCCCCGCCCCCAACTCCGACGAGGCGAAGAAGCACGCCGCCGCGCAACAGCGAGCGCGCACCCGCGACCTCGCCGTTCACGTCTTAGCCACGCCGCCGCGTCTGCGCCGACTCGTTGCCGAGGGAAGACTCAACGAGGCCCAGCAGCAGTGGGAGCGCCCGCGGCGCCTCCTCCAGACGTGGGAGGACCGCGGCTTGGGCGGCGAGGAGGTCCGGGCATGCCTGGAGGCGGGCGACGCGGCGGTGGCGGCAAACAGCGACGAGCGAGCTTCCAACGACGGGATATCATCCAAGGATGATCGGACGTCAAGGGAAGGGCGGATATCCAAGGACGGACGAAATTCGACTTCATAAGGCCTGGGAAACCGGGAAGACCAGATACGAGAGCTTCCATGTACATGTACAACATTTACCATGACGCATACCATTTTCGAACAAGCATGTTATTTGACATTCAGTTCAATTTCATTCAAATCCATCTCTCGAATTCAATATGTGTTTAACATGCAACTATCCCCCGCTACGCCTCGTCCTGCACAACCCCTACAACTCCGTAACATCAACTACCGTAAAAGGGTCCTTGTCAAACTCGCTCAGCACCACCCTCGCCTCCGGCAATTCCGCCCGCAACCGCGCTTCGAGCGACGGTGCCAGCACCTGCTGCAGGTAGCTGCGCTCCGAGTTGCTGTGGAAGACTTGCACGAGCGTACGGCCCTGCTGGATGGCGCGTAGCGCCGAGTGGTGGCTCGTCTCGCCGACGACCAACAAGTCGACGTCCGCGCCCTTGAGCACGTCGTACCCGCTACCCGCGCAGACGCCGAAGCTGCGGATGCGCACATCCGCCGGGGCAGGCGCGCCCACCGGTGACGCAACCATGACGTGGCGCAGGCCGCCGAGCTGGTCCGCCAGACGCTTGAGAATCTCCGCGAGTGAGACGCCGCTATCGGTAAAGTTGGCAAGTGCGCCGTAGCCGGAGCCGGCATGGCTCTCGGGGGGCGCCTTGCATGGAACGGCAACGGAACGGGTGGTCGCGTGCGAGCCGGCAACGACGTCGGCGAGCCACGTGTTGAGGCCGTTGGGCGCGGCGTCAACGGCGGTATGGGGGCAGTACACGGCGATACCGGCGCGCATGAGCCGGATTAGCGTGGACTGCTGGGGGTCCTTGTCGGTAATGGACTTAAGGCCGGAGAAGATGAATGGATCTATAAATAGTCAGCACACGGTAAACAAGGGGCAAATGGTACCTAGGTGGGGGGTAGTGGACGAAGGAGGGACGCATACGGTAGCTGACAATGACGCTGGCGCCCTGCTCGATGGCGTCTATGGCGACTTGATAGGTTAGGTCATTGGTGACGAGCACGATGGGCTTCTTCTGGCTTGACTCTTGCTCGTGGTTGCCGACGAGCAGGCCAACATTATCCCATTCGCGGTCCGCAATTTCCTCTGGGTACCTGGGTCATAGTTAGACTTGGAAATACGATGAGTCATGGAGATATGAGGATTAAAAACTCACAAAGCCTGCATTGAATCGGCGACGAGCGTGGTAAACTTGGCCGGCTCAACCTGCCAGCCGCCCCACGCGCCTCCGTTCCCGGCAGCCGCCATGTCGTCAGGCGAAGCTCGTGCGACGGAACCGCTAAACGTCCTGCGTTCAGAAAATGCGCAGCGGGCAACCAATGGCCTGCCTGTGATGATGGGCGTTACGTGACGTCGGGCTGGGCTTTTGCAGATGGTGAAGCTTCTCCGAGAGATTGATAGCAAGTGTGCGCTACGAAACGCTCGCATGCCTAGCACGCTGCTGTGTCTGTTGATCAATGCAACAACGATGCCGTTTTGAGCCCCAATGAGAATAAGAAAAAGGAGAATCGTCAATGTTCAAGATGAAGCCAGATGAAAGTGCCACTGGCAAGCTTGGAGTGATGTCAACGCTAACAGTGCAAAGCTCCACCACCAACTGAAAAACTCACACTGTGCCCAAAATGCAGCGCGGCCACACTGTACCACCCGCGGCCGCACCACCCAAACAGCGAATGCGCATCTAATCAATCGCATCGTTTTGACCAGGGTTTTGGGGGTCTTACACACGACCGCACGCGACACAAAGTTATCAAACATGGCGCAAATAACAGACGCCAGCATGCGCGAGCTCATCACCCAGCGTCTCGGCGCCGTGCACGTCGAGGTTGCCGACATGTCTGGTACGTTTTGTCCCTCTGTCATGACTCAATGATGAGCCACGAGGCTCCCACCGCTTCCACGCCAACCCTTCTCTGCCATTTGTCTTTTTTTTCCAATCCCTGTCTTTTCCTTTCTGGCAACAACGCTGACCTATTGCTGTGTTAAGGCGGCTGCGGCCAGGCATTCACCTCGCTCATCGTCTCCCCGCAGTTCCAGGGCCTCACCTCGCTCAAGCGCCACCGCCTCGTCAACGCCGCGCTGCGCGACGAGATCGCGGCCATCCACGCGTGGACCGCAAAGTGCCAGACGCCCGAGGAGTGGGAGCGCGCGCGTGCCACGGCGGCGCCGCCCACGCTCGGCACTGTCGGAGGGCAGGTTGAGGGCACGGCTCAGTAGGCGGATGGGGGTTGACCACCACAGCGTGGACGGCTGGCGGTGATGGCGAATTTGGCATGATACCTAGGATATGAATGATTTTTTTTTTGGACGGAAACGGATGTTACGAATTATAGAGCCTTCTCACGGAGAATCGGGGCAGTTGGGCTTCAGCAGTCCTTGACTATTAAAAAGTTTTAATCTTCCTTTTTGAAAGTGAAAAAGTATCTGTCTTGGCATAAACTACTCCATATAAACCAAGCGCACTTGGTAATTGCCCCATCACATGTTTTTATCAGAACCATCATATATCTACAGCAAGCCCAAAAGGTCATCGCTCGCCCCCTGCTGCTGCTGCTGCTGCTGCTGCTGCTGCTGCTGCGGTTGCGACGAGCTACCCTGCGCGTTCTGCAGCTGCATCGCAGCCGGCAAAGGGTCACTGGCCGGTGCACCAAAGCTCATCCCCTCGAAGCCACTCATCAGGTCGTTCATGCCGCTACTACCACCAGCAGAAGCCTGACTGGCGGCGCTGCTCTGCGCCGGTGGCGCGTCAAACATGCTCATCATGTCCGCCATGGCACCCGAGGCCGCGCCGGCCGCGGGGCTAGCCACGCGGTCGGGCGTCTCCGAGGCGCTACCGTGTTCGCGCGAGGCTGGCGCCGCGCCGTCAAAGTCAATGTCCAGCAGGTTCTCAATGTTGCTCTGCGCTCCGCTGTCGCCGTTGGCCGCCGCGACAGAGGCCGCGATGGGGTTCTCGGCTGCGTTTTGGCGCTGCTCTTGGATGGCTGCTCGTTGGATCTCGTCGGCGCCGAAGCGGCCTTTGCCGACAAATGACTCGGGGGGCCTGTGGTAGACGGACGCCAGTGTAGACAGTTCCATCAGCAGTTGTTCCAGCAGAGCCGGTGGCAGACTCGTCATTGTTGTCGTAATGGTGGGCTTTTGTGAGAGAATAATGTTCTGCATCTTGTTAGCTTGGCCTCAGTGACAATCGATGGATGCTCTACACATACCTTGGCAACGTCCAGGTCGCCAGAAAGCAGTCGCCAGTACACGTATGCTCTGTCGCGAATATCGGGATTGTCGTTTTCCACAGTAGCAGCTTGCAG
Organism: Cordyceps cateniannulata; assembly: GCA_028828415.1. NCBI lineage: Eukaryota > Fungi > Ascomycota > Sordariomycetes > Hypocreales > Cordycipitaceae > Cordyceps > Cordyceps cateniannulata. Next base: position 2,203,683 of record JAPHMX010000004.1, on the reverse strand, counting down.
TACCTTTTGAACAAGGTTCTGGCTGTTGCTCGGCTTCTTCAAGAACAGCTTGACGACAGCCGTCAATATTTGCAGTTGGGTCTGGTCTCGTGTCAATGTTCATTCTTCAAACGTAGCATGGATGCCATACCTGAGTGAACTCCTCCATAAAACCGTCGACAAAGCTTTCCAGGATCTGGTCGGCGTTGTTTATCTTCTCAGCGTACTCTCCAACGATCCAGATCAGAGATCCGCGAGCTTCCGGCTCATCCAGGTCGTCAATGTACTTGCAAAGTGTGGGTATAACGCCTTCGTAGCCGGGGTACTTGCGCAGAATGTCTTTGATCACAACGACCGCTTCTTGCACGACATAGTTGACCTTTGTGGAGATCAAGTCCTCCAACGCCTCCACGCACTTGGCGCTGGCATTCTCAATCTTGATGGCGACTTGGCCGATAGCCTTGACAGCTCGGCGAACGAAGTCCATGTCGACTTCCAGTGCATATTCCTTGAGCTCGGAGAGGAGCTGCTCGTAGTTCTTTTCGTTCGCTATTCTGACCATAATCTCGAGCTTCTGGAGTTTGACATATGGAGGATCGTTGTATTTGCAGAAGAAGACGCGCAGCTCCTTGCTGAGGATATCGGGCTTGGCTTGGAGCAGGAGATCAATGTTCCTCAGAGCAACATATTGGACTTCGGGCGCTGAGGCAACGAGCGTAACTAGGTCATGTTAGTAATTGTCGTAGTAAGAGTGCTGGCCGAGCGTACCTAGAGGAGGGGCCATTTTCTTGAGGTATGAGCCCACAAGTTCGGGGTTTATCGACCTCATGTGCGTAAAGACGACCTTGATGGCAGCGAGGACGACGCTGGGGTTGACGTGCTGGAACTGAGGTGCAACTCTCTCGCAAATGTGCTCCGACTCTTTGACGTCGGTAGCAGAATAGGCCGCCAGGGTGCTCAGGATCGTCACGCGGCCCCATTCCGTGCACTCGTTGAGGGCGAGCATCAGCTTCTTCAGCGTCGCCGGCGTGATGATGAGCGCGCTTGTCTCAGGCGCCGTCTCAGCAATCTCAGAGAGCGCCTGGACCGAGTTGGCGACCACCATGGGGTTGGGGTCGCCAATCATCTCCTGCAGCGTCTCGAGGAACCCGTTTTCGATGCACATGGAGGGGTTCAGGTCGAACAGCTTGGCGACGCAGATGGCGGCAGTTTTGCGAACGTATGGCGACTCGTCTCGTAACGTTTTGCGCAGCGGCTCTTCCATGTAGTCGACCATTTTATCGACACGGATACAGCCCATGGTGCGGATAGCCAGCGCTCTGACTAGCGGGTTCGGATCTTCAGAGTCTTGTACGAATGTGTTGACGGCGAGAATGCAGAGGTCGGGATGCGATTTCGCATAGTTCCTAATAGTATTGTCAGAGCACATCCAACAAGCGCCGATATGTAGGCCCTTGGACACAATCCGTCTGCCACCTTCATCTACTCACATCAGATACAGGTAGACCAGCTTCTTCTGGTCCAGGTCGGCCGTCGCGATATTCTTGAGCACATCGGGGAACAGGGCGGAGACGTCCTTGCCCAACGTCATGGCCATGATGGTCTTTTGGATCGACTCCTTGCGCTCGTAGGCATACTGTGACACGAGGCCAGCCCGTAACTCAAACGTCTCTCCCTTTCGAGGCGGCGCAAAGGCGCCCCGAATGCGGTTTACCGCCATGGTTGCGATGTTAAGGCGACAAGGAGGGGCAGCGAGGACAGCGAAGTCGGTGGAGTCGTTGGCAGGGCCGAGGGTTACGGTATCGAAGGATCCCTAGCGAGCGAAACAAAGACGCCTCAGCTAGCGAATTGGCGGAGATGGATTTCTGTCTGACGGCGCGCAAATCGTGGAAGCAAAGCCTTCGCCACACGTGTACCTTGGAGATCTTGAAGTTCAGGTAGCAGCTCCAGTGCGAGTGGCGCTTATCCGGCTTCCCCTACTATTTGGCTTTGCGTGGTGGAGCGGCCAAGCCAATAGCGGACTGCTGCCATTTTATCCACCACAGCTTAGTCAGGCTTGAGGATGACATCTCCTTTAAACACAGTACGGACGAGTTTGGTAGAAGTCTCATCAAGGCATGATTGCCTCGTGAGGAGTCATGGTATGTTGCTTGTATTTTCTTATTTATCGTCCTAACACGCGATAGGCCAACTTTCCCAACCTGCGGCGGCTCTTTATCGAATCCCGCACCGACGACGAGGAGCGTGATATTTCACGAAAAGCCGTCAGTATCAGTGTAGAGCATGTAGTATTCTTAACTAATTCCCCTCCAGTTCTATAATGCCGTATTGTTTATGGGATCGGTGGCCATTTTCAGCCTCATTGCTCAAAAGCTCAACGCCGGCAAATGACGGCGCCACCTTCAATCAGCCACCCAGCCTAATGTACAACATGTGTTCTACTATATCTAGCTTTCGGAGTACTTAAATCATCAAAATTATTCGGCATCTTCGTCTTCTTCCACGGGATTGACCTTGCCCGCAGTGCTTGCCGACGCCTCTTGTTTCCGCCACAGCCCCGCGAGAAACTCATTCGTGCTCGCTTCCTCTATGCTTTTGTCGTCCCGCTTCTTCAAAAATCTCGGGAATCGCAAACTCAATCCCCTCTCGTCACTCACTAGCCCAATCGCTGCAGTATACGTGGGACTCAGCGTTATGTCCGCAAATGCCATCTCCCATACTTCCTGCGGCTCGAACCAGACGTCCGGCATGGGACCCGAATATTCGATGAAGCTGGGCATCTGCAATCGCGTATTCTTTGGCTCTCCGGTTTCCGATCCCTCGTCATAAAAGGCCTTGTTCGCCTTATAAAATACGTCGGTAAACCCAGAGATGCATTTGCAGACAGCCTCAAGGCTCCCCGACTCTTCGTTCCTCACAGCCAGTAAGATGGGAGACCACCACTTGGCCTTGCGACCCTGGCCGTGCCAACCCGCAATAGGAATCAGATCCAATGTGTCAAAGCTCGAGCTATAATCCTTCTTGACTTTAAGCCAAGAATCGAGTCGTTTGTCTGGCTCATAGGTCGCCAGCAACGCCTTGCGTCTCGACTTTTTCTTGGATGGCACATTCGACTCTCCTTCCTCGTGTTTCGTATTCGCTTTTGACTTGAATTTCGACTTCGGCATCTGCAGCTTTTCCTCCTCTTTCATGTCACCCTCCTCCCCTCCAAGATACGCTACATCAGGTAGATTATCCAAAATTTTCACCATTATGCCCTCGCATTTGCTTTCTGTCGCCGACTTGAAGAAGCTCAGCACCGTCTCTGATTCGGCCGACGTAGCATCCAGGCTCTTGACCCAAGTAAAGCGGTTGGGCACTTCGGTGAACAGGGACCGCAACAGCTCGCGCCTCTCTCGAAATGACCGATTCAGCAGCGACTGTCCGTTTAAGTACATCAGATCAAACGAGAAAAGACAGACTTGGACAGTAATGCTCCCAATTTCGACGTCCTTGCGAGCTCGATTCGTAAGAGCCTGAAAGTTCTTCAGTTCACCACTGGCGCTATCGACAGCAACGACCTCCCCCTCCATAATGAAGCTTGATACACCGTCTCCCCGTATTTTTGGTACCAGGTCCACCAAGTCTGGGTACTTGTCCGTCATCAGCTCGAGATGTCGGGAGAAGATGGAAACTTTGCCGTTTTCATCGCAATGTACCTGTGCTCGCTGTCCGTCATACTTGTATTCACAGGTGAAATCGCGGCTTTGCAGCTTCGTGAGCATTTCTGAAAGGTCTCTTGTAATGCTTCCCAGCATGGGTCGAAGCGGGATATGAAGAGCTAGTCCACATCGGACCAGAAGTTCCTCACACACGCCAATGTCCAGGAGATTCGGAATCAGGTCATTGTAGTTCGGACGCTTCGCAAAACAGGCTTTGACAATTTCCTCCGCCTTGGCCCACACCTCTGCGAGTTCTTCCTTCTTCAGCTTTGCTAACGCGGGTGTATTTCGTGTCTCATACTCTGCTTTTGTTGGTTTGGAGAGGAGAAATGCTCTGGAAAGTGCGATGAGCATTGTCGTCTTGACCGCGCCAATTCGAAGATGTTGGCAAAGTGTCCGCACTATGAATCGACTCTCCTCACCACCACGAGCATCCTGCAACAGGCGATCGACGATCCGCTGCTTCACTTCGTTGCTGCCTTGCCCCTGCGTCGTGGCAATTTTGGCTAGGGACCGATACACCCCTTTGATAGACAGCGACTTAGGCTTCCTTAGCGTAAAGCTTTGTTTCTTTTTTGCCTCGAACGCTACGTCGCCCGCATCGCCATACTTATCGTACAACGTCTTGAGCGATCGGTTATCGAGGCCACAGACTTGCCTCAGAGCCTTGGAGATAGCTGATCCGCCTAGGCCCAGCTCCATTGATATATATGCCGGCGAGATGGAATTTGTCGCCAGCCACACCTACTACATGTTAATAAACGTCCGCAAATATATGTGCGTGTGGTCCGTACAGCTGGTAGAAGACTCTCCGGGTCACCTTCGATCAGTATTCGCAGACAGTTGACAAGCGTGTCCACAATCTTGATACGGCTCGCTGTCCCGCTCACAAGAACAAAGCATCGAGTCAGCAACGCGTAAGATGCGTTGCCGCCATCTTTGGACCAGTGCTGCTTGAGCTGCTCAATGTACTTGGATGGCTCAAATTTAAGCGGGGTTTCATCCAATGGCAAAGATATTGTGACACCATCTTCGTCCATACCCGTAGATTGAAGTGCGAGAGTCTTCTTTCCGCCATTTTTGGCGGCGGGGGCAAGCCGGTCGGGTGCATCAGTGCGTTGGTCCGTCCGGGTTTCCAGGTCCCCAGTTTCGTCAACATCGCCTTTTGCTGGATTCTCAGCAGAAGACGGCTCTTGGGTGTTGAGCTGCGTCGCCTCCTTATCCCACTGGGCCTGGAGCTTGCGAGCGAGCTCCTCGTCGGTCATAGCTGTCTCATCGCCATCAAGCCGGGGGCTGCTTGCGGCAGCAGAAGAGCTACCACCGTCTTGCTTTTGCTTCGAAAAGAAGTACTCTAGTCCTTTGGACTGTGGCTTTTCACTTTTCGCGGCATTGTTCAGCTTCCTCTTCTTTGCCGGGCTCGACATGTTAACAGCCAACCAGACGTGCCAGCGCGGCGGGCGGGTTTCGGCGGTTTGCGTGATTCTGTCCAATCTTTCAATGTTTCACATGTTTCCAAACATCACCAAGCCATATTTTTCCAGAATCAGCTGCGGTATCCAGAGTCACCATCGGCCACGATTCACGCGGTAAGATCAACTATGTACATGGTCGTTGGTGATGACATCGATTGACACCAAAGCACGTGACCCGTCCCCAGCAATTACCGCTAAGCCTAGTAGGGTCGCCCACAAGAAACTTGCAGTTTGAATTCTTCTCGCCCAAAAAAGCCCCACCATCGTGGTTCTTGCTGTCGACATCCCCTCGTTCCCGTCCACGAAACCAGCCCAACATGAACAGCGAAGATCCGCCCGAGAGACCGGAGTATGTCTCCTCCATCATCAGCGGCCTCGAACGCTACAACCCCGAGGCTGTCGGCACCCTGGAGAACTACCTCCAGGAGCAGTGCGAACAAAAATATACCGACTGCAATGCTAACCGGACACTGCTGAAATTGTGAGTGCATTTTCGCGCACGACGCGTTCCCCCGAGTCATTTGCTTTCCCCTGTGTTTAAATGATGACTATATTCAACGTTTCCTATTATCCTGACTGTGACGGGTCATCAGCCTGTCATGAATGACGTGAACTGTGTGTTGTCTGAAATCATACCAACTGTTTCTCCTTCCACGAACTCTGCATTTCCAACATTGAAGAGGCATTCCCATCGCTAACACACGAATTTCGCACAATTTAGGTACCAGCTTAACCCCGACCGCATGAAGGATGAGGTCGTCACCAACATCCTCGTCAAGGCCATGACGCAGTTCCCCTCCCCGCAGTTCTCCCTCGCGCTGCACCTCATCAACCCCTCCGCCGCCGCCACCGGCGAGCTCGCCGAGGCCATGACCAAGCTGCGCTCGCTCAACGGCCAGCTCGAGGGTGCGCAGTACGCCGACTTTTGGGCGGACCTGGACGGCGACGACCTCTGCGCCGACCTCATCGCCGACATTGCCGGCTTCGAGGACGCGGTCCGCCAGCGCATCGCCTCGCTCGTCGCGCAGGCTTTCCGCGCTGTCGACGTTGCGCACCTCGAGGGCTGGCTCGGTCTGAACCAGGACAAGACGCGCAAGTTTGTCACCGAGGTGGTCGGCTGGACGGTAGATGAGGACGGTGTGATTCAGGTCCCGGCCAACCCGGACAACGAGGCCAAGAAGGCGGAGATTAGAGAGGACGTCAACATTGAGCAGTTTTCCAGGGTCATTCGACGCACCTGGGAGGAGACTGTATAAAGTGTGCGCCGGAGGGGGGGGTTGCGTGGGAACTTTTTATAAAAAGAGACGAAAGGACATTGACATATCTTACGACATTAGGGAGAGTTGACGTGTTTCATGCGGTGGCATGCGGTGGGACGGGCCTGAGCTCTGGCGTTTTTCAACAGGACATTTCATGGTTTAAAAAAGTGAAAGCGAATACATCTAGATCTTAGAGTTGCTTGGAGCAACAAATTCGATCCGAAAAAAAAATCAAAAGTTGTAAACCACTTGTCATGTCTCGTTTCTCATATGCAGTGTGTATTAATTCGTTTTCATTCCCGTCTATCATAATTCTTGTGTATCTCAAGTTGCTGAATTCATCCACAACCAACTCCTTTTCCTTGTCCAGTGTTCATGGCTCTCTCTCATGATTCATATGTATATCAGCTCATTTATGCATCCATCGCCAACCTCCACTTCATTTCTTCCCCCCGTCCTCCTCCCACTGCACGCCCGCCCACTCCTCCAAATACCCAGCCTCCTCCTCCTCCAAGTACCCCGGCACACAATCCCGCTCGCACACGCCCACCACCACCGTGCACCACTCCATGCCCTCTGCACCCTCCTCCTCTACTTCAAGCTCCGTAATAGCGTGCGGCGTCAGCTGCACCTCAAACGTCCTACGCCCGCCGCACCCACCGCACCGCGGCATTCCCTTGCCGCCCATCAGCAAGGCGCGGCCGACGGCATCCGTCTTGGAGCACAGCAGCGGCGCGCCGGCGAACTCGTACCGGATGACCTGCTCCGGGTTCTGCGCGAGGCGGTCCGCGAATTTCTGAAACGTCGTGTCCATGACGCTCTCAAAGGCTTCCTTGTCGGCGGCGGAGGTCGTCTCGGGCGCGTCGGCGTCTTCGACGCGCGCGTTGGCGGGAAGTGGCATGTCGGTCGGCTCCGGCTCGAGCGTCTCGTAGTCGGCGTCGGCGAGGTACAACGTCGGGTACGGCGGAGGTTGTTGGGCTGCGGCGGGCCACGGCTCGGGGGCTGGGGGCCGGACGGCGTCTGTCTTGGGGGAGTTTATGGAGAGTGTCTCGGCAAAGGTCTTGGGCAGGTCCTTGCTGTCCTTGGCCTGTGTTGTTGTCGTCGTGTTGGTCGGGGCAGACGCCGCGGCCGGTTGGGAAGAGAACGGGTTTGCGCCGAACGGGTTGCTGCTGGCAGCACCGCCGGATGACGAGCTGAACGGATTCGCATTCGTCGCGAACGGGTTCGCACTCCCCGTCGCCGACGGCCCACCGCCAAATAGGGCATCACCTAGTCGCGGCTTGGGCTGCTCCGGTTCCCTCGACTTCTCCTCTTGCTTCTTTGCCTCCGCTTCCTGTTGCTTCTTTTTCTCCTTCTCCGCCGCCGCCGCGACAGATCCGTCGTCCTTCCAGACGCGCATGCCGCGCACTGCACGCACGCTGCCCTCGCGACGGCGGCAGCTCGTGCGCTGGCAGGCAAAGACGTATATGCGGCGGTCGTGGTTGGGGAAGCGTTCGGGCAGCTCGCCGTTGAGCTGCAGCAGCAGGACCATGAGGTCCTTGCAGACTTTGCACCGGGCCAACGCCGCTGAGGGGGGCTTGTCCGCGTCGAGCCATTCCTAGGAACAAAGCAAGAGGCGTGGTCAGCAACTAGGCGTGCTGTCGTGGGATGGAGGGGCAGGGGCAGGGAGAGAGCTTACAGGACGGCCACCGATGCGACTTATGGTATCTTCGTCGGCGTCTTTCGAGGCATAGCCTAAAAGAACATTCGTCTCAGCAAATTCGCCATCTGAGGAGTCAGAATCGTAATCGGCCATGTTGTGTTGTATAATTTGTTGTAGGTTCTGCAGATAGATGGTGGGGTCAAGATTTTTTTGCGTTCAGGTTGATCTTGGGCAGCGCCACCGCGGGGCAGCTCTCAACCACCACAGCAACAGTCCCCCGCGTCATTACATCACAATGAAAAGATTTGTGCCCGTGAAGTATAATTTTGGTATATCCACTATGTAAAGAGAGCTTTTATTCTAAAGCAGATCTAACCCCTTCTCTTTCTTTATCGTTTTTTTTACATGGAATTACTCTTCGCCCGCGCCAGGGCCAGGACCAGCTGGTCTGTTCATCTCTCGGGCCTTGAGCAGCTCATCGCACAGCAGCAAATTTGAGGCAATGCTGGCGCTGGAGGCCATGCAGTTGCGGAGAACACGGAACGAGTCAAAGACGCCCTCAAGCTCAGGGTCCATGGGCTCACCAGTCTCCAGGTTCAGACCGACAACGTCACCATCGTTGACGCCGTCTTGCAGGGTTGCAACTATGACTTCGTTAGAGAGGTATTCTTGGCAATAGTCCACGTCCGCAGTACTCACTGGCATCTTGTACGTCATGGCCGGCATTGGCAGCTAGGGTCTTGGGGATGATGAGGAGAGCGTTGGCAAAGGCCTCCACGCCGAACTTGGCCTTGCCCTTGACCGTCTTCTCAAAAGCATCGCTGCGCAGGTGAGCAGCGCAGGCAACCTGGAAAGCACCAGCGCCGGGAACAACGCTCTTATCGACAATGGTGTTGTAGACACTGCGCAGACCATCACGCACAGCGTCGTTGACCTGGGCAATGGTATGCTGGTTGGGGCCCTTGATGAGCAGGGTGACAGACTTGGGGTCCTTGACCTCCTCGACAAAGGTATACTTTTCCTCTCCAAGGGTCTGCTCATAAACCAGGCCAGCCCATCCGAGGCACTCCTCAGTCATATCTTCAACGCTGTTCTGCGCAATACCGCCGCAGATTAGCTGCAGGCGCTCCATGTTGCGGCGCTTGGCGCGACGCAGGGCCAGGATGCCGTTCTTGGCTAGGACATCGAGCGACAAGGGGTCGATGCCCTTTTGGTTGATGACGACAAAGTTCTTCTTACCGTCGTTGCCGCAAACCTCCTTCTTCAGCTCAACGATTCTCTTGAGTTTGGCATCGACGAAGCGTCGCTCGCTCTCGACGAGCTTGTCACGCTGCTCGGCGCTAGAGTAGAAGAAGCTCGAGTTGATTTCGGTCTTTTCGTATTCAAGGCTGACGTTCAGGGTCAGGATGAAGCAGTTCTCCAGACGCTTAGGCATGTCGGGGTGACGGGCACCGTGGTCCAGTGCGAGACCCTTGATCAGCTGGGTATCGGCAGCCATGCGGTGCTGCATCTTCATAATCTCAACCATGTGCAGGTCGGGCTTGACGCCCTCTTCGTAAATGGTAAGGACAGCGTCGACAATGTCGGGGGTGAGCTTCGCGGCCAGAGTACCGTTGAGCTTCGTGGAGAGAGATGTGCGCGCAACGTTGAGCAGAAGTTCCCTGTCGATGTCTTTGGGGAGCTTGAACTGGTCGAGGAACTATCAGGGGCAGGTTAGCAGGGCAGCTCCGCCGACGGCGTGTTTGTGGCTCGAGTTACCTTGAGAGCCTCGACCTTGGCAATCTCGAAGCCGTCGGTGATGACTCGGGGGTGCAGACCCTCGGAGATGAAGCGGTCGGCCTGCTTCAGGAGCTCACCGACGAGCAGCACGACCGAGGTGGTGCCGTCACCGCAAATGTCGTCCTGCGCGGTGGCTGCGCGGGCAATCATGACGGCGGTCGGGTTCTGTATTTGCATTTCGCGGAGGAGAATATTGCCATCCTTTGTGAGCTTGATCTGTAATTTCGGCGTCCGTTAGCAAGAGGCATCCTAGAGCGTTGGGCGCGCCAAAACAGCGGCATCGTGGGGGGTTGTGCATACCTGACCGGCGCCATCGACAAGCCTAAAACAGAGTCGGTCAGTATATTGACAATTCATACATGTACAGCACCACATACATCTTAATGGTGCCCAGAGGACCCAGGTTGGACTTGAGGACATCCTGGAGGCCTTCGCCCGCACTGATGTTGACCTTTAGAGCTTCGCCCCTCCTCTGCTACCAGTTAGCGACCCGAAATGTGGGATGCGTCGGTCGGGGTCGGTGTGAGAGGAGAAAATACGCACGCGAGACTCGGCCTTGGGGTTGAGGAGCTGCGCAGCAGACATGATAATCGAATTCGGGTGCTGGGCTCGTGGGGGTATGTCTGGAAGAAGAGGGCCGCAGCAAGATGGGTGAGGTTTCGTCGAGGGAATCGCGGGCACTCAAGACAAGGCGATGGAAGCCACTGGCAACCAAAAGGTGGAGGTACCTTGACTTTTTTTCTGCCTGGAGTTGGCTGAGGGCGGTGTGGGGCCAGCAATTTTAGCTGCCAAAGGGGCAACGCCAGCAAGTGGTCGCTCCTTCCTCATCGACCTGCAAACGGGCCTGCTTTCTTAAGCTTCACTCATCAATGACATGATAATACCGGTCCCATCAAATATTAAATGCACTATGCATGTGTATGACTGCATCATGTTGTCGTTCAATAAAGGTCGATTCATATTTCCAAGAACTTCGAGGGAAGAAAGAGGACAAAGAAGCTAAAGCAACTATATCCAACACTGACAGCGACGACTTCCTCCCCTCTCAAAACATAAACCCGTTCGTCCTTCATCAAAAGCGTTAACAATAACAAAAAGACTCATTAACCTCATTCCATCCTTCTAATTGTACAGAAAGAAAAATTCCAAAAAAGCAAAACCGGCCCAAAACACCATCCCTCGCTTCCCAGGTTCCTGCAAGAGTCTCTCTTTTTTTCTGTTCACAAACGCATCTTCCCGTGTGCGTGCACGCGCAAATAGACCAAGGAGTCGGTAAAAAATAAACAAAGTCCCGCCGTTGAAGAGAGCATCATCATATGCTAGACGCACAAAAAGAGGAGGCTCTGCTGTCGAATTATTGACGCGACTTCGTGAAAAAAAAAATCAACCAGAACGTACACCGTAAGCACGGGGGAAGAAAGAAAAAAAAGTATTAAGACAGGAAGACATATATGACGGTCGGAATAATGGTACAATAAACACAGGATAGCAACGCTCGTTCAGTCACGTCAGATCATGAGTTGCCAAAGAAGAGGTCATCATTGTTCGTAAACAAGTTGAACTCATCCTCGAACTTGCTCATCATCAACATGCCGGGGTCGCGTTCGAGCGGAACGAGATCCTCGTCGGTAGTAAATTGCAGCATAATGTCTTCGTCTTGCTGACCGAGATTCATGGGCAGTGTGTCGCTAGCCGCTGCCGAGTTGGCCACCAGCTCGTCGGCATCCATGGTGGAGGAGGGGTTGCGGCTCATGGCGATGACGCCAGCCCCGGGCGGCGAGGACGACCGCGTCAGCGAGGGAGGGGCGCTGCCCCAGTGGCCGGCGGCGGCCATGGCCGGCATCTCGGGCTCCCTGTCCATGATGGCCTCGGGGGAGACGTATGAGTGGACGCTAGCCACCGAGGGCGAGGGCGCCACCGCGGCGCTGCGGCGGCTCACCATCACGGGCATCGGCGCAGAGGAGAGGGCGGCCATGCCGTGCATGGAAGAGTCGACGGGGCCCATGTCCATTATCGCGTCGTTCATGTTGAAGTCAGGGTCGGGGGAGTTGGCGACTGAGCTGTCTGAGTAGCCAGAGAACGAAGACATGGAGCTGACGGACATATTGTTCTTTCTTCTGGTTCGGGCTGACTTCTCCAGGCGCGTCTCCATATCGGGCCGGTGCTTCTTGGGACGGCCACGCTTGGCAATCTTGCGTACGACATTGTCAAACGCACCAATGCACATGCCACGTTGGCGGTGTCTGGTCAGCGCATCGTGGCGAGCAAAGCTGTTGCCGCAGTCGCAGGGATATGGCTTGACTCCCGTGTGAATCTTGGCGTGGCGCTTGAGATCGTGCTGGCGAACGAAGCACTTCTTGCAGGTCGGGCACTGGTACTGGCGGTCGTTGAGATGGGTCTGGACGTGCGACTTGATGTTCTCCTTGCGGCCGAATTCCTTGCCGCAGTCGTCGTACAGGCATACCCACTTGCCATCACTGGCATCGGGACTCTGGATGTATTGGCTAATCTCTTCCGTCGTGACGCCAGTCTCGGTCTTTGTCTCTTCAATGTTGATGCTGGCAATGCTAGCGGCACTAGCCATGCTAGCAACGGATTCTGTTCGGCGGTGCATGGAACGTTTTTGGCGGTGGCTGGCAAGATCTTGCTGATAATTCGGATACTCAGACTGGCTGTCATATCCGCTGCAAAAACCACCCATATGCTGAGTCTCGGGGGTGTTGTGCTGCGAGAGCTCTTCAGAGAGGAAACCGTCGCGTGAGAGGGTGTCGAAGCCGTCCATTTTCATAAACTCATTCTTGAATGAGTTCATACCCATGAAATCAGGCGTCTGCATCGGCATGGTATTGAAAGTCTTGGAGTTGGGGAGTGGCGTTGATTGGGGAGGACTCGGCACAGCACCGGTCATATGGGCCGGCTGGAGCACATCTTGGAACACGTCCTGGGCGCGGGGTTGGCCTCGACCGCGCGCGGGCTTAATAGTCTCCTCCATGCTGTCATCATAGTTCTCTCCAAACCTGGCCGAGCGGGCTTCCTCCTTGACGGCGCGGTCATGGGGAGTCTCCATCGGGGTTGGTGGTAAATAGGCTATGCCGGTTAGAGCTTTGTACAATAGGTCCGGCGATACACTATGGACTCACCATTTTCGCTGTAGTTGGGGGGCGTTGAAGGAACTTGGGCCTCTTCGCCGTTCATGTTTTCATAAATGGCAACACGGTCCATGATGCCGTTGCTGATCCGGCGCGCTGAGCGGCGGATAGTGGAATTTCCTCCGTCCGTCATCCACGCCGGGCTAGGGCTCTCTGGGATGCCGGCATAAGAGGGCATGGACTGCGCGTTGTCGACGGCAAAGGGATCAAAGTCCTTGGCGCTTGACAAGTTTTCACCGTAGCTTTCGTGGTTCCTCTGCATCATCAGGTTGACCTGCTCGCTATATGTCAAGCCCGAGGTGGGCATGTCCAAAGCTGACTGGAGGAACCGTTGGCTGTGAGGGGTCTGGTTAGGGGACATGGTAAAGTTATCAGCATTGCCATGGCGGATGGCGAGGTAGGGGTCATTAATGGGAGCCTGGCCCGGGCGTGCTTGTGTGCGTTGCTGCTGCGCTTCTCGCAGTCCTTGATGCTGCGGTGTGTTGGCTAATCCTGTGTTGTTAGTACTCATACTTAGCATATTGTCCTGCCGTGCTGTCGTCGGTGATATCAGTTGCTGGAAGCGTCTAGTATCCAGGCTGAGACCGCGGCGATGAGCCGCGGCTTGTCGTCTGTTGATGTTGTTGGGCAGGTTCTGGGCCTTCACCCCCTCAAAGGCAGAGGGTGTCGAGTTTTGGCGGCGGTGTTGCCTCTGCCTCGGGTGAAGGTTTGTCGTTGGATTGGACAGCATATTGGTCGCAAGGGGAGTCCGGAATAAATTTGTCGTCGGTCGATGTTTTGTCGGTAATGGGAACCTGTAGGTCCGAAACTGCGAGTCGCGGTCAGCCCTTCATCCTCGTCCACACGGCATTGGCATCGGTCTTACCTCACGCAGCGCAAGCACAGAGCGCCGGGCTAAAAGATTGTTGTGTTTCTGCTCAGTCGAGGTCGACTTGCAAGAACACTGGTATAAGTGATGGGAGCCTTATTTCAGGCAGAGTGTGGCAAGCTTGTCAAGCGCTTCCTGATGGAAGCCTCGTGAACTTTGTAGTTGGATATTCAATAGAGGTAAAGTCTTCTTTTCTTAGTAGATAAAAAAGAGGTGAGTGATATGAGAGAGGCAATGATGGATAAAGAGAGGGACCTTGCATTTCATCGGGACTGGGGGGTCGATGCTGGCTTGGCCCTTGTTGACTTCGTCGCCACGGCAACGGCCCTTGACATGGTGCAACTGTGCCGTCGCACCACCAACGCCGTCACCCGAGCGCCGAGGGAGGCACCGTGAAACAGGGCAGAACAAAAAAAAGTATGTTTTAGACGGCTCGGAGTCTTGTCGTGGGATTGGCGGCGGCCAACTTGTCATCAAGCTTGTGCAACAATCGCGGCATGCACGGGGTGATAGAAGCTGTCAGGAGGCCGCTTGTCTTTGTTCTTGTGGTACAAGGCGAAATGACCTCCGTCAGTAATTTATTTCTTTTGGTTTGCGGAATATTTTGTGCTGCAAGTAATGTGCTGCAATGCCCTGATCCAGGCTCTGCTCTGCTGAACAGACTACATCATCGTGATGTTGCGAAGCGCCCGATATCGAGGTGGATCTTCCAACAGCTGCAGCCCTTGTCCAATATCAAAGACACAGGAAATAATGAGGCTCCACACAAGAACGGCGAGATGCATCCGCATGAATTGGCACGATTGGACGATTGGACGATGGATTCAGAGGGGTAAGTGGGCAGGCGCTTCCCAGACTGTTTATTTTGTCCCATTTTGGGCTTATGAGATGCAAAGAGCAAGTAATTGTATGAACACTTCAGTTTTAGTAGACGTCATCTATATTATGCAATTTGCGATCGTAGAGAGTGCTCGCGATCCCAGCTTGCCTGGAATCCAATAATTAGGGAGCGCAAGCACCAGAACGTGTGCGCATCATACAAAGAATCCTTAAAGCTCGGGGGGGGGGGAAATATCAATACAAGATATCCACGTCAAGAGAATTGGCCTCGAACCTACTTCAACACCATGCGACGCGGTCTTGTTTAGTTTCGATCGGTGGCCACATGTGGTCTTAGTCGTTCGCACTATTTGCTCGTGCAACATCACCAGGTGATGACATATATGATGCACTCTTTCTGATATCTAGGTAGAACCCATAAGAACCTCCAGGAGCAACAGGAATATCGCCAGTAAACTCGTCGGTAAACTGACCCTTCATTCAGGGAACAGACATACACAGGATGGCGGCAAAAATAATTATCCAACGCAGGTGCAGGGTACGATAGGACGGGATGACATTCGCTAGAGCCAGTCGTCTCATAACACTGGCGGTAGCTAATGGGAACAGGCATAAATCCAGGGAGGAAAGCTAATGTGATTTTAGCTGGTTATAAGATGAGAATACATCTGCATCTGTTGAAGTAAGTGTGTCCGATTGTGTACAATTGATAGTGGCTGTCTTTCACATGGTGGTCTCACTAGGTATGAACTGAGGTGCATTTACATGAACATCAGACCACCAACGAGCTTATTAGTAGGTACGCAGTTTATGCCTTACAATGGGCAAATTGACTTATTATCAGGAATAACAGGAAGAAAAGTAAAATGTCATCTGCTTTGTTCTGGTTGGTTTAATGGTTAGTTAAGCGGCATATTCTGGCCTCCAACATGTGGCGGGATAACGGAGAAATTTTAACAATTTACAGAAATAAGTACTAAAATATTTTTATCTTTATTGCCAGTTCAATCTCACGATTGCTCTCACCCGTTGATGCACTGGACGGTTGGAAGTAATATTAATACTGAGTTATAGCGGGCCGGAAAATTCTGGGTCCGGCTGGTAGTGTGGCCCAAGCAATCCTAAAATTTGGCTGTCGTCAATCGGCTATGCGCAATTAGGAGGCAACCTCCAAGCACAGCAACACAAGAATGGTAATACGCAACGCTGCAGTGCGGCATGGTGAGTGCTTAGACTCCACGATTAAACCAACCCAGAACCGCCGTACTGACTCTTGCCGCCAGGTCGCCGCCAATTGGCCGCCTCTGTCACACGCTCCGTCATCCTACGGCATCTCACGACAACTTCGACCCCGACCGAGACGACCCCGACGACACATGCATGGGCCGGCGCCCAGCCGGAGCAGCCCTCGCCACCCAAGCTCTTCTCGGCATCCAAGAAGAAGCAGCGGCGCGACAACGCCTCCATCAGCCTGACCACCAACACGGCCCACGAGCACCGCGGCGCGGCGTGGACGCGGGCGCACGCAGTCGGCGGCGGCCGCGAGCTCACTCCCAAGCAGCAGTACGCCGAGTTTCAGCGGGTGCAGCGGGCGACGCGGTCGACAGGCACGGACCTCGAGCGTCGCTACGTGCCCGCGGAGCTGATTGCGAACCCGCCGGCGCCTGAGGACGTCTCGCTCGAGCTACTCATGGCCTCGCAGACACACATGGGCCACAACACGTCGCTCTGGAACCCGGCCAACGCGCGCTACATCTACGGCGCTCGTCAGGGGATCCACATCATCTCGCTCGAGGCCACGGCTGCGCACCTGCGCCGCGCGGCCCGCGTCGTCGAGGATGTGTCGTACCGCGGCGGCCTGGTCCTGTTTGTCGGCAACCGGCCGGGCCAGATGGAGATTGTGACGCGCGCGGCGGAGATGGCGCGGGCGTGCCATCTATACACGAAATGGACCCCGGGTAGCATTACCAACCGCGATGTGATTCTCAAGAACAAGGGCATGAAAGTGGTCGATGGCAAGGATGGGGAGCTGGAGGGTTTCGACGTGTATAAGAATGGCGCGCGCCCTCTGGTGCCGGACCTAGTCGTCTGCTTGAACCCGATGGAGAATTACACGCTGCTGTACGAATGTGGCCTGGCTAGCGTGCCTACCATTGGCGTCATTGATACCAATGCCAACCCGACATGGGTATCATATACGATTCCCGCCAACGACGACAGGTATGTCATTTGCTCCGCTGATAGCATTGGAAAAAAGCCTCCAACTAATCTATCATAGTCTACGATCTACCGCCGTCATTGGTGGCGTCCTGGGTCGTGCCGGTCAGCGCGGCCAGGAGCGTCGTCTCGCCGACGCCAAGGACGGCAACGTGACATGGCAGACGCCGCCATCACTGGCGAGCCAGATCCGCAAGGACATTAAGGCGGCCGTGGAGCAGCGCAAGGAGGTCATGGGCCGCATGCAGGCTAACCTTGTGGGTTTCACCGAGGAGGAGCTCGCGATCCTGCAGACGGAGCAAGACGGCGCCGCCAGGTCGGTCAGCGAGGCGGACATGGTCAACATGATGGCCGAGGCGTCCATTCAAGAGGCTGCGGAGACGGAGGCACCTGCCGCGGATGACCTGGCGGCCAAGGCGGGCGACATTGCGGCCAGTTTGGAGGCGGCCAAGGGCCATGCCGCGGCACTGGAGGCGGAGATTGCAGAGATTCGCAAGTGACCTCCGCGGTGTATAAAATAGCAAGAATGAGGGGAAGAAAATGGAAAAGCAACACTGTATAATAGAATATCCAGCACGTAAAGCCTGTATAGTTGAATGGGATGTATACTGTAAGACTGTGCCTCTACATGTATTGATGTGTACTAGTGCTGAGTGTGCCTTGGTAGTGGCGGATAAGAGACAGTGGTAGTCTGGACAGCCCTGCTGCAAGCACGAGAAAAAGTTTCAATTCAATAGTGATGGGCTCCTTCTTTTGATAATTTTCATTTTCGTATCTTCTGTATGTTGTGTGTTGCTCTCCCGCGCCGTCACGTGGGCTGGCTGCCCCTAATAAATTCGTCGACACTTTCGCGATCCCTTCTAAGTTCTACCCCGCCCCGGGCTTAACTCAATAGCGGCAAGATGGCTGCCACCAGCTCTGACTCTGACACTTGTCTTCATACCACGGCCGGACCTGTCGAGGCCGAAGTTTCCGGCTCAGGCATACCGATCCTCGTATTACACGGTAGTCCTGGAGGAATCGATGCCGCCCGCTCCATGAGTCACTTCCTCGACAAAGACATCTTTAAAGTCATCTGCCTCTCACGCCCCGGCTATCTCAACACGCCGCTGCCTCCCGTAACCCGCTCCATCGATGCCGAAGCGGATCTTCTTGCCGCACTACTTGATGCGTTGGAAATCCCACGCGCTGGTGTTCTGGCCTGGTCTGGCGGCGGCCCAGCCGCGTACCAGTTCGCCTCTCGCTATCCAGACCGCGTGACCTGCCTAGTAACCATTGCGGCCCTGAGCTCGGCCTGGACCGCACCAAAGGCACACATTACGGAACGTATTCTGTTCGGCACGAAGCTTGGAGATGGGCTTCTCAAATTCTTGTGCGGAAAGTCGCCTAAGAATGTGATTGCGGCAGCGTTAAAAGGGGAGGGCTCGCTGCGCGGCCACGAGCTGGACGCTCTGGTCGAGCAGGTCATGGCTGATACCACCCAACGACAGCTCGTACTTGAGATTGCCCTGACCGTCAACGTGGCCGGCAGGCGGAAGCAAGGCTGGCAGAACGACGTCGCCAACTTTGCAGCGATGAAAAGTTTGGGGCTGGAACAGATTCAATGCCCCGTTCTGCTCATCCATGGCGATGCTGATACGGATGCACCCCCAAGCTTCAGCGAATCAGCCCATGCACGCTTACCGCGCAGCGAGCTTGTTGTGATGCCGAGAGGTACGCACCTCTCATTCTACGCGCACCCAGAAGCGAGCCATGTTCAAGAAAAAACAAGGAAGTTTTTGGAAAGCGCACAAGGTTGAAAGTTTTCAGTGATGCTGGCAAATAATATAAGTAAGGGATGTTAAAGTTAGGGTGACATGCGTGTGTATCTAACAATCAGTCAAGCTCAGTTCAGCCCTCGAACCTGGTTGATTGAAAGGCATCTTACTAGCTCGATTGAAGCTTGACTTGACCATGTAACCGCCTCGGTTAACAGTTTGTTAATTGCGTGTTTTCATTTTACATGCTATGTTCAGAGCAAACGCGGGATGGCGGAAGCGGAGAATATATAATCCTCTTCCCACACCATCCAGAAAACACCAGCACACCAGCGTAAAAACTGGTCCTGCGCAGTTCCCTTACCACCACATCCAGCGCGGCCGAGAAAGCAAGCACATTTCAGAACACCACCGCAGCTCTCAAACCAGGTGTTGCCAGGGTCCTCACTATTATTAGTGTCGTCCGAAGAGCAAAGGTGCACTGGTGCATTGCAGGATTAGTTGCGTGGTCGTGCAGCAGTTAGTAGACTGCAGCGGCCTGCAGCGGCCTGGCCCGCAGCATTGTTGGACGGACAGCGGACTCCTCGCTGTAGCCCGCAGCCAAGATCACCCATCCCCAGTGGCGCTTCATCAGCTTGGTGTAGGTCACTTACACCACGAGATGTTTTCAGACCAGAAATTTAATAACAAGAACTTATAGCTCGAGAACAGAAGCGGGGTATTATTCTAATCATACATAGCACAATATCATAAAGGAACAAAAAAGGCTGTGCTGGTCCAGCTTCGCCCGCAGCCATGCTGGCCGTCGTCGACGATCCGGCCAGCCCCACCATCTACCGCGTCTCCGGCCAGCCTCCCTTCCCGGATCCCGGGGCGCCGCTACCGGATAGCATCGTGCCGCGGCGCGTGACCCTGCGAGATCGGCAGACAGTGGCGACCATCTTGCCCATCGTGTCCGTGGAGCGGCAGGTGCCCGAACCACTCATCGACTACTTGTGCGGGCAGATCAACCGCGAAATCGAGGGCGGCGACACATACCCTATGATGGAGCCGTTCACGCCCGCTGGCTTCGCGGCGCACTGGTTCCAAAATTTTGGCGCCGTCATGCTGCTCGGGGACTTTGGTGGCGGCGACAGCAGCGACGGCAGCGATGGCAGCGACGGCAGCGGCGGAGTGATACCAGACTCGCGCGACTGGGCGCGCGACTGCCTCGGCAGCTTCTACATCAAGCCCAACTACCCGGGTCGCAGCAGCCACGTATGCAACGGCGGGCTGCTTGTTACGGACGCATCGCGCAACCGCGGCGTTGGACGGCTGATGGGCGAGTCGTACATTGATTGGGCGCCGCGGCTCGGCTACACGTATAGCGTCTTCAACCTCGTATACGAGACCAACGTCGCGTCGTGCCGCATCTGGGACGCGCTCGGCTTCAAGCGCATTGGCCGCGTCAAAGGCTGCGGCAACCTGCGCAGCCACCCGGACCGGCTGGTGGATGCCATCATCTACGGCCGGGACCTGCCGCCGCCGCGTGACAACGCCGACGGCAACGGAGACGGGGAGGACGCGGCGCTGTTGGTGAGCGAGGAGCGGTTTGACAAGATCCGGTACTATCTCAAGTATGGGCGGTACCCGGACGGGGCCGACCGCGCGGAGAAGAGCCGGCTGCGGTCGGCGGCGACGCACTACAAGCTGCTGGATGATGGGGATACACTGATGCTCAAGGACAAGCTGGTGGTGTCGGACCCGGCGAGGCAGTATGATATCGCGCGCGCGACGCACAACTTGCAGCACGGCGGCATCAACAAGACGACGGCCATCATTGCGGAAAAGTACCACTGGAGCAGGATCAAGGAGACGGTTAGCGACGTTATCCGCCTGTGCAAGGAGTGCAAGGAGCTCGCCAAGGCGCCGGGCGGCACGGGCATGAATGGCGCGGCAGGGGTGCGGGCGGTGGCGTCTAAGCCGACGACTCCTGTAGCCGGCGTCAAGCGGTCCCGATCACCGTCGCCGGAGGCTACTGACAACGGGCCGGCAGCGCTCGCCCACTCGGCGCCGCCACCACCACCTCGCCATACTCCATCCCTCACTGACGACCGCGTGCTGGGCCTGCGGATGCACCACAGCAACAGCACGCTGCTGCTCGCGGACACGTCCGTCAGCCCGCTCCTCCACCACGACCACCACGGTCCCGAGCCTGGGCCATACGCCAACCCGAGTGATATCTCCGTCGTGCGACCCTCACAGACGACCCTCCTCCACGACACCAGCGGCGAAGCCTCCACCGGCTTCCTCCATAACCACCACCAAGACGAAGACGGGACCAACTACCAGCCCATCGACCCGCAAATTATGAATCACCACCACCACCAAGACGATGCGCACAATGATGGCATGCACCACGCGTTTGATGGGTACCACCCGCACGCTGACTTTCAGGCGCTGCTGCACGCGACCGAGGACGATGGCGGCGCTGCGGAGAGCGAGCGTCGTGCGGCGGCTGTGGACCGCGACTTGGAGATGCTCATTGCGCACGAGGACGAGGCAGTGGGGGTGAGTGTGCTAGAAAAGCCAGAGAAAGGTGGTGAAGGGGATGATGAGGATGCTGGTGAGGGCATGGCGGCGGACACTGGCCATGCGGACGAGGACATGGATGACTTGGATGATGATTCGTTATTGCGGGACGCAAGGGGATGGACGTGAGGACAGCGGAGCACAGGTGTTGGTTGCGTGGTGGCTTTCTTTACAGTTATACATGATACCCCCGAAGAGACAGCTGTAGCAGCAGGTATATACAAGAACATGCAGCACGTACTTCTCACTAGGACAAACAACAGTAATTACTTTCAACATGTTACTTTCGGAAGCCAGTTCTCCGTAAAAATCTAAAGAGCTTATGTATTCTAGGTATCTCACAGATCCAGACGTCTCACAATGCTTTTATGAACCGTTTTCCTCACAACGCAAGTCCTCCCCATTTTTCGTTTCCTTTTTTACTTTACCTGCGGGGCATGCCGCGTCCGCGACCTCTGACGGCACGCTGCGCGGCACCCGGAGGCAGCGCGCCGGGAGCTTGCGGCTTCTCGCTCTCCTGGTTCTGGATGGTCTCGTCGACGCTGAGGATCAGGCAGCTGGCCTCGGTGGCGGCCTGGATGGCGTTGATCTTGACAAGCGCGGGCTCCCAGACGAAGCGCTTCACCATGTCGGTGACGCCCTCGTTCTGGAAGTCGACGCCTGCCCAGGTCGCGCCCTTGCGGTGCTCCACGCGCAGCTTGTTGAGGATGTCGGTGGCGTCGAAGCCGGCGTTGTCGCACAGCTGGCGGGGGATCACCTCGAGGGCCTTGGCAAAGGCCTTGATGATGGCTTGCTCCTTGTGCTGGATGTTCTTGTCCGCGTACTGGTGCAGGTAGGCCGAGACCTCCATCTCGACGGCACCACCACCACCGACTACCATGCGGTTCTTGATGGCGCGCTTGACAATCATGATGGCATCGTGCAGCGAGCGCTCGACCTCGGCGATGAACTGCTCGGCACCACCGCGCAGAATCAGCGTGCAGGTCTTGGACTCGGGGCAGTCCTCGAAGAAGTTGAATCGCTCGCCACCAATCTGGCGCTCCTCGAAGACGCCGCAGGTACCGAGGTGTTCGGGTAGAATATCGGAACAGGTCGACTGTACGACGGCGCCGGTGGCCTGGACGACGCGCTCCATGTCCTGAGCGGTCACGCGGCCGGCGCAGAAGATGTCGCGGTCGGCAAAATACTGGGTCGCAAGATCGCCAATGGGAGACTTGGAGAGGACAACCTTGGCGCCAGTGGCGGCGATAGCCTCAAGCTTCTTGTAGATGATTTGCCACTCGGCGTCGACAATAGCTTGGTAGTCAGAGACCTGCTCGACACGGACTTCAGCATTGTCCCTTTCAGCCTTGAGCTCGAGCTCAACGTGGAGGCAGACAATCTTGGGCTTCTTGAAAGCTTTGGGCTGCTGCTCGAAACCGGCATAGGAGAAGGTCTTCTTGAAGGCGACACCGTTTACGAAGCGGGATTCGGTAAGGGAACCGCCGGGGATCTTCTTAATGCCAATCAACTTGTGGTCAAGATCGTCTTGGTCGAGGGAGAGAACGGCATCGACAACCACTGGGAAATGTTAGCAGGTGGCAACTAGGAAAAGATACGGAATAGCCTACTCTTTGTGAAGAACTCAGTATTGCGCTTAATGAGCTTGCTGGTCATGGCGGTGGCGGCCAGCTTCTCGAGGGTATCGCGCTGGTTGGCGTCGTCGGTGGGGAGGGCAATCTCCTTAATCTTGTTGACGGCGAGCTTAGAGGCTCTCCGCAGACCCTTGATGATGATTTGTGAGCTGACACCTTGTTCCACATGCTCCTTGATCTCCTTGAGGATTTCGCCGGCAAAGACGACAACTGAGGTAGTGCCGTCGCCCACTTCGGCGTCTTGCGATCGTGCAATGTCGACGAGGATACGGGCCGCGGGGTGAACAATGTCCAGGAGCTGCCACGGGTTAGAAACGCACGGTGACGCTGCAAAACAAGTCGATCAGCAGAACTTGTCACGAACCTTCATGACAGTGGCGCCATCGTTGGTAATGGTTTGTTGCCCATTTTCGGCCACCATGAGCAGATCGCCACCGTAGGGACCAAGGGTCGACTTTATCGTGGACTGCACGGCGAGACAGGCATTGATGTTGGAGATGATCTGTCCCTTGCCCTGAGAAGTATCGGTGCCTGGGAACAAGAATCGCAAGTTAGCCAGGGAACGGTCGCGCGGGGACACACGACGATGGCATCGAGGACAGCGGCGCTGCCTAGATTGTGTGTGGTTTTCTGTGTGGAAGCGGGCGGTGGGGGTAGCGACTCACCCTCCTTGAGGACGATGATGGTGGGAGTCTGGCCTCCAAACGACATTATGGCGGTGTTTTGCGAGAGACGCCGTGCACTGGATGTCGTAAATAGACGTGCTGATGCGAATTTCTCGAGAATCCGGTTGAGGCGGTTGTCCGAGGGTCGTCACCGCGGGGCTGTCGAAGCTCTTCTTAGGAGCTCCAAAAAATTGGTTGCCGCCTTTTCTCGCTGTCGTGCACGGACCATGGGTGGTTCTGGTCTTCTCCAGGGGCACGTCCTGGCTCGGCCAACTTTGTCATCTTTGCAAACGGCTGCATTTATCAAAATCATCCTCTGCAAATCTAAAAAATCCCGACAGCGTTCAGAATTCATCGATAGCCAGCTAATTAATCACGCTCGAGCATGTCATTGAAAATAGATCCCGTTCCCCAACTCGCCCTTTCCGCCTGTGAATGACGACTCGACGCGACCAAGCATGTAGCCAGCATCTTGCAATTCCCGCAGTTGGCAAAAAGTACCGATCTCAGCCTAACGTTGCTATGCAAAAGCATTCTCTGAGCAATTGACTTTGGAGGCGGCAAACGGCGCGTACTAGCCTTGTACTACACACACCTCCGCGTCACATCGGCGACCCGCGCTGCGTCTACTTGAGTCACTTCCATGCCATCTGTTGGCAATGGTGCACCCGCAGAATATCTTATGGGACGATTCAAGCATATCTCGGACTTTCCGATACGAAGGATAATCACTGCCGCGACTCTAGTGAGTGCTATTTAACTATTCGGCCGCCTAGCGTAATCAAGTCGCTACAAGCGGCATTACAACGCGTTCTTGGCCACGCCGCAAATTGGTCAATCGAACCCCTATTACTCGTCCTGGTTTCATACGAGTAAAACGAGCGGATGATTCTGTCAGTCATAATGCCTGCGAACCGCTAGCATCACGGATAAGTTTGGGTGCTTCGCTCCCCCGGGATACGCATGCTGAGACGATCATCTTAGTCGCTCGCCGAATTATTCGGACTTGAACTGCGAGCTTCCCGACCGACATACCCGCCGGTCCGTCTATGGTCTGTAACACCCAATGAGCTCAAGCATCGCAGAAACATTGGTGAAATTGTGAGAGTGGAGTTTTGGAATCAGCCCGCAACGGCGGAATTATTGTGTATGATGCACTTAGTAGTCGCGTTTAATCCTCCGAGCCCGTTCGAGCACTGATAAAACCTCGATGGCCTGGTCGAACTTCGGTCCGTTCAACAACCTTGCCATCAATCAGCGGCTTGGCAAATACCAGCATTCGGATAGCCTAGCAAGTAAACGCTCGAATAGATGCGGGCTTGAGCAGAAATCGCACGAGATTATCCAATCCGAAAACACGTTGTATCCTACTAATGAGCAATCTCTCGCGTCATAGATCGGGCTGCTGTCCCACTGCGGCGCTTCCTTCCCTAGTACGGTACAATATTGCGAAACGATTCACAAGTGCGACCCCGGCAAGTTTATCTTGAAGAAAATCAGGCAGGCGGGAGACTAGGGGCTATTCTCAACCATAGTGCGGATAATGTCCCGATTTCTAAGCTGTACGTTGTGTTTATCCATGCAACAAACAAAGATAAATGAAGGGACCCCAATCGGGGACAAGAAACGCTGCGTGGAGAATCGGTCGATTGCCCATCGGCGGGTATCAGCAAACGGAGACTCGGCTATTTCAATTATAAAGAAACACTACTGCCCCTGAAAACGGAACACTGAGTTAATAATTAACTCGGCCTATCGTTGATTCATCAATTCTACCCACGTACACGGTACAGATGCGCACGCAATGGTCCGACCACAGCGCCACCAGCTGTCCTGTCTCATCATAAAAGGAGTCGTGTCCCCGCAGTCAGACGGGTAACAATAATACACATAATAATATCTGGTTCGGCCATTATTTCTTCCGGCAAGTACAGATCGCTTGCGACATCGTACGATGCATTGCTCATAAGTAGTAAGAAGCAGCTTTGCGATTGAGCTTCAGAGCTCTGCGGACCGAATGAGATGGCAAGCACAAGAGAGCCTCACTTATTGTCGACGTACTCAGACTGGGCAGATCTAAATCACGTCTTATCATCAGCAAAGTTGCCTGGCGTTTCCGTCAATGGCCAACACCTTTCAATAGCCGAGGTCGTGGCGGTGGCCTTGTGTGTATATTTCCCGCCAGGTCATTGTAAATTTTACTGATGAATTGACTAGGCACGGTATCACGCCAAATTTAACAGAAGACGAGGATACACTAAAACGAGTCAGTGACAGTGTTCAATGTCTGGAAAAGCAACTCAGCAGCGGCGCTACGGTCTATGGAGTCAACACAGGCTTTGGAGGCAGTGCAGACACCCGGACACCGGATTTCGCTCTTCTCCAGAGTGCCTTGGTTCAGCTACAGAACGTTGGCATCTTGCTGCCAAGCGACAAGACTGGCACCACAGATGGCGACCCCAAACAGAGTCAGCTGCTTCGCAGTCACGCATTGCCAGTTCCCATTGTGAGGGCAATGATGCTGATACGATGTAATTCGCTGATGCGTGGTCATTCGGGTGTCCGTCTCAACATCATCCGGCATATCACAAAACTCCTTTCTCTCAATATGACACCCGTGGTGCCAATCCGAGGGAGCATCTCGGCCTCGGGCGACTTGTCTACACTTTCATACATTGCCGGCGCAGTCGAGGGCAACCCCGACGTTTTCATCCGCAACGATGGTCTGCCCGGAGGACCACAGATTCTAGCAAGCAACGAGGCCTTGGCCGTAGCCAAGATGAGCCCCATACGCTTACAGGCCAAGGAGGGACTCGGCATCACAAATGGTACCGCGGCGAGTTGCGCAACGGCTTGCCTTGTCGTCTACCAAGCCAACCAACTAGCGGTCTTGGTGCAACTTCTTACTGCCATGGGCACGGAAGCTCTGGCGGGGACCGCCGGGAATTACGACTCGTTTGTTTCGTCCGTTCGTCCTCACAGCGGCCAGCTTGAGGCAGCTCGGAATATCCGCAAGTTCCTTGCCGGGTCCAAAATCTCGCCCGACGAGACGTCGTCCCAGGTTGGTTTGGCGCAGGATCGATACAGCCTGCGAACAGCGCCGCAGTGGATCGGGCCGCAGCTGGAAGACCTCTTGTTGGCGACCAAGCAAGTGACTGTCGAGATCAATTCGACGACTGACAATCCCCTCATTGATGTAGATGGTGGCAAGATCTTCCAAGGGGGCAACTTCCAGGCCATGGCCATCACATCAGCCATGGAAAAAGTCATGACGGTCTTGCAGAACCTCGGCCGCCTGATGTTTGCGCAGAGCTCCGAGATGATCAACCACGCGACAAGCAGGGGCTTGCCTCCCAACCTCAGCCCCGACGATCCGAGTGCCTCGTTCCTCTGCAAGGGCTTCGACATTAGCATGGCGGCATACATGTCTGAGCTGGGTTATCTGGCGCACCCGGTCAGCACCCATGTGCAGACCGCGGAAATGGCAAACCAGGCGGTCAACTCGATGGCCCTGGTCGCAGCACGGTATGCGCTCGAGGCCATTGAAGTGGCGTCCCTGATGGCGGCAGCCTACATCTTCATCCTGTGCCAGGCACTCGACCTACGGTGCATGATTCTCGAATTCGAGGCGAGCTTTACCAAGGAGATATCACTAGTCGCTGAAGACACATTGATGTTGTCCCAGGAACAGGCTGCGAGAATTTCGGGCGAAATTGCAACAGTGCTGCTCCGGCGATGGACACAGCTGTGCACTCTGGATGCCGCCGAGCGGGCTACCATCGCCGCGCGGGAATCCCTCGGAGACCTTCTCATGCTGCTACTACCTAGCAATCCTGCGCCCGACGTCTCGCGACTCGAGGCTTTCCAAGCCGCCGCTGCGTCCACGCTCCTCTCCACGCACGTCCACACGCGCTCGCAGTACTTTGAAAGACCTGGCACCACGCAATTTATCAGCCCGGCTGCCAAGGTGGTTTATGAGTTCGTGCGGCGAGACCTGGCAGTTCCGTTTGTGCGCGGCGTTGAGGACCACCCGACCGTCGCGCGCGATCGGGAGCTCCGGAACTCGAGCGGTGATAAGACAAATGTCATTCATGGACGCGAGAAACTGGGCTCGACGCCGGCGGCTGACGTGGGCGAGGTTACAAACGGGACTCTCCATGAGGAGACAGCAAAAGGCACAAATGAGGTCAATGGACTCAACCGAGTCAATGAAGGCAAGGGGAGCAGCCAGGTCAACGGGAACAACGAAACTAACGGCAGTCGTTGGGAACGCAGGACACCCGTGACGCTCGGGACCATGGCGGGCGACATTTACCAGGCTCTTCGCAACGGAGAGCTCCACGGGCGCATTATGAAACATTGCCAGAAATCCGACTTTTAGAATTAGATATTCGTATAATGTTTACTCGGTGCGAGAAAACTATACCACCAGTTCGATAGAACAGCGGCGCACGACAGAACAGCCAATAGAGGAACCGTCATACTATGTTCAAGCTTTTCAACAACCATCCACTTCCCAACAATTTGCAGAGGTAGAAATGCTTTTTCATAGTCGTAAACAAGGCTCATTTCATATTACATAGTAAATATTCTACCCGCAACAAAAACACTCCATTTGTACAACATGCCTGCAGCTTTCTATACACGTTACACAACTCTCTAGCGGCTGGTGGCTCGGGCAATGGTAAACACGCCGACAATGACAACGGCGAGCGTTACAATGGCGCCGGGAAGCAGCAAATCATTAGGGACGCCCGCAATCAGCTGCTCCTGCACCGGAGCCGCTGTATTGCGCGTTCGACGCGATCTGCGCGCGGGCGCGGGCCCATCCTCGTCCTCCTCATCTTCGTCTTCCTCGTCATCGTCATTGTATGCTCGACGCCTTTCGCGAACTACGGGGGCAGTCAATGTGGGAGGGGTGGCGATAATCGGCGTCTCGACGGAGGCGACCGCAGCGACGGGCGGCTTCTCGGGGTCGTGGACGAAGAGTTCAACCTTATCGCGGTGGCCTTGGCGCGCGAGGAGGATGGCCTCGAGCAGGTCATTGTCTGTCGTGATGGAGACGGTATCGCCCTCGTCGTCCATGTAGCTGACGGCGAAGCCAGTGTTACCGAGCTTGCCGTCCTCGGCCGTCGGCACGCCACCAATAGATTCTACCTCGTTGCCGAGCTTGGAGGCGACGGCAGCAACAAAGACCTCGATACCTTGGGAGGCCACGACTTGCAAGCGATGGACGCGGTTCGACGGCGCCTTGAACTTAAAGGGGAAAGGAATATCGCCGGGGGGGACCTCAGGGTCGTGATGAGAACCAACGTGGGAAGCCGAGTCGCCGGGCGCAACGCTGTCTCCTAAACGATCACGGGTAACATCGGGCGTCATCATGCGCGACCCGAGGTTTGTGTGGTGTTGGCTGCCGTCGCCAGAGACCATGGACTCAGTCTCGTTGTCAATGGACAGCCAGAACTTGTTCCAAGCAGGGCCTTCGCCGTCGCCGGTGGACATGGAGTTGATCTGCTCCAGTGTGGCATAGGTCAGCTTGAGGACGTCGACCATGCCGACAATCTCGCCGCCATCGTTCATGACAGGGAGGTTGAGGTAGTGTCCGTCGTGCATCTTGCGGAGGGCAGCCTGGATGGTCATGTCCATGGGCGCAAAGTCGGGGTGGGGGGTCATGACACGGACGACGCTGCAGTTGGCGGGGTCCAGACCAGGGGCAATGACACGAAGAACGACGTCCTTGCTGGTGAAGATGCCGGTGATGGCGCCCTGGTCCTGAACGAGGACGGCGGTGGTGTGGTTCTCCTTCATGAGGGCGGCGGCTTCCTTGACAGACGTCCTTACGCTGACGGTGGTGGGAGGGATGCCATTGAGGACCGTCTCCAAGGTCGGGCCCGACATCTTGCTGCGCAGGGCCTCGACGTACTGGATAATCTGCTGGGGCTGATTAGTACCCAGTTCAGAGTGCACGCCCTCGAGGGCATCGTAAAGCTTCCTCGACGACGAGTAGGCGCGCTCGAGCTTCTCCATGGCGTCGTAGAAGCACTTTGTGATGTCGAGGACACCGGAGATGTCCTGGTTCTCGTCCATGACGGGCAGATGGCGGAAGCCTTTGCGGACCATGAGATCGAGAGCATCGGTGGCGCTGGTGTCGGTCCGGGCGCAGAGGGGGTTCTTGGTCATGATCTCGGCGATTGTGACGTTGCTCGACTTTTGGCCGGCGCCGACAACGCGGAAGGCCAGATCCTTGGCGGTGAAGATGCCGGCGATGCGGTCGTCGTCGTCGGTGACGAGAACACAGTCCTCGCGCTTGGCGGCCATGAGCTGAGCGGCTTCGGAAACGGTCGTGCCAGGCTTGATCTGGAGGGCCTGGCTGGGCTTGAGGGCCATGACGGTGCCAGGAGGAGCCTTGCGGGAGTGTCGAGCGCGGTTCGTCAGGTGCTTCTTCTTGGAGAGGTCATTCTCCATTTTCCGGCGGATAGCCTGCGAGGGATTGGAGTCAGCGGGTTCGTTTATTGACTGCCGCTACTCAGGCAAGGGCATTGAGACCCTCAACATGATGCAGCAGCCCCGAGGGGTAGATCGTTGTCGAGTAACGCACCTCATCACGCTTGCTCTGCTTCTGACGACTGGCGCTCACCGACGAGCCCGCCTCCGAGGGCTGCGGCTCGGCCGCAGGTCGCGGGATGCCAGAAGCAGCAGGACTGTTGGCAAAGGGGATGTTGCCCCTGCCTTGATTGCGAGTAGGCGTCCCTCTCATGGTGTTGCCGGACATGGTGGGCGAAGGTGAAGAGAGCTTCCTGTGGGTGATATATAAACAGACAGCACACACACTCGCTCGGACACACAAAACAAAGGGAGGACTCGGCCGGTCAGCTGGCGGGGTGAACGGGTAGCCTGGCGGGAAGATGGTTTGCCTTTTCGGAGAGGGGGTTCGTTTTGCTGGAAGACAAGAGGGTTTCAAAAACCTGCACAGACGGGCCGTTGGAAGGGGTACTAAAAAGACAAGAGCCGGTCCCGAGTTGCCTACTTTATTTAGGGGTGGTGGGCGGTGGGCCAGCTTGGAGATGAGGTTGAGGAGATTCTTGGTCGAGGTCCGCTTGTTTACAATGATAGTAAAATGACAGGCGCAACGGCGTTCGCACTAACAGCGGGCACTTCCGGAACGGCTACGGTTGTTTTACAGGGCGCTGCGGCCTGCAAAGCCCGCAGGAGCTAGGGGTCTCCAGCGGTTCTTTGTCGGCCAATCCCCCTGACAACGTGGGCAGCAGGCCTTTCCTCTCTGGGTCGAAAGAAAACAGTTAGAAGACGGGCCGTAATTATGAAAGGAAAGGAAAATAATAAACAAGCGAGGGATACAACAGCAGCCTAATCAATCAATGCTGTTTTATTTGGAATTGGAAATGGCAATGGCAGTATCTTCCATCTCCAGCTACCTGGTACTGCCAGATCTCATTATACATGCAACATCATAGTTCCATGTGAATATGCACGATTATATTACCCAACTACATTTTATCCAATTTAATTCCCACAGAGCAAAACATTAGATCCTCCCATGTGTGCCAGCTCGCTAAAAGCACCAAAGAGCAATAAAACGCCATATTTACCCCCTATATCCAATCTTCCCACACCTTGACGCACTCCCTCCAATCCTCCCTCGACCACTTCGGATCGCTATACAGCAGCTCGATGCCCCGCGGCGCCAAGTCGTCCGCCACGCGCCGCAGCCGATCCCACGGATACTCTGCGCTGCCTTGCTCGCCGAGGACCCGAATCGGCAGATATCTCACGTACATGGTGCGCAAGCAACCACCGTCGCCCCCTCCTTCACGCCGATCCGCCGCGTAATTGCCAAAGTCGCGCAGCCAGGCCTCCTCGTTGGGCCCCATATCTGACAACCGCTCCGACTCCATGAAGCCGATGCCAAATGACCAGGTGAAGCGACGCAGCTGCGGCGCAAGTAGCCGGCGGCCCGTCTCCACGGTGAAAGCCAAGTCAGTGTTGCGAAACGACCACCGCGACAGGGTGAGCTCCCGCAGGGCCGGGAAGTGCGACAGATCAATCATGGTCGTGGCTTCGCTGTCGGCACTGCTGCGCCGCCGCAGGAAGCCCAGGTTCAGCACGGTCAGCGTGTCGCGGTGTTGCAGCAGCGCGTCGCCAAACATGCACAGGTCCATGTCGTTGCGGTTGTTGCGGAAGTTGCCGAATTCGAAGCTGCGCAGCGCCTGCGGCCAGCTCAGCAGCTGCGCCGTCGCCGCCCAGTCCTCGCTGTAGTCCTTGAGCGTGAGGTGCGTAAATGACGCTGTGCGGTACTCCTGTGCTGTGTGAGCAGAGGAATAAGTTATGGATGTGGCAAACATATTACCTTTTCATGTATGATTGGTCCGGTGACACCTGTCATCGCGGTTACACCGTTCAGAGACAGCCGCTTAATGTCCCACGACTGACGGAATGCCCGAGCCACGTCCTCCAGCGTAGGACCGTAGCCCTGCCTGTTCAGGCTCAAATGGCTCAAATGCTTCATGCTCACTATCGCGGTGCTCACAATCTCCAGCGTCTCCGTCCGAAAATCATCAAACCCTCCATTCACATGCAAGACTGTTGTATTCGGGACCAGCGTCACCAGCTCCTTGACCTGCGCAAACAGCTCCGTCGACGGGTACTTGTCGCGGCCCTCCGCCGTATACAGGCACAGGCCACGCACATTCCCGCGCAGCGCCTCGTTATCCTTGAGCGCGCGCAGGAATAGCTCCGTCTTGCGGACGCGCTGGCGCTCGCGGAACGGGTTCTCGCTTGTCGCAAAAAAGCGGTAGAGCAGCGGGGTCGCGAGGCGGCGGAAGCGCCGGTCGACTAGCGCCAGCGAGTGGAAGACGCCGTGGCGGTCGGCGAGCAGGTACGCCTGGTCGAGCTCGACGTCGGGCCCGTAGACGAACTCGACGATGCGCAGCAGGAGCTCCTCCGGCAGGTGGCTCAGCCGGATCCGGGCGGCGGGCCCGGCCGCAATTTCAACGTGGCCGTGCGTGTCGGGAGGGGCCATGTCCAGGCATGGGGGTGAGAGTTATGCGCTCGCGAATAAGCTCCGCGTTTTGGAGAAGGACATGAGTTGGAGGAAGAGCTGGCGCTTAGAGTCGATATTTTTCATGGCTGAAGATGGCTGCTTGACCCTTGCCGGATCCGACGGATAGGGCGCAGCGCCCCCGCCTTGACAGGCAAGTAATAAAAGAAGCCACGCGCCTTTGCGCATCTACTTGCAGCAACAACAATCTACACGGGCAGCATCAGTCTCTAAATCCAACATTTCTGGTTCTGGCAAATCGATTCTATGACATAATTCTATTGATCGCCGCCCAGTGTGCACGATTCACTCCACTATCCACCAGGCCTTGCCTCAAGATAGTTTCTGCAAGTGTCAATTTTATCAAATTCCGAAAAGACTTTTCATCTCAGCCTGTTGTCAAGATGCCTCCGTGAAGCAAGCAAACATTTCCAATCATCTCGTGACAGCATCGGGGTGCTGTAAGAAAACTCGATACCGATCGCCTCCAAAGCTTTTCCAACACGGTCCAGCCTGTCCTGGGGATACACTAGGCCTTCAGCGACCTGGCCAGCGCAGAATAGGGGGAGCGGCTCGTAATGAACGTGGACGGTACGCAGCTGAGAGTCATGCTGTTTGGCGTAGAAGCCAAGATCGCAAAGCCACTTCTCATCAAATGCGCAGATATTGTCAATGTCCACAGCGCGTCCATATTTGGAAACCAACCACAAGTTGAGCCGCTCGAGTTTTGGCGCCAGGAGTCGGCGCCCCTCATCGTCAGAGAAACCCGCGTCATAGTCAGTCCCTTGGGGCCAATAGCGTAGACTGAGCTCCTTGAGCGCGGTGAAGGAGGAAAAGTCAATGCCATTGCGTTTCGGACGAAAACCAACAGGAGTGAAAGAGTGTCTTTGTGAGGGAGGAGTAGAGGCCGAAATCCCACCGACAGCCAATCAAAGTCCCCCGGAAAAGGTGCTGCAATTCTCAATTCAATCAGTGTTTTAGGCCAGTTTATCAGCGATGCTATGAGTTCGTTTTCAAAGGTGAAATTGTGCAAAGACAGCTTTTGAAACGACCCTGTGCGATGCATCTGTTTTCTTGTGAGCTTGCGCTACCTTGCGGCGTATTGTAGCAAGGCTGGAGACATCATACCTGTGGAGGTGCTGGCGCTGGCCAGATGTCTCGGACAGGTTGTCAATGATATAAATGCAAAGACAAATGCTGTACCCCGACTTGGTCATGCGCAAGCATCCTCCCAAGCTCAGGCAAGGGAGGGCCGACTGTACGACCATGTATAACAAGATGGCGAAGCGACGTCAGGTTTGTCAGTGCCATTTCGAGTAATAACAATTCTTGCGGCCTCCAATTGAGAACACTGCCGTGCAACTCAAAATGCGATGAATTAGTGAACAATAGTAGCATTTCCAAAGCAGCGTTGAATACGCCTTTGTTTGGTCTCAGATAGCCGGGTATCTCAACTCTGAACCTTCGGATATAAGCTCGCAGGCTTGGGCTATGCTGCAGTGTCGTGAGAAAGACGTTGAGCCCGTAGGGTGGGGGAGTCTCGATCCGCAATTCAATAGATTTTTAGAGATGAGGTGTAGCAAAGCTGTTGAATCGACGGTCGACCAAAGCCAGTTTGTGCGATGTGCGACGCCACATTTTGGTACCCAGCGTGAGATCAGAGAACAAATAAGTGTCAGATTCACACGCCATTTCGATTATGTGGCGGAATAGCTCGTTCGACAGCAAATTAAACAAATTTTCAACATCAAGAGCAGCATCGTGGCCCTGGGTCGGCACACTGACATCTCCAGGTGCAGACATCGTTGCTCTCAGAAAGCCAGAGAGAGGGGGAAGCTAGATGAGAGAGATGTTAAGGTAAGAAACGCGGTTGTACGAATCTCAGGATGTCTATTTTACACGTCTTCTGTTTGCCATGCGCGTTTGCTTCACGTGGTGCTGGCCGGTTGCCAACAGTAACTTGCTCAGTGGCTGCCTGACCGTTCAATGCCAAAGGCAAGCTTACAGAATTGTCGCTTCTGCTTTAAATGAGCCGCTGCTTTTCTTTAATTTCGAAGGCTTCGTTGAATTACGCCTGGCCAACATAGTCATTCCGCCAGGGGCTTGCCCGCGATCTAGCAGGTCGCACGCGCAGCTGGCCTATCGGGGGTGGGCAATAATGTAGCATCAAATAGAATGCAGCATATCGGCAAGGTAAAATCACCATCAGCAGTGTGTACCTTGTGTGACGAACATGCAGTGGGCAAGTTGCACAGCTTTAGCCTCAACCGTTGCCAACAGTAAGCGATTTTCTTTAGAGCACCTCACGTGTAATCGCTTTGTAGTATTAAATTGTGCAAAGATTTATATCAAGTACAATTGGGCGAATGGTTTAGTGGTATAATACTCCCTTAGCATCTGCTACCCGGCGGATTCAACGATTGGGAGTGGTCCGGGGTTCGATTCCCCGTTTGTCCATCTTTTATTTGATATTTTTATCTCTTGTTGCGCTGCCACTTGCCAGCGACGACAATACTTTTTGCTTCTCGACATTTTCAGAAGAGCAAACGAGATAGAGTTTTGAATTTTCCATGATTCATTTTTAGATGCTCTATATACAAAAACATTACAATGCAAGCGCCCCTTTGACGCATTTGATCTGTATACTGGTCTAATGACGAAAATGACTGCAGCTAGGTATTGCAGGAGTAGCGTTGATAATATGTACTTTTTCTTAAAACGCCCTTCGCCACGAGGAAATCTCAGACCTTGATGATCTTGGCACCCACCTGGGCGTAGCGGGCCGCGACAAAGAAAACGAACCCAATCACCATCGACACGCCGCAAAACAGCTGCAGGCCAATATACTCGCCGTGCTGCCGCGATACGATGGCACCGCCAATCGGGCTACCAGTCAGTGCGCCAAAGGCCATGACGGCAAACGCCGTGCCGACGCGCGTGCCAATGTAGCGAATGTCGGAGACCTGCGCAACCAGCGTCGGCGCCAGCGAGACGAAGCCGCCCGACGAGAAGCCAAAGAGGGCGGCAAACGCAATGATGCCCGCCGTCGAAGTGACGGGGATCCAGATGGCCAGGACGAAGATAGCAGAGGCGAGCACGATGCACAG
Source organism: Cordyceps cateniannulata (assembly GCA_028828415.1). Lineage (NCBI taxonomy): Eukaryota > Fungi > Ascomycota > Sordariomycetes > Hypocreales > Cordycipitaceae > Cordyceps > Cordyceps cateniannulata. The sequence goes on along the minus strand of JAPHMX010000004.1, from coordinate 2,167,988 downwards.
CATCACGTTGAAGCGACCAAACTTGTCCGCGGCGAGGCCCGGCAGCACGCGGCCAAAGATGCTGATGGCGTTGAGGATAGGCAGCAAGTACGGCACAAGCTTCTGCGTCATGCCTGCAGCCTGGGCCTGCAGCAGGATATAGTTGAAGGGCAGGAACATGCCCCACATGAAGAAGAAGGAGCCCACAATGGTCAGGACCATCTTGACGTCTTTGAAAGTGTCGACGTACTCTTGTAGGACAAACGGGCGCGGCTTGGGCGGCAGCCGCGACTTGATGGTGAGGTTGGCGACGACGAGCAGCGCGAGAAACAGGAACGCGACGGCGCGGATGGTCCAGGGGAAGCCAATCCGCCGTATCAAGTGGTCCATCATGATAGGCAGCACGACGCCAGCGAGCGACGACCCCGAGACCATGATGCCGTACGCGGCCGCGCGGTTCTTGAGGAACCAAGTGACGATGCTCGCCATGGAAGCGTGAAAGATGAGGCTCGAGCCCATTGCCGCGACAATGGATTGTGCGAGGAAGATTTGGTAGTACTCCGTCGCGAGCGAGGTCATCATCAGTCCAAAGATGTAGATGACGGTGCCGACGCGCAGGAGCCACTTGGGGCCAAAGTTGTCGTAGAGGCGGCCGATGAGGATGCCGAGAAAGTTCATCATGAAGACCTGCGTCGAGGTGATCCAGCTGACGGTGGAGGCGCTGTAGGCGCTGAGGGTGTGGGCAACGTAGTACTGCTGGAAGACGCCGACGCAGTTGATGAGCCCAAAGGTGCAGAAGAGCGCGCACCAGCCGCCAAAGACGACGAGCCAGGCCTCGCGCCCGCCGTCGGGGAAGTGGTCCGGCGAGGGGCCGCCGGGCGCGACGGCCTGCTCCTCCGGCGTGGACGGCGGTTGCGCGCGCTCGGCGTCATGCTCTTTAAGGGTGGCTTTTTCGGAGGCGGTGTCGGTGACGGCAGCGTTGCTCTGGACGTTTTCGTTGGCGACGTAGAGCGGTTTCTCGTGTACCGTGTCCGAGGACATGGAACCGGATGTAGACCGGGCCATGGTGGTGAGGTGAGGAAGGGTGAGGTGGTGTTGCTGGCGGGTGTAAAGGTGTGTCTCCAGGACCTATGCGTGAGGTTCGAGTCCAGAAAAAAAAACCAATCACCTGCTTTCTCTTGGGAAAGAGAGCAAGATAGTACAGAGAGTTTTTCGCATGTGCCAGGTTTGGGCTGAAATTGTCCGTGTGCAATGGTGTTCCGAAAGCATCAGTGTGAGGTATAAGCTGGGGCGTTCGTGTATTTGGGTGCCAACAAGTTCAGGAGGTCACGACCGCAAACAAGAACAGACAAGCTTGCGAAGCAAGTATCGAGGAATCTGTGATGAGCATGATTGGAACGAAGGAATCCCAGGCGACGCTGGACGTTAATTATAAATCCTGGCATGGGGACCCCCGTGTGAGGAGGCAAGTCAAATCCATAGAGTCGACGGCTCGCGTCTTGGACAAAGGCCGAGCAAGTGGGGATCAGCCAAACGACGGGCCCTAGTAATAACTAGTAGAAAGTTGGTTTAGCGACCCTTGCAGAATGGGATTGTCAAGAAATAAAGGCTGACGGACTTGCTCATGTGGCTGACTGGATTGGTCAGGTCCGTTGTAGGTTTCCCAGTTTGTAGGTAACTAGTTAACTCCATCATAGAGCCGGCACGCGGCGCCGCGGAGGTAGCGATGGGTGGTGATGATTGATGGCTCCCAGCACATATTAGTAATAGATGTACTTGGCTGGTTTTCCATTCGCAATGCATCGCGTCAGTCGCACAATGATTGCTGCTGGCTTCCACAGCTTGTCGTTTCATTTTGTGATGTCGGGCGTCCGAGCGATGGCGAATGTGGCGTTTGCGGGAGGAGGGAGGGAACAGGATAGTGTGAGGAGGTTGAGGGGTTGAGGTTGACTGCAAACGAAGGAGGTAGCAAAAGGGGCCAGGCGAATTATGAAGCAACCCCAGAAGTGCCACGATCAACATTCTTGGCATATTCCTTTGCGTGATTTTTTTTCTCTTCTTTTTTTTCCTAAACAAAGCATGTTCTATCCAACTCTTCACTGTACACTTTCGCCTTTTGTGCTCTTCCATACTTGCACCGAGAAGCGACATCTCCTCGATTACCCAGTCGCCCAACACTGACGCTATTTTATCAGTAGACTGCGAATCCGTTCCTTGTTACAATATGCAATACGTATATCCAGCACTGATCTGTTTTGGATAAATAACCACCATCAGCAGCCGTACCCATCCAGCCATCTACCGACGTACGTGGTACTGTTCCAGTGGCGTTTTTGTTAGTGGCAGCTTGGCCGTGCGAGGCGCCAATCTTCCTTGCTAATAACCAACCCCTGTCTCTCGGGTTTAGATGTATCGCCGCCGTTGCGTAAACAGCCCATCAGAAATCTATAGCGCTCAGTAATTACCAATGATATATCGTGATTCATTTTATTCCACAGCCTTACTCGGCATCGCGCGTTGCGACCCAACATGGCACATGGTACCCCACCAATCTCCGGCCAAGCTTTCCAGGTCAGATCGGGGCTCGCTTGAGCGCGAGCTCCGACCATTCACGTCAAACGTCGTCTCGAAGGCTTAGCATTCATAATCATACTCACTTCACGGCCCGCATATCCACATTTTAACTATTATAAGTTATAGTTCGTGTTTAGCCTAGAGGTATCTTCTCGGACTTCTTCGGATGAAAGGAATAAACCCGCCATCAAGCCTTATCCCAGCATCCCCCTGATCTGCGTCTAGTCGTGCATCGTATTAACATGTTGAGAAACCTCATCACTATCAGCGTCGATATTAATATAGGTGTGGTGTTGAAGAATATATTGCCGTAGAGCTGCTATCTTGCGAGGACTGATACGCCCCTGTGCCAGACACTGCTACTCCAACTATCGATCCCATCTCAAAGCTCAAAACTATTTAAGCTCAAAGCCGAATCGCTTTGCACGAACGGCCGGTGCAAGGCTTAGGAATTCCGATCTGGTTATATTCCCTAGCTTTGCAGCGTTGTAACTGATCTTTCTAATCTTCTCCCGCGCAATGTCTGCCCTCGTTTGATTGAGCGCTTCCTCTTTTAGGTAAACCGCATCAGAGAAGAGGGCGTAGCTATCAGCATTGCTTAGACTGCTCTCCTTGTCGAGGAGCGTCGAGTCATAGAGACCGGATCCGATATCCCGGGTAGCCTTGACAAAGGACAAATGGGTCATCTCGTGAACAATGGTGTGAGTAACCGAGGATACTTCGTTGACATCCGGAAGCATATGCTGGAAATAGCCCCTCTTGCAAAATATCATGTGGCCTGGGTCGGAATTGGTAAACACGCCGGCAAATGCATCCCCGCAGATCGAATGGTTGCACGTGTAATAAACTCGAGAATTTTCAAAGTCGCACGCTTCAGCCACTTAGCCACTTTGGCAAAGGTATCGGCGACAGCTTGGCGGGTTTCCTGGCTCGATTCCTTGAAATAGGCCTCCATTCGCCCAGCCGAACCGTTCAAGGCAGCTTCCCGCGCGGCCGTGGCATGAGACGCACAGCTGGAAATGCCTTCCTTGAGCACGCTCAGATAATCAGGAGAGTATTTATGGACCCTCCCCTCAAAGGCTTCCGGCAGTGGGGGGAAGAATTGATGAGAGATGAAGACAGAGTCCAAATTGTACGGAATTTCGCGGACCAGCGTTGTGTTCCCAACCTCGGCGGCGTGGATAGTAGCTGAAATGGAGAGGATAGATATTTGCTTGCCGCAGAGACTATGCGCGTCACGAACATCGAGTAGGTCGATGGTTGTAGTAAGCTTTCCATTTGCAGGCATGAGTTGAAAGTCGAACTCTTCTCTTGGATTCTTATGTGGCTGGGTCCGACTGTTCAAAAACCGCACATGGCAGGCTACACCAGGAGTAAGTAATTATAAAATACCTGTAGTTCTCTACGGAAGAGGATCATACATTGGCTGCCAAGGCTCATTGATTCGAGACGGTCATCATCAAGAATGCTACCGGCTGTGAGGATATTGAAAGCCTTTGAGTTTTTGTTCTCAATTGTCATATTGAGCTTTGTCCAAGAAATCGGCTGGGCTTTGACATCAAGGCTGGCCGGCCAGTCCTTGACTTAGCAGGAATAGTGGCGGCAAGTGCCAGCGATGCGAAGAGTGCTAGCAGCTTCATGCTGAATGGCAGAACGAACCACAGATGAGGCTGTAAAGAAGAAAATCCCAAGAAGAAGAATAAGAAGGAGGAGGAAGAGGAGAAGAAGAAGAAGAAGAATCTTCAGGTGATTTCGAGCTAACTACCAGCCTTCACCGTGCCTTTCTCCTTTATATTCTAGCAGGGCAAAGATGGACGTCTTTATATTTCTTGCAGGGACAGTCGGTTCTCGAAAGATGGTTCTGAGCATGACTCATATTGTCGCGACATACCAAGGCATTACCTGGCCTCATTTAAAAGTGACCTGTTCAACACTTTCGAGTGTTCAATAAGGTAGTAGATGGATATGGGTGCAGACCATCCAGCATAAATGTTGATATTAAGCTTGACTTTACCATTATGATGTGCTTAAGTGTTGGCTCGTGACAGGCCCTCAATTTGAGTCTATACAAACATACAAGCACGGAAATCCGACTATTAGAGGCTGGATTTAACTTATTAGCGAGCGAGCGTTAATGGCATGATAAGTAGGGATCAAGCGGCAGCCTGTGTGGTTCACGCTTATCACCAGAGTTAACCTCGTACGACTTGCATAAGGCGGAATGACCGAGTCTCCAATAACACATAATAATAGACTCAAAATAACTTCGCTAATGGATGACGTTTGCGCGGGAAGCGCGGGAAAATACCGGCAAAGTAGAGACATGGCGCAGTATAGAAATATACCCAGTTCTGCGGGTCCAGGAAGCACTGGACTGCTATGCAGACTTGACCGTCTTTTCCATCTGTTTGCTTCTAACTATGATCTACGTACCTATACAACATATACCTCTAAGCCTTTATATGGAGTCAGGTCATGAGCAGAGCCTTAGTCGTTGACTTGCCGGACTCCATAAGGTGCGGCCCCTGTGTGATTTATGTGCCGTGCAAGGTTCTTTCTACCTTGCGCTTCGGCTTTGACAGCACCGGCTGTCATGCACGGCAACCTGGACAATGGGTGACACGCCAGTCGCGCCCTCCATTTCCCAGGTGTTTATGTGCGCGGCCAACTGAGCCGTCTGATCCCCGTGTACGAACAAAAAACATGTCTTTTGCCTCTTTCCAGTTCCCAAGTCTCACTCAAGGGTAGCTCTGTCACAGCATACATCGCATATACAGAAGGTAGTTCTATTAACTTGCAAGGAAAGCTGTGCATGCTGCCAGTATAGTTGTACACTAAATCATACTCAATCGCCATTTTCGGTTGCCCCGTCTACCGGACAAACTCCTTGAGGTCCTTGCCGTCCTCAAACGTAACCATGCCATCCTGCTTGCCCTCGGCCACCTTGAACGCCGACTCCTCCCCTTTGGTCTTGTTGTTCGCTGGCGGCTCCAGAGCCTCTTGCACCGCGCCCGCCGGCGCATCCGCAATCTCATTCACCTCGCGGCTCGACAGCACGTCCGCGACGCGCACGCCTCGGCTCGACATGAGGATCGTCGTCGGGCCCTGGAACTGCAAGAACAGCCGGTCGCCCCAGATGGTGCGCCGCGCCATGGTGCGCAGGCCAAACAGGATACGTCCGATAAACTTGTACGCTGCCGACTCGCGCACCGTCTTCATGAATGTTAGCTCTGGTAGGAAGCGCGCTACCGACGGCACCTGCAGGCGGAAGCTCGAGCTCTTGAAGCGGAACGGCCGCGGCGCGTGGCGCGACACCGAGTACGCCACGACGCTGCCCGGGTGCGCGACAAAGGCCTCGCCCTCGCCTAGTGTCAGTTGGTACACCTGGCCCGGTGCCGACACGGCGGCGAGGCCGCGGCCGGTCAGGAAGGTGCTGCCCCAGTTCGCGAACCCAAGGCTGGTCTGCATGCGGGGTGATGGCGACAACGTGTGGCCGGTCCACGCGAGTAGGGCGTTGCGTTGCGCGACCATCCAGTCTGTCGTGCCGTCGAGATGGATCACGGAGAAAGTTGTCGTCGGGGACTTGGTCGAGATGAGGGCGGTGACGGGCGACGCGGCGGATATGCGCTGGTAGAGGAACGGAACGCCGAGAGGGGCGCGGGTGAGGGGGTTGAGAATCGAGAGGGTGGATTGGGCCTGGAGTTCTGTGAGTAAATATCAGTGGCAGGTTGTAATAGAGCCCGTACATCTTCAGGGTTGCCGGCGAGCGCAACGAGCGTGCCTCGTCTAGTGTAAAGGCGCTGTGAGGGCGACAACGTCACGGAGAGCATGGAATACGGCGAGCCGAGGACCTCGAATCGAGCATCTATCAATTCCAATTAGTATGACCGTCCCCCAAATCCAGCTCGCCCCGCCAAATCGTACCGGCCATGTCTCGTGAGGGGTCAATTGGCGTGCCAAAGACATCCCCTCCGGCCCCGACGCTGCCCCTCGGAGCTTCCGTGCTCGGGGCGGCGCTGATCTGAATTGCTCTGCATTGTCGGCAAACGTACGACGGCTGCGTGATGCGCATTCCACGCATCGGCCGAACCAATGCGCTGTGCCTTATCATTCCTGCAGTCGATGCGATGCAGTTGACGAGAGAAGAGAAAAAAGCGCGATGAGTTGCAAGGTGATGTGACGTCCGACTCTAGAGCTTCCCGGAAATACCCTAGCCAAAAATGGGCATGGTTGAATCGTTTGCAGGGCGGGCCGGCGGTTCAGACGGCCCGATGGATGTATGTGTGGCTGGTGTGCTGTTGTGTGGGTTGCCCGGACAACCGCAGCTGGCCACCACCAAAGCTGACCACACCCGCACAGACAAACTATAGGCGCGTGGGTATACATTGAAAGCACAGCAAAATACGGTGTCCAAGGTAGGTCACGGATGTATTGATAGGAACGAGGTCGACTTGAATTCACGACAAGATATAACAGTCGAAAATAACGAGTGTTGATATAATAGCGAGGTCAATTGGCTGGTTATATGATATACAAACAATCATGTCTGTACGAGTAGTGGCCCGAATTCGTCCGCTGCTGGACGGCGAGCACGAAAAGGACATCATCGTCCGCGCAGATACAACCGAGACGGGAAAACCGAATACAATCGTCAAGATCCCCAGCCCCAAGAACGGCGCGGAGGACTTTTCCTTTGCGTTCAACAGCGTCTACGACCAATCGACCTCGCAAGAGGGCCTCTTCACCTCTGAAGGTAAAGGGCATTTTGCCTAGGACCAGGATGCGACATATGCTGACCAGTCCATAGTTCAACCGCTCCTCAAGTCGCTGTTCCAAGGTCTCGATGTCACCCTCTTCGCCTACGGCGTCACCGGAACCGGCAAGACGCACACCATGCGCGGCGGCCTCAAGCTGGCCGACCGCGGCGTCATCCCCCGACTGCTGAGCGGCGTCTTCCGCCGCGGCAAGAAGATTGCTAAGGACTCGGACGGCGAGACGAATGTGACCGTGGCATTATCCTACTACGAAATCTACAACGACAAGGTCTTTGACCTGCTAGAGCCGCCCGAGCAGCGCACCCCGATGGGCCTGCCCCTGCGCGCTGAGGCCGGCGGCCGCACCGTTGTCTGCGGTCTGACGGAGCGCCGCTGTGACGACCTCCGCGATTTTGAGAAGCTGTACATTGAGGCCAACAACAACCGCGTCACTGCTGCCACCAAGCTCAACGCGCACAGCAGCCGCAGCCACGCGATCCTGCGCGTCAAGGTGACGCAGTCTGGCCCGGACTGCATCCGCGAGAGCACCGCGTCGGCCATTGACCTCGCTGGCTCGGAGGACAACCGACGCACGGATAACGGCAAGGAGCGGCTCGTCGAGTCGGCGGCCATCAATAAGAGCCTGTTCGTGCTGAGCCAGTGCATCGACGCCATCTCGCGCGGCGACCGCCGCGTGCCATACCGCGAGTCCAAGATGACGCGTATCCTGTCGCTCGGCCAGAACGACGGTATCACCGTCATGATACTGAATCTGTCCCCGCTGCGCTCGTACCACCTCGACACGCTTAGCAGCCTCAACGTCAGCTCCCGCGCTAAGCGCATCGAGGTCCGCGAGATTGAGAATGAGGTTGTCTACAAGCAGTTCCCGAAAGCGACCGCAGCCCACGGGGCTGGTGGTCTTGGCGGTGGGAAGCGCCAGCCGCTGCAGCCGTTGGCCAACGCGCACAACGTCCAGAGTGGCAGCGCAGCGGCGGCGCGCCCAGTCAAGGCGTTTAGCGTATACACGGACGAACTCAAGCCCATACCAACGTCTCGCCCCTCGCTAGCGACGTCGGAGATTCGAAGGGCTAGTCCTGCGAAGCGTGCTTTGGATCAGGAACCAGTCATCGCCCGGCCCTCCAAGCTAGCCCGCCCATCGCTGCTGCCGTCGTCGTTCACGTCGACGGCAGGCCCCGCCGCGCTGAGCGCCAGTCAGGGAACCATCACGCTATCAGCGGCGCAGATCGAAGCCATGGTGGAGAAGAAGGTTGCCGAGGTCCTCGCGGCGCGCTTGGCAGCTGCTGAGCAGCAGGCAGCATCCGCTATGCCGCCGCCTCCGCCACCACCGCCAGCCCGATCGAGCGGCCAGGACACCGCCGCGGTGCAGAGGCGTCTGGAGGCGCTGGAGCGTCGCATAGAGGCTGACGAGCGCCACGAGGATTCCAAGTCGGACGGTCTGCGCTACCTGCTCGCCGCGCGCCAGCACAAGGAGAGCGGCGACGAGGCGGCCGCGCTGCGGGCGTACGAGAGCGCCCTGCCGTTCTTTCCGGGGCAGGCTAAGCTCGTGGGCAAGATTCGGCGGCTGCGCGGGCGGCTCGGGCTACCGCCGATGGAGCCGTCAGCTCCCGTTGCGGCGGCTGCGATGGCGGCCCAGGCGGCGGCGGTGGAAGAAGACGCGACGTGTGCGGTGGGAAAGGTGGCGCCTGAGAGGAGGCGCATGTCCCGGCTGCCGGTCATGCACGATGCGGCGGGCGACCTCACGGCGAATCTGGACGTGACGAGCACGATTTCGTTTGATTTCAACGCGCGAGCAAGACGTTTGTCACGATTCAGCGTGCATCCTATGCTGGCAAACTAGACTAGAAGGCTAGATCGTGTTTGTTGGCTAGGCCACTTGGAAAGGCGTTTTGTCGCGTATATGGTGTTGGCATATTTTCCTTTGTCTCATGGCATGCTCTTGTTTCGCGCATGGCGAAGAACATGAGCCGATACCAGCATCATTTTCATCTCCGCATAGGGAAAGCATGGCTTGAATAAAAAGGCCGACTCGGCGGATAGTGGCGTTTATTGGGGAGGAGTTGAGACTCATATTTGGTGTTTCATTTGTGTTTTTGGTGGCAAGGGCGACGAGTCTTGTCGGGATTTTGTAGGCCTTCTTTTTAATGAAGTCATGTATTGGCACTTTTGCATCCCAGAGAAATAAAAACAAATACAATAACAAGTACAATAACCAATGCAATAATTATAATAATTACTGGTAATAGTTTGAAACTACTGGTGCTTTAATTGCCGAATGGAGACGGCTGGGGAAGCCTCTCAGCCAGTTGTTTTCCGTCACGGCGATCACGGCTGGAGACGGTCAGGGCCAATCCGGCTATGCATGATGCAATAAAATGACAAACTCCGCGTGAGCGGGCAATTGCTCAGATGAGGATTTGCCCAGATTGAGGCGAGAATTCCAAATTAATGTTGTCTATTAAACCCGCAACCGAAATCATTAGACAAAAATACGTCGGCCATCTCTATAAAGCAAAAGCGTACATCGCCGAGGCCAAGGACATAACGGCCGCTGCCACACTGATTACCGCCCGGCCACTCGCATTATCCTTTGCCGGACAGCTCACCACGGGCGTCGCCGAGAGACAGGCTGCTTGAGTGATGCGCGAAGATATGCTCTCTGCTGCGTCTGACGGCACCGCGGCGCTGCAAGGCGTCGGCGTCGGCGCAGGCACGGCAACCTGAGCACACGACGATAGCATATCCGCGTTCTGCGACGGCGGTACATCCAGCACATCCAGCACGTCAAACGCAATCCCCTGCGCATCACCACACTCTCCTCCGCCCGTCAACTCCGTCCCCGCGCCGCCGTTGCGCGTCGTAAACACGAAGCTCTGCACCGGCTCCTCCGTATCGCGCGCAAACCGCTTCTCGCCATCCGCATCCTCCGTCGCCGTGCAATTGTTCCACCGCAGCTGCCAGAAAAGCTCCCACGCGCCCTCGTCTTTTAACAACCCCTCGACAAAGGCGTGCACGTAAAAGGTGGTGTCGTTGGCGGGCAGGCCGTTGAGGCGCACGAGCTCGTAGTCGGTGGTCGCGTTGGGCTGGCCGTGCGGGATGACGCGGTAGTGAAGACGGAGGTTCAGTTGTTGCGCGACGGCGGGGTTTTGCACGGCGAAGAGGATGGGCAGGAGGGGAGTCGGCGCAAAGGTGTCGTTGCGCGGGAAGAGGATGTCGACTTCGGCCCGGCCGGTGGTGGTGGCGGCGGCGACAGTGGCGGCGACCGGGAGGGTAAGGAGGGAGAGTTTCATGTTGTGTGTGGAAGGTCGGAGTGGTGTACAGTTTTGAAATGAATGTTTCGACACAAAAAAAGGAAGAGATGTATATGGATGAAAAGTAAATTAAAAACGATTAATGAATAGTGCAAGAGAATGTGCAAGAGAAGAGTTGCGGAAACAACAACTGTCAGAACCGAGATTCTTTTGCCGACCAGCAGTCGCCACCTTGAGGGGCATTCCGCATAAATAGAATTAATTATCATGGTGCTGGGTAATGTATCGCAAAATCCCTGATCATCGCCAAGACTCGGGCATCACCACTTTCGGCGCTTGAACCCACTGTAAGCCCGGCCGCATCCACTATCAAGGTGACCGGCCAAGACTTGGGAGAGTGCCGTGACATCCGTATTATGCCTGCCGGATTGTGGTGAGAGTCATGAGCAGATGTCTTGGCTAATGAATTATGGGAAGTTGACAGCTGAGTTGGCTCCCTCTCGACTGCCTTGTTACTAGACACAACGATGGCCTCAAACAGCCGGGGATGAAAACACCTCCGGAGAAGGACGTTATTTTGAGAGAAATTACTAAGCAGTTTAAACATTTACGCTTCATATATAGTCTAGCAATTGAAGCTGTGTAAATAAAACTGCACTTATACAGCGACGACTTACACGCTACTCAACTGGCGCAACTTGACTGCAAACTATGTACTCGAAACTAGGAAATATATGCAGTAAAAGGCTTGTGTCGAAATGTCATAACATATCGATAGCTGAAATATAAAAAGATGGACAAAACTTATACAAATCATAAACCACAGCCTCCAACTCAACAGCCTGATTAATACAGACCCCATTCCACATCCTGCTTCTTGATATTCCCCGAGCACTGCATACTGCCCTTTGCACCGACCCGTCCCGTGCTGCCAAACTGCTTAATCGCATCCCGGATAATATCCACAATATCCTGCGCGCCGACATTGAAGCTGACATTGCCCTTGATGTTTGTCCCCGTGACGCCAAAGTGGCAGGATCCAAACTTGACCAGCTCGCGCTGCTTCTTGAGCGGCGAAATGTTCCACGAGCCGTCCGTGCCTTCGATATTCTTGATGATGGTCAAGCAGTCCTCCACCTTGGGCGACGCGTCCGAACCCTGGTTCTCAAAACTCGAGGCGCCGCAGAAATCCTTGCCATTGTCCGTGTTGCACGGGAAGAAATCCTTGTCGCGCGCCGACTCGGTGTCGTCGGCATTGGCCCACGAGCGCCGCGCGAGCACCTGGTTGCACACCGGCAGCTTGATGTAGCCGGGCGTCGTGACATCGTCGTCGCGCAGTCCGGCGAGCGTGCCGGCGTCGGTCGGGTCCGCGTCCGCGCCGCCGTTGGCCTTGTCATTCTGCAGCCACGTCTTGACAGAGCCAATAATGATGTCCTCCACCTTGATGCCTCCCCAGTCGCTGCCGGTGAGCAGGTCGGCGCCCTTGAGGGACGAAAAGTCCGAGTCCGGGCAGGAGCAGGTGATGAGGCCGCAGTTGTGCTCGTCGCAGGGGTGGGACTTGCCGTCGGGGTCGGCGAGCTGATAGCGCTTGCCCTCGTAGCAGGCGGACTTGAGGGTCTTGCCGGCGTCGTGGTCGCAGTCGTAGCCGGTGTCGATGATGAAGGGATGGTGGCCCGAGGCTTTCCAGACGGCGGGGATGGCGAAGCCGTAGAAAGACTTGAGGAAGGCGTCCTTCATGCTCTTGGTCTCGTCCGAGGTTGGCTTGCCGAGGTCGGAGTCGTCACGGATGGCCAGCTCCGTGCTGTCGCGCTTCACAGGGCCGTCGGCGCCGCTGTAGCCGTCGATGAACTTGCCGTCGGCAATCAGATCCGTGAGCTTGTTGATGGACTTGTCGGAGCCGTCAAACAAATCGCCGAGGTCGACGGCAGTGATATTGTCCCAGACGTACAGCGACTGGCCAATGTAGTGGGAAAACTCCTTTTGCGAGGCGTCGGTCCAGTCATCGACCTTGGGGCTGCCCTTGAGGTTGACGCCGATGGAGACGCCGCCCGAGATGATGGTCTGCACGACCTTGTCGCCCTTGGCAATGGCCTCGGGCGTCTTGGAGGCGAGTGCCGGCAGCTTGGCGATGACGCCGGTGAAGAATTGGGAGCCAATCATGGGTGCGCCCATGGACACGAAGCTGAGCAGGATGTTGAGCCACGACTGGTCCTCTGGGGGTGGTACCGGGGCAAATTTGTTTTCAAAGTCGGACAGCGTATTGTCAATGAGCAGCGCCGAGACGTCCACGACGGACTGGTGATACTTGGCGTATGTAGAGCTAATCTTGACGAGCGAGTTCCAGACCAGCGCCGCGGCCGGCCCGCTCTTGTCGCCGGTAAACTCCTTGCAGTCAAACGTGTTGCGGCAGTTGTTGCCCGTCAAGATGTCCTCGCAGTGCGGATCCGGCGGGTTGCCAATCAGGTACGAGATGAACTGGGAAAAGGCACCGGCCTCCTTGGCCGAGTTGGGCCGGTCCTTGCGGTACTGCTTCCAGTCGTTGATAATGTCGGTCCAGGCATCCTTGGCGTCGAGGCCGGCCCAGCGCTGCGCCGGCGTGTAGTCGAGCTTCTCGGTCCAGAACTTGTCGTCGCACGTCAGCTTGGTCCAGTTGCCCGTGCGGTCGCCGGCGTGGTTGAGCGGGTTGTTGCCGGCCTTGATCTGCAGACGAAAGTTGGCCCAGTCTTTGACGCCTTCCGGGACATCGTGGAACTCTTCGAGGTCCGTCGCCCAGTTGGTCGTGCCGCCCATTTGGAGGCGCTTGTAGATGTTGGTGCGCGACTTGCGCAGCTCCGGCGTCATGTAGGCCACCCACTGCGTGTTATCGTACACCAACACGTTGCTGTTGCTGTCCGAGTCGACGTAGTGCTCGTTGACGCGGCTCGCGTTGCCGACGATCCGGCCAATCTCGGCGTTGGAGATGTAGCCGGCCGTGTCGGTGCACTCGCCCTTGGCGGCGTTGGACTGCAGCCGGCTGCCGGTGTACTTGCACTGCGCGCCATGGCAGCCGGCCTCGGCCATGGCAAAGGAGCGCCCGTAGCTGGTGACGCCGACGACGACCTTGCCCGAGTTGACGCCGGCCTTGGTGATCATGGACAGCGACGACATGGTCTCGGTCAGGTTGACCTGGCTACGGAGACACATGCCGTCGTCACAGCCGGGCTGCGCGTTGGGGTTGCCGGCGTCCCACTGCCCGTGGAGGTCATAGGTCATGTAGACAATGTAGTCGACGACCTGGCTGATGCGCTTGATCGGGAACGCCTTGAGGTACCAGTATGAAGCCGGCGCGGCGATTGAGACGCTCTTGTTGGGAAGCAGGTTCTTGAGGGTCACCAAGAACTTGAGGTAGTCGGTGCCTTCGGTCTTGGGGTTGCCGGGGGGCGTTCCGGGAATGTCAGTAGCACCGGGATATTCCCAGTCAATATCAACACCGTCGAGGCCGTAGTCGTTGACAAACTTGGCAATGTTCTTGGCCAGCGTCTCACGATTGCCAGCCTGCACGCCGCGACGGAAGATTTCGTATGTCCCAGGGGCATTCGAAAACTCCCAGCCGCCAAACGAGATGATCTTCTTCGGGCCGCGAATGAAGCGAAAGTTGTTAAACTCATACGTCGCCATCTCGTCCCCGATGCTAATCTTGAAATCGGGCGAAATGTCACCAAAGCCAAAGTGCAGGTGCGTGTACTGTGCGCCGTCAATCTGCAGCGCGTCCTGGTACAGACACTTGCGGTTGAACGAGAAGCCCTCATAGTACGCGATGCTGCGGAATTCCGAGACGTCGCCCTTGACAATCTTGGTGCCGCAGTTGGAGATGCAGCCGTTGGTGTTTGGCTCCGCCGTTCCGGGCGCACCGGTGCCCGTGTCCGTGCAAAACTCATCCGTGATGCCGCACTGGCCCCAGACATCGCAGCACGCATTTAGCGGACACGGGTTCAGCTCCGAGATCTTGCCCATGTCGCTCGGCTTCTTGGTGCCGGCGACCTGCGGCCCGCACACGGCGTCGGCGATGGGATCCGGCATCGGCGGCGAGCCCTTGCTGACGCAAATCACGGCGCCCTTGAGCACATTCTTGCAGCCGGTCCACGCCCACGTGTTCTTGTTGAAGTCATCCAGGTCTTCTTTCTTGAGGGAATTGGCGGCAGAGATGGAGTCGCAGTTTTCGCCGGCGGTCACCGTGACGGTCGCGCAGGAGCCGTCGTCGTTGGGCTTAGGCCGGAAGTCGGGCATGGTGCCGGCGGAGCAGCAGACGTGTTGCTTAGGTCGGAGGTTGGCGCAGAAGCCCTCGGCCGAGTTGTACTTTGTAAAGTCGGCGCCAGAGACGCCGCACCGCTCGGCGAGCTTGCCGCAGCTGTCGTTTTGCTCGACCTGGATGGTCCGGCACTCGCCGCGCGCGGCGAGCTCAGCCCAGCGCTTGGCCGCGGCTGGAGATGTGCCGTTGGTGTAGCTGGTCGAGTTGCCGCTGCCCGTGACGGATGATAGGAGTGCCGAGGTGAACTGGGCTTTGCCGGTGAGGTTGTGCGAAGTGGGAAACGCGAGGCACTTGCCGTCGTACCAGGACTTAAAGGCGCCCTGAGCAGCGTCAAAGGTGCCGTTGCTGACGGCCATGAAGCCAAAGATGTGGTCGGCATCGTAGTCGTCGTCACAGAGCTGCATGGCCAGGTCGCCGCGGCTGCCATCAAACGAGTGAATCTCATCGCGCAGCGCCGACAGCGCCGTCGACGCCACCTGCTCCTTATCCAGCGCACGGCCCATGTACAGACCGGCAGTGACGCCGCCAAGCTGTCCAAAGAGCATCGTCGTCTCGTCGCCCGGCGCGTGGCCCTTGGCGACATACTCGCGCATCTCCTTGGCCAAGCCGCTAATGCCAGCATCCGAACCGGTCGCGTTGGCCCACCAGCCGACCTGGTAGCTGACCTTGTGGTCTTTTGTGGTGGTGTTGGCCGCAGCAACCTGAACGGTAGAAGCATCGACCCAGTCGTCGCCGTACACGGAGCACGCGTAGATGCGGTGGTGCACGGCGTCGTCGTCGACGGGGTCGTGGATGGCGAAGCTGTAGAAAAGAGGTTGCTTGCAGGCGGCGAGCTGCTGCATGCTGTGGAAGACGCTCCAGCCGGAGGGGTCGGCGCCGGTATCGATGCACGGCGCGGGGCAGGCGTCACTCATGCCGCGGAATCCGGGGCTGGCACCGATGCGTTTGGGGGCGGACTGCGCGGAGGCGAGGCCGGTGAGACCCCCGAGGAGCGCGGTGCGCAGCGAGGGAGCCATGATGAAGAAGGTTCCGTCAAGGGAACGTGATGAAAGGAGTGACAAGAAAGACAGGGATGGGTTAAGGAAAGTAGGGTGTCCAAGGTCTTTCGGAAGGACAGTTGAAAAGGTCAACACGGGCTTATTGGGGGCATGTTGAGCACTCATATATACTTATACGCTGCATGACTTGTAACTGAACCTGCAGCTCGAGCATCAAGAACAATACTCAAGACCGTATAAGTGCCAAGCCATACCAGTCGTCGGCCGCATCTACATCAAGCCTAGAGCTCACCTTAAACTGGGGAAAAGCCATGCACGCGGTTCCATCTCTTCGGCATTAATATGGAAACAGCGAGGAAGCTGAAGAGGTTGCGGGGCCGCAGCCACCGGGGGCATCCTTGACAAAGTCTTGTAATTCGCTTGTCGAGATCGGTAACAAGGTGTAAGGGGGGGTGGGTTTCTGCAAGTTGGACCTGCGCAAGTCTCTCGCCAACAGGCCAACGTTACCCCTGAGTTATCGGAAGTGGCTTTGTTCTGCCTTGGCGAAAAGGCTTGGCTGTGAGCTGATCGTGGGTAAGTCGGGCTGTCTGTATTTGGTCAATGCCGCGTCTTCTCTTCGTTTATCGAACTGGCGTACATGTGTATTACTGATTACGATACAGTCACTACATAATAAAACACAAATTGTTCTGTGTTTGTATCATGGTCCACTGCCATCAACTTCACTTCCCTTTACACGGCTTGTTGGTTCAACTCGAAGAGATGGAACAACCGCAGACACGGGTTTAACTCGGGCTCGCCACCCTATAAAACCCTGTATTTGCCATTCATAACCCAAAAACCCCGATAAAATCCTTCTCTAAGCCTTATGAGCTCATTGTCGAATTTTGGTGCTTATTCAGATTCTTGTCTGTGCCATTACTACCCTGCTCCACGTGTGTTAGCCGCATCGCGTAACGACCGAGATTACGGCAACCGGGCCTTTCCAGGATGTGGCGTTCGATTTGGATGGAGTGAATGGCGCAAATTCTTCACGAACTGGGCTAGGTTTCCTTGGTTCGCCAAGATGTCAAAGTATTGCCTGCTCGGAACTGGTGGCCAAGGCAGGCTGTATCGGCCGTCGCCATATCAGTGACTTGGATTTGGGTCTCAAATGACTTTTCAAGGCTTGAAACCCTCAGAGATCAATAACTGCTGCATGACTTGCTGCATAGCTCAGGAGACGTACGTCTATCGTGGCATCTGATTGGACTTGCTTCCTGCGGTCATCTCGGCTGCCCCAACGGCTGTGAGTGCATTGTCGTCGCCACTTTATTAATGGACTTGATCACAGGTTGAAATACCGAGCCATTATTGTTCTGCAGGAGAAATCGGAAGAAGCTTCTTTGGGTATCGTCCCCTCTCGTTGAACGGGACACGTCAATTGCCGGTCCTGTCGTCCCTGCGCAGTCCCACTTCTAAATCCGGGCGCAAGTTTCTACCTCTTTGTTTGACATGGCATATTTTCTCAGTCGGCTGTTGAACGTGGTTGATTCCGTGACTCGTAGTTCTCGGGCGAGGTCGAGCTGAAGAGTGGACGCCGAGGATAGGACCAGTATCGGCAGGATGGTCTTTGTGCTGCTCCTATAGCTTGCATTGAGGTGTTCATTGTAACTGTAGGAAAAATTGGTAGATCAATAATCAGCTCCGATAAAATAGCAGAGGGAAAAGCTATAGGAAAGGGGGCAGTAACGGGGCCGTTGCGCAGCAATGTCCGGCAACGTAGTGAATGTCGGTGCTCCAGATTGGACGTTGTTGATATCTGATGATGATAAGAATAGCAAGGCTCGGATATGGAAGGTCAGAGAAAATATAGAAAATAAAGAAGACGAAAGAACATACTGGTGAGCAGGTAATGAACAAGATGGCAAGATGCTCTCGCTCTGCACGGGTCAAGGCAGACATCGGCACTGACAGGCCTCGCTCATCACCCGATGCGGGCCAGTTGTTCGTAGCAGACTCGAAGCATCTAGCTGAGATGTTGGTGTTGCTGTTCTTAGGAAAAATGCCTGCTAATCAAGACGCGTGCGGCACGACATGCTCAGCTTGCATCAGCCACTCAGTCGCGCAATCTTCGCCGTCACCTCGCCTCTGTCAATATAAAAGAGACTGTACTACGATCGGAGATTTCTGGTGCTGATGAAAAACGCAATTGCTGTACTGCTATTTACTCTAGTCGAGCGTTTACCTAGGGCAAGTGCACAGTGGTAAAGTGTAGTGCTCTCTACAATCGACAGGCAAGGCTCAGCAATCTGGTCAATGGCTTGGTCGTCGGAGCGAGACAAAATTCTTCTAGCATTCTATCTGATGTTCGGGTTCGAGCTGCAGCTCTGAGAAATCTTAGTCTAGAACCACTCGCGTGCTTGATCACGCATGCAGGTTTTCTCCTGTGTATCCTGGGCGCGTTCGAGTCTGGCTGGGACTTGCTCTCAGTTCTACGTATCGGTATTAAAATGGCGGTGCCCTGTACATGTATGTGGTTCCTTTAATATGCACGTCTTGTACCAATCAGACATTGCCAAGCCAGTTCATGCTGAAACTGACCGAAGCGTCTCTGTCCAACAACTGGTACTCCAGCTGGCGGCAGGCAAAATGTTGGGTTGCTTTTTCCGCACTGCACCGGCGGCTACGTGCATGATGTCGGGTTTGAAACAATACTTCCGCGCTCCTCACTCTCATATGCTGTGGGTAGCCGTGATTGGGCTCGACGGCGTCTACAGCAGGAGGCCCTAAATGCTCAATACCTCGACCACCCGGGCATCAGGATACGAAAGACTTCAACCATCGAGACAACCTACAAAGCACCATCATCTACGCTCCAGTCTCGTACCCTCTCGACTTCATGGCGGCGGCTGAGCGGCCGTCGATCCCCTCCTCTCGTCCACTCCCGACCTCCCACCGAAACCTCCTCCGCCACTCTCCCACGCTCTTCCTGGCCCATCTCCTCTACCCCTACCGAGCCACCACCTCTTTCACGCCCTCCTCCCGCACCATCACCATCGTCTGCATCTCCGACACGCACAACACGTAGCCCGCCGTGCCCGACGGCGACCTCCTTCTGCACGCCGGAAACCTCACCGTCGGCGGCTCCCGCGCCGAACTCCAAGCCCAAATCACCTGGCTCGCCAGCCTACCGCACCAGCACAAGGTCGTCATTGCCGGCAACCACGACTTGCTCCTCGACGCTGCTTTTCTCGCACGCTCCCCGTCGCGCGTGCCTGACCGCGGGCCGCTCGACTGGCGCGGCGTCACATACCTCCACAACGATACAGAGAGACTGGCGTTTCGCAATGGCCGCACGCTGGCGGTGTATGGATGCCCGTAGACGCCGGCGTTTGGCCGGTGGGCGTTTCAGCACCCGAGCACGCGCGACGTCTGGCCGGGCGCGGTGCCGCGCGGCGTCGACGTGTTGCTGAGCCACGGGCCGCCGAGGGGAATCTTGGATGATGGCAGACGCGGCTGTCCGCAGCTGCGAGAGGAAATATTGCGCGCCAGGCCCAAGGTGGTCGTCCGCGGACACGTGCACGCGGGGCGGGGGAAGGCGAAGCTGCGGCAAGACGGGTTCCAGAGGGCGTATGATGGCGTCATGGTGGATGGGAGGCGCGGTGTGTGGTGCGCGCTTGTGCTGGTCTTTTGGTTCGTCGTTGGTCATTTGGGAAGGCCGTTTGTGCGGTGCTGCGGCGGAGCGGAGGTGACGACGCTGGTGAATGCGGCCATGGCAGGGCCGACAATGGACGGTGTCGAGGGCCGACGCATTTATGGTTACTGGTGCAGCCTCTGGCTGCACAGGAGGAATCTTGGCTTGTGATTGGTCCAGGAGGGCTCTAGCCCTACTCTTATCAACCTAAATAGGGCAGCTAACTAGCCACCTAGATAGCCTTAATATAAGTGAATATAACTAAGACCCCCCTACGAGTTATCGCGATAACCCGAAGCCCTTGTGCTTCTAACAGTTACTATCTGAGATGGGCAGATTCCAGATGCTTTAGCTCCATCTTCTTCCATGTTCTTCTATACATGTGTAGGAGACGCCTGCGTTGGGTGCTGGAAAATGTACATGTTGGCATCCCTGGGCCAGTCACCTCGGACAGCATACGGCTGCAAGAAGCCATATCGCTAGATTAGTAGCTACACTTTTCTGATTTCAATATTGCTACGATCCTCAAATACAAACATCGCCTTTTATGACTTGATCAAGTATCCAAGTATCTAAATTTATACAGTCTTAACTGTTATCTACAAGGACGAATAGAGTTGGAATCAACCGACGAGAAACTGCCTTTATTAATTAGCCGTAATAGGATCGTCGCTATCCGTCCAGTCGGCTAGGTCCCTTGCCCGTCGCAATCTAAATTAATCTAGGGATGGAAAACCAGATGTCGCCAAGCGCCGCCTCATGCAGACCGCCGCACGAACACATACAAGCGCATCAACATAGTCTCCTGCCCGCAACATCTTCCCGCCTCCGCATCACCACATCTTCGTCATCTATCAATGCAACAGTCTGAACATCAGCCCCAGCCTTCTCCGTGTTTATAACCATGATCGGCGCGAGCCCCGAATGAAATGGCGGGGCAACGAGCAACTGAGACAGAGCCCATTCCTGTTCCATGCCTAATGTCTCATCCATCAAAAGAGCGCCAGCAACTAGTTATTGCAGGATACTTTCTACAGTTAGGTAGCCCCCTTCGGGGACAATCTCCCCGCACCTCGAGCATGGCGACATTCCGTTGCCGCTGGAGATAGATGCACAAAGTTTGTAGAAGGGTCGTTTCATTCCCCTAAATTTCCCCCCTCCAATCATTGTGTTAAAGATGGCAACGCACCTTCTTTAACCGTACTGTATGTACGAAGTCTTGTATTTGTAGCCATGCATCCTTACTACAGTTACATGGGCGCATAGGCTAACTCGCAAGGGTTGTTCAAATCGGGGTGCTCAATGTCACCCCCCCCCCCCCCCCCCCCCCCCCCTTCTCCGGGCCTCATTTCCCGTATATATCCATGCTGATTCCCTTTGCAAATTAGATTTTAAAAAAATACGGGAGCCAGCATTACCCCTAGCAAACACACGGGAGCCGATAAACCGATTACTAGCCGTCCACTTGCCGCTGCATCTCGTCCATCTCACCTATACACCAACATCATCGTCATCTGCCTCCCCTCATTCATAAAGTGGTGATGCTTGCTTCACATTCTCTTCTCGAGTTTCCTACCCTCTAAGCCTTCCAACATCGAAGGCGATAGCATTTCACACAAACACCGATCCGCCATGCCCGACCCGACTGAACCAGCTGGGCCGTTGCCCACCAGCCCACGCCGTCCACCGGACTTCGAGGTCCTCTTTCGGCCCGGCGACCCCTCCGACCCTCAGAACTGGCCGTCCTGGTACCGCATGTGGGCCATCGTCACCGTCGCCTTCTCCGCCTGGGTCGTCATCCTCTTCAGCACCAGCTTCACTGGCGCACTACCAGCCCTCATCGAAGAGTTTGGTGTTAGCCGCACCCACGCGACCCTCGGGCTGACGACGTACCTGCTCGGGCTCGCCGCCGGCAGCCTCATCGTCGCGCCGCTGAGCGAGCTGTTCGGTCGCCGCATCGTATACCTCGTTGGCCTCGCGCTCTGGGCCGTCTTCATCATCCCCTGCGGCGTCGCCGAGTGCCTGACGACCATCCTCGTCAACCGCTTTATCAGGTATAGCAGCCTCAACTACCCATCCCTGCGCCAGTGTAAAGCTAATGTTGAGCAGCGCCCTTTTCGGGGCCGCCCTCATCTCCAACGGACCCGGTACCGTCGTCGATGTCTCCAAGCCCGAGCGCCTCGCCATGGGCATGTCGCTCTTCAGCCTCGGCCCTTTCAACGGACCTGTACTCGGCCCGCTCATCGGTGGCTTCGTCTACGAATACCTCGGCTGGCGCTGGACCAACTGGATAGTTCTCGTGCTCGCCGGTGTCGCCTTCTCTATGATGCTGACCGTTCAGGAGACATACGCACCGCGGATACTGCGGCAGCGCGCTGCGAAGCTTCGCAGGGAGACGGGCGACGAGCGCTGGTGGTGCCGGTATGAGGACACGGCCGTTTCATGGAGCCTGCTTGCCACCCACATGAAGCGGCCGGTGGTGCTCTTCTTCACCGAGCCCATCGTGTGGTTTATCAACGTCTGGAACGCGCTCATTTACGGCATCCTGTACCTGTGCTTCGTCGCCTACCCCGTCGTATTCGCGCAGCACCGCGGCTGGAGCGCAGGTTTCGCCGGCATGTCGTACCTGGGCATCGGCACGGGCATCGTACTGGCCATTGCCGCGGAGCCCCTCGCGCGCCGCATCGTTTACTCACGTCCGCCGGACCCCGCGACCGGCAAGCCGCCGCCCGAAGCCGCTGCTCTGCTCATGGTGGCGGGTGCGCTGCTGACGCCCATCGGGCAGCTGGGTTTCGCGTGGACGTGCCTGCCAGCGCGCATCCACTGGTCGGTGGCGTTGCTGTTCGGCGTTCCGTTCGGCTTCGGCAACACACTCAGCTTCATCTACTCGTCCAATTACCTGGCCGGGGCGTACGGCATTTACGCCGCGAGCGCGCTTGCCAGCAACGCTGTCATCCGCAGCCTCTTCGGCGCCACACTTCCGCTTGCCGGCACCCGCATGTACCAGACCATCGACCCCCGCTGGGCTGGCACAATCTGCGGCCTGCTTGCCGTCGCCATGATTCCCGTGCCGTTCGTCTTTTGGCGGTACGGCGCGGCCATCCGTGCCCGCAGTCGCACCATCCGCCGGCTCAGAGAGCAGCGCGATGCCATGGAAGCCTCGCGCGCCGAGCACCAGGCGAAGCAAGATGAATACTCGAGCAGCGACGGACAGCTAGCGCTGGACAAGCAGCTGTCTGTCGCCGTGGCCACGCCGCAAGTCGAGCTGACCGAACTGGAGGCGGGCAAGAGGGAATTGAGGAACGTATGTCAGTAACGGGTTACATTTGCATAATTGGCCGGCGTTTGCTGCTTTGGCTTTGATATATCGTTTATAGTTTTCGAATGCAATGGATCACATCTTTCTTGCCTTGACCCATCCTTGACGCAGAAACGGGCACGGCCGCATCTCTCAAGCTGTCCTTCAGCTTGAGTCTTCTTGCAGCCACACGATAGAATAGGCTGGCTCTTCAAGCACTCCGATGTGCCCTCGATATAATGCTAATGATCGACGTTGTCGGCCGCCATTCAACCCAAGCTTTCCTGGCAACTACGCCGACGTTGAGGCAACCACTCCAACTATCAGCCGGCGGCTGGAATATAATCAACAAAATCGAAAGCGAGCCAAGACGAATAGGGAAGCTAGGCCCGACAGCAGCCCACCGCCACAGTCAGAGACTTTGAGGCTCGTACGGGGCAATGCAGGACGGTCCACGCTCGGCTGCAGCCGTCATGGGAGCCTCGCTGGGCTGGGTAAGATGAGGGCAGAGGCAGGACGAAGAAGGAAGGCGAGTGATGCAGAGCCCAATGCGTGGCGTCGAATCAGGAGCGCGGACAGCAAATCCGGTGCAGCCCTACAGCGAGCTCGCGTCACACCGTCTGGCGTTGTGTGGATGTTGGCTGCTGCCTCGACACGTGGGAGATGCTGTGTCTTGCCAGCAGGGTTGGGTTGGGTCGCCGAAAACCAATAAAGGGGCGCCGATCTTTTGCTGCCTCGCAGGCGCGTGTGTCGTCGTTTTTAGTGCGGATCGGATCAGCGCGGATTACTTTTTCATTATGCAACGTAGCTCGCCACCAACTACTGAGCCTGGCAAGCGCTGTGTCGGTCGAAAGACCGTTGCGTGGCTAGTCGACAACTAGTTTTGGTTGGTCAAGCGGCATACTTATTATCTATCACGGTAAACCGTAAAGGACATAGACCAGTAGAGAGCTAAGAAGGACCCTCGGTCTTGAGGCCGGAAGAGCTCCGTTGTCCGCACTGGACGGTATGTATGCCATAATCGTAATCGATGATGGAAAAATGGTTTGGGCTTGTCTTGAAATCCTTGCCGACCGGGGGGCTTGAACAAGCTCACGCCACGTTCTTGGCAAAGCTGGACCGAAAGCACTTCGTAGCAGAGGCAGAGAAGCGAGCTTGTGAGCCCATCATGTTGGGACTCCAGACACTAGGCTAGTAGACGGATTTGCCGAACGCCGCGTGAGGCTTGATTTCGAGCCACACTGTTTTCCGATGTTGGGCGTGGAGTATGAAGTGGGCGAGTGGGCAGGATTCCATGAGGAGCATGATGAGGAGAGGGAGGAGGAAGACAAAGGGACGTGGAGTTGGAGTTGAGGAGACGCGGAGCCATAGCTCCGTGATGAAAGGATCTTCAGCCACATTGTACCGCCACATGGTCATCGTGATGTGACGCAGCCAGTGCAGGCCTCGTCCACGTAACTAGCCACAGTGGGTATGGCTTGTTCTCCAACGTGGGATATTACACAAGGATGCCTGCATATCACGATGGATCATCTGGTAGGCTGGCAGCTGGGGCGTACAGAATGTTTATTAGACCAGACCGCCGATCACCAAGTCCAGCACTGGCTGCGGCCTAGAGAAGAAGTCTAGACCGCGCGTGGGGGTGGAATAGGGCGAGCAAGTTGTGTACATAGTACCTAGCAAAGGGCTCCCAAGGACGAAAGCGAATATAGCTAAGCTCTAGTTTTCAGAGCTTCCCTTCGTCTAGTTAACTCGGCTCTGCGCCAAATGCAACATGACGCTTCAGACCGGATGTCACTCAGCCACAGGTAGCCGTTGAACCACAGGACGGGAGCCGGGCAGCAACTTGGCTTCTCTTTTTGGATGCTAAGAGTCGCGCTAGTGGGCATCTACTACCTACTTAGTAGGTAGTGGTAGGATAAGCTGCATGATGGGGTTTGGCCGAATTAATACGCGTGAATATACGCCGCCGAGCAATATGGCCCCGTAACAAACAACAAACAATGGCAACAGTTACGTTTATTGTTCCTTTTTCCTATTACCAGGAAGCCCCTGTCGGTGACAGCCAGTCCCCGCCGCGAGCTGGCTCTTCTCATTTTTTGCAGTGGTTCCAGGCCATTCTAGAGCGCCCATCAGGATCTGGCAATAAATCAGGCACACACCGCCCTGGGGAAACAGGCCCAGTCAGCAAGGTTTTTTCCTTTGCTCGTCCCGGCGAACGGCCGGGGTTTTCGGCCGAGGCGCTTGATAGTAGCCGTTTCACCAGGCGAACCTTAATCAAGCAGTTCAGCTCTGTTTTTTTTTTTTCTCTGCTCCGCCGGTCCGTGACGCCATTATTGGAGGTACAGGCTGCTCCTTAGACACGACGAATGGGATAAGAAATCGCGACGAGGAATGACATTGATAACGTCACATATCAGCCGATACAGAAGATCAATATGCCGGTCCGGGTGGCGTGCTCCGTGCGGGCGTCGGCCCCGGCACAAGTCCAAAGAATCTTCCTGACTGGGAAGGCGATGACGTCGTGGTTTGGTGTTTGTGGTGTGTCAAGCCACGTAAAAATCTATTCAGACTGCAACCACCTACGTAGTTGTGTGACAGACATGTGGCGGTGCGGGGGGACCCTTCCACGTGTGGCTTCAACCGCAATTCCTCCACGGCAGAGATAATGTAATAAAATAAGTGAGGCGGTGCATATGTGTGGCTAGTAAGCGAGTCTGAAATTTATGCGTCATGACGCACAACAGATAACACGGACACGGTAGAGAAACACCCGCAGGCTATTTTGAGGCTCGTCGCATCGGGTTTGCCATCACGATCTCGCCGTTCAAAGAAGGAAAGAGAGGCACCACCATATCCGATCAGAGACATGCGTTGCAGGGCCCAAGCACTATGACGACAGAGCGGGCTGGCCGACGAGGCTAATCCAAAGCTTGCAACGTATGGCTGGCCAATGACAACTCGCTAGCACCTCGTTAGCGCGTCTCCACGTTGCAGTAGGGTCAAGCACCGCCACACAATCTTGTGCGGGGTCCGCGTTGGTGCGCGGCGATGGACACATCTTTTTCAAGGGGTTCAAGGCAACGCCCACCATGTCACTTTGGAACTGGCGGCCGATGAATTTAGGACTGGGCTTTTTTATTAATTTGAAAGGGGAAGGTATCGAGAAGAGTTTTCTTATCGTCCTGACTCGGGGGAGGAGGAATGCGGCATATGGGGAGTAATTCAGGTGCAGAGATGCCTACGAAAGGCCGGTTGCGTGACGGGCATAGTGAATATGCCAAATATGAAAGAGAGATCGGCCGACATGGCTTTCGGAAGCCGCAGCCGGGGCCGCAGTAAACAAGCATAGAGGCCAAGCATTTCGAGTGTGACTGGCGGCCATCGCTGACCCAACTAGACCCAGGACGCACAAGTCATACAGGCCGTTATTTTCCCTTATTTCTTACTTTTTACTTTTTTTTGCCGGATCGGTCCCATCTCGGCATCCTTATCAAAAGAATGCGTAAAAACTGATTCATTCAACATCTTAGTTCATCGCATTCTCGTGGTCCCCTATGTACAAGCGATGGAAAAATGGGTCAATATGACGACATGTGGCCCATCCGTCAGCCAGCCAGGTGCTTGCTTGTCAGGCACCCGACGCACCAAGAAAATACCACTAAGAAAATACCGGAAAGTTGTCGTCAGTAAAAGGGATTTTGGGGAGAAAATGACGGGTGAAAAAAAAAAGACCCTTGCACCCCGAAAATACGGGGCAAGCCTGACGACACATACACATCGCAGCACCGAGTGGCTGACGCTCCGCTATCGATTACTGAACGGGCTTTGAAATGCCGGCATGACTGATGGCTGGCAGATGCGACGGGCGGGAATCAAGGGAATACAGTTGTCCAATGCATTCGAGGGATTAAACATGGCGGTGGGCAACAAAGGTCAGACAGTTTGGCTTCCGCCAGGCTCCCGCCGGGTCCCGCCAGACAATGGTGCATTCCACCCCCTGCCTCCGCTGGAGGCGGTAACTGCCTGTGCATGTAGATTTTGGAAGTGCTGGTTGATAGATTGTCTTGGTTGTCGAAGTCGACTGCAACCATAAACCGCATGTACAGCGCATTAGACAAGCCCGCACAGCTTGTCAAGGGTCTTTTCTCGTCGAAGTTGACAGGCTTGGCTGTCTCGTCTGGACCGCAAGACACGTAGCACGGCCATAAGCCCATATTTACTCCGGTAGGTCGAGGTATGCTTTGCATCACGAAAACAAACACTGGGGGGGAGGGCTCCACGTCGCCCAACGCTGCCGATGCCCACCAATCGTCACCCCTCGCCATGGCCATCCGATGCTGTAAGTCGGTGGGCATCGGTGGGCACAGGTTGGTGGGCGGCCGTCTTTATTTTCTCGTCTATCAGTGCTCGTTTGAGCCGTTTCGCACATCATCCGAGCTAGTGTCGTTGTCTGTAAAGTATCATGGCGCGTCGTCCTTTTTTCGCATCAGCCACGTTTTTCTTGTTGTCCATCACTGACACCTGTGGCGCACACCTCGAGTTTCTTGCAGCACCGACAAGACAGACAACACGAGCCGACGACTCACAGTGACGACAACGGCGCACCTACAAAGTGAGGCGCACCTACAAATAGAGACGGCACCAGCCACCTACTCCTGTGGCTTGGCCTGAGTGTTTTTTCTTTCTTGAACTGCATCAACTACACTAGCCACAAGGTATGTCGTTTTTACTTTGTCGACGTCTCTGCCAAATTCCCACGCCCTGACTACCATATGTTTCTTTTCTCCCCCGCCTGTTTCCTCTCTCCTCTTGTCTTGCCTGTTCCAGCGAGCCCTCGTGCTTGGGCGGATGAGCCAGGGCCTAGGGCGTGGCTGTAGTGGCACCAGTGGTCGAGGCAGCGGACCCGGGCGCCCACGCACGCTAAAAGGCCGGGACCCACAAATCTGGGGGTTCTCGAACCTTGGGCTCCTCTCTCACTATGCGACCTGGCTGCGGTGCCTGGACGTTGAAGTCGGAGAGTCTTTTCTGGTGAGCACCAGAAGACAACATTGCTCTACTGGAGAGAGAAAGCAGTCAATAAATGCATTTATGACGCTCAGAATCCTTGGTTTTATTTTTGTTTTTGTTTTTTATCGTTCCCGCACTTCTTACGGCTTGTTACAGCAGGGCCACCCGGAGTTGAACCCCAGCGGGTGCCACAGTTGTGACCGCTGTGAGCCACTGCAACGGGACTGCTGTAGCCCGTCCGTTGTACCACCTTGCCCCCACCACTCATCGCCCTCTGCCACCCGCTGCAAATCAACGCTCTCCTTCTCTCCCTCCTCCCCGGCTCTTCATACTAATACTCCCCCATCGCCGACCGCACTTCTCAAACGACCACCCTTCTTTTCTTCCCACCCCAATTCTTCCGCACTCTCATATACATACATCCCTTCCACCCGTTCGTTGACATTGGTCCCTCGTTTCTCACCACCTCATCTCAGTCTTTCGTCCTTGTCGCACCTTACTTGCGCATCGGTCCCTGCAAGCGACTCTGCCGTACCCATCGCTGTTGTCCTGCGACCCGTACCCAGGAACGAGCCTCGACCCATCTCTTCCTCCTCTCTCTCTCCGCAGCTGTACCTCGTACACCTCTCAAAACTTTGCCGCCGCCATCTATGCAGCGGCTCGCTGCGGCCACTGTGCCCTGATAGCGCATTTCGCACACACCCTCGACTCGCCCCTCACCTCGTCGACTCTACATATACCGACCCTCGACGCCTTCACAGGCGACTCTGCCCTGCACACCGCGGCCACGCGACCCGACGACCTACTGCACTCCCGTTCACATCGTCATCACCGCCATCATGTTCAGCCAAAGGTAGCTAGCTTACTTGCCATCGCGCCCGGCGCCCTTTCCCCTGCTGACCCTTTCCAGAACGAGCGCCCAAAAGCCCGACGACGAGTTGCTCGCCAACTTTCGCCAGCAGTTCCCCCAAATAGGCGCCACCACCGAGGGGGGCTCGCCAGGCATTTCTCAAACCGCTGGCGCACCAGATATGACCACCACCGCTCCCCCAGCTCCCAGGTATGTCGTCTGTCCGCCTGACTGGAAGTTCCACCCTGACGATGCCAGCATCCGCCCGGAGTTCCATGACCAGGACCCTACTCCCCGAGCCAACAACGATCCCTGGCGCTTTACGCCTTCGCTTCTGGATCCCAACTCGTTCGCCTTTACAGCCTTTGGCCATGGCAACACTGGGCTGTTCACCCCGGGCATACATGGCCCGCCGCCCTTGTATCAATCTCAAGCCGGCGATCTGCATTCACCCACCATGGCCATGCTCCAGAGCGTCACGACGCCTTTTGGCGCGCCGCCGTCTCTGGAAGCGATGCAGTCTGGTGCCGTCATGGATCCGTCAGCTTTTCATCCCGTTCCCAACCATCAAATCCCTCCATTCCAACCATATCTTCAAGTGCCCGGTCAGCAATTTGCGCCAGCGAATTTTGTCCAACACGACACTGGTTACGAAACCATGGAGCAAGATCCCTCTCCGATGGGCTCCGAAGAACCCGACCCCCGCCTAATCGGCTTAAAAAATCAGTTAGCCGTCAGCGCTGCCGCTATGAACCTTCCCCTGCCGCCGTCGGCCGAAAAGTTTCGATTTCATTCGACGCTCAACGCCGCTACGGCCATGGTGAAGCAGGCCGACGAAATTCCCATTACATACCTCAACAAAGGACAGGCCTACTCTCTCTTAGTTGCCGACACGCAAGGTGTTCTGCCAGTTCAACCCGGAACTCGATACCGAACTTTTGTCCGCGTTTCGTTTGAAGACGAGGAGCAGCGCGCAAAGCCCAGCGTATGCTGGGGTCTGTGGAAGGAAGGGCGCGGCACCAATGAAGCCCATCAGCGGGGTGGCAAGCTCCAGGCAGTTGAATATGTCGAAGCTAGTCAACCTGCTGAAGGCGACGAGAAGAGAACCCGCATTGAAGTCGAATCCTCGTCATTTGACGGATTCTGCGTCACCTGGACGCCGGGAACCGCCGGTGCTCCCGAAGTCAACATTGCGGTCCGGTTCAACTTTTTGTCCACCGATTTTAGCCACTCCAAGGGTGTCAAGGGTATTCCCGTTAGGCTTTGCGCCAAGACTACCCAGCTGTCGGCAGGAGACGGCATCGACATCAGCAACGACGCCAAGCCGGATGTCTGCTACTGCAAAGTCAAGCTGTTCCGAGATCACGGCGCGGAGCGCAAGCTTTCAAACGACGTGGCACACATAAAGAAGTCAATTGAGAAGCTGAAGCAGCAGATTGCGCAGGCTGAAAGCGGCGTCAAAGACAGCAAAAGAAAGCGACAGAGCATTGCTTCCAAGGCCAGCGTCGACTCGCGCTCTGGAAAGGTACAGAAACACAAGCGGACGTGGTCGATGTCCTCGACCAGCTCTAACAACGGCGGCCGGCCTTCGCTTGAAGACGACTTGCACTTTCGACTACAGACGCTCCAAGACATGTTTTCCAGCACTCGCCCGATTAGTGTGCTGTTTCTGCGCGGTGAGGATGCGGATGACATGGATCTTCATCCTGTTTCTATGCCAGGTGACTCGTCGCCGGCTCCTCGTGAGGGGCGCAACTGGCAGGCGCGCAGCGGACGCAGCTCTGTTCGAAGCTCCCTGGTCTCGCCTTCGCCCAGCTCGCTCTCTCTGGCGTCTCAGTCGTCAACGGGCGGGCACTGGCAAAACTTTGATTCTCGCGGCCCGGATCACGTCACGGCGGTGAACCGAACGGACGATTCCGGTACACTGAGCGGGTGGATTGAGGCGCTGGGCGTGGACCCCTCGTATAGACCGCCACAAGAGCGCGGGCCTAAGCCTGTCGCGTGCTTCTACGTGCAGTACGATGACAAGACGACGGAGAAGCGCGAGTATCATCGTGCAATCTATCTATATCAGCGGTCGCTCCCTGAGATGAACAAGCAGCTTGCCGCCAAGTTTGGGCTGGATGAGAGTCGAATCCGGCGGATACTGCACCGGCTGCCAAGCGGCCTGGAAGTGGAATTGGACAGTGACGTTGTGCAAGAGCTTCGCGAAGGGCAAGACATGCGACTGGAGGTGGAGGAGATTATCGACCAGCAGGGCAACGAGTTCCAGATGTCGATTGACGGCCAGGAGACGAATGACGAGAAGCACGCACAACAATCAGTGGGGTTGATTCTGCGCCTTGCATTTTAAGAGCAGAGATTTGTGCTACAGAAACGATTGCTTTGCTGCTCTACAATCCGGGGGGATCTGGGCGGTGTTTTTATTTTGTGATATACCAGGGCCTTGTGCTTGCTTTGAATGTTTGGATATAAATGTTGTACTAGTGGAAAAGCGGCCATCAGCGGCATCAAAATGGGAGGCAAGCGGCGCCGTGACGAACTCGGCCAGACCGTTATGAAAATTGTTTTGCATTTACAAGCTGAGGGGGCAGTAGTAATGTACAGTACCTACCAATCTGGAGGGATTTTCTGTGTGGAGGAGAGCGCCGAATATGGCAGTTAATGAAGCAGCTGGCAACGAGCCAGGGTGCTGTGAACTATCTACACTTGATAATATAATTGATCTCGATACGATTACTGAAATGACGGGAATGTCAACCTGGTGAAAATTGCGTCGGTGAGGCAAGAGATGGGGAGGCAAGGATAGGCGAGGCCGAGAAGATCACCCCATGCATGGCAGGATATAAATAGGATCATACTCTAGAAGTCCAGCGGGTATAAAAAGGGGAATGGGATTTTGGTTGTTTTTTTTTTTTTTGGCGCCCCCCAGAAACCGGTTTTCGAGGGTCATTGGAGATTAGAAAAGGTGGCGGTGCAAGGGCCTAGTTGGGTTGGTCGCTGGGCAAAAAAAACGATAGACTTGAGTCTAGAAGCCGTCGGTGAGGTCGGTGAGAGGAGGGTGTGCTAATAAAAAAACCGCAAGATCTGATATCAAAAGGTAACCAACTAACAGGGCATGAATGAGAAAGTTGTAGCGGCTTATAGCGTATGAGAGTACAATTTATAGAGGGACCTGTCACTTGTAAAATTGCGGGTGTGCCCTGTTAGGCCTTGTAGTGGAGGTCGTCAGGCTCCCTGGGGCCAGCGGGGTTCATCTTTTGCACTCGAGACCCGGCTGCAGCCTCACAAGAGACATTGTCATGCGCGTAGAATATCGCCGATCTTCAAGGATGGGGAAACCCTTGTTCGACGGGCCCTTGACAGCGAGGAACCTGCGAAAGGCGCTGATGTGGGATCTCCAGGCACACAAGGATGTGATGAGTGCGATGCGCGGGTGTACGAGGTGAAATGCAAAGAGAGGATCATTTTAGCTTACTATATGTGCCACGTGAATGTGGCATGAAGAAGGAAACACGGATAAATATACGGCGAAAAACAGCTCGAGGCACGGACGTGAAAGCGGTGTTATTATTAGAACAAGACCGCTCAACCACACCATTCAGTCGGGCGTATGTACCTACCTTGTCCTTGACCATATCCTCGTCTTTTCTCGCAAAATCCTCCCAATTACCATCCAAACATGCAGTCTTTCCCGTCAAATAGTCTCGCCTTGGCAATTGTCAGTTCTCATTCTCTCCACCGACCGTAACGTCCATCTAGCGTAACCATGGCCTGCCAGGGATCAGGACAGACACACAGACAGCACACTCCTAGAAAAAAGAAAAAGCAGAAGCCAGAAAGTTGAAACAACAGAAACCCAAGACAGGCTGAGGGAACGCTTCTCGGGAGCCCTGCGTGAGGACGATGGCTTCCTAGTGCCGGGGCTCGGAAAGACATGCGGGGGAGTGTTTTGGACACATGCCAAGGGGAACTGGCGGCCTCTTGGGTAGCAATAGGAGTTTGGGGGCGTCTATCTGGATGCATAAAGGGGATAGACTGAGTGCCAATGCAGATTGTAGCATCGGGAAAGTGCTAAATGCGGTTACATGGGAATCGAAACGGCTCACAAGACGGACGGCTTCTGACGAGGAACATTGTTTTCTCGTTCAACGCACATGGGCCCCAGCTATGTATAAACGCTTTACGCTTGTTGTGCATAACAGCCATCATATATCATACGTTATATACCAAGAATGTAAACCCAGTACCCTACCCACCGCATCCCGCAGCATCGATGTGCAGTAGCCCATCTCCATCCTATTCCCACCTCCTGCACCTCCCATCCTTCACTCCTTCTCCTGCTCCGCCGTCTTAGGCAAATACTTCATGTACCGAAACACGTAGTGCCCCCAGCGCGCGCTTTCGCCCTCGCCCGGCGGCCCGCACGGCGCGTACTCATCCAGATCCACGTCCAGGCTGCGAACCACGTCAAAGCCGCTTTTGCGGTACATGCCCCATGACGGGTCTGACGCGTGCACCCACGCAAAGACGCCGGCGTCGTCGCACACGCGCGTGCCCCAGCGCAGCAGCGCGCTGCCGACGCCGCGGCCTTGGTACGCGGGCGCGACAGTAAGCCCGATGATGAAGAGGCACTTGGTGCCGGGCGGCATGACCTCGGTCATCCAAGCCTGCATGTCGGCGTCGGTGAGCGCGACGAGGCGCTTGATGGGATCCGTCTCTTCCACAGCCGGCGGTTGCGCCGCCTCCTCCTTCTCCTTCTTTGGTTCCGGCTCCGGCTTCGGCTCTGGCTTGGTTTCTACCGCCGCAGCCTCGGCCACGCGCTCCTCAAACAGCGGCAGGCTATTGGGCACGAACCCCTTGATGCCCCAGTTGCACACGCCCATGATCTCGCCCGTCGCCTCGTCGACCGCCTTGAGCACGTGGCACGTTCGCGACGTCAGGTAGGAGGGCATGCTTTCGAGCGTGTACTTTTCCATGTCAAAGGGCTCTTCCTCGCCAAGGGCCTTCATCTGCGTCTGCCGGTCGCTGGCAAACGCCTCGGCGGCCTGGCGGGCGGCGACGGGGATGTCCTCTGGCTGGAGGCGGGCGATGCGCATTCCGGGGGGTGTCATGATCTTTTTTTCTGAAAATTGCGGTACTTTGAGTAAGTTGTATATTGGCTGATGAAGAGCTTACCTGATATCGTAGACCATCGTCGTTTTTATACACGCCGGACTGCTCGTAGTGCGTAAATGGTGGGGTAGAACAGACGCTTCCCGGCTGAGTCACTCGGCTGTGCTGATTCGGGCAGGTGAAGATTAAAATCTACCAATCTCGGAATGATCCTCAATTTCGTGAAAATTATTCAGCTTCTATCATTGCATATCCGTAAAAGAAAAGGAGCATCTCAATGTCAACCTCAACCCACATTGTACAGCCTCCAGCGCCTTGGCCATGCATTGTTGTTGCATCAGCCCCACTCCAACCCCAAGCTTCACTCTTGGGCAGGATCCGGCTTTTTTTGAGCCTCACTTGACATCACTGGACCTCAGTCCATCTTCCACCATAGACGCACGACGACGCCTCCATCGACGAGTCGTCGGGCGGCCGACTACGACCCGCGAATCCATCCAGCCACGAATTTAGAACTCTAACGTCCTCCATTTGATGATTGCTGCGCTCGCCGGCTCCCGACGCTTGATTCCCTCGCCGCCGCGAGCCATGGCAGCCGCCTCCGCGTTTGCCCACTACAATGGCGCAGGCCAGAAGCGCGGCCAACTAACCGTCACCGCCCTCGGTCGCTGGTCAAGTCTCAACAAGACGCTACCTGGTTCGTTGGCAATAGGACGGCCGTTGGGGACGATGATCAAACAGACAAGACTGACCTGACCTGCCCCAGCCGTCGACAAGATATCCGCGCTTCATGTGTACGACTTTGACAATACCCGTACGTTTCTGTTCTTCTCCTCGCCTCTTGAAGCCGACCCCCTCTGACCATGAAAGCAAAGTCTTCAAAACTCCCCTCCCCAACTCCACACTGTGGACCGGCCCTACGATCGGCATGCTGTCCAAGCAAGACGCATTCATCAACAGCGGCTGGTGGCACGACAACCGCATCCTCGGCGCCACCGGCCTCGGCCTCGAGCAGGAGGAGGCGCGCGCCTGGGAGGGCTTCTGGAACGAAAAGGTGGTCGAGCTCGTGCGCCTGACCGCGCGGCAGCCTGACGCGCTGTGCGTGCTGCTCACCGGGCGCGGCGAGCAGCGCTTCGCCGACCTCGTCCGCCGCATCGTCGCCAGCAAGCGCCTCGAGTTTGACATGCTCTGCCTCAAGCCCCAGGTCGGGCCCGACCACCAAAAGTTTACCAGCACCATGAAGTTCAAGCAGGCGCTGCTCACCGACCTCATGGAGACGTACCGCAAGGCCGGCGAGATTCGCATCTACGAGGACCGACCCGCGCACACCCAGGGCTTCCGCGACTTCCTCGACGAATACAATGACGCGCAGCGTGCGCGGCCCACACGAGGGCCTATCCATGCAGAGGTCATACAGGTCACCGACGCACAAACGGCGCTTGACCCAGTCGTCGAGGTCGCCCAGGTCCAGCGTATGGTTAACGAGCATAACGCGGCCCTGCGGCAGCAGCCGCTGCACCTGCGACCCGATGCGCTGCGCATCAAGAAGACAGTCTTCTTCACCAGCTACATCATCCCGCGCGCTGACGCCGATCGTTTACTCGCGCTCATGCCGTCCATCCCAACGCGGCCAGGTGACAACTCGGTGCGCCTCCACGGCACCAACATCGTCATTGTCCCACGGCCATGCCCCAAGCCTATCCTCGCCAAAGTCGGCGGCCTCGGCGCCAAGATGACGTGGCAGGTCACCGGCACCGCGTGCCTGCACAACTCCCTCTGGGCCGCGTGCGTGACGCCCGTCCCGGCCTCCGCCGCCTTCCATACTGACAGCGCCATCCCGGTCGTCGTGCTCGCCTGCCGGAAGGGCGCGCGCCCGGCTGACGCGGCCAAGATCAACACCTGGTCCGCGCTGCCTCCCGAGCGCCGCTTCACCTTTACCACGACGGTCGGCGAGAAGGCGGTGCTACGGGTGGAAACCGACGACCCGCGCGAGGACGAGTACGCGAGCCTGTTTGCCAGCAGCAGCAGCAACCACACCCGCGGTAATAGACACAACAACAACCGCGGCGGCAGTGGCGGTGGCAGTGGCAACAACCATGCAAGCCATAAGCGGAAACACAACGACGACGACTGGAACCCGCCTAAGCAGCCCGCCGCCGACGCTGTTGCTGCCGCTAATTCCGGACGCGGTGGCAGAGGAGGTCGCGGCGGTAGGGGCGGCGCGGCCTCGGGTCGTGGAGGACGCGGCGGCAAGAATAAGGGCAAAGGCCGTGGAGGCTTCGCGCATTATAGGTCACTCGACGATGTCGGCTCGCGCAACCCGGCCCCGGCTGAGGTCAACTACGACGACGGCACCGCGCAGCCGCCGGCTAACGCGCCGACCGGCCCGCGCGGCGGCGGCAAGGGTAGGAATGGCGGCGGCAACAGCAACAATGTGACGGACCTACAAAGCTATTACTGAGCAGTTCGACTGACAAAGGGTTGGTTATGTCTGGCTTGTAGATGGCGGGCGGTTGAAGGACGTGTGTATCTGATATCCCGGACTTGCAAATACATTTTTTTCGTCATGTATAGGGAACAAGTGCGAAAGCAGGGTTTTATTTGGCTTTCATAGGCTGCCTCCGCGCAGTGTCTGCTTTTACGAGTGTTTCATATTAGGCGTTATGGAGGATTGTTACTTACTGGGGTTCTTCATTGCGTGTACAGCGGCAGAGGGACTGTACAGGGAGAGAGACTGTACAGAGAGAGACTGTACAGAGAGACGGTACAGAGACAGAGACGGTACAGAGACCGAGAGGCTGTACAGAGACAGAGACGGTACAGAGACCGAGAGGCTGTACAGAGACAGACGGATAGCATACGTACAGCAGCATAAGCTATCAATGATTTACTTCACCTGCACCCCAAGGCATCATGTACGAGGAGGCGTTGAACTTTTATAATTCCTTGGTATTTGAATCCCTTTATCCACATCAATCTAATAACATGCGGAAGATGCCTGGTCACTGTATACGCCTTGGTATTGCCCATATCCCTTTTCTTTTTATTTCTTCCTTCCAGCCTACTCATCATCACTCTCATCGCTGTCATCGTCCTCTTCCTCGGCATTCTCCAGCCACTCCACCAGCACTCTACACTTATCCCTCAGCGCCGCGCCCTGCCCCTCCGCCGCCGACCTCTCATCCTCCCACCACGCCAGGATGCCCTCCTCCTCCAGCACGTCCAGCGCGTAGAGCTGCTGCATCAGCGCCGCCAGCACCGTGCCCGCGCGCCCCGCGTCCAACTCCCCGGCCTTGACCACCTCGCACAGCGCCGTCTGCGTGGCCAGTACAAACGCGACCTGCTCCGGCTCGCCGCCGCCAACGCCCACCTCGTCGACAAACTTGACGGCGCCCGCCCGCGCGGTGAGGGCCGCCTCGGCGGCCTTGCTCGGCTCGGCGGTGCCGTGGGCGACGAGCTCAGCGGCACGGTGGGCGAAAGCGGTGGCGACGGCACGGCGCATCATCTCGTCGGAGGCGTTGTTGGCAAGCCGCAGGCCCATGAACTCGAGCTTGGCCGAGTCAAAGTCGCCAGAGGTGGCGCGGAGGGCGTCGAGCAGGCCGTGCACGGCGTCGGCGTGGAACGAGGCCTTGCTGGCGGCGGCTTCCCGGTCGGCGGCGTCTTCGCCAAAGTTAGGGTCGCCGGCTCCGCCATCGGAGGACTCGTCATCGGAGTAGGCTTCGGAGGCGAGCGTCGAGACGGATGATGTCGAGATGTTGAAGCCGGCTGTCGAGTATATCAGCGTCTGCTGGAGGCGCGCCGGGTCGTCGTCCTCGAGCTCGTCGGCCTCGGGGTCGTGGAAGGCAGCGCCAGCGCCATCTGCACCAACAAGCGCGACATCGGTGGCCACGGGCTTGCCGAGCTCCGACAGTGTCGAGATGGCTGTGTTTTCGGGTACGGTCACACCATCGCCGATGCGCACGCCAAACGAGAGCAGCGTACCGGGCTGGACGGTCGCGCCCTTGCCGACCTTGACGCCGTCCGCGAGGATGGCATGCGTGACGGCTGCACCCTCGTCCACCGTGACGTCGTTCCAGAGGAATGCGTCGGTGACGGTTGCATCAGCAGCAACAACGCAGCCGCTACCGATGACGCAGTTTGTGACGGTGGCGCCAGCACCGATCGTTGCACGGTCGCCGACGATGGAGTTGCGCAGACGCGCGCTCGACGCGTGGCACGCGCTCTGCTCAATGACGACGCCACCCGGGTGCGCACGGTACGCCGCGCCGGGCGCTAAGTTGTTCTCCGGCACCAGCGGAAACGTCCAGCGGCCGAGGACGTCGCGGCTGACGGCGTCGTACGTGCGCAGGTCGCTCGCGCGCGCCGCGTAGCCGCCGTCGTCCTCGACAACGTGCGCGTAAATCATCTTGCCGTTGAGTTCCCAGTCCTTGAGGACGCCGTGCAAGAAGTTGCGCCGCGGCAGTTCATAGTCGAAGCTCTCAGACCACAGCGCGAGCACCTCGGGCGTGCAAATGTCCACCTCAGCGTCGATGAGGTCCGCGCGCACGTCAAAGTCGGTCGAGAGCTCTTCGGGGATGGCCGGGTCCAGTAGGGTGCGGTGGCCGCTGCCGCCGAGCGCGCTCATCTCGTCGTAGTGCAGGCAGCGCTGCGTCTTGTTGTCAATCACAAAGACGGGCGTGACGCCGCGGGCCTTTGTGCGGTGCGCGTCCGGCCCGGCGCCGCGCAGCACGCACGTCATGATGTTGAGGGCGCTCTCCTCGCGCCGTCGGCGGTGCGCGGCCAGCACAGCATCCAGCGGCAAGTTCGACACCAGGTCGCCGTGCACCAGGATAAAGTCGCCGTCGATGAGCGACCGTGTGTCCAGGTCCCGCAGCACGTCGCCGGCGGACCGCGCGTCCGCGACCCGGATGAACTGGATGAGCGAAAAGGGCGAGGATTTCGACGCCGTCGACCATCGTGACCGGTTGATGTACTCTTCGACCGCGTCCGTGTTGGCGCCGCAGTACAGGTAGACTTCGTTGACGCCGTTCATAGCGAGGAACTCGAGGGTGTACTCAATCAGCGGCGTGTTGCCGAGGGGGAGAAGGCACTGCGACGGTTAGTAGAGTGCGTCATGGGTTGATTCGGATGTCGTACTCTCGGTTTACAGATAGTAAATGGCTTAAATCGGTCTTGAAATGAGTCGGCGAGGATCTAGCAGCTTCCTGGTTAATCAAGAAGTATTTGGCCAGCGGTTGTTGCAAAACTTACGACCGCCTGTAGGATGTCCTCGCCCTTGCTTTCGGCACCCGACTTGGTGGGCTTCTTGCCCTTGCCTGAGCCGGCGCTGCTTTTTCCCTTTTGCGACATAATTGCGCGAGGAGAAGAGCGTGAGGCAATGCAGGCCAAAGATTGAAGACGCAGCTGTCAAAGGCGAGTGGGTTGTGACTCAAAATCCATGGTGGGTTGTAGTGGGCTGCCTTGTGCGTGGCGCTAGCAGCCTACCCTGGAGTCAAGAAGCCTAATGATTCTTCAGGCCACTTTGTCGCTGTTGCTACGGAATGCCAGGTTTAGGTTTCGGTCTTTTCTCGTTATGTGACATACAATTTATTGGGGTTCTGCTGTGATTCCTAATGCAGAGTTGGCTTGTCTCCTAGCAAGCTCAAGAATACCCACGCCGAACACTATCCAGAACTTGCCATGGATGAAATCGCGGCGACCCTTTAATAGTTCCTGCACAGTCCGACCAAGGATTTCTATGTATTCCAAGGAGTTATCTTTCGCGTCTTTCGCGGAGTCCCCAAACTAGCAATGGCGTCTTTTATAACCCTGCTCTATTAAACCGTCAGTCATAATGCGAATCTCGCACGAAATGGACTTACATGAGGGCGAAGGCTCAAAGCAACTGTAAAGCGTTGGAGAACCTCGTTAAGGCCTGGCCTGCCCGCCTCCATGAAAGCCTTGCCAAGGAGGAGGTGTATCTCCGCATTGTCTTGGGCCATCTCCAGCGCGGCAATCAGCTACCTCGCGGCGTCCTCGGGCTCCTTGATCCGCAAGAGAAGCTTCGCCGTTTGCACCTTAGTGAAGACGGCCAGTCGGGCAGAGGTGTGCACCTGCGACCGCCGAATAAAGCGAAGTCCCAGCTCAGGAAGACCCAGCTCGTCGTAGACCTAACAAGTCAGCACATCAGATCAGAAAAAGAGACACTGACGCAAGAACAGAACGTCCAGCAGAACTCTCACCCTTGCAATGTTGGTTAGCACCACTCCATTGTCAGGACTGATCTTTTGCGCCCCGAGATAGTAGTACAACGCCCGTTGTTGCGCGCCGAGCCGCTCCTGCACGCGGCCGAGACCTACCCAGGAAACGTAGTGCCGAGCGTCGACTTGGAGCGCGCACCGAAACGCCAAGCTCGCCTCGTCATACTCCTCACGGTCGAAGTGCTCGTGGCCGAGGAGCGAGTAGGCACGGGCGAGCGACGGCCGGAGTTGTATGGCCCGCCGGAAGCACGCGAGCGCTTCCTGCGACCGCCCCGCGCGCGACATGGCGCAGCCGGCGGCGCACCAGGCCTGCGGCGACAAACGATGATGCTCAGTCAGGTCGTGCGCTTGGTGGGTGAGCCGCACGTCGTCGCCGAGATGCCACAGTGTGGCGGCGTGCACCTCCAGGTCCTCGACCCAGGACGAGCAGGACGCCCGCAGGGCCTCGAAGACTGACTGTGCCGACGTATAAGCCATCATCTCGTAGCGTGCCCGCGCTGTCTTGGCCAGAACCCACAAAGCGGCCTGCTGGTCGGCGGGCAGCGTGATGAGGGCCTCGAGACATGCGCGCGCCTGGAACCGCGCCAGGTGGTAGTATGTGGATCCCAGCGTGAGAAACAAGCCATAAAGAGACTTCAGATCCTCCGAGCGGATAGGCGTGGTAGGTTGAGATCTGACCGGGCTGACTGCCGCCAATTTTTCTCTTCTTGCATTGATATCCTGGGTCGTTGTTGGGGGGCGAGTTTGCGAGCTACCTGCTTGATCGGCAGGAAGCGCCTTGCGAGATGTTGGCTCAAGTATGACACGAGCTTGCCGTCTGCCATTACCGAGATCATCACGTTCAGTATGAGGCAAATGTGGAATTGACAGAGCATTCCCTCGCTGAGTGGCGAGGAGTTCAGCCAAAATTTGATCAACTGATGGCAAAGCTGCCTGCCTAGAAAGAAGAAGTCCATGACCGCGACTTGTTTTCTCTTTGCAGGTGTCTTTGCTTTTGGCAGAGGCCCAGTGTATGTGGTAGCCGCTTCCATTGCATTGCTCATTTCTTCGTCCTCGTCACCTTGAAACGAAGGGGTCGCATCTGCTGGTGTGGATATAATCTCTGATGCCTTTAGCGGGCTGGCGTTTGGCGGCCTGGGCTGGAAGATGTTTGACAAACGAAGAGTCACGCCTATTCTGATTAGTGACAGAGAATGACCCGGAAAGGCCAGTAGACGGACCGGTGTCGCAGAGATCTGTAAAAGCATCCCACATAAACGGACAAGCTTGCAAGGCTCGGGCGTAAGCATCGACTGCTTTTCGTACATCTTTGTTGGCTCTGTGTAGTTTTCCGAGCAAGCAACTTGGCGCCGCTGAATCGGGAAGAAATCTTTCCGTAGAAGATTCGGGCACATCTACGCATATACATTAATACAGGGTTGTCCTGCATCAAATGGCAGACATGGATAGGATTGGGTAGCTGCATACTTTTATTATGCAGCAATATCTTCAGTACAGGAATGCCATCGTGGGGCAAGTTGAGGTGCAAACACGCCCTGGCAAAGACGTATACGCAGCCAGCATGTTCGCCACGGGCGGCCTCGGCGCGGCTGTATTCGTACGCGGCTGCATAGCGGTCAAGTCGTAGACAGCACAGGGACCGAAGATGAACCCAACACGTAATGTCAGGATCCTGTGCATGTAAACGATCGAGCAGGAAGAGAGCATTATCCACAAGATCGCAGTCAAGGAAGCGATATACAAGGCGCAGTGTTGCGCTGTTTGGAGCCGGAATATCACCCGACATTGCGAGTGAAGCATGTACAAGGCGGCGCGAGCCACGGGCGGCACTATCTTGCAAAGTGCCGAGCCTTGGATGCCAATTTGGAAAACAAAAAATGGCAGCATACTTGTGGCAGGCGACGAGACTGATAAAACGCCCAACGCGAGGCATATTCTGAACAAATTAAACGATGACCTTGTGTTCCACAGAGTTGCGTGCGACGCAGCGTGTTTATTGTGCGTTGCCACAGTGCAAAGTTACACATAATGAACGTTGGACGAGGGCCGATCAGGTCGAGCTGCCACGGCAGGCAGCAACGATCACCATGCGCATACTTCGTACGCTGCATGGTCGGAATTCCGGGTTACAGTCAGTAAACTCATCGAGTGAGAGGCGACATCAGGCGCTCGGCTTTCAACGAGTGCTTCGGGTTGGAGTACCAACCAGGCGGTTCCAAGTGCGACAGTCTGGAACTCGCAGCTAGTCACCGAATGACAGTCACCGATATTAAAGACATGGGCCTACAGAGTTGAGTCCGGGGTTCTGGTTCTGTTGCCTCGAGGTAAGCGAGGGCTGGTGCACCGCAGTCTGTGGAGCGCGGCCTGTGGCTGGTAATCTGGGCTTAGCAATAGGCGCGTCTAAATGGATGGCCAAAGTCTCAGCGTCTCATCTTTCGGTCTAACTATCCAAAAGGAAAATATAAGATTGTCGTAGACTGCCCCCGCGAGTGTCTGGCGATGAAATCACTGCAGATAAATGGCTGCAGAACCGGCAGAGACATGCGACCTGTCAGATGTCGCAGGGTCTTCAAGGCAGCAGCGAGCGTGGGGAGACTGTCTAGTCGCGGCAACATTCCAGAATGCTGGGCAAGCGAGCGTGGCCACTGATTTGAGACACGACAGGGTGCATGCCTGTTGGTGTGGCATGGTTGTATATGTGTGTTGCATTTCTGGCGGGATCCGAGACACTAGGCACGCTGAGTGAAAGATGCTGGGCGTACTCAGTATTCGGCGTAGACGATGTCGGGCGCAGGCCAGGGCGGCAGTTGAGATAGTTTGAGACAGGGAGGCTCATCTAATGGCTTCGCAACGACAATGTGAGAAACAGCGACGGCATACGATAGCAATGACTTGGCGTGTACGTGGTTGATGAGGGATGGCGCGTCCTTTTCGATCGACACGAGGTCTGCTTGGCGCCGCGTCGAACTAGGGTCCACAGTAGCCATGGGCCTGAACCCAAGTTTCCGTAGGTTGGCGATGCGAAGTAGACAAGGCAATCTGGCGTCTGAAAAATGACAGGCTCAAAAACGAAATTTGCGCTAGGGGAGCATGTAACTCGATCGTGGTAGTGGGTTTGAGAGGTGCCGAGGAAGAAACTTGACAGGGGCAAGTAAATGAAATGCGCATGAATGAAGAAAAAAAATAAGGTTTGAATGCTGATTTATTAGGGGACGCAGATTTGAGGTGGTGTTAGGGCGCGAGAAAGAAATTGCGCGGGCGGAGAAATCTTGTGTCGATGCGACGGAGAGATTTGCGCCGAAGCGGGAGCTGGGAGGGATGGCAAGGATGGCTGTCAAACTGGCGGCAAGAATGGATATCCGTAGGGTGGAATACAGTGAGGGAGATGCGATAGGGTTTTGTTGTGCTGATTTTTCATAGGTACTGCAGCCGTGCGAGGGCACAAGGCTGTACAGATACTTGATACTAGTTGGCGATATGGTTGGTGGTGGTCGCGGGCATCAAGAAGCCTCAGTGGAGCGAGGTCGGGGTCGCTGGCGGGCAGAAGCACAAAGCAGCCGGCTGGCCAATAAGGAATCGAGTTGACGAGACCAGCGAGCAATAGCGCGGAGAGATGGATGGGGCGGTGATGCAGGACGAGCAGACGGAGGAGCACCTAATAAACAACGAGTTAGAGGAGCGAAGCGAGGTGAGGTGAGGTGTCGTGTTGTGTTGGTATTACGAGGCGATGTGGGGATGTGGTAATACAGGGTATGGGGTATAAGTAGTACC
The DNA here is from genome assembly GCA_028828415.1 of Cordyceps cateniannulata. Classification (NCBI taxonomy): domain Eukaryota; kingdom Fungi; phylum Ascomycota; class Sordariomycetes; order Hypocreales; family Cordycipitaceae; genus Cordyceps; species Cordyceps cateniannulata. The sequence continues at coordinate 2,124,167 of JAPHMX010000004.1, read as the reverse complement.
CTGGAGTGGAAGATGGATGATGATTCTGATGGCAGTTGATGGGATTGTGATGATGGCGATGGCGATGGTGATGATGTTGATGGCGGCGTTTGTCGTTTGGGGATAACGGCCGCATAAAGGTGAAGTGCTTGACGTAAACAGGGGCTGATTGTGGCTTGACCAGTACAAATGTTTAAAAGGGAACGACAATATACCAGGCACTACCTACCTACCTGTACGGAGGGAGGTACTAGGTAGGGTACTACCTCTAAGGTACTTATTCGTAGTACCTAATTATAATGCATGTGTATTAGCTCGTTGTACAGATTACTTAGTAGGTTAGTAACTTGGCAGGGAGAAGGATTAGTGGTGTTACTTGAGTATAAGATGAGGTACCCGCGCTACCTTAGTAGCGCTGCAAGGCCACGACACACACAACATAGGACTGGGTAGATTGCTCGTTTATTAATAGTTAGGAGTACTCCGTACTGGAATTTGGAAGAAGAAATAAAGAATAAGTTTGTTGTGTTGCTGAACAAGGATATATTCAGCAGGCGCTCTTATCCTGTTTCAAGCCACGCTGTCTGGGTCATTGTGGCCAGCCTCTCTGTCACCCCTCTCCTCCAGCCTCTGCAGCCTTGATTCGTGCAAACTACTGCAAGTGCAAGTACGGATACCAGTACCAGTACTGCAGGCGGCAGCGTGCAGCAGCAGCTTGCAGTGCGCAGCCTCTGCGCTGGCAGTACAACTGTTAGTACTCTGTGCTAGGAACTAAAGTACCTGTATACGGGCGACCGGTGGCTGCCCTTTTTCTGCTCTCATACTCATGCTGTCTGTTTTGTGCAAGCTGCCACCCATTATTGGACCTCCCACAGGCACTCACTCACAACCCACTGCACTTACTGCATTTGACCATCCACACCACCTTCAAGCACCTCAACCACCACACAACCACCATCTCCTCCTCCTTCTCCTCCTCCTCTGCCCTTCTCTTGCCCACCCAATCCTCTCCCACGCCCTACCTCCCGCTCACCAGCTCCATCTATCATTATCATCACCATTGTCGTCGTCTTTCTTTCCGCTCTCCTCTCAGTTAATCACTCCCCGCTCCCTTACCCCAAACCTTCCGCCGCAGCTGGCTCCTCGCGCTGCTTCCAAACCATTATTATAATTATCATTATCATTATTTCGGTGCGCACTGTACAAGATACGGCCAATCTTTCCATCGATTTCAATTTTGCCTGCTTTTCCTCTTTATGCCGCTCTTGCTATCACGATCGCTACCAATCTACGCTCACCTAACAACCCTGCCATATTACTACCACGGCCTACCAATCAAGCCTCGCGCCGCCCGCCGCCACACTCGCCGCCTTGGCTGACCTTTTTCGCCCGCCGCTACTATCCGGTCGCTTCAACTGGCCTTTTTTTTTTTTTTACCTTTTTTTTTTTTCAACTCATGTAAATTCTTGACAACATTACTTTCACCTCCTCCATCCAACCTCTCCTCCAATTGCTGGCCTTGGCCACCCTTTTCGGCCTTTCTACCTCTCGATTGCGCCCTTTCCTTCCGCTCTCGCCTGGTCGGTCAGCTTGTCCGCCCCATCGACTTGCCTCTCCTTCGGCGTCCCCGGTTGCCAACCTCCGATCCCTATTCGGCCGTCAACATCAATATCCCAACTACGCAACCACGCATCCATCACCCTTACTGCCTCCGCACACCCTGACGCCGTTTCTTGTCTCGCTTCCGATACCGAAATTACCAAACTCTCCGCCATCGCCATCGTCTGTTCCGCGACCCTTCTCCTGGCCCGCCTCGTCTCCTGCGAGGAGCCGACGCTGCCACCTCGCCTCTGCGCCCTTTTCGCCTCCTCTCAGCCATCATGTCCGGCACAGATGCTGGCCAGCCGCAAGGCACCGGCAATAATGCGAGCGAGTTCGTAAGTCGCCACCCTCGTACTCACCGCGCAGCCAATCTTCATGTCACTAATACCTACTCTCCCCATAGGTTCGCAAGCTCTTCAAGTATGCATATGCTGCTCTCGCCCATGTCGCTTGCCGTCGATGTTAACCACCCATAGAATGTTGGAGGACCCTAGCCACCAGGACGTCGCGCGCTGGGGAAAGGGCGGCGACACCTTTGTCGTCCAGGAGGTCAGTCTTGCCAATCCATCCTCCGCTTGTCTGCACGCCGCAGCTAACCGCAAATAGGGCGAGAAATTCACCCGATCCATCCTCCCCAAGCATTTTAAACACAGCAACATGTCCAGCTTTATTCGCCAATTGAACAAATACGATTTCCACAAAGTCAAGCCATCCGCTGACGCCGATGGTTCGAACCCAAGTGGCAATGTACGACGCCATCGCTTCTCCCCCGCCCGCAAACTCAGTCCAACACCCTCTGACACGCTCTCTTCAGGTCCTCGAGTTCAAGCACCCATACTTTCGTGTAGACAGCAAAGATGATCTCGACAACATTCGCCGCAAAGCCCCCGCCCCCAGGAAACCTCCACCACCTGAGGATTTCACCACCACCCATCACGTCGGCGTCATTTCTGAACAGCTCACCGCCACACAGCAGCAGGTCCAGCAATTGCAAGAACTCTATAGCGAAGTCTCGCAAGCCAACCGACTCCTCGTCAACGAGGTCCTGACCCTTCAGAAAATGGTGAATGCCCAAAAAGGTGCCCAGCACGAGATGCTCAACTATCTGACAGTCTATCCGGGCCGCGCAAATGCCATGATGGGCCGCCCCATGGCCTCGAATGGAGCCGCCGCGCAGGCTGACGCTGACGAATCTGCACCCGAGCTGCGCCGAGCCCGTGAACTTTTGGCTAGTGTTACACCTGACGTCATTGCCGATCGTGAGCTCGAGCGTCTGCACGACGTGTATGGTCCCATGACGGACTCTAACGCCATGATCACTCCCGTCACCATGCCCATGCTGCACGACCCCATCACTGATCTCAGCCGATACCCCGTCTACCCCGTCGGCCAAACCGTTGGTATCGACCCTTTCGCTTCCGACCACTTCCAGAAGCTTCCCTATGCCATGCCCGGCGAGTCGGCCGCGGCCGGCCCTCTCGCCGACCCTCATCATCGCTCCCAGCAGCACACACCGACTTCTGGGGGGCCCACCCCCGTCATGGCAGCTGCCGCCCCGGCCAACGCGCGAGAAACGCCAGCCATCTGGGGGATCAAGAAGCCCCTCATTCTCCTCGTGGAAGACGATCGCACTTGCGCCGTGATTGGTACTAAGTTTCTCAAGTCTATGGGGTGCGAGGTGGAGCATGCTGTGAGTCTGCCGAGCATTTGCATGGCCGCTGCAAGGTAAAAGATTGCTGACAAGTTGCAGGTCGATGGTTTCGAAGCATATACCCGGATGACCAACGTGGCACGAGACCACATTGATCTGATTTTCATGGACATCATTATGCCCAAGCTAGATGGTATTTCCGCTACCATGCATATCCGACCCCACTGCCCTTCGACACCAATTATTGCCATGACGTCCAACATTCGGCCAGACGAAGTCAATGGGTATTTTGACAATGGTAGGTGTCCCTGCCCATACTGTCGCGCCGTAAAGTAGTCTAACTTGCACAGGAATGAATGGCGTCCTAGCAAAGCCCTTCACCAAGGAAGGTATGCTCAAGTCAGTCAAGACACATTTGGCTCACTTGCTCAAGAATCCGCCTGTGGCCGATGGCGGGGGGGCCTTCATCATGCCTGCTATGGCATTCACGGACGGGGGGGCGCCAGTCAAGCTGGAGCCCCCGACGCCCAGCCCGGGGAACAATTGGGTCAACAATGGCATGCCGCAAGCTGACGTGGATCACGGATACAGCATGGTGAATGGTGCAGCACCATTTCCGATGGCAGGCAGTGGCCGGACAGCGTACGCCGCGGGGTTGGACGGCTCGTCGGGGCGGATGGGGCCGGATCATGAGAGTCCTCCAGAAAAGCGGCAAAGACTGAATACCTCGCAAGGCAACTTTGCATAAGAGGCTACGTTGGCTGCGTTGACATGTTGCTTGAAGGGAATGTCTAAAATGGTAGCGTGAGGAGAAGAAAGCCAATAAGCACCGTCAGGTGCGGATGGGCGTCGTTTTATGGTTGGCCCTTTCTTGGCAGTCGCGAGAGACGTCGCTGCAGTCGATTGCGGTCTGGACCAGCTTCATACTGGGTGGGGTTCGGAGTTCGGGGCTTGGGTGGCAAAGTGACATGTGCGCAACTGCATATGGATCTATTTCGGGGTTCTGGGCTTCTTTTTTCTTTCTTGATATCCTGTTGGACGGGGCCAGGGCGTGGAAGCGGATCATTTCGGCTGCCAGTATGTGCCGCCGCTGGCGTTATTCTCTTGATCGTTCTTTTTGTTCAAGGGTCCTTTTTTGGGGTATAAATTTTTTGGTCTATTTTTCCTTTAGTGGGTTGTCGGGAATGGACGAAAAGAGCAAGGGAAAATATTTTTGTAGTGTAATGTTGTGTAACCATTAACTACAGGCAGATGTATGGTCAGGTCAGATTTGAGTCTGGACGCGCTTATATTAGAAAGGGGGCACTAGAAGCATGGGGCCAAACAAGTAGCATGTATTGCTTGATCTCGTAAAGCCACAGATAACCTATGACTTGTGGCGGCTTTCCAAAAATTCAATTGCCTAGCATGAAAGTGAGTAGTTTGAAATGGTGAGTGATGTCTGTGACCAAGGCAGCTAGCTGTTATGTGACTGAAGCTGTAGCAATCAAGTGCGACCGAGAATGAGTCTGTAACACATAGAAAATTGTTCTCGTCGAAATGCAATGAATGATATTCTTTACCAAGCTGTATTCAACTAATTTGGTTTGCCCTTGAGATGTGCACAACGCTCAGCAGAAAAGTGGACCAACAAAGAGACCACTCTACGCGTCGCGTCCACACTAAACGCGTCCCGCTATCTATCTTCAACGACTGATCACGACTACACTTGGTGAGAACCAGCCCGATTGACCCATACATTCTTGCACATTATACCCCGAAGCGCAAGCCAAACACTGCAATCATGCCGCACGCGGAAGGGAGCTCGCCCGCGGCCGTCAAGGACGAACCCGTCGACGACGCTGCCATCACCAGCAGCATTCCGCAAAATGAAGACAACGACGATGATGTCGACATGCTTGACGCCAGCCACGCGGCGGCTGACGACACCGCTGTGAAGAAGACGGATGCCAAGCTCGACGACCTCTTTGCCAACGATGATGACTCTGACGACGAGGAGTTTCCGTCCTCGGCCCCTGTCAAGGCGGAGGCTCCCAGCTCACCACCTTCCCCTATGTAAGAAACCCTTCTGAATCCAGGCGGGTTGCATAAAGGAAACTGACCCCCGTTTGACGATACAGAGATATTTCCGCTCTCAAAGCGTCGGACCCCGAGATCATGCGCAGCTTCTACCAGCGCCTGTTTCCTTGGCGCCAGCTCTTTCAGTGGCTCAACCACAGCCCGACGCCGACTAGCGACTTTGGTAATCGTGAGTTTGCATTTACCCTGCAAAACGACGCTTACCTGCGCTATCAATCCTTTGCCACGGCCGATCTGTGAGAATCTCCCTTTACCCCCTGCAATATGTATGCGGCAGAACCTAGGCACTGACATGGTGAGTAGCCTCCGCAAAGACGTCCTCCGTCTCATGCCCTCTCGATTTGAAATCGGCCCCGTCTACACGACCAACCCGCGTGACCGCAAGACGTTGCGCAACTCGTCCGCCTTCAAGCCCCTCGCCAAGGAGCTTTGCTTCGATATTGACTTGACAGACTACGACGACATCCGTACGTGCTGCGACAAGGCCAACATCTGCAATAAGTGCTGGGCGTTCATGACAATGGCCGTCAAGGTTATCGATGTGGCGCTGCGCGACGACTTTGGTTTCAAGCATATCCTATGGGTGTATTCGGGCCGTCGTGGTGCGCACGCCTGGGTATGCGACAAGAAGGCGCGCAACATGGACGACCAGAAGCGCAAAGCGATTGCGGGTTACCTCGAGGTCATCCGCGGCGGCGCACAGAGCGGCAAAAAAGTCAACGTGCGGCGGCCGCTGCACCCCCATCTCGCGTATGTCTGCCACACGCCCCCCCTTCCCCATATCGTCCGACCACTGACCGTCTCCCCTCGTCACAGCCGAAGCTTGGAGATGCTCAAGACACACTTCCAGGAGGATGTGCTCGCCGTCCAGGACCCGTGGTCCGCCGACGAGGACGCCGAGAAGCTGCTGCAGCTACTGCCCGACCGCGCGCTCAACGAGGCGCTGCGGCGCAAGTGGCAGGCGGCGCCGAACCGCGCGTCGGCGTCCAAGTGGGCCGACATTGACGCCGTGGCTAAGGCCGGAGGTGCGGGTCTGCGCAACCTCGACGCGCGCGCTCTCAAGGAGGCCAAGCAGGACGTCGTCCTCGAGTACACGTACCCGCGCCTCGACATTGAGGTCAGCAAGAAGCTCAACCATTTGCTCAAGTCGCCGTTTGTGGTCCACCCGGGCACGGGGCGCGTCTGCGTGCCCATTGACACGACCTCGGCGGGTGGCGATATGCTGCAGCGCTTCGACCCGCTCGCGGTGCCGACGGTGCAGGGGCTGCTCGCGGAGATTGATGCCTGGAAGGATGGTGATGACGAAGGGGGGGTGCAGGACTGGGAGAAGACGAGCCTGAAGCCGTATATGGAGTATTTCCGGTCGTTTGTGGCGGGCGTCATGCGGGATGAGCGTGATGCACGCGTTAAGAGGGAGCGAGAGGATGAGTCGATGGAGTTTTGAGGTGGAGGATTGGGTAATGACGATGACGACTGTACATAACTTGGGTCTACTTTTTTACTTGTCAAGCATATTTTATTGCGTATTTTGGGTACAATACTGGGCGGTTATAGGGATAGCAGAGTTTTACGAAATTGAAATCATCTTTGAAGAAAGGTTTGGAGCCTGGATTCGACTATGCAATGGGTATTTAGATCTATGCAGTGCACGTATGCTTGGGCGTCGTTTCGGCTTGTTCGCCGTTGTTCTCACCAGCTTCCTTCACATCGTTCTCTGCCAATTCACCATCATCTTCCGCTGCCTGCTCGTCGTCGTCATCCTCTTGCTCTGCGCCCTCCTCTCCCTCCTCCTCATCCGCCCCCGCCTCGCGCAGCCTGCCGCCCTTGCGCTTCGGAATCACGCTCAGGAACGCCTTGCCCCAGTCCTCGTACTCCAGCCACTTGAGCATAATCGACACGACGTGGTTCGTCGCCAGCACCTGCCGGCTGCGCATCACCATGTACTCGCCGATCGGCAGCCGCGCGGTGCGAATCCCGCGAGCGCGTGCCCGGCGGTAGCACAACCCCTTTTCGCGGTTCTTGTCAACCAGCCCGCCGACCACGTACGTCGTGCCGGGCTCCAGCCGCGTGAGCGTGTACGGCGAGTCGGACGACAAGTACACCACATCCTTGAATTCTGGATCCAGCGGAGGCTCCGGATCATTTGGCAATGGGAACGGATCGTGGGCGTCGCGAGGCCACGGCACGGGGCTCTCGAGACTGCGTCGCAGAGCGCCAATCATGAGTTGCTCATCGGCCGGCTGGTGGCCCGCCTGCTTCTGCTCCTCCTCCTCGGACGTCGGCGTCACCGTCTTGAAGCTCGTCATTTGCTCGAGCGCGCCGGCCGCGCACGCCACAAAGTCGCCCGCAAACACGGACGCGCCCTTCCAGTGGAGCTGCTGCGCCTGCAGCACTTCGTTGAAGCGCTGCGCGAGCTTGCCGCCGAAGCCGGCGACCCAGAGGTGCGCGCGGAACTGAGCGTTGCGGTTGTCCGAATACGCGCGCGTGATTTGGCTTGACAGCGACACGCGCTCCTTGTCCGTCATGTATTGCTCAAAGTCGCAGTCGAGCACGATGGACATTGGTACGAGTGTGGCGACGTGCTTATCCCGGCGGTAGACGACGCGCGGGTCCGCGCCGCCGGCGACGAGAGCGGCGCGCTCGGTGCGTACGCGCTGCTTGTGGGCGAGACGCTTCTCGCGACGCTTTAGGCGGCGGTCATCGCGGCCGGCTTCCCAGGCTTGCTGCTTGCGCTGCCGCTTCAGTGCGTTTTTGGACATGGGCGTCGGCGCCTGCAGGTGGCTCGGCGCAGAGTCGGCGTTCGGGGCCGCGGGCTCGGCTGTCACTGGGGCTGCTTCCGCTGCAGCTTGGGCTTGGGCAGGCACTGAGGTGTCCATGGAGGATTCGGGAGGACCCGACGGCGCAATCGGCTCGGCGCTGGAGCTCATTGCGTGAAGTTGTCGACTTATACGACCTTGTGAGAGAGAAGTAGAGGTGAGTCTCACGACTGGGGATGTGTATGTTTGTGGAAGCAGATTATTTCTTCGCAATACAAATGACATGGAAAAGCTTCCCAGAGGAAAGGTTGATGTGAGTCTCATATACGCTCAATGTTGATAAATTTCATTTTCTCAGTTTCGTTGAAGTGAGATTAAGTTAATAAGTGGTGGTCTGAGAAGCAGTCAACTTTTTGCAACTAATAAAAAGAGTGGGTCAAACATCGAAGTACCCTCGTACCTTTCTACAAACCCACCTCACTCCATGGCAACCAATCATAGCTTTTCAATTGAGAATAAATCACGTGATGCGCTACGGGAGGTTCGCTCTCTCTCACCAGAGGAAAACAGCTCTCCGAGATCCTCCCCCCAATCTTCATCAGTGTATTCTTCCCACCCGACGCACATGGCTAGCCACGAGGACCACGGCCACCAGGCCACCGCTGGCGGGCCAGATGCTGCCTACCACGCACACGACGTGCTCGATGAGACGTCCAAGACGGCCGTCGTCGGCCTGGGCGCTGGCTTCTTCATGGCCGCGATCCAAAACGCTCTGTCGAAGCGCAATATCGGCGCCTTTGGCGTTTTTAGCCGAGGCGCCCCCGTCATTGGACTTGCCGGTATGCATTGAAGCCATTGAAGCTGCTTTCGTTGGCCAATTGGGCGATAAAACTCGACGCTCCCCATCGCGATCGAGCGTCGTCCGGCCAAGATGGAACAAATGGCTGACTGTTTTGCCGCAGCTGCTGCTCCTGCCGCATACACATTCGTCTCCCGCACCACAATGAACCTCCGTGAAAAGGATGACGCTTTTGCCGCCGGCCTTGGTGGTTTCGCTGCCGGTGCCGTGCTCGGTCTTCCCTGTGAGTAGCCCCCTACAGACGCTAGTCTTGGATTTGCCCAATTGAAGCACAATGGAAAGGGAACTAACAGAATCCTTCGCAGCCAAGCGTATGCCGATCGTATTTGCTCTCGGTGGCTTCGTCGGCGCCGTCCAGGGCGCGTTCAAGCTGATGGGCGGCCGCCTCGACAGCTTCAAGGAGGAGGACGACGAGTTTGCACGCAAGGAGACGGCCCGTCGGACAACAAGAGTACCAGTGGAGCAGACAGTTTCCGAGATTGGCGAGGGACGAGGTACGGGCTGCCCACGACGTACACGCAATAAGATATGACGCAACTGCTAATGAAGACATGTGTAGGCATCAAGCCTCCCGGCTACGAGGAGCGTCGCAGGGAGAGAATCCAGGAAAAGTACGGCTTTGAGATCAACCCCGTCAAGGCCACTGTCGAGGGCAGCCAATAAACTTGGCATGTCCCTGGATGCATAAACAAGATCCGGGACTCGCGTGTCCGGATCAAGACCAAAACCCGACCCCGCCGGGGTTATGGTGGTGGCGAAATTACCTGTACATAACGCTCTTCCCGTGGCAGAGAAGAGATGCTACACTAGAGAGAATTGGAGTTTTTTTGCTTTGTTACAGTGCCGTGGATGTGCTGCCGTGAGCGCAGCATTTGGTCCTGGCTACAAAAGGTACGCTCCCTCTTTCTTTGTTTCTTGTTTGATTCCCCCGTCTTCTATGATGATACGTTGAGGCTGTTTATGATTCTCTGATTACATCAATATACCTTTTCTATCTACATTGTTTCACTGAGAAGACACCATCACTCCTACTTTTGTCAATTGCTACTCGAAGAGACTGCGGCAGGCTAACGACCTCGATAGATGATTGTTTGAAAAATGTTGACAAATTACTATGATGGACGGGGCAGTGCCAAGAACGCTGATGCGATATACAACACCCACAAGGCACAATTATCTACTTTTATATTTCCATATTATCAGCGGCTTTGATTCAAACTCTTATCTACTGCGATCCATGCAAATGTTAAACCCTGTGTACGGTATCAATAACGCCATTTCGCCCTGCCTATTATCCCACAATATGACTCTGCAGATGTAAATCTTCTCTACGCTACAGCTCCCTCACAGCGCTTTGACGGACTGAAAGAACGGGTTGGCCAGGAGCTCCTCGTCGCCACCGACCAGCGCTTTGAGCCGCGCAACCTGCTCATCCTTGCTGAGCCCCGCGCCGCTGACCTCCTCCCGCCAGCGCGCCAGCACGCGCTTCAGCATCGCGCTACCCTGCTCGACATCCTCCTTTGTATACCGCAGCGCGAGGTCGTCACCCTCGTGCTTGGTCGTAAAGTCCTCGAGCTCGTCCGCCTTGCGCTTCGCCATGCGCACCACCTTGTCCGGGAAACGCACCAGCTCCGCGACGTGTATGCCGAAGCTCTGGTCGCACACGCCCGGCTCGACTTTATACAACAGCGTCACATCGCGCTTCTCGCCGGCCTCGCTGTCGCCAATGTGCGCCGTGACGTGCAGGTTGGCAACGTTGGGGTGCTGGTCGGCCAGCGCGGTGAGCTCGTGAAAGTGCGTGGCGAAGAGCGCGAAGCAGCGAATCTCCTTGACAATGTGCTCGGAGATGGCCCAGGCGAGGCCGAAGCCGTCGTAGGTCGAGGTGCCGCGGCCGAGCTCGTCAATGATGATGAGGGACTCGGCGGTGGCGGATTTGAGAATGTTGGCCGTCTCAAGCATCTCGGCCATAAAGGTGGACACGCCGCGGAGCTGAGAGTCGCTGGCACCGACGCGCGCGAGGACGGCGTCGAAGAGAGTGAGCTCGGCGGTGGCGCATGGCACGAAGCTGCCGATCTGCGCCATGAGGGCGACGGCGGCGACCTGCCGGATGTAGGTCGACTTGCCGCCCATGTTGGGGCCCGTGATGACGAGGAAGGACGAGGCGTCGCGCGTCAGCGTTACGTCGTTTGTGATAAACTGCACGTCGTCCTGCAGCTCCAGGCACGGGTGCCGCGCGCCGACGAGCCGCGTCTCGCCCTGCCCGCGCGGGTGGATGGTCGGCCGCACGTACGCCTCGGGCGCGTGCACGGCGCTGTGTGCGAGCGACACGATGACGTCGAGGTGCGCCAGCACACCGGCCAGCCGCTCGAGTACCGGGCAGTACGACGCGGCCACCTGCACCACCTCGTGCACAAGCCCGCTCTGCGTGCGGTTGTAGTTTTGCGACAGCTGGTCGTGCTCGCGTCGGTAAGCCTGCAGCTTCCGGGTGGTGAAGTAGACGCCGTTCTTCTGCGTCGAGCACTCCTGGTACTTGGCCTTGTTGCGGATGCATCCAGCCTCCTGCCGCGTCAGTCGCATGCATACACCGTGCACCTTGTGGCCAGTCTCGAGGAAGATCTTCTTATCGGCCTCCTGCCCAAGGTCGTCGGCAGCCTCCCGGAACTCTTCGCGGATGCTGCGGTCGAGCTGGTCGAGCTTTTTGCGGATGACGCGCAGGCCCGCGTCGTAGTCGGGCTTGATGATGTACTCGTGGCGGTCGAGGGCGTCTAGGTCGACCGTCTGCTCGACCATGTCCTGCAGGCGGCCGAGGCTGTCGGACAGCTCGCGCAGCTTAGTGGTATAAGCTTCGTCGAGGGGGTCGCGGTAGGCCTCGTCCATGACGCCCTCAAAGGTGCCGATGAAGCCGGGCAGGCGGATGATGACCTGGTACGCGCGGACGACGTCTTCGAGGTTGGCCTTGCCGCGTTGGAAGCGCTTCGACAGCCGGTACAGGTCCGGGACGGAGCGCAAGTGCGTCTCCTGCATCGTCTGGCGGAGCTCGGTGTCGGTGAAGAAGGCTTCGACCAGCTGCTGGCGCTTCTCAATCTCCTCCTTGCTCATGAGCGGCTGCTTGAGCCATTGCGCCAGCAGGCGGCTCCCCACAGGCGTTTTGCAGTGGTTCAGCACGCCATAGATGCTCATAGTCTTGGCGCCATCTCGGGGGCCGGGCATCAGGCTCAGCGCCTTGAGGGCGGCGGCGTCGAGCTTCATGAACTGGGCCAGGTCATGCTGGTAGAGCTGGTACTGGCCAAAATTGGAGGCGTCCTGCAGGATGCTGAGGTACTTGATAAGTGACGCGGCAGATCCCATGGCGAGCTTGAGGTCGGTCTGGGGTAGGAGGGCGGTGGCCTTTTCGTCCTTGAGGAGGCGGGCGAGGTCCTGGTCGATGTCGCGGATGCCAAAGTCGGCGGCCGGGCGCTCAGCGATGGCCACCCCGCAGTTGTCGATAATCTGGCGGAGCTTGGCGAGCTCGGGGTCGCGATCCTTGTCGCTCTTGTCCTGGGGCAGGAGACACTCGCGGACGCCGAGCTGGATGAGAAGGGCCTCAAAGTTGGAGTAGAGGTCGTTGTCGAGGAACTCGCTGACGCCGAGCTCGCGGACAGAAGCGTCGGCGAAGCAGACGCCGACAGCGCGGGCCTCAGAGGCGCGGGCAGTAATCTTGACGGCCATGATCATCGGGGCGGACTCGACCTGGCCGCCGAGGTCGTCCTCGACATCCTGCAGGTTACCAGGGGAGGCCTGCTTGGTACACTTCCAGTTCATGCGGCCGTTGGGGCTCTGCCAGATCTCGACGCGGCGGCCGAGCTTGAAGAGGGCCTCGCGGAGGAACTGGCGGAAGACTGTGACGGTCATGGTGACGGAGGGGAGGCCGGTGTGGTCGTTGCGGCCGAGCTGTCGGACGACGGATGTGGTTTTGTAGACCTGGAAGTGTTAGGGGGAGCTTGTGAAGAAGCGTATGCACGGGGGATCAATTGTACCGTGTTGGCGATGTAGTTGGCATCGTCGCCGTGGGAAGTGTACCAGTCGCCTCGGTCAAAGATGCGGACGGTGTCGTCGTTGACGGCGGGGAGCGACTTGAAGAAGCGGATGAAGCCGCCCTCGTCGTCGAGCTGGGGTGGTCAGTACGGGTCGAGAGGTAGGTAACGGGAGTCTAAATTACCTTGAGTTCCGGACGGGAAGCCATGGCTGGATGGGGTCTCTGCCAATGGATGATGGCGGATGAATCCTTTGATGGTTCCGCGATCGGTAGGTTGGACGGTTGCTGGAGACGGCGGTTTTGGGGGCGGCGCGCGTCGATGGGCGGCCAGGGTTCTGGGAGACGCGTTTTTGTGGGCGCATTTAAAGTGGCGACGCGAGAATGGCACGACTTGAGGAGGTGGTTCAAGCATCTTTTCCAATGGCAACAAAAAGAAAAACTAAGAATTAGGGGAAATAAAGGGCCTTAATAGAGGTGTCTGATAATGTATGGTGGACATGATTTCAGGAGGTCTCCAGAAATGGCCAAGGTAAGTGATGCATCTACTTTGTGCTGTTCGCTGTTTGTTGCCTAGGCCTTGACTGTGACTGCAGAGGAGGCGAGTTGGATTTCTCTTTCTTATTGTCTCTCTGCAACAGATTTTGTCTTTTATTTATGAACAGTATTTTCAAAGAATTTATCAGCATCGCCAACCGGTTTGAACCTCGACGTCTTGTTTGCCGCCCCAGATCGCCGAGGGAACATGATTGTGACGATTGACTTGTCGCAATCCATTCTTTCGCCTCCTTCATATTTTACAGTTCATCTTCTCTCGCATGACGACCGGTACTTGAGACGAACGTTGACAAGGGCCAATTCCGTCGTGAAGCCGAACCGCCACCCATCGGCAGCCAGCCGGGCCAAGGATAGTCAGCGAAACAACCCTGATGGTGGACGCCCATCTCCCGTTTTGCCAGCCCATAGCAGGCTGGGCCATTATTCAGCCCGCCACTCAAAATGCTCGGCTGAGAAGGAGTCAGCCTCCTTCGTGATTTGTCCTGTATGGGGCCGCTTATATCCAGCTCTTTCTTGGCGCGCCCGTGGTGGTGGTGCAGAAACGTTGTGCGACGTAGCCCGCGCCGCGGCCATCATCCCGGGAGAGAGCCAAGACTGTGTAGATGGACTCGGCGAGCACATGGTCGGCACATCGTTCCCGCGTGGTTTGGCTTTTTTTTCTGGGCTCCTTTCTGTGATAAATTGGACAATCAGAATGCAGAAGAGCGCCACAGAAACAGAAAAAAGGCGCAGGATGGCCGTCGAAGACCACCCACACCCCTTCTTGGCAGAGGCCATCAAGGTGCGCGTCGGTGAATGCAGCTCATGCGGCTGTCCGCGCCATGAGAATCCTCTTTCTTGCCCATCAGGGTCAGCCATCAAATCCACCTATCCATACAGGAAAAATACTTCTTAAAATGCCAAGCAAAGAATTCCGGTTCTCTTTGCCAGAAAGAGAGGAGCATTTACAGCGAAGAAGAGGGGGGGAGCGGAGGTTCCTACCCAGTTTTGCTGCTCAAAAAGAGAAGTCATCCTGCAACCACCACCACTGGTTCCTTGAAACTTGATATTACTTATATTCAAAAGACCCATGCAGGTGGCTTTTCTCTAGTGGCCGCATTTGTCCAGGGCCTGCAACTCTGAAAAGAAGCTTATTTCCTCCCGCCGCCCTCCTGGTCCGCCGCTACTGACATCTCGTCTATATCATAGCCCTGGTGCCTTCCAACGGTTTTGTTGTTGTTTTTCTTGTTGGCCGAGAAAATAGAGTTTTTTTTCAAGGAAAAAAAATTACGTCGCCTTTCTTGATCATTGTCATCTTCTCGTTCAGCCACTGCAACATCGAGCGAAGCGAGGACCAGATATGATTAGGAAAACACTCGCATCGGCCGTCTTGTGGGCGGCTGCTGCCTCTGCGGCCTCGCATCCCATGCGCACCCCGGCGCCGAACCCAGCTGCTGCTGCTGCGACCACGCCGACAATCACGGCTGTTACGGACTGTCACTTGCACGGCGCGGATCTGTACGTCGCATAGGACAGAGAGAGAGAAAAAACATGCTAATGGCTTGCCAGGTACTGCGTGAATGGCGAGTCGGAATACCACATGCAAACAACGCCTACACAGACCACAGACTTGCCCGCAAGCTTCACAGGATGCCACCCACACGGAACCGATCTGTAAGGCCGACCTCTTCTTGTCGACCCAAAGCGTCGAAACTAACCCTTGGGCATAGGTACTGCTTTGGCCCCGGCGGCGACGACATCCTCGCCAAGGCAGAGGGAGCTGAGCCTGCGGGCGACAAGGACCATACCGGTGAAGCCGGCGGAAATCTTCACTGCCATTCCCACGCTGGCGTCGAGTATGTATCACCCCCTATCGCGTCTTTTCCCAACATCTAGCTAACCCCCTTGCCCCAGGCATTGCGTCGGCGACGGCGCCGAAGAAGCACCCGTCGTTTGCGACGCCCCCAAGCGCTCCTACAACATTGGTCTGCGCGTCGGGCTTTTGTTCGTTATTATGGCCACGAGTGCCCTGGGAGTCTTTGGGCCGCTGTTCCTGCAACGCGCCATGGGGCAGAAGCTGTCCCTTCTCTTTACCTTTCTCAAGCAGTTTGGCACCGGCATCGTCCTTTCCACTGCCTTTGTCCATGTACGTCTTAATGTGCCGAGAAGCAGCGCCTGGTTGGTTGCGATGGGTGTGCTGACGCAGAAGCCGTTTATTAGTTGTACACGCATGCTACGCTCATGTTTGCAAGCAAGTGCCTTGGAGAGCTTGGTTATGAGGGCGTGACGTCGGCGATTGTCATGGCTGGTCTGTTCCTGTCATTTGTTGTTGAGTACATTGGCCACCGCATCGTGCTGGCCAAGGAGAAGTCGGTGGCCGCGCTGTCGATGGAGGAAAAGTCCCAGTCCATGTTCTCCGTCGAGGTAGTCACCATTCTCGTGTTGGAGGCCGGTATCCTCTTCCACTCTCTGCGTAAAATGCTTCTTCACCGCGAACAATTACTTGATTTCACGACACTAACAACCGTTGCAGTCATCGGTCTTACTCTCGTCGTCGCAGCGGATCAGTACTTCATCACACTCTTCATCGTCATCGTCTTTCACCAAGTCTTTGAGGGTCTCGCCCTCGGCACTCGAATCGCAACCATTGGCACCAATCGCGACATGCACAGCCACGATGCCGCTGCGGATGCGACCAGCCCGTCCAACGTCGCGCCGGCCACGTCTCACACGGCGCTCCTCCCGCAGCAGACGACCGGCCTGTCCCTGCGTAAAAAGCTGGGGCTCGCCTCGCTCTTTGCGTTTGTCACGCCGCTCGGCATGGCCATTGGAATCGGCGTTCTAAACTCGTACAACGGTAACAACCCGGCAACGATCATCGCTATTGGCACACTGGACGCCGTGTCGGCCGGCATCCTCATCTGGGTCGGCGTCGTCGAGATGTGGGCGGGTGACTGGATGGTCGGCTCCCACGGCAACAAGGCGGAGCTATCGGACGCAAATCCTCTCACGGTCGGCATTGCGGGCTTTGGCTTGGTCGGAGGACTGGTGGTGATGAGCGTGCTAGGCAAGTGGGCGTAGTTTCAGCCTGCTTGGTCGGTTGGTTGCAGTCGTTGTGAAGCTGCGATCCGGTCGTATGTAGTGTAGCAAAAAGGATGCCATAAATTGAACGAAGGATATTGACTGCAAACTGAGGGCAGGACCATCTCCGTCTGTCAATGTGAGTACGTTAGTTTGGGAGTTCCATATCGCGGGGCCAGCAAAGAAGCAAAGAAGTATAGCGGTGTGCTGAGAGTGATATGCACTATATAATGATCATACTAGAACGGCGGGGAGATATCAGGGCTTATCCGGTGGTCATGCATGGCAGTGGCTGATGCTGACGATCTTGGCAATCCAACTAGGCTTAAGGTGGCTTGACTCTGTACTACATATCATCTCATACCGAGATCGGTTAAAAATGTGGCTAGCGACTTCAATTCAACAGCTTTGAATGCAATGTTTATGTAGGAGGAAGACCGGGGCGCACCTGGGGTCGATCCCCTCTCACCCTAGGTCCCAGCTTGTACTCTGCCTATTCATCTAGCATTTTTCGAGCGTCATTCTTGTCCTCTACCCTTCCAAATTGTCAATCTCAACCGACAAGGCTTGCACGTTGACGCCAGACATCATCATTGACCAGTCCCACAAAGTCCTCGTGGAACAGACACGTCGCAATATGCATCGCCCCGTTCCCATCTTTCGGCATAATGTACGACAAGTCCGGAACCGGCAGCAAGCGCGGCCGTCTCACAATCGCCGGCGCACCAAGACACGGTCCAAAGTCGCAGCTGTACAACCAGCCCAGCTGCGCCCACGAGGAGCACAGCACGTCCCGCCCGGGCTTGTTGATGGATCCGTAGAAGATGGTCGTCTTGTCCTCGGTGGCGTGGATGAGCGTGGCGAGGCTTCGGATGAAGTGGTCGTCGACGGCCGCGAGCGATTCGCGGATTTGCACGGCGATATCCGCAAGGGAGGCGTCGCAGAGCTCATGGGGGGATTGCCAAGCGTTGTCGGCGAGGGCGACGAGGTGGCCGAGGTAGCCGTCCTCGATGGGCGGGGTGAGTATGGAGCGAGAGTCGACGGCGCGCTGCAGCTGGATGATGTCGTCGGCGGCGACGCGTCCCTCTTTGAGGCGCACTGCTGTGACGCGCTGGGCGAGGAAGGCCGTGAGGGCATCGTTAGTGGAGACCCAGGTGCTTCCGCTCGAGGCGACCTTCTTGAGATCCTCGAGTTGCTCGGCTGAGAAGCGCCAATAGGACCAGAGGGCTGGCCTGGGGCGATCATGCTCCTTCGCTGTATCCTGTAGGGTGGATGGCCGGCGAAGGCTGTCGTGGTTGGCTTGAGTTTCGTCGGGCCGTAAAAGAGGCACGATTTTATCGGCGTTCCGGTTGCCAGCTGCCACCAAGACAGGGTCGAACTGCTCACCTCGTCCCGCAGCGGCAAACATCTTCAACACGATACCTTGCCCGTTCATGTCCAGTGCGTTGTGCATCGAAGAGAAGCAGAGGAGGAGCCCGCCTTCGATAAAGTTGGCCTGTATGATCAGGACTGGCAGTTCGGTGCCGGCAGGGTACTGATAACCCATACCCTGGACAGGGCTGAGCACGTCACCATCAAGCATTGCGAACGGAGCATCAGCATCGAGGATCTCCTGGTACGAAGGGCAGAGCTTGGTGCAGTCTTTGCGTCGCACGGGTGACTTATTCTGATGCGGCGGATATGGGACGATGCTGTACGTGCCAGAACTGGTCGCCGACTGGTTCTCATTGACAACTTGGCCGGCCAGGGAGGGGTACGCTTCCAGCAGCTTGAGTGCGCTGCTGTCAAGTGCGTTCAGCACGGCATCACGAGATGTTCCTGGTCGGTCTGCGAAGCCCAGTACAATGACGGTATAGTTGTCCAGGCAAAGCTGGCCGAATATACCGGGCTGTCGCAGTTTTTGGTCCATTTTTGGGCTGTAGGCTCAGCAGGTCGAGTAGAACGAGGGAGGAGGGAAGCACTAAAAATGCACAGCGGTGTGTAATTTGTACCTGGGGATTTTTCCCTGGTGGTGCGGTGTTAACCGATTATTAGAGGCCCCTTCCGCGCCCAGCGACTCCACAAACTTCAAGACATGCATATGATAGTTAGAAGTGGTGAGGCTGTGAGGAGGAGCCTGACGCCGGCCGGGGTGGATTCCGTTGCCGGCTGGGGTAGTGGGGAAACTCCGGTGCTCCCCGGTATACCCCCGGGAGCATGCATCAACCGCACGCGCGCATCTTGCAGTCACACGTCCGCTCCTTTGTAACAGGGGCTTATTAAATTGAAGAATAACTAAAGTCATATGAGAGTGTGAAAGATGTCTCCGCTCTAAGATAGGTGGCTACTCTACTTGTTCTGGCTTGAGTGGTTGCTACTATCCACTAACGCAACATTCACCATGTATACTAACAAGGTAATTTGATGACTTTTCTTTAAAATTGAACTCCATTGCTGTCTAAATAATCGTCTATGCTGCATGGCCCTTTAACCAAGATGTCTCCGATACCTGCTTGGCGGCACTAGAGAAGGTTCTAAATTCATAGTAGCAGAATGGTACAGGTGGGCTGGTCCATCTGGGGCTGCAGCCCTCCTCATCATACCTGAAAACCGGTGCGAGCGTTCGACGGTCGCCTCCAAAGACGGAATCAGAGAAATGCACATAGTACTTCTCGTCCTCGGTCAACACACTATGCTCCCCCCATGCTTTCACAATGTCGTAGTATACAGGCGCGACATGGGCATTACTCGACCAGGTACCAAACTTGAACTTGTCTTGGATTCTTCTTACCACTTCCGGCTGGTAAAGGCGTACTTCGGGGTCGAGAGTAGCCATGTTGTAAGCGGTCAGCGCGGCGTGACCGTGGTATGACCCTCCAAACTTGGCCCGATCTCTGATCCCACACGCAATCGTTAGCGCCGTGAGGATGCCCGTCGACATGTCCGATATAGGCAGACTGGGAAGAACACCCTGTCCGGGCGAACATCCAAAAGACTGTGCCATGACGTACGAGCTTCCCGCAGCGGCATCCGCGACCTGCTGCCAGCCCGGTCTCTCCGCGTACGGTCCGTCCGGCCCGTAGCAGTTCTCGTCGACGTAGATGATTCCCTTGCCGCGCTTGCTGGCCATTTCCAGCGCAGCATTGATCCCAAATCCACGGCGCTCGAGGGAGCCTAAGCGGTATCCCTGCAGGATGACGTCGGCTTCGTCGAAGAGTTCGATGAGCCGTGAGTGGTCGGCCGGGTCCTCGAGATCCAACTGGACGGTGGTCTTGCCGGCCATGAGTGAGGACGGTTGCGCCGGGGTGTAGTCCTTGAGCTTGGCCGATTTGACGCGGATGACGTCGGCGCCCATGGAGGTAAGAGCGGCGCCGGCGGCACTTCCGGCGATGATGCGGACGAGCTCGACCACCTCGATGTCCGCCAGCGGTCGTTTGTCGTTTCACGGATGGAATGGTGTCGGCGGGGTGGGAGAACACTGCGTCTGTCGGGTGTAATTTATGAGTGGGTGGCGACTGAGGGACCTGCCCATTTCGGTTTTGCGCCAGCTCTCAGGCGAGTGGGCAATGGAGCCCGACAAGCCGTTTTCGAGCATGAGCTGCTCGAGTTCCAGAGCACGGTACTTCTGGACATGCTCCTGAATCAACTTGTATGCCTCGTCGTAGGTGCGAATGGCGACATCTAGATCTCTGCTGATGCCAATCGCGGCCAGCGCCTTCCACGGATCGAGCGACCCGTGGAACTGGAACCAAAGGCCCGCGTCCGCAGTCTCGTAGATGGCTGTGGCACGGAACACGAGAGGAGAGCTTGATTGGCGGTCCCTGTCCCACTGAGGAACCGTCTTCATCTTGATGACGTCTGGTCCCGTGAGGTCATCCACCCAGACCAGGGCCGGAGTGGCCGGGTAAAGACCTGCGTGGTCTGTGTCGATGTGTACAGAGGTGCTCTTGGTGTCGTGGCCGCGAAGAGCAAGGATTTCTAGGCCGACGATGCCAAACATGGCATGTAAAGTGGCTGTCAGAGCCTGCGATTTGAGGGGGCCGGGAATGCAGGGCAGGTCATGGCCTTCAAGAGTGAACCCTGCTGAGTAGCGATTTATCTGATGTGAAACCAGGTGTTTTCGCGGCAAATAAGCGTAGGAGTCGCTTGCATTCTTCCGGGACAGGCTCAAACTCCTTATCAATGTATGTCTCGGGTCCATAGACACCTGTATGCTTGTCTGCCATTTTGATGTTCTGAGTTGTCTGGCTAGAGACGTAGATAATTCAAGAAACTATTAGGAGTCACATCAGCTAGATCAAAATTGTGACTATGAATAGACACCGCTGCAGACAAAATAGCAATCAATCCAGCCACAAAAGGCCTCCCCAGTAGCCCACGGATATCAGTAGGTGGAACAGTGTTGAGGAATGCCGCGGTCGACCAGGTCTTTCCCCGACTTCCTTAGATCCACACTCTGGCGGGGCCGGTCCGGGGGTGGAGAAGATTGGCTGATCCGCAACCCGCGGATTATCCCGGCCTCGGTTGTCTCCTAGTCCGCGGAGCTACGGCACTTTCAACCGAGCTGGTCTTTAGTCCAAAAAAACATAACCCCAAGCCTGTCTATTACCATCTCCATCCATGATCCTTCTCGTCACGTGAAATATGTCGCGTGAAATTCGCACCGTCGCCGTCGTCGGCAGCGGCGTCATCGGCGCGAGCTGGGGGCTTCTATTCCTGTCCTGCGGCCTCAAGGTCATCATGTCTGACCCGGCCGAGGGGGCGGAACAGGCCTTCAGGCGGTATGTTGTCGAGGCCGAACAAAATTTGTGTTCGGAAGAGGAGCTGGAGGAGTTCTGGGGGAGGTATGAATTTGTGGACGACATCACGGCGCGATTACCTGAAGTAGACTTTGTCCAAGAGGTAACATGGCTCCGAATCGCAAGCGCTGAATTACCGGCTAACTATGTGAGTTGCATAGAATGGACCTGAGCGTTTAGAACTTAAGTGCCGTCTCATAGCATCTATTGATGAGCACACCAGATCAGATGTCGTGATTGCCTCTTCGTCCTCCGGCTTGCCTGCATCAGATTTCATCACCGAGTGCCAGAAAAACCCCGCCCGTGTCCTTGTCGGCCACCCGTTCAACCCGCCCCATCTCATTCCTCTCGTCGAAGTCGTGCCTCACCCCGACACCAGCCCGGCATCCATTACCACCGCCCTCACCTTTTACAAAGCCATCGGCAAGCGGCCGATTCAGCTCCACAAAGAGGTCCCCGGCTTCGTCGCCAACCGTCTGCAGGCTGCCATCAACAACGAAGCGTACAGTCTGATTTCACGGGGCATCGTGTCAGCTGCTGATCTTGACGCGGCTGTTTCCTCGGGGCCTGGTCTTCGGTGGGCGCTTACGGGGCCGATAGCGATTAATACTCTGGGCGGAGGCGGTGGTCCGGATGGTTTCGACCAGCGGCTGGAACGGCTGGGTACGTCCATTCAAAACTGGGAACAGGATATATTGCGCCACCGGTTTACGTGGGGAGAGGAAGAGCTTGCGAAGCTGCGGGCCGAGGTCAGCAAGTCTTTCGGCGGAGCTGATTGGGCGGAGATTGTGCGGCAGAGGGAGTCGGTGCTGCTAGAGCTTATTGATGCTAAGCTTAGGTCAAGATTGTTGGCATAGAGACGGAAGGATTAAATGGAATATCCGGAATAATCCATCATTAGAAGCTATTCAGCGCCCCAGCTACACAATCAGCTGCCGCATCTACACGACCGTAAAGATTGCGACGTGTACATACCAGTAACCAACACAGCCGAATTTTTTTTGGCATAATTATTTTCTTTGACCATCTTGACCCATTTCGCCGCCACGTCTTTCGAGGCGGTCAAATGTTTGGCGCTCCATGCCTCTAGATTGAATTTGGGGTCGCTCATTGGCGTGAGGCAATGCTTGGTTATGAGAATTGCGGGTTCTAGATTCCTACATACACCAAGGAAATAGTCGACATCGAGTGTCAAGTAGCCACAGGCCGCGTATGCGGCCATCATCAGCATACTGTTGATTTGTAGGCAAAAGCGTCGGAAAAGTAGAGCAAGATGTTCCCATTGGCGTTTCTTGAATCAGGTGTGGCGACATGGGTGTCGATGCCCCCATTTGGATTGTTGATCCCGTGGGCCTTGGCGAAAATAGGATCCATAGTCTCTGCCATGTGCTTTAAGTTGACAAGCCTAATTCGTCGTACAGAGTTCGAGAAGCAGTAAAGCTACTGTGACTTGATTATATGGTGTAAGAGGCGGCGACTCTGGAATACGCCGATCCACGGAAGGAGGTGGGCCTCGGCGGCAATTCCAGATCTTCTTCCGGGATGGACCGCCGGCGGGATCGGGCCGGGTACCCCGCACTTTCTCTGGGTTCAGCCCTGGCCACTTTGTCCTAGTCCTTGATCTGGCTACTCATGTTGTCCACAACAACTCGATCAACATTCATATCACATCTGTCAGGTTTGGGACACAGCGCTACACCCCAACAAGTCTCTCAAGGTGCGTAGGCCATGGACCGAGGTTGTCGCAGCGAAACGTGCGATCCGAGATGAAAAGCTTGCAAAGTCGTACACTTGCGATGACGACGACCAAGAGATACATCACCGCATTCCTGCGGCAGAAAACGTTGCACAGCTGACGCAGCTGTTGGAGGTTCGAGAGATTTCGGCCGAAGCGATCACCATCGCTCACATCCAAAAGTTTGGTCCAACAAGACCCCAAAGTGCAGTTTGCCATCTCTGACCCACAAACCCCCAGCAGGGCCCAAGAAGCACATGCCAAGGTAGTTCTTGTGCAATCTCCGCAAATACAAGACGTCGCGCTCAGAAAGCTCTGGCAGACAAACTGCTTGACCGATTCGACGAGGCTCTAGCCCAGGCAAAGGAGCTTGATACTTTCCAACAAGAGCATGGCCATCTAAAGGGCCCGCTACACGGTATACCTATATCGCTCAAAGACCAATTCAATCTTGCAGAATTGGACTCGACACTTGGTTATGTCAGCCGTGCTTTCGCCCCGGCTAGCTCCGATGCTCTGCTGGTGCAGTATTCAAAGGCCTCGGCGCGATCATGATCGCAAAGACGAATGTACCTCAGAGTACTCTGGTAAGACACTTGCACTGCTGGCACCAAGAAGAGCCAGAATAATGGTCCGTTTAGTGGTGTGAAACCGAAAACCCGCTCTGGGCCTGACAACCCACCCGACGAACCCGGCCTTTACGCCCGGTGGCTCATCTGGAAGCGAGGCCGCTCTCCTCGCACTAAATGGTGCAGTCGTCGGTTGGGGGACAGATATAGGCGGTTCCATTCGCATTCCGAGCTATATGAATATGCTTTGGGGCCTCAAGCCTAGCGTAAGTCTCTCAAATTCATTCCGGATACCTGGACAATAGTCACGTTCCGCTCGTTGAAGAGCGGTAGAATATCGTACCAGGGCGTGAACGTATCCCAAGACGGACAGAATCAGATTCCATCCGTCGTTGGCCCCATGGCAAGGTCGCTGCACACCGTCTCACTGGTTACGAAGTGTGTGATTGAGGCTGAGAGTTGGACAGCCGATCCGCAGGTATTGCCGATATCGTGGAGAGAAGAAGTTTTCCAGGAATTTTCTAAAAAGAAATCACTCGTTATTGGAGTCATGTTGGATGATGGAACGGTCCGAGTACACCCCCCAGTTGAACGAGTGTTTAGGGAGGTTGGTCGAAAGCTTGAAGCGGCCGGACATGAGCTTGTGGAGTGGGACACGTCCTTGAATACCGAGTGCATCTCCATTATGGCAACATCAGTTTCTCAGTTGCCGAGGAATATTTTAATACCCAATTTGCGAACAGGATGAGCACTATACTGTGGATGGAGGCGAAGACATCCGTCGCGATGTTCTCTCAGATGGAGAGCCATTTCTCCCGCACATACAGGCTCTCGTCGACAAAACATCCCCAATATCAGTCTATGAGTACTGGCAGCTAAATAAGAGAAAGATGGCTGCCCAGCAGGCGTATAGCGAGATGTGGAACAGCATGCGATCACGATCTGGTCGCCCGGTCGACCTTGTTCTCGTGCCGACAATGCCGCACACGGCGATGCGTCACCGCACTTGTCGCTGGGTTGGCTACACGGAGCTCTTCAACTTGTTGGACTATACTGCACTGGCATTCCCTGCCGGGCGAGCTTCCAAGGAGCTTGATGGTCTCCTGCCGTCTGGGTACATACCTCGGAACCCAGTTGACGCTTGGAATCGGACGCAGTATAGTACGGAAGCCATGGACGGCCATAGTGTTGGCTTACAGCTTGTGGGTCGTCGTTTAGAGGAAGAAAAGGTCCTTGGGGCTGCTCATCAAATACAGCAGCTACTATAGAACAATAGAACTCTCAAAATACAGCGTCTTGGCGAGAAGATATCCTGCATACTAAAAGAAGCATCCGAAAATAATCAGTAGCTTCATGCTTCTACTTCTCCGTACAAACAGATTGCAACGCCCCTACATGCGGACACTTATACTCCGTCGCCTGATGCTCTTTGAAGCTCCAAAGACATCTTGACAGCTGAGACCTTTGGCCCCAGCTCTCAGATGACAAGCCGACAACGGCACACTCACTGACGTTTGGCAGGGCGAGGAGCTCGCGCTCAGCCTCGAGCAGATATCTTCTCGCCGCAAGAGCCAGGTAATGATTTGCACTTGCCTACCTAGTGGAGAAAGGTCGGGGAGTTGTCGGGTTGTCGGTTGTACTAGTCCGGGCGGCCCCACCTCACCTCCGGCTTGCCTGGCTTGCGTCCCGGGGGCTTGGATCTACTTGTTGACTGACCGTCATAGTAAACAAAATTTCTTGCGTAATAGAAAGGGGTACTTCCTTTACTGAAAACCCGAGGAACGCATATTCCAAAGTGACGGATTGGTTGGAAGTTAACATCAGCCGCCTCCCGCCCCCCCGCCGCCCGGGCTCCAGAAATTGAAGCCGAAGCCTACGTTCACGACAGAGGCCTCGGCGAGAGAGCGTTGCTAAATCAACCCATAATTTTTCAGTTTTAGTATTTCTCGCAAGATCGAATTAAGACTTGATCAGTTTCCGGGCAAGCAAGTTCTCTCTTTCTTCCATCATCTACCCCCAGACCCTCACCACCACCGTCATGGCATACGGTCAAACAACCTACCGATTTGATGCCGGCAAGCTGGGCCAGATCGAAGGCTTGAGATTGACTACGGACGGTCGGCCGGATGTCCATTACTTTGGAGGTCTCCCATATGCCCTACCGCCTACCGGCGAATATCGATTTCGCGCTCCCCGCATTGCCTCCGGAATACAAGTACGGTACCGCTGCGAATCCGGGTAGCTTCAGGGGCGGCACAGGCAGCTGTCCACAGCCTCCGCCTCGCAGCCCACCAGACAAGGCTCTATTTGACGAAGACTGTATTCAGTTGAACATCTGGATACCCTCTGGGCAATCACCAAGAACAGGTTGGCCGGTCTGCGTCTATTTCCACGGAGGCTTCCTGCAGTTTGGGAGTGCCAACTGGCAACCAACATCGCTAGCACCGCTCCTCCGGGATTCGTCATTTAGGGCAATTCTAGTCTTGCCTTCCTACAGGCTGAATGCCTTGGGCTTCCTCACGGGTGAGGAGCTTGCGGCCGAGGCAAGAAGCCACGGCGAGCCTGTGGGCAATATGGGGTTGTGGGATCAAAGAGCTGCTTTGGAGTGGACGCACGCAAACATCTCGTGTTTCGGGGGAGATCCGGCAAATATCACCGTTTCTGGGTATTCTGCCGGGGGCTATTCCGCGTTCCAGCAATTAGCGCATGAGTTGTATTGTGTGCCGCCTGCTGGTGCCATTATACGAAGAATTGCCATGTTTTCTAACGGGCCCGGTGTTACACCAAAGACCATTACCGAGCACCAAAGTCAATTCGATGAGTTTATCACGAGGCTTGGTATCTCACTCACGTTGCCGACCAAGATAAAACTAGAGTTACTTCGGCAGATGCCCTACGTCAATCTGGTCGAAGCACAAGACGGTATGAAGATCTCCGAGTTCCGGCTTCTTGAAGATGGGGACTTTTACCCTGCGGACCTAGTGATCAAGATTAATAAGGGGGATTTTGGTAAAAGGATGAAACAGCGCAACATTAGACTGCTCAGTGGCGAGTGCAGAGATGAGCACACCGTCTATCGCAGCTGGCGCACGCTAGACAACTCATACGATGGAGTTTCTACACGTCTTTGTGCTGACTACCCGGAAAGAATTGCACAGCGGCTCATGATGCACTACTGCGGTGTCACCATGGACCTCCCATCTGCCCACTCCGACTGGAGGCCATTATTTGGGCATATTTACGCCACTATCCAAGTCCACGCGCTTGAGCGAGGCTTTCAAAACAACCTCTTCCAAAGCGGCCTCGTTCCCGGCGTGGACGTGCTGCGATACCGGTTCGACAGGCGGCTCAAGTGCATCGACGAGGGTATACCAATCGAGTAGGGGGTTACGCACTCAAGCGACGTGCCCATTTGGTTCTAGGGTGCCAACTTCTCTGAAGATCTGACGGCCGAGGAGAAAGAATGGCTGAGGGGCTGGAATGACGGATTCGCGGCGTTTATCAAGGGCGAGGAGGTCGAATAGGGCCCGACAAAGCCGAGGGAGATAAAAAGGTAGAGGAGTGATAGTAGGACGGATATCTAGGAAGATAAGGATTAGGAATAGGGCTTAGATATTTAGAGCTTATTGAATGATTATTACTTGCTATTTTAGGTAAGGTGATGGTAAAAGATAATGTACTTTACTCTCACTAGATCTAATATAGCGTGTAGATAGGTCTTATAGGCCGGTCTTCTACACATAGAAGCTAGCAAGCGAGATAGCTAGATTTAGTATGTCTAGCTAAATAGTAGCTAGACAAGGTCTGAGTAGGATTTATTGTCTATTTGTCCATCTCTTTCTATATGTGTGTGCGTCCCTCCAAGTATGTGCGTGTGCCTGCGTGGGTGTGTGTAAAGTTTACCGAAGGGTGTGTGTGATAGTTATAGAAGTGGCTGTGAGGGGTCTAGAAATAGGTGTATGGAAGCTGTAGAAGTAGGTGTCAAGGGTATAGAAGTAGCATGAGGGCTACAGAAGTGTGTGTAAAGTCCACAGATGCAGGCGTAGGAGTAGGTGTCAAGGCCGTAGAAGTGGGTGTAAACGTTGCAGGGTTGGCTGTGGAAGTTGGTGTAAAAGCCATATAAGTATGTGTCAAAGCTGTAGAAGTGTGTGTCAATGCTTAGAAGTGTGTATCAGTGCTGGAGAAGTGGGTGTGAACACTACAGAAGTTTGTAGGGAAGTAGGTGTCGAAGTAGGTGTGTAGGGGTGTCTTTCGAAGAAAAGCGAGGGAGTAGAGTACAAAAGACGCCTGCTACAAATAGCAAGAAGAAGAAAAAGCTAGAGAGCGTGTGTGTACGAATATGTCTTATTCCTCCGGGATAACCTGTTGCTTGTCAGGACAAGCCGTGCCGTATCCGCACATCTGAACTTTCCCAGCGTCAGGTGCAGAGGTTCTTCCCTCGTAGGTTACCGCATCGCGATTTTTCTACCAAAGAAGCGTGCGTCTCCAAGACTTGACGTCTCAAAGAGTCTCGTTTAAAAGACACGCCAAAGAGGTGTGGCCCGATCTGCACATGCCCCTCCTCCCACACGGTCCGGCCACCGAGCTTGACCAGATTAGCCTGCGCCCCTCGCCTCTTTTTCAGTCGTTTCTTAGGACCCATTCTATTGCATGGGTTCCCTGTCTATGTCTTACAAGGGGTCTTTTCCACGGACAAGGTTCCTGTGTGAGGGAGACAAAGGCTAACAACAAGGCCAAAACCAGCGTAAAGAGAACCAGGGTGGCCGTGGAAGACCTGGGCAACTGGGGGGTGGGACGAAGAGGAGGGGTGGGACAGTGGGGGTAGGCGTGGACAAGCAGCATGAGTAGAGAATAGGTAAACATAGGGAGTCTCAATAGAAGAGGTAGAAGCTGGACGAGGTGAGTAGTGTGTATTGGATCAAGCCGTCGACGAGGCCGTGGGAGAGATGAGGCTGCCATTCCGACTCAGACCCCTGCTTGGGGTCAACCTTAGTCGTGGTGACTAGGGGTATACTCGCTATCTATGTCAACTATGAGTAACGGTGCACAATATTAGCGACGATAATAACGATTATGACGATTTCTTTCTTTCCTTATGTTTATTGTATTGAGCCTAATCTGCCTCATAGCGTCGAGCGCGCACTGAGAAACGTGTGTTGACGCACAAGTCAGTGTTTGACGAAATTTTCGTACCCTGAGGGGGTATCTTTTCTGGCTGCAAATACACCTTTGTTCGATAACAGGATCTAACTTGGTAGGCACAGGTGTTCGATTGCTTGCAAGCACGGATACTTTGCTCTTTCCTTTACTAGTAAATTTTAGGTAACGACTGTGTTGTAATTTCTCAGGTAATGACTGTAATCGAAAATCTCACTATTACATTTGCACCTCCACCCCTCTTCTCTCGGTCTCATAAGTACAGATACCAATTTTGACATATTCTCATACCCCCCCACTAGCCAAGATCAATATTCAAGCCGAATTTCTTCAAACAAAACTCATCGTTCCACGGTAGATGAACATCGTACATCATCACTCACTCCTGTCCATCTGGAATGCTATCCCAAGTGCAAGCTTCATGTAACGACGAAGCTTCTATTGACCTTGTCCTGGTTGATTCATACCATTGGAAGGTATCCACTGGTTCCCGTACATTGGTGAAGGGGGGGGGGGGGGGCTGGCCACCCGGCGGACGATTGACCAGTGAGAGCCAGGGGGTGCTGATTCGGACCGGTGGAATAGGCTGGGGCATGACAGTTGGTTGGAGCTGGAAGCGGTCCGACAACATGGTTGTTGGCTCCCAAAGGGAGCTGAGGAGTATTCCATACAGCCGGGACGGTGCTGCTAGGGTCAGGGGCTCCAGCGGGTGGATAGTTGTTGTGTTGCGGTTGCATGATCTCCTGGACAGTGCTCGAGATGGGTCCAGTTTGCGCCATCGTAGAGGCTCCTGGAGTGCTTCTCGTTGGCATCTTCATCCAAAAAATGGCGACCATGAGATCCGTACTATTTCCATCTAGTGACTTGATGTTGTCCGGAGTCGCTGGGCTCGGGGTCAAGGAATTCTGGGCAGAGATGTTCAATATTAGCAGCCTCCTTGGTAGTCTTCCATTGCCAACTGCCATTTCTTCTCCTATCGGTCTTTTTATATAGTCTAACATACTGTAATGGCAATCACCGCGGGGTCAGCTCCAGCCACGAAGGAGTAGGAGCGGAAGCGGGAGCGGAATTGGGGGTAGGGGTGGACATTGTGTTTGGGCGCGGTTTGGAGGAAGAAAGACAAGGATGGACTTGTGAAGTGGTATTAATGAGTGTGGAGTGTCAAGGTAAAACCAAGGACGTTCGATGCACGTACTGAGACGGGACAGAAAACAAATTGCAAAATTGTAGTAAAGGCAAGCGGCAGGATGGTAGACTGAAGGAGCGAGAGAGAAGAGAGCGGAAGAGAAGAGAATATATGTAAAATTTACAACTCAAGCTTATACCCTCATACGGCTATGGGTGCTATATCCCAAGATGAAGCACCCTCAGCACGAGCCGTTGGGTAGGCCGAATAGAGTTGGCTCCACCTAATGACGGCGTTATCAAGCAGAGACTCATGGGGTAAGCGAATATGGTGGTCTTGTTGTAAAGAATGTCGCGGAAACTTCTATACTGAGACAGGGTGCGCGGCGTAGACAACCCAGGGCGAGGGGGTGCGAGGTGGACATGACGCCTGCTAACCTGTAATTGGGTACAAATACAGATTATAGCTACGCCCTTTAGTTCCACACTCGGGTCCGTGTCACTCGCTCGACATGGCGTAAAGTGAAAGAGGGGGGCAATGGGATATGCGAGTTGCTGTCGTACCTTGCCGGCGAGGGTGGAACGGTGACATTGTGCGACCCTCCCTACCCAAGGCGCGGGTAACGGCCAAGAATGGCCAAGTAGATTCAACTTATTGGTTCTGTTGCTAGAAACGGTCGAGACGTAATTGAGCGTGAAATAAGTAGGGTAGACTTCTACAGTTTCAAGCAGGAGAGTTTTGATAGACAGTTTAGCCACAATCTTCTGAAATGCTGCTCTTTACTCCCCGTGCGCGGTGCCGTCACCGTTCTGCCCCGGAACCGCCGCCCAGGGACGTTTTTCCAGTGTCTTCCCTGGCGCAACTGCACTCGCGCATCTTCCAAATCAAGCAGATGCAGAGTGATGAGTCATGACCACCACGGCAGAGCAGGCATACCAATATGCTCTCCACACCGGTCAGTCTATCCCTGCCTTGACGCTGGCCATACAACCATGGCTTAAGCGAGAGGCAGGAAAGCGTGGGAGGCGTACGAAATATAAACAAAGGGGTGGGGTCGCCGACACGGCTTGAAACCTTCCGGGCGAGGTTTGGGCAATACTGGCAGACTTTTACAGACAAAACCACCTGGTTTGAGGACTATCGGCCAGGGCGATGAACCCCTGCTGCGCCAGTTCGTTCATCATGTCGAGTGAAGGTATCTCAATGAAGGCATCTCAATCGGGTAACCCGGGGTCCACTTTCCGGTGGATCCATCTATTGTTTACTCTATTACTGGTACAGATTGCGGAGTAGATACTTTATACTACGAGCAAAAATGTAGTGGGAAAGAAGTACTAGGGAGTCGCGGGGGTGGCCCCAACAAGGGTCTCCCTATGGAGGTGGCCCCACTATCGACCGCAAACTCGGGTTACACAAGACGCTGACAGCCTGATCACCTACATTACATTATCAGCTGTCGAGTGACTTGGAAGGAGCGCTTCAAACTGAGCTTACGAAACAAGGAAACCACCTAAGACATTACTTCGTACAGCCGCGGAAGTGCAATGACAGTTCTTGCACCGAAAATCACAATCTACTCGCAGCTCTCGTACCTCTTCTCCCATGATTCGACTGCGTTTAACATTATGCCGAATGCGATCGGAAAGTACCTACTACAGGTGCTTATTGCTTAGGCATAGGCTATTCTGAGGGAAAAAGAGAACAAATTACGGCCATCCGTCGAGAAGAAACTTGCTTGAACAGCCGGTTGAGAGGCACTACCTAGTGGGAGACATACGCGGCCTCTGCTTCTACAAAAGTACAGGGCGGTAGGCGCACCTGAGCGGGGCAGCTTCTGTTCTGTTACGAGTGGTAAGAGCAGAGTGAAAGAAGAGAGGGAGAGAGAGAGAGAAGGGGAAAGAGAGGAAGAGGGGGCCGGGGTCACCGGGTTGCTCGCCGGACTGGGTGCTGTTCTCTCGCGTAAATACTTTTCAGGTGCATGCTGCCAATAATGGCCAAATTCTTCGAGATCTTGGCGTCAAATACGGAGGAAGGAGCGAGAAGTTTTGTCTGCGTAAGTCTCAAATTCGAACATGGGTAATAAGACAATACAAAATGTACTTTACTAGGATTATGCTTTTCCTTATATCATCCACTGTAGTAGGGTTGTAGAGAGATAAAAAGTAGGGTTATTGTACCTTGTTATAACTGCTCTGCCTAATCCTGGCTCGTAAGGGTTATGCTAGACAAGACTTTTCGCTTCTACATCTGTAGTCTCGCCTACCCATGCCGAAGAGGATGGCATGCCTTTGTAGCCCTCCCACTCGAGGCCCAGCCATCTCGGACGAGCGCTGCCATTTTTATTGTTCCTGTGTCTCATTCTACAAATTACCACTACATAAATGCCCTGTTTGTGGGTTGCAGGAGTCCTTTTTCCGCCGACAAGACTCCTGCGCGAGGGGGCGTGTGGCAGTGGCACCTGCGACGAGCCGGTTTTGCGCCAAATGTACCAGGGAAAGGCCGTCGAAGAATGGAGCTCAATACCAGGGTTTTTGCTCGTCAGTTAAGGAGTACGAAGTACTTCCCAGAACTGGGCGGTGGGCTGTGTGTGCCAACTCACACACACACACGCCCTGTGCTTAATGCGATGCTGTCGACCGCACTGCACCAATACAGCCTCGCGCACGACCTCTTAATTTGCCTCATTGTAGCTGGCAGGTTAGTGTTTTGATTGGAGGGATGGCTACTCGGGTACGAATCGGGACGCCCTCGAAGCCATTGGACTCGCTGCGAGGAGTCGCTTGGCGTAGACAAGTAGAAAACGGTCGTGTTCTTGGCAAAGCTTAATCCAAAATCGCATTCACAGAATGACGGCCAATATAGAACCTTCTCATGCCCTTGAGTTAAAGAGTATACATGACTGAACAAAACAACCCGTAGTTGCGGGCACGAGCACGAGCGACGCAGGAGATACGAAGCAGAACGTGAATGAACCGCGCCCGACCCTAGCTTTGAGTCCATATCTTACAGGTACGTATATGCCTGTGTGCATGGGGGTCAGAGTGGAGGGAGCAGAGACCAGATAAGAAGGACGAGGGGATTTGGAAATCCGCCAGACCGGTGAGTTGGGGGGGCGGAGAGGAAGGGAGACTTTGGCTTGGAAATCGGCGGGGAAGAAAAGAGGATGGTCCGGAGGAGCATGACCAAGACAAACGTGAAGAACACTTTCGTCATGAGAGATAGATTCGTACGGCGCCGGGGAAAGAAGAGGAGCGGGGGGTATAGATTGAGAAACTCGATGCAGGCAAGGACAGGCAGTATAAACAGGGCACGGCAAGTCTCGTCGGAAGCCTTTGAAATTGTGAGATAGTGGGGGCGTGTGATGTGCGGCCAGCGCCAGGTTAGATGCAAGCCATTTTCCACCATCACCTTTGAGTGAGTCAGTCTGTAGAGCTTTCTTTCCAGGGATCTCTCATGTAATTACATCACCATTTTGCAGGGGCTTCACACTATCGCTTTCCTATGGTGCATGTTTTGACAGGCCATGCATGCCCATAGGTCAGAATCTGGCAGGAGGGCCGGCGAGATCCCTATCCCAAGGCCGGCTTATTCTTGCAATGCCATCTTCGGCCGCATCTCCACGATCTACTTTGTCAATGTATATCTGCCATTTTCGACTGCAATTCGAACAAAACGCCCAAACAGGCGTTAAAAGAAGGGAAATGAGGATTTCGAAGTGTTTTCAAGTACCAGAGAGCACAATGTCGACAATTCTATATAAACCCGAGCATATTCGTCTCCATTTCATCCTCATCAACTCACAACTCCATCTCATCTCAAGACACCTCAACCGTTCCCGACCAATATCCAACTCAACAGCCTACACTCCAACCATCTAGTACATCCTCACAACTTTCACCCAAAAGATGCACCAAGGCCACTGACACACTCGCTCCAGTTCACTCCACCATCGCCATGGCTGCCTCCTCCGCCTGCGCCTACCAGCTCGCCAAGTTCATCCCGCAGCTGCGCCAGCTCCAGACCTGCCTCGACGACGTCTGCGGCATGCGCCCGGCCTCCTCCGCCTGTTGACCGTGCTTTTTGACAGCTGGGGTGTTCCGCTGGAGCGCTTCATGCGTGAGCATAGCGGTGCTGACTGCCGCTGCGACTCGTCATGTAAGTGGGCTACTTATAAGGGGAAACGAGTGACACGACATATGCACGCGGGGCGCACACACACGCACGCACGCACGCACGCACGCACACATAAAGGCACGCTCTTGGATGGGTATAGTAGCTAACTCCTCCTAGAATACGGCGAGGCACTGCTGGCAGTATACGGACCGAGGCCGCCGGGGCCTGTCTCGCTCACGGCCCCTCAACGGCGACTTGCGTGAGCCGCCGGGTCGAATGTGAGTAGCACCCGGCCTGAGACCGGCCAGAAAAAAGAAAAGAAAATGGAAACTGTACTTATTGACTGGCCATTCTATGCTAACACAAAGACGTAGCGTACTAGGTCCCTGCCCTCGTCGTCGCCTGCCTTGAACTCTCCCGATTTTCTGCCGTTTTTTTGGCACCTTTGCTCATGCCAACCGGACGCGGTCGCGAGACCAAGGAGACGTCATCTAGTGGAGGATTTTCTTGAAATGGAACCGTTCTCCTTTGTTTGATTCATTTTTGTCATAAATTGTCCAAGTTTAGCTTAGAGATATTCAACATGTCTCTAGTACGAATATTACATGCTTCTGAAGAATCAGACCTTGTGCAATGCTTGGGCCGAGCCGGTCGCGCTGAGTGGTGTGTAGCACGTGTGGTGATCGTCTCGATGACTTCTTCGCCCAAATTTCGCTGAAAAGGAGATGCAGAGACTGAGGCCAGAAGAAACAGCCGGCAAAAATTCCCAACGTCGTGGGCGTCCGCTGAGGCCAGGCCTCGCTTGTTGTACGCGAATCATAGCGGCATCGGGACGACGCACCTTGCCTTGCTGGTAATACTTTCACGAGTGCGCTCTTGCTTTGTAACAAGAAAATGAGGTCCTCGATTGTGGAATTTCGCGGCAGAGAAGGTAGACAGACGTTTGGTCGTACGCGTCTGGCGAAGCACAGTTCTTACCTTGCATCATCCACTGGGCTCGTGGGCGCGCCATACCTACCCAGCCAACGCTACCAGTTGCGGCACAAACTCCATCGCATCAGCTTTTGGCTTGTCTCCCATGGGAAATTTTCTCCAGTCGACACTTTTCCGCATTGGTATTACATGTTTACTGTTGCACTTGTGGGTTGGCCGTTCTCCATGGTTTCTATGGATGAGAGTGATTCTTTGGCCGTCGAGTGGCCATGACCGTGGCTGGAAGAGCGGCTGCAGAGGGGACGGCGGTGTCCGTCCATTCCGAACAAATTGCAACATTATTACCACTGCATTCAATAATTGGTGGCAGGTCGTCGACAACGCAACAAGAGGTGGAGCCGACAATGCCCTTGGGCAGAATGATGCGCAAACTCAAGCACAATGCTCTAGCGAAAATAGGAATTTGCATCCACGGCGGCTGCTGAAACATCACCAGCGACCGCAGCAATAGCCATGGTCAGTGGCATTGCATTGCGCATGGCCGACTTGGCATTGTGCCTCATGTCAGTTCCGGCCGTATTCTCATCTGCCCCTGCATGAGACCGCGCACCACCTGATAGCTCTGGTGCCAACAGGCTCCATACCCGCCGGCTCTGTGCAGTACAACTGTAGAGCAACACTTCCAGGTCACAGAAGATGTTTGCTGTGCAACAGGACGGACGAGCGCTCGGGTCCTCTACAAACTCATCAATGGGGCGGCAGAAAAACAACAATAGATAGACTAGTCCATCGCGGAGGGCTTTTTGTAGTGGGCGCCGCCAACTGAGAAGTCATGGAAGGATTCTGGAAACTTGTGTCGTGCATTCTTCGGAGGGGGCCGGGTGGCTCGCCATGGATCCGCGCAGGAAGTGTCCCACTGGCCATGTTATATGTTATCGGCACAGGTTGCAACGAAAACCGGGTCAGGGGCTTCGCCAAGTTTGTACTCACTGGTGGACAGCCATCGGGCGGCGGTTCTGTGGGCATCTCAGCGTCGACTGGCTGAATCGTTGCAAAATGCGTGAGCAGTCGTGCATGCCGCTACTGCACGAACTACTGGCGCCAACGTTGGTAGTGGAATTAACGTGGTCTCGATTGCGCTGGGGGGGGGACATGTTACGAGCTCTGGAATAGGGGTTGCTGCGGGTGAAGCTTCCGGTTGCTGGTAAATACTAGACGGAGAGCGGCTGTTGTCTTGACCAAACAGAGCACTGATCATCTATGACGACAGACGAGCAGGCATTGCACTTCTCTGTCAGGAATGTGTGACAATGATACGGTACAATCCGGCCAGGAGTGGAAATGAGGGTTGCTGGGAGGACGATTGGTTGCTGGTGAAGGTTTTTGTGCAAGGTCGGACGACACCTTTGCTCGCGTGGTTTGTGGGCACAGAGGATTGGACTCGCGAAGCAGACTGGCCAGAGCAACTCGTCAAATCGCAGAGCTAGAACAATCGGCGCGACCCAAGAAACTATTTTCTTCTTCTCCTTCTCAAGCCGTCCTTATTATTCTCCGGCGAACAGACCGTCGAGCGGTTTCTGCACAGGCTAGCGCCCGTGGTGCTTTGCAGCGAGCCAGGGGGGTGCTGCAGGGGAGATGGCCAGTCAGTGGCATTGTAATAAATGAAGACGATCACTGTCTCGGCTGGGTTGTTTGGTTGCTTGGTGACGATTTATTTTCTTCTTCCTCCTGCGGGAGGCGTTTTGTCGTCTTGTGATAGCTTATCTTTGCGTTTGTCGTCGGTTGTTGGAGAGCGAGTGAGGCAAACGGAGCGATGGCTGTGGTGATCCTGCCGAGAAACGAGAAAAAGCCCAGAACCTGTAAATCAATAGATGGCTTGACGGCGTGCTTCATGCAAGTGGCTCCGGGTGGGGGAAGGATGGATATGGGAGCTGTTTTCTCTCGCAGGTCGTATTATCAGAGATGGAAATGCCGCCAACCATTGAAGTTGACCAGTGCCTTGGACTAGAGGGAGGGGCCGCCGGGGACCCAGCAGTTGGGGCAGCAGGGGATGAAGTTGTGCAGGACAAGTAGCACGAGAGGAGCATCTGGTGTCAATACAAACCCACACATGATAAACTATACATGCTGTGTACCAGTACAATAAACTTCCCCTGGCTGTCCACCATCGCTTCACCTCCATCGTCTCCTCCTCAGGCACACTAGTAACGCCCCTAAGCATGCTAAGCATGGCCTAATATCCACGACCTGCATGGCATCCCAGCACTTCCTCTCACTCGCGGTAACTGATTTTTATTATTATTACGAACAGTCATTGGGCACAACTCCATTTCTGCCTCTTCTTTTTTTTTCTCCTTCCCTTTCCCTCCAGTCGTCTTTTGTGGCTTCATCCTCTCGTTAAGCGCTCTCCCCTCTTCCCCCCCATTATCTTCCATCCCACACACACTTCTACAGGGCCCCCTCTCCTGTCCCCCACGAGCCACAGCCTCTCTTTTTTATGCATGCAACTTGTACCTGCCCCTTCCGGTCCTTCGTTCGTCGCGACGCCTCGTTCTCATAAGAGCCCATCTCGGCTCTTCCCCTCCCTCTCCCTCGCCTCCTCTCTTTTCAGAAATACATAATCCCAACGTCTTGTCTTGAATTACTTCAACGCCTGTCTCTCCTTCTTGTTGGCCAAAGTCTTGCCTTATCTCACGCCCCCAACCGAACAATCCGCTTTCGGCCTCGCTCAAACGGCTTTGTCTCTCACCAATTCGCCGCCAAAAGTTTAGTACTGTCATTTCCTCGCAAGGAGATACATTATTTACCTACCCTCGGATTCCTTTTTTGTCGTCCTGTCTCTCGACTCGCGCGTTTCAACCGTACAAAACTCTACCAAATATCACCGCAATCATGGGCCGCAGCCTCATCGACCGCATTCAGGCCAAGCTCGAGTTCTTCCGCCTCGAGCAGCACTACACACGCCGCCGCCACCGTCGCTCCACCTTCGTCTCCAACGCCGTTTACGTCGACGGCGAGTACGTCTACCAGACGCCCAACAGCACCGGCTCCTCGACCGACTCTTCCTCCCTCGGCCACACTGACGCCCTCCACGGCGAGCACGTTGGAGCCGCCAACAAGGGCGCCACCGCCCGCGGACCTGGCATGCCCGCCTCCCCCCTCATCCGCGACGGCCACTTCGATCACGAGGACCACGAACACGTCCCTGAACCGATGCCGCAGCGCAAGCGCCTCAACCGCTTCAGCTCCATGCCCTCGTTCAACGGCAGCACCACCACCATGCAGACCTCAGCCAGCGAGCGACGACGTAGTGCCGTCCAATGGCTCGACAAGAAGTGGTAACAGATGAAAAGCACTGCTCTAGCATGAGCGAGAGACGAAAAAAGCAGCCCGCCGGCTGCCACAAACTGGACATTACCTTTTTTTTTTCGGAGTTGAGCGTTTTATTATGCATTTCATGGGGACATCATCACGACCCTGGTAGTCTTTCATCACCTATCTTCACCTCGATCATCTTCACGCCTTCTCTATATCTTTGTTCTTTTTTCTTATTTTGGGTTTCATGGAGAGGGCTTTTTAGATGGGCCTGTATAATATGCGGCCTTTGGTTACGAATGTTTACCCACACTGCACATGATTGTGTGTTGTATTTCTATCATGAATACCAGTTTCAATGTTTGGCTATTGCTTCCATACGTTTGTTCGATCCAATTGACTATCTTTACCATTCTATTTTTTTTTTCTTCTGCGCGTTCTTTCTTCGACATCCCTTCTCTGCATTTCTGCAATCCATACCTGGGTCACGCCAGGGGCCAAACTCCAGACGTTGTCTCGCCGCCGCCGTTTCAAGGACTCCTTGCCTCACGTGGCTCCGTTCAACGTCTCGGAAAACCGTACCACTGCTACCTACCTACCTAGGTAGTCCGATGGCCGAATCCGACTCTTTGTGCCTTGGCTTCTTTCTTCCTTTTTGTCATGCACGTTTCATCGTCAGCCTAGAGAGTTTCGGCCGTGGTGCACTCAAGGCGATCAACGACACACTTCGCTCGACGGAGCCTTTTTAGAGAAAAAAATTCTAGAGTGGACGTTATACAATCGCTGCTTCCTGTTTCTTAGCCTTATCATGTGACGTGTTGGTCGAAAGGCACGTGCGCATCATCGCGTCCATCACTATACAGCCTACCGAGTCCTCGTTACCATGCCGAACGCGCTATCAATATGTTGGTAAGCCGCTCTCGGGGGGCGGTTCGTCTTCGTCGGCTGCTTGGGCTTGCGCGCGCCCCCGGCCCAGATGATCACCCGGTGCCACCCCGCCGGTCTCAATCCGAGATTCGCATCGCTGACTCGGTCGGCTCAGGTAGAGGGGGAGAGGGAGTGTGCGTGGCAAAGGCTAGCGAAATAGCTAACATCGTGCATAAGATCGTCCTACAAGCTTCCCGCGAATGATGAATCCCATATTTGCGATTCTTTTCTTTTTTTCGTTTGTCAGGAGACACAGGATGGGTTTTCACTTGCAAGCATCACCAAACCTTGAGAGTGCTTGCATCATCTGCCGACCCAGAGTTGGTGTCCTTTTGAACATGTGTAATTGTGAGGAAGGAAGGCCTTACAGCGAACATGTGTGTCTAGCGAGGGAGAGAAAAGAAAAAAAAGACAAGCGGGGCAGCCGTTTTTTTTTTTTTTTACAAAAAAAAGGTTGCTCGACCATGATAATTTTTGTTGGGTAGGTACTGATCTAATGCCGGCGCGGGAGGTTTGGTCTGACAGCTAGCAGAACATGGTCCGTTTATCGTTCCCTCGGCTCTGATCAACAGGACATCGTGGAATTACGAGAGAGGTACTACCTATGCCTACGGATCAGAACAGGCACAGCCAGCGATAGAGGCAGGCAGGCTACCTGATAGAACACGCAACGCAGAATACCTTCAATTTGACCCATTGTTATTATATAATTATTCGAGCCTTTCCAACAGATACTTAGTATCAAGATGATTCTTAAAACTCTCTCTATCCGCGGATATACATTCTCCATGATAACGATAACTTTTGGACATCTCTGGCGTCGCAACCCGCTTTGCGATCCGACTTTGTGAGCAACATTCTGCCAGCTGCCAGGCCTGCCTTAGTTCTCTAAATCCATATGGTTTTAAACGAGGACTGTCATTGATAAACGTTGAGAACAGCAATCACCTGTTGAGTCGGGAGCCTGTTTACTCTGATTGTCCGGACAACAAGGCTGGTTGGCCCGGCGTAGGATGGCTTGGCTATCTGCCCCTTTCTCTTCTGCTAACTGATTTATACCCTCATTCCCACGCATGCCCTGTGTGTCCTCCGGTGTTTTTCGCTGGAACAGTTTCTTCAGCGCCATCGGCAAGCCCGCGCAGTCGAAGTGCGAGACCAAACACCATCGATGGCTCAAGATGAGGAAGGGCAGAGTCATGATTCAAGTGAGATTCCCCCTTTCTTCACAGTAATTGAAAGACAAATGAAGCAGAGGTCAGAAAATACGAAAACATCCAGCGCGCCGACGGACCAGGCGCGAACGAAGGCGTCAGATCTAACGATGGCTCTTATCCGGGCACAGCCTGACAGCTCCTTCACGGAGGTCCGTCGACTGTTACCGTGTGTCACGTCGCTGCTCCCTCGCAGACGTCACACTTGATAGCTCTGATGGAAGCACCGAGCTAGGATCATCCTTTTTTTTTTTCGGACGACGGAAGACCGACTCTACACCTCCACGTAGTCCTGTTAGGTAATTCTCTAGCGAACTCAAACGCGGAGATACATGACGTTATCTTGGAATTACTTCCCCAGCTCCTAGGACTTAGGTTTCCGTGAAATTCTGACTATTGAATTAGATTTGTAGCCCTCTTATAGCGAATGTTGTAATAGGCGATGCGAGACTGAGGCCATTGAGCTTAGAATTGCGGCTTTGACACAGCCCAGCGGGCGTGCTTTGTTTGAAGTATTCGGGGGTGCCACCAGAAAAAAGCCTTTCGTTTCCAAATTTGCAGGCGCCTACACGGTACTTGTAGATGGTGATGAGCGCTGGTTTATCAGCACAGCTCCAAACTTGGATGTCAGTGATGAGTGAGTTGCCAAAATTCCATGCGCCTCACCATACAATTTACAAAAGTTACCCCACTGCAGCAGCCACCTCTGTTATCGATTACCCCACACTTGATGTGGCTCAGCCACTCAAGAGCCGCCGCCAGCAAGCGTTGACAAAAAATTCCCAGCTCGCTAAAAAAAAATCCGCCTCCAGTCGTCGACCGCTTCACCAACTGCACCCGTGAATCTTTTGTGCAGCGTGCAATTCCTGGCGGTGTTGCATACGACGAACATACAACCAGAAGCAGGCAACCCGCGCCGAGACCGCCAATATGACAGAAGCGTCGCTGCAGGTTCGTGGCCACCCGTTCCACCACAGCAGGCATCCAACCTGCGTGCCGCCCGGCTCGTGGGAACTTTTCCTGCCGCCTGAGCTGGGCAGCCGGCCGCATCGCAGACTGCCGACTAACACCTCGACTCTAGGATCGTTTGCGCGATCATG
Organism: Cordyceps cateniannulata; assembly: GCA_028828415.1. NCBI lineage: Eukaryota > Fungi > Ascomycota > Sordariomycetes > Hypocreales > Cordycipitaceae > Cordyceps > Cordyceps cateniannulata. Next base: position 2,082,647 of record JAPHMX010000004.1, on the reverse strand, counting down.
CAAAGGCCTTTGACGGTCTTTTGAGCCTTATTCCAGCAAAGCAGTACTACGCAGAAGATACCAGCGTACGTTGTCACCTACCGGCTTGCTCTCGACCGTGCGGGTACCTTTCTGTCATATTCTGTGCTGACATTCCGTGTGTAAAGGACCAATGGAAAAAGAAGAAGCAAACGAAAAAGGAGGCTGCGGCCGCCCGCCGAGGAAAACTTGATCCCGACAGCGCGCTACACAAGAACGCAAAGGAAGTCATGGACGAGCGTGCCCGGCAGAAGCGCAAACAGCGCGCGGAGGAAGAGGAAGAAGAGGATCAGGATCAGGAGCAACAAGAAGATGACGAAGATGACTCCTTCCTTGCTATGCAAGGTGTCGAGGCTGAAGAACCCGGTCAGGGCCTGAAAAAGGCCTCCGAAAAGCCCAACAAAAAGCAAAAGATCGAGCCCAAGCAAGTCAATGATGAGTCTGGTGTCGAAGTTGAAGACGAGCCCGAAGAAGCCGCCCCCGCAGCTAAGGAAACAAACCTTTCCAAGAAGGAACAAAAAAGGGCTGCTAAACGCGAGCGCAAAGCCGAAAAGAAAGCTTCCAAAGCTCAAGGAGGCGCTGACGAACAACACACACCAAACGCAAAGTCCTCCAAGGGCCAAGAAGATAGCGAGACTCCCAGCGCCAAGAAGCAAAAAGCCAAAAAGGAAGCCAAAAAAGAAGCCAAAAAGGAAGAGGCCACAGCCAGTGCCGACATTGACGAAGATGAGGCCATGCCCGACGCTCAGGAATTATCTGGCTTTGCCGCGAATCTCGATGTCGCCGGCCTCGACGGCAAGGACGACTCCGAGGAGATCTCGGAGCCTCACTCTCCCACCTTTGACGCCGCCGAGCCCGCCAGCAGCACAACGACATCCGTATCGTCCACGATTCCGCCGTCGGAGAAGCCCAAGCACATCGTCATACCCAAGGACACATCGGCACTCAAGGCACGGCTGGCGGCCAGGATTGAAGCGCTGCGCGCGGCGCGCAAAGCCGACGGACCCGACGGGAAGCCGATCCGCACGCGACAGCAGCTGATCGAGGCGCGGCGAGAGAAGCAGACGCAGCGCAAGGAACACAAGAAGGAGCTGCGCCGTCTGGCCAAGCTCGAAGAGGAGCGCAAGCGCGAGGCCGCACTGGCGTCCAACTCCCCCGGCGTCATGAGCCCCGCCGCCGTCGCTGACGACGGCAGCTTCTCCTTTGGCCGCGTCGCCTTTGCCGATGGCTCGCAAATGTCGCACGACCTCAGCTACGTCCTCAACCAAGGCAAGCGCAAAGGGCCGTCCGACGCCAAGACAGCGCTACTCCGCGTGCAGAACCAGAAGCGCCGCCTCGAGGAGATGGACACGGAGACGCGCGCGGGCGTCGCCGAGAAGGACGCGTGGCTGGCGGCGCGCCGGCGCGCCGAGGGTGAGGGCAAGATCCGCGACGACGAGGCGGCGCTCAAGAAGACAATCAAGCGCAAGGAGGCAGGCAAGCGACGCAGCGAAAAGGCATGGGGCGACCGGCTCAAGGGCGTCTCGCAGGCGCAGCGCGATCGCGTCAAGAAGCGCGAGGATAACCTGCGTAAGCGTCGTGATGAAAAGCTCATGGGCAAGGCGGGCAAGAAGAAGAAGGGCGGTGCGGCGGGTGGTGGTGCTGGTGGGAAGAAGAAGGGAGGGCGGCCGGGCTTTGAGGGTAGCTTTGGCGTGGCTGGGCGGAAGAAGTAAAGGCATTCTTTCATTTTTGATGCACGAGTTTCCTGTATTACACATCATGGCTGCGAAGAGGGGAGAGGGGAGAGGGGATCGCAAAAGGATATCTGTCGTCGACCATGTTGCAAAAAGTATTCGCCTGGCGCTTGGGGTTTATCTGTCGTCCTTTTTGTTGCATTTTCAGGGTTTATTTTATTTTATTGATGCGTTGCTGGGTCTTTTATCCACGCATTGCGGTTGTCAATTATTTTTATGCTTCTCCATGCTGCTTTCATTTTTCCTTCTGTTCATCATTGTTGCATTCCTGTTTGTTGTGGTTAGAGCTGTGGAAAGCCCAACCAACATTCTGAAGCGAATCCTGACGGTCGATGCTTTTTACATAAAATATACAGTGCTAGAAATGGGGCAGGAAGAATCAAAGAGTAAAAATCAAGCGTACTTTTCCTATGTGAGGTTCAATTGTGCGCTGCGTTGCAATGGAAGGGCACCAGGACGTCATCATCATTCAAACTCCTTGTTCAATTTCCTCAATATTTTGCACAAGAAACGAAAAAACGAGCATAAAAACACTACTTTGAAAAAGCATAAACAATAGAAATAAAAACTCAAATGCCAACTATGCCTCATATGTGGTCAAAATCTCTTCTTTTCCGTGACGAAAAGAAACTCCTGTCTTTTTCAATCCGCACACAGACCACCGGCCCACACGAACAACACCACGTTTGTGATTTCGCCACGATATATCAACGACAAAGAGAGACGCAAGGAGCAAGAGAAAAAGGAGGGAACAGAGGGAGAATGAGCCGCAAAACGGGAGGGAAAAGTCTAAGAGCTAGCCAGAATATGAGGGGGGAGATGAAGGGTGGTGGTGGTGATGAGAATTAAGAATGATATATAGATGGAGAGCCCAAGTTCCCGTTGCGTTCCTCTTTTCCGCGTCGTCCTGCGTCTCTCAGTAACAAATGTACTCCTTCTTTCTGCGATGTGGGTTTTCAATTGATGGCCCGAGATTCGATTTTAAACGTCGTTATATCCATGGCAAGAAAAACAACAGCCTCTACATCCGTGTCTTCCAAAGTGTCCTTCTCGGTCGGTCAGTCGTAGGGTAGGGATCAATATTTTTGTTCTGTGTCGTCATTTAGAGCGTGATAGGGTCTACAGAAGCGAGTCGAGGCGCGTAAATACGCTCAAGCACGCGGCCACGACCTCAAGTTGCAGCTCCTTATCCTTGGCCTTGCTGACCTCCTGTTTCTTAGTTAGCATCTGTTGCGCCGTTCCCTATTCTGCATTGCCCTCCTCCTTGGGGCAATGAAGCCGAGCTTATGTCATACCTCGCTGATAACCTGGGGCAGGTTCGCGCCGATGCCGTTGGTCGTCGCCTTCTTGCCAAACGGCCATTGGCTGTAGTCAGCGAGCAGTTCGTCCGTCTGCGCAAACGCGCGCTCGCGGGCCTCGTGGCCGAGCGTCGACAGCGCGTTCTCGAGGACGTTTGCGGCGTAGGCGGCGCAGACCATGCACACGGTGCGCAGGTAGCGGAACTCGAGGCTCTCGGGCAGGAACTGGCTGTCGTTGAGCACCACGGTGCGCTGCGTGAGTACGTTGCGCACGCGACGGCGCAGCTCCTCCTTGGCGCCGCCGTCGGCGACGGGGTGCGTGGCCATGTCGAAGAGCAAAAAGTTGCGCTTCTCGGTGCGCAGGATACCCTTGTCGACGAGGCCCTTGGCGAGGCGTTCGCGGACCTGCTTGAGCTGGTAGCCAATCTTCATCAAGTTCCACGTCTCGCCTGTACGTTTGATGGGAGAAATGAAGTTAGCCTTGCCGCAGGGGGTCGGGTGGAAATGGGAGATCGAGGGACGGTGGGCTTACCGCTCATCAAGTCAATCCAGGAGCTGACGCTCATCTTTTCGCTCTGCTTCATCATCTTGAGGGCCTCATCGAGGAGGACCTCGCCCGTCAGAGTGTCGTCTATCACTTCAATGTTGCGATCGGCAGGGGGGAAGCGTCGTCGGGAGGGGTCTTTTTCCATGCTGATGCGCCCGCGAAAGGCGAGCTCGAGGACGATGCATCCTCGTAGGGCGTAGGAAATGTTGTCGTTCCAAAAGGAGAGGTATCCCTGCGGTTTCGCGAGTTAGAGTCGGGTCCGATTGGAGCCCGAATGGGGGAGGCTGTCGGCCGAGCCCTTGTGTGTCCTCTCACCTGCTTATCCTTGAGCCCGAGCAGGAGAATCTCCTCCATCATGGTCAGCTTAGGCTGCTTGCTGCGTTCGGCGCTCTCGCTCATGTCTCGGGGGTCAAAAGCAATCTTGTGGCCGTTTTCGCCGTTTTCGTAGCTCGTCTCGGGGCCGTTGTCCTTGACGAGGTTGGCTCTGGAAGCCGCGTTGCTGCCCTCGGCGTCATTGGCGACCGGTGTGCCAGCGCCGCCAGCGCCGCGGCGTCTCGTAAGACCAGAGCTGGACATTTGCGCGGTCCGAGGCGGAGGGGACGGCGAAAGGAGCGTGGTGCGATGAGGTTCAAAGGGGATGTTGCGGTGTCGGAGGGGGGTGGTGCGTCTGCCTCTTTATTTTTCTTTTTTGCTGAAGGGGGAGCGGGACGGCGCCAGGGACCTCTACCGAAGATGGGTTCACGCGAAAGGGGACTCGGCGACAGGTGCCTGAGTTGGCTATTGTCGTGCACGCCGAACGGGTTGACGAGGACGGTATCGTGTAGTGGTCAATAGCGCAGGGGTAAATGGCGATGTTTTGGGGGAGCAAATGATGGTTAGAGGTTCCACCGAGAGCCGTGGCGAGAACGTGGCTGCGAGTGAGGCTGATTGGCCTGATTGATTGTGACTTGACCAGCAAAAGGCAAAAGGTTTTTGGCTGGCTGGCTGGCACTTTGGCGGGCACTTGGCGCGTGTCCTGGGCGGGTTCCTCTACTAAAAGATGGAGGGGCCGCCAGGGGCTCCAGGCAAGGCTCATTATTTAGAGGTACTTTAGTAGTAGGGAGGAACCACAGTGGCCAAACGGTTTTCATATTCCCGGAGAAGGATAATTTACAATTCAGCTCTTTTCTAGACATATTATCTGGTTATTTTTTTGCTCGCATCTATTCCGCAATTGCCCCCGAGTTTCACGCTGTTGGCAAACAACATGCCAGCTGTCGCGTGGCCCTTTTGATCCGCCCTCTTCAGCTGCTGACTGATCCCTCTCAGGCTATGCAGTCTTCAAGGCCCCCAAAAACTACAACGATGAAGAACCTTCTTCATGCCCGCTTTAGTACAGTAAACCACCAACTCGTAGCATGCAGCCGAATCCTCTCAAACCCACATCTGCTCCCACATATCGAATTGATGACGCGTCACAACAGTCTTCTATCCATCTCATCACACCCCGAATCGCGTGTCAAAACGCCTCAATCCAGCTTGTCGCCATCCTCCCCAACCGTATCCTTCCACAACTGATCGAAATCGACACCTTGCTCCTCAAACAGCTCTCGAATCTTCTTGGCCGCCACCTCCTGCTTCTCCGGCCCGAACCCGCCCGGCTGCGTCGCCTCAAACTGAACAATCTCGACCCAGCGGTAGAACAGGTCTTCCTTACTCATCCCTGACAGAGCGTCGCGAAACGCAAAGACCTGCCGCCGCTTCTGCTCCTCCTCCGTCGACGCCCCCAGCTTTAGGTCGTAGCTCAGCCAGCCGTACTCCTCGTGGTGCACCAACACCGCGTTCCGGAACGCCTCCAGTGTAGCCTCCTTCTTGTCCGCCATCTCGTGCGCCCGCGCCATCAGCTTCCAGTCAAGGTCCCAGCTGTTGTTCATCAAAAGGTAGCCCGTCTTTTGCTCCTGCAGCATCGGCGCCGTCGCTTGCGCCACGTAGCTTGTGAAGATCTTGTTTGAGTCTCGCTGCTTGGTCACGTCTCCCAGCACCGCATGCCAGTCCCGGCTGCGGCGCACATAAATCTCCTTGTCGCGGAACCCGACCGCCCAGCGCCACTTGACCGGGCTACCGTGCGTCCGCCCGGCCACGAATTCCATCGGCCACGGCCAGACGAAGATGAAGAGCATCAGATCGATAAACATGCTGAAGCCCCGCCGGGCAATCTCCCAGCCCAGCTCCGACCACGTCGTCGTCGTCTCCCCCGGAAAGCTGGACGGATGCTGGACCATGGCCTTGACCAGGATGGTAAAGTAGTACGGCAGGATCCAGTACATGCGTAAAACAAAGGCCACGGCGACGGCAACGTTCATGAGTACCGGCACCAGGAAGATCTTGCGCTTAAAGTCGGCTGGCTTCCCGTCAATGTGCGCAACGTAGACGTACTTCTTGGACATGCCTTTGGTGAATGGTTCCAGCACCTCGGGCACCTTTCTAAACGGAGCTGGCGGTTCTCCATCCTTGCGCGACTTGGCGGATGCTGATGACTTTGTTAGGCGCTTTTTAGGGGCCATGGCGGGCGGTAATGGCGCTGTCGTGATGATATGTAGTGTCCAAGTTGGCTGTCGGGAAGTGAGGCCCGTACCTACGTGAGGAGTCCAGCCCACCTTTAGAAGGAGAGATGCGTCGACCAATTGCTCCCGAGCCGAATCACACGATTAGATTTTACCTCGAAGGAAATCTTTTCATATATCCCGAATCTCATAAAAGAAAAAATAAAGGAAAATTTATACTGCAAACACCAGCAACATCAACGCCTTGACTGGACCCTTCCGGACTATCCCTGCCCCCGAGCTAGAAAACTCCACTGACATTATTGGCTGCCATAGCAAAGCTACCTCTTACCTCCTGTCACATTTCGCTCTGTGCATCTCAACGCCTTCAACGCAGCCAATTTGCGTCATTTGCAATATGCTGAGGACGCATGCGTGGCAGGCAAGTATAGCAACCTCATTGATGCCGCTCAACTAACAGCAATATAGCAACGAGGCTCCTTTGTCTGCGCGACATGCTTGCAAAGCCGCTCCGTCGCCCATCCACCACCAAGAATAGGAACAACTGCCAGTTATTCGGGTGTCGTGTCGCCATGTACCACACAATTGGGGGGCGACAGACTCTTCTCGACTTCAAACAGCCGCAATGAAGAGTCCAGGCCATCCTTCCCCGGCGGCTTCGCCGGCGGTGCTGCTAAATTTGGCGCCTTTGGTACTTTCGCATCCAAAGCGAAGCCAGCCGCAACGTCTGGGTTGCTTCCGCACGAGATCGCGGCGCGCAAAACAGCTACGATAGAGCCGCCAAGGCCCGCGACGCCAACAAACAAATTAGAGCAAGCAAAATCAAGCCAGTCCAGGCAACCCCGAAAACCCCGACCAGCCGACCCTGCGAGAGACCAGAAGACTCAGAAATCCAGATCTGTTCTGGCCGACATACTTCGGTCCGACCGCCAGCCGCAAGCTCCAGCCACTCCAGCCTCTTGGTCCTCTGCCGACCGAAAGACGCATACAAACGATACGGCCCGAAGAACGGGCGACTCAAACATCTGGGATCAGCTCACCAAGAAGAAGAGAGACCCCGTTCCTCATGGCAAAGGAACGCAAGGCTCAAGATCACCCAAGAGCGGTTCAAAACCGGAAGCCGATAATCTCTGGGCCGAATTGGACGATCCCGCAAGTCCATCAGAGGTCCAAGGAGGTCGCAAGCCGCGGGAACGTCAAGTACCCAAGAAGCTGCAAGGCAAATATGCCGGCGTGCACAGTCATCCATCTCACGTTGGAGACGATCTCACTCCATACACGATGCCGACAAATACACCCTCTACTAAAGAAAAGAAGTCTCGGTTCGACGAGGCATTGTCGGCTCGAGACGGTAAAAAGCCGAAAAGGGGAAAGCGCCAGGACGGCAACCGATTAACTGCCGACGCGGGCTGGGAAGACGAGGCTGAGCGCTGGGAGGATATTCAGCAGCGCAAAAAGGCCAAGCAAGCACGCAAAGCTGCCAATGCTAAGCAGCCAGAAGTGTTGTCCATCTTCCTTCCAGAGTATATTAGTGCCACCGACCTAGCGCACGCCCTCAAACAGCCTGTAAACTCCTTCATGTTCGACATGGAAGAGATGGGCTTTGAGAACATTACAGGCGACACAGTCATGACCGGTGAGACGGCCGCGCTCGTTGCCATGGAGTATGGCTTCGAGCCCACAGTCGACGATGGTGCTCAGCGCGACTTGCAGCCAGCGCCAATTCCCGAAGACACGTCGTCTCTACCCCCACGGCCGCCTGTTGTCACCATCATGGGACACGTCGATCACGGCAAGACGACACTGCTGGACTATCTGCGGAAGTCGTCTGTGGCCGCGCAGGAACACGGTGGCATCACCCAGCACATTGGTGCCTTTGTCGTCAGCATGTCTACAGGCAAGCAAATCACGTTCCTCGACACCCCCGGTCATGCTGCGTTTCTGTCCATGCGCCAGCGCGGTGCCAACGTCACCGACATTGTCGTCCTCGTAGTGGCGGCCGACGACAGCGTCAAGCCGCAGACTCTCGAGGCCCTCAAGCACGCCAGGGCGGCCAAGGTGCCCATTATCGTCGCCATCAACAAGATTGACAAGGAAGACGCGCGCGTCGACCAGGTCAAGGCCGATCTATCGCGCCACGGTGTCGAGATTGAGGACTACGGCGGCGACGTGCAGGTTGTCTGTGTCAGCGGCAAGACGGGCCAGGGCATGAGCGAGCTGGAGGAAAATATCGTCACACTGTCCGAGATCCTCGACGTGCGCGCCGAGACAGACGGCATGGCGGACGGCTGGGTCCTCGAGTCGAGCGTCAAGCAGGACGGGAAAGCCGCCACGGTGCTGGTCAAGCGCGGCACCCTGCGTGTGGGTGACCACATCATCGCGGGCAAGACGTGGGCACGCGTGCGCCTGCTGCGCAACGAAGCCGGCGCTGAGGTACATGAGGCCCCGCCCGGCACGCCCGTCGAGATTCTCGGCTGGCGCGAGCTACCGCCGGCGGGCGAGATGGTGCTACAGGCGACCGACGAGGCCAGGGCCAAGACAGCCGTAGCGTACCGGTCGGAGATGGCAGACCGCGGGGCCAACTCTGCCAACATTGCGGCGCAGGAGCAGCGGCAACGCGACAAGGCAGCCGCCGACGCCCTGGCCGCCGAGCGCGTCGCACAGGGTGAGGCCGCCGAGGACGACGCCTCCGCAGAGTCTGGCACCACCACCGCGCTAACACAAAGCTTCATCGTCAAGGCCGACGTGGCTGGCTCGGTCGAGGCCGTGTCCGGCTGCATCCTCGAGCAGGGCAATCACGAGGTGCGCTCGCGCGTGCTGCGCGCCTCCGCCGGCCCCGCGACCGAGCACGACGTGGACCTGGCAGCCGCCTCCAACAGTATCATCGTGAGCTTCAACATTGCTGTGGCGCCGCACATTCGGCGGCGCGCCGAGGCCGCGGGGGTGACGATGTTGGAACGCGCGGTCATCTACCACGTGGTGGACGACGCGCGCGCGGCGCTAGCGGCACTGCTGCCGCCGCGCGTGACGCAGCGCGTGTACGGTGAGGCGGACGTGCTGCAGGTGTTTCCGATTAACGTGGCGCGGCGCGTGGTGCGCAACATTGCGGGGTGTAGGGTGCGAAACGGCGCGTTGAAGAAGGGGAGCAGGGTCAAGGTGCTTCGCAAGGGGCAGGTTATATACGACGGTGGGTTTTCTTCCTGGCCTCGTTCGCATCGCTTACTTTCATGCTGACTGATTTGATAGGTACGATTGACACGATCAAGCACGGCAAAAAGGAGGTGCAGGAGATGGGCAAGGGCACAGAGTGTGGCGTCGGCCTCGATGGTTTTGAGGAATTCCAGGAGGACGACCAACTACAAACGTACGAGGTGATTGAGGAGAAGCGGGAGTTGTAAGTGACTGTACGATATTGTAAGAAATATAAACGGAACGCTTGATACCATAGATGGACTATAGATTTCATGCACAACTATCGTCACCGTTCATCACTTGATACAGATGTATTTATAAGTTTCATTCACAGCCATTTCTCATTGCCACCGCAAAGCGGGGTTCTTAATGTCATTACTTTACATCTTCAAGCTCGTCACCCCCGACTCGGCGCCGACATCACATTCGACGAAAACGTCCTGCTCGTCACCGCTGCCGCCTGCGCGCGCTCCTTCTCCAGCTTGGCCAGCCCGACGCGGTCCGTCACAGGCGTGGCGTCGATGATGTTGTCAAACTCGTCGTCTTCGTCGTCGTCGTTGTCCGAGTCGGGCTCGACATTATGCGGCGCGAGCTGCTGTTGTGGGCGGGCCAAAGTTGTCGGCTTGGCTTTACGCTCGGCGCCGTCGTCGTTGAGGTTGGTGAATGTCTTGGAAGCGAGCACCTTGCGCCGGATCTCCGCCATGGCTAACTCGTCGTCGCTGTCGTCGGAAATGGCAAACGGGTCTCTGTCTTCTTCCTCGTCTTCTTCTTGCGGCCGCTTGCCTAGATATATGCCATCCACGCTTCCCTTATCCTCTCCATCCTCCTCTTCATCATCATCATCATCATCCTCGTCCAGGCTCAGCCGCCGATGATTCGTATTCCCACTCGTCCACATATCATCCTTTGTCTCCCTACTCTCCGCATACTCCCTCTCCAGCTGCGCCATCCAGTCCGCCTCGGCCTTCTTGACGCCCTCCGCGTCCTCACACGCCGCATACTTATCCAGCAGCGTCCCGTTAATCTCCAAGAACGACTCGCCGTACGGAAACGGCGCGAGCGCCTGCGCCGCCCAGTCCGGGTGCCCGCAGATGTAAAATGCCGCGGCGAGCGCCTCGACGCAGTTGAGGCGCCAGGGCTTGCCGTAGTTGACCGTGTTGGCGGCGACAAGGTAGGGCAGCAGGCGTTCGCACTTGCCGCCGACCTTGTGCCAGGGCACCTCGTCGGTGCGCGCCCAGGAGCACTCGACGACGGCGGCGCCGTGCTGGGCGAGCAGGGGCGCATCGGCGGGCGAGACGACGAGCTTGCCGTTGGGGGTGATGACGACGCCGCTGTGGCGCTGACCCATGTGCAGGTCGCGCATCAGGCCGAGGCGCATGAGCTTCTTGCCGGAGCATCGCTTCGGATCGCAGTGGCCGAGGTCCCAACAGGCGGCTTTGAATTGGGGTCGGGGGGCCCGGTGGCCGTCGCCATCGTCGTCTGATCCGTCCTGGTTGCTGCGTGGGGGACGGGAGGAGCCGCCGCCGCGTCCGCCGCCAAACTTTTTGCCGCGGCTGGCAAAGTCTTTTTTGTGTCGGACCATGGTGTATGGGAAGTCGCAAGCAAGATCGGGGAGGGGATGATTTCTCGCTGTGGTATAGAAATGTCAAGTGTCAAATCTTTTAGCAGTCGACCAGTTGAAGTTGCGACGAAAATCTAGCCCCGCCGTTCACCCCACCTTGATATTTGTTGGTGTTGAGGGCTGGTGAAAAGCTAGGTATTGAGGAAGGGGAAGACGGAATACCTATAGCACAATGTATTAAAATAATCCGGATTTTTATGTCTTTCTTTACCTCTTGAAAAAAATTGTCACTGTATCTCTAACATTGGTTCGAGCCCTGGATTGTGCAGAAAATAGCCTTATCATCAGCCGCGTTAGTAGCTAAATTAATAGCCAGATCAAGAGCGAAAACCTCTTATGTGTACCTCTATAAAAGTGCTATAGTCACTATACTTAATTGCGTAAAAGTCTCTCTGCCGGTTATAAAATCTCTCTGCAGAATTCGAGGCTCTCATAGTTCACAGTCCATCCATCCACACAGAGCCGCGCCACCAAAGCCACAACTGGTCCACTGTCGACAAGGAGGGGAGCCGCCACGAACAAGGCGAGCTACCTTGCCGCCTACTAAGTTAATTGGACACGCAGCTCGTCATCATCATCATCATCATCACCAACTGGCCTAGGGGGATTGGGGACACGTACCGGCGCTTGACTGCATTGAATTTGCCGCGCGCATCGACACCCTCTACCCTTGTCCATATATCTAAGCCTCTTCTCCCGTCCGCCGTCTCCGACCAGTGCGCTCAGCCCAACGCCGACTCCCTCCTCCCTCCCTCCGACCCTCCGACCCTCCGAAGCCCCCTCCCCGAAGCCTCGCCCCGATCCTCACCTCGACCCGTCGATAGCTTCACATCCTTCTCCCTCCGAACTCCTTTCACCCACCGCCCACCGCCCACCATGGAGGCCGCCTCTGCGCGCGCCGCCGCCCGCGACCGCTGGGGCGAGTACGGCGGCCGCACCCCCTCGCAGCTCGAGCGCTACATCCACTCGGCCTGCAGTCCCGACAACTACGAGCCCAACCTCGCCCTCAACCTCGAGATCTCCGACCTCGTCAACCAGAAAAAGGGCGCCGCCCCGCGCGAGGCTGCCACCGCCATCGTCACCTACGTCAACCACCGCAACCCCAACGTCGCCCTCCTCGCCCTCAGCTTGCTCGACATTTGTGTCAAGAACTGCGGCTACCCCTTCCACCTCCAGATCAGCACCAAGGAGTTCCTCAACGAGCTCGTCCGTCGCTTCCCCGAGCGGCCCCCCATCCGCGCCACCCGCGTCCAGGCCAAGATCCTCGAGGCCATCGAGGAGTGGCGCATGACCATCTGCGAGACGAGCCGCTACAAGGACGACCTCGGCTTCATCCGCGACATGCACCGTCTGCTGAGCTACAAGGGCTACATGTTTCCCGAGATTCGGCGAGAAGATGCGGCCGTGTTGAATCCAAGTGACGTATGTGCTCCTCCCACAACCCTTCTTCTCCTTAACCGTCATTCGCCCCCTCCTAACATGTCACTTAGAACCTCAAATCCGCCGAGGAAATGGAAGAGGAAGAACGCGAAGCCCAGTCTGCCAAGCTCCAGGAGCTCATCCGACGCGGCACTCCCGCTGACCTGCAAGAGGCCAACCGCCTTATGAAGGTCATGGCCGGCTTCGACACGCGCTCCAAGACCGACTACCGCGCCAAGGCCGCCGAGGAGGTGGCCAAGATCCAGGCCAAGGCCCGCCTGCTCGAGGAGCGCCTCGAGGCCTTCCGCCCCGGCGACAAGATCACCGACGGCGACGTCTTCAGCGAGCTCGCCTCGGCCTTGCAGAGCGCCCACCCCAAGATCCAAAAGATGTGCGAGGAGGAGTCGGACGACCACGAGGCCGTCGCCAAGCTCTTTGACATCAACGATAGCATACACCGGACCATCGAGCGTTACAAGCTCATGAAGAAGGGCGACCTCGAGGGCGCAGCCAAGATTGCTGCCGGCGGGCCTGCGCCCTCGCAGACGGCGACGGTCGGCAGCGGCGCGGCCGGCGAGTTGTCGCTCATCGATTTTGACGCAGACGCCGCCGACGCTAATGGCGGCTCATCCTCGCAGCCGGGCAACGCCACCCAGGGCATCGAGAATGACCTCCTCGGTTTGGATATTGGCAGCAGCTCCGGCAACTTTGGCCAAGGAGGCAGTATCGCCCTCGGCTTTGGCGCCAATCAAAGTACGAACCCCAGCTTAAAGATTTTTGAGTTACAACAACTAACAAGCCATAGATATCCCTGGCCCTGCGCTGTTATCCTCGTTGACGGACAACAGCAGTGCCAGCAACAACAACAATAGCCACATAGCCGCCTCGAGCAGCAGCGGCAACCTCGGCAGCCAATTCATGTCCTTTACCTCGGCGTCCGCATCGCAGTCGACCACTCCCGTCCCCGGCGGTGCGGCGATCGCCGCTCCTCCTCCTCCCACAGCCTCCGATCCGTTTGCGGCGTTCATGTCACAAGCCAGCAGTGCCAACAAGCAATCCGCGCCCGCGCCCGCCGAGGATGACGAATGGAACTTTTCCTCGGCTCTGCCCGAGTCATCGTCACAGCAGCAGCAGCTCCCACGCGAGCACAAGGGCACCATCACTGACAGCAACATCCGCGCCGAGTTCCTGGCCAACCGCGTCACAGCATCGTCGCCGGCCATTGACATGCTCTTTTCGTTTTCCAACAATACGGCACAGCCCATTTCCGAGCTACACTTTCAGCTGGCCGTGACCAAGGTGCGTAATTTCTCCGCTACTTTTCCTAAGAACCCAGAAACAGAAGAAGAAGAGGAAGACGAAGAAGAAGAAGACGCTAAAAGCTTACTATTACTAGGGCTACGAACTCAAACTCAAACCCCAGACGGGTCGCGACCTCGCCCCCAAGCAGAGCAGGGGCGTCACGCAACGCGTCGCCGTCCACCGCGCCGGTGCGACTGCCGCCGGGGCCTCGCAGCGCGTCGACTCGGCCAAGCTTCGCTGGCGGGCGGCGTACAAGGTCGGCGGTGAGCAAAAGACGGAAACGGGCGAGATTGCCGAGTTTAGCATCGCATGAGGTGTTGGAAAGATCAAGAAGCTGGAGAAAAGAGTGGTGATTTTTTTTTTTGTTTAGATATTTTCCTGACATGTGAGGCTTCAAGATGATGGACAAGCGAAGAGTGAGAGAAAGTGGCTACAACTATTCTTGGTCCTATTATTTATGAGCAAAAAAAGGACAGAAAGAGTCGACGTAAAAGAAGCGAATCATCCAATTCATTCCATCTCAGACATCTTTGCATCAACACACTTGATGACATCTCAAGTTCCTTTTCACTAAACAACTTTAGGGATATGCACAAGTCAGAAATCACCAGAGGGGTAGCATCAAGTAGGAGGAATTAGAGTGTATTATGATGGAAAAGGAAGCTTTCTCATCTCGAGCCATTTATATCAAAGCCACACACACAACAACACTCTACACTTTGTTCCATGCCCATGACAAAAAGATAGAAACAAGTCTTCTCAACACAAACACGTAGAAACACAGAAAAACTCACCAGTCACCCACCACAAAGGCCCGCGCGAATCAACAATAGCAGGTACCATGAAATCGCAAAAAGCAAAACAAGGAGAAAACAAACGCAGCCGTGGCAAAGCCAGCAAGGGCAATTTCTTGAGCAAAAAAGTTCTGAACAGTGACAAAAAAAAGACAAAAAAAACTCCATGATTTGTGAAAATCTCCACGAAAGTCGTAAGGAAATGCCAGCCACCCAAACGCCTCTCTCCCCGCCTAACTGTCCGCCCTTTCTCGGCAACATGTTGAACAAAGGAGAAACCAACTTTCCTACAACCATCGTAATGATGGCCAAGCAAAAAAATAGCAAAAGAGAAAAGACAAATGAGAAATGACTCCTCATGAATGCAAGAATAATACAACAGATACACGTCCTTCATAAGCTTCCGCCGCCGCCGCCGCTCCTCAGACGCCGAGCTGGATCGGGGCTGGGTTCGGCACGACATAGTTGCTCGTCGGCGTCTTAGGAATCTGAGCCATGGCCTCGCGTTCCGCCTTTTCCTTTTCGCGCTGAAGCCTCTCAGCCTTGGTGATGCGTGGCTTACGCACGATGCCGCCGCGCGAGCCGGGGCCGCCGCCGCGACCTGTGCCAGCTCCACGTGTAGAACCTCCGCGTCCACCACGGCTACCGCGGCCGCCACGACCACGACGAACGGGACCTTCGCTGCTGTTATGAGAGTTAGAATGGGTTCGTCTAAGAATGGACAACGGGAAAACATACCCAGCTGGAGGCTTTTCCACCTCGGGAACCAGCGGCCCTGAGTACACAAAGAATCCGTCACGGCTGGCGGCGGCTTGCGCTTCCCAGAGAAGCTCAGAGTCATCCACAAAGTCGTCGTCGACGTCGTACTGGTCCTCCTTGAAGTTGCGCTTCTTCTTGGTCGGCTTGGGCTGGTTGTCGGTGCCACTGGCGCCAGCGACTTCGGGGTTGCTACCCTCGGCGTCGGACAGGTCCACGGACATTTCGTCGCCGGATTCTCTCCCTGACTCGATCCTCTCCAGGTTTGCCGCCGCCGCCGCGATGCGCGCCTTGCGGTCCCGGTTCGCTGCCAGACGGGGGTGCAGGGCGTCCCAGCCGAAGCGGTCCTCTGCGAGTCGCAAAAAGTTGACGTACTTGTTCGTCTCGCCGCTGACAATGGGGATACTCAGTACAATGGTAGGCACGTCGGCCTCTTCGCCAGGTTTAGCCTTGCCAAAGTCGAGGATAGAGCGGCCGTCACCCTCGGTTCCGAGGTCGTCCATGTCTGTCCTCGGGGTCGATACGCCGGTGTGCTTGGGGGATACCTTTCGAACGGGACCGTTCGCAATAGTCGTAAAGTTGGAAGGGTTGATGACGGGTCGAAGCACATCGAGCGTGTCTGCCTTTTCGGGGGCCGGGCGAGCGGCAAACGGCCGAGGTGGCTGGTTGGAGGGCGATGCCGGCAGCGACCTCTCGTCATGCAAACGGGACGCAGGGTAGCCGTTGTGTGAATTTGAGGGTGACATTTTGGACGCGGCGGGCTCGAGGAGACTAGCGATGGACGGAGATTTGTTGGCGTGGGCAAGCGTCCTCGGAGACCCCGAGGCGGGAGAGTATTGGTTATGCGAGGGCGCCGCATCGCGGGCTGGGCCGGATATACCGCGAATAGGGTCGTAGCTTTGGCCGCTCGTGCGAACAGGGATAGAGGCGGTTGGCGGGGGATCATCGTTGAGTATGCTCTGCATGGAGCTGGGATAGCCCTCGCGTTTAGGCATCTTGGGTGAAGAGCGAGCTTGGGTGGGCGATGCTCGCAGGAAGCTGCGGGAAGTAGAGTTGGGCGAAGCGCCTGCGTGACCGTGGGCTCGTGATACGTCGGAATCGTCCTGCTCTGTGTCTGTGATGGCAGCCTTGCGCTTGCGCGCAAAGGGACCTTCTGGAGGTGTGTCGTGCGCAAATGGACCTTCTTCGGGTGTTTCGAGACGCTTCCTGGGCCGGCGGGTCTTAGCCTCGGCGTCGGTCTTGGGCTTAACAATGGTGCCGGGCTTACGGCCCGGCTTCTTGCGCGGGACGCCAGCAGCGGTGAGCTGCACCCATTTTCCATCAATAAAGTCAAAAAGCCTCTCCTGGGCTTTGCCGCCGACCATGACGGTGGAAACCTGGCGTGTTGGGGTGGGAGACTCCTCCGCGGGTTTGGAGCCAGGAGGCTGGTATTGTTGAAATGTCGTTTGTTGGGTGCGACGCTGGTCGTTGCTAACGACTATTTCGTCCATTGTGTCGGGCGTGTGTGTGTAAGAGTCGGCGGGGGTAGACGGTGGTAAGCTGATGTGTGGCGGTCGCACAAGGCAGTGCGACGATGGGAACAAAGAGCCACCGAGAGCAGGAAAGGGGAGGGATGAAAAGGATATCGCGGTCTATATCAACGACACATGGATAAGGAAGGAGTGTGTAACAAAAAGGCAATGATAAAATGAGTGGCAGCCAGCTGTGCCGAGTTGTAGCTTGGGCGAACGAGGAGGTAGTCAAAGTCGATATTAGCTGCGAACAAGGTTACCCGTTGGTTTGGGTTGCTGTGGGCGGACACCGCGCTGCGAGATGGCGATCCGTGATTGGCTGGGTAGAAAGGACACCTGGAGAAGGTGGGTCTCACGCAAGACGGGTGCTTGGGAATAGCCTCACTGAACCAGCTGCGGCAGGCGCCAACGCCAAACGGAGGGTAAAAAAGAATACGCGTAAAGGAGGGCGAGACGCGATGATGGCGTAGATTCAAGGCGAGAAAAATAAAGATCAAAAGTGCACGCACAAGAAGAAGTGCTCAAAAGGACAAATCAGATGACGCGACGAATCGAAATCGATGGAAATGGAAATGTCGATTGCGGCGATTTTGTGGTGATTTTTTGCAGTGATGTGGCCGATGTGTAGGAGTAGAGAAGTGAGAAAGGGGGCGGGAATGGAACAGAGGGGGCAAAGGGAAAGCGAGAAACGAGATGGGGCAAGTAGTATTTTTTTTTTTTTTACTGGGCTACCTACGGGCTTGGGGATGGTTACAATTGCTGGCAGTGGTTAATTGCTAGTTGATAATAATATACGGGGGTGGTCGTGGCGCCAGCGAAAAAAAGGCAAAGGGAAAAGGTGACAGGATAATGAGGAATTGTCGGGGCGGCGGGATGGGATGGAGGATATGGTATGAGGGGGGGCGCAGATGGGGACTGTTTAGACAAGAAGGGGAAATACAAAGAAGATACAAACACCAAAGGAATAGACCCATCACAGCAAAGATGAGATATACAAAGAAGACATGATGCGACGTCGGCAAATATCCAGCATAGACGGAGCGCGGGCCCAGGTACCGGGCAACCCAGGTTTGGAGGGGACTAAAGTAGAAACGAGGTCACTGGACCGGAGGTGCTAATTCTCAGCCCAGCCCAGCTTGTTGTCAGGTGGCCTGGGCGGTCGGTATTCCAATTACGAAATTGGGCGAGAGACTTTTTTGAGAGAGACTTGATGAAAGCAAGAGAGACAAGGCCAAAAAAGAAGACTACAGAAAACGGAAAGCACCTAAAAGCTACAGGGGGGGAGGGACCCACGGCCAGCCCGGCGCCGCGCAGCCTCTTCTTGCCCCTCCCCGCCACAGGTAAAGGGAATAAATAGCCTGTAAATCTGGCATTTTTTTGGAGTACCCGACCATGCCGACCACTCAGAGGCTTGGATTTGGCTTGGGCGGGGAACCAGTGACAAAGTGTAACCGATGACCAGCATGGAGGGGGTGTCACTAGTTGGGTATACGCAACGGTAGTGCAAGATAAAAATGAAAAAATGAAAAGCTGGAGGATATGGAATAATTACGTTGTTGAAGTTTACGTGTATTCTTCGAATTTGTTTTCTCTCGGATTTCATCAATATGTAGCCCTCATCGACCCACGCAGACGAACCCCTGGCCACACCCACCACCCCCTCCAGCAGGTCCCAGTGGGTACCCCGTTATCCTATCAGTCCCCAGATAAGCGCCCATTACCAAGATGAGCTGTTACCGTTGTTGCCGGCCCAGCACGAAAGAGTACGCGAGAAATGGCTCATTTTATGGTGTTGAAACAAAAATTGGCGTAGAAATAATCTAACGCAGTCAAAAAGGAATTTACTCGCAACCCTTTCCCCTCATATCGCTCCCAACGCATCGCTATGCTGCACTAGGCCTTAACAAGGCATTTTTGCTGTCTCGCATTCTGCCTACCTACATAGTCGCACGCTACCTAACCGAACTCCTGCCAAGTCCAAGCGTTTTGCAAGCTCGCCTTTGTGTGGTACCGTCTTGTCCTAGGTCCCTTTCTTTTACTTATTTTTTACTTATTTTTTTTCCTTTTTTTTAAGCTGCCCGTTTCCCTCCCACGTCCGCCTCCAACCACCTTGATAACATGCAGCCACCACTTCCCATCTTTAACTCATCTCAACGACAAAGGAATATAATTGTTCATCACCTGCGACAAGATTCCTTTCGCTGAAGAAAAAGGAAACATCCCCTCAATTGTCAAACGTCATGGTCGCCGGTGAAACATTGCGAAGCCACGCCCCCTGTCCGCCTCACCTCACCACCCTCCCTCGCTCCCCGCCCAGGGCTCCCCGTCCCGTTGTGAAATCTCGCCCGCCGAAGAGGATCGGCGCTAATGCAGGTGTGGCGGTGCACCGCGTCTCGTCCTCGAAAGCTTACCTTTATTAGATATAGATAGCCAGCGCCTAACTGTCAACAATATTGATTCGATGCAGTTTGCAGCGCAAAATACGGTCTGTCTCTTTTTTTCTTTTTTTAAATCGAGACTGTATACTCTATATTGAATTGACTTTTTCAACACTGGACTGTCGCCTTTGTGCCGCCATCAGCCGACCCCTGCCCATAACCGTTGGCATTTCTGCTTACCTCAGCAGCTGTACATGTATATACCCTACATCATGCATGCTTCAATTTTTGCAGCTCAGGTGTTACGCAGCGCCAGCATCGTGGTTTGTTTGCTTTGCGCGTTGTCTGCCATTGTCTCATCTGTCACGTTTTTTTTCTGTGTGTGTTTGTTGTACTGCCCAGTTGCCCTTGGTTTACGGGCGCTGTTCAGGGCCGTTTTTCAATTATAAACCAGCTATCCAACCACGGGCCACAGGAGATACCTGGTACAACCCGACGAGAAACAAATCAACGTATCTGTGAAGAAGAACGGCACTAGGACAGAGTTACCTACGGACATGTTTCACGACATGCTGCCCAAAAGACTGTCAGAGGGTGACGTAGATACCTTTCACCTTCTGCCAGCCTGACCATCCACGGATAAAAATAGCCACTGACTGCTCTTCATGAAGCAACGTGTGCAGCCTCCTGCGAGCCCACGAGATCAGATGCTTGCACACTTAATCAAAGCCTCGTGTAGCTTTGCTCAGCTCAGCCTCACGCCGCCACCACCATATAGCAATACGTTGAAATGAAGCCCCCCTTTCACAGTTCGAGCCCGGGCGCCCCTCACAAGACAACAAGTGCCGCGTCTGCCGCGGTGACAAGTAAGCTGGGATAATGTTTATCTAGTATGTCTCACTAGTTTGAGCAAGCAAGAAACAAAAAAAAAAAAACATGGAAGCCCTGTCATTCCCACTTGTGCGAATTAAAGGCAAAAAGAATTGTCTCGACAAGAGCAGGATTTGAACCTACGCGGGCGAACCCATGTGATTTCTAGTCACACTCTGGATTGGAGTCAGTAAGGGGGTGTCTATAATATAGTGGGAATTTAGAAGAAAGTCTTACCCTTAACCACTCGGACATCTTGTCTGTTTCTGATTGGTTGAAAAAAGTGCAGATTATTTGTCTCCAAGAAGATACACAGGCTGTGAGAATTGTCACCGATTGGGTGGTGGCATCACTGGCGGAAACATTCGCCTGATCAGAGTTGTGGCACGTAAGAAGGGCCAAAGAAGAAAAGGAGAAAAAAAAAAGACAACAATGATGCCACAAATAAGAACAATGCATATTTAATTCATGTGTGCATTACCAAGTTGAGACCTTTTTATTGCTTCTTCAGCCTCCGAGCTCTGATCAGGTCGCGCGCGGTACGTGCCTACCTGTCGGTAGGTACCTAGGTATTACGCCAGAGGAAACCACGGATTAATGTACTGACTGGAAATATGCATCGGCGCCGATTCCCACGCGCATCGGATACATGAAAACAGAAGAAATTATGACCGTAGGATGACTCCTTGCTGGGGTCGATTCGCCACGGAATTCAGATGCCGCCGTTTCTTCCGAGTCGTTTGCATCATCAACGTCGCCATTACGTCACAGACTCTCGCTGACGTCTCGACGTATAACAGAGCATCCAACAAAGTCTGTCTCCCAGGAAACTTCCCCTTTGTCAAGAAAATCACCAAGATCAAATAAAATTTTACACAATGTCCTTCTCCAACACATCCACCGGCGACGCACCCGCCGACCCCTACACCAAGGCCAACGCCGCCACTGACATTGATGGTCCCCAGAAGATCCAAGAGCTCGCGTCCTTCCTCGCCAGCAGCAAGTACGGCATGCTGACGACGCACCAGGCCGGATCCTCGCGGCTCGTCTCGCGCGGTATGGCTATTGCCGGAAGCTCCAGCGACAACAACAGCAACGGCCTGGACCTCGTCTTCCAGATTAACACCGAGTCCGGCAAGACGGACGACATCGCGGCCGACCCCGAAGTTAACGTGTCCGTGATGGACACCGACGGCTCCTGGGCGTCGGTGGCTGGGCACGCGGCCGTGGTCACGGACCGCGTCGAGGTCAAAAAGTACTACAGTCCGGTGCTCAAGGCCTGGCTGGGTGACTTGGGCGACGGCGTGCACGACGGGTCGGAGAATGACCCGCGCATCGGGCTCATAAAGCTCACGGCAGAGACGGCTACGCACAGCGTAGCTCAGAACGGTGCGATTAAGACGGCGGTCAAGGTGACGGCTGCGGCGGTTCAGGGCAAGCCGGCGCAGGTCAACAGCCTGCGGCACATTACCGAGGACGAGCTCAAGGCGTGGAGGTCACTACACGGAAAGAAATAAATGATGGGAATGGGATTTGTCTAGTCTAAAATCTATATTACAGTAATGAAAATCTGCATCCCTTGTCTCACTTACGTCCGCCCTAATATTCCCTGCGGCATCATGGCCTTGACTGCCAGCACAAGGACGCCGCCAAACAGGCAGACGGTGCCGCTAAATACCGACACCTCAAAGTAGCCGCCGTACGACTTCACGAATGCGCCGTTGACCGGCGGCCCGACCAGCACACCGATCGAAGCCAGCGCCATGCCCATGCCCATGTACGTGCCAATGTCGCGGGCGTCACGCGAGAACACGGAGATGGCCGCCGACGCGCCGGAGATGATGGTGCCCGAGACGAAGCCGAACACGGCCGCGTACACTATGATGCTCGCATTCGACTCGGGCAGGTTAAAGCAAAAGACAACGATGCCTGTCGCCAGCGCCCCAATGCCAAAGATGTTGATCGGTCCATACCGGTCCGCCAGCACGCCCGGGATCACACGGCCGAGCGTCGACGCTCCGTTGAGCACCGCCGGGAGGTACCCCGCCAGCGCCGGCTTCATGCCCCGCCGCTGCGCATACGTCGGCAGGTAAAAGATTGGCGTAAACATACCGACCAGGATGAACAGGAAGGACACGCAAAACAGCACAAATTTGGCATCCCGGTACACCCCGAGCATGATGAACTTGCGCGGCCGGGGCGGCAGCCGCGGCGTAACGGTGAAGCAGGCAAAGAGCAGGAACGGAAGGATGAGGAAGCCGACGACGCGCACGCTCCACCCAAAGCCGAGACGCGAGCTGTTGAGCATCCGGGAGAGCACGACGGGCATGACGACGCCGCCGAGGGAGGACCCGGCGACCATGACGCCGAGGGCGGCGGCGCGACGACGCCGAAAGTGGTGCGCGACGGCGGCGAAGGCGGGGAACTGGAGGAGCGCGGTGGCGGTGCCCATGAGAACGCCCTGCACGAGCATGAGCTGCGTGTAGGTGTGGCATGCGCTGAGGCCCATGACGGCGGCGACGTAGAGGAGTGCGCCCGGGCGGACGACCTGGTTGTTACCTCGTCAGTACACAGAGAGAGACAAGGGTTGGGAAGGGGAAAGAAGGGAAAAGACGTACCGCCGCTCCGTACCGGTCAAAAAGCGGCCCGCCCAACACACCGGTCGCAAACGGCAGAAAGGCAGACACGGAGCCGATCCAGGCGACCGCGTCGGGCGACCGCCCGCGCAGCTGGTGGGAGAGGTAGTACGCGGCAAAGGTGCCGAATGAGTTGCCGAGGCCGAGGCAGCAGAAGAAGATGGAGGCACCGCCGGCGACGACAAGCCAAGCTTTAAGCCCGCCGTCGGGGAACTCGTCGTCGTCGTCGTCGGGATGTGGGAGGTCTTCTTTGGTGGTGGTGTCGGGGGCGGTGGTAGATGGTGTGTCAGTGCCGGAGGACGGCGCCTCAACATCGGTCTTGGAAGTCATGCTGCGTGTAAATTTTCACACCGTAAAAAGACAAACCGTAAGAAATAAATAGAACATCAAATAAATTATCAATCTAGAGAGGATATCTATGGCTTTATATATACCCCCGTTGCTTTAATTTTAGTAACATACAGACAGCCTGACAGGGCTCCCGCCAACGGCCCTACGCGGACTCGGCCGGCCGGGCTCGGCAAAATCGCCCACTTTTTGTCGGTCCCGGGCGTGAGCGTTGCGCGGCCGGGGACGTAGAGTCATATTTTTGCGTGGCCCTTGCTTGCATCGGCTCATTTGACATCGGATGACAGTCGTAACACCATTCGGCCGAAAATATTATCGGTTTCGTGAGTCTGGTGGACAAGGCGGCTAGATACTACGACTGAGCCTGCGCGGGCTGGCTTATGTGAGGGGCCACTTTTAGTTAAACATAGGGTTTACGGGATCAAGCATAGTTAGCTGCAGTCTTTTAATGCCATCATGGCTATTATTACCATTCCAACTTTCATGATCATTGAATGTGGAAGGTTTATAGGAAGGAAAAGATTGATGAAAAGTCAAATGACGTATAGGTATTATTCATGTTATAATCCCATCCCCTACACTCGCGTTTCCAGCGAGTCTATGCTACCCGTTTCGCAGTCAAGATCTAAATAGAGGCGTCCACCCATTTTTTACCACCAGCGTCCAGCAGCCGTTTGTTTCATCAACAATTAGTACGACATGAATTTTGTCCATCCTTTTCTCCCATTTCCTATATCCAAGACCCAAGTCAATTCCATTGATGTGCAAAACAAACAACGGCAGACACCGTGTAGAATGCGCAGAGATGGGCAATCTGGAACGACCCTTGTCTTTTTTCAACAATCTCATTTATCATTTAGGCCTCAGCACCCAGTCCTTGGAGCTCCTTAAGCACAGCCGACTTGGTGTTGATCTTCTTCATCTGCGTGTCCTCGAGCTTCTCTCCACCAGCTAGGCGCATCTCCAAATCCTCAATGGCGCGGACCTTCTTCTGCAGACTGCGAATCTTCTTAGCATGAGGGCTAGCATCAGCGGCGCCAGCTCCCGCGGCGGCGGCAGGAGCCTGCTGAGCGGCGTTGCCGCCGTTGCGCTGCTGTCCCTGCGTGGTGTTGCTGCGGCTTCGGCTGTCGCCATTGTTTCTGGAGCGGCTGCGGCGATCAGTTGCGCCAGCAGCGCCACGTCTCTCGGGACTGCGGCCGTCTTTTCCAGGTCGAGGAGGGGCGAGGCTAGCGCCTCCATTCGGCTCCGCCTCGAGCTTGCCCTCGCCCTGGTTGTTGTTTCTCTTGTTTCTCTTCTTCTTGTTCTTCTTGGTGCCGTCGTTTTCCACCGGCTCGGCTCCGGGGACCCCGCGCGCCGGAGTAGGACCAGAGTCGGCAAGCTCGGCGCCCGGAACGGCGCGACGCGCACGGCCGAAGCCGTTGGGTCCAACATTCTGAGTGCCGTTGCTCACAACGTGAGCAGCCCCGCCCTCGTCCTCGCGCTTGAAGTGCAAGGGGGTGGCCAGGCCACGAGCACCAGGGGGGCGGTACGCGCCGGCAGGCTTACTCGGCGTCTTGACGGTGCCGAGGTAGGTGGCGGCTGAAGCGTGGGGAGGGGGCACGGTGGTGAGAGGGTCGCCCGATGCGACGGCCTCTGGTGCCTGCGGCCTCCAGACAACATTGTACAATTCAACCATATCTTCATTGTACATCAGAGTGCCGGCGACATGCCACAGCTTGACACCATTGTCGACACGGAGTCGCGGCGACGTCGTGGCCGTCATGATGTATCGGCTGTCGGGGCTCCACTCGCACACGCTGGGGTTGCCGCTCTCAATGGTGCAGACCTTTCGGTAGTCCTTTTCAAGGTCGTAGACGTCAATCTGACCAGCAAGGTTTCCAAAGCCAGCCACGAGGACAAAACGCCCTGTGGGAGAAAAGATGATTGTGTTGCGAGGGCTTAGAGAGAACGAGTGGGTGGCGACGGCCCGGTCGTTGAAGATGGTAGCCTTGGCGGGCATGTATCCGTAGACGACGCCAAATTCGCGAGAGTTGGGCGACCACGAGACGTCGTGGATAGGTCCCTCCTTATCCAGCGAGACGCGAGCGTCAAACGCACCATTTGTGCTCAAAAGATAGAGCGTCGTCTCGCCGTAGTAGCTCTTGCCAGAGCGGTCGACATCGGTCTGGGCCAGCACGAGGATGCTGGAGCCGCGCTTGTTCCACTTCAGTTGGACCTTGTCGCCCTTGAAAAAGGTCTTTTGAGAAATGGGGGCGGTGAACTGGGGGACATTGAAGACGCGGACGGAGGCGGGTTGGCCCTGCACAATCATTAGTGTCGAGAGGATGGAGTGGTGATTCGGGATGGCTTACCTTGCGCTCTGGGACAAAGACTGCGACAGCGTGGTTCTTGCTTCCGGGAGCGAGAGCGAAGTTAGCGGCTCCCTCAACGCGAAGCTTGTTCCAGACAGTGATGAGATCGTGCGTCTCATAGAACTGGACCTCGTTGGTGACGAGGCGTGCGCAGTACTTTTCGTCGGCGGTGTACTGGAGGTTCCAGCTTCCCTGCTGCTTCTGGACGAAGCGGCCAATGGGTTGCTTCTCGGCGGCGGCAACACCATCCTCGACTGTGCGCCAAATCTTCAAGTTCTTGGTGGCATCGCCATTCTCGTCCTTGGCAGGGCGCTCCCAGGTGATGAGAAAGGTGCCTTGGGGGGAGAAGCCGAGCTCGTAGACATTGGCAATGGGCAGGGTGAGAATGGCGGCACCTGTAGAGGCATCAATGACGTTGACGTCCTCGGGTGAAGCCCAGCCGAAGTAGCGGCCACATGGTGAGTAGGCACAGCAGCGAAGGTTGCCCTCGGGCTTGGTGAAGCCCGGGAGGGACTCGTAGGCTGGAGCGGCGTCAAAGACGCCAATGTGCTTGAGGGTCCGGTAGGCAAACTGCAACGGAGAAGCCATGGCTAGTCAAAGTCACAGGATCTCGGAGGTGATGGTTGCAGTAGGGCGGAGTTGGGTGGCAGGGTGCAAATGTTCTGGCGCGTGATGCTGCAGGGGCGTTGCTCGATGGAGTTGCGTGGCAGAGGCAGTGCGGTGTCACAGGAGCGTGATTGGCGCAGAGGCGACAGCAGGAAGTGTGGTTATATCGAGGGGGAATCGGGTCCGTCGCTTATAGGATTCGAAGAGGATGCCGACAAAGGGATGGGAGACAAAGGACAATGCCCAGATCTCACCACACGGGGTCGTTCGTTGGGCAACGATTTGGCGGTGGGGACAGAACAGCAGAGAGGGCAACAAGGCGCAGTGCGGTCTCTGGGTTTTGGTATAAGCGTACTCGAGAAAGGGGACACGAGAGAACAGATGCAGAGGCTCAAAGAAGATGAAGAGGCGGGCAGAAGAAATTGGCAAGCACCCAGGCAGCGTAGGGAGAAATTGTCGGCGGCGGTGCCGTGATGCTGTGGGGTGAAGAAGGAAAAAAGGGAATATTTCTTGGTACGTACCAGCGAACCTTGTTGAAGGCGGAAAAAAAAACTGTGGGCAATTGTTTTCTTGTCCCTCGATTCAGACTGGTCAGGCAGTGCCTCGTAGCCCCACCTCTGCGTTGTCGCGCCTCTGTACAATTAGCTGATGGGTAGTTAGAGATTTGACTGCAGACGGAGGGAAAGGTTGAAGGAAAGAAAGCTGAGAAGGTCAAACGGACTGCGTTTTTTCGCAATCTAATTTTATCGCTTTCCCTTAACATAACATGTCCAATGTCGGCTTGGCTTCTTCCATCCACCCTTTGGCGCTTGTGGCACTGGCTTAGCGCATTACAGGCCTCTTGCAGGCGTCCTTAGCGCTTTACAGGGCTCAACCACCCCCCGAAACGCCAGTTGCCCGAGGCTCTGGCCAATCACAGCCTCGACAAACCAACACCATCATCACCACCACCCAGCGGCAAGTTACAGGTTGGTCACACTCACACGACTAGGTAATCAAAGTAGGTTGGTAGTCACTGCCAAGTAGCCAGTACAACGTATCCAAACGTCTCTCTAGAAAGGAAACAGGAAAAGAGTCATAAATCATTCCATACACCTAATATCATGCATTCCCTTTTCATGTGACCGGCAGATATGAGTATAGCAAAAGAACACCAAACACTATCACCACATCAACTATCGCCCCTTCATCTTCTCCCTCCACCCGCCCTTCTCAAACAGCCACAGCGCCTCCATCGCGTACGCCCTGCTGCCCCTGTGTCCGCCCTCCACCATGGCCGCTTCGTTGAGCGTGTCCAGCACCCTGCCCTCCTTCACCGCCCTCCACACGCCCATGGCGATGGTGTCGTCCACCGACACGCCCCAGTCACCGCGCCCCAGCCGGAACAGGATGCGCCCCAGCGTCTGGAACGCCATGCACCGTTGCGCCGGCACCGCGCTCCGCGCCAGCCGCGCCAGCTCCGCGACCGTGTACCCCGCCGCCTCGGGCGCCTCCCCGTGGTGGTGCAGCCCGCGCGACGACGGTATTGCCCGGCTCACCCGCGGCGACAGGAACCGCCCGCGAAAGTCGAACCGTAGCGCCGATACCGCAATTTCCGAGTGCGGGTAATAGCTCGACTCCTGGTCCGCCACGCTGCCCTCGGTCGGGATCGGCGCCATCCACGCAAGCTTGCTCGGATCCGCCGGCAGGTCTGGGAAGTATTTCTTGTGTAGGTTCTCGAGGAAGTCGGGGTCGGACGGGTCCAGGTCGGACACCTTGGGCGGGCCGGGAAAGTGCGTCGATTCGTTGCGAAGTTCCGTCGCCGCCACCAAGTCGTCTGGGATCTGCGCAGGCTCTCGGTCTTCGTCAAAGTCTTCGGGCACGTCTTGAAACGAGACCTTCTTGCCCTCCGCTGGCTTGCGCGCCGGCTCTACAGCCTGGGATTCCGCTTCTGTCCTTGTCGGTGGCTTCTTTGTCCGTTCCTCCAAAGGCGGTGGATCAAACGGGGATGGGCCTGTAGGCTCGTCAATCCGTGCGCGCTGCAGCAGTCGCTGAACCAGAGCAGGGTTCAACCCATTCATGAGATCCTCTTGCGCCTGCGCAATCTCTTGCGGGGTCATGGCGTCCAGCCTCGACCTGTTCTCTTGGTCTATTCGCTTCTTTTCGACCTCTTCGAAGCTCTGGTGATTATCAGTAACCGTATTCGATGACCCTCCCTCTGCGCTATTCGACTTCGAAGCATCTGTCGCTGAGGCGGCAGCTGCCTTGGCACGCTGTTGTTTGAAGGCAGAACCCGTCCATCGCTTTTTATGCTGCGGGAAGCCGGTAGTTGTAGGCGGCGCTGTCGGGAAACTGGGCTTCTTAATTTTCGCAATATCTCTCTCCACGATATCCCCAACCAAGAGGGTCGGATCCATGCTGTGTTGTGCTGTGCTGCAAGGTGATGATGGTGTTCGTTGTGTGATCCTAAAAAGTTGAAGCAGTTGCTTTAGCCCAGCTTGAAATTTTGCGGGGTGCTGGCACAGTGGCTGCTGGCACAGTGGGCCAGCCCAGCAGGAAAAACTGCCAGCAAGGAGGAAACCTTGTGAGCGCCGGCCACTGTCGCCAGGAAGGCAATGTATCAATTATGCCTCATTCATAGTTAAATGCAAAGATGGAAACACCTAGGTATGCTATTTACTTGTTTTCCAAGCCAAGCGTTGGTGCATTTTGTTGCGCCCCGGGCTTGAGGGTACCTGAGAAGGTTAGTAGTAGGTAGGTTGCTTATTAGGCTGCCCAGAACATTTGGCCCACTTTCTGTGAGTTCAAACATCGATGCGGCTTCTAATGAAGCGGTTTATACATGAGTAGGCTGGTGTTTTGTTTACTTTTCTTCTGCAAGGTTTGACTCAAAGGGAAAATGGTGGTAACTAGGCTGGTCCGGTCCGTGATTGGCCAGCCCCACGCCAGCCCCACGCCAGCCCCACGCCAGCCCTACTTACTAGGTAGGATTGGATTAGTACAGCGATGAGAGGGCGTTTTTAGAGCGAATTCGTGCTGAGATCTATGATCAAATGAATAAGATAAGCCAGATCTAGATTGAATATCGAAATGAAAAGCTCTTTGGCTTTTTGGTCAATCAGTCTTCGATTCAGAAGCCCCTGTTCTGATTCGTGTCTTTTTAATCTGTACTCCCTCGTGTCTTGCGCAGTCCCCGCCAGCCTAAGCCATCATAACCTCGCAACTCACTAAAATTGATAGCGCTCGCAACATGTCTCAGTTTTCGCCGTCTCTATCCTTGCACCTACTTCGTAACAGTCAACTGTCAACCTAATGACGCGTGCGACGTGCCCGAACATGTCGGGGTTTACACCCCAAACACCTTAACTACTCAGTTCCGCAAGGCTACTCCAAGACATGCAGGATTAACCCCGACCACCGCACAGATCACATGCTGCCTTTGGTCCTTGGAAGCGGTGGCCTGACACTGGCTATCCAATTGCCTTTTGGCCCCTCTATCAATTCGTATTTGTGAGGATCGGTCAACTGCCGT
This sequence comes from Cordyceps cateniannulata, assembly GCA_028828415.1. Taxonomy (NCBI): domain Eukaryota; kingdom Fungi; phylum Ascomycota; class Sordariomycetes; order Hypocreales; family Cordycipitaceae; genus Cordyceps; species Cordyceps cateniannulata. The sequence continues at coordinate 2,053,213 of JAPHMX010000004.1, read as the reverse complement.
GAGTGAGGCTTACAGCTGTGTATAATAAGGCGCGCCACACTCCATCTTACGAAAATGTTGCAAGGCACCTCTCATCTTCTGGCCTGCTTACTTCCGCTAAGCCATGCTGTTCTCCCTCTTCAAGCCGCTCACGGCGGCTGCGCTGGTCCTCTACACCGGCATCGTCGCCGCCCAGTACAGCACCAAGATTACTCACATAATAGCCCGTCAACTTGTCGAGTATCAGCTTCCCTTTACCAACGAAACTCATGAGATATCCTTCGTCCCGGGGTCCAACGTCGTGCTCGTCAGCCAAATGTCCAACAGCCAGCTGCTCAAGATACAGCTCGACCCTGACACCCACCAGCCCACAGCCTACACGGGCTTTCCCTTGGGCAGCTCCGACAAGGCCGGTCTGCACGGGGTATGGCCGTCCAACGCCTACCCGGGCAAGATGTGGCTGACCCTCCAGCACGAAAACAAGCTGCTCCTTGTCGACCCCAACGTAGAAAACCTCGACGCGCCGCCTACTATCCTGCGGGTAATCGACATCCCAGCACCGGGCAACGCACCGCACTGCGTCTTCGAGTTTGGCGGCCGCGTCTGGGCAGGCCTTAAGGTCGCCTCGACGCAGACGGGTGGATTTTACGTATACTCGGCCAGTCTGCAGGACCCTGACCACGACTACAAGCTGTACCCGTGCGAGAACAGCCCCGTCTTCATCAAGCCGGAGCCGGTCACCGGGGACGTTTACGCCACAGAGGACAGCAGCAGCTCCATCATGCGCATCAGCGCACGGACGGGCGAAACGACGCAGATCCCCATCGATCCGAGCCGCGGCAAGAACCCTGTTGGTATGACCAACATTGACGACGGCCCTCTCCGCGGCGTGTGGTTCACCCTCGCCGGTGACGCCAAAGGTGGTACCGGTACCTTCGGCCGCATCGACCCCCAGGGCAATATTACCTACTTTCAGCTCTCGCCGGAGCTACAGGGCTCGAATGCCGCCCTCCTACATATTGTCGATGGCTCAGATCAGGGAGGCGGCCCGGCGCTCTGGCTTCTGGCCACCTCACTCCTCAGTCCCAAGTCTCCCGATGCTCTCATCCGCGTGCAGTTTGATCCACAGGGCCAGTATATTTACAGCCAAGATTTCGTCGCCATGCTTACGCAAAACGCCAAGATGCACCGTGTGATTACGGCAGGGCAGACGGTGATGGCCACCGAGTTGGCTACCTTTGCACTGGCCCATCTGACGTACCAAAACACCATCCCTGGACAGTGGCTGCCGGCTACGATTGCCGGTAACCAAAAGTCCCGGAACAACACTTGTTGAGAAGCTGTCTTGATCTTGGCTGCTACAAAGATTGTTGCAACAGGCGAGAGTCATGTAGCCATGCCGTCACGGCTTGAGGCTGTCACGATCTTTTCGGTAACTTATACCTGTATTGTATTTCTTTGTCTATAATATACCAGCTTAAGAGTAAGGTAGAACTCGAAACCATTAAAAGCTAATACATAAGGTATACAAAATATAATTATAGATGTTATAATACTAATAATATATTTCAAATATTCTTTCTCGCTTTGATGAATTGAAGACTTGAAACTCAAGGCATCCAATACAGTCAGCCGCGCGGTCGAGATGCCGAGCAACTAACTGCGTGGCCACGCAACAGCCCAAGTCGAAGAAGCATTGGCCGACTTCGGCCATGTGAAAAAGGACAGCAACAAGACGAAGAAACTGGACCGCCTCGTGGTGCGACTTGGAAGGAAGCCGGTGCACCAAAAGTGCGGAGAAACTGCTGAATGCCGACTGATGACAGTAAATTCCAGTTAAGAAGAACACAAAAAAATTATAGACCGACAAGGGCAGGACTTGAACCTACGCGGGCGAACCCATGTGATTTCTAGTCACACTCTTTTGGGAGTTAGTACGTGAGGTTTGTAATAGTGGACGTTGAGGAAGTCTTACCCTTAACCACTCGGACACCTTGTCTTCGATGTGCAGAGCTGTGCTTTTATACACTATAAAGGCATCTCACAATTGACTGTTTTTTGGTGCTCCGTGGTCACAACTTCACCAGCCACACCGAAGCCGTCACCAACCTTGTACGGAATGACAACCGGATAATCGTGCCTGCGACCGATGGCCCTTTCGTCGTTGGGTAATTTGCCCGTTGCGAGTGCCAGTTTTGCCATTCTGAGCCAGGACTCTGAAGCTTCTCTCTATCGTCGAAGAGCGCTTGTCTCTATACGCATCGATCATCTTAGCTTCTTTTGTCTTAATCTCTAGAGCAGAAGGACGTATTTATACGTGTACGGGTGCGTTTTCTATGCTAACTCAATCGTAGACGGTAAACGCGCCCAATTAGCAGCGACTTTAGAAACTTACCACCCGACTTTCTATAATAGCTTTCGCCTGGTTAGGATGACTGCAGGGACTATCAGGCAAAATTCCTGCAGGAGATGCAAGCAAGGACGGAAACCAATGGTCGCGATCCACGGAGTGAGTCTCGCCCAAAATCGGTCCCGAGTCAGGCAGACTTACGCTGCACCTGATCGTCTTGAAAGTAAACCCCTCGGACTGGCCCTTCGCTTGCAAGGATCGGCATCGAGCATGGGTACATGTCGTTGACCAACACCATTCCGTCATGGGAGATCACCGAGCTGTCGATGAAACCCTGGAACCCGATTCAGGGCGGCAGAGGAGGCGTCAAAGCCCCGAACTCTTCCGCCGCGACCGGGAAAGTATTATTCGAAAAAGCACCTACGTATCGCGACCAACGCCTTAGCCGCCTGCTATAACGTCCAGCATCCGAGGGTGGGAACCCTAGAAAGACGGCAGAGAGAGAGAGAGCAGCGATAGTAGAGAGAATCAACAATAGAGAAAGTAGTGATTATATAGAGAGCAGTGACGTTGCTTCTGACTAAAAGGACTTTTAGTTCTTCCGTTTTCCGCTTCTTTCATTTAAGTCTTCTTAAAGCATTTCCTTTTCTGAAATAGTATAACTTAGGGTAGGACCCAGGTGCATCGCACAAGCACGCCGAAGAGTAATTAGTCTGGGCAGACATTGCCTGCTCGGCAACTGGTAATATTGTATTCTAAATCGACCCATGATGGCTCAACTCGTCAAAAGCCTGCCGTGTGCCAGATGTGCACGTCTTTATATATACACGGGTTGAGGGCGGCCCGCCCAACCACCACTTTGGCTCTGCAAAGCGAGGAAGCTTATTTCTTCTTGCTCTTCTTAGGAGCAGCAGCGGCTTCACGAAGCTTCTTCTCGCGGGCCTCGATCTCGGCCTTGCGGACTTTATCTTGCGCCTCCTTCTCCTCTTTTTCGGCCTAAAAGCTGGGTTAGCTATGTATCGGCGGGAAATAGGTGGGCGTAAAAGTTCTTACTTGGCGACGCTCGGCCTCGGCTGCGCGCTGCTCGCGGATGAGCTTGAGACGGGCCAAGTCAGCCTTGGCCTGGTCGGTCTTGCCCTCAGCCTGCAACTTCATGTAACGCTCCTTGGCGGCCTGGGCGGCGACGGCCTCGCGCTCCTTGCGGTTGCCGGGGGCGTTCATCTTGGCCACGCCCTCGGTGATTTCTTCAACGTCGCCGCCGCGGGCAGGGGGGGCCGTCTGCTTGCGGGCTGCCTTGGAGTGGTTGGGGTTGGCGAGCATGCCGTCATCGTCGCTGTCTTCTTCGTCGCTCGAGGGCATGTCGCCGACCTCGACGGTGTGTGCCTGGGACTTGGCTATCGCGGCCTGCTTCTTGGCTTTTTTCTGTGCTTTGCGATCCTCACGGCTGGCGTCGGCGGCTGGCGTGGCCTTGCTGACGTCCTCGTCGGAGGACTCCTCCTCAGAGTCGTCGTCGTCTTCGTCGCTGTGCTGGGCGTCGGCGCTCCACATGCTGACCTTGTTGCCCTCGGCATCGGCGGGCTGGAGATCGCGGGAGAAGTGTCGGCCACCTGGGAGGGACGCAAAATATTAGTAGCGGAAAGCGGACGACCTAACCTATTGGAGGGGCATATGAGGTGGCGTGGGAAAACGAACCGCCACGGGTGTACTTCTTGAATTTGCCACCGCGGCCGCGGGAGCTTGTTGCTGGTGCTGCTGAAGAAGAAGGCATTTTGGTAAGGGGGTTTGGAGGATGCACGGTGTGTTGTGCGGGTAGGTATGAGGGTGTCAAGCGGTGGAAGAGGAGGGGAGGGAAACTCGAGGCAGAGATTGCAAGCCTGATGCGCTGGTGATGGAGGCGGGGTAGCGGGGTACTGCAAGGTGACTCGGGCAGAAATCTCAGGTACTGGGTGGCAATAGATGAGATGCTGAGATCTTGGGTAGGAGCAAGACAGAATGACGGGGCAGCCAGAGATTTATAAACAACTCGAAGTTCTATAGACTTTGAAATATATTAGTTTTGCTTTGTAAATGAAGCCATGACGAATAAGCCGTTGTGAGTCAAAACTGAAAATCGAGGTAGTGCGTGACTCAACCGTGGAGGGGCTGCCATTAGTACAGGACAAGCGGTGATGCTGCAGGCTCGCACGACATTGCATTGGGGAGTAAAGGTACTTTTCATAAATGTAAAAAAATATAAAACTGCAAAGGAAATTTTAGTGACTCATTTTGCATCCTCATCTATCCCATTGCTCCCTTATTCCGCAAGCAATGCTGGTCAACGACCTGGTCATCTAAAGCCTAGGCGAGGAAAATGAGCCCCGAATTTTGCAGAGATTTTTTTAGAAACAGTAGAGAGACATTTCCTTAATTAAGTATAGCCGCTACAGCAAATGAATAGAATACTAAGCCTATTTTAATAGGAATCTCTCTACTATTTCGAAAAATCTCTCTGCAAAATCTGGGGCTCATAAAAAATAGCGGGAGCGTCCGCTGGCAGCGCGCGGCCAGCCACTGAGAGCCAAGGTAATGACCCCTGCAAGCGTAATGCTGGCAGCCATCCAGGGCAGTGGCTAGTGGGCGAGAAATTCCTGCCAGGGCCACCACCTCAGCCACAGCCCCCGGAATAATGGCTGAACATTCTTCCGCAGCCTGCGCAGTAGAAAACTGCGCGGAGCCGCCCAACTCTCTCCTTTCTCTTTTTCCTCTCTTCTTCAACCTACTAGAAATACATTTTCATCCTTCAAATTCACTCTGGCATTCATTACTCCATGAATGAGACTGGAGGGGAAACTGGAGGAGAGAGCAATTGTCGCTGTTTTACCCTCTGCCCTGCTGTTCTCCGTTTGGGGTGGATAAATTTTACCGGCGGCACATTTTTTTTCCTCGACATGCTAAGTTGAAGCTATCCACGACAAAACGAAGATGTTCCCAAGACTCGACTCGAAGTACATTGTACAAACGACGAGGCATTTTTTTTTAATTTTGTTTTAATTTTTTTAATGTTTTTTTTTTACATCTACCGACCTCTCTCTATCCAATACCATGTTCTCTATATTTTGTATTGCCTAAAGCCATGGGCGGCAACGCGTCCTGCTGGATCTCTCCCAGCCGAAGGACCCTTGCTGTCGGAAGTCTCTGTTTGCAGAGCACACCGTTTCCTCAGTTGACCTACGACCTACCATTCACTCTTGCTCAGCCAAAGGAACCCAAGACATCTTCCATGCGTCGTCGCTTCTTAGTATTCAACGATGGCGGCTGCCGCTCCGACGTAGGCCCTGGATTCACAGCTCCCTCTGGCACCCGCGTGTTTGGTGGCACCACGCCGTCCAGGATCTCGAGCCTTGTAAACGTAAACCGCTTCGTAGCAAACAACCCCCTGCCAATGTACGCCGGCTTGCTGGTGATGCCGCCCTGGCCACTGTGCCCGAGGAACACGCTCGCCATGGGCTTGGACGGCAGCACGAACGGCCCCGCGACGGCCTGCCGCGACGGCGCGACGCCTCGGCGCGCAAGGTCGCGGTCGCCGGAGAGCTGTCCGGCCAGCGCGTACAGCCAAAACGCCCACGCCTCGAAGGGGGTCTCGTGGCAGAGCTGGAGCTGCCTAGGCCCTGCTGCGGCTGCGGCTGCGGCTGCGGCTGCTGCCCGGCGGGGGGTGATGGGCTGGTGGTGGTTCACGGCGAGCTTGGCCGGGTCTGCGAGGTAGTCAAGGAGTGTCGGCGCCTCACCGGATGGCACGCGTTTGAGCACGCAGCGCGGGTCACTCGACAGGTTGATGAGGTCGACGTCGATGTTCCTGGACGCCCCGTTGGAGGGGATCTGGAGGTCCACCGCCGGGGGCGCAAGCAGCATGAGGGACCGTAGAATGGACGTGTCCTCGGCGCGGGGCGTCTGCCGCGACACGGTCCAGCCGGTCGCGTCGGCCTCTGCGTGCGCCGACGCCCAGTCCTCCTTGCCGGCGACGACGTCGTACAGCACGAGCGACGGGAAGCGCGCCGCCCACCGCAGCGACACCTGCGTGACGGACTGGTCGCCCCAGATGCGCAGGACGCGCAGCAGCGGGAACGGGTCGGCCGCATCGGACCAACCGCGGACGATGCGGTCGCTCACGTGCGGGTACGTGGCGAGGATGTCGTCCGCGGGTCGGATGAGCTCCAGCACGCCGAGGTTGCGCATGTCGGCGAGCGACAGAAGCTCGTTGCCGGAGAAGAGGCAGTCACCGGAGATGACCAGGTGCGCGATGAAGTCGACAGACACGGAGTTGAGGGGCTTGGTGTAGAGTGAGAGCTCCTCTTCTGGACGGCACACGTGCTGCCGGAAGTGGTACAGGCCAAGTACAGGGTCCTCCGGGCCGTCGCTCATGAGTATGTCGGAAAAGATGCGCCATGCGTGCAAGCAGGCGCCTCCCCTGGAAGCAGGAAAGTCATTAGCAGCTGGGATCAACAAGGCGGACTTCGTAGTGCGTAGAGCGGCGAGAACAAGTAAAACATCGACAGGTGGAGGTGAGTGTGGGTGCACAAAGACTCACCTGGCTTCCAGAAACCGCCAAAGACGCCAGAGCACGCGTGTCGGGATGGGCTCCAGCAGCTCCTTGGAGGCGTGCCCAATGTTCCGGGCTACGACGCGGATCGCCATGTCGACGAGCGGCCGCGCCTGCTTGCCCGGCGGCTCCTGGTACTTTAGCGGTGCGACGCGCGACCAGTCGAGGCTGCCGGGCGTTGACGAGAGCCGGCGCGCCGGCACGGTCCACTCGGTGACGGACATGCCGGACAGCCTGTCGTACATCTCGACATATTATGACGTGAGGATTTCGAAAAAGGTGCTAACTGAATGAGGGTCGGTTTAGGTTGAAGAGGCGAGTATCGGGATGGTCGGCGTTTGCTCGTGTTGGCTTACGTTGGCTTGCGTTGGCGGTGGCAGCCGCACGCGTTTGTCAGCGCTGTGGATGGCACTGATCAGCATTTGCATTCTACAGCAGCCAACGGAGTGTGGGCTATGTTACGTTTTTCTTCTTTACACGAGCAGTTGAGATGAGTTAAACTGTATTTGTCGCTTTTGTGACTATGCTAATGACAGGCGCAACGAAATCAAAACGCCCGACAATGCGGCAACTGCCCTGACCACCAAATCAAACAGCTACGCGAAAGATGCCACCATAAAATCAAAACATACATCGTCAAATTTTACAGCATAGGCTTCAAGCTGTCGGCAACCTTGAAAGGAGCCTCGGTCTTGCTCTTAATCTCGTCCACGGTGACACCATCTGCAATCTCGATGAGGGTAAGACCCTTGGCAAAGTCAACGTCAAAGACGCCCTAGAAAACTGTCAGTATTAAAAAGACTGTGAAAGTGAATGAAAGGACTCACAAGCTCGGTAATGATTCGCGAAACGCACGCGCGCCCGGTCAGAGGGAACGCGCACTGCTTCATAATCTTGGGGTTGCCCTTCTTGTCGGTGTGCTCCATGGTGACGACAACCTTGGTGGCGGACGGGTTGCTGACGAGGTCCATGGCGCCGCCGAAGCCCTTGACCTTGCCGGGCAGCATCCAGTTGGCGAGGTCGCCGGTGGCGCTGACCTGCATGGCGCCGAGGATGGTGAGGTCGACGCGGCCGCTGCGGATCATGCCGAAGCTCTCCTCGCTGCCGAACACGGCGGCGCCCGGGTTGAGTGTGACCGTCTCCTTGCCGGCGTTGATGAGATCCGCGTCCTCGGCGCCCTTCTTGGGATACGGGCCGAGGCCGAGGATTCCGTTCTCCGACTGCAGCTGCACCTCGACCTCGGGCCCGACAAAGCCCGGTGCGAGCATGGGCATGCCGATGCCGAGGTTGGCGTACATGCCGTTCTTGAACTCCTTGGCGGCGCGGCGAACGATGCGATCGCGCTTGGCGGCCGTCTCGCCGGTGCCGAGGGCGGCCTTGGCGTCGGGATCGCTTTCGTCCTTGCTAAAGGTGAACTTTTCAATGTTCTTGGGCGTGGTGCTCTGGATGACGCGCTTGACGTAGATGCCGGGCAGGTGGACGGCCTCGGGGGGGATCTCGCCGGGCTCGACAATGTGCTCGGCCTCGACAATGGTCATCTTGGCGTTGCGGCCCATAGCGCCGTTGAAGTTGTTGGCGGCGAGGCGGAACTGGCAGTTGCCGAGCTTGTCGGCCTTGTATGCCTTGACGAAGGCGTAGTCGCCGGCGATGCTGTGCTCGAGGAGGTAGGACTTGCCGTTGAAGACCTTGACGTCCTTGGGGTACGAGTATTCGGCAGGCGAGCCGTCGGGCTTGTTCTTGAGCGGCAGGTCGCCGGTCTGGACGACGGTGCCGAAGGCAGCGGGGGTGTAGAAGGCGGGGATGCCCTTGCCGCCGGCGGCGCAGCGCTCGGCGAGGGTGCCCTGCGGGGTTAGCTCGAGCTCGACCTCGCCAGTCAGGTACATGGTCTCAAAGGTCTTGTTCTCGCCAATGTAGCTGGCGACCATCTTCTTGACCTGCTTGGTCTTGAGAAGCTTGCCGAGGCCGGAGTTGTCGGTGCCGGCATTGTTGGAGACGGCCGTCAGGCCGACAATCTCGGGCTTCTGGAGGACCTCGTCGATGAGGGTGTCGGGAACGCCGCAGAGGCCGAAGCCGCCACAGAGGAGGGTGGAGTTGGGCTTCATGTCCTTGATGGCCTCGGCGGCGGAAGGGAGGACCTTGTTGATCTCGGCGCGACGGGCCGTGGCGGAGAATTGTCTGCTGAAGACGGCTGTGGGCTGTGAGGGAGGTGAGTGGTTGACGACATTCATGGTTTCATGGCATCAAGCTACTCACGTTGCTCGCGTGGCGGGCAAAGGCGCCCAAGGTGCGCATGCGCATGACGGTAGAGGGCATTGCGACCAATGTGAAGGGACGGAGGCGTTTGCTGCGGAGGTTGTTAGATTGGAGAAAGGCCAGCCGTTCAGTCGCGGGAAAGAAGAAGCAGAGGATTCAAGTCAAAGACAGAGACGGGGAGAAGAAGGAGGCAAGGTACGCAGGGTGCGTAAGGTGATGCAGAGCAAGTCAGTCGTGGTGCATCCAGAATGCAAGAAACGGCGCGGCGGCGGAAAGCCGAGAGCTTTTGAACCGTCGCTGGCCGGGTAGGAACGCACCATTCCGGGGTGTCGGGGAAGCTGGGGAAGCGCTATAACAGCCAGCTGCAGACGGCCCAACTACAGTGGAGATGGTTTTTAGCGGGCGACTCTTATTACTATTGCAGTGCCTCTTATTACTGATGATTTAAATCAAGCTATGAAAAATACTTGGCGGGACTGTTCCGCTTATTTTCCCGACTGCCACAGAATTATTATTACCTGCACCGGCCCAGCGGAATGCGGGTACTTGCGCCCGTCACTGTTTGCGGCCCAAGATGAGGTACTGATATAAGGCATCAGGTATCGCCGGATGGAGGCCATCGGATAGCGCACATATCTTAGACTTGGCTGTGACTTCTAGTAGCAATTTTCTCATATCTACCATTTTTCCATCAGCACACTCGGCCTCATCCCGATTCAACTCCCGGTACGCTTTCCGTTCCCGCTCAATCCTCTAGCGTATTTCCGCCCCTCACTCACTCGCTGCTCTTGCCCAACGGTTCATTCCGACCCTCATGTCGGATAAAGGAACGGCAGTCAGGAACAAGGATCTGCAATAGTTGGTGTTGGCAATGGTGCCCTGCCATACAATGTACTCGACCGTTACGCACGCTGTTCCCTCCGAGCATCGGACATGGCGGATAAGTATTGTGCCAGCTTGTTTAGTGCCCGGCCGTGAGCCGGATATTTCTCTTTAGAATAAACGCAGTTAGATTCAAACTAATAGAACCTTCTACTGTGTCTTGGTGGATGAGCCACTGGGCAACCGAGAAAAAGAGGCTTTCCTAGTGAAGCGTGATAATACTAGGAGGAAGGTCACCATCAGGCGACGACGATTGAATATACAAGAAATGCGAAAAGAAACAACATAAAATACTAGAAAAAGAGAGAACAAATCTTGGTAAAAGTACAAATTTTCTACCATTTCTGTACATTTCTTTCAACCATCTCGCCAGACGCACGCTGTCACGATGGTTGGAACTCACTCGCCCATCACCCCAAGCGCTGCTTGTATCCAAATATGACTACACCGCACATATCGAAATGCACCAATAGTATCGACTTTTAACGATTCTTTTTCTAACACTTGCACATGATCGAGTGCTCTCAACGTCACGGAGGCTAGATTTACAGCATTATCCACTCCACATTGAGCATGCTGCCACCACATCTCTTATCGCTTATCGCCCCGCTACCTTTGCTCGGCCGCCAAAAAAATTCTGGGCAACAAAAAGTTGTGACGACTGCTTCGCTCTGCGTTCACCACCGCAATTTGTACCGACAAGATGGAGTCCGAATCCAAGCGCCGCAAGCTCGACCATAACGGCCACGGTATTCACCACAAGGGCTTGATCGACTTTGAGTCCCGCGATGCCACGCGGCTCTCTGCTGCCAGTACATTTGTGCTTAAAACGGACGAGTTGCTCAACGAGACCAAGCTTGATTATTCTGTTGCGTTCAAGGGCCTCGACAGTCAATTGCACAAAATAAAAAGCATCATCGACTCGATAGAACCCCATGACCCCATGCCTGTTTGTTAGATCCAGAACCTACACAATCATTGCCTACTAACATTCGCCAGATCCACGACGCCTCCACCAAATTCGAAAAGAAGCATCGCATTTCCATTCCCTACCCCGAACCGAAGCCCACCAAAGAATCCAGCTATAAAGTAGCATTCTCACCGCCGGCGCAATGTAACGTCGTCGGCAGCTTTGTCGGCAAGACAATGGCCACGTCGCAAGAGCGCCTCGGAATCGACATGGTTGTCCAGATGCCCAAGACCCTCTTCCAGGACAAGGACTACCTCGACATGCGCTACTTTTACCGACGAGCATACTACATCGCATATATCGCTTCGAAAATAAAATTCGATCTTGGGGAGGAAGTTGATATCCACTACGAGCTCCTCCACGAAAACCCTCTTCTTCCGATCCTCGTCCTTCGCCTGCCCCGGCAAGAAGCCGGCAAATCTTCCAAGAAACCCGCAAAACACGACGCGCACATCAGACTGATACCCTGCGCTCCTGACGACTTGTTTCCCTGGTCAAAGCTGACCCCGAACTCGGCCAATATCCGAACAGAGATGACAGAGGCAGCCAAGAAGACCGTCATGAGCACTCCTTTCTACAACTCCACTCTCAATGCCGACAGGACTTTTATCCAATACCTTCGAGTCATTACAAATGCGAAAAATGAGTGCGCTGCGTTTGGTGAAGCTTGCATCCTCGGCAGGACATGGCTTCAGCAGCGAGGCTTTGGCAGTGCCATATCTCGAGGCGGCTTTGGGCACTTTGAATGGGCAGCCATGATTGCGCTCCTTTTGAAAATAGGCGGCAGAAACGGCACAGCTGCTCTGTCAACGTCTTTGAGCGCCACCGAGCTCTTCAAGGCTGCTATCCAGTTCCTGTCCACGACAGATTTTACCAAAAAGGCCTTTGCGTTCAAGGCGGCTGCTGACTCAATCAAGGAGACTGGACCCGTCATGTTCGATCCTACGCGACAGCTCAATCTTCTCTTCAAGATGACAGCTGGATCTGCAAACTATCTGCAGATGTGCGCCAAGTCCACCACCGAGCTCCTCGCCGACGAGGCTTCCGACAAATTTGACCCGACATTCATCACAAAGGTAGACGTGCCGCTGCAGGTGTTTGATGCTGTGATTGAGATCAAGAACCCCAACCTTGCCAAGTATACCACTTCGCCTGACCGCCGGAGCGAAATTGCAGACTTTGGCCTCGACGCATATAGAATCCTGCACAAAGCATTTGGCAAACGTGCGCAATTGGTTAGCGTCCAGCCCCCCCCGAGAAAACAGTGGAAGCTTGCCGGTAGCTGCCCGCCTGCCCCGACCACTGTTACTGTTGGCGTCATCTTCGACCTGGTGCACATGAGCAGACAAATGGAGCACGGCCCCTCTGCCGAGGAGCAGAAGGATGCTGCCAGATTCCGTCAGTTCTGGGGCGAGAAGGCTGAGCTGCGTCGCTTCAAAGATGGCAGTATCCTGGAATGCGTTGAATGGACGAGCAAGCTCCCTCTTGATATTTGCCAGGAAATTGCCCAGTACGCTCTGAGCCGCCATTTGAAGATCGCCCAGGAGAACGTGCAGCTTGTCAGCGAAAACCTGGCCAGTGCCATTGATATGTCACATCTCGATAAGTCAGCATTTGACGCCGCGCGACGATCCTTCCAAACATTCGAGCACGACATTCGAACTTTAGACGACCTACCCCTTCAGATTCGTCAGCTCTCGCCCGTCTCCGCACTCGCCCGGTACGCATCCGTCGAGGCGCCGCCGGTCGGCTTCCACAAGGACACGATCGAGCCAATTGACGTCAATCTCTACTTTGAGCAGTCCAGCAAGTGGCCCGAGAACCTGACCGCCATCCAAGAGGCCAAGATTGAGTTCCTCCTCGACATTGACCGCCGACTCACCGGCGCCCATGAACACATCAAAACGTACCTAGGCCGCGAGAACAGAGACATTGGCATCGCCAACCTCGCCTTCCTCGACATCCTCTACGACAGCGGCGCCGCGTTCCGGCTGCGCATCCACTGCGACCTCGAGGAGACGCTCCTTGAGCGGCAGGCCAAGAACAAGGCGCTGGATCCGCGCGCGCGCGCCGATGCCGAGCTCGCCGGCCTGCGCTTCCACTGGCTCTTCAACGTGCTCCCGCTGCACACGCAGACAATCGCGACCTACTGCACGCGCCTGCCCGCGCTCTCCCCGACCATCCGCCTCGTCAAGCGCTGGTTCGCCGCGCACAAGCTCGCCGGCCACGTGCGCGCGGAGCTCGTGGAGCTGCTCACGCTGCATGCCTTTCTGCAGCCGTGGCCGTGGGCCGCGCCGTCGTCCGCCGCAACCGGCTTCCTGCGCACGCTCGCGCTGCTGGCCCGCTGGGACTGGCGCGAGCAGCCGCTGATCCTGGACACCGCCGAGGAGATGACGGCAGCGGAGCGCGGCGCCGTGCAGGCCGCGCTGGACGGCTGGCGCCGGCGCGACCCGTCGATGAACACGACCGTGCTCATCGTGGCGACCGCGTTTGCGCAGGACGGCCTGTCATATACGCAGGACTACGGCCCGGGGAAGCTGGTCGCCGCGCGCATGACGCGCCTCGCCAAGGCCGCGTGCAAGCTCGTCCGCGCGCAGGGCACGAGTCTGGACGTGGACGCGCTCTTTGCGCCCGCGCTGAGCGACTTTGACGTGCTCATCCGGCTCTCGAGCAAGGCGCTTCGCGTCGTCGCACGCGAGACGGGCAGCGACGCCGTCGCCCCGCGCGCCTCGCAGTTTCGTAACCTCGACGGCGTGGCCGGCGGCCGCGCGCCGCTGCCGGTGCGCGCGCGGCCGATTGACGTGCTCGTCGAGGAGCTGCGGCGCGTCTACGAGGATACGCTCGTCTTCTTCCCGGGCGGCCGTGATGGCGTGGACGACGCGACGATTGCGGCGCTGTGGAGTCCGCGCCCGCAGAGGTCCAAGTTCCGCGCCGGCTTGCCGTATAATTTCTGCTCGGTAACTGATCAGAATGATGAGGATGAAGAGGATGTGGTGGAGGTTAATAGGAAGGCGGTCCTGCTGGAGATTGCGCGCATCGGCGGTGCGCTGATCAAGGCGATCGAGGTTGTTGCTGGGGATGAGGAGTGATGCTGTTATTCGAGGAAGAGAGGAGAGGAATCGCATTTGCATGGTAGCGTCATACAGTACATAGGGGATTCTACAAAAAGCTTCATTGCCATGGAGGGAGAGACGTGTATATATCAAATTATAAAAGACGTTGAAAATCATTACCTCTTTTTTTTTAAAAAAAAAAAAAACAATCTAGCATATAAGAATATCCATCATCTTACCACCCACACAAACAGGAAGAAGCAACAAAACCCAGCTTAAAAAAAGAAAGTAACTCAAACTCAAGCTTCAAGTTCTTTTCCCTGTTTTGAGCTGTATTAAAAAAAAAAAAAAAGTGACAAGCAACGCCGTGCCATGGTATAAAAAGAGCACACATATATACATATTGAAAAGAGAGCCAGGCACCCAGACCGCCTTGTTCTTTTCCCCAATACCGAAATACACGACCAAGTCATGAAAACAAGACCCCCAAGAATGAAATGATTCATTAAAGCAAGAGATGACTCGACAGACAACAGACGCTCACTTCTTGTCGCGCTTGTCCGTCTGCTGCGTCGAGTACGAGCAAAACTTGTCCTTGATGGCGACCACCTCGTATGTGCCCTCCTGCGATGCCTTGACAACCTTGGAGTGCTCGTACGAAATGTCGTGTCTCGTCTCGAGGAGCACGCTGCGGTGACCCTTCCTCGCATTGGTGCTGCGCGTAAACGTAAACTCAAACGGCGGCGTGCCCCAAAACTCAAACAAAATGTCCACCTCGCCGCCCTCGTGGATGTCGACGCGCGATTGCTGCCCGCGGCTAATCTGCACGCTCGGCAGCGGGTGGATCGTCTTGGACAGGTTCACCGCCGCGCGACACTCGCTCGCCTTGTCCGAGATGCGCGTGATGATAAAGTCGCCCGGCTTTTCCGCCACGCGCCTGAAGCTCGTCGTCTGCGACTTCGCATTCCACTTGCCGTTGAAGTCGTAGTGGATGTCAAAGGGCGGCGTGCCCGATAGCGTGTACGCGATGCGCTCGCCCACGCAGTAGTCCTGCCGCGACTCGAGCGGGTAGATGGACGGCGCGTCGTAGAGCTGGATCTGGATCGACGGGCCACCAGTCTCGTATTTTTGCTGGCAGCCTCGTGCATCACGCACGCGTCGGATGCGGAGTTGCTGCGAGCCCAGCCGCAGATGCTTTCTAGGAATCTGCATGGCGTATGAGTTGGTGTTGATCGAAGGCACATGGTACGTCTCCGCCGGCGAGCCCGCCTGGTGCTTGATTTCCACCTCGACAAAGAATGGCGCCACGCCAGTCAGCGTAATGGGAATCTTGTCCTCGTGCTCCTGCTCCTCCAGACAGAATTTGAAGGTTTGCCCGGGCTTGGTAAACGTGGCGGCCGGTTTGGCGTTGACACGCTGTTGCACGGTAAGCACCTTGGACTTTTGATCGGCATCGTAGAGATTGTCGGCGAGCCCGTGGAACTTGTAGGTATATTCGCCAGCCTTGCTGGTGTCCATGGAAATGGCCGCCTTGGAGAGGGCAGCGTCGAATTCTCTTCGGCTCATTGCCTTGGATCCTTGAGGAGATCGCTGCTGGACCTCGTATTCGACGTGGTATGGGGGTGAACCTTCAAGTTTAACTTCGAAGCCATCTATGTCTCCTTCGCAAACCTCTTGCTTCACAAATGCATCGCCCGATGCGCTGATGCTGTCTGTTTCAATGATGGAAATTTCTGGACGAGGGAACCACCCTACTTGGAAAGTAGAACCGGCAAGCTCAACTGTGCCAGGGCAGTGGTTGTCTCGGATATCCAAAAGCTCATACACGCCTCGGGATTTTACCATGAGGAACCCGTTGGGGCTATCGATTTTCTTGGTAATTGTCCCAGCGGAATCATTGAGGTTCCTGTAGGAAACAGTCCAGGGGCCATCTCCCTGCAGCCGGAGGGGGAGACGCAGAGGCGTGTCCTCCACAGCCATAATGCTTTGCCTCTGTTCAATCAGGCCAAAAGCGCCGCGAGGTCGCTGACGGCGCACAACAATCTTGATCTGGTCTTGTAGGAAAGATCGGCACCCTCGCAGGTCTTTGACGCTACTCAGTGCAAGAATGTACTCTCCACCCTTCGTAAAGGCAGGCGTCTTGATCGTATACGTCTTGGAGTTGAGATCATTGACGCGCTCTGTTTTGCGTTTGCCATCATGAATAACTTCCCATTCAAGGTTGAACGGCGGCTCCCCAGTAAGGACAACGTCGAGTTCAACATTTGAATCCAGGCAAGTATTGATGGTCTGGGAGCCGTGCGCAATGACGGCGTTGGCGGCGGGTTTGACTTCCTGCTCGAGTATCTTATCCTGGCCGGTGAGGGGAATGTTGCGGTATACACTATCGTCGATTGACTTGAACACATACTTCTGGCGACTAGCCTCCTGGGGGATGAGTTCCAGCTGCGAGCGTAGACCGTCGACCCTATGAGTCCGGGTCTCGACGTGCTGGTCGCTACCAATAATGTCATAGCGAACAATGAATGGCGGCGTGCCAACGAGATCCAGGTTGACCCGCAACCCAATCGAGTTTCCAGCACACTTGTCAGGGATCTCTTCGTAACGAACAGAGAGGTGTGGCTCGAGAGGGTTCAGCAGAAGACAAGAGGAAGGTTCGTCGACCTCGCCTTCGCAGGAGCCACTGGAAATAGATGTCAGAGTGTAGAGACCTGGCGCAGACACGCTCGGCTTGTCTCCCGAGTTTTTAGCCGAGTGGCTGCCGAGAATAATCTTGTCACCGTGATCGCCGTTGTTGGTGAGGGTATCAATAGGGGAAAATTTCCACTGCACTTTGTAGGAAGTGTCTGGGGCGCCTCCCGTCACTTGGAACGAGATGGGAAGCTTGGATTGAGTGCCTTTGGCGACTTTCAAGGCATTTCGCAAGTCACACCCTTGCATCTTCACCTTGGGGCGTTCTTTGACGGCAAACTTCTGAACGAGGCCTCGAGCGCCGGCATGGTCAGGTTCGTCAACGCTTTCAGAGTACTTGACCGTGTTGCCGAATGCATCGTGAACTTCGTCGACAGAGTATTCCCACTCGCCAGAAGTAGCCATGGACTCATTTAGGCCAACAGTGACGCGAGCAGGACGAACCCACGAGATGTCTTCGCCTCCGTCAGGTAGAACATCAGCAGTAGAGCCGAGAAGCGGCGAACTGAAGCCGTCTGGCTGAAGACTCTGGAAGTGAAAGCCATGGTTCTTGCCGTTGATTGTTCGGCTGTAGACGATCTTGAGAGGAGGCGTGCCGATAACCTCGAGAGACAGGTCGGACAAGTCACGGATGCAACGCGGTGAGGAATCGGCAGTCATGATTTTCGCCTGCGGACAGGGCACGACATATGTATCTTTGGCACCGCGCTGAATCTCAAGCTTGTACTCATCCAGGACTTTGCCCAGCCGGTACACACCTGGTCGCCTGACGTTGTAATCCCATTGAAAGCCGACCATGTTAGGGTCGTAGCTTTGCTCTCGGATTTGCTTGGCCACTTTGGCGACATCGCGGTTGGAGACTTTGATTTTTTCTTCCTTGTTCGTGTCAAGGTCGATGCGAATGAGCTCAATTTCGGCCGGGATGGTGGAGTTGAAGTAAATGGGGAGCACGACACCCGTCCTGGACTTGGCAGCGATGCAATACGGGTGTTGCTCGGGATTCAGGACTGCGGAGCCTTCGGGAAGAATATTGATGATTTGTTTGCCCATGATCAAGGAATGGTTGTTGAGAATGCTGGAGACCTTGACGTTTTGCTCGGAGATGGACAGCTCGCGGTCGTAGAGAACTTTGGCGAGGCCGAGGAAGAAGGATTGCCATGGAAGCTGTGAAGGTCAGAAAATACTTGGCTGTAGAGAGATTGAACAGTCCAGCACTTACAGGAATATTAAACATCAACATGTAGTTGATGACGAGGTGCGACATGAAGATGCTGGTGACGAGAAACTGGGAGAGCTCGAGCCACGGTATACGAAGCTCTGGCAGCCCAAATAGAAAGGCAAAGTCGATGAAGATCCATTTGAAGAATAGCAGCCAGGAGCTGTCGCCCTCTTCGACGACCTGGAGCCAGTCATAAAGCTTCCAGGCCCATAGCAGAACGTAGATTGCAAAGGTGTAGAAGCGCTGCTGGGGAGCGTCGAGCAGCGTCAGAGGAATGAGCGGCTGCGCGGGCTGATTCCGGCGGAGGGCCTTTTCGGGGGCCAGCGGGAGCGCGGGTGACTTGTTGAGGCTCGCGGTGGAGGAGACGGAGCCCACGGTGCTCGGCGTTTGGTGCAGGTTGTTGTTGCGTCGCGGAGCCGCGGTGCCGGGGGTCGAGGGGAACCCAGACCGCAATCGAGGAGTCGCGCTCATGGCATTCCGTGGTACAGGGTGAAGCTGCTAGGGAGCATGTATGAGGAGCCGGTGTAGATTCGGCGCGCGGATGAGCGTCGATGCGGGTGGTGGGCGCAGATGTTGTTGTGGTTGATGGAGATGAGGCAGTCGGGTTGGGATAACTTTTTTCACGTCCGTCACGTCGCAAACGCGGTGCTGGAGCTGGTCTGCCTGCCAGACACAAGCGGCAACGGGCAGTGGGACGAGGTAAGTTACAGGGCTCTACAGTGGCACAGTGCCTGTAACGGCTGGGGATCAGTGGCTGTGGCGCTAAACTACAGTGGACGCTCCACTAAAAACTGACTGGACTGTGTTCCACCATGTTGACGCAGCAGACAGGGTGCGAGTATTTCCCAAGTACTGCCAACTGCAACAGGCCCACGTTTCTGAGCTGTGCTAGCACCAAAGAGATGCAAAGGTACCCCCTCTCTACTTTGCCCTCTTCGCGATGGCTTCTATCTAAACAAGCTTATGTATTACTTTATTGTTGTTCTCTACCTACCTATAGTTCCTTCAGCTACGCAGCTTCGAATGAGCCAACACCATTTGATTCAAATGATTCGTTCATTGCGATTTGCCTCTCTACTTAACTTTGTGCCTGTATACCAACACCACGGGCATACTTGAAGACTTGGTGAGTGCCTTGCAGTCAAGCAGGCAGCAAACGCCGGACAACAACATGCCCTCCGCCAGCTGGCATCCATCCTCCCACATGTCACAAGCAGAGCCGCTGCGGCGGCAACTGACTTTTCACCTGCTTTATGCCTCGCCCTCTCATCGCCCTTTTGTTCTCGCCATTGGTTTTCCATCAAAGCCTCAAAACTCCCGCTCTTTACCTCTGCGCTCTTTCCCAATAGACCTCACTTCCACCCCAAGGCATCGCTCTGCCAAGGCGTATAAATCGCGGCTGCTGCCACAAAGACAAGAGCCAACAACATCAGTCCTCATATGCGCCCGCCTCGATCTACCATCATAGCCCTCCTCAACTTCGCAATGCACCTCCGCAGCCGCCGCCTTGCTAACACGCCGCCCGAGCGGGATAGCCCGCCGACCAGCGCTCTTCAGCGTCGCTCGAAACGCCTCGCAAAATCAGACTTCGTGATTACGGTCCGCAACGGGAAGCCTGATGGCAACAACAAGACCGTCTCTCGTACAATGAGCCAGCCGGAATCGGCCGACGGCGAGCAGAGGCGCAACCCGAAACGCAAAGCTGCCGCGCCGCCTCAGAGCCATGTGCTACCCGACAACCTTCTCGAGGAGGCCTTGAAGCCCCTCACGTCTGCGGACATTGAGGAATGGGACGGATGGATTGAACTAGAATCCGAACCTGTGAGTCGAGGAAATCACCGAGAACTGTCGGCCTGTCTTATGCGGCTTTTGTCTAGGCATTCTTCAACATGATTCTGAAAGACCTCGGAGTAAAGGACGTCAAAGTGCAAGAGCTATTCTCTCTTGACCAGGACTCGCTAGATTTTCTACCGTATGCCTGACTCTCATTTTCTCCCAGCATATTCACTCACGCTTTGTAGGAAGCCTGTCTATGGCCTCATATTTCTCTTCCAGTACGCCCCCTTTCTCGACGACGACCATGTCGAAGATGAGAACGGATCAGTGTGGTTTGCGAATCAGGCTCGTTTCACCCACTCAGATATTTACTAAACCACCTCTAACATTCAGCAGACCACTTCCAACGCCTGCGCCACCGTCGCGCTGCTCAATATTGTCATGAACCACACCACCATTGACCTAGGGAGCGAACTCAAAGTCTTCAAGGAAGCCACTGCCGGGATGAGCACTGCGGTGCGAGGCTATGAGCTGGGAAGAAACAAGTTCATTCGGAAGACGCACAATTCCTTTGCGCGTCGCATGGACTGCCTGAATGCGGACCTGTTCCTGGAGAACGAGGCGTCGGACGCAAAGTCACGCAAACGCGGGACAACATCTCGCACAACGTCTCGCAAGAAGAAACCCAAGAAGCGCCGCAGCAACGACTATGGCTACCACTTCATCGCCTATGTTCCGTCGGGAGGGTTTGTCTGGGAGCTCGACGGGCTACGGGGCAAACCTCGAAAGCTTGGTATGCCACTGTTTTACTTTCTGCAGCAGAACCAGGAATTAGTATGCTAACTTTTGAATACAGGCAGCTTCGACGGCGACAGCTGGACAAATCTAGCGAGGCCGCAGATTGAGGCTCGCATGCTGCAGTACGAGGAGAACCAAATCTCGTTCAACCTGCTCGCCCTCTGCCAGAGCCCCCTGCAAGAATACAGGAAATCTGTGCTAAGCGCCCTGACGGCTGTGCATTTCTTAGACTCGCAAGTAACGACGCAGCATGGCGATGCTTACACCACGCTCGTCTCCAATAGCGGCACGCAGCTTGATCCCGACGATCCTCTACTATTAGCCGACTATGGAATAAAGCCAGAAGATGTTGCTGCAGAACTGCCGGCCGAGGTTCTCAAGTCGAGAGTGGACCAAGGAAACCTCAGTGCCAGCGCCGCAGCAAGTCTACGGTGCGAGCTGGTGACGGAAGCGCGCGCTGCGATGGGAGAGTACCGCGGCGAGGCCATGGTCGCCATGGTCGACGAGGAGCGCGTGACGGCGCGAAAGAAGGACTACGGCAGCATGTTGCATAAGTGGATATCAAAATTAGCCGAAAAGGGTGTTTTGGAAGACATCATCAAGATGTCCTGATTCGCGGTAATCTTGGGCGTAGCCGGGGTTTATTGTATTAATGTTTATAAGAGCGTATGTGCTAGCCTATTTCGGATAGTGATAATAGCAACGATATGAACTTGAAGAACTAGGCAAATGTATTTGCCGCAGCTAAACCCGGGTAGCACTCGTCAACGTTGGATATGAAGCAGCACATGTTACGATCGAACCTCTTGAAGTACTTGCCCGCCAACGGAAACATGCCCTCCTCCACCTTGGAGGCATCATCAGTGACTTGCAGGTTTTCAGGCGCGAGAACTTGCTCTTCCAAGTTGAAGGCGTTTCTAAAAACGAAGACGTAGAGTTAGCAATCGATGCAGCTGTGTCTTTTTCGTAACGATCTTGAAGGGGGTGTACTCACATAGTCCTGATGTAGAATCGCCTCCAATGGCTATTAGCGCTGCCCGAGGCCCCGTGAAGGACGCCGGACGATGAGGACGGCACTTCGTAGAAGCCTACGATGGCGCCGAGCCACTGGTAGCGGCGGTGAATAAATATCTGGCCGATACGAAAGGGGGACACGCCCTGCGCGGTGAGCGCGGAGCCCCAACTATTTATGGCGCGGTGCCGGGCTACACTGCGACCGACATCAGCACCGTGGTCTGCACGCCGGCTCTGCGCCGCCCGCAAGTACCACGCCATGATCCACTCATCCTCGGGCCACTCGTGGCGGACGTACGCCAGGAGCTGCAGGTCGCGGTCGAGCCGAAAGGCGACGTTGTGGTCGTTGTGGTCAGGCTCGGGCGGCTCCAGAAGTAGCAGCGCCCAGCGCGCGGCGTAGAGCGCGAGGTGGCGGTTGACGGCGGCATTGCCGCGCAGCAGCTCGCTGGAGAGGAAGACGTCGCTGCGGCGGGAGCCTTCGCCGTGCGCGGCCTCGATGTTGTGCGCGGTGCGCGTGGCGACGGCGGCGACGGTGCCGGAGCCACGCAGGCTGGAAACCGTCATGTCCGCTTGCGCGGCGAGGTGCTCTAGTCGGTCGAGAGGCACCTCGCCAAAAGTGGCGAACGGATCCAGGTACATCTGGTGCTCGTCGGTGCTGGGGCTCCCGTCCAGGTCAACGCCGGGCGGCGCGGTGACGACGACGTGCACGCAAATCGGCGCCAGGAAGCACTCGGCGCGCAGGCCAACCCGCGCCGCGATGCAGCAGTAGATGGCGCATGAGATGATGGGTATCGACTCGTGCTTGGCGCCACGCAACGCCTGGCCGATGAAACAGTTCCGCAGGTTGCGGTAGTCGAGCCGTTGGTCGTCCAGCCCGACGAGGTTAACAGTGCGTATCCAATGGTTGAGTTGCAAGGCTCGTTGCCTCGTGCTCGTTTCTCTCCACTGGGGTTGTGTTCTCATAAAAGCATTTGTATATGTATCCAGAAGCCGACCTATCTACAATGGTGGGAAGGGGTCAGTGCTGGTTGACGTGATTCTCGGGTTTGAAACTGACCTCATCGAGATCACCGCGTTGATCGTGCAAGACAAAAAGATCGAAAGCGGCCAGCGACTTTTCTAGGGAGGATTGTATATTAAGGGGGTATGTTGGGTCCGAATTATGTACTTGAAACCATTGTTTGATCGCAATGCTCCGATGTATGCTGCCGAGAATTGTTTCGGCGTAGTATCTGGGGATGTGTCAGTAGACTCGTGGGAAATGTAGTAGTATCAAGCCTGCCTTTCTGCCAGCACATTTGGGTCATCGTTAGGAGTGCGGTATTTGCGAATGAGAAAGTCCTTGGCATCGTAACCGTGCTCACATATCTGCCACATGTGGGCGAAGCGATCTACCTGGGTGGTGACGATGCGATCAAAGATGGGGTCCATTGATGCATTTTGCCTTTGGCGTTTGAGAAACAAGGCTTTCCAATTTGTAGCAGGCGCATTTCTTTGTAAAAGTGTCTCTAATGCGTGTTCCGGCCGCCAATATTGGAAAGTCGCCAAGCAGTGGTATCTCCACAGCAGAGGCTGGTTTGCCAGGCGATGCAGTCTGCGCGAGAGAGTCTGCAGGGCGGCCAAATTGTCCAGTGGTGGTACATATCGCAAGGCTTGTTCTATAATGTCGTCTGGAAGCACGTTCAAGGACACATGATCTGTATGTCGATGACTGCTGTGCTCCTCCATCTTGGACGATGACACGAGACAGGGAGATGCACGACCAATACCCCAACAAGCACGGAGTGGGGGAACCTGGTACACATGTATGTTGGAGTGCAACCGTCGTCACCGCCAGACGTCACGCGCATCAGCTTCCTGAATCGTTGTTTGAAGAGTCTCGTAACTTCATGCGCTTAAGATGGACGGCGGTGCTAGACTGGGTGTGAGAATTGCTGATTTTGTATCCCGCAATCGGCCCAGCATGCGCTTGAACAAAGTGGTGCTATCATCAAAGAATAATGCGTTAAGAGTGGCTCTCCCTTCTTAACTACTGGAGAAGAGAGCTTCCAGAATTAAGGTGGGTACTTGGCTCTGGCGGGCAAATTCATTGGCTGACATTGGCAGCTGTGCGCTAGTCCCAAAATAGGCACTAAGTAAACAACACAAACGCGTACCTTAACCAGCCAAGGAATTACCGATATCCTCAATACTGAACTTCTATTTGCATCTGCTTGCGATGCAGTACTCTCGATTTGTTTGAGCGATTGTTTTCCATCTCATCTTGTTTATTTATGTCACTGATTCCGCCACGTCTCATATTTCTATCCGCTCTCGCCCCAAACACCGTCCCAGCAACCCCTCATTCGATTGTGCTTCGATTCCAGACTTAACGTCACCATGGTGCAAGGTGGTTTTGGCGGTGTCCTCGACACCCCAAGGACCAACCTTGGGGATGCTACGTATCTCAGTCGAGGGCCAGATTTTGCCGACATCTCACAGGAAGCTTCGTTCCACTCGCCGCAAAAAGATAGTGGCAACATCCTACAGCAGCTTCGCAATGGACGCTCCAACGGCAACGGCGTCAGCATCAGAACACCCCGCCGCGATCCCCTCACAGACCGAAACAACCTGCCGCCCAGCATAGGTGGCGCCGAATTCACGCCCCTGCTCAAGTCGGCCACGAGAAACAGCGTTCGCCAGCGCGGGAAGGAGAACGGCGCCGTGAACTTGACGCCCAACTTGAGCCGCATCGACGAAAACGACTTGACGCCAGTACCACGAATGGACGCTTCTATGTACTCGTCGTCACGAAATCAATCATACCTCGACCACACAATCCCACAGATCGACAGTAGTAGTGTTACTTCGACCCCTCTTGCGGCTGCGACAAGGCGTGGTGCGGACAAGGGCCCTCTGCAAGACGGGAATCAACTTTCTCTCCGAGAACAAGAAAATGTCATCGACAAGATCGAAAAGGAAAACTTTGGGCTAAAGCTCAAGATTCATTTCCTAGAGGAGGCCCTTCGTAAGGCCGGCCCTGGGTTTCACGAAGCGGCCCTAAAAGAAAATACCGAATTGAAAGTGGACAAGGTCACAATGCAAAGGGAGGTCCATCGCTTCAAAAAGTCCCTTGTCACGGCGGAGCGGGAACTAGAAACATGTCGGCACCAAATCCTCGAGCTACAGAGCAGAGCGTCGCAAAGTCAGCCAGATAGTGGGCTCCGCGCCGAAATGCAATTATTGCAGCGACAACTCGATGACAAGGAGGAAGATGTCCGCGACTTGCGGCGCCAAATTGCCGCCGGTCAGGGCAACCAAGAGGAGCTAGAGAAGCTCCAAGATAGCATTGAGGATCTGGAGGCAGATCTTCGAGATAAAGATCGGCAGCTAACAGAGCGAGAAGACGAAGCCGAAGATCTGAAAGACAAGATCGAGGACGCGGAAGCAAGAGCAAGGGAGGCAGAGAAGAGGGCGCGGGAAGCCGAGGATCACGGGCAGGACAGTGGCCAGCTTGATGAAGCCAAAGAAACGATTCAGGATCTGGAACAGAGCATTCGCCGTCTAGAGGAGCAGGTCGACGACCTCAACGAGAAACTCGAGGCTGCTGCGACTGACAAAGATCGAGCCGAACGAGACTTGGAGGAACTCCAAGAAGAAATGGCCAACAAATCTATCGTCTCGAAAGGCCTCTCTCGACAGATAGACGAGAGAGTCACCCGACTACAAGGCGAACTCGAAACGGCCGGTGAAGACTACGCTACACTGGAAAAGGAGTACACAGCGGCAAATGGGGAAATCGATGAGCTCAAAGCCAAGGTGGATGAGCTCGAACATGAGCGGGCAAACATGCGACAAGAAAACCCAGAAACAGAAGCCAGGATTCAGGAGCTTGAAGCGGAGCTGCAAGCCCAGATAGACGAAAAGGACTTGATCCAAACGCGACACGACACCCTAAGCGCAGAATCAACAGCACTGCAAAGAAACGTCCAGCGTCTGCAAATGCAAGTGGGGGAGCTTGAGGGCAGCGTCGCCAAGGAGAGAGATTATGCTGTCGAAATTGAAAAGGACCTGCGCAGCCAGTACCATGATGAGCTTGAGCGTCTGAATGACGACATTTCAGACCTGCAGGCTGAGATACACGAAAAGGACAACATTTATGACAACGACAGCGAGAAGTGGGAGACGGAGAAGCAGACCTTGGAAGCAGAGCGCAATCGTGCTGAGGAAAAGGTTGCAGGGCTTCAACGGACAATAGACCGCATGCGCGAAGCCGAAGGATCTCTATCAGACAGGGGTTCCAGGCTCCAGGATGGTCTCAAGATGGAGGAAGAACGCCATCGAGGCGAGGAGGCCCTCATGACAAGGCAGATAGACGACCTACAGGATGCACTGGAGACTCGGCAGAACATGTTGACTGAGCTCCGAAGTGAGCTCTCAAAAGTGCGGGATGATCTGAGGCAGGCGCAAGTTGACTACCATACTCAAGGAAACAAAGTGATTTCACTAGAGGATCAGCTTGAGGCGCTACGCAGCAGATCAACCGCCGTAAGCACACCAGCTCGTCGTGAGGGCGAAGCTTTGAAGCGCGAGTGTGAGAGTCTGCGTGAGCAGCTACGCACATTGCGCTTGAGCACCGAAGCAACTCGCGGCGCGTCAGAAAGCACCCCAATGCGCGGCTCACAAACACCGACTCGTCTCAAATGGCAGCTCACAGACGCGAGCACCAAGCTTGACAAGGTGTCCTCTGAAAAAAAGTCCCTGGAAGACAGCTTGGCCACGATCCAGTCTGAGCTTCGCAATACTCAAAATTCGCTGGCTGAGGTCAAAGCTGAGCGTGATGAGCTGGATAGCCAGCTGCGCCGCGCAAAGCTTCATGACAACGACACACTACGCGTGGATCAAGAGCGTCTTGATCTACGGACTGCCAAGCTGAAGCTCGACGGTGAAGTCCGCCGCCTGCGCGACGAAAACAAGGCCCTTGCAGAGCAGCGCCAGTCTGTGGAAAAGTCGCTTGAGGGCGAGATCGAAAAGGCCGCTGCTGAAGAGGAGCGACTAAATCAGGAAATCATGCAGCTTCAGGCCAAGTTGCGACAGGCTGCCTCGGCCGAGACCGCAGACAACTCTACGACCCGCCGCATGATCCGCGATCTGGAACGCCGTGCTGAAGATTATCAAGCACAGTTGGCCTCGGCGCAGGCGCTCCTGGACGGCGATGGCAGCAGCGAAGTGTCCATAATACGGCGCGACCTGACCAGCGCCCGTCAAAAGGAAGTCGAGTTCCTGCAACGCGAGGCGGCGAGCAAAGATGTCATCAAGGGCCTGCGGCGCGAGGTGACGGATTTAGAGAGCAAGCTCCACGACCAACAAGTCTCTCGCATGGTGAACTCGCCCAATAGCAGCCAGATGGCCAACGCAACTTACGGCGGATCGCAGGTGTTGGCAGAGGAGCTACAGCAGCAGCTCGATGACGCCGAGGACCAGCGCGTGGTGCTGGAGGAGTTCTTGGAGGAGGCGCGACAACAAGCCGAAGAGACAGCCGCCGAGCACGCGCAGTCGCTGCAACGGCTGCAGCACCAGCTCGACAAGGCGATCCGCGACCGTGACGCGGCTGTCACCGCCGCCGCCGCTGCATCCCCGTCTTCCAAGAACAAGGACGACCGCAGCAGAAGTAAAGAGGCGCGAGACCTGCGCAGGACGCAGGCCGAGATTGACAACCTGGAGTACGACGTGCGGCAGCAGCAAGCGATCATAGAAGGCCTGGTAGGGTCGGAGGTGGCGTTGCGGCGCAAGCTAGAGCGCACGCGCAGCGAGCGTGCCGCGTACCGGGTCAGCGCGGAGAAGCTGGGGCGGGACGTGGCGGCGCTGCGGCGCGGCACGGGCCTGGTCGAGGCCGAGACGGCGCTCGAGACGGTGGTGCGCGCGGCCGACTGCGCCACCGAACGCCACGGCAAGGAGCTCCGCGGCCTGACGACACAGATGGCCTGGATGCAGGCCCGGTGGGAGCGCGAGGCGAAGCTGCGCACCGACGCCGCATTTGCGAAGCAGTTCCTACAGCTACAGCTAGACATTGCCACTGCCTGGTACGTACTCCTCTCCGCCTCTTACAACGTGACATTGCTAACATGCCGGAAAACAGCAACAAGGCGCAGCTCCGCGAACTCGAGCACATTCGCACAAAGATTCTGCACTCGCGCAAGCCTCTCCTCCTATCCAGCACGTCATCAAGCGACGAGGCAAACAGAAAGCCGACGCTGCGGACGTTTCTCGTCGCCGCGCGCTTCATCGCGAGGATGCGCATCGCCGCGCGGCAATGGGCCGCGCAGGAGGACGTACGCAAAAAGTTGGTGGCGGCCGCCGAGGAGACGCGTAAGGCCAAGCGCGCAAGGGGCCTGCGGGTCGTGCGCGTGGACGACGAGGATGGCGCGGCTGCGTAGAATGAGAGTTTCTCGGTTGGTTTTGGACAGGGGCAGGGGACTTGGGGTTTCTGGAAGAAGAGCATTGCCTTGGGTCACAATTCATGACAACATGGAACAGCAACTGGTATATGGCGTTTTGTTTCCTTTATTTTGAAATATGCCTCGTTGGGTACAGGGACGCCTTTTGTGTATGGCTGGACATTTCTACGGCCGGGGCGTTTTGATTCCTTCTTTTTTTTTTCATTAAGCACGCGTATATACAGGCCAAGATGTGGTTGTCATCTCTCCTCGCATACTTTTTTATATGTCCCTCCTCCTTCCTGATACTTTCCTGCATGTCTCCTCGTTACATCATGTAAGATGCAGAGTACTGTTTCAAATACCATGTATTAATCATGAAAACTTGTATGTCCTTTTCTCCCTGTGCCGGTTTTCACAAATATTTCTGTCCAACAATGCTCTCTCATCACCGTCTGTCCGACTCTCTTCCCCTCGGCCTCTTGATTCCCTCTCTCTGTCTCTCTGCCCGACTGTCAACCCCCTCAACGCTTTAAACAAAAGAGCAAAACAAAGAAAAACACAGCCTGAAAATGATAGTCCCAAGGTATATCGATAAATGAACTGCCATATTTGAATACCCCCAAGAAAAGTTATCCAACTGTACGACCGCAAAGAAAGATGCAAATGGGCAAAAAAAAAAGAGGGCTCGCGCTCAACATTGCGCCTCCTGCCCGGTTACAACACAAACAAGAAAGGCTCCTGGCCGTATTCCTGGTTGTTTACATGACGAATAAGAGGTCGGTGTCTGGGACACGCTGGTCAGTACTATCAGACACAGCAGGGAGGGGCTAGGTTGGCGTACTTAGAGGGTGGCTGCAGGACAGCTGGGGCTTCTGCGTGTATCGCGTGGCCAGTTCGTCGCGGAGGCTGTTGAGAAGCTGGACGTAGCTCTGTTGCGGGTTCTTTTTGAGCGAGGTGATAAAGGCCCAAGACATGGCGCCGGTGGCCTGAAGGCCAATGCTAGCATCGGCACTAGGAAACTGTTAGTCGCATATTTACTAGCCATATTCATTTTCACATACGAGGTTTGGTCGTCCTTGCTGCCGGACCACATGACAACATCGGCGGGAGAAGTCTTGGTGGCGAGGGCACGGCTGTGAGCCTCCTCGCCGCTGGTGGCCTTCTTGAACAGGCTGACAATCTGGCTGCCCATGCCGCCGAGATCACCCTGGCTGTAGGAGGAAATAACACCGAGCAGGCCCTGGCCAGCCTCCTTTGCCAGGTTGGGCTCCTTGAGGATGCCCTGGGTCGAGTAAATGTACGGCAAATCCAGCGCCGTACCGGAGTGGCAGGAGTCGAAAATGGCCGTCAATCGTACCCCAGCGCAAAGAGGCTGGACCATTATTCGGTGCATTTCATCGTCGGTAATGTGTCCGTGCTGGCGGAAATCCACGGGGTAAATGACTTCGTCGTAGCCATCTGGCTCATCGCCGTCCAGATCTTTAGTTTGACCACCGTGACCTGCATACGTTAGCAACTGCGGGCCTCCATAGTTGAGCTAGCTGGTGGTCATACCAGAGTAGTGGAAGAAGAGGGAGTCGTTGGGGCGTGCATCCTTGACAAGCCAGTGCATGGCTCGCAGGATGTTTTGCTTGGTGGGCTGGCTCATGGGGTTCTGCTGGTCATCGGTCAAAATGACCATGTCTTCGCGTCTGTAACCAAAGTGCTCGGCGAGATAGGACGTCATGTTGCGCACGTCGTTAATGCAGCCGCGCAGCTGACCGCGTTGGCCAAAGTAGTTGATTCCGATGAGAAGGGCCTTGCGGCGGCCGGTGCATTGGGAGTACTTGAATGAATAGCTCTGGGGCGCGCCGCTTCCAAAGTGCTGGGGAGTGCTCGGGGGAGGCTGGACCATATCCTGGCGGCCTGACTGGTGGCCATGTTGGTGCTGGGGAGACGGCGCGGCGCCTATCGACACGTTAGCTCGAATCGCGGGAAGACAGAGCTCAGGATCGGGGGCTCACCAGGACGGCCACCATATGGTGACTGAGGGGGGATTTGCTGCTGATACTGATGCGGGCTGTTGCCGTGCGGCTGCGGGGTTTGTGTCAGTACTTGCAGAGTCGGGCATGGCGAGACCGCATGCAATTCAATGGGGAATCTGGGGAGTCTCGTACGGGGTAAGCGTATTGTTGCTGCTGCATCTGTCCCTGCTGGTAGTAGACGTGTTGCGGTGACGGGTGACCCTGGTTCGGGTACGGCTGAGGTGAGTGTTGAGGTGGACTAAACGGCGCGACAAGGTAGCGCAATTGCAAGTCAGCCAATCGAGTCGGCATGAGGCGCGTAATGGCCGCAAAACCAGAGGAGGCGGTGGAAGCATACCCGTATGCCTGGTAAGGCTGCTGCTGCTGCTGCATAGGCGGAGGAGGGCCGTACTGGGGGCGGCCATGGCCTTGATAGCTGGACATGGCTGGGGTTGCGTGAGCGCGGGCGCGGGCGCGGGCGCGGGCGCGAGGGCAAGGGAATCGGCGCGAGGAAAGTGAAGTTGGCGAAGTTGGCGGGTTGCAGAGTTGGATGGAGAAAATAAGATGGCGTCAAGAGGAGGCGACGGCGGCGGCGACGACGACAACGACAAACGACGGCGTCGGCAACGTCGATCGACGTTGGCAAACGGTTGAGGATTAGGCCGAACGACTCACGAGGCACTCACTGATCGAGGGGCGGGTAAGGGAAAAAACGGTGAGACGGCAGGTCGGCATGAAGCTCTTTAATATGAGGAAAGGCTGAAGAAGTGACCAGGGCTGGGGTTGGTTGGGTCAGGATGAGGGAGAGAGCGAGGTTTTGTTTGGCGGAGTGGGATGTTTGGAGCTGGAGGGGCGGCGCCGGGGATGGCGGGAGCAGTAGTGCTGGTGCTGGTGCTGGTGCTGGTGCTGGTGCGGTGGTGGTGCAGCGGCAGCAGGTGCGGTTTAGAAGGTATATTAGTAGGCTCACTGGTTTTTTGCTGGTCGAGGATTTGCAGAGGTGGAGGAAACAGGTGGGTTGTGGTGACTAGTAATCACTGCCAAAGTAGGCAATTTCTCAAGTACCTGATTAGCAAGGCCGGTTAGCGACGAGCACCGAGGCGGAAGAGATGAATAGATGAGCTGAGAAGAGTCAGGGAAGTCCCCGGTAGGCAGATCCCTTGCAACCAGACAACCAGACAACCGGATAGGTTAAATAGGTACAGCACCTGGAAGATTGGAGAATGCCAACGGTCCGGGTACCAGGTTCGCAGAATGGTACTACCCTTATAGAGGGAGCCAATGCGCGTTAGCAGGTACACTGGTGCGTGTGGCCGACAAGACGGATGGGGCAATGAACGCCATTCCACTAAACTTACTAACAACAGGGAACCTTGTAACTACCTGTTAACAATGACCACTGGGGCAGTTCGACGGCACCGGAAGCCCAAGTACCGACTCAACGAACCGGTTGGCTGGAAGGCTTCAGTAAACGGAAATGCCTGATCCCCTGTAACAGCCTTCTCCTGTTTGCGGCTTGATCTGGGTTGTGCGTGCCCTTGGCGGACCAGGGACTCGGGTTTCGGCCGGGCCAATCAGGAGGGTTCGTGACACTGTTCGGGGAACGCAGGAACTATGCTTCAATACCAAGAAACAACAAAAAGGTAGGGACCCCAAAATGACAATCACAGCGCCCTGTTGCGGATGGATCTGCATAGATTCGTGCGGTTAGCGTTCGAGGGGTTCAGCCGACATTGTCAAGGAACAACAAAGCAAACGGGTGACCTTGGGCGAGTTGGTTCTGGTGTGTGGCTGTGTGTGGCTGTGGGGGAGGCTCCAGTTTGGCAACGGCCGGCTTCCTTGGTCCGGCCAGCCTAGCCAGGTAGCTTCCTCTGGGAAAAAAAGCATGGCAACGCTCAGCTCGCCGCGACACAGAGGGTGCTAAAAATGACGAAAGTGGTGCCTTTGCCCGTTGGTACCTTTGGTAGCTTGGGGGAAACGCCGAATGCCGCGCCGCTGCCGCCGACTTGAGTGTTTGAGAGGCTGGTGAAGCTGGTGGGGACCGTTTGTGCTGCATTGTGTATTGTGGGCGTTGTATTTGGAGATGTGTGGAATAAATGTGTGTTACTTACCAGTTTGCTTCTCTTATTTCGTCAATAAGAATTCCTCTCGATCGTTTCTGGAAATGCAGACCATCATCTTTTGAAAGGAATTCCGCCACCAGTACCCCAGTCAACGGCTCATCTATCTATATATACTCTTCGGCGAGGCCGGCTCGGGTCTTATATCTGCCCGCAGGTAACAATTCAACTGCAGTCATCCTCCATTCTTGCATCATACTACCTGTTGATAATGCAGGAGCAGCTACATCACCACCTACTAATAAGCGCCCATCACTGCCAGCTTTACCCACTAAAAAAAACATTTGCTGGCAGCACACCAACCGCCACGGAGACACAATCAAAGTACCACCGAGCGCTGCGAACGAAAATCACAATATCCAGTGCGAGACGACGGGAATGAGCCTGGTCATATTCCCATAGACGCGCATTGGCAATCCGTCCTATAGACGTCGAGAACCCAATCACCCATCGAGACGGAGCTCATCGCAATAGTGAGAGTGGTACAGATTAGTGGTGCAGAGTTGATCCTCTGGCATCAGCCTCCCAGACAGCTAGCTAGCTAGGCCAAATCAACTGTAGCATTCGTGCCTTTTGACGACCATGGTTACATCATTCTGCTTTTTTGCCTTTTTTTTCTTCCTCGGCCTGTCCCTCGTCTTTCTTCTTTGCGCACTGCCAGCGCACATACAATGGTCCACTACCATACCTTGATGTAGCCCCCACCGCAGTGCATCTGCCGGATCTCCCGATGAAAGCAGTCGCATGGGTCAACCACTCCAGCGTAACCTACCAATGCTGTGTGAGTAGCACAGTAGGTATTTCATCATCGATGAGTGGTCCAGCTGCAAGAGAGAGAAGAACGGGCTGAGCGATGCAGCATGTGCCGCCTGGCCGCAGAATTGCCCAAACTGGCCTCCGTTTTTCCCGGCCCTGTCTCTGCCTATCCTGTTGCCTGTGTCGTCCCTCCAGACCATGGTAGGAGACAACTTCATGCATGCTAATTGCTTGCCGCTGTTCTAAATCGTCACACGACAGGGATCGCTAGGCGGCGAACTTGACCACAACTACCTACAGCAGCCAAATGCATATCCATGCAACCACCTGGCCCAACGCCCGTTTCCTCGATAGAGTTTGGATGGCACCACCCCTGGCGACTTGTGCAGGTGCCAACTACTGGCCCTGCCTGTCATCTGTCATGAGGAGCGCACCGTCAGCCTTGACAAGATTGGTCAAGTAACTGCATTGCAAGCATGCAACACAAGTAAACATGCGAGGCAACCTGACGAAGATTGGCCTAGCGTATGGTGTTTCTCGATCTTGGCGGTGGCTATCTCCGAGTGGCTAGGCAGAGTAGTAGTTCAGTAGGGCAGTTGTATGTAGGTAGCTTCAGGCGGCAAGTTTCTTGAGCCTCGCTTCAACGTCACTGCCTTGGTCAACGCCCTCATCCATGCCGAGCTCAACGGTCGCGTCCATCATAGGCGAAGAAAAGAACCTCCGATTCCGAGAGGCCTCTCGAAATGACAGTTGGCCGTTTTTTTCTTCCCCATATTTTCCATATTCAGACAATGCGCCGAACAAGCCCTGTGCTCCGTCGCGACAGGTACATTAACGTTAGAGTTTTTTGCTTGTTCCCCGTCAAGAAGGCTGAGCAGGCGCCGTGCCTTCGGCCGCCCCGGAGCCATGCACGCTGAAATGCAGCCACTTTTGACGCCGGCTTTTGGTTTGGTGCGGAAGAGGTACAGCCGAGGAGTGCCTAGGCGTGGTCTTCGTCTCTGTAACGTTGGGTCGTTGTTCTATCAGGTCTCCCTTTCTCTTGTCGGCTTTTGCTTGCTTGGTCGACTGCCCTGCCGTTCTCTTGTCGCATCGCATCCATCTCGGCCAGGACACGCCGTGATAGCTAGTTTTTATGCTGTCGTCCAAGCAAGACCCTGCCTATCACCTTCGACCCTTCGTCATCCCACATTGGCCATCAAAGGCCACCACCCGCAGATCCAGAGTCCATCGCGAAAAGCCACTCCGCGCTTAACTTCCACCACGCCTGAGTCAAGTCTTTGCCCATCTGGTTCCTCTTTGGCCCCATGGCCCAGCTGAGCAGGGATCGAACCAGTCTGTTTTTTGGCGCTAATATTAGCACCTCGCTCTGCTTGTCTTTTGTGAGATGTCATTCGTCATTGTACGTTGTGCTTTTTACGTCTGCTTCCCTCTTTTGGCACATGGGCATTAGATCCCGTGTCGCAGATTGCTTTTTTTTGGTCGTTTCTTGTTTGCCACCAGCACCACATTAGATGAATATGCATGCCACTGCAGTTTGGCGTCGTATCCTCGGTCCGCCGCCACGCTTTCCTTCCCTGTCTCTCTCTCTCTCTCTACCTGCTCCAATCAGCCTTGCAGCTTGCAGCGAATCACCGGCCTGGCCGTAGCAAATCGCATGGTCGACTTTGTACGAGGCATGCACGAGGCTTGTTTCGTGAATGATTTGCCACTGGCGATTATCGATTTGCGAGACAACGGAGAGACGTGACACAATCATCCAGTCAAAAGCCAAACGCGTCACGGAAAACAGAGGCCTTTGAAGCTAACAGTGTCCGGAAGGCTTTGCCGTCGTGTTATTCTGCGCACTGGCCGTCCTCGTTGGCTTAAGATCACGATCGACGATTGAGAGCCAGCATAGTTCCAGAGCAATCTTGTTTCCCCGTTATTGCCGTCACCGTAATGCCGTTTGACGCCACCTGGCGTTGGTTGCTTCGATTTCCTCTCTAGCACGTAAAGTGATTGGACGGCGTCTACTTCTCTCTGCCGCTTCGTCTTCGTTTGTCGTGCATTCGCTGGCGTTTGAAGCAGGCGTTCTGTGTCTGCCAGCATGGCTTCAGGCATCTGAAGCGTCTAGAATTCGTCGGATGTAGTCGCCACCGGTATAATTGCGCGGTAGGACAACTACCATGTCTGTATTGAATATCCGTTTGTATTCGCCGAGATAGTATTTTTTTGTTTCCCTTTCGTGAACGATTGCGTGCATGAACATGAACTGATTGGCAGGTGCAGCGTGTTTGCCTGCCATGCAGCAGGCCGTAGCGGGGCAAAAGGCTCACCGAGGACAAGCTGCATCTGACAACTGCGGCTGGAATCTGCCTCACATCCAACGTGTTTAGAGATCCGTCAACCATCTCGAATCAGGCTTTTAACTTGTTTCTCATCCCATGCGCTGCTCTTTGTAATTTCATCGTCTGTCCTTTTCATCAAACACGATCCAGTTGGCGCACATCAGTTGACTGTGAGATTCTGCTTCTGTTCTCCCTTCCTCCACTCGCTTCAGTAGGTAGATGAGAGTCATCTCACATCCGGCATCCCCCAAGGCCCGTTTGAAGTGCCACATCTACTCTTTCATAATATCCACATAATGTCCATGTCTTTGTCCCAAGACTCTGTGGTGGAAATAGAGTTCGGGTCAGTCGAAGCGACGGACGAGAATTTGCAAGAGCTCTGGGACCTGACGCATTCGCACTCGCGTTTGCAGAAGGCTGGGTATGTGCTCTGGCAGCTTGGACCATCCGACCTTGACAAAAAGAAGCGATGCGGGCGTTGCTCCAAAGGTAAGTCACTGTTAAATAAGAAATCCGCCCGCACCACACAACTTTCTGATGCTGCCACGTCGACGAGCCAGTCATCCGCAAAGGCCACGAACGGGCGAAATCGAGGGCGCAGAGCGTTAAGCTCGCTCCGACCCTTGCTCAGCTCATTGCAGCCGGTGACTACCCGCGCCCGAGCCCAGAACTGGAACAGACGAACCTGTCGACACACGCTAGGTCCGTGTCGTTGCAGGTCGGTGCCGGCGCTACCGACATCTCCGGCATGATGCAAAACGTGCAGCTAGACAACAAGGACGGCAAAGATGGCAAGAATGGCAAGGGCAAGGAGACCGGGCCGCCGATGAACTGCAAATATCACCCGGGCCGCATTCAGTCCAGGGCAAGTCACCCACATCACCCCTATCCCTCTCACCCTCATATCACATCCGGGCTAACATGAAAGCGTACTTTAGTTCTGGACCTGTTGCGGCGGCTTCGTATCCGATCTGGGGTGCGCCGCTGAGCAGTTCCACGCCACGCGCGTGTACCGCCGGGGCGAGCTCGAGGGCAACTGGGAGTACTTTTCCACCCCCGGTGCCGCTCCCGACACCCCGACAGAGCACCGAGCAGCTGTTGTGTTTGACTGCGAGATGGGCACGGCCTCTTCAGGCGAGTCGGAGCTAATCCGCGTGTCGGCCGTTGACTTCTTCACGCGGGAGGTGCTCGTCGACAGCCTTGTGTGGCCCGACGTGCGCATGGCGCACTTCAACACGCGATACTCGGGCGTGACACGCCAGAGCATGGAAGTCGCGCGCCGCGCCCGCCGTACCCTCGCCGGCCGTGCCGGTGCCCGCGCCGCCCTCTGGCGCTTCGTGGGACCCCGCACTGTCCTCGTCGGCCACTCGGCCAACTCGGATCTCAACTCCCTCCGCTGGATCCACCCCGTCGTCATCGACACCTTGCTACTCGAGATGCGCATCCAGCCCCAGCCGCGCGAGGACCAGCAGTTGCAGCAGCAACAGCAGCGGCGGCTGCAGAGCAAGGCAGACGGCGACGAAGATGGCCAGCAAACCCCGGTAGTGGTCGAGGTGGTGCAGGAGACGGTCAGCAATGAAGACAAGCAGCACAAGTACCCGGGTCTCTCGCTGAAGGCGCTCGCAGCGGAGCGCCTCAAGCGCACAATTCAGATTAAGAGCCAGGGCCACGACAGCCTCGAGGACGCGCTGGCGACACGGGATCTGCTGCTGTGGCACATGCTGCACAAGCCCGAGCCTCCCATCGTTTATTGAGGGGGACTGACATGGATGTATTATGACCGTACATCACATCTTGCCCTTGCTGTCTGTGTGGAAAGATAAGGGGAAGGCGGATGTCACAAGGGTGCTCCATGAGTATGAATGCACGAATAGTTTTGATGAGAAATGTCCCCTTTTTGCATTTTTCCTCGCAAGTTCCTTTTTCCTCTTTACATTTCTACGACCAGTTTCATGGTTTGTATTTCAATGAGAAATGATAATTGCTTCTTATTTTGCACTTTTACGAAAGCCAATGCTGTGACTTTTGAATTTGGCATTCGAAACAGAAAGAATGTCATTTCTTCTGCTGCAATTTCTTTTTAACGTGGTTTTCAAAAACCAGCTACAATAATACAAAGAGACAATCGAATCGATAGCGAATGTATGTATTCTTTCAATCACGCTGGAGCCTAAGCTTGATTGGCTGCTTTAATAACCAGAAGAATGTGTATGCTTCTCATCGCTTGTCCAAGAAACACGGATATACATTTGAATGCTTCCCCCTCTAAACCCCCAAAGAAGAAAAGAATGAATGAATGAGTGAATGTTGAAAATAATGTGTGTAGTGAGTGTTGCGTGCCCCGTGTATATACTGCTGAATGTCGTATTGAAGAATGGCCAAGCTCAGATTCCATCTACACCCACTGAGCGAAGTCGCTCGAATGTAAACGCCATCGTGCTGTCAAATGCCATGTTCAGGCCGCGCTGGTGTCGGCTCGCATCTGGTAGGCCATGACGCTCCAGACAAGTTGCATCGCCTTGATTCTGTCTTTCGTATCGAAAAAGTCATACCACGGCGTGCGCCAAGCCTGCACCGTGCCCCAGTCGCGGCGAGTCGGATCTGGCTCGGGCGAACCGTCAAGCACTTCGAGGAGACGCAGAGGCACGCGGACGCGAAGGATAGAAACGTGGTGGAACAGGCTGCTGACGAGGAATATGTCATCATAGTTTGCACTGGCTTGCTTTCCTATGGATGTGTACTTGACTTTGGGGTCCCAGGTCCGAGGAGGGGGCCGCACCATGCGGTAGTTATCGTAAAGCCTCCTTCGCAACTTCTTGGTGGGCGGCGCACGCGGTGGGGAATCTTGTCCAGAGCTTGGATCTGGCGTCACGTCCTTGTCTCCGGTAATGTCATCCTTTTGTATTTCGCAGCCAATGGGGCCGCCCGGGGCACCACCCCAGCGCGGCTTACATGTCCACCACGCGCCTAAACCAAACCGTTCTTCCCGCTTGCCTTGGCGAGCGCGGTGCTGGGCAGTTATGAGAACGGAGATGATTTCCCTTGCAAGGTCCCAGGACTGCGCAGTCTCGGGATCTGGACTCATGAAATTGGTCTCTTGGCGGCAACTGATGGCAGCGACGGGGCCGTACACGAAACCGGCGCGTGATGCTTCGCGTGTCTGTGGATTCTGAAAGACAAACTGGCAGCGAGATGGGCAGTAAGTCTTGCGCGGCGACGCCGAGCTGCTGTGCGGTGTTCGAAGATGCAAGCGAGGCTCTGTTCTTGAAGGGGTAGCGGTACATCCAAAGTCATAGGCGACCATCTTGACAAAGGTAGCTACAAGCGCATGGCGTATCTCGGCGGGCATTTGGTGGCCGGCGCGGGTGCGCTCAGAGGCCGAGTCGGCCGCAGGGATAGCAGTCTGCGAGGGCGACTTAGGGGGCCCGGCGGCAGTATCAAGAGATATAAGTTCTGGCGACGACGGGGGACCGGCCGATCGAGTTGTGTCATCCCAATATACCGTCATTTGTTGAAGATAACGAAAGAATTCGTAGGCACTACCAAGACGCGGTGGCAGCTTGCCCATGGGCGGCTGTATGCGCCTGACGGTGCGAAATGCGTCTTCATTGAGACTGGAGAGCTCCGTCTTGCGCTCGAGGTAGACGCGGCAGCCGGGTGAACGCTTATCGCAGGACAAGGGTCGACAAGTGGATTCATCGGCATCTTGGGACTGCTCTAACGTCATCCGGTCCCATGCGGCAAAGTCAGGAATGGATGACGGGTCGGGAATCAGCAGCTGCACATCGGCATCGAGGGTGAGATCAAGTCCAATGGCAGAGAGGGCAGTGCAGGCAAGTCTGTTCGACCGTCTGCCGGTGCTAGAAAGCAGGGTTGAGAGAAAGCTTGAGACCTCGACGGGAGCATCATCATGAGCGAAGGGCTGGTAGCCGGGGAAGGCAATGGGAGTTGGGAGAGGAATATCAGCAGGGTCTACCGGTTCATGGATGCCCTGAGCATCTGTCGTGAGCGACGATGGTGTTAGCGCAAGTCATTGTGAGGTACAGACAAGGCCAAAGCTTACCCAGGGCTGAGATGCCGGCAAACATGATGCAAGCAATGGTGGTAGGGATACAAGATGGCTATATTGTAAACGGCATGCAAGCCGTGTGCCGTAGAACAGGCGGGAGACGTGATTGGCCGTGTCGTCTAGAGTTGTGAGGGAGTTCAGGCAAGTAAAAGCCAGGGCGTTGGCAAGGCAAAGTGCAGATGCGGTGGCCTGGTTGAAGACGGGGTTCAAGGAAGGTGGAGATGGGGCGCAGGGGCTGTTTCAGGGGCCGTTTTGTGCTTCTGTATCAAAGGTGCCGACTACGTACCTTAACTACCTTGTACTAAGGTACCTAAATAAAGAGTCCGGCGCTCCCAGGTACTAATAAGGTACTATTCAACGCAGCGGAGCACTACCTTACGAATAAAGCTACCTCATGGCTATCATACTAAGTTAGTAGTTAATCATAGCTATCACAGTAATCATAGCTACCACAGTAATTATACATCACAGGAATCACGTCTTTATTAAGAATCCCTACTTCTAATCGCGGCAGACACGACTTTTGAAAGGCTTCCTCCGTACATTAGTAGGTACACACCAGAAGACGGATATAACTGATGCCCCCATCCCGGAACCGGCGCATTTGTTTCAAGACGACAAAGGTGCCTCACGGCGCATGAAACGCCGCGTCGTGTAATGCGAATCTCGCATCTTTCTCGTCGGGTGGTACTTTTGGTTCTTTCTGTTCTTTTGTGTTTGTTTTTGTGGTATTCAAAACATAATAACCTAGATTGTTCCATGCGCATCACGATGATGGGTGCCAGCACTTCTTTACAAAAGAAGCAAAAGAAAAGTAATAGTGAAGAAATTTATATAGAAAAATCTGCAGTGCATTTATGCACGTCATTCAACATGCATCTCTTTTATGCGTCCGTCATAGTCCTCACCGCAACAGTTGTCCTCCCCTCCCACGTCTTGTTTCACAACCTACCAGATTGCCCAAAAGCTTCCATTTTTAAACAACCAGGTTCCATGGAAATATAGCCATCGAGAGGTATGTTATATAAATATTCCCTTAATAAGACAACCTGACATGCTATATTCCCACCTCATGCAGACACCCCCGCACGGTCCGGACCTCCAAGATGCGGCGTGCCTCACAAGTGTTGCAGGATAATCGGGGCGCCGGCCTCAGATCCCCAAAAGAGTCTCGCTGTCTCGACTGTGTCGCCTCAATTCAGTACCCATCCAATTGTCGGATTCCATCCTTCGTGTTTCTCTCTTTCTCTCTCTCTCTCTCTCTCTCTCTTGCAACCCGTTCGTTCCTCCCCCCCCCCCCCCCCCCCCCCCCCCCCCTGCCATCTTCTACAGGCTCTGGCAGCTTGTCAAACACTCAAACGCCCTCACCTCCTCCCTCCGTGTGAGCCCTGGAATCACCCGACGATAAGGCCGCCCACGATGCCACTCGCATAGTGTGTCAGCGCCGACAAACTAGGATTCAGATTCCGCCAAGTGCCCTCCCGGGACCTTGCTTTTTGTTTCTTTCTCGACTTTTTTTCCTGTCTTGGTTGCACTCTTCTTCTCTTCATCAACTTACATCGCCAACAGCCCTCAACACCAGAGCACTTACATCGTCAAACCCGCCTCGCCCTTTGCTTGTGTGCATGACATTCACCGCTGGCCCGAATCGGGCCTGAGCCAAGAAAAAGAGTACTAAACGCCACATCACCATCAGATGCATATGGGGAAAAGGCCACAGACGCGCCACCATCACGACAACAACAACATGGCCGGCGACGTCCGGCAGCAAGAGCGGCAGCAGAAAAACCATACTCAACAGATACCATGCGGCGGCCCCCCTGTAAGCGACAGCGCCCTTATACCACCACCATCAGATATCACGAAGACGCAAGGAACCGTAATCAAGAAACAGTGTGCTGACGTCTCAAAGGTGGCGAGCCCGACTCAGTCGCCGCCGCCGGGCTCCGCGAGCGCCTCAACAACACCGGGTGCACCCGTCATGTCGCATTCGAGCAGCATGTCCCATCACACGTTATCTGCGACTCCAAGTGAGAGAATGCCGCCGTCACATTCCGTCTCTCGTACCTCTACTGCTACGGAAACTCCCACACCTCCGGTCTCTGAGTCCGCCCCCGGGTCGTCCAACGGCAC
Organism: Cordyceps cateniannulata; assembly: GCA_028828415.1. Lineage (NCBI taxonomy): Eukaryota > Fungi > Ascomycota > Sordariomycetes > Hypocreales > Cordycipitaceae > Cordyceps > Cordyceps cateniannulata. Next base: position 2,011,828 of record JAPHMX010000004.1, on the reverse strand, counting down.
CTCCCCCGAGAATCCTCCCAAAGACTCTCCCCCCGGCTCTGGTCCCGAAAAACCTGCCCCCGAGGATCCTCCCAAAGACTCTCCTCCCGACGCTGCTCCCGAGCAGCCCGCTCCCGAGTCCGCCCCTCCTCCTGACAATAACAACCACTCTCCCGATTCTTCTAATGGCACCCTTCCCGATCCTCCTCCTCCAAACGGCTCTTCTCCTGACGCTCCTGCTCCCGACGCCCCTCCTCCCGACCCCTCTGACGGATCCTCCTCCCCGTCGTCCGCCAAAGACGCAGACAAGCCGGCCACGGCCTCGCCCACGGACCAGCAGCCTCCCGCTGCGACCGACTCCACGCAGCCCACACAGCCACCCAACCTGCAACTTCCCGGCCTCGCGGCTGCGAACCCAACTACCACCACTACCGACCCCATCGACGTCGAGGCCGCACCGTCCAGCACCGCCTCATCCAGCAAGTCCCAGGCCAGCGACGCCGCCGCCAGCCCCCCACCACCCGAGGAGGACAGCGGCGCGAGCGACGATCCTTCATCCACGCCGCCCGTCGTCGTCGCCGCCCCGTCCCCCACGGAAAAGGATTCTGGGCCCACGCAACTACCGCCCGAGATCCTCCCTTCCGACCCCACGGATGCCTCCTCCGCATCCCTGCCGACGACGCTCACTACCGACCTTCCCACTCCTTCATCCATTGTCGTCGGCGGCGGCACGACAAAGAGCTCGGGAAGTTCACCATCCAGTGACGTCGCGCCAGCGCCAACGCCCACCAGCACCGGAGGAGGCCCTCCACAACTGCAAGCCGACAATGGTGGCAGCTCCGGCCCGCCGATGGGCATGATCATCGGCAGCGCCGTCGGTGGCGCCGCCGCCATTGCCATTATTGCGTTGCTGCTGTGGCTGTGGCGACGACGCGTGCGTCGCAAGCGCGAGGAGATGGCCGGCTGGCCGACCTCGCCGTTTGCCGACCACCGCGTAGGCCACGACCAGCAACCGGTAAACAATAACAACAGCAGCAGCAGCAACGCCACCACGGCCGCGGGTGTGGCGGTCGCTGGCGCCACCGCGGGGCCGTTTGCCGCTGGACGGCAGGCCTCAACCAGGTCGCGCAACCCACTGCAAGGGTGGTGGCCCGGCAGGGCGCCGCTCATCGCGCCGGACCACGGCGAGCAGATGCAGCAGCAGCGACAGCAGCAGCCCGCGACACTGATGAACTTGCGCGGCGGCGGTGGCAGTGAGGACAGCAGCAACGACCCGTTCTCGGATGCTCACAGCACAGAAGCCGTGCGCACCGCGCCCGTACTCTCGCAGCAGCAGCAGATGCTGCGCGGCATCCTCAAGCCGTCCAGCAGTAACGGTGGCGGCGTTGCGCGGACGCACGGGCGCTACCCGTCCGACAGTTCGGTGACGTCTTCCCGTCGCTCGCGCGCGCAGTCCTTTAGCAGCCGCGGCTGGTGGTTCGCATCCTCCTCGCAGCAGCAACCGCCGCCGCCGATGCCGCAGCCGCGCCCGGCCGTGTCCCGACGCACGTCGTCTCTGACAAACGACCCGTTTGACGACCGCAGGAACAAGTTCCGCTCGGACCCGTTTGATCTGGAGCTGGACACGCGGCTATTGCCGTCGTCGCTGATTGTGTCACAGCCGCAGAGAAGTAATGCACGAGCGAGCTCGGTGTATAGCGATGGCAGCGGTGGCAGCGGTGGCAGTTCGAGGTACACGAGCGGCGTGAGCAACAGCAGTGTCTGGGGGCCCACAGGCGGACCGGGGCCGGATGGCCGGGCCTACGTCTCGGATAGTCCGACGCTGCCGCTGGCGACGAGGGCGTACGGCGGCGGCGGCGGCGTTGGGCAGGCCATGTAGGGCAGTCCCTTTCTGGTTTCAATTTCTTGAATATTTTTGCGTCTGTTTCTTTTTTTAATTGCGGCTCATTTCCCCCCCTTGCTCCCTTACTCCCCGATGACAGAGGCAAACTCTTTACTCATTCGCTTTTTATCTTGTCCTGTCTCTCACGGATCAAAACCACCGCGTCCCTCCTCGAATGCATTATGCGGGCCATCTTCTCTCTCTTTTCTTGTGTGTCTTTTTTTATATATACCATCTTTTTTGATACCATCACGACGGCCTACGAAGACAAAAGAAGAACACCACCACCACAACAACAACAAGCTTACCATTTAGTCAGTCTCTTTCTAATACCCTCATCGTCACCAATTCCAATCTCTTTTTCATTTGGATTTTGAAAGCACGGAATTTGAATGTCCTTTTTGTTTCTGTACTTGGGAAAGGGTCAAGGAAAGGGGGAAAAGAAAGGGGGAGAGGAGATCAAATAAATGACTAGCTTTTTTTAACAGCTTCTATAGCAAAACTTTTTATAATCAGCGTTTTATAATGTCAAAAGTGGTGATCAAGATGTTGGCGTCTCAAAAATCGGCAAATTACGAGTAGAAGCATGCATCGAAAACGGGCACCAAACCGCCACCTGTTGTCGTGACAATCAGCCTGCGGGCGCATGGCACCCGGCAGATCAAGCCACCCGGCCTCAAAGCTGATCACTTCCCTGAGCAACAACCGCCATCGAAGTCCCCGGTCCCCATCTTCCTTCTTTTTTCCGACAGTCCACCCTCGGAGTCTTTGCTTTCCTCAACTAACTCACCACGACCTCCCATCACCCATCAAGCACCAAACCTGGACTGTTTGATGATTCGTTAAACTAGGGCTGTGTAAAGTGCTTGCATAGACTGATTAGCAGGTAGTTTTCCCCTGCGGCTGAATGACATCACCTTGGTGTGCCTTTCCCCGCTCCACCTGATCCCGGCCAATGAAACGCGCCACAACGCGAGTTACGCGAATCCGGCGCGTCGTTTACGCGGTTGGACGTGATTTTGCGAAGGTGTCCACACACTCTGGAAAAAAGGTCCGAAGATTCGTGGGAAGTAAACAAATATCGAACTTGAAGGCGTAAGACGGTTCAGATAGACACAATTGAATGCAATGGCTCCAATTCATCAAATTGCCAGCCTTCTTCTTTTTTATCGGCTTCCCCCCTGGTTTACAGGGGGTTTTAAGTGCCTGCGTACGTCTGGCCCGGCTTTGCGGGGCTCCAGACGGACCTCCTGTTAGCGTTGTCGAATCTGAGCCAAGGGAGACTGCCTCGGAATACTTGGAATGGATGAATCATGGAGCAGACACCTGTCACATTTGGCGAATGCATTATGGAGAAATAGGTATAAGGTAGACTGAATTAGCATTGAATTTGTATCTTCTTCATTGTCCAAACACACACACATATGCTGCGAAAATAAACATGCGTCTTGACCCAGTCATCTAAAACGAGGCAACTCCAAATGCTTCAATGAGCAGACGCAAACAATGACCCCTAAACTGTAGAGTAGACGCAATAATACAATGCCGCATCCTACATGCGCCCGTTCCCATATCTGGAAAACTCACCAGACTCCCAATCACACTCCTCCCAAAAAAAGACATAGAAAATACCAACCCAGCTGGTCAATCGTCGTCGCAGTCTCACCAGAAACACATTGACGACAATGATGAATTAACAAATCAAAAGGATCCGGCACTTGCCGGGCAGTAAATCAACAAAAAAAAGACATGGAAATGCGTAGGAGCACTTTGTACGGTCGTGGTATCATGTACAGATAAGAGAAGTGGTAGCGAGGGTGGACATGTGACGGTCGTCTCAGGCAATGGGGTCATCAAAAGTCAGTCGCCTCCTGGCAATGCTCATGGGCGTGCGGGTCCCATTCGCGGGGGCAGGGGTTCTCCATTGCTTCTGTGCCGGGCTTGGGGTGATGTTGACAAATTCAGCCAAGTCAAAAGCTGTGCCGGGTGTGCTTGGGAAGAGGTTGCCGCCGCCAGGTGTCGTCATCATGGACGACGGCAGATCAAGCTTGCTGCTCTTGGGGGTCTTGGGGGGCGGAGTAGCCAAGCGCTCCATGCGTCCTCGATTAGCCTTGACGGCAGGAGAGGGAGAAGCGGCGAGGTAGAGAAGCAAGTCGGCGCCCTCTTCGCCAGACTTGCCCATGGGTGCTGGGCTGCCGTTTCCTTTGCGCTTGTTGGGAAGGGCCCGGTTCTTCATGGGTGGGGTGCGAGGCGGCGAGGATCTCAGGTTGTTCATGCTAAAGGAATGGACCGGCAGAAGGTTGTCATCGTCATCGGAAGCACCAGCAAAGTTGGGCGAACCGAGCTCGTTGGGCATGCGGCGGCGGCGGAAGAAGGACACATCAGGGCCGGACGAGGTGGTGAAGTGCGGCTGTCTGCGGGGCTTGATGGGCGACGACTGGGCCAGCTGATGGGCATCCTTCCAAGAGCTGTAGCTCTGGAAGGATTTGTGAAGCGTAGGCGAGGCGCGGAAGCGCTTGCTGGGGCTAGAGGAGACATCGTCGAAGGATGCGATATAGGTGCGCTTTCGGTGGCCCGAGCTTCCATTGCTGGACCCAATGGCGTCGGAAAAAATTGGTGCCTTGAGGGGAGAGCTCATGAGGGTTCTTTTCGGATAAGGGAGGTCGGAGCCGGACGAGGAGTCGGAGAGGACGTCGCCCTCGTAGAGCTTCTTGCGGCGAATCTCTTCCTCCATCTTGGGCTCTATGGTGTCGAGGGTCAGGTCTTCCCAGCCATGCTTGGTTTTGAACTGGGCGAGAGCGAGACGGTCTTGCAAACGACGAGCAATCTATGGAGAGAGGCAAGTAAGCAGACGTTTTGGAAGCATTTGGTGCATTTTAGGGTCATTTCGTGTGCTTGCTGCTGGTGCAGCAAAGGAAGTTTGCGCCGTTGCTGGGTAGAAAAATGCATCGTGCATCCCTTCACTGACCTTGCTCACTTCGGCCCTTTTCAAGATGGAGTCGGCGACGTCTTCGGGCTGCTTTTTCCAGGGCGACGACATGATAAAATAATCGTGGATCGTAGCCAATACTGAAAGTCTATCGGGGGCGTAATTCGCAGAGGTTGGCAAGATTGAGGGGGGTGCGGATTGGAAGCAGACAATCTGGCGGTAGCTGGTTCAACGAAGGGAAAGGAAGTGCAAAAAGTGGTGCAGCTCAGGCCAGGGCGGGAGGAGTTGGTAGGAGGAGTGCAAGTGGAAGTGGTTGCTTGGCTTGGCCTGCTTAGCATGACTATTGGAGCTATTACTGGTTAAGACGGGTGGATTCTGGGGCGCCGGCAGCCCAGCCAGCTCAGCCAGTGCAGCGCCTTGTGTGAAACGGACAGGCCGGCGGCTACCACTACTAGGTACCAGGCACCTACGAAAAGTCAATGTACTTTAGATACCGTAGGTAGGTACATGTTGAATCAAGAATAACGTTGGCTTTAACTTAGTACTAAGTAACTTAGATCTCCTGTTTGTCAACAATAATAGATTATGATTCATCGATCCATTGAGGGCTCGTGAGTCCTAAGCCTCCCTGCCTGCCTGCCTGCCTGCCTGCCTGCCTGCCTGCCTACCTCTTACTAAAAGGCACCTGGCTGGTAACTAATCTCTAGACCCTCCTTGGTCCGGCCCGGCTCCATGGAACAAAGAAAATCTAATCCTCAATCAAACCATCCGCAAACCAGCCCGAGTCCAGGTCCACCCGATCGTCGAACACGGCCTCGTGCAAAAAAAATTACAGTTTGCCCTTATTATCCCCTGGCTTCCATTTTCTATTTCCGCTTCTACGCTGTTCCAAGAGGCTTCTCATGCAAGGTACGGACATGTCATCCGCACGGGGCATGTACCTATGTTTGGCGGCCTGCTCGATATTGCAATATCCTTGGTGACACCTTGGGCAGCAACACGGACCTCGGCCTCAGCCTGCTCACTTGTCGCAAGTTACGCCTGCTTCTTCTTTTCTTATAATTTACGGAGCCTTCCGCATGGGCGAGCGTTGAACTAGCCATGGGTCCGATACATAAAATGCAGGGCGCTGGCGCAGGTCAGCACGGCAACCAACAAACATGGGGGGTTCGGAAGCCTTTCCTACCTCCGTCGCTTCAGCTACATACCCGTTTATTAATCTACGGATATGGTGCCTGGAAGCCGGCATGGAATTCTGCAAGTAGTACGCCATGGAATTAGCTCACCTCTTGTCGAGTTATTTCCCCTCCCTTTCTGCCTGGCCCTTTCTGCCTTCATCTCTCGGCCGACGGAACAACTGGCAGGGTTGAGCAGCCGATCCTCCAGTTTCCGCACAAATGTCTAGCATTCCTTAGGAGCCTCACCGACCAAGGATTCTAATGCAGTGCAGTCTGCGGCACGGCATGTTCTGCGCTTCTTTGTCTCGGCTGGGTCCACTGATCCAGTGGAACACATCTCGTGCCTGGAAATGCTACCTTTTTTCTTGTTCTACTTCATCAGCCAGCGCCGATGCATCTCGGGCGGGGTGAGGTGGCTGCTGTGGCGGTGATTCGGCGGCTGAGGTCTCGGCTGATAACTCATATCGTATTGCACGACGTGGACAATCAACCCCGAACGAACACTGGTGAGACTGCGGAGACGATGCACATCCACCCGCAGCGTGTTATTAACCCGTCATCGCCGCTTCTTGCGGTATATCTTTCCACCTTGCCTGCCCTTCTCCCATATCTTTGGTCTCCCTTATTAGTCCTCACCGCTAGCTTACCCGAGTGACAACCAGACACATTTACGAACAATGCAATGGAATGTGGCTTAGCCTGACCCGGCAGTGAGTCGCCTTGCAGTGGTATGTCTGTGGCTGGATCAAGCTTCGGCATTGTCGATGCTTTGTAGGACAGTTTGCTCATCCTCGAGGGGAGCATGTTACATGATAAGTCAGTGGTGTTGGACTACGCTGTCTGACTCGCATGAGTCTCTCCTGGCCACAGGGCGGTTATAAAAGCCTGCCAGAGGTGGTGAGATCAGAGTAGCACAGCGTCACGCAACACATGCCTCTCATTCCGTGTAGCAGGAGAGGGTAGGGGAGAGAGATCGTTGTGTCGCAAAGTGCAACCGCTGCAGGGTAATTTGGCCGATGCTAAGCCTGGGGTTCCGGGCTTGGGCAACGTTCGACTGGAAGCGCAGAAGCACAGAAGCACAGTCTCGGTGAGCGTGTCATACGGGGTAGAGAAGTACCCTGGTGAAGCCTGCGTCGGGCAACTGTACGACGGCTGGGTGCAAACTAGTTCTTGGATACATACCCTTGGGCTGTTTGTAGATCTCAGTTGCAAAGTTCCTGACGGAGTGTGGTGCTTCGATTGGGTGGCATAAGTGGCGGAGCAAAAGGACCGGGTTGTACGGAGTAGATGGGTGGTGTGCCCCAGTGCCTGGAAAAGGGACGATCTCCGTCGCAGATATGGATGCTTGGGGTTGCAATAGGATGATGGGGGAGGGAATTATGGGCATGGGAATGAGCATGCAAGCATGATGCTGGCAGTCGGTCAGGCAGAAATTTTCGATGGTCAATCAGCAAGTGTGGCTACGTACTATAGATGCGGAGTACATGGGTAATGGGAGGAGTGATGAATCAAGAGGGATGACAAGCTGGATCAATGCGGAACATGGAAACATGCGATGGATGGTGATGGTCATCGGCGATGAGGTGGTGGCCGTTGTACGTAAACAGCAAGGCGGCGCACTACATGTGGGGAGTGCGTTGTATAGAGCACAATGGATGGGATCCTGGCACGAGGGTGGGTAATTTGGTAGTTGCAGAAAAAAGGCCGTCTTTTAAGATTTGAGGACTTTTTCCAAGATTTTATTCCAGACGGTTGCACTGCACTGGAAAGCCTCGAGTGGGAACAAGGATTTTGTGCAGTATGTCACCACAAGCCACCGTACAACATCGCGGGATGTGGCGGCAAGGTGTGGCTTGAAGAAGCAATGGCGGCTTCTAAATCTGTAGAGAAGGAACTGGCAGAGTAGTTGAGGCGACAAAGGTGAGTGGCCACGGCAAAAAGTAAAAGAGGCACGGGTCGCATTTGTATGAAACTAATAAATATTTTTACCTAAATAAAGCTTGGTGCTTGGCTGCTGGGTGCTGCTGGCTGGGTGCTGAAAACATTGGCTGCCAAGATAAGGTATCAGGCCAAACGTTTGCGGGCAAACAGGATGAATGCGACTGCAACGTCATTGCAGCATTGTGCTCGTACTGGCGCCAGCACCGGCCTAGCAGCCCATGTCGACCGGCTATCTGGCTTCCAGTCAATGGACTAGTGATTTTGTTAGTGGCCCGACTGCTAAGTGCGTCGCTTGCATGCGATGCGGCTCCGCTTCGAGGTGGGTTCTCCCGCGGGCTTTGGCACCAAATGTGGCCTATTGGCATGGCAGCCAGCACACCTAGTGGTGCTGATGGACAGGCGATTCAGCTGTCTTGAGCAGTTGTCGAGGTCGATTTATTCACCATTTTTTTCTTCATCATTTAACTAATTTTATTAATCTTTTGAATTTTGGCGCATTCTGCTCCACGTGTAATCTACCTCGTGCCTAGGTATATACTACCTTTTTAGTACAGTTACTAACAGAGCAGGTACTGTGAGACAACCCAGCAGGTACCTACACCTCATGCACGTCACGCCAAGCCACAAGCAACTGGGGACACGAACACAAGCATGGATCAGCACCAAGAAAATGCCAAATACCTTTGAATCTCTGCTTTCCACTCTCCATTGCCTCCATTGTCTCTATTGCCACCATTGCTACATCCCTCCTCCAGCTTCTCCTAGCGCTCAATAAGTCCGTCAGTTACTCCATCACTGCTCCCCTCGCCTGCTCCGAATCCGTCCATCAATCAATCACCCTTGTTCCTGCTCTCGCCACCACACCACCACATGCCCGCCTGTTCCGTCAACTCGCCTACCTACTACCTACCTACCTCGTTTGTCCCTCTCGCCCTCTGTCTGACTTTGACTGCAGCTTCCGCCAATTGCCCACCATCTTCGTCATTTCTGCCTCCAATTGCAGCTTCCTCTCCTCCTATTCCATCCTCTTCTCTTGGCCATTCGCAAGGAAAAGTCCACCTTCCCTCTAGCCGCCGACTCATCCCTGCGCATCACAACTGCTCTGCCTCTGACGCGCGTCTCTGGCCAAGAGAGCCCATACGAGGCTTCTCTCCACCACCCCCCTCGCTAAATAACCACTCAATCGCTTCTCTTCTACCTCTCCCCTTTTCTTACTTGTCCGACTTGCCTTCAATTTTCTCCAAAAGAATAAAAACCTGCGCCACGAGTCATCCTCGGCCTCCGGCCCCCCGTACGGCCTCGACGGCTTCCGACCCTGTCTAGCTCTCCCGCCAACCTCTCACAATGGCCCCCAGATTCATCAAGGAGCTACGCCGCCGGTCCAAGGCCAGTTTCCGTACCGAGGCCTCCACAGACACATCTAGTGATGGCGCCGTGAGCCATGGTACCGCCACGTCGAGCGGCTCTGTCACCCCGCCCTCCATTGCTCACAATTCAGACCCAGCCCTCAACCTTCAGCTCAAGGACTCTGGCGAGCAGCTCACCCAGACATCCTCACGTCCGACCCTGCCCGCCAACGGGAGCAATACCAACAGATATAGCACACAAAGTGTCCCTGGCATGACCGGCTTGGGCTCACCTGCTCTCGGCGGCAAGTCTAACATCGCTCTGTCCAAATATGCCCCGCGCATTCATAATATCAACGAAAACTCCTGGGCAAGTACACCTCTTCCCAATTTGCACGCTCAAGTCATGACCAATGCGCCTTGTCGTGGAAGCACAGTACTATCCATCCTTTGCTTGGGATCCCGTGCTAATGCCATCTACAGGTGTATCAAAAGACGATTCTCCTCTACGGCACCATTGGCGAATCTGTGACCGCGACTCCCCCCATGGACGGTACAATAACCCTCAGTAGGCTAGACGACGACATTCCACCTGTCAGCTGGCCCGTATGCGATTCCCACTTCAAGGTCATGGCCTACCTCAACCCCGGTCCCAATAAGCTGCGCCTCGACTTTGCCTCGCCCAAACTGCCCAACAGCAGCTCCTCCAACCCGATTCATTCATCCCACCTCACCGTTCACATGATTCCCTCGATGGCATCCCCGCCACTGCAACTTGCCATTGTGCTCGCCAAAGATTCGCCAGCCACATATCCTGCTGCACCAACACGCGCCGAAAGGGAAGGCAACGGCCTTGAAACAGCCATCCGCAAATATAGAATGGCTGCTTACCTCTGGCAGGCATTTACTGCCGAGCAGATGTGGCGCAACAAAATGGGACGCAGGACATTTCGCTTCGAAGAAGAATGGACCACAGGCTCTGCCAATTACCGAGATCGCGAGACTGGCAACATGCGATCTGAAGCTAGAGTGCATGTTATCCGCTGCAACAAGACGGTTGCCGAACTACAGCAACTCGCAGACTCGCGGGATACGACAACGACTAGCAGGGCGGCCATGAGAGCGGAGATTGCCGATACTATCAGCTCTCACTTCCATTCACTCCCTGGTCAGAAAAACTACGTCGCCGCGATGCTCCTTGATACCGACTGGGACCTCCCTTCCGATGATATTGCCATAGCTGACACGACAACGCCGCTAAATAACCCTGTTGAAGCTGATGTTGCACTACTGGGTTCTCAATTTTTACAACATTACCCCTCAAGCCTAGAGGAAATAGTGCCGTCATTTACAGACTGCACCCCAACCGACACACAACTCGTCAGCAATCGGGCTGGCGAGGCGGGAAGTTCGTGGGAAGCTGCCAATGTCGGTATTGGGGCACACTTGCAGGAAATTGGGCGCATGTTTGGCTGCCCGCGCCAAGAAACAGGTGTCATGTTGAAAGATTATGTCGTCTTCAGCCGCACATTTGTTACGCGCGAAGCATACTCAACAAGGACAAAGGCCAAGGGAGGATTGGCATTGCAAGGAGATGAGTGTGCATGGCACAGACTGGACTGTCTCCGTTTCCGCGCACATCCTACCTTTCGACTTCCACGCGACCCACCCTGTCGGTCTGATGCCAGTGTGCAAGCTTATGCTGTTGAGAACGGTACTCTATTAGCCGTCGCTCCATCTGGAATCTCGTTTGTGGAGATTTATGGCGATGGTGACCGAGTTTGCCGTTCTTGGATGGAGTTTCCCCTAGACAACACCACAACTCATCGCCAAATTGCTCTATCAGAGCAAGACATTATCACAAGGTTGCCAGAGACTATGCGAAAAGGCCCCATACGACTGTCGATCAAATCTCACGGTGGCAATTCTCTGGAAATCGACAACGTCAAACAATTCATCTCTAAGGCACAGGCAATCAAGATTAGAGGCTCGAAACAGGGTTTCCGCAGCTGCCAATTTGGAACAGCCCAGCCGCCGAATGAGGACCCGGAGGACTTGTTGTTTGCTTCGACCCAAACCGACCGAGTCATGGTACGAATGAACGTTTACCATGACGCCGACGTGATTTACGGACTCGAGTTTGTATACGACGATGACCAGACCCAGCTTTTCGGAAGCCGGGCAGGAAAGATTGGAGGCGATACATACGACTTTGGTAAGCAGATGACGGTATGGAGAGAAGATGTGCTTTGCTAACACTTTTAGATCTGCGACGAGGCGAGTACTTGAGCGGCTTTACTGTCAAGGGAGGATCAACAGTACACGGCCTCCAGCTTTTGACCAGCCTGGGTCGCAAATCCCGCATTTTTGGCAATCCGTATGGCGGATCAAGGTATGTCAGGCGCAATAATGAGATGAGAAGAATGCGACAGTAACAAGCCACAGCCACACTATAATACCACCTAGAGGATATACGATCTGCGGTGTTTCGGGCACATACAGATCTCAGCTCGACAGCATTTCCGCAGTGGTAACGCGATGATTGAACGACAAGCAGAATGCAGTTGAAGATTGGATGCATTTCAAGTCGAAGATGCAGCAAAGGATTTCAGCCTATCATGCATAAGCGCTGCCCGTCGATGAGACATACCGAACGAGGGAGGCAAGCATTATCAAGTAATGTTAATACGAGACTAGTGGTACGGCAAAGTGTTGGTGTACTGCACAGCTGCAGCGGATGGTTTATCGGTGACTGGTATTTCACCTGTACATAAATTTGACTATAATATACGGTCTAGTCTGGCTATCAAGTTCATATAACAAGTATTTTGATATCGTTTACGTTACCATGCACATAATGGGTTGGTGTAAGTGACCGATTGGCTGTATGGTATGATTCGATCGAGATGTCGGGCGACAGAAAGCCGATATGGAGATAGAATGGAAGAATCCATGAAAAATGCATGCGGCAAGACATGTGCTACTATAATTAGGATTCATCACATGCTGATACAGTAGAGGGGTGGTGGCTCATGCGACTCGAGTAAGCAGTGTACGCCGTACGGCTATGCAAAACGCAAGCATGTGCTCGTGACGGCTACCTGCTGGGTCTGTATACTCGAAGGTGTGTAACTTGGTGGTTAGTGAAATTTATGCGTGATGACGGTGATGGATAATGGGCATTCACATGCTCAAGATGTTGAGATGAAGATGGTTCTGTGGCTGAATTGTTGAGGTGCCTGCAGATCAAATATCGGTCTTTTTTTTCTCACACATGGTTGATTTAATTTTCAAGTCTCACACAATCTCACCTAGTTCCTTTTCCCTTTTCTTTTTCTTTTTTTGTTTTCTCTTTTCTGTTGTCATGGGAATGTATGTATATTTGCTGGCTAGAGGCAAGCCACAGCGGTTTGGTCACCAAACGCAGTTTGTGGCGCACGCCACTGTATTCTGCACTGGTATTTGTGAACGCGCTCACTTGCCCAATTTTTCGTAGTATGCAATGAAGATCACAAGGCGGACAAGTTTAAGCACTGTTGTATCATACGTAGCTGATCGTTGGTAAGAGGAGAAAAGCCACTTACTAGCTGTTGCCTTGGTAGGTATCTTGCTGTGTAGGCGCCAGCACAGCCACATACTGCCCAAGCTCCCAACTACTAAGCTCCTGCAGCCGCTCTCGCTCGCTTCCTTGCTTCTGCTGGGCTCCTCACCCCAACTTGTTTTCCTCTCCCCTTCGATCCCGCCCACTAAAAGTATCGTTGATGTCACCAATTCTCGACCTCTTCTTTCTCCTCAGCTTCTAACCCCCCCCCCCCCCCCCCCAGCATTTTCCACCGACCCAGCATTATTTTCTTTGCCCCCGGATAGCATTATTGCGAGAATTTGCTGCTCTTTCTTCTTATTCTAGCGGTCTGTGCCGATTTTAGCTCTGATTCTTTCTCGCCACAACAACACGCCGCGCCGTCGCCGATAAAAAAACAACCATGCCGAAGCGAACAAGTGCCGGCGCTTCCAACGGCGGCCGCGTCGACAAGGACGCCGCTCTCGTGAACCAGCCCGGTACGAACACCCTCTTGACGAGTGCCCTCAAGCCTGGCGCTGCAAGAAAAGCTTCCATTGAACGCCGGCAGCTGGCGCCAGCGTCCGTCCGCCGCAACCGCTAACCTTGGGCTTCTTCGTCTAGCTGTCGACAAGCAAAAGACACTGCTCTCCGCCGACGTCGGCCATTTCTCCCTCGTCCGCGCCATGCACCTGGCCGATCTCATCACTCTCATGAACGGTATGCGCAGCTCAACGTCCTGCGAGAGTTCCTCTGGCGCCGCCCTTGGTTCGCTGCGAAGGCTCCCACGCCACACCGCTGAAAACTAACCGCGCGATAATCTGTAGGCTTCTGTGGCGTCATGTCCATCTTCTCCTCGCTGCGCTACTGCCTCGACGTCGACCCCGCCGCCCACGGTAACATCTGGCTCGCGCTCTACTTTTTGCCCTTTGGCTTCTTCTTTGACGCCTTTGACGGCAAAGTGGCGCGCTGGAGGAAGAAGAGCAGCCTCATGGGCCAGGAGCTTGACTCTCTGGCTGACCTGGTACGTCTTTCCCTTCCCTTCCTTCGCCTTTTGTTCTTCCTCTTCTCTCTTCTCCTTCTCCCCGTGTCTAACACGCCGCCCACTTACAGATCTCTTTTGGCGTCGCCCCCGCCATGGTCGCATTCACCATCGGCCTCCGTTCCGTCATCGACACGTTCGCCCTGACCTTCTTCGTCCTCTGCGGCCTCACCCGCCTCGCCCGCTTCAACGTGACCGTCGCCGTCCTGCCCAAGGATGACTCGGGCAAGAGCAAGTACTTTGAAGGCACCCCGATCCCCACCTCGCTCGCCCTCGACGGCGTCATGGCCTACTGGCTGCACAAGGGCTGGATCCTCGACGCTGTCCCCTGGGGCCTCTGCCTCGAGGGCACTCCGCTGGAGTTTCACCCGGCCGTGCTGCTCTTTGTCGTCCACGGCTGCCTCATGGCCAGCAAGACGATTCGCATACCCAAGCCTTGAGCAAAGGAAGCTGGGCGACTAGTTGAAAGCTCGACTACATGGCAGCATCGGGTACTTTTTTTGTGTGTTTGAATTTTCATTTTGGGTTACCGAGACATGAAATCGATGATGATGGTTGGAAGGATGGAGAGCAGAGAATGGAGAATGGAGTTGCGGAGACTCATACACGGACTGGGAGACGTCATCGCATTTGCCAGAGCTGGGCATAATAGAATGCAAATGCATCTGCACTTGGACTGTACACTAGGAATGAGCTGCCGGGTACAACTCCGTCTTTTTTCTTTTTCTTTTTACATACATGATACCCCGTTGAACAATTGGGATTGAAAATGGTAGTCATTTGCAGCGTATGTATGTCTTGAATGTTGTCTGGCAAGGTCTCGTGAAGACTAAGAACTAGCTTTTAAGTTTCCCTTCTCTAGACGTAGTATATATCTCTCTGGTATGTTAGATCCAACGGTGTATGTTTTCCAGGTCACAACACTGCCAGTGAGGAAAGCGGAGCAAATGCACAAGGACATATTTTGACAATAATGATAACAAAAAAAAAGAATAAAAGCCGTAAAACGCCGTATTGAGCCCATCCCTCCTTGGCCACATCCGTACCTCCATCATGGCATCCCCCCTTACACAAAATTCTCTCGCTACCAAGACATGACATGGACGCGGTTACCGGCCTCTGCTGAAACCACCACCACCACGGGAGAAGCCACCACCGCGACCGCCGCCGCCGCCGCGCGAGAAACCACCCGAGCCACCACGGCCACCACCGCGACCACCACCAAAACCACCACCGCGACCGCCACCACGCGAAAAGCCACCCGAACCACCACGGCCGCCTCCACGAGCACCAAAGCCGCCGCGACCGCCGCCACGGCAACCACCACGGAAGCCGCCAGGGCCGCCGCGACCACCACCGCCGCCGGCGCGCTTAGGCTTGGGCGCGCCGGGCAGGGGCTTGGGCTTGGGGAGGAAGCGGTCGAGGGGGAGGGTCTTTTCCGGGGCGATGAAGAACTTGTCGCCCTCCTTGAAGGAGGTGGCCTGGATGCCCTCGGTGGGCTTGACGGTGAAGTAGACCTGGTTGATGGGGCCGAGGATCTCGTCGACCTTGCCGACGGCGGTCTTGTTCTCGAGGAAAATTTGCGCGTTGAACTGCGGGACCTTGGTGTTGGTGGAGGAGAGCACCATTTCGCCCTCGCAGGCGTGCATAAACGTGCCCATTTCTGAAAGGAGAATAAGTTAGTATTGGGTTGGGTTGGGGGAAGGCTGCGCGCGAGGTTTGTTGCACGCTCGGTGTTGGGAGGTTGGAGATTCGTACCTTGGACGGTTGCGGGCGGGCCAAAGTCACGCTGCTGGAAACCACCACGGCCTGTTACTCGGGTAATTAGTGACTGATTAGAAGCAACAGTGATCGGACTCGGCGTCTAGGGCGCTCTGCTATGCAATTGGATATTATGCTATACTGTGGCGCGGCCTAGGGTGTGTCTTGTGCCTCGTGGACCGAATCGCACATCCCCCAGCCTCGACGAACGAATTTAAACACCACGGCAGCAGCAAGAAATCCTCTCTGCAAGAGCAGGCGATCTGAAAAGCAAACACCGAGCCGTCGATGCGCTCGACGTACCGCCGCCGCGGCCACCGCGGGAACTGCCTCGGAAAGACATAATTTTTTCCGATTCGTCGAACTGTCGACTCTGTTTCGCTATCGCTTGGTAGGTGGGAAAACTGCGAGTATTTCCCCCAAACAATGCCGCTTCCTCTTTTCGTCAGCGAATGTCGAGCGTCGCTGTTCGTAGAGGACAATTTCGCTGCTCGTAAAAAAGGTTGTAGAAAAAAAAGGCGACCGCTTTGGCTTCAATCGTCTCTCGTAACTTTTTTTGTGTGAAATTTTCCAGGCCATGTAAAGGCGGAAGCTACTTTTTTTGATGGGGCTGTTTTGGAGGAAGTGATTGGCTGCAGCGGATTTACTGTTAAGCCGGGATCAACCCGCCAATTCTAGGCAAGTGTCTGGTTGTAAACTGGTATACCCAAGGTAGACAAAGAATAATACGACTTAAAAAAAGTATGCAAGGAGCTTGGTATGGGCTTGAAGTGCATTTGTTGGAATCTTTTTGTAAAGTCATGTTTTGAGATTGCGTGGCTGGTACTCAACCTGAGCCCGAACCCCAACCCTATGTATCCCTGTGCAACCCCACGTAACTCTTACAATCCAGCTTCAAGAGCGACTTGCTCGCACCAGCTATACTATCATTGGCAAGTGTTTGTATGGAAGCTCGTACTGCCGCTGCTACCACACAACGGGATACAAATGGTTGAGCTCTTAGATAATGGGGTCATGATAATTGATGCGACCGTCTTTTGAAGACAGTATACTAGGGGGCAGCATGCAAGTCACAAGCCACTGATAAACTACGAGAGATCACTTCAGGTGAGATACCAAAGTGCACATTTTAGAAAGCTGTAACCTCCTAAGCAGCAGTAAACCCGGATACATGACACCTGCCAATTTGCTCACCAACATACACCACGCACTCCATATCGCTGCCAAAAAGCAGTGGACACAATGAACCCGGCTTTTTCTCCCATCATAGCCCCGACATCCCACAGCAAATGCTGTACATGAACGCAGAGGATATGAAAGATTTGCATCTTGCATAAACAGAGTTTGTGCGGTATACAAGAAGAACAAACAAAATAGGCAACAGACGTAAAGATAGGAAATGGTGAGTAGAAAAGACTCGTCTGCAAAAAGATGCAAGAAACAACTGCACGAAAAGAATTAATGAAACGGAAATGAAAGCAGAACGTCATCAGTCAGAAAGTCAAGGCATATATCTCATGCGGCAACGTTGGTGGCGCTTCCGTCCGCGGTGGAACCTCCCTTGGGGAAGCGGCCGGGAATGTCGAGGTTGGAGATCGTCATCATGCTGTCCGTTCGGTGGTCCTGAGGTCTGTTCGAGGGCTTGGGCACATCCTCAGTAATGGGTGTCTCGAGAGGTGTGACATGGTCGGTAACCTCAGCCTCCGGAACCGCCTGAAGAGCCTTGTTCTGGATGGCGACTGGCGTCTCAGACTGGGGGGCGGCGTCCGAGTCGACAATCGCCGCTGCGGCAGCGGCCGCGGAGATGCTCTTGACTTGCTCATCGCTGACGTCCGTCGTGGTATAAGGTTTGGTATTAATAGCTTCGTGGGAATCGGCTGCCACGGCAGCTTCGGGAGTCGCCAACTCGTGCGGCGCCTGGCCGCCACCGTTGACTCGGGTATCTGCAACTACAACTGGGACTGCGTCATGTCCCACACCTAAATCACCGCCCTCCGCCTCTCGCTGCTGCACCGGCTCGCTGGTATACGGGTTGACACCGTCATACTGCGCCTGCTGGTGGGCAATGGCCGCCTGGGACGACACTTCATCCATCGGGGTGTAGCCGGACCCGCCGCCGTATCCGTAGTTGTCTTGGTGAGCGCCGTCACGAGATAGGTGAGATCCCGGGAGAGCGCCCGCCGCGGCAATTACATGGGCATCCGATGGATATTCCTGGGCACCAGAGCTTAGGCTAGAGGGCGATTGGGACGCGTGTAAGCCGCGCTGCGTCATGACTTGAAGATCGGATGGAAACCGCCCACCTGGTTCGGGTCGTCTGGGAGCCGCATCGGCACGCGCGGTAGGGTTGGTGTCGACTTCGCCGCCTGTAAAGGGTTCCTCGTCCTCGTCATCCAGCCCGTCGCTACTGGCGGATCTTGCTGAGCGGCGCGAGGAGCGGCTTAGGCTTCTGGAATGGGTGCGGACAAATTGATGGCGTTCTTCGGGGGACTTTTCGGTCAGGGCTTTGATGTCCTCGTACCAGGCCAGCATGGTGTCGTAGCTTTCGGCGCGGAAGACCCAGGTATGTCCGCGGTGCATGCCGCCTGTCTGGCGTCCTTTGAGGATAAACTTGTTGGAGGAGCTGCCGCCCTCCGAGTGGGAGCCGACCTTCTGTTCGGGCAGGTAGAGCGACATGACTGGCGCTTGGTTCTTGTCTGCCGACTTGAATTCATGAAGGTGAGTAGAAGAAAGAACGTACCTACATGGCGTTAGTGCGCGGTTATGGTGGGTTGAATCTCGGAACTTACCAGCCGGCTGTGTAGCTCTTGAGGTATTTGCTCTTGCGCTCCAGCAGCCCAGCGCGAATCTCCTGCGCAGATAAGTGGTCTTGACCAGGGTAATGGATCTGTTCGGCGCTGCGCAGAGGCATGGTGGGATCAACGATTTGGTCTTCGTGAGTGACGAAGTGGATCCATTCCTGGTCCTTGGGCATGGCAATGGGACCATCGCGCAGCTCGCCAAAAACGTTCATGGCGTTGTCGGCCTCGCGCTTAAGAATGCCGGCGTAGGCCTTGTAAGCCTTTTGGATTTCGCCAACGATAATGGACTCGAGCTCTCTGCCAGAGCTCTCCATGTTGAGGTAGGCCTTTTTCGGAAGTCAGAGGTATGCGAGGCGATGGAAATGAAAGACTGGGCGTACCTGGTGCAAGTAATTTTCCTCGTCAATTTGGCGCTCAACCTGACGATCAACGGCGAGGCGGAGGAGGAAGGGATCGTGCCTTCCAGTGGTGGAAGAGGCGTCAACCTCATTCTTATCGAGGACATCGGCTAGGGCGCTGACGGCCTTGGAAGTGGCGTTCATCTCCTTTTCTATCGAGTTTTTGAAGTCACCAGAGAGTGACTTGATTTCCTTGATCTTTTGCTGCAGATCGCTTCGCAAGCCGGTGAGGGCGAGGATGACATCCTCTTCAATTTCTTGAGCCTTTTGGGCTTCCTGGACGGCAGTCTTATTGTACGAGCGAAGAAGCTGCAATGCGTCATCAATGCCGGCAGACTTGAGGAAGCTGTCGGGTGTGGGCACATTGTTGGCCGCGTTGCCGAGCTTGGTCAGAGACTTGGCGCGCTGCTCATAGTGGGTTTGAATTTCGCGAAAGTAGGTGATCAAGTCTTTGAGAAACTTTCTCCAGGCTGGACGAGGGAGATTGTTAGTGAGGTGTGTCTAATTAGCAGCCTTTGGCCGCCCGGCAAGACCTCGTTGCGCAAGGCTGCGGATGGAGGCGGCGCGGCGAAATGCATCAGACGGGGTCAAGCTTACTCTGAAATCTCTCGGCAAGAGCGGTAGTGGGAGTGCCCGAGGTCGGGACAGGGCAATAAAAGGCGCTGTGGCCCTCATCGCGGTCAGAGGAGGAATGGAGAGCCAGGCTGCGGACGCTGCCAGCCCTATTGCTGCGACGGCTGGCGCTGCGGCTCAGACTGCCTGCGCGACGGATAGAAGCCTTCTTGCGGAGAGTGTTGTTCCTGATGGGCAGGTTGGCGTCGTCGCCAGCAGCATAGCTGCTGAGGGAGGCAGTGCGCTGCATGGCGAGCTTGTTGTTTGTTGTTGGGCGGTGGCCGACTATGATGGAGCTCCCGCGCTGGCTTGCGTCCCACTCCTCGGTAAAACGGCCAGAGGGGGGTTGGAATTGGTGGTTGTCGAGGTCGGCAGCGTTTGCGCCGTAGTCGTGAGGCGTTGGGTGAGAGTCGTGCTCGAGGTAGCTGGTGCGCGGATGGTGGTTGTGAAGTTGGTGATCTGGGGGATGATGTAACTGACGAGAAATGTCGGCGTCCATGGCGGAGAGCGACGGTATTAAGCTAGAGGAAAAAAGTAGCGTGAGCTCGTGGGTGTAGGTAGTATGCGACGTCTGTCCCCTATCCCCAAGGTAGTGGCAGGAGTGGTTTCGGCCGTGCAAACCACTTGGCACTGGCACTTGGGTACAGAGCCAATTGGGGGGGGTGGGAGAGGGGAAGTGGCGGAACGGAGACAGGACGTGGCAGGATGGAGCAGAATGGTCGACCGGTAGCTTAGAGTTTAGACAAGAGGAAGAAGGGAGAAGAAGGGATCCGCCGTGTTGGTTAGGTTTGGGGGTGGGTGGGCGAGGAGATGGAGATGCGAGGGAGCGTGAGATGGATGGTTCCTGGAGGAGGAAGCGAAGGTGGAGAATCGACTAGAGGTACTCACTGGAGACTCTAGCACGGAATGATGTGGTATCCGGATGCTAGAGGCGAGTAGTGGATGTGAAAGGATGAGGGAGCATTGATTCGAGATGGATTAAGAGTATCGAGGGCTGAAAGGAGCGTGGGAAGACGCAGGAGTATGTTGGCGGGGAAGATGAAGTTCCTGACGCAATAGTTACACTCACCAAACGAGTGGTGGTGCTTGATGTGCTGGGCTTGGACACTGTACAGTGGGAGGAGGACGAGGATGAGGAGGCAGTGGCAGCAAGCTGACAGCTGTTTGCGACTGCCCGACTGCCATGGCAACAGTCATTGAATGCTGGGTCTAGTGATAGTGCTGCCAATTTTACAGGGGCGCTGAGGCGCTAAAGCAGCTAGCAGTGCGCTAACCTGCCCACAGACAGTGGATGTCCAGGGAGTAATCTCGCTGTAATAGCGCTGTTCTGTCGCTGTACGTCACTGAAGGAGAGGCTCAGCGGTGCATCATGCCCCCGCTGACGCCAAGTCGTCTCCAACCTGCTTGAAGGCTCCGAAGAACTCG
The DNA here is from genome assembly GCA_028828415.1 of Cordyceps cateniannulata. Lineage (NCBI taxonomy): Eukaryota > Fungi > Ascomycota > Sordariomycetes > Hypocreales > Cordycipitaceae > Cordyceps > Cordyceps cateniannulata. The sequence continues at coordinate 1,990,975 of JAPHMX010000004.1, read as the reverse complement.
AATTGACCCAGCTGTACAGCCTGGAATTGGCATGCGATTACACCTACTTAGTAGGCAGGTACCCTTCACGGCAGCATCGGCCATCATTGTCTGCGTACCTAACTTAGTAGGTAGGCACTAACAAGAATGAACCTTTTCTTGACATGTAGAAAGAGAGCAGAAAATAATACCCCAAAAGCCCATGACACCAGCGTGATATCATCCTCGGCTTCCGCTTTCATCGCCAGATAGACTTTTTATTGCTTTACCCCAGTGGCCCAGTGCTCTACGCACATGCTGCGAAATGACGTATCCAAGCTGTGGCTTTCGCTGCCATTGGCGCCCCGTGGCGTAGCCGAAAGAAACATCCCCACGTCCGATTTAGCCGCTTCCAAAAACGGACTTTGCCTCGAAACAAAAAAGAGAAACTTGGTCTGGTGATGCATCAAAAACGCGTAATGGCCTTGATGCCGGCTTGGCATCGTCAACCACCTCAGCCGAGGGAGCGTTATCTTCTTCTTCTTCTTCTTTCTTTCTTTCTTTCTTTTTTTTGCGAGGAGGTGTTGGATTCGCAAACAATGCCGGCTCGCACTCGATCCCGCAGTGTTGAATCCCACGTCGCAATATTCTGTAGCGTGACAAGGGTTCGCAGGCAGGAACTTGACCTAATAATGGAAACACCACAAATGACTGCCGGAGCTCCGAATTCGTTGTCTTTCCTTGATATTTAAATCGTTAGCATGTCGTTGCAAACAGAGTCCGGCCCTGGCGGATCCAGTGGTCATCACTTGTACATTTGATGTGGCATGATATGTGAATAAACGTGGAACGTGGAAACAATTTATATCGGGTGGCTTGCGCAATCGTGGCAGTCCTCGTCTCGGTGATGCCAACCTGACCCGACCCCACGGAGCCCATCAATAGCGGCTCGCTCATCTCCGAAAAGATAAAAAAAAAAAAAAAAAAAAAAAAAAAAAAAGGCAAGCAAATGCCGCTGCAGGGCCGCTGCCAAGGTCAGGCAAATTATCTGCGCTGCTCGTTCTGGATGACGTCGTCTCTAGAACAGCACCAAGCCTGAAGAAGCAAGACTAGCTTCGCCGCAGTCCCCGCTGGCACAGACCGGACCTTCGACCCAACCCTGATAATTTGCCCATTGCTTTTTGCTTGGGCATGAACTCCATTGATACCTTTTCTGCTTCCTTACTTGGCCAACAATAGGGTCGTTTTACCCGCGCTGTAGCAACTCGGGTGGCTGAGTATTCTACTCAAAAGTCACCACCCTGTAGACGTCATCCCGTGATCCCGTCTTTTATTCCCGAGACAATCAGTTTCTTATGCAACTTACACCGGCCACCGTTTCACTTATTCCAAGGCCTTGCCCATAAGATCGCCAGGGACCTTGGATACACATCACCCCCCGCTACGCCGATCCTACGAAACTTCACTTGCCTGGTTGCCTGGCATGCGGTGGAAAAAATACATCGCCGACCCACGACATCATATACCACAGCTATGAATTTCTTTCGTAATTCTACACAGTTTTAGTAGTAGAGATATAAAATAATAACATAAAATATAGTATTTAGCGACTTCTCTATACAAATCAACTTTTTATATATTTTTAGCTGATAATTTGAATTTATTATGAGTAGTAAACTATGGTGGTCGTTGAAAGCCTACTAATAGACCGGCGATGTATTTTTTCCACCGAGGCCTGGGAAATCCCAAGCTTACCAAAGCCAAGCCCGAGGACTATCTCCGTTAAACATCATCGAAGGAAGCCAATAGACGGCAAATGTCCGACCCAGAAAAAAAGGGTGTAATTTGTGTTACTCGCTCATAATATGCACTCTGTAAAAAATAAATAAAAGGACCTGCCCTGTCTGCTGGTATACCTGCGTTTGCCACACGCAGCCTTGCACAACATGCCAAACAACCCGAGGGGCTATCAAACACACTCTTGTGCTCGTTTTCCCACAAGAAGTACCTCGAGAACCCTCTAGTCCATCTGCGGCATGTGGTGTGGACATTCTAGATATACCTTCGCGGCACACTGTTCCAATCTCGCAGCCTGCCGAAAAATGCCGATACAAAAATACAAAAAACGCCGAGGCCCGTTTTCCCATCATCACTCATAACAGCCGCCGCCTCAGACAACATCCAGACATGATGACTCCGGTGGCGTTTCCGTAATGGTCTCTATCGGCGGCGGTTCCGCCACCTTCATTTTGCCCCCGCGTCTACGTGGCGGCGGCGCCTTGGGCGGCACCTTTTTGACCTCGCCGTTCACGGCCACCACCGGCGTCGTCATCGTCTTGCCTGCCGTAAACGGCACGCCGTGGCGGTGCTTAGGTACAACCGGCAGCGGCCGCCTAGCCTTGACCGCCCTGCTCACCTCGTCCTGCGGCGGCGACGGTCCGTTGCCGTTGCCCGCGTTCCGGCTCGGCGTCTGCACGCCCGGCTTCTCCATGACGCCCGCGACGTCACCGACGCTAACGCTGCTAGCGGACTGCGTCGGGGAGAGGCTGATGCCCAGGAACTTGCGCGTCACCTCGCCGGCCGTGCCGCTGCCGCCGCCAGCTTCCTCCAGCCACGGCACCTTGGCCACCCGGTCGACTAGCCGCACCGTCGTGTCGTCGGCTGGCGCAAAGTGCGCGTTGAGCGAGCCGCGGAGGATCTTCAACACCTTAAGTATCTCGTCCTGCTTGTAGTGCGGCGGGTGACTGAGCTGCGTGTGCGCCAGCAGCGGGTACAGCACTCTCAGATACGTATGCCGGAGAGAGATTCGCTCGTCGGGCAGATCCATGAGATTGCGGATGATGACGTCTAGTAACACTCGTAAGTCGTTGGTGTAAAAGTATTCGTATGTTGCTTTGGTGGTAAAGAGTAGGTAAAGTAGCTTTAGGATGAGTAGTTGGAGCGATGTTTCGGTTTCTCGGTTCAGCAGTAAGATGATGTTCTCGCCAAACGTTCTAAAAGACGGACCGTTCAGGCTAAGGCATTTCACTATTCGGTTTGTCAGCGGCGCCTGCGTCCCCTCTGGCCCTTCAACAGGCTCCGTAGAGGCCAGCATGTACTGCTCATTCATCACAAGCTATTCCGTCGTCAGCACAAGCGAAATCGATGCGATCAGAGATGCACTTACCAGCACCCTAATCGTAGGGTAATGATATGGATCGTGCACGTCGGTGGATACACTCTCGATGATGCGAAAGAGGCTGTGTATAAAGTCGTCGCCCACCAGCGCCAGCTCCTCCAACGGGAGCCGCTCCACCCGCGACATCTCGTACATGAGCTGCAGCAGGAACCGGTGCAGGCGCGGGTCGTCCTCGTCGTCGCGCCGCGTCGCAACCAGCTCGACGAGCCGCGGGAAGCAGGCCTCGGCAATCATGCGCGGGAAGAGCGCCTCGTCGCCGAGGCCGTCGAGCAGCAGCAGTGAGGCGATGGCGTGCAGCGGCGCGGCGTCGTCCTCCTGCAGCAGGCTGTGGATGAGCTGCGTGCGCACGTAGTCGCGGTTGTGCCGGAAGAGCGGGCTGTCGATGAGCATCTGCGCGCACAGCACGGCGTCCTCCTGGCCGCCCTCGGGGAGCCGATCGCGGAGGCGCGCGGCCAACTCCAGCCACGTGCGCAAGGCGTCGTCGATGGATTCGTGGTCGTCGCAGGGGCTCGTCACGCATGTATCAATGTCTGCAGAAAAATACTCAGTTAGGGGACGCTGGATAGCATGGTCGGGGAAATGGGCGGTTGAACGTACCGGACCAGAGCTGCTCCTCCTCCTCTGCAGAGAATGTTATCCGCTCAACGTCAGCCATTGCCATCATGTCTGGGGGGGCGCCCGTGACAACACCATCGAGTATCGTAGATGCGTTGTGCAATTCTGTGGGAGACGAGAACGGGCGGGAAAAAGAATAACACTAAGATTAAGAGTAGTGCTTCAGAAAAAAATGCAATTAGCTTGGATACGCAGGCTGCAGAAAAGCCGCTGGGATGTACAGATTAGAGATGTAGAATCGAGATGATGGTAAAACAAGGTGGGAGGCGCTTGGCCGATGTGGGGTAGCCGCTGCCCATTGTCGCTGTGACCTCATGCACTGCGAAGTTGGACCAAATATAGGTCATACTGACTTACACTGTCAGGTACACACGTACCGTTGGCGGGAAACAATTTTGTCAGCCAATCATGGGGCTGAGATGTTTGTTTCATAAATTGTCATTATTCTAGTAAACATGTCTGCGGGATATATATCGTCGATGCAGCAAAATTCCACCCACCCCTGAATACGAGCCTACACCAAAACGCCAAGATGAACCATTCATTACCAACCCTATTACCAATCTACCGACCCCCGGTTGGCTCCTCGCCCTCCTCGTAAATCCTGACCTTGTCCGCGTACTGCGCGATGTCGCTGACAATGTAGTCCGAGATGGTGTCGCCCCTGCCCGCTGCGATGCGCAGGATCAGTTCGTTGAGGTTCTGGCGCCCCAGGATGTCGACGTGGTCAGCCGTCTTGGGCCCGCCGCGCGGGCTGAAGCGTTCCGGCTCGTGCGGCATCTCGACGACGGTGATGCGCGCGCCGCCCGGGTTGTAGCGCCGCATGCGCCACCCGCGGTTGCACATGTAACCCGTGCTCAGGAGGTTGACGGTGCCGTCGCCCTCGCCCATGACGACGCCGTGGTCCACAGGCCCCTCGGTGAAGTCGGTGTCGATGGTTATGTTGAGTGGCGTCTCGGACTGGTCCGGCACGCGGTAGTAGTAGCCGCGCTCGGTGGCCTTGCCGACGCCGTAGAAGCAAAAGATCTTGAGGCTCGGCGCGTGCGGAAGCCGGGACGCGAGCGGGTTGTGCCACATTCTAGGGTCGCCCTGGTTCTTTTCGACTTCGGCGGTGGTGTGCGCGACGCCGCGTGAGTAGCTTTTGGATATCTTTTCTCCGTACCAGTCCTCGGTGACCTTCATGAGATAGTCGATGGAGTCGTCGACCGTCATGTTCTGCAGTGGGGTGGTGCTGTTGGCGTTGGTGCGAAAGTTGAGAAAGGCGCCGTACGACATGTTCTGGCCGGGGAGGTCGTCGGGCGCCCAGTCTCTGCCGCCCCAGACGGCCTCGCCACCGATGGGCAGCATGGAGGAGATGCCGGGCATGGCGCGGAAGATTTCAGCCCTCTCCGCCTTGCTCAGGAACTTTTCGAGGCCGTAGATGGCAAAGGCGTTGAGCTGGGCCGTATCGCGCATCTCGCCGGACAGGACCGCCGTGAGGTCCTTGACCGCGCCGAGCATGCATCCGCTAATGTTGATCCAGGAGTCGACGTGTTTCTCGACCCAGTCGCTGCCGCCGTGGCCGCCATGCTCGGACTCGACCCAATTGAAGAAGTAGAACATGACCTGGCTGCCCATGCTGTGCGAGGCCAGGACGACCTTGCGGCCGTCGGTGGCGAGGGCGCCCTCGATGTGGGACTTGAGGCGGGAGAAGTAGCGGTCGCGGACCTCGAGGTCCGGGTAGGAGAGGCGCCAGTCGTAGGCGGCGGTGAAGGAGTTGGTCGGGTCGTAGCCAATGGTGGCGAGGTTCTCAAAGATCTTGTTCCAGATCCAGTAGCCGGTGATGAAGAAGTCGGTGGCGTCGAAGCCCTGGGCGGCGCGCAGTTTGACGAGGGGCGGGTCGAGGCCGGTGTGCTTGTCGAGCATGACATGGCGCTTCCAGTTCTCTTTGTCCATGACGAGGGCGCGCATCATGGTCCAGCTGCCCCAGAGGCGCTTGCGGAAGTAGCTGCGCGAGACGTTGGCGGTGCCCCATGACTCGAGGCCGGTCGAGATGACGCCGGGGATCATGACCATGGGGTGGTCGGCGTGCAGGCCTTCGGCACGCGCGCGCAGACCGACGTAGAAGGAGTCGTAGGCCTCGGCGATGTCGCGCTCGCCCTGGACGAGGTCGCGCACGTCGCTGATGAGGCCGGCTGGGAGGATGTCGACGAAGGAGTCCATGCTGAGGTCGCCGAGCAGCTCCGGGAACTCAATCAGGTCGTTGCTCGAGGCGAAGAAACCCGCGGCTACTAGGCCGCATAGGCCACCGAGCAGGAAGATGAAGGTGTTGCGGCGCTTCCGCGTTTTGGGCTTTTGCACTATTTGCACCAAGGGCTGGTCGGTCGGCTCGCGGGCTTGCGTCGCGGAGTCATGCTTGCCGGGTTGATCGGTCATTTGGCATTGCGATTCGGGGACATTGCGGCGTCGAACGTTGGAGGAGGACATTGTGTCTTGTTTTCCCCTGTGTCACGAAGACCCGGCCACGACGCCAGGGGTCAAGCGTGGCTGAGGAGAGGGGCTGGTGTTGTTGAACTTGTTGAGATGGCTGGCGCAAACAGAGCTCTCCTTTATCGTGACGGGGGACTTTAACAACGTTAGAGACAGACCAAGCGCCAGAGGTCAATAGTAGAAAGTCGTTGAAGTTTCAAAACGGCAGAGCGGCAACGGAGAAGAAAAAGGCGTCGCGGAAAAGCGACTCGGATGCTAGGGCGAGCATGTGAGAAGCGAGACGGGTGGATTTTGTTGACGTCAAGGAGCCAGGGGTCGAGGAGACACACCTTAGTACAAAGTAGGTACCTACTTGTGATCGCTGCTGATTTAGTAGGGGAAGCAAAGTATTGGCGGAAATGGTCATGGCTCTCCATAGCGCGTCGTCCCGTGGGAAGGGAAAGGCTGTTGGGTATTTGCCTACCCTTGTCTCTATCATTTTCTACTTTTTCTTTTTTCCTTCTGTTGGAAACACAAGGAATCTACCTATAGGGCGAGGAGGAGGCTATCTATGGCTGTGTGACTTCCACTCTTCAGTGTATAAAATGGGTCCTATTATATAAGTTAATCCAACACCTTCCTTCACCCACCAAGGCTTCACCTGCCGCTTCAGGCTGCACCAGCCGGTCTGCATTTCCGGCTGCGTCAAATCCGATAAACGCTGCTGCTCTTCTTGGGTACCATATCTTGGGCTCAATATGCAGCCCACACACACACATACATTGTCATCTCGGAAGCCACGCGCCAGCCAGGGAAGGACCCGATTCAGGCTGTAAGAGCCCATGCCCGCCACTAACCAGCTAGAACGCCTCGCAGTTCGCCAGGCAGCAACTGAGTCACCGGCTTGTAAATCGGAAGGCTTGCAGGTTGACGGAGAAGAATATTCTTGATATAATTATTCTGGTATCTGCCATTTACTTTAAACATTAGACTTGACCATCATCCATGCTCACTTACCTTTGTACCCTATCCATTTGTGCCTGCACTGTCATCAAGCTTCCCCTCACTCCCAACCCTTGGCCCTGCTTGCCCTGCCCCGCCACAACTGCTGCCCCGCCGAGTCCGGAATCTCATCTCACCAACTTCAGCCAACGCCACTTCCTGCAACCTCGACTTCGATATATTACTTTTAGTCCCTTTTCATCCCTCGACTCTTCTCCCGCTCACATCCCCTTTGCCCATAATGGACACGGTGTCTACGAAAGCGCCTCATATGGAGCTCAGCTACGTCCAGTATGAGCACAAATTCGAGGCTCAGTACCTCCCCGCCATCCGCTCCCTCATCTCCAAAGACCTTAGTGAGCCCTACAGCATCTATGTATACCGGTACTTTCTATGCCAATGGGCACATTTATGCTTCATGGTATGTATCACGCCGCCCGGGCACCTTCTAACAACATGACATCAGTGAGCACGGCTGACTTCTGGTGAAAGGCGCTCAACCCCCAAGACGGCTCTCTCATCGGCGTCATCATCTGCAAGCTCGAGGTCCACGCTTCCCGCTCGACGCCCACGCGGCGCGGCTACATTGCCATGCTCGCGGTCGCGGCTCCGCACAGAGGACGCGGCGTGGCCATCGCGCTCGTCAAGCGCGCCATCGACGCCATGGTCAGCCGGCACGCCGACGAGATCGTGCTCGAGACGGAGGAGACCAACGTGCCGGCCATGCGGCTCTATGAGCAGCTGGGCTTCCTGCGGACTAAAAAGTTGCATCGTTATTATCTGAATGGAAACAGTGCGTACCGGCTAGTGCTGCCTTTGAGAGCCGTGGACCCAGACGAGACGCTCGTTGAGGATCTCTAATGGGAAGTCTTATATTTTTGTTAGCTGCGTCGGGGTACCCTTGGGTCTTTATTGGCATCATCAGCGTGGGTTTTGAGAATTGGAAATACTCGGCATAGCATTTACAGCGGAACACCTGGTTAGCGTTGGAGTTTTGGTAATTTTCTCTATTTCTTTTCTACTGTCATATTGCATTATCCCGATATACCCGGGTACTTTGAACTTGGAATAGATATCCCGATATGTGAAGACATGGCACTCATAGCGTCATCGCAACATCTTGTGATGACGGAAACTCTTCTGCGGAGTTGTAGATGGACGCCTTTAGACCCCATGGGTTTCCGCCAGAGATTCCCAAGTATGTAAATACGTCTACTACATTAGCAGGAACAAAAGGATACAGCAGTGTTGTCACTCACCAGGCTTGTAGTATATCCGTCTTGTCTTGCTGTCTGCCAGCCCCAGCTGCTTCAGCCTTTGTACGACACGTCCGACGTCGACCTTGTCCATAAAGTCCTGCGTGTAAACGCAGATGAGGCGTTCTTTTCGCCGGTCGTCTACCTCGGGTCGTGGCGCGACCTTGGCTGCGATTCCGAGTTCGTTACTTGCCGTGGCTTTGGCAACAATGTCCCACACCTCATTTACTTCCAAAATATCACAGAAGAGCATCCACTATCGGCGCAAATGTCAGCGCATATTCCGTGGTGACGAAACCGTGGCCTTACCTTTCCTGTGCGGACTTTTCCTACATGGGCAAGCTGCAAAATGTCTCGTGTAGCTTGCGATCGCTCTTTATTCCTCTCCCGCTCCGCGGTGGACGGCGGCTTGCCAAAGTTAGAAACCCCCTGGAGAAAAGTGCCCAAGAGTTCCAGCCGCTCCATGCCCCCCTCGATAACAATGTCCAATCTAGAGCCTTCTTGCTCTGGACCCTCATCTTCGTTGCCTTTGCTCCTCTGGTTCAGGCCCTCCGACTTTGGCACGCGAGGGATGTACGGATTACAAATGTAAATCCATGGAGCCTCAAGGGTCTGGTCCGTTGTGGCTGGAGGTAGACGTGCAAGGAAGTCATCCAGCGTTTCTGTGAGTTGCCATGCATACGGGACTCCCGCGTAAGGATTGTGCAACTCCGCGGCTGACAGAGTCGGGAGGATGCGCGGCTGTGCCCACCCGGGCTGGTGCTGATGCTGCATCATCCACTCGTCGGGGTCAAAAGATTTGACCCGATGATTGAGATAATCTACTGTATCCGTGTCGCCTAAGGATAATAGTTAGACATTTGTTAGGTAGGACAGCGTCGGGTGGCTTGCCGTAGAATGACGAATCGTCAGATGCCGCGCGTTTGGGAACCATGTCATTTGACAATCAGAAGCGGCAGCTAAGCAATAATAATAGCATAAATCATGAGCAAGAAAAAGCAATTGCAGCAAGGATAGAGTGACGGCTAGATGAGACTCGAGGATGCAAATGGAGGGGGATGAAAAAGGTGGCGGGGAAATCTGTGAGGAGCAACTGTCTCCAATATGCATAGTGTTTGCACAGGGCGTCAGCCTGCACGTCCAGCTGCAGGCTGAGAAGCATTCCAAAAAAAATCTTTAAAAAGTCGTTTTACATGAATCTTGTTCTTGTTTGTTTGCTTCTACGCATGATTGCCTACCAGGTATTCAACGCCACCATTTGCTAACCAGAGCTTCATGTAGCGCGTTGACAGCGAGGCCCACAGCCAAACACCACTGCCCAAATTTGCAGCGGCTGTTTGCATTCTCCTGCATCTCAGCCGCGAGAGAACTCGGTCCGCGGCCATTTTTGCCCGTCATGGACACCGCCCCGGTATTGAACTCCATACAGTCCTTGACGCTGGACTTGCCTGCCAGCTGCCTGCAATTCTGCCGTAAATACCCTGGCTACTTTGTGGTTGGCACATACAACTTACAGCGCGAGGAGGGAGGCGTCGCAGAGGCTGCTCAGGCGGAGCAGAAGCCCGGGGTGGAAAAGAAGTCTCAGAGCCGCAACGGCAGCCTGCTGGTATTCAACATCGGTGATGAGCCAAGTCCTAAATTGTAAGTCTCCGTTGCCCCTAACGCAGAGGGATGCCTCACTAACTGGTCTGAAGGTCCTTGCTCCAGACAGTCTCGCAGCCTTCTGCTTTACTAGACATTAGATTCAATGATGAAGTCAATGAAAATGAGGATATCATGGCTGCGGTCTCAAGCACAGGAACGCTGGCAATTTTCAGACTGGACGCCACTAATAAGACTGCGCGATTGGAGCATCTAGCCACAAGCAGATGTGACGATCTCGGGGAGGATGCTCTTTACCTCCAATGCAAATGGCACCCAGTACTGCCGAATGTTCTGGCTGTGACGACTTCCCTGGGGAGTGCTCGCTTGCTATACTTGGATGAGCAGTGGAGCATATCACAATATGTCGACATTAACATCAGCAATTCTCTGGAGGCGTGGTCCATCGCACTCTCCCCTGCGACGCCGACTTCGACGTCTCAGACTGTTGATACTACAGTGTACTGTGGTGGAGATGACTCGATTTTGCGATACACGTCCTGCAGTTGGCCTGTTGGGGACACGTCCGCCCTGCCAGAGGAGCAGTACTCTCCCATGCTTATTAAAGGGAGGCACAACGCCGGCGTAACTGCCATCCTACCGCTGGAGCTGAAAAATGGCCAGGGAGGGAGGGTCGTGATAACAGGAAGCTATGATGACCACTTGCGAGTGTTCACCATTCACGACTTGCACGAGTCCTACGGTGCGCGGCGAGTTGAGCAAGTGTTGGAGGAGAACCTCGGAGGGGGTGTTTGGAGGCTAGATCTCATTGAACAGAGGACGGTAGAAGACGCGCTGCATGTGTTGCTTCTTGCATCGTGCATGCATGGAGGCGCTCGGGTGGTTGACTTGAGCTGTAGGGATGGCGGATCGTGGGCGGTGAGGATTGTCGCTAGGTTTGAGGAGCACAAGAGCATGAACTATGCTAGTGATTTTGTATTCCGCGGAACGAAGAACCTTGTATGCGTGTCGAGTAGCTTTTACGACAAGCTTCTTTGTACATGGGAATGCAGTCTTGAATAGGCATAAGGGAGCTGGGTATAGACAGGGTCATGCAATACAACCACCACAAACGTGCGTAATTTTTATTGTCATTTTATTGGCATCGTCAGAAATGAGTGTTGGACTTTTCTCTTTTTAAGAGTGTAATATTTATTTAGATAATACCTCCGACTTTACTGTTGCCGGGTTTGCCGTAGGCGTGCCAAGCTACGGACTGGCCGCTTAGGAATGCCGCGGTCGTTCCGAGACTGAGGATGACGAGCAACTGACAACTAGATGATGAATACCAAGCTTTTGGGTGGCTATTTGAGATTATTCAGGCTGCAGGCCCGGGGACCTGCATTGCATACCTGTATATCGCGGTTGGCTGCACGCGTGCATCGTGTTAGTGATGTTCAAAATGGACGGCATTACAGGTATTTACAGTGTGTCTAGGTAGACCCTAGACCACTAAGATATACTAAGGTACCTGTAGGCAGGTTGTAGGTGGTCGTGGCAGTCGCAGCGGGGCTCTCCATGTGTCAAATCGAGTTCCACAACCTTCAAGAGGTACCGCCTCAGCTCTAGCCTTTTTCTGCCTGCCACCAGCTGGCCAGCCATCATCCATCATCACTCCAAAGTCTTGTTTGCACTCACATCTTTCCATCATTAACCTCGTCCACTCCATTGCTTTCAACCACCATCCTCTTTCCCACTCGCCAAAATTTCCTTTGCAGCTTCCCGAATTTCAACATTCTATCCTCTTGGCTGGTGCTCAGCTCACGCTACTACAAGAATCTGCGCATCGCTTGCTGCCCTTTTTCCTCACATTCGCTTCCTTCTCCATGTCGCCGCGATAACACACACACCACCACACACCGCTTCGCACCAGTCACAGCAGAAAAGCTTCGCTGCCTTTTCACCTCACCAACCCTCACAGCTGCAACAGCGCCCCCGAAAACCACTACCGACACGCTTCCCACCTCTCCATCGCTCGTCCCGCCAACAAGCAACGACAACCATGGCTGCCAACGGCGCCGGCGTCCTCGGTGCCAGTGGCGGGGCTGCTGCTGAGCCCATGGCCAAGATTCGGGAAGCACTCGACGTCGTCCACAGCCCCTTCTCCAACAACGATGCCCGTCGCGATGCGCAAAACTTTCTCGAGGAAATCAAGGGCCACGAAGTGGCCCCCATGCAGGGCTATAACCTTGCCCGCGACAAGGCACAGCCGCCTGTGGTGCGACACTACGCTCTGTCGCTCCTCGAGCACGCGATCCGATACAAATGGTCGGCCTATACCGAGGAGCAGGCCCTGACCCTGCGCAGCTGGGTCCTCGAGCTCGCCCAGGCCGTCTCCCGCGCTGACCCCCCCTACCTCCGCAACAAGACGGCCCAGCTCTGGGTCGAGGTCGCCAAGCGCTGCTGGGGCGGCGACTGGCTCGACATGGATGCCATGCTTGTCCGTCTCTGGGAGGTTCCCGACTCGGCCGTCCACAAGGAGCTCGTCATGTTCGTCCTCGAGACCCTCTCCGACGAGGTCTTTGCCGGAGACGACTCGGTGGTGGCCATGCGCGAGGGTGTCCTCAGCAAGGCCTGCGTCGAGGTCTTTACACCAACCGCTGTCCTCGTCGAGGCATTCCCGAACAGGCATCCCGGCCCTGACGTCCGTAGCGGCCATGATGGCTGGCTCAACAGGCTCTCCATCCTCCTTGGCAGCTGCCTGGCCGCCGGCCCGGCAGACAATGAAGAGGTCAAGTCATGCATAATCAAGGGCCTGTCTTTGATGCTCTCGCTGATGCCGTGGGCGATCCCAAAAGCCATTGCCGCCGCGGAATGTGTCAATTGCATGTGTCAGGGCCTCTCTTCTACCGTCCCCGAGATCCAAAAGGCTTCCCTCGACGCTCTCCATGCGCTCTACTGTCGGACCAACTTTGCTGACGAAGAGTTCCTCGACCTTGTCGCTCCCATGTACAATGAGTCTTCAGTCCAGCTATGCAAGGAATTGTACTACTGGGCCGCCGTCGACCCCAACGACATTGACGAAGACAAATACCAGATTCTGAAAAAGCTGTCCGAAATGCTGTCTAGTCTAGGCGACTATTTCGACCGCAAGTACCATCTCATCCCTAGCGATGCCGCCAGGGGCAGTTTCCTCCAACTTCTACTCCAAGTGGTCCAGAGCCCGAGTCTTATGGTTTCTATCCCGGTACTCGTCTCGTGGACGCGTCTTTTAAACCGCAAAGAAATTGGCGGCAGCGACATCATGTCGCCCTTGATCGGCCCCTTGCTTGAGGTGTGCAGCTCCAGGATGGTTCGCTATGAGAATCTCCCCGAGGACAACGAGGATGCCACGTTTCTCTTTCTCCAAGAAGACACCGACACGCTGCCCGAACGACATGCGTTCTTGGGCAACTATCGCAGATATAGCTCTCAAGTAATCGAAGCCATTGTCCAACTTAAGCTCGTCGACGCCGTGTCTCACATTCTCGGCCGAACTGAGCACATTCTACAGCATCTCTACGATGGACAGCCCCCTTTTAACAGTGAGTCTAGGAGCGGCATGGTAATTCACGACGCCAATGCTAACGACAGAAGAACAATCATGCACTAAGCACTCCATGCCTGCCCTCATGGTTGATTCTCACTGCACAGTCATTGAGTCTACCCTCAAAGGCTACATGAAGTGGCGAAGGCATCACCAACAAAGCGCCGTATGTCTGCCGTTGTCTCTTAAATTCCTAGATACTGATTGCCGCAGAACGCCCCTGAAATGGGCGAATTGGAGAGTAACGTGGAAACATGGTGCAACAAACTACTCGGGATGAGTTTCGAGGTGACTGCCCGCTGGTTTCACAGCAAACGCAGCGTGGTTGCTAACAAATAGCAGGATCCAATCATTAGAAAACGCACACTGCAGTTACTTGTCGTCTTTTCTACAACGGCGCTTAACAAGAACGCCGGCTTCATGCTTAAAGTGCTGGAACATATTTTGATGACCTGGCCAACTCTTGAGCCAGAGTACCGTGCACTCAACGACGCTATCAAAGACTTGCAAAGTGAGAGCATGGTAGAGTTACAGCGACTTGCTTCTGAAATGCCAGATCACCTCTTGGTATGTTGTGACGACACACATATGCTCTCTCTGCTAATTGACATATTCAGGGCGTCTTTGACCAAATCGAGAGCCGAGTCAACGAAATGCTTTCTTCCGGTACGCTCGACGATAAACGCGCTCTTGCCTACCGAAGCTTCCTCTTCCTCATAATGTATGTACGCCCGACTACTTGCGTTCATACCGTGACTAACATGCTGCAGTCATCGAGCGCAGAACGTTGATTTGCCATCGAAGATTAATAAGTTGAGCGAGTTCATCAGTCCTGTATTAGCTCAGTGGCAGACGGATAATCTCAGAGCGGCCGTCGCGTCGTATCCTGGGTTTTGCGACCAGCTTGGCCTCAACAAGGCGCAGGAGTATCTCACACGCAAGCAGGCGGACAGGATTCAAGACTGGGGCTCCCATGAACTGGACGCCGAGGGACTAGCCCTGCAAAACGAGATGGAAGAGCGCATTAAGGTATGCTCAACAAGTCCATCTTGTCGATATACAGCTAACAGATATGCCCAGGTACTGCCATTGCGAGCGACCAAGTCGTTCCTTGCTTTCTCAGTTGAGCGTCTGGACAAGTCGTCGCCCGCTTTTCAAGCCTCTTATGCCTTGTGGCAAGATGGCTTTTCCGGTCTTTTGGCTGATCTCCTACAATTGCTCAGGTATATTTACCCTCCCCCCTTCCCCCGCGCGCCTGAAGGCTTGTCAGCATACTGATCCCGTGCAGCTTTGCTCATGCCACACATAACCCGGAAAACTGGACTGGTCTACCTAGTGATTCTCGCACCATGGTTGCCCGCGTGCTCAGTGACAGGTTCTGGCAAGCGGGCATCTCCGACGGCAGCAAGGACGACTTTTATGCACGTGTGATAGATAAGAAGAACACTATGGAAGGTTTGGCGTCGACAATCCGCGGCTCTGTTAGATTCGTCCGAGAGACGGCTTACGCCATAATTTACTGCATGAGCCGGCTGGAGCTGCAGTTTTACGGTTTCGACGGCCTTGCGGGCCCGCTGGCTAACGCGCTCTTTGCGGATTCAACCTGGCTGTCAACGCACCAGCAAAGCAACCTGCTCAACTTGGTTCGGTATCTGGTAGACGACTGCCCCGTGGATTACCGGGAGCGCTTCCTGCCGCCGCTGCTGTCGGCGTGCTTCCGGCAGATGGATGCCAAGGTTCACAGCGAGTGGGAGAAGATGGACGCGCAGCAGAGCATCGCGGCCGATGGCGAGGATGGCCTCAAGGAGGAGATGAAGGCGGAGAGCATTTTGCGCCAGGTGACCTATACAGGCGTCGTTATGATGGCGGACTTTTTGGATCCCACGAAGCAAAGTAAGTCGAGCGGGCGCCCCGTGTGAGGCAGTCTGTGGCTAATGACCGATTCAGATCCTCCAACCTTACAGGCTCGAGCGCAAAAGGCGAATGGCGTGGAGGTTGCACCGCCGACGGAACACTACCCGTCTTTACGCCGCTTTTGCTTGGTACACCAGGAGATTGTAGAGCCGCTCCTGGTCTTTTGCGCACACGGCATACGCATGAGGGACACCAGGTGCTGCGGCATGGTACTACGACTGCTGATATCGCTCGTGCCCGAGTTTGGACCTAATTCCTCAGCGAGAAAGACGCTGGCCGACGGCACCATGGCCCCGGCGGACCCTTCACCGATCCCCGGGGAGATTGCGTCGGCGATCCGGGAGTACCTTTCCAGCGACGTGCTGCGGGCGTGCCTGACGTCGTTTCACGAGCCGTACTTCGTGGAGGTGCAGAAGGAGCTGGCGTCGCTCATCGCGGCCGTGTACGTGCACTACAGCCCGGCGACGATGACGCCGCACAACCTGCTGACGTCGCTGCCCGGCGTCGAGGCGGGCGAGCTGGAGCTGCTCAAGCCGTACATGGCCAAGCCCGGGTCACACAGTCGGCAGCAGCGCGCTGTCGTGTTGGAGCTGCTCCGGGACCTGAAGGGCGTGAGCGTGTCGGAGATGGGGAAGCTGGCGAAGAGCACGGGAGTGGCGCAAGGTGGTGGTCGAGTTAAAAAGACGGCGCCGGGGAGGAGCAAGATGGCGCAGAGTTTCATGACGGAGCATACGCCGGCGCAGAGTAATGGTGTTCCGACGACGCGGATGGAGCAGGTCGCGGGAGGAGGAGGTAGGCGTCCGACTCCGGACGCTCTAGACGGCGTTTCGAACCTGTTTGATGCCTAAGGTAGTGCGTTTTACATTAGAAGTAAGTCATCGGCGCATGGACAAGGCTACGGGGGCAGATAAAACAGACAGACAGACGGCACAAAGGCACAGGCGCCCGGTTTAGATGGGATTAGTAGCAAAACCATATACCCTTTTTAAGAGTTACATGACTATATATGTGACGTGACTGAGGATGAATTACTGCCGTGCGATGTATTGGTAGTTTAGCCACTGCTTCTTCTTCTTACGATTTTCTTTCCAGCGTCGAGGGAGAAGGCAGGTAGGTAGGCAAAGCTTGCCAGGGCAGCTGCAGGTGTCAACAACGATGACTTGCTTCCCGTACCTGTGTTGCCTGAGAATTTGTGCTACGTGATGGAAACAATCAGGATTTGAGCGTCTATGGCTGAGATGACGAGGGGATCACGCGTGCATTCCCTTGTTTCATCACGCAAGGCGCTGTGATAGCTTGTTGATGCCTGCTTCCCCAGAGGGGAGGTCACCACCTTGCCTAAAGTTTTCGTACGACCAGGCAAAAAGCAAGTAGATTGGTCACACTATGCAATTAAAACGATGCAAATAGTCAGAGACATGGGGGTGCACATGGTAGCTGAAAAAGAAGGCAAGGCAAATGGCTCGTCTAATTTAGCGAAGCCAAGGCGGCATGGGAGTTTGTCAGGCGGTGGCGGAGCAGCAGCATTTTCATGTATGTAAGAAGAATACATCACTCATGCTTTGTCATTTATCGATTCAGAGTTTTTTAATGACGTTTTAAAATCACGAACAAGGCTGCAGACATCGGGTTGGGGAGGGGGGGTTCGTATCTGCGAGAAGTGCACCGGCTAACAAACGCCTGGGGCGAATGCTTGTCAATGTGTGGTGGCCTGTGAGGTGAATCAAGAGAAAGTGGAAGATGGCGTGCAGGGGCGTCTGATAGCCGTAGCGCACGGCAAAATAATAGCGTATTGGTGGAATTCAGAGTCAGTGTCACAGCCGAGGGTTGCGAGGATGTGTTGGCGCAACCGGGACGAGGGCTGATGGTACGCGGCTAAGACGTGACTAAGCTTCTTTCGCACTCTATATCTGACTTAGGCAGATGACCAATCAATGTTTCATTGTGAAAGCGCCGCAGTCCTCCGTTACTTTGAGTGGTTTTCGGTGTTTTGGGGAAAGATGCTCCAGAGATGTAAATTGGATTGGTTGGTCTGATGTACAAAGAACCTTACGGCCAGAGAACCGGCTGTGAGAGACGGTGCATAAGTGTCATATCCGCACGAAGGGACATGGGAGTTGGGATGTGTACGCATAGTGTAATGGTGATGTTGATCCAGGTAGCGACATCGGCTAATAACACCATAAAGGCTTCGATGATGTCCTTCAATAACCCCACCAACAAGGATCTCACGAGTCTTTATTTTAGCCTGGCAGGTGGGTCTCGCCGTTGATGTGCATCATCAGGCAGCCTTGGGGCAGCCGGCCATGTCGGAGATGTAGGTGGCCTCAGGGCAACGAGAGGCTAACTCTCCTTCGAATTTTTTGGTAGTGCAGTTGAAATTCGAGATCTGGATTGACGGTCCTGAAACATGTTAAACAGAGCGGATGTTTGGCAAGTTGGCGGTTCGGTTTGATGCGGCAGCGCTTGATCTAGATATTTCAGGGCAACGGAATGCAACGGGCGCATAAAAGGGCTTTGATGCCAAGACAGCAACATGTAAGAAATAGTCATTAATACAGACTTTGAGACTTGCCCTGGAAATAACTGGCCAGCGCCACGCCACCACCATGTAGATCCGGGGAGCTGCTGGCTCGTTCGTCCAACCCTAGTGTACCCCGGCAGGGTCGAGAGAGGGCATAAGGTCACATCGCTCGTAGACAGATCCAAGATGAAAATTCAGGGATGCGCGACAGCTTTTTCTGCGGCAGCCTCGAGCTAGGAGACTTTCCCGGCCGAGCAGCGGTCCTGCTGTGCGGTAGTGAAGAAGGCTTCGGCGGCAAATTAGTGCTGGCTGCTAGAGCTGGCCGGTCTAGGTGACATTTGCAGCCCATTTAATACCTAGCTTTCGACCCTTTTTTGCAGGTTCCCAGTTGGATTGCGATGATTGAGCCTTCAATAGAGAATGTCAATGAATCTCGTACACTGTAGGAGCTAGGCAGTTATGTACATGGCGCCGAGAGCCGTGACACGCAGCAAAGACAGGCGTGGTCTGTGATTATCCGGATTTCTGATGGCTGATGCGCCGAGTGCAAAATAGTCATACAGCTTTGTCGGTTCTCTCCCGCGGCTGGTAGACTGCATGATTGTGTGATACAGAGGCGGTCGTGTGAGGCGCTCTGTACATGGTGGTAAGCCTGTTTGTCTTGTACCTGGATACCTGGCAGAACCACGGGTATGAGCATTGCCGTGCAAGGTCACAGGTCAGAAACAAATTGAAAATCTGGAAAGAATCGATTGCTTGATGCAAGCACTTCGCTTCTTTCTGGGTCTGCACTACCGTGACTTGCTGACTTGCAGTTGTCCATTTGTCTCCTCGCCTTGCAAGTTGAATTGGGAAGGAAAGGATGCACCTGTTTCTGCCTGCCCCTCTCGCCTGCCGACTCCGCTGTGCCTTGCTGACCCCACTGCCGACCTCATCAACCCAGCCAACCAGCGCCCTTACTTTCCTCTGCCCCACCGCCAATTTGTCCTGATGAGCCCCATATCTTCAACGTACCACCAGCAAATCCTAGATCGGCTTGCGGAGGTGGACGGGTAAGTGGGTAAGGGCTCCAACTACTAACCTAGGGCTGTGCTGTGCTGTGCTATGGCTGCCTGCCTGCGTCAACCCATTTCTGAGCTATCGTCACCCTGCTTCCCACGCCGTTTGTAGTTCTTATGAGAGAAATCGCACAGTCCTAGACCTGCGGCGTCGGACTTCCTCCTCATTGATTCTTTTCTTGTCCTTATTGGCCCGCTGCTTCCCTACCTTTTATCCCTGCCGTGCAGGTAGGCAGGAAGATATGACTGTACTCTCCTGACCTCGCCTCCAACGTTGCACAAAGTTCCTCTCCGCCTCAATTCGTTTGCACAGTGCAACCACAGCCAGCAAACTTTTTGAATCATCCCTCCTACAAATTCTCTGCCCTGCCGCTCACTCCTTCTGCTATTTTCTCCCTCCACTACTCTCCCTCTCTTCACTCAACTTTCATTCACCATCTCCCACACATCGCAAGAAACGAAGAGAAAGATTGCATCAAGCAAGCTTTCCCTGCCCTTCCTTTGAATTTCCATACCTAGAGCGATTCTAAATTACCAATTTCGACCCATCTACAAGGAGCGGGCCATCTAATCCGTTCCTCGTCATCCACGCCAGTGGCTATCGCCAAACCAGCACCTTTCCTATACCCAGTCGTCAGTCTACCTTATCAGAGCACTCATCACCATCCGGCACTATGGTATACTCCGGGCATCCCTCCAGGGGCTGTCAGATGTGTCGAACCAGGCGAATCAAGGTGCGTCGATACGGGGCATCGGCACGCGGCGACCTGTGAATCCGCTACGCCAGACCCCCTAGTTCACAACTTACTTCCCAACATCGAGTCTAACATATCCGACTAGTGCGACGAGACAAAACCTACTTGCAAGCAGTGTGCCAAGTCTCGACGAGTATGCCCTGGTTACAAAGATGAGTTTGATCTGGTCTTTCGCAACGAGACTGAAGCTACGGAGCGAAGGGCACGCAAAGCAAACAACAAGGCTTTGGCCCTTAAGACAGGAAGGGCAGCTTCCAGGAAGACGCCAGAGCTCAAGACTCCCGTCGGGTCGGCTACATCGAGCACTCCCTCAAGTCCCACCCCAGCGCCAACTCAGTCAATCGACGAACGGACAGCGCACCACTTCGTCTCCAACTACGTCTTGATCCCGCCTCAAGGAACCCAGCGAGGGTACTTTGAGTTCGTTATCCCGCTTATAAAAGCCAAGAACCCATGTCCTCACTTCAAGCTGGCCTTTGAAGCGTGTGCTCTTGCTTACTTTAGCAACCGAATGAAATGCGCTGAACATTTGGAGAAGGCGGCTCTGCTCAAATATGTCAAGGCTCTGGCCACTACTGGGCGAGCCATCCAAGATCCCTTTGAGTCCAGACAAGATGGGACTGTTGCGGCTGTTCTGCTTCTCAGCCTATTTGAGAATATCACTTCTCGACATTTTGGCATGCTTGCATGGAGCACTCATACTGAAGGCGCGATCCATCTGGTCCAAAACCGAGGCCCAGAGCAACTAAAGACCAAGGTTGGCCGAGACATTTTCGTTACAGTTCGCACCCAGCAGGTAAGTGTTTTATAGTGAATTGTGGCATAATACGTTGCCTGCTTTTTTGGAAGGTGCTGACCGCTCTGCCAGATCATTCACGCTTTCAGCTCTGGCCAGCCCGCCGCGGGTAGTACCGAGTTCTGGATCAAAGATGCAATTAAAGACCCATTCGCAACTGACCTGCAGAGAATAACGCTGCAGATCAGCGAGCTCAAGACGGAAGCCAACAAACTTCTCATTTCATTGTACCACTCCCCTGAGAACGTCAAGTTGATCATGAGCATTATAAGAAGGTGCCAGATGAAAGACCAGGAGCTACAACAGTGGTGCGATAACCTTCCTGAAAACTACAAGGGAAAACCAGTGACCTGGGTCAACGACTTGCCGGACGGTGACTACGCCAAGGCAGAAGTATACCCAGGCCGAGTCGACGCCTTCCAAGACCTCTGGGTCACGACGGTCTGGGTTACAATGCGATGCTCGCGACTTGTTCTCGCCTCCATGATCGTGAGAGCCATTGCGTGGGTGTACTCGCCGATCGACTACCGCATTACCTCCGAATACGCAACTTGGTCCAACACCTGCGCCAGCATCATCACGGACCTCTGCGCGGCTATCCCATACCAGCTAGGGTGGTTCAAGTCGCGCCAGGAGCTTCTCGAACGTTCCGATCTCACCAGCTATTGCTGCGGTGAGGAGGCAGGCGCAAAGGGCCTATCTGGCTACTTTGTTACCTGGCCTCTAAGCTGCATCATCACGCAAGATTATTCGACGGCTGGACAGAGAGAGTGGGCCAAGGGCAGACTTGAATACATTGCCTCCGATCTTGGTGTTAGCTACGCCAAAATGCTGACCCATGTCAATGTTCGGGTGCCTTCGATGCTCATCAAGCGAGATACCATGGCCGCGAGCGGCTCGGTGGACACGTCTGCGGTGGATTTTGAAAAGGTCCTCTCGAACCGAGTTGTGCCGCCGTCCGGCCTCAGTGATGATCCCCCCTTCCGACAAAATCGAGAGAGATTGGCCATGGAAAGCGCCATGACGGGTTACAGATTCTCCGACGAGGCCGCCCGTTTAGGCTTGAATGGGTAAGTTTGCTCATTTTACCAGGGCAACAAGATCGGGCTGGTGAAGCAGAGGTAGTAAGACGGATATATGTGAGAGTAGTATTTGGTTTTCTGAGGAAGAGTTGAGGATGATGCTTTTTTTTTCCGAGCAAGAGTCGAGCCTTGTTAGCGTTTTGTATCATGGGTCGGCGCAAAGTTATGATTTTCGATGGGGGTATTTGACCAGTCATTTCTGTTTAATGGATTGAGATTTATCCTTATGCTTTTTCAGTGCTGTAAGAACCTCAACGCGTAGTTGATGAATGCATGCGCAGTTGCGAGACACGGTCACAAGCGTCAGCGGCTCAGGGAGGTAGCGAAACGGAAAACATTGCATGTGGCTATGAGACTGTGATGAAATTGTATCGTAATTCTGGTAGTCATTGATTCGACATGAAAAGAAACAATTGGCTAAAAAAGGCCTGCTCGGGGGGTTTGAGCGCGTGTGTAGGATATGGTATAAGTGAACAAGTCTGCGGTTTGTAACGTCGTTACTCTGGCGATTTCGTTTCGACCGAGCTTTCGTCGTCGTCATTGTTCGTCTGGATTCGATTCTCTATGTCGTCTTGATCGGCTATGTTTAATGGGTCTTTTTGCTGCTGCTGCTGCTAAAAGAGAATGCCAGGTTAGCATGGCTGCGCGAGAAGAGAAGACAGAAAGCACAGGCAGGGAGGTGCGCGGGCGCCTTACTCTTGCGCTTGGCCGAGGTTCCACGCTTTTACAACGTAGCTCTGGGTCTTGTCGACGTATTTCTCGTTCCTTACGTTCTTGACGCCGACGCGCATGCCGTCCTTTGTGAAGACGACATTCTTGCGACCCATCTTTTGCGAGGCCGTCTCGCCCATCTTGGTGACGCTGAGGTAGACGTGGTAAAGGACGAAGCCGATGCCGCCAACGACGGCGAGGGCGACGATGAGCGGGAGGATCTGCCTGAGGAGCGCGACGGACATGATGCGTTAGCGATGCGATGTGGGGAGAGGAAACTGTTGTGTGTTTATGTCTGGCGCAATGTGCTCGGGGGGGGGTTGAAGGGAGGGGGGTGAATGTGGTAGCGCGGGGTGGGAGGGAGGAGAGACAGCGCGCGCGACGGCGGCGGCGCAAAAGCAGAAAAGCGGCAGAGGCAATAGAGTTTGCAGCGTTGGAGGGAGCGGGTAGAAGCGTTGGAACGTTTGGTGGCTGGCTTACAAGAAGACGGAGATTTTGCCCATTTTTGTGAGCTTTGTTGGAATGCGACGCGGAAGGAAGAAGAGAGATGGTAAGACGAGAAGAAATTGGACGAGAGCTGACGCAAGGAGAGGCGACGGTTTGGAAGATTAGAAAAACGACGTAGCTTGCGGGCTACAGAGGTATGTATACGGATAGTGGGACAGAATGGGGCTAGGGGAGGGGGAGAGCGTTTGTGCCTGTCCGGGTTCTGTCTCGTGCAGGGGCTTGCAGGCCAGAGGCGCGTTGAAGAAAGTCTTAAATTTACAAGTTCAATGCCTGCAGTGGGCGCTGGTAAGTGAAGTCGGAAAGAAAGCATCCTGTTCCTCGGAGGGAGGCGTGAGGAGGTGGGCGCATATATATTTCTTACAAGTACGGATAGGGTAGTAATCTAAAGAATGGACGGAAATCCTCAGCCTTGGGGAGTCGCGGCTGGGTTGTTTTTTATTTTTTGATGACCAACCTCACAACCACCTGGTACGGTGGGCTGGCTTGTTGCAGCGCAACGGCGGTGCAGAGCGCGCGCTGTCTGCCAAATGTTAGGGGAACAGCCCTCGCGCAGTTGCTGGATCCGCCCCGCGGGCAGTGCAGGCTACTAGCCAAGGCGCAGCAGCAGTCAGTCGCATTTGGCTGCATGGAAATAAGGTACGCCTTGGTAGTACTAGGTAGCATGTGATCTGTAGTTGATAATTTGTTCTGATCGGTTTGATGGCCGCTTTTTGCCGTCTTGGGTAGATCCGGCCAAACAATTAATCACAAGGATGGTTATTACGACCAGCATGATGAATAAAGCCGCAAGCTGGCTTGGCGGAAATTGGGTCGGCCATAGCATGGCCATTGGCGATAACAAGATGCTATTCTTCAGAATAAGGAAGAAGACACCCCTACCTAAAGAAGACAAAAAAAGAACATGCACACGTGTACTGTAAAAGATGACAGGAGTAGTTATAAGTTCCTGGAAGCTTCAGAACCAGTGCCTTCACACCTGTCATCTTGTCATCCACAACTAGCGGGGTAAAAAGTAAAGCCGGCTCCGAGTGTTCGCTCCACTTCATAGGTACAATGACATCCCACGCAGGAGCAGACCTTTGACATCTATCCTTCCAACATGCTTACATGTGCCAGTTAAAAAATGAAGTAAATTTCAGTAAAAGTCCCCCTTGTTGTTAAATTTGCATCGTCATGTATTAAAATCACAAATCCCCCCTCGCACCTCTTCTTGCATACAGCTGTCATCCTCGAGGCTGCCTGAGCCCCACTCGAGCCGCTCGTCTCCATTGGGAAAAGGACACCACAGCACGACCAACTCTCAAAGAGCAGAGCTCCCTCGCACGTCCCGCCGCCACTCCCAACGCCGTCAATCACCTTGCGTAGCTGCCTTCGCATTCGGCGTTGACACCTCTCCTCTTCTCCCTTCAGCGGCGCCTTCACTCGACCGTAGACCTATTTTGTCTCTTCTTCATCCTCCTCCCGCCTGCTGTCCTCTTGCACGGCCGTTTGACGGATCATTGCGAATCCGCTCTCGCCACCGCCTCCCTCCCGGTCTCTCCCTCCTTTCGACAGCAACCCTAAGACCGCGACCACCTCGCTCAAGACCCTCCCGTCCATCATGTCCGCCCCCGCAGGCGATGGCTACGGCCAATTCCAAGATCAACCGCACGAACAACAGCCTGGCGCCCCGGCGCTCGACCCAGGCGCTGCTGGCGCTGCCGCGCCCAAGAAGAAGAAGCGTGGATATGCCGCCGGCGCCTTCGACGTCGCCACCGGCCCCAATGCCGGCGTCGGCGGCTCCATGCAGCCCGGCGCACCGTCTGCACCCCAGTACGGAGGTTATGTCCAGCCCGATATGCAGCAGCAGCAGCAGCAGCCCCAGCAGGCCGCCGCCGGATACCAGTACGGTCAGGCCTACGGCGCGCCGCAACCCGCCGCTCCTCAGCCGGGGTATGGCGGTTATCCCGCTCCTGACCAGGCTGCTCAAGTCGGTGGGCAAGACGTCGCCGGAATCACGCAGGGTGTTGCCGGCATGAATATGGGCGTCCAGCAACCTGCGGCCATGCCAATGGCTCAGGCTCGCCAAGTCGCCCTCAACCAGCTCTACCCCTCGGATCTGCTGAGCCAGCCTTTCAACGTCGCCGAGGTCGATCTGGCACCCCCGCCCATCAACCTCCCTCCCAACGTAAGCTTCCCACCTCCTCGCATCTTGCGTACTGAATTTCTAACAATGGTTCGCCGCCTAGTCTAGCGTCACTCGCTCCGAGACAGCCAATTGCCCTCCCAAATATATCCGCTCGACCCTCAATGCGGTCCCCACGACCAACTCGCTGCTTAAGAAGTCCAAGCTGCCGCTCTCCCTCGTTATCCAGCCCTACGGCTCCCTCCACGACGACCAAGATAATGTCCCGGTTGTGCAGGACCAGGTCATTTCTCGCTGCCGCCGCTGCAGAACCTACATCAACCCATACGTCACATTCATGGATCACGGCCACCGATGGCGCTGCAACATGTGTAACTTGACCAACGACGTGCCCCAGGCCTTTGACTGGGACTCTGCCGCCCAAAAAACGGTGGATAGATGGCAACGCCCCGAGCTGAACCATGCTGTTGTCGAATTCGTCGCCCCGCAAGAATACATGGTTCGACCTCCTCAGCCTCTGGTCTACCTGTTCCTTTTCGATGTCAGCTACGCCGCCATCTCCAGCGGCCTGCTCGCCACCAGCGCCCGCACCATCCTCGACAGCCTCAACCGCATCCCCAACGCCGACCGACGCACTCGCATTGGTTTCATGGCCGTCGACGCGAGCCTTCACTACTTTTCCATCCCCAAGGACGAGGACGAGAATGCCGAGACCAATATGCTAGTCGTCAGCGATCTGGAGGAGCCTTTCCTCCCGGTTCCCCACGATCTGCTCGTACCGCTGTCCGAGTGCCGCCAGAGCGTCGAGAAATTTTTGCAGAAGCTGCCTGAAATGTTCCAGAACAACCAGAGCAACGGTTCCTGCATGGGACCAGCCCTGCGCGCTGGTCACAAGCTCATTTCTTCCCTCGGTGGCAAGATTGTCGTCCTGACGGCTTCGCTGCCCAACGTCGGCGCCGGCAAGCTCGAGATGCGCGAAGACAAGAAGGTCCTCGGCACATCCAAGGAGGGCGCGCTGCTGCAAACTGGCAACAGCTTCTACAAGAGCTTTGCTGTAGAGTGCTCCAAGAACCAGGTCTCCGTCGACATGTTCCTGTTTTCTTCTCAATACCAAGACGTTGCCTCGCTCAGCAACCTGCCCAGATACACTGGTGGCCAGACCTGGTTCTACCCCGGCTGGCACGCTTCCCGCCCCGAGGATGCGCTCAAGTTCGCTTCTGAATTCAGCGACTACCTTTCCTCGGAGATTGGTCTCGAGGCTGTGTTGCGCGTGCGCGCCACCACCGGCCTTCGCATGAACACATTCTATGGCAACTTCTTCAACCGAAGCTCGGATCTCTGCTCCTTCCCTGCGTTTCCTCGCGATCAGTGCTACGTTGTTGAAGTGGCCATTGATGAGAACCTGACTAAGAACGTGGTCTGCTTCCAGGCTGCCATTCTTCACACAACATGCAACGGCGAACGTCGCATCCGTGTCATGACGATTGCGCTGCCCACGACCACGAACCTCTCAGATGTCTACGCTTCAGCTGACCAATGCGCCATCACAACCTACTTCACCCACAAGGCAGTCGAGCGGGCCCTCAGCAGCGGCCTGGATGCTGCCCGCGACGCACTGCAAGCCAAGGTCACAGAGCTTCTGCAGACGTTCAGAAAAGAGCTTGCAGGCGGCAGCATGGGTGGTGGCCTTCAGTTCCCCGCCAACCTGCGCGGTCTACCGATTCTTTTCCTCGGTCTGATGAAGAATGTTGGCCTTCGCAAATCGGCGCAGATCCCTACGGATATCCGATCTGCGGCGCTCTGCCTGCTCTCCACGCTTCCCGTCCCTCTGCTGATGCGCTACATCTACCCCCGCATGTACTCGCTGCATGATATGCCCGACACGGCAGGCGTTATCGATGGCGAGACCGGACAGACTGCTCTGCCACCGCCGCAGAACCTCACGTCAGAGCGGCTGGCGGCTCACGGTCTGTATCTGATCGACGACGGGCAGACGCAGTTCCTGTGGGTCGGTCGCGACGCGGTGCCGCAGCTCGTTATGGACGTCTTCGGCGTCGATGACCGCACCAACATCCACGTCGGCAAGGGCCGCGTGCCGGAGTTAGACGGGGACTTTAACGAGAGAGTGCGGGCCGTCATCCAAAAGAGCAAGGACCACCGCGCGCTGGGCGTCGGGAGCATCACGGTGCCCCACCTATACATTGTGCGCGAGGACGGCGAGCCGAGCCTGAAGCTGTGGGCGCAAACGCTGTTGGTGGAGGATCGTGCGGACCAAAGCGTCAGCGCGGCGCAGTGGCTGGGCATTTTGCGAGAAAAGGTATGCGGATAATGATGTGACATGACGCGTGGCAACACTTTTAGGCTAACGAATTCATTTCTTAGGTTGTGCAGTAATTCTATCGATGAGTGTGTTAGGGCACCATTTCAGTCGGAGGAAAACCCAATGTTTCGCCTGCAAGATGGGAGCGGTTGTAGATTCAAGATGGCATGATCCATGAAGGAGGGGGTTTCAGTGAGAGGCGCATGATGACTTTTGGCTGAAGATGGATGAGGGTTTAAAATGAATATATATTAGATGAATTCAATCATTTCTATTAGCTGGCGTGGTATCTCAAAGGCGTGGATGAGGCTTGAACTGGATGAAGTGTTATTGGTTGTTGGATGTTTAGCTGTTGGAGATGAGCGTTATTTGAATTCGAATATTTCAGTCCTCATTGGCCAGGTAGAGAGTGTAGAGTAAAACGATGACCAATTACCTCTCCGCCTATCGATGGGAGCCATTCATCATGAATAATCTGTAGACGATGTGATGATGCTCTCAGGCTGCAAGGGATGGAACGACCCATGGAGGCTTCGATTACGCGCCGGAGCTAATATTAGGTGCGGCCAGCCCAGTGGGGAGGGCGGGTGCCTCGCAAGATGTGGATGGATTGATTGCCAAGTCGAACAGGATAAATTTTTGAGGGGATTTTTTTTTTTTTTGGCAGATTTATAATATGTTTGTCATGGTACCAGATAAGGCGGGCCCTGATAAATTAGCAGCATCAAGCAAGTGTAATATTGGTTTCGAAAGGGAAAAAAGAGCTCCCCCTCTCTCTAGGTAGAAGACGGGTTGTTGGTGAAACGTGCGTTTTGTAACACGCGATGTGGGCGAGCCTTTGCCGCCTTGGGCTCAGGAGGGGGTGGATTGGGGCGAATGGGCGAATGACAGGAAACGAGAATGATGGTCGGGCAAGGGGAAAAGTCGGAGCAATGGAAGCGATGGAAGCGATGGTGAATATGATGCAAACAGTTTCAAAGGGCAAACTTGGCTTCCATGCTGTATATTGTGATGAGAGAAAGCAAGAGCCAGCTACAGGTACCTATTATTACTAACCAATTGGGCAGATCGATGGCGCGCGCAACAGCCACATGGGTGGTTGTAATGTGTAGCTTCAGGCGTGCGTGCGATGCATCTGCGCCCGTTGTCTCACCATGAGAGAGAGAAGAGTTTGGATGAAAAAGAAGGGGGAACATCTTGCACGCGCGCTGTGACTTTTTTTATGGCGCAGGCGGTTTTATGTATTCCGTGCCCTTTGCCCGATTTTGACAGTTGGCCGGTGACCTTGATTTCCGCTCTGGTACAACGACGCTTAAAATCCCAGCGCATATTGAAGTTGAAGATTGCAAAAATCACTCCACCAAGCCTGGGTGTGAATGTGGGAAAAGCTGGGCGGTGTAAACGTAGCAGCCGCCGGGTTGGGAACCAAGGAACCAACGAGTTGGGGGTGGTGGGTGGAGGCCTTTCTGAAGTACCTGTGTGGTGTGATGCGATGCGACGATAAAAGATTCCATGGGTGCCACTGTTCTCTCATTCATCTCTGTGAAAGTCAACTCGTGGGTTATACGCGCGCCGTTTCTTACGCCTCATCCTCCTTAACTTGATCGGCCTTGGCTCTTGTGAGCCAGTATTGCAATATCAGTATCAGTATCGATATCGATACCACAACTGGTAAGTTAGTATACGACGAACTTTTCTTCTTTTCTTCTTCTTCTTCTTCTTCTTCTTCTTCTTTTTCGCTGGGAGAGATTCGCGTTACTCCAGCATCACGGCTCCCTCCCCGACAAGTCGTGCCGAGCCTGGTCCGACTGGCCGTCCTCCTCCTGCCTTTGTTCCCTTTTGTTGTTTCTTCTGCGGCCATGCCGTGCCGCTTATCCATACTCGTCATGCTGGATTATGCATCATGTCCGGTACCTGGCCGCGTACCTGACTTGTCCCTCCCCGATGCACGCAAGCATTGCTGCTGTCACGGGCTACGTAGCTGGCCGTTCTCAAACAGGGACGCCCCGCGTTTCGAACAGAGAAGGCTTTGGCGTTGGAGCTTGTGCCTGGGCTTGTCAACGCATTCAGTTGGTCGCCCGCCACAGAGTTTGGTGCTAGACCAGGCTCAGGACAACCACCAGCAGCACACAGTGTGACTGGAACTTGCCGAGGCGTTGTTTCTGAGGTATCAAGCTGGCTCCCTCGAAGCACTGGAGTGCGGGACGGCCCTGTCAGGTAGTCAGTGCCTGACGGTCATCTTATCCACCGAGCGATTCAGGTCCTGCTGCTGTGCCTGGGCCTATGCTCCTCACTCAGATGGTATTTGGCCAGTCTCTGCGATACCTTGAAGGGATCAGCCTGGGCAGGCGTACAAAACACGTTTCGTCATTGTACCTTTTTTTTCCCTTTTCTTTTTTTTTTTTTTTTTGCCGTCTTCCTGCTTGCCTGTGCTAACCCGCTACCTCCCGAGACAGGTACAGATTTGATCCTAGTGGGTGGAGCTAACTAGACTGACAAGGTCGGCTGTCTTGCACGAAGCGCGGAAAGCAGAAAGGGGAAAAGAAGACAGATAAAAATAAAACGAAAATAAGAGAGAGATCAGACATTACCCGCTAGCGAAGCGACGAAGCGATCTGCTCACAGACCAAATCGAGCGAGCACGTTTGTCCGTGTCGGGTGATAGGTACAGGTAGGATATCATACCTACTTTTGGGGGCTGCTCTCTACTCAAGGTTACCTGTCCCTCCGCAACACACGAGGCCCGAGCGGGGAACTTTTGGCCCATTCATCTCAGTGAAATAAACCCCTCCACAGCACCACAGAGCTCAGCTTTCTCTCATCACTGACAACGGCTCCGCGAATTCTGGTCCTGGCGCTTGCACCTCTTTATTACGACCGGTTTTTCCTCGCCCTCTTTCTTCTCCTCCTCTAGCACTTGCGAGAGTATAGCGACTTCTCGTCTTGATCATCGCTTGTCGACAAAGAACATCAATCTCGATCCTTCATCAAGCGGGAAAAAAGTCACACCTTGGCCTGCCTCCACGACGAGCGATTGGGCTACCCCGCCACCATCATGTCCCGCGCAAACCCTCCCAATAACGCCTCGGCGTCGCGCAAGATCTCATTCAACGTCAGCGAGCAGTACGATATTCAGGATGTCGTCGGCGAAGGTGCCTATGGCGTTGTTTGGTAGGTCATGCTCCTGCTCCCTCTCATGCTCCCATTGCTAACCGGGTATTTCTCTGTACGTCTAGCTCGGCCATTCACAAGCCATCCGGCCAAAAAGTGGCCATCAAAAAGATTACACCCTTCGACCATTCCATGTTCTGCCTCCGAACCCTTCGCGAAATGAAGCTCCTCCGATACTTTAACCATGAAAACATCATCTCCATCCTTGATATCCAGAAGCCCAGGGGCTATGACTCGTTCAATGAAGTCTATCTCATCCAAGTGAGTTCAATCTAGCGCCACAGCCGTTTGACGCCCGTTCTGTCAACAACGGCCGCTAACGCCCCCCAGGAGCTCATGGAGACGGACATGCACCGAGTCATTCGTACCCAGGACCTTTCCGACGACCACTGCCAATACTTCATCTACCAGACCCTGCGCGCGCTCAAGGCCATGCACTCGGCCAATGTGCTGCACAGAGATCTTAAGCCCTCCAACCTCCTCCTCAACGCCAACTGCGATCTCAAGGTCTGCGACTTCGGTCTCGCCAGATCCGCCGCCTCGCAGGAGGACAATTCTGGTTTCATGACCGAATACGTCGCCACTCGCTGGTACCGCGCACCGGAAATCATGTTGACTTTCAAGGAGTACACCAAGGCTATTGATGTCTGGTCCGTGGGCTGCATTCTCGCAGAAATGCTGAGCGGAAAGCCTCTGTTTCCTGGCAAGGATTGTACGTGGCTTGTTCAAACGTGGCTTTTTCTTCAAACTAACCCATCTGCAGATCACCACCAGCTGACTCTGATTCTTGACGTTCTTGGCACTCCCACCATGGAAGACTACTACGGAATCAAGTCTCGCCGCGCTCGCGAGTACATTCGCTCTCTGCCCTTCAAGAAGAAGGTCCCTTTCCGCACGCTATTCCCCAAGACGTCCGATCTAGCCCTTGACCTGCTAGAGAAGCTACTCGCTTTTAACCCCGTGAAGCGCATCACCGTGGAGGAGGCTCTTAAGCACCCATACCTCGAGCCCTACCACGACCCCGATGACGAGCCGACGGCGCCTCCGATTCCCGAGGAGTTCTTTGACTTTGACAAGCACAAGGACAGCCTGAGCAAGGAGGAGTTGAAGGCGCTCATCTACCAAGAGATTATGCGGTAAAAAAGTGTGGCTACTATTTGAAGATGGTCGTTTGCAAAGCACACGCCCGGGGGTTGAGGAACAGCCAGACCCATCAGGCAGGACCTTGGGTCGCTAGGAATAAGCGCAATTGATTTTGCCATTGTGGAGCGATGAATGACAATACAATACAATCCACACATGTCTAGTGGTTTGCCGGGATGATGGTAGCAAGGAAGCGGATATACACCAATTTGGATGATTTACAGAGTGCCATACGCGAGCATGATGAGACGGCATAAATGGATTTTTACCTTTTTTTTTCATTTTATAGTTTTGAGCATTTGGTCTCGGCTTCACTTTGCAGTCTTGACCTCGCATTTTTCTTTTCCTTTCATAATATTTTCAAGTCAAGCTACCAGTTCCTGTGCGTCGTCTTGGATAGGTGCATCGAGAGGACGGTAACCCCGCCGAGATCAAGCCATGCGAGCCCCACCGTAGCGACAACTGTCCATGCCAGGCTTCTGCCAGGCTTCGACGGATTGATCAATAGGGTATGATTTCTAGCCTTTGCCAACTTCCCCAGGCCAGATTTTCTTCTGTACACGTACCGATGACGGTCGCGGGTGATCTCTTCCACAATCCCGCCTAATACGGTCGCTCACAAGTGAATCTCCTACGCAGTAGTACGACTGCAACCAACGTCATCGCCAGCATTCCCATCTGACCACGACCAGCGCGGCCCCCTAAGACGACAGATATACATAACCACCATCACCACACTCCCTCCTTATACATACACATATACGACCTCCTACATACACAGCATGTTTGGCCTAATACGACGGTTCTCTAGCGAAGATACCGACGTCAACCAGAGCCAGGACGCCAGCCTGCATCGCCACAAGGACGGCGTGCACGACGTCTTCAACCCGCCGCGGCAGACGGCCAGCCCGTTCCGCCCACCGCCGCTCGACCCGGTCGTCCTACACGGGTATAAAGATGGAACGCCGGTGGAGTCGCGGCTGCTGAGCCACGCGGTCGCGGAGGAGATTCGCAACATGGTGCCGGAGAGGCTGCGCATCGCGGAGGACTGGCGGCTGGTGTATGGGCTGGAGCGCGACGGTGCGAGCCTGAGCACGCTGTATATCAAGTGCAGGGCCTACGAGGGACGGAGGGTGGGCTTTGTGCTGGTTGTGCAAGACCAAGAAGGCGGGGTATGTCTTTTTTTTTCTACTCTTCCTGTGTTGAGAATGTGCTAACGAAGGGCAGACGTTTGGCGCGTACCTCTCCGAATACCCGCGCCCGTCGCCGTCGTACTTTGGTAATGGCGAGTGCTTCTTGTGGCGGGCGTCGACGCTGGCGTCACTGTCGCTGCTGCCGCCGCCGCCGTCGTCGGACACGACGCACCTGACGACGCGCAGCACGACGCTGGCAGGTAACTGCAATGGCAACGGGGGCGGTACGTCGACGCCGGGCTCGACCGAGTCGATCCGCTTCAAGGCGTTTCCGTACAGCGGTCTCAACGACTTTTATATACACTGCGAGACGGGGTACTTGAGTGTGGGGTCGGGAGGGGGGCATTATGGGCTCTGGCTGGACGACGCGCTGGATGTAGGACATAGTGCGACGTGCGAGACGTTTGGGAATGAGCCGCTGAGTGATGCCGGGCACAAGTTTAGTGTTGTCGGCGTGGAGCTCTGGGTTCTGGGGGCGTAGGTTGAGAAAGATCTGTGGTTCGCGAGCGCGGTTCATGCTTGGACCCGGGACATTTATTCGGTGTTGGCGGCGTTGATCTGTTTGAAGGAGGAAGAAAATATGACGAGTATATACCTTGGCATGTGGCATTTTGTAAGAAGAGGTACGCGGCTTCAAATGCCGTAATGTTTGGTTTAGTTGAGCGCGAGAAACATCTTCACTCTAGTTTTGAGGTGGACTTGGTTAGACAACCAAAGACACAAGAAAAGATATACAGCAATTTTTTACGTTTTATTGAGCATTCATTGCGATGCTATCCTTGCTTCAAACTCTGCTATGCCCTCTAGCACGCCCTCCGGGCTCGGCGTCGCCGCGCACACGTCCGGGTGGAAGCCAAACATATCTATTAAGAAGTCCTGTGTCGTTGGGCCGATGGTGGCGATGAACGTCTCGCCGTCCCGGCGGTCTGGGATGACCTTGCCTGTGGCATGGTCGAGCATGCCTAGCCCACGTAGCATGCTGTCGCAGCCGGTGGGCGAGAAAACGACGACCCAGCGCGACGGCGACGCGCCGGGGTTGGCGGAGAGTGCTCGGCCAAAGTCGTCCGGGAACGACTCCATGACACCTGTGCCGTAGATGACGCGCTCGCTCACGGGCACGCGGCGCTCCGGCGGCAGCGACGGGTCCATGAGCGTGCGGGGAATAATGTCCCGGCGCTGCTCGCCGACGAGGAATAGCAGCGGCAGTGGTGGGAGCCTGTTGGCCGCGCTACCGCGGTGTCTCATGCAGTAGTCGTCGAGGATGTAGTGCGCGAGCGCCTCACCGCAGCCGGTGTGCCCTCCCGAGACTTGCAGCGGCGCCCCGGGTACGGCGGCCAGCGCGCGCGTCGTCGCGGGCCCGACGCTGTAGACGGGCACGTTTTCGAGATGAGGCCACGAGGGGCCCTGTGTGGGCCTCTCGGTGCCGACGATGTGGGAAAAGGCCTCGACGGCGCGCTGCGAGGTGAAGATGAGGCCGCCAAAGGACGCGGAGGCGGATGTGCTGATTCGGCGCTCAAGGAGGAGGGAGCGGAGAAAGGCGAGGCCAGAGTCGTCGAAGCGATGGCGCATCACGGGCACGAAGATGGGGCTCAGGCGCCGGTGACCGGGGAGGAGCGCGGAGGAGAGCATTTCCTGGTAGGAGTCGCTGGGGGTGGATGGGGTCTTGAGGAGGAGGACGGGCACAGCGGGGGGCTGTGAGTCGGCTGATGGGCCGTCCATGACCGCGGCAGGTGAGATTTTAATTTTATGAGGTTTGGTCGCTGGTTTTAAATAAAGAGAAACGCTAATTGATGCCCGGCCGTGAAATTGTGAGAGATGTAAATGTCGTCATGATGGTCTGGCGTTGAAGCTGCGATATAGGCGAGCTTGTGGGTCTAGTCAGGAACAGCTTATCGAAGCTGGGAATTTTGTTTCTTGCAGAGTTGATACATGTAGCAGAGGCATAATTTTGAACAATAGAATGTAAACTTCTTCTGGGTATTTGTCTTGATTGAATACATATTCATTCATGGGAAGTCACGTATTGCCATTGCCGTCCAGCAAAGACCCATGCCTGTAAAGGTGGTGGGGCCAGATTATCGCCGCCATGGTATTATAAATCTGCACCAGGCCGGAAAGACAACGCGCAAGCTTCAACATACACACCTACGATCCGATTTGTGCGCAAAACTTGTCCGCACGTCTTTCGCCTACACTTTTCAATTGCCAGGGACGGACATGGCGGAGGAAGCGAGAGAGGACACCGTCGGGTCTGCGCCGGTGGTTGCCGCGCAGGCCGCACAGTACCCCAAAGGCATGGTCCTAGACAAGGACGGCAAGCCGTGAGTAGAATGACGCCCCGTCAGTGCTTGGAATGTTATCAGCTGACCTTTTCTCCCCAGGTGCCGATCATGTACATCCGGCGCTGCGTTTTCCGCATGGGCCGCGCAAGCCAGGCATAAAGTCAAGGGCGACAAGGCCGTCGCGGCCACTACAACCCCACCACCGACAACGACAACGTCGACGACATCGACCGGAGCCGACCCGCGCGCCGACTGCCCGCCCGACGTGGAAGTGCTAGGCCGCAGCTCGTGGACGCTGCTGCACAGCATCGCGGCGACGTACCCGGACACGCCATCGCGGACGCAGCAGTCGGACCTGCTACGCTTCGTGGACCTCTTTGCCAAGCTGTACCCGTGCTGGGTGTGCGCCGAGGACTTTCAGGCGTACGCGGCGGCGCGTGTGCCGCGTGTGGCGAGTCGCGATGAGTTTGGCAAGTGGTTGTGCGGCGCGCATAATGATGTGAATCGGAAGCTGGGCAAGGCGGAGTTTGACTGCTCAAAGTGGCTGGAGAGGTGGAAGACGGGGCCCCCAGACGGCCGATGCGATTGAGGGGTCTGGTGAGATGCTGATGCTACAATTTGTGTAAAATATGTATTTTTGGGATGGGTTTCTAGATAGACGGCGTTTCAATGGCTGGGCTGGCTGGCTCGCATGGATGACAATATGCGACATCATAGAGAAGCGGCTAGGAGAAGGGCAAGATATCTCTTCACTCAACATTTCTATACTGGCAGCAGTGTATCAACAATATTTAAAGCTTGATTTTATCATGGAGGCAGCCAACGTCCTCTGGCATGGGTCGACAATCGCTTCCGGTCGAACCGCTTTGGTGGGGAGCGGCCAACCAAGAGTGGCGCGTTTTGCTGGATGGGCGAGACTGGACTGGTTGCATCACCATTTCCAGGCCCTCGGAGCTGGAGCGACACTAAAAATTCGTTTTCGAAATCCAAAGCGGAGGTTTTTTCCCTCTTACATTTCACCTTGTCTCTCAAAGCAATCTGAGTAATCTTTCCCTGCGCCATCATTCGAGCAACTATACTCTTCAGCCTGCAGACGTCATACATCATCCCATTCGCTCCACTTATGCCGCTTCGGGCACATACGTAACTGCGCAATTGAATCGCAATATGGCGGATATAAGGGTGCAGAATCTCAAGACGCCGGTTGATGTCGCCGAGTACTTGTTTCGTCGGCTGCATGAAGTCGGCGTCCGCTCCGTCCACGGCGTTCCGGGCGACTACAACCTGGTTGCCCTCGACTACCTCCCGAAAGCAGGGTTGAAATGGGTCGGAAGTGTGAATGAGCTGAATGCAGGTACGTAACCAGTAGACATTGATGTATTGTCAACTGATATTCACCAACTCTGGAATTATGCAGCTTATGCTGCTGATGGATACGCCCGGATCAACACGATTGGCGCCGTGGTCACGACCTTTGGCGTCGGCGAGCTCTCCGCCATCAACGGCCTCGCTGGAGCGTATTCCGAGCACATCCCCGTGGTGCATATTGTCGGGTGTCCGTCTACCCGCTCGCAGAAGCAGGGCATGCTGCTCCATCACACCCTCGGCAACGGCGACTACAACGTCTTTGCCAACATGAGCGCCAGCGTCTCCTGCAACGTCGCCAAGCTCAACGACCCGCAGGATATTGCCGTCCTGATAGACCACGCGCTGCGTGAGTGCTTCGTGCAGTCGAGGCCCGTGTATATTATGCTGCCCAGCGACATGGTGACGGCCAAGGTTGAGGGCCAGCGGCTGGAGACACCGATTGACCTCTCGGAGCCGAGCAACGATCCGGAGCAGGAGGCGTACATTGTGGATGTCATTTTGAGGAATCTCAGCTCCGCCAAAACCCCAGTGATTCTGATTGATGCTTGCGCGGTTCGACACCGTGTGCTAGATGAGGTCCATAAGCTACTTGCCAAGACCAAGTTGCCAGTTTTTGTCACGCCGATGGGCAAGAGTGCCATCAACGAAGACCATCTTAATTACGGTGGCGTGTATGCAGGAGAAGGCTCCCAGCCGTATAGTGTCAAAGCGACCGTCGAATCTTCAGACTTGATTCTGTCCATCGGCACACTACAGGTACAGTCTGATCGTGTTCGGTAGAATCGTGCCTTGACTCACATCTTTTAGAGCGATTTCAACACGGCAGGCTTCTCCTTTCATACTTCCAAGCTCAATGTGATCAACTTGCATAGCGATCACTGCATCATTCACTATTCGACATATCCCGGTGCTCGGATGAAGGGCGTGCTTCGCAGGCTCGTCGACAACTTGGACGCCAGTCAGCTCTCCGTCACTCAAGTTCCAGCCGTTAAGAATGATATCAAGGAAAACGACGATGGAACTCCCACTATTTCTCAAGCCTGGTTCTGGCCACGTGTGGGCGAATTCTTTGCCAAGGATGACATTGTTGTGACTGAGACGGGTACTGCCAACTTTGGCATTTGGAGCTCCAAGTTCCCAGCTGGGGTCACTGCTCTCAGTCAGGTTCTTTGGGGCAGTATTGGCTGGTCTGTTGGTGCTGCTCAGGGAGCTTGCTTGGCTGCGAAAGATATGGGAGGCAAGCGCCGAACGATTCTCTTTGTTGGAGATGGATCATTCCAACTTACTGCCCAAGAGCTCAGTACCATGATCCGACACGGCCTCAAGCCGATCATGTCAGTAATTGGCTTTTTTTCTCAAATGCACCAATTTCTAACCGTTTATAGATTTCTTTTGAACAATGATGGCTACACCATCGAGAGATACATCCACGGCATGGACGCAGAATACAATGACATCAACGGCTGGGACTATACCGCCCTTGTTGATGTCATGGGCGGCTCAAAAAGCTGTGCTAAGCATGTTGTCAAGACAAAGTCTGGGCTTGACAAACTTTTGACTGATTCGAATTTCAACGCAGCTGATCGCCTTCATTTTGTGGAAGTGATGATGCCCAAGGAGGACGCGCCATCTGCCCTGATTACAACGGCGGAAGCAAGTGCAAAGACAAATGCGGAGTAAAGCTAAGTCCACCAGGCAATATCTAGATATCTCTTTATGTTAGTTATGTTTAAATTATATATAAATTAAAATATTTGAAAAATTTGGACATAATGAATAGAGTTCGCGATTCCTTGTGCATGGTGAACTTACACCGCTGGCACGGGGAGAAGCTTGGGGATCCACACCAAACAGGGCGCCAACGAAAAAAATCACCAACTTCAACTTTTCTCATCGAATGCGCCGATAACAGCACCCGTTCTATCAGGCCCCCCCGCATTGGAATTATACTCAAACATCACATTTACAATGAGCGAGAATCAGAATAAACGAAAGGACGGTCCCTCAGGCGCGGCTCCAGCTCACAAAAAGAGCAAGGTGAGCATCACTTGAGCTCGGCCTGTGACTGGCTCTGCCGGCTGACAATATTTTACTATAGCAGGGGAGCACCGCGGGAAAGTGGAAGACACCCCAGCAAAAGTCAAAGATGGCTGGTCGGATCGAGATGGGCAGCTCGCTGGATGTGGGCGATGAGGGTATCTGGGTCACATATGCCAGAGGCATGAACACGAGAGCGTTTAAAGAGTTCACTGAGCTTTGTCACGAGGTATGGTGGTTTCTACGGATTCATATATTGCGCAAGGTGGCAAGGATTTAGAGTGGCAACTGACGTTTCGTCCAGTATGGAGAGAGCATGTATGGTATCGCAAAGCCAGCTGATGAGCATGAGAATGCCGAGGGGGACGATGACGAGGAGCTCGACATTGAAGCCTCCATCGAAAAGGAGCTGGCGGCCATGAAAGCACCGCGCGACAGATCTGCAAAGAAGATGGGTGTCTTCCGGCCGATCAACGCAGGCATCGAGTGCGTCTTCTTCATGAAGACGGTCAAACCCGCCGAGCCGGACGCGCTGGTCAGGCAGATGTGCGAGGATGCGAGGAAGTGTCCGGATCCGCGTGCGCGCAAGTGCAAGTACATCAACCGCCTCACGCCAGTCTTCAATACGGACAAGGCGACGGACAAGGGCATCGAGAGGGTGGCGCGGAGGGTGCTGGCGCCGTACTTTGAGCTGGTCCCCGCGAGCGAGGATGGCGCGGCCGAGGCTGAGGTGAAGAAGGAGGAGGAGAAGAAGGAGGAGAAGGAGGAGAAGGAGGAGGAAGAAAAGACAGTTCCAAAGATTACGAATGGTGCTGGGCAGCCCTTTACGGTAAGGATTCGGGGACTGGTGGCGGTCTGGGCTTCGCTAATGTGGTATCGTGTGCGCAGTACGCCATCAGACACAACATCCGCAACCACAACA
The DNA here is from genome assembly GCA_028828415.1 of Cordyceps cateniannulata. Classification (NCBI taxonomy): domain Eukaryota; kingdom Fungi; phylum Ascomycota; class Sordariomycetes; order Hypocreales; family Cordycipitaceae; genus Cordyceps; species Cordyceps cateniannulata. The sequence goes on along the minus strand of JAPHMX010000004.1, from coordinate 1,951,443 downwards.
CCTTCAAGTCGGACGAGGTAATTAAGAAGATTGCTGGTCTGGTTGATACAAAGCACAAGGTGAACCTATCAAGTGCAGACAAGGTTATCTTGGTGGAGATTTTCCAGGTACGTAGTTTCATGCCTCTCTCAGAAGTGCCGGTCAGCAAGCTTGTGTGCCGCTCTGTACGAGGTCCGCACGCCGGGCTGTCTTGACCCTTCCTTGTTTGCTAATGCGATTCGGCGTGTTACAGCTATTTTGCAGCGTTTCGGTCGTCGACGGGCCGCGGTGGGAGGAGCTCAAGCGCTACAACATGAATTCGCTGTACGGAATGGTTCCGAAGCAAAAGAGCGGTGCGACGACGCAAGGCGAGACCGACAAGTCATGCACGAAAGGGGACAGTGGCGAGGCGTGAGAAGACGGTGTGTTTGTGTGTGCGTGGTGTGGTGACTTGTTTGTCTGGCTGCGTTGCATCAGGCAGCCGCATTCATCATGTATCATCATGTATGCCAGCTCGATTTTTCCTTTTGCTGCAGGCCCACCTTGCTGTGAAGGAAGCGGAGGGCTTGGACCCCATCAACGAACATGCGAGATGCATGATGGCTTGTGGACATTTTGGTTGCGAGGGAGGTTATCTGGCGAACAAAGCGGAATCCTGGCACGGCTTTAGTTCCGCGACGTGCGCGCCCATTGTTCGTGACGACCGTCGCAAATACGGGCCAATGGGAACAAAGTGTCAATAGAAAATACAGCTTTATACGTGGTTGGTTTTTTGTAATTGTGCGACATGTCGTATAATTAGGCGGGCGCGACAAGGGGGGGAGAAGATGTCAAATTGATAGCCCAGACCAGGGTTGGTTGTTACAAAGAGTGATGGGATAATCGTGGCGTCTACGGCATGACGGACGGTTTCAAGTCTCCCCGCCGGCGCCATCGCCCGCGGAAGGGAAGGGATATGAACGATGGATGGATGTTGCCGAAAGTTTTTTTTTTTTTTTTTTTTTTTTTTTTACGAGGAAATAGAATTATGAGGGAAACCCTAATTTCTCCATGGCTGAGTCTTTGACAGCCTGTGGGCCCAGTTTCAATGGATTGACAACTATTTTTGCCGTCTTTGCCAAATCCACGCGGACAGCGGAACCATGGCTTACAGCTCTCGCTTATGGCAGCCAATGAGAGTGGTGGCAGCTCGCTTGGTCGAACCAAGGGGGAACTTCCATCCAAAATACTGCGCTTCTCCCGTCCTTGGTCCTTGCTTGGCCTTGTTCCAAGTACCTACTAGGTAGGTCCTTTTGAATAGAATTATTACTGGCACATGCACCATGCACCATGCACCTCGCACCGAGCCGCATTCCTTTTTGCCTTGCTGCCCATCCGCTAATAAATCGGCATACCAAGAACGATGGAACATGTACACGGCATTTCCTTAATGTGCAGCCGCCCCCCCACCCCCCTCCTTCTTATTGTCGGTCTGGCTTCTCGTGTGCCGTGTCTCCGAGCCTTGTAGGACATGAGAAGGCAGGCAAGATCTGCCTCGAGCGCGAAAAAAAGCCATCCTGTGAGACGAAGTGCCTGTCGTGAGTTTGAGTTTCTCGGACTTCACACCGCTCAGGCGGCGATGCATGACATTGGCAGTCCTGACTAGTTAGCTAGTAGGGACCAGTAGTCGAGTGATTTGGTGACTCGATGACATTGGGTTGCCCCGTAGAACCCCATCATCGATTCGCCCGCATATTGTCTGGAAATGACGGATGGATCCATTCACCTTGTCGGCCGAGTCACTTTTTTCTCCAACAAGCAGCACCGCCCGCCTCTCCGGCACGGACTCTCTTACTGAGACTTGGCGAGAGACATGAGCTGGCGACGCCCGGATGGAGAGAGCATGGCTTTTGTTCCGCACTGGGGGCCCCCTTCAGCGTTTTGCAGCGCTAAACTTCCCCGTCGTCTGATATTACCAACACTGGACAACCCTACTACACCCTCCTCGGAGATATCCCGTGCCTTGTTGCTTTCTATCTCCTGGCGTGAAATCCATTCCGCGATGCTAGTTACCATTAGCCTTCGCTACTTGCCGGCCTGGCCTGCCCCCCTTCTCCTTTCAATCATTTGGGCTTCTAGTTACTACGTACCTCCTAGTCGCAGGCGGGCCGTCCGTCGCTTCGGTAGTTCCTGGGTCTTATGGCTCTCGCACGCTGAAAGCACCACGATTGAACCAAGGATAATCTCGGTTCGCTTTATTTGCCACGTCAAAGAAGAGTCCACAGTAAACGCCCCGGCATCGACAACCGTAAACCGCCATTCCTCCGTCGCTTTGTTACCAGTCCCCAGCCAGCTTCTTTGTGCAATCAGCTTCGTCATCCGTCTTCAAAGGTTCAGGTTATACATTATAGGTTGACTCTCCCGCCTATCCTGTAGGATAATACAGACTGATCCCTGCCCAAAAGCACTCACCGCAAATTCAACTCCTTCTCCATCAAGGCAACACTCACTCGGAAGCCAGGTTCAGCCTCAACGGCCACGACATCATCACCGCCACGCCTCACCTGCCACCCAGGAGGACCATCGTCGGACTTTGTGCTTCACTACCTATATCGTTCCATTTGTTGAGTTCTACGCGGCTCGGCTTTAGCACGGTTACAATGCCTACCAGTTCTGATTTGCAGCCAATATACAACACCATTCTCCCTGTGTATCCTGGGCGGCATCGCCGTCGTCCCATCCTCATTTCGACTCTCCTCCCAAACGCACATCATCACCAACATCTCCCCTGCTGCCATCAGCAAATCGTCATGGAAGTGGAAACGATCGAAGCCGCCCTGAAGAGGGTCATCAGGAACGCCATCCCCGGAACACAGGTCCAGAGCCTCAAAGCAACTGCCGCGCCTGGCCTTCACAGAATATACCGCGCCACGACGCAGAACAGCGCCGTCGTGCAATGCTCGCTGCCGCCATCAACGAATCGGCGGCTGCTGAGGTGCGAGTACGGCTCAGTGCGGTCCGAAGCTGCCATCCTACAGTGGCTGTCACGGCTCTGTTGCCACGGACAGAAGTCAAAGGGGGGAACGGGCTCACCGCACCGATCCGTGGCTGCGACTGTCGATTTTGAGGAGGACAAGAAGGAGGCTAGGAACTGTATCCGCGCGGAAGCCATCTCCAGGTACCTACCGGAGCTCCTGGACCACGGAGTCGTGGTGGCGGGAGCGGCAGTGGTGGCCCCGATGCACAAGCTGCAGTACAATATCATGACGCCCCGGCCGGGCCGGGTGCTGTCAACGCTCACGGCGCCGCTGACGCCAGCGGAGCGCCGATCTATCGACTTCCAGCTCGGTCAAATGCTGCGCGGCGTGTCGCTACTGCGCTCGCCGACTTCGAGATTCGGGCACGCCGAGGAGATGGTGCCCCCCGTGCCGCAGCGGTCGAGCCGAGAGCAACGCGGCGCCTCGGTGCAGGCGTCGAGAGAGACGTTTACGTGCTGGTCGGATGCATTCGCGGAGATGCTCCAAGAGGCCATACAGGACGCGCAGGTGAACCAGATCACGGCGGCGTACGACAGCATACGACGGCTACTGCGGCGCTTCGCACCCATACTTGATGGTGTGGCCGAGCCGCGGCTGGTCCTGGTTGATGCAGGTCTGGATAAAAACGTACTTGTGGCCATGCAGAAAGCGGAAGACAGCGAGGACGATGACAGTGAGGAGAGTGAATCCGAGGTGGAGGAGGAGGAGGAGGCGGAGGAGGAGAGCTCTTCGGGTAACAGCAGCGGCTCTTCGGGTAACAGCGGCGGCTCTTCGAGCAGCAGCACGCCGGCCCCTCTCAGGGTGACAGGCCTCCGCGAATGGGTCAAGCCCGTGTTTGGCGACCCGCTGTTATCCATTGCGCTCTGCCAGGCGCCATCCGAGGCCCTCGTGCGCGGCTTCTGCACGCCGCTCGCAGACACACTGGACGACAACACGGACAAGGCGTACGAGGGCCTGGCCCAGGAGGACGACGACAACCGCCCACTGCACGTCCAGGTGCGCATGCACCTATACCGGATATACCACGCGCTGAATGCCATCAGCGCCGAGTACGTGCAGCGGGACGAGGGCAGCGACCCGCGGGAGCTGCGGGCGCGCAAGCTCCTGGTGGAGGCGGTGCGCGCGCTCGAGGCGCTCGAGGAGCAGGCCGAGGCGCCGGCGTCTAAGAGGCATCGGCGGTATCGGGAAGACGCCTCGTCCAAGAGACAGAGAACGCTGAGTCCGTAGAAGGGAGTGCTGTTCGAGGGAAGAGGACTTCGTGAGTTGTGGTAGCGCGGGTATCTTGGGCGGGAGGGATATATAGATTGGATATTAGGCAAGAATGCTATAATAAAATATTGTCCTTAGGACTGATCAAGGGTTTTACTCGTCCTTTTCGCCGTCGTCTTCGTCTCTTGGTAATTGGATGCCCATGAGCCCGAGCAGGTTCCCTGTTGGGCCGGCCATGCCGCCTTGGCTCTTGAAGCTCTCCAAAAGATTCTTGGCCAAGTTGTAGTCGATGTCAACTTCGTCAGTCGGGTTTTCATATTCGTTCTCCTCGTTCGTCTCGGCGGCCATCGCCTTCTCTATACCTTTACCTCGATCGCCGCCGCGATCGAGCTTGCTTTGCTGAGAATGGCGGCCGTCCATGCGCAGCGCGCCGTGGCCCTTGAGCTCAGCCTCCATCTGCAAGGTGAGGTTCTTGATTTCCTCATCGTCTGCGCCAGTGTCGCTCAGGCTTGCGCTGCGGGCGGTGGTCTGGTGTTGGTATTGGCTTGTGGAAGCGGTGGTGAGGTTGTCGACTGGCAGTCCCATCATCTCCTTCATCATGCGAGAAAATGTCTCCTCGTCAAAACTGACTTCCTTGTCCTCCATATCGCTGTTTTCGTCAGATTCGTCGTCTTCAGAGTCATCGCCATCGTCATCGTTATCCATGTCCATTTCATCAATCTCCGCGCCATCTAAGCCGGCCGTCTGATTGTTTAGGAACGACTCAAATCGAGATACAATCTTCCGTAGATCGTCTTGTGTTCTGGAGTCTCCAAACCCGGAAGATTTTGGTTGTTTGCTGTCGGATTGTGCTCCCTTTCCTTCCAACTCGCGCTCAAAATCCTCATAGTTGATGTCGAGCCAGCCTTCGTTGTCGTTGCGCCTGACGTCTGGCCACGTTGCAATATTCTCATTTGTGGGTAGGTCTTCGTCGCCGTCCTCCTCCAAATCCTGGAGTATGATGGCAAGTTCGCGAACGGTGCGGCTCTTGTTCTTTTCTGCGGTCAGAGCCAGCATTTCATAGCCGCATGTCAGTTTCATGCCGTCTTCAGCGGCAAGAATATTGCCACTCGGCTCCCGATATTGCTTGCCATCCCCTACTTGATCTTGCATCACGTTCTGCCAGCTCTGGGGTGCTTCGAATCGTTGCGAGCGCAGCTGCGCGAACAAAACTCTACTAAATTTGACGCTAACAGTGACCATGTCAGTCGGAGGTAGATGCAGCTCCCCTGCTTCCGAGGTGATTTTCTTCATGCCGGCATGGTCCCTGAGGTAGAAAGCTTCAACAGCGGCGGATATAGTTTTCGGCAGCTCGTGCATCACATGGGCCAGCTTTCGCGGGACTGTCAGCGTGGAGTAATGTATTGAGGCATCCACATGTTCGGGATACTTGTTAAGTCGATAGAATGCCTCATCTTCAATAGAAGGTGAGTGAACCAATGTCACCGACGCGTTCCGCAGGCAGTTTATGGCATCCGTCAGCGTGAGTGACTTGGTAGCGGCGGGTTTCGTCTTGTCGCGTTGGAGAGGTATGATCTTCAGCTTTCCATCTTGCATCCAAACCCTGCAGTGGTCAATTTCGGGATTCAGCCAGTTGGGTAGCGTATTTGCTGCTTCGACCAAGAGAAATTCGCCGTCCTCATCAGCGACCCTGATGAACAGCTCGGGGTGGATTTTGGAGAGCTCGCGCAATACGTAGACAATCAGCCACTCATCTTCCACGGCGTCTCCATAGTCTGTGGTGCCGTGAAGATATATCAAGCCTGGATTGGTTTCATTAGAATTTGCTTCAAGCTCTGCCTTTTTCAATGCTTTCCTCACCTTGGTCGTTGACAACTTGGAGTTGAAACTCATCTCGTTGCCAAATGTAGTTTGCGGCGATTTTGTTCATCATTATTGTAGCTTCCTTGCGGATAGCCTCGAGACGATTTAGGTACTTTATGCCTTCAAGATTGTCATCCAGAAGAAATACTGTGTACTCCATCGAGTTTTCAGAAACTTGATGTTGGAATTGTTGGGTTTCACCCTCTGGGGCGTCATGGTTGGTGGGCTCGCTGGCCATGGCTCCGTACTTTGTTCAACAGGCCGTTTATAAACGGGGAATGAGCGTCAGACCGTGCGCATTCTGAATTCCTGACGATGTCCTGCCTCGGATTCAGTGAGCTAGAAAGATGGTACTTTTCGCAAGACATGCCGCGATCCTCCCACCTTCAACTTTACAGCGGGGCATTCCCGAACCCCACCACTATTAGCCTGTATTCACTCTTCAGTGCCCTGGAGAAACGCGTCCCTCTCCACACTAGTTGTCTACTAAGGGTACTCAACACGCTTTTGCGCCAGAGACGCGCTGAACATTCACAGTTGATTCCGCCACGAAACTGACAGACATCACCACTTCATCTGCCCGCAGTACCCTCGATTGTGTGGCTGCTACCGTCGCTGGCAGTCATGCCTTCTCTGAAGAGAACCCGTCCTCGGGCAGAGGCCGACGAGGATGACGAAATTGTCGAGATTCAGCAGGTTAGTTCCTCATTGGCGCAAGGGGGCCAGTCGGTATGCTCAAGGTTACATATCCCTTTTCTACGAGCCGTATCTAACACAATCTCCGACAGAATAAAAGGGTGTGCCTTTCACTCGCGAATGGAAACCATTCGGAACCCACACCCGACCGAGAGAACACCGCCGCGTATAGGTCAGAAGGCGACGAAGTTGACTCGGACAACTCGGACGATTACGAAGATGCACTCCCGCAAACACAGTACGAAATAATGCGTGATGCTGGGTTCAAGCACTTGGAGAATCTGGAGCTTGACGATGAACGAGCCACACAACAGCTCTCGCGACGACCACGCAGCCTAGGCGACAACATGGTCGCCGAGAGTGGCATTATCGAGAGCATTACATGCTACAATTTCATGTGTCACGAACGCCTTCACGTTGAGCTTGGTCCCTTAATCAACTTCATCGTCGGAGAGAACGGTAGTGGCAAGAGCGCCGTTTTGACGGCTCTGACTCTATGCTTGGGAGGCAAGGCCAGCGACACTAATCGTGGCGGCAGCCTGAAATCCTTCGTCAAGGAGGGCCGGGACCAGGGCAAGCTGGTCGTGCGACTCAAAAATGCCGGACCTGACGCATACCAGCCCGACATATACGGCAACAGCATCATCATTGAGAGGCATTTCTCCAAGACTGGTGCCAGTGGATTCAAAATCAAGACCGCAGACGATAAACTTGTGTCAACCAAGAAGCAAGAAATCGACGAAATATCCGAATGGTTCGCGCTCCAAATGGGTAATCCTCTGACCATCCTTTCTCAAGACAATGCCCGACAGTTCCTTAACTCAGCCAGCCCGGCGCAAAAATACAAGTATTTCGTCTCCGGAGTGCAACTAGAGCAACTCGACAACGATTACAGAATGTCTCAAGACACCTTGGACAAGACTCTCAATCTGCGTGAGGACATAAACGAAAAAGTTACGTCTGTGAAGAAGGAGATGGAGAGTGCCCTTCGCCTGGCAGAAACTGCGCAAAAGAATCAGAGCCTTCGCGAAAAAGCAAGGCATTACAGATGCCAGCTCATTTGGTGGCAAGTTGTGGAGCAGGAAAATGCTCTACAACAACTCAATTCTAATATCGACACCAGAACCACCCGCATTGCAGACACTGAGACGGAGTGCGAAAATATGGGCAAGGCCCTTCTAGAAGCCGAGCGACAGCTACAACAACAGCAGTCCGCGAGGGAGGAACTAAATACGGAAGATGACACCATGAGAGACAAGGTCGCGTCGTTGCAAAGCCTGTTCAACGCTGCCAAGAAAGAACTCATCGATCTGCATGTAGAGGAACGCGACGCTCACACCCGGTTGAAATCTATTCGTGAAGATATGCGCGTACTTGGAAAGAAAATAGAAGAGGAGGAAAAACGCCTTGGCGAGTCCACGGGTGCCGCGAGGGCTGAGAAGGACGCACAACTCGATGAAGCCAAGGCTAAGGAGCGAGACGTCGCTCAAAAAATAAGCGATGCGGTCGAACAGCTCCCCGATAAACAAGATAAAGTGCGGAAGGCTGATGACGCCTTCAACCGTCAGCAGCAACTAAGGGTAACGAAGCGAAGCGACATCGTCATGGCAGAAAAGAGTCTCTCTGATCTGCAGAAGAGCACTGGGTCTGCATACGATGGTTTTGATGGAGAAATCACCAACCTTGTCAAGGCCATTGAGCGTCATCGAGGCTTTGAAACTAAACCTGTCGGGCCAATCGGCGCACACGTCAAGCTTCTCAAACCAGAATGGTCCGGTATCCTGGAGAAGACTTTCGGTGAATCGCTAAACGCCTTCGTTGTACGCAGCAAGGCAGACCAGTCTCGGTTGTCCGACCTCATGCAGAAGAGCGGCATGAGCCGTCAGCCGCCCATCTTCATCGCGTACGGAGGACATATTAACACAAGAAGTCAGGAGCCTGCAGAAGAATACGACACCATACTCCGAGTACTGGAGTTTGATGATGACATATTTCGCACTCAACTGATTATCAACAGTCAAATCGAGAAGGTCATATTGGTTGAAAATCGAGCCGAAGCCGAAAGAATCATGGTGGACGGAGGTGGCCCACCTCGAAACGTTTCGGCATGCTTGTGCTTTCATGACGGCAGAGGCAAACGAGGGCACGGCCTCCGACTGACGAACCGAAATGGGAATGTTGGAACCGCGCCCATCGTTCCAAATAGAAATCGACCCAGGATGCAGTCAGACTCTGGGCGGCAATTGGCAATCCAGACGGAGAACCTGAAGCACTTGGAAATGGAGTTAAAGGAGCTGAATTCCGAGGAGCGCCTTGCCTCACAAGCACTACAAAGATCCAAAGCGGAGCTAGACTCGCACCGCAAGAATCAAAGACAACTCGAGAACGATTTGCGCCGAGTTCAGGCCGATATAGAACAAATATCAATGGAAATGGACGCATTTGAGGGCGCAGATGGCCGTCTTATTACGCTTCGTACTGACTTGGAGGCCAAGCAGAACGAGGAGGAGCAACTGGGTAGCCAATACGGCAACATGAAACTGGCCAAGACTGACCTGAACAAGACAGCGGAAGCCGCCAAAAAAGACCTAGAGGAGGTCCGTCGCGAAGCTGAAGCATTCTGCGAGCGTATTCAGAAGGCGGATACGAAAATTCAAACCGCAGAGTCTATGAGACGACTTGCTGTCGCACGAAAGAATGCGGCTTACGAGCAGGTCGACATTGAACGAGCCGAGCGCCGACGCGCCGAGGAGCGACGAGATCAAAAGGCGGAGGAAGTCGCAGATTTTACAGCGCAAGCTCTCGCCGTTGCTCCTGACAGAGTACACATCCCCGAAGGTGAAACCTACCAAGCTATCGAGAAGAAGTATCAGAAAATTGGTGATCAGCTCGCTTTGCGAGAGCAACGTCTCGGTGCGACGGATGAACAAATCTTTGACCGGGCAAACGAAGCCAAGCGGCGCTATGAGACCGTCGTCGAGGAGACGGACAACCTTGACCGGATGATTGAGTCCCTCAAGGGTGCCATCACGCAGCGCCTCAGCCTGTGGCGGCAGTTTCAGAGGCAGATCAGCGCCCGCATCCGCATCCAGTTCAACTACCTCCTCAGCGAGCGAGGCTTCCGCGGCAAAATTGATCTCCGGCACAAGGATCGCAAGGTTGTCCTGCACATTGAGCCAGACGAGACGAAGCAGAAGTCGGGCGGACGCGACACCAAGACGCTGTCGGGCGGCGAGAAGTCGTTTTCCTCCATTTGCATGCTGCTCTCTGTGTGGGAGGCGATAGGTTCGCCGATCCGCTGCCTGGACGAGTTTGACGTCTTTATGGACAACGTGAATCGAGCCATCAGCACCAACATGCTGGTACGTTTTGACAAGACGTGAATATGATGCGGCCTGGTGGCTAACAGCGAACATCTAGGTCGATACTGCTCGTCGCTCCGTCTCGCGACAGTATATTCTCATTACGCCGAATGCGATTGAGGGACGCGCCAGACTCGACAAGGACGTCAAAATCATCAGGTAGGTGACAGAGCATCTGTGTGTGAGGGCCTGACTAACAAGCTACGCAGATTGACAGATCCCCGCCAGCGTACTCTAATCTAGAATAGTCATGTCGTCACAGCTGCTCTTCTTCGGGGTTTTCCTTTTTGCGCCCAGCCTTTTGCTGGTTAGCCTGTACATACTCAATTGCATTGGCACCGAGGAGTTCTTGGTTACAGATACCATGACGTGGGTTGCTTTTATATTACAACAGCGTTGTACAGTCTATAGATGTCGCTATTTTACATGATCTTTATTCAGAGAAGTGATTTAGTTTGCGCCCGTCGCCCTAGATGCCGAGACCCTTGCTTCGCAGGACGTTGACGGCCGCCTGGAAGGTGAAGCCCGTCCACTGCCCGACGGCCCCGACGGCGCCGCCGACCGACTGCACCTCCTCGAGCCGGCGGGCGAGGAACTTGTTGGTCTCAGCAAACTCAGGCGAGCGGTCGTTGGTCATGAACAGCTCGGTGGTCGTGTAAATCATGGACAGCGTGGCGCGCTTCGAGTACCATGACGGGTCGACGGCTTTGTCCCCGGCGAGGAACCAGATCTCGTCGGACAGCTTGGCGAGCTCCTTGAGCGATTCGGGGGCGTGTCTCGGTTGTGCCATGACAGCGAGTGCCTGCGATGCCACAATACGTTAGCTTGCGTATATATATTCGGTGGCGTTGAGATGTGTACGCACCTCTTGCCAGTGCTGGATGATATCTTTGTTGCCGAGCAAGCGCGCCCACGTCAACCCAGCGACCTTGGTTCCCACCCCGATATGCTGTTCCTTGTCCTTGAAGAGCGCATCGGAGGCGCTCGCGAGCCCCAGCCGCTGCGAGACGAGGTGGTACCGGATGAGGGCGAAGGCGCCGCCGTCGGGGAGCACGCTGGGGCTGACGTCGAGGTAGCCAGCGTCGCGGGCGCCGAGGCCGAGGGCGCGCGCAGAGAAGCCGTGCTCGGGAACGTGGCGGTAGGCCGCGGCGAGGATGGCCTCTTCAGCGCCGCCGCCAAATGGCCCCCTAGCGGCCGGGTGATCGTATGAGTGGTAGCAGCGCGGGCGGCATGCGCCAGTGGTTCGGCAGTGGGATGCGACGCGGCGCGTGGCGGCGCGGGTCGTCACAGCGGCGGACATGGCGACGTGGCTGCCTTGGTGTTCGATTCGACTTCGAGGCTGCTATGTGCGTGAAGTGGGAATGTGTGGTTGGTTGTAATGCGTTGATGCAGGCACAATTTCATATGGCACTTTGTCGAGTCGGCTGCCCAGGCCAAAGGGAAAAGAGATGGGCGTTGTGTGGCCCGATTTTGGAGCACTCCGTAGTGGGGTGCGATTTGGAGGTGGCTCGATTCACCAGCTGGCCATGGGTCGAGCTATGGCCGGTTCGATGATGGTAGCAGTTTCACCTTACCATCTACCGATGTTCATGATAGGCTGGTTCTGCATTACTCCTGTCTCCGTGTTGTGGTGATTACGCGATTACCTACGCTCATGAATGGTATTTGCACTTGCACTGCATTGTTTCTAGTTTAGCGTGTGGGAATCGTGCAGCACGCAGTTCGCAGAACCGGAGTAACTCAGCGATGTAACGGACAACTTATCCATCCGTACGATGTCTCCAAAACACCAATTGGAACCAATTGGAACTAATCATTGCACGATTAACCAGCCCCTTTGAAACCAGACCCCGAGCGATAGCAATGATCTCCAACGGAGAGATGTGACGCTACCCTAGACCCATGCTATCCCCAAGAAGCTCATGGTTGGCTGCACGCTGGTTAACCACGCGAGCAGCACGATGGAGACCCGGAAGCTGGCTGGCCGGCCTCCGGGACATCTGCACTGCCGCGCGAAGAACCACCAATAGTCCCAGCGGAACTTGACACGGCATGGGGCCTCTTGGGAGTAGGGTGGTAGACCGGGTGGACCAGCCGTGTACTCTCTGTTGCAGCGAGCAAGCAAACGGGCAGCCCAACTGCATCGCTAAAACCAGAGAAATGAAATGAAAGGTAGCAGCAACGCAACGCAGTGGGGAAGCTGTTGAGAAGGTGGCATTCGGTCCCAGTTGATACATGCTGATACGTATGGTACACATGCAACAGTCGGAAGCCGGATGCAAGCATGCGCTCGTAGGATGAAGCCCAAACTAGACACCATCTCCGGGCGGATTACGAATATTAACAGCAGACCTGCAGGGAGCTCCGTTTCAGAGCCGCGCTACGCACCAGCGTTTTTCTCGTATTAGAACATCCACGGACGACGGGTATCTGGCTGGCAGTGCCATCGACAAGCACACCCACCCGTTGACTATTCTGACGAGTTGCGGCTTGCCGGTAATGCAGCCCACCACAATAGTCACAAATGGCGAAGCCACCCGGCCGCAACGTGGCTTGCCATGAATCCAGTTGCATGCATTGCGTGCTGTCTGTCTTGGGATGCTACCCTCAGGCAAATGGTTGTGGCTTGGGTCGAATGAGCTCGCATCGGCTCCCTCGTCTTGCTGAGGTTCAATTCATATCCGGAGGAACGGGGCGGGGCAAACATCACATTTACAGTGACGAGAGCCTACGCAGAGGCACCAGAGCTCGTATGAGAGTTGCAGGTGAGCTCGTTCGCATGTATCTGTACAAGCAAGCACTTGGCGGTTGCAGCAGCCAGTTCCACTCGGCCCACAGACCCCGAGACTTGCTTGCAGCCGCTTGTTCGCGTTGGTGGTGGCTGCCTGCCTTCCAATAAATAACTGGCACTGGCATGTATGATACGAGTGATGGGGACAGGCTGTATTCCGCGGTGATTCTCCGACACCATTCGCAAAATAAAACACCCCGCAAGCGAAAAGTGCCACGTTGTGCAGTGAACCTTGTCAGCGCAGGGGACGGCAAGAGGGGAAATCTGGCAGAGATGGAAGCCTTTTACCCTGGCATCGTGTACACGCGGGGATTGTGCTGACGCCTCTGTAATCTGTATCCCACGACGGTTTCGGCCTCAAGTCGTCACATTTCCCATCGCACTCAGTGCTCCGTCTGCTGGGGTAGGGGGTCCCTGGCTGTGAGCTTGGCTCTGGCTCAGTCGAGGTTGCAGGTGCAGGTGGGCTGCGAGTCGATGGATGCGCAACATGGGTATCCGTGGTCCGCACCGTGTCCGCTGCGATCATCTAGCTCCAGCCTGCCCACCCTAGCTGTCCTTCAAGGTTGTGCAGCTTTTGCCGAAAAAGTTAATCGTAGAGCTGGTTGAGGCTGATTGATGGGTAATAAATTGCTGTAGAAGAGCCAGCTGCGGACTGAGCTACACGGATAGCAGCCGCCGTACGGAGTAGTGTGATTGCGTATTGATGAGTGACCTCTGAGCTGCGGTCTCTGGATGATTGATATGGTCATGGAGGAAGCTGTGCGGCTGCCAATACTGGCATCTGCTTGCATGGGTCCTCATCACTGCCGCTCTGTTCAACTGCCAGCCGGTGCATGTTTGTGTGCTGCATGTGCAGCTGTCGAGTATCAGCGAGTCTCAACAAAAGCAGTGGATTGGTCGATGGATGGACAGGGTCTGCGATAACTATGAGGGTGGCGCACAAGCATATTGTGTGGCTAGCGCGCATGGAAGCATCGGGCTACCAGCATCAATAGGTGGTCGAGGTGATGTTGGAAGTCGTCAAGGAGAGACGGGATGGATGTACATGGGGATGATGGTGCGGAATTGCGGCTCGGCCCCGGTGTTTGATGTTGATGGCGAAATTTTTGGCTAGATTTGGGATAGCTGAGGGACAGATGAAAGAAGGAAAAACAGCAACGAGTTTAGGCTTCTGCCTGTATTTCCCATACTAACTTGACCTTTAGCTGCACCTGGCCTGTATTCCTTCCAGCCAGCCTTGTGTACAGGCAGAGGTACTAGGTTAGTAGGTAGGTACCTACTAACGCGTTTGGTACTTCAGGTGGGCCTAGTTAGGTAGCTCCCTCCTAGGTACCTACCTACCTCTAATGTACCAACAGGTACAGATTACCTCGATGAGCAAACCGCCTGCAGCAGCATACCTAGGTAGGTACCTTAGGTACTCTAGCAGCACCTTGCATTACTCATAGGTAGTATTGACAATTGCCGACAGATAAATTGTACTTTTGTATCAATGAACAAATAATAACCTGCTTGAATATATAACTGAACATATAGGTATCTGCCAACCTTGGCAGCCTGATAACACTGCAACAGTTGGTGCTCCTTGGTAGCGCCAGTTCGCCGTTTGAGCTCTCTGATTCGCCAGCTCGCCTCCAGTTTGCCCCTGCCTGTCCACCATCCAATTCAACGCGTATTCTCGCTCGTCACAGTTTTTCCCCCCTAGCAAACGGTCATACAACCAACCAGCTCAAGCAGCAGCTTTTCTCGTCCCATACCTTAACCAACCATCCCCTCCCTCCTCCAATCCGTCAATCCACATACGCCCTCGACTCAACTCTCTCTTCCACACGGCTCGCTGCACACCACACCCCTCCTCCCTCCTCCCTCTCTTTTTCTTGCTGCCACTTCCGACGACCTGCATCCTTGGTTTTGCGCTTATGCGAGATCCGTCCGTGAGCTGACCAGCAGTCGTGGCTTGTATCCTGCCTGTCCTCCCACCCCCCGTTTTCGTACCGTCGCTCGCTGCTCTTCACTCCTGGCCTTGCTTGCTTGCCTCGCCTGCCTCGCCTTACCTTGCGCCGCCCTCCATCTGTTGAGACACCCACTCACTCTTCACCACCGCGAACAGGCTCAGTCCTTTTCTTCTCTCTACTCCAACGCTCGCCTTTTTTTCTGCCATGGGTACGTTCACTTCTCCGCACCTCTGCACCACTCCCATCTTCCATTGCTCTTGTCGCCTCTCCACGTTTGTTCTACCTATCTACCTACATCACATCATCAACCCTTCTCATTCAATCGACCTTTCGCTTTGCCTCTTCAAGGCTTTTGCCTCTGCGCTTTGCATTGCCCCCTCTCCTCCCACTCGCTGGTACATGTCTGGCATCCCCTCTACTTTGTCTCTCTTCTCATGTAACTTCCTCCCGGCGCAGTGTTGCGCTCCCTCTACCCTCATCGCGCAGCTCGCAGCTCGCATCACGCAACACACATCACTCCCTTGTCACATCTCGTTCCCCAATCATCCTAGACATACCCCAAGCTTTGTCAAAACACAAAAACATCCAACGCTATACCCAGTTGCAGTTTTACACCTGTGCCCGTGGTCCGCTGCCCTACATTGCCCTCCTTCACCCCACCCATCCGAGCCGCGTGCTTTCTTCCGCCACCATCCATACCTTGATGTCCCATGTTTTTACTCCTCGCACATTCATGAGTTTGCAGACTTGCCTAACATTTGTATCTAGCTGATTCTGGCGACACGTACCGCCCTGTAAGTGAACCTCTCTAGCCTCGAATTCGCTTGGCAACATGCCATCATGGTAGCCATACCTGGCTGTTGCTGTTACTGCTGCTGCTGCTGCTGCCCCTCTGCTCTCCTGCGCATCATGTCCAGACGCAGGCCTGAGTGTCGCACTGGATGGTGTGCTGCGCCGTTGGCATGTCTGCGTGCCCACACGTCTGCATATACACCGTGGGACATGCTTGACACCAGCTCGACCTCGTACACCCCGCGTTTGCTCATGCCCCTTCAACATGACATGACTGGTGTGCTAGGTTCAAAGCCTGTCACCTTGGGCAACAGCAGCGCGCAATGTTACACCAACGGCCAAATACTCTGACGAAATCATGTCTAACCCGCCAGCAGCGTGAGAGATCTCGCTCCCCTCGCCGTCGCTCCAGAAGTCCCGGGAGACAAGGACGTCGCAGATCTTACTCCCCACGAAGCAGATCCAACAGCCGAGAAGACTACCGACGTGGTCGCGATCGCTCCCCGATGACCGGCACAGGAGCTCCCGGCGGCGGCCCCCCCGCTAGCTTTAACGGTGGCCAAACCCCCCAGCGCTCGTTCGAAGACAGAGCTGCTGCCCGCGAGCAGATGATGTCCAACGTGCGCGAATCGTCTCAACAAGATCGCCGAGTCTACGTTGGCAATCTCTCGTATGACGTCAAGTGGCATCATCTTAAGGATTTCATGAGACAGGGTGAGGAATTCGACAGTGAGGAGGAATTGCTCGGGGACTAATTGATTGGGTTATAGCTGGAGATGTTCTCTTTGCCGACGTATTGCTGCTTCCTAATGGAATGTCGAAGGTGGGCTTCATCGCATAGTTTCTTTCCCCGTTCCGTCGCCCCTGGCGGTTCTCCCTGGATCTCCTTCCCTTTCTCGGCTTATTTGTTGGATGTTTTGGATTGACGGGTAGGGACTTTGTCCTGGGTTATTTGTAGGGATGCGGGTACGTTTTCGAGCCATTCTGACCAGGCAAGTTATTTATGCTGACTGTGCAACCAGAATTGTGGAATATGCGACCAGGGAACAAGCTCAGCAAGCTGTTACCCAACTGAGCAACCAGAACCTCATGGGTCGTCTCGTCTACGTTCGCGAGGTAAGACTCGATACCTCCACTTCACAAGCTTGATTCTAATCCAATACTCTAGGACCGCGAAGCTGAGCCCCGGTTCATCGGATCCGGCGGCGGCGGCGGCGGCGGCGGCGGCCGTGGTGGCTTCGCTGGCGGCAACATGCATGGCGGATTTAATCCAGGATATGGTGGTGGCCACGGCCACGGTGGCCCCGGCGCGCCCGGAGCTGGCGGTGCCGGTCGTCAAATTTATGTTGCCAACGTTTGTCGCCCCGATCGATATTAACTGAACTGCATCTCGCCCTACTAACACACACAACAGCTCCCTTTCAATATTGGCTGGCAAGATCTCAAAGATCTTTTCAGACAAGCAGGTAAGCGTTAAAGACTGCAGACGACAGTGACCTCAATAGCTATATCCCGGAAGCTGACTCAGGTACTAGCCCGTAACGGCGGTGTTATTCGCGCGGATGTGCATTCGGGCCCCGATGGTCGGCCCAAGGGCTCCGGTATAGTGGTATTTGAAAGCCCTGATGACGCTCGCAGCGCTATCCAGCAGTTCAATGGCTACGAATGGCAGGGGCGCACTATTGAAGTCCGCGAGGATCGCTTTGCTGGAGCCGGAAACATGGGCTTCGGTGGCCGTGGCGGCTTTGGCGGCGGAATGCGTGGCGGCTACGGCGGTGGATTCGGTGGCCGTGGAGGGTTTGCCGGTCGTGGAGGGTTTGGTGGCGGCTTCGGTGGCCGTGGCGGCTACGGCGGCGGTCCTGGTGGCGGCGGCTTTGATGGCCCTCCTCCCGCAACCGCTGCGCCTAACCCGTTCACTGACAATGCTACCTCCGGAACTGAACGCAGCGAAATTATATACGTGCGCAATGTTAGTATACTGAGCTGTTACCACACTGAAAGCGCGCTGACAAACTGGCTAGCTCCCTTGGTCAACTAGCAACGACGACCTCATCGAGTTGTTCACCACCATCGGCAAGGTTGAACAAGCCGAAATCCAGTATGAACCCAGCGGCCGTTCGCGTGGCAGTGGCGTTGTTAAATTCGACACTGCCGAAACTGCCGAGACCGCCATCTCCAAGTTTCAAGGATATCAATACGGTGGACGTCCTCTTAACCTGAGCTTTGTCAAATACGTGAACCAGCCGGGTGGTGAACCCATGGATGCTGATCCTCACGGCGGCTTGACTCAGGACCAGATGATGTAAAGTCATCTGGGGTGGAACTGGATTCGGAATGCTGTCCCAGCTCTCATCCTTAGGATCTATTGGCCAGAGAGGGCCTTGGTTTTTTGTTCTTCGGCTCGTTTGTCAAACTACGCAGCTTCTTTGTGTACTTGGAATTTCCGCAAAACACTGTCCGCAAAAGTAGAGAGATCAGCCTCTATCTGCAGTGCAGACATGGGGCTATTTGAGATTGCTAGGATGATTTTTAGTGCTACTTTACTCGAAGGATTTTGATTGGAACGGTGACTGCTTTGATATGGATGTTTTTACGTTGAATGGTACCGCACGTCAGGATATGCGGCAGGAAGCTCGACGCTGATTTTGACGACTATGGATGTGCTTCGCTCAGGATGATTGATGAAAAAAACACGAACCAGAAATGTAAATCAATGAGTTTGTGGTTGGGAGGCCCAGCTCTGGAGCAGGAAAACAGCTACTGCTTGCAACAATTGACGAGCAATATGCCACTAAAATGAATATACAGGCACTGACTCGGAGAGTCGCAGCACATGTATGAAGATCTACTGCTCCTTTGTCTTCTTCTCGTCCATGCCAAGACCGGCACCTTCTAACCATCCAGCTCTGTTTCGTGGCAAACGACTCATGATCCACTTCTAGAAGCTTGTACATTCGACTGGCACCTTTCTGCCTCGAGATATCATTTCTCATAGAGGGGTATAGGAAATCCTGCAAAGACTCCTATTCTGATTATATACTGTGGCAGGGTCACACCTTCTTTGCTGAAATCAAAGCGTTCTTCAAGCACTCCTCATCGTTTATGCCAGGATTTGTAGATTCCAAGGGATCTGGCAACTAAGTTCAAAACGAGGAGGAGCAGCGAGTTTGGAAAGACATGATGCGTCATTCAAGCATGGAAAGATGTAGAAATATCGTCTGAGTGTTTTGATATTATGAACCAATAGGGAAAACGAGAGATTATGCCGCTGTCTTCTTCTTTTTCGCCTTGGCCTTGGCCTTGTTCTTGCTGCGGTCTCGAGGCTTCAGCGCTGCCATACCGGCCTTGCAGACCTCCGCGTAGCGGGCATAGAAAGACTCTAGATCGTGCGGTTGGACCACTGTTGACAGCTTGGATTTGCTGGACTTGGCTCGCTTGGATTTGCCGTTTGTGGCTCTGACGATGACAGGCATAGGCTTCGACGGATGACGATCGTCAAAGTCCCCATCCGCGGCTACAGGCGTGCTATCGCTATTATATGTAACTGTAAAGAAGTTAGCATGTCGCTCCTCAAGAAAGCAATGGCTGCACGGGAGACGCTCACGTCGTTTTTGTGTCAGGTATATGGCTCCGTGATCGCTGCCCTTTCGGGCGCCAAACAGCTCATTGAGCTGCTCAAAGAACTAGGACGCAGCCAGTGTCAGTTGGCGTCGCATTACGTAGCTTGCACGATATGAGAATTCGGGCGAAAGCTTACTTGATCGTGGCTCAAGTGCTGCTCATCCATGGTGACTGATTGCTGCCGTGGAGAAGTAATGTTGGTGAAGCACAAAAATGTGCCCCGCGTTGGCGTCAACTGATGAGGCAGCAGAGGGGCGCTGGAAGGGAAGCAAAAAGTCGTTAGCACACATTGCCCAACCCAGGCACCCACTGTAACTTTCCCAGCCAGCGAGCGAAAGGCTGATAAGATAAGCAAGTTATGGCGCAAAAGTTCTGCGCCAGGTCAATTACTTCCGGATCACGACTCACAACTAAACACGCCAGCTGCGCCTGGGTTTTTGAATTCTTCGCGTTGTGCCATACACTTGCACTACGACAGGAAACTGAATTTCCCTGCGCCACTGCGATGGCGTCTTCCTCGGTCGCAGAGCTTCAACAGAAGCTTTTTAAGAGGATTGGCATCGATACGCCAGCTCCTACCGGGTCGCAGCGAGGGCTGGCCAGAGGGGGCAAAAGACCAACCACGAGGAAAGATCAGCGAAGGGCACAAAGAGTGGAAAAGAAGTCGAATAGATACGGTGGACGACCTGCAACAGAAAGCCGAAGTCAAGGCGATAGAAACGAGTCAGCTCGATTACCCACGAAACAAAAGTCCTTTCCGCGTCCCCCACCGCCAAAACCCACAGCCAAGAAACTCGCCAGAGTACCAGATGATGATGAAGTATCTGAGGGCACGAGCGATGGCGCAGACGATTTAGTTGACCTGGACGAGAACGAGGAGAGCGGAGATGACTTTGATGACCCCGACGACGCACTTGTTGCCGATAACGATCCAAAATCGAAAACCAGAATTTCAAAGTCCATGCAGGAAAAATTCGATCAAGATGATGCCGAAATTGAAGCGTTTGAGCGAAAATTGGGAATCAAGAAGGGGCGCAAGTCTCTGCCACAGTCTTTTAAGGATGACGGACTTGGGGATTTGCTCGGCGATGTCGACCCAGTCGATTGGGAAAACGATGATGACCCGGACGAGCAAAAACGAAAGCGCGACTATGACGACTGGCTCTCCTCCAAAAGAAGAAAAACAACCACTGGCGCCTCTTTGAAGGTAAAGCCTACGAAGCAGCAAATCGAATACGAAGACGACAATGTGGCGGACGATTCAGACCCTGAATTGGACCTTCTCATGTCGAGTGACGACAGCATTGGCGAGAACGAAGAAGAACGGGACCCCGAAGACGACTCGTTTGCAGGGTTCGGCTCTGATGGTTCCGGAGAAGAAGAAGGAGGAGGAAGCCCGACTGTTGTGCGCAAGAAAGAAAATCCATATGTCGCACCAACTACTGGAAACGTTGTCGCAACATATGTGCCCCCGTCGCTTCGGAAGGCGGCCGACACGGAATCTGAGCAAAGGACTAGGCTGCAGAAGAACATCCAAGGTCTGGTCAACCGATTGACTGATGCTAATATCCTCTCCATTGTTCAATCTGTCGAGGAACTCTATCAAAAGAATGCTCGAGGAGAAGTGACTGAAGTCATTACCGATATCGTACTGGCACAGATCTACAAGCCCGAGCTTCTTCCAGACCAGTTCTTCGTTCTGACTGGTGGATTTACTGCTGCAATCTACAAGATTATCGGCTCTAGTTTCGGTTCCCATATGATCCGCCGTCTTGTTGAAGATCTTGCGCGGGACTATAGCAAGGCAAGCGATGGTGATGCCGATACCAGACGAGAGGCTGCCAATCTAGTCAACTTTTTGACTCAGCTCTACGTCTTTGAGGTTGTCAGCTGCAAAATCATCTTTGACTATATGGAAAGATTTCTCGGTGAGCTGTCAGAGATGAACGTCGAGCTGCTCCTGCGTATTTGCCGCATGGCAGGTCGCATGCTGCGAAGAGACGACGCGCAATCCTTGAAGCATATCGCCAGTGTGCTTAATACCAGCATGGCCAATGGTGGATACGAGAATGTGTCCGTGAGAACCAAGTTCATGGTGGAAACCATCAACGACCTAAAAAACAGCAAGCCCAAGGGAAAGGGACTGGACTCGGCTGTCGTCTCAGAGCATGTTGTCCGCATGAAGAAACGTATCGGTGAGCTCAAGTCACAGTCTCGTAGGCTTGACGGGTTGGCCCCAATGGGTATGAGCCTGCGTGATATCGAAGGCGCCGATACAAATGGTAAATGGTGGCTTGTCGGAGCCAGTGTCCCCGTCAAAACTAAGAATTCGACGGCGAAGGAGGGCGAAGGGGATTCGGATCAGTCCATGACAGATGATGAGGACATGGACTTTGTGCTCCCCGATTATCCGCAAAAGGCTCGCTCACAAGGATTCAGTACGATGGCCCAGATAGCCATCTTCACGGCCCTCATGTCCGCATCCAACTTTGAGCATGGATACCGGCAATTTGTGAATCTGAAGCTCAAAAAGGACGACCAGCTTGAGATTGCTCGCGTTCTTGTCCAATGCGTTGGTAGCGAGGTCGACTACAACGAATTCTACGCATTGGTAGCAAATCAAGCCTGTTCTAATAATAAGCTCCGATTTGCTTTCCAAGATAGGCTCTGGAGAATCTTCCGCGGACTCGGCGAATCCATGTTTGGAGATGATGCCGACGACGAGGAGACGGCGGATAGTGAGCGAATGAAAGATCCGCGGCGGTTAGCTAATGTGGCTGGATTCTACGCATCTCTGGTTGCTAATGGCGCTCTGGGCATTGCGATCCTGAAGCCTCTGGATCTGCCTGAAGTCAATAGCTGGACGGCCGACTTTGTCGAGCACTTCCTGGTGCAGCTGCTCGCTTATTGCAAGGGGAAGAAAAGCAGCGAGGAGGATGTCAAAGTGGAAAAGGTCTTTGGAGCAGCGAGGCAACTGCCGGCCGTTGCCGCCGGGCTGCATTGGTTCTTGCGCAAAAAAGTGCGCAAATCAAAACTAAAGGAGGCCAAGAAAATGGACCGCGTTCGGGAAAAGGCGCAGACTGCGGTTCAGGCGGTCGAAGTGGCGTAGGCTGCTATGACGAGAACTGGAGTCATTTTGTATATAGCGTGACAAATATATCCCGACTTCTCCCATAGGTTGTTTGACATGGTATTAAATTACTCATTGACATCGCGTTTAGATGGATGTGTTTGTAGACAGGTCAGCCGCCCGATAGGTTGTAGGCGATGCCCGATGGATGGCCAGCTGACGAGCCTGACCGATTCTGGCCGCCTCCAAGCGGCATTGCGCGACGAGCAGCTTTGTGTTGGGAAACTGGCCCAGTCCCCGTTACCTAATCGCGACCCCCTGCAAGTGGGACGCTGCATGCAACGCCTCCCCCAGCAGCATGTAGCTCCCCAGCAAATTTGCGTGATGGGATACCCCCAACCCGTTCCAGAAGGGTTTTTCCAACCAATCCCAAACTTGCTGGAGCTCTCCGAACCAGGAAGGCACCTATTGTCTCCAGCGCAGCCGGGCACTCGACTTCAAACCTCCTTCAAAATCCACAACCCGGCGCCAATTGATCGCTTGAATCACTGCCATTGCCGCCCAAGATGCTCTCCAGCCGTTTAATATCCAGAGCTGTCGCTCGCCCAGCTGCTTTTAAACAGTCTGCGTACGTCCCGTCGCACCTTCATCCCCTTGCTCCCCCCCGTGGGGAGTGAATGCGTGGCTCCAACTTTTGCGGCCAAGAAAAATCTCTCGTTGACTAACGAAGTCACCCTCACAGTGCCATCGCCCCCGTCGCTCTCTCTCGCTTCAGCCGTGGTCTTGCTACTGCTTCCGGTCCGTCGAGTTCGATCATGGTGCAAAGTTGCGAGGCGCTCTTGCTAACGCATTCTCAGAGGACAAGGATCTTGTCATCATCGGAGGTGGTGTTGCTGGCTATGTCGCCGCGATCAAGGCTGGCCAGGAGGGCCTGAAGGTGTGATTTATTGCTCTGAGAATTGTCTCGAATTGCTCTAACATCGATTGTTTCCGTACAGGTCACCTGCATTGAGAAGCGCGGTACACTTGGCGGCACTTGCCTCAACGTCGGCTGCATTCCCTCCAAGTCTCTCCTCAACAACTCCCACCTTTACCACCAGATCCTCCACGACACCAAGAACCGAGGCATTGAGGTCGGCGATGTCAAGCTGAACCTTGCCAACTTCATGAAGGCCAAGGACACTGCTGTCACTGGTCTTACCAAGGGCGTCGAGTTCCTCCTCAAGAAGAACGGTGTCGAATACCTCAAGGGCGAGGGCTCTTTTGTCAGCGAAAACGAGATCAAGGTCGCTCTGAACGATGGCGGCGAGACCACTGTCCGCGGAAAGAACATCCTCATTGCCACGGGCTCGGAGGCTACTCCCTTCCCCGGTCTCGAGATTGATGAGAAGCGCGTTGTCACCAGCACTGGCGCCCTCTCCCTGGAGAAGATCCCCGAGAGCATGGTTGTCATTGGTGGTGGCATCATTGGCCTGGAGATGGCTTCTGTCTGGTCCCGCCTTGGTAGCAAAGTTACCGTCGTTGAGTTCCTCGGTCAGATCGGTGGCCCTGGTATGGACGCCGAGATTGCCAAGTCCGCCCAGAAGCTCCTGAAGAAGCAGGGCATCGAGTTCAAGCTCAACACCAAGGTTGTCAGCGGTGATGCGTCTGGTGAGAAGGTTAAGTTGGATGTCGACTCTGCCAAGGGTGGCAAGCCCGAATCTGTAAGTCTCCTTTGCCATGAATTGACCCTACAGCCTGCTAATTAAGACATAGCTGGAAGCCGAAGTCGTCCTGGTTGCCATTGGCCGCCGACCATACACCGGTAACCTTGGCCTCGAGAACATTGGCATGGAGCTCGACGAGCGTGGCCGTGTCATCATCGACTCCGAGTACCGCACCAAGCTCCCCCACATCCGCTGCGTCGGTGACGCCACTTTTGGTCCTATGCTGGCTCACAAGGCCGAGGAGGAGGCTGTCGCCGTCGTCGAGTACATCAAGAAGGGCTACGGCCACGTCAACTACGGCTGCATCCCCTCCGTCATGTACACGTACCCTGAGGTCGCCTGGGTTGGTCAGACTGAGCAGGACCTGAAGGCGCAGAAGATCCCCTACCGCGTCGGTACCTTCCCCTTCAGCGCCAACTCTCGTGCCAAGACCAACATGGATACTGAGGGTCTTGTCAAGATGATTGCCGACCCCGAGACGGATCGCCTTCTCGGTGTTCACATCATTGGCCCCAACGCTGGTGAGATGATTGCCGAAGGCACTCTTGCTCTTGAGTACGGTGCCTCGACCGAAGACATTGCCCGCACCTGCCATGCTCACCCTACTCTGGCGGAAGCGTTCAAAGAGGCTGCGATGGCTACTCACGCCAAGGCTATTCACTTCTAAGCTCCTCGAGTTGACAGTGTAGCTTCATAGGTGGCGGAGGAGTGGAGTGAGGGCAGAGCAGAATGGAAGATCAGCGACAGAGCTGACGGGTAACGCCAAAATATAGAACGAGTTGGAAGGGCTGCTCAGGTAGCTTGTATGAACCTCAGCATCTCGTCCTTTCAATACACGCAACGGCAATGCGCGTTGAGGGGGAGAGCGAAGTTAAATTTTGTAAACTAGTAATACATTTGATACGCCGATGACCTAGGCGCACCCAGTGGCGATTTTGTTTTTATCTGCCAATCATTTGAAATTCGATATCAAGAGTTAGTTGGTTGCTGTCAGAAGGAATGACATTGCGGATCCGGAGCGTCGGGAATCTCTTAACCCTCCGTCCCGAAGCTACGGGTGGAGGCTGCTTGTTGTGAGGCATGGAGAAAACTCACTGCTTCCCCATTCATCATGGGAGAATGGCAAAGTTTAAGCAACCTCGAACTGGGCTAAGGTTTCCTGCTTCATCTCCTTTAACTTGCTAACTATTGAATGTATACTAAAATAGAAACTGAGCCCGCGGCCGTCTAATCGGGACCGGATGCCCTTGGTTCCCAGCGGAACCCCACCCGCGCCACGCGTATTCATGGCGCAGCTCAGTGGGGCGACAACAGCTCAGGATGCTAACACCACGCAACTTTTCTGTGCACCTCGTCCGTTTGTCGTCCTGCCACCTATTTTGTTCTCTAGTCATGAGGTGAAGCTCCATATTTTCGACAGACACGACATCGATCCGAACTCACGGATAAGAACTGCCAAACACCACTCGGTCAAAACGCGAATCTCTGAGAGGCCCCTCGAGCGGAGCGGAACCATGCAGTCGGGGCAGTCAACGGTCGCCAACGGCGTCCTGCCAAAGGGCACCACCAAGACCAAAACTCTGCCGTACATTGCTCGCGAAGAGGTCGAAGCAATGATTGCCGATGGCCGGAAAATCATTCTCGTGGACGATTTTGTCTTGAAAGTGGACGTTTTTCTGAAGTACCACCCCGGCGGCGAAATCTCCATTCTGCACATGGTGGGAAGAGATGCCACTGACGAAGTCAAAGCGTGCGTTCTCTCCGGCAAAGGACATATTTTCGCAGTTGATGTGCTGACATTCTAGTCCAGGCTGCATTCGACGGAGGCTGTCCAGCAAATGCAACGATATCGCATCGGCCGCATTCGAGCCCCTTGGAAGAACTTCCGACCGCCAATTCAAGGCGGCGTCTTCCGATCTGCCAGCGAAATCGAAGAGGCACAAGACGGGCTGACGAGCCCGAAGGGATCGAGCTCGAGCGTGTCATCCCGGCCACCGTCGCCCATTTTCGACACGGAGGGGCCATACGTCAAGCGTAGGCGGCCGTCGCACGGAGACCCGCCGTCCTCGGTCTCGTCTGATTCAAGCGCGGATTCTGATATGGATGGGATGTCGTATCTTGATGCATTGACGCGTGAGCACATCAGTCTGGATCTGGAAAAGTATCCACAGCCCGACGCCGCAACGCAGGCGCACATCATCACCAAGTATCGCGCGCTCTATCAGCGATTGATTGACGAGGGTTACATGGTCACAAGCAAGTCTGCGTACGCCGTGGAATGCAGTCGGTATCTGGCCCTTTTCTGCGGCTCGCTGCTGTTTCTGAAGTACGGCCAGTACGCGTTGGGCGGGTTGTGCTTGGGCCTGATGTGGCATCAGCTGGTCTTTACGGCCCACGATGCGGGCCATATCGGCATCACGCACAACTACCAGGTCGACTCCCTGCTGGGAATCCTCATTGCGGATTTCATTGGCGGGCTTTCCATGGGCTGGTGGAAAGACAACCACAATGTTCACCATATTGTGACCAATGCTCCGGAGCACGACCCCGATATCGAGCACATGCCGCTCTTTGCCATCTCGCACCGCCTGCTGGGCAGCTTGCGCTCGACGTATTACGATCGAGTCATGACTTATGATGCTGCTGCTAAGATACTCCTACGGATCCAGGCGTGGACGTACTATCCTTTCCTCGCCCTTGGCCGATTCAACCTCTACGTTTTATCCTGGCAGTTTCTCCTCACCGGCCGCGGCCCGAAGAAGGGCATCTCGGCGTGGCACCGCTGGGTGGAAATCGCCGGAAATGTGTTTTTCTGGTACTGGTTTGGGTATCTCATGGTGTACAAGTCCATTCCCGACGCGTGGTCGCGGTTCACCTTTGTCATGGTCAGCCACATCGCCTCGTCGCCGCTGCACGTGCAAATCGTGCTATCCCACTTTGCCATGAGCACGGCCGACTTGGGACCGCAGGAGTCCTTCCCTCAGCGGATGCTCCGCACGACAATGGACGTGGACTGCCCGCCGTGGCTCGACTTCATCCACGGCGGGCTGCAGTTCCAGGCGGTCCACCACATGTTCCCCCGGATGCCGCGCCACAACCTTCGGAGGGCACAGAAGCTCGTGATTGAATTTTGCAACGAGGTGGGCATCCCATATGCCTACTACGGGTTCGCGGACGGGAACAAGCAGGTCATTGGGCGGCTTGCGGAGGTCTCGCAGCAAGCAGCCATCTTCTCCAAGTGCCAACAGTCGATTGTGCAGAGTGGTGACTTTTATGGCCACCATTAAGCAAGTGAATAGTAGGAGGTGATGGCTTGAAGCTGACTGCCTGTAATTTTGAGGATTTATTTGTTGTTTTCGTTTCCAAGTTAGCCTCGTATCATTCTGGTTAACATGGCATTTGATGGATCACGTAGCACTTGTCCACATTTTCTGGGAAGTCTACTAATGTAGAAGGCAGCAGCAAGCCTATTATGGATTCATGGTATTTAATTTTGTCTTTCGTGCCTGCCATTCAGTAATGTAGCTTGCTCAACAATTGACCTTGCGTAGTACTTATCTTGTCATGCGTCGTGACCTGGGCGAAGCCTAGGTAGCGTGCAAAGGCCGAGTCCCTGGTAGGTACAAAAACGTCCGCGTGCCGCGTTGTGGGTGACCCAGCCCAGCGTTACAGTGGCGTCACTCACCACTGTCACCGCCGAGTTCCAATCGCGAAACCGTGCTACCTCATACCTACCTACAGGCAAGCATCAATGCGGCACAGGGCGCCCGCATCCTATTTCCCCTGTTGCATAGCGAGCGATCTAAAGCAACTCATATATCATGGATGCCAGTATCCAGCGCGCCCTCAACGACAAGCTCTACGATAAGCGCAAAATCGGCGCGCTGGAGTACGATGCCACCCGCGTTCTTCCCTTTCTGCCTGAGCTCGCCTCAGCCAGTGGACCTTGCTAACCAACCATGTGACGCAGGCTTGAGAGGGTGATTCGGGAATTGGTGGCCAGCAAAGATTATCAGAGAGTCCACGACGTACTCGAGCAGCTCTGCAATGACTACGCATATGCGGTTCACCAGCCGCATGCTCGAAATGGCGGCTTGATCGGTCTCGCAGCGGCCGCCATCGCTTTAGGCCCAGTACGTGACAGTCGCTCTTCCAAACCAGCGCGGTTCTCGATTTGCCTGGCATTTCACCGAGATGGTGTGATGAAATCATGCTTTCTATATCGCAAGCTGGCTGCACCTGTACAAAATCGCTAATCAAACTCATCGCAGGAGCTTCCTCGCTACCTCGCCAAAATCGTGCCACCTGTTTTGGCCTGCTTCACCGACCAAGATGCCAGAGTAAGGTATTACGCCTGCGAGGCCATGTACAATATCGCCAAAGTTGCCAAAGGGGAAATCTTGATATATTTTAACAACATATTCGATCAACTCTGCAAAGTATGAATCCACTTCACCACTGGCCTCCCTCTTCAACCGTTGGTCTAATCCGCTGACTCCTTTGCTAGCTTGGAGCCGATTCTGAACTCTCTGTCAAGAATGGAGCAGAACTGTTGGACCGACTCGTCAAAGACATCGTGTCCGAATCGGCCTCCTCGTACATTTCCGTGCTGGAAGCACCGCCAGATACTGACAACGACAAAGATGAACCAGAAAACCAGCACGCGCAGCTTCCAACCGCGTTTTCCTTACCAAGATTCATACCTCTTCTAAACGAGCGCATTTGGGTATCGAATCCATTTACGCGCCAATTCCTAGTTGGATGGATCACGTTGCTGGACTCGATCCCCGATCTGGAGCTGGTCACCTATCTTCCTCGCTTCCTCTCCGGCCTTTTAAAATTTCTCTGTGACCAGAATAACGATGTGCGAACGGCTACTCAATCCTGTCTCGAAAAATTTCTAAGCGAAATCAGACGCATTTCACGGGTCAAGAAGGGCATCCAGGAGAGCAAGAAGTCTCGTGAAGGGGGAAAGAGGAAGCGTCAAGAGTCAATCGATAGCGGGAGCTACCGACCAGAGCCCGAGGAAGGCGATGAGTTGGAGACTGATATGAGTGACGAAGGCGCGGACGAAAGCTGCGAGGATGACTGGATTCCTGGGCAAGACGTCGAGGTCAACTTCAAGGAAATTCTAGAGATTCTCACCGAAGCTTTAGAGTCACCACTTGGTAAGCTTATCCAATTCTATGCTTGGTGTTCCGCAGCTGACTCCCAAGGCAGAAGAGGACACTCTTCTGGAAGCACTACGATGGATCGTAGGTCTACTTGACATTTGCCCAGAAGAAGTCTTGCTATTCACGCCGAATATCTTGGCACATATGCTGCCTGCAATGGCCAGCACCAAAGATGCCGTCCAAATAGCTGCCACCAGGGTGAATAACGCGCTGATGGATTACGTGGCCTCGCTGACGGATGAGTCTATCCCGTCGCATTCTGCCCTCCCAGCGCCAGGTTTCTCCAACGCGAAGCAGAATTTGCCGCCCGAGAAACACGAAACGGCTGGCAGTAACCGAGTCTCCTTGTCAAGCTTCCGTGACGCTGACCAAAATCCCACGCCGTTGCAGAGCCGGACCGTGTCGGCGCAGCTCGGGGGCATCCCGCAGGCCCAGCCTGATTTGGATTATGCTGCGGCTGTGAACTCATTGACTCTGCTTTTCCTAAACGACCATGAAGCCACTCGCGTGGCTGCCTTGACGTGGCTCATCATGCTGCACAGAAAAGCACCCAGGAAGGTCCTGGCCTTCAACGACGGCACGTTCCCGGCTCTGCTCAAGACCTTGTCTGATCCATCGGACGCAGTCGTGACAAAGGACTTGCAGTTACTGTCACAGATTTCACGAAACAGCGAGGACGACTACTTTGCATACTTTATGGTCAACTTGCTGCAGCTCTTCTCCACGGACAGGAAGCTGTTGGAAGTGCGTGGGAACCTGATAATCCGGCAGCTCTGCATCAGCCTCAGCCCGGAGCGAATTTACCGCACCCTCGCGGATTGTATCGAAAAGGAAGAAGATGTTGAATTCGCGAGTATCATGGTTCAGAATCTTAACAATAATCTCATCACCGCTCCACAGCTCGCTGAAGTACGCAAGAGACTGCGTAACTTGGAAACAAAGGTAGGCTTCCCATTGAATGGCCGATGTGCAAAGCGAACAACATCTGACATGGAGACAGGATGGCCAAACCCTGTTTGTTTCTTTGTTCCGTTCCTGGTGCTACAACGCTGTCGCTACTTTTTCGCTTTGCTTGCTCGCGCAGGCGTATGAACAAGCATACAATTTACTGCAGATTTTGTAAGTCTATTCGTTGATTCTCATCATGTCCTATCGGCTAACTCCCCCAAGCGGTGAATTGGACATGACTGTCAATATCCTCATCCAAGTTGATAAGTTGGTGCAACTCATCGAGTCTCCAGTGTTTACTTGTAGGTTTGACGAACTTTCTCACTGCTGTTTATTTTCTGATGTGATATGATAGACCTTCGCCTGCAACTACTTGAACCTGAAAAGTTCCCGTACCTATACAAGTGCATGTATGGCATCCTTATGCTGCTGCCGCAATCCTCAGCCTTTGCTGCGCTGAAGAATCGACTCAACAGCGTCAGCGCTATCGGGTATTTACATGCGGCACCTCGCACGTGAGTTGATTGAGCGGCGTACGAGCCGTTTTGATGAAGTGAGACGGTGCGTGCTAACACTGGTGTTTAGCGCTGCAACTACATCCAACAGCTCCGGTTATGACAGGCCAAATCGTCTGAAGGGACGCGAGGAGGGCGGCATCCGATGGGTGGAATTGTTGGAAAAGTTTCGCAGCGTCCAGGAGAGAGCTCGCCGCGCGCAGAGGCAAAGCATGGACAATGACGAGGTCCCCAGCATCGGTATTGGTGACCTCAGGATAGGCGACGGCTCGTTCGACCTTAGAGGAAAGGATGGCAGGGCCGGTGCCGGCACTCCAGCACCTCCCAAGGAAGCTAATGCGCCAGCGGTCAAGAAATCTGGCCTGGGGAGGCAGTTTGGGCGGCTTGGAGGCGCAGTCTCGGGCCGGAGTAAGCGCAATACCTGATGAGCAGGCTCACGTTTGGTTAGCTACATTGTAATAAAATTTGCACAAGCAATATCGTCTCCTTGAATTGGCCCCTCTCTCTCCCTCCCTCTGTCTCTCTCTCCGGTCACCTCCTTTTCACTGGCGTTTCACGCTCCACTAGGCCTTGGAAGGCTGCGTCTCGTCGTGAGGTGATGCCTTGAAGCTCTTTCCTGTAGGCATTCAACTCATTTCTCGCCAAGTCCGGGTCGCTCGGGAGACCGCGGAATACCGAGATGCGCTTCTCGAGCTCCTTTCTGTTCTCCACCAAGGTAAGGTATTCTTGCTCCTCGCACAGTATGTCATGCACTGTGAAATCCGAGGAGGCATCGTGGGATTTCAGCGATGCGACCCTCTTCTCGAACTCCGGCACTTGGGCGGCCATTGCCTTAACAGTGCGCTGCAGCTCGAGATTGCGCTTGCCGATGCCTTCTGGCAAGCTCCAGGCCTCGTCTTGCATCGCACTCAGCACGGAGCTGGCGTGCTCGATTTCCGAGTGAATGTGGCGTTCCAAAACCTCAGCTCGAGACGTCATCTGCTCAGCCTCGAAGATGGCACCCTGAGCGTCGAGGACGGCGGCGCCGAGCTCCTCGGGCTCCGGCAAGGCGACTTTGGCGGCGACTGCGATGGACGCCATGGAGTGAAGCGCGACTCTCCCTTCCTTGGGCAGCTCCTGTTCGACGATATCCAGTAGGGAGTCTCTCATGGCGGTCAGGGTGGCAGGCCCTGGGGTGGCCGCCGAGTCTGCGCCGACGGAGAGTTCGTTGAGAGCGTCCCGGTCGATACGCGCCAGCAGACGCGCCTCTTCAGACGCCGTGTCGTGGAAGGCGATGAGGGCGAGCAGCGCGCGCAGTGTGTCGGCGTTGCGCTCAAAGGGCGGTGGCGGCTGCTGCGGGCGGCCCGAGAACTGCGCGGCGATCCAAGAGTCGACAAAGGACCAGTCTCGATCCTCTGTAGCGGCGATGCGAGCAAAAGATGGGGAGAACATGGTGGCGGGCGCATCCGCTTCGAGGCGGCTGCGCAAGTGAGCCATGGGATGTTGATGGGCGGGTGAGGCGGGAGACTGCAGCTGTTTGGGAAGGGTAGGGGCGCGAGGCGGTACTCCGCGGGTCGTGTGTCTGTCGTCGGTGTTTCGACTACCTAGAAAGAGGGCTTCAAGGTTGCATTTATAGTTTTGACCGCGTGTAGTTGGCGACGTGCCGGTGCGGTGACGGTGAATGGCTAGGTTAACTCGAAGGTTGGATGGACTCTGTTTCATACTGGGGCAAATAAGTCTGTCTCTGGCTGGGGAGCTTTGGAGTGGGAGTAGTACAACTGACGCTGTTGCAATGCTGGAAATACGCGCCATATGTAAAACGATGGGATAGTTATTGGGAAATCGCCCTAGATAGACAGAAAGCCTAGGCCAATCCTTTCCTACTTATAAATACATTATAATCATGACACGATTAGATGCTACATGTAACTATAATGGTCTCCTTCGCGGCGCCACCCAACCAAGGTTGATACTAGCCTCATTGCGCCACAGAATCGGCAGTGGCCACTTTTGAACTTTTTTGGGTTAGTGGGTTGTCATTAGCTGGCATCTTTGTTAGTTAGCACCTGTACCTATCTTGGTGACATTTCGTTAAGGACAGCGTGGGCAGTTTAGACCCCAATCATCACACCTTTGACAAGTGCAAACGCACAAGCCGAATCTTTTTGCCCCTTGATCCGAAACTTTCAGACTCTTGGCCTGCGCAATTCCCGTACAGCGACTTTTGTGACCTTTGTTGCTAGTCTGCTCGGCGCTTGAAGAACCACTCCTCTCTCTTGCGGCTTCCGCAAGACGACCAGCCGACCGATTGACGATTGACAACTCACTGTGCGACAATACCTACAACCCTCGAGCATTGCTACCTGAACGACGACGGCGCCAAGATGTGGTTCCCCCTCTCTCGCCTCGCCATCACGGCCAGCGTCCTCGCCACGGCCACAGCGCTCTCTGCGCACGACATCCCCTCTGATATCCCGGTCGCCTCGCTGCTGAGCAATGCGCAGACGCACCTGGCCAAGGGCGAGACCAGTGAGGCCATCCTTTACTACGACGCCGCCATTGCCAGGGATCCCGGCAACTACCTGACCCTCTTTAAGCGCGCGACCGCCTTCCTGTCCCTCGGCCGGGCCCATCAGGCGACGGACGACTTCAACAAGGTGCTGGCCCTCAAGCCCGGCTTCCAGGGCGCCCACGTCCAGCTGGCCAAGATCAAGTCGCGGGTCGCGGACTGGCAGGGCGCCTCGGCCGACTATGTCGCGGCGGGAAGGGCGGGAGACTCCCCTGAGCTCGTTGAGTTGGCGGAGGCGCAAAGCGCGGCGGCTGCGGCGGCCGAGGCCTCCAAAAACCAGAGCTGGGACGACTGCGTCAACCACGCCGGCACCGCCATCGTCGTTGCTTCGAGGTCACCGGCTTTGCGTGAGCTCCGGTCTAGCTGCCGCTTCGCGCGCGGCGAGATTGAAGAGGGCATGAACGACCTGCAGCACGTCCTCAACCTGAGACCCGGCGATATTTCACCTCACATTCTCATCTCCGCCACGAGCTTCTACGCCCTCGGCGACATGGACAATGGCCTGTCGCAGGTTCGCAAGTGCCTCCACTCGGACCCAGACTCAAAGATCTGCAAGAAGCTTCACAAGCAGCAGAAGGCGTTCCAAAAGGGCCTAAACCGGGCACTAGGACAACTCAACAGAGGCCAGACAACGACTGCTGGACGGACGATTATTGGCACGGAGGAGCAGGCAGGCCTGATGACGTTACTCAAGGAGCAATTAGAAGAGCTGAAACAAGCCGGCTCTATCCCCGAGCAGGCTCCCTCACAGCTTTATGGCAAGCTCATCGAACTGACATGTCATGCCTACTTAGAGGTATGGATTATCTCAGCGAGGTCTAATACTTGGATCACTGCTAATGTTTCATAGGGAAATCATAAAAATGTAGACCAATACTGCGACGAAGCTCTTCAACTCAACAGAGAGTCATTCTGGGGCATGCTCCACCAAGCAAAGGCTCTGCTAAAGAAGGAAGAATTCGAAGCCGCCATCAATACTCTGAAGAATGCCAGCGAAACACACCCCGACAAGCGCGACAAGATCAACCCCGTCCTGGATAAGGCCCAGATTGCGCTGAAGCGCAGCAAGACCAAAGACTACTACAAAGTCCTCAGCGTGGCCAATGACGCCGACGAGCGGCAGATCAAGTCGGCGTACCGCAAGGCCTCGAAGCAGTTCCACCCGGACAAGGCGCACAAGCAGGGCATCTCCAAGGAGGAGGCCGAGAAGAAGATGGCCGCCATCAACGAAGCCTACGAGGTGCTGGGCAACCCCGAGCTGCGCGCCCGCTTTGACCGCGGCGACGACCCAAACTCCCAGGAGAGCGGTAATCCCTTCCAGGGTAGCCCCTTTGGCGGCGGCCACCCGTTCATGTACCAGCAAGGTGGCGGCGGTGGCCAGCAGCATTTCAAGTTCGAGTTCCCCGGCGGCGGCGGCGGTCCGTTTGGATTCTAACAGGCCAGTGGATTTGGGGGTGGTTGCATGGCGCGCCACTGAAGTTGTCTTTTCCCGCTTCCCTTTGGTCTTGTACATGTATATATATATATATCACGCCATGGTTCTATTCACTAGAGAATACAATGAATGCAAGTTGCACAGAGTAGAGCAGCACGCGACATCATCATGTTGCGGTTAACGAGACTCGGCTAGCGCCGAGAAACTCACCAGCTTGCTGTCAAGACATTGTCGAAAGACGAAAGTGAAGAAAAGAAAAAGGGCGAGAAAACTCTAGATGATAATAAAAAATACATGTAAACAATTCTAACTGCATAGCTCTCACACAATAACCCAAACGTAACCGTCGCGCAGGACTTCACGGTCTATACATACTACCAGCATTATATCTTGATGGCTGGCCATATGCGACAGGCATCATAGCCCTCGAGATAACTTTTTCAGAGGCATAAATGAGAATACAAAGGCCAGCGGGCACGTATCGCCACACTGACCAAAAACAAATAATGTTAACGAGACGCCGCCGCATATGCGCTGGCGTTAACGTAATGGTAGCATCTTCTCCCTGCGATGGCATTACTGTCTATCGTTGCGTCGGATAAAATAAGCCCTAGATTGAGTGGTTAGAAACTTGTAGGGTGAAGATTACAGTCTAGGAAAGCGCCCAGCGATTGTCACACTTACTTGGAGAATTCGTAAGCTGACCAGCAAATGGCTGTGCTGGGCATAGTCGTCACGATGCGGGGTCGGACGCCCTTGAAGAAGCCGCGGAAGCCTTCACGTTGGTACAGCAAGCGGCAGCCGCCGACAAAGCTGTTGATGTTCTTCACGGCGGGGTCGGTGGACGTGCCCTTGGTCTGCAAAATCGTCTTGATGACATCCATGGGGGTGGTAAGACCGGCGGCGAAACCGCCAGCAACGGCACCGGCTAAGCAGTGGGTGACGGGGTCGTACTTCTTGGTGGGGTTCAGAGTGGTCGAAAGCGATTCGTAGGCGAGGAACTGTAGCGCCGTGAAGGGGACAGTCATGGAGAGCGTCGTGGGGTATGATAGGTAGAACGCGCCGATGCCTTCATTTCTGTAAATGTACTTGGCACAGTCAACCATGGATCGGTACATCTTGCTAGAGTCTTGGATCTGCATTCGTTGCTTGATGACTGCATTGCGACTGTTAGATGGTGCTCTGAGGGGGAGACAGGGTGCATTAAATACCATCAAAAGGGTTCATAAAGGCATCGCTGGCAATGGTGGCCGCCGCACCACTGGTGGCTAAACGGAGTCGGGTCAGTATAGTCGGTGGCACATAGCAGAAGTCGCCGGAGTCTTACCGGCTGCAAGAGGGTGGTGAACGCCTGCTTGGTTTCCGCCCATGGCATGCTTGACAGCCTCGTATGTAGCAAAGTACACTGCATGTGCAGGACCTGTTCAGCGCGTCAGTGCGCTGTCGCCAGTGTCAAATAAGTTGGTCACCATACCAGCCCCAACAATGACGCTCGACATTCCCCGCCACAGGCTGAAGAAGCCTTCGCCTGCCGCCATTTGATATGTGCTGCGAAGCACGCCGCTGTAGGCAATTGTCGTGTTTGGGTTGAGGACTTGCATGCGAGTCTGGCCGCAGTTAGTCAGTAAAATTGTGCAAAGAAGGGCGGGGTGGTGCGGGGGTATACCTTGACTGCATCAATAGGATACATGACGGTGTGTTCCTAATGCTTCAGTTAGCTACTTATGATTGCATTCAGGCGGCGGCACGCAAGGAAACGTTGGAAGCTCGAGAGAAGGGGTAAGACGTACGGCTATGCCTGCAAAGGCGCCGGCCGCCATGTTTTGAAGCAGAGAGAAGTTGGGTGGTAGCGCCTCATAGCTGATAGCAAACAGTTAGTACTTTGAGGGGGCGCAGGGCTTGAAGATATCTCGTCATACTCATATTCCTCGGCTTCAGCAGTTGGCAGGGCCATTTCGGCCACAGCTGTAGGCGCTGGGCCGAAGGCTTTCGAGTCTATGGCCGCCAGGTTGACGACTGCAGAAGCGATGTCAATTCACAAACAGGCGCAAAGCTATCGTAGTATCGATTGTCGAATGGCCGAACGTAAAGTTTTGCGGTGGTGGTGGCGGAGGTAGAAAAAGGGTGGCGCTCGTCGGATGCACCTAGAGCCGGCCAGCTTAGCCGATTGTCGGGGAGAAGACGATTTCGATGGACGCAAAGCGAGTGCAGAGAAGAACAGGTTCTCGGGGAAGCAGCGATAAGGAGGATTTCAGTATGCGACGTGTGTAGTCGTGTGTGCGGGTGGCAATGCTTCAGCAGACATCGAGGTTGTCTAGAGTAGGTAGGTAGATTGGGAAATTTTGCGTTTCTCCGTTCACGGCCTCGGAGTCCGGGGGGTCAGCGTTGGCAGACGGCTGGGCTGGTGCTGGTCGGCTGGCAGACCTGCTCAGTGGGTTACGGCTACCTTACTGGCCAGGTGCTGCCCAATGCTCGGAGCCACTTCACAACCCGAAATATCTTAGGTACCTACTAACCTATATACCTCTCACTGCAACTACGACTTACCTACCTACTAAACTAACAGCGAGCCGTTCACAGCCTGTCTGTATCATTTTAGAGGCAGCCAAGCAGGCGACACCTTGGCAATTGAGCAGCATGAGGAAAGTACAGTTACCTCTTTATTGACTGAAATACTGAAGGTGCCAACAAGCGCAATTACGGACGGCTCCTCTTCTTTCCCGCCCCGTCTTGCAAACGCTGCTGCGTTTAGATATTGATAGACGGCCAAACCTACTACTGTCGCAAACACTTTCTTCATGCAAAGCAAGCCGTCATAACTACCTAAGTACCTATGTAGGTAGGTGTTAATGTTCTCCTCTCCCACAAGCAACACCCAACTCAGTGACTGCATGGTGCTCAGCAAGCCACATTCAGCTCCTGCTAATTAAAGAAGAACAGCCATCGGCTCGAAACTCTCTCTCAGGCCGTAGACTGAAGCAAATGCAGTTAAAACAACCAGCAACTCATTACTACCTAGTTACCAGGAACGCTAAAATCGACCATGGCTATCACATTCATCACCGGCTCCTCGGTGGAAGGGATCTGATAAGAAGCGTCGTCGGCATGCGTGTGCCCCTGTCTCGCAGCCCATCCACTTTGCGTGGCGTTTGCCAATGCTGCGGGAAATTACGAGAGCGCGAGGTTTGTTTGTCTGCCAATTCCAACACTCACAGCCAGTCGAGACCAGATGACTGGTACAGCTTATTCTACTATGCCAGCGTTGAGCCTGCCACTTTCTTTTGCCCTTGACAATAAGAGCAGAGCGCAACCACCAACGTCGCTGTGTCGTACATGCCGGCTTCATAGTAGTACTAAAAGGAATGGTATCAGATGGTAAAGCCGATATCCACAGAGCCCACACTCACAGCCAGCCTAAGAGGGGCAGGCTGCGGCAACACTAATAATGACAACAACATGTAAGTTAGGTAGGTAGTTAATAAAGCTGACTTGCCAAAACCTGGCTCGTCGTAACGCCGAAGGACACAACTCAGTACACAGCGAGTCACCCGCCGAAACACCGCCCACTTCAGTTCCGACCTCCTTAAGCCTCCGAGCTACTCTTACATGCATGCGCCCAGTTGCAACATCGCAAGGATTCCATTCGTGTTTTTTCTTCCTTCTTTCTTTTTTTGTCAGCCGCATGCATTCTTTATCCTTCACTCGTCTTTGAGTACGATCAGTTCGTAGTGCACTTGTGCAAATCATTCTTTCTTAGGGCTCCGTCTACTTAGTCGCCTACATTAAACCATGCTGCTCCCACGACGACCATGCTGCGTCTGCCGCAGTTGATATAACAGCCCCAGAACGCCTGCATCCGGCTCAGCGGTATTCGCCGCACTATTCTCGCGGCTCAAGCCTTTGGCCGGTGATGTCTCCCAGACAGATTCGCCCAGAATACCATCGCCATCATCAGCGTCATCCTCAAACTCATCATCTGTTTTGGAATGCATTTTCCTTGGCAGAGTCTGTCCGGGCTCTTCGGCGATCTTGCTCCCTCTTAGATGCCGTCCTACGCGGGGCTTTGACAGTCCTTTGGTGCCACGCCCACCACTTGGGGGGTGATGGCGTGGATCCAAGAGCATCGATGCCATGGGCGACGGCTGTGCGATACCCGATAGGCCTTTAAACGTTGCTCTGTCCCCGGGCGAATGAGGAAAATCGCGTCGCCCATCGGGTCGCCCAACTTGGGACGTATGCAAGTCTGCCGCCAAGGTCGGCGAGTTCAGACTTGGAAAGGCAGGAGGTGGGTGGAACTGGTGCCGCGTGCCGGGGGGTAGATGGCCAGGAATCCCTGTTCTTGGGTTGATAACGTAGTTGTCCAAGAAGCCATAATATGACGCCGCCATTTTTCCATGCTTCGTAGTGTAGTAATCCTCCCGGACGTCAGGCGCAGCGCCTCGCTTGCCACCATCACCCATTCCCTTCTTGAAATCAAACATGGCAAAAGAGCAGACGTACCCAAGCCCATCGACATGGACTGTGAATTCCCGGAAAAAGTCAATAATCTGGTCGCTGCATTTCGGAAGCGCGAATAAAAGGAGCATCGGTGTCGTTATGATTCCCATGACTTCCTCGAGGAATATCACCACCTTCATTTTATAAAGCTCGGCGAATTCCTTCTTAACCTCGAAGCTGTGCAGCCTGCCTTGCCAATGATCCGGCATATAGTGCGTATAGTCGATGACGTTGCGCAGAGCATATTCAGGGTTAAAGACGGCCGTCTCCTCTGATACCATGCCTCGGGTCATAGCCCATATGGCTCCAAAGATGCCCAAATAGAACAGAACAGTTCTATCTTTGGTTATTTCAAACCCCAGAAACAATTCTGAGTCAAGTACCGTGCACACTGCTAGCACGGCGGTGATTGCGCCTGACATGAATGCAACACTTCGCGCTATATCCTCAGTCATCCTTTTCGGAAACTGGTCCACGTATCGCGTCGCAAATGGGAAAGACATGTGCAGCCTTTCGTAAAATATGTGCGGCAGCTCATTGAATTCACGAAATTTCCACTCTGCAAGGGCAGTATACTTCCTCGCCGCTGCTAATTTCGGGTCTTTTTGATACTCCTAAGACAAAAGATTAGCAAACAGCGCCAGCTGAGAAGAGCAAAATACTAACATTGTAGTAGGTGAAAAAGTAGACAATAATAACATAAGCAAGAACAATTGGGGCAAATACAAGATTCAAGATTCCTGCGAAAAAGAGTCTCTGTCGCAATTTCTCACTCAAGACTCTTCGGCGATCTGCTCGCAAGAAGTCTTGCTGGACCTGGCCGAGTTCATTGAAGGCCATGTCAAGGATACCATAGTGAAGGTACCACTCCATCGTTTTGGAGAAGAGCTGTCTCCCTTGAAGAAAGGGAATCGGCAGTGAGAGGTTCAACACGTCCTTGTTTATCATGGCAATGAGATAATTCTCTTTCCGCATGAGTCTGTTTGCAATGTCATGAGCGTCTAGTCTCTCCTTTGACTGGCTACCGATAAAGCGACGCAGCCTTGCCGGTATATTTGTTGCTGTTTTGGGGTTTTGATCACGCAGAGCCATAATCCTCGCAACTATGTCTTGCCAAGACACGGTTTGCATGTCCTGCTCTGGTATCTCCAGAAGACAGACATAAAACTCCCGTATATGGATCAGGCGGCGTATCTCGAAGAAGTATTGAACAGATTTCCAAATGAAGAAGAACGAGTAAAGCCATAGGCCGAGGTTCCAGAAACCCGACATTTTCCGAGTGCATTGCGGGACGACGACTTGGTCCAGGGATTTGCTCTGTGGCACTTTGCTATAGTCGACACATTGGGTGAGAAACGTAAGAAGAATAGCGACAAAGAGTGTTTCCCTACAAACAGCAAGGGTTAGCAGCTATTCAAATAATGCAGAACAGCAAGCAAGTATGTCCTTACAGAAGCCAGAGAGCATTCGCGCAGAGAATACACCACATGCCGCCCCCTTCGTAGTAGTCATAGACATCTCTCATGAAGCTGTCTAAGTTGGACGTATTTACCCATCTCCAAAGTGCGCGTTCTCGCCTGCCTCCAAGTCGTGTACCAGCCATCATGGAATGTGGTTGAAAGTTTGCATTGGTGTCGTCTCGGTATAATCGCTGTTGTCTTTTGACGGCTTCCCATTGAGTTTTGTGCGCCCCAGGCGATGGTGCTCTCCAAGCTGTCGCCTCGGGCGGACCGTGGGCAGTCGCTTCCGCCATCGTATCAAGCCGCCGTACCGGCTCAGCGTTATTCTCAACTAGAAGAGAGGCCGGAACATCTTCATCCATGTCGTCGTCTTCCGTAGCCCAAGCAGCGACTGGCTGTTTGCCTTTGTACTGTCGCTTCGAGGAGGGGGTATTCCTCAGAGCTCGTCCAGCCACAGTACTTTCCACGGTTACATGACTGCCCCCAGTATTGATATCGTCGACTTGTACATTTCTAAACTCATGTGCAAGGTTTTCTTCGTCGACCGCTCGCATCCTCCCGTCTTCGAGGTCGGGGGTGTCATCGTCTCGGGATCGAAGTTGCTCGTAGAACGATTTAGACATGCTTCGGGATGAGGTTTCCATTGCGATGGAGAATGTGGTATCTTCAGGGCGATGGTAAGTCAATAATAAGAGGCAAGTCTTCAAACAAAGCGTTCACCAGAGCCCCGGGCGGTGTTGCTAGTTGCGAGACACGATTCCAGCAACAAGCCGTAGAGAACAGCTTGACGCCAGCATGTGCAAGCACTCCCTTGCTTAGATCGCTATCACCTGACCATTCTATCAACAAAAAAACTGTACGTTAATTCAGGCCGCGAGTTCGATGACCAAGCCTCCTGGTGTTTCTCGGAAAGATCAAAACGTCAGGTGCCGTTGGAAAATGCCCCCATGGCCGTTTGCTAGCACTTTCCGTTCATTCCCTCAGTACCTCATAGAGCTTGTCTGGCTCATGTGCCTGCTAATGTGGGTCGGATGGCAGTCGCACGGCTCAGCAATGACACAACTCGTCGGAATCCAAGGTCGCCACTGAGGAGAATTAGGCGCGCCATGGAAGTAGAGAAATCCTCGTATATATCATTACGCTACACGCGGTAACTCTGGAAACCCTCCAAACTTGTTGGCATGGAAGGCTAAAAGATTGTAAGGAGACAATTAACTCGTAACCAGTCACCCAGTGGCCCGTCTACCTTGCTCGTTGACCCGCAGGACTACAGGTTACCAGGTACCTACCTAGGTTAGTAGGTACCTGTAGGTCAGTACCACCTCAAAAGTACAGACTTCGACACACGCTTTCGAAGTTCTTACTCGCGGCCTCTCTTTCACCGACAGTCGGTTAGATACAAGAGATATCGCTTACCAGCAATCGATGCGCTACTGCAATCAAAACTTCTCGTTTTCTTTTTGCGCTTAGGCCTGTCAGATCAACCTCGCGGAAGGGGCGCTGCCTGACCTCGGAAATCATCTCACCAGCCGCAAACCCCAACCTGGGAAGTCAACGCCAAGATAGTGGTGGTTTTGTTTTTTTGCAGTATCACCATGTTAGGGTCCGCATCCTTGCGCGTAGGCGGCGGCCCTGAGTCCGTCAAAGCGGGGGAAGCTCAGAGTCACCTGGCCGCGTCCAACAAGGCAGCAAATCCTCTGGCCACCAAAGTATCTGCCGTGTTGTCTACATCATACTCTGATGCGGATTTCCGCGGCACGGTAGCTTTGATGGATCAACGTGGCATAAAAAATGATGGGAAAACACGACGGAGGCTTCGGCTAGAACTGCAAAAGGAGGGCATTGAGGAAAACGGCAAGGTACTGGACGACTTCAGTTCTGTTTCAGAGGTGAGTCGAGCAGATGCATCTGATCTTCCCAGCTAACCGAAGAAGCAATTGAGACGCATCAAAACAATACTGGAAAAACTGAACACCGATTACTCTGAGATGAAACGCATCGTAGCTGCTGCTCATGGCGAAATGGAACCGTCGCTTGCAGAAGCGTCTGCTCTTCTTGAGAAACGAAGAAACACTGAGAGGCGACGACACCTACTTCAGGCTCTGCGTGAGCGCTTTGTTTTATCTGAAGGTGAAGAATTGGCGCTTGCTTCAACTGCTGAGCCTGTAAATGATGGGTTCTTTGTCGCCCTGGCAAAAGCCAAAAAGATCACTCAAGAATGCGAAGTGCTCCTTGGCTTTGAAAAACAGACTCTAGCTTCTGACATTATGGAGAGGGCAACAAAAAGCATCGGCTTTGGCTATCAAAAACTCTACAAATGGGTTCAACGGGAGTTCAAGACTCTTGATCTGGAAAATCCTCAAATGAACAACACCATGAGAAAGGCACTCACAGTACTCGCCGCCAGACCATCATTGTTTCAAAATTGCCTTGATTTTTTTGCAGACGCGAGGCAACAGATTTTATCTGCTTCTTTTTTTGCAGCCCTGACTGGAGAGAATACGGATGCGGGCTCTACTGCAGTCAAACCAATCGACATGATTGCGCATGATCCTCTCCGCTATATCGGCGATATGCTTGCATGGATTCACTCCGCTGCGGTCAGTGAAAGAGAGGTTTTAGAGGTCCTTTTTGTTGCCGACGGCGAAGAACTCGTCAAAGGCATCAACAGCGGTCGCGATGCTGAATTGTGGCGGCTTATCTCGGATGGGGAAGACGAGGATTTCAACACGTTGAAGGCGCTGAACAATCTTGTCGACAGAGACATATCCGGTGCAGCTCGCATACTCAGACAAAGGGTAGAGCAAGTCATACAATCTAACGAAGACTCGATCCTGGCGTACAAACTAGCCAATCTTCTCAAATTTTACGGCGTCATGCTTTTGAAATTACTTGGACCAGATTGCAGTCTTCTAGACTCCGTTCGCAGTTTAGAAAAGGAGGCTATGAGGCAGTTCCGGGCTTTGCTGAGGGAGCACATTGCTGCCGTTCGAGCTGAGCCACAAAATATACCCTCTGATCTGAGCCCGCCGGTGTTCTTACAGGATGCACTCAAACAAATTCAAGTCATGCTGAGCACCTACGAAACATCCCTATCAACTACCGAAAGCAGGGAGGATGGCATCGAACAAGTCCTGGCCGAGGCTGTAGACCCGTTCATTCGCGACAGTGAAGCACTTGCAAAGTCTATGCCAGCTCCACGCAGCTCTATATACTTGATGAACTGTCACCTAGCTGTCGCGAACTGCTTCAAGCAGAGCAATTTGACAAGCAAGCGGGAAGAGCAGGTGAAGACAGCAATGAACCAGGAGGCCGCCGTACTTACAGATTGTCAACTGAACTTCTTCCTTCGGGGATCAGGCCTGTCTGGTTTGATCGCAACGATAAAGCAAGGTGCACGGTCCGAGGTTGATTCTATCACCGCCAGCAAGCTTTCTGCTTCCAGCAGTGAATTGGATCACTTCCTGCCATCCGCATACATCGATGCTCTGGAGCGTCTCGGAGACCTTCAGGACTCGGGCCTTGCGCGGAAGATAACTGAAGAAGCAGCGGAGCGCTTTTGCACAGACTTTGAGTTGTTGGAGAAGCACATCGATTCCCTAGATGCAGTCAAAGGGGACGACGATGACGGCGACGGCGACGACGATGGCGACGACGACGATAATCTCCGAGGTGTTTTCCCACGCACGGCGAGTGAGATTCGGGTATTATTGTCGTAGTCTATATGGATACATTGTCAGCGGTGGCCGAACTAGACAAGGCCACTATCTCTAGGTATCTGCTAGTATCTTTAGAAGAGGGCTGCGCAAATAGTCATGACGACGCCGAACTAGGCGGGATGGTTAGAAGATGAGGGGAATTGCTTGTTTCATGATTC
Source organism: Cordyceps cateniannulata (assembly GCA_028828415.1). Classification (NCBI taxonomy): domain Eukaryota; kingdom Fungi; phylum Ascomycota; class Sordariomycetes; order Hypocreales; family Cordycipitaceae; genus Cordyceps; species Cordyceps cateniannulata. The sequence goes on along the minus strand of JAPHMX010000004.1, from coordinate 1,906,928 downwards.
GTTTTAAAAATGAGAAAAAGGCCAAACACTTCCGCAGTCTCTTGCTAGCTACCTACCTACCTACCTACCGACGTGTATCAGGTGTCTATGAATAGCCAATTTTCTATGATATGTACCAAGTTGGTTGGGTTAGATCGGTTAATGCATGCATGGATGGCTGCTAAGGCATTTCGCAGCCAAGGAAGTCATCCAACTGCCCCGCCACCAGAGCGCCTACTAAGGTCCGAGTTAGGTCAGCCTGCCAGCGTACAATTTTGCTGTGGTCAACTCTGGTTGCGCCAAGCCCTTACGTCACCAGCCAGGCTCTGCCCCAAAACCAGATTACTAGCGCACGAGCACGGGACGTGCCTGGGCCAGAAACGAATCCGGGTCAGGTTGGCAAGGCAGGATTAAGTTTTGGCAACACTGCCCGCCCGCGACACCAAAGCAAGGAGGACTGGTTCCAGATTTCCAGATATCATCATCCAGCATTCTTCCTCCAAACCCATCGCACACGCCTCTCCAGCCTGGACTATAGGTAGCTGACGCTCATCTCGACTACTATGTGCACAACACCTCTGCAATGTTGCGCAACCGAGTATTCACCGCTCTGCAAAAGACGTATGATGAAAGCTACTTGAGCTGCTCCACTGCCGTGTACTACGAGAGTCAGGTAATTTTATGCCCAGCTTTCCATGCAACTAGAACGCTGACCCTTTGCGCTGCAGGGAGATGAAGCCGAGGCTCTTAGACATTGGCGCAATGCCCTCGCCCTCATATACGAACACAACGCAACTAAAGCAATCCCCGGCTATGGACCGCAGACAGATACCGAAAAGGCTCTTGTAGACGCTCTGAAAGAGTTGGAGCTTCAATGTAAGGAAAGACTTGATCTTCTGGAGGCTTTGAAAGCGTCCAGGGAAGACGAGGCTAGCTCGGATACGGGAGGGAAAACGTCAAAAACACCGAGCCCATTCGATTCACCCACTAGATCAAAGGGCTCCATAGGCAGTGGTACAATTCCCGCCGTTACTTACTCCGAGTTATCACGTCCCGCAGTTCCTCCACGCCCTCCACTGCCGATGCGCGCAGTATCCGAGACTCCGCAGTCTGGAGAAAGCTCACAGACCAACGATGCTACATTTTATGCCCGACCAAACTCCAGACCGCCGGCGCTTAGCGTGCCGCCAAAGTCGGATCGGACATATCGATCACCCAGTCCCGAAAAACATACAATGCGCACGACACTTCGCTCTTCCAAGTTTGGTGAAAAAGGGCCAGCGCCCCCACGGAAGTCAACGCGGCCCGCAGCTGAAGGGCCAAGCAAGGCAGCAACGCTGGCTTGGAGTGCGCTCGGATCGAGAGATCGTCATCAGCGGACACCGCCCTCTGAAAACCCTTCTTCGACGTCCACTAGCAACTCTAAAAAGTCTGCAGAGCATCTCTTTAAGCAAAGATCAACGCCAACACAATGGGACAGCCACTCAAGAAGACTTGTGCAGCCAAAGGATATTGACGGCTTTACAAATGGTCAATTAACCGGAGCTCGACATTCTGATGAATACCCGTACACGAACCCGTCTTTCCTGTCTGTGAGTGCAGCATCTAGTGCACTTAACTCAACAATTCAACTGGAACCGCAAGCTACGGAGAGCTCTTCGTCTCGTCTTGAGCGTCATCAACCATTCCGGTCGCCAGTCAAGCAGCAGAAAGAGGAACGCTCCAACGGATCGGGGACGGCAGATGAGTCTGGAGAGTGGTCGGAAAGACGAAGCGCGTCAGATGTTCCCATCCGTCGAAAAGCGGCGACAAGACGATCCGATATGACTCCAACGACGCAGAACTCTACCAAGCCTGAACAAGCAGCCCGAAATCGCAGGCCACGGGACCGGCCCAAGGCAAGGCATGTCTCCGTATCCAGCACTTCTGGGGATGATGTAGACGGTCGGAATGCGAGGTTACACCACAATGCTCCCACCAGTCGCAACACTGGTGTGCGCTCGGGTGCCTCGCATAGCAAGTCAATGCCTACGAAAAGCAATGAAGACAAGGAAGACGCTATCAAAGTCGACAATACGAGCGATTCAACAGAAGAAACCGAAGATAGTGTCGCTGATAAGGCATGGAAAAAGAAGAAGGCATCAATCTTGAAAAATCTCCCTCCTGGTGTCGACGAAGGCGCGGCAAAGCAGATTTTGAACGACATCGTCGTAAAAGGCGATGAAGTGCGTTGGAGCGATATTGCTGGGCTCGAAATTGCAAAGAACGCTTTAAGAGAAACCGTTGTATACCCATTTCTACGTCCTGATCTGTTCATGGGTCTGCGAGAACCGGCTCGAGGGATGCTTCTATTCGGCCCGCCAGGAACTGGAAAAACTATGCTTGCCAGGGCGGTAGCTACCGAATCGCGATCTACATTCTTCTCCATTTCAGCAAGCAGCTTAACCAGCAAGTATTTGGGAGAGTCAGAGAAGTTGGTTCGCGCTCTATTTGGTCTGGCACGCTCTCTCGCACCAAGTATCATTTTCGTGGATGAAATCGATTCTCTTCTCTCCCAACGCTCTGGCTCAGGTGAGCATGAGGCGACACGTCGCATTAAAACCGAGTTTCTCATTCAATGGAGCGACCTTCAAAGAGCCGCAGCTGGGCGTGAAACGACGGAACGGGACAAAGAACGGGGTGATGCAAACCGGGTTCTTGTCTTGGCTGCAACTAACCTACCATGGGCCATTGACGAAGCCGCGAGACGCCGCTTTGTAAGGAGACAATACATTCCGTTGCCTGAACCAACTACGAGGGAAACACAGATGCGCACACTACTGGGTCAGCAGAAACACAGTTTATCGCTTAGCGATGTGCAGAGACTGGTGGACTTGACCGATGGTAAGTTAACCATACATATGATGAAAATGGGCTCCGTCTCTAACAACAGTAGGTTTCTCGGGGTCAGATATCACAGCGCTCGCAAAGGATGCGGCCATGGGCCCACTACGGTCTCTCGGCGAGGCATTACTACACATGACCATGGACGAAATACGGCCAATTGGCCTAGTAGACTTTGAGGCAAGTCTCCGTACTATCAGACCTAGTGTGAGCAAATCCGGATTGAAAGAGTACGAAGATTGGGCACAGGAGTTTGGAGAGCGCGGTGGCTAGGCCGATGGACTCGATGTCAACCCTTGGAACGCTTTAGAAGCCCTACCAAGGTTAAGGGCACCACATAAATGTTCACTCAGCCAATCAATACCTGGTAATTGTGCCGGGTCAATGCCATCAGGCAGCTGTTTATCATTGTTGTGGACTAATTATTTTACAAAGCCTTAGAGTCAATGGGTGCTTCAACTAGAATCGGCGGAAGATATGCAATACAAATGCGGGCAAGCAGCTTACACAGCAAGCGCATCCCTCCCCTATAATGATACAAAAAAGGTCGTGGCGGTCGGTGGTTGAGCATTGGCATTCCCTCGACGAGCGGTCCCTCCCCTATTGACCGGACTTTGCCTTGAGCTGTTCCCACGCCGTGCGTTTCGATTCACGCTCCGTCGCGGCAGCCTTCTTCAGGGCTAGACGTTGTTCTTCTTCGGATTGCTTCCTTTGTGCCTTTCGCTCGTCTTTGGCTGCCTTCTTGGCCTCCCTTTCTGCTATGATTTCGTCCAATGACGGGACAGCAGGCCTACTTCCAATAGGTTCTCCGTATGGCGCAATTATTTGTTTCACCACGTGACGTTTATGCCGCGACGTTGGCCAACCTGGCGCAATTGCGACAACATCGCCTGTTCTAAGGGACGAGTTTGGATCGTGAACGAGGTAGTGCTTAGGGTCGGCATAGAACTACAGCAATCGACAGCAATGGGTTAACAATCGAGTTTTTGCATCGGGCCAGGCATATCATAACACACGCACCTTGTTAACAATCTTGTTCCACTTTTGCCCAGCGACTCTGACCTTGACAGTTTTCTGCATCAACCCTGCCGAGACCACAACACCATGTAACTCATGGGTCACACGGCGGGCAGCCCGGGACACTTGAGATGACATAGCCACAGAATTGAGTGCGGTGGATAGTATTCCAGCATAGAGCGCAAGGCGATTCTTTGACGTAGAAATAGTTTCGAGATTGGCAGTGCGACGACATCGGCAACGCCCCTTGGCGAGTTGAAAAAGCACCTTGGCCAATGGCCAATGACTGACGCACCCCACACCAGTATTAGGTAGTTAGTCAGCGCACTTCCCTTGTGAGCCCACTCCACTGTTACGTTAGTGGAAATGGCAGGTATATCGATTATTTTTCTTCCTCAAGCAGGTTGGCCGAGTGTCGCTACAGGTTTCAAATATTGATCATCGTGGGTCAGAGCACGATCAATCTTTTATATTACAACTTTTTTGCCTCTTCTGAGAAACGTCATGTCGTCTCCAGATCACCGAGCAGGCGTAAAGCGGCCTAGTATGAGTCAATTGACACCACATTGCGATGGCAAGGTGTATGACAGTCACAGTACTAACCACTGCCCCGATACATGTAGGAACGCAATCGCTTCCGCCTCCCAAGCTTCCGCAATTGGTCGCAGAGCAAAGCACGCCGATTCCGCCGACAGACAAGGATTCGCAACGACTTATCGTCGTTTTGTCCAACGCCAGCCTCGAAACCTACAAAGCGTCACACAGCAGCAGCAGTCGCACCGGCGTGCACCGCGAGGAAAAATATTCGCTGTTAAACAGTGATGAACATATCGGGGTCATGCGTAAAATGAATCGCGATATTAGTGATGCCCGCCCTGACATTACTCATCAGGTTGGTAAAATCATGAGGGCGAATTACGAGATAGCCCAAGACGTTGCTAACACTGGGCCAGTGCCTCCTCACCCTGTTGGATTCACCCATCAACAAAGCGGGAAAACTGCAAATCTACATTCATACTGCAAAGGGTGTTCTCATTGAAGTTTCTCCCTCGGTGCGCATTCCTCGTACATTCAAGAGGTTTGCTGGTCTCATGGTGCAACTGTTGCATCGTCTGTCAATCCGCTCCACCAACTCAAACGAAAAGCTCTTACGAGTGATTCAAAACCCCATCACGGATCACCTGCCTCCAAATTGCCGGAAAGTCACATTGAGTTTTGATTCCTCGCTCGTTCGTGTGCGTGAGTACGTCGAATCAGTCGGCTCGAAGGAGAGTATCTGTGTGTTCGTTGGTGCCATGGCTAAAGGCGCGGATACATTCGCCGACTCCATGGTTGATGAGAAAATCTCGATCAGCAACTATTCTCTCTCTGCCAGTGTAGCCTGCAGCAAGTTCTGCCACGCTGCGGAAGACGCTTGGGATATTCTCTAATTGTTTTCCCTCCCCCTTCAAGCTATTGTTGGCCTTCTGACTGGACAGATTCGTTTAGCCTAGCACAAAATCAACACAACAAAAGGCTGATGTTGTACCCGACCACTGAAACAAGGCAACCAAGCTGGGAAAATGGATTCTTCATGCGACGCTCACGGAGCGCAAGATGGAAACAGAGCATCGGGTGCCGCTTGTCTGTCCGCCTGCCTAGTTTCCCAACTTGCCACATGACATCCAAGACGCGACCCTCGCAATACCCAACCACATTCCTTTGGGCATACGAGCTCAACAGAACTCAGCACATGTCACGAGCGGATGTAACCAGAACGCAGCAAGCCTGGCCGAGGCTCGCGAGAGTGGGCAGTCCACCAGAATTTCTTGGGCATGAACCCGATCTCGTGGCGAAAGCCACGCCGGATTACCAGCTATACTTCGGCTTCTTCTCAATGGTCGCGGTAGCAGATGACGAATGAATTTCCAATTTACACCCGGCACGGTCGTTATGCAAAGCCAGCTCAGCTTGGCTGGCCATGGTGAAAGCAGCCCAAGTCACATACGTTGAAATAGCTAGCATAGTGAATCAATGGCATGACAGAGCCCCCCCAAAAGTTTGCCACGTCGATCTTGTCTACGACTTGAACGTTCACACCTATCCTTATCCACCGCCAACTGATATGTCCACGTCTACTGTTGCCTGGAGCCGACGTAGCGGGACGGCCTATCTACCTACCCATGCATGCACATTCGGTTGGGTGCTGAAAGCTGCAGAAATGCCCAAACAGACCCATTTTATCTGTCATTGGACCATAACATCTCATTTTCGTCAAAATCGAACTTCACTGGCGACTCGTCGGGCTTACACACATGAACAACTCCGCTTTTTTATGCAGCTGAAAGGTGTACACAGGGTGACAGGTAACCACAATATCGGTGAGGGTGCGGGTGCGGGTGCGGTTGGGGCAAGCTCCTAACCTAGGTAGGTATCTCGTGAGCACTCAAAAACATTAATAAATACGAATCTATCCTCCTAGAAATTTTAGCATCGCCGAGACTCTCCATCGCCCTACCTTCAAACGGCCGCCCCGTACCTAAAGCAACATGCAGCAACTCCCGTGTATCGAGGTATCACAACTGGCGCCTTCAACCTCCTTCTACGCCGCTATACTTCAACCCCTCGGCCTCCGCTATCTCACGGCAGAGAGTTTGGCATCCGGCCCTGATTTTGCAACGTTTGGTTGCTGTCAGGGTCCAGTTCTAAATCTCCGTCAAGTTGCAAGGCCCACCACGTTGCGGCTATCGTCGATCCGAATCAGCGCTCCGTCTCCGGCGTCCATCCTGGCATTCCACAAGCAAGGCACAGAGGCGAACCCAACGTCCATGTTTACCTCCCACGATCCTGCCAATCCATCGGCGGTTTTCGACCTAGATGGCAATATGCTACAAGCCATCTGTACTGGCCATGTTTGCAGGCCCGATGCGATCACCGGCCAGTTTGCTCTTGTAATGAATCCCCAGCCAGATCCGCACGCGTCCCCGCGAGTCCTTGATTGGAATAGAGGCAACCCTGAAGCTTCCGGTGTCAAGGCTATCGAAGGGGCTGGAAGCATCAAGGATGCTTCAGCAACCCCTGCCTCGCCTGAAGCAGCTGATTCGACCAAGACGAAGACCGAGGGCACCAGTACTCCTAGCGGCGGCGTATCTACCGTCCTAAGCGCTCTTTTGGGCGTCGCGGCGGGTGCGGCGGCGGGTGCGGCAATTACCTATGGTGTCATGTCCGCAAACAAGAAACCCGAGCTGGTTCCCGCCGATATGGATGCGAGGCAAAGGTCTTTTCCCAGCGATGCTCAAAGCATATCACCCGGTATGCTTGACAGAGATCAGCAAATGCCTGTTCCAGTGAGGCAGCGAATAAAGTTTCAGGATGACCAGGCCTCATCGGTACTACAGAAACCACCAACTCAAGCACCAGTATCAATTTGTCCACCACCGTCAGTTCGCCCACCACCATCAGTTCGTGCACCTGCATCGACTTGTCCGCCAGCCTCAGTTCGGCCGCCGCCATCAACTTGTCCGCCTCCATCGGTCCGCCCACCCGCCTCGGTTTGCCCACCAGCATCAGTCCGTCCACCAGCATCAGTCCGTTCACCAGCATCAGTCCGTTCACCAGCATCAGTCCGTTCACCAGCATCAGTCCGTTCACCAGCATCAGTCCGTTCACCAGCATCGACTTACGCGCCTGCACCGACGCGAGCGCCAACGTCAGTTCACGAAAGTGAAGCCCTTCAAACCCACTGCAAATACACCGAAGGTGAGGGCCAAGAAGACAATGGAAAGGAGCTTTTGAGCATTCCCAGAGATGCGGAGCCTATTCTAGCGAAGCCGAGTTCCGTAGTATCCGCGTCTCTGCCTGCGAGAACTCCTCCACCCTCGAAACCGTCTTCGGAAGCAGGAACAAACGTCTTCGATAAGGAACCATTGAGGAAAGATCACGAATCCGTCGTTTCAGCCCATTCTCGCGTGTCTTCAGCATCCACTGCCCCCAGTCAGGCGTCAAGAAGAAGCAGTGAGTTCCTAAAGGTAGCCGCTTCTACAGCGTCAAAAGCACCAAGCGACTCCACAAGTAAGCCTGGTCCTCGTCAACGAAGCACCGATGCGAAGTCTTGCGTCTCAGAACGTTCATCGCATTCACGGCTGAAGGAAGTGCCTTCCCCTAAGTCGCGCTCCCCTACCGAAGTATCGCAGCGCTCGTCTAAGGCTGTGCCTGACCGATCAAGCGCAAGCGAAGTCAATGATACACGAAGTTATGCCTCTGCCAGGATGACGGATGTGTCCGCTGCTCGCCGTAGCAATGAGGATAAACGCAGCCACGTTTCCGCAAAAGATGTTCCATTGCCTCCCAGTGTCGCCGGTACCAGCGAGTTCTTCGATACACGAAGTCATACCTCCGCTAGGAAGACGGAGGTGTCCGCTGCTCGCCGGGGTAGTGAGGATAAACGCAGCCACGTTTCCGCAAAAGACGTTCCACTGCCTCCTAGCGTTGCTGGCACTAGCGAGTTCTTTGACACACGAAGTCATACCTCCGCTGGGAAGACGGATGTGTCCGCTGCTCGCCGGGGTAGTGAGGATAAACGCAGCCACGTTTCTGCAAAAGACGTTCCACTGCCTCCTAGCGTTGCTGGTACTAGCGAGTTTTTCGATACACAAAGCCGTGCTTTCGATAGGAAGAGTGTCTCGACTGTCCGCCCTAGTGGTGAGGATAAACGCAGCCATGTCTCCGCGAAGGATGTCCCACTGCCTCCCAGTGTCGCAGGTACTAGCGAGTTCTTCGACACACAAAGCCGTGGCTCCGATAAGAAGAGTATGTCAAGTGCTCGGCCCAGCGGCGGCGATAAAAGCAGTCATGTCTCAGCCAGAAACGTCCCACTGCCTCCCAGTGTCGCGGGTACCAGCGAGTTCTTCGATATGAAAAGCTGCGCATCCGATAAAAAGAGTGTGTCTACCGCTCGGCCCAGTGGTGAGGATAAACGCAGCCATGTTTCAGCAAGAAATGTCCCACTACCCCCCAGTCGAGCAGGCGGCAGCGAATTCTTCGACATGCAAAGTCATGCTTCCGCCGCAAAGAAGACAGACATACCCGCTGGTCACAACTACAACGGCGAGGATAAACGCAGCCGCGTTTCGGCAAGAGAGGTTCCTCTCCCTGCTAGTCGGGTAGGTACCAGCGAGTTCTTCGATTCAGTCAGCCATGTCTCTTCAAGAAAGACGGACGTGTCCGCTAGGAAGACGGACGTATCTACTCGGAAGTCGGACGTGTCTGCTAGGAAGACCGATGTATCTTCGAGGAAGTCGGACGTTCCCACCCATTGTGACCACGGTGATGACAAGCGCAGTCGCGTTTCAGCCAGGGATGTCCCGCTTCCCTCCAGTCGGGTAGGGACCAGCGAGTTTTTCGATACGGTCAGCCATGTATCCACGATTAAGGCACATTCATCCACGAGTCGTAAGGATATCGCCAGCGCTGAGGATTCACGCAGTCGTGTTTCTGCGAGAAATGTCCCCTTACCTGCTAGTTGCGTAGGCGGCGGCAGCAAGGTTGGGGATCGCCATAGTCAGGTCTCGGCGCGACACATTCCATTGCCTGCCAGTTGTACCGGTACCAATTATCGCGACGGCCCGCCCAGTCACATCTCCGCCAGAAACATCCCGCTACCAGGTAGCCATATTGGAAGCAGTCACGCAAATTGGGACGACGATCTTCGAAGCATCGCGCCGAGTGACAGCATTAGCTGCGTCGGCGCCAAATAACATATTTTTTGGGGACCGAATAGCTTCAAGCCACCGTTGTTTGTTGTTTATGTAAAGATAGCTTTTCGATTTCACTCTTCTATTAGTTAATTACTTTCATTAAATTATCGTGTATCGTCACACAAAGGCATTATCCAAGACCTCCACGCCAGTTTGTTTCTGTTACGTGAACTAAAATAAAACCGTACCTTGAGATCCACTCACACACGCCTCCCACCATGTCCGATCCTCGGCGTCGCGCTAAATTTCTACATTCATCTTCGACTCAAACGTTCGGTCGCTAAATTCCACATGAAAATTATCTTGCCACTTGAAGCTCATAGCAACGGACTCAAACGGAACCCGGGACTTGTTCGTACACGGCGGAATCCCAGGTGCTCACACAGAGATGCCTTCGATAGAGTTGGGCGAATCCATACCGCCAGATACAGCGCACGTGAGTTATATGGCCTCTTTGAACTTTTGGTCCCAACAATGCTGTGTACTTACATGTATTCTAGGCTGTTAGTGTGTCGCTGCCAACATGGAAATCGAACATCGGCTATGAAGAGGGTGAAGCGTGGGTTGTTAGTCGCATGACTACTGGCTATCCCAGGTATGCTTGCTCATGCATCAAACAGCAACAAGATATTGATCGTTGATTCCATAGGTTCTTTATTCACAAGAGTATTGCCGAGTTGGGCCATGTCATTGCTACTCGCTATGGAAAGCAGGACCAACAAGCCATGCTCTTCTCCACACCAGAAGCTGCGAAGCGTTGCCTGGACTTTGTACGCGAAAGAGCTCCCGATACGTTTTCAGACCAGCTCCATTCGATAGGCTTTGAGCTGAATCTATCAGAGAGCACCTCTCCGGTCCTTAGCGGTCTGCCTTCGACCATGGCTGCGGCATTGTTTCCAGCAGATGCGTTTGGACTTGCCAAGCAGTATTGGCAACATACCGGCGATGGCATATCAAGTCGCCGCGCAGAATTCTGCCACGACCTCCTACGAGCTGGTATCCTAATGCCCAGCAACTGCGCAAATGCGCTTCGCGAGACTACCATGAAGCCATCGCGAGGCCCAAAGCGGTACCAGCGTACAAACTCAGTCGATGAAAGCGCAGTTCCCACTACGAGAGCCACTCCTACAGCTTCCAATGACACCAAAGAAAGTTCTAGGTTTCTGGAAGAGCGATTTGGTAGAAATCTGGACCTGACGTTAGCCGAGAAAGCCAAATCGGCAATTCGTCGCCGAATCGCTGGTTCACTGGTCGGCGAAGTTGACCTGACAGCAGAAACAGTGCCAGAGCAGATGGTTTCATCTGCACGTACAAACAACTTGAGCGAATCCGATATATATCTCTTTCCCGCAGGCATGAATGCAATCTTCAACGCACATCGCGCACTCCTGGCCGCCAGAGGCCACCTTCAGAGCGTCAATTTTGGATTCCCTTATGTTGATACTTTGAAAATTTTGGAAAAGTTTGGTCCTGGCTGCATCTTCTACGGAAATGGCTCTTCTTCCGACCTAGACGAGCTCGAGACTCGGTTGAGGAAAGGAGAGCGTATTCTGGCCCTCTTCTGTGAGTTTCCAGGCAACCCACTTTTGTCCAGCCCGGAGTTGCAAAGAATCCGAAAACTTGCAAATGACTTTGATTTCGCGATTGTTGTGGACGAAACCATTGGTACATTTGCCAACATCAATGTTCTTCCGTTCGCCGATATTGTCGTCAGCAGCCTCACGAAAATATTTTCTGGAGATTCCAATGTGATGGGAGGGAGCGCTGTTCTAAATCCCGACAGCAAATACTACAGCCTCCTGAAAACAACAATGGACACTGTGGTCGAGGACAACTATTGGCCGGAAGATATAATCTTCATGGAGAGGAATAGCCGGGATTTTCTGAATCGGGTGGAAAGAGTAAATGCAAATGCCGAGGCCATCTGCGACATCCTACGGGGCCACCACCTGGTAAAAGACCTATTCTACCCAAAGTTTAATCCGTCACGGGATCACTATGAGCGCTGCCGTCTACCCAACGGTGGTTACGGTGGGCTGCTGTCCGTTGTCTTTCATCAACAAGCCAGTGCGCAGGCTTTTTACGATGGGATGGATATCGCGAAGGGACCAAGCCTAGGCACAAACTTCACATTGTGTTCTCCGTACGCCTTATTGGCTCACTATAATGAGCTCCCTTGGGCGGCGCAGTTTGGGGTTGATCCAGACTTGGTGCGCGTCAGCGTCGGGCTTGAAGACAAAGATGCGCTCATCAACACATTCCGCAGAGCTCTTGAAGCAGCGGACAAGGCCGTGGAGTAAATGGACGACAAAAATGGGCGGGACTTTTAACATGCCAAGTACGGAAAGGGTTCAATGCGGGTATAATTATTGCTCATTTCAACATTATTCATCAACCCGATCATAAGCCACGCTTGCGCTCAACTATATTCATAACCAATCTTTGCACTATTAGCGCCCTCGTTCTATCGTGATGGCGAAAGCATTAATGTTCTTGTAGTGGTGTGATCTGGTAAAGAGGCATACTGGGGCATGCTTCTTTGCATCCTCCTGGTCACATCACGACGCAGTCCTGATGCTTATAACCAGGCCCATAATCTTCAATGCCCCGTTCTATATCGTTCGACCTCTGCTTCTCTTTCACTTCCTTTGGGAAATACTTCTCCAGGTATCTCTCCAGCCGATGATCAAGGTTGTCTATAGTCGTGATTAGCAAAAAAAGAGGGGGTTCTTCGGTGCAGACGCAAGCGAGGCTCTCACCTGCAGATGCAGACATCACTACATCAGCTCTGCAGAGCGGGCAATGGGTCTCCTTGCGTCTTTGTATCTTGATTATGCATCGGATGCAAAACACATGCTGGCAATCAAGCCTGACAGGCCGGTAAGCCACAGAGAAGCAGACTGGGCAAAGGTAGTCGTTTATCTGCGGCACAACTGATACTAGTTCTTGAGACATGGAAGCGCACACGTCTTTGGCAATGCCACCGGCAAGGAGACCTTTGGAGAAAATCGCTTTGGGGAACGCTTTGGAGACTCCAAGCGAGGTTCTCTTATCGAACTCTAGGACGTGATTTGTTAGTCATTGAGTCGAAGCAGTACTTGCATGATTGGGTCACTCACTCTTTAAAATCTTAGATACCGCAAGTTTGTTGAGCTCTTCAAATTGCAGATTCTTGAGGAGACTGGCATTTAGCTGCAGAAACCTGGAGAAGGCCTGGCGACTTTGTGGTATTTTGAAGTTGCGTGCTAGATTGCGATTCTCGACTTCATTCTGGAACCATTGGAGTTGTTTGAGGGCTCTTTGGCTGTTTCTTGCGCCATGGTCGCACTCTTGCGTTGCGAAAAAGACGTTCGAGTCTAAATATAATTCGAATATCTCACGCCAGCGCGCCAGGTCGCTCCTTGAGAAGCGACTGGGCCGGGACACGGCAGAAACTTCTTTCGAGAGCTCAGTGATTTCAGTAGTCAGTTGTTTTTGCTCTTCCGCCTGCAGGGCGTCCAATTCAGTGACATCGGATTGTAGCATATCGAAGAATTCGGCGTCAAATACGAGCGGGACTTGGATGGTCTCGTAGTTGCCCGTGTCGTCATTGTTTGTGTCGGTAGTAGACGTCTCATGATCGGTTTTTCGGCTCGCTCGTATTTGGGCTAGGGATTCGCGTTCATGTTCGTCTAAAATCTCGCTGGCCAGCTTCTCGAGGAAGCCTCTGGACGTTGGAGTCAAGGAAGCGTCAACCGCCACACCGTCACGAAGGTGGACATTAACTGTGAGCTTGGGGCGCACAAATTTAGATCCCGATTCTGCGGTTTTACGAATAAATGGTTAGCGTTGTGTGATTCTTTGCCGTCGCGTAGAGGTAGGTAGAGGCAGGTATTCCGGATCTCACCCCGTAGTTTATACTGGAGAGCGACTGGTGCCGTTTCTTCGGCAGTTAGAAGAGCGCGCAGCGTTTCCTGGTCCAGGCCTAAGTCTTGAAGTTCGCGTTGGACTTTCTTAAGGCATTTCTTCAATTGACTGTACGGGATTGCTCGCTCAACCCAGTGCGGTGGAAAATCTGCGCGGGCTGCGGTTAGAGGCTGGGTGAATGCAGGGCCAAAACATGCATGCGCGCCTACCTTGGCTGGCAAGATTCTGCTTGAAATCGTGTGCGAATTTCATCCTGCCCAGCTCCACAGGGAGACACCGCTCAGCTTCCTAATGTTGGTGAAATGCCGTTCCTGGGACTCGAATCTTGGTCTCGCATTTTGCGCATTCAGGGTGGCGCAATTCGGGAACAGGTTGGTCATGCCAACGGCAAGACGGCATTTCGTGGCAATGCCCTGTATCAACGGCGTGGCGCTAATCACTCGACACATCTTGCTACCTCGTGATCGGTACCTGAGAGTACTATCTTGAATGGATTTAGCGGATGGCCAAGGTAGGGCTTTACATGGGGGTCCCACAGCGTCATGTATACAAAAGTACCGTCTAATTTGATGGCGTCGTGGTTTGCGCTTTTATCTACCTACCTAGGGATTAAGTAAGGGAAGGGGAAAATGTTATTATTTTATTACCTATATTGACTTTTTTTTTTAGACAATTATCTTTTTTAGCTGCATTTGGCTCAAAAGGTAGGGATTTACTAGGCACTAAGCAGGTACTGCATGTACTGCATGCCTACGTACTAACCTACTAACTTACCTAATAGTACCGATGAATTTCTCGTGGCTGCCCAGGTCTGGTACCCTTACCTGTAAAATAATAAAGGGTCGTTACCACATCCCACATCCCAGTATTACAGCGCACACACGCATAGTATAAGGTCGGAACCGGCGCGTGACACGAACCCTTCTTGCCTCGGCCACAAGCAAAATCAGTCCCACGACCGCACATGATCCGGAAAAACATTATAGAACAGGAAAACGGAATGACTTCAAATCTCACATTATTACCATGGCAAATGCTGCATTGCGCTGAAGACTAGGGCGAGTGGGGATCTGAGGAGTCATACCTACACCCTGTACAACTCCCGCTTGGAGCGTGGATGGGCAAAATCTACAGCACTTTTTTTTAGCATTACAGCTTCCACTGCATCCTTGTATAAGACCTCGCGGCCGCCTGTAAAAATGGGTGCCTCTCAGTCGACGTCGCAGGGAGATTCGGGGACCAGTTCGACCGCCACTAAAACATGCTATTACGAACTCATTGGCGTTGACCGCGACGCCAGCGAGACAGAGTAGGTTGACACATGTCCATCGTCACTCACATCGACTAACCGACCGACCTGCAGCATCAAGAAAGCCTATAGAAGAAGGGCGCTGGAGCTCCATCCAGATAGAAACTTCGGAGATGCGGCTGCTGCAACTCAGAAATTTGCCGAGCTGCAATCTGCATATGAGATTTTGTCAGATCCCCACGAACGAGCATGGTATGATTCCCACCGAGATGCTATACTCGGTGGTCAAGACATCACCGGGGACGGAGCGGAGCCGACCTCGTTCAGAAACGTTCGCATAACATCGGTTGAAGAGATCATGAGCCTCATACGAAAATTTAATTCAAGCGTCCCATTCAACGATGATCCTATCGGCTTCTTCACTATTGCGAGAGAGACATTCGAGCATCTAGCCTTAGAGGAAGAAGTAGCCGCAGAACAAGAGAACATCGATGTCGCCTATTACACCACATTTGGCCAGGCAGAAGATGCCTACGATGAGGTTGTAAAGCCGTTCTATGCCTCCTGGGCAAGCTTTGCCACCAAAAAAACATTCGCTTGGAAGGACAAGTACCGATTATCAGATGCGCCGGACAGGCAAACCCGAAGATTGATGGACAAGGCGAATAAAAAGCTACGCGAAGACGCAGCTCGGGAGTTCAATGATGCAGTCCGGTTTCTCGTGACCTTTGTCAGGAAAAGGGACCCGCGATATATCCCCAATACTCAAACAGAAGCGCAACGACAAGAAGCATCACGCGTGGCCGCCTCCGCACAGGCTGCACGAGATCGTGCCGCAAATCAGGAGCGCATGGAAAACTACAAGCTACCCGACTGGGCCGTGTCACGAGGAAGTCACTCGGAAGAAGATGAATTTTCCTTGTCAGAGGCCGAGTCTGAGGTAGAAATATTGGAGTGTGTGGTCTGTGATAAAAATTTCAGGAGTGAAAAGCAGCTTGAAGCTCACGAGCGCAGTAAAAAGCATTTGAAGGCCGTGCAGCAATTACGATGGCAGATGAGGAAAGAGGGCGTTGAACTACAGCTGAATGAGGGCTCGAACTTGCCGCAAGTTGCTGATACATCAGGTCCTTTGCAGAGCGGTGACTCCTCGCCTACTTTGGCCAGTTCGGATCAAGGAGTACCGCCCTCTCCAATATTGAGTCACGCCGATACTGATATTGATGACAAGTCACTCCAGTCACCTTCTCGCTCGGATGAGGATGATGACTACGCACCGAGAGAATCGATTGTGAACCGCATAGTGAATAGCCAGCCAAGCGATGCTGCCACTTCGAATTCACGGCATGAGCACAGCATTGCCGATCTATCCGCCACTACTTCCGCTATGGACATTGGAGCGGCGGGTCGCCCGAAGAAAATCGGAAAGGCAAAGGCGAAACGCGAAAGAAAGGCCGCAGCTGCACAGGCAAGCGCAGCCTCCAACGTTTGTACCATGCCGCTTTTTACACAATTGCTTCATGTACTGACTATGCTCTTTTGGTAGCACCCCTGTACTGTCTGTGAGGAGGAGTTTGATTCCCGTACGAAACTCTTCGCGCATATTCGTATCGAAGGCCACGCAGCTGTCCCCCGAGGCGAAACAGCCAAGGCTGGGAGGAAGAAGAAAAACAATTAGAAAAGACAGGGTACAACTTCTTTGCTGCTATTGGAAATTCAAAGTGGATAGATCAGCTGTGCCAGATTCCCTTCACACGCCGCTCAGAGTAGGGCCTGCCAGTTAAGAGCTGTGCTTTACGGCTCCATGCCTTTAACATACTAAAACATGTTTCGCCAATTGAGTACTGCTGTATACTCGTGTGATGCCGGCCTATACTTCATCCCCCGTGTCATCATCGCTCAGAATTTCGACTTCATCTATGGCCCCTTCTCTTCCTTCCGGTTTGTTCTGGAGCCTGGGATCGCAGTCCGCAACATGTATGATGGCCTTCCCTTGTACGTGTTTGATGCCACGTCGCCATTCCTCCCACTCTTTCTCGCTTCTTATGATGAATCCAATCAGCATGCTAGGGTCCATCTCCTGGACATGAAGCCGTCTCAGCCTCGACGTGTGGCAGCTGTCTATCTCTTCTGTGGTATAGTCATTTATGTTCTCTCTATACGGTAGTGCCACTCTTGTATGGTGAGGATCAAGATAGAACAAAAAGTTTCCCTGTGAGCCGGCGAAGTAATGAGACGAGGAGGGACGGCCCCTGTAGTTTCAATGGTTAGCAGGAGTCCTGCTGTGGTAAACCGTGTCATTGTATCTTACCCTGCGATACCGATGGACTGCGGCATTTGCAGGGCCGAGATCAACGCTTCCCAGTATACTTGTGTGATTTTATCGATACCAAGCCGCGTACTGATCAAGATGATAGTCGGCTTAAATATCCCGTTATCGGACTTCGCCGTGGCCATGAAGCTGTCCTCGTATACGTCGGGGCTGTCTTGGGTCATATACACTCGTATGTCCGTCTCATATTTGTCGGTCAAGGCCCTTCACGTATGTTTTGTGAGCGTGTGCTTTGTTTTGATCAGGTTCGGCACGTACTTGATGCATTGTGACGTAGCTGAAGGTCCGAACCACTGTCCGGGGTATTTGCCACATCTGGATGAGCCATAGTCAACAAAGTTGTGGATAGAGTATGGTGCTGCTGGGTTATCGGCAAACATCCGCAGTATTTCGACCTCCTCCTCCTTGCGCTGGCCCCGGCGCCATTCTAGACTCGGTCAGCAGCTGGAAACGGTACTGGGTGTAAACTCCTGACCTCGGCCCAGGCGAACCATGCCAATAGCATTCGCTAGTAAACTCTGCCCTGATCGTATCATGCAACCCCATCCACTGTCGGATGTGAATCCCCCTTGGTCGCCGAGTTGGAATTTGATTCGCATGGGCAGTGACATCGATGACGCGGCCTTGGGGTCAGTTGATCTAGGTATCGGTTTGAACTCGCTCCTGTATGTCATCCAGAATCTGGAGTCGAAATCTGTGACGAACTTTTGGGGCCAGCCGTTGTCTTCGTCCATTTCGTCTCGGCTAGTGGACGAAAAGCTGCCGCCTGTTGATTGTGGTGGTGTGTCGGGCGCGTTGCTCGGGGGCACATCTATTGCCTTACTCTGATCTGGCGTTGTCGCCGCCGTAGCGGTTGTATGTTCACCTATGCGGTTGCTATGTTGCTCTTGGCTACTTGCTCGTGGCTTGTGGCCTTTGTGCAGCTTGTATGATTGACCAAGGCACCATACGGGCTGGTCGAGGACTGTGTCGTTTGATGGCTCGGGATCCCAGAACAGCTGTACGATCTTGCGGTAGCTACCGAGGTCTACGTTGGCCATCGTAGACTCCATCGTTTCGTTCGTGTTTCGCTTGTATGCAGACTGCGGCGTGCTCGTAGTGATGGATGGCCAGCTTGTATGTAGGTACGGTGTGATAGATGATGCTGTTTGTGTGTTGTGAGGCGGGTCAGATGTGCAGCTTTAATGGTCATTGACCCGTGACACTGTACAGGTTAGTAGGTGTAGGTAGGTACCTGCAGGTAAGCTACCAGACAGATGTACATCAGGTGCTAACCTTAGTGTGTACTAATCTACCTACCTAGTACTAAGGTAGGTAGAGGTACTTTTTGTTACCTTGGTACCTGCTTGCAGGTACTACGAGTACTTACCTAGTACTATTTTCAACATGAGCGCCTAGGCATTATGAAGAGCGCATGTTACAATAGAGTTTTTTCTATAACATGTATTAGAAGGCCCTTTACCGTATTAACATGCGCTCTTGATACGTTGATTAGTTATAATCAATACCTAGTTCAGGGCCATGTCAGAAAAAGACGCCGAGCGCCTACTGTAAGGTACCGGAGAATTACGTATACGGAGTAGACTCATTTATGGCTCCTATATTGGCACAGGCAAACCAAAACACTCCGCAGCCACAAGAACCACAAAGATGATGCAGAGCAGGTAGAACAAACACAGAATACGGAGGAAATAACAGGTAATACGAATAGTCACCCAATGCTCACGCACGAGAGCCAGTGTACGCACAGCACGACACCAGCGGCTATAGCACGCTCTTACAGGGTAGGTAGTAGTCAGCAAATACCTACCTACCTAGGTAGGTAGGTACCTCTAAGAGGTTACAGAGTCCCTCACCCGGCGGGGTTATTCACTTGGCCGTTTTATTGCCCCACGGGTAAGAGGTACTGAGCCACCTTCCGAACAACTCTGGTTCCCATATTTACCTTGAAGTTAGTAGGCCCCCAACTGCAAAACTCACCTGCCAGCCGCCAACTGGGGAAGAAGAGGGTGCGATATCGCAAGGATCTAACACCCGGAGCGCAGGATGGCAAGGAAGAGCAAGAACAAAAAGAAAGGGGGCTTAAACCTGGGCATCCAAAAACACAGAAACCCGGAAGCCCACTCGAAGTCGCCCAATCGGCCAAATAGTAATTATCGCCACCATTGTGAGTTAGCATCACGAGCTAACCACACCACACCGTGCCCAGATGGCTTCACGCTCGCCGACGAAGCACGGCAGACCAGCCAACACGACCACTCTTTCTGGAGCCAAGGCACCAAACTCCGGTTGATGCCGGTCTCGTTCATAAGCGCCGGAATCAGTGAGCCACTCAAAACGCAGCAATACGAAGAAGACGACGAGCACCAAATCGACACTACGCCAAGTGCCGATACGCCGAAAACGGAAGCAGAAACAAATCAACAGGAAAACGAGGAACAAAGATGCAATGTGGCACAAGGAAGCAGGGCCGCCACGCCGAGGAGCGAAGCGGGTGAGGCAGAGAATAACATCTTCTACTATGATACTGGCCGCGGCTCGCCAGGCTCGCACCAAGACAAAAGCAAATCATCGACACCGCAGATGCAAAAAGAAGGATCAATTACCACGGAGAACAGCGACAGCGAGGGCGAAATCATATTATTCAAAGGCAGATTAAACACGACACACCATAAAAACGACGCCATCGACATGGAAGCGATCCGTACGGAAATACATGCGGTCGAACAACAGATAGAACGAAAGTCTGACAAGCTGACGGTCAAAAGTAAACGTGGCAGAAGGGGTGGCAGGCAAGCGAAAGCAAAACGAGTAGCAGAAGCGCTAGAGGAAGAAGAAGATGGGATGCTGGCCGACTACATCGCAAATATGCGCGAAAACGGCGAGACGAGTGGTCTGCTACAGACCGCAGCAGTCGCGAAAGAGACCGACGACCAGAGCGAAGGCAGCGATGATTCCAGCGACGACAACGATGCAGATGCGCCTTCCGTTGAAGCTATTGCTGCGACAGATCTGAAGCCACATACCTTAAACTGGACCTCAGGAGAAAGCGGCATAGATTACACTGATTTTGACCCTATGGACTGGGAACGTCCGAGTATTCGGCGCAAAAAGGGCAAGGGTGCAAAACAGAAGCTAGATCTTACTTTCGCCGACATCGATCACGAGACAGAACGCAGGCTTCAAGCAGCATGGCAAAGCGATCGCCTTAGAAAGGCCGAACGGAAGAAAGAGCGGGAGCAGCTACGCGCACAGAACCTGATAGGAAAGAAAGTTGAAAGGAGCGACACCGAAGATCTACGCATCAAGTATCCGACAGGTATGAGCCTTGAGCAGATCGCAGACGAACTAAAGAAGTTCCTCATGAGTATTGATGACAGGTAATCGCATGGTCCTGCACCCAGTCGAGCATGACACGAACTGACGCATTGCCCTAGTATCTGCCTGCCGCCGATGGACAAGCACGCCAGAAAGATGATACACGAGTTGGCCAATAAATTCAACGTGAAATCGAAGTCTATCGGCAAAGCAGACCAACGCCGACCGACATTGTATCGCACAAAGCGCACACCACACTTTGACGACGAAGTCTTTGACGTGGCTATCAGACGGATCCATCGTCGATACTTCCCTCGGCTCGATTACAAAGGCAAGAGCTCGCGGGGACAATCTTCGCGCGGCGGATATGCTGAAGCAAGCTACCGTGATGGCGAAATCGTTGGAGCCTCCGCTCCAGAGCTCAGTACAGAAAATCGCGGCAGAGCGATGCTGGAGAAGATGGGATGGAGTAATGGAACAGCCTTGGGTTCAGCAGACAACAAGGGAATACTCCTCCCTGTCACACAAACCATGAAGAGGTCTAAAGCGGGACTGGGATAAAAAAGGGCGCTGTCACGTAGACGATAGAATATTGTAGTGATCATGTGCACGAATTCATTGCCTCGAGACCCTATTCTCGAAATTTATTGTACAACCGCGAAACCCCGTTGACCGTGAAGACATTGCCCCCAATAAAGCAAACCATCCGTAACGCATTAAGAAACCCAACGGCGGCAGGACTATCTTCAGCCCGCAGATCCTCAAAACATGAGACCCTGATGCCACGCATAAAATAAAATTCAAATGACACCGAAACAGAAAACCAGCAATCAAACCCCAACCATCATTTATTTCGTGGAAGAGATGAACTTGGTGACGGCCTTGGTGCCCTCAGAGACGGCGTGCTTGGCCAGTTCACCGGGCAGAATCAGACGAACAGAGGTCTGGATTTCGCGCGAGGAGATGGTAGACTTCTTGTTGTAGGCAGCAAGCTTGGAGGCCTCAGTGGCGACACGCTCGAAGATATCTGGACGAAGATTAGCATGCGCAAGGAATGCAGCAGACAAGAAAGCGCTTACCATTGACGAACGAGTTCAGGATAGACATGGCACGGTTGGAGATACCAGTGTCGGGGTGGACCTGCTTGAGGACTGGATACATTGTCAGTAAAACGCGCCGCGAACGCGACGCGATGCGCCTCAAAACATACCCTTGTAGATGTAAGAGCTGTAAGTCTCCTTGCGGGTCTTGGAGCGCTTCTTCTTGTCGCCAGAGGCAGCAGTCTTCTTGCCGGCATCCTTCTTCTCAGGAGCCTTGGACGCGGTGGCGGGAGCCTTGGCGGCGGGCTTCTTATCGGCGGCCTTGGGGGGCATTTTGATGGTGTAAGGCGGAAGAAAAAAACTGAAGTATTAGAACTTGAGTATGTTGTTTGATTGTGGTCAAAGGCACGAGTTAGGCAGCGGATGATGGCAAGAGTTGATGGCGGAGGAAGAACGGTCGGGGGGCGGGCTGGGTTTTTGTAGCTGGGTGACGCGCAGTGGTGCTGGGTTACTGATTGCTCTGGGGAGGTGGTCAATGAGATGGGCGACGACGCCTGAAGTGATCTAGCTAAATCAGGTGGTCAAGCTTGCAGCCAGTGGCGGAGGTTGAAAGGTGGTTGGCTAAAGCGGCTTTGGTGACCCACATTCTGCTGCCACCTCTGATGCCCGCGTTCTGGCTGGTGATTTCAAGCTCAGCGCCCCCCATGTCGCGCGTTTTTTGTGTTTTGTTTTTTTTCGGGCCCAATTTCTGATTGGGCCAGGCGCCTCCGCCTGCACCACTGCGCATTCCCTCACCGTCGCCCGCGTTAGTTCGGCTTGATGGAGACAGCCATTCAGGGCGCGATCGCGTCCTATCGCCGTTAGATCTGAACTGCATTTGTCAATTACTCAGATGCACTTCGTCTCGGCGCATGTAGTTTGGGGAACCGCTCAACGATCGCCTGACTGGAGCTGCACACAATGGGTCGGCTCCATGCTTTTGCGACATGGGCCGGAGACTTGGAAGCCTACTATTGAAGAGCCATCTACGAGTATTGCCACTAGTAACTTATAGCTAGCAATATTTTCGTGTCTCATGTGTTTTACCCTGATACTCATGAGACAACTTCGTAAGATTTGAGGGCATTTGGCTAGATATTCATTCGCGGAAGGACCTACCTATGTAAGACGCACCAATTGCATGGTGTCTTGCCCTGCGATACTCCTTCTACTCCAAAAAAAATCGAGCAAAGAGTCACAAAAAAAAGTTAAAGATAAAACAAAGTAAAATCAAAAAGAAAGAAGTACTTTTTTTTTTAAAAAAAAAAAAGCAAAGGAAGAAAGCTTTGATTAATCAAAACATCGTTTATTCCATGGCACCTTATCGGACTCTGGCTGATTTGGTCAGGCTGCGCGCCAGGGCAACAACAACACGTATTTGCATGATGCTGAGGGTAAAGAAATCGGAGCAGAGTGAGAAAGTAGGCAGGGCATGCGCGCGCGGATGTGGGAGAGCTGCTTAATTTATTTGAAAGCTCGGATTGCGTTTGCCCAGAGTGAATGTTTACTATTTTCCACGCTTGTGTTCCTGTTTAGGACTAGCTCTAACGTGACGACGTGGCTACCTTTTTTGGGCGCGGGTGATCCCAGATCACGTAGCCTACGCGCCAAAAAGTACTTAACCTCCGCGCCCCCCGCCAACGTGCTGCATACATTCAATTATATTCTCTGCAACTCATCTAACAGCACCCTGCTTACTGTCGCCCTGCTCGACCAAATCCAACAATCACTTCCACTTCCAACCCCTTTCTATCCAAATCAATCAAAATGACCGGTGGTGGCAAATCTGGTGGCAAGGCCTCTGGCGCCAAGAACGCCCAGTCGTACGTGTTTGCCAATTGTCGCGCACGCATATTCAAATCGCTGACCAGCTTTTAGTCGTTCTTCCAAGGCTGGCCTGGCCTTTCCCGTCGGTCGTGTTCACCGTCTCCTTCGCAAGGGTAACTACGCCCAGCGTGTCGGTGCTGGTGCTCCCGTCTACCTCGCCGCCGTCCTCGAGTATCTCGCTGCCGAAATTCTCGAACTCGCTGGCAACGCTGCCCGTGACAACAAGAAGACCCGTATCATTCCCCGTCATCTTCAGCTCGCCATCCGCAACGACGAGGAGTTGAACAAGCTGCTGGGCCACGTCACCATCGCGCAGGGTGGTGTTCTGCCCAACATTCACCAAAGTAAGTCTCCGCCTGGCGTCTACTCATTACAAGGCAAAAATGCTAACCCGCATCAGACCTTCTGCCTCAGAAGACTGGCAAGGGCAAGAGTGGCAAGAACGCCAGCCAGGAACTGTAAATGGGTCAATTTCTTTTGCTTTCTTGCGATGGTTCGTTTGGGTTGCAATGACAGGGGTCACGGTTCCGGGTTTCGGTTGTTTTTTATGCGCTCAGGGTTGTACAATAATCCCCAAGGCTATGGTCATGAATGAGATTACACATCTATTTTAAAGGAAACTTTTAATGCACATTTCGCATACCCTATTGTGATGTCCCGCTTGCACCCGCGTTTTTTATAATAAAAATTACAGCTGTCGTGTGCGCATAAATCCGATGCGCGCGCTTTGCGCCAGTGTTTACAGCGTTGTCACCCTGCAGAGTAGAACATGATTTTGATACATGTAGGCTGTGTTATTTTATCTAGCGACTGTATAATTGGCAGTAGTCCGAAGTTTTGAATGTTGTGGCCGGCCTCTAAATTCCCAGGGCGACGAATGGAACGGCTAACGCATTGGTATCAATGCCCTTTTGCCGAGTGTGGTGGTGCTTTAGTTGGCTGGTTAGTAGACTGCAGAATTGTACATTTTGCTGGACAGGGAAACTCACGGTCTAAAACCGGTGACGGCAAATTTCTCTCGTATTTCGATCCTGCAAAACGTAAGCATATTGCCCCCCCTTGCTCAACAATGGAGGGAGGTCGTCGTGGAACAAGTGCGTACCTCCGGGAGCAGTTGGCGGGACATAAGGATCGGGATGCTTCCAGCCATTTAGTAGCTTCTCGGTTTCGGAGAGAAGCGCCTGTAGCAAGCGGTTAGACTATAGCAGCGGCTCGATATTGAGTGCAGAACACACCCTTTGTTGTCTGGGATCGGTGACATGGCGATTCGCCTCGAATAACGATCGGATGTACAGCGCTTGACCTCGCCACAGTTGGCGTTGGACAGCCCAGTCTAGAGCGAGTCGCAGCGACCTGCGATATAGGGACCTATTGCAAATAAAACTGCTTGTCAGACATAGATGAACATGGCCCAAAATACTCGGAGGGAGTACGAACAGCGCGGCCTGTCGCGTTGACATGATGTTTCCCTGGCGCGGTTGCTCGTTCGGATGCTGATAGAAAGCGGTTGCGCGGTCTTGCAAATGTCGCGGCAAGTGCAATTGGGTCTGCTGCGCACGAATTGACCTTTTAGCGATGTTGGCCTGCAGATTGAAGCTCTTGGCCAGCTAGCTGTTGACGATTATGACGGCTGAGAGTTTAGTGGTCAGCAGAGGCAAGGTTCCAGTTGGCGCGTGGTCGCCTTACGGCCTGGCGTCCTTCTCAGGGAACTTTACAGTACTAATACTACGTAGCTTACTAAGCCACAAGTAGGAGTGGCGTCGTGAGATAACAGATGATAGGGCGGGCGACTGTTGCATGAGACCAAGCTGAATGAACGTACAGATGGATACTCAAGATTGCTTCGTTACATATCTCCAACACTCGAACTACACATGCGATAGTCATGCATAAAAATGCCGCCAAATTCCAATGATGGTGCCATTGCCTTCAAGCCATCTGTGGCCTGTGGGTGCAATCGCTGCGTTTTACTCCGGCAGCGCTGTGATTCGTTGGTGTCGTTGGTGGCGGACGCTGCAATCACGTGATATCCCGTTTTCTCCCAGCGAAGAGCTAGGAGGCCCATTGGTACCTCCTTTGCGTCACACCAAAGTGCAAGCAATTAGCTGTCAATTCTGCTCAACAGGTCTGTCAGGAACAGGCGTATCAATCTGCAACCATGCTGTCGCGTCGATTGACAACCGCGGTGCGATTGGCGCCCATGTGCCAAGTTCGCCAGCGCCGTGCAATGCAACCAATTGCCATGATGCTGCCCAGCATCATGCAGACGGTGCGTAGCTATGCGGACAAAATTGTTCAAGTGCCTCAGATGGCAGAGTCAATTTCCGAAGGAACCCTGAAGCAGTTTACTAAAAGCATTGGCGACTATGTTGAGCTGGATGAAGAAATCGCAACCATCGAGACGGACAAGGTATTACAATTCTGCCTTTGGACAAGCCGTATTCCTGCCTAACTGACTGCCTTTAGATTGATGTCGCTGTCAACGCTACCGAAGCTGGCACCATCAAGGAATTCTTTGTGAGCGAAGAAGATACGGTCACTGTCGGACAGGATCTGGTTCGCATCGAATCGGGCGGCTCGCCGGCTCCCAAGAACGAGTCCGCGCCGAAAGCTGAGGAGCAAGCGAAGCCCGCAGCCGAGCCAGAGTCGTCCGAGAAGCAGAAGCAACCCGAGCCGAAACAGGAAACCAAGCAAGAGACGAAACCCAAGGCGGAAACCAAAACGTCGGCTGCTCCTCAGCAGCCTGCGGCGGAGAAGAAGGACTCGACGCCCTCTGCGGCCCAGGCAGCCAGTTCTGGACCTACCCTTGGCAGCCGAGACGAACGACGCGTATGTTTGGAGCTTGTGTGCTCGTGCACATGAACCTTTGAATACTAATGTTCTTCGGCAGGTTAAAATGAACCGCATGCGCTTGCGTATCGCAGAACGCCTCAAGCAATCCCAAAACACCGCTGCTTCCCTGACGACTTTCAACGAGGTTGATATGTCCAACATTATGGAATTCCGCAAGCTCTACAAGGATGATGTGCTGAAAAAGACTGGTGTGAAGCTTGGGTTCATGAGTGCATTTGCTCGTGCATCAGTTCTTGCTATGCGCGACTTGCCCGCCGTCAATGCGTCAATTGAGGGCCCCAACGGTGGTGACACGATTGTTTATCGTGACTACGTCGACATCAGCGTCGCTGTTGCTACTGAGAAGGGCCTCGTAACACCGGTTGTCCGCAATGTTGAATCTATGGACATGATCGGTGTGGAGAGTTCCATTGCTGATATGGGCAGAAAGGTGAGTTTTGCAAGGGCACATGATGCAGCAATGATATGACTGACACTTCGAAAATAGGCTCGCGATGGTAAGCTGACGATTGAAGATATGGCTGGCGGGACGTTCACGATCAGCAACGGTGGTGTCTTCGGCTCCCTCATGGGAACCCCCATCATCAACTTGCCCCAAACTGCCGTTCTCGGTCTCCATGCTATCAAAGAACGTCCTGTGGCGGTCAACGGCAAGATCGAGATTCGGCCTATGATGTACCTTGCACTCACCTATGACCACCGCCTCCTGGATGGTCGCGAGGCTGTGCAGTTCCTTGTCAAGATCAAGGAGTACATTGAAGACCCTCGCCGTATGCTCCTGTAATATTTCACTTACTGCAGATCTTCCTAGAAGTAATACATCTTAGATTCCTAGTTATTTGTACAATACAAAACCATTGGCAATTCGATTGGACTATCACGGCGATGATGATGAGATGTGTAGCTGCGTAAACACACATCTGCAGACGTGGGGATAACTAAGGTACCTTACCCACTTGGCGCTAGCCAGGTACATGCAGCTGCTGCGCCACAGGAGAAAGGTGTCCAGGAATACTCTTCGCGTACCCCTGAGATGTAGCGAGGTACTCTTCTCAGCGAGCGTTCTGTACCCCATGGCTGGGACAGGTTCCTCCACCATGATAGATGCACGTAGCTTAACGGCAGGAGTTAATTAACAAGTTATCGCGTTGATAGGTATCTTAGCTGATCATCATAAATAAACATCGAGGGTGACGAATTGAATTATGTAACTTAAGGGATTACTTTAATAAAAGAAATAGTAAAGAAATAAGAGAATATAGAATATTTATTCCGAATTAGTTAGAAATAGAGTAATAATATAAAAAAGCTTTAATCCTTTCACTAAAGCTTAGTTATTTAGTCTTTATTTTAACTACATCGTATCTTTATATTTCTCGCTTGTCTTTAATAACTACGAGTGGACCTTTGTTGTTTAATGGGTGTAGTTTTTTTTTTCACAGCTACATCGACGACGATTAAACTATCACGACGGCAGAAGTAACAAAAAAGAATAAGCAAGCCATGGAAGTAGAAAATATTCACGGAGCGAGGGGCATTTTACTTCTAGCATCCATTAGAATATTTATCAATAATTCCATAATCTATCAACAGTATACACGGCACGTAAGAGCCACCTCTTTTTTTCTACGCTGTTCATCACTCTCACTCAGTACATGCCGTTATAAATACAACACACATATATTACCCCACATACACTGATACGTGATCCATTTGCACACTAATAAATTTCGTTATGCGCTTTTAATATACTCTAGCACAGTAGCATACATGACCAAAGAAAGCACTCTCCGAGAACTCAGTGATTTACACCCAATGCATGTAGACTAAACCATGTAACCTACCATGCCATACACACTACTTCTCACAATAGGCGCAGCATGTGATTTTCTTTAGTCATGCCTTTTCATTACTCATTATCAATATTACTATTTATCATCTCGTGAGACCTTGTATCATGGCCGTCCATCTTCCGACCCGGCACTCGGTTGGATTGCTGCGCTCGACGCTCGCCGTTCCTTGTTGACTTCCGCAGGTTCACGACGGCGGCTTCTATTACCTTCACCACTAACATTACGACGGCAAATATTGTATAGAACAGTAGAAATATGGGCTCTGGCAGTAAATCGCTCTGTCGTTGTCCCGATGCGTCTGTGGTGCTTGGAGACGCAGTCGTTTCGACAGCATCTCCGGCCTGTCGCTCAGCTTCTATGATGGTGGTATCGCCAAGCTCTTTGCGACGTAGCCGTAGCCGTGCTGCATTACTTGGAGGTGTTGGAGGATGATGATGATGGCTCTCAACTGATGGCGCGCCACGTGTCGTCTTCGCAGACATCTCTTGGCAGTGTGCGGTGAAGGTATTTGTTGATATATGCCGATGACTACCGCGTGAATGCACGCTGCCGCCATTTGTTTTCCGGACGAAACCGTCCAATTCTTCGGCATCTTTTCCGCTTGAAGCGATGGTATACCGACGTTGAACCTTCCCCCTTTCGCTGATAGTAAGACATGGCTTCTCCTTTGGCTGCTCTTCGTTCGATTGCGGCAATGTGTCTGTCCTATTTGTACCGGGAATTGCTAGCAAATCTTGCGCTGGTTGAGTGCTCCCCGGGTCGACATCAGATGTAGCGTTGTCCGGCATGCACCTCGGTCGCGCATCTGGGCTTGAGCCGTTTTGCATGCAAGCTATCTGCAAGCTTGGTTCGTCGATGACCTTGGGCCGCCTTGGGTTCGCGCCATCTTCGATACGACTGCGCGGCGTATTTTTGGGTATCGCCTTGGGCCCAAACTTCAGGGAATCGATATAATCTTCGTGTGCCGTTTCATGGGAGCATTTGTCTTGACACTCTGCAATCGTCCCTCTGTCCCCCCTATCCCGCTTAAATAGTAGGTTGTCGCCTCTGCACACGCCTCCCATTTCCCGGGCCAGGATTGGTTCCGACGGGTAGCTGCGCAGTGGTTTCCAAGGGCGCCGATTCTTTGGAGGTGGAGATTCTGAAGGGAGCAGTATTGGCACGGACTCCTTGAAGGGGCAGGGAGTCTTGTCCAGTAGGAGAACAGACTCAAGACATTCGCGAAGGCTTTTAGCATTACCAGGAGGGCTCGGGGAGGCGAGTTCTATTCGCCAATAGCTCGGGGGCCGTATTTGTAGGATGAATTTGCGGCCATCTTCTTCCATACACCAGCACTGGCTTTTGGGGAAAATGGGCTGCAAGGCACTTCCACAGCTCAGAAACGCCACGGAGCCAGGAGCTCGATAAAGCCTGAGTGAGCCTATGTGTATGCAACGTCAGAGTACCGTCGGGTAGGCAGAAACGAATAGTTTGGCAACCAACCGATTGCGATTGTCCTCTCAAAATGGGATTGCCAAGGGCCGATGGTGTCTCGATTGCTGCTTTCCAAACTG
Source organism: Cordyceps cateniannulata (assembly GCA_028828415.1). Taxonomy (NCBI): domain Eukaryota; kingdom Fungi; phylum Ascomycota; class Sordariomycetes; order Hypocreales; family Cordycipitaceae; genus Cordyceps; species Cordyceps cateniannulata. The sequence continues at coordinate 1,877,347 of JAPHMX010000004.1, read as the reverse complement.
AATGTCTGGTCGCTGAGCGCAACGAGAGAGATCACCTTGGCGTTCGCGTGGTTGAATATGGTATCAACATCTCCCTCAACTTTCTCAGCGGAACGTGGTGTACTTGGGCGCGGCTGCAGCAGTGTCGGCGCAGTTGCGACTCGCCGTTTCAGGAGCCTTGGCTGCTCGTTTGGCTCCATGGTGCTCTTCCTCCTAGACGCCTTTCCAGGCAAGGGGTCTGGTGCGTTTCATGGACAGTCGTGAATAAGCACACATTTGCTGCAGACTACTGGGCCATTCGCACGGTCAAGCACTTGACTATGCAAACAAGGCAATTAGAAAATCAGAGATCTCTATGAAGGAGGTTGCCGAGCATCGCGTCTGTGATGGTTAGAGGGCTGGCCGGCTAATAAATTGTCTTAAAAAGTGTGGCACGGCCTCCTTAGTCATCTGTCTGGGTGCTTTCTTGCGCCGCGATCTTCGTATCTTGCTTGGGGCCCGAGTTGGCATGTGATTTTGAAGAAGCTGCCAGCTGTGCGTTTATTGCCGAAGCTTTACTCGATCTTCAATTTATTGGCATAAGTAATGGGTTGGATCGTTAGGAACCCGTATCATATATAATATACCAGTGCTAGGACACAAGCCCACATTCCCTTTCGTCCCAGTAGGCATATTTAGTAGTAGGTACCTGCGAACCACCTTAATAAATCCTTGTTATTACTGGATAAGTACTAGGTAGGCTGCGCGTCACCACAGCTTGCGTCAACCCTTTCGGAGCTCAACAAACAAGATCACGAGGCATAGCTGATACTTCCCCAACGATCTCCTGCTATGCTGTCCGACAAACCCGAGATAGTGGAATAACTGCAATCTATCTAGCCATCATGGAGAAGGACCCAAAGCAACAAGGCAGCACCTCGCTCGCCCCTCCTAATCAGCTGGCCAAGTCCACGGCACTCCTGGACATGTCCAACTTCGACATAAACGCTGTTCTTCGAGGCATGCAACTTACCCTAGTTGGCGGTATGTTCAGTATATATGCGGTCAAGTCTATAAATCCTCATCTTATGTGCTAATTCCCTGTCGTAAGCTCATCGGGCCCTTCAGAATCCAGCCATGTTCACCAGCGACCACTACAAGCAGGCGGCGTATGCAGTGGCCATTGGCATTGCAATCCGACTCATCGTTTCTATTCCGGTATGTGTATGCCCGCAGCGCTTCCCCAGACCTCAACTAAGGTACTTTCAAATAGATTGCCATAGTCAAACTCACCATATGGCTACTTTCTTTCGTGCTCCCTTTGGAAGCTGCGACTTGGGACGACTCTCTGCTCAATGGCCTCGATTTCGTGGCCGAATACGTGCTGCAAATTCCCTTCTTTCTCATGGTACTCATGCGGTACATGGTGCCGACCCTAGATAACTTGTATGGCTTCGATTTCACATCTCATACCGAGGAAGATGCTGACCAGATAGGTTCATGCAATCCCTCCACTGGGTTGACTTAACATACACACAGAAGCACAAGCACGATGACCAGTGTCAACTTCGCGGCCTCTATTATCCGAACTTCAGTCAATATGGAGGTTCTCTCAACGTAAAGCCTGGCAAGTCCGATGCTTGGGCTGCGGCGTATAACTTTTTGAGCAGATTTGGCCGCAAAGCCCTGCTTTCTCTTACCATTTTTGCCCTGTCTCATGTTCCAGGGATCGGTAAACTTGTGTTGCCAGCTGCCAGCTTCTACACTTTCAAGAAAGCCGTCGGAACAGGACCTGCCGTTGTCATATTCGGCGTCGGCGTATTCTTGCCCCGAAGATATCTCGTAATCTTCTTGCAGACATACTTCTCGTCCCGGAGTTTGATGCGCGAGTTGTTGGTGCCCTATTTCTCCCGCATACATTTCACGAAGGATGAAAAGCGAAACTGGTTCCGAAATCGCGAGGGTGTTTTGTTTGGCTTTGGGCTTGGATTCTATGTCCTCACGCGTGTGCCCCTTGTCGGAGTCTTGATATACGGGATTGCTGAGGCTTCCACGGCATACCTGGTGACGAAAATTACCGACCCGCCACCACCAGTATCAGAAGCTCGACAGTACGCCCAGAGTCAGCAGGTATGGAGGAACAAGCATGAAATTCTGAGTCTCTCGTTGTCAAACTTGGACAGCTTCCACACTCATTCCCTCGCAGACAAGAAACAGGGCTAGTATGTGAGCACTCCGAAGCACACATAACTTCATAGGTACTTAGTTATCAAATGTTACAAATCTTCAATCACCGAGTAAGACTTGTGTCCAGTGTCTTGTGAGTGCTGCCTGGCAGCATTACCTCCCTGGCCCATAAAGTCACAGCCTCGGGAGTTGCACTTGCGAAGAATAGCATCTACCCGGGTATCAACAACCTCACTCAGCTGGGCATGGCCTGTTTCTTCGGCGTGCTTTTGGCCTGCAGCTTGCCCTGAGCCGATCCAACCGCATCCAGCAACATCGCACTTCAGAACTAGCCCATCCATGTTTGTGAAGTAATGTGCCCTATGAAGCTTTCCGACTAGCTCCTGAGCCTTGGTGAGAACCTCCGCATCTTCTATTGGCCACGTTGTCCGGTCCATTTCTGGCGGTAGCGTGGGATTGGTGTATGGGTGTTCGGAATAACTGAAAGCAATACGGTCATAATGAATGCCGGAATACACCAGAATGCACTGGTCACGTTTGCTTTCTCCGAACGGAATAAGCCTCTGAGTCTGTAACTAGTTTGTCAGCATTTTCTCTGCTTCCATTTGACCGGGCTATACGGACCTCCACGTCATAAGTGCAAATCCTGATGTCGAATATATTGGATAAAACGGTCAACTCAATACCGCCGCCCCATCTGTCTGGGTCCATAATGCGTTGACAATACTCCTCAGGGGGAACCCCCAGAACGGCTTCGGTATACACGTCTGGGTGTTGTTGAATATACTCAGCCATCATTATTCGTAACCTTGATGCCGGTACTTGCTCTGGTAGAGCGCCCCCGAACGCAGTAAAGAGGCAGCTATTATCGCTTGGCATTACTCGAAGTACTGGGTTGTGATTAGCATGCAGTTTGGTGCTATTCGTGCATCTCTGACCTACGAAGGGTCCCATCCCTGGATCCCCAAGGGATATTGACATCGTGAGGTTCCATTTTTTGCTCTCGGTGATATTTCGCCTGAAAACTGCGTTCCTCGCTGGTGGACTGTCTTGATGGAGAAGGACGTTCCTCCCGCGGCACAAGCGTCAACGTCTCTCCTTGAAGGCCAAGCGCCACTGCTAACTTCTCGGGTTCGGTCATATCAAGGTCTTTCATCGCAGTAGGCGGTCCAAATTTGATACCAAAGCTGGTAACAAGAGTTCTGGCTGTCAGTTCCTTCACTACGTCCCCCAAGGTGGCGTCATCCCTAAGAGTGATGATACCAGTCCCGCCTGGCCACTTGTATCGAGCCCTCATGTCGAATACCTAGAAGCTTTGCCAGCCAAGAAAAAGGGGTCAAAACGCGCTGATATACAGCGACTGGACACTATGGCTGTGCATCAGGTAGCAATCAGCCTCTGACAAAAAGAAAAGAAGAAGGCGGGGTTCTAGCCACACAGCTTATAGCGATCGGGTTAATGATCAGCCGCTCTGTGAATTCACGTCTCGTACCTAAGTCTCGATTACTTATGAGTCAAATACAAGTAAGCGGTGAATACTCCTGCCGTCAGCGAGACATTTTCGTTGATGAGCTCAACTTGTCTCGAAGGTCTCAAAGTTGGGTTACATAAGCATTCTCAGTCCACCTCCACACGCCAGGCGCTTGAAGCCTTCCCGCAACGCGTTGTCAACCGAAGCCACGCGACGCCCGAATCCATCCTCTAACGGTTAAAATCTCTTCGCGCTTCGCTTCAACATTCCCCGTCGTCTGCTCAGTCAAACCATCCAGATGACTGGTAGGCGCAGCTCTGCGCTTGCGCGGCGCAAATCTGCGACTCCACACAGCGACGAGGATATAGAGATGGCAAACAATAGTCTGGAGGGTATTGAGAGTGACGCGGAGGGGGAAATGGTAATCGATGGGCGTGACGACTTGTACGAAATAATTGAGCGTCTGTCTACGCTTTTGTGCACCATATCTGAAGAGTAAGGAGCAATGCAGGAAGAGCCCAAAGCACAGCTAACAAACGATCAGCGGCGAAGAACTTGCTGCTGGCTTTCAGCGCATTCCGAACCGACGAACCGTCCCGGATTATTTCGAAATTATATCTGATCCAGTGGCTTTCAGTACTGTCAGGGTATGCACAATGCCACCATTTAAAACGACTTGGCTCTAATCTTGAACAGGGCAAAATACAGAAGAAGCAATACTCAAACTTCCCAGAATTTGTGAAAGATGTGGCGCAGATCTTTCACAATGCGCAAGTTTATAACCGTCCATCAGCTCCTATCTTCGGCGCCGCCATCAAACTACAAGGAATCTTCAGGCAAGAGCTAGACAAGCTTGTACTATCTTCGATGATATCCAAAGAAGAAGCCGCTCTACCTGATCTTGGAGAACTACCTCCTGTAGAAGAATCTCCATCCCGTGATTCTGACGCCGAGAATTCGGAGGACGATGATGATGACGATGACGACGACGATGACGACGATGACGACGATGAAGCAGAGGAAGACGATGACGACGACGAATATGGTGCCGGGATTGGTAGGCACGGTAAACGTCGGCAGCAACGATTGCCTGCTAAAGATCGCGATGTTGACATGGACGACGATTCGCACAGAGCAAGGGGGCGCCCTCCAATGGTCCTTACACCTGTTGAGGCTCGCATCTCGTCGGTTCTTAAGGGCATTCGACGGCTGAAGGCAAACAACGGCGCGCTGCTCATCACTCCATTCGAAAAGTTGCCCGACAGAGCAACGCTACCGGACTATTATCAAACGATAACGAATCCTATTGCTCTCGACAACATCAAAACGAAAGCCAAACGCAAGAAATACAACACTGTTGACAAATTCCTCGATGATATGAATTTGATGTTTGAGAACGCAAAGGCATACAACGAAGATCAAAGTGAACTGCATAAAGCTGCTATCGAATTACAAAATGAGACTCAAACTCTGGCCGAGCAAGAAAAAGCCAAGTCAGATGACGAGTTTCGTGACGAGGATGGGAAGCTGTCTGTAGCTCAAATCGAGCACGATGGAAATATCTGGAGAGTTGGTGAGTAGTGTAGACCCACATACGACCATTGAGATTCGATGAATTAACAAGAAACAGGCGATTGGGTTCATATTCGCAACCCGAACGATCTTGCAAAGCCCACTGTAGGCCAGATATTCCGCATGTGGCAAGATCGCGAAGGAGAGAAATGGATCAATGCATGCTGGTACTATCGGCCAGAGCAAACTGTACATCGCTTTGAGAAGCATTTCTTTGAGCAAGAGGTTGTCAAAACAGGACAGTACCGCGACCACTTGATTGGCGAGGTTGTGGATCGCTGTTTTGTCATGTTTGTGACCCGGTTCAACAAAGGCCGACCGCGTGGCCTGGCTGCTGATAAGCACGTTTACGTGTGTGAGTCCCGGTACAATGAGGAGAATTTTCGGTTCAACAAGATCAAGACTTGGGCAAGCTGTGTTCCGGACGAAGTGAGAGACCGGGATTACGAAATGGATATTTTCGATACTCCTCGTCCAATGAGAAAGGTGCCCAGTCCCATCAAGCATCTCTTGCGTGAGGATGCGAAGGTTTCAGATGAGCTTCCGCGTCCAACTTGGGGCAGTCCGAACGCGCCACCGATTGTCGGCGCAGTTCATCGTCGGCCGCCAGAATCGCATGTGAGTCCTCAATTATTCCTATTCTTAATCCTCTTTCTCTCTTTAAATAAGACGCTAACTTTTTGTCTTAGGAAACGCCACCTCCAGGGTCCATTCCGATGAATCCTACTACAGCTTCTGAAAGCCAACTAGATCCAAGCCGCCAGGGTTCAGTGATCTTGTCAGGCAGGGACATGCAGGGTGACCACCAAACCTCGGGTGCTGCTTCGTATGGTAGTACTGTCGGGTCTGCATCACCCGGTCACTATCATGCGCAGGCAGTAAATGCCCAGCCGAGCACACCTCAGCCTGGGGTGCATCCCCCCAATCAGACACCAGTGCCACTTCCACAGCTGCCCGCACATACAACCTCAACGCGACCTATTCAGTACACACAGCCGCATCAAGCCGGCTTTGCCCCAGGTTATACGGGTGGTTTTTCTCAATCCCCGGCTGCCATGCGCTATCAGCAAGTAGGAAATCCAGGCACGCCCGTCTTCAATGTAGCTCACGGCTCGCGAAATATGGCTACACAACCCCAGGCAGGCCACCATAACAACGCTTACAACCCGCCTCGCCCTCCCGAGGTCTACACTCTACCTGACAGCACAAACGAGGCTTTGCCTGCTCATATTCGGTCCCAACTTCAGCATGATAAAGCAGGAAGAGTGCTTTTCTTCACCGCACCGCCTGCGGATCGGCCACAACACCATCTATCTCCTAAGGACAGCGGCCTAGGGCATAGCCTGCGATATTTTGCAGGCCGGGAGGAATGGCGAGCGCAGAGAGAGGCGAAGAGAAAATCGCGTGATCAAAAAGCGTCGCAGAGTCCTCCAAAGCGTGCAGCATCGAGTCTTGATACAGCAGATGAACATTTGGCTACAGAGGCGAGAGGAGCTGTTAACCACTGGTTCGGCCAGATCGGTCTAGACACGGAAAAATGGAAGCAAGAGACCGGCCTTAATTTTTAGTGTCCATCTCCATATGCTCTATTCACTGCAGTACCGTCGGGCATATTCACAGCGCAGTCAACCAATGACTTGGTGGACTTGCGAAAATACTACAGAGAGCATTGCAATCGTGGAACGAACATTCTCAAGCCATCGTTCACCGTGCGGCATGGAAGTCGGCCAGTCTTGCTGATGTAAAATACTTGGTGTAATGGGACTTAATTTTATTTTCTGGTGGCATCCATACGATCTCTCGCTCGCTCTCTGTCTGTCTCTCTGTCTGTCTCTCTGTCTCTCTGTCTGTCTCTCTGTCTGTCTCTCTGTCCGTCTCTCTGTCTGTCTCTCTGTAAGCGTGAGATTACTAGGAAATGCGTTGCTGCCTACTGTCGTCTAAAGTTGTTCGGCAACTTCGTCGTTGCGATATCTACCGTCGCCGAATCTGTGCATGAGGCCCTCATAGACAGCCCATTGAGCTGCATTCACAATAAAGGCTCTTACACTACATACTGTGAGACCCCGGAAGAATGGCCTGATGCCGTTTTCACGGAGCATATCCTTGGCTATCAGCCAAGCTCCTTTTCGCGCCGGTTCCATCCTCTCATGAGCCATGCCGTGGTGTTGGATTGACATCTGCGTCTGAATTCTGGTTTTAATCACGTCGAGCGGGAAGACACTTGCCCAGGTGACTATTCCCGCAAGACCACCACAGAGCATCACTCGCAGAGCTTCATCCTTAATAGAAAGATGTCTCTGCCCGTCCGGCAATGGCCAATTTCGCATCGCGAGCTCATAGGACCAGAAGTAAAATCCGTATCCGATACTGTCTCGCAGTGCTGTCACAAGTCCCCCAAAATAGAGACCTCTGATTCCCTCCGTGCGCCATATATCTGCTGCGATATTGAGGCTAGATTTCGGGGCCGCGAGGGGCATTTGAGCTCGGCATTTTACCAACTCTGTCGGGGCACTGACTACCCAGGTCGCAAGGCCGCCAACTGCTCCCGCCATCCAAGTTATGGCGAGGCTCTTTTCTGCTCGCAGAGCGCGGCTGAGAGCCGATTCTGTCCGATTGTACGATACGAATAAAATAGCATTCAGTGCTCCGTAACCGAGAAGTGGCGCAGCCGCACCAGCCAGTAGCGACTTGGTATTTTGGAAGGCAACTGCCGTTTTGTTTGTATGCTGGGTTTGTTGGCGAAGTTTCACAATGTCAAGTGGGTTACCAATTATGATCCCTGCAGCGCCGCTCAAGTAGCCGGCCCAGAAGTCGGTAGACATGGTGAGCAGACGCCAGCCTCGAACTCGATGTTTTGGTCTCCAGTGGTAAATGACCGAGGTATGCAAGAATGCTCTGGTCGGAGTGCGCAATAAATGAATCGAACCGTGGCGGGATAATCTGGTGCGCGGATGCATTCAATTTTCGGCGCACCTCAACCGAGGCCATTTACAGGCCAGCCTTAAACTTGCCAGCGTTGAGCCACAATCACCTGACAGCGCGACACAAGCCAGATGAGGAGTGACGCGCTACGCGTCTACTGCCACAACACACCACCACAACCACTCACTGCACGAACCAGGTTTGCTTCGAAGAGGCAACGGCCTGCCAGCTTATATAATTGTCAGCTATGTGAGTTATCTGAAGACTTTTTATATCGTCTAGTTGCTAATAGTATGCGCAGGGGTGTTTCCACACCTAAAGATGCGGCGCCACCGACGCGATACCAGCGTACGCATAGCATTGGCCAACTTCATAAACCGTTCAAATGTCCAGGATCGGCTTCTCATGCGGCTGCAACTGAGAGATCGTCGCGTAAGCGGAAGCGAGTCGACTACAGAGGTTCTGACGCGAATGCTGAGGATGACAAACCCTACACGAACGACGCTCGTTTGGCGCTGGCTACGCGAGATGCCAATCGGTTCCCAGTCTTTGAAGCCAGAGATAAAACAACAGTATTCCGCAAGGCTTTTTCTATTCCTCTCAAGGATAAATCCAGCGTCCACTACAGTCCAAGCCGGCCTCCACCGACGTTGGGCTTGAGACGAGGGGCGGTATTTGTCGCGAAGCCTCTGCATGACCCTGGCGGAGAGTTCGCCATTGTGCTGCACGATCCAACTATCGATGACATGGCATGCGCAGCTGTGCAACTAGCATCAGTTGATGAAAAGAAAGAGGTTGAAAATACCCAGAAACTTGATTCCCCCCTTGTTCACAAAAGCTTGGCCGAGATATTAGGAATCAAGAAACACGTTGAGAAGCAACGCCCACGTGTTCCGGTAGTTCTCGATCCCAAATTAGCGAAGATTCTGCGACCTCATCAAGTTGAGGGTGTCAAATTTATGTATCGCTGTGTCGCCGGTCTCATTGACGAGAAGGCGAACGGGTGCATCATGGCAGACGAAATGGGCCTCGGGAAGACTCTACAATGCATCACACTCCTGTGGACACTTCTGAAGCAATCACCAGACGCGGGAAAACCGACAATCCAAAAAGCTATCGTTGTTTGCCCTGCAAGCTTAGTGAAGAACTGGGCAAACGAATTGACGAAGTGGCTTGGTGCTAATGCCATCACTCCTTTTGCAATCGATGGAAAAGCCACAAAAGAGGAGTTGACGCGTCAACTTCGACAGTGGGCTATTGCTTCAGGGCGATCGGTCACACGACCCGTTATCATTGTATCGTACGAAACTTTGCGATTGAACGTGGAAGAGCTCAAGCATACGAAGATTGGTCTTCTTTTCTGTGACGAAGGCCATCGCCTGAAGAACGGAGATAGCAACACATTTAACGCGCTGAATAATCTGAATGTATCGAGACGGGTCATCTTGACGGGCACTCCTATTCAAAACGACCTAACAGAGTACTTTTCTCTGACTAGTTTTGCGAACCCAGACCTGTTAGGCTCCCGACTGGAGTTCCGAAAACGGTTCGAAATACCCATCCTCAGAGGCCGCGATGCGGATGCTTCGGAAAAGGACAAAGAGCGCGGTGACACGTGTACTGCTGAATTACTTGCAATCGTCAACAAGTTCTTGATCCGCAGAACAAACGATATCCTGTCCAAATATCTACCTGTCAAGTACGAGCATGTTGTCTTCTGCAATCTTGCGCCATTTCAGCTGGATCTGTACAACTACTTCATCACCAGCCCCGATATTCAGGCCTTGCTACGAGGGAAGGGAAGCCAGCCCTTGAAGGCGATCAATATCCTCAAGAAACTCTGCAATCACCCCGATCTTCTCAATTTGGGTGACGATTTGCCTGGCTCAGAAACTTGTTTTCCAGATGAATACGTCCCAAAAGAGGCCCGTGGGCGAGACCGCGAAGTCAAGCCGTGGTACTCTGGGAAAATGCAAGTTTTAGATCGGATGCTGGCTCGCATTCGCCAGGATACAAATGACAAGATCGTTCTCATCAGCAACTATACATCGACGCTGGATTTGTTCGAAAAGCTTTGTCGATCACGCCAATACGGGTGCCTACGCCTGGATGGCACGATGAACGTGAACAAGCGCCAAAAACTAGTGGACCGTTTCAATGACCCTACTGGTGATGAATTTGTGTTCTTGCTAAGCAGCAAGGCAGGAGGCTGTGGTATTAATCTCATTGGTGCAAACCGACTCATTCTATTCGATCCCGACTGGAACCCGGCCGCAGATCAACAGGCACTTGCACGTGTGTGGCGTGATGGCCAGAAAAAGGATTGCTTTGTCTATCGCTTCATCGCTACCGGTACTATCGAGGAGAAGATTTTTCAGCGGCAGTCGCACAAGCAGAGTCTTTCGTCCTGCGTGGTGGACTCTGCGGAAGACGTTGAGCGGCATTTCTCTCTCGATAGCCTGAGAGAGCTCTTTCAGTACCGATCGGACACGAGAAGCGATACACATGACACATTCAAATGCAAGCGATGCCGGCCAGACGGGAACCAATATATTAAGGCTCCGGCACTTCTCTATGGTGATACGAGCACTTGGAACCATTTCACTAATGATGGCTTAAAGCCTATTCAAGATCTGTTGTTGAGACAGGAACATGGGGAGCGCGACGTATCGGCCGTGTTCCAGTATATATCGCATTAGATGGTACCTGCTTCAAATGATGTTGTTGTGTTTGCTAGGACTCAAGACCCAAATAGATCATCACCGTTGGAATGGTAGACCCCGACGGGTTGCAGCGTGCACGGCCTATTGTTGTTACGACCTGGAGAGCGAACCTCCACATTACCTGCTAAAACAACTACCTAGTCTTATTTGCTTGCAGCTTCCTGTACTGTTATAATACATCCTGGCTTTTAATGATTTCGAAGTCAGCACTGACATGTAAAATCCGCGACATCACACCGTCAATCGCAAACACAGCATCAGAACTGCAAAGAAATCAATTGGTAGCTAATCGTTCTTGATTACTCTCGGTGGTCTTATGACCACCAGTGAGAAACCATTTCCGATTTGTAAGTGGGCTAGAGCGGCTCCCCAACGGATGAGCATTTGCCCGATGCCCAAGTATAAGCTGACGAACTATGAAATTGTATCAGTTCAATGAATCCCTATGATATTGTGTATCCGGTATGGTGTTTTTGGCTCGAGGAAAATGGGTCAGGATGTGCTTACAGCTCGAAAATGGAGCAGCTGCCGGTCACGCAGGTAATCATTGCATTCTTGAAGGCTGCGGAGCTGTCCGGTGTTAGCAGCCCTTCCACTCCGATGTCTTTCTGCTTTACCAGGTAACCAATGAATTGCTGGAATAATAACTCACCCACACAAGCATTTAAAATCGCTTTCGGGTGGACATCCAGACACAGATGACTGTCCACTGATACATGGTTTTGCACACTCTGGCAATCCTTCCAGAGGATCCTGGGCTGCGATGTCTGCAGTGAGAAGAGCAAAGATAAAGGGTTCGAGTCTCATTTTAGTAGACTTTGTCCAGAAAGTTGCGGATGGTGAGCCTGGGTGGGTGGTTCGTTCGTCTGCATGAATGGCGACGAGCTACAGATGACCCGAGGTTCTTAAATACTTTGATGGGAGTGATACATTGGTTTCAAATTCCCACCATCTTGTTCTTGCCGCTTAGAACTCACATGACTATTCAAAATCTGAGGTCAAACACGAACAGCAGCTGATCGATGTTTTGCAAACATTAAGTCAGCTTCTAATGATCCAAGTTACGCGATGTTAGGTCTGTATATCCTGGGCTGGGGAGGCACACTCCAAAACACCCGGCGCTAAATTACAGTCATGGTATCCGCGTGTTGTATTCTGTAGTCTTCAGGTCCTTGGTAGATTATGTGACCTGGTTATGGACGTGTGATAAGGTGGTGTCACCTTCGCGGTGCCATCATCACTGGCTTCCCATACGACAGGTATAATTTCGACTTAAACTATGGTTCTTTTCTTTTTCTTTTCTTTTTCTATACTGCTTCTTCTTTGCTCGAATTATTCCCCGAGTGCTGCTGTTGGGCGTGCTGTACAAGCGGTTGCACCAATCCAGAGTGTCTGGCAGCGAAGTTTGCAGACGCGCAGTGCAACAATTCCAGAAGACCAGAAGACGCCCGGCATTCATTCCGTTTGTGTCTTTGTTTGCTTCGAATCGCGTGATCGAACGTTGTCGCGTACGTGGCATCTCACATACAGTTGCTAGCTAGTGTAGTTGCCGCGCATATGATACTTAGCATTGGGTTGCGTCCGACATGCAGTAAGTCGGTACTTGTTTTTTTCCTTCTTTGGGGGGGTGCTTGTGCCACGCAATGGATTGTTCTCGACCCAACCGAACTCGCTCCGTCGGGGCCGTGTCTGACATTTGGATGGTACAGATGCGTCACAACGCGCAATTGAACTTCTGTGGCGTCATTTTGGGTGTTGCTTTTGACGTCTTGAGGGGCCTTGGTCTAGATTTAGTCTTATTTTTCTCTAATCCTCCTCCATCTTCTCTTCTATGCGTGCTCTGGTGGCGATGAGGAGCGGGCTTCCTCTAGCCATGATGCACTTTCCTCGATCCGAGCACGATGTGTTGCGCTGGGTAGTTGAATATCCCGGGGTAGTTGGGTGCATGTTTCTCTACTGCATTGTGCCGCGTGCGCCTTGAATTCAGTTGTAAGTGCTAGGCAAAAGCATGCGACGTCCTTCGCATCAACGAATAACCCTGGATGTTTGCCACTCGTGTGTGCAACTCAACAACCAGCACCAGTAGAATCTATCAACACTAACGCAGAGGACACAAACAGCAAGCTAGAAACCACACGGGACGAACAAAGCATAACGAATAACGAGTGCGCGCACCGGCGACCGTTGGCCGTACTTACACCCATTCAGTGTTCAGTCCCGGGTAGGTAGGTGGACCAAAGGTACCTAGGTACCTACCGACTAACAACACCAAGAGGACCGAAACATCCAGTGGACCAAAAATTCCTGCACATCGATTCACACAACAGCAACACCTGGCGTCACCGAAAATACAAAATGTCGGAAAACGAGGCAGACGGCGAATTCTCTTCCAAATATCTCCAGCGGCTCACGACGGAACTGTCTGAGGACCTGGATAAAGTCCGCAACGCGGACGACTTCAAGGCCGACTCTGTGCCATTCCTTGTCCATGCACTGGCACAAGGCAGCTCTCAATTCTCCAAAGACGACAAAAAGCAAATCATCCAGGCTAGCAAACAAGCGAAGACGGACGAGAAAAGCAAGCGATGAGGTGGACGATCACGCATAGACCGAAGGGAACCCACTGGACAGGCAGCATACAACCAGACTCAGAATGGAACGTTGCTGATCGCGCGCAAAATTTCTCGAAGATACACATTGGATGCTATCGAGCTGCTTCCCCGGCCACAGATATGCAGGAGGATCTTGCAACAGGGCCCGAGCAAGAGTAAATAAACACAGCACACTCGTCGCAGCGCCCGAAAACCTGCGAGAAAGGGGCGCAAAGATGGCGTGCGTATATATGCGTTGCCGATACCCCGTAGCGGAAGCAAAATGAGCGAGGAAAGAACAAATGACAGTTGCAAAGCTGACAGGTCGGCAGGTGGACACAACTGAACACAGCAGGGCACACGATAGGCAAATACTCAAGTCATATCTATGTTAAATCTATCATATGATGGTATCACTCGCTAAGACAACACATCAAGGGTATAACATCGCCAGGCTGAATACGTAGTACAGAAGCTGAAACAGCGAAGAGGAGAAAACACAACATCACACACCAAGTCAAGAGGAACGAACTCAAGGAAGTGCAGTACCTCGTCAAAGAGCCGAACCACCGGGAGTAAGCTCTCTCCGAACGGCCCAGCCTTTTATAGCGAGAACAGTGATTTCCCAAGCCATGAGCATCCCCACCATCCCCATAGTAACCGTGTAGAGAAACATGGCATCCAAGTCGTAATGAATCATGCCATTCACAGTGTCTGCACTCTGTTGCGTGGGTTAGCGAGAAAGCATCAACGGAAAAAGAGTAACAGACTCACACTAGCCATAAAGATTATACCGCCAGCAATGAGGCCGAAGGAAGTGAGGAGCTCAGTAGGTGGACGAGATGGGAAAACGGACCTTGGTGGTCGGAGATAGAAGAGCACGTAGGTGAGGCCCCGCGCCACAGATGCCCAGAGTAACAGAGTTCCCCATTGTTTATGAACCATGCTTGCTGTCATGGTTGACTGATGATGGGAACTCATCATGATGCCCAGAAGAAGAATGACCAAGGCTGGAATGGGGTTCAAGGAGAACTCGTACGTCTCTGGAGGCTCAAGATGTTCCCGCTCCTCACTGGAATAAGAACGAGTAGGAACGACAGACATGGTGGTATTGAGCAAGTTGCGAATTCGTGTCGACTCAATGAGCATGCCGCACTGTGATATGATTAGACCCGGAGGAGTCAACACGATAGCCAATTGACCTACCAAGCCTCCTCCGATGAAGAGCACAGTGATGGCCATGTGCTCAAGATCCTGAGCAGTCCATGCGCCGCCCCAGCCGCCCAGGTGCTCGAGGAAAATATTTGTTGAGCCATAGAAAAGGATAAGAGAGCTCTCTATGAACTCAGCAGAAGGGCGGAATTTTCGACTACATGTCTTTGGCCTAAGATTCCAAGCCCAGCCGAGCTCAGCAAAGCTGCCTGACCATCGGCCGAGATTAAAAAGCCCGAGCCAAAAGAAGACTCCGCCTTTGATCCAGTGCGCAAGTCCTCCAAAAACAGCGTGTCCCTCCTGTGAGTCAAAGAGGCGGATTAGAATGAGCCGGACAAGCAACATGGCGACGAAGGTAAGCGCCAAACTTACAAAAAACCGAGCAAAGGTGATAATTCCCGTCATGAATGTGACAAACCCAAAGGGCAGAATAATGCGATCTACTACTTGGTAGCCAAGTTCTAGGCATTTCCAGATGTTGCGAGAGGCCGCCCGTTTTACCTTGGCCATCAGTGTGGTGCCAGGCAAGTCCGCGGAGCGAAGTGGTGGATTCTCAAATTCATCATTGTTGCCACCGTACTCTTTGGAATCATCGCACTGAGCGCAGCCCTCTTCAGTGCATATGGTAGAAAACGAGCCGCGGCGGACAGAGGACGATGGCGACGCAGTTCCATGACCGCTGTCGCCAGACTCACGGCTCTCCTGGCCATGATATATATCTGGCGCATATGGGGCGGACTCTTGTAGAGCCGTGGACGGCAAGGGGTGGATTATCTGGTATTTGGCGCTCGAGACAGGTTGTCCCCGTGGTTTGGCAATCCGGCCGGCAACATTGACGAAAACATGTGCAGAGAAAATCCAGGTAATGATCCAACCGATTTTGTGGTGCGCATTGTTGGGGTAGAGGTCAGGTGTACTCGCATTATACACCATGGATAGCACAACGCCAAGTGTATTGACAGCAAGGAAGATGAGCTGGATAGCGAAAGTATGCCTGGACTTTGCAATTGAAAGCATTACAGCTTAAAGATTCGGAATTAGTGCCCGTGTATGTGGCGGGAAGAAGTGTCCGAGGGCGAAGGCTCACCTAATGGCAAGACGAAAACCCAAGCTAGAATCATGAAGGCGATGTGGGCATATATCGTGCCCGAATGATTGGCGTATGCAAAGTAGCTGATTGGGCAATCAGTTGCATTGTGAATTGGAGTTTCGTCTACCATGCCACCGTGGCCGGCCAAGCCTCCTGCGTCTTTGGTATGAGCCAAAGTCGAAGTGGGAGCTGCCAAGAAGTAAATGGCAGCAAGAAGGGCGTGGCAAAGGCCCCCATGGTTTCTCGGCGACATTGGAGAGCCAAACAAAGAAACGCTGCAAAAGCTCTGGGCATGTGGTAGAATGAGAGACCTAGAGTAGAGACTCTAGTTCCGCTGATCAGCGTGTAGCGATGAGATATATGAGGTATGAGGCAGCAGGCTTCGGAGGAGGGGGTCCTGTACTGCACACGATTTGGGTGACAAGATTGAGGCCGAGGCGACCGTTTACAAGGATGGTGAAAGAAATAAGTGAAGGATGCGTGCTGTTCGACCGGGGAAGGGAAAGCACAAGGTTTATGAGCGAGTCAAGAGCGGAAATAACACGACTTTCAGAGCAATGTCGGCGAGGATAGCTGGCGTGAAGCCAATTATTTGTGCGTACGGCTTTATATCCGGACAACGAGGGCTTCGTCAATCGAACATGTCAGCTCCGATGCTTCCGAACATGGCTTGAGGCCGGGATGCAACAAGAAAGAACCCAATACACATCATGTGTGGACCCGTTATTTTTTCTTTACCTTGGCTGGGCGCGGGCGAGAAAAAGTGATGTTGTCGCCAAATTCAGGGTCCTGGGACGAAGCCTGAGCCAAGCCTACGCAATAATAAGCTCAACACCGAGGGCGCCGAAGCGGAGCGGGCGGCGGCGGGGCAATGGCGGTGGCCCGGTGGGATAGAACCTTGTATGGAGAGAAGGAGAACTAATACAGACTAAATACTGGTAACATGACGGACAGAAAGAAAGCTGGCAAGAGTTGGCTTACTGGTGGCGTACACCTTTGTTCGGCACCAAGTACTGGTACAGAGTGATCGACTTACATGGTGAGGCTGTAGCAAGACTAGAACAGAAGTGCGACGAGCAAGTCAAGTGCCCTTACCGACAATTTTTTTTTAAACTCGGTAGTTGGCTGCTTCATTGTATCGCTAGATTTATTAATAATTCCTCTTGGTTCTCAAAGCGTCAGCTATTAATGGGTGCAGTATGCAACACCTGCCTGGACAGAAAGTACTAGCAACGTGGACACGCACTCTTTTCATATTGGGTCATGAGCGTTGTCGGCGAGACTGAACAGACACGCCTGGCGTATAATGGCTGCATGCACCACTACCGGCTGTTATCCATCCACTGATGGAGAAAGTGATGTGAACTTGTGACCCCAGCATCGACCCGGACGATCCGAACTTGTGCTACCTGTACCCTGCCAACCAGCCCAGTGGAGATGCCTCCATTAGTACTAAGCTAACGTGTAAGTGAGCTCAAGCCAAGCATCCCAAGTATCCAGACGCTAAAAAAAAACAACCAGCCACCTATGTGAGGGCTAGGTAACTCTAGTGACGGCGAGTCCTCGGGTTGTGATCTCGGGAAAATGAAGAAAGTAAAAGTTTGGGCACGGCTGCCTCGCGCAATTGTTGTCCGGTCACGCCCCCAAAAGTCCTACTTGTCTGCATATCGCGGCGCATCCACGCCGAGCTCTATAAGGCGGCCATTCGTAGCTTTCTATCCATACAAAGAAAGTACATGTACACATGGCTCATCTGCTCGCAATAACTGGTGCCACTGCAGGGTCTGGCATAATTATGAATTATGACCAAGACCATACCTTGGCCTTTCCGCCTCTCCCGGCTTTGGTATTATTTTACCCACTTTACTGGACTTCGTCGGTCTCCTTGTGAAAAATTAATAATTCTTCAATTCTGCAACTCCCGTAACACCGGACCACCACGGGGTTCTACGGATGTTACGTTGACGATCTCACAGAATGCGGCAACTAAACCGTGGTCAGAGCCCATTTTGCCAATGGGGTTTCGTCTCCCAATACCAGCCAGAGGCCTGATCACTTGCAGCATCCTACACCTACAATGTACAGCCCTGCGCTTGTCGTCACCATGCATGAGACATGCAGCGGCACCTGTATGCACTACGGATAGCAATTACGAAATTGCAATTGCAAGACGGCAGTTCTCTATCACTCGTCAATATCCACTCGGCCAATATCTCACCGGTTCGGAGCCGAAAATGCAGTCTGCATCGTCCCCCCTTCAGCCTTGCTAATAAAGCTCTTCATTTCTGTGTGGTTGGTATGGTTAAGGGACAGGCTCCGTTGCAAGCAGCGCAACTGGCTCACTATCTAGTAAAAGGGCCCCAAAATTGCGATCCAAATGCGCATAATTGACGCCGTGGGGGGGCTTTATTCATAACCTACAAAGCTGCCTGGCCAGTCAGCACCCAGCTGTCACCATCCTCCGCCCTGATTGCCCTGCCTTCCTGCTCCAACTTTCTTAGTATCTGCAGGACACCGGCGCACGCGGCTGGGTGTAAGTCCTCGTGCACCTCTCGGTAAATGATTTTCACAATCTCCATCCCGGTCCAGTTTTGGCTACCATCTGTCTTGATCTTCTTCATTACCTGGACTACCTGTTCCTCTCTCTGTTTGCGATGCTTGATGTATTCGGTGATTTTGTCGGGGCCATTGTCGATGAGCTCGCCATGACCAGGATATGCTCTGCCTTGAAATAGTGCCTTCATCTTGTGTAGACTGTTGAGATATGTTGCCATGTCTTCAAAGACAGCTGTGCCTTCGCCAAGCACATTGTCCGCTGTGAACATTGAATTCTCTTCCGCCAACGTAAAGACCAAATGGTCCGTCGTGTGTCCCGGTGTATGGTGCGCCGTCAGCGTAACGCCCTCTGCACGGAAGGTTTGGCCGTTTTCAATGGCGATCTGTCCCTCCTCCGGGTCGAACTTATAGACAATAGCATGCGGAGAAATACTGCGCAAGTCCTCAATGCCACCGACGTGGTCATGATGCCAATGTGAGAGCAACAGAGTATCAACAGTCGCACCCTCCGCCTCGAGGACCCCCTTCAAAGATGCGGCCCATGCTGGCTTCCCTTCTCCCGAGTCTATCAATATGCGACGCTTCCCAGAGCCAAGTAGATATGTGTTCGTTCCCTGTAGCGTGAACTTGCCGGGGTTGCCGCCGAGAATCCGGATGCACACCGGACTAAGCCGTTTCACATCGGGCAGCGGAGCGAGATTCATTGTTCCTCGAACCTTGGTTGAAAAACGACAGAAGCCCTTAGATAATGTTTCTGAGCTTAGACGTAATAGTTGATTTGATATGAGGAGGGGAAGAGTTCGGCTTTGCTGGAGTGCGGATTTTAGAAGGGGTGGCATCATCCTGAGGAGGCAATGTGGAGGTTGCTCAGCGAAACACCTGGTTGGGACAAAAAAGGACCTCGGTTGCGCCACTGGGTCGGCCAAAATTAGTTGTCAACCAAGCTAAAAGAAATTACTTGGTAAACATAAGTAGCTTCCAACGCATGGTAGGTAGCCTAGGGTACTAAGGTAACGGTCGACGGGAGAAATATGCCACAGCCCCGCGCGGATCTCGCTGACAAAAAAGGGCTGACAACCTCCCATACGAATAATCTTGACTATAAATACGTTGGCAACTCAAGTCAGAAAGAAAAAATCCCATGCCTGAACTTTGCGCAAAGCTATGTTGATCGTAGATACATCTGACGTGAATCACGGGGCGGCAGCGGCGTTATCCATTTCCGCAGTCATGTAATCGATAAGGGCGTATGGCTCCAAATTGGCATCAATGGCGAGGTAGTGTTTTCTTGCTTATAAGATATTGTCACTGCCTCGAAATTATAATAATTATTGCAACCTCGAGATCTGTATGTCATCGCAGTAATTGGGCGCTAACATTATAAGAGTCTACCTTCGCGCCCAATTGGAAAGCGCAAGCCTAGCTGGTTGCAAGTGCTGCTGCTAGGAGGCAGCCTCACCTCAGGAGCCGCACTGTGCCTCAATTATCCC
Organism: Cordyceps cateniannulata; assembly: GCA_028828415.1. Taxonomy (NCBI): domain Eukaryota; kingdom Fungi; phylum Ascomycota; class Sordariomycetes; order Hypocreales; family Cordycipitaceae; genus Cordyceps; species Cordyceps cateniannulata. The sequence goes on along the minus strand of JAPHMX010000004.1, from coordinate 1,857,575 downwards.
TGTTCACGACCGGCGCGAGCAACCATCTCAACTTGCATTCGACTGGAATACCGTCAGACTCCTCATTGAACTACCGAAGAAGAAAAAAACTTCGAAGTAGGCGACTTATAGCGACAGATCAAGCTTGTTACACGCGCAAACATCTTGCCGACTTCGTGACACGCTGCACGCGACGACGATTGGTCATCAGTGTTGGACACCATGTCTAGCCGGCCAGTTACTCCGGCATCTCCACGAAATGCTCGTGTGAAGTCGCCTACGCCAGGGTCTCCTATGTTTGGATGCGGTACACCAGAAACCCTGCTCTCTGACGGATGAATGGAATACTAACTCTCTGACCAGAGCACGTCCAGTCGCTCCTCTCCCAAGGGCAGGAAGTGATGAATAGCTCGATAGCGCACTACAAAATGATTCTCCGTGGCATATTCGATACGAACCCGATTGTCCCGCAGACGTCCACGAACAAAGAAGGCCGGCCGATCACTACATTGACATCGAACTATCTCTGCCTCCAATGCCCTACTACGGTTTCCGAGGAGGATAAATTGGGGCATGGCAACAAAAAGTTCCATCGATTCTGTATGGCACCTACCCAAAATCTGCGCGAATATTCCTTTGACTGACCCCCTTCAAGATGTCGACTCTCGAAACGGAGCATTGTACTGCCAAATTTGCGACGATCTGGTTTGGGACCCTACTCTTGAAGAACTGCGCTTGCGCAAAATCGGAACTGGTTCATTTTCTGGTAATTTACTTGCAATCCTTTCGAGTTGTAGGGAAGCTAACATCCAATTAGGTCGGAAGAGGAAACATGACGAGCTCTTCACCGATTCGATCAAGGATGACCCGCGGTATATTTCTTCAAACACGACTCTTGCTTCTTGCCGTGCCGATGGCCTTCGAGGAATATACAACGCGGGAGCAACATGCTACCAAAATGTTGTCTTGCAGAGCTTTTTACACAATCCCCTCTTACGGAACTTCTACCTCAGCGACGGGCATCAAAGCAATGAATGCAACGTGCCTCATTGCTTGAGCTGCGCAATGGATGACATGTTCCAAGATTTTTATGCCTTGGAGAACACAAATGGTTATACAGCCGCGAATATTCTTTCAGGATTTTGGATTTCAGAGAAAAAAGCATTCGAAAACCTCGTGACAACCAAAGAACAGGATGCTCATGAATTCTTCCAATTTCTTGCTGAAGATCTGCACGAGCGCAATGGCGACGGCAAGAAGCCTGAAATTGGGAGTGAGCACAGCTGCAATTGCATCATTCACCAGACATTTTACGGCAAGATGCAAACGACAACAACATGTCAAAATTGCAACAGCTCCAGCAACACAGTACAGTCGTTTTTGGACTTGAGCGTCGGACTTGACAGCCTAGCGCAGAGGAGGAACAAGAAAGCAGGCCACAAGGCTCCCACTCTCAGCCTAACTGACTGTCTTGATGAGGAATATATCAAATCAGATAAGTGTGAGTATCGATGCCATCACTGCGCTTCAACACAGCAAGCGAGACGGTACACAAGTGTTAAGCGCCTACCAAATGTGCTCTCCATACAACTCAAGGTTAGCTCGCCCTCTCTTTGCCAAACCGAGCCAATTGCAAATGACTGACTTCTCAATTCCCTAGCGATTCGAGTACAAGCAAGGGCGTCATGATCATGCCGCCTCCAAGGTCGACGTACCAGTACACTTTCCTCTACAGCTGAACATGCTTCCGTACACAAACCGAGTTCGTAGCCGTGACAGCCGGGAAAACATGGAGCTGCAACGATCGTGTGTGTACGACCTCCTCAGCGTCGTTGTACATGTTGGAGAGCTCGAGACGGGTCATTACACCTCATACTGCCGCGTAGGCGACCAGGTTCGTTCATTCTTCATCCATGCATCTTGCCGTCTGCTGATGATCTCTCTAGTGGTTCAAGTTCAACGACCATAAAGTTGAGCTGGCGAGCTTATCCGATGTTCTCGGTGCCCAGGCGTATCTTCTTTTCTATATTATTCGATCTCTGGCATAGGGTGTCATCGGCAATACCTTTTCGAAATCTGCCTGGGCCCATAGCTGCAGAAAGCTGGCCAACTCGGCTTCTATCTGAGAGCTACTCCGGTGTTGCGGCTGCGGCGCGTCGGAAGATGCACATCGGCGCTAATCGCCACTGTATTTACTACCCATTGTACAGCAATAATGTTTGCATGTTTAAGCCAAAATGCCACTCGTCATCTCCCGACATTGAACTGTTCATTCTCTCACGGTCGAATCGATGCTGATTGACCTCTCAAAGTAATTTGTGTTAATTGCAGCTCGCCATGGAGCTTGCTCTCTACCTTGACATAATTGTTACGTATAGTTGGGGGAGTTTGTGGACGGGGGCGAGGGGTTTGCACACAGGAAAAAAAGACGGTAGTTGATTAGCCGCTACGCCGATTGAGTCCCAGCGTTCATCTAGAAAACGGCTCTATATACATACACAGGTGGAAAATGTGGCAAAGATTTTACAACTCATCCAAGACATGAATGTACTTCTTGTCTTCGCGCTTCTCCTTCTCCGTGGCTGGGGGGAGATCGTAGTAGTTCTGGCTACGGAATCCTTGCTAGATGTAGTGTTAGATGTGTTGCTATGAGGAAGGCTGCTGGCCAACAAAGAACTCACCAAGTAATGATACGTGAAGTTGGCGATGTCACCGGGCTCAATACCGAGATCCTTGAATGTCTTTGCCTCGGGATCAATAACTTGGTCGATGAACTCTCGCTCCACCTCATCGGCCGACATCGTGTGCCACCAAAGGGCCTTGTTGAGAACACCGGCAACGGGCTTGAGAACAGCCCTTGGAATGTTGATGTGTCTCCTTTGCTTGAAAATTTCCTTGTCGACCATTTCGGCGATTTGCGCCATGCTGTACAGCTTGGGGCCGTATAGTTCGAAAGTCTGACAGGCAGTCGAGTCGTCGTAAAGCATCTTTTCCAGAGCAGCGCCAACGTCGATTGACTGGGAAGGTTAGGTTCTGACTTGCCCGCAGCTCGGTGTTGACTTACGTGAACGGGCCAAAACTTCTCCTGCATGTTGTTGGCCGTGAATAGGTTCAGCACGGAAGCCAGCTTCAGAAGTAGGTTGTCCTCGAAGCCAAAAATCGGAGCAGGGCGGACGAGAGTAGTTTCTGGGAAGATGCTTCGGGCAACTTCCTCACCGCGTCCCTAGAAAATGTTACTATTGAGTTATCTTGTAGGCTCATTCCTGGCGCACCTTTGTAGCGAAGAACTCGGACGGCGACGCAGTGCTGGCATTGTGGGAAGACACATGGATATAGCGATCGACATCATACTTCGCGACGGCGTCGACAATACGTTCGGTTCCTTCAACATGGACATCGGCGAGAGAGAAATTCCTGAAGGAGTTAGCGCTAGAATCCTAGAGTGACATTCGGTGAAGACTCACTTGGTAGGATAGTCGCGGCCGACAAGGTTGTAGACGACATCGGAGTGGCGAACACTGGCTTCAATAGAAGCTGTGTTGCGCAAATCATATTCCTAGTCCGGTCTGTCAATACAAAAGCCCAATGCTTCGCAATCGCAAAGCTCGTACAATGAATACAACTCGGCCGAGGTCTCCGGTCACTTTGAGGTGGCGCTTCGTCATTTCCTCGCGAAAGGGAACGACAACAGTACATCCTTGTCGAGCTGATTTCGTTAGCTATGCGCTCCCGAGCTATTCCCACTATCCGGGTGCCATACCGAGTCTATTAACAATGTATCGACCGAGCTGACCAGTTGCGCCAAAAACCGTTGCCGTATGACCTAGGGAGCATTAGTCGTATTCCAGCAATTTGGAATCAAGGCGAGGTTGCTAACCTCCAAGAGAGGATCTGTTAAGGAATGAAGGTTAGCCCTGTAGAAATGGCTCAATTGATCTAGCACTCGTACCTTCCACCCTCGGTGCGGATGATTGGCTTGCCAGTTCTGGTGATCGCAATGTCGGAAAGGAGACGCTTTGGAGCGGCATTGGGTATAAAGGTTCGCGCAGAGCGCGCCGCAATCAACGACGGAACCATTCTTGCGGTCTTCGTATTGGTGCAAGAATGGCTATTATCTCGCAACCGGTCTCAATGGTCTTCTGCCCTCGATCCAATCCTGGGCTTGCTGAATGTAATGAACTAGCTACACAGCGGAGCGGGATCATGATCACGTGATAGATCACGTGATCTACCTAAAACGCTCCATCCGTAGCGTGCAATACAAGCTTACAGGTGGTCTGTGGTTCACGCAGGCCCGCACTCGTTAGCTCCAGGCTCCCAGAGCATCGCGTGGACCTACGCCACTACCTACCTAGTTATATCACAGCTCTTTGACAAGTCTGCCTACGAGTTGGGCCCCTTCACAACGAGCAACCGCAAGGCGTGGCATACGTGGAGGCAATATCGACTCTTCATCTGCTCAACACCGAGGCTACATACAAGAATCGCCACGATCTCTGCTGCCATCGACGCAATGAATACCGATACAATTCCTGACTTCCTCGCTGAGCAGCGCGATGCTGCGCCAGAGGAACTCCAGCCGCTGATACTCGACTTCGAAACTTATTGGGAAAGGAAGCTATGGCACCAGCTTACCGATTCCCTTGTTCAATTCTTCAGCGATGATGGCAGCGCCCCGCAGCGCCTCGCGTTCTACAGAATATTCATTCTTAAGTTCGCTGACAAGATCAACAAGCTGAAGTTGGTAGACTTGGCGCTAAAAGCCGCCTCGCAATGTAAAGGTATTTATGTACATAGCGGACGATGTTGTGCCTTGTGCTGATTGTGCGTCAGACAACCGCGAGCGCCTCGAATTCCTCCAGTCCGTTGTGAAGAAGGCCGATACCGAAGACTCCAAAGACGCTCTTGTCTTTGCATCTGTCGCAGTCGCACAGGTCAAATTAAGCTTAAGCGAGCTTGATGAGGCGAGAAAAGATTTGGATGCCGCTGAGCGGATCCTTGACTCGTTGGATTCGGTAGAGGTCATTGTCCACGCCGCTTTCTACGACGCAAATGCCAGCTACTACCAGGCAAGTCATTCTGCACACCATCGAGTCACCTCCTGACGCTACAAGCTTCTAACCCTTCACAGAGGAAGATGGATTTTGCCAACTATTACAGAACCGCTTTGCTGTACCTGGCATGCGTCGATCTCTCAACCATGCCCGAAGACGAACGCCATCGCCGAGCATACTATTTGAGCGTCGCTGCCTTGGTGTCGAACAGCATTTACAATTTTGGCGAGCTTCTCCTCCACCCAATCTTGGATGTCCTCGCACAGAGCGAGGATGACTCCTGGCTGCGCGATCTTCTGTTTGCCTACAACCGGGGCGACTTGGCAGCGTACGCAGCACTATCTGACCACATCGCTTCCAACAAACTACTGAGCGAGAATTCGACTCACTTGAAGCAGAAAATATATCTGGCTGCTTTGACGGAGGCAGTTTTCCGACGGCCTCCTCATGACCGGGCCATGTCATTTGCCACAATCTCGCAGGAGACCAAGGTCCGACCGGATGAAATTGAACACTTAATTATGAAGGCTCTCAGCCTAGGGCTGCTACGGGGAACAATTGACCAAGTGAACGGAGTAGCTCAGATTACATGGGTGCAGCCCAAGGTGCTTGATATGAAGCAGATTGGAAGCATGCGCCAGCGCCTACTCGATTGGGACTCCAGTGTAAACCAGTTGGGTAACTGGATCGAGAAGGCCGGCAAGGATGTGTGGGCGGCATAAAGTGAAAAGATTGAGTTTGACCGATTCGCATGCGTGAATGCGAGAGCATGGATGGTCCTTAACCGTCACATGCTATAGACTTTGGCTGAGCGCTAGTCTTGCACAACTGCCTAGAGCATGGCAGTTTGCAAAGCGTAGCTATGCCATGATGTATCAATAAAAGGCCAACAATGCTATTTAATCATTCTGCACTTGCCAATGTATGCGACTCTTCTTAAATTTCCCTAGGCTACTGGGGAGCCAACGACATTGACCATGCCAAGCACCCACGAGGGCCACCAGACGCACCAGACAACTATAGATGTATACATGCCCCAGACATTCCAACCAAAGCTTGCCTCCTTCAGGATGTCGGGCACCGATATGCTAAGTACCTGGGAGGATGAGTAGACCAAAACGGGCGGCGCAATGGCAGTCAATAGACCAGCAAGCCCCAGCCTCACAGCAAGATTGCCCGACGTCCGCACGAACGTGAAGGGTGAAGCGAGCATCCCGACAAAGAATGCTAGAGAGAAATTCAGTGTTGCTAAAGTAGCAAGTGACATGCCGAGAAACAGCAGAGAGAACGATTTAATCAGCTGAAACTGCTGAGCTGTCGCTTTGTAGAGTGAGAGCAGGTGCGAAATTAGCCACGGCAGCATGACTGATGCCAACGTAAATATTGCAAATGTTGGGGATAGGATCTGTAATGACTGAGATTAGCTTCATAGACCTGAAAACACAATGATTGGAGAGCATACCGAAGCTGAGATGTTGTTGAACACGAAGAGTGGAATAACGGAAAGCGCCTGGCATGTGGTGACGACAGATATGGGCAAGAAAAGATCTCTTTCAACAGTGGTGGACGCGACTTGAGTGATATCCTTCGAACCCGGTGCCTTAGCGTTACTCGAGGCTTGCGGCTTGGCTTGAGACGCCTGTCCACTCTTCACCCATAGGAAAATGGCCATGATGCTGAAGTTGGCGGCCAAAAGCATGGCGCTAGGAAGGTATGTGCCAATGCTGACGAAATGATCCCTGTGCATGAGAAGATAGAAGAAGAAACTTTGATGGAGATGCTCCAATAAGTTGTTCAAACTCCGGAAGGTACCCTCGACAATTCGCCCCAGTGCCATCTCGTCGTGCCAGCCTTCTCCGTATGGCTGTAGAGTAATCGCATCGACATGATAAGGGATGAAGCTACTATGGGGACCTGTTGCGAGCCCAAGGCTTTGCCTCATCATACCTCGTAGGATTGTATGTAGCCGGTCTGGGTAGCTGTTGGAGTGATTTTCTATGCCTTGGATAGTAGTGTGTACACCCATTTGACCACCCGCAATATTGACCATCGAATTGATAAGATCCAAATTCGGCAGCTGACCATTGGTTCCATCGTAAATGATATGCAATGCTTCGAAGCGATGATCTACCGCGTAGTCGAGGGCTAGAGCCCCTTGCAGTGCGCCGGACTTGAGTGGTAGAGGCGCAACGTATCTCACATCGTGTGCGTCGTGATAGGCGTCGACCCATGCCTGAGTTCCGGCTTTGCTGTCGGGTGGAATGACGATAATAATATCCTTCGACCAGAGAGACCATCCTTCGAAATGTCAGTCTTGAAGTACGTAAAAATCAGATAAAGGAATAGCTGCGTACGCTTGAAGTATCGCGCGAGTGTGAGTGCAAGAGTGACTCCATTGCGATTTATCTCTTCTTTCACCGTCTTCCATGCCGCCACCAGAACGATCGCTTCTGTGGCATCGCCACGAGGCGCCTGGAGAATACCGTAGATGTTCTCACCCGAGCACTCGTTTCCTCCGTAATGGTAGGTGTAGTTTTGTCGACCGACTTTGACACCGACCTCTTTTAGGAAGACTTCGATCTGGTCATTGATCCTATAGCGAGAAATGTTTAGCCCTTGTGCTTTCTTCTGCTTATATTGGGAGCCATGTGACCGTACTGGTGGTTGTTTTTGCTCTCAAGCGAATCAACCTCCCGTCTGTAGGCTCTGAAGATGTTCTGCTCGCTGCCGCCAAAATATGTATGCACTTGTCCAGGTAGCAAGGCGTTCTCGGAAATATATGTTCGTCTAGAGTAATTCTCGAGCGGAAGAACGAGGAGCCAAGCGAAACCCACCACTATACAGACGAGGGACAGATATGGAGGTAGCTTCAGCATACGCGGATCGCGCCGCAGCGCCATGGCGGAGGCTGTTTCGCGCGTTAGCGTCGCCGGGCAGTTCAAGGAGTTCTCAACATACAAAGTAATCGCGGCATTTCTAATTACCTGCACGGCGACCCGTGGCGCGCATTCATGAGGTTGACGCCTCTTGCTACTTCCTGTTGTTGCGTTACCAGGTTGAACAGGTGGTAACTACCTAGCTTCCTTGGGAGATGGGAGAATGTGGGTACTTCCGATGTCATGTAGGTCCGAGTTGCTAGGTAGCGTAACAACCTCCCATGACCGGGACGAATGGTGAGAGCCGTGTACTAATGCGATGAAATACCTACCTATGCTGTTTCGAGATTATCGAGGTAGAAAAGCGGTTGTATGAAATTCAGCCTTTTTAAAACAAGATGGCGCGAGTACAGTTGCCATGCATCGACAGCCGTCAGCACCTGAACTCCGACTTGAGATGCACTGCGAACTTTTCCACCGAAATAGAGGACCTAAATTTACACCAAGAGTACGCCGCTCGCGATTGAATATTATGGAGGACTAGGGTCCTAGCCGTTGCGTACTCCCGACCAACTCAATGGCAGGGCTTCCCCCAACGCGATTGCTAGATGGTAAAACACCAAATCTACCATAAGTCTTTTGATCTACGCTGACATAATGAGGCAGGATCGCAATAAGATTTAGCTTCGACTCGAGCCATCGCAGCGCCCACTCAGGAGGCGCAATGTATTTGACGTAGCCAAGACCAGCTAACCATTGTTAGCCAGAACACTACACAACTTAATTAATGAAGAGCGTGCTTACCTATGTATCCAACACTGAGACCGCAAAGATGCCCAAGCAGACTTGAGCTCGGAACCAGAGCCGCTACCACAAAGGCCAGCAACAATGGTGTTGTCCAAGTTGGAATATGATGGGTGCCGATTATAAGGTGCGGATTCGATCGATAGGTTCGGATGGCCTCCATACCGAGAAGTAGGAAGACCCATATGCTACACATACATTATTAGTTCATGAAGCGGCTCCCCTGCCGAGTTGCCGAGTGCTATTCAGTCGTACCTTGCACCCATGATAGCATTGTCAAGTCGAAAAATGCCCGCTTCGATAACGAGGTATAACACCGCAGGAACCGTGGTCAAAGCTGCTCCAGTCAGTATAATTCTTTGATACGATGTCCAGAGAGAGTGAGAACTCACGCCCGAAAAACAGCGCCAGCGAGGTTAATGTGCCATATTCGTTTTCGAAGCGCTCCATCAGTGGCGTCAGCGCAACCACATTGAGGACCGCGTGCAATATGTTCAAATGAACGAGCGGGAAAGTATTGATGCGATGCGCTATATATAATTAGCAGCCCGTCTCGGGATTTCCTTGGGATCGAGACTGCGTACCTGCAAAAAGTGATACTTTGCTAGGCACTAGAGAGCCCCATGCTTGCACGTCCCAGAATCCCGGAAGGCCGAGAAGCGAGAGGAGAGATATGATAAAGACGATAGCTCTTGTAAACAAAGGGAGTCGACGAACCAGAACGATGGCTCTTGTAAGTAAAGGAAGTCGAACGGTCGGCATGGCTTGTGATGCGATGGGCAAAGTTGCGCCAGCCTGTATCCGAAAAGAATAGCTGATAGTCGGGTTAATGTCGCCAGCGCGATAACACCAATACGCGAGGTTCCCGAAACATCAGCTATTCCCACAGTTCGAGGGCCAATTCGCCAGCAAGTCCTGGATTGTAACTAGAACAGTTGTCGCTGCCACGGTTTCTCGCAGTGGCCGCCGTTCAAGGGGCCGCTGCGAACCTATCGACACGTGACGTTTGGCGCGTTGTGGGCACATTCCAGTAACAGGTGCAAGGTACCTTAGTACCTAAGATAATACCAGGTACCTGTAACCTACGGTGCCAGGTAACTTAGGTACCTGTCCCTACGGGTGCACTAACCTTGTACCTCCAATGAAACCTTAGTACCTTAGTACTAACCTACTACCAGGTAGGTACTAACCTACCTCTATTTCTATCTCTCCTCACAAAGTGTCCTCACTATCCTCACTATCCTCACTATCCTCACTATCCTCACTATCCTTACTATCCTCACTATCCTCGCTATCCTATCCTTACTATCCTTATTATTTTTAGTCCTTACTATTATAATATTATTTATTCTATCAGTACTATTAAAAGAACCGCTTTCTATGTAGATTAGGCATCACGTTTATGTATGGAAGACCCTTCTAACATAGTAGGTGAATACCTGATTGCCGAGTCAAGCAAACGTTGAAGCTATCGACGGATGGCTCACACCTGTAACAGCACCCAGATATACGGGGAGGAATCACATCACATTTCAATGAGTTGAAGAAATATTTGTATTTTAGTACACTTAAAATATGACAAGTCTTTCCAGACAAAAAAAACAACAACAAGCGACGCAGCATCTGTGCTCGAAGGCGCCACTTGGAGCCCAACCAACTCCTTCTCTCTGGTCACAGCCTAAAATAATTCATGCAAAACATAGCGCCTAGGTATAATTCCCTTCAAAGAACATTTTTGATTTACTTGCGAGTGGCCTTCGCCATGGTGTTGAGGGCACTGCCGTTCTTGAACCATTCGATTTGAGCCTCATTGAATGTATGCTGCAGAGAAATGTCGAAGGATTCGCCATCCTTGGGGCGAACAACCATGGTGATAGGCTTGCCTACCGCAAGTTGGGTAGCGAGAATATCGACCTGTATTGAGCTGTTAACAGAGTCTCAAAGCAAGAGTGAGAAATGGGCTTACCTTGTCATCGGGCTTAATTTTGTCGTAGTCAGCGGGGTCAGCAAAGGTGAGAGGAAGCATGCCCTGCTTCTTCAGATTGGTCTCGTGGATACGGGCAAAGCTTCGAGTGATGATTGCCAGACCACCAAGGTGACGGGGCTCAAGGGCGGCGTGTTCTCGGGAACTGCCTTCACCGTAGTTCCAGTCTCCAACAACGACCCACTTGATGCCCTTCTTCTTGTAATCACGGGCGACAGCAGGAACAGCGTCCCACTCGCCAGTGGTAAAGTTCTTGATCTTGTTGGCCTCACCATTGGCCTCGTTGGTGGCACCGATCAACATGTTGTTGGAAATGTTATCGAGATGGCCACGGTACTTGAGCCAGGGACCAGCCATGGAGATATGGTCGGTAGTGGTTTTGCCCTGAGCCTTGATGAGAATCGGAATGTCCTTGGCATCCTTGCCGTCCCAAGGTTGGAAAGGCTGAAGGACTTGAAGACGGTCTGAGGTAGGAGCAACTTGGACATTGACGGTAGAACGATCTTTGGGGGGAGCTTGGTAGGTGTTTTGGCCAGGGTCGTAGCCATTGGTAGGAAGACCATTGCCAGTGGGCGCCTTCAGCATGAACTCATTCCCATCCTTGTCCTTGAGCTTGTCAGTCAGGGGGTTGAAGTGCAGTGAACCAGCAATGGTGAGAGCGACGACCATGTCGGGCGAGGTGACGAAGGAGTGAGTAGCAGGGTTACCGTCATTTCGACCAGTGAAGTTACGGTTGTAGGAAGACAGGATTGAGTTGGCTTCGCCCTTCTTCACATCAGTACGGTCCCACTGACCAATGCAGGGACCACAGGCGTTGGCAAGCACAATGCCGCCGAACTCTTCAAAAGTCTGGAGCTGGCCATCACGGGCAATGGTGGCACGAATTTGCTCAGATCCAGGGGTGACGGTGAATGCAGCTTTGGCCTTGATGCCGTGGTCGAGAGCATCACGAGCGATAGAGGCAGCGCGCGACATGTCCTCGTAAGAGGAGTTGGTGCATGAGCCAATCAGGCCAACCTTGAGCTCCTCAGGCCAACCGTTCTCCTTCACAGCCTGGCTGAATTTGGAGATAGGAGTGCCCAGATCGGGAGTAAAAGGGCCGTTGATGTAAGGCTCAAGTTCTGAGAGATTGAGCTCGATCAACTGGTCGTACTCTGCACCCTCATCGGGTCGGAGCTCTTTGGCATAGGTGCGGGCAAAGTCGCCAATATCCTTGCGCTTGGTGGCAACAAGGTAGTCGTACATCCGATCGTTGAAGGGGAAAACCGAGGTGGTCGCGCCGATTTCAGCGCCCATATTACAGATAGACGCCATGCCAGTTGCGCTGACTTTGTCGACACCGGGACCGTGGTACTCGACGATGGCACCAGTACCACCCTTGACGGTCAGAATGTCGGCGACCTTGAGAATGATATCCTTGGGCGAGGTCCAACCGGAGAGCTCGCCTGTCAGCTTAACGCCAATAACCTTAGGGGCCTTCAGCTCCCAGGGCAAGTTGGCCATGACGTCGACGGCGTCAGCACCACCGACACCGATAGCTGCCATACCAAGACCACCACCGTTCGGGGTGTGAGAGTCGGTACCAATGAGAAGACCGCCGGGGAAGGCATAGTTCTCCATGATAATCTGGTGGATAATTCCAGAGCCAGGTTTCCAGAAACCAATGTTGTACTTCGCACAGGCGCTCGAGAGGAAGTCGTAGACCTCTTTGTTGATGTTGATAGCGCGAGCCAAATCCTTGCTACCGCCAACCTGAGCCTCAATCAAATGATCGCAGTGGACAGTAGTAGGGTTCGCCACGGAATCCATGCCGGCGGACATAAACTGCAGAATGGCCATCTGGGCTGTGGCATCCTGACAAGCAACGCGGTCTGGGCGGAGCTTAAGATAGGACTTGCCACGCTCAATTTCCTGGCCGTGAGGGTCGTCTAAATGAGAGTAGATGATTTTCTCAGCATAGTTGAGCGGGCGGTTGAGACGGCCACGAACAATGGCTAGGTTCTCAGACATCTTCTTGTAGTTGATGAAGTTGTTCTCCTCCCAGTTGTTCTGGCGGACCTAGACAACCAAGGCCTCGTTAGCGCTGTGTTGCAGGCAGAAGACCGCGATGCATCTTGGCGCAGAATTATGCACCTATGGTTAGCGAGGATCGCGTACCTTTCTGTCCAGAGGAGAGTCGGAGACGGTGGCGAGGCGACGGATGCCGGCGGCGGCGCCGGCAAAGGCACGGCTCCGGGCAACGTTGCCCAGAACCTGTCTTGAGGCAAGCATGCTGGGCCAATTGGTGAAGAGAGAGGGGAGAGTGTCTGGATGGGTCACACGAGCGAGGCCTTTCACTCGAGGAGAAAAGTCAATTCCACAAGTTGGTGGGGGAGGACAGCTATAAAAGAGAGGAAGGGAGAGAAAGACGATGTGAGGAGTTCTCAGTCTTGTTGCCGAGCTGGCCAGACGATGGATGGCCCCCGGTGGATCCACTGTCTGGTTGCACAGCTCCAGGCTCGTCGTGTGGAGACATTCTGAGGCTTTTGGAGGAATCCAGCCACTCACGGCACAGGCGAAAATAATACTCACGTCGCTTTCGTCATGGCTGTGCGGACTGAGCCGGGGTCATGGCTTTCCACTGCGCCGAGACTACGGCCAAGCAGGTGGGAGGCGAAAACAACAAGGCTGGCGGCATCAGTTCAAAAATCATTTCTACGTCATGCAAGCCTGCCATTGTAGTGGCAATTTTGCTCAGCAGCCACGTAATATCAGTAGCTGTATCGACTCGGTCTTTCACCACTCAGGGAGCTCTCCAGACTGTTTCCATCGAAAGTCCGGGCATGCGCGGTCGGTAATCGACATTACAGCACATGAAAATGGCCGCGCCAAATGCCTATGTGGCCCGGATGTAACGAGTGGGCGAACCAAGCCACATGCACGCTAACGATGCTTCAAAAAGAGCCTGGTGTTCCAGCATCCGCCGGACTGATGGGCCATTCACACAATGCTCCAGCGGAAAAGCCCCTGCCAGCCCACAGTAAATGAAAGAAGACTGTGCACCCTGCAAACTTTTTTCGGGTCTGGAGACCAACCATGACCTCGGTTGGACCGGGCTTGTGTCGGTCACCGTTAGTAAAGCCTTCGTTCCGTACCGCTGGTCGGAATTGGCCTCTCTTGGCTCGGTCCCCGACGCGTCTAAGGACTTACGATAGGAGATAAAATGTAGCCGCCCCATCAAAATGAGCATCATATCCTATCCGAACACAGCTAATAGTTAATATGCTGACAATTCTTCGTAAGGGACAGTCATTGTCAAGTCTTTTCAATGGGGCAGAAGTTCTGGCAGTCAGATCTTACCTTAGTACCTTAGTACGTAGGTAGTTACCTTGCACGAGGCATATTGGCGATAACGGAGTACTCCAGACACAACTACTTAGTTACCTACCTACTACCTGCAACCTAGGTTAGTAGGTAGGTAAAGGGCATGCCAATGTCTTTCTATAAGTTCTTCAAAACTGGGTCCCATCAGACCTCGCAGTTTAAGATTGTAAATTTCAAGTATATTTGCGGATTTACTGGTACAGATAATGCGCTTGTGTAACATATAGGTAGGCTCTAAATGTAATCCTCAGAACATGGTTGGCTTGCTATCCCGCACAGGTACAGGTCGACGATGGTGCCACCTCAACAGACAGACGTGGCTAGGCAAGGCTAATCTTCACGTGATTTCTACAACCCGGTCACGATAAGGCACATACCCACCAAAAATTCGAGGTAACTTGCTGAGACGTCAATTCTTGCGGTTGAATTCATTGTATACGTTGGCCCCAAAAGCGAGTAACCAGATCAGCTTTACGTGTCGTTAACTTTACAATGGGTGTTGCGAGCAAAAGAACCGTCACAAAAACGAGAAGAAAGACGAGGCAAGTGCATCATCACTGAATATATCGAACGTTTTCTAACTTTGATAGGGATCTCGATCAAATAAAAGCCGACCTTGCCTCCGCAAAGCATCTTGGACGATTCAAGGATGCCAAGCCAACAGAAGATCTCCCCGGACTTGGTCGGAACTATTGCATAGAATGCGCCAAATGGTTCGATACGAATGCGGCACTGGCATCCCACACCCGCGGAAAACCTCATAAGCGACGGTTCGTGCTCAGCCCTTCCCAGACCACCTTTTCATGCTGATCGTAGCGCGCCTTAGCCTGAAGCAATTACGCGAAGAGGCCGATACCGCCAGACTTCCGGGGGGCAGATATATTCCTCCCCAACGCAATACGATAGAAGAACAATCCACTGAGCCGATTGCCAGCGAGGACGTGAAGATGGCGGCATGATGATACATGAAAATGCATATTTGCAGCATACATCTTACTTCATTCAAAATACTTTGAGGTTTATCTGGTCACCTCACACCCCGGCCTCTTGGCCGTGCAAGTCCGCTGGGTCTACCATAAGCGCGAGTCGTCGCTCGACCTCTGGCTGCACCGCCTCGCGCAGCCGGTAAGCGCGACTGACGATGTCCTTGGGGCGCGGTTCGCGTCTTCGGCTTGTTTGATGCAGGAGGGTTGTCAATGAAGGATACCTCGGTGGTCCTGTATAGAGTTAGCGGTGTTGGCTAGGTAGTTGATGGCGGTAAAGCTCACATAAAAGTTACTTCTGGGTCAGCTTCTGCCTTGGCTATCTCCGGCTGCTGATTGTCTTGCTGTCGACTGCGTCGGAAGGACTCAATAATCGGTGCCTTCGATCGTCAGCGACAGCTATCAAAGGATCGTTGTCAACATGCTATAACAATACCTCTGGAAAATCCACACAAAACGCGTTCATGTTGAGACCATAGAGGAAGCTAGCGAAGGATTCGCTGAAGCGTGCCAGACTTTCATGCATTAGTTGAAAATGCATCATATTAGCTTCCAGATCCGTCATCGCATCTGAAAGCTCTGCAAAGGCTGGCTCGAATGTGTTAAGCGGAAATGGCGAGTCACCATCACCTGCTGTTCGCGCTGAATCACGAAATGATGAGCGTGATGAGGGACGCAGCGGTGTGGTAGGCCGGGGTGTTCGCGGGCGTGAGCCGGAGCGCTTCGTATTTGGATTTGTTGACTCGAATGCCATTTCGGCGACACATGTGCTGTTGAATCGCGGTGACCGGATGTTGAGGCTCTCGTGTCGGACTGATGGTCTTGCCTGGAAAATATGGCAAATGAAGTTTGCAGTAAGGTTCAAAATTGTTGATATCCTCCCAAGTGACTAGAACAGGGTAAGCAGAGTAATTTCTTCATTCAAGTTGAAGCGATTAAGTAAAACGCGTCCTCAGTCCCGATCTCTAGCCGTGACACGAACCTGCCCCGCAAATTCCACACCAAAGCCAGCTCTCTCCAACAGTCCAACCCTTGCCCAGTAATCCTCTACTTCGTACATTCTCGAGCGTAGGTACATATCAGAAATTCTTCTCTCACATCAACGCTCCGTCGATAGGTTCTTATCCTAGCACACAGACACCCAGTGTGGTATAAAAGCATGCACTACTAGATCCTGACTTTTCGGTTGCTAACTTACTAACTGGAAGAGTCGCTTTGTGTTTGCTGTAGCAACTCGACTGTGGGGCAGGATTCTGGCCAGCGGGGTTGTCTATGTCGGTTTTATACTAGTAGAAACCCAGGAGATCACCAACAACGCATCACCCTAAACCTCGGTTGAGCTGAATCTTGTTCAGCATACTTCGGTCCTTGTCCCTCCGCTCCGCTTCAACCGTCATCGTGGCCGCTATTGTATACGGACACTTCGCTACCTCGATTCCCACCCAGATATAGCCGAGGAGAACTACTAAGCCAAATAGCTTGCTTCGAGTTCCGAACTCGCCTCCGTCACCTATGAAGAGGAGCCTATTTGGAGCATTGAAAGCCAGAAAACAAGATTCAGCTTGGTATACGACCCAATTCTTCTCGTCGCGTACAGCTACGGCATTCATACGTCAGCAACACCCTATCAGCAAGCTTTCAACCGAAAACGCGACGAAAGCAACCGATTCGAGCTGCCCGAGCCATTACAAACGCCTGCCGCCAGACCATTCGGTGCCCCTTCAAAGCAGTGCCTCGCATTCGATCATTGTTTTTGCCGTTATTGTATCGACCGCAGCGTTATACTGGAATATCCATTCAGGCAGAACTGATCCTGGAGAGCTAGCTGACGACGTCGCGCTTGGCACAATGACAACCACCAAGATTCCCGCTGGACACCTCGGCAACCTGTCTGCCGAGCAAGAACAAAAGCTGCAGGAATTCTGGCAGGCTGTTGCTGGTGTATCTGGCTGGTCTGAAACCGGTACTGGCACTGCGCAGGATGCTGCGAAGAAAGCTGCCGCGCCCGAGCCGGAACAGAGCAGTGGTGGATGGGGCTTCAGCATGTTCCGAAAAAATGAAGCAGCAGGTTCTTCTGGCAAATCTGCTGCTGATGAGGACAAGTTTGGCCTGAATAATCAATACAACGAGATTTTGGCCAAACAGTCGGCTGAAACGATCCGAGAGTCCATCTGGCAGATGGCAAAACACGATCATCCAGATGTTCTTGCACTACGCTTTCTCCGTGCACGCAAGTGGAACGTGCAGCAAGCCCTTGTCATGTTCGTTACAGCAGTCAACTGGAGAAAAAATGAAATGAAAGTGGACAGTGATATCATGAAGAACGGCGAGGCTGGTGCTTTACACGATGAACAAAATGGCAGTGGTGTAGCAAAGCAGGTGGGGGCGGATTTTCTTGCGCAACTTCGCATGGGTAAAAGCTTCCTTCATGGTGCTGACAAGGAAGGTCGACCGATTTGCGTTGTCCGTGTTCGATTGCACCATGGTGGTGAGCAGAGCGCCGAAAGCATTGAGAAATACACAGTCCACGTTATCGAAACTGCGCGTCTCCTCCTCACCCCCCCAGTTGAGACAGCGGTATGTGATTCGTCCTGTCCATACCACAAAAGTAATGCTAATCAATGAATTAGACAATCATCTTTGACATGACAAGCTTCACCCTGTCTAATATGGACTATGCCCCTGTTAAGTTCATGATCAAATGCTTTGAGGCGAACTATCCTGAATCCCTCGGTGCTGTTTTGATCCAGAATGCACCCTGGCTATTTCAAGGTAGGTGTGATCCAGGCGTTGATGATATTTGAGATCCCGCTAATGCCTGATTGAAGGTATATGGCGCGTCATCAAGCCTTGGCTGGACCCAGTTGTCGCAGCAAAGGTTCATTTCACCAACGGCCGAAGCGGATTGGAAGAGTTCATCGCACCAAGCCAGATCCCTAAAGAACTTGACGGCGATGAAGATTGGGAGTACAACTACATTGAGCCCACGGATAATGAGAATGCCGCCATGCAAGATACTGTGACCAGAGACAGTATTTTACAGGAGAGATCTGCGCTCCTGAAACAGTTCGAAGAGGCTACCAATGCTTGGCTTCGTGACGGCGCCGGTGAGGGCGGCAAGCAAGCTCGCGAAAGACGCGATTCCGTCGCAACACAACTGAAAGAAAACTACTGGAAGCTGGATCCCTACATCCGCGCCAGGTCACTCTACGACCGTCAAGGCGTCATTGGCGCGAATGGCGCGATCACCTTTTACCCAGGTGTGGTGGCGGCTAATAAGTAAGACAGCTACATTGATATGGGCCACGAAGGACCAAACTTCTACAATGCTGTGCAAGTACACGTTGTAGTGGTGAGGCAGGATCCTTCTCATGGCAACGTTTTTAATTCCTATATAGATTGAATAGCAGCCCCTTCATAACATCTTACTCTACACCTTACTCCACGTACTCCCTCCGTGCTTACCTACTAGAAACATCCACCCATTCAAACAATAGTTCAATGCCCATCACATCTTGGACTTTATATCTTCGCAGAGAGCCTTCAGTTTGTCCACGTCACCGGTGGTGGCGGGCCAGTTGATGCCTAGGCCCTCTGTCTCGTTCGGCTTTGGAATCTGCTTCGAGTCAGAATACGCTGTGAGTGTGCTTTTTGTAATCCGCATTTACGTACCATGTGGAAATGAACCTAGAAAGAGCAGTCAGCAGTTGTCAGAGAGAGAGAGAGAGAGAGTCGAGATGGGTGAGCTTACGTGATGAACTTGCTGGTGAGCAATGGTGCCGTTGTTCTGCAGGATGTTATAATCGGTAGCTCCGGTCGCGGCCACCAACTTTTTGAGAGTCGGCTGTTGTATCAACCGTCAGCATGTTTGAACAGCATGCGAATGCTTTGAAAGGTTGCTTACCAGAATTTCAGTAAGCTGGTCGTCGGGAATATCCGCCAATTTTGCGCCATGGAATTTAGGAATGACAAGCTTTTATTTTACATGTGAGCTACTTCGCGCGTTTGTAGATATATATTGCTTACTGCGTGTCCTTTGCTAAGAGGGCCGATATCAAGGAATGCCAACGTTTTCTCGGTGTCAAGGAGCTTCATGCAGGGGATTTCACCTAGGTGATCCATCAATAACAGCCACGGGAACAGTCAGGACTTGGTATCATACCCTTGATGATACGGCAAAAAATGCAAGCCGTCATGCTGGTTCTGACTGTTTTGTAAAGCTGTAGGGTTTGGACGAGGTTGTGTTGTTTAAGATGGGTGAGGAGGAGCTTGTGGAGGTGGCAAAACTATTAGGTACTACCCAAGGTACGAAGGTAGCTATGGGCACATTATCAGTATGTAGTAACTACTCGCTACGACCGGGAGCTCTGGAGCTGACTGCGGGGTACTTGGCTGTCAGCGCCGATTTGGGGTTTGGGCTGCCGACGTCGAATAGAAACTACGCCTCATCACTATTTAGGGAAGGGGGGAAGGGTATCTAATAGTAGTGGGCGAAAAGCTAATGTTCTTTGTTGTGCTTTGGATCGGGGCGACAGTTAACCCACCAGAAGTTGAGAGCTGGCATTTTGTATAGGTCTATAAGTTAAAATAATTAGCTTTTCGAATTGGAGTGGGACCTTCCATCGAACTCACCTCTTGCCTTTTACCAGATGTGACCGTGGGATTGGCCCAGCTAACTCCATTCTCCCAATCTTTGGCACTGCTCGTCTGGAGTCTCCAGATTCGATTTTCTTTTTGCCACTCTTCCCTGCTTATAGTTCAGCCCGTAACACATCTTTTAGCACTGACAGAATCCGTAATGACCAGAGGAATATTTTTAAACCTCTTTTTTACCCCTACAAGAAGAGAAGTTCAGCGATGCACCACCTACATAGTAAAATCGGTCCTTGCATTTGGGTTGTGAAGCTCACTAATGCCAGGCAACCCCACAGACTCGGGCCGGCAGAAGAAATATCTTTAAATCGTTATAAACCGCCATGAGAAAACTGATTTACTATCGGTTTATTATAAACGGGCCACCGAGTCGAGGACTTCTCAAGTGCTATCTACTATAGGTGCTAAGGTATTCGTAGCTCACGAGTACCAAACACTTGTGATGTGACGTAGTTCTAGACGCCCCCCACCCCACCCCACCTTGTTCTGCCTAGTCTCGTTCGTCACATCCTCACCTGCGCCACGGCGCGTTGTGTTTCTTCGACCAATGCTAGGCGGGCTACATATTTCTTCGTGTCGGGCGTTTTGCAGTTCAAAACGCTCACAGGAATTCCCTTTACAACACCAGATACCCCGCGAGACGACGAAACTTGCGCCGCGTACGACGACCGAACATGCCAAGCTTCCTGAGTACGCCGCTGTACGGCGGCGCTGTGGTTTGCGATCTCCCAGAGAAGTTCGCCGATGTCAGGTAATGCTAAAGCTACTCGAACCAGGGCTCGGTTTTGACTTACTTCTTTTAGTAAACTGCGACAAGTCCCGGATAACCAAGAAGTATGGATCGATGAGGATGGCTTCACCAGCATAATTTTCGACATGACCGAGCGGGTAGGAGAGCCGGGTAGGGGGGATGAGATCGACGGTCGTGCTATTTCGACCCATCTAGAAGAGCTAGTCGGATCCGACATTAAGAGCGTCAAGATTTGGAACACTGCAGTGACTGAGTTCAGCCGCCTGGAGTACGTACTTTGCCATATCTACGGCAGATTGGTTTCGCCCCATTTCCATTGTCTAACAGTTGCTTTAGTTCTAAATACCCGGCTTATACGCTTATCGCGACGCAGACGCCCAAGTCGAGCCAGTCTAGAGACCGGTCGTCGGCTCCCGATTTCACAGCGATAATTATGACCCTTTTGCGACTCGAGAAATACAAGACAGATATTCTCATCACAATCAATGTGCCTCATATCAAGGGGGAGTACAACGAGGAAGACGTGGATCTAGAGCTAGGCAGACAAGGCAAGCTCATAGGAGACGCCGTCGAATACTCCGCCCGCATTTGGAAGTCATTCAATATCAAGGACTGGAGTCTCTTCGTGATCGATGAGTAATATGGATACGCACACGGCTATGCACCGATATTTATACTGGAATTGCCTGAGACCTTTTCGCGACATAAGCCATATGTCTGATACTCTAGACAGTCAGCAACGCACTTCAGCATATCAGAATTGTGAAGCAAACAAGACTGAAATATGGTATTTACAGCTGAGAAATCCAATAATATCCGCAAATGATCACGATACAGTTTATATACAATGATAGAGCATCCTTGACTCTCGAATAATCGCTACGCTCCCAAACTTAGACCAAGTAGCTGAGCGGCAATATCGCCGACTTCTACTTGCGCGGGTTGTGACTCCGACGGCTTTGACCTGTTCGCCCACTTTTCTGCCGCCTTTTGCATAATGACTTTCTGGGGGCTACCTGGATTCTCTTGCCTCAGAGCCTTCATCTCATCTCTGATAAACAGTTGGTACTCGCTGGGTTTTCCACCGTTTCTGGGGACCGGCCTGATTTGCACGAGCTTGCCTTGGCATCCGCTGCAGCGATGCTTCTCGGGGTTGATACTCTTCGAATGCCGCTTGTAGCTGCACGAGCAACCGATGCAATTCCATTCGTACCTAAAGTCAATTTTGTAGTTGTGTTTTGTCGTGACTTTGATTCCTCGACTGGCAAACGTTTGCGAACACTGTGCAGCCCAATGTTTAAATTCTTTGCCATGTGGGTTGTTTGTGACACCGCTGATCATGAAATTCGCAAGGTGGCAGAATTCGTGGGCCAGAACGTTCAGGAGCCTGCTCTCGTCATCAATCACCTTTTCAGCCAACTCGATAGATGCATGGTGGTTGTAGGTGACGATGGCCTCAGACCCATCTGACGGAGCAGTCCGGACGGTCTCCTTCTTCCAGTTTGCTCGCCCAGCCGTTGTGTTGAGAGTTTTCGACCATTCAATTTTGACCCCTCCAGTCGATTCAGATAGCCGGGTAATTTTCCCATCTGTGACTTGGAAGTCTAGCTCCTTTAGGAACTCGACGGCGAGTGCAGATTTGACAGCTTCAAATGAGGTTTTGTTGGCTTTGGTAGGGCCGGCTTGCTTGGCTGGAGATCGCACCGCTGCTTTCAGGGATTTCCGAGGACTGTGCTCATCATTCCAGCAATCCACAAGACTCTGTCTCCAGAACTCATCTTTTGTCGGCGTGTGGGGGGTTTGTGGGATACCGCGTGCTTTTCGGGGGGATGCTAAGGGCTTTCGCGAGACTGGCATGGCAAAATCAGGAGCCTCGCTATCGTTGCCGGACTCATTGCCCCATAGTTGTTTGTCTACCAACTGCTCGAACAACCTTTCTTCGTCGACGCTCGAGAGATCGATTCCATGAGTGTTCTCTTTCTCAGCATTTTGCCTGGCCGGGACGCTCGCTTGGAATAATGGGCGTAGCGTATCAACTTGGCGGCGAATGTTAGCATCCTTTGGCGAGAGTGGCAAAGGCACGCTGTTTGTAGTCATGGTCTCCCCGCCGCGACCAGTTTCAGTTTCAACAGCTTGCGCCTCATCCTCCAGTCCCACGCTATCGAGAGAAATGCTGTCTTCGAGTATGGTGACACAGTTGTCTTGCTTTAACCGAGCCATACGCTGGGAAAGTTCAGTGGGATGGCTTGCAAGCTGGAGACTTGCAGGCAGGGTAACATCGCCCATGTCCACCTCTGAGAACGATGATGAGGCCGAATCATTGTCTGGGGGCATGGGGTGCAGGAACGTGGAGCCAAGGAGTGTGTTGTTGGCGCCTTGTCGTGTCTGTCTTCGGTTGGCTATGAAAGCCTCTCCCATGAGGGAGGCCCTCATCTTCGGTTCAGCCTTACGAGGCGATACATTCCTGGAAAAGTCCAAAACTTTTTTGGAACTCTCCGTGGTCCAGGGCTGAAAAAGAGGGTTGGCAGCCGCGAGCTTCTCACCATCCAGACGACGAACTCTGCGTGTGGAAGTTTGTACGGTAGATCTTGGTACAAGTTCTCTCCTTCGCATCGGAGTCTTGGGTTCTAGGCCTTTCTTGGGGAGTTCTTGAGTCGCGGGTTCGTCGTTCTCCTCAGCATGGTGGGCGAGTTGGTCTATAAGTCGAGACATGCTGTTTGTCGTAAAGTGCAGATACTGTTGTAGGCTGCTGGTTTGTATGAATACCGGGAACGTTAAGGTCTGTCATTTGGCGGGCTAGCAAACCAAAGGTTGTCTCTGTGCCTTGTTCGGTGGTTTATTTAGGACTGTTGCCATGGCAACCAACCCTTCCAGCGTTTGTCACGTGTTTGTGCTGGCCTGCAATCTTATGTAATCCTCACTCCAATACCTAGGAGAGGACCTTGGTCGTCAAATGCCTCTGTCGTATTAGGACTAGCGCGCACACACAGCCAATCAGAAGCCACCATTTGCACTGCGCAGGCAGGCGTTAAATACCTAGTAGACAGAAGAACCAGCTAGCAAAAACAACACGTCAATTAAGATGTTAACTTCCAGCGAGAGTCTCTTACAGATCCTCTCGTAGTTTCTTAACGCCGCCAGCGCTAAGCCAGCTAGCTGGAAGGCGTCAAATTTATCACTAGCAGCCTCCAAAGAAGGATTTTTGCCTTGTCTGACCACTGTAGCCTCCTACTGCGCTAAGATACCTAAGTAGCGTGGAATAGGTATTTGACATTTGATGTCTACTATTTATTAGAGGCACTCGCCACATTGTTGGAAAATGCGCCATTTTCGTCGATGGCCCAGTCAGGGAGTGGACTCACTCGAGCTATTTTAGGAGACTACTTATTCGTACGATAAACCAGCGAAACCTGGCTCCGGGGGGGGGGGGGGCTAAACCACTTTAAGATAGGATCGATCGCTGACCTCTGCTCAGTGCTTGCTGATGCTAATCAATGTACCTTTTGGCGACCAAGGAAAAATTCTGCCAGGAATGCTTGATCGTATGATATTAGAAGGGCTGCAGGAGTATTCAGCAGCTCTTGAAAAATTCTGTCCCTGCATCAGCCTGTCACAGTTTCTGGATGTATTAAATGCAGCTGAACAGTAACCTCTGCACTGCGCAGGTTTTGCCATCTCAACACTGCTTCTGGCACCTGACCGCACGCTTAAATTATTGTTCAACGTATCTTAGTAGGTAGTGCTAAATTAATTGAGTTCACTATACGATAAACGACTTCCTTACCTTGATACCTCCGCTGTCTGGCAAATCAGCAGCCTGAGACGACATCCCGATTAGCGCGCCTCGCTGCGAGTCTTCAGCCGAAGGTAATGAAATTTGTTGAAGTGTCTAGCAACGCTGTTAAGGTTGTCCTTTTCTGTCCGTAAATACAAAGCTGGCTTACTTATGGCGATTGGGTGAGAGGGTTAGAAGCATAGGGAGACTGATGCAACTTGGCGTTTTCAGGCCATCGTGTTCCCTTCACGTAAGTACAGGTAGGTACTAAGGTAGTTGGGTAGGTACCTAGGTAGTGCATGACGGCCCTCCATCTGCTAATTAGTTAGTACCTAGGTACCTCCTATTATGGAACCCCTCAGATATAATGCAATACACCCACTCGTGTCTGCCAAGCCGCTTCAAACCCCTGCAGCGCGATACCACCAAGTTGCAAGGCAAGGGAGGCACTCTACCCCTGAGAAGCCCAGCAAAGATGAACTTGATTTGTGGTGTGCCGATTTTAGCTTGGTGTATTTCAAGTACGTCACTCCTCCAGCCTGACATTACCTGTTCATATAGGTTAGTAGTTAGTACCAGTAAAGCTATCATACCAAGGTTGGCACCAGGTAGGAATCAACAGCGCATAAGGTTGGCGACAAATTGGTATGAGAACTGAGAGGGATCGGCTTTTCGCCTCGGGCTTCAGGTAGTTAGGTAGGTAGGCAGAGCATTAACCACGGGCGATCCTCCAGCCCATCGATTTTTTTTTCCCTCGTTTTTCCTGCCATTTCCAACTATTTTTTTTCCTGCTGGGCCACGGACGGATAAGCCGGAGTCGGTGGGGCATCGCCAGCTTTTTCCCCTGGCATACAGCCAGGGCTGGCACTTTACTGGTACACGGGCAAGGGAGGTTGGCAGATAGACCCCACCGAGGACCCAACCGAGGTACTTACTCCTAGCGGCCGGCTACCTTTAGTAAAAGGCAATGCAGTGTGCCATAGAGGTACTGCGGCTTGTATATTATGTACCGACGCGAGGTACCAGCTGTAAGTTACCCACACGAACCAAGCTTACCCATTGCAGATTTGACAAGCACAAGGCACCCACGGGGGATTCGGGCACGTCGCCAGGACACGAACAACAGCACCGCCACATTCCCCCCTGGCCCCCTTCCTCCCAAGAGATTTTTGATGGATCGGTCGCTCCTCCTCTTCCAACTCCATCACCAACATCACAGGATAGGAGACAAGACAACGCTACTGCTCTGTATGGGCAACACCCTCCCTTCTCTGTGCCGCCTATTACTCTGCCACACGCACCGCGTACAGTAAACTGTTCCGCTCGTTTTCCTTGTCCATTCACATTCGTTTTCTCAGTCGCCGTCTCGCTGCGCTCAACAGGCAGGTCCTGCCGACGATTACATTCGCTTCTTTCGTTTTTGGTTTTCTCGACACCTTCGGTGTGATTTTTCAGCCTGATCCCCAATCGCCGTTAGTCGACCTAGTTGGACGAAAGTGCGACTACCAATTCCCGATATTGCAGCTTCCTCAGGCACTGCTCGAACGTCATCCAAACTTCAGCAAATGCTGTAATATAGTCGCAGGTTTGTCCGTTCATTTGTACGAAATCCTTCCACGCACAACGCTAATTCTTTCGGGCAGCCGATCGCAGCAAAAAATTATGTCTGGTTACCAAGGTGGTCACCACGACCAGTACGACCAAGGCTATGGCCAGGCCGGACATGGCGATGGATATTATCAAGACGATCAGTACTATGACAATGGGCACGGCGACCATGGTGCACACGCCGATCAGGGTGCCCATGCCGCCCAAGGCGACGGATACTATGACGAGTCGTGAGTATCCATGTCAGCATTCGCGATAAAAATCATTCAACTAACTGCGAACTAGTGGATACTACCACGCCGATGCCAACAATCCGTACCATCAAGACGGAGGTTACTACGATGGCCACGACCAGTATCAGGATGACTACTACAACAACAATCAGGGATATTATGACGGCGACTACAACCAAGGATATGCTCAAGGTGGCCGCCATCCATCTGAAGAAGAATCTGAGACGTTCAGCGATTTCACGATGAGGTCCGATATGGCTCGCGCCGCGGAAATGGATTATTATGGCCGCGGTGACGAGCAATACAATGGTTATGGAGATGGTGGCCGTGGCTATCGCCCGCCGTCTTCGCAAATGTCGTACGGCGGTAACAGGTCGTCCGGTGCTTCGACTCCCAACTACGGCATGGAATATGGCAACGGCCTACCAAGCCAACGCTCCAAAGAACCATATCCCGCTTGGACATCTGACGCCCAAATCCCACTGTCGAAGGAGGAGATCGAGGATATTTTCCTCGATCTCACTTCAAAGTTCGGATTCCAACGAGACAGCATGCGCAACATGTACGACCATCTCATGACGCTTCTGGACTCAAGAGCTTCGCGCATGACACCCAACCAGGCGCTCCTCTCCCTTCACGCTGACTATATCGGAGGTGATAATGCCAATTACCGCAAATGGTATTTTGCTGCTCATCTTGACCTGGATGACGCTGTCGGCTTCGCCAATGCCTCCACTAAGAAAAGAAAGCGCAAAGCCAAGAAGGGCAAAAAGAAGGGCACCGAAGCCGGGAACGAGGCAGAAACGCTTCAAGAACTCGAAGGCGACGACAGCCTCGAGGCCGCGGAGTATCGCTGGAAGACGCGCATGAATCGCATGTCTCAGTACGATCGTGTTCGTCAAATCGCCCTCTACCTGCTTTGCTGGGGAGAGGCCAACCAGGTTCGCTTTATGCCTGAATGCCTCTGCTTTATTTTCAAATGTGCGGACGACTACCTCAATTCCCCGGCCTGCCAGGCTCTCGTGGAGCCCGTTGAAGAATTCACCTTCCTGAACAACGTTATCACACCTTTGTATCAATACTGTCGCGATCAAGGATATGAGATTCTCAATGGTGTCTATGTTCGCCGTGAACGCGACCACAAGCATATTATCGGTTACGATGACTGCAACCAGCTGTTTTGGTACCCCGAAGGTATTGAGCGTATCGTTCTCGAGGATAAAAGTAAACTCGTGGACTTACCTCCTCCTGAACGCTACCTTAAGCTGAAGGAGGTGAATTGGAAGAAGTGTTTTTTTAAAACCTACAAGGAATCGCGCTCGTGGTTCCATTTGTTGCTCAACTTCAACCGCATCTGGGTTATTCATTTGACCATGTTCTGGTTCTACACTTCGCACAACGCTCCTTCGCTCATCACCTACCAATACGAGCAGCAAAAGGACAACCAACCACCCGCCTCTAAGCAGTTCTCCATTGTCGGGTTTGGTGGAGCTATCGCGTCACTGATCCAGATTTTTGCGACGTTGGCTGAGTGGGTGTACGTTCCACGCCGCTGGGCTGGAGCACAGCATCTCACGAAGCGGTTGCTATTTTTAATTGTCATCCTCGTGCTCAATGTTGCACCTGGTGTCAAGGTCTTCATGTTTCATGGCAATGGCAAGGCCACCGATGCGGACCAGCGGAACAAGGACACACCGATCGATAAAGCCATAGGCATTGTCCACTTCGTTATCGCTGTCTTTACATTCCTTTTCTTCTCAGTCATGCCTCTTGGAGGCCTTTTTGGCAGCTATTTGACCAATAAGTCCCGGCGATACGTGGCGAGCCAGACTTTTACAGCCAGCTACCCTCGCCTAACTGGCAACGACATGGCCATGTCCTTCGGCTTGTGGCTCACTGTCTTCGGTGCAAAGTTTGGCGAGTCCTACGTATATCTCACTCTCTCGTTCCGTGATCCAATTCGATACCTCTCGATCATGAAGATTGAATGTTTGGGCGATAAAATGTTCGGCAGCTCAGAGGCAACGCAGCAAATACTGTGCAAGCACCAGCCTACTATCGTTCTCATCCTCATGACCTTCACCGATTTAATTTTCTTCTTCCTGGACACATATCTCTTCTATGTCATCTTGAACACCGTCTTCTCCATCGCGCGCTCCTTCTACATCGGTTCATCTATCTGGACTCCGTGGCGCAATATCTTTTCAAGGCTTCCAAAGCGTATCTACTCGAAGGTACTCGCAACGACTGACATGGAGATCAAATACAAACCCAAAGTTCTGATCTCACAAGTCTGGAATGCCATCGTCATCTCGATGTATCGTGAGCACCTGCTTGCAATAGATCATGTGCAAAAGCTCTTGTATCATCAGGTGCCCTCTGAGCAAGAGGGTAAACGAACGCTCCGCGCCCCTACCTTCTTCGTTTCCCAAGAAGACCACTCCTTCAAGACAGAATTCTTCCCGAGCCACAGCGAAGCTGAACGCCGCATATCCTTCTTCGCCCAGTCCCTTTCCACGCCGATCCCTGAGCCTGTACCTGTCGATAACATGCCCACATTTACGGTCATGATTCCTCACTACAGCGAGAAGATTCTTCTCTCCCTGCGGGAAATCATTCGTGAAGACGAACCTTACTCCCGCGTGACGCTCCTGGAATATCTGAAGCAGCTACATCCGCATGAATGGGAATGCTTTGTCAAGGACACAAAGATTCTAGCCGATGAAACAGCTCAGATGAATGGCGAACCGGAGAAGAGCGAAAAAGACACCGCAAAGAGCAAAATCGACGATTTGCCATTCTACTGCATCGGTTTCAAGTCCTCGGCCCCCGAATACACGCTTCGCACTCGTATTTGGGCATCGTTACGTTCCCAAACGCTGTACCGTACGGTCTCGGGCTTTATGAATTATAGCCGCGCTATCAAACTCCTCTATCGTGTCGAAAATCCGGAAGTTGTTCAAATGTTCGGCGGAAACTCTGAAAAATTAGAGCGAGAACTAGAGAGAATGGCTCGACGCAAGTTCAAACTCGTCGTTTCTATGCAGCGCTACTCTAAGTTCAAGAAGGAAGAGATGGAAAATGCTGAATTTCTTCTCCGCGCCTACCCAGATCTTCAAATCGCTTACCTTGACGAAGAACCTCCCCTAGCAGAAGGCGAGGAACCTCGTCTCTACTCGGCGCTGATTGACGGCCATTCGGAACTCATGGAGAATGGAATGAGGCGCCCGAAGTTCCGTGTTCAGCTATCTGGCAACCCGGTTTTAGGCGACGGTAAATCTGACAACCAAAATCACGCAATCATCTTCTACCGTGGTGAATACATTCAGCTCATCGACGCCAATCAAGACAATTACCTGGAAGAATGCTTGAAGATCCGCAGTGTTCTGGCCGAGTTCGAGGAGATGAAGCCGGATAACCAATCCCCCTACACACCTGGAGTACAGAACGATGTTCATACCCCTGTTGCTATTCTCGGTGCTCGTGAATATATTTTTTCTGAGAACATCGGTATTCTCGGTGACGTCGCTGCTGGAAAGGAACAGACATTCGGTACCCTCTTCGCCCGTACCATGGCACAGATTGGTGGTAAACTCCACTACGGCCATCCTGATTTCCTCAATGGCATTTTCATGACGACGCGAGGCGGTGTATCAAAGGCACAGAAAGGACTGCACCTGAATGAAGATATTTTTGCGGGTATGAATGCACTTGTCCGTGGTGGACGCATTAAGCACTGTGAATACTACCAGTGTGGCAAGGGTCGCGATCTTGGTTTTGGTTCCATCCTCAATTTCACCACCAAAATTGGTACTGGCATGGGAGAGCAATGGCTCTCCCGAGAGTACTACTACCTTGGCACTCAGCTTCCTCTCGACAGATTCCTATCGTTTTACTATGCGCACGCTGGCTTTCACGTCAACAACATGTTCATCATGCTGTCTGTCCAGTCATTTATGCTGACGGTGATGTCCATTGGCGCACTTCGACATGAAACGATTCGCTGCGATTACAACCCACAGAAGCCAATCACAGATCCCCTCTACCCCACGAAGTGCTCCAATACCGATGAGTTGATGGGCTGGATTTACCGTTGCATTATTTCCATTTTCTTCGTCTTCTTCATCTCTTTCGTACCGCTGATCGTCCAAGAGCTGACAGAACGCGGCGTGTGGCGTGCGGCTTTGCGCTTCATCAAGCAGTTCTGCTCCCTGTCCCCGTTCTTCGAAGTATTTGTCTGCCAGATTTATGCCAACTCAGTTCAACAGGATCTGGCATTTGGTGGTGCACGGTACATTGGTACCGGACGTGGTTTTGCAACAGCTCGCATTCCTTTTGGCGTTTTGTATTCGCGATTTGCCGGGCAGTCGATCTACTTCGGTGCCAGATTGCTGATGATGCTCCTGTTCGCTACTTCCACGGCATGGCAACCTGCTCTGACTTACTTCTGGATCGTCTTGCTTGGTCTCATTATCTCTCCGTTCCTATACAACCCTCACCAGTTTGCTTGGACCGATTTCTTTATCGATTATCGCGACTTCCTTCGCTGGCTGTCGCGAGGCAATTCTCGCTCGCATGCCTCCTCCTGGATCGCGTTTTGCCGACTCTCCCGTACCCGCATCACAGGCTACAAGCGCAAAGTCATGGGTGATGCCTCTGCCAAGATGTCTGCTGACGTTCCTCGCGCTGCTGTGGCCAATATCTTCCTTACCGAGATCCTCACGCCACTGTTACTTGCTGCCACCACGACTGTTGCTTACCTGTTCATGAATGCACAGACGGGAGTCACCAGCGCCATCAATCAGAGCCCTGAGCCCGCCTTCAAAATTGGACCTTCTGGCTCATTGATTCGATTGGCAGTGGTCGCTTTTGCGCCTATCGGTATCAACGCCGGTGTTCTTGCAGCCATGTTTGGCATGGCTTGCTGCATGGGACCCGTCCTGAACATGTGTTGCAAGAAGTTTGGGCCCGTTCTCGCAGGTATCGCTCACGGCGCGGCCGCAGTTTTCATGATCATCTTCTTCGAAGTCATGTATGTTTTGGAAGGGTTCAACTTCGCCAGGGCTCTCGCTGGCATAATTGCCGCCATGTGCATCCAGCGGTTTGTTTTCAAACTCATCGTGTCACTGGCGTTGACTCGAGAGTTCAAGACTGATCAGTCCAATATTGCGTTTTGGAACGGAAAATGGTACTCCATGGGCTGGCACTCAATCTCTCAACCGGCGCGAGAGTTTCTATGCAAGATTACGGAACTGAGCATGTTCTCCGCCGATTTCATTTTGGGACATTGGATCTTGTTCATGATGGTTCCCTTCATCTTGACCCCGCAAATTGATAAGATCCATTCTATGATGCTCTTCTGGCTGTTACCTAGGTAAGTTTGTTTACTCACTGGAACATTGACGGAGTCGGGTGCTAATATTTTCATGCAGTCGTCAAATTCGCCCGCCCATCTATTCCATGAAGCAGTCAAAGCTCCGCCGCAGACGTGTAATCCGCTTTGCGATCTTGTACTTTGTTCTCTTTGTTCTTTTCCTCGCGCTGGTGGTTGCTCCTGGCGTCATTGGCAAGAAGGTACTCGGTGACATGATCTTCAAGGCCCTGGATAATGGCAATGGAGGCGTGGGCAACATGAACCTTCTACAGCCATGGGGACTGGATAACAACAACACCGAAGGCAAGACCGAAACTGGTACGAAGGCGGGTGGTGGTGATGCATCTGCGACATCTACGGATGGGTCTTCGAAGCTGCGTCTGTTCTAATCTTCGCAAGTCATGCGCATTGTTCGAAAAGCACATGTTTTACAACTTCACAACTCATTGTACTGATTATTAGATTGTTTACGTCGTTTTTGTTATTATTTTGATCATTTTGTCTCGGATAGGGCTAATAAAGAATATTCTGGTTTGTATGTTGTGCTGAAAGTGTGAGGAAGCGCGAGTTTTGCCGCTGTTGCTATGTGATGTGCGCGCCACTATCCTTCGTAACTGCCTGGTGGGTGGCGTAGGTACATATGGTAGGGTAGTTAGGTAACGAATCCAAACCTGGAGGATTCGAATTAAATACCTCTACCTAGTAGATACTAACGTGTAAATGGCAGGCAGGTGCGATCAGCGAGAAGTCTCTTTTTGTGACTGGCCCCACAGGGCCGAGCGATGAAAGTGCAAATAACTGGCTGCTGCAGCCCTGCGCTGGCTGTGCCTACCGACGCTCCCGTACCCCTGAGTCCTGGGTGTTCCACTTTGCAACAATGTTTCGCGCTTACCAGAGAAGGCGTAGAAAAACGCTCCGTCGGTCGGTACGGTCGCCAACATCTCCCATTGGCATCTAACTAGGTACCTAGCACACGACAACAGACATCCAACCTTGCATCCAACACAGCATGGATTTTGATAGTCTCAGCCGACAGGCGCATGAAATGGCACATGTTGCCTCGTCACTCTTCCAGAGAGTACCCGGCTCTGCTGTCTTGATCCGCTACATACAATCGAGCTACCAAAACGACCCTGTTCGATCCGCCATCGAACTTATTCTAGTCCTGTTCTTTATCCGATATCTGCTGTCGCCATCATACTCCACGCATAAGCAGAACTTTGTCAAACTAAAGGAGGAGGTTCGTGTGCACGCGATGCTACATGTGTATGAGGTATACTAATTTGACTTAGGAAATTGAAGAGCTGGTGGACGACTGGACTCCCGAGCCATTAGTTGCCGACCAGACGCCATTTGAGGAAACGGAGAACGAGAAGCTTCCTATCATTGTTGGGTTTGTTAATCTCCGCTGTTAAAGCTTTGTGACATCTACCTGGATTTGCGAGTCTAATTTATCGTCTGTAGTCCTACCGGACCCAAAGTCAAGTTATCCACCGGACGGACGGTTACGAATCTCGCCTCATACAACTTTTACAACTTCAACTCGAATGAACAGCTGAAGGAAAAAGCGATACAGACCCTTCGCACGTATGGCGTTGGACCTTGTGGCCCGCCACAGTTCTACGGCACTCAAGACGTCCATGTCAAAGCCGAGGCAGACATTGCCGAATATCTCGGCACCGAGGGCTGTATTGTGTATGCTCAATCGTTCTCTACGGTCTCTAGTGTCATCCCAACATTCTGCAAGAGAGGAGATGTCATCATTGCAGACAAGGGTGTCAATTACTCCATCCGTAAGGGCCTCCAGGCGTCGCGAAGCAACATCAAGTGGTATAATCACGGCGACATGGACGACTTGGAAAGAGCTATGAAAGCTGTAGTCAAGGAGCAAGGTAAACTCAAGAAATTAACTCGTCGATTCATCGTGACCGAGGGACTATTCGAAACAACAGGCGATGCTACTGATTTACCAAAACTCGTCGAACTGAAAGAAAGATACAAGTTCAGAATTATCTTGGATGAAACATGGTCATTCGGTGTCCTGGGCCGTACAGGACGCGGTCTGACGGAAGCGCAGAATGTCGATCCTCAACAGGTGGACATGATTGTCGGCTCCCTCTCTGGTCCTCTCTGTGCCGGCGGTGGCTTCTGCGCCGGTGCCAAGGATGTCGTTGAACACCAGAGAATCACCTCATCCGCCTACACATATTCAGCAGCGCTGCCAGCCATGCTGGCGATGACAGCTAGCGAGACTGTGCATCTTCTGCAGTCAAACCCTGACATTGTCAACCAGTGTCGCGAAAATATCAAGACTATGAAGCTTCAGTTGGACCCTCGCAGCGAGTGGGTCACATGCACCAGCAACCTGGATAACCCCATCATGCTCCTAGTCTTGAAGCCCGAGGTGATCAAGGCACGCAATCTCACCATTGATGAACAAGAACGCCTCTTGATGGACTGCGCAGATGAGGTATGTACGGCTGCCGCATATGATAATTGCAAAACTAACGTTTCTCAGTCATTGGCTAATGGCGTAATGATTTCTCGCCTCAAAACTCGCATGTATGCAAATATGATGACGGCGAAGACCAGTGATTGGTTCGTTCAGCCCGCTCTTAAAGTTTGTGTTACGTCAGGTCTGTCGAAGAAAGATGTTGAAAAGGCTGGTGTTACCATTCGAAATGCAATCAGCAAAGTCATGACGCGAAAGCCAAGCGCCAAAATGGTGTAAGCTAACTGGCTCGGATGGTTTCGGGACTGGTTGGGTTGTAACATACGTGTAGTACGGTAATGGCCATGTGGATGGTAGATATTCTAGAATACATAATATTATTAATTAATGTTCTGAAATCAAAACCATGATGGTTTGAGGCTGGTACAGGCGCGATATTGTGGTGACCGCCGAGTGTCGCACATTTTGCTCCCTCTCCTCCATGTCCCTGTGTTGTTAACAGGATGAATGGACCATGCCCAAGACCTCCACGATGCAATAAAACTTCGATACAAAAGATCTTCTACCCAACTCATCCCCGCTCCTTTTCCCCAGCGGCGAACAACAGCGTTGTACGCTTCTAACCCCTGCTCACACGCAGCCAGAAGGGCTCCTACTGAGCACCACCATCGACTGCTGAATGACGAGCAACTGTTGATGGACAGTGGGTTTAGGCTTGCCCTACTGTTGACCATTTTTCTTCTGTATATTTCCAGATTTTCTCTTAATAAGTACATTTCAACTCCATAGCGGGCAACCAGTCCGCACTGGTTTCGCCAGAAGCCCCCGGTATTAGCCAACATTCCTTGCCCGCAGTCGCTCTTGCTGCACTTGTCTCAAATGCCATTGCGCGACGCATTCCTGGAACCTTCTGTTTATTGACTGTATTGGGTACCTTTAAAATCTATGAAATGTACTCCGTATCCAGGCACCACCCAGTTGACATCCATGGCAACGCCCGTGTATTGTTGGGGCTGCGATTTTTGCATAACTTCAAGCTCTCTCTCCTCTGCCTCGTACTGACATCCCTAGGACTCATAGCTTCGTCATCTTCTACCCCCCTACGCTCCTTATCAATTTCACTTTTAACCTTTTTTTTTTTTTAAGATATCCTTTTTTATTATCCTATACCTATTCTCGGAACATGTCTTTCGGACGAACCCTGATCGCCGCTTTGGCCGTGGCGCCATTGGTCGCTTGCCATCCTGCGCGTAAGATACCACCTCACTATTTCGTACCACAATGCTCTATCTAACACCTGATAAAGCCACTAATGGTGATGATTTACACGGGAAAATAGTCGTTTTTGACTCCGAGGTCAAATCCGCTGTCTATGTGCCCGAGGTTGTTGAATGGCAGGAGAAAGATGAGGTGACAACCGCCGTCGAGACGGTTCTGCACCTTCCTCTGAGCATGATGTCCGATTATGCAGCTGGAAATTTACACTTGCCCAGCGAACCGACCGTTACCAAGACCATGACCTCCTTTTCCACGCAGACGGTTACCGTGGCTGCCCCGACTCATTCCGCACCTGGCAAGCAAGCACCGCCTGTCAGTGGAAACTCTACTGAGCTCTTCGGTGTTTCTTATGCCCCTTACCGCGCCGACCACGGATGTAAAAGCCAGAAGGATGTTGATGACGACATGCAGCAGATGGCTGGGCAGTACTCTATGGTGCGCGTCTATGGCACAGACTGCGACCAAGTTCCCATGATGTACAAAGCTGCCAAGAAGACGGGTATGAAGCTGTTCCTAGGAATTTGGGAACCTTCTGCAGCTGAGGATGAAGCCAACAAGATTATTGCTGGCATCAATGGCGACTGGGATATGGTTCACACCGTAAGCGTCGGCAATGAGCTTGTCAACAATGGTCAAGCGTCTCCCAGCGACATCATCAGCGCGATGAAGTCGGCTCGATCTACGCTACGCGCAGCAGGCTACCAGGGACCGGTTGTTACAGTTGATACTTTTATGGCGGTTCAGGCTCACCCCGAACTCTGCGATGCCTCCGACTACTGCGCCATGAATGCCCATCCCTTCTTCGACAGCACGACCGCTGCTTCTCAGGCTGGACCCTGGTTGGTTGACACCATTGATCACGTCAAGTCTGTGTTGTCTACTTCTAAGAGGGTTGTCGTCACAGAGACTGGCTGGCCAACCAAGGGACTTGCCAATGGTCTCGCTGTTCCAGGCCTCGTCAACCAGAAGCTGGCTCTGGATTCCATTCAGAAGTCCTTCGCTGCTACTCCAGGCGATATTATCCTTTTCTCCGCTTTCAATGATCTCTGGAAGGAGAAGACTGCATCGACCTTTGATGCAGATCAGTTTTGGGGAATCAACGGTGCTGTTGCCAATTGCGACCTGTGATTCCATGCGAGATCTGGGATGTCGGGGGTCGACATCCTTGCCGCAAGGCATCTTATCGATGATCGATGAAGGGTTATGTGGTTTGGGCCCGCCTAGCCTGTTGCGATCAAATTGCACAGAGCTTCTGAGATGGCCTTCCACCCGTCAGTATCACCTGACATCCTTGACATTGGGCCATGCAGACGCGGCGCCCAACTTTATTTCCACGGGGGTTTGCCGTCTGATACATTTTGTTCTTCTATCCTCTTCTACATCTACCCTCTGTCAATGAAACCCCACTTCCAATGATATAATAAGAGGTCTCCAGTTCACCGTAGAGTACCATGACCTCGTCAATTGCTTCTATGCATAGGAGTTGCTTAATTAGATGAGACGGCTTCGTAGCCTTTATTAGCTCATTCGAGAGAATTTGCAAAGGAAGTCGAAGACCACAAGCGCCGTTCAAGGACACGCTCGCATCTACATGATGGCCACAAGCATGGTCTATCACTGGAGCACTGCAGCGAGGAAGGCCACAAGCGCTCTCTATAACTGTGACACTGTAGTGAGGCAGGTATATTGCGTGTCGCGATCTTATCTATTGAGGCATGTCTAAGAGGTCACAGAGAAAGCCATCCAACTCAATGATGCGGAACCTTTCACCCCACGTGGCAGTCCAGTCTGCGTCTCTCCAAGAAGACGATACACTACCCTGCCAGGCGACAAGTTCTACGTTCCACCCCATGCGTAAAGCTCTTTCGACGTAGCGAAAGAATCCATCCGAGTATTGCGCCGGTTTTGCATCGCCTGTAGCCAAGATAATGGTGCCCTGCTCCTGGAAATGCTCCATGACAGCCTCGGCGATCCGAGTCTGGAGTGTTTCGTCGACCAGATCCTCCACATATCTGGAGACAGATTTCACCGCCCCAGTCGCGGATGATGATTTGGCCTGGGACGTGTTGAGCCCGCCGTTCTCAACTCGTTTGCGTTCCCTCACGTCTACTTGATAGCCAAGGTTGCGCAGGGCTTGCACGTACCTAGGTTCCTTCCGGCCCGGGAGAATAGAGCAGCTGACGTGGAGTCCCCGTGAAGAGCGACCGCGTACAAGCAGTTCCGTCAAGAATGGCAAGTTAAGCCGTGGCAAAGGTGAAAACCTTGCGGCGTCTGCAACTCCGTATTTCTTCTTGAGTGCTTTCTGAAAGCTGATTTCGATATTCGACATGTCCAAAAATATGTGAACGCCATGCGATGAGTTGGAAGGAAATTTCTTCGTCAAGTGACGATCTGCTGTACAAAATGGAATAAGATTGCGAGTGAGGGATTGATGGGCTGCCTCGACAGTATGGGGGGCGTCAAATATAGGTACGACCAGAGCTTTGTCGGAGAGCTCATATGTAAGTATGCGTGCAAGGTGCGGCGCGGAGTGCTTCTGCCGCTGTAGACCAATTTGCGAGGTGCGGTGGTCTGAAGATAAGGATCGTTGCAAGGATGCCGCAGTCGAATTGGAGGGCTTCTCAATCGTCATTGAGGAGAGTGTGGCCCCCTGAGAAAGAGCCGCATTCGGCTTCGTGGACCTGGACGGCAAGTGCGCTTCGGAATCCGAGACAGACACTAGTTGAGCAGGATTACAAGACTGTGAGTAAGAATCGACGTCCAAGGCTGCCAAGTTTGCATCCTGGCGTTTCGGTGGTGCTGATTGTAGAGCTCGTAGCTGATTGACGACTTTGGAAAGGTCTCCAAGTCTCGTGCTGCTCTTTGACGGGAGCTGGTGGCTTAGGATGTGATGAGGCGGGTTGAAGTCCATTGTCGCCGTCCGCAGAATAGCGAAATCGCCGAGCTTTGGACAGGACTGAGGCCTATGCTGGAGTAGCGCTGGATCATGTAGATCGCCGTTACGCGATGCAGGCGGTGGCTCGCTGTCATCTTGGCATAGCAGGTGGCCAATCATAATGTGAAGTTGGTATACAGGAACGCTTTGCAATCGCTAAACAACAAGGAACACGCCGAATGCATGAGGCTGGATTGGGCATGAGTTCGCCAGCAGTGAGTGAATTCTGCAGGTTGCAGTCTGGCGGGAGAAAGGCTAGCGATAACAAAGATAATCTTCTGGTATTTCGAAGCGATGAAATATTCGAGTGTTGTAGAGAAAGCACGGTGGCAAGGTTAGGCTTCGGAGGTTCTGGAACCCGAGGAGCGGCCTTGTTAAAGGAAGCAAAATGGTATGTGAAGAGAGAGGACCTGTCGGTGAGAAATGAGGTGCAATGAAGTTATAAGTATCAAAACATTTTTCAACTGGAGGGGCATGTGGTGGCGGGAGGTGTGTAGAAGAGGGTGAGAATGGTAGAGCTTGGATGAAGGGAGCAATGACGAGGTCTGGGCTCAGCCTGTGTGTGACTCTACGACTTCAATGTGGAGATTTGCCACCAGCGAGTTGCTACAGCCGGCATGGACATCATTTGACTGGCGAAATATGTCCCAAATGGGCTCTCAAGAGTATTTGTCGCAATTTATTGCAGATTTTGACCCAGAATATACTAGATTGACCAATTATTGAACGTGGAAAGGCCGGTGTTATAAAGCAGCATACCTCCGCGCACCCTCAGACGACATCCCGTTTTCCAGCCGCGACCACCTTACCTGACCCTGAAATCCCAGAAAAATACCAACAACAAAGATAGGAAGCTACACTACCGACGGGAATCTATGCCAGCTCTAGTCAGATCTAGGCTGGGCCGAATAGAGCTGCTAGAGCTCCTACGACGTCTCGCGCGGAGCTCAGTAGGGTCACCCGGCTTCAAACCCGTAGTTTTGGCAAAAATATTGAGCACATCAGTCAATGAAACGACGCCAGTAAGCTTCCCAGAAAGGCGGGCACCTGCAAGCGCAGAAGCTGGCACCGCGGCTGCGGGCACCGGAGATGGTGGTGCCGCTGTTGAGGCTTGCGCAGAGAGCAACGGTGTTGCTGGAGTCGAGGGAGAAGGTGAGGCTGATTCGACAACCCACATACGATGCGATCTTGTTGCGACTAGTTTGGCAACCGTGTGTGCTAGACTGGAATACGGGTTAACATAGAAGACCGGAAATGTATCCTGGCCCTGTTCAACACCACGCTCATTCAGGATGATCGAAATGAAGTGCATGCAGGACGAGTTTAGAAGAGGAGCGCTTGAAGTGCTGGTAAGATGGCGAACATCCTTGGTTGAGATGTTGCCAACCACGTTGTGACCATTGTCAACCACGGCAACGCTCGTTAGCCCCTCTTCATGCATCGTCATGAGCGCTTTCGAGAGCGGCGAGTCAGAGCTACAGCAAAGTTAGCGGACCACCGTTATGCTTTCGTGAAAAGGCAAATAAGGCTTGGCGTACTTGACTGAAATGGTTTTTTGTGTCCCTATGCTGAGATCACGTAGCATAGCAGGGTAGAGGCGTTCAATGGTAGGAAAATTGACACCTTCATTCCAGAAAAAGTCGGCCAGACGCAGTTGGCTCACGACACCAACAACATTATTAGATAGGTTGGATATGACGATTCTGTGTATCCCGCTGCCGAGAATCTCGATGGCCTGGGCCAGACTACTGCTGGCATCGAGCTGCACAGTTGCTTCTCTGCAAAATATTGGCTGCAATGTCCGGAGAGGTATCCTTTGGTTTTGCTGAGCCTTGGATATGATATCGTTGAAAAGGGCAATCTGATGATCCTCAGGTTTTGCCAAGCCAACAACGAGGAGAAGATACGTATTCAAATCGCTGAAATCGAAAGTAGAGATGACGGTATTTGAGGTCTGGGAGTCGCGGACGAGGACGACGCTGGTGGGGCTTTTCAACAGCATCTGAGCAATATTAGGCTATTCCTCGGTTTTGGACTGTCGAAATGGATGTATGCTTACCTTTGTTGCATCCTCCACGCTGTCGTCTACTTCAACCCAGCAGACATCCTCTGGGGCGACGAGTTCGCCAACCGTGATGTCTCTCCAATCACGGCCAGTGAATTTGGAATTGCCGTGCTTTTTTGTCGGCGGGTTGTTCATCAGCTCCTGAACGGCAGCTTGTGTCAGTGACGGCGGTCGATGTCGTGGAGAAGATGGCATCGCGCGCATGTTCTCAGCAAAGCTTTGCCGATGCCCGGAAAGATTGCTATTCGAAGTAGAGGGGCTGCGTTGTGGGAGTTGCCGAGATGCTGGCGCGGTGGCAGTCGGTATGGGAGACGAGCGTTCTGATGCTGAAGAATCGCTTTGCTCCACGACAGCTCTTGCACTAGATGCTGGGGAAGATGCCATGGTGATGATAATGTAAGGGATTTTCCTCAGAATCGGAAGCAGTCTTGCGCGTCACAATGATGAGCGAGCTTCTCTCTCTCTGGCAATAAATAGCGGGGGCGGGGACTTTACTGTGGCCGTCTCCGGAACTCCGTGGGCATAGAGCTTTCAAGACAAGCATAGACAAAGCCATCGTCTCGCATTACTAATAAGAGAACTTTTGTCACATTTCTACTAGCATAATTGAGCACTTCTCTCAACCGCAGAAAGGCAAAGCTTTGATCGCCCTCAAGCCAATTTCAACAAGCAGTGCGTGGTTGGTACCAACAGGTCCACAGGACGCAGGCAATAGGTCAGCCACCTCAGCCATTTTCTCTATTTAACTGCTGTGTACATTATCATCTCTATTAAACACGTCTCAATCTCATTACGCTTGTTTTTACTGTCAAACGTGTACTAACTCCTTGCCCTTAGTCCTGGGTACTGCCTTAGTAGCACTGGTGGTTGCGCGGCTGCCGAAGTACACAGTACTTGGTGTTTGATCAAGCTGCTCTATTTTGTAGCATACATCTTACGAGGATCCCCAAACTCTCAGCTTGTTG
The DNA here is from genome assembly GCA_028828415.1 of Cordyceps cateniannulata. NCBI lineage: Eukaryota > Fungi > Ascomycota > Sordariomycetes > Hypocreales > Cordycipitaceae > Cordyceps > Cordyceps cateniannulata. The sequence goes on along the minus strand of JAPHMX010000004.1, from coordinate 1,816,443 downwards.
AACCTAATCCCAATTGCTGCCTGTATCATAATATACTAAGCTGATAAGTATGCGCGCCTTCTGTGCGGGTGCCGAGGTAGGTCTTTGGTAGGTACGTAGTAGGTACATGTAAACCAAATGGATGTGTCCTGCTACCTTAGTATTTAGTAGGTAGATACTTGAGGTAGTTCTCAATAAAGTCTAGATGGTGTCACCACACTCACAAGGGCGGTGTACGAGGGAAGGCTTTTGGGCTTTTTCTGCCCAAGACTCGACTTATTGCCGCTACTAAGTCGCCATGGTGTCCGTCAGGCGTGCTATTAATTGAATGTCTCTAACTAGCTAATTATAAGTGACTTGACAAGTCGCGACGAGGTGCACGCGCCGCAGTACAAACAGAAGCGCCGACCCTCGTGTCACAGCCCTGGGCTGCTCACAATCTGCCACCACCAGAGTTTTGGTAAGCAACGTCAGAACCGCCAAGCCTTGGTATTGAAAATCACCAAAATAAGTCCCGAATTTGCGTAGTGAAATTTGTCCTAATTTGCGTACTGGAATTTACGAAGAAAGGGGCGAGCATCTCCATCCATTTCTTTCCCTTTTATTATTACTCTGCTTGGTGGGGAACGCTACTGATTTTCTGGCCGCCTAGCGCAGCGTCACAACTTCCTCCAAAAATTGTTGGCAATTTTCCTCGCCTTTTCCCCTCCATAACCCCTCGCGGCTTCATCGCGCGTCCGAATACCCAAACACAAGCACCTCGACTACCAAATTCTCCTTGCTTTTTCCTCCGCTACCCAATACCTGGGTTCGCCGACACCTACCACTAGACGAACCCGACAACACTCGAAAAGCAAAACGATCTGGCCTGGCTGTCAAAGGGACACTTCCCCTCCCCCGCTCAAGTCTCTACGCAGCTGCTGCTTGCTTCCAGCTAGCCACAGGTCTTCGACGCGGTAGACTTCTATCCTATCTGTGCTCACTGTCCTGCAAAATAATTCACCGACCGCCAACTCTCTTCTTTTTCCAATACGGATCCCTCTGCAACTGCCGACATGTCAGTCCTCTCCGCCGACATTCACGCTGAGCTGGCGCAGCTGCTTCAGGGTCTTCAGTCCGCCGACAACTCCATCCGCTCGAGGGCGGAAGAGCACCTTCATGGCAACTGGACTATTGCGCGCCCTGAGATCCTTCTCATGGGCCTCGCCGAACAAATCCAAGGCGCTGGGGACGAACAGGTTCGATTCATTTCCAACGCCCCTTCAGATTCCGGCGACTAATTTGTCATAGACACGAGCATTCGCCGCTCTGCTCTTTCGAAGAATCGCCTCCAAGACCCGAAAACTTGATAGTGGCCAAAATGTGGACATGTTCCTTGGAATCGCTAAAGACCAGGCAGCCGTAATCCGACAAAAACTTCTAGAAACTCTGGGCACTGAGACGGACAGAGCTGTACGCAACAAAATTGGTGACGCGGTTGCTGAAATTGCGCGTCAATACAATGAATATGGTAAGTCTGGTCAGCTCAGGACTATAGTCGATCCTCTAGAACATGGTGCTAAAGCTTCACAGGGGAGCGATGGACAGAAGTGCTTCAAGCTCTCTTCCAGCTCACGCAGGCAGCCGACGCCGAGAAACGCGAGACGGCTTACCGGGTGTTCACAACAACTCCCGATGTTATTGGGAAAGAACAGGCTGACGCCGTTCTCCTCGCATTTCAGAAGGGATTCAAAGATGATGCAGTTAATGTAAGTGAACGTGAAGACTACCTTAACAGCATCCTGCTTACTCGTCACTCAAGGTCCGCCTCTCCGCCATGGGTGCCTTCGCCGCTTTCTTCAGAACAATTGAGAAAAAGAATCGAACAAAGTTCTTTGCCTTGGTACCAGATCTTCTCAACATTCTCCCGCCCATTAAAGACTCCCAAGACTCAGACCACCTCAGCAAAGCCCTCGTCGCGCTCATCGAATTGGCTGAGATCGCCCCCAAAATGTTCAAGCAACTGTTCCAGAACCTCGTTCAGTTTTGTGTATCTGTTATTCAAGATAAAGAACTTGAGGACCTCTGCCGACAGAATGCTCTTGAGCTTATGGCTACTTTTGCCGAATACGCCCCTTCCATGTGCCGAAAGGACCCCTCCTTCACGTCGGATATGATTACCCAGTGTCTGAGTCTGATGACCGAAATCGGTGAAGACGATGACGACGCTGCTGAGTGGCTCGCCTCCGACGATTTGGACCAAGACGAAAGTGACCAAAACCACATTGCTGGAGAGCAAGCCATGGATCGACTTGCGAATAAACTCGGCGGGCAAGCCATTCTTGCCCCAACTTTCAACTGGCTACCCCGAATGATGGAGTCTGGCTGGAAAGACCGACATGCTGCTTTGATGGCCATCTCTGCCATTTCTGAGGGCTGCCGTGAGCTCATGCTCGGTGAACTGAGCCAGGTTCTGGATCTTGTCATTCCTGCGCTACAGCACCCGCACCCTCGAGTTCGATGGGCCGGCTGCAATGCTCTCGGTCAGATGAGCACAGACTTTGCTCCTACAATGCAAAGTGAATACTATGAGCGTGTCCTGAAGGCTATCATTCCGGTACTGGACTCTCCTGAGCCCAGAGTTAAGTCTCATGGTGCAGCTGCCCTGGTTAACTTCTGCGAAGAGGCTGAGAAATCTACCTTGGAGCCATATCTGGATGATCTTCTGTCTCATCTCTTCAACCTCCTTCAGAGTGAGATGAGATATGTGCAGGAGCAGGCACTTTCCACTATCGCGACTATTGCCGATGCCGCCGAGGCTGCATTCTCAAAGTACTATGATACCTTGATGCCGCTCTTGGTGAATGTATTGCAGAACCAAAGCGAGAAGGAATACCGGCTTCTCCGCGCCAAGGCCATGGAGTGTGCCACTTTGATTGCCATTGCCGTCGGAAAGGAGCGACTCGGCCAGGACGCCATGACTCTGGTCAACCTGCTGGCTAATATCCAGGCTAACATTACTGATGCGGACGACCCTCAGGCGCAGTACCTAATGCACTGCTGGGGCCGCATGTGCCGTGTTCTTGGCTCTGATTTTGTGCCCTTCATGAGTAGTGTCATGCCTCCCCTGCTCGAGCAAGCGATGACCAAGGCCGACATTCAGCTACTCAACGACAACGAGGAGGCCCAGGCTTTGCAAGGCGAAGAGGGCTGGGAGTTCGTTCCCGTCAAAGGCAAAATGATTGGCATTCGAACCAGCACTATGGAAGACAAGCATATTGCGATCGAACTACTTGTCGTATACGCACAGGTGCTTGAGGGTGCCTTTGCCCCGTACGTCGCCAGTATCATGGAGAAGATTGCTCTACCTGGTTTAGCATTCTTCTTCCATGATCCCGTCAGATACATGTCAGCAAAACTGGTGCCCCAGCTGCTGAGCTGTTATAAGAAGGCGTATGGAAGCCCCTCTAACGAGCTGACCGGCTTGTGGAACGCAAGTGCGGAGAAGCTCATCGAAGTTCTGGCCGCGGAGCCTGCTATTGATACACTAGCCGAAATGTATCAATGTTTCTATGAGTCCGTTGAGGTAGTGGGCAAGGACTGTCTCAGCGCCGACCACATGGCCAAGTTTATGGATGCTGTTCATTCAACGATTGTTGACTACCAGGATCGTGTGGTCCAGCGAGCGGAGGAGAGAGAGGGTGCTACGGCAGATGATGTGGAAGACGAAGCAGATGAGACCCTGATTGCCATCGAAGATGATCAAACGCTCTTGTCCGACATGAACAAGGCATTTCACTCCGTCTTCAAGAACCATGGTGCTACATTCCTTCCTTTGTGGGAAAAGCTCCTGCCCACGTATGAAGCATTCCTGAGATCTGACGACCCTACGCAGCGTCAGTGGGGTCTGTGCATCATGGACGACGTGCTCGAGTACTGCGGCGCGGAAAGCGTGAGATACGCCAACTATATTTCACAACCCCTCATTGATGGATGCCGGAACCCCTCTCCTGCTGTTAGACAAGCGGCAGCCTACGGCGTTGGTGTCGCTGCTCACCGTGGAGGTGCTGCCTGGTCTCCATTCCTGGGCGGCGCTCTGCCAATCCTGTTTCAGGCTACGCAGATTCCCGACGCACGAAATGACGAGAATGTCTATGCTACAGAAAATGCTTGTGCTTCGATTGCCAAGATTCTGCACTACAATGCCAGCAGTGTCGGTGACCTACAGGCTGTTATCACACAATGGATTGATACACTGCCAATTACCAACGACGAGGAGGCTGCGCCATATGCCTATGCTTACCTCGCAGAGCTTATTGACCAGTAAGTAGCTGATGATGATGAGGATAGAACAAAGTTACTAACATAGTGCGCAGAGGCAACCCGGTTGTCATGGGCCAAGCATCCAAGCTGTTTGTCTTCATCGCACAGGCTCTTGAGGCCGAAACATTGCGCGGTCAAACTGCCAACAGAATTGCCACAGCGACCAAGACAATGCTCACAACTGCCAACGTCGATCCCATGCCACTGCTGCAGCAATTTTCCCAAGATGCCCAGCGCACGATAATGGGCTTCTTTAGTTAGAGGAGAGGATGATGTTGATGTTGAATTGTAGATTTGGCAATGAAGTAACAATGGACTTATGAAAACGGAACTAAGATAGACGATATTTCTTGATAGTGGGAAGTGCTTGAGCCAATAGCGATGAGGCTGTGTTGCATATGGAGAGCTACCTAAGATTACGAGTTAGTTTACAATTTTTTTTATTTAATTTTTTCTTTGAAGAATAAATGGAGCCGTATGCAGCGAGAGGTGTAGGATGTCAAAAGCAGACAGAGAGAGCCTGTATGGGCTGCTATCCTTGTCTATGGCCAGGGCAATCGAATCACCAAAACGAGGCGACGTCAGGCTTTGTGATGAGAGCTCTGCGGCTGGCCTGTGACAATACACCACCAGCCCACGCCACCGACCTGCTAGGAAATATTTTGGAGCAACAAGCAGAAAAAGGTAGCGGCAACAAGTGCGTAACTAAACAGATAGGAGGTAGCTACCTTCTTCTTGCCCGCCAAGATAGGTACCTATATATTGGTGGGCAAAGTATGCTGGCTCCTGGTAGCGCGGGCACAGCATATGTCGTACCCTCGTAGGCTAACTAGCACTTTGTGTGAGTGGGTTGGGCTTTGGTGGTGTGCGATATGTAATCATTTATTGGGACCTCTAGACTTTCGTGGCTCGAACTTACCACCAGCGCCCTTGCAACTCTCACGCCGTGGCTTCGTCTCGACCGTTGCGCAACCTTGTCTGCGAGCGTTTCTTTGCTATTAATAACGGCCCTCCCTAAACGTGCATACGAAAGCCCAGGGTCCGCGACAGGGAACCCGCTCTACCCGCCGAGAAATTATTCAAGAGGGGTGCTGCCGTACGCCTCTTCTCCGCCCGCCACGGCAACCCGCCGCAAGGTTAAGCCTCTCGTCTGTTGCTTCCTTCATCTTTCGCTTTCACCAAAAACTCGGCTTCGATTCTTCATAATTCAGCGTATTTCTCTGTCTATCTCAGTGCCACTTCTGCGAGGGCAGCCGCCCCTCCTCAACACCTTCATGTGTGCTGTCAGCTTCCAGGCCCGACTTTAACACCGCCACGAGTTATAACATCTCAGCGACCGATCCTTTTCGCCGTGTGGACGAGATTCCCGGCCCAGATGCTGCAAAGATGGAAGGATACTATCCTCCCAACCAGCTGCCTCCACAGGAGCAGCAGCAGCAGAACAATATAAACAACCAGCATCAGCATCGGCATCAGCAGCAGCAACAGCAACAGCAACAAATGCCGCCTGGCATGAGTATGCCGCCCACCAGCTTCGCTGGCCAAATGATGGGTAATCCGACTCTACTCCAGCGCCGTGCAAGTGCCTCTCTCGGCTTTGGAGCGCGGCAGCTGTCGGACGAGGTAGACGCCAGACGCATGTCCTTGGCAGCAGAGCAAGGAGCCATGAATCCGCCCTCCGCAACCGGACCTAGCAGTTTCATGGGATTTCAGCCCCCGCCGCAACAGATGAACAATTTCCCGATGCTGGATACTTCTAACATGGGCAACATGATGCCTGATGGCGATAATTTCCCGAACTTATCTCCCGATGCCATGGGCAACCTGGTATCGGCTCAGTTCGCCAACATCAACATGGGGGCAATGTTTCCCAATGCTGATCCAGGTTCAAGCGCCGTTCTCGGAACACAAGCGTCTGCAAACGCCATGCAGCTATCCATGCCCTCCAACGATGCTATGCAATTTAGCAATGCTGCACAATATGATGCTTTCACGAACCCACGAGACAATACGGTCCCAGGCCCTCTTCAAATCAACCAGCTCGAAACGCCTCGCAATCCATCCCGTGATTCAAGGCTTAGCGTGACTGCTCCTGGTGTTGATCAAGCGATACCATCAATTGCCCCCCATGAATCATCATCTGGATCCGCTGTTTCCCCCGCTCAAGAAAAACCCTCATCAACTGGGCCTGCCCAACCAAGCGCCTCATCTGTCGCCACGACACCAAACGCCCCATCGACTTCTAAGGAGCTTCGAGAAAGATCAATTTACTCCAAAAGCGGCTTTGATATGCTCAGAGCTCTGTGGCTCGTCGCATCCAGGAAGAATCCCACGATCGATCTGGGTGCAGTTGACATGTCGTGTGCGTTTGTCGTGTGCGACGTCACTATGAACGACTGCCCTATTATATATGTCTCTGATAATTTCCAAAACCTGACTGGGTACAGTAGCCATGATATTGTTGGCCAAAACTGTCGTTTCCTTCAAGCACCGGATGGAAAAGTCGAGGCTGGGACCAAGCGCGAATTTGTCGATAACGGGGCAGTCTTCAACTTGAAGAAGATGATCCAAGAGAGACGAGAGGTTCAGCAAAGTCTCATCAACTACCGAAAAGGCGGCAAGCCGTTTCTTAACCTTCTGACAATGATTCCGATACCCTGGGAAACGGATGAGATCCGCTATTTTATTGGGTTCCAGATCGACCTGGTCGAATGTCCCGATGCCATTGCTGGTTCTGAATTTGGGGGCGTCGCTGTCAATTACAAGCACACCGATATTGGCCAGTATATATGGACGCCACCTTCCTCGGCGTTCTGGGAAGCCGACAACGGCCAGACTTTGGGCGTTGATGATGTGTCGACAATTTTGCAACAGTTTAATGCCAAGGGTATCGCGTCTGACTGGCATCGTCAGTCCTGGGATAAGATGCTTCTTGAGAACTGTGACGACGTGATCCACGTACTCTCCCTCAAAGGCCTTTTCCTCTATCTTTCCCCAGCCTGCAAACGCGTCCTGGAATATGATGCGGCAGACTTGGTTGGCAACTCACTATCATCTATCTGTCATCCTTCCGATATCGTCCCTGTTACCCGCGAGTTGAAAGATGCGACGACTGGAGATCAAGTCAATATTGTCTTCAGGATCCGACGAAAGCAAAGCGGGTACACGTGGTTCGAGAGCCATGGGTCTCTGTACGTTGAGCAAGGGAAAGGCCGCAAATGCATCATTCTTGTCGGCAGAAAACGACCTGTGTTTTCCATCAGTCGCCGGAATATTGAATTCAATGGTGGCATCGGGGATAGCGAAATGTGGACCAAGCTGTCAACCTCTGGTACATTCCTCTATGTATCATCAAATGTGCGATCTCTTCTTGACTTGCAGCCGGAATCGCTCGTGGCTACGAGCATTCAGGAGCTCATGCGGAAAGACTCAAGGCCGGAGTTTGGCCGCACATTGGAAAAGGCGCGACGGGGAAAGATTGTGACTTGCAAACACGAAGTTCTCAACAGGCGTGGTCAAGGTCTCCAAGCTCAAACTACACTTTATCCCGGAGATGCTACTGAGGGGCAAAAGCCGTCCTTCTTACTTGCCCAGACGAAGCTTCTGAAAGCATCATCGAGAGCTCTGGCCCCGGCTAATTCGACAGCGGGCTCTACTACCAGTATATCAGTGCATGGCCAGATTTCCCAACCCGGAGGTGGTGGCTTAGCTCTCGGAAATCAAGACGAAGCACTTGCATCTGACGATAACATATTCGATGAGCTGAGGACAACAAAATGTTCCAGCTGGCAGTTTGAGCTGCGTCAAATGGAGAAAGTAAACCGAATCCTAGCAGAAGAACTCGGCGGCTTGCTATCGAGTAAGAAAAAGAGAAAGCGGCGCAAGGGGGTTGGCAACGTGGTCCGCGATTGCGCCAACTGCCACACGCGCAATACGCCAGAATGGCGCAGGGGGCCTAGTGGCCAACGCGATCTTTGCAATAGCTGTGGCCTACGCTGGGCCAAACAGGTAAGCCTTTCAAAAAGCTCAGGTATAAGATGAGACTAATAAAACTCCCCTTAGATGGGTCGAGTGTCCCCCCGCAACTCGGTACGCAATGGCGACTCCCAAAGCCGAAAGTCTATGTCGCCAATACACTCACCTCTGCACAAGGAGATGCCCGCAAGCGCGAACTCGTCTAATCCACAAGGCAAAAAATCATCGACAAACGAAACTCCAGCTTCTGCCGATGCCATATCTCCCTCCACCACCAACCAGCCTGCAAATCGCACTGTCAGTGCTGGTGCTGCGATGGCTTCAATTCGAGAAGAGCGAGAAGCTAGCTTACCTTGAACCTAAGAAAACGCCCCACTGGTTACGACAATCAGTGAACCATGAATTTCACCTCGAATTTCTTACTCATTTTACTTGCATGAACTCCATTACCCAGCATACGATATCACATACACGACGCATTTGTTCTTCTTATGTTTGTTTTTTACACCGCAGTTTGGCACTGATGGGATTTCGAATTGATTGGTTTTTTTTCAAGCGCTTTATGATGCTTTTATCCGGGGGCAACGGACCCATTAACTGATTGATTGGTGCCTCGACCAAGTTATCCAGTCCTAGCGTGACTGATGTGATGAAAATATCCTGTATGACGGTTCATTTTCTTTAACAGCTCTACAAAAACATGGTCTTTGGTTTTTTCGGTTCCTGATGGGAAATTTATTTTACAAGAGCTCTTGTTGACATACGCGAAACAGAGCTTTTATCGCTTGGTTGGAAATACCCGGATATGAGGCAGAAAGTGCCCAGGAAATTAGGATTTGGCTTCATGCGTCTAGAAGCTGTACGTGTTTTTGACTTCTTCCCCGAATCTCCCGCTGTCCCGCATTTGGTTCCTGTGTCGCGAGTCGGTTGTGGAAGTAGACGAGCCATGACGCGAGACAGCAATCGCCAGTCGCTCGCAACGGCACTGAACTACAGTGGAAGCCTCGGCATACTCTTCCTGCAAATTAATATTTTACTTCATATTTTTATTACATTTTTACAAGAGCCAGATATCCAGAAGCTACAGAATACGGAGGGGGGAACACACCTTACTCCACTAGAAAGGGAAAAAGTCAAGCGCGAAATCTATCCGTTCTCAGTGATATGCATGTAACAGTAGTGGAAGATAGTCAACGAATAAATTCAACAGAAATTCCTAGTCTAATGATAATCAGGTAATCACCATATCCCCACTACTTGCTTTACAGCTCATCCTTGGTATGGACAGGCTCCTCAAAGTTTTTGCTCTTCGTGTTCCTCTCCGGCTCTGCCCGCTGTTGTTCGTTTTCTTCGGGGCGCTTCGCTGCCTTGACGCGTTTGCCCAATGCCGCAATCTCGTCGTCATACTCGGTCCATTCGGGGACTTGCCGGCGCGCGCGATCGAGCTTGGGTTCCTTCGTCTCGGGGTTATTGCAGAGGTCAATGGTCCGCGCCTTGCTCTGGCTCTCGTCGCTGCACCACGTCTCGCACCACAGCCACTCCTGTGGCAGGCTGTGGATGGGGAGCTGGAACTGCATGTGGTTGGGCAAATCTTGATCCAGGTTGGCCAGGCTGTTCGGGTCGGCGGAGAGGGCCTGATACTGCTGTCGAAGGCGGTCTCCGGCGGCAATCTCGCGGAAGCGGCGCAAATCAACCACGTAGAGGGCGGAGATATGGTACGGGCGTCCGCGGAGGTAGTTTGCCCAGTATCCTTGCTTCCAGAAGCGAAACCCTTCCATCTCGGTTCGAGAATCGCACATTGGAGTAAATCCATACGGGGCGCCCTCAAGATCAAGCTTGACCAAGTCCATCATATCTGTCCGCACAATTTGATCCGCGTCCACAAAGATCACCTTGTCAACAGAGAGGGGAAATAGAACGTCCAAAAACAAAATCTTATACCCCCAGATTTCTCTCTGTTTCTCCTTTTGATGTCGAAGCCAGTGCGGCCATTTGTATGTCACCATTTCGTACTTGAAACCATACTCCTCGGCGAGATGAGGAATGAATGCTTTGAAAGACGGCGACAAAAATTGCTCGATGAACCAGAATTTGACGGTGTGTTTCGTGTGGCGCATGACAGAGACCATCATGATATTGAGCATTCGCTCGTACAAGTGGCCACTGGCGACGGAAAAAATGTTGATTTCAGCGTGTTCCAAATCAGATGTCGACTTTTTGCCCAAAGCGTTACCCAAAAAGCCCTCAGCTAGCTTAAAGCTTTTCGAGACGAGGCCTTCAGCTGCTCCGTCGCCTTCCTCGAGCACGTCAAATTCTTCCATACCTGGCTTGCGGGAAAGTCGCGGATAAAGGGTTGTGCCTTGGAAGTCAAGCAAAGCCAGGGCCGTTCCCTCGTCACCCGGGACAGCTGTCCAGCCCTGTGCGCCGACGCTCTCAATTTCAAAAATGTCTGCACTGCGACCCTCTTTCAGATGGATGGCATAGATGCCAGGGTTGGCTTGGAACTGGAAGAACCCCAGGTTTGCCATGACAATTGTATCCGTCAGGTGCGGCTCCTTCTCGGTTCCCAAGACAAGCTGGGCACCGCGAGGGGGGCTGGACTTTCCTTCTCTTGAGTGACCCTGTATGAGAATGTGTTCTAGCTCATACGTGGCGTCGACGTCAGAGTTAGTAGAAGAAAGCTTGATATTGTCCAGGTCATGTATCGACTCTTTAGCTGCCACTAGCCAGGCAGGGGGCACATCCATCCCGAGAGTAAGAAGAGCTTCGGATGGAAGTCCATTGAAGGTAGCTTGCCCACCTCTGATAGCACCATCTTTATCAAACTCGGGCTTTGATTCCAGGACGTAACGGAAGAACCGTTTGATGGGGAGCTCTTCGAGTTTTTCTTTGGGATTTAGGAACAACTTCAAATACACACCATCAAGCTCGGACAAAACTTTCAGAAGAGGTGCCCATCTCTGTGCTTGCTCGCTCAAGGGGTTGAGCAGGGCAACAAGATGAATACTGGCGGTTTCTTCATCGCCCACTTCGATTGTTGTATGCTTTGCATCCCATTTCTTGTATACCATTGATCGAATAGATGAAGATGTTTCAAAAATGCCTTCTGGCAAGTCAGAAATGGTTGATAGAGCGGTAATAGACGTCAATTTGGAAGCAGAACGGGGGTCAGAAATCTTGTCACTTAGGCCCAGGTCGTCCAGAGCTTCAAAGACAGGAAGGATTCGGGCCTTCCGCTCAAGTCCTAGAAGCTGAGTGAAGTCATCATGTAAAAAGTCGTCTTCCGGTGCAATTGGCCCAATCAAACGTCCATTCACGAGTATACTGCTGCTGCCTGGCTGAACGTTTGCGTATGAGAGAAATCGCTTCAGCGCAATGCCATATGCTTCGGTTGAGGAGCCCGCTTTCGTGTCGCGCACTATTTCCTGAATTTCGTCACTCGTGCTTAGACTAAACAGGCCAGACTCGGCCTTCAGAGCTTCGTTGACGTCGGAAGCCCCATCTGTAATAGTCGGATTATGAATGAGCTCGAGTTGCACGCCTAGATTGCTCTGCTTGAATTCCAGTGCCGACTTGATAAGCTTGACGCCATGCGAAGTCGTCGCATCCGCGATAACTGCTACCGCTGCCCATGCGTCCCGTTCCGCTTTCGAGTCACTTCTTTGCACCGGAATGATGTCGAATAAGTCTTTGTGATCTTCGTATAGCTTGCTGGCGTCTAAGATTCGAAGAGGATGAGCATCATCGACAGATAGATAATCATTTCGACGGTTCAGGGCGCCCTCCAGAAATACTTCAGGAACCCACATATCGTCGCCGATCACACCATGGTAGACACCCTTCTGAACTGTTTGAAGATCCTCAGAAACTTGCATGCTCATGCTCTGTAACCAGTTTGCGGTACGCGGTGTTGAAGCTCCATCCACAAAGAAAACTGGCGCCGATTTGTCCATAGCCTTAAGTCTGGTAATCCATTGTATGGCCATTTTCGCTTGCGTGTCAAACTTTTCGGTCTCAAGAACTTCAAGAAACCCCCGTGATTCGGCACCGGTGGCTAGCATTGAATCACCAACAGCTCGAGAAAAGCTAGTTTCGGCCATGGCTGGGTCAAGCTCCTCGCCAAGACCCTCGAGGTAAGCCTGAAGTGAGTCAAAGCCATATGTACCCATCAAGTGATACAGAATCTTTGCTTGCTTTAACGCTTCCGGGTTTGAGGTAACAGGCACGATGCCAAAGCGAATGGGAATACCACGGCCAACAAGTACCAATATCTGACCCAGAAAAGTCAGATCGTCCCGATCCGAAAGGTCAAGGGCAGAAACGACATTGAAAATATTCTTGGCGATTGGAGGGATCTGTCCTGGAAATGTGCGTTGGAGCAGCTGCAGGAAATTAGATAACACGCCAAATTATATTCGTAGGTGGTACTTACAGAGCTCAATTCGTCCGGATACTGGCCATAGCGGGCATCTCTCTCTAGATCATTTAGCCAGGTGATTGCCTTGCCGCCCTCTGATCTGTCTGTCCAATCATATCGTATGGCGTCCCCTGAATCTGACTTAGATGCTGCAACTTTGTCGTGTCCGAGCAGTGATATGGCATCAGCTCCGCCCAATCCCAGTTTGCGAAGAGCATCGATGAATTTTCGCTCCCGACGAAGCATTTCAACTAGGGCGAATGGTTCAATTTGGCGCTCTATCAATTGCAAGCCATTCATCCACAATGCGTTAACCCCTCTTGGCACACGTTGAATGTGACCTCGTTCATATTCTTCAGAGAAGCTCGTCGACACATTGTGTGCAGAGATTGATGCAGAAAATTTCGGGAAATCTTGCATGAGTTTGACAAGAGTCTCAAAGGGAGCTTTGCTACTCTGTATAAACGATGATGACTTCATGCCGAGGGCTGCTAGCTCCGAGGTCGAAAGCGGGCGAATATCAGTCAACTCTCGGTCCTCAAAAATAGCTTCGGTGTTCAAGAGCTTCTGTGTGCCGACGTCATTTTGCGATACTCTATCGTCAATAACGATATAATCTGTTCTCTTAAGAGCCAATTCAACCCCAAACCCGCTGACCTGCAGCGGTTTGACGTCAGCATTTATCGGGCGACGGTATCGCACACGATAATCGAGTTTGCCTGCTCTGGCAGCGCTCTCGAGCTGCTTGTGAAATTTTCTGAAGTTAGGGGATGTCGGATCCGCATACAGCACTGCAATTTGACCAACACCTATGGAACGGTCAAATGGTAGTGTGGATATCTTCCTAGACACTTTGTTCAGCAAAGGACAAGACGAAGGCAGAAGCGGGTAGAGGTGGGGGACCATACGAGTTGAACAGCCCAGTCCTCACGGCCTTTTCCAAATCTGGAGTGCAATATTGATTTCCATCCAAGAGAACCCATGAGTCACACGAGGGATCTATGTCGGCCAACGCGACAGCTGTATCATAGTATTGATAGTGTGCCTCAACTCTTGGGGTGGAAGAGCGCAAAGAGAGGCCGAGATTAAAGGTAGACAGCGCCTCTGGGCTGCTAATATGGCCATCATCTCGGACAACGGTGATGAATTGGTCATATAGATCGGCCTCGGTGGAAAAATCGGAGAATCGCCCGTCTGCGATTCGATCGAGTAGAGGAAAGTAGGCCGACGAGTTCTCGGCCGTCGCCGTTTCACTGACCCGTCGTTAGCGATTGGTCCTAGGACGCAGGACAGTATGTATGGACGGACAGTAGCTCGAGTAAATAGGGTCCGCCAGTAAAGGCTGCTTGCATGCGGACATTGATAGCTGGCGAAGCAGACACTTGCCACGCAGTCAATATTACTGCGGCAAGCAGCCTGATACCCTGGGTCGAGGCCATCCTGTGGCACTCTATAGATGGCGGTTTAAAAATCGAAGGGCCCAGGCCGCCCAAAGTCTTAATCGCTTGCAAATCGGGGTGACAGATCCGCGAAGACAGCCCCTAAATAATACGAGTATCTCGCTGGGATTCTGTAAATTCGCCCGTCGTTACACAGTCGGAGCTCTTGTTCTTGACACCGTCGCAGGATAGCTCTCCAAAAAGGGCTTAGCGTTCAGCGCGTCATTGCTGTGGCAGAACAGCTTGGTGGGGTGTTCAAGGGGCAAGGCGGTGTGTGCTGCTGGCCCGGCGGAACATTGTTGCGGGGCATTTCGGCCAGCCAGCCCACAATTGGAGATGGACACGAAGCTCAATCGCTGTTCAAGGTGGCGGAGGCGCAACTGAATGCCACTACACCACCACTACAACACCTTCTCGACCCCGAGTGGTTGGCTAGCCTGCAATTGCAGTCATTACCGGGCGAGCTGATCAACAAGCGTTTTATGTCGGAGCCTTGGCCGGCGTCTTTCAATCTCGACTCGTGCACGAAGCTGCAGCTTCAACTCCCCCGCTACAATGTCGTCTTCGTCCCCTAACATGCTGACCAAGGTGCGCAAACTCCCAGTTACAGCAGCTTCGCCACCGTACACTGACATTGCTTTAGTTCGAGTCCAAGTCCTCTCGGGCGAAAGGCCTTGCCTTCCATCCCAAGAGGTACGTTCATTTACGCGACCTCCGACTTGCAAGAAACTAATGGCGACAACATAGACCGTGGATCCTCGTCACCCTCCATTCGTCCACGATCCAACTGTGGGATTATCGTATGGGCACTCTCATTGATAGATTCGAAGAACACGATGGACCAGTCCGTGGGGTTGACTTCCACAGGACTCAGCCTCTCTTTGTCTCCGGCGGTGACGATTACAAGATCAAGGTGTGGTCGTACCAAACAAGACGGTGCCTCTTCACACTCAACGGCCACTTGGATTACGTTCGTACTGTGTTCTTCCATCACGAGCTCCCATGGATTATTTCTTCCTCGGACGATCAGACAATTCGAATCTGGAATTGGCAGAACCGCTCTCTAAGTACGAACCCTCCAGTCGCTGGAACCAGTCAATTCAACTGACCGTTATGATAGTTTGCACCATGACTGGACACAACCACTACACCATGTGCGCTCAATTCCACCCGAAAGAAGATCTCGTCGTATCTGCCTCACTCGATCAGACTGTCCGCGTTTGGGACATTTCCGGACTTCGAAAGAAACATTCAGCCCCCACGTCAATGAGCTTCGAGGACCAGGTTGCTCGCTCCAACCAAAACCAGACTGATATGTTTGGAAACACTGATGCCGTTGTCAAATTTGTCCTAGAGGGTCATGACCGTGGTGTCAACTGGGTAGCCTTCCATCCTCATATGCCCTTGATTGTTTCTGCTGGCGACGACCGCTTGGTAAAGCTTTGGCGCATGAGCGAAACCAAGGCATGGGAGGTAGACACTTGCCGAGGACACTTCCAGAATGCCGAAGGATGCCTCTTCCATCCTCATCAAGACCTGATCCTCTCGACTGGTGGAGATAAGACCATTCGTGTTTGGGACCTCAACAAGAGAACAGCAGTTCAGACATTCAAGCGCGAAAATGACAGGTTCTGGGTTATTGCTGCCCATCCCGAGATTAATCTATTCGCCGCAGGTCACGACAATGGTGTCATGGTCTTTAAGTTGGAGCGGGAGCGACCAGCCTCTGCGGTTCATCAGAACAGCCTCTTCTTCCTCAGCAAGGAAAAGCTCGTCAAATCATACGACTTCCAGAAGAATATTGAGAGCCCGACTCTTCTCTCGCTGAAGAAGCTGGGTAGTGCATGGGTTGCACCTCGAACCCTGTCATACAACCCAGCTGAGAGATCTGTTCTCGTGACGACTCCTGCTGACGAAGGGTCGTATGAGCTCGTCAATCTTCCAAAGGAGGGCAGCGGTAATATTGAGCCCACTGAATCCAAACGTGGCCCTGGAAATTCGGCTATCTTTGTGGCTCGAAACCGATTCGCCGTTCTCAACCTTTCCACTCAAACTATCGATATCAAGGACCTATCCAACAACACGACAC
Source organism: Cordyceps cateniannulata (assembly GCA_028828415.1). Classification (NCBI taxonomy): domain Eukaryota; kingdom Fungi; phylum Ascomycota; class Sordariomycetes; order Hypocreales; family Cordycipitaceae; genus Cordyceps; species Cordyceps cateniannulata. The sequence goes on along the minus strand of JAPHMX010000004.1, from coordinate 1,800,242 downwards.
GTTCTTTCAAAGCGCCACCCGGCACTACTGATATTTACTTTGGTGGCACAGGCAGTCTTCTCATTATTACTGCTACTGCTGTTCATCTCTACGACATCCAGCAAAAGAAAAGCACGGCTGAGCTTGCAGTCAACGGTGTGAAGTACGTTGTCTGGTCCAACGATGGTCTCTACGCCGCACTTCTTAGCAAGCATAATGTCACCATTGTCACCAAGACGCTTGAGCAAGTGAGCACTCTCCATGAGACAATTAGAATCAAGAGCGCGAGCTGGGATGATGCCGGTGTACTTTTGTACTCGACATTGAACCACGTCAAGTACACCTTACTCAATGGCGATAACGGTATTGTCAGAACACTGGACCAGACCGTATACCTGGTGCGAGTTAAGGGACGCAATGTTTACTGCCTGGATCGATCCGCAAAGCCACGCATCCTCCAGATCGACCCTACGGAGTACCGTTTCAAGCTCGCGCTCGTAAAGCGCAATTATGAGGAAATGCTTCACATCATCCGCAATTCCAGCCTCGTCGGTCAATCCATCATCTCCTACCTACAGAAGAAAGGTTACCCCGATATTGCCCTACAGTTTGTCCAGGATCCGACTACTAGATTCGACCTCGCCATTGAATGCGGCAACTTGGATGTTGCAGTAGAAATGGCCAAGGAGCTTGACAAGCCCAAGTTCTGGAACAGACTCAGTACCGAGGCTCTATCTCATGGCAATCACCAAATTGTTGAAATGTGCTACCAAAAGCTCAAGCAGTTTGATAAGCTGTCTTTTCTTTACTTGGCTACTGGTGATCACTCCAAGCTTGCCCGTATGGCTAAGATTGCTGAACACCGTGGCGACTTCACTGCTCGATTCCACAACGCTCTGTACCTTGGTGAAGTTGAGGATCGCATCCAGATGTTCAAGGAAATTGACCTTTGTACGTGTTTCTTTTTCTTTTGGCTCTCTTGACGTTAATTACTAATCACTGCACAATAGACCCCCTTGCATACATGACAGCCAAGTCTCACGGCCTTGATGATGAGTGTCAGGCCATCCTGGAGGCGACTGGAATTACGGAGGACCAGCTCACCATGCCTACTCTCGGCGAACCATTTGTTCCCCCCAAGCCCGTCGTGCCAACCTTTAAGCAAAACTGGCCTACAAAAGCTACGTCGCAGTCATTCTTTGAAAAGGCCCTCCTTGGACAAGTGGAAGGACTTTCTCTGGAAGACAATGCCGATACTGCGGCCGGGTTCGATGACGCTATGGAAGATGTTGATACATCGGCTCGTGGGGCTGCTATTGCTGATGACGACGATGAAGACGCTGCTGGATGGGATATGGGTGATGAGGACCTGCCCGAGGCTGACAGCGACTTCGTTAACGTGGACACTGCCGATGCTGGCGGTGCCGGTAGCAGTGAAGCCGACCTGTGGGCTCGCAACTCTCCTCTTGCGGTGGATCACATTGCCGGCGGCTCCTTTGAGACAGCCATGCAGCTGCTGAATCGCCAAGTTGGCGCCGTTAGCTTTGCTGCCTTAAAGCCTCGCTTCTTAGAGGTTTACAAGGCGTCGAGGACTTTCCTTCCTGCGTCTGCTGGCCTGCCTCCTCTTATCAACTACGTGCGCCGTACCGTTGATGAGAGCGATCTTCGCCAGGTGCTCCCTATTGTGCCTCGGGATCTGGAATATCTCGCTGCTAATGAGCTGCAGCGCGGATATGACTCCATGAAGACCAACAATCTGGACAACGGTGTGAAGATCTTCAAGGGCATCTTGCATACAATTCTCGTCAACGCTGTATCAAGTGAGGGTGAGGTTGCTGAGGCTAAGAAGCTCGTTACCTCGGCCAGCGAGTATGCTGTTGCTATGAGCATTGAGCTCGCCAGGAGACAATTAGGCACCACCGACGTCGTAGCAAGTGATCCTGAAAGGCTCAAGCGAAGCCTTGAACTTTCAGCCTACTTCACGATACCAAAGATCGAGGTTCCTCACAGGCAACTCGCCTTACTCAGCGCCATGCAGCTGGCAAGCAAGAATAAAAACTACAATAGCGCTTTGAGCTTTGCAAACCGCATCATTGCTAACGGCGGCGCTAGCAAGATTGTGGAAACGGTAGGTCCCTGGTTCAGCGTTGTAAAATGAGGCTGATGCTAATAAACGCGACAGGCTAAGAAGGCAAAGGCAGCATGCGAGCGCAATCCCAACGATGCTGTCGATATTGAATTTGATCAATTTGCAGAGTTCGAGATTTGCGCCGCCAGTTTTACTCCTATTTACAGCGGAACATCGTATGAGGAATGTGCCTTTGACGGATCTAAGTACCATTCCAAGTACAAGGGCACTTTGTGCAAGGTCTGCGAGGTTTGTGAGATTGGCAAGCACGGAAGCGGGCTGCGACTATTTGCATAGATATATAGATGACGGGTACTACTTTGAGGGCTGTTCGAAGATAATTCGGTTATGACGCAAAACGGTGCGGTGAAGTGGGTGAACTCTATTTTCAGGGTTGGGGAACGTGACATGTCAAAAATGATAGCCTAGCTTAGATAGTGAAGGCATGAAAAAGATCCTTAATTCACAGCACAAGGGCGAATCTGGCCAGCAACGGGCATGGCTGTAGCGATTTGGCATAGTAGTACATTGGTGTCGTTAAAATGCTAATGCGATTGGCCCTATTTAAACTATAGTCTCTAGCTCCCTAGCATAACCCAGAGCGTTTTCAATAACCATTTGGCTCATGTCCTTGCTCTGTGCAGTATCCTCGCCTGCGTCGGCAGCCTCGTCGGGGAAGTAGATGTGGCCGTCGCGGACGAGCCAGCCGCGGTGCTGGGCGAACTGGATGACCTCGCCTTCCGAGTCGAGGAAGAGGAGGGACTTGGTGGAGCTTATAGGCAGGTTGGGGTAGGCGCGCTCGCTGCTGCTGGCAATTTCGGAGCGGATCTGGTTTTTTAAAATCTGGGAGGAAAGTTGTCAGCGTGTTGAGCCTCACCGGGGGGCGGGGCCTAAATCCTTAAAACGACAGCAACACATACCTCTGAGAAGACGCTGTATTCGTCACACGGAACCTCGCTGCTCTTCATGGCCTTCCACACGCGATCGTAGCTGCCCTCCATGAGCCATCTCTCGAGGCGGATGGGGTATCCGAGGTAGCGGTCGCCCTCGACGTCGCCGGCAGTGCCGCCGCCGTCCCTGTTGGCGAGACTCTCGAGCTCCGAGTGGAACTCGGCGTAGCGGCCTTGCGTGAGGAGCAGGAGGAGGCCGAGGCCGGTGACCTTGTTGCGCTCGGGCAGGTTGGGCGGCAGGCGGGCGGAGGGCAGCTCGTAGAAAGGCTGCAGCTGCTGGACGTAGCGCGTGAAGGCGGCCGGGTTGCGGGCGCGGATGGCGAAGAGCGCGCCCTGCTCGTACGTCTCACGGGCGGCGGCGAGGAGCTCTGGCGAGGCGGCTGGCGTCGGAGTGAGCGCATTCAGGCGCAGCAGGGCCAGCTTGGCCTTGGAGAGGAGCTTGTTGGCTTCGTCGTACTTCATCGACGGCGAGTGCTTCAGCTGGCCGAGCAGCTGGCCGAGGGCTCGTTCCGCCATGGTCGGGGTTGGGAGAATGTTCTGTATGTTTTCTCGGTGTTGCGAGGAGGGCAGTTCGACGAAGGGCGGATGGATTGCGGTGTCGGCGGGATTCAGAGGCTTCTCGGCGTTGTTGCGCGGCGGCGGAGGGCAATGGCGCTTGCTGCGTGCAATCAAGTTGGGTCGCAGCCACAGACCAGGCTGACAGCGGGTGACGCCAACGCTGCCCAGTCTGGAGGATTAGGTAAGCTGTAGGTAGTGGCCTACTAACTTACCCGGAGAGCAGACAGTGGAAGATTCCATGGAGCCAATTCCGCTATTATTATTATTTTTTTCCGATTAGATCAAGCATTTTTTTCGACCTGCGTATACTGTTATAGGGGTTTTTTAAGGGCTATATAAGTTGTCCGGTTGCGATGTGCAATATACGCTTGTGGCAGAACTGTTCTCTGGCACGTCAGCCAGCGTTGAAGTTAGTATCCCTTGGAAGGGACACGCCACCAGACAAGCCGGCGATCTGGCCCTTACCGAGATCGAGTGCACAAATTGAGTTCAAGCAGAGAGGGTACTATTCTGACCTCACCATACTCGAGGGATTTGTGATGTTCCTACCCCTTCTCCTTTCTAAAGTGTCCACTTGTGTAACCATGAACAACACAGTGAGCGTTACGGGCTGCAACTAGCAAAGCCCGAGAAAGTGAGTACCAACGAGGAATTCTGAAGCATTACAAGGTAAACTCAAAGATGAAAGAGGAATGGAAATTATACAGCTGTAAGCCTCGCCTGGCGCCACGTCCTAGTGATAGGCGGATTGATCAGTAAGGCGAGGCGTTCTTGTTCCACTCAGCCGGTGAGAGAGTTGCCGCGCTAAGAACCCTACCCACTACTAACTACTAAACTTAACTACCTAATAAATGTATGTACCAACGGAAAAGGCCATGTCCTCTGAAGTGTAAGTCAGCCACTGCAACGGCGTAACGGGCTGTCTCCGCCTTATTATGTACATGGGACACCCGTACACAGCATGCTCGGCATAGTAATGAGACAGCGAAATGAGGGTTGGGAATATTGCCGTTGTACATAGGTACTTTGAGGAAGGAAGCATTCGCGATGGCTCACGCGGGTCAGCAGCGCGGGACCCCAGCATGCGCATTGGCATTCATATCTCTGCACATCACGGGTCCCGGCATGTGCGCATGTGAGTATCAGGGCCTGAACCTGTCGGACAAGGTAGGTTACAGTGCGTAGCCGCGAGGGGGCTGAAAATAGCCTATGGCTGACTTGGTGAAACTGGTGTGCAAATAGGAATAGGGCTGGCGCAGGTTGGTAAATTACTGTCAGCAACTTGGGCGTTCAACAGCCAACGGTAGTGGCACGCCGGCCGGGGGGGGCTGACTTGGGCACAGGTGGCGATAAATACCATGTCCGTCGCCTCGTTGCCGAATGGTCAGTTTTCGAAGCTCAAGAGATTGAAGAAACAACAGATTCGCTTCTGCGAATGGCAACGTTGCGGAATACCTTTGCGCGACGATTCCAACAATTACACAGTGCCTTATACCTGCCATTACAGAGCGGTTCTGCGCTTGCTACAGCGCCCCGCTAGCAGCCTTGCGCAGCCTTGTGTTATTGGGGTAAGGGTACCTGACACTCACTCACTGACGCGACTGGTCTTGAAGATGACAGACATGATGCAAAATGTCGTCGGCTCTATCCACAAGCCGGCTGAGCTAATGGGTAAGTATATACTATTTCCTGGATTTTTCTTCTGTATTTTGTCTTTTTATCTTTATCCCCGAGACTTGTGTTACACAATGCCGGCGGGGTTCATGGCTCATCCAGAAAGCTGCTCTCCTCAGCGAGGGCTCACTCAGAGCAGAACTGCCAGTGCAGAACATGAACCCCTTTTTGCTGGGTGCTACCTAGGTATACCGAGGCCTGCGCCAAGGGCTCTCTACTACCTACTAAGTACAGGTAGGTACCTAGGCATGCATACGTGCACCAGAGCGCCGTTGGGTATTACCTCTGGTTGCATTGCCACATCATGACGAATCTGGTTGGGTCCGGTCTGGTTGCACCAACAGAGCCGACATGGGCACTGCGTACCTCCTACGGAGCAGTAATGCATGCTGCGGCGAGGCAGGGGATATCGGCTCTGTCGGTTCAGTCCGTAAGCCCCTAAAAATAGACGAGTGGTATGCGCAGACTGGAGCAATGATATGATCGCCACTGCATGACCCATGGGCTGCCAGCCGGTCTCGAGAACCTCGCTGCACGCCGGCAACTTCAAGGCAAAAAGAACAAAGACACAAGGCCAAAGCAACAAAGAGGACCAACTTAAATATTCCGACATGCTCAGATTCATCACCCCTTACCAAAAACTCTCCTTTCGACCACGACATTTCTAATTACTGTCATTTGCCTGCTCCGCCTGCACGTGGAGCCTGGAATTCTGCCCCACGAAGAACATCCTCATCAAGTTTGAGCTCACCCACCTGGAGCTCCCACTCCCACCACCACTTTGGCCCTTGAGCCAGCCTCGACACCACTGTTTGTTTGGCTTGGCTGCCCGCATTTGGCTGCAGTGCGGCGCAATTCTGGCTTTGCTTTCCCCTCCCCTATTCTTGCCCAACGCCGGGAAACCAGCTCCTCCAACATTCATTCTCCTCGCCGGCGTGCAGTTTGCTGTTGCTGCGGCTTCTGCGCCTTTCGGCTCGCAGTGGAAACCGGGCTGCCGCGGAGCCTTTTGCCACGGCCTGATTCTGTTACAGAAAAGCTGGCTGAAAGAATCTTCGTACATCGCTACTTTTTCCATCGCTTCCCGCCTTACTTGCTCTGTTGCTTTGCCTGCCCGTTGCTTTATTCACTTGCTCACCCCTCCAACACATACTAGTCGATACCGCCGCTCCCGCAGCCGAAATGCCCCCCAAACTCGGTGCCACCTTTGTCCCCGGGGGCTTCGATGATTATTACCTGCCAGAAGTCGTGGCACCCTCGCCTCAAAGGTATGTTGCATATATACTCCTCTCGATACCCTCACCAGGGGCTGCACCCGACACAACGGTTTGCGCTAATAGTCTCGCCTCTCGTCTAGGGTCACTCCCCAGGTGCCGCAGGCCATGCAAGACGACATACAGCGATTGGAGTTAGAAGCTGGAGAAGTGCCCCCGCGAAGGGAGAGCGACGGCACATCACACCAAACCAGCCAGCCTTCGACATCCTCGCAGCCGTTATATGCCGCCCCCGCAACGACCCAGGACCAAAGCAAAAGAGCTAGCGACTCTGCACCGCAGTATGCTAGCGCCTACCAAAAAGACGATTCGCTTTCCGACCGCCTAGACTCGATATCCTTGGATGGCGCCCCGTCCTTCTCCCCATTTCCCAAAGTGGTAGGGGACAATATCCCGCCGGGAGATGACGCCAAAGAAGAGATTCTTTGGAACTCGCGCAAGCATGTCCTCCACTCGCAAAATGTCGCCATGCAAATCAGCTGGGCGAGAGACGTTCTCAACTGGGTTGAAATTTCTGTCGATGCTGCCGTGCGTGAGAGTGGTGGGGTGCCACGGCCTTCGACCCCTCGCACCGAGCACGAGCTCCGCGTCGACGCCATCAACGTCATCAACTATCTCGCCGACCAAGAGCACCCCGATGCATTATACATGCGCTCCAAGTGGCTGGAGTTTGGAAAATTCGGAAACAGAATGGACAAGCGGGGAGCTTACCACGGATACACCCGCGCCTCCGCCCTTGGTCATGCTAGATCCGACTATCGCCTCGGCATGCTCCATGAGCAAGCCAACGAGATTACCAAGGCAAAGGAACACTACTACAAGGGCATGAGTCTTAAGGACTCGGCTGCTCTCTACAGAATGGGGATGATGAGTCTGATGGGACAAAACGGCGAGTCTAAGGACTATGCTGGGGGACTGGAGCGCATTCGTCTCGCCGCTGAAAGTTCAGATGAAGATGCCCCGCAGGGCGCCTACGTGTATGGCATGCTCATTGCACGCGACCTCCCTGACATCATTCTCCCGGACGGCCTGCTCCCTTCCAACCTGGAGACTGCTAGGATGTATATCGAAAAGGCAGCATACCAAGGATTTTCTAAAGCACAACTGAAGATGGGCCAGGCATTTGAGCTCGGCCAGCTCGGCTGCGACTTAAAACCTGCACATTCGCTGCATTACTATGGTCTTGCCGCCAAGCAAAACCTTCCCGAGGCAGCGCTCGGTGTGAGCCGTTGGTTTCTCTTCGGCTACGATGGACTCTTCAAAAAGAATGAGGAACTCGCCTACAAATATGCCCGAGAGGCCGCAGCGGCCAAGCTACCAACCGGCGAGTTCGCCATGGGATACTACCATGAGATTGGTATTCACGTCAACAAGAGCCTCCCTGAGGCAAAGAGATGGTATGAGCTCGCCGCTGAGCATGGAAATACCGATGCTGTCGGCAGGTTGGAATCGCTCGAACAGGATAAAACCTTGTCAAAGACGGACCATGAAACGACAACGCTTACCAGGATCAAGAGCCAACATGGCTCAATGCGGGGCAAGCGACCGGAGCGTTTTGCTCAAGCCCAACAACAGCACTTACCTACTCTGAACGAGGCCGAAACAGGCGGCAAGCGTTCTAACGGCGTCTCTCCTATGCCATCTCCGGGTGCCAGGCCGACCATCGTGTCCGAACATGCCGACTTCCCTGATCCGTCTCGAGCCTCCGTCCTAGGCGGCCTCGATACTACTCCCGCATTTAGCCTCCGCTCGGATTCACAGCCGGACCGACCGCACTCTGCAGCGCCATATCCTATTGATGATCGCCCTGCGCCCCTAAATGTGAATCGGCCCAAGTCCAGTGCACCATATCCTGATGATGAGCCCGCCGGAGGTTTTATTCAGTCCTCCCAGGGACTTGGCCCTCAAGCAGACCGCCCATTGAGCGCATTCGGAATCCGCACCTCGAGCGGTGGCCCCGCGCCCATCAACGCGCAGGCTGGCAACCGATACCCCAGCGGTCCAGCCAATGCTGGCCGCGGACACCCCAGACCAGGCCCTGGTGGCTATCGACCGCCACCCGCTGGCACACATCCTGGTGATATGAACTACCAGCGACCCGCCACAACACAGCCGTATCCCAGCGATACCTCGCCTCCAAACAAGCCGCAGCAGCAGCCCCCTCGTCAATCGTACGGAGGGAGTCCCGCTGCTGGCTCGCAGCAGGGATTCGACTATGCACCCCGAACTAGCTCGCGGCCTCAGCATGACGCACCTCCTCCGCCACAACATATGGGCCAGCAGACATACCCCCCACGCGTGCCGCTGGCAGCCGTGGGTAGCACCGGCAGACCGGACAGATACGGGTCTCTACCGCCTCAAGATCCCAGACATTCGAGAGTATCTACAGGGCTGGGTACACCGGATCCATCGCGTCACGGCCGTGCTCCAAGTCCTGGACCCGGCGTACCACCGCACGGCAGAGTAGCCACGGCACCGCCGGGAGGATCCCGGCCGCCGCCAGCCAAGGTTGAGAAACCTACGGCTTCGACACCCAAACCCAGCAAGGGCCCCGCCACTTTTGAAGACATGGGCATCCCTCAGGGTAAAAACGAAGGCGACTGCGTAGGTTGATTCCAAATGCCGTGCTTCGAACCATCTGCTAATGCATATCACTAGGTTGTCATGTAAAAATTGGTCAAGTAAACTTGATGATCTCAGTCACTATATAAACATTTGGCATATTCACTGCGGTGATTGGACATATAGGCGAGTGTGCTGCTGCTTTTGTGATGGAGTTTGACGAGAGGCAAAGTTTGGTCTTCTCATATGGCATTCCGGGTTCATGTTTCTTGCCATATATCTGCATATGATCTAACTAGTGAAGCGGCTGCACGAATCAGCACCGCTGATGAGGATATGACTCCCCTTGTCTTGAATAAAAGTTGAAATTGAATATTGGAAAAGCTCGCCGTCCCCAAGACCGCTCTGGGCCGATGCCAGTGGTCGCCGAAGTCGCAGCGGATGTGGCGCGCGGTGCCGCTAGCCACTACGCTAAATGCATCTCCACGCCCTTTGCACAGTGAGACGCGGAGATGGAGGGGATCATTTCATGAATAGACCGCCGTGATGAATAAGAGAGATGCAGAAGCAAGTCCTAGCTGTATAGATAGATATGGCTTGGGCGCCGACCTTGCCCATCACCCCAAGACCCAAATCTCAGTAGTGGCCTGTGGCTTGCCAGCGATTACAACTTGCGAAGAACAGGCCAAGATAAACCGAAGTCAAGCTTCCCCATGCCTTTTCCCGGCGCTAATTGCCGGACCCGCCGATTTCCAACTAGAATTCTCGACATCCTGGGCGCGGTGTTGAGCTGCTTCTTCGTTTTCCCTTGCACCATAATGAGCCATTCTGAGGCATACTGACTGCAGGGAAACGCACCAATCTTCACTTATAGAGGTGGTTGATACATTTTATAAGCCTTGCCGGCCTTCCACATACACAAGCCCGGACGCTGTCAGCCTGTACCATCCGAAAGCCACCCGTTGTTTCAAGCGACAGCGGACTGAACGCCGGACCGTCGCCGCTGCGCAACCGGAGTGCCGCAGCTGCATCCCCCTCAATTGCCAGAGCCCAACAACTTCGACAGCCTCAATTACGCCCACTGGCATAATCGCAGCGTATTATCAAAGAAACTATCCATAGCCTTCCCTCCATTTTGGAGAGAGGACCCGGGCCGCAAATGGCATCCTCGTCCGCCAGCGACCAGCTCGACTTGGAAAAGGCGACAGCCCCCGGGGCTACGGCCTTGAAAGAGTCTATGGACCCTAGCAGTCCGGGCGCGCCATGTCGCGGGCCGGGCGGCGAAAAGGATTGCGAAGGATGGGCGGCGGGACAAGAGGCACTGGCACCGGCGTGCTCGCGTGACGGCGCGCATGTTCAACAAGGCCACGGCGAGTACAAAAGCGAGCACGACGACGAGGACCATAGCGATGGTGCGCCTGCTACTGGTGTGGCTGGAAGAGTGCTGAGACGGATCACGTCCAAGTCGAGCATCGACCCGGGTCCGCCGCCGGATGGCGGAGCAGTCGCCTGGACGCAGTGTAAGTCGCGGCATCCTTGCGTTCCCATGACACCCTCGATCTAACCTTTCCCCTTTCGCTCTCTCTTCAGGCCTCATCGCACATTTGGTCATCTTCACCACCTGGTACGTCACCTCCTACCTCTAGCAAACACCCCAACTTACACCCTCAACCAGGGGCTGGGCCAACTCCTTTGGAAGCTTCCAAGCCTACTACACCACACTCCTCGGCCGCTCCCCGAGCGAAGTCTCCTGGATCGGCTCCCTCAACGTCTTCCTGCTCTTCTTCGTCGGCACCCTCACCGGCCGGCTTACCGATGCCGGCCACTTCCGCGCCGTCTTCCTCGCCGGCTCCGTGCTCCTCGCCGTCGGCCTCTTCACCACCGCCCAGTGCACCACCTACGTGCAGCTGCTCCTCGCCCAGGGCGTCTGCGTCGGCCTCGCCCACGGCTGCCTCTTTTGCCCAACGCTCGCCGTGCTGTCCACCTACTTCCGCCGGCGCCGCGCCCTCGCCGTCGGCCTCGCGGCCTGCGGGTCTGCCACCGGCGGCCTCGTCTTCCCGGCCATGGTCAGACAGCTCTTGCCGCGCGTTGGATTTCCCTGGACCGTCCGCGCCTTGGCTTTTGTGCAGGTCGCTGTCATCGCCGCCGCGAACCTCGGCGTCCGTACGAGGATACGGCCTCGCGCTGCTGGGCCCTTGGTCGAGTGGCGCGCCTTCACGGAGCCTGAGTATGCATTCTACGCCGCCGCTGCCTTCTTCGTGAGTAGTCCTCGCCCAAGGGAACGTATGTGGCCATGCTAAACGAGAACAGAACTTTTGGGGCGTCTACTTTGCCTTCTTCTACGTGTCCGCCTACTCGCGCGACGTGCTCAACCCCCCGCTCTCGTACCCAGACTCGCTCAATCTGCTGCTCATTCTCAACGGCGTCGGCATCATCGGACGCATCGTCCCCAACTTCATCGCTGATCGCATCGGCGCAGTCAACGTCTTCATTCCCACGTCCATCATTGCCTCCATGCTCGTGTTTTGCTTCATTGCCATCGACACTCCCGCGGGCCTCTACGCCTGGGTCGTCATCTACGGCATCGTCGGAGCCGGCATCCAAAGTCTGTTCCCCGCCGCCCTGTCGTTCCTCACGACGGACCTGCGGAAGCTCGGAGTTCGCATGGGTATGGTATTTACTATTGTTAGCTTCGCAGTGCTCACGGGACCGCCTATCGCGGGTGCCATCATCGCAAGCCCAGCTGGATATACAGGCGCCAAGGCGTTTGCTGGGAGTTCTATTGCTGTTGGAAGCGGTTTCTTGATTGCGGCAAAGATGGCGAGAATGCGTGCTAAGGGTCTCGGCTGGACCAGCAGGATATAGAAGAAGCTGTTCTCGCAAGGTTGGTGAAAACGTGGAAGTTTTGCATACGGCGCGGGTTCAGCTTTGCGTTGCTGATTGAATTTTCCACCGACACACTTTCACATTTTTTGGGCTCTTTTTGCATTAGTACAACGTGACATGGAATTATTTATGTAACTAATATAGAGGCATTGTAAATTAGGAGAAGCTTGCCAGGCCAGAGAAACATGTCCCGAGAGGATAAGAATAAGTTATGTTTCTTTCAATCCATACCAAAGACACCGTTCATAAATTAGGTTCAATACCACCCCTCCAAGAAATCAAGGCAAAATAACAGCAACATTATCTTCTAGCAACTCGTCAACATGAATTGTAGATATCCCATGAAGGGCTTTTATTATTCGAAAGAGGACCAAACGTAGTCGTCATCAAGCTTCTTGGCGCCACTTGGAGCCCACTGCCAGACACCTCGGAGCGATGCGCGGCTGAAAGCCTCTCGTTTGGCACGGCGAGAAACGGCACCGGCACGGCAGGACGCGGCTTCGCAAGTGTTGTCTGTCCAGCCAATTTGGAAATCATCTCCCCACCAAGCTCGCAGCTCAAGGCCAACCCGAACTGTGATCAGAATGGATGTCACGTTGTTGTAGCCATCTAGCTGAACTGGGATGAGGGGACATGGGCCTTGAGGAAAGTTGGGGCAAGCAGCGACGCGCTTTGTCTCTGACCAGGAAAGCGAAGCCTCGGAGCCCAAAGTCTCATTGTATGTATAAGCTGAGATTTCAAACTCGCACCATTGTTCTACCCCTTCGGCGGCACAGCCAAGGCTAGCTCCGTAGAAGTTGAAGCGGTAGCAGGGCAATACCTCGTTTGGACCGATGCTGATTTCAGCTGTATCACCAGCTCCATCGAAAGGAGCATCTGGGACCAGAGCCGGTGGTAGAAATTCCACAAGCTGCTGACCTGATGATGAAAGATAGGCATTTGATGGTGGCGAAGAGGGGGGTGCAACGAGGAAGCCCTCTGAGAACCACAAATCGCCAGCGGGATTCAAGAGAGGACCAGGCAGCAGTTTATCGAACTACACCAGTTAGCGATGTTTTTGCAAATGGCCTGATGCTACTCACAGTCACTGTCGAGTTGCCAACTTTATCTCCTCCTAAAGTGCAAACGGCGGGAGATGGTTCCACAGGTGTAGCTACCGGGGTGTTTATAGGGGTGATGGGGATTGTGCTGGTTGGAATTGCGCTTGTTGGAATGGTGTTTGTTGGTGGCAGTGGGGTAGTAATCGGGGTCACCAACTGTGATGAAAGACTCGAAATCAAGGATGTATTTTCGGTAAACGTGGATGGGGTGGTGCTTGAGTTTGTGAAGGGAAACAAAGTCTCAACAGAACTAATGCGTGTTAGTAGACAATCCTCTGGAAGGGAGGACACATGGCGGTGCTCGGGTTACATGCCTTTGTCTTCTCAGGAGTCTTTTCCGAAATGCTGGTCCCCGCGGAATCGTGATAGTAGCCATTGTCGTCAATGGAAACTTGACAACGTAGGTTGTGGTCTGCTCAGGGATAACGTTGGTCCAGGTACTTGTAACAAGCGTCGTCACTGCTTCTGGAGTGGCTGGCGTGACGGGAGTTGGCAGTGGCTCGGGTGCAGGCTCCGGAGTAGGCGCAGGCTCTGGCACAGGCTCTGGCGTAGGTTCAGGTGCAGGCTCAGGTGTTACGGGCAACGGAGTTCCGGGGACTGGCGTTTCAGGCAATGGAGTGACTGGAGGTGTGGGAGCTGGGAAAGTGCCATAAAGGATAGACGAAATCCAATCATTGTCCGAAGAGCTTGCCCCGTACTGAATTGGAGATGCACCAACAGTGTTCTGCGAGCCAATTGGAGTCTGAGAGGAAGAAAGAGGCAAACCAGTGTCAAGAGTGTATGCTGGTGGTTCCTCTGTGACAATAGAAGACATCCCTGACTCAAAAGGGGCGGGCACAAATGTAGGCATTGAACCTATACCGGAAACAAGAGAACCAATGCTTGATGGGATATTGCCAGTTGCACTAGCAGTGCCATAGGGTGTGAGAAGTGGCACATTGCCCGAAGACCATGCTCCAGCGGGCTGTGGGAGGTTGGCAGTTACAGCAGCGGGAAGTGAAGTAGGAATTCCAGCAATAACTGAACCAGAAGGAGCGGTGATGGTCTGAATGATCGGTGAAACAGTGCCATCGGCACCAACGACCTTCCACGTAATAGTAGTCACCACGCTGTTGCTCGTGATAGGTGGCTGACTGGCAAGGTTTGTCACAGAAGCTGGTGCCACAAAAGAAGGAGGCGCCACCGTAGAAAGGGTAGTAGTTGGAGCACCCGTTGGGGCGATAATTGTCAGCTCTGTGATGGTTGGACGCATGTCCGGGCCTACGACTGTGAGGGTAGTGCAACTTGGAGTGCCCATGACAGCAGAAGCCACGGGGCTCTCAGTGGTAGCTCCGGAGACAGAATTGGAAGGAAGGCCGGAGACAATTCTCCCCGAAGAGATGACACCCGAGGGAAGAGGGTTGAGGCCGGACATGACTGAAGTAGGAGGAACGGGAATGATCCAGGTAGTGTCAATGATGGTTGAGGAGCCATCCGGACCAATAGCAGTGAAACTGGTGTGAACGGGCAAACCTGAAGTGATGGTAGCTCCATAAGAGGAAACGGGGATGCCAGGTGCAGTGGCAGAGGCCGAATTAGCTGGAACTGCATTTCCCAGAACCCCAGATGCAGAAGTTGCGGCTGGCTCTGTGATGATGATTGACTCAACAACGGTAGGCCGTCCATCTGGGCCAATAACAGTATGCGTGATACAAGTTGCAACATTTGAGGGCAGACCAGTCACGGACGAAGTGACCCCAGTGCCTTTGACGTCTGATTCAACTCCGCTTTCAGTGGAAACAGGACCTTTGCTACCAGGTGCAACAGTGAGGGTAATAGTGTGGGTGGCCATGATTGTGCGGGAAACCGTTGAAGTCTCCTCTACCGACGACGAGATCTCAGACGTAGGTTGACCAGCCGTCGAGTGGTCCTGAATATCCGAGGTGGAGGCATAGGCCGGAGCAGAGTCAGTTGTAACGGCATCAACGGTAGCATCAGTCTTGGCGTGTGATTGAACCGGAGACACAATGATGGTAGTTGTTCCGACACTGGCTCCAGCAGGAATTAGGACGGTTGATTGCTTGCTGACTGAGCCCAGAGTGACGAAAACAGTTTTGGTCGACTCGGCCTTGCAGGCATCTGCTGGGGAGCTAGAGAGTGCACCAGGTTGAGCATTGACGGAAGAACTGGAATAATTGTCCCTGCCAGAATTCGTTAGAGTTGAAGTTCTTGTACAAAGGGGATAAACTTACGAATACTCAGGCGAGCCCAAAGCCAAACTGGCTAGTAGCCAGCAGCCCATCAAGGGGCCCTTGATGGCGAGGGAAATCATTGACAATAACCAAATTGGCGCTGTCAGACCGAAGAGGCTAAGATGAGAGGTGGTATTGCTGTGATGAGCAGTTAGCACAAGATCGAGCAGAAAGGCACATAGGCGTACAAGAAATGGAGGGAGTGACTCCCAAATTGAAGCTTAACGAGAGCAGAAAAGAACGAACGGCGATGCTTATGGTGATGAAAGAAGGACAAAATTTGGAATCACGGATGAAGATGGATGCCGGAGTAGAAAAACTTTGTTTGCAGGCTCTTAGGTAAAAGAAAGAAGACGGCAAGTGCTGACGGGACGTTTTGCCTGCCAGCTGGCACCAGCTGGCAGCAAACGAGCCGGGATGACGACCGTTTGAAGACATTGTGTGCCCGAATAATCTGGGATCACAGTGGTATGAAGTATATGATGAAAGTCTCCAACCTGCAATCTGAATATTCAATACTACTAAGTAGGAAGAAAAAAAACCAATGCTGTTCTGACAAACATAACACCTAGATGTTCGGTTGCGTACCTATGTTGGGGAGGGGCGTTGTGCTTCGAGACTGACGGGCATCTGGGCACACCCACATATTCCCCTTCTCAGCCATAGAAACCGGCAGTAGACGAGAGTAATCTCGTTTGCTCGGGTACCCTAGCACCGCGGCGCAGAGCTGAGATGTGCCGATATGCCGCACTGAAGGCCTCGCCATCGTACTCGATGCAGGCAGGCTTGATGTTCGGGATGGTAACCTCGGCTTGCCTGATCCATTCCCAATGCAGCGACCTGACTTGCATAACAGTGACCAATCAGTTGATAGATAGGTACCTGAGAAGTGGACAACCTAATCCGTGTATGGAGGAGGCGCAGCTGGCTCTGCAGCCGCCTCTAGATCGCGTCGTCGCGCCTCGTGCTCCATCCGCGCAGTCCACAGTGCAGCCCCGGTAGAGGATGTCAAGAGAAAGAAGAAGGATAGGATAGGAATGAGCTCTAGAATCATGGCCACAGAGCCGAACCATACATTTTCCCAGCTGAGGCGCTTCAGTTCCTTCTCCTGCTCTGTCTTGGACAGGCCTCGGAGCTGGAACCAGCGGTAGTGTGCCAACTTTCCTAGCCGGGCGCCAGTAATCATGATGAATGCCGGAGTGCCCACATAAGGAATCAAATTCAGAGGCAGAAACACGATAAGCTCAACGATCTGAACGATGCTCCATGGCGTGTATATGGCCGGGCTGGTGGGCTTGCCGAGCATCCTGACGGCATTGGGGGCATCGGGGTACAGGACGCGATGGGGTGCCACCAAGTCTTGGAGCGAATTCTGAATCAAAGTAGCCTGAAGACGTAAGTAAAGACCTCTTGGGATAATCGGAATCACATACATCGAAGACGTCAACGCGGCATTCGTCGACAAAGAAGCCCTCAAATAGCCCTTGGATAATTACGAGGCCTTCGCCCAGTACGAGCACGACTGTGTTCACCCATGCGCCCCAGCCATGGAATATTGCCAGGAAAGCAAATTGAGGCAGAAAAGCGAAGGCAAACAGAATGAAATAGACGACAAGCGAGATCAGCGAAAGAGGCAGCAGGCGTCCGAGGAAGAGCGGCCAGAATTCCTTGGTTCGGCTGAAGTACCAGATGCCACGTAGCGGGTACGAGGCCGCCCTGCCGGCTCTGCGCACGTATGTGACCGGCCTGGAAGATATTAAAGGATCCATAGCGCCTGTCGTCTATGTTTTGTCTAAGTCGTGAGCGGTATCCGAAGCTGCGAAATGGCGGGAGCGACGCTTGCGACAAGATGCTCAAAAGCATGTGCTGGCGTGCGTCATTTGTTACGGTTCCACAGCTTTGGCATGCCGGAGTCAACGCCGCTCCCATGCGTCTGTATTTGTGCCTGATTCACAGACGGAAAATAAGCTGCAAAAGCGGTCTGGAATTATTAAGACCAAATTCATGAGTAAATTTTTGATAGCTTTAAGAACAAAATAACCGTATACATAATTCATGCGAGAGAACCGTACGCAAGTAAATCTCGCTGCCTTGCACTTGATCGTCATCAGCTTGGCCAGTTGAGCTTAGTACCTCTTTCAGGAGCTAGGTTAGTAGGTTGCTCCGGGCTGTTCACGGTGTTCTGCGCCAAAATAGTGGTAGTTTGTGCTTTTCACCTGAACTTGAATTACAGTGCTCAATTACTGCATCTACAATATACCATAATCTTCTATGAAAATACAGCTTCCAAGATGAATACAACGAGTCCTGAACATACGCGCATCCTCTGCCAATGCGGCACCATAGACTTCCGAGCCTCGCAGCCTAAGCCTCTGGAAGTGTACTTTTGTCACTGCCTGGAGTGTCGAAAGCAGTCATCGTCTGCATTTGGAATATCAGCAATATTTCCGACCGAGGGGACCTGGCCGCCACCCGTGGAAACAATGACACGGCTCAAAATGTGGTCCCGGCCGTCCAAAACCGGAGGCACGATGCAGTGCTACTTTTGCGACACCTGCGGAGCTCGAATTGCGCACGTTGTTGCTCTGCCGGGTGGCTCGCTGAAACCCACGGTTTCAATCAAAGGTGGCGCGGTGGAAGGAATTGATGTTACGGGCGCGAAGCATATATGGACAAAGACAGCTATAGTTGATGTACCTGAGGGCAGCGACAGGACTTCTCCAGAACCCTGAAAATCTTCCGCTGGCTACTTATGAAACAAGACGATGAAACAGGAGAGTGTTCGTATATTCAATGTGATTTCTATAACCCTTGACCTCTATTCTCCGCGCCGACTAAGATGGCTTCTTGTAGGTACTGATGTATGGCTTTCAGGCAGCGATTGCTTGCTGGAAAGCTGTTGTTTCGTTGCCCTGGTTGACCTTCGCCAGCGGAATAAGATGGCTATCCGAAGAAGATTGAGCTAGTTGGCGAATGTACGCCTGGGAAACTCGCAACCACTGAGCTTTCTCGGCGCGGCTGGCACGTTGGCCCTCCCACACCCAGACGGCCTCTCCGCTGTCCAGGAGGAAGACATCATTGCCGTCCAGGTCATTAGCGCTGACCGTGCCGTCCTTAACCAGACTGAATGAAAGCTGTCCAGAAGCGTCGCTAAGTCTGAACAGTTTCTTCGAGCGACCGGAAGCAACGGACGCCTTGTTCCCGGAGCTGATTGGGCGAACCTGCTTGAAGCCATCCGACTGCGTTGAAGTGTCGCCGCCAAGGAGGTCAATTACGCGGCGCGAACGCGACTCGGTTTGAGCAACAACCTCGACATCAATGTGCTTTGCCAGAGTCATGTCATGCACAACCTGGGCAGCCTTGGCCTTTTCCATCGGGCTGCAGCTCTTGCCCTGCCAAACCCAGATCTTGTCGCCCTTGTCAAGGATAAAGACGTCGCCGTCATCAAGGCTATTGTAGGTGGGTTCGACCTCGTGAACAACGATTCCGTTAGAGATCTTGGATCCAGGGTTGGTGAAAACTCGCAGCAAAGTTGTGACCTCTTCCTTGGGCGCCTCCTCGACGTGTCTAAAGCCAGAACGGACGCCACCGGATCGGATGGAGAGTTTGGGGAACAGGGCCAAGAATTCATCAGACGGAGCGGACTGTACTTCTCGATGCTGGGACGCGGCGCCGTGAAGAACTTCGTCCAGCTCGACAGTCTTGTAAGCGGCGGTGCCAGCTTCATCCTGTGACGTATGGCTGCCGAGCCAAAAGTAGATTTCGTGGCCAAGTTTCTCGGAGCCATCCTTACTGCCAAGCTTAAAGGAGTGGAGGACGATGAAACTGTCGCCATCGTAAAATTGACCGTATTGTTCTTTGGGCCATGGAACGACCTGGAAATTTTCAATGCGCCAGATCAACAGACCTGGTTGCTTTCCGACGACTTGCCAAGCGGGCTCCTCGGCTGCCGACTTGTACTTGACTTGGTGGTCAATGTCGGTTCCAATCAGCTCGACATTGCTGTCTTTGATGTCGTATTCCTTGAGGTGAACTAAGCCATCGTGCGGAGGCATGATTACGGTGATGGTAATGAAAGATGTCGGAGATATTCTTTAACAATAATGTTAATAGGTAGAGGGCAACATTGCTTTGTTATCAGGTGGTTTGGAGGGGTTGGCTCACGACAGTGCGGGGTGTAGTGGAAGTGGTCGGCATCTGCTGAATGCCCCACCATGGACTGTCCAAGCAGGTACTAACGACATGCCACTTCACGGTGTAGATCCAGCAGTATCCAAGAAATTGTTATCAATGCGTTATCTTTTGATTCATTTTGCATCTTCACCTGCCGAGGTTGTTGACTACACTACCAACCATGACGGCGATCTCTCTGTCCCAATTCGCATCTGTTCTGGCCGTGGTTTTAGGCCCAACAAACGACCCAGGAAGTTGAGAGCCTCGACCGACAGCCTGTCGAATTGCGTCGCCGACGTTGTTCTTGTTCGCCTTCAGCGTCCTTGCAACAACACCCCCACGGTTGATGATTTCTTGCACACGCGTAGAAAGGCTACCCGCCATGGTTCGCCAAAAGTATGATGCCAGCGAGCCTGTCTCCAGTTGGCTCAACACTGGTTGGAGGAAATTCGGCAGATGAGAATGATGCGAAACGGCGAGCAATGGGTGCTCTGGTGGCTTGATTCCGTCTAGGATAAGCTCCAAAGCTACAATGGTTTGGCACTTCGTCGTGACTTCGGCAAGCGCTTTGTCAAGGCTGGGAAGCTGGCCAAGCGAGCGCGCCAGTATAGAAATGCTTGTTTGCAAAGACGACCTTATATACGTGTCGAGGGCTTGAATTAGCAGCCGAGGAGTCCATTTCTCAGCTTTGATGCCAGCAGTGGGCGACAGCAGATATAGTGCCGTGAGAGCGGACGTGAGCCTTGCCCTGGCTTGCTCGCCCTGAGCAAAGGTCATGTTTCCAGGCACGTGAAATTCGCGAACATATCGTTCAGCAGTTTCCCGGACGGATCGTTCGGAAGGTACTATGACAGAGTCCTGGAGACTGCGAATTGCATCAACTTTCAGGAGGCCATGACCTTCCTCCCCTGGCGCTTTACTATCCAGAATCTCGCGAAGTGAGAGCATGGTATAAGAGCAGCGTACTAATGCACTGTGATCCTTATCAAAGCCAGAGCTTCCAAGCTCTGCTGTTTGTATTTCCAGCGTCTTGCCTAGATGGAGACATCTGGCAACAGATTGGCCAAGGGCGAGTGTCTCCCACAAGCGCAGTGCAACTTGGCGGACCTCTTCTGCTTCCGCATGTTTGTCGATGACCTCCTTCTCAAGCTGCATGTAGCTACCATTGAGGCTGGTTATTTGGGCATCAAGCTCGCTGACTATCCTTTTACTGGATTTTGTTTGCGAGTCGGTGTGTTTGAAAAGGGAAACGGCCGATCGCGTCGTGAGGAGGTCGATGTGTGAATCAATCTCTTGCGCATCAAAGAGAACGCGGGATAGAGGTGTGGAGAGATCCAAAGGGGAGTCCTGTGGAATATTGGTCGCGAGAACCAGAGAATTTGCAAACGAGGTAGGGGAGAAATCGGGCGACAGGAATGTCTCGTAGTCGATGTACGATGGTTCGTTGTCCTCTTGAGGGCTGGCTGGGCGCGGAGCCGTTGAAGCTGCCATTTCGATATCTAACGATCGAGGTCCTAGGCGGAGGGCGGTCAGTGACAAGGCTGCGAAGCCGGAGCGCTGCCGTGGAGAGGTCGGAGGGCAATGATGCGAGTGACCGACTGGCGTGGTGGCTCAGTAAACGCCATCCAAAACGCGAGCAACCCGAAGATGCCACCACTGATGATGGATGGCCAAGTTGAGGTTCTGATGGACGCTTGTCGCCCCACCAAAACTTGTCTGTCTCGAACGTCTAACCTCTTACCGCCTAGCAGCGCAGAGAAGGACGCCCGAAAGCGCTGCAAAAAGTTCTAGGCGTGAGGTCATCCGAGCGCCGTCAGTGGCCGGGCGAGCCATTTACCACCACTGGAACCCACTGTAATTGCTCTGAGACGGTACCTCCGGTCCCCGATCATCCAGCCTTCTCTCCGCGAGTTCCGCGTCAGCAATGAAATTTCCCGCTTGGTTTTTTTCGCTCGCCTCTCTCGTCCTTCGCAATTCATCCTGTGTAGCACAACCTGGCATCTACATGGTCGATCTTACCGATTTGTGCGCGATTGTAGCAACTGCTGTCTCCACGCACTGAGCACAACCAACCCAGACAACCCAGACAACCCAGACAACTCTCTGAGCGACAAAATTGCGACAATCCTCCAACCACCGGCGTCGCAGCACGATGCCTGGAATACACAGGCTCATCGCCAGGGATCAACTGGAGTGGCCTGATGCTGGAAATGGCAAGAATGAGACAATTCTCGGCGGTGTTCTTTTTCCATTGTCGACCCTGGAGCACTTCAACTATACATACTACAGCAATGGAACAATGTCCAATGGTTCGAGTTGCTTCCTGACGTACAAACCGTACCAACCCGTTGAGCTCTTTCCCAATGGCACATTTCTCAATGGGACATCTTGCTACCACGCCGTTGACAACATCTCTACCCGTGGCTATGTTGGCATTGCGCTCGCCGTGGCCTATGGAATCACACTCGTGCTGACGATCACGGTTTTGACGAAACACGGAAAGCAATACCTTCCGAAAACGAAGCGATTCTTCCCGATCGGACGGCGATGGCAGTGGTACTGGGCATGCTTTGTTTGCGGGTGCGCTCTAATCAGCCTCTTCGTAAACGTCGATGTCGACCGTTACCACGTTCAGGAACTCCCCATTGTTATCATGTGCTTCTTTTGGTTTCTGCTCTGCCAGGGCACCACGGCGCTGGTATGGGAGTCAGTCAGGCACTGGGGTAGCTGGCAAGAACGTCAGTTTATTGACCCCAACCCGTTCGTCCTTCGCGAGGATGACAGACGGTCGAAAGTCGAGTTCTGGCTCCCCATCTGGTTCTATTTCTGGACCTGGCTCAACTTCTTCCTTGTGGTGCCCAGGAACTGGTCATTTGTCGAAAAGCAGCGGTCACCGGACCAGACCGCTGCCATTGCTATTCCATCTGCGCTGAGTGGACGCTTCAAAGCCGGTGCCTTCTGTCTCGTAATCTCTTGGCTCACGATTCTTTTCTCCCTTCGCCACTCGATTCTTCATTACAAGGCGAGAAACCGCGGGCTGTTCAATAAATCCGTTGGACTCGTCCAGTCCGTGCCGCTTCGATTCATCTTCACCATCCCACTTTTAGGAGCACTGATTGCTTACCAGATTTTTATGTCGTTCAACTGGGAGCTATCTCTCCTGAGATTCCATGGCGTCGTTCCGGTTCAGTTTGGCTGGGGATTTGGACCATCGTTGGCCATTATGCTCATTCAGATCATCTACGGATGGCTTAACCCGAACGAAGACAAGGATTTGATTCGCCAACGTCGTGAGCGAGGCGAAGATATTGATCGCGAACTGGGACTTGTGAGGAAACCCGCGTGGTGGCGTCGTGTCAGGGGCGAGCACGAGGAGCTGTCTTTCCGTGAGCGTATTCTGCGCAATGTTAAGGAAGTTGGGGGCGAACGCGGCATTGGGCGCAGGGAAGAGAATGAGATGGAGAGACATATACGACAAGAAGCGCTTCGCATGGCCGTCGACGATGGCATCGAGCTCCCCAGCATGCCGCGACGACAATCTCAAAATCCCCGAGAAGATAGAGCTGGAGTTCGCGACATGATGACCAACCAATCCAACACAGACACCATGCCTCTGCCTCGATACGAGGGGAAGTCGCAGCGCAGACAGACAGAACGAGTTATGCAGTCTGCCGCTGGAGTCCTGTTCCCCCACAGCGAGGCTGATACAGCACGAGCTCGCAGAGAGGCCGCGCTCTTCGAGGATGGCCCGCCGCCTGCGTACACAGACCCGAACAGAGGACGCCATACATCAGAGAGGCCAGAGTCCGCGCAAAGAGAAAACAGCACGTCGACGATGAATTCCGTTTCCGCCCCACCACAACAAGTGCGCAGCATGCTGGATGTCTAGAGGAGCTATCCATGGTGTAAATCTGCAAGGAAATTGTAAGCTGGATGTGGGAGGCTCGTTTCTGCGTATGTCGGGCCAAATTTTTGATTTGTTCAGCAATAGCTAGGCGTTGGTAATGGAGATTAATCTACGAAATGCATACTTTCCCATCTGAGACCCAATTAACCTGTGAACCCTCGGATGAATTGGTATCACCCATGTGTCATCAGCATCTTTCTTAAAAGGAACAAGATTACAGAGCAGGAAGTGAAGAGTCTCGACAGATACGCGAAGTCTCACAGGTGTCACTCAACAGGGACCAGAGTGGCGTGTTATCCGAGCCAAAAGTTCAGCAAGGACATACTCGTGATATCTTGTGAACAGTTGCTCGTACAGGAGCTGTCATCAAGAGTGTGCACGACTCCACGAGATCGGCTTACTAGGATATGTTATTAGCTTGTGTTAAAGCCCTGGAGTTTATAATTGTCTTGCAGCGGATGGCGTCGTGCATAATCGTTAGCACATGAATAATAACGTAGGCCCCCTCCCGCAGGAACAAGCGACATCACGCAGGCCAGGCTTGATGGACTTTGCAAAGCAACATGGCAGGACACTACTTCCTTCTCCAACGTATTGCTTTTCCATTTATCAATGGGCATTGCCTCTAACTATAACAAGCATTACCGCCGCTCCGGGGTGGTCGAGAACCCTGCATGAACAAGGCACATGGATGTACGGATATAGAGTCCCTCCCTGCTATGCATGCCCTACCTACCTTGGGGGGCCGCAACGAGCAGTATGAATTGGCGGCCAACCCCACGACTGACGTACTTCGTATTCTATGTAAACTGTTATCTGTCAGAAGATACTCTTGGGCTGCAAAAGCTACCAGGCTGGAGGATGGCTGGTACTGTGTGCTCTGACCTCTTCTGGAGGCGGGGCGGAAGGCTGGGCGAAGAGACAGAGGTTGCATTTTACCAGGGCCATGCTCTGTCCCCTGTAGTTGCAACTGTCTCTCCCTATGAAATACGAAGTATTGAGATGTTTTGCATTACAAATCTACAGCCACCAGAGAACAATAACATCGCG
Organism: Cordyceps cateniannulata; assembly: GCA_028828415.1. Lineage (NCBI taxonomy): Eukaryota > Fungi > Ascomycota > Sordariomycetes > Hypocreales > Cordycipitaceae > Cordyceps > Cordyceps cateniannulata. Next base: position 1,775,773 of record JAPHMX010000004.1, on the reverse strand, counting down.
GCCAGATTTGCGGGGAAACTTTGCTCGTAGCGCAACGCAATCCTTTTTGGCATAATCTCACCAATACTCGAAGAACACGATGTCGCAGCCACCCCAGGCGACCAGATGCAGGCTCCGCCGTGTAAACGAACAGGCGTATGGGCCGGGCCCGAGACACCACCACCCTCATGGCTCGTTGTGTTGTCGTCCTGCAGAAGGCGGGCGTCGCTCGGGGGGTTCTACCGCAGACAAATGCATCTTCCTCCAGCAGAGCCTGCAGGTGCAGGTTGATCCGGCCGTATCCCTGTGCTCAGCTTTGCTGCTGGTGGTTGCGCAGAAGCGTACCAGTAATGCAACCCGGGCAGCCATCAGAGAAAGCATGAAACAAAATCAGCAGCGTGGCACGGCGTGGTTGGCCTGATGGGCAGTGGGGGATTTATGCCCTGCCGATGGTGCTTTATCTGCAGAGTGAAGCGTGACCTACATGCATACATGCATGCGCCACGGAAAACTAAGCTCAGTCGTGTTATCTAATCCAATGTGGTGGAATATAGGCATCAACAGAGGAAAAAAGCAAAGGTCGAATAAAAGACGAAAAGAAAAGAAGGGCTGTTCCGCTTTGCTGGTTGGGTTAGAAGTGCTCGTCTGCAGTAGCGGTGAAGCCAGCATATTAACGGTGTACTAATCAATGTATATACACGCTTGCCTGCACATCTGTTGACCAAGCAAGATAGCCGTACCAAAAGCCATCCATGGTGAAAACGTGATGTGATAACTCAGCTGCTAGGGTGGCATTAACCAAGAAAAACGAACATGGCCAAAGCAAATACGAACAACAAGCATCAGCCAGGGCTTTATTAACAACGCCTGGGAAGCCGAAAAAGCAAAACTGCCAGGCCGGTGGCCGATAATAGCATTACAATGTGTCGTTAACCGCAGCTACATGCATGCAGGCGATACCCTGCAAGTACATGGCTGATATTGCCCATCACCATGGTGAGAATCATGCTGCAAGCCAGGTCGCTTTCCGCAGCGGGCCCTGGCACTCCTAAAACGGGAGCCTTTCTGCTGCACGGCATTTTGACTTCAGGTCTCGAGCGCCACGATTGGACCAGGGTACGGCAAGCTTCCCCGGACTGGAATGTACGATGTCTACGGATCAAGGTGATCGATGACGATCTATCCGGCCATGTCAGGAACGGAATATCCTGCACACTATTTCCTCAACACGTCGGTATCTAGTTGTGTTTCCCCGAGTCGTTCTTGGCTCAGAGTAGTTATCCGTGCCTTAGGGAAGAGAACGTCGTATCCATCTAGTTACAACCAAACGTCCAATTGACAAGGTGTAAGCCTGCAATAACGCCTGTAAGCTTGCAAGAGAGTCAATGAAACGGAAAATGCTTGGCGACTGTTGAAAACAGTCAAGAATGTTGCTCCTCTACCTACCAAACAGACACACTGCACACAAATGTGAGGTTGATGGTCTTGCCATGTATGTGCTCTCCCTGTACACCTTAGTATTTTGAGTTGGCTGGCCTGCCTACAGATCTGCCAAAGGCAATCCGATCGCGCAAAGCGTACATTGAAAGCATGCTGGTCGATGGGCTAGCCAAAGGCACTCGGGTCAATGGAAAAGGTGTAGGTTTCTAAGCAAGGCTGCATTCAGGCGCGAGAGGCTTGCCATTCCGCAAACGGAGATGGAAGGCAATACCAGCCACAATGAAGGACACACTAGCCAGCCAGGCAGAGATTTGTGGTGCCTAGTAGTCAGCTCGAAATAGGGCCAAGGAAATCCTGTTCTGCTCTCCTTAGTGAAGTAGGGTGCGCTGCGAATGAGGCTGAGAGTTCTTGTCTATTGCGTATTGGTGTTGTGATGGTGGTAGTTGGTACTAGTGGAACGGCGGTACCTTATTAGTAGAGGTATACACTGGAAAATGGGCCACTTGTCGGAAATTCCGTAAACATCAGGCATGTTGCACCCTGCAGAGATAGCGTAGAAGAAAAAAACGTGCACGTTTTGTTGTACAGGCCGAGTCCACCATTGACGTCGTCTATTGGCCTGGCAGAGGAGGACACTCGACGGGAATAAGCGCAAGAATCCAAGAGCATGGAATCATGGATGATGCGGCGGCAGGGAGGTGTGAGAATCAAAGGGCGCCATGTAAGAGCTGATCAGCTCGAGGTGATACGATTGGGTGGTTTGGCAGACGGATACAGACCGACCCAATGTGGTGTATCGGCGTCGGGCCAGTGACAGGCCGGAAAGATGGCAGGCGGAGCTGGTTGGCGGCGATGCTCGGGCGTGATGGTGGTGGCCGTGGTGGATGGTGGGAGAGGGAAGGGGTGGTGAGGATGAGGGAGTGGGGAGAAAATGGCGGCAGTGGCGACTTGGTGGAAGGGCGAGGACAACTTAGGCGGGGCACCTGAAGTGGTGGACGGAGGCAGCGGCCAGCGACGATGTCGCCTGGGCTTTTTTGCCTGTGCACTGCAGTTCCTGGTGGCGGCGGCGAGGTGGGTGGCATCCATGGCTTTCAAGCTGACGGACCAGCCCAAGCACCTCAGGCAGTCTGACGCCTTTCAGGCGGCGACACGACAGGCACCTTGCGACGCTGCAGGATGGCCAGCGAGGCACCATCGGCACTGTGCAGTGCAGGGCAGGTGCTGGGGCCTAAGATTTTCCCTCGACCCCTCCCCCACCTGCCTGGGCGTCATGTACCTGGCCTGTCTACGCTAGACTGGTGCAGATGACCTGTACCTTGCTTGTCGGGACCTTGAAGCCAAGCCCCTCTTCTTTGCTTTTTCCCTCTTCTCTGTACGAATGCGTTTCTTTTGGTCTGCTGCTGCAACAGCCACGTAATAACCAACTTGCTTGCCTGCGTGACTTTTGCCCTTCGGCAGCGACGGAAAGAAACCTAGAGTGTATCAGACAACATGTGGACTACATACCTAGATACCTAGGTACGCTCTGGCCGGCATCAGGGCCGACTCATCATCGTTTCGGCTTTGATGGCTGAGTCGGGCTGTGTAGGCCTCGATGCGCAACCAGCACACTCTCCCCATACGGATCATCGTCACTCTAGACACAAAAAATAACACAGCTCTGGGCAGCAAGAAATACGATATGGCCTCTCTCCACCGTCTGAACCTTGTTGCAAGTGTGAGTGCGCTGTTCACGACTAACAACCGGTGACCCGCTAGCCCTTTAGCCTCAGGCACCACCAGCAAACCTGGCTGACGACGACGTGCTTGAACGCTAGGGCAGGAGCACGACTGCATAGGTAGTCGTCTGAAGGCGCTGACTAGTGGCTGGGTCGGGCTTTTGCTATCACCTGGGAGAGGGAAAAAAATGCAGGTGGCGGCTCTTGGACCACCACCCATCAACTCGGCCGCCCACTCGACCCCTCGTCTGCTCGTCGTCCCCCTTGCTCCTTGCTTATTATTAGGTAGTACCGCAGCAACAGGGCTCGGGCTCCAACCATATCAGTGGCGCGCCAGCCTCTGCTACTGAGTATAAGTTGGTTTACAAGAATAAGGTAAAGTAAGTAAGCAAGGTCCCCGGTTTATAGAGATACATAGACAGGTGCGGCAAGTACGGTATCTGCTGGAATGGGAATTCAGGTCGGAGATACTTTTACAGTTTTTCCGTCTTCAGCGATCTCCAAGTCATAACTACTGTACGTATGGCGACCCATGATGGTTGGGCTTTATGCTGGCCAAAATAGAGTTACACTGCGAAACGCAAGCTGGCACACGGCCCTGGGAAAGGCAGGCAGACTGTCTCTGTACCATTTGACGCCACCTGACAGACAGCCAGGTTGCTGGGTTGAATGTGGGTGAGTTTTTGGTAAGACAGATTTTGCTGGTGCTCCGTACTGAATCATTGTATTCGGTGTTTGAAGTTTGGCCAACTAACTAGAGCTCGACGATCGCTTCAAGGTACCTGGACGGGTTGACGGGCAAACGGGCTACACCCCGGCCAGCCAACAGCCAACTAACAAACAAACAAATAAAAACAAAGTTAAATTAGAATCGCCAATAAATCCTAGAAAACCACGGCCCATGATTAGCTCGCAAGCATCGTAGCTTCATCGATCCCCCTAGCTCCAGCTGAGGATGATGGCGGTGGTTGGTGTCGCTCGCTTGCCCGTCCCACCCCGGATCCGGACTCCACCACCCACGACGTGCGTTCGAGGGGAAAAGCAACCACAAAGACATCACCTGTCTCCGCCCGCCCACTTGTCGCCACACTTCAAGTCCTGCGCCCCTGCCACTCGCTCTCCAGTGCTAATGCTGCTGCGCTCGTCACGCCCGTCACCAGTCAGTCCTTTTCTCCTACATCTTGCATCCCCGTTCCTGTCCCTGTCTGTATCCTGCCAACCTGCCTTGTGCCTCTTACACTCATCTGAAAATCTCCGTGCCTGGCCGCCTGACCTGTCTGTAACTCGGTCATCATATATTTCTATCATCATCATAGCCACACACCGCCCTTACTCGTATTGCACTTTTGTCGTGCGCTACCCCTGCCGCTTCTCTTTCGTCTCTTGATTGCCCCTCCTGCCGCAGCCGCTTATCCTGCCCGCCTCCTCCCCTGGTCGCTGCCCTGACTCAATTTCAGGTCAAGTACCAGCATCCGTCCCTCGTTGGCCCTCGGCCCCAGCCAACCTCCTCGACACCTGGCAGGATTTTCCTCTCCCTCTCTCGTCTTCTCGTCTCTCCGTCAAGACGGGCCAGCGTCATTCAGACACTCGCAAATCTCGCCATATTCCCCGTCCCTGCGTCGCCCGCAACGTCCGTCTACTCCGCATGCTGCCCTTCTCCCAGACACCGACATACGCCATACTACCAGCCGTCAGCCTTCCTAGTCACTACTTGTCTCGGGCACACCAGGGGCTTCTGCCGTAACAAACTCAGTCTGAGTATACTTGACGTTCGCCTAAAACTCGCACCGTTTCCTGCTGCTGCATTATCACTTCCGCGCTGCTGTGCACGCCCCGCGCCGACTGCGCCCGCTCCTCAGCCTCACCGCAGCTGCACCTCTTCCATACTACTCCGACGCCTCGACAACATCGCCAGTTCTGCACCCCTGGCCTCACCCTCACTTTGTGACGGCCAAATCCCCATAGCCATCGCCACTGCATGCGATGGCCGCTGCCTTCCGGCCAGTGAACCCTCTGAACCTCACCGACTACTACAAAGACACAAACGCCATGATGACTTCGTCACCAGTCACAACCCGCCCCAACACGGCACCTCAATCACAACATGCCATGCCGAAAGACGATGGAAAGACACCAACGCGAGTCACCTTTGGCGCTGCCAACGATATCCATAACCAACAGCATGAGCAATCTCAACTAGAAAACGCCAACTCCTCTTCTACGACCTCACCGGCTAGAGATTCTATGGACGTTGATATGGAGGACTCCGATAACGAAGCAGGTGGCGATGATAATGCCGGATCTGACGTCGAAAGTTTGAACGGCGACGGGACCAAGTCGAAAAAGAAGAAGTCGCAACGCTTCTACTGCACCGATTATCCTCCCTGCAACTTGAGCTTTACGAGAAGCGAGCATCTCGCCCGTCACATTCGGTATGTTGATATGCTTTGACGCATGCAGATATGAGATTCAATTGCCCTACTAATGCTTTTGGAAGAAAACATACCGGAGAACGTCCTTTTCAATGCCACTGTTCTCGCCGATTCTCAAGACTGGACAACCTTCGCCAGCATGCTCAAACAGTACATGTCAACGAGGATATTCCCAATGACTCCCTTGCCGCCACTGGCTCTAGATTCCAGCGTCAAATGCGCACCGAAAGAGTTCGGCAGGCCGGCAACAGAGCGCGGGCATCGACAAGTGGTAGCGCTGGTGGCCCCCCTCGCGGGCATTCAAAGTCGCTGTCGACATCGAGCATCAACTCCATAGGGTCGATCGCCTCATCATACGGAATGCCTATGCATGCAGATCGCCGGCGGCCACCCCCTCTTGTCATGTCTGACCCGCGATCGAGGATGTCTGTCGAGTCGTACCGCAGTGGCGCTGACAGCAACTACTCCTACAGGCCACATTCTCCTAGCGACTTCAGCACTCCGACGTCAGCCACCTTTTCTACCGCACAAAGTAGTCCCCGCTGGCCTTCTGGCATGGGGTCTCCGACAACCTCTGCACACTCACACTCTCGATCTCAAAGCATGTACGTGCCCGACCAGAGGAACTCAGGACGCCGCCTAAGCGTGCCATCCGGTGTTGCTCCCTTCCAGTCTCACGGGCCTCCTCCTGGCCGACTTTCTTTTGGCCCAGCACTCGTGAACAGTTCAAATGCGGGTGCTTTTTCACCTCCGAGCCACAGCTCTGTTCCGTCCGCTGCAGGACCCGCCTCAGGATGGTCGGGTCGCCGTGATAGCACATCTAGCAATGGTGCAGACGACGGCTGGCGCAGACGCACTTGGCACCCAGATAGTCGTGTATTGAATGGTCAGCCACCGCCGCTGAGCGCCCAAACAGCAGTTCATCCAAACCCTCCACCGCCAATGGCTACACCGGTCGGTGCACAGTCTAACTTGCGACTGCCCGGAATCGAATCGTTCGACCCTCTTCCACAACGCCCGCTAACGCCTCCTCGCCGCACTCATTCACCGATGGCCGTCGATCCGGAGACCTATCAGCGCCGTATGCCCAACGCACAGCTAGATTCTATTCCCATGGATGATCGCCGCAACTTGAACATGTACGATGCTAGTCTCCAACGTGGTATCAACAGGCTTGATATTGGACACCGCACTCCTCCGAGCGATAGTGCTAGTAGCTGGGCCTCCGAGGCGCATAAGGCAGTCCAAGCCCAAGGCGAGCGGGTGCAGAGCCATGTTCGTTTCGAGGAGCCTCCACGCGAACGATATGGCCCTCCTCCATCGCGGTCCCTTCACCAGCACACCATGTCTGCTCCATCCTTTGCGACAGCCCGGGAGGCTAAACGTCACGGCTGGTACAACGGACCTGCGGCGCACCAGAGGGATGGCCCGCCAGCGCAAGACAACAGAGCCACTCAGGTTGACAAGATGGTGCATCCTAACTTTACCGGCTTCTCTGGCTTCCCTGCGCGAGAACAGCAGACGTCAGCGCAACAACAGCAAGAGCATCCTGCCAATAGCCGGTTTGATGCACTTGTTGCTGTTGCCACGAACGAAAGCTCTACCGCCACAGCTTACTAGAATGACGCGTAATATATTCAACACTTGACGCAGTTCTAGCTTGTGAGTACTGTGGCATATCTTTATGACGACTATGATGATTTTCTTCCTTTTTCCTTGCTATTTTTGGACATGCCATGCTGGAGTTTGCGTTGCTTTTAGTTCAGTTTAAGCTGGTTGATGGTCACGAAATTTTGATGTTGATGTATGAATAACGTGAGCTGGGTTTGCTTTTTGCGTTTGGCCATGATTTCAAGTATAAAGACTTGTCTCCGAGACTCACGTCATGATAGTACTCAATCATGATTACCAGAAGGAAGGACGCAACAGAGCAGAGAATGAAACCAGGAGTCCTGCCTGCGAACTGGTAATATTGTTGTTGTTGTTGATATTGATACCCAAAGATTTTTTTATATGGCTTGACTTTCTCTTGCCTACCTTGTGATCTAAATGTTCTGTTGCCCTGAAGCATGGGACCGACAATATTTTGTTTTCCATGTCGGCGACTTCTCTCTTCTCTTCCTTGCTTCTTTTTTTTTGGGTCCGCCTTGATACTTTGACTTTTTCGACTTGCAATTTTGACCTTGGAAATTTGCATGTTCCGTCTTCCTGCATGTTAGTGTTGGACCGGAAGTTTGATGAATTTATCCTCACTCATGCGAGGAGTTTGTACTTATCTATCGCTACAAGGACATGAAACACAAACTCCGATCAACATACATAAACACACAGTGTTTTTTTGCCAACCGGTCACTTGCATGGTGAATTCAAGCCGTGACGAGGACAAGCAAGGCCGAGAGGTCATGGCCAGCCAGGTAATGCGTTTCATATTCTCGAATAGTACAGTCTTTCGTCCCTACCGTTGCGGGGTGTGCTTTTTTTCAACCCTAGATCTAGTGTACAAAGTAAAACCCATGTGTTAATAAAGCCCCTTTTCCTGATTTACAGTGCGCCGGCGAAGCCGCCGGCGGCTGCGAACCGCAGCTGATACTCCCTCAGATCCGCCCAGTGATGGAGCTCGGCCTCCTCGTCCTCGGCCGTCATCATGTGGACGAGCGGGTCGGCGGCGGCGCTGGCGTTCCTGGCCTCGCTCGTCACTGGGCCCGTCTTCTCAAGTTTGATGAGGATGTCGATGAGTTGGGAGAGAGCCTCCTCCGACTTGGCGGCCAGCGGACCCTTGCGGTGCGGCGCGTCGTTGAGCAGCGTTGACGCGACCTGCCGGATCTTCTCGATGAGCGAGCGCCCGTTGGGCTCGAGGTTGCGCTGCGAGAGGCAGCCCAGCACGGTCAGCAGGTTCTGCACAATGAGCTCGCGCTCCGTCGACATGAGCTCATAAATCTCCTTATCGTCGCCGTCTTGTATTAGCGCCGCCTTGCCGCCGTCGTCGCCCGCCGCGTCGGGCTCGGGCTCCGGGTGCTCCGTCAGGTGGACGTCGCGGAGGTCAAAGTAGAGTTCGACAAAGTACGAACGCGTTGCCAGCTGCGACACGAAAATGTTGGCCTTTTGGATCTCGTACTGCAGCTGCCGACGCCGGACCGGCTGGGCCTTGATCACGTTGCGAAGATCGTGCGACGGTTGCACATTCGGCCACACGGGCGGGACGTACTGCATGCCGGACTCGTCGAGGCTCGCCAACGGGTTTGCTTCGGCGCTCGAGCTGCCGAGTTGCAGTTCCGGCGGCAGGTTGTCGATGATGCTTTTCGCAGCCATCAGGCCTTCCCGGAGTAGGATGCGCTGATCGGCCCATGGCAGCGTACTCATGCCGTACGCGAGCTCCAGGCTGACAATGCCGTTCATGGTGGTGTATATATCAATGGCGAAGCGGAATCCAGTGAGTAGAGGAACAGTGCCATCGACTTGGTGAATGACTTCGTTTGCTTGAATACATATGTCGTCGACGTTTTCGGGGTATGCCGGGTAAGGGAGATTTGGGGTAGAGGGCGCAATGACCATGTCGTTATGCGACGTGAGTTGAAATAATGACCTGAATTTGTCAGTCTCTGCATTACATAGTCAGGGTTTCTGCAAATTTACCTGTTGCCAAGCAGCAAGCACCAGAATAGTCTCTTTCCAATCTGATCCTTGACGTGATTGAATGGGATAGGTTCGTTCCCATAGGTATCCTGTCCAATGCTTGGTTGTTCGCCTTGCTGCTTGGGCCGTGTAAAACCAAGCTCACGAATTAAGGTGAGGGTCTCTGAAAGAAATATGCGCGCAACGTTGTACTGAATTGTATACGCCGCACCAAGACCTAGGAAGTAGCTGGTCATGGCGTCGTCCAAAGTCTTGGGTTGCTTGATGGGCCACCTTGCTCCACGGGTATGAAGTGCGATATCGCGGCACTTGTCCACCATCACCACTGCCTTTGGAAATAGATGGGTGCTATGCTGGGTCTTGAGATGCTCTCTCACGCAGCGAGGGAAAGATGCGACCAGCGCTCCAATCATGCTGGACAGGAGACCGAGAAACTCGGGTCGCGAACGATCTTCTCGGTTCGCAAAGGACTGGCGGAAGGTAGGTTCGTGAGGAAATGGCGCGAGTGGGTGAATATATGTAAAGAAGTCATCGACAAGGAGTTCCAGAACTGGCATCGGCGCAATGGACTCGGCGTCAAGAACAGTATCTGACGAAATAGTCAGTAGCGTCTTGGCCGCGACATGAGGCGACGGCGAGGCGACGAGTCCGGGGATTGGGCCATCAGCCCGCGCTTTTTTCGCGGCCTTGGCTGCCTCAGCGTGCTTGTTAGGCGGCCCTCGACGTTTCGTCTCGCGGTTGTAGGTGCAGTCGACGTTGAGCTCGCGACAGGGCCGGCAAGGGATGTGTGAGTCGTCGCACTTGACTTTTCGCATGCTGCACATATCGCACGCGCGTCGCAAACGGGTGAGCTTGGGGTTGATGGTGGGATCCCGCATCATGGCGGCCTGGCCCGGCATCATGTGCGGCGAGGGCATCTCGGGCGCGGCGCCGAGATGATGCGCGACGCCCTGCTGCTGGCTGACGGCCTGCGCGGCGGCATGCTGCAGGGCCTCGGAGTTTTGAATGGCCTGGGCTGCATCGCTGGCAGCCTGCAAAATTTCTAACCCATTGCTGGCATATGCGTGCGCCGTCGTGTGGGGAGAGGGAGAAGGTGGTGGAGATGCCGACATGATGGGCACGAGCGACGGCGGCGCGTTTCTAGGACAATGGTGTTTGGCGATGGCTGATTATCGGCGGATGTCCGGGAGTTGAGGTTGAAGCGAGGTGAAGCCGATGGTTTCCCAGTAGCTGCAAAATGCCGAATTGCGGCGGCTGGCGGGCGGACACGGCCGCTGGTTGGTCAGAGCAAACACGCAGTCACGTGCCTTGATGGTTTGCTGGGAGCCTTCTGGAAGGAGTAAGTACAAAGTAATTTGGTGCCAGTCCACACGCCAGCGAATTTGGCGTGGAACATGATCCTTTCTGCAAATGAGATGTAATAGAAGTGCATCGTTTCCGAGCAGAACGCTCATTGTAACACTGCAGGGGTCTTATTGACGCAGAGCATTGGAAAAGTCCCGCGACAAGCCGACTGCGCTCAACGTTACCTTGGGTCAAGCACATGGTTGGTGGTGGTCGAGCTCAGCGCACGGGGTGGGTGCATGCTGCATACTCGGTAATGTCGTGCATGTATAAGTATGTATGCTGGAATCATCTACGGTGCAGAGACATGGAAATTTTATCCCGCAAATGTACAAAGTATATTTATTACTGATGCTAGAGACATAACTACTGCAAGGGTCAAGTTCCGGACTGCGTGATGCGCGACGGCTAGCAGCCCACCAGTCATTATAAAAAGCAGGCCATGCTAGTGACTTTTGTAAGTTGGACGGGGGGGAAATCACAGCCCACGGGGCAAGAAATTGCGTTACCGTGATGCTGGCAAAGACTGTTCGTAATGTGCCGTTCACCGCCAATTTTAAAGCCGAGAACAGGCGTTCGGCCGGTTGTCGTGTTGCTCCCATTAGCATGTCACCCTACGCGTTCTCACGCCTCCGGAGAGATCTCGCTCATTAGCTCTGCGCAAACATCGACTCCAATTATTTAGTATAATATATACCTCCCTACCTAGTTAACGTCGGCTACCCACTTATTAGCACCACCTACTTATTAGCACCCTTTTACACCTATGCATTAGCGGCTGCTCAGGGCAAGTTGGTGCAGAGCCCGCAAGGTGGATAGATCAGGCGAGGCCCTTGTCCTGGCGGGCTGCAACCTAAACGGCCCGCTACTGTCTCTAGCGTATTGCTCACTGTGAACCAGTGAAGAGACAGGGCATCAGCCACCCATCATTTCTGCTTCCAGCCACTGAACGGCGCTGCACATTTTGCGATGTCTTTGATGCTACAGCGCTCCGGTCGTTGTCGTTCAGCACATTCACGAGCCACGAGCCACAAAGTCGCCGCCTTGCGGGCCCCTCGCCTTGGCTTTAGCTTCAACCCGGGAGGGGCGCCAACACACCCACGCCGCTGTTATCTCTCTGGTTGCATCCCCTGGTCCCATGTGAACTCAAACTCAATAATAACCGCCTCCATCCCGTTTCTCCTACCTCATCCCGGACTTGCCTCTCCTTTGTGCACGCTACCGATAGTTGCTACCACCTCCAGAGTCGCTTTCCCTCGCACGTGTAGGGAGACCAGCAGTACAGCCCGCCTCTCGCAATCGATATACAATACACCTGGGCGCCAGCAGTGGCTCGCTTCCCCTCCCCCGCATCGCAGAACGGCTGCCTATACCGACCTTAGTCCAACGTCACAGGCACCTCGCGGCCATAACTCCTTCGCCATGGCTCGCCGTGAGTCGCTCTCTGAGATCTTGGCTGCCAATCCGGAGCTTTCTCTCAGTGGAAGCATCATATCGGCAGCCTTCAATATTCCACATGCATTGACCTACCGCAAAGGTGGTGACTGGGTATGTCACTCCTAAATGCCTCTGCTACCACTATCCCTACCTGTTTGCGCTAAAGCCTGCATCCTGGGCTCAGCAATCTTGTTTCCTCTCTTCGCACAATCTGACGCAAGTATTTTATAGGGACTTAAACCCCGCGGCGGCCAGTCTGCGCTGTTCGACTCGTTCGCCTACCTCTCTTCTTCCGCCAACCCTTTCAAACATACTGTCGTCTCCTGGACCGGCGAAATCGACTCTCCCCTCGAACCTCTCGAGCCCGAACCCCAATCCCCGAGAGCCACAACCGTTGGCGTCTCCTCTCTCAACCCTCTCTCGGCCCCCGTCCCCGTCGACGGAGTCGCGCAACTTCCCACTCCACCGCCGTTTGACGGTCTCTGGCTTCCCAAGGCAGACCAGGAGCGTCTCGAGCACCAGCTTTCCAATGACAAGACTATTCGAACTGTCCCTGTATGGCTTGCCGATGAAGATGAAATCACATCGGAAGGAATCATGCTCCGCGACCAGGGCCGGTGGCGCGGCTATGCTCATCACGATCTCTACAGCCTGTTTCACTACAAGCAACATGAGCCAAGTGATGGCCGAAAGGAAAAGATCCAATGGGCTGATTATTACCGGATGAATCAAAAGTTTGCCGCCAAGATCATCGAAATCTACAAGCCAGGTGACATTGTCATCATCCACGACTACTTCCTCATGCTCCTCCCCAGTATGCTCAGACAAGCAGTGCCCAATATGTACATTTCGTTCTACCTGCATTGCCCCTTTCCCAGTAGTGAGTTCTTGCGATGCCTTCCTCGCCGTAAGGAGGTTCTGGAAGGCATCCTCGGCTCGAATCTGGTTGGGTTTCAGTCCTACAGCTACTCGCGCCATTTCCTCAGCTGCTGCACCCGCATATTGGGCTTTCCCTCAGACACCCTGGGAGTCGACGCTTACGGAAGTAGGGTTCAGGTTGGCGTCTTTCCGATTGGTATCGATGCTGGAAAAGTGGAAAAGTTGGCTTGGGCATCCTCTGTTGACGAAAAGTATGACGCCCTCAAGAAAATGTACGCCGGGAAAAAGATTATTGTTGGCAGAGACCGCCTTGATAGTGTCCGAGGAGTTGTCCAGAAACTACAGGCATTCGATCGTTTCCTGGAAACGTACCCGGAGTGGAGGGAGAAGGTCGTCCTCATCCAAGTTACATCCCCAACCAATAAGGTGGCAGACAGGGAGGATGGAGAGCACAAGACTTCGACACGTGTGAACGAGCTTGTCATGCAAATAAACGGCCAGTATGGAAGTCTGGGATTCTCACCTGTACAGCACTACCCGCAGTACATTAACCAAGACGAATACTTTGCGCTACTTCGAGCTGCTGACATTGGCCTCATCACGTCGGTAAGAGATGGCATGAACACAACTAGTCTTGAATATGTGGTCTGTCAGAAGGACGGGCATGGCCCGCTCATACTTTCTGAATTTAGCGGTACGGCTGCCAGTCTTAGCGACGCTATTCATATCAACCCTTGGGACCTTACCGACGTCGCCGAGAAGATAAACGGCGCTTTGACCATGTCCGATGAATCCCGCTCAAAGATGCAGAGCCGACTATACGAGCATGTCACGACGCAAACGGTTCAGTCGTGGATAACCAAGTTCATTCGGAGAATCCACAGCGTCCTTGGTGACAACTCTATCCAGCACGCAACGCCACTCCTCGATCGTACCCTACTTCTGACTCAATACCGCGCAGCTTCGAAGCGTATTTTCATGTTCGACTATGACGGAACACTTACGCCTATTGTACGAGAGCCAAGCGCGGCTGTACCTTCTGAGAGACTGCTGGAGTCTCTCAAAATTTTGGCTGCTGAGCCTCGCAACTCCGTTTGGATCATCTCGGGCAGAGACCAAGAGTTTCTTACACAGCATCTGGGCCATATTCCTGAGCTTGGTTTCTCTGCTGAGCACGGCAGCTTTATGAGAGACCCTGGCTCTCAGGAGTGGATCAATCTAGCAGACAAGTTTGATATGGGCTGGCAAAGCGAGGTCATCGATGTTTTCCAAAAGTACACAGACAAAGTCACAGGTAAGCTTGCGGCTGTGGATATCGTCCCGGCGCGTGATACTAACAATCTTGCTAGGCTCGTTCATCGAGAGAAAGAGATGCGCTATTACGTGGCATTATCGCCTTGCTGACCCTGAGCAGGGCTTGCATATGTCGCGAGTGGCTCACAAGGAGGTGGAAGACACCGTGGCTAAGAAGTGGGATGTGGAGGTAATGGCTGGCAAGGCAAACATTGAGGTGCGACCAACTTTCATCAACAAGGGGGAGATTGTCAAGCGCCTCATCAGTCGTTACCACAACCCTGGCCTCGTTGGAAGCGACGGGGACAAAGACGGTGGCAGAATTGAATTCGCCCTTTGTTCGGGTGATGACTTCACCGACGAGGATATGTTTCGCAGCCTGAATGGAGTTTCCGGCTCCGTGCTAGATGCTGATCACGTCTTTACCGTTACTGTTGGTCCAAGCACAAAGGTGACGCTAGCCAGATGGCACTTGCTGGAGCCAGAGGATGTAATTGAATGCATTACCTTGCTCTCCGACCAAAAGGGCCATTTGGCGCTGGAACGGATGGGCGAAGTGAACTTGGCCGCTTGGAGCTCAGTTGAGGGTCACATGCCTCGGCCCTGAGAAGGCATTGAGCCATGCAGAAGTCTGGAAAGGAAAGGAAAGGGACAGGGCAGCGAGCATGGGGAATACTGGCCAAGAGAGCATTGCAGCATATATATGATATTGAGCAAAGCATAGACGGGCACGGCGCATTGGGAAAGATGCCATCACAGACTATTTTCATCTGGAGTTGATAGAAGCGTTTTTAGTCAAGAACTACATAGCAGATACAGGCCACAGCATTTGCATCGCGCTGGTAACGTCTCTGGGTGACTGTTTTTTTTTTGAACGGGAATTGGTCACGGCTGTTCACAGGTATGAGAAGTGTCGCTGGATTTTATTCAGCGGGGATAATCCAAAGATTGTATCCGCCGCTTGCACCAGAACCTGCGGCGCGTATCGTGGTCAGGCGCGGTGTATGCCGCGTGATGAACGGACGCCGTGTAATGAACAGGGCCGAATGAGCAAAGTATGAAGTGATGAAACTTTTGGAGCCTTCGGTAAGCAGCACGGCGAAAGGCTCGGGGAAATGGAGGGGTGCAAGACAAAATGGAGTGGCGCCTGGTGACGACATTGGCACGTTTCGGTATGGCCGGCTCCAACGGCGGCCCGTAAAAAAAAAAAAAAAAAGGAGTAGGGCCATAAAGAGCCGCGGACCATGAACTTGTGCCTCTAAGAAACTTTACAAAACGCATAGAGAGCAAAGAAGAAGAAAAGGAATAAATGAAGGTGGAGTTATGCTATTGACGATATAATGCAGGTTGTGCAAGTGACAGCGATTGAAGGGCGAGAAAAGGCCAACGAATCAATGTCTTGATCATACAAATCGACGCCGTCGTTTCCGGCAGTCCGGGATGGGCGCTGTGGGGCCCATGCCTCGTCCGGCCCCCGGCTCCCGACGTCATTGGAAAATATTGTCTCTTCTCCACGGTCTGAGAGTACGAATTGGATCAGCAGATTTACAGAATAATGGAAAAGAATGAAAAAGGACCGATTGTGCCCATTGTCGCGACGGCATTTGACCGTTTCGAATTTTCGAGTCATGGTTTTACCCAGAAAAAAATAAAACAGGAATCCAGTCTACGCCAGTGCGCCTCATCGCGATTGTGTATGATATCATGACGTCTTCGAGGTTCGCCGCCGTGTACTGAAAGAGCAACCTCTCCACCATCGGCCTCGTGCCCTGTAAAAGTTATTGGAAATCACTAATTACAGCATCCACACTGGGGTTTCGGAGTCTATTTGCCCGCTATTGTCGATTCTTTGGAAAGCTAATCCGCTTCGTCGGGTGTGTTGGCTAGCACCGCAGAATCTCTTTTAATACCCCCTCCGTTCCCAGTTTCCCGCCCGCAGTTCCCCATTGTCTATGCAGCCTTCCCCAGGATTTAAATTTACCCTTATTGCTACACAATTGCAATCCAACTCGACGTCATCAATACATAACATAACAACACCACCCTTTAAGCAACCAAAACTCCCAATAGAACTTGCAAGCAACGCGACAACACCGTCACGATGCTGGGACTCGGTTCCGTAACATTTGACGAGCATAATCCCAACACCGAAAAGGGTCGTGAAAATGATGCCCGGTCGTCCAAGGCCGGCCTCGACTACTCACCCTTGCCGCGACTGACTGGCAAGTCGCTGTCCATGGGCATCCTCATCTCCATGGGCGGTCTAATGTACGACTCCCCAATCCCCTTGATATCCCCCTCTCACTAACACTGCCAGCTTCGGTTACGACACTGGCCAAATTTCCGGCTTCCTCGAGATGCCCGACTTCCTCCAGCGCTTCGGCCAAGTCAACGCCGACGGCACGCCCTACTTCAGCCGCGTGCGCTCCGGCCTCATCGTCTCCCTGCTCTCCATCGGCACCCTCATCGGCGCCCTCGTCGCCGCCCCCATCGCCGACCGCTTCGGCCGCCGGCCCTCCATCTCCTTCTGGTCCCTCATCACCTCCATCGGCTTCGTCATCCAAATCTCCTCCGAGACGGCCTGGTACCAGATCATGATTGGCCGCTTCGTCGCGGGTCTCGGCGTCGGCGCGCTCAGCCTGCTCGTGCCAATGTACCAGGCCGAGACGGCGCCGGCGTGGATCCGCGGCGCCATGGTCTGCGCATACCAGCTCTTCATCACCATGGGCATCTTTCTGGCCGCATGCTTCAATTTTGGCACGTACCACCACCAGATGAACAACTCGGCCAGCTGGCGCATCGTCATCGGCCTCGGCTGGATCTGGACCATCATCCTCGGCGTGGGCATCCTATTCTTCCCGGAGACGCCGAGATACAACTACCGTCGCGGCAAGACGGAGGACGCGGTCAAGACGCTGTGCGAGGTACACGGGGCGCCGCGGAATCACTGGGTCGTGCACACGCAGGTCGCGGAGATTGAGAGCAAGCTCCACGCCGAGTCCAAGATTATGAAGGGCCCCGTCGCCGAGTTTGTTTCCATGCTCAAGGCGCCGCGCATGCTGTATCGCCTCTTTCTTGGCATCAGCCTTCAATCGCTGCAGCAATTGAGCGGCGCAAACTGTCAGTCAACTCCCGTCTACCCAAGAGCTCTCATCCGCAGTCACTAACAAGCCACGTAGTCTTCTTCTATTACGGCGTCAGCATCTTCAAATCCGTCAACATCGACTCCTACATCACTCAAATCATTCTCAACACCATCAATTTTCTCGTCACCTTCATTGGTCTTTACATTGTGGAGCGTTTTGGTCGCAGAAAGTCTCTGATTACTGGCTCTATCTGGATGTTTATGTGCTTCCTCGTCTTTGCTTCCGTTGGCCATTTCGCGTTGGACTACAATAACCCGCAGAATACTCCTACGCCCGGTATTGTCCTCATCGTGTTTGCCTGCCTCTTTATTCTTGGCTTTGCCACGACCTGGGGCCCCATGATCTGGACCATTCAGGCGGAAATCTTTCCCTCGCGCTACCGCGCCAAGGGCATGGCTATTTCCACAGCTTCCAACTGGATCTGGAACTTTTGCATCGGTTTCTTTACCCCGTTCATCACCGGAGCCATCGACTACCGATATGGCTACGTCTTTGCTGCTTGCAACTTTGTCGCTGCCTTTGTCGTTTACTTCTTCGTCATTGAGGGCCAGGGCCGCACGATTGAGGAGATCGATACCATGTACCTTGAGCGCGTTACTCCCTGGAAGAGCACGGAGTGGGTGCCGCCAGATGAGGAGAAAATGGAAGAGATTCGTCGCAAGGCTGGGATCGATGTCGAGGCGCTGGCTGCTCAAAATGACGAGCATTCAAAGATTACTGGAGATCCGCAGGGCGGCGTACGGGTTGATGGCAGCAACATGAATCACGTCGAATGATGTCTTTTGTCAGGCCTTGTTTTTGTAACATTTTCTGTGTAAATTATCCGGAGTTGTGTAGGTTGAAATTGAGAATTTGAATCGTCTTTGTAAATGACCAGAACCGCATCACGAGGAGCCTTCATGAGGTAGGGTCCTAGGCGAAGAATATATTAAAATACTCTCTCAAAAGGCAGGGGACCACAGCTACCATAGGCCATAATAGCTGTCACAATTATCCTAGCTGTCCCATCTATCACAGCTATCCCGGCCCTTCCCTCGCTCAGAGCTTTACTCTCGTTTCTTGATTCGTGGAAAGCTCAGCCACACAAGCGCCATAACTGCCCCAAGTGCCAGAATTATTGGCTGAAAGACAGCAAGGCCCTTTTTGGAGGCAATAGCACCGATGATAAACGGGAAAACAGCACTTCCCGTCCCTCCTACGCCCATGGCGAAGCCAATTGCACTTACATGGATTCTCCTAGGAAGCAACTTCGCCGTGAGCATGACCGCGCCTGGGAACATGGGCCCGAGGAAGAACCCCAGGAATGCAACGGCGACGGCAGAAACGATAAATTCTGGAACGAGCCAGAATAGAAGCTCCAGGCCGAGGCATATGGCCAAGTAAATGGTCAGGCAGAGGCGCTCGCCGAACCGCTCAGTCACGAACCCGAGAGTAGCGCGGCCGAGAACCATGCCGGTCCAGAAACCAGTTCCAGAAATACCGGAGGCATAAGCTGAAGCGTGTCGAACATTGAGCATGAACGTGACCACCCAGCCTCCAAGTCCAACTGCAGCACTTGTCAGTATGCCGTCGTGCTGGCTAATTCGTTTTCCAGCTACATACCTTCCACGCCCATGTAGGCGAACAGGAACAACGCGCAAAGCCACGTAACCGGAGATTTGACAGCCTCTCTCGTGCCGGCACCGGTTGCGTTGGGATCCTCTCGCTTGTGCTCCGCTTGGTACACGCTGCCCGTCTTGTCCCAGAAGACGAATGACAAACCCCCGAGCTCGACCAGCGAAATTCCCACCTGCCTGACAATTAGCCCCAGACCAACGCTGTACTCGGACTTTGAGACTTGCCATGATGTAGTAAAAGTTAAACCACGCGAGCTCAGCCTTGACAACCATGCTCGTGGCGATGAGTGGCGAGAACAGCGCGCCGAGGGAGTAGCACGCGTGCAGGAAGCCCTGGATCGTGTTGCCCTTGTGCATCGCGCCGACCCACGCGCAGAAGCAGGCATCCAGCAGTCCATTGCCGAAGCCGCTGATGGCGTTGACCACGATGAGCGCGGGGTACGGCGGGTGTAAGGCGAGGATCGCGTACGTGACGATGTGGCAGAGTGGCGCCATGACGGCGATGCCGCGCTGCCCGAGCGCAACGTGGATGCGTGCGTTTGTGAGCGCGGCGGCGGAGTATCCTAGGAACGGCGTCAGGAAGATGAGAGATATGACGGTCTTTCCGAGGCCGTAGTAGTCTTCCAGCTGAATGTCCAAGTCAGCAGCTTGCTCTGGATGTGGTGGGTGCTGTCAACCTACGTACGGCAGCAACGGCTATTGAAGAATGTCAAGTTAGCTGATCATCATCCGTTTCCGGCTTCCGGGTGAATATTGCAGTACGTACGCCGATAGCCGCGTCATTCATGCCCACGACGAAGAAGGACACAAAAGCAAATGCCATTTTGGCCATGTTTCCACGAGGATAGTTCCATCGCTCGACCACATTCTGCGCATCCGAAGGCGGCGCGCCGTCTTCACCATTCTGAATCGACGACGACACGAGGCCTGCCTCTTGAACGCTTGCATGGTTTGACTTGCCATCACGTTGCGAGGTACCAGCACCAAGAGTTTGTAGCTCAAAGATACCCGGCGCAGTAGCTGTCGTGGAAGTGATGGTCTGGGACATTTTCGCTCTTGCCTGCACACCTTCGATATGTGTAGGTTGAAGTGCGAAGATTCATGGGCTGTCTTCCAAGTTGGTCTACCCTACCCCTCCGGTCAAGTTTATTCGGAGAGATATTCGGCTGCGAGATGACGCCGATCTGCGGGCTTGGCGTTACCCCGCGTAGCAAACAAGAAATGGCCGTTGGCCGAAGCGGTCAAGTACAAGTGGTTCAATCAACATTATTTTGAATTCGCTTTATAAATAAAAACTTCTAAAAAGATGATAAAATTGAAGTAAACGTCACGTTGAATGCTGGGCTTTGCACAGCCTGCACGCGCCCGCGCTTGTCGTGTACAAAGACAAACTCTCCCAAGCTGAGGTAGTTGTAAGACGTCTGATCGAAATTGAACCATGTCTCGCAGCTTCCATCTTCATAAAACAGTGCATCGTCTTTCAAAGCGTTCTGCTCATTGGTTGTGGTGTCGAAATATGCGCGCCACATGGTGGAAGTGCCGCATCGATTATTCGACATGCTTCGCGCAGGGTTTCGCGCAAAAGGCGCCTCGCCACGGATGTCAACTGGGTACATGCGGCCATAGATCGTAATATTTCGAGGACCGGAAGCGCCGTTTCCTGCAGTACCGAGGCTATAGTTGGGCATGTTGGATAGTGCATCGAATCCACGCACGACAAACTTCTTGATGACGACCCCAGCGCCTTCATCCATGGTAAGTTCAAGAGTAGAGTTTGTCGAATTATCGGTAAAGGCTCCCACGTAGCCACCTGGAGAAGAGACCTCGTCTTTGGCAGCCTGGTCAATAGCCGGAACTAGAGATCGAGCGACTGTGCTGAAGATCTTGCTGCGTGTGTCTGGGTCCAGGCTGACTTCTGCTCCGCCAGAAAGAACCGTCACCACAATGTCATAGTCCGTGATGGCTCCGATCAGAGCATGATATAAGCCAAAATCTCCGCTCTTGGTGTACACGTCAATAATTCGCTTGTCTTTTGTCAAGGTGTTGCTCCGGAGGATCTCCCAGGGTGACCCGACGGACATTCCTATAGACGAGGTGTGCGTCGCCGGTTTCATCCAGTCTCTCGTCTTTTTTGGGGAAAGTAACTTGTTGGTGATGATAGACTCAGTGAACGATACCATGTCAACAGTACTGGAAAATAACCCTCCAGCGCTACTTCATGTCAGCATGCGGCCGAGCCCACACGGTGGGCGATCTCTTACGCTTCGAAAATTCCCAAAGTGACGTTCCAGGTAGACTCTCCCTTTGGTACAAACCCAGCCTTGGAGAATCTCTCCACAGGGCCATTGAAAGACGTGCTCGTCATGTTTGCCACGTTGAAAATACCACGTTGGGCCACTTCATCGAACTTCTTTCCCGTAGCCGCTTCCACGACCATGGCGAGTAGCGCATAGCCTAGGTTGGAGTAGAGAGGAGTGGCACTAGGGAGCTCTACCGGCGGCTTTCGGTTAATTGTATCAATTATATCATTTGATGTACATTTTTTGGTGCCCGGAAGGCCGGAGCAGGTCGGTCCGGTGCCGTTGCGGACAGCCGGGAAGCCCATCTTAGTCCACGGCGCGTTTGGGATCAGAGCCAGGTCGAACGCCACTGCAAGGCAATTAGCAGAAGCGTAGGAATTAGTAGCAGGTAAGATTGATCATACTGTCGCGGGGCAATCCAGACAAATGTGTCGCCAGATCCATTACCGTAATGTCCTCCCATGGAATCCTGTGAATCGAATTGGGAGAACCCGACGTCTTTGCCAGATCGGGAAGGTATTTCAGCACTGACGCATGCATATCGACTTGATCGCTTTGCAGCGCGGACAAAGCGGGCATCATCTTGGATACACTTCCGACGCGGTAAATGGTATGCTCATCAATAGCAGATGTACCAATCCCGGAGAGGACCGGCGGCGTGTAGTGATAGTTGAAGAGTAGCCTGTCTTCGTGCGCTGACTTTACTGCGATTGAGATGCCACTTGTAATCATTTTGGCTGAAAATGTGTTGTTCAAGTCGGATTTGAGCTTGTCGATAGCCTCTTGCACGGCACTGTTCTGGCTCGGATTTCGCGGAGCAGGGAGAACACGGCCAAGTGGTGGGCAGGCCTTCGCCTGGGTGAGGCCGACAACCGCTGACACTGCGACCGCAAATGCGATATTATGTATAGAAGGCATTGTGATAATAGAGAAAAAAGGCAACTCGGTTGTCGATGTAATAAGGAATCATCCTCGTCTGGAGCAGCCGACGGTATATATATGCGCATCGGCGTTCCTTAGAAGTGGGGTTCATAAACGTCGGCGGTGTTCCTCTTTGAGGCAACTTTGTTAATTTTAAAATGACATTGCGCAAGCTGTTAAAATAATTATATGAAGTTGCAACGTTAGTTTTCGTCATCATCGGGAGGAGCGTTGATCCCCGGCGTTGTCAGGCCGTGTAGCCGCCGTCCCGCCCTCGGACTCTGCAAGTGCGAGCGGTTAGAACCCGCGTTATGTTATACAGACGTAGATCTGGCGGCATCCTTGACACTGAGTAAGGGTTTTTTAAAGTAAAAAAAAGCCGATATAAGTAAAATTAGTACTTTCTAGGTCCTGTAAGAAAGTAGTTGGAGACGTAGCTAAAAGTCCGAAGCCTAGAGTCCGAGAATAAGCAAGCACAGCCCGGATCCTTCCACACGTGTGGTGTGGGCGGAATGGGCGTAAACAGCATTTTTTATTACCGGGATAACAAAATTAGACAATGCCCTCTCTCGCCAGTTCCCCGGATCGAGGGCTGCAGAAAAGACTAGGGGATTTACAAGTCAAGCGCAATTGCTATCAGCCTTGTACATGGCCACGCTAGGAATGATGATCATAACGATATTTATAATGATAGTAATAATAGTATAATAGTAATAATAGTAATAATAGTGACGATAGAACCAAACAAAAAAACCCCTATATACAGTCAGGTATAATTATACTCGATTTTATAAATGCTGTGCTCGAGTTAGCAGCCAAGCATTCCCGATCGAATGGTGTACTGTCTATTTTGGGACTCTCAACGAAATAGCTGTGGCTGGTAACGGAGAAAAGAAAACATATGGCGTTCCGATCGACTGCCTTTTTTTTGGGCCGAAGGATTCGTTATAGAGTCTTCCGGGTCAAGTACGGATCATGGGCGCCCCATCTGCACGTTCTCTGCAGCTATTGTTTTTGCATCCTACGCGTCTAAAGAAGGGCAGAAGACGGACAAGCATGCGCAGGCCAACTATACGCGATCTACAAGTCCAAAGAGAATCGACATGGATACAAGTCAACGCGCAGAAACACCACCGCTACTGCCACGGCGCAGGGCCAACAACAGCAATGTCTGCACGCAATGTCGGCGCCAGAAGCAAAAGGTTCCGTCAAAGGCAAATACATACATCTCGGTCTTGATTCGCTAACCATCCAAACAGTGTGATAGGCAGACGCCATGCGCCAACTGTATTCGACGCGAAATTCCGCAGATGTGCCATCTCCCGATCGCCCGATATCCTCGTGCTTCATGGACTCCGTGCAGCCAAGCCTCGCCATTCCGACAAGGCAGCGTCACAAGGATCCCGAGCATCGTTTCTGAAACACCTCCGATTAGCCGAACAGCAGCTCTAGCCCCGTTGCCAGAAACTCAGACACGTTTTACTGGCTCCTCCCATGCTGGCCAAATATGGAACTCTCGTGGGGCACCGTCGTATCACGGCAGCTCATACTTTGGGCATCAATCAGCGGCGTCGATGATGCAGATGGAGAGTCCAGACCTTCCCGTCGGTATGAATGGGATTCATGCCAACGTTGCGCGCAGTGGTCTCCAGAGAGATGAGAAGGGGCCGTATGACCATATCTGGGAGTTGGTGGGCTACTTGCCGCGACGGAAACCCGAGGTTGATCATCTCGTGCAAAGATATTTGGACGAGCTGAGTAACGTGCACGATTGTGTTGATGAGGCGACGTTTAGAGCAAGCTACGATTCATTCTGGAACCGAAAATGGGGCGACGACGACCTCACGACCGTTGACCTGCGCTGGCTGGGTCTGCTCTTCATCGTCCTGGCCTTTGCGGTGCTCTTGGACAGCTCTCTCGTTGCCACCATCGAGGCGCAGAGGGACAGCGAGAAGACTTCTGTGCAGTTCTTCTGGGCCTGTCGAAAGGCGATTGTGCTGGCGCCGACCTTTACCGGCGAGAGTCCCGACCTCGTCCGAGCTGGAATCCTGGTCAGCAGATACCTCGTGTACTTTGGGCGGAAGACGGAAAGCTGGCTCACGTCCAGCTTCGCTATCAGGATGGCACAGGCGCAGGGAATGCATATTGACGGCGAGGGCTGGGGTTTCCCAGTCAAGGTGCTGGAATCGCGGCGACGTCTCTGGTGCAAGCTGCACTCTCTGGACCGTTCCATCTCGCTGGCGGTAGGCAGACCATATACAATACACGGAAAGCACTGCACAAGAATGAAGATGCGGAATATATGGGTGGATGACATGACGGCCGAGGAGGCTGGGTCCACGACTGAGCGACCGCTGACTGAGCCGACGCCGACACTGTACTACAGGTACCAGCAGCAACTGTCGGAAATATTGGGGGATATTCACGACGAGTGTTATGGATTGACCCCTGTGACAAGCTCATACAGCGCATACGAAAAGGTGCTCAGGCTTGATTCTGCCCTCATAGAATGGGCTACCGCGCTGCCAAGCTATTTCCAGCTGGAAAGCCCAGACATATCGATGGATGATGAAAGGCATTTTCTCTATTGGCAGAGAATATACTTACATTCTGCATATCACTTCGCACGAATCACACTGCATCGAACATACATGCTGCTGGAGTCCATCACCGATCGGTTCCAGTACAGCCGAGACGCCTGCATTAGCTCGGCCTGTGCCGACTTGAAGCTCAAGCTCGAGCTCCGGTACAGGAGCATGGCCGATAGGCTCAAAGCCGGCGCGGCCATGCACAACCTCTTCAACAGCGCCCTGGTGCTGGGCATCATCGCCGTGCGAAGCCCCATGTCTCAGAGGATGGATGCCATCCTGGGAGACCTGGCTGCGTACTGCGAAAAGCAGAGGGCAGACCTTTGGGTGAATGAATTCGTGCTCGCCGAAGTAAAGGTGATTGAGCTTTGCATTGCCACGGCGAAAAAGCTCCACCGAGATCACATGGAGAGGAGGCTCAGTGCGCAGTCTGCAGGGGAGCATCAGAGCGAACTCCCGAGCCAAGAACCAACTGCGATGCCGGACGAGCCATCCACTGCATGGAACACATCCCTTTCCGGCGAAAACTGGCTCGAAAACTGGTTCGGCCCAGCGAGGAACTTTTCCGAACCCATCGACTCTCGGTTCTGGGAGGACCTGGTGGGAACCTTGGAAGCCCGGCAGTGAGGGTGTGAGGCAACATTCAACAGCTAGATTCCCGTTACGACTTGCCAAAGTAAAAAGTGCGAAAAAGGAATGCTGGCCAAGTCCCATGGTGTATAGGGTTGCGACACTATTGGTTAAGCTGCGCGCTAAAGGAGAATCGAGTGGCGGCAAGGCTTTCAGCTAAGTTCAGCTGCAATTCCACCGACACCGGCTAGACCTCGTTGGACCACAACGCGTAATGAGAAGGGCTGAACGTGACCTTGTCCGTATGCGCCATTGATTGAAACCCTTTTTGACTGTTAGATCGTGGGCGGCCGCCAGTTTGGAACGGGTGAGTCCTGATGTTGACCAGTGTAAGTACTGGTTGAAACTCATGGTAACAAAGAACGGCATAGTACATATACATAGTATTCAGACTTGCTCGTTTATTACATGTCATTCAGACTTGTGCGGTAGCCTCGGTCGACTAGCTGGGCACGGTGCCATTCATGTCGCAGTTCACCAGCCCATTATAGGAGCATCACCGCAGGAAATTGGACGATGTAAATTTAGAAGCCGATAAACAAGGTGTCAATCATTATTAGGCACCCACTGCCGTGTTCTCGACTCATCGGGCGCCAAGATCAGACCCTGTGGCAGCCTGCTCCACTGGAAGCTGAGCTTAGCTTGGAGCCAAACAGCTGTCCGAGTTCAGAGAGCTACATATCAGTACCTCTAATCTGTAGTTACGGACTTGTCCATTCCGGAGCTCAGACAAAACGCCTTGTACCGGTACGGACAGGGAGAGATCAGCCACAATGCGTTGGGCGATTCTCGGTCCCCGGCTTGTGAAAATCAGCCCGGTCTAGGCAAGGCTGTCTTGAACTGAAGCTTTGGCAAAAGGGGGAAGTCGAAACTACTTATAAGACAAAAGGACGAACCTTTCTCCTACGCTGTCTTGGCCGAGGTTCCTTGATCCACGTCTTGTCACTCTTTCTACCACCCTCACCAGACAACTCAATTATACCCAAAACCCCTTCTTCAGTCCTCGCATTCACTTACACAATGGCGGATCCCGTCCATCAGCAGCAGCAGCAGCAGCAGCAGCAGCAGCAGATCGTAAGCGAGAAGCCGCCTGCTCCGGCGGTGAATGAGCCGACTCAGAGCCACGGCAGGGCCGGCGGCCACATCAACGACCAGGAGGTCAAGTTCTGGACGGACCGGGCCAACGACATCCTCGCCCGGCCCTCGGAGCACATCCACTCCCGCTCCCCGGCCGGCGCGCAGCCCTGGTTCGCCGGCTTCTTTGACTGCTTCAACCCCATCGACACCTGCCTCATCACCTGGTGCCTGCCCTGCGTGACCTTTGGCCAGGTCCACCACCGTATGAACCGCTCCGTCGAGCTCGAAGGCTACGAGCCCATCAACACCAGCGTAAGCAGCTCTCCCCAACAGGCCAAACAAAAACAAAACACTGGCCAGTGTTTCATCGCAATGCTGACTTTTTTTTTTGTAGTGCCTGCTGCTGTGTGGCGCGGCGTGTGTCGGCTGCGTCTGCGTGCCCATCGCGATGCAGCGCCAGATGATTCGCGAAAAGTACAACATCGAGGGCAGCTGCATCGGGGACCTGGCCAGGACGTATTGCTGCGGATGCTGCTCCATTGTGCAGCACGACAAGGAGACGCAGCATCGTGAGCGTCTCCTCCGACAGGGCGGCGTCAACGAGCAGTACGCGCCCGCTCCCGCCATGAGCGTGCCAGTTTAGCAAGGCTAAGCAGCAGATTTGATCTTGCAGGCAAACGAAGTTTGGAGGAGCATGTTTTTTTTTCTTTCTATATACCATTTTGTTGAATTTGTCGGAGATGCTATTTGCCATGTATGCAACGTTCTTTTGAACTAATTTATTTTGTTCATGTTGGTGCAGAATCTCGGTAGCCCTCCCCTTCTCTACTGAGGGGCAAGATTCGTCGAACGGTTTGCGTGCCAGATGTTGTCCACAACAATAGGATTAACCATAGTGCCGATCCTCTCAATGCCGACTTTAAGATGACAGCCTGGGCTTAGGTATCGCGGTGGGCGGTGACTGTGTCCGATGCCAGCGGGAGTTCCCGTCAAAATCACCGTGCCTTTAGGTAGGGTGGTGTCCTTTACCCACTGAGCAAATGACACATTGATAAGGGAAGATGAAGACTGACCTTTGATAGATGAGATATAATCTCCTCCGGGGAGAATATCATGTCCACAGTCGTGCCGTCTTGAATCGTGTCACCGTCGATGGTCGTTGTCATTCGGAGCCGCAGCGGCTTGGGGAGATGCTCCGCTGACACCAGAGTTGGTCCCAGGGGGCAGAAGCCGTCGTAACCCTTGCAATACCCCCATTGCGACGTCTTTGTCTGCACATCGCGACAAGTGATGTCATTGGCGGTCGTGTAACCGAGGATGTAGTCGGCTGCGGACGCGACGGCGGCATTTTTGCAGTCGCCGTTGAGAACAATAGCCAGCTCTACTTCCGCATCCACAGCAGAAGGCGCAGATCTAGGTATGACTACGGGGTCTAGAGGATTGTTCAGGCAGCCGGCGGCCTTCATAAAAACCTCTGGCACCGCGGGAAGCGGGAGGTCGAGCTCGGCCTGCTTTCTCATTAGACTTTTGGTAACACTGGTAGCCTCATAGAAGGAAACCTACCGCGTGATCTCTGAAGTTGAGACCGATGCATCGAATTGTGCCGACTTCATTTGGCGCAATAGGTGAGAGTAACTTCACACATTAGCTCTTCTCTCTGCTCAATGGCCTCCCGTGTTTCCTATTGCCGACTTTTTGCATTAAAGTCACCTCGCCCGTGAACATTCCAGGGTCCAGCGCAGATGTGGCGTCGATTATTCGCACTTTGACTGTTTGGCCAGCAGCCAGGGCCAGCCCAACTGCACAGCATCAGCCTCACGCAGTCCTGCTCAGTGCCTTGGTACACCTACCGTCCAAAATTTCTTCTTCTGGCTCGCCGCATAGCTCTCGTCCATCAAGGGATATGAATCTGACAAAGCGATTCCAGACCTAATACAGTCAATAGAAGTCATGGCTGAATCTTCACCAGGGACTTACAGGCGACGTCGCCGTGGCCATGTTGTAAATACAGGATCATGGAAGGAGCTGAACCTGCATCCTACATAAGGGGAGTAATATCGAATTATATAGAGTTATTACGAGATGAAAAACGATTTAGGCTTATCCAGTTTAAATTCGGGGCCTGGCAATATCTGCTCCCAACTATAGCGAGGAAAGGCTGCGGGTGTCGCACCCAAGAAGTGTCGGCGACGCAGCGGCGACGCTACGGCTGGATGCAACATGCCACTGCCAGATGTTCGCCCTGGCTTCTGTATTGCTTGGCTACCCATGCACACTGTACGATTCAAATGACACTCTTCTATACTGGCATGGTTGGGATGAAAGTGGTCTTACTTTTACTCGGCCCGTGGTCGGAGTATCCGCCGACACCGATGCTTGGCATGCATTTATCGATCCGCTGTCGATGACCCCAGACATTTGTTGGTAGCTGTGATCTGAGTCGGCAACTGTTTCCGCAAGTTGTCTCTGGCGGTTGTGGAGTATAAAATCCCAACACTCCCTTGCATTGCAGCACACATCGCATCACCCTCTCTGTGAATCCTCGCTCTCCCCGAACCATGCCTGCAGAGAAAGCTGGTCAGCACCTCGACATGGGGCAAGAAATCCACAAGGATACGGCTCCCGTGCCGGATCTGAATATTGACCCGGTGGCGGAAAAGAAGCTCCTGCGCAAACTGGACTTGTGGATTGCGCCCGTCATGACCGTCATCTTCCTCTCCGCGTACCTCGACCGATCGAATATAGGAAACGCCGCATCGGCAGGAATGGTAAAAGATCTCGGCATGACGGACGGGGAGCTTGGTAGTGAGTTTTGCAAAATCACGCGAGGCTGCCATTTCTGACCGTTGCTTAGACGCCGTGACACTGTTTTACGTCACCTATGTCGCAGCGGAAATCCCTTGCTCTCTCGTTCTCAAGAGATTTCATCCTAGTCAGTAGAACAAAACAAATGCTAGAACCATGATTCTATACTAACATGTGTATCTCCAGGTCGCATGATTCCATTGCTCATCTTTTGCTGGTCCATCGTCTTGATCGGGACAGGATTCATGCGCAACGCCAGCCAGCTCTACGCCAGCCGGCTACTCCTTGGTCTCTGCGAATCCGGCATGTTCCCTTGCCTCGCCCTATATCTGAGCACATTTTATCCCCCCAAGGAGCAGGCGCTGCGCGTTTCGTATCTCTTTGTCTCCGCCGCGCTGTCCGGGTCCTTTGGTGGCCTGTTTGCCTACGCCCTCCTCAAGATGGACGGGCTTGCTGGCCTGCAGGGCTGGCGGTGGCTCTTCATCGTGGAGGGCTGTGCGACTGTGCTCGTCTCCATCGGCGCATTCTTGATGCTGCCGGATGATTTCGAGACGGCGAGGTTCCTGGACGAGGATGACCGGAAGCTGATGCGCATTCGGGCTGCCGTCAATGCGCGCTACAATGGAAGACCAGAGTTCGACTGGGCCCAGATTCGCGCGGCCGCTCTTGATCCGAAGCTCTTTGTGAGCTGCTGGAATCAGTTCATGGCGGACATTTGCTCTTTTGGGCTCTCTAGCTTCCTACCGCTCATCATCAAATCTTTCGGATTCGACACCGTCACGACGCAACTCCTGACCATTCCCGTCTTTTTCTGGGGCTCTGCGGCGTACATGATGGTCTCCTGGATGTCGGACCGATATTCCTACCGCGCGTATTTCATGGTGCCTGCAGCTCTCTTGACAGCGGTCGGGTACGCCATAAATCTGGGAGTGCCAGTTAGCGACAGAGGCATCTTGTACTTTTCGACGTTTTTCGTTGCTCCGGGGGTATACATCATCGTTGGTTTGAACTGCGCATGGCTTCTGAATTGCCATGCACCGTACTACAAGCGAGCCATGGCCATTGGCACCAACCAAACGATTGGCAACACTGCTGGCATCGTCGTAAGCAAGGCTCCTCGAATGGGAAGAACAAGCATCTGACAGTGTGACATAGGTGGGCCAAGTATTCAAGACAAAACACCACGGCAAATACATGGTTGGTCTTAGTACCTCGCTCGGTGCTGCTGTTCTGGCAATCGCCGGCCACATTGCACTCTATCTCTGCCTCCTTTGGGAGAATCGGCGAAGAGAGAAGCTGTCACCAGAGGGCAGGCAAGCGGAAATTGACGCTGGCAAGTCGGGCGATTTCCATCCAGACTATCGGTACGCGCTGTAAAGAGCGCTTATGACTCAAATTGCCCATAAGAGCATCGATGCATCTTTGCAAGCTTCCTCCAACACACTTTCGGCCCCACGAACAGCCTCAACGCATATTAACAGCTGTACACACCGGTCCACCACAAAGAAGGCTGTGAAGCAGGGATCGTAAATAAAACAACTCAATCTTGCCAATGATATTGTTACATCACCTTGGTACTATTTGTAATCAACTTACAAGGGTGGGGGCATCTACAACATGACCCCGAGCGGCGCCGGCTCTAAGGCTTTGCCGAGTTATTGTATAAATAAATGGAGCATCCCGCTTGAGCAGCATTGTTGAATGGCAAATGCTCACTTCGTCATTCACGATATACCGGTGGTAAATATTCATTTGGTTCATTCATTATTTAAACATGTCTTCTGAAAAGATTGTCTTCTTTGACCTCCCCAGCAAAGAGCCATGCATTTCGTGGTCCCTCAACCCATGGAAGAGTAAGTGCGGGGATCTGGACGCCGTCGATGCCGACACTAACATTACGGAGCTCGCCTTTTGCTCAACTACAAGGGTTTGAATTACGAGACAAAATGGGTATGGTCATAAATTCAACGTGGTTGTTGTGTTACTGACAATAAGCCGCAGGTTGAATACCCAGACATCAAGCCGACGTTGCAGCCTCAGTGAGCGCTGCCGCCGCCTATAACAACCGCCGTGATTAATTCCCGAGATAGCATCAAGCCGGCCGCTGATTCGCGCTGGCCATTCACCATCCCCGCCATCAAATTCCCCGACGGCACCTGGTCCCAGGAGTCCCGCGTCATCGCCGACCTCATCGAGGCGCGCCACCCCGAGCCGTCCGCGCGCCTCGACTCGCCGTACCAGGTCCGGATCGAGGAGGCCGTGCGCCGGGCCTTTCTGCCGCTCATGGGCATCGGCTTGAACCAGATCCCCCGGCGCCTGCTCAACCCTGCCAGCGTGGAGTACTGGGTCAAGGACCGGACCGACTACGTCGGCGGTGACCTTGCCGAGTATGAGGCCAAGAACGGCGGGGCCGCCGCGTTTGCCGCCGCCGCGCCGGGCCTCCAGGAGGTGACGGCGATGCTCAAGGAGAACCCCGAGGGCCCCTTCTTCAGTGGCAAGGAGGTGAGCTACGCGGACTTTGTATGGGTCGCTGCGCTGTACTTTTTTAAGCGCATCGGTGATGATGTCTATGAGGGTGCGCTGGAAGCTTCTGGTGATCGCAAGGTCCATGAGGATATTTTAAAGGCCGCTGAGCCGTGGTTGAAACGATGCGATCATTGACAAACGAGTTGATGATCTAGAAAATCGGCCAAAACGCCGCGAGGTGGTAACATCATGCAAACAATCTATAAACCAATGATTTTGTCACAAGACTATCTTACAGCTAGTATACAGCTAAAATACAGGATGGGAGTTGTACATGCAGCCAGCTGCGATTAGTAGTACAGATGGTACGTCGCGTCTCATGCGCCGTCTTGCTTTTCTTGGGCAATAGAGGTGCGGATGTAACGCTGCATATTCTCGAGTCGCTGTGATAGACTCGCGTCGTACGGCGAAGACTCCATCATGGCCATCACGAACGGCCCCTGCGCACCCCAAGTACATCCATGTAGGTGGTCGCGAATACTGTCCACAACTTCCAATGACTCTTCGTTCGCGTACAGGCCAGAAGAGAGCATCTCCTGAAGCACGCTCAGAGCCGCATTGGAGTCGCCAAATCTGGTCCAGTGGAGCAACGCGAGTCTAGAGTAGAAGGAGGTTGAGACACCGAGAACGTAAGATGGCAGGCCCAGTTCCTTAACTCGAGGAAGGATTTCAAAAGTGTAAGGCGACGAACGTTTGAACTTTGTGTCCAAGAGTTTCAGGCCGTTGTAAATATAGTGCGGGTAAAGTCGCCCGTGGACATCCATCAAGTGTCGGTCAGGTTTGGATTCCGGGGGCGTGACGGGATCCTCAATTGGCTCCTCTGCCGCAGACTTGCCCTTTTCCTTGGCGCTCTTCTTCTTCTTCTTTGGCGCGGATGTCGCAGTGTCCTGGACAATTCCGAGCCTTTCTGGCAGCGAAAATACTTCACGCTCCATGAGATTCCAAAGTTCTGCGTCTGTGGTGCAGCTGTCCATGAGGCGATCCACACGCTCCCGTTCTTCTGATCGCAGTCGATCATACATGGCTCTTTCCGCCCAGTTGGTGGCATCAGCTTCCTTCAGCTCCATGTAGGTGCTGGTTCCCTCCTCATTCGCCGGCACCTCAAACAGGCCCAACGCCACTTGCGCCGCGCTGCGAAGCGAAGGCGGATATCGGCTCAGAAATTTGTCGCGAAAGTCTGTGAGTCTTGCTTGGTCGACAATTGATCTAGTCTTTGTGCCCAACTGACTGGCGTCGGATGCTGCCGTGGACGCGGATTGCTCCTTCATCATGTTGAATGCCGTCTTCTTCTTGGACACGGGCATTCTTCCTTGTGAAATTTCATCAAAGATACCTTTGAAAATTTCGGCTTCCGAGGGAGTGATTGTTGATGGCTCCGCGGAGGCTTTCCCCGAGAAATCATCATGCCGATCATCTTCCCACTCAAAGGGGATTGAATAATTTGGTTTGTTCTGAGAAGATGAGTGGACCAGTCGGACGAGCCGCACAAATGTAGCTTGGCGCAGACCATGTTGAATTGTCCTTGTTTGGTAAAGGAATGGTAGTATACTTGGAGGCATGGTGAAGAGAAGAGAGCCGGGTATATTCCGCCGCAGCCCGCCGTCTCTTTCTCGGTGCCATCAACTTTTCCTGGTAGGTATGTAAGAAATCTCCATATTAGGGGCGATGGACCTTTCTGCGTATGAGGCAAGTGGGCCATCAACGATTTTGCCCGTGACTTCGCGCCAGAAAAACCACTTAAACAAAAGTGGGTCGACCTAACGCGCCGCGACGCGCGACTCCATCGCCAATTCACCTTCACTTCACGTTTCTCTCGCTGATGAAGAGAATTCTTTCGAAGTACAATTTCTCAGCCTAATTCAACATTCCTCTTTTTGCTGGTCCTTGCGTCTAATCCATTCTTTTTGTTTCAAAAAATTTCAAAATGCCTGTCAAGAAGGAGCCTGCCGAGATGACCACCTTCGAAAGAAGGAGGCTTGAGAACATAGCTGCAAATAAGGCGCTGCTCACGGACATTGCGGCAACTGCCAAAACCGTCATACCCGACAAGCCAGCCCCAAAAGCGCCTCCTAAGAAGAGGTCGCGAGCAGAGCCGGTGAAACGGGAGCCGGCCAGGCCGACTCGTATGAGTTCTCGCCTGGCAGGCATCGACGCCGACAATGAGACGCTGAAGCGAAAGATGGAGGTGGAAGCGGAATTCGAGGCCAGCAAGGCTCAAGCCAAGAAGATGAGGATTGGGGATGATCTAAGCCTCGGAGACATTGTTGTGGACGGCAAAAAATACGGCAGCAGCGTTGCCGGTATCACGGGCATCTTCCGCGGCGCAGAGCCCGGCGTGCGAACCTTTTCGGAAGAGGATATCAAGGAGACGACAGATTCAGGATTGAAGGACCTGCGTCTGCGCATGAGCTCACTCAAACTATACGAGCATTGGCTCCCCAATGGTAAGTTTTTCATGCAACAGATGCTATCCTTATCCTAACGGTGCCGCAGACATCAAGATCACGCCGCAGCGCGTCTACGCCTTGGGCTTTCATCCCATCGAGGATAAGCCCATTGTTTTTGCAGGTGACAAAGAAGGCGCAATGGGAGTTTTCGATGGATCTCAGACGGTGCCAGAAGTAGACGACGATGACGATGATGACGATGTTGCTGATCCAGTTATCTCCGCCTTTAAAACACATACGAGAACGATTACATCATTTGTCTTTTCACATACGGATGCCAATGCCGTATTTTCGGCGTCTTACGACTCATCTATACGGAAAATGGACCTCGAAAAGGGTGTTTCCACGCAAATATTTGCGCCGCAAGATCCTGACGATGATATGCCGATATCTGCACTCGATATGGCCTCCTCAGAACCCAATGTTCTCTATTTCTCTACTCTGGACGGTAGTGTTGGCCGGTACGATATACGAGATCGAAAATCTGAAGAGCTGTGGACACTCTCTGAGCAGAAGATTGGTGGTTTCTCGTTACATCCATTGCAACCACATCTCCTCGCAACGGCCTCTCTGGATCGAACGGTTAAGATCTGGGATCTCCGCAAGGTCACTGGCAAGGGGGAGCTGCGGCATCCCGCGCTGCTGGGCGAGCATTCCTCCAGGCTTTCCGTCTCTCACGCCTCTTGGAGCGCGGGTGGCCAGCTCGCCACGTCGTCGTACGACGACACAATCAAAATCTACAACTTTGCCGAGGCCGGAAAATGGTCGGCCGGTCAAGATATTGACGAGTCCGATCTTGAGCCCTCGCATGTAATCAAGCACAATAATCAGACCGGTCGCTGGGTGACGATTCTCAAGCCGCAATGGCAGCTGCGCCCCAAGGACGGTTACCAAAAGTTTGCCATTGGCAACATGAATCGCTTTGTGGACATTTTTGCGTCAGATGGAAGCCAGCTGGCGCAGCTTGGCGGCGACGGTATCACAGCAGTGCCCGCGGTAGCGCATTGCCATCCCAGCATGGACTGGGTCGCTGGCGGCAATGGCAGTGGAAAACTGTGTTTTTGGACGTGATGAATAATCGCCTTGCATCTTTTTATGTATTTTTATGTTTGAACGGTGGAGCTTGGTCGCTTCTATATAAACAACGCAGCTGCTATACTTGACTTTTGCAATTTATTCTTCTGTGCTCCCGCATATAAAAGAGCCTTAACTCAAAATACACTGATACAAGTCATGCTCATCGCGGTGTTGTGGTGCCCTTGACGTAATTGACCATTTCCAGGCCGGAGCCTTCATAGCCGCACTTTTTGTAAAAGTCCTGCTTCTTCTCGCTGCAGTTGAGGATGGTTTTGTAGCAGCCAGCGTTGTCGGCGACGGAGTTGAGGGCATTAATGAGCAGACGGCCCAGGCCTTTGCTCTGGTGGTCCTTGGAGATGCAGATTTCCTCAATGTGGCCAACGGTACAACGGTTGTGGATACTGACAGATTGTTAGGGGTATTCATAACTATGGATTAGATGCTATAATACTCACAATTTCTTCTCAGCGAGGACTAAACCAGTGCCGACGATCCGACCAGCATGCTCAATGACCAGGTAGTAGTAGGGGCCCTTGCCGCCGGTGTCCATTTCGTCGTAACGTTCGTTGAACTCGGCTTCGGTTACTTCCGCCATCCATGTCAGATCCCGCAGGCACTCGATGAAGCCCTTGGCATAATCATCCTTTTGGAGAGGGCGGATCTCATAGCCTGCTGGGAAGGCTGATGCCGCGTCAGGCGTGATGAGGGACGCGGGGAATAGCGGGGTGTTGGTGCCGGTAGCGGCCATGGCGAGAGGCATATGTGGTTAGGTTGTGACGAATCTTGCAGGTCTCAAAATGTGACGCCAAGATGTGATTATGCAGTCAGGTACATGAAGACGGCAGGTTGGGCCAAGCATGGGTGCCGTGCCAGAGAGACATGCGGCGTTATGTTCCGGTCAGCCTGGCGCCGTAGCGTGCGGGTTGGTCGGGGGAGTTCGGCATATTGGCCGCATTTGAGAGTTGGGGTGGAAGATTGTGCACGATTGAATTCACACTATTGTTCGCATGCAACTGGTTTTGTTTTTCTGCGCAGCCAAGAAGTATTGCAAGAAACGCATTTCATCTTTGTTTCACAGGCGGCCAGGTATCTGGCATGCTCCCGCTAAGATGCAGGATGAGATGCATGATTGATGGTGCAGGGGTGTGTTGGCAGTGGCTTGGGCGGAATGAGTCACACATCAGGAAGAAGGGATAGGATAGTATGAGAAAAAGAAAGGAATAGATAATTTTTTGGCCCGTCGTTATTCAGTCACTGCTTTGCTCGTCTGTGAATGTGACCCATGGAAGGGCACGTTGAGAGAGTCAGCAGGGCGACAACGAGGCCCTAAATATAGGCGACGGCCCCCCGTAGAGTCCTTTTAGCGGATGGGATCTGCTACAGGCCGATCCCGCTGGCGGGGCTGAGCACGGCAAACGTCAGTAAAAAACATGCGTAGATTAATATAATGCACGCTTAATAAATGAACAAACAGTTTATTCTCCGATAGCTACCTAGCAGTCATATTGCTGACATTACAGCTCAACAAAAGCCACCGCCATACCTCACTTCTGATTGGAATGGCCTTGAATGTCAGGCACTGCAGCCGCGGGCGCTGCCTAACCAGAGCGAGCCCACGGAGTGCAGGCAGCCAATCAGCGCTGCATCTACTCGCCCAACACCAT
The DNA here is from genome assembly GCA_028828415.1 of Cordyceps cateniannulata. Classification (NCBI taxonomy): domain Eukaryota; kingdom Fungi; phylum Ascomycota; class Sordariomycetes; order Hypocreales; family Cordycipitaceae; genus Cordyceps; species Cordyceps cateniannulata. Next base: position 1,738,821 of record JAPHMX010000004.1, on the reverse strand, counting down.
CCACATGCCCGATGCCGCCAAACCCAATTTCGTCACAAGAGCTCTCCATCACGGACCACGGACGGCCCAGGTTGTCATCCGATGAGCCCTCCGCCCCGCCGCCTTCCCTCAATCATTGCCTGCTGTATCCGTACCAGTTATATCTATTCTACATACACACATCTTGTTGCGGCCGTCGACGCTGCATAGCCACCAGCGTGACGCTACCTTGTGCTGCCGTGACGGCACTGCACCGCACCGCACCGTTCCATGTAGCACGCAGGCAGCAAGCACCCTCTCGCTACCAACCGCCCCAACATCGCCACGGATAAGCTCTCGGCCGCGAACCGCACAACATATTACCCCCGACACTCAATTTACTCTCGCAACCTACCTCTTCTACCTCGATACCATATTCCTAATAATAATGGCTTCCTCACCGCCCATACCGGCCTCGGACGGCCCAGATCAGGACCTTGCAACCAGGCACCGCAAGATGCGTAGGAAAGCCCCCGGCTTGTCATCGTCGACGCCTGATCTCCCAGAACCGCTGCAGGATAGCGATGATTCAGCCGACGAGGCGCATCCACAAGTCATGGCCACACCAATGTCCGTAAATATGAATCAGAGCATATTTGGGCTCATCGCGGCTGCCGGCTCCCGCGTCGACTTCCATACCCGGTTCGACGGTAACAGCAGTGACGAAGACGACGGATCCAAAGAATCACCCTCCGGTCCCCCCAGCACGTCGCAGACGACTGTACTTCGACCAACTGCTACCAAACCCAAGAAGTCGCTCTCTAAGCACAGACTACTAAAGTCCTTCGCCACGCTACCGAGACTCAAGGCGAAGGCTAAACACGAGCCAAGCAAACTCTCCCAGCCCGCGCCGTCTGCCGAAGAACACACTCAGGACAGTGACACCAGCGAGACCCAACCTTCTCTCTCCGCAGAGACACGTGTTCCCACGCCCAGACGTCCGTCAGTCATGAGTCGGATGCTGCAAGCCAGGGCAGAAATGTCGAGTCGTCCCAGCTTCGATATTGAAGGCAGATCAGCCGATTTGCAGCCATCGGAAGATGACGACGAGGCAACACCACTGGCTCGTCGTCTGATGGAAATTTTCGAATTTGGTGAGCCTGAGCAGGTTATCGAAGGTACTGTCGCCCGCCCCCCTCACCCGGCTCGGCAAGCTGCTAACACAAAACAGAATATCCCTGTTGGCTGTTACAAAGCGTCCTGTTACAAGGCTTCTTATACATAACCTCGAAACATATTTGTTTTTATGCCTATCTACCTAAAAAAGAGGTGCGTCGATTCCAGGCTCTTCATGTCCATTCTCCACATCACTGACTTCCTCATAGCACGTGGTGGCCAAGTCTGGCTACCTATCCAAGAGCGGCAAGCGCAATCCCAAATATAATCGATACTGGTTCCGTCTCAAGGGCGATGTACTATCGTACTATCGCGATGCTACAAACCTATACTTTCCCCATGGCCAAATAGATCTCCGATTCGGCATCTCGGCCAGTGTCACTGACCGGGATAAAGATGGGCTGCACTTTGAGGTCGTCACCAACCAGCGCACCTACAACTTCAGAGCCGACAGTGCGCCCAGTGCCAAAGAATGGGTCAAAAGCCTCCAAAGAGTCATATTCAGAAGTCACAATGACGGTGACAGCGTCAAGATATCATTACCGATTGAGAACATCATTGATGTCGAAGATACTCAGATGGTTGAATTTTCCGATACTTGCAAGATTCGCGTCATTGACAACGACGAGACCTATGCGATTGATGAGGTAAGTTCTAGAATTCCCACGAGTAAGCATCCATACTAACTTGCCAGTACTTCTTCTCATTCTTCTCCTTTGGCCAAGAAGCCATCAACGTCTTGAAAATTCTTGTGGAGGACTCGGCAGCCAAGAAGCAGCGAGGAAAAGATAAACAGATTCCCGGCACACCCTCGCAAACAAAAACTGGTCTGGATAAAATTCATACTGTCAAAATTCAGGATAGCGTTAAAGCAACGCTCTCTCCTCGTTCGGCAGCTGCAAGCCCTCGCGGGAGCGTCGAAATCTCGTCCAGGACTAGTAGAGATGGATTCGGCAGCGAGCGGTCCAGCCATGATCACCAAAGACCCCTTACCAGCGCGTTTAGCGATCACAGTCCACGAAGAAGCTTCAGTGGTTCGAGACCGCGCAGCCAACTATCTGACGGAGGCAAGACTCCAAGAACGAGATTTTTCACATCAGATTCCAATTTACAATCCGAAAAGTCATCCATGGAAGATCCAAGCTTCTCCAGCATGACCGCATCAGGGGCCGAAGATCCCTCCGCTAGTCAGATTTTGCATGGTAGCGATGCATTCCAGCGACCTACCATAATGCGCTCTCAGCCAACCGATCCTGGCCACTCAGAGATCCAGAGCCAGAGCCAGATCTTGCACCCCGGAAGTGACACCCCCTTCCATCTGGCCCGCCATGCCGCAACAACCGGCCATTTGGATCAACTGCGCCGAGGAGATGAGCGGGAGAGCCATGATGCTGAGCGGCCACTTACACCTAGTCTCCAAAGCATTTCTAAAATGGGGACATATCCGTTACAGAGGGCTGGTGTCTTTGCGGACTACTTGAACAAGACCAGCAAACGCATGGGTTCGCTTCTAGCTACCGAATCTATGGGATACGTGGAAAAGGTCTCCGGCATGTGGAAAGGCGGCGGGAAGCACTATGATGAGCCCGCGGGCCTCCGAGCTGATGACGACGACCTTGAAGAAGATTCCGAAGGCAAAATTCAAACGTACATGGAGCGGTTCCGGGCACACTTTGCATTGCCCGACACAGAAAGGCTTCAGGCTACCTACTTCGGCTACATCCTGCGCGTCCTGCCTCTGTATGGCAAGATTTACATCAGTGATAAGTCGTTTTGCTTTCGAAGCCTGCTTCCCGGGACTCGCACCAAGTTGATTCTGCCTCTTAAGGATATCGAGACTGTACACAAAGAAAAAGGCTTTCGATTCGGCTACTCTGGTCTTGTCCTCGTCATTCGAGGGCATGAGGAGTTGTTCTTTGAGTTCAGACAAAGTGACGTTCGCGACGATTGCGCTGTTACACTTCTGCAAGACTTGGAGACACATCGATTCTTGGAGGGTTCCGATGCACAAGCTGAAGATGCTCAGATCGATGATGAATATGTCGCCGAAAGAGATGCACTCAAGGCTGCTCGACAGGAAGCGCATCCTGAGCACGAGTTGGAACTACCTCATGACGTTTCAAGCCTGCCCAATGCGCCTACGATTTTGCTAGAGGATACGGATGCGTCATTCCTCAGCTTTAAGCCGCCTGCGCCAATGAAGATCACATGCTTGACGATCGGTTCAAGAGGCGATGTGCAGCCATACATTGCTCTTTGTAAGGGGTTGCTGGCGGAAGGTCACAAGCCTCGCATCGCGACCCACGCCGAGTTTCAAGGCTGGGTTGAGTCTCACGGCATTGAGTTTGCAAAGGTTGAGGGAGACCCGGCTGAGCTGATGCGTCTCTGCATTGAGAATGGTACTTTTACGCTGGCATTCTTGCGTGAGGCCAACTCAACATTCCGAGGCTGGCTGGACGAGCTCCTCGACTCCGCTTACACGGCCTGTGAAGGCTCTGATCTCCTCATCGAGTCGCCGTCAGCAATGGCAGGTATTCACATTGCGGAGAAATTGGGAATTCCATACTTTAGAGCGTTCACCATGCCATGGACTCGCACGCGCGCCTATCCTCATGCCTTCATTATGCCTGAGCATAAGATGGGTGGCGCGTACAATTACATGACATACGTCATGTTTGACAACATCTTTTGGAAGGCCACCGCTCAGCAAGTCAACAGGTGGAGAAACAAGACGCTCGGTCTCCCAAACACCAGCTTGGAGAAGATGCAGCCGAACAAGGTCCCGTTCCTGTACAACTTTAGCCCCTGCGTTGTGGCACCACCACTGGATTTCTCAGACTGGATCAGGATCACCGGATACTGGTTTTTGGATGAGGGTGATAACTACACACCCCCTAAAGAGCTCGCCAACTTCATTCAACAGGCCCGTGATGATGGCAAGAAGCTGGTGTATGTCGGTTTCGGGTCCATCATCGTCAGTGATCCTGCCAAGATGACCAGGGAAGTAATCGACGCCGTCTTGAAAGCGGACGTGAGGTGCATTCTATCCAAAGGATGGTCCGACCGCATCTCGTCAAAGGAGGACCCAGACAAGAAACTCATTGAAGAGCCCGAAATGCCACCCGAGATTCACGTCATCAAATCCGCCCCTCATGACTGGCTGTTCAAGCAGATTGACGCCGCAGCACACCATGGGGGCTCCGGTACCACTGGTGCCAGCTTGAGAGCTGGCGTTCCGACGATTATTCGGCCTTTCTTTGGCGACCAGTACTTTTTTGCCAGCCGTGTCGAGGATCTCGGTGTTGGTGTGTGGGTGAAGAAGTGGGGTACCAACAGCTTTGGACGGGCACTTTGGGAAGTGACGCGCAACGAGCGAATGATTGTCAAGGCCAAGGTTCTTGGCGAGCAAATCCGAAAGGTAAGAATTCTTCAATCAGTGCCTGCACAATTGAGCTAACAAGAGCTTAGGATCACGGTGTTGATATGGCGATACAATCCATTTACCGTGATATGGAGTATGCGACGAGCCTGATCAAGCGCAAGGCAGGCAAGAATGAGCAGCCAGAGGCTGACGAGGACGATGATGAGACTGAAGAAAGTTGGACTTTTGTGGGAGGCGATGAGCCGGACCCAGACATGGTGACCAAGAAGCTGAGCGAGGGGCTTGAGAACTTGGCCTTTGGGGGGGAGAAGGCTCTGAAGAATGATGCAGCCTCTAGCAGTGCATGAGGCAACTTTTTACGACTGATATGATTTCCTGGCGTCTTGTTGAAGCATCTGCGTTGTTTGGCATGTGGGTACGAGCATGAGTTAATGGATTATAGCGGGTGAGGATGAAAGAGACGGATATTTATTTCTTTTGCCTAGACTATCACACTGCATATAAGATAGACATACATAATAGAAGTACTAGTATTTTTCCAAGCAGCTGAATGGAATATTCGAATTTGGGAGTATTTATTCGTAACGAAGAGTGCGCTCGCTATGCAAAATGGGCAAGGACGTCATACAATGAAGGAACTAAAGATGCAGCAAAGAGATGAAAGGAAGCGCTTAATATGCAAAAGCGTAAATGCAAAGATTGCTGGTGGTAAGACTTCCGCAGTTTAAGTCGAGACACTGCTGGGGATCATCAAGAAGCGCAAGGACCGACCTCGGTCGCTTGCTCCTTCAACTTCCTTCGCTGCTGCAGCTGCTTCCACTCATACCTCGGCGGCAGCATGTGCGGCAGTATAAACAGCCCAGCCGCCGTCTTCTTCAGCGGCCTCTTATTGGCGACCGCCTCCCAGAGGTCCATGAACGCATCCTCCATGCCGTCCTGGGTCGGGTCCCTGTCCTTGTACAAGACACCGCCCGTCCTCTCATCCACCACCGGTCTCCCCGCCTCGTCCACCACCGGCTCCTTCAGCAGCGGGAAGAACTCTGCCCAGTGGAACCACGGGCTGGTAAGCAGCGCGTCGCGCCAGACGCCGTCGGCGTGGGCGGCGATGGCGTCGTCCCAGCGCGGCGTCAGGTGCAGGCAGTCGCGGTACCAGTCGAGCATGCCGAGCATGTCGGCGCGCCACCAGCCGCCGACGAGGGTGCCGCCGGGGAGCACCTCCTGGCGGGCCTCGACCCAGCGCGCGAGCGGCGGCCAGAACTCGGTCTGCAGCAGGTGCAGCTTCTGGGCGCGCGTGACGCCGCGCTCGTTGACGCCAAAGGAGAAGACGCGGTCGGTGGAGGCGGCGACGGCCCAGTCGAGGTCCCGGTGGGCAGTGTCTCCGTCCATGGGCGACTTGTGGGATGGGTAGGGGATCTGGTGGTATCGAGAGTACATGGTTGCGTGGGATGCTGAGCTCCGAAGGTATCTTTGGAGTGTGTTTGATGTATTGTCGTCGAGGATTATTCAGATGTTTCTTGTTAATGACCTTTGGACGACGAGTTGCGGAAGCGTTGTCCTGTTGCTTGAGGAGCCATATGTACTCTTGAAGCCGGTGTACTAAAGCTAAGGCCGTTGCCAAACTTTTGTGAGAGCCACGGGGTATGTACGCTGCCGTGTTGGTATATATCATGCATGTGCGTCTGTCTCAGGCCAAAGCAGTGCGACAAGGACAAGGTAGGTGCCTGATATCGGTCTATCGGCGCATGGCGAGAAGTCGGTGTGATCCAGGGCCACGGCGTGTAAGATGAAAATTAGGGACGGGTGCGACGGTGATCTGCTATCCGGAGCGGGAAACTGCCAACGGTCAGAGCGGGTAAAGGGCAAGTTTCCGTCTCAGCTCAGGTATGACGGGTTATGTAAATATATTGGGTAGATGTAGGACAAAGTGGTGAGCTGCGTTGGGCGGCAAGCGTCGTCTTATAAGGCTTTGAGGGAGTGGGAGGGAGATTGGCATGCGAGTCACCAACCAAGGCTTCTCCATAAAGTCGCCGGCCCGAGAAACTTATAGAAAAGGGATTAATGAGCCGATGAAGAACGACCAAGGAAAAGCTTCTCTTTTGGGGCGACACGGGCCACTAGTTTAGAAGCTACAGTCATGGTTTCGGACAACTAAACACAGAAGGAGGGGGGGGTGTTGCGATGCCAAACTCGACGCAACATGTGAGAAGAGAGCCCAACTTCAACTTGCCACCAAAAGAAATATGTTGACAGGGCACATGGGGTCCCCTCATCTGTGTCCTTCCTTTCAGCCATGGCTTGAAATCCCTGTTCCCCAGTCATAACGGGCGTGCCGCTGGATCACATCAAAAAGTAAAAGTACTAACGTTAACACCAAGCCGATTGCTACTAAGTTGAGTTGCTGGCTAGTGGAATTGACGCGCGCGGCATCACCACCTGGATTTTTTGGAGAGCCGGTCTAGGCCGAAACAGTCGCAGCCCGTTTGTCCTTCGCGCGCGGCCAGCCCGTCAGCACTTTTTTTACTTGCTTGCCTGCTAATTTTTTTCTATCGGCGCCCGCCGGTGTCGGATGTCACAACGCAGGTAATAATAAGATAACAAAGGACTGGAGGAAAAAAAAGAGTGTGTGGCCCCTTGCTCATGTCGGGATATAGCTCTTTGTGGGTTCGACAAGTCAAGAACCGAATCATCTTGACAAGGGTGATTATAACAGAGCCAACATCACAAGGAAAGCCGAGCTTTGGAAGTGGCGGGGTGACGAAGCTAGATTACCTTGCTGAAGCCGGATATGTATGTGTTGCAGCGGGCGTGTTAGTGTTGGACAATGGCCGTCGCGGCTTTTCAAGGCAACCAGAGAGGCAAAGGTCAACTTCTCCAACTCACGGGCGCCTTTCGAATGGCATGCTCACCAAAAAAGTATAATAGCATTCAGCTGCGGCTGCGGGACCTCGGCCGTTCTCCCCAACAGCTGAGGATCCTTGTCAGGGATCATTTATTAATGATTTCTGACTCGTCTAGGGATACGGAGTAGGTAGTTTTCTTTTTGCCAAAACTCTTCACCGCAGGGCGATATACTTTTCCAGTGACATGCTGGGACATTCCATGCCGAGCGGCTCGATTTCCGTACTGCTAAAAGCCGGCCACCAATTAATTACATGGCCAAAGCCGAGAGACATCAACGCCCCGGCCCTCTATGGACAAGGCCGGTGACATGCCCCCATTTCCGTTTGCCATTTGGCATGGCCTCGGGCTCCCATCGGCATATCAAACGCAACTTGCCCCCCTCACGAGCTGTGCGAGTTGGAGACCGAGACACCGGTTTTGGAGAAGATGGCTGGGGCGGGTGGCTCCTGATGTCACCGACTTCTCCAACACGACACGACACCTGCATTGCCTCCGTTGATAGCCATAGCCATTCCCGTCTCTCCAACTCATTACTCACTCTGCGCCTCTGTCTCCTTCCATATCGTTGGACCTTGATTCTGGATGGGTTCCGTTGACCCAAAATCACAGACTCGTACGTCCAAGTTTAGTAGTAAGCCCAGCGCAGCGTTCAGTAAGAAGCACATGCCTGCCTGCCTGTTCTGCCTTTATCTAAATCCTCCGTCTTGTGTCGCATCTGCACATGCGACTATACCAATGAAACCATGCCACTCTTGCATCGAGGTCCGAATCCGGCCCCCGCCCACCCTTTCCAAAAACTTTGGCCTCATGCAGCCTTTCGTCGGGCATAATCATCTTTTCGGAGGAAAAAAAGGTTGGAGTCGGCTTAACAGCCTGAGGCTCTGTTAGTGGCTTCTCTAGTGTACTGTTTAGCGGCCTAGCGCTGTTGTCGTTGGGGGCGAATGGCGGAGGGCAGGCCGTCTTTTGGGCTGGAATCACACCCAACCTGTGCTTCAAGTAGATTGAGAAGCTGCATACCTACCTAGGTATTTACCTTTCTATGTCTTGTCGCATGTCATATTCTACATGCTGCTTAGGAAGGTATAATGTGTTGGGGGAGAACTGCAGTGGCACCGCTGACCGTGCTCCGGAACCATACACGGAGGGAAGAATGCAGCAAGCGAAAAAGAACAATGATAGCAAGATGCGCGATAATAACGATATATCCTTCGTCAAAAACTTAAAAAGGGGACTTTGGAAAAAAGGACATGAAGGATTTCTTTTACATAAAAAAACCCCCACGCTTTATCACTTGGTCTCTTTCCTTCTATTCGTACATTTTCAAGAGCTTACAATAAGTCTCACCAACAGAGCTGGCCGCACTTTAGCAGTTACAGGTGTAGAATAATAGAAACAGCTGTCATCCCCTCACCACAGTTTGGATCTATTTTCACCTAGATAAAAATCTTCATGATAATCAAATCTTCTCATTCCACAATTTTCCTTCGAAAGAAAGTCCAAACCAAGGCGCATTTCCTTCATCGCTTCCCGCAGCAACGTTCACAACCATGTCTTGCTTATGTAATATTGCACTTTGGCCAATCGCCAGGCACGCAAACTAATCGCCTCAGCAGAGCTCCTCTCCGCCGTCATTCGAGCACACGAGACAGCCGACGACATCAATTGACGGCCCGGAGTGCCCATAAATCAACCCGAATCGGTTTCTCAATCAAGCTCGCGCAACTCTATCGCAGTTCCGCGTCCCGATTGCCCCCGTGCCTCGCCCAATCACCGACCGACCTCCTCGCCGACCATCCAGAAAATCGCCCACCATGTCCCAAGACATGCCCCCCAAGGGTGGCTACCAGCCCGTCCAGTACAAGGTGCGTACCTTCCGCGGCCTGTATTCTTGAGTATGCGCCATTGCGCTTCTCGCAGTGTCCAGCTGTGCCCAGCAGGCGACACTTTGTCTCTGCATCGCATCCAGGACTCACTTCCGAGCGTCATGTCGAATACGGCTAACGCCATCCCTCGCAGCGCAACCTGCCCGCCCGCGGCTTCCGCCCCGGAACTCTGCTCATCGGAATGGGCATCGTCATGAGCTACGGCTGGTACAAGCTCTTCCACGGCATCCGCGAAGCCAAGTACGTCGATACCCTCCAAAAAGCGACTCCTCTGTGACACCGAGAAATACTAACCGACCTTACCTACCTGCAGCGAGCTCGCCCGTGAAAAGATGTGGGCACGCATCAACCTCATTCCCCTGCTCCAGGCCGAAGAGGACCGCGACCAGGTCCGCAGATACTGGGCCGACCAGAAGCGCGAGAAGGAGCTGTTGGGCGAGAACACAAAAGTCTACCACAATGACCGGTGCGTGTGCCCCCTATCAGCGCGCCAGCTTGATTGACGGGCGCATAGTCCAACATCTATACAGTTTACTGACTCCTCACAGCTTCGTGAGACCGACTCTCGCCGTCGCCCCTGCGCCCACCAAATAAATACAGCCATTTTGAACAGGATTACGTTGCCCAGCCCCAAAAAGACGTCTTTGTGTAAATATATCACGCGGTGCCTCTGTGCTCGAGGAAAAGAGCATATGCAATGGAATAGAGACGAGGGTCTCTGGGGCAGTATAGAGAAAGCGGTGCGAAGGAAGTGTACAACGACGAGAATCCAACCATTTACTATGTTTCTATAAAGTTCATGACTCCCACCGCCTGCTTCCACCGCCTGGCCGAATTACGGAATGCCAATGCTATGCTAAAACGAGAATAAGTGCCAAACTACGTCACAAACTGACGGAAAGAACAGACAAAGATAGCAGCATCACCTCCCATCTCCGCCAACACCGACGGCAACAACGCCAAGTCAGCTATGCCTTGACGCCAACTTCATTCTCCGTCCACTCCCACAGCTCCCTCGCCAGCTCCTCATCCCAACACTTGCAATCCCCCGCATTCGGCGTTCCTACCGGCTCAAAAAATGCCACCCCTCCCGCCTCCACCGCCTCCCTCACTCCCGGTGCCGTCGCCGCCCACACCGTGTTGAAGCAGCCCTGGCGCGGCGTCAGCAAGCCGCCCGGGTTCGTCACATAGACCAGCATCCGCTGCCAGAAGCCCAGGTCCGCGACCAGCCCCGTCTTGGCGACGCCCGGGTGCACGCACACGCTCGTCAGCTCCGGGCAGCGGCGCGCCAGCTCGCGCGCCGTCAGGATCGCCGCGAGCTTGCTCTGCGCGTAGCGCGCCCACGCGCCCATCGCGAAGCGGCCCTCCTGCGTGCTCCGCAGCGAGGCAATGTCCACGCCCGTGGGCGGGTGCGCGCGGTACCCGAGCGACGTGAGCACGACGAAGCGCACGTCCTCGGAATGCCGGGCTGTCTCCCGCAGGACGGGCAGGAGACGCAGGAGGAGCGCCGTGTTGCCGAGGTGGTTGATGCCGAATTGGTGCTCGTACCCGTCGTGGGTGAGGCCGGGGGGCGTGGCCATGACGCCGGCGTTGGCGATGAAGATGTCGAGACGCGGCGAGGAAAAGGCCGCGGCGGCGGCGCGCACGCTCTCGAGGGACGACAGGTCGCAGGGGAGAAAGGTGGCGCACCCGGCGGGCAGTCTGGCGATGAGGGAGTCGGCGGCCTGCCGGTCGCGCCCGGTGAAGTAGATGTGGCCGGGGTTGTGCTTGGCGAGCTCCTGCACGGCGGTCCTGCCGATGCCCTTTGTGCCTGGGGCCGTGTTAGTTGATTGTGAGTTCCTAAGAGTGAGTGCGACGCTTACCTCCGGTGATGAGGATTACCTTCTCCGCAAGGTCGGGGATATCGGTATCCGGGTTGTAGCCGTTGAGACTACACATTTGGTGGGAGCTTTTGGTGGTTCGAATCTTGTGTATAAAAATAGAGATATCGGGGAGAAGTTCGTGATGGAGGTAAGTGTCGGTGCCAGATGTTAAGTGCTGCTGCGTTGCCGGTATATGAACTTGAGCGAGGTGTTTTCCGGACGTTGATATCAGAGATAGTATGGCCGTTAACTAATAAATTCGGTTGATTCCAGCAATCGAATACCACAAGCGGTCGTAGGTTCGTCTTTATACAAAGCAAATCGCGCCTATCTAGACTTCCACTGGCCCGCAGATCTTGAGCGTGTTGAAATGTCGGAGTTCTTGAGTCACGGCCCAACTGTTGACACAGAAGCCCAGAGGCGGGAAAAAGAAGCCCTGTGCAGCTGACCATACCATTTCAGCCGTTTCCGCATCGTGCGGCGCCGTTTTGGCCGTTGGAAATCAGCGAGCGCCCCGGTGTAAGTGAGCACGACTTCCGGATCGGTGCCTCGCGGGCCGGGTTAACGACTAGTTACACGATACCGCACTAGCAATTGCTAACAGCCAGCCGATACATTGTCCAATATTTATGTTAGTAGTAGATGCTGTCATATCCCGGACGATGCATTCGACAGGTCTTCGGTCCCTTGATATGTTGTAGTAAGACGTTCGGCCGCAGCTGCTTATCAAAGCACAATCGAGGTCGTTTACTCTGTTCTACTTGGCGTTGGACCCTTAGCTGACTCTTACGCCATTTACTTTTCTGCTGCGGACTTGGAGTGCGGAGTCGGCCCCTGGGATAACTTGAGCTTTGACTAAAGTTAAGCTTCCGGGCCACGGCGCACGTCCAGTCCCCGAATCTCTTTTTTTTATCTCCGGGTTCCCGGAATGCTACCCAATCGACGATTTGAAAGCCCTGCAGCGTTCGAAGGGTGTCTAACACCTTGTTTCTGAATCCGTGACTATGACCGCCGCATCATGACGCGGACTGCGCTTCCTCTCCCCAAACTGCGGGCCGGACATTTCCATACTAGACGGCAAGGTCACGATATGGACCACGATGCGCGGGGCAAGGCAGGCGCTCAGCTTGTACGGAAGCATGTGGTGAATAATAGGTTTAAGATCTTGATTAATATGCGGCTGAAAGCCAGCTATGTGTCTGCGGCTGATTTCCTATTAGACGGAGCGGGGGTCTACGCGGCGCAGTCAGCCTGACTCCCATCGTGAATAACTGCCTCAAGCTAGCTTACCTCTCTATACGCGTCACATCTTTTCCATCGCCTCCTGCTAACTTCCACTGCTTCTCCTCTCCCAGCCCACGCCCAAGATGGAATTTTTCCAATCCACCCAGTTTGACAGCCATGTCAAGCGGCTCATGGACGAGCTCCACGTCCCCGGCCTCTCCGCCGCCGTCCTCCACGGCGACAAAACCGCCTCCAAAGCATTCGGCGTCTCCTCCGTCTCCTCTAGCGCACCCTGCACCGCCGACTCGCTCTTCGATATAGCCTCCGCCTCCAAGATCATAACCGCCCTCTCCGTCGCCCTGCTCGTCGAGGACGACGATCACACCAGCATCACCTACGACACGCCCGTCGCCGAGTTGCTGCCCGGCGACTTTGTCCTCGCAGACGCCGAGTACACCAAGAACGTCACCGTCGACGACATCCTCAGCCACAGGACCGGTCTACCCAGGTATACACACATCCTCTAAACCCCGTGTCCTTGTTCCCCGAGACTGACCAAAAACAGCCATGAACATTCCTACTTTGGCGTCAATGCCGAGCGCCCAGACGACGCCCTCTCCATCACGCGCAACCTGCGCAACCTGCAGCTCTGCGCGCCTCTCCGCAGCCGGTACATCTATAACAATATCATGTACACCGTCGCCTCGCGCCTCGTCGAGGCCCAAGCCAACACCGCGTTCACTGACTTCCTCGCCGCCCGCGTCTTCACGCCCCTCGGCATGACCTCATCCAGCCTGCAACCTTCACAAAGCCGAGCCCGCGGCCACTCCGCGCGCCTCTCCTCCGGCCACGTCTGGGATGCCACCGCTTACCACCACCGCGAGTTCCCCCCGCTCGAGTGCCCCGAAGGCCAAGGCGCCGGGTCCATCATCACCACCGCCGGCGACTACCTCAAGCTCGTCGCCGCACTGCTCCACCCGGGCGACGACAGCAGCAGCGGGCCCATCTCCAAGGCCGTGCACGCCGGCCTCACCCGGATCCGCTCGCTGCCCAACCCCACCGCGGCCGGCACGCAGCCGCTGTCGTCGCCACGCTTCTACTGCGCCGGCCTCATGGTCGAGTACTACCGCGGGCACGCCATCTTTGGTCACAACGGCGGCGTTCCGGGCTTCGGCAGCCGCTTCTTCTTCGTGCCGAGCCTGCGCCTCGGCGCCGTGCTGCTCGGCAACGCGATCGAGGCCGCCGCCGTGGCCGTCCACCTGCAAAAGGCGCTCGTCGACAGCATCTTGGGGCCAGCGGGCGGCGACGAACAACCCAAAGAAGCAGCTGAACCAGCCGCTCCCAGCGGCACGGAGGAGAAGACCAAGATGGAGGAGGGGGAGGGGGAGCCGCAGCACATGCCGCTGACCGCGTACGCGGGGCACTACTGGAACCCGGGGTACCGCGGCTTCCACATCCAGATCCAGGACGAGCAGCTATTCATCGATGCGCGCGACCGGGGCTACCCGTGCACGCTGACGCTCCGCCACGTCTCCGGGCAGACCAGGTACCACGCGTACGCTGTGGCCGCGGATCACCTCGGCGGCTTGCCCGTTGACGACGAGCCCTTGCGCGCCGAGTTTATCTTTGACAACGACCGGGCCGTCAAGTTTGGGCTGCTCCTGGACGCCGACCTGGACCTCATTTGGTTCGACAGGGTCCATGCCGAGGCCACCCCGTATGTGTTTGTGTAGATACTTGTCTGTAATGTCTCAACAATGTACAGAGGAACCTTTTAAAAGTTGTGTCAGCTGCGATTCCAGAAGCAGGAATTCCTAAAGTGTATAATAGACGTGATTACTGTGATAGCTATGATACCTAGAAGGTAGCTTTAGTGCTCCCCTGTACATGGGCATGTGTAAGTAAGTCACTGAGGCGGTCTGTCGCAACGATTTGGAGGAAGCCCGAGTAGAAGAAACCCGACGCTTTGTACAAGCTCGTGTCCATAAATCCATTGAAAAGTACATAAAAATATAGCCAATACAAATCACCCCGCCAGCGCTAGCACACTCCTGAACACCAGATAATGCCGTTTTGCCTAGTAATCAGGCAGGACGAAATAGACTTAGACAACATGAAACAGTTCAAACCCAGATATATCATCTGCAAGACAGGCTTCGCTTGGCAGAAATATTATCCACGCTTCTTTCAATCTCCCGCGGCCTCCAATTCGGCGAGCAAGTCTCTCTCCAGATCCGCCTCATCGAACCCAAATTCCTCTTCTTCTTCCACATTGGTCTCGTTTTGACCGTTATGCTTCGCTACGGTGCCATTCTCGACATCGACAGGGCCGTCCAAGTTGTCGTGGGATGACTGCACGGATCGCAGGGCCGACGTGCCACGACTCCGCGACAGGCGCTGCTTCTTAGCCAGCACACTTTCGCCTGCAACACTGCCATCCGTGTCTGAGTCGCCCTCGTCAACCTTGGCTTCGCCAGCCTTGCGCTTGAGGCTCTTGTTTTGCGCGTTATTAGAGGCGTCGCTGTCATTCTCAGCTATCGACTCGCTCTCATTATATGACTCGTTGCCTTCGTTGCCGTCGTCTCCCTCGGAATCGCCCTCCTCATCATCGTCCAAGAAGTCTTGCAGATCCTTGTCCGCCATGTCCCAGTCGAAATCCTTGAGGTCCTTGGCTTCCGTGTCCGCATCCTCCGCCTCAGAAGCAGCTTCTATTGTGTCTTCTATCTTTTCGCGGTCGGCGTCCAAGATGGCAAGATAGTAGGGTCGTTCATCTAAGCGTCGCCATTGGCTAAGACAGTCGATGAGCCAGTTTTGATTCACAATCTTGATGCTGGGGATCTTTGCCGCCTGCTGGACTTTGTTTGTTCGCGGAGTCGACGTGGAGACCACGAGATGCGTGACACGCTTCGAGATCGTGTTCAAGACCTGGGCGCCAAAGCTTTGGGCCTGCATTCCTATTTCAGACTCTTCAACGGGGACACCAAGTGGTACAAGCCCAGATAGCACAACGACCAGACCAGAAAGGACGTTAGACTTGATCTCATCCAAGATGTCACCAACGTCGGGTACCATGGACAGATCCACCCCATCATCTACGGAAGGCCTGCGCTGTGCGTTGCTATGGCTAGGAGGGTGGGTTGGCTGAGATTGCTGGCGCTCTGCTCGTCTACGGTCGTATGTCTCGTAGAAAGATGTGTGGATGTCCGTCAGGTGATCTTGGAGAGCGGATAATTCCTCGTCGTCGTCGCTGAGGATCTGGTGTCGCTGAGGTGGCGCCCTTGCGTCCCCGCTTTCCGCTTCCTGTGCAGTCTTTTCGTCTTCCTTGTCCAGTTCCTCCTGCATATGCAGCAATGGCCGATCCGTCAGCTGCTTTTCTAAGGTTTTCTCCTGCTCCGCAGCCTGATCCTCGAGGGTGGCTTCCTCGTTCGAGCGAGAGTCGGTTGTCCGCGAGGTTTCCTTGTTGGAGCCATCGGCTTCTGACTTCGCAGTGGCTCCGTTTGACTTGGATGGAGCAGGCGGGGTGTCTTGGCGTTTTGGCAGAAAGCTGCCATTGATGTCGCCAACGCCTTTGAAAAAATCATATGGCACGACTTTGATAAGGTTTGGCCTGTTCATAGGCCAAACATCGGCTCGATCGTCAATAATAACGACCATGTCTGTGCTAACGGGGAACAGACGAGCCAGGCTCTTGGATGTGATGCTACCATTTTCGTCTCGGCTGATGACGCGGTTGCCGAACAATTTCCGATCTGGGTCCACGATGTTCGCAACATTGAGCGCGTATGCACGAGTGCCCATGGTATAAACATGGAGCTCGTACATCTTTGAGATTTCTTCGAGAAAGTCCTTCAGACCAGGTCGCATCTTAATGTAGTAAGTGCAGCCGGAAGCCAGGCCGCGCGGGCCGTCATCAAGCTGAAAACTTTTTATATTCTTGACGACGCTGTGGTTGGGGTTCGACGGGTCTCGCTGCCATTCGCCGACGGTTGGCTCGATGCAGGCGTGGATGATGGTCTGATCCAGGTCAACAACAAGGCTGAGCTTGCGGTACCGGAGCAGCCGCTTCTGCGTGTCGTGTTCGGCTTTTTGAGCGACGCTCTCGCTGACCATGAGACCTGTCTGATCGTGCGTCATGTTGATCATGGCGCGCTCGGAGTCGCGTTGTTCGGACGCCCAATTGGTTTCCGTCATGTCAGCGCCGCAGAGGCTGCACATTCCTTGTATTTGCACTTGGTGCCCACAAGCCTCCTCAACGGTCATGCAAGGCATGTCCGCCGCGATGACCTGGCCTTCCTTGATGCGCCATTCTTTGAGCTTGCCCTCGGCAGGGCTGTCAAATTCGGTGTAGGTGGTCTCATCGACCCAGGTATCGTCGCCCACTTGGCGCCGCCATGAAAACTTGTATTCAATGATGTTTTCTTGCTTCTTGATCGAATCGCCCGGGGATTTGAGGAGTTTCGTGATTGTGATTGGGTAGCGCAGGCGCGAGCCTAGCGACACCAGCTTGTCATACATTGTGTTGATGAGGACGCTGAGCGGAGGCGCCCTATTGCGTGATTGAGAGGACCAGCAGATCCTACGATCGCAAGTTAGCCTAATTGGTTTTCTGTCGCGATGAGATGGGCGGTATCACGGCGTGCGCGATGGACACGTACGTGCTGTGCGTTTAGTCCCGTCCGCTTGTTAGTTCGTCGTTTGCGCGGCGTTGTAGCTGTGTGATGCTGCCCATGGCCCTTGTCGGGCGGCGGGTAATGGAGAGGTGCTAGTGGGGAGCGGTAGGATGTGCCTTGTAGCTGCGAAATGTTGAAACAATGCAAGATGCGCGACGATTTGATGACGCCGCGACGATTCTGGATGCGACGCGCTGCGGGCCAATGCCAGGTTGTTGTATTCGTGAATTTGGAGCTGGGGAAGAACTGGGGTGGAGCTATCGGAGCTTGAGCAAACAGTGGCAGGCTTATGAAAAGCTAGGCCAATTCTCTTGGGCCTTTTTTGGTGAGGACAAACTGCTACCCGGAAGCGGCTGAACTTTGGGCGGGCGACGGCCAGGAGGTGGGTGGGCAGACGTCCGCTTTAGTAGTCCGCGACGCTGTGGGTTTTCGCGCCTCTGCCTTTGTGTTTGGTGACGGGACCGGGACAGCGGGGCTAATAAGCCAATCGTAATAAGGCCCGCCTATTGGCCAACCACCTGCTGCCTTTGTTGCCTTGTGTACCTAGGCAGCTTGCAGCCTTGCTCTGTGCAAAGTGAGTGTGTGGCCAACCTGTGGCGTCAGTACTCAGGAGGGGGCTGGTAAGTGCCTGTCTCGTGTGGCTGTGCCACGTGACGCCGAATGCAGCGGAAAGGGTGTTCACCGCGTATCTGCCCATTTTAATCAGCTACATGGGAGTTACGTGATGTCAAGAGGTCGTAATACATTCTTATGAGCCTTACCCAGATCGACCAGGCCGTCAGGCCCGTCATTAACCCAACTAGCCAATTGTATCTGGGTTGCAATGGTATGGGGCCCAGCTGTAGGCCGGCGCTGTGTAACTACCAACTTATTACGGATCTATAAAGTTTAATGAGTTACTGTGTACTAGTCTTTAGTTACATTCATAATTTTTTATCTCCCAAATAGTGGCGGGAAGTGGACATTGCGCGGCTATAACTGAGGGGAGAACATGTTACTATCCCGCATTAAACACCACGTGCTGCGCGTCGTTGTTCCACGAACCCGTTGCACCAGTCGCTCTTCGTCGCCGAAAAAAACGGTAGGACTTTTGTTTGTCTTTCCAAAAACTTGTCTGTTCCATTAGCGTTTTCGTGCACAGCCATTATAGAGAGCTTGACTGGCGGCTACCGCTTGAGCCGTCTAGTGCTAGGCCCCTATTTTCCGGCTCGCCTACCCTACATGTTGCCACGTGAGACTGGTCTTTAATCAGGCAAACATGACAGGATGCGCAAAACCTGCCATCACCGAAACGTGGATGCACGTATTTGCCGGCTCACCTTGTAGACCTTCTATGGTGTTACCTCGTCGTGTGGGATCATGTGAGTGCGACGCGTTCGATGGAGCACGCCTCAGCAGACGCCAACGCTTTCTAGCAAAATAAAAGTTATCGTCTCCCATTAGATCATCTATCGGCCAAATTAAAGTGGCCGTCAGTGCAAACCATTATCAATGGCCACCCATGATTAAATACGTATATACAAGAGGACCTCCATGGTTAAGCAGCGGCCTGCACCAGCTTAAAGCCTTCTGACACCTGCTTCGCAATGTCTTCATTCTTGTGAGGCAGCAGGCCCAACGCGAAAGCCACATCATTCCACTGTCGCTCGTTATCGCAACGCGCAAGTCGCGCCGCCAACTTCTCAGCCAACTGCTTCGCATGCTTGTCCTATCACCCCAGTTAGCGCTCGCAAATATTGCACATCTCATTAAACAACGTACCTTTTCAACAAAGCCAAGGAGGAACTTGACGATCCTCTTGAAACTTTCCTCGTCCATGTTACCAGCACTGAGCAGACTAAACATATCCACAAAGTGGTTGTAGACGGCATTGTCCTTGGTGCTGAGCTCGGTGAAGAACATCCTGGCAAGATCCGCAATTCTGCGGTCCTCGTCCTCCAGGCACTTGGCCATCTCGCCAAGTTGACCCTTGACCTTGACCTGACCGGCAAGGATGAGGAACGTCAGGGTCATGAGACACGTTCGTTTGACAGATGCATCGTCGTCCGCAAGTCGGCGGTAGAGGAAGTCGGTGTTCTCATCAATGAGATGGTTGAAACAAACGGCCATGTCGCCCAGCGCGATGACGGCATTTGAGCGCACAGTGGCGTCTGGGGAGCGCTCCATAATAGTAATCAACAGAGGCAGATTTGTTTCGCAGTATTCCGACGACACGCACATCAGCTTGGCCAAACACAGCGTGGCCGCAGCCTGAAGACCCTTGTCGGCATATGTAGTATTGTTGGCGCAGACCTCCGAAACAAGTGGTCCAAATGTTGCCAAGAGTGAGCTTGGTCCATACAAGAGTTCACGCTCTCGAATGTGCGTCATCGCCTCCGTGAAATCATCCTCGGTAGTTCCGCCGATGAGATCAAGTTCATCGCCTTCCTCCTTCTCCTTCTCCTTCTCAGCTTGCGCCTGCTTCTCCTTCTCTTGCTTCCTACGCTTGAAGTCGAGCTCGCAGAGTTCCAAGTGCACAATCTGCTTGATAGCAACGTGGCCCACAATGAAAAGCAGCTGCGAGAGAGCAACGGCATTGTCACGCTTGCGGGGCTTCTCAATCGTCGTCAAATCAATCGCCTGAGTCTCATCCCGCGAGGCAGGGCGAGATTGGGGGTTGTTAAAGACGTATCTCGTCTTGCGGCGGAGGATATTCGAGCACAGCGTGTCTGGGTGTTTGGAGACAGCATATATGGCATTGATGGCTTGTTCTGCCACGCCGTACCACTCCTTGCTTTCGGACTGGACTTCGGTAATGGCGGCTAGTCGGACACAAACAGCGTGGTCATTCGGGAGTCGCGAGAATTTGATAGTCGAGTCCTTCGCGTTGCGGCCCAGAGGGTTGATTCGTCGGAGAGCGATGCACGTGTACTTGGCCAACTGGAGGTCATTTCGACCATGAGACCCAAGCCCGGTCCTGAGCATTGTCTCAATCTCGCCCACAACAATTTCGGGATTGGCAGTCGCCAACATTCCTAGGACTATGATGGCGCCGCGACGTTGGGTCTTGGAGATCTCGCGCTTCTGAACCCCATAAACTTGCCATAGCTTAGAAACGACGACGTCGGGGATGATACCCCCCTTCATCATAGTGGCCAGGAGCTGCTCCAGAGATGTGAGCTCGGCGGAGGTTGCGCCAAATGTCAGACTGATCATATTGCGAGCAATGTAATTGGCGGCATCGTTGGGACTAAACGAGTCAGGGGCCTCAAAGAAAAGGCGCCTGTAGCATTCAATCAAATGGGTCTGCACGCCCTTGCCTTCGTCGCTGTTGCCCTTTGTCCAGATGAGCCTCAACATGCGTCGAATACCGACCTTGTTCTGCTCAATATTGTACGCGTCACCGACTTCGAAATAGTCAATAGCTTCGATGACCTCACTCTTGTTGCGCGAGCCGAGGAGTTGACAGATAATGCCTGTGGCGTCATGAAGGACATCAATGAACTTGAGAGCCTCGTTATAATATCTCCTGGTCAGCGTGAGTTTCTCAATAGCCTCGCCGGTCGCAGCCTCCTCTTGCGCCTTCTTAATAGAGGCAAGCTTCTGTTCATCTGTCATCTCAGACGGCTTCTTTGGCGATTCGACCTGAGTCTGCTCATCAAGTAGTTCGTTGTCGACGTTGCCCTCTGCATTTTCGTCCCCGAAGCCTGGCATTCCTGGCGGCGGCTTGAGTGCATTCAGTTCCTCTTCCACCTTGTCGTGTCGCGTTTGCCACTCATTTCTTGATAGCTGGGCACCGTGCATCACAGTAAAAGGATGGGTCTTGATCAGGGTGCCCAGCAGTTTGATGGCATTTCGGCGCACATTGCTGCTCTTGTCTTCCAAGCTACGACAGGCAAGCTCGGCCGCCTTCTGTCTTCTCTTGGGGAACTTCTGTTCAAGATCGCAAAGCTTCATGTAGACTTGCAGCGCGCGGCACCGGCAGTATGGGTTGATATCGAGGAATCGTTCCTCAAGAACATCAAAGAATGCGTTGAGCTGGGTCTTGTGGTTTTCACCGCGCTCATCTTGGATGCTTAAATGCGCAATCATGTTGCCACAGACTTCAATAAGCGCACAACGAAGCGTATATGACTTTGCCGGTTAGCACATTGCTGGTGAACCTTAATGTAGGAAATCGCATACCTCACTATCGAGCTGCTTGGCAAGCATAGTCATTTGCTTGATAACAATTCTGGGGGCTAGCTCGGAAATCTTTGCGATGAAGGTCGAGACGGACTTGGGACCCCTTGTATCGTTGGAGTTGAATTCTTTGTTGCTAAGCTCCCTTAGAACTTCATCGGCAAGTTGCGGGTAGTCGTAGGTATCGGCAAGAATATGAAGGAATTCTGCCATCGGTTCGGAAAGGTGCTCGAAATAAGTGAGGTTTTGAATGACGTTGATTTGCGCAGCTGAATCGATTAGTATCCTAGTACGTTGGCAGGACTCTTGAGTGGCTTACCATATCCATGACCGTGGTTTTTGACAGCCATGCAAAGAACTTTGAAGCTGTGCATGCGAATGGACGTCGTCTTGACTCTTTGTTCGCTCTCAAGTATCATGTAAACGGGTCGGGTGAGGAGGCTGATAAAGGTGTCGCGCTCGCTGGTTGTGAGGAAGATCTTGGATAGTTTCAGCTTCAGGACCTTGCACATAATTTCCAAAGCTGCCTGCAGCTGTGTAGCAGAGTCCCAAGTCTCGTCCTTGGCCGCGCCCTTCTTCGGCTTTGCGCGACCTCGCGCGAGCGGAGCAGTCGAGGACTTCTCTGCAGCCTTTGCCTCCACTCCAGCAATCGTCCATTGCAGCAAGAAGGCGTATATTTCGAGGAGCTGCTTGTGGTGCGCGATAGCTTCTTGCTCGTCAGGAGAATCGACGTCATTGTTAACGGCGTCGGCTTCTGCACTAAGACCGCTCATAACAACATCGAATATCTTGCTGAGGGCGTGTGGGGAAATGTATTGTGTGTATCTAAAGAGCGTACAGGTTAGACACGACCGCAATAGGTCTTGAGATCAAAATGAAGGGCCTACTTTAGCAGGAACTGCAGCGAATCAACGTTTGCCGCCCGCAGAATCGCGTCGGGATTGTCTGCAATGGCATCAACGATCGGATTCAGTACCGGGTTGATGACCTGTACAGTGAGGGCTTCAAGGTCATTCTCGCAGTCGAACAGAGAACTGTCGGCTTCTGGCGTGGGGATAGCCGTAGGATCCGACATGTAATGCTTCAGGGCATCGTTAATGTCAAAGTCGATCGTCGCCATGTTGATGTTTATATATCACTGCGCGCGGCGGCGAGCGCAATATTGTCGGTCGATCTCGAGTGGGCGCGAATATTTCGACAAAAGAAGGGGTTTCCTGCCTTGTTAGTAGATTATCAAGGCCGCCCTGAAATAAATTCTAAGGCTGAGTCGTGTTGCGCCAGACAATGAAATGCTGATGAGTGTGTGGAGGTCCCTGGGCAACCGTTGTTTTTGTTTTGTTCGGACGCGCCACCCCACCCACCACCTACCTCTACGAAGTAAATTGGTGGGGTTCATCGGACCCAGGCGCGCGTCAACCACTAAAGACTCAAGAGGCGCATGTACAGACCTACATTTCCTTCAGGTTGATACAGCGGCTCAGGGAATTGGGAGTCGACTGCTGGTAGGGATATTCATTCGGTTCAATTTGCGCGCTAGAAAAACACCGCCAATCAATTCAATTCGGAAATCTTCTGCGGCTTCGCACCAACTGGCAAATATGACTATGGCAATGCAACAACGGCCAGGTACCTTCGACATCCACGAGGATGCTGCTACCGAGGAAACGGAAATGATGCTCGACGACGACGAAGTTAATCATCTGGATCCCGCAGCACTCGCTGATCCAGAGGAGCCGGAAGAAGAAGAAGAAGAAGAAGAAGAAGAAGAAGAAGAAGAAGAGGGAGAGGACGAAGGGGAATATGACGACAACTCTGAAGAAGAGAATATCGAAGACAGTGTCCAGGCAGACATGGATAAGCTCCGCAGAGACTTTCCCGGGTTTCACGATAAATACAAATTGATCAAGCGCATTGGCGAGGGTACGCATCTGGGCCGCCAGCTGTATTATCACAACGCAGCTAACAACTCGTAGGCACATTCTCCACCGTCTTTAAGGCTGAGGACCTTCGCTACGATCATTATGACAACGGTTGGGACTTTGAAGATGACAGTACAAAGTGGACGCCGCCGCCTCTGAAACGCGACTCAAGCCAGGCTTCCCAGCGTACAAAAAGAAAGTCGCGATTTGTCGCGATCAAGAAAATCTATGTCACTTCAAGTCCAGCGCGCATATTGAATGAACTTGAGCTCCTGCATGACCTGCGACAGTGCCCATCCGTCTGCCCTCTCATCACAGCATTCCGCCAAACAGACCAGGTTGTGGCTATCCTGCCATACTTTCGCCATGGAGACTTTCGTGCGTATTTCCGCGACATGACCGTCCCAGATATTGCCATCTACCTGCGGTCGCTTTTTACAGCTCTCAAGAGTGTCCACGAGCACAAGATTCTACACAGAGACATCAAGCCCACAAACTTCCTCTACGACCCTGTCACGCAGCATGGAGTGTTAGTGGATTTCGGATTGGCAGAGCGAGAAGGATCCGACAGCAAGCCCTGTCTTTGCCACGAAGCTCGCGAAGCGCGCAAACATCGCCAAGCAAACTCAGTTTGGGCGCAGACAGCGACGACATCACAAGCTGGCTACCCCAAGTCAGACACACGCCCATCACGGCGAGCCAATCGCGCAGGCACCAGAGGCTTTCGTGCCCCAGAAGTTCTGTTCAAATGCAGCGAGCAAACCACGTCGATTGACATTTGGTCGGCTGGTGTTATTCTGCTCACCATATTGTCGAAGCGCTTCCCGTTTTTCAATTCTGCTGATGATGTGGAGGCCATGATTGAGATTGCCACCATCTTCGGGTCCAAGCGGATGAAGGCGGCAGGCTTGCTGCATGGCTGCGTCTTTGAAACCACCATTCCGACAGTGGGCCAGCAGGGCTTCACGATGGAAAAGATTATCCTGTGGAGTACCTGCCGAACAGATGAAAACCCACTGACAGATGACGAGAAGCTGGCCGTTCGTTTCCTGGAGCGGTGCATGGAGCTGGACCCGAATCGCCGCATGACGGCCGAAGAGGCGTTGGAACATGAACTTTTACGACTTGACCAGCCGCTAGAGGATGAATTGGCCGGCGACGACGAAATGGACATGCTTGAGGCCTGAAGCAAGAAACTATAATAACTAGAAGCGATAGATACCAATGATGGGATTACACACGGGCCATGTGGATTTGAATGCTGGGACACCACCATTTTCAAGGGAAACGGCGTCTGGAGTAGTTAAGAGCCATATTGCGAGCATTTACAAATTTCACTCTTGCTAAACGACATCGCATTTACACGGAACCGTGTTTCGGTGTTTTGGCGAAAATTTTGTTTTTTTATTCGTTAAAAACTCCATTCCAGAGTCCCAGTATGCAATGCTCGAAGCCGACCAACCCGGGCCTTTTCTTCATATACCCGTTTCACCGTGTAACGTCAGACAAAATACACAGCGGGGTCACTAAGGGCCTTTTTCTCTTTTTTCCGCCGTTTGAAATAAACCGGTTCAAAAAAACTTCCCACAATGCCAGACTCCCTAAGCAAAGCTCCCTTACGCGACAAGCTCGACAACGCCACCAGCCTCGGTGATCTTCTTCTCAGCCAGCTTGCTGACCCATCTCGCGCGGACGACCAGGGGGATCTCAGGGAGGCGGCCCTTGCCGAGGACCTTGGAGTAGCCGAGGGGCAGGAGGTCGAGGACGGGGACGGTGTCCTTCTTGGCGCCAGAGACGTAGGCGTCGCGGGTCTCGGTAGGGACGAGGGACCACAGCTATAGAGATTGTTAGCAATTGGGCGGATGGAGCGAAACGTGCGCCTCGGAACGAGAAGTCGCATGGCAGTTCAAGTCGCTCGATGTCGTCGGATCGTGTCGTGGTTGACATTGAAAGGTTGTTGCCCAGCCGTGTGAGATTCGTCGTTCCGAGTGCAGGGGAAGAAGTATGTACCTTGTCAAGGTTGATGACGGGCTTCCAGAAATGCGCCTGCTGCTTGTGGAAGTAACGCATACCAACCTTACCGAAGTAACCGGGATGGTACTGTTTTGACGTTGTTAGCATCTAGGTCCGGTGGATGTCGTCGAGGATTTCGCGAGGGATGTCGAACCTTGTCCAAGTTGGTACGGTGGTGGTGCTGACCACCGGCCATACCACGACCACCTGGATGCTTGCGGTGCTTTCCTACACGACCGTGTCCGTGGGAGACGTGGCCGCGACTGTCAAGATATCATGTGTTAGCCCTCGTCGTCGATTTCGTCGAAATGTCGAAGATTTTTGGTTATTCGGTCGCAGCGTCGATCCAACAGGTTGCCGCAAAAACACAACAATTCCTCCATATTGAATTCAACGTGCTTCCGTGGGACAGAATTCAACGTACAGCTTGCGGGTCTTCGAAGTACGGGTAGGCATGGCGACGGTATTTGCTGATGTCGCTTCCGGGTTGAGTTGCGTCGAGGACTGAAGTGGGTGGTGATGTTTTTGCGCCTTCGACACCACTAGCCAGCCCACCCGAAATTGTTAGCGAGAGGGCAGCACAGCCCTAAGCCAATTGGCACCGAGTTCTGGGTGGAGTGGCCTCAATTTTCGGTGAATGGAATTGCTTACTAACTCAGAACAGTGTCAAGAGCCACGTGATGCACCGCCATGAAAAGGGCATCGGGGTCAGTGGGTCACTCCACCCATCTGTCCAATAAGGTTGTATTTGACTTCTTGCCCTCAAAACTCCTGCTCTCACTTCTTTGGAGCGTTCCTGGATGGGGCACCGTGAAGGTAGATTCCAAGATGCAGAGCATCGAGGATGGAATTGCCAACATTGACTTTCATCATCCGTTTACACCCTATAACGTTCAGGAGCAGTTTATGAGAACGGTTTACCAAGTGCTTGAATTGGGCCAAGGGCAAATCGGAATCCTGGAGAGCCCGACAGGCACTGTAAGTACCACAAGGCTGCTGAACACGGCCCTTGACTCAGGCGACTTCTCGCCCAAAAATTGTTATACGTGCATCAAACCCTGTGACTCAGCCCGATGTCAACTAACACAGCTTCAAATGCCAGGGAAAATCACTTTCTCTGATCTGCGCTTCTCTCACATGGCTGCGTAATCACAAATCGTCCGCCTACCAAACGGCCCTGGAAGAGGCGAAATCGTCATTCAAAGATGAGCCGGATTGGATGGTTGACCAACTCCTGCGTCGAAAGAGGGAAGAACTTGTGCGAACATGGGAAGACAGAGAGAAGAGACTCAAGGATGCGAGGCTAAAAGAGAAAGCCCGCGAAGAGCGCGTGCGCAAGAAACGCAAATTCGAAGCCACTGTTGCCAGCCGTGAAGCAGGTGAGGAGGACGACGGCGAGGAATGGATGCTAGATGACTGTGATGGCGACAGTGGGCTTACGTCTGCGCCGAAGGACGCGCTCTCCGGCCTCAGCAAAGAGTCGCGAGACGTTCTCGAGAGGATGGGCCTCGGCGGACCGAAGCTGCAAAACGATGAAAGTGACACGTTGAAAGAGGAGATTAAGGTGCGATCCTCTTTTCCCGTAACGAATGCCGTGACACATCCCAGTAACATTGTATCCGTAGATATATTATGCTTCCAGAACGCATTCGCAGCTCTCCCAGTTCATTACGGAACTGCGGCGACCTGTATTCCCCGCGTCTCTTCCGGAAGACCTGCACGGTGGCGGTGCAAATGCTCAAGATGAGGCTGTTAAGCTTCTACCGCTGTCTTCCCGACAGAAGCTATGCATTAACCCCAGTGTATCACGCCTCAAGACCGTCCAAGCCATCAACGACCGCTGCGCGGAGCTGCAGCGGCCCAAGTCAGGCCGCAAATGCGACTTTGTGCCTAGAGAGGAGCTACTGGCGCAGACGCACGAATTCCGGGACACCGTACTCGCGACAATACCGGACATTGAAGACCTCCACCAGCTGGGCAAGTCACTCCAAGTGTGCCCGTATTACGCGTCGCGAACGGCCTTGCCTGGCGCAGAGATCGTGACGTTGCCATATCCACTGCTGCTGCAGAAGAGCGCCCGGGATGCGCTGGGAATCAAGCTCGAAGGCAATGTCGTCATTGTCGACGAAGCGCACAACATTATGGACGCGGTGTCGAATGTGTACGCGGCGGATATGAAGCTGAGCGACCTTCGCCGATGCCGAGAGATGCTGGGTGTGTACGTGCGAAGGTTTGGAAAGAAACTGAAGGGCGTGAATCGCGTCAACGTTGGCCGAGTCGGTCGCGTCGTCGAGGGACTCAGCGAGTATATGAGTGCCATCCTCAATGCCAGGGTTTGCAGCAGTTCGCTATTCTTCTTCAAACTCATTACTGACCTTGAGTAGCATGACCATGGAATAGTCGATCCGAATGACCTGACGAGGCCCAAAGGGATTGACCAGATAAACATGTTTGAGCTGATTCAGTACATACACGAATTCAAGCTCGCTTACAAAATTGAGGGCTATGCTTCGCACGTCGACAACAAACAGGAAGATGGCAAGCAGCATGCCCCCAAGTCAAACACACCGGTACTACACACATTTGTGTCTTTTCTCGTTGCGCTTACGAATCTGAGCTCAGAAGGGCGCATCTTTTACCAGAAGCTTTCTGGAGCTCAGGCGGACGTGCAGCTATCATACCTGCTCCTGTCGCCCACATACGCCTTCTCGTCTATTGCCTCCTCCGCCAGAGCAGTCATACTAGCGGGCGGCACAATGTCGCCGTTTGAAGACTATAAAGACCATTTATTTCCGACGCTCGAGGACTCCAAAATCACGACCTTGAGCTGTGGCCACGTAATCCCCTCTACCAATCTTTGCGTCCGCACGCTGGCGGCATCGAGAGCAGGCGGCCCGTCCTTTGAGTTTAGCTACCAACGGCGTGGCGATCAAGAAATGATTGCGCAGCTCGGCCTGGCCATCTTAAATATGTGTTCCATCGTTCCGGACGGCGTTGTTATGTTCTTTCCGAGCTATGGCTACCTCGACGAAGTGGTAGAAGCTTGGAAGAAGAAGCGAACAGGCGACGCCCAATCCACCTGGGAGCGACTCCAGTCTAAAAAAACCATCTTCCAAGAGACGAAGGGCGCATCCAGCGACGAGGTTCTCCAAAAATATTCAGAGGCTATACTGGGACCTCAGAGAGGCCGGGGTACTGGCGGCGGCGCTCTGCTACTCAGTGTTGTCGGCGGCAAGATGTCCGAGGGCATTAACTTCTCTGACCGGCTCGGGCGCTTGGTCGCCGTTGTCGGGCTCCCGTACCCCAATATTGCGTCTCCCGACTGGAAGGCCAAGATGGAGTACATCGAATCCTCCACCAAGACGCGGCTGCTCGAGCGCGGGGGCATCACGCCGGCCGAAGCCGCCGCTCGCGCGAAGCAGACGGCACGAGATTTCTATGAAAACTCCTGCATGCGGGCGGTAAACCAGAGCATCGGACGCGCGATTCGCCACCGGGGCGACTACGCGGCGATTGTGCTGCTGGACAAGAGGTACATGAACGAGAGGATTCGCAGCAAGCTACCGGGCTGGATCCAGGGCGGCCTTCAGAGGGATTCGCAGGAAAAGGGTCTTGGAGGAATAATGGGGGCCTTGGGGTCTTTCTTCCGGGGGAAGAAAACAATGTAGCGTCGTATCTCCGGAGAATGTTAAAGAAACTTGCAACACCCTAGTCGACGGTTGGCGCAACTGGACGATGCCCTGTCGTGAGTTTGAGCAGCCACTTGCTGCCGCTATATTCGCAATCTAGGCTGAAAGATGTTTCCAAACAAGGACATTCTAATAATCATTACCGAGGACTTTGAAGACTGGCTTCTAATAATAGAGTCATCGACGATCATCGTAAGGCTCTGTGCCGCTCCTTGGGTCACAATAAGGCTCTCAGCTCACACGTCCCCGCATTTGCCTCCTGCAACCTGCAGTTGGAAACCTAGCGACGAGGCAATCATGCAATCCTTTGATTTCACATAAGTTTTCTTTATTGTCTCCCCTCTTTGGGACCCTTTGGGACGCCTGTGGTAGTTAGTGACCCCATCCCGCATCCCACTCATCACGATGCCCGTTTCATCCGCCCCCAACCCCGACCCCAATGCTGCGGCCGGACCCCTACCAACCGCTGCGCGAAAGAAGCGGTGGACAAGCCGATCCAAGACGGGCTGTTTGACCTGCCGGTATTGTCATCCTCATTTCTTTTCCCCCTCTACTTTGCGCTAATTTGCCAATTACCTTGCAGCGCGCGCCGCGTCAAGTGCGGCGAAGAGAGTCCCGCGTGTCGGCGATGTGTTGCCCTCCATTATCACTGCCGTTATGAGAACCGTGACCAAATCGTCGTTTCCAGCGCTCGCAGCGGACCTGCCCCGCCTGTTCCCGAGCTGCGAATCCAGCAGCAAAGTCGCATATCCATCGAGGCCGAGCCGCCTGGCTGGGATTTCATGCAGGCAGTCCGCTACTGTACGTTGTCCCATCCCAAGGCACACCGTCAAACGGAATCGCATAGCTGATTGATGTCGTATAAAAATAGACTTTTCTGTCGTTCAGCCGGCGCGAACTTCTGAAAATGGCAAAGCTCTCATCCCCAACTTTGACCCGAGCCGCGCCACGTTCTACATCTGCGCCGCCCTTCACATCCAGCTAGCCGCCATGTCCAAGTCGCGTGGCAGGCTGCTCAGATTCGGGGAAGACCAGGGCCTGGCTACGTTCTGGGAGAATTACGCCCGGTACCTGTCCGAGGTCATTGGCCGCGTTAACCGCTACATCGAGGACGCTGACGGTACAGGTAATCCGGCGGCCTTTACATACATGTATACCCTGATAGCTTCGTCTATGAACCTGGATTCCGGACTGTGGCTAGCGCACATCAATGCCTGCTTTGCCTTTGTGCAGTATCTTGGTGGCATCAAGTCGATTACGGAGCCGTTACTAAAGCCTTACACGCCGTTCTTTCGGCTTGTCTCGTAAGTCCTTCTCCCGCATGCTTGCGCTTGCAGCTGATAAGCCGAGGGAACATGTAGAAAAGTCGTCATGTTCAATACGACGATCCCGGCGACGAAGCAAATTCTTGGCTGCGCCAACTATACGGATCATCAGCTTCGAATCATACTCGACAACGAGTTTGACGCCGATGTGCCCTGTCCAAGCGATGTGCGCATCGTCCTTATCCACATCACTCGTTTACGATACCAGGTCGCCACGTTAACGTTCGTACCGGGCTTAGCGACCACTATAGATGGCATCTTTGAGGATCTAGAAGGGGCCGATATCATCGGCTGGGCTGAAACGAATCGCAAGCTCGGCGGCACCACCATTGAGACCGTGGGACAAATTTTCCACGATGCAGCCAAGCTGCATGCCATCTTGGCACTGCCTCGTCCAGCCATGGGGGCATGGGCGCGAGCCCACACAACCCCCCCGCCCGGTGATGCGGATGTTTCCCCCTACGACCACCTCCGCCTCAGTCAACGATCGAAGCTCCTAACCCTGCTGAAAGAGAATTACCCCATCATCCAGTACCCACTCTCTCTCCGATGGCCCCTGGTGGTCGCCGGCGCGGCGCTGGGCGCGGACGGCGCGGAAGTCGACCGCGCGTTTGTGGACGACTGCCTGTTTACGCTGTGGCGGAATCCGCTGGGTGACGGAAGCCTGTTCCTGTGTCTGCAGAAGCTGCGCGACTTCTGGTACTCTGGGAAATCTGGGTGGGAGGACTGCTTCAACGAGCCAGTCCCTGGCTGAAAAGCGTATAAGAGCCTATATCAACTGCGGCAATAAAGCGAGCTGAGGATGCAAAGCGAGTCCCGATTGGATGCATGTTTTATCGAACTGGAAAGCAGGGCCTGCTCACCTTCATCATCTGACCTCCATGTTCTGCCACTCAACACCATCAGACGAGATGCATCATTTCAGTGCCAAGAGCCAAGAGTCGCACAGCGGGTGAATCCTATTAATTAATATGACCAATATGCATTCCGCAATTGCAGGCCCTGCTCTCGGTGCTGAAATTCGTGCAATTGGTTGCCGCACCCCGGCCAGCGTCAGCCTATCCCACACATATTCGGAGGTGGCGCCGAGACAATGTGCTGCAGGCCTTCGGTAGCTGCAGCGCCAAGTTGCAGCTACTTGGGACTAGGCAGGTATGCGGAACATTCTGGAGGTACCTATGATACTAAAGTTAGCAGATGCACGAGGCTGCGACAGTCGGGGGCCAGATTGTGGGTTTCTTCGATGCAACAAATCTTCTGGAGAGTTGAGGATATAATAATGACAGTTGTAAATGGTTCGCAAACTACAGTGGGGTGAGAAAAGTCCGTGCTGTTTCTAGGATCGCTTGATCGGAATCTCATCACAGACACAAAAAAAGAAAAGAAACAATTCCAAGTGAGGCTGCGGAGTTCGGCGCCCTTGTCCACCCACTGTCGCAGAAAATCACAGGCACACAGACTGGGATGGAGGTGATGCACTGACACGGACAGTGGCCGATGACAAAACAGCAACCACCATTGACTGCAGAACATGTGTAGAGGAGGGGGAGCGCGGAGTCGACAAAAGCAGGCCCTCTCCTCCTCATCCTTCTTGTCCTTGTTCTTCTTCTTCTTCTTCACCAAGTTTGTGGAGGATTCCGGCCTTGACTTCACCCCGACAGCATCTCCCCTGTTGATCAGCAGTTTGGCCCTTGAACGAGACTAGACCAGAAGAGGCCTTCGCCTTGAACGCTTGTGGATTCCGTTCGGCACTTGGCCGCGCAAATCTTGAATCCGGGGGCTTGCAAAAGATCCTGCGACTTCGGTGCCTTTTTTTTCCTTCTTCCCTTCGTTTGCTACCTAGGTCGTACGAAGCAGCCCAGCTTTTACCTCCTCCCTCCCCCGCGCAGCGCAGCCACCGGACATTTTTTTTGCGCTGCTGCTCCGAGCCATTGACTTCCCCAGCGCCCGTTTTCAACGGCCAGAGGACCCTTGTCGCCACCGTTTTGCGCTCTCGCGACGTCACCATGGAAAACCAAGACACCAAGCCAGAACAGCCTCAACATGCCGGTGCCGCTCGCCTTACGGACGAGGAGCAAGGCGACTCGAGACGGAGTAGCATGTCGTCTCTGCCCGCCACGTTCCAAAAGATCCTCCGCTACGGCCGCGTCGAGGCCCGCGGCATCGAGCCCATCCCGCTCGAGGAGCGCAAGTCGACCCGGTACTACAACATTGCCACCATCTGGACCTCGATCAACACCAACATCATCGGCATTACCTTTGGCATGCTCGGGCCGCTGGCCTACCACCTCAGCCTGCGCGACTCCGCCCTCGTCATCCTCTTCTTCAACATCATCTCGTGCATCATCCCGGGCTACCTGTCGACGCTCGGCCCCAAGACCGGCCTGCGGCAGATGATCCAGGCGCGCTACTCGTTTGGCCGCTACCTCGTCTCGGTGCCCGTGCTGCTCAACCTGGCGACCATGACCGGCTTCACCGTCATCATCTTCATCACGGGCGGGCAGTGCCTGACCGCCGTGTCCAACGGGACGATATCGCCCAACGCCGGAATTATCATCATCGGTATCATCTCGCTGGTCGTCTCATTCTGCGGCTTCAGAGTCTTGCACATCTACGAGACGTATGCTTTCGTCGTGGCGTTCATTGCAATCACCATCACCGCGGGGTGTGGCGGAGCAGGACTCGCGAAGCAAAGTATACCGTTCCAGCAGGCGACCGCTGCCAACGTCCTCAGCTTTGGCATGATCGTGGCAAGCTATCAAATTCCCTACGCCGGGCTGGCAAGCGACATGTCAGCATACTTTAACCCCAAGGTTTCGACGTGAGTAATACCAAGCCTGTCAATCGCGAATTGTGTCGGCTAATATACCCTTAGATGGCGAGTGTTCTGGTATACCTACTTCGGTCTCATGACGCCCACCATTCTTCTCATGACCCTCGGCGCCGCCATTGCCGGTGCCATCCCCAACAATCCCGTCTGGCAGGAACAATACGACAAGTACCTCGTCGGGGGCGCCCTGTCCGGCATGCTCGCCCCCGCCGGCGGCTTCGGCAAGTTCGTGCTCGTCATCCTCGCCCTCACCCTCCTCGGCAACACCTGCGGCACTTTCTACAGCATCACCCTCAACTTCCAGACGCTGCTGCCGTGGCTCTTCCGTGTGCCGCGCTACGTCTTCTCTCTCGTCATCACCGTCATCATCGTGCTCGTCTCCATCTTCGCCGTCGACAACTTTTTCGAGAGCATCGAGAACGTCGTCGCGCTCATCGGCTACTGGTCCTCGCAGTTTTGCGCGATTGTAATTGTCGAGGACGTCGTCTTTCGCCGGCGCGACCCGGCGACGTACGAGCATGCCGCGTGGTGCGACGCCAAGAGGCTGCCGCTCGGTGTCGCGGCGATGAGCGCGGGCGCGCTTGCCTGGGGTCTGATCGTACCGGCGATGAACCAGGTGTACTTTACGGGACCGATTGCAAAGCATACGGGCGACCTTGGCTTCGAGCTTGCCTTTTTCTGCAGCGGTCTGCTATACATACCGCTACGATATGCCGAGAAGCGTCTGTCTGGGAGGTAATCATCATTGAAGTCATCCAGCGCGATATAGCATTTTAATTCATATAATTGGGGGCTGGGAACTGGCATTTGCGCGGCCAGAAGAGGAGGATTTATTTGCATATGTAGCATCTTGCATAATATACAGTCACTGTTTTTGCATAGTAATCTGTACTATCACCACTATCACAGTAATCACCGCTATCACTGGGATCACAGCTATCATTGGAATCACAGCTATCACTGGAATCACGGCTGCTATAGCTATAATAGTAATCACAGCTATCGTAGTAATTATAAATAGTAGTAATTATGAATATTATAGTAATTATAGCTATTAGTACAGTACACTTTGTCAGGAATCTGTACTTCTAGCATCGGTAGACACGACTTTCAAAAGGTTCCTCCGTACGAGTAATGGGAATACAGAACGCCGCTTATATTTTGGAACTTGTTTGGCGTTCCATCATGACTGCTAGAGACTGTTTGTGAACTTGTGTAGGCTTCATGTCTTGAAAGACCGTCTCGGAGCGAAGGCTGGGTGCTGAATCGAGATGCCGCTGGAGCAGGCCATCAAGGGATCCCGGGCTTGACACTACGGAGCGGAGAGCTCCGCTAGCGGGGCGGCAGTCCAAAAGCTTGCCTCGCCGCGATCCCATTCCACGTCTATCTAATGGTAAAGGCTCTGAGAAAATCAAGTAGAAACAGACAATAGGAGGTGTTTCCCTGTCATTTTACAACTCCCAGTGAGTTGCGGTGTAATGCCATGCTGACCCGGGCCACTGGCAGAATGCCGCAGCTGCATGCTGCAACTCCGGTGACTCGGTCCAATCGGTGCATTCAACTGGATTACAAACATGGACCGGGCGCCCTACAGCCTCTTTTTGCATGCTGTCCTTCCTACCTTGGCGGTACTCGGGAGCCTCGCGGGTGTAGCGGGCAGGCCGGAGCAATGGTCGGAACAAGGCTGCGAGTCTCTCTTGCTACCAAACCATCTCCTCTTACATTTTCAGTGCAACTCCAATAGTTGATTTCAATTTAAAAAATGATTCTTTCTTCTTACTAATAAACCTCTTCTCTTTATTAGCTCCAGTCAGCTCACGGACGTTGTACTAGGCCCACGCCTCCCCGACTTCGTCGCCCCGGCCAGACCCGCTTCTCCATCCATCGTTGACTGGAGTTGCCGAATGGGATGGCGATTGGCCGCCGTCTTCACAGTAACAGCTGGGCCTGGGAATTTCATAAAACGACCGACTTGAGAAAGCCACGCTCTTGGTTCCTTCATCCACACCACATTTAAACGTCTTCTTCATCAACATCGTTGGCTTTCTGGCCATCAATCTTGTTAACCAGCAACCACTTACCTCTTCATCAAGGCCCCTCCTCGACTCTTTACCGCCGCAGGCAAACTACAACACTCTCGTGCTGACATTGTCACTACTTGCGTTCTCTCAAGCCTTTGGCAACTGAGACGCGATTCACATAGGAGTTGTAAATACTCCGTCTATATCAATTCCCCAATTCTGTGCCCTCGCGTGCCGTCGTCCAGAACCACCATGTCCATCCTCGAGTTCATGGGCCCGGCGGGCTATACCCCCGCCGGCATGGACCCTACAGGTATGCGTGAATCCCTCCGTCCAACATGTTTGATAAACCTAACTCCCACTCCCAGAATTCTTTGTCAACGGCGATGAGCCATACGTACTTGCCTCAGACTACACCATTCTCCCCCATTCGACACCGCAACACCTCGTCGTCCCTCCCCTCCCCGGCACCATAGACGCCGCCGCCGCCGCCGAGCTGCTCTCCATCTCCCCAGGAACCACCGTCCTACCGGAATCACTCTCCTCAAATGCCGCCCCGGTCGCGTCGTACAAGCCGCACGACTCGCCAACCAGCACCACCAGCGGCTCCTCGTCGTCCCTGCGCAAGCGCGGCCGGCTGCCGTCGCCGCCCGCTGCGGATGACGCCGACGAGGAGGCGGTCATCAAGCGACAACGCAACACCATGGCGGCGCGAAAGTACCGCCAGAAGCGCCTCGATCGCATCTCGGACCTGGAGCGTTCCCTGGGGGACATGACGGACCAGCGGGACGCGCTGAAGCTGCAGCTGGCTCGCAAGGAGGCGGAAGTAGATGCACTAAGGGAGATGCTATCACGCAAGTGAAAAAAAAAGGGAGAAGTGAATGTGATTATTCTGGCAGCAGGATCTGGTCATTACATGTATATATACGCACTCAGCACAATCCTCCACAGCAGAGGCCGTGCTTTTTGTCGCCGCGGGCTTCAACGGATGACCCTATCGTTGCCTTGATTGGATTGTTTCGGTATTGGCGCGGCATTTTTGTTTCTTTGGCGATTCGCATTCTAATGGATGGCAATGCTTGAATTAATATGATTTTCTTCACTCAAGAACCGCACTGGGCCGTTTTCGCGGCCTCGTCGTTCGTCTGCATCAACACAACAAGCAAGTACCAGCCACGACACTTTATTTTAAATCCAAAAAGGATCGACTTTCGATCTATTGATATAGATGCACTCGCAGTCGACTCATTCAAACTCATTCCATCTCAACAGCACGGCTACTATACAGATGCTGCGTGCCACGGCCAGAGATCCGGGGACGGGGATTGACAGAAAATGGCTCATCATGAGTCGAAATGACTCATAGTGAGTCTAGTCGGCGTCAGAATGTACACGCCCTATCTGGGAGTGTTTTTACAAAAACCACTTCCCACGCTTATTCCGTCCCTACTCCGTACCGAGCTTCGTAAAGTGTGATAGAATGACAACAAATCAATTTAGCAATTTTTTTACGTCGTGTCGCCATCTACAACTCCGTGAAAACTAAAGAAGCAACCATGAGAGCGTCCGCCAGATTTCATCGGGCTGGTTTGAACAGGCCTCGTCGAGACTGCTACGCTGGATGAATTCGAAAATCATCGCTAGATTTGTAAACTTCTCAAATAAATACATTTCTGTCACTAACACCTCCGAAATCGGTCGTTTTGATCAGTTTTTTAGATGTTGGTCAGTCTGGTGCCAGTCTTTCCTGGTTCGGGCGGAAACGGCCGATCACTTACACAACCACAGCGAAGTTTATTATTCGCGGATGTGTTGCCTAATTACTAACCTTGAGAGATTGAAGAGGAGTGACTAATCGAATACGAACCTTCGAATTATACAGCCTTTTAACAAAACGCCCTAATACCCCAATTATCCAGCTGACACTGCAAAACAGGCATCCATACGTCACTCCATTGATCGTGCAAGACCGCAGCAAGCCACGCGGCTGTGTTCTTTCCTAACTTCAGATACTAGAGCCTACTTAGCCGCAAAATGTGTTAACTTTAGAGGTTGGTTGATCTACTAATTGTGAATGCCATCATTACCACGCTGCCTACTCCTTAGCCCAGCAGACCGCGTCGCGAAGCTATGAACTACAGCAAGCCGCTAACACGAACTTTAAGCACCACTTAAACATTAATTATTTCATGAGAATGCATTAAATAGAAGATTCCCACGTCTCAAGAATACAAAATCCTTAGGCTTTTATTCTCCTTCACGCAACCCTCCCCTACTCCTCTCCCTCCCTTACGCTTTCCGTTTTTTGAGCTATCACCTCACACCTTGCACTAGGTTTCTGAGATCTTCTTTCTATCTGCCCTTTCCCACCTCCCCTTAATACGCCTCTAATCATGCCTTTTTCTCTATAGTCATACCTTAAGAGCCGCCGTAAGGCTGCCCGCAAACGAAGTGGCCAAACGGAGTCGGCGGCATTGATCGAAAATGAGCAGGGGCCAACAACATCCATTCGACATCAGGGCTCACCTACTCCTACGCGGCCGTCTTCTCCTACACCTTCCTATAGAACGGTAAGATAACAGAATCCTTTCTTCGGCTAAAACTAATCGGATAGTTCACTTAATCCAACACACAATTAGACCCCATTGTCGAGAGTGTGGCCCACAATCGGCTAAACAGCCGCCTAATACGCCTTCTAGATCACGTTCTTATGAAAATCATGACACAA
The DNA here is from genome assembly GCA_028828415.1 of Cordyceps cateniannulata. Taxonomy (NCBI): domain Eukaryota; kingdom Fungi; phylum Ascomycota; class Sordariomycetes; order Hypocreales; family Cordycipitaceae; genus Cordyceps; species Cordyceps cateniannulata. The sequence goes on along the minus strand of JAPHMX010000004.1, from coordinate 1,701,079 downwards.
GTAGGCTTGAAAAATATACTACAGCTAAGACATACCTCACGCACTTTTCTACGCCTTTTTGCCATTGATCCGACTTTTCGACGTTTCCACTTGACTTAGTAAGAGGACAGCGAACGATTCAACGACACAGTAAGACTATAGGCAGTACCTCACCTCCGTCTTCCCAAACAAGAAGCCTACCTTAATAAAAGATTATACAGTAAATGCTCCATTAAAAGAAACGGAGACGTACTAGGGAGATACCTTTTAGCAAAGATGCCATCTTTACACTACTCCGGCTGCCATAAACAACATAAGGAGATGCACTTTTCTACAATTAAACGAGATGAGAAACTAGACAGCGATAGGGTCTGTATTAGACATGAAGGCTGCTTTTATCTTTATGCTCATAAGTCCTTCAGCCTACTATCACGATAACAATAGAGATATACAGCTACACATTTCTTTTACGACGCATTTTTAAGCAGAAAGGCTACCCAACGGTAAGATTTGCGCATCGTAGCTCCGCAAACAGTTGGCTCCCGTCGGCAGGTACTACGACGTCGGAACCTAGTACGCAATACTCTACAGATCAAAAGGAGACGAGATTCGTGCATTTGACCCTAATCGTTGCGATTGTGTCGACTATTACGGAAACTCCGACTCACTCTAGTCTCAGTACCCGATAGAGCTCTATCCACCCTCCTTCACACAGTACGAGCAGGCACCCCAGGGCGGATACGTCAGTTCCATAGGCCGCTATGCCTACTCGCGACACGGATTCACAACGAACTATTCTAGGATGACCCTCAATGTGAACATTCAAAAGTGCGCTGATGTAAGCCAAAAAGATATGCTGGTGCTGCGCAAGACGCTTAGTTGCGCGGTCGACCTTGCCTTTCCATCTACTTCGGGCTGGGGCGACCTTATTGCTCGAGGATCTTGTATTATCCTTCAAGATGAAGAGAAACGGGGTGTCGTCTTCTGCCATGATCAGAAATGTGCGATCGCACACCTACAGCCGTTTGGCCTTCATCTACGTGCGATCGAGGCAAAGCAGATACAGAGAGCCAGGGGGCAGTAATGAAGAACAAAAGCACCTATATAATAATACGGATAAAAGAATTATTAGAGGTCATGGGCATACCAGATATACCAGAGACAGCAGAGATAATTACACTTTTACACCGAAACAGTCCGCTATCTATGGTGAGGGTGTTGTTTTACAATACGGCAGATACACTACCAACTTCCATTATATCTAGGGAGCCTATTAAATTATTGATACTTCTTAGTGCGTAAGTCTCCTAGAAAAACGTGTTGGAGCCTCTAACAGGCTCACTGGACGCCAAAGATAAATGTGTAAACCAACACGATGTTTTAGCAATGACTTGAAAATCGCCCGCCTGTGTACCTACGAGGATAATGCGCAAGTAAATTAAATGATTACTCGATGTTTGGCGTCTTCATTCCATCGTCACGGCCGCAGCCACCACAAACGCTGAAGCATCTACGAGGCCATGGCGAAAGTACCTGCATTTGGGTTGCCCGATGCACATAACGACGTATACGGACAGTATCTTGTCTCTCTGTTATTTCGTGAACTCGTGGCCCCGGCAGCGTCTCAAGCAAAGCACAACATTCAATGCATTCAGATACCACGACGAGTCCTACTATCCAAGGGGCATTCGAAGTGAAACGACAACCATATCAATTAGCCGCCGTCGCTGCTCTGCATTACCTCCAGGTACGTTCCTAGAAACCGTCGGCGGTGGACTAGAGAAATCTTCTTCTTCTACTTCTTCTTCCTCTTCTACTTCTTCTACGTCTTCTACGTCTTCTACGTCTTCTACTTCTACTACTTCTTCTTCCTCTTCTACTTCTTCTACGTCTTCTACGTCTTCTACTTCTTCTACGCCTTCTACGTCTTCTACGTCTTCTACTTCGTCTACTGTTTGGCTTTCAATGACGTCTTTTCTTGAATACCCTCTTCCGCCTGTTTAACTCTTTTCCGCAGTCGAATGTCAAATGTCTTCAAGGGATGATAATTTAAGTTCAAGGCAAAACTGGCGGCCGCATGCACCCTGGAGATCGGCGCAGAATACAGTTGCAGGGCTTTCCCATTACCACGTCTCTCGTTCCTTGCTTCAATCGAAATACGCAGTATTTTGTCATTGCAATACTCACCCTGCATCTTCTCGACAACATAGGCGAGGAATGAGGGGAGGACCGCGCCGACCGCTGTTTGGCCAGGTCGCTTCCACTGGCGGCAGATATTACAGCACTCGAATTTATAAGTGAGTTTGACCTGCTTTTTATTCCCCCCTGCTACTACCAATGCCTTCATCAACTGACTCGGTAGGCCACAGGACAACCTCAAAGCCGTGGGGATGGTGGTTCTCCCGCATGCAGAACCAGACCATGGTGCTGCTGCACACGCACTGAATCGTGCTGTCGCCGATATTGGCACACTGTGACGCTACAAAGCTCTTAATTAAGTGTAGCCTTGTCGAGTCACCACGCTATAGTGACGTCGGTATCGTTGCTCCGGTAATACCTGAGTGTCGGCACCAAGAGCTTGACTGGCGAAGCGATGTACGGAGAATCGGCGAAAAAAGAAGCTCTGAGTTTCACATCAGATGAACAAACATTCTTTGTTGACAAACTCGTGGAACTGGCTCTTGCCAACCTTGAAGGTGAAAGGCTTGCCCGGCGCCAAACGGGTGGATGGGGAGGTTGCGGTTGGCGAGGAGGATGGCCATGAGGGGGTTGATCAGGCCGGCGATGAGGAGCGAGCGATTGTTCTCGGACTCGACTCAGGCGTACCGGCTAGTCATGCTCGGGGCCCTCTTTGGTCTACTGTCATTTTTTTGCCACTGGTGGGCTGAATACCGTGTTCCAGAGACCAAGGGCAGAGCTATCCTACAGGTCATCTAACGAGTCATCTAACAAGTCATCTAACGAGGTAGCCATCAAGCCAGTCATCGAGCCAGTCATCAAGCCAGTCAACAAGGCAACCATCAAGCGTATCAACGAGGGACCAGCGATGGAGCCAGCGAGAGGACTCGTCAGTACTCTAGGTGGCTGGCTGGCTGGCTGGCTGGCTCGCTCGTTGACTGGCTCGTTGAGCGGCTCGTCGATACGCTTGATAGCTGCCTTGATGACTGGCTCGATGGCTGCCTCGTTGACTACTAAGGTAGCTAGCTAGATGACTTGTTGGATGGAAGATAGGATAACTACAGTGGTGGCTGGCTGGCTGCTGGTTAAGGCCCTCTTTGACGCTCTTACCTTAACCCTGCTGGTTGAATTATTGCTGCTGGCCGACCTCTTTCCTCTACGAATTATGTCAGGATACAAAGTGTGTCAGGGTATAGGGACGTGTCAATGTCAGCAATAGTATCAATAACCTAGGATAATTCTAAGCCTAACATAATTCAGTTATTTCTAGAGCCTTTGAATTGTATCCTATGAATAACATATATCAGGGCTATTAGAATTGTGTCAAAAGGCTGGAATTATGCTACGACCTGTGTCCACGGACCCGGGGGCGCCTGGTAGGCAGTCAGCAAAGAAAACCGCCTTGTAATCGCCTTTTGAAATGCAGAATAGAAGCAGACTTTACCGTCTGTGTCGTCTTGTTACTGTGTGCACTGCGTGCGCGGCTTTTGTTAAGTATGATTTCGAGGGCAAGTTGCGAATAAATTCGTTGACGAAAATATGCAGGCAGGAACTGTAAGAAAAAAAGTTGCTGAGAAAGCTGCAAATTTTGCAGCATCATCCTTACTGCAGCGCAACCGAAATATTTCCGGACCGCGTCTCACGGTCACGGTCGTTACAGAGGCGTACATCATCTTTATGAGATTTTCAGTATTTCGACACTCAAGTCAGAAGATGCATTGATGTAACATATCTACTTGCAGATTTGTTTGTATGTAGGCTTGGAGAATGAGTCGAATCCGACCAAGACATGCCATTTTCATCAGTTCCGGCACTTCAACCGCAATCTATCGACCACGCACTCATCATGGCGGAGAAACATTTCACTGAGCGCATGTCGCCGCTCGACCTTTTGATGCCGGGAGCCAACATTGGCGCCGTGCTCATCTTCCCGTGGAATGCCGTGCGTTACACGAGCACAGTGATTCTTTTTTTTAATCTGTTTTTTCATGTCTCAAGAGCCAGGGTGAGATATTTCTCAAGAGCCAGGGTGAGATATTTCGACTGCCACGGGACCCTTATGCTTGAATAAACTCGTCCTCAAAATGGCTGGGCAGTTAACTAACTTACATTCAAGGGCGCGGCCGAGGTGGAGGCGCGCGAAGGGCCGGCGCAGTTTGAGAAAGCGGCGGCGCACGATCCGTTTAACGTGGACAAGTCAGTAGGTTGCTTGGGAACCCGTGTAGGTCGACCCAGTCAGCCATGCTCGTGTTCTCATTCAATAGTACTGCGCCTCTTATATACATATTTGTACATACATCTATGGCAAGTTTTCTTTTCTAAGCCGGACACAATGGAAAAGCCAAGTCGGATATATCGATGCGCGGTCTCTCTTGTTCAGCCCGATGTAATACGGACTCCGCACTGAGTTGGCATGGGCTATAAAGTGCCTATAGCCTAGTAGTAACTAACCTAACTAAATTGAAGAAAGCTCCTCCGACCACGACTGCTCGCCATTTCCATGGTCTCGTCGCAGCAAAAGCCCGCGTCGTCGACGACGGCTTCCTCGGTGGCCTGCATGTCGTCGGCCCACTTGCGCTCAAGGCGAGCGGCGGCCGCAAAGTCGGCGACCACATGCCGAACCGTGTGCTCGCGGCGTCCTTTGCAAAGTACTGGCACGAGATGCCTGACGCGCCGGATCCGCCGCTGCCACCACCGGGACAGTACACCACTTTGACTTTTACGGCCGAACGAAACGAGACAAGGGGCTCTCTCTTCTTTTTCTAGGAATGGTGATGACCATAGCATTGATGATTTGGCGGGGTATCTTATTCGAAGAGTGACAGAGAGTTCTTTTCTTTGTCTGATGGTGTTTGGGTTATGCTTTCACCACAGTCCCATAATGAGAATCTATTCATACGTGAGGATCTATTCAAACATGTAGCAAAGACTAGGATATCAAAGCAAAACAACCTGCATCCGGCATCCCACCGCCATATCCCGTTTCACCAAGCTCATCCACCCCTTTGGTTAGCAGCTCCCATTCGCGTATCGCAATCTACACGGACCAGTTTTGCTGACGTGGGCATCCCTGCCAAGGCCGCTGAAGTGTTGCAGAATAAGGGCTACGCCGAGGCGTTTGCGCAGCGCCGAGACGTTCCACACGACGGCGCTCGCCATTCAGATCTTGTTTGGAACTACACGGCGCCGGCGCAATACCTTGTGAAGTTATAATTTAATATAATAAGTGAGGATAGCTTTAAAGGCCCCTACTACCTGTTTCTTTTTATTTATGGTATTAAGTTCTATAAGTCTTATATAATAACTATATATAATAAAGGTATTTCTTTAATATAATAAGTTTCTTTATTCCTTTTAAGGAAGAGTTCCTTTAATCTTCTCTATCTAATTATCTAATGTTAGAGGTCTATCTCTATATAGAGACTATAGGCGATGCCGCGGTACAGGCGGGAGAAGCTGTATTGATTATCAGCGGGCTGTGCGGTCTTTCATCTCGGCGTTGGGGCCGTGGCCGTAGCGTACCCGTCATTCTTGATGCTGCGCCTGGAACCAGAAGAATAGCCCATGTTGGCGGGATGGCTTCTCATATTTCCCGCTCTGCGTTCACAATTTCCCCGGTTGTCGCGCCATGTCTTTGTAGCCATGGACCGACGCACTGCGTCGGCCGAGGATGCGCGCGACCGTATGAGACTTTATAAAAAAGGCTTTATATACCTATAAAGTTATACTTAATTAACTTGGATTTTCAGGGGTTTTTCGAGTCGTACAGAAGAAGTCTTTCAGCGAAGCGGGAATCGGCTAAGAATGAGATTGGAGGCGGCGCATCCGATGCCGCAGGTCGGCGGCATTGGCGCCAACTCGGTATTCGAGGACGCCTTGGAGCTGTGCGAGGGAAATTGGAGCCCAGCAGCCCGATCGTGCCCCGTCTCATTCGCAAGTTTTCCAGAGTCTTCGTCAGATTGCGACTTTGAGGGCATGATAGCGGCAAGCATCGGGTTCGCATTAGCCCGTACGACACACCACGCCAGAGCCACCTTGTCGTGAAAAGTTTGAGAGGAAAACGAGGCTGGTCGGCATCATGGTTAGCATCACGACCGGGAGACTCATCAGCGGCGTCTCCGGAACGCTCTCCAAACTCGGTCATTTAGAGGAAGTAAAAGTCGTAACAAGGTCTCCGTTGGTGAATCAGCGGAGGGATCATTACCATAGACGATTCTCTTGACATAGACTTCCCTTAATACATCGCTCTGTACCCTGGCACATATCCTCTATGACATACGCTGTGATAGAAACGTCTCTATAGCCCTGTAATAATTCATCACGTCTCGGGACCATGTCAATTAAGACATCATTCGAAACTAGAAATAATGTCCTAGGCTATATCCACGGATGCGTGGAGCTCGCGTAGGTGGCGAAGCGATCTACAATTTAGGCGTAACTTTAGATACCCTCACCCGTCCGAGACACATCCACGGGAGGCACGGGCTTTTTGGAATCTAGGCAAGCATAATGGTAACAAATGGGTGAGAAGGGTAGGGTGACGAGGCTTTGCGGGTGAGAGCTGCTATTCTAGTCTGGGGTTGACCATTATTCCCACGCACACCACTAGAGAGAACGGGTTGAGACATGCGCCTGCCACATCTGTTTGTTTGCTCTCCTGGCGTTGTGTACTTTGTATCCTCTCTGGGCAAAAAGGAAAATGCAATCTATAAAGGGGACACTACCCACATATCAGTGAATACTCGGGCCCTTTGGCGGGTATACACTTGCCCGACACTCGATTCAGAAGGCAGTCGGCGTCTGCTCCGATTAGACAGCGCAGTGAGAAGGGACAGCGACAATCCAATGATGGGTGTTCTCCAGACCGAGATCAGCAATGGGGCGATCTGCCACTCATTTTTCTGCAACTGTCACTAGCATGATGTGCGGGGGGGTTGCAGTTGATGCACGGTAGTTGCAGCATTCGCGCTAAAATTCTGAATCAAAAATGACAGATGGCGCTGCTACAAGGAATGGATGGACAGGGCTGACAGTCGACAGGGATTATCAAGTCTTTTTACGAATAGCGAGAAAGCCATTGGTGTGGGTGGCTAACACGCTCACCTGGACGAGAGCCGTACTCGAGGACTTGGGCAACAAATGACAGCGATGAAATCAGCGGCAGTGAGCGATCACGCGTCTTGATTCGGTAATTTGTCGAGCTGAACAAGATGGTGTGTCGGTTCGACCTCTGCCTGCCCCAATACGGGCGCCGGTGGCTTGGCTCAGCTGGCTGCGCCTCGGACTCGGTTGTTTTGACAACAACCCGAGTTGGAAGTCTTGCCGCCCGGGGTCTTCTCAACATTGCAGAAGCAGGTTTTCACAAACAGTGGCTGTGAGCATATGCCGTGCTACCAAAGGCACGCCTGATTCTACTTTCCTGCGGCCCCGAAATGGTCCAATGCATGGAGGTGTGCCTCTTGGTCTTTCACACCTGCGACAAAAAAAAAAGTCTGTTAAAAAACGGCACTCAAATATCTAAAAAAAAAAATTCAAAGGAAAAGAAGAAAGGAGAATAAAAATTAGCGAGAAGACAACTATACAGGCTCACTCGTACTGGCGGATCGGCGCTCTGGCGGCAGAGGAGGTGAGGGCGGCGCCAGGGTATTCAGACATGGTTGTTTTATGACAGGGACATAGCGACGGCGTGGATAATAGCCAAAGTGTTAAGATCCATTTGATCTGGAGTAGAGATACGCCGAGAATGCAACGGCCCTGTCGACCGGGAGATGGGTAATTTTACGGCAATCGAGCATCGCGATGCCCTTTTGGCAGCAATCAGAGCGCACGAAAGCCTTTTATGATCTCTCTAATGTTTTCAAAACCAATGGATACAATGACGCCGTCAGAAGGCCGCTCTCGGTCTCTCCGACGCTGTCAGGGTCGCTGGCCGTCTCGGTGTTGTATGGATCTTGTAACTATCAGTGATCTGAAGCGTGTAAGTGGGAAGAGGCGAGTGGACGGGGTGTGGAAGGGATAGATGCCTTGGGTCTTGTAGAAGCTCGAGGAAAAAGACCAACCGTAGCAGTCATAGCTCGTGAATTCAAAATTACTTGGGCAAGTTTACTCTTGTTGTTTCTATCAACAGCTGGAGGGATGAAGCCTCGCTTTGAACCTTTGAGGCCTCGTAGGTTCCTGACTATGGCGGCGTTCATTATAGGCACAACAGTTGAGCATTCACGGCGGCATTGAGATTGAGCCAACCACTCTGGTCATTTTTTTAATGTTTCCGATACTTATACTATTTCTAGTATTTCTAATATTTCTTATACTCCTAATGCTTTTTATATTCCTTTACACTTCTTATTTCCAATTACGAAGCCACAGGACTCACAAGCATGTATTACTACTCAGTCCCGCCTCAGGCTAAAACCACCAAAGGCATCTACTAGCATTTCTGATTACAACTCCATCCAAAAACGAGATGTGAGATGTGACTAGCCAGTGGACGCCCGAGACGACGGACACCTGCCCGTTGTCATGCATTTTCTACAGCATGGCGCAACTAGTTTCGCGCTTCTCCACTGCCGATGCCACCAAAGGCACATCATGCTCCTGTGTCTCAGACTTTTGCCAAGAACCAAGAGCTTGCCTTTTATGGCACGTGCTGCCTCTTAGGTCGGATGGCGCGCGATTCATCCAACACCGGACGCGCGCCGGCGTCCTCGGTACGATGCGATATGACGGAAGGCGGCCGAAGGGCGGCCGAGAGTTGTCCTGTTGTGTCAGGGTTTCACCTTTTGCGATTTCCCCGTGTGTGACAGACTCGGATCAGGCTTGTCAAGGGTCACAAACCGGGCTGTGTCGCAATACTTGCCACCAACTACCACGGAGACTAAAATAATGATGATTCCAGCTGCAACAAGTACCGGTTTGTGGTTCGCGCCGCGCCGCGTCTCCCGCTATTTATGGGCCATGGCTTGTCGAGGCGACCCCCGTATTTGGTCTTGTTTTACCGGCCGTTATTGGGGCTTGTGCCATGCATTACAGCATTGGGGGGGAAAACAGGAAAACGGATTCGTAGCTGTGCAAGGGTCCGGTGTAGACGAGTCCCGAGAAACTAGGGGACGCCTCGAGCTAAGGCGTAGCTGATGGCCAAGAGGCGAGAGAAGGCAAACCAAGAGGCGTTCCGCCGGCGAGGCCGGAGCTTATGGTCCTCGACGGGGGAGTGGGCGTTGCGCTTGGTGAAGAGCCACAGGCCAAGTACAAGTACTTGCACCGCGCAAAGAGCGGTGATGCGGTGAGGCCTGTAATGGGCAGGAGGAAAGCAGGGAGGTCTGTGGTTGTTGTTGTCTTATCCAGTTACCCTTGTCAGCTGATGGGTATCGATTGGGAGCCCGCAGGAGCCTGCATCCCATCGGTGCAGCGATTCAGACAAGTTGTACGAGAAGGGACGGCAGGATAAATGGTGGCCGCGTGGAAGGAGGGGCGGCTTATATCCGATGGAATCTGGGGTCAAGTGCCCATCTTGTTTCTCGTGTGACCCATGCAATCTAGCATTATTATGCAATTCCGGCCAGGCGCAGCAGGAGCAGCAGGAGCAGCATTAGCTTTTGTGGGTAACGGTTCGCAAAATCAAGGCGATGAATTTCCCTTCTCCGGGAAAAGCGGTATGCGAAGGGGGACGACGGGCTGATCCGCAGACGAGAGGCCATGGTCGCAAACATTTTGCGACTTGGGCGCTGCCATTTCGCGCCACGGACCGGGGTAAACAAAGACGAGTATTATGATTGCAGTGATGGCTCAAGCAGCACGCCAGACACAGGGTGATCAGTGGCTACTGGCTGTTGGTGTCGCTGGAGTGATCGTCAAGCACTGCGTCGCAGCGGATCATGGAGCATGGCGCGCCCGCCCACTATGGAAATCTCAAAACATCGTGCATGTGCAGTCGATTACATGCCACTGCATGCCAAGTGCAGAATTTCCCGATAACAAGCGGCCAGAAATAGCCTCTTGCATGGACCGGGTCGGCCAATGAACGGTGCAGCACCAGGCAGACGAGGAAGGATGTACGAATAAGTACTCGAGTCGGTCAGTCTGAGACAACGGGATCGCTTCTCGGCCCCCCAAAGACAAGCCATTTATTTATCTGGGAAAGTTGGTCGGACGAGATTGGATTCGCTCTTGTGGCTCGGGCATTCCCGACAAATGCAGCGGATGACCAGGAAAGGCAAGACGGGCATGTTTCCCTCGAGAGCAGCCAGCTAGGCCCGTCGCGTCTGCGACAAAATCGTCATGGCAAGCTGAATAATACCCGGCAGAGGATGCGCTGAACTTAAATCTGCTCGCAAGCCTCGCTTGGCGACTCGCTGACGAGACAAGGTTAACTAGAGGCCCACGACGCTTTTCGTGTTAGTGGTCCAGGTGGTGAGACATTCCCAGCTCCCAACTGAGGTACCAGTCGACGAAACTCAAAAAAAAAAACACGACATAAAAAAACAGTACAACAGAAATACATCTCGTGGTATAGATGACGTATATGTATCCCTCCTCCCGTCAGTCTTTATCCCGGGAACCAGGCTCCCAGGTGCAGTAGTCATGATCACGGTGCTCGGATATGGATGTGTCATCGATAGGCGCCCGCAAGACCCCAAGGTCCATGGTACAAGCTGGAGGCAACGGGCAAGTAGCATCCATGACCCGGCAGGAGTTGGAACAAAGATGGAAACTTACAGCATCGTATCGTCAACTCCGCTAGCCGTGGCGAAGCCATCATCTTACTTGTTGAAAGGGGGGGCTGCTAGCGACCACATGTCCACACCTTTGACGGGACGAGAGGGCGCTCTCAAGCATCACTCTCCCAGCCATTACACTCGACAACTTGTTCTGCCGCCTTCAATATTCCCCCCTGCTGTTTTCTTCTTCTTATCTTTGGCAAGTGCTCTCCTTCTATCCTGGTATTCGCATGTGTGTTTGTGTGTGTGCCCGTGCGTGGGCAGGTGGTTTGACGGCTAGTGGCGAGCAAGTGATGGTTCAGGCTGTGCACAAGACGATGCCCACGGATCACGAATTCCAAGTTGTCCATTGGCATCCCGTAACTGAGCAAAAAGCAAGGAGGCTCCAGTCTTTGATTACGTAGGGGGCCCGGCTAAGAGCTCCTATAGGCGCAGGAGACGGGCAACGGCGAGTCACCAGCAAGTCAATAGTTGTTAGCATTGTAACGACGGGCGAGCCTGTGCCGTCTCCCACCATTACTTGTGAGGGCCACCACCACCACCACCACCACGGGTTAAAGACACACTACTTGTGTCTACCTGTTAACATACATGAAGAGTTTTAGTGGTAAATTTGGTATAAGACGAGCCTGCGCCCCCTTGTTCGGGGTAGAGCGCTTTAAACGTATCCTCTTTCTGCCATTTCTCGCATTTGTCATCTGTCGTATAAGCACAGTACTGACAGCTCACAAAGGCTCCAAACTCAAACCTGTCACTCGCAAAGAAGGGGTCATTTACAGTTGTAATTTGCTCTATTTCCTGATCCTGCGGCAAAAATACTTGGCCTGCCGCGCTTGTTCCTGGTAAGTCGCGACTCATACCTACCTCTACCTTTCCAGTGCAGAGAGATATCAAGGCCTGGCTTGTGCGGCAATATTGGCAATATCCAGCCTTGTCTGGGGCGGACATTGTGCAGTCTTTTTGTCGACGCTTTCAGCTTTTTTTTTTTTTTTCAGAAATAAAAGACGAGCGCCAAGACTTTTGAGGTTGCAATTATTTCCCCCCCTCTCTTGTTATTGTCGTCACCGTTGTCATTCAACTCTTGCGTCCCATCCGCTCAGCCGACTTATACACTGTTACATTCTGACCAACCACGTGTTATACTGCATAACAGATTCGGCGACCCCCTCCGAAAGCGTGGAGTCCGGTGACGTTGCGCAAAAAAAGCATATCGTTGTGCAGACGAGACGAAAGAAGAAGTTGCGCAGGCTTTTGAGGTTGTACGATTTTGACCCGTTTCGGCAGTCCACCAAGTCCGCGACACCGCGACACACAAAGAAAGGGCTGTCATCGGGTGTGTCATTGAGAGAGTCGTGGCCAGTCAGGCTCCGAGTCATGGTCTCGGGACTGGACAACAGGGAAACAAGCTGAGAACGGGGATTAGAAGCTGAGGTCTTTCTTCTCCCATCATTTTTTTGCTTCTTTTTTTTCTTTTTTTTCTTTCGCATTTCGCATTTCGTCACGCTTGACTTACACAATCCCGGACGTCCTCCGACATGGGATTAGCGGAAGTGATGCAGTGGCCGAGCGCACAGAGGGTGCTGCTAGGGCGAGAGCGGGAATACAGTGGGAGTGGGAGCCTATGGTCACAGCGCCAGGTGCTTCACAGGGCACAAAAGCAGGTGCAGCAGGTGCAGCAGGTGCAACAGGCTGCCCGGCAGCAGAATCACAGGCACCACCCCGACCAAGAATTACAGCGCTCCGGCCACCAAAATCAGCACCACCAGTCGCGCCAAACGCAGCACCACAAGCACCAAATACAGCACTCTTACAGCAACTCCCCGCCTGACTGCCCCCCATCGCACCAGCGGCTGTCAGCGCCTGCAACCGCCGCAACGCTCCCCGTGACGCACTCGGTTCATACACCTGTCGCACCTATTGCGCCTATTGCACTTGCACCTCTTTCTCGTCGTCCCCTTCTCTCCTCCTCTTCCTCCAGTCCACTTCATTCTCGTCATCTCTCATCCAGTCCTCTTCTCTCTACTACTACGCCTCTCATTTCCAGTCCGCTTGCTTCTCCTCCTCTTTCCAGCCCTCGTCTTCTCTCTCATCCTCCTGCTGCCACCCCACTCCGCTCGACGCCTTCCCCTCCTCGCTCTCCCCTCCCCTCCTCCTCCTCCTCTCTCCACCGTCACACAAGACGTCTTGCCTCGTCCGTCTCTTCCACCACCTCTTCTTCCTCCACCCACCACCACCACCACCACAACAACCGACGACGCTCGTCTCGGCCCGTTGCCAACATGCCGCCCGAATATCGCCATGCCCGCAGCTCCAGCATGAGCATCGCAAACTCATCATCTCGTCCCACCACATCTGTCATGCCCCGGAGTCCTCCCAGTACGTCTTTTTTTCTTTTCGTATTCCCACCTTGGCCCCAGTCGCTGCCCAGGAAGCCCAACGCCGGCGCTCTTTTTTCTGCCGCACTTCCTTTGTCCGGCCCGGTCGGCCATCATGCTCAACGGCCGACCAACTGCCTGACTACATGTTACCGCTGCCCCTCGCGCGACTCTGTACTGCCTACTAATGCGCTGCCCTCCTACATCGAATTCATATCAAAACTATCATCACCACCACTTCCTTGCAAGCTAACTCGCCATTCTCTACTCATAGACACGGCCCATGTCCCCTGCAAATTCTATCGCCAAGGCGCCTGCCAGGCTGGCAATGCCTGCCCTTTCAGCCATGAACTTGGTGTCGCCTCCGAAACCGTCTGCAAATACTTTGCCAAGGTGAGTCGTGCCTCTCGATTTTTCCCTCGCGATCCCCGAGCTCCGCATGCCTCCAGCTTCACCCCCACTAACCAATGCGACCAGGGAAACTGCAAGTTCGGCCCCAAATGCGCAAATATCCACGTCCTCCCCGACGGCCGCCGAGTCAACTATGGCAAAAACGGCTTCACCATAATAACCGGCCCCCTCCCCGGCAGCCCCAGTGGTCCGGCCTCGCCCAATTCTGCCGCCAACAACACCTACAACCAGTCCTCCGCCAGTGCCCTCACCACCTCGCTATACGAGGCCGATCAGTCTGGCTTCCCAAGTTACCTCGCCGAGAGTCGCCAGCAGCTGCACGAACATCACCTCAACCTCGATAACGGTCACTCCTCCGAGTCTCCCTTTGCCTTCCCCGAAAGCTACGGTTCCCCTCGCGATGGCTTTGCTTTTTCCCCCGCCAATGGGAAGGGACTCTCTATCCTCGACGCCCCAATGCCCGCCTCATTTGACTCGAATGGCATATCCAACGCTGCCCGCTTCCCCGCCGCCCCATGGCCATCATCAGTTCCCTCCAAGTTCGGCCTGGATTCTCCTTCGGCTTCCCTCAGCAATGCCAAGGACTCTCGCACCTCCGATACCCTCAAGCTTCTTCACACTTCTGCCTTCGGCACCTCGGACCAATTTCTAACCAGCGGTAGTCCCCCGAGCTCAAACCCATTCGGAACCGACGAGTACTTTGGCAAACGAACTATGCACTCATCAAGATATGCAAAACCCAAGATGCTCAGCTCCAGCGTACCCAAGACAAGCGTCGATCACGATTGGGAGGCTGGCTTTGCTTTTGGAGACGACGGCGACAATGCGCCGGAAAACTACGTTCCGGAGAACTTACAGGACCTCTTGACGCCGGCCGAAAAGGCCAGGAGAGGCTCCATGCGAGGCGAGAATGACGTCAACATTGAGACTCTATCCAAGTACGGAAGCCCCATGGCCTCTAGTCCTAGCCGTTGGGGCTCTCTGTTCCAGCGTCAAAAGGAGGAGGAGGAGCTATCCCGCTCCGCTCGAAATGCTGCCTCTCCTTTTGGTCATGTTGGCAGCCCTCTGCGAAACTCAACGCTCGCTCAACAGATGGGCGGTGAAGTTTTCGGCACCAGTGTTCCAGGCCGCCCGTCATCCATGAGACTCGGCAGCGACCCTATGCCTGTCCTTACTCAGCAATTTCAACGCAGTCGAATTGACGACGCCACCACCAGCTCCAGCCCCCGCCTGCACCCAGCATCGGCGAGGACCGGCGGCTCCAATGCGGTTGGGAAAGACCGTCCCATGGAACGCCATGTTTCTACCGGCAGCATCAGCTCCTCTGTCACCGGCCGCTTCACCACGCCGATTGACGAGGAAGACCCTGCTTTCGTCTTCAGCATGGAAGAGGATGATCCGGTGGCTGCTGCACGCATGCGCAAGCGAGCTTCCGCCGGTCTCGGTATGAGCAGCTTCAACAGCTACGCGGGTGCCCTTACCGGCAAGAGTCAGGATGGAACTACCAAGGACAGCAGGAACCCATCGACTAACGGTCGGTGATGGAGACTTTGCTCTTTGGGGCTCACCACATTCAAAGTCCTACCACTCTTGCTCACAACGGCACTACGCGCACCATACACTTGCTTATTCGGCCACTTGCTTTCTTAGACAAAAAGAGCACATTAGCGTTTTCTTGGCTCAACAGTCCTTTTGTGCTATTCATCTTGCTTTTAACACTTTCATGGCTGGCATGCAGCCAGGGGATGGCCGGTGTCACCCAATTGCCCTTGGTCGCAAATACATTTTTTGCTATATTACCATTTCAAACGGTATCGGAGTTATTGGCTTTGCTGTTTTTGCTGCTTGAGCATTATACACTCATACAAGCAAGCACATGTTTGGAGTTGATTTTCGAACGAGAAGAAGAAGCAAAACGTGGGTCGAGTATGGAAAATCTACATGGGATAGGACATTTCTTTTTCTAGTTACGCATTCTTTTCTGTCGCCTACTAGGGATTGGTTTGAAAAGAGGCGTTGCTTGTCTGGACGGCGCTTTATTATTGTTCTCTCTGTATTCTTGTTCTTGTTGCTAATCGGCTGGGTTCCTGTATTTTGCTTTCCTTACTGACGGCGTTTTTTTTTGAAAAGACAAAAAAAGATATGAAGCCTCTTTCCCAGACTTTTTATTTATTGTTTCCTTTTTTTGGATTTTCTCTACTTTGCATCATGCCTTCGTCTTCTTTTACGCTTCTCTTTTCTGGCTCTTGCTCGTTTTTTGTTTACAATACACTTCGGAAAGGGAAGTACGCTCCAGTTGCATCCAAGGGCTAGCTTTTTATAATGTCTGTTTGAGTAGTTTAATCCGTGTTTTGTGCTGAAAGAAGAGAAAACTCCACATAGATGGGATGCTGGATGGTCCCTCCTCCGCAAGAATACAATTAACGTTTTGCAGTTACCACGAGGTTCATTGTGCACCGACTGGGTAGAAAAAAGTGGTGATTTGATACACTTGATGTAGCTCGGATTCGCCAAACATGTAAGACTTTACAGAAATCCTTTATATTCTTTTAAAACAACGACGAGTCCTTCCGGGTCCTATTCCTGCAGGATAACTCACCATCACTTCGTCCCCCTTCAGCTTCTATCACATGTAGATGATTTCTCACCGGAAACCCGCTTCCTTCGCCTGTAAATATTGTACAACTGTGTGGTATTTTGGGTGGCTTTTTTTCCGTATTTCGTTCGCATATCGCATCATCGACACTCAATAAAGAAAGGTGTCTTGTTCGAATATCCTTGCGAGCCGTGGTTCGAGAAAAAGATATGGGCGGTTTTCGCTTTAGTTGGCATCGGGCTGGCTGAGAATGTACTCGACAGCCTTGTCGACTGGTTTTCATTGAATAATATTGGTTAGCAACTGCCAGCGTGTCTAAGGCAATGCCGCACCGTTCGGAGCGGAGCTTACCGGAGTGGATGGCGTCGGCGTCCTTGTCGGGAATCTCAATGCTGAACTCCTCCTCAATGGCCATGACAACCTCGACGGTGTCGAGCGAGTCGAGGCCGAGGTCGTTGGCGAAGTGGGCAGCGGGCTTGATCTATATCGGGCACGGGGGGTTAGATCGGGTCGGACCGGCGGCAGGTGTGGACAAGTAGCGCGTCGCGACGCATCAAATACGGAGATTTACGTACGTTGGAAGCATCGTTGACCTAGAAGAGCAGTGTGAGTTAGCAATCGCTCAGATAAGGACGGATATTTTCAATATCGGATATCAAGGGGAAAGGGAGGTCCATCAGCCGGGCAGCTCGGCAGCAGCCGCCTCGCGACTCGAGGGCATCAATTGCCATCAGCCCCGGCAGCGCAACCGAGCAATTCCCCCCCAGCATCAAAAGACACATCCCGTCCCCCCTTTCCTTCCCATCCAAAAGCAGTGCTGTTCGGGGCACCGATTCATTCGTACCTTGTCGAAGCCCTGGAGCAGGCTCATGATGCGGCCCTCGACCTCCTCCTTCTTCAGGCCGCCGCCAGCACTGTACATGCGGACAGGCACAAAGCTCTGAGCGATGCGCAGGGCAGTCGGCGCGGCGACGCGGGGCGCGGCGGCGGCAGCGAAGACGGTCGTGCGGACGGCGGCGGGAGCCAGGGCGGCGCGGGTGACCGAGCGGATGGCGGCTGTGCGGAACATTTTGAGGCGGATTTTTTGTGTGTAAAGAAGAATTGAAAGAAACAAGTCGAATGTACAGAGAGAGCCGCGGGGTGGGGAAGAAGGGCGATGCGCGGGTTTTCGTTGGCGTTGGGAGGGTGTGAGAGTGGTGGTTGAAGACGTGGATAAATTTCTCGTTGCTTGACCAAGCAAAATGCCCAAGGCCAGCAGAAAGCGCCAGCCGTAAAGGTTAAAGGAGGAGCTCCGAGCCAGCGAGTTGGATCACGTGATGGGACTGCCAGTTTTGGTTACTCAGCAGGAGCAGCTAGCACGCTGATTGGCTAGCCAGAAGTGTGATGGACGAACTTACCCTGTATGCAAATGTTCATTTTCTAGTGAGCTTTTGGGGGATGGAAGCTGATTGTAGCTCATTTAAGAGGCTATTTTAGACATTTTGTATGCTTAGCTTGAGGATATGAAGGCGATTGGGCTAAATCTGCCCTGGATAGATAAGTGGTAGAGAATGGCTGTTGATCATTTAACAATACTACGAGCGCAAGTACATTATATTTACCAGTGTACAATAACGCAAAGAAAGAATGCCTCGAGAAAAAAGCCACAAAGACGGAACAAAGGTGACAGTCACTTTCACAATCTAACGGAAAATTCCTTTTACCCAGAACAGACATGGTTTGGAACCGGCAGCTGGCCAAGCATCGGGCGCAGCTAAGCTTAATCGCGTGACGCTATTGCACCTGCCTTAAACATACCGTGCCAAGATGACTATCAGTAAACGAGGGCGACGCAAGACGCACTTTGCGGAGACCAAGGTCGCCTGCCGGGACTTTTACTATCGAGGCGACATGCTGTACAGCTCAGTGGGCTGACGCCATAAAGCTGGGGAAATGGCCAATGATGGCTATTTGCAGTCACCTCATTTGCTGTTCTATTGTTGACAGCCCTGCCGAGAAGCTGATGCTCTTTAGGCTGGTGGATTTGGGACGAAGTTGTAACAGACGTTACATTGTATCTCGCGTTGGGCTAATTTTGATTATAGTTTTGCCGGCCTGTCTCGGCACAATGTCTTTGGGGGCTTCTATATACAAGTTTGCCCGGCCTGTCTCGGCATAATTTATTCCAAGGCCTTCTTGAGAGCAACCTCTACTCTGTTCAAGTTGCTGAAGCGACGCAAATATTGTCAAAAAACCGACAGGAAGGCTAGAACAGGCTTCCTTTGTCGCGAGGCCTCCCGACGGCGCGTGATTTCTCCGCCCCGTACGTCGAGGGCTGTTCTTTTGCAATGCCAGAGAAGGTTCAGAGAAGGATCGGAGAAGGACCAGAGAAGAACCAGAGAAGGGACAAAAAAAGAAGGCGGCGACCCAGCGCAGCCGACGTTGGATTAGACTCTTTGGCGCTTTATGCATGGCGCGCTCGCGGTCCACGCTCGATTCCCCTTCCTGCCTGATTTGGATGTTTCCCTCGGCGTAACTTCCTGCCTTGTCGTATTCCCTGTGTAAGCGTCTGGGGGAAGCCACCAGAAACGCGGGGAAGCATAGATAACGGCAATGATGTCCCCCCTGTAAATGAGGGAAAAAATGCACTCAATATCCTGCCTGACTCGTTGAGTCGCTTTTCGGTGCATCCCTGGCGGTCCACTGCCACCTTCTGGTCCTGCCTAATTCGGCGTGATGGCTTCTTGGCCTTCGTCAAGGGTTTCCTTGCGAGCAGTCGAGAGATTGTCGAGAACGCGGCAATGTATAAATAAACGGAATGAAGCCCCTCCATGTTGGAAATGCATTGTGAAGCCCATCGCTCACCTTCCCTCCATCAATTGAATCCCATCCACACCAAACACCTCCACGCAGCAGCATGAAGGTCCCAGCTGTGCTCCCCGTCGCCGCCGCGCTGTGCCTCGCCGCCAACGCCTGTCTCCTCCCAGAGGAAATAGAGGCCGATCAGCACCTCGCCTTGTACGGCCGCTACCCTGACGACTCGCCGCATGCGCTGCGCGCCCGCCAGGGCCCGGCTAACCCTGCTGCCACGGGCGTGCCCATCGCCACCGGTGATCGTTTCGCCGGCGGCACCGTCCCACCGCGCGGCCAGGCCACCGAGCCACGCACGATCCAGAGCATCATGACTCCCGAAGAGGTCACGTCCGGCCTGCGTGCCCTAGCCAGCAAGTACAAGGACGTGCGCTTCTTTGACGCGCCGCACCAGACGCACGAGAACCGGACCGTCTCTGGCATCGTCATCGGTGCTGGAGAGCCGCGCATCTACATCGAGAGCGGCATCCACGCGCGCGAGCGCGGCGGCCCGGACCACATGTTGTACTTCCTGTCCGACCTGCTCTACGCGCGCGACGCTGGCACCGGCGTGACGTGGGGCGGCAAATCGTACACGCACAAGCAGGTGCTGGAGGCGCTCTCCGCGGGCATCGTCTCGATCCCCATGATCAACCCGGACGGCGTCGCGTACGACCAGCGGACGGGCCGCTGCTGGCGCAAGAACCGCAACCCCAAGAGCGCCCGGCCTGGCGGCAGCAGCGAGGCGTCCGACATTGGCATCGACCTCAACCGCAACTTTGACGCGCTCTGGGATTTCCGCAAGTTCTTCAGCAGCAGTCTGCCCCAGGCGCCCGCGTCGGAGAACCCCGCCGCGGAAACTTTCCATGGCACCGCGCCCTTCTCCGAGCAGGAGACACGCAACATTGCCTGGGTCGCCGAGCAGCACCGCAAGCTCTCCTGGTTCCTCGACCTGCACTCCTTCACCGGTGTCGTCCTCCATAGCTGGGGCGACGACGAGGCGCAGACGACGGACCCCGCGCAGAGCTTCACCAACCCCGTGTGGGACGGCAAGCGCGGCATCAAGGGCGATTTCCCGTACAAGGAATACATTGAGGCCGACGACCTCGCCGCGCACAAGGACACGTCCACCGCCATGGTCGGCGCCATGAACGCTGCCGGCGACGGCGTCACCGTCAACTACTATGAGCAGCCGTCGGTCGACCTCTACCCGACCTCTGGTACGTCCACCGACTGGTTCCTCGGCCGCTACTACGGCAAAACTCGCGGCGCCAACCGCATTAACGGCATTACCATCGAGTTTGGCAAGTCGAGCGGCATCCGTGCGTGCCCATTCTACCCGACCACCGCCCAGTTCCACAACTCGATGCGCCAGGTTGCTGCCGGGATGATGGAGCTTGTCCTCACGGCTGCGGGCCCGAAAGGTGACCCCAAGACTTGGAAGTCTAGACGATGTACGACGAGGACTGTACAGTAGTGAAGAAGACGTGAATCAACTGCGTCAAAGTTACAAGTAATAAAGCTTGGCCACACATACCTTGCCTGCAATGGTAGCCGTAGCCGTAACTCAATCCATTGATCCCGCTGTTGGCGTTGTCTGGTTGCTGATAAAAGACGTCTCACAAATTGTAAGCACGGACGGGAACGGGACAAAGAAAATCTCTTCCGAGCCTATGTACAGCTATGATTTCTTCCGCTGCCGCTCTTCTATCCTGCGCAACCGTGCACGCTATTCTTCTCAATACACACCATCGTGGGTTTTTGCTAAATCATACAGAGGGAAAATTGTAGAGAAACTTTTTCAGCATCTCTCGCGGTATGCTGAGGGTAATTATCGGTAGGGGGCATCGGCGCGGATGGCAGCGGCCAGTTCGGGCTCCCACTTGTCGCCGTTGGAGAGCAGTTTCTCTGTTGGAGACGGTTAGCGACGGGGTCAGACGGACAAAACGCTGGGCCGCGCTGTCATTCAGTACGTACCCTTGTTGTAAAGGAGCTCTTCTCTCGTCTCGGTGGCGTATTCGGCGTTGGGGCTCTCGACAATGGCGTCGACGGGGCACGACTCCTGGCAGAAGCCGCAGTAGATGCACTTGGTCATGTCAATGTCGTAGCGGGTGGTGCGGCGGGAGCCGTCCGCACGCTCCTCAGCCTCGATGGTGATGGCTTGAGCAGGGCAAATCTGTAGCGGGAGGAAGGAGAATCACGTTAGAAATGGCGGTTGCGAGTCAATGGCCGGCTGGGTTCACGTACAGCTTCGCAGAGCTTGCAGGCAATGCAGCGCTCTTCGCCTGAGGGGTATCTGCGGAGGGCGTGCTCGCCACGGAATCGGGGGGAGATGGGGCCCTAAATCGAGGTGTCAATTGCGGTTCTATTCGTTTTCGTGTCGGGCACCGTTCGAGTTCGGGGGTAGCGAGTGTACCTTTTCAAAGGGGTAGTAAATGGTATAACTGCAGGCATCTGTTAGCGGGCCCGACCTCTCCGAGGGCATTTTAAAGACCCTTTGGCCTGCCGCTCCCGATTGGAGTCGACAGCGTCCCGGGTTTGCTGGAAAATCAATACGTACGGAGGTCGGAAGAATTGCTCGAGCAGCACGTACATTCCCCTGGCCATCTCGGTCATGAGGAAAAACTTGCCCACTCGGTCAAGGGTGCTCTCGCGGTCCCAGGACCACTCGATGCGCTTGCTCTGGCGAAAGTTTTGCGGGGGAGGCCCGTTGGGCGTGGCGTAGCCTCGCTGCTGGGCGGCGTTGGCGGTACGGAGGGCGACGAGCGCTGCGATGGTTGAGCTTGAGGTTGTCGTCGCTGCTCGGGTCAGCTGGCGGCGGGCCAGCATGGCCGTGGAGGCTGTCAGGGCCGGCGCCATCTCGCTCTATTCGGGGGAGTCGTCGTCGAATTGCAGAGTGACGCTTGCAATTGATGTCGTGCCGAGCCCGTCGGGGAGGTGGCGATGGCGGTTGGATTTGGGGTATTTGGTTGCGTGCTGGCGGAATCGTTTTGGTGTTCAGTTAGCTTTCTTTCCTCTGGAGTTGCGCTGCGGGATTACAATGCTCGGGCCATGATTGGATAGCTGCGGGTCACGTGGAGCGGCACGTGCACCCACCGGACTTACAGGCATTTGACGACATGATGACTCTGTCAAAATCTCCGCGAAATATTGCAAAATACGGGGAAAGGAAATGAAAGGAGATAGTGAAACCGAAATTTGTCCATTGGCAGACTTTGCTTTGTTCGTCGTCGTGGCTGCCGGGTGCGGTGCCTTTACCTCACCTGCCTCACTGACTTACACTGCCGCCCACGCTGAATTGGAGGAAAATATTAGTTTAACGATGGAATATCATAATACTGTATAGCGGATTAATGACTGTAATCCTTTCATCCCTTGTATTGCTAACAATGCAATTTTATTTTAGTTGTGCACACAGTTGATGTGCGCATTGGCGGTCTACCAAGCTTGATGTGACGTATTTTGACTGCAGGTAACTTATATGCATAACTTTTACTTTTTTATGAAGTATTCAACCTATATGTTATTCAGAAAATTCGAATAAGAGCAATTTAAACCGGTTGCATTGTTTTAGAAATAAAGAACAAAATAACAGACTAGCTAGTACTTGATCGACCAGGCCGAACGCAACTGCGCGTTGAAGCGCGTCCCTCAAATTCTGTTAGTTGCCAATGTACTGGCCAAGGAATCCAGCAAGGTACTTCAGGCTCGGGCCCAGAATAGTAGCGAGCTGAACAGGGAGGTCTGCAAGGAGACTTTGAACAATGAGCTGCAGACCGGGGGCAATGTCTCTGCCAAACACGCCGACAAGACCGGTGAAGAGGTTGACGACGAGGTTGAAGGAGAGGCTGAGAATAGTGGATGGGACGCCGTTGAGGCCGAGAGTGTCGAGGACGGCACGAAAGATGATGACGGTGGCAAGGATGAGGCGCTCGACGGCTTTGACGATAGGCTCGAGTAGCTCCTTGGGCACGGCGATGCGCGCGGCGAAGAGAACCTTGGAGGCGAGGCTGCCAATCTCGCCCAGAATCTTCTGAAGGTTGACGGTGGTCTGGATGACACCGACCTGCTTGGTGATGGCGCCGGTCTTGACCTTGCTGAGGGTCACGTCTGCGGTGAAGGCGTTAGAGCGTCGGGTAACGATTGGTCGAACAATGTGGCTAATCTTACTGATGGAGACACCAATGGTGTTGATATTATCAGTGGCCTTGACAATGGCGTTGATCAGGTCCTCGGCGGTCTGCGCGCGCTTCTCAACGGCAAACTCGGCCTCGGCGACAACAAGACCGGCGGCATCGGCAGTCAGGCTGCCCACGGCGATGGTGGGAGCAGCAAAGGCAGAGAGCGCCAGAGTGGCAAGGGAGACGAGAACGGCCTTCATTTTTAGGGGAGTGAGTTGTTAAAGATTGAGCTTGGTGGATGAGATATGAATGAGGTGAGTGTGTCTCTGAAGATCCAAGACAGCAAAGTTAGCGGTGCTTTCGTGATATATTTATATTCCACGAAACAACTCTAGAGATCTGAAATATTCTGCGTTACGATGAAGTTTATTTCGTTCTCGCCATGTGAGTTGTGATTGATCGGTAGAGGGCCGTGATGGATGAGCAAGTTTGTGCTCGCCGTTGATGCCATCGTGAGGGCCAAATGTTACGACACATGTCACATTCGCAGTTTAAACTTCAATATTGGAATATAATTCCGAGAATGCTCCTCAGCTGATGTAACCTAAGCCTGACACCACTCAGCTTGCGATCGCGAGATGGCCTAATGCAACACTTGACTGCCACAGCCGCTTCCGCCCCATCACCTATGCCATGCTGCCTCCCACAAAGGGCAAGTAGCTGTACCTTGCCATGCGAGTGTCTCTCAATTGAATCAGATATCATGTTCTATATAGAAAGCAGCTTGTTGCATCTCCGGATTTAGTGTAGTAAATATTGGAAGCGCATGGCACTCACTGGCTGGTGGTTCCGCCATTGCACCTTACAATCCTGAAGGGCCCGAGTCAAGACGTTCTAGATTCGTCTTTGAGGAAACTTGGATTGTAGACTTGCATGGTTTCTTCCCCCAATTAGATGCTCAGTTGCCCCAGCGAACCCGTCGCTGTCCGTTGCAGCATCTTACGGCATGAAACTTGCATGCTTCAGCAATAGGGATGCTCGCTTCTAAACACTGTCACTAGTGTCGTCGTTGTCATTGCTGTCAATATCATCATCGTTATGCTAGACGCGAGACTATTTAAGCAGAATTACCAACTTGCCACCATGTTATCTACGGCATCTTCACTCCGTGGACTTCTCGGAGTGGGACGAAAAGTGGACGATGCTTGGATAAATTCCGAGCAAGGGCGAGGAACGAGCCTTATGGAGCTTGCGGGGTGTGTTGGGTATTCGGTTGAGCTCCATTACAATGACATCCTTGCCCTGTTTCGGGAAAGGTAATTGCTTACGATTCAGCTGGTATTTTAGGTTTCACCAGGGTCGAATCGGTTCGGCCAACTCGCCCACGTTTACTCCGAGGCAAGCTCAATAAGCTTTGAGCGTCACCTTCCGGAACGTTGCACCGTTCTTCCTACTAAGTGAGGATGTTTATTTTTACTTCGCGGAAGCTTCTTAAAAAGTCGTTGGTTCCTTGCCTTTCGGCACGTGGCGCGGCTGTCTGGGCACCCCAGTGCTGATCATCATGCATCGGAGATCTACGGCGCCTCACAATAATATCAACGGTAAGCTTAGTCGGCATCGCTGAAGATACTCTTTAGCAGCCCACAACATCTGAATCTTAAAAAAAAACAAGGTAGTATAACATAGACACAAATTTTACGCAAGTTGGCGAGAATCGTGGATGGATACAAGTCTAGAATAGTCCAAGTCCTGCGATGCTCAAAAATTGTCCGGAAACGTAAAGGAATAGGCTTTAGGGGCCTCATTCTTTCTTGCTTCACCCGCTAATCGAGCATGCCGCGGTGCGACGGGTATCCCGCCGTCCCTTGCACCTTATTTGATAGCATGTGATCTATCATAATGACATTTAATGCCGAGTCACGCAATTGTCTCTTGGCACAAAAGTCGGCGAAATCATGGAAGCGAAATCAGTCTCGGCGTAGACTTCTACCTGCGACGCCTTGTTGAGCTCCTGGTTGAGGATGCTGGCGAGTTCATCGAAGGGGTTCTGGAGATCGTCAGTGGCCTGCTCGCCAGTGTCCTCCTTGGGGTCTTGCTGGACTGGACGCTGACAATGGTGGAGTCCGGAGAGAGGTCGAATTAGCTCCCCGAGGAAGCTAATTGCGGAAGTGAAGAAACTGGGGAAATGTCTTGGTGATGTGGGCAACGTCTTGGTTCTCTCGCGTCTGTCGCCAACGACCGTGTTCTCGACAGCAAGCGCCAAGGGGGCCATAGAGAAGAAGATGGCCTTCATTTTTAACAAAGGTGGGAATAATGGTTCTTTGATGGCCGAGTGCGTGACGAGAAACAAGACGGACAAAATGGACAAGAGGGACAAGAGAGGAATATAAAAGATAACAGACCATGCCATGCCTGTAAGTCTTCATTATTCTGTCGCTACATTGTGTCTAGAAACCGAAAAATAATAAACAAATAAAACATCGCTAAATGTTCGCTTGCTCTACTCAAAACCGGAAATGATTCAAATGCTCCTCCATAGGTAATCATAAGAGGATAATCAAGGTTGATATTCGTCAAGCGTCTTCTTAGAGAGACAAAGGCCAAGCCTGCTTTCGTCGAATCACCGCCTTTAGAAGCTCCGTTCCCAGGTCCTCCACCAAACGCCCATATTCGCTGCGACGAGCATATCAAGCATTTGTTGTCCGTCATCGTGGATGATCAACTTGCCCAGCTTGGCCCTGTTGCCGCGCTTGCCGCCTCCCGCTTGTTCTGCACCAACATTGATGTCAAATGGCGAGACAACGACTTCTCCCTCCTCATCGTGGTTTTCGTGCGCCGGCCGCAAGAACTTTGAGAAATGACCTATCGGACCGTCGTCGTGATGCATCATCCTCTCGGTGAGGGGGAGGTCGAAGCGCAGCTCGCTCAGGTGACCGGCAGACAACCGTGACAGGTCAATGCCCTCCTCCTCGAGCCTCTGGTAGCTGCTGTTGGGGTCGTAAAACGTGTGGTAGCAGTCGAGGGTGTCGCCGCCGACGCCGGTTCGGAAGTCGCATTGGCCCTCCCACGGGCTGTTGAAGGTGTAGCCGCGCGGCTTCTTGCCGGGGCCGGGCTGCCTATGCACGACGGATGCAGCCTGGTCTTTGGCCAGCTCTTGTAACGAGTCGCTGTTGCCCCGAGCATGGCCTCTTTTGCTTATTTGCTCCCCCAGCTCCTGGATCCTGCTCTTGAGGTTCGCTACGAAGCTCTTCGTGTGGCCCATCTGGAGCTGCAGGAAGACGGTAAAATCACCCGGCTTTGCGGGGTCATGGTCGTCAGCTTTGACCCCTTGGTAGTTTGAAGGTGAGCGGAACATGATGTAGCCCGAGTTGTTGAGATAGATGTTAATGGGTGGGCTGCTCGTCGACACGCCCTGCTCTTCCTTGTGGGCGGGAAGGTCGGGCTGCCATGAAGTGATGATCGCGACGTCCCTCTGGATGCCTGTGCTAGTGCCCAGCCGAGTCAGCTTCAAAGCAAAGGGCTTGCCAGGTGACGATACCGACGCGACGCTTCGTTTTCTGGGGGACGGCGACCGACTGCTGGCGCAGTCGAATCGCGGCTCGAACATCTCCCCCATGGCACTGGCGGTGCTGTCGGATCGAAACCGGCCGGTGGCAGCAGTGGTGGGCGAGCTGTTGGTGACAGCTACGGGCGGGATCATGGCCCGCGGCCCGTGTGGCTTGCGGGCGGGCAGCGTTTGCATGTTCGGAGGTATCCGCTGCGGCTGCGCCCGGCCTCGCTCGTCGGTATCGAGGCTGGGAGTGTATGATTCGGTCGCCGAGGATGAAGGAAGTGTTGGCCGAAGGCTGCTATCCTGTGAAGTGATGGACTCGCCACGCGGACGCCCATTTGGCACCGGAGACGCCTCCAGATTCAGCCTGGAGCTGCATGTGCTGTCAGGCGTCGCCGGCCGCGCGTTCTTTGGCACGGGCTTGCGAGGAATGGTCATCGGCGAGGCGCCTTTGTCGCTCGTGCTGCCGGTCTCGTCATTTGGGAACGGCACCGAGGCGACGGCTTGGCTGCTCGGGAGTTGCGGCTGAATAAAGTAGAGAGCGCTTTTAACGTCTTCAGGGCCGACATTCTTCTTGGAGGGCTTGAGTGTAGAGAGTATTATATCTGTCAGAGTGTTAGTGGTGCGCAGATATTACGAGGGAAGCGGGCATTGGCTTCGCGGCCTTACTATGTGTTCCTGGCACTCGCGAGATGTAGAGCACTAGAGATTCTTTCTTGGATAATGCAGGGCGTTCAAAGTACCGTGGGGGGGCCTCAGCCAGCGAAATCAGGTCGGCAAGCGAGTGTGCCTCTTTTGGTTGACTGGCGGCCATGTCGGCCTGATTGCTGTCGGATTGCTATCGATTCGGGGCGGTCTTCGGAGCTCGAGATGCGTTGGGGTGAAGTGTAGAGTAGCTGAGGTAGATGCGGGTGCCAAGCACGACGTAATATATGCTAGGAATATCTGGCTTTGGATCGTTTAGGTAGTTTCCTGAGCTGCGGTTCACGTTTTGAGCAGACAAACGAAGGCGGGGCAGACGTTGTTGGAGATGCGAGGAGAAAGGCTGTAAGGACTGGGAAAAGGATAAAGCGAGCGTAATTTAAAAGAAGGTGGAAGCTGTGGCTAGGCCTCTAGTTTCACTGAATCAAACTGTTTCGTCGTGTCGTCTCATGGTCGTGGCTTTGTTGGGCATGAAAAGGAACAAGCCAAGATTCAGGATGCGCGCGTTGAAGGGAAATTGTTAGCCAGCCAACGACGTCAGCCGCCGGGGCTGTGCCACAGAAAGCCAGCCGCCCTTGTTCATTGTGTGGCAGGCGCGAAGCAGGCCCAATCAAGAGGAAAGAAGTAAACAAATAAAAAAAAATTAAATTGATGAATAATTGAAAAACAAATGAATTTCAAAGCTCCCGCGTAACCGAAATTGGCCTTCTGGTGGCCTCATGTCTCGAGTCATTGTTTCATGCTGGCTCGTGGCAAAAAATACAGGCGTAACCATTCACCGGTATCCCGCCTTGCCTTGGCGGCACCACCGCCAACTGGCCCATGCCCATGACGTACGTACGTCTTCTGGCCTACGCGGCAAGCTACAACCCAATTCTTTTGAGTTTAATTTTCTTTGCTTTGTTTTCAGTCTTGTGCCTTGTTGTCTCGCGTGACTTGGCGCTAGTCCCCTTCCCCCCCTTCCCCAGCTGATTCGCCTACGAGGCTTTCCCTCCGATCTCTCCGGCGTCGGTAGCTGACGCGGGAGACGTGGCGTACGCATATATAAATCTGTTTTTAGAAATGAAACTCGCCTCTTTGGTATAAAGCGAAGCGAAGGCCAGGCCACACCGCTTGGGAGCATGTTCAGCTGGTCAGATGGCGGTCCGTAGCTCCGTATTTACAACGAGTTAGTCACAATTGCTGCTAGTTGGCCACGGCACTGCCTCACAATTCTGGACACCGTGGCAATGGAGTCTGTTAAAATGAGAAGATTAGGCACCAAGAGATGCATAAACAATTTTCACCATTCAAAATGTATTGCGGGGTAAATTGACCTTTGTTCACTCGGCATTGTCTACCAGTGGGCCTTGCTGTCTAAAAGTGCTATACTTCCACTCATATAATAACATATAATATGTGTCAACGACGCGCCGGCCATTTCGGCGACCTGTTTAAATCATTTGTAATTTAGTTGAGCTAGAAATCGAGTTAGCAAGATATGGAACACAGCCGGCAGTGCACCAAGGCCTCGCAGCGCATTGAGCAAGCCAGAGACAACTGTCGACTTACATGGCAGGCAGGACCATCGGTGGCTGTAGGCTGAGGCGGCGTCTCTGTGGGATCGTGCCAATCAAGAGAGTAAATGTAGCTCGTAGAAGCACACCCTGTCGGGCACTTGCCCTCGGCACACGGGTACGACAACGTCGATGTGGCCACGCCGCAGCCGCTGGGCACAGGCACGGTCGAGATGGCCAAACAGGCCTTGACGACGCAAGTGCTGCACAGCTCAGCAGTGGTGGTCACTGTGGGACAAGGCGCATCACCAGCGACGAGGCTATAAGATGTGCCAGGCAATGTCAGAACTGAAGAGGTAGGATGTGGAATAGTAAGAGCCTCACCCAGCAAAGGCTGCAAAGGCAGAAACAGCAAAGAATTTCATTTTTGAGAGTATCTGTTTTGTAAGGAACTTGTTGTATTGTTACGTTCTGATGAATTGTAGACGAGAGCGAGGCCTTTATATATTCGATTGCGTACAGCGGGATCGACAGGCAGGAATCGCTCTGGCGGATTGTCCGTACACGAGCTGCC
Organism: Cordyceps cateniannulata; assembly: GCA_028828415.1. Lineage (NCBI taxonomy): Eukaryota > Fungi > Ascomycota > Sordariomycetes > Hypocreales > Cordycipitaceae > Cordyceps > Cordyceps cateniannulata. Next base: position 1,671,554 of record JAPHMX010000004.1, on the reverse strand, counting down.
ACCGGGAAATAAACTTTGGCAGTTTTGTGGCTGAAAATAGACGTTGTGCGCCTAGCCATCATCATCATCATCAGCTCGTCTTGGCATGGAGGGGTTGTGTGAAGATGCGATCATCTGAGCGGCATCTTGTCTATTTCACTTGGCCAAGGCCCAAGTTCTCAACAACACCGGCAGTAGGCTTTTCTTCAATATGACCTTCTCGACCGATATTAATAGTTTGTTGCAACCCTGATACTCAAAATGTTCTATTTCTAGTTCCTAAATTGATCGAGGGTCGTAGTTCAACATGTGTGTTATAATAATTTTAGACTAGGCTGCGTGATCGGCACACCATCTTCTCAGCTATGGAAGCTGAACGTGCAACCAGGGCGAATACGAGATGCGCATCAATCCAATGACGCCAATTCTTGTCATTGGGTGCCTGATGTAGCTGCGAGCTGATCCGGGCATGTTTCCTCTGCAGCCTGGCATCAACAACAGGTATCGAATGTGAAGCCAACTGCAGCATTCCCGTCTTCTCGTATTTTTTTTCACCAATCCTCACGAAATCCTACGCCAAGCTCTTGGCCTGAAGCTCCTTGACCACCTCCCCAACCACCTCATCCAGATCCTCATCCTCCAAGCCCAGCAAGTCCATCGCAAACTCCTCCCTGTGCGTCCAGTCCGCGTCCACCGCCCCCAGCACAAACACGATGTTATGCAGCGCGTGCTCGTCGCCCGCCTCGTGCGCCCTCGTCTCGCGGTCCAAGAACGCATTCGAGTCCGCGTGCGCCGTGTGCCACGCCTCGCCGCCCGTCGCGCGCTCCAGCGCCGCCACCACCTCGAGCGGCGTCACGCAGAAGCTCTGCACAAACACGAACCGGTTGCGCGTCGCCTCTGCGCGCTGCAGCACGCGCACCACCGCCTGCGCCACGCGCGGCAGCGTCGACGCCGACGCGCGCGTCACGCCCCCGTCGAGCACCAGCGCGCGGCGCGCCGCCACGTCCATGTTCAAGTATTTGTTCCGTAGGCCCCAGTCGAAAAAGTGCCCCGACACAATCGACGTCCACGTAAACCCTTCCTGCTCTGCCGCCAGCTTCTCACAAAGAGCTTGGACGGCAGCCTTGTCGCGGTACAGCTGTAGATGTCGCTGGGCCTGCGGGCTGCGCGCGTCGCAAGAGCCGTAGTCGGCGGGGATGTAGCGGCGCACGCCGGCGGCGCAGGCTGCTTCGGCGAGCCGCAAGTGCTGCGTGACGTCCTTGAGCGGAAAGGCGGCGACGACGGCGTCTTGGCCGGCGAGCAGCCGTGTGAGCTCGGCGGAGTCAAAGGACGGGTTGCAGGGGATCTGAGTGATGCTGGCGGCGTGGGCGGGCGTGGAGGTCGAGGTAGCGCGGACGAGGACGGACACGGAAAAGGTGTGGGCAGTGACGAGGGCGTCGAGGATGACGGAGCCGAGGGAGCCGTTGGCCCCGACAAGGCAGACTTTTTCAATTGGCGCGGACATTGATGCAGGAGAAGATTTGGTTGGGCGACATGAAGGAGGGAAGGTTGAGGGAAGGTGAGTCTGGAGCTGTGGAGGGAAGGTTGTACGCCAGAGTTTCCGTGGGGTAATAGATTCTCTAAGGCGGGGTACCGATTCCGGCGAGTAGTCGGACTGTGTAACGCGGCTTTAAAGATTTCAATGTAAAAATGGAGACGGTTTACAACAAGATTATGATATTAGTGTATTAAGATTTAAGATCAATTTCTAGGCGATGATGCTGCTGAAATCCAAGCTGCCCGGCACTTACACAAACCCAGGTGGCAGTCCTATCTTTGGCGCGAAATTCGACGAGAACGTATTATGCCGATATTCCCCAAAAATGTATACCTTTTTCGCACAACTGAGCCGCATGGCATCACTGGCCTACATAACTCCTGCCCGATGCTGACCTCATCAGCTGCTCTCGCAGCACCGTAACCCGAACATCCACATTCCCCGGGTTCGGGCTCCCCACCGGCGTTGGAGGCGGCGCCGCAACCACCACGTCCCCGCGCGGCGACCGGGCGAGGCCAATCATTCCCGGATCCGTCACCGATCTGTGCCCCCACGTCGAATCCTCCGCGGCCATTCTCGCCGGCAGCGCCGCCGGCTCACTCCCCGACGAGACGAGCCTCATCGTGCGGCGGCGGCCCAGGTGCTGCTCCTCCTGCTGGCGCAGCATCTCCAGGCGCTCGATCCACTGCGCGAGGCACCGAATTTCCGAATCTCGAATCGCCGTCTCGCACGCCACGTTCCCACCACTGCTCGTGGTTGCACGACTTCTGCGCTGCTGAAGCTTCTCCAGCCGCCGGCGGAGCGCGTCCATCTCGTGGGGCGTCGGCGCCGCGCTGCGCGTAAAGACAGCCTGGTACGAGGGGGGTGGGCAGGCCAGGTCGTCGACGCAGTAGACGGGCGGGTGCTGCAGCATCTGCTGCTGTTGCTGGTAGGTTCCTGTGAGGGTGTGTCGTCTGAGCGGTGTGGGCGCCGCTATCATGCCCATGAATTGCTGCTCGGGGTCGACGGCGTTGGGCTTGGCAAGGTAGAGCCGACGCCGAGCAATGTGGAAGCCGAGCCAGACGGTGGTGACGATGAAGGCGAGGCCAAGCACGCAGGCGATGAAGACGATGGGGTTGTTTGAAATGCCCATGTTAGTGGTTGGTGGTGGCGCGCGCCTTTTTTTGGGTTGGATTATGACAAGGGACGGGTGATATGGACTGGGATGTTTTGTACAAGTTGAGAAAATATCAAAGCATTACGGAGACTTTCATAAAAGTAAAGATTTATCAGGGGGATACTCCTCGACGGCTTCCGGCTTCTTGCTTCATTTTTGCATCGTTGTCGCTTTCGTGCCGACTTACTATTTGCGGCCGACATCTCGTGGCCGGATTCGGCTTACACGGTGAAGTGGTGCCAACGAGCCTACTACGATCCACCAGTAACAGCGCAGTGACTGAAGAGAACAATGCAAAAAAAATAAAAGAATACCAAATCAATTGCATGAATTAAATTTCAGGATACATGTATTCATACTACAATTTTGCTGTCATCTGACTGCTGCTGCACACTGCCGCAGCCACCCCGACGGCTGACTGGACCTCCGGGCGCTCTGCCGGGAACGGCAACGGCGCCGTGTGGGGCGTTCCTGGACAAGGGCCGCCGCGCCGCCCTCGGCTGAAACAAAGTGTCGCGGCATATCAAAATGATAGGACACTAAAACACCAAAGACAGAAAACTAGACGGCACCTCAGTCGGGAAAGTCCTATATCCACGCAAACGCCTACGATAAAACAATAGTACAGGCAATTAACGCGTGCGGCCGTACGATACGCGGCTTGGCCAGGAATGCACCAAAACTCCATGCGGCCATCTCGCCCTCGACCAACCCAGCTGTATCCTAAGAACGTCCTTTCCAATACACCCACCACTGCGCATCCAGTTTTGAAAGATCAGGGGTAAAGGAAGCACCATAAAAACAGACCACTCGTTTGATCGACCTTTTCATCAATTTTTATTGAACTTTTATTGAAACCTTGAACCTCCCTGGCCTCTCCCATAGCCTCGCCCGCGCTCCACCAACCCGCCCTTAACTGGAATGCCATATACGCGAGTGCCCGCGACACCGCGTCACCAGGTACTAGTCGCCGCCCTTACGCTGTAGACTTTCCCATCACGACCACCCGCTGGAACGGATTGGCAGACTAACGGCGCTGCTGATCGTTGGCGCAGCCTACAGCTCACCTGTCTATTGTCTCTCCCTTGCACTCACCTGCCACGTCCACTATCGTTTACAATGACTACAATGTAAATCGCCGCCACTTCTAGAGCATTTGGCCCCTGTGACACGCTGTTATTGCTGTCTGCCAGCTGCCCACATCTCAGCTCCCCTCACAATAATACGGTGGGCTGTATTGCCAGTCCCCTCATTTCTACATGCCAGACACTGGCGAACACCTCAGCTGTATCCTTCATCGCTTAATTTTAGCTCGTAGCCAATGAAAAGAAGAATGGATTGTCTATATTGAATTATCAAACATATTAAAGACCTCTCTCCTTCTTCTACAACTCCCCTTCTCAGCATCACATCCAGCACTTGCACTTCAACTCTACAAAACGCCAACTCACACCAGCTCCCGGACACTACGCTTCTTTACCATCCACCAACCTCGTCCCAAACTCCTACACATCTTTGACGCACACACACACAACCGTCACAATGCTCAACACCATCGTCATCGCCTCCGCCCTGGCCGTCGCCGCCTCCGCCTCCATCGCCGAGCGCGACGCCCCCGTTACCGTCACCAACACCGTCACCGTCACCAGCTGCCCTGCCTCGGTCAAGGACTGCGCCGCCGCCACCAAGTACATCACCGTGCCCTGCGGCGAGCAGCCGCCGGCTCCTTCTGGCGCTCCCGCCCCGGCTGCCCACCCCTCCGAGAAGCCGGCTCCTGCTCCCCCGGCTCCCACCGGCGGACCCGCCGCCGCCGCTCCTCCCACCAACAACAAGAGCGGCGGCAACGGCACCGCTTCCAAGCCCGAGGGTCAGGGCTGCCCCGCCTACGGCTGTGGCACCGAGCTGCCCATCGCGACTGCTTCGCCCGCGTCCACCGTCGCTGTGCCCTCCAAGTCTGCTCCAGTCGGTAGCAGCTCCGCGAGCGCTTCCCCCTCGGCGCCTATTCGCGTCAGCGGCGCCGCTGCCAACTCGGTCTCCCTGGCCGCTGGCGTCGCCGTCTTCTTTGCTGCCTTTTCTCTGTTCTAAGACTGCACATTTTCTTCTTAGCCAAGTGTGATTAGTTCTATGAGACCATTCAGGTTGTATAATGGGCTTTCCTCCTGTCTCGATTTGGGATTAAAAGCATGAATATAGAATGGCGCAATGGTGAATTTATATAGTTTTCCTTTTATTATAGAAACATCCAGTACGATTAATGAGAAAGTTTATTGAGTCAAATAGCCAACTGCTCACCCCATGTCAATATCCAGGTATCTTCAATAGCAAGCCTCAGCACCACCGCTCCGTCGGCTCCCGCCATTTAACCCCCAAAATCTCAAATATCCTCCTCTCACACTTGGCCTCCACCAAATCTCCCTCCGTCGTCTTCTCGCCGACCCTCCTATACAAGCCCCTCTGGTTCAACCTCATGCCCTTTTTCCGCGCCAGCAGCCTCAGGCTCCTATTAAAAATATCGTCCCCCGTAAAGTAAATCAACGCCGCGCCCATCTGCGCCTCCGGCACCGCCAAAAAGTCCATCCTTCGCCACGTCCCGCTGCCGCCCGGCAAGACACAACACCCCTGCCACACGCCCGAGTCTTCACCTGCAGTCAGCGTGGCTACCAGGAACTTGGAGTCTTGCAGGCGCTTGATCAAGCCCCTTAGCAGCGGCGCCAGCTCTGCGCGCGTTGTACCCGGCCGGCTGAGGATGATATCCACATCGCCCGAGCACGGCGCGCCCCGGCGGTAGCTGCCCCCGACAATCACTTCCACCTCCGGGTCCAACCTCGCCGCTTCCTCCCTCACCACGCCGGCCAGCGCCTCGACCTCATTCCTCGGAATCCTCGTATTCAGGTCCTTGTACCGCTCCACACCCACCCTCTGTCCCGGCGTCAGCACCACCACCCCTTGCTGAAGCTCCCCCAGCGAGCGCAGCCCTCTCGCCGCCCACCGGGCCGCCAGCGCCGGCCCCACGCCGTGCACGCCCATGAACAGCCTCACCGCCTCATCCTGCCCATCGCCGCCTGCGTTTTCCAGCTGCCGCAGACGGTCCGTCGTCGCCACCTCTGCAATCTTGGCCGCCAGTCGCGGGCCGACCCCGGGCAGTCGAAGGGCCGCGCGCTCGGTCGCCACGCGCGTGGGTTGCCGTCGGAGCGTGCCGATGGCGCGGCGGTACGCCAGCACCCGCCACTGGTCGCCGGTGCGCTCGTAGTAGGACAGCATGCCCTGCAGGACTTCGACGGTGCGCGCGTTGGGGTTGGCAGCGTGTGCGTTGAGGGTCCCAGAGCGAGCGCACGCAAAACGGTCCGCAAACGGTACCGCGCCTGCCTTCTTCGCGATAGGTGCTGCTGGGCGCCGCGAGTCCGAGTCCGAGCCTGAGCCTGAGCCTGAGTCATAGCCTGCCGTAGGCGTCTTTTCTTCCTCCTCCTCGTCATTGTCTAGAGGTAGGTCTTTGAACTCTTGCATCATGTCAATCATCTTGGTGAGCTCGTCGCCTGGAGCCGTGGTCTTCGCAGCAGTGCTCGCCGGAGTCGTGGTCTTCGGTGCCGTGGCATTTCGCTCCACACTCTCCGCCTGCGCTGCCTCGCCGTCCCTTCCCTTCCCAGCCTCACCAGCCGTAGGAAGCACAACAGGCTCCGAGTCTACCCCCGGCACCTCCTCACTCGCATTCGGCGGCGTCGACGTCGGCGCATAATCCCACCTCTTCGGATTCCGCTGCGGCTGCTTGAGCTGCAATTTCTCCTTTGTGCTCATCTTCGCCGCCGCCTGCTCCTCCCCAGCGCCAGCCTCAACTCCGGCTTCACCGTCCTCCTCCGGTTGCCCGGCCAGCCTGTACCGCTTCTGCCTCCAGTCCAGCAGCGCCCTAAACTGCACGCACTCAATCGGGTAATTCTCACTCACAACAACCGCCACGCCCCTGCCCGCCGCCGCCGCCGCCTTGACCGCGTCCTGGTAGCTGATGCCCTTGTCCACAATCACATGCGTCGCCAACGATGCGTCGCTTGTGCGCGTCGCGCCGTACTCGCGCGCCTTTTGGATTCGCAGCCGGCGCGCGGGCGCGACGTCGTCGTCCGGGACATAGTAGAAGACGAGTCCGCGGAGGACCTGCTCCGCCTCGGGGCGCACCGTCGTTTCGCTGCCCTTTTTCCGCTTCCTTGTCGTGCTGGCGCCGGCGATCGACGAGGAGGAGGCGGTGGTGAGCTTGGGTGGTGGGAGGCGTTTCGTAGGCTGCCCCGGCGCGCGTCTTTGTCTTTTCGTAGCATCAATCGGCGTCTCGCCAATAACCTCCCCAGCATCCTCTCCGGCTTTATCCAGCAGCTCGTCTACCACGTTCCTGCTCCTCTTGCCGCTAGTCTCGGCCGGCTTCTTGGTTGCCGGCGTCGGCCGCGCCGAGCTCGTCACCACCACCACCTCGTCGTCGGACACGGTGTCTTTTCGTACCTTTTCCGGCTCTAAACGCAATGGCGAGGCGTTGCGGAAGAAGCGCCTATGGCGGTGGCGCATGCGCTGCTCCCGCGGCTCCAGCTCATCGTCGTCGTCTTCCGCCTGGCGCTTTGCCTTGAGCTCGTCTTGGCCGTCATCATTTTCGTCGTCGCTATGTGGTAATTTACGGAAATGTGCGAAAAAGGCCCTTTTCGCCTCGAGCGACGGCTCTTGTGATGACATGGCTGATCAAACTCGATGAGGCACCGTGAATCTGGCGCGTGTTATTCGGTTGTCACTGAGCACGTTGAGGTCCTATAGGCAGTAGCCACTTCTGCCGCTGCCAACGGGCAGATTTCAACGGCACATTATATTCAGTAGCTTGTCGCCTCGATGGTTTAGTCACATCCAGGCAGCCGCGTGCTTCCTTGAAATAGAGCGAGAGTCGAGTAGCAAGATGCAAGCCCAAGTCCAGTCCACGGTTACCTAGACAAGTGGGCCACTTTCTAGTTCCGGTCGTGACACCAACACCAAGGTTCAGCCGCTTCATCACAATACACAGACTTATCATTAATTTCATATGTGAATGTATTTAATTTCTCCGACTCTTACAAGTCGTCAACATCGCCAGCAACTTCATGGCCCTCCACTATATATAAGGTGTAGACAATACTATTATGCAGCATGAATAATGCGGCAGGTGTGCCGTGGCCACAACCCGCAAATGATAAAGTGTTTGACAATCAAGAATCAAAACAAAAACCTGGGCCCAAGGCATATCCTTCGGTGCCAAGATGAAGAAACAAAAGCAACCCTTTACCGCCCGTCCAGGTATAAGAAAAAAATTGTATGACTCGGGAGGTAGCGGAATCAAACCAACTCCACCCAATAAAGCAACTCCAAAGTTGCCCGTTTTGATCGTCCCATAAATGCAATAGTGTTTGACGCTGCCAAATATGCAGCATCTCCCAATGAAAACTCCAGTGTGTATGTGTAATGCATTAGTATCCCGCTGAAATCATTGAAACGTGTCCGGCTTAATCCGCTAGTCCCTCGCTGCTGGCATCAAGCCGACAGACGAGTTTAAGCACCAACAGCGAGAGATCTCAGGCGGTCAGCAAACGGACTGGCCTGCTCCTGCTTCAGCATGCCTTGCAGGCGTCGCGTCTCGCGAACAGCAGCCTCGCGCTCCTCTTGGAGGTTCATGACCTCAATCTGTGCAGTGCTCATCTTATTGATCACTTCCTGCATCTCATTGTCGGCATCCGCGAGGGCCTTCTCCAGCTCAGCCACGCGAGCACGGAGCTTCTGGATCTCAACCTCCTCTTCCAGATTCTTGGGAGGGAGCGCGTTGGCCGCACGGTTGAACATGCTGTTGGCCGGGTTCAGAAGAGATCCCTTGCGGGGACCCACAATGCCGACGCTGCCACCCTCGTGAAGGCGGCGGAGCTGCTCGTTGTGAGCTTCCTTGAGCTTGCTCACTTCATCCTCGTGATGGGCAACGCGCTCGTCAGATGACGTCTGGGCCGCTACCAGCTGCTCCTCCAGCCCATGGAGTCGCTCCTGTAGACCTGCAATGCGATCAGAGTTTGACTTGCGGTCTGCCTCGCTGCGGGCGACGGCATCGCTCAGACGCTGGCGGAGCTCAAAGTTGATGGCGAGCTGCGAACGGACCTGCGCGGCAAGCTGTTCAACACGCACCACCGACTCGCTGAGTTCGTCGGCAAGAGCACGCTCCGAGTCCACGTTTTTAGCTGAGGAGCTGGCCAACTGGTCGTACTGGCTCTGAAGGCCGCTGGCATCGCCGCGGGCAATATCGCGCTCAGAGAGAGCAGCGTTCAGCGAGCTCTCAAGGCGCTGGAGAGCCTGTTTGGTCTTTTCGTCGCCAGGCAGCCCGTTCTCGAGCTTCTTGATGCGCTCGAGAGACTCGTTGTACTCGGCTTGTAGCGCCTTGTAAGCATTCTCGAGCTCTTCCGAGGTCACAGAGGCAGCAGCGGAGGAGCTCGCTGTGCGCGCGGTGAGGATATCCTTTTCTTTCAGCATGCTGCGCAGGGAGGTGACTTCTTCCTCGGCCCTATCGAGGTCCATCTTCAGACCACCCAGGCCCTTTTCCACCTGCCACTTCTGCTCCATGGCCTCTTCGGCGCGACGCCGGAGGACATTCACTTCTGTGCGAAGGTTGGAAATATCCTTTTCGAAGCCCGCTTTTTGGGGTGATTCGGAGAGCAGACGCTTGCGCTCGTTTTCAAGAATATCAATCTTCTTTTGATTTTCGCGGTTCTGGAATTCTTGGCGCTCCAGCAGATTCTTGAGGGCGCTGTGCAGGGCGTCACGCTGGGCTTCGACATCTTTGAGACGCTCAGAAAGGGCCTCGCGGGACTCGGCAGGAGCGTTCTTATTGGCAACGCTATCACTCCGTGAAACGGGGGGTTTTTGGTTGCGAAAGAAGGAGTCTGATCTTGACAGGCCACCGCGGGAAGCAATTTCCTCGAGGCCAGCGGCGGAGTCGCGCAGAGACGAGTTCTCCTTTTGCAGGGATTGCAGCTGGTGCTGCATTTTGGTAGATTCGTAGGTGAGGCTGGCGTAGCTAGCGGCTTCCGCCTCGAGGCCCTCGACGCGAGCGCGCAGCTGAGGAACGACTTCATCTCTCAGATTGTCACGCTCGCTGCAAGCACTGCTCAATTCGCCCTTGAGCGCGGTCAGCAAGTCTTCAAAGTTAGTCTTGGAAGAGCGCTCTTCAACAAGCTTCCTCCTAAGATCCTCGCAGGTGTTCTCAAGTTCTTTTAAGCGACCGGTGGCGTCCATGCTGTTAATCTCGGCCAGGTCGATTCGAGAGGCTCGCTCGGCGAGCTCCTTGACCTGCTGGTCAAGCGACTTGATCTTTTGGCGCTCATCTTGAAGTTTATTCGTCAGTTCCAGTCGTATCGATGCCTTTTCCTGTTCGGATCGACGTTGGATCTTTTCAATCTCTTCGCGAGATTGGTCATAGTCGCTGAGCTTGGCTGAGCTGTAGCCCGAGTCGGAAAAGTAATCGCTGGTGCGCTTGCCACCAGCCTGTGCGTTGTTGGCCTGCTCTTGTAAGCGGTCGACCAGGTCCTCCAGATCAATTTCTCGCCGGATCGAGGCCGCCAGCTCTGAGCTGATGGCCTTGAGCTCGTCCTCCATCTCTTCTAGATGGATATACGAGGACGAGGCGAGAGGCGGCGGAGTAGATAGTTGTGTTTCGCAATAGCCGAGTGGGTTGGCGACGGCGGCATTCGTCTTTTGGTCTCTCGGTAACGAAGTGGACGGCGGCGGACGAGTGGAATCATCTAACAGTCCACCACGACGAGTAGGGGTCTCGGGCGACGGGATAGGTGAGAAGTCGGCGCCGGCCGGGTTGTTGGTACCGCTGCCCCAGCTGAACAGGGTGGAAAAGGGAGAGACTTGGCCGCCAGGAGACTTTGGTAAAGGTTTGTTGAGTTTAGGAGCTGGAGACGGCGAGTCCGGGTGCGAAGCAGCGGGATCTGGGTTATGATCAGACTTAACGGGAGGTGACCTATCCACAGTTTCTAATTTCAGGTGGGGAGGCGTCGGTTTGGGCGCAAACATGAGAGTCGATGAATCGGTGGCAGTTGAGTCGGAACGCTTCCGGTCGCCGCCGGTGTAAGAGTCGTGTCGCGTTATGGGATTGGCGTGAGTAGCGGGGGACGAAGCATCCGGGGTGGGCTCTGACACGACGCCTTCGTAGATGGAGAGAACGTCTGAAAGATCGTCGTCGGCAGCAGCCTCGATGGAGTGGTCTGGTAGGGCTTCGTGCTGAGGAACGCTGCTTCCCGTCTCCGATGTGGATGACCAGATGCCGGTGTGTTGGCTATAGTTTTCCAAAGAACTGTTGAGGCGAGGGGCAATACTAGTCAGTAACAATAAGGCGATGTGTACAAGATCATGCGCATTCAACGGCGCAGAGGGGTCGAAGAGAGGGGAGTAGAAGACAGGTGTTAAGCCCGTGAAAGAAACGGAAACATTCCGATACACATACGACCCCTGTTGCGTTTCGCCAGTGCTTATAGGCAGCGTGGAGATGTGGGTGTCACGGAGGAAGTAGAGGGAGTTGGTTTGAGATACTCACTGGAATGCAGGTAGCCGTTCTATTGGTGTCGCGGAAGGAAAGTGGTAGAGGGTGGGACTGTCGACAGAAGGAGGTCGTGCAAAGCGCGTATTGGGCTCTGGCAGACTCGTGATGTGTGACGAGACGGGAGTAGGTGGACGAGTCGTCTCTTGAGAGACGTCGTGAGCCTGGACCGAGCGGACGGTTACGGGAGGAGTACTGGTGGGAGCGGCCGATGAAGCAGCGGCGGCATTGACGGCCCCGTGAGGCAGTGGAGGGACGTCCGGGGCGACGACGGAGCTGGCGGCGGTCGATGAGGCGGTAGAGGATCTTTGAAACGCAGTCGCCAGGGATGAGGCGGTAGCGGACAATGGTTTCCTCTTGATTGGACTGGCACTGACACGAGCGGTGGATGCAAAGAGCGGAGGGACAGAAGAGGAGGACTGGGAGAGGGAGGATGTTCGAGGAGGGTGTGAAGAGGGAGATGAGTAGATGCTAGTGGCAGCACTGGCGTTGCTTTCGATAGACTTGAAGCGAGAACGACGGTTAGAGGGCGCCTTGGAAGCAGATGAGCCAGCGATGGAGTAGCGGGCGTCACGATGCGTCTGGGAGATGGAGGAGTGGTGGCGGTGGTTGTGGTCGTTGTAGTCTGGGAAGCGGTGATGATAGTGGTCATCGACGAGAGAGTCTAGTTCGTCGTCTAGCTGAATTGAGGCGACAGAGGTAACGGTACGCCTACTGGTAGCTTGAGGCAGGTTGGACAGGGTCTGTTGGCGATGGCGATGCGTGGTGTCGAGCTCGGACGAAACAGAGACAGTGTCAGCGTCAGAGTGGTGCGGGATCGACGCCGACCGGTGCGATGCCATGGCGGCCATGGTGTGTTTCCGGTGTGTCCAAGATGCGGCGTAGCATGTACCAGGAGTCGGGGACCAGGAGCGAATGAATGTAACTCGGTACAAGGTGTACAAGGTCGAAGACGAACCCCCTTGGAAAGGCGCGCGCGAAAGAGGGAGGAAGCGAGAGAGAGGGAGCGAGAGACTGGCCGCCGCCGCCGCTCAAGGGAAGGGGGGGGTGTGGCGCGTGCAAAGGCCTCGGGCCCAAAGCTATTCTGAGTCTTTCTTGAGTGTGCCAGAGCGAATAAAGGCAAGGTTACCGTAGGATAGTGTCTTATGGCTGGGGAATCGTTAAATTGGCCATGGATCTATCTGGCTGGGGCGAAATTTGTTACGAGTGACAAGTCGAAGGACAATTTGGGGGGAAGGAAGGCAATGTGACCTTGTTGATGATAGCGCCAACGCGAAAAGGCGCCTGGGGGAAGGAAGAAGAGAACGAGGGGAGGAACTTCGTCGACAGGGCTGGGCGACGGGGGAGGCTGGGCGGATAGGATTGGCGGGTTTAATTGGTGAAGAGGGGTCCGTATTTGAAGATGACGGGCGGGAATTTGATAATTGATGGCAGCCAGTGGATGATGATTCTTTTCGTGTTTGACTGGAGAACGACGAGGCTGTGGCTGTGAAGCAAGCAAGCAGGAAGAAGGAAAAAGGGGGGATACCAGTAGGTACCTGGAAGGTGAGGCGGAGGTGCAGCAGGCCGATTGGTGGTGATTTGGCGATGGCCAAACAGGAACAAGGCAGCCAGCAGCTTCAACGGCGAGCCGTGCGAGCCTACCAGTACAGGTACTTCTTTCAGGGGGGGCGTTGCAGTGGCTTTCTGAACAGGGCAGGGGTCAGACCGAGGAGGCGCCTTGGATGGCAGGAGGTTGCATGTCTTTGCCTGCTAGCTTGGCTCGGCGGCTAACTGCATCAGGTTTAGTCCAGGGCCGAGGGACACTAAAACCAGGCACCAACCCGCTGGAGCGATTTGGAGGGCGGGTCAATATCCAGTAAAAGGAACAGGCCACCGGTTCTATCATCTGCCAAAAACAAATGCCGGCAGGGAAGTTTATTAATGGAAGAGACTGGTCTAGAAGAAAAAAAATCAAGAATTGCCTGATTGTAGCCCTGGTCAACCGCCAAGATGGCGGTGCTTCTTGGTGTCCTGCCAAATGTGTAGGTACCTGGAACATGCAGCCTGCACCCGGGTCCTTTGCAGATGATTGGTCGGAAATCCTCAGTCGCAGAATCAGGGCGACACGACTCAACTGCTGGTATTGGGTGCGTTGGTATCTGCACCTGTACGGATACTTTTGCTCAAAAAGGATAACCAATTACGGATCACTCCTTTGTCCTGTCCCTTGCCAATAATTCTTCCCTTTGTTCTCCCGTCGGGCACCTCCTGATATAGGGCCGACTGCAGGTACATGCAGACGAGCTCTTAATGTCCGTCTCGTGCAAACTTCCCAACTCAAGCCGCCGCCGCCGCCGCCTTTCTCTTGATTCATCTCGTTCCATGATTTCGTTTCTTCCGCCATGCAATCGGCTACTTCCTTTCCGCCCCCCACGGCATAATCAAACAACCCACCAGCGAGGCCAAAGCAGCCAGTTGCCATCCAGTCGCTTCTTACCTGCTGGAGAACCACTATAACTTCGTCTCCACCATCAAGGGGGAAACACATCTTGCAATCTTGCCCGTCGCCTTGCGCCCTGTTCGTTCCGTGGAGTCATGATTTGATAAATTGATAGGCAGAGTACGGATACATGAAAACCAAGCTTTCTCGGCGCCGTCTCTTCCCCCGTGCAGTCAGCTGCACCGCCCACCGCACCCGGCGCTTACACCTGCGCCAATCAACGTGCCACGACAGCCATCTCACCTTCTACCTCTGGACAAGATCCAAAAATGATTGGCGTCCAGTGATTTGCAGATGTTCGGCGGCTGTACGCCATATCTGCATCTCATGACCATCATGGACGTTCGGTAGTTGTCCCTGCCATTACATATCCCCTGGACGCCATGCCCTCGGTCGCCTATTTTTAATGAAGCCAATTTTACAATGTCTTCAGTTTCCCGCTAACAGCTGTGGCTTTTATCTAACTAACCTATCCTATCTAGTTCCTTTTCTTCATCCCCTGTTTTGATCCCGGCCCCGTTGCTCTTTCGTCAGTGACGCTGCCCTGCATTCGGACAATAAATCATGGCATCCGCTAAAAAGGAAAATAAAAAGAAAATAAACAAACGTCTTTGATCATTTTCTTTGGGGAGACTGAAGTCTAGCTTATCTCAGCATCAAAAAAGAAAAAACGTGCGGTACCAGCAGTTTTACATTGTTTCGCCCCTGTCGCATCATCGTAATCGGAGACATCTCACCAACAACTATCCGTATCTTCTTAGTAGCTCAGGTTTGTTTCTCTTTCGCTTCAGGATGGTTTCGAATAGACCAGTAAACCTCTTTGTTCACTCAAACCAGTTTCTATAAGCCCTTTACCAGTTCAGCTCTACCAACAGGTTGCAGGTCGTCCATATCCGACACACGGAGCCGACACCAAAGCCTTTTGTGCAATGTCGTTCATTTCATCGATCGAGGCTGTGCAAGCACCCGGCCGGATAAACCCATGTTCCCAGCGCGAAATTGCACAAACCCGCGGTACCGAACTCTGGATGCCGGACAACCCATACCCATGCCCATCACACGCCAGTAATTTGCCACAGAAAGTATCCCTGTTCCGTCGACTCACCGCTTCTTCTCCAGTGACTTTCTGCCAGGCAGGTTGGCAGGGTTTACAGTCCAGCTCTCCTCTTATACGCCATATCGCAGCCACGTCCTTCCTGTGTGTGTTGAAAGGCACATCGCCATCCATCCATCTACTGACTGTGGATAGTGTAATACAAAGAGAACATGGTGACAGTAATATCTACAAACTTCAATACGCATCCAATTTCCCCCGCTTCTTCAACTCTTCTTCAGCAAGGTCATGGCCCAGGGGCTTGGCTTTGGATCAAAAACATGATATTGAGATATACCTGGCTACTTACCCCATCAATTGCACCTACAGACCATTCAACAACATCAAATCTCATCCAAAGTAATAGTCAACTATACAAAACAGTTTATTCTACCCAATAAACCCAGTCAAACAACGCCGGGACAACACCACATACAAAGTCCACACCTCACTTCCAAACCTCTCATTCGTCCCAACATTCACTACAGCACCAAGGTATCCCCCGTCAACAGGCCCCAACTGCCGCCACAGGAACACTTTCTCTGCTGCGCCACCACGTACGTAACGCCCGGGCGAGTCGGGGATATGTCCTCCATGACCGTCGGGCACCGGACGCACCGCCGCCACGGCCGCCCCCCCGGCCGACCGGGGCGGAGCTCCACGCGCTTGAACACATCGTAGTACGGACCGCCGCCGCCGCCGCCGCCGCCATTATTGCGCGCTGCCCGCGCCGCCAGACTCGTCGCATCGTCCTGCGTGCCCAGTGACGTATAGTCCGCAAAGAAGAGCTTTGCCGGGTCGATCTGCGCCCGCAACGCTGGCAGCTCCTCGGTAAAGAGCTTCTTGATGGGGTGTACGAATGGCGGCGGCACTTGACGTGACAGCAACAGGATGATCTCCGCCTGCGTCTGCGACTGCTTGATCAGCAGATCAATATGCTTGCCCTGCGGCGGCGGGTTGCTACTTTGCTTGATCATTGCTGGAAAGTAGGAGTTGTACGACTGCCTAATTTCGTGGCCCAGCGTATTCAGCATCTTCTCGAATGCACCCGCAGGCACCAGGCTCGCGCTCGTCACCTGCTGCATCTGCAGGTACGCCCGCTGCAGCTGGTCGCTCGGCAGCCGCGCCACCCCGGACCGCTCCGCCTCGGCTGCTTGTTGCCGATAAAACTCGACGGCCCGCTGGCTGATGCCGTCTAAGTGTGAGATCCGACGGCACAGTGCCGACAGGAAGCTGCGCGACGACGAGGTCAGCAGCAGGTGCAGTGCAACCTCGTTACGTGCCTGCAGTTGCTCGGCGGCCGTCGAAATCTTGCCCGTCAAGGTCTCCATAAACTGCTCGTCGCTCATAAGTTCAAACAGGCAATCCACAATCCAGGCAAGTAGATCCGTGGACCACTTGAGCTCCCCAGCCAAGGCTTCTACCACCTCTATGATACTCAGTTAGGATGTGTATAGGGCACTTGTGTGGTGAGAAAACTTGCCTGGTTCATCCAGCGGTGACATCTTGTCTCTGGCTTGTAACGGTGTATTACTTGCCACTGTCGTGAGAATAACAATAATGCGTACATTCAAGAAAACATTGGCAAACTTGCTCTGGAAGGATCGAGGTGCATTCTCTCCCCGGAACCCAAGGCTGTTCATAGCGCTCATACACGAATAGAGCGTGTTGTTGCGCATGAGCGTCTCGTGGTGCATCTCGTGCGAATAGTCGACTTGGATCTTGAGTATCCTTATTAGCTCTTGAATCCAGTCTTGCGCAAATCTCTTCTTCTCCGCCAGGGGGTGCGCAATCGCCAGCACGTCGTCAAAGCTACTTTGCATAGAAATGCAACCTGCGGCGGCAATAGTGAGCCCAGCCACACTGGCACAGTACACGCTGTCACTGTTAGATTCTCCAATGTCGCCTTGCGCGTACTGCAGCTTGCTCCATTTCAGCTTGCCATCCTCGCCCGTCTGAATCATGGAGCATTGGGTCGGCGAGAAGGCAGCTTGATAGCAGGGACCTTCTTCGCTGAATGACCAGCCAATCTCCTTCAGATTCATGATTCTTGAATCATCGGCAGTCGTATAGAGTTCATCAAACGTGAAGCGGTCTCTGTGTTCAACAGATCCGTCTGACATGACCAAGATGAGCGATCTGCCGAACTGAGCTATCTGCATGGCAATCACTGTTTTGTTGATCATGATTGGGCCTAGTCGCTTCAAGCGCGTCGAGATAGGCAGTTCTTGAACGGTGGAAACGCTGTTGCGACGAGTTCCAATCTGTTCAAATGCTGGTAGTATCGATGTTTTGTGCTCGGTACATTCCCAGCGATCTATAATCGTCTGCGTCATCTCGAAGCCGCCGACACCTGTTGAACGGGCCCGAACGCCAATGATGAGTGGAACACCAGCCTTCCCATTGTTGTCGACGATGGAGGGCAGAGCCTGCAAGTGTGTGAATTCAGGGAGTGCCGGCTCATCGACCATCTGAAGCCAGTCGATAACAGCGAGATGATCCTCGACTAATGAAGGGTTCAGACGCGCTGTTTGAGAAAGCTGCGTCTTCTCCTGCACGGCACCAGGACCAGCCCACTGAATCTCCAACTTGATGACTTTGAGTTTTTTACTCGCCGTCACCACGGCGAGTATGAGGTGTTCTTTAAAACAAATTAGAAAAGGGTTGTCAACGATGATGCGCACCAACTCACTCTTATCGGTAGCTAGTGATGCATGTGTCACTAGCTCATCCGAAGAACAGATGCTCTCCAGCTCCATTGTCGTCTCTTCCATCCTACCGTTGTTTTGACTCCAGTACATCTTTAACATCCCGCCCCTGGTGACGCAAAAGAGTGCGCTTTTTGCGGTGTGAGGGTGATGCGGGCCCATTGCTTGGACAAAGGAGCTCTCGTACTGGTACAAGGGGCTCGGCTTTGGGAGCTTGGTAGCAGGGCCATGCAGAACATTGAAGGGTTTCTTGGATCTGTTAGACGCGGTTTGCCTGATAATGCGTCCTTGTCCACTCACAGTTGGTACAGGGGCCATCGGCAGCCAGTGACAGCCGACCACTACATTCGCGTCGTCGGGGGCATCGGCATCCCACTTGCGATTGACGTATGGGCTATTCAGTGAGACGGGAAAATTCATTATTAAGACACGTCCTACCGAGTCAAAGACGGCAAGATCGGGCGCTGTTGTTGGGCTCCATTCCAGGTGCACCAGAGGGTTGGCGACGGTACCTTTGACGAGATCTGTCGTGGTGGGCTGACTCAGGCCCCATTTGCCATTCGAAGGATGCGCGCGAAGCATGCGCAGTTCCAGGCTGAGCCCATCGGGACTTATGGATGCGATGTTTCCGGCCCTAGACCACGCGACTGTCCTGAAAAGCTGTCAGCTGGGATGCGCTGTCCAAGCGCGGAAGGGCTGGCACTTACTGGCAGCAGCCGCGGGTTCGCAGCTCATCCAGTCGCTGATGAAGATGACGGCCCAGCGCCTTGGGCGGAAGGGACAGAGGCACCTCATCGCCAAAGAGGTCGTCCACGCCGCCGAGGCCGACGGGCATGGCTGTGTCCAGCATCATTGGCATCTTTTCCGCTGTCGTCATTGGAACCTAGTCGGAAGCGCGAAGGACAGCTTGCCAATTCTCCCCCATCCTCGTTCCGGAGCTGATTGTAGGGAGGTGTAGCCTTTTTTGCTTAAAATGACGCGAAAATATATTTCTTCAGCCGAAATTGATAAGACAGAGACTAAAAAAGTGAGGCGGCTGCGCAGTTTGATGAAAGCTTGTTTCGAGTTGTCAAGATCGTGCCTTGCACCACTCACCAAATACCGGCAAAACCACGGGCGGCTAAGTAGCGCGCCTACCCGGTACTTGGGGCATCCCCAACACAGATGCGCCAGCGACGTCAGAACGTGTCGTATGCCTGCTGTGTAGGTGTGAGCTAGTTTGGATTAATCTCGTAACCCGGAAGCTTTTATTAGGATGCGAATCCTGCGTGTTTCTGCCGCTGTATCACAGCGTTGCTTAGATTGACCAGGTCTGGGTCCTTGGAAAGACGGGCGTTCACCTTGTTTGTACATGCAGCAAGCGAAGGGTGGCAAGTTTGGAAAAATGGCTAACAAATCACCATAGGACGAACTCTTAGTTGCGAATAAGGGCGAACAATATTGCGGCGAGAGTTACAAGATTCCGTAAGCGAAAACTACTACTCAAGTCAAAGGCAGCTGGGAACGCAGATGCCAACATTCGAAATTGTAGCTGCTGGAAGTAAGGAGCTGGACCACTTGACGGGGTTTTCAGTCGTTGGCGGATGAAATTATTGTGTAAATCTGAGCAATTGTGAACCAAAAGCACCCGACTTCCTCTGCTACATCCATGATCAATTTTACTTCCCTGGAGCCAACAACCCTTCAGCATTCATTACCGACTTTCCTACGACCAACGAAACTAATCTGTAAATAGAGAGCACGCTAGAAAAAAGAAGCCTGGACCGTCATGTCGTCTCATATTTCGGGAGAATGGCGGCCGGTACGCGAGCTTCCCCCTTAGCATATCCGTATGGTCACCGCCGCAGGCGTTGCGCAGAATGTGTACCGCGACGTTGTCCAGGTCCTCGATGACGGCCCTCTCCTGCCGGAACCGAATGTCAAACTCGTTCCAGCGCTCGACAAAGTCAAAGCGCGGCGGAGTTGGCCGGTGGCTGCGGCTCCTTCTTACACCACACAGTATCCGGCGTCACCCTCACCTTCATGCCCATGCGCTCGAGCGCGCTCTCCGGCAGGGCCTCGAGCCACCTCACCACAAGATCCACTACCTCATAGTTCTCGCGGTTATCCCATACACCGCCAGAAGCCAGGACGACGAAGAATGCCCGGTCGTCCTCCAGCTTGGTGCCCGTTGCTACGGGCCTGGCGATAATGTACGGTGGCGTCGGGATGTCGTCCTTTTTCACCGCTCCACCGTGAAGATACCTCATACCAAACTCATCCTGGTCCTCATATGTTGATTTGAATCGAAAATTCCCAAAAGCGCGGGGAATACCCAGGCCCAAGACCCTCCCATCCTTTACGACGGCTTCTTCGTTTGGATGTTCCGCTCCAAGTCTCGCTGCCTCCGATTCACTCGCACCGGTTTGATCCTCTGAAAGTCGCAGTGTTTGCCATGTACCATCGGGATCTTGCTGTCCGAGAACAGCTCTCGAGTTGCCCGTACAAGCTGTATATACAGTCTTGGTCTTGGGGCTGTACAGCGCGGGCAGGGCACACGACCCCGCCTGGCAACCTCCATATACGGCACCTTTTCCTCGAGGGCCATTTCCTTGTTTCGTGCGCGTTCGACATGGATTTTGATAATGGCATTGTCAGCTTCTGTAAACATTGCTTCTACTGCGTGTTTGATCGATTCGTCGGTTCGTGACTCTGGCTCGAGTGTGTTCAATTTAGCTTGCACCGCCCTCAAGAGCTCCCTCGAGGCGTTCTGCAATCTGGCACCCGTTATGACCATCAAGATCGCAATGCCAAACAAGTTCTCGTCTTGCCAGAGGGGAACTGCCTGAGGACGATTGTAATGGTCTTCATATGGACTATTGGAGGGCATTTGTGCACCATACGCTCTCTTGACGCCGAGGTCCTCTAGGGAAATTGACCATGCATCTTGAGAGAGTATTCGCGTCACGTCTTCATCGGAACGTCGTAATGTAGCATCCATTGTAAAACTTGCTGGAGGAAGAATTTATGGGAACGTGTTTTAAAATGAGCTGGTTGGGACAACGAGTTTTAGATGAGAACCAGGGATGTGTTGTTCCATATCTTTGTGTAACGTTGACGTGCAGTTCCTCTGTGCAAGGTTGAAAAGGAAGAAGGCTTCAGACGACTGCAATTCTCAGGTCATGGTTGCACTTGTGAAACTCGGGCATCAATTAATAGCTGTATATATAAGAGTGCTTCCCCTCCAATTTCTGCGACGTCGCTCATGTTTTTGTCCTCCAACACCCCCAGCACATCTTACAAGCTAGGATTTACCAGGTCTCGAGACAAACAAAGAGAGCATTCATTTTATTCATCGCATATTCTTATCTACCCGTCAATATGACCACGCCTGCTGTGCCAAAGCTGCCACCACCTAACCCCCCACCCCCACCACTCCCGAAGAGGCCACTCTAAGCCATGAAGCTCACGACACAACACCACAGGTAAGGCTTATTAGAGCTCTCAGTCTTTCTTTAATTTACATATTTTACTTGCAGACTAATCATTCAAGTCAGGTACAGCGAAGTACGGAGCAGCATGGCGAAAGCTACATTCAGTACTATGTGTGGTTCTGTTCTGCTGAATGGTGAGAATATTGGGGTTCCAAGAGTTGATTGCCATGTAATGCGGACCTGTAAGCAATTCAACTTTGTCTAAGATAGCATTTCTTGTCCTATGCGAGACTGATGTGAGCTGGACCATCCATTTTATCTTTACGAAGGGTACACCTTTGACTTGGTGTCTTGGTGGTGTTGCCCCAATGCCGCGAGAATGCGGGCCCGTCAAATGGCAAAAGCTTGGGCGTGTTATTTTAAAGATGCATAAAAAAGTTGCATAGAGATCCGCGGACCCAATGATGAATTACTGGCGGGCTTTTTCGCCATAACTATGCACCTCATACCTATCATAATCGTCGTACTTGTCCAACTAGAGCGCCATTCCCGCCATGTTTCTCGATACTACAACCTTGCAAACGCAGCAAAAGACATTGAGCCTCACTTGATGCCGAATTTGGGCCCTGGCTCGCTCTTTGAGGGAGCTTGGCTGGCTGAGATGGTATGCCTGGGGGCTGTTGAGGCGCGGCCGGCACAATCCCATCCTCACCAAGTGCATGCGCAAATTTTGGCGTCGCTATTACCTATCTGACTGCCTGAAATGTTCCCATACCTGAGGGCTCATCTTCCCAGGGGTAGAGTAAACATCCCATTCATTAGGAATATACTTTGGCGCGTGCTCATATTCAAGCCCGTTTAAGAACGCGCGCCAAACATCAAACCATTTATCTCTCTCAAAAATCGTGCACGCGTCCGTTGTGCGACCATGAACAATCTCGTGGAGGAGCTCTTACCAGTACCCGCCTCGATCACGAGAATATTCCACCATTAAATGAGGGATGAAGGCTGGCCCGACTTCAAGTAGGTCCGAATACTCGTCGCCGACGCAGCACACGGCCCTACTGAGTTTGGCTTGGTACTCTATGCATAGCTCTTTCCATATCTTGACAGCTTCTTCGTAGGCCTTGTTACGCTGGAAGCTGAGCTCAAAGATCTGGCTGCTATATCGCTGGAGGGCCTCTTTGGAAGTGAGGTCATCATCTGGGACCCCGCAGCACTCGGGATCGTTTATCAGAGCGTTGACTGAGTTGGGTCAGTGATGTGGGCGCACCGGGATTGTGAGCAAGAGACTTACATAAAAATGCTCCGTGTGAGTTTGATCAACGTCCGTTGCGAGCTTGAACACTACAAAGGCAAGGATTTTCGAACCCTGCTTCCTGAGGGTTTCGAATTCGTCCGTTCGCGTACAGTCACCAGGGCTGCCAAACAACGAGAGATAGTTCGTACACTGGAAAGAAGCGCTTTCTTATAAGTAATGATAATATAGTATAATGTAACATATTTAGAATACTTTAATAATATTCTATTAAGAAACTTTATATAAACGGACTAAGGGGTGCTTTTTACTATTGTTTTAGAGAGAAGGAAGAGACAAGAAAAATTAAGTATTAAGAAGCTAGATTATATAAGGATAAGTTTGCTTATATAACTAGGCGTATCTAATCTTCACTTAGGTGACCAACTTTTAGTACCGTCAGTTAATCTACACCAATAGCATGGATCGCGGTTGAAGCTGAAAATCACGGGGAATGCTGTAGCCTGGCAGCCCGGCTTGCCCAGGTATCCTAGGTACCCTCTTGCGATCCTAGGCGCCGCCAGTGTTGCATTCTCAACCAACTAGACCACCATTGGCAAAGGGGAGGGGGATATTTTCTTTTGTTACGGAACTATATTTGTACAGCACGATACACACCTTCGCGTAAAAATACATCGCGCTGCAGAAAGGTCCTTGCGACTCTGCAGTATATTGTGGCATGTGCTTTGCGAGCTGTATGCCAGGCTATGTGAGCCATTTCCCCCCTGTTATGTGCTGGGATAAAACCTGCATATGTTTTCCAAGGGCACTGTGCATACGACATATCGCACACAGACAGAGCACATGTCTTTTGTTAGCCACAGAGAAGGCATTCTGCTCATTCAAGCTCCACGTCGCTGAAAAACAGAAACATAGATCAACTCTGACTTGGAAGGACGTCGCTGATGTCGACAAGTGCAGCCAAAGTATTACATAAAACGTTGTGCTTGATCTCTGGAAGGAGGTTTTGTTCCTATTCACAGGCACGTGGTCTCAGACTTGGCAGTATTTAATTATTAACAACCCTGCCGGGCAACCGAGGAGGTGAGCCCGCTGTCTTTATGAATCGCTCCTCTTTTCCCCAGCTGTCGTCCCCGGTTTTGTTTCCTCAAGCTGGGTCAAGGTCACCGCGTTCGCGCGCCCGCCCGCTCGACAAAATGGGTTGATGAAGAGAAAATTGGACCGACATGGGTAGGGGATGAGCACGGGTCGAGGATGGTAAAAGCTTCGCCAAGGATGGGGTGAAGCATCCTTGGCAGTTGTTGCACTCGGTAATTTGGGGCGGGTGATGGTTACTGGTTGACAAGGACAACTTTACGAGAGCTTCCATATCGACGCTCTGGCTTTTGCGAAGCGAACTTGGCTCTTTGTCATTGTCTCACACGACACCATAAGCGTGGCTTATCAAGAGACGGGACTGACCCATGAGGTTCTGTGGCGGCGGAGGCAATCGGTACCAGTACTAATAAATCGTCGTTTATCCAATTTCTGAGGAGCTGCGCCCGTCGGCGAGACGTAAGGTACTGCGTCATTCTACAACAAGTCGGCTAGAGCACCCCTTTTCCTCGCACACGGGGTGGCGATGCTGGGTTCATGTCGGTAGTTGGATTTTGTAGAGGTGATATCTGAAACGTCCCACGGCACACGCATGACCGCAACGAACATGCCCATCCATACCTAGTCGTACTGGTTGGTACACCGATAACGTGCGTGACCGACCCCCCGAAGAAAGATGCACTTCTGCATATGCCGAGTTGTTGTTGAAGAAGAAAATAGCGTCGACCCGCTCCGTGGGCCAGGTACTTGCTAGTCTTTCCCCTATTTACTGTTTAGTATTTCGTTTTACGTCTTCAGAACCTTCTTGGTGGAAAGGGCAGTTCTGCTTCCAAACTAGCGCTGGGCTCTGTTTAGAGCTCAAAACAAATGGCTTCGAGAAGCCTTCCATTCCCGTGACGAGACAGTTCATGTTTCGACGCCATCTGGCCTAGGATTGACGAAGGAAGGAGCCCACAAGTGATCAGCGGAAAAAAAAGCCACAAATCTACGGAGCCAGGAAGTCGACAAGGTGGCAAATGGCAATGGGCAGCACGAAGGGGAGAGGGGGGGGGGGGGGGGGGCAAACTCGCGAGCTTTTTCAAATCTCCTTTTTAAACTCAATCTCCACCAGAACGAATTCTAATTCGTAGTTGCCGTCATTCTCCACCAATCTATTCTAGTCTTTTGCGAATGGCGACTAGAAGGAGGCAAGGCCAGGATGACCAAGTCGCCCGCCGTCAGCGGTTAGTAGGCGAGTAGTTGAGCTCAAGAGCTAACTACTAGGTAGCTAGCTGGGTTATGCCATGGGCCAGGGCCCTGGCAGATTCGACTTGAGAGCAAACTATTCTCGGCCTTTTGACTTGGCCAGGGGAAAGTGACCAGGTTTTCCCGGGCAGTCGGTCCATCTTGGTTATAGCTCCGTCGGTGTGTATTTACTCATGGGCGTGTCGGCGTGTGTATGCGTTTTGTCAAGGGAGGCGATGCTGTGATTATACCGACCGTAGACTTCTTCTGTCCTTTTTTCTCCCTCTTGTTACCTTGCCGTGCCGTGGATGATGATACATGTCGAGAACGAAAGAAAGTCTGCACCAAACTGATCCTGCCTTTCAGCTTCAGTTGAGTTTGCCAGGGTTCTCCTTGGCGAGCTGCCAGCTTGTGTGTGTGTGTGTGCTCCTGCAGCTTGATTGTGAATCAGTTGTGAGGAGAGAAAAAAAGGCCAAAGATAGTGGGATTGCGTCAGACGTGGTTCGTTGTGTATCGCGTTTGCAGCACAAACGGAACAGGCTCGCGTTTTCTACTTTGCCCCCCCGGCCAAGTTCGCCCTGAACAATGGTCGTGCCACTGCCCATCACCTGCATCCAGACGCCCCCGCGATTTCCTCCTGCGAGCAGCCGGATGGGCCATCGAGGAGCATCGCCATCGAGGACCAAGCATCAACGCAGCAGGCGAACAGACCGAGACGTGACCATGGCGCAGACCGAGCGCGACTTTGACGGCTTCGGGACGCCAACGAGACGGGCCGGGACGACGACGACGATTACTAGCGACAACAACTACAACCGAAGCAACGGGCGCCAGAACCGACACTCGCTGTTGCCGTTTCGTCACATCTCCAGCTCCTCCGATGAGGATGGCGGCAGTCGTCGGCACAGCGGACGCTTCCACAACGGCCTCAAGCTGCTTGACCGCACAACGCGGACGCGAGGACATGGAAACAGCAACAACAACGGCCTCAATGAGGGAGGCAACGGCGGGTGGAGAGGTCATCGCCATGGCCGGAGCCAGACATCTTCGGGTTCAGGCTCAGGCTCCGGCAGCGGAACCGATGCGCACTCGCCGACAGACCTGACGACGTCGTTTCCGGCCATGACCAAAGAGGAATTCGAGGCGCTGCCACCGACGATACAAAGAAAGGTGAGTCGAAACTTGATCGCTGTTTTCTTTTTTGCCATTGTTTGTTTTCTGCATGTTGAAGACCGAGGTAATACTTTCTTTTTTCCCTCCCCGTTTGTTGGAGTCTCTGGCCGACAAGTGTTGATCGAGGCGACACCAATTTTGGCACGATAAGAAAGAAGGACAAGACAAAACAAGAAGAAAAAGAAACGGCGAGGGAAAAGAAAAATGATTTGCAGCTTTGTTTCAAATGTCTTTTCGTGACTTGTGGCTGGCACGCAAACACACAGACACACACTGGCCTTTAACAGGTGACACGTTTTTCTTGCCCATCTGACACTAGTGTGTCGATGATGCAGAGCGTGGCACAATGTCTGGGTTAACAAGAAGGGTTGCATGTGGCACACGGCATTTACGCAAGTGATTCAGTTGAACAATAAAAAAGCAAAAATAGAAAAGAATGTCACCTTTGCGTGGAATTCTTTTTCTGGAGCTGTTTCTTGGGCGAGCAAGTGCTGGGACGAGAAGCAGAGATTGGCTGGCTCTGGAACTACCGAGCAATTGTTCAGGACAACCTCATTCGCCTTGTTTCACTCAGAGTACTCCGTGCTGTGTGAGCCACATATGCATGGGCAAAGGGGAGCCGCTATTGTCTGTGGCTTTCCAAGCCATGGCAGCGGCAAGTCGCCTCCCCTCTTCCCCTCCTTGGGTCTTGGTGACGATTGGATTGGATGAGAGAGAGGGATGGGGAGGGATGGGCCGGCGCGTATGATGAATGTGGTGAGCAAGGGTCGTCTGTTCGTCGCGGGGCTCGCACGCATTCCAACCCGGCCGACGCGGCTTGAGCTTGGCCATCGCGACCTTGTCAATTGACCTGTTTTTCTTTTCTTGTCAAAGTTGACGAGAGGGAATTATTCTGTCAGTCGATCGTTGAGCAAGGGGTCATGCTGTCATCTTACGCCATGTTACATTGTGTGTCTTGCCGGCATCTCCCCCCTCTGGCCTGGAAGTTGTACAAAGTTGGCATATAACCGATCCGATCCGGTTGCTTTTTTGTTACTTCAATGGCGGCCTTTGTTCAGCCTCATCTCGTCATCAGATACCGTGGCAAGCGACGGCCATAGGCAGGCCAAAGCAAATATCCTGCCAGCAGCCACAAAGGACAAAAAAGAAAGCCAAAAGCAACAATTCGAGTTTATCAGCCCAGCGCCATGCAAATGGGTGACCGGGTTTTATTTGCTTCTTTCCCCCGGTGCTACTAGGGCAGCCACGGCGGAATGGATGAGACGCCTCGTGAGAGCAATGTCGTGGCGCCATGCGCTGGCAGGGTCAACAAGTGGTGACACAGCGGGCTTGTCTCTGGTTGCTCGTACATTCCAATAAAAAAAAGGGTTCGCAGAAAATCTTTTCGAGGCTGGAGGACGCAGGAAGCCCTGTCGGGTCTCGGACATGTACATATTAAATGGCATAGCATTCATGCCAAAGCCGAAGCCGAAGCCGCAGCCTCGCGTTCTGCACAGGTCTTTTGCTGCCAGTTCTACCAAAGCTTCAATTTCGTGCTTTCTTTTTCTTTCGTTCCCGCAAACTGTTTCTGCCCCAGTCGCCACATGATTGTTTTCTGGGAACCGTGCTCGCGTATCGATGCCCATTCCAGGAAGAGACACATCATCCATCACGGTGGGGGGAGAGCGCAGTTGTTTCTTTTTTTTCCTGTTTCCTTCCCCTGCTGCCCTCTGAGCTGTTCATGCAGAGTGACCACGCCGGCGGCCAGGGTGGTCAGCGCGATCAAGGGCTACTACCAAGGTAATTGGTATGCGACCCAACACCCGTTACCCGCTGGCGGAAAATAAAAATAAATCGAATGCCAATAAGAAGCACAAGTGGGCGGCTGGAATTTGGCATGATGCATTCATTGCTTTTTTTTCCCTCTCATATTCTCTTTATTCTCCGACTGCGGGCTTCCAAGTGGTGGCTGCGCAGGGTTGCTACGATAGTGCAATGCGGTTGCATCCCCCGTGGGGCGGGGGTTACAAGGGCCGAGAGCCTTGGCATCCGCTAGAGAAGGTACCGAGTAGTAGCGCTCCTTGGTACAATGTGTTGTGCCTGAGCTACCTTACCTGAAGCTACCTGAGCTACCTCGCAATCCCTGAGGCTAGCGATGCGATAGTGCGAGATGTGCTGGACGCGAGCTTCGTTTAGCGACCCAATACCGTTGAACGTTGCTCGCTCTCCTGTATTTTCAGGTACTTGCAACCTTTTTAGCGTGCTTTTGAAGGTACCTGTAACGCCAGCTCTCCCATCATCACCGCCATTTTGGTTAGCCGCTGTCGCTACAGGTGTGCTGCTGGTATGGTTCTGGTTGGTGCTGCTTCTTCCTCAGAAGTACCGCTGCTACGCTAGAAAAGCCTCAACTACCATCCTCGACTCGTCCTCCGCTCCTCGTTCCTGCGTCGAGACAAGCCATTCCTCCTGCACCCTAGCAAGCTTGTTTTATATTGCAGACTCGCTGCCCATGTCCATATATTCGTACCCTTTTATCCCTGCCCTTTATTCTCTGGAGTCCCTTTTTGCTCTCCCCTCTCCCACCGGCAGGTGCCTTGGCCCCTTCCTTCCTTCTCTTAAGCCGGCTTCACAAAACACTGCCACAACACCATCCAACAAACACCACATACCTACTGACCATTGGCCCTCCTTTTCGGCCTCGTCAACAGTACTTTTCAACCCTCGAGCGTCTTCGATTCGCACAGGATCCCGACACTCAAGGGTCAGACACGACTCCCTCGGCTTCCATCGACAATCTCCCCAAGCTCCATCCTAATATTAACCCTGTTGCCGCTGCCAACACAAACAGCGCTCCCTTGGCCCTCGCTACCTCCACGCCTAGAGCACTCCAAGACAATCACCGGCCTGTTCGTCTCACTGTCCTCTCCAGGCTACCGTCTGAGACTGCTCCCCTCGTTGGATTCGCTGCTCTGCCCCGGCGTCCTCGATCCGCGCTGGTTCGCCTGCACTCCAGTCCAGCCCTTGACCGACACACTACCTCCACCAAGCTTGGCCTGGGCATACTACATAATAAACCCGACAACCACCACCCCTCGATATCGCCCTCCTATCGCCACAGCGTCATTCTGGATGCTACAGACGAGGCCCTGATCAAGCGTGGAAAACGACACGTCGCCCAACCCACAGCTCGCCAATCCAACGGCCACTTACACCGCGCCGCCTCGGTCGACTCCCTCGCCCACAACATGCATTCCCGCGCCGTCGATGCCGCCTGGATGGACGGCCGCCTCAAAGAGACGGAAGACTCGCTGTACGACAGCCTCCGTTGGCTCGAGGACGACATTGACCTGCGTCTCAACCTCGACGACTATCAAGTCGGCCTTCGCGAAGACGCCCCTTGCCGCAAGAACCGCTCTGCCTCGTTCCGCCGCAAGCTCTCCATCTCCTCCAAGGTCACCTTTGGTCGGGCCTCGTCTACGCTGAGCCGTCCTACCACAAAAGAAGGCTCTATACCCTTTGGTGGCTCTGTGCTGTCACTCCACAACCCCTCTGGCAATGGCCATGTCCGTAGACGCTCACGGGCTCTGTCGCTCATGTCTGCCAGCAAGCAGTCACCCGTCGACGTCACGGCTCCCACGTCTCCGCGTGCTATCATGGATCCTGCTGCCCACTACCAAGATCCTGAAGCTCGCATGAAGCTCCGCGTTTACCTCGCTTCGCCTCACAAGTTTGATGAAGCCGTCGAGTTTGGCTTCCCTTCTACCGAGCAGCAGCCATCGAGCCCAACTACGCCGCCGAAGCGTGTCGATTCTCTGCCTCGCAACACCGAACGTGGAGCCCACCTCCGCATGCAGACCGTCGTTGAAGACAGGCGATGCTCGCGCTACAGCGATGAAACTATTGCAACCGAGCCTGACTCGCCTCGCACCCCTGATACGCTGGAGAAGCCGTCGGCGGCATTCACCACTTCAATGGACCAGGACCGCGAAACGGCCAAAGTCGACTATGCACAGGCCCATGCCTACTCGCGGGAGATGACTTTGCGCATGACCCTGACTCGGCCCGACCTGCGTGCCAATGAGAGCCAAATCTACGGCTGGCAGAACAAGACGCTCCCGGCCGTGTCGGACAGCCCCAGCTCGCCGCCCGGACCCAGGACCGAGGACGAGCTCAAGAAAGATAGCATCGAGCGACAGCTGGCAGCTATTGACCAGGAGAACCTGCTCTACCCGGAGCAGAGCTCCATGAAGCGCTTCTGGAATCGCGTTCGCCGCACATGATGCGACTATTTACGAACGGCAAAGACGCACTTTGCTCGAATCTTGAAACCATTTTCGCACACGGCCTTTTTGCTCAAAATCACCCGCCAACATCAGCACAAATACATGGCATGCATGATCATCCCCATTCTTATTATGCAACTGGAAAGTTCCTTTTCTTCTTTGCACTTTAGCGTGTCGCATTTGGACAATAAATGTCTCATTTTGTTCTCTCATATAGCTTTATTCCCCTGGTTTGTGTCTGATACTCTTATCTTTGTTTTTGTTCATTTTGTTCTGACACTCATTTAAACTACATTGGGTCGGTATACGTTTTCTTTCCCTTGATCATTTTATTTGCGGCTTATGACATTGATGGCCTAGAGGGTTTCTTTTTTGTGTTGAGAAAAAGCTTGGTTCTCTTGTTTCTGCTTTATACCCACTACTGTGCATTTTTAACCATACTCTTCTCTCTGTCACTCACTCTATCATATTATTCTGCCTAGGCATTGATGAAGATTTAATACAAATTCATTCTTTCACTGAATGCACACATGACTATGATGGGAGCGTGTGATGCGACATGAAACAACGCGAGGGAGGGTCGAGACCTTCACCTGCATACTCTGTGCATGCTGGAGAAGCAAAGAATTGCAAATCGACATCTTTGAAATGCACATGTGCATATAAAATACAGTTTTATAGCTAGGTTAGCCCATGTTGCGATGAAACACCTGGTTGTCCAACGCTCTGACATCGTTTCACAAACCAAAGAGTCCCCGAGCGGGAGGGAAGCCCCCCCAAAACCCCACGGGCTGAACCTGTGTTGGTCCCCGAGATTTGTGCGACGCGGAGACGCACCCGTTGAGATCGGAAACAAACAAAACAAAAAAACGCCCCCAACCTGCGAGGGGGCGGCGGCGGGGGAGCTGAGGCATTACCTCTTTCCTTTTCTTTGAAAAGCTGTGTTATCGACGGGACTGAACAGGTTGTGCGTGGTGAGAAGATATAATTTCTTTTTTACAGATTTTGTTGGGGTGCAACTTTGATTTGCTATGGGGTCAACTGGGACAAGAACTGGAATGATTGACTGAAAAAAGTCATGCATGGCAGTGGTAAAGGGGGAAAAGTGACAGGAGTAAGTGATGGCTGCGGCGACAGCAACGTTGACAGCTACAGTAATGAGGCTGCTAATGTGGTCATTATCATTATCGTCATTATCGTCATTGTCATCATTGTCATCGTCTTCATCGTTAACTTTGTAATCTGTATTATCTTCGCTGTCATCGTTGTCGTCGACAAACTTTCTACGAAAGCCTCGTACAAGATCAGTCAGTCTCGCGCCATCCTGGCCTTGATTTCAATCTTCACATAAACGCTCCGTATCAGAAAAATAATAAACATGCCTTTTAGTCTACTGCATATAAACCAATACCCAGCTCTTCGCCCACTCCTCTCCCATCTTATACGTCCTCGTCACTGTCCTCGCCCAGCAGTTCCCCGTCGTAATCCTCGACCCGCGAGTATCCGCCCCCGCGTGCGAAGCTCTGCCTCGTCGTGAAGCGACGGTTCCAACTACGGCCCTCTCCGCCGCCTGCGCGCTGATAAGCGCCCACGGCGGTGCGCCAGACGCTCGCACCCAGGACTGGCAGCGCTGCGACCACGGCAGCCACTGCGGCGATAGCAATGACTGGATACTTGATCCACGGCTGGTCGCTGTCAAATGTCGACGACGACTCGCCCAGTCGGATCTGCCCAAACTTACCCGACCAGTTGCGGTGCACGTACCAGCCGACCGCCGCCGCCGCCGCAATCGGGATCACCACGGCAAAGAAAATGGCCACGCCTGACGTCCTGTGCTTCTTTGCCACCTCGCCCTCGTATCCCGCACAGTCGTGCTCCGTCGACGTCTTGTCGTACTCTTTGCCGCCCTCGCACGTCGTCAGCTGCAGCCTGCGGTACCCTGTCGGCTCAAAATACGTCGTCGCGTTGTACTTTTCACACCACTCCTTGCCAGACAGTGGCTCGAGGCCATTGACCAAGACGCACTGCCCGCTGCTGTCAATCTCAAAGTTATAGGCGCTATATTACCTGGTTAGCGTGCATCACTATCGCTCCATGGTGATTTGTCACACGTACCATTCGTAGTCACGTCGGGTGCAAGCGCAGTTCTCCTTGTTATAAAGACGCTGGAGGTCCTGCTCATTGTAGCAATTACGGTCCGTCTTTTTACGCAAGTACTTGGCAACGTGGCCAAAAACGCAATCATCGTCCAGCATAGGGTGTTTTGGAGACCAAAGGTCGTAATCAGGGTCGCCTCCCTCCTTCCCAAGACTGCCAAGCTTGCAGGGCTTGTCTGTGAGGCCCGTAAAGTCGAGGTTGACAGTGAAAAGTTTGCCATTTTCCGACCGACACCAGAGGAGAAAGTTTCGCGAGGTGCCAGACGACAGCGTGGTGATATCGAGTACCGTCACCTTGTCATCAGTAAACTTGTAGTCCGTCCACGTCTTGCCTTCGTCGGTGGAGTAGGAAACCATGTTGGTGGTGGCTTTGCTGTCATGGGTGGCACGTTCCACCAGAACAATGATGGACCCTTGGTCACCATACTGCCATGTCCAGTGCCCCTTTTTGACGTTGCGCCAGGTGATGCCGCCGTCGGCTGTCATGAAAGTGTCTGCTTCCTTGATGTCGCCTAGAACGGAACCAACATTGCCGATACCAAACATGAGTCCAACAGCAGTAGCAGCGGCAAACGTCTTGCGCTTGTCATCGCGTTCCGTGTAATGATGAATGTGCAGGGCGCAAGACTTGTCACCCTTGGAGCTGCTACAGGGGTAAGATTTTCCGCCAATGTCCTTGCTAGGAGGAGCCAAATAGCCCCATTCGGCACCATCGTTGCGCGAAATCTTGGTCTGGAGCTTTTTGGTTTTCTCGCCTTTGCCAGGGTTAGTGACGACATTAATGAGCTCGAACCCTTCCAAGCCTGCGACCTTTTCAAAGTCAACATATGGCGTCTCATCGCAATTCACATTAGAAGCGCTGAGCACAAATGATGTGCCATTCGAGTTGCTCTTGATGATGGAGCCATATTGGTGGTCTGCGCCGTCATCTGTCTTGACAAACAGGTTCAGGGCATGCGTGGAACTGTCAAGGGCCGTGTATTGACTCTCGTGACCTTCCTGGAACTTGTACGGAAAGTGCACCTTGTCAAAATGTTTGCCGTCAACGCTAACAAGAGGCGTGACGCCTCCCTCTTTCGGGTTCTTTTCGGCCAAGATAATGTATTCGTTCATGGTGATGAAGGCGTTAATTTCGCTGTCCAGCATGGTCACGTCATCCTCAAAGAAGTCGTCGCTGGTGATGATTGCCAATGGAGAGTCCTCATTTTCCTCGCGATGAGCGAGGCAGACAATCTGCTTCTCCGCCCGAATATTGTATTGAGAGTTGCCGGTGAATTCGCACCTCTCAACATACTTTCGTAGAGTACGCCAATCATCGCCGCGATCGGTCGAAACGGAGGCTTTTAAATAGCAAGTCTCTTTGCTGCCGACCTTCTCACACGTTTTGCCAACCCAGAGGATCCAGTCCTTCTTGTCAGGATGGAAGCTGAATGGACTATCTTCAAACGGCTCAGATGGAGCTGTGAAGGGATGGAAGCTCTCTCCACGATCAATGGTATAAAAGACCTTGCTATCTTTGGCGGTGGTGAAATAGACAACATCGTTGAAGTACGAGTGAGGGAAGATGTTTTGGATTTCCTCTCCTTCAAGAATGCGTTCCCATTTCTTGCCGTGATCAGGAGACCGCCAAAGACGATCATCAACTTTCACTAGGCCACCGCTGCCTTGCTCAGAAGCACGCACAATGACTGTCTCGTCCTTTGACGAACTCGCCTCGCCACGTTCGAGATAAATCTTTTGGAAGTCTTTCAGGTCGGTGTCAAAGTCATTCTTCTTATGAGAAACGTCTCCATTGACAGGGTCAGTGCTGTCGCCTCCACCCTTGTCGTTGTCTTTTCCACCGTCCTTGCCACCGTCCTTGCATTCGTGCTCAACGGTATCATCCTTTTGTTCACCATCCTTCCTCTTGCATGTGTTCCCTGGGATCAGCCTCCACCCTGAAGAGCCGTTGAAAGTTTTTTCACCATCCTTGCAGGAGCCTTCGGGAATGACAAGGGAGCCGACTTGATTGCACTTGGTACTATCCTCCGAGTCACGCTGGAAATTGTAGTCGCATTCGAAGTCGGCATCGGAGCATTCGCAGTCCTCTGTCTTGGCGATTGGCTCTTTGAACTCGCTCTTGATGAAGCAATCCGCAGCCTTCTTTCTGCGGGCAAACGTCTGCTTGTGACCCATGATGCACTGTGGCTTCCCGTCGGCATCAGCGCGAGCGTGCCATTCCTCCATATCATCATCACCGCATTTCCGTTCGTGGAGACCCTCAAAGTCAATGGCGATGCTGTGGTACTCTCCCTTGTGAGAGCCTACAAGCAGGAATTTCAGG
Organism: Cordyceps cateniannulata; assembly: GCA_028828415.1. Classification (NCBI taxonomy): domain Eukaryota; kingdom Fungi; phylum Ascomycota; class Sordariomycetes; order Hypocreales; family Cordycipitaceae; genus Cordyceps; species Cordyceps cateniannulata. The sequence continues at coordinate 1,637,120 of JAPHMX010000004.1, read as the reverse complement.
CTGGTAGCATCCTGCACTGATGTGAGAAACTCGGGCTTTATCTTCAGACCATCTGGAAAAGACACCGTGTCCCATTTCTCACCATGGTCGAGAGAAAAGGAGAGCTTGTCAATATCGGACTTGGAAGAATCCTTGACAGCGACAAGAATGGATCCAGAGTCGCCAAATTCGTACTTGTGTTGCCCATCAAGAGCCTTCTTCCAGCTCCGGCCAGCGTCATCAGAAACGTACAAGTTCGAGTCTGAAGGTTTTTTGAGATGTTTGCCAGTATTTCCGTTGCCCATAACTAGGCCCGGCGCGGGGCTAGAAAAGACACGACCAATGTTGTCCAGCTCCGTGACTGAATGCAAGTGGATGGTGTCGTCTCCAGCTTTGAGCGATTCAAATGTTCTTCCATCGTCAAAGGTAATTTGACTGACTAGAACCTTTGCTTTGCCATGCTTGTCAACATCTTTTCCATTCTCCACAGTATTGACAAGGTAGACGCCTTGGATACCGCTGACATTTTCGAAATCGACGTGGCCTTTTCTGTCGCGGTTCGTGTAAGGAGCGTTCTCAGTAAAGTATGTACCGTTAGAGTTGCTGGTGAACAAGACACCCATGGGCCTCGACGGAGCGGAAGTCATGACGTCGACTTGGATGCTGTAATTCGTGCTCTCCAGAACGGTATAAGCGCCCTGGTTGATCGCGTGCGAGTGCTCGTGCGAGTCTGAGCTGGGAAACATGGCGCGATGCCACTTTTTTGTATCATCGGTCACGTAAAGGGCCATTTCGTCACTTCCGACCGAGGTTGTCGCCACTAAAAGGTAGCCTTTCACGATTGCGACATTGTTTACGCCTCGCACTGGCTTGCTGATATCGAGATCGGGCTCAAATTCCTGAATGTCGCCCTTCTCCTTCTTAAAGAAGTCGTCGGAAACAACAAGACGTTGCTCTTGTTTTCGAGGAGAGAGCTCGTCGCGAATGATGCACAAAACTCTAGACTTGTCGAGATCCTTGTCGCCGGTGGTGAACTCTGGCGTCGACTTGGCCCACCAGCAACCGGCAGTGTCTTCACGAAGCTTCTCAGCAGTCTTAAAACCGTCGGTTGTGAAAATGGCCGCTTCGTCGCAGAATATCTCGTCGCAGTCCATACCGTTAAAGATGATGCGCTTCGGATCGGCGGCGTTGAAAGCCAAAACCTCGGGCTGAAACCGGCTCGGGGGTACTTTGGAGTCGAACTTGGACCAAGTTTCACCACGATCCTCGGTCATGTAGTGTTCTTGACCGGCAGTTAGAATGAATGCCGTCTTGGCTTCGTGGGGATGCATGACAAGCAGAACTGCCTTGCCCTCGGCGACGTCGGCGATTCTGGCCCACTGAACGCCAGCATCCTTGGACCAGAAAATGTTGCCAGTGTCGATATTGTGCCATATGATGGAGTCGCTGTCTTCGAAGTAGTTTAGATTGCGAGGGTAGCCCTCGATCTTGGAGGCAGAAATGGTGGGTTCGTCCTTTGCCAGGGCGATTGTCCAGATCCAGGAGAGCAGGAGGACACGCCACCAGGGCACAGCCAGTGGGCTGCAGATCCTCATTGCGACGGAAGAGCTGGGGTTTGTTCTATCATGTAGTATGAATGGAAAGATTGCGGTCGGAAGTTGAATCTGCGCTGACGGCTGCGAACAAGCTTGCTGGTCATTTGGTGAGTGGAATAGGAAGTTGAAGATGCGGATTGCGTGTCCAACCCTTAGCTGAAGCTCGTTGCGTCAGAGGACGTTTCCAGGCACTGGACCTGTGGCTTGCGCGGCTTTGCTTGACAGGTAAGGGACGGATTGGGGTGTGGCGCAGCTGGTGATGTGGCTTGTTGCCCCACACAAGCTCCTGGACGATACAAAAAAAGTTTGTATAATAAGAGCATAGAATGTTAATTTTAAACTATCCAGAGCATGATTATCCGATATTACATAGCTATTTTGTTTTTACCACCGGATTTCTTCTTTCTAAACTTGGTGCTGTGTTCTTTATGCTACGCGAAATCTCGCTCCCGTTCTATCTCGCCTCCCTTAGTATGCCTCGGACCTAGGAAGTACCTTAGGTACCTGCCTGTCACTTGTGTGAAAATGAAAGAGCAGGTAGATAAGACTACTAAGGTACCTGTTATAGATGCTGTATTTACAGGCCATAGCGACAGCTACACCTGGGTGTCTCCCCGTGGGTGAGACTTTGATTGCAACTTGAGCGTGTAAGTGCATCCGCAAAATACCTAATAAGTATGCAGTCACTTGTCTGAACGCTTTCTGCCCCTGAGACGCCGCCCCTGCAGCTCGATGTGGTGGTCCGGGGTTGCCTAGGTTGAAGGTGACATCGTAACAAAAATGCTACCTCAGACAGAGGAAATTGCTACTTGAACTGAACTAGTGGCCGGCAAGTATCTGCCAATGGCTAGGTATTATTTGGTTCTTAAAATGCTACTGCCTACCTACCTATTTTGTAACTTCTAGTAGTAACTATTCTATTTCAATGTCGCGTACCTTAGTAGGTTGGAAGCTGTTGATGTCTACTACCAACCTAGGCATACATCAGTGATGGGGCGGGTGCCGTGGCAACCAGCCAACACGACGGTTCAAAACAAAAGTTACTGTTCGGTGTCGCAAACCGAAGCAGAGCGGCCGCGCAACCGCAACAACGAGCAACAAAGCTTGAGACTGCTGCCTGCAGGGCTGAAGGGGTTGAAGGATTGCGAATTGAGGCCTTTTCGTAGGTAGGGAGAAAAGTCACCATCAAGGAGGGGTTGAGCCGTCGTATGTATGTGTGGCTGGCATGTGCCTGTTCTCTCTCCTTTTAGAGCACCGCAGCGGCGTTAGTGGGTACATTAGGGGGGATTGCAGCCTTGTCTCCAGGGAGGAATCCACTGTAAGCTCCTCCCCGTGCACCCTTGCTCAGCCCATGGAGAAGCCGCCGTGCCTGGTGTAAACGGCTACTTGTCCCAGTAAGCTCGATCAGTTAGCGCAAATAGTAACTTTGGTGTTTTTATTATGAAGCAGGTATTAACTACCTAGGTACTGAGTATCAAACCTTGAAAAAGTCACAATATAAAGCAAGGTACTTGGAATATACGAAATACCAAGGCAAGCCACAGCCACCATTACCCGTCGTAGTCAGGTACCGCAGCAGGGGCCGTCGGCTGCCCCTCCCTTCCATTAGCAGGTCCCCAGTGGGCCACGAGCGCGCCAGCCAAAGCCTCCCACCTCCACGCTTTCTTCTCCTGGCGTTGCTTCTGTTTTGATCCCTTGTTTTCCTTCCATGTTCCATTAAACTTACCGCTTGCCGCTTGCTTCATTCTCTGGTCGTGATTATCCTTTCCATCTCAGCGTCACTTGCGCAACTGCTTCGAAGGCTCGTCCCGTTCGCGACTAGTAGCCGCAGACTCCTTGAACTCCCCTTACAGCCCCGCGATTCATCACCTTCGTCCCCTTCACCACCAACAACCCCCCCTTTTCCCCATTCACAATGTCTGCTGCATACAAGCAGTTCTTGGCTTCGCCAAATTCCTCCCTCCTCGCTGAGAATGCCTCGCTGCATTACATCACCACTCTGTGCAACTTCACTGGTGCTACTGAGATCATCAAGCACTTGACTGCCCTGCGCAGGCAGGTCACCAAGAAGCAGGAAGAGGTTCTCAACCTGGTTGAAGGCCAGGATGCCATTTGCGTCGAGGTACACACGGCTCTCGAATTCCTTACTAGTGGTGGCGTCTACCTTCCCAAGCTTGACGACAACTTTTTGTCTGATCGCACTGCCTACGTTCCCATTGTAAGTTGGCTACGATGCACCTGGCCGTTTGTGCCTGCTTGATTGCTTGCTAACCGGGCTGTCAACTGCCTAGACGCACTTTGTCTCCTTCGACACCGACGGAAAAATTCTTCAGATTCGACAGCAGTGGGACCAAGGTGCTCTTCTGAAGCAGCTCGATATTGTTGGCAAGACTGGCCGCAACTGGCCCATCCAGGACAGCCGCGAGCAGCTCCGACAGATTCAGTCCTGCCTCAAGACTGTTGGCAAGAGTGCGCAGCAAGCCTCGAACCAGAATGATGTTGTCATTCGCACTCGCCACAACTCGAACAATGCTCTGCGCGACCCCCATGCTTCCCTTAACCTATACGGAAGCAGAGAAGAGATTGAGTCGGCTCCCATGAAGACCGCCACCAACCCTTATGCTGGTCATCGCCCCAACCAGCGCTCTGTCATTGACATTATCGGTGACGAGCCGCAGGGGGATCAATCTGGCCACAGCCGCCATCGCTCTGTTTCACCTAGCAAGGCCGGCTCAAACAAGAACTACCAGCCCTCCCGCATCTTTGACGGCAAACAGGACCCCGAGGAAGTCGAAACCCCCAAGAAGGGTGACAAGTTCATCAAGCCTCACCCTAGCAAATACAATCATTTTGACTTTGTTGATGGCTCTGATCCTCGCGATGGTCCCACCCGTGGCGTTGACTTGGACAACCGACCCAAGTCCAAGCACGACAGCCAATGGTCCTTCGACGACTTTGTTACTCCGGCCAAGGCTACTGCCACCAAGGGCATGCGCTCACAGGATGTTCAGCATTGGAACCCCGAGTTGCAGTTCTCCAATGACCCCGCGGAGCGGCACCCCACTGGCAAGGGCCGACGCGACGCTGAGACGCATTTTGAGCTCCAGGATGATGGTGAGAAGGACGCGCGCCAGGAACGTGTTGGACTCCCTCGCGGTGCCATGCACAACGAAGGCCAGAGCCTCTACAACGACCAGCTCTTCGACGAAGTTGACCCCACTCCTGGTCCGAAGCGTGCCCTAAATACCGTCACCAACCTCAAAGACCGCAGCAAGGACTTTGATCCTCATTTCGAAATGACTGATGAGTCACCATCGCAACCCCCGCGAACTCAGCATGCTCCCGAGGGCAAGGTGAAGATGGCCAAGAACATGGACCACAACTGGGAGGTCTATGAGCAGTCGCCCCTCAAGGAGAACAACAGACCTCGTCCTGCCACCACTGCCAGTAATCAGAAGATCCACATTGCTGGTGATGGCATGGGCTCCAGAAAGGGAGCTTCCCACGACGATCAAGACACGAAGATTCACATCGCCGGTGACGGTATGGGTGGTCGCAAGGGCACTTCGCGTGCTTGGATGACTGGTGGCGGTGACGACGAAAACGAGCAGCCCAAGGTGCAACCACGCGGCCGCGGTACTGCAAAGAAGACGGACGGGTTTTGGGACTTTTAAACCTGCGCCGTCAGTGAGCTTCACTCCGTGAAACGCCACCTTTGACTCGGCCATTTGATTTTGTTGATTCTGTTGGTCATGCTTTTGCTCTGCCTGTTTTGTCTAATATCACAAGGCAGACAGTTGCAACACTGTCTATCGTTGGACTTTTCCTATTGTCTTACTTCGCCGATTATCCATTTCTCTTTGCAGAGCGCCCTGCCTGTGATGAAAACAAAAACGCACGTTTCCCACTTTTCCTCCTTTTTAATTTTACTGCCTTTTGCATTTGCTTTTTTGGTGTGGATTATTTCCCTTTACGCTTTTATGAATTTTGGCAAACCTCTTTTCTTATTATGATACATAGCCCCTCGACTTTGACTAGACTGATTTCTGTTTCTTTGCTATCTTGACTCGCAAGAGGGCAGACAGAAAATATACGAAAAAATATTGCCAAGACAGTTATCAGGAGTGAATTGTAGGGAGTCACTTTATCAAAGGTCTCTACTCAACAAATGCCTGCCATTGGTTTGTTTCATGTCACTACGCAAACATTCCTATAAAAAAAAACTAACGCCATTGTTTCGCTCGTTGATACCCAAGTACTTAGATATAGATTGACGCCTCACCGCAGAGATGAAACAGATCTTCGATGAACAAATAGTGTGATGCCACCTTGAAGCATTGTTGGTATCGATAAGTCATTTACAGAAACATCATGTTCAAAGTGTGAAAAGCACCCGGGCGAACACAAAAGAAGAAACAGGGAGTGAGGAGGAATCAGCAGATGAATTTATACCACTTCTTCCACTTGGGCCAGGTCATACGCTCCTCCCGCTCCTGCGCGACGAGGATGGGTAGGTTCCAGTCTCGGCGGCCGGTGTCGACATCCATTTCGTGTATGCGGACGTAGCGGGTGCGGTAGAAGAGCTTGTGCGCACCGTAGCAGACGAGGATTATGGGCGCGCTCATCCACTTGAGGAAGAGGTTCTGGGCAATGGCGGCGCTGGACATGCTGCGCCATCCGATCGGGAAGGCGGCGACCCAGAACTGCGCGACGACGACGATGACATTGAGAGCGAGGCCGAAATAGGACCCTCCTACGCCCACCTGGGAGCGAAAGGGCAGCTCGGCGACGGAGCGGCCGGCGAGGTGCCAGGCACGGCGGAAGCGGATGTGGCAGAGGCAGATGGAGCCCCAGGTAAAGATGGAGGAGAGACCGGACAGGGCGAGGAGCCAATCAAAGACGTTGGACTGTGCGCCGCCTGCGTCAGCAAGGTAGGCGAGCAGGCCAAGGGCACCGGCGATGACAATGGCGACCAGTGGGCGACCCTTGCGGTCGACATACCCAAGCAGCTTGGGCGCCTGGTTAAGGTTGGCGAGGGCGGCAAGGGTGCGAGAGGACCCAAAAACGGCTGAGTTGCCCACGGAGAGCACGGCGACGAGGATGACGGCGTTCATGATAGAGGGTAGAATCTGGATGCCGGCGTCCTGGATAGCAATCACGAACGGCGACGCCTTAGCGTCAGCCTTACTGTCGCCACCAAGTAGCCGCGGGTCATTGTATGGGACGAGTAGGCCAACGAGCGTCAGTGCGACAATGTAGAAGAGCGTAATGCGCCAAAAGACCTGCTTAATGGCCGTGGGCAGCGACTTACGCGGGTTGGCTGTTTCGGCGGCCGCCAGCCCCACGAGCTCAGTCCCAGTAAAGGCAAAGGCCGCCGTGACGAAGACACTGCATAGGCCCTTGAAGCCATCGTGAAACGCGCCTGGGTCCCGCCAGAACTTGCCGCCAATGTAGCCACCGTCGGGGGTGCCGCCGCAGTTGAGCACGATGCCGAGGAGTCTGTATGGGAAGAAGGAATGTGAGCTTTGGAGTTATCGGGGTTGAGATGCTACTGCGCTTACATAAAGCCGATGACGGCAATAATCTTGATGATAGAGAAGAAGAATTCAGCTTCGCCGTAGCCCTTAACGCCGAACATATTGATGAGGACAATAGTGGTGAGGAAGACGGTGACAAAAATGGCTTTTGTGAGCCTTTCGTTCCAGTAACCTATCGTTAACGAAGCGGCAATAATTTCGAGTGGTAGCACAGACAGCCACTGTAGAGCATAGCTGCGGGCGATTGGAATCAGCAAACTGCGGGAAGGCGGATGTGGACCAGATAAGGCGTGTAACATACTTCCAACCCATGGCAAACCCCCAGGACGGATCGAGGAACCTGGTGGCCCAAGAAGAAAAGGAACCGGCAATGGGAAATATGACAGCAAGCTCACCGAGCGCCTGGCAGGTCGTGTAGAGCATGGCGCCGATGATGGCAAAGGCAATCAGCAGTGAGGCCGGGCCGCCAGCGTTGAGAGCCTTGCCGGAAACGACGAAGAGACCAGTACCGATGGAGCCGCCAATGGCAATCATCTGCAGGTGACGGCCCTTGAGGCTTCGGGAGAGGCCGATGTGGGCATTCTCAAGAGTGGCGAGGTGCAAGTCATAGTAGTGCGAGCCATTGTGTAGGCGACGGGCGACGGCTGGGTCATGGTCGTGGTCGGCAAGGAGGAAGGTCGAGTTGGGGTCCCGGCGAAAGGTATCGATGAAGCGCTCGAGGCGTAGGGGCGGGTGGCGCCGATCGTACTCGGGCTCGCGCATGCTATGTGAGCTGCCGTATGTTACGGACTCGTCCTTGCTCTTATAAGTGTTGGTGGGGCCGAGTTCAACGTCGCCGGTGGGAGACGCCATGTTTGAAATAAGAGGAAGAGGAGGAGAAGGAAAGGAACAAGAAGAAGGGAGAAAGGACGGAAGAAAAGAAGGAAGGGGGGTATCAAGGACGATGGGTGGCCGAGTAGGGGGGTAGAAGGATTTGTGGCGAGTTGCTCTTGTGTTTCGTTTGCTGCAGTGTATCACGAACAGAGCAAGGCGGCACTGTATTGTAGGCGTAGAGTCGCGCGCTCAGCTGCAGCCTGGCGAGACAGTGTGTATAGATCTGAGTACTGGTCGGAGCTAGCGGTCTTGTTGATGGTTTAGACATTGACCAGGCAAGTCGCTCCAATGCTGCTTTTTGGCCAGTTTCAGGCTTCACATGTACCCATGCTCCAATGACGTGCGTTGGCCGGGCCCTGGGAGGAATTGTGGTCTTGATCGTCAGTAACAAGACCGGGGACCCGATTGTGCGTGCTCTGCCCCGCGCTGGGGAAACAATCCGACAAGGGCAAGGCGACACGGAGGAGACGGAGGAGAATAGTAGCAGAGCGACTAATTGTCCAATTCGCAGTCGGTGGGAGTTTGTGAGCCGGTGCGCGGCGCTGCCGTTGAAGCCGTTTGTTCGGGTCTTTAGCGTGAGAGGGCGGTGACGGGCCAGGACCGTTGAATTGGCAATGGGCTGGCTCTCATGTGGCGGCAGCCCGACATGGTAGATTGTCCATCAAGGCCGAGGTGGTAAATATGTTGAAGAGGAGCTGTCGGAGGGAGAGGATGATGCAACTGGCAAAAAAAGCGCAAATGCATGGCGCCCGCAAAGCCCGGATAAGAAGAGGACGGGTTGGGGTGGCGTTTCTGCTTTGGTGGAGGAAGGAAGGAACATGACCTTGCAACTAACTACAGGGCGCTTGCATTTGGGATTGGCCGGGGGCGGGCGTTCCAAGGTGGCCGACGTACGAGGCTGAGGCTGGTGGCTGAAGCCGATGGCGTTTTGGCCAGCAGGAACGGAGAGGGAAGCGGCGGCGGACAAAAACGCGGGGATTGAGCGAAACGCAGGGCAATACTAGCATTTAAATACTCCGAAGACAGGCCAAAGCGAAATTCACGTACGAACAAGTTTATCTACGTGCCCTTGTACTTGGTCACCAAGACGCACCTGCGAATAGCTCTGCAAGAGACGATGGAGCACGCCGCAGCACGCTTTGCCGCCCAATCAAGGACATCCGATTTCCCCGCTACAACCATGCCGTAACCGAGCACGTCCAAACGAGCAAACGTTTTACGCAAGCCAGATTTCTAAAGAACCGGCAATTATCATCCGTTTATTCTAATGGATGGCAAGAATTTAACTCTCGGCTTGTAATTCACCCCTGGGGCTGACTGTGGACAATTGCCTACGAATTCGCCGTACTATTGCACAGAGGGGGACGCTTGCCCAGCCATTGGCACTCGTTCAGCCAAGCCGTGCATGAAATTCCCCCCAATTACCTAAAAAAAGACCAACCCCCCTCCTTCATACTAACCACTATTCGCCATGAAACCCCCGACGAACCACACTTCATTTGCGCGCGGCGCTATTGCAAGCGAGTTGGTGCCGAGTTGCCAACACGGGCTAGCCTTGAATAAGACTCATTACCACCCTCTGCCGCCTCCTCAGCTCGCAACAACGCCGTGACCCGAGTTACAAGCTTCTTGGCGAAAGAGCTGGCCGGCCCTAGCCGCCCCGTCGCCTGTATGACTATAGTAGCTAGCGCTGCTTAGTGACGGGAGCCTCTCAGAGTGAGCTTCCTGCCCAAGTTTCAGCAGCTGTGCTGCTGAAGGATTCAGGGGGCCAATAGTCGTCTTTTTCGAAGCCGTTACCGCTGCTGTGTAATGTTCCGGCCGCCTGCATCTTCATGTATGGCGGCAGGCTCGGAAGCGGCCCTTTGCACACACATCTCGAGGCAAACATCAATCTGCTGTGTGACTTGATCGCCTTCTTCCTTGATCCTCGCATCTTATTGTTAATAATACCCTTGTCGTATGCTTGCGTTACACAGATCGCTGTGTGGAGCTTTGGACTGCCGAGTACAACAGTAACTAGGCTGCTCTACTCCGAGGCACTGTTGGGAGAACTTGTGGTCAACTTTCACAGGAGAATTTACAAGACACCAGATGTAGAAAATATATCCCAAGTTTATTCAGCAATCAAAGGCGAAAAATCGCACATCTCGACTTCACTAACTATCGAGTTCCCAACCTGACAAAATCGCACTGCTAATGTCCCGCCACAGCGCAGGCTGTCTGTATACCAATCTATGAAACTTCGCAAAAAATCGAGCTGTCGATCATCTCAAACGTTGATGATTCGGTGCTAGTCAGCAAACCCGTCAGAACTTGTTTCTCGGCAAGGCGCGCAAGAAGATTGCTTCTTCCAAAACACATGCCGGGTTTTTCAGAGACTGGTCAGCCAGCGGAAACACTTCATGGCCAAGGAATGGCACGCCTAAGGGGTCGGCGCGGCGAGCAGTGGGACGCATCCCATCTGGCACAGGGAGTATGCGAGGGTGGCGGCGCAGGCCGCCTGGCAGGCCGCGTAGGCCCGCGGTCCGGTCGCGACGAGGCCGAAGAGGCCGGCGATGGCAAAGAGGATGGAAAACATCTTCATTTCTGAAGGGAGAATCTCGAGGGTGTGAGTGAAAGTGGAAATGAAAGCTGGTAAAAGTGGCAGTGTCTTGGCTGATGGGAGAGTTGAGTGGTGGTGATGATGGTGAGGAGAATCGAGACAACTCAACGCTCGAGGGCTGGCGAGGTCTATATACACCACTGGCCGGACGGTGAATGTAGGCATTGCCATGTATGCTAGAAATGCCATGAACGTACGCATCGAGGTGAATGTAGCCGTGCTCGTGAATTTAGACCCTCAGTAATTGCAGGCCGAGGAGGAATGTCGGCCGGCGCGGCAGGAATATGCTCGGCGGAAGCCATCGCAGCAGATTTACTGAGTTGTGAATACGAGGCATACACCGAGCATCGCAGCTTTGATAAGTCATGAATACGAGGCACACCGCCAGGCAAGTCAATTTCGAACGCTTGAACGAACTCTTCTCATCGAGAATGACCAAAAGTAAGAACGGACGCGTGAGGAGGGGGAGCAACAATCCGGCTTTCTTGAGACTGGCCCAAGTCGGAGCGCCGAAAGACAATGTTTCGGGAACAGCGAGTGAGCGGTCTCGTGTGCTTCCTGCAGTCCTTTGGAATTTGAAGCAGGCGAGGCAAATATGTGGCCTGGCGGCAGTGATACACAGACACTGTGTCAGAAGACTGCGACTTGCAGGCCGTGATGGAATAACCCAAGAGAAGTTGGCACCCGCTCCCGACAGTAAATGCTTGGCTGACATGCAAAGCCTCCGGTGCCCTGGTGCTTTTGACATCTTTCCACGAGGTCAAGAAAGGCTAGAATAGGCCAGCGTCGTGATGTGCGTATATTCAAGATGCCAAAATACTTGTTTTATCTTTCCAGCATTCAAACACTTCCGTATTCTACCTTGATATGTACAGCCCTCCGTCAATCATCCTCACAGATAATGGACAATTCGTCAGTTCAATGTTTTATTCCGCCGTCGGCGTCGTCTTGACCTTTCCGATGATATTCCCCTGCGAGTCACGCGGCTTCCGCTGCCAGCCCGTCTTGAACAAGTCGCCCATATCAAACCGCGGAAGCGGATGCGCTTCCGTGTTGAATACAATCTTGTCCAGCGGCATCAAACTGTTCTCCGAGAACAGCAGATACATGTACTTCAGCGTCTCGGCCTGTTTTCATCCCTGTTAGCATTTTTGCGCATCCTTTCTCACTGTGACAGGTTACTTACCAGCCAGAAACTCTCCATATTGTCCCGCACGCGCGGCGGAACCACATTCGCGTCATCCAAGCTCGTGAAGCCACCCTGCTCCTCCACGGCCGTGTAGTTCATAAACGACGTAAACATCTCCCAGCCCCACTCGCGGTACTTTTCCTCGCCCGTGATGCGCCACATGTAGAACAAACTCTCCACCGTCTCCGGGCGCTGCAGGTTGTGGGCGTCGTTGGACTTGACGCTAAAGTCGCGCCGCCAGCGCGCCTCCGGGTCTTCGTCAAACTCGGCCGGCGGGTTGTGCTTGGCGTCCGGCGCCGCCGGCGGGTCGGCGATGTTGAAAAACGTGATTTCAGCCGACAAGCCGGTGGCCATGTACTTGTACATGCCCCAGCAGGTCTGCATCAGCTCGCGCGCAAACTTCATGTCCTCGTCGTGCTGCGCAGTCCAGGTAGGCAGCTTGCGCGCCTCAGCCTCGGTGAGGCCCTCGGTCGCGGCGAGCGCAATGGTGCCGGGCAGGAAGCAGACCAAGTGGTCCATCTTGGGCAGCAGCGGGCCGTCCAGGCCGTTTGGCCGTTCGCCGACCACGGTGAAGCCAGAGGGTTCGCTGTAGGTCAGCAGATGCTTGCGGATGCCGGCCATGGATTCCTTCCACATATCGAGGTACACCTTTTCCTTCTTGTTGGTTTGCAGATACTGCTTGATCAGATACTCGTAGTACGAGTCGCCGCGGCTGCCTAGACGAATGTTCTCGCCACGGAACTCGCCGTTCGTGGGGTAAATGTAGATGGGCACCAGTCCGCCCGGCATGTTATTGTCGTCAATGACAGCCATAACCTTTTCGACGATTTCCCAGTAGTTGGTCTCTCCCGTCAGCTTAGCAAGGTACTTGAACTCGAGCTGCAACGTTGTCGCCTCCGCCGTAGAGCTGGCACCCATGTCGCCATGCGCGGGGATGCCTTTGGAGTCGTCCAGTTGGACACTGGCATAGGGGATGCCCGACGGCGTGTCGAAAGCTCCCATGAGGCGGCCTGCCAAGTCGGCCGCCTTTTCAAGATATAGATCTTCGCCCGGCTTTCCGGGGTCGTCTTCTTTGATCGGTGCGAGTTCGGGATGCGTGGTCGACAGGTAGTGAGCGGAGAGCAGGCCGCCCAGCATGCGAATCGTTGTCTCAAATGTGTTGACATCTTGGTGCTGGTCCCAGGTCAGCGAATTCGAGATCCATTCTCTGGCGTGCTCGAGCCGCGATGTCAGGTTCATCAGCATCATCGTATCGAGGGCGTCGACGATGATCCAGCCCATGCCCTTGGGCGCCATGTATTTTCCGGACTTCGAGATTGGGTGGAATTCATCGTAGCCTATCCTCGCAATCCATGCATTAGCATTTTCATTGTCGGCACCACGAACAAGAGCCGCCACCTACCCCATGCGTAGCGCTCGTAGGCGTCCCAGCTGAGCTCAAAGGCCTCCACCACCTGCGCCCGTCTGTGGTCCCAGTCGACGACCTCGTTCTTGGAAATCCCCATGAACACCCACGCCGACTTGCCGCGCGCCGCCTTGGGCCGCGACGACTGCCAGGGCAGCCAGCCCAGCATGTGCAGGAGGATCACGAGGGCGAGGGCCAGCGAGCCGACCACGCGCTTCTTGCGATACCATCGCCTGTGTCGCCCGCCGCTGTGGTAGTACGGCTTGTCCTTGTACATGGGCAGCTCGTCCGGTTCGAAGAGACCATTGACGCGGTGCTGCACATCGGACAGCATGCCGCTGCCACGACCCGAGACCCTGGCCCATGCCGTGTCCTCGAGGCGGCGGTGCGGATCCTCAAAGTTGGGGACGTTCTTCGGTATCGAAAAGGGCATCTTTAGCGCATTGGCGCCAACCTGGGCTGCCGTGTCTCGTATGTTATCGGCAGCACGCCGAGTGATTTGGAAGAGGTTCTTTCGGTGGATGTCGAACGGGTCGCGAATCATCTGGGCTGGAGGCTCGGCTGCTAGTGGATGGCTTCTGCTTGTCGACGCTTTGCCGCGTCCCCTGTGTGAGATGGCAAACGTGGGGAGACTAGGAGACCACGGTCTTTTGTTTGCAATAAAGCACAAAGACAAAAACAACGCAGAGTGTAGCTAAAGAGAAATGCCCCAAAAAGAAAGAAAATAAAAGCAGCACCCCGTATACGACCTTGCCAACTTCAAATGAGCTTCCTTGTGGAGCGTTCGCTTGAAGAGGCCATGTCATCAGCCATTTTCCTTGTCGGCCCAAGCAGAATCTTTAGCGTGATCGACGGTACCTGCTGGCAGGCACAGCACCTAGCAAACTGCTCGCACTGCAGAGACATTTCTATCACGGGAATTTCAAGCTCTGTATACCGAGCATTTTTTGATAAAGAAATTATCGAAACTACCTGGGAAGATATACCGAACGTCCAGAGGCTAAGCTGCCAGCCCTGTAACAGAAGTTCGTGTGCGTTGCTAGTTGCGCAAACCGTCACCAAACGACTACGATGGACCAGAGCCCAACATCGGATATTAGCAACTACCCAAACCTTACCCAAGCTGAGTTTGAAGAGGCATGCCACCTGCTTGACACGAGATACCGCCGGGCTACCCTCGGGCCGCTACGGAAAAAATGGAAGCTCAACGTTCGCCGAGCGCTAGACCTAGCCTTTTCGTCGGACAGCGTCGGCTACAGCACATATATTGAAATCCTTCGCCCGCTCGAAGGCGAGGCCGAGCTACCGTTTGACCTGGGCAGCTTCTCGATATCCGGAGCTGCGATGGAGAACCTGACCAACGCACAAGACGCAGAGATGATGGAAACGGAAGGGTTAGACAAGGTATGGCAGCTTGGATTCTTTTTTTACAAGTCTTGTTATCCCCGCCTCTAAATGGGTATATATAGGAAGTTCTACCAACCCCAAACGCCCGTCGAGATCATGGCTTCGTCGCATACGAGATTCATCTCCATCCTACATATCGTGTGCCGTGTTTGTGGTTCACCCTGCATGGGCTGGCCCCAGACGAACCAGCATTCAACATTGACACCATCTTCCGGCGGCTAGTTCCTGACAGCCATAAATCAAACATGCGCGCAGGCCTGGACATCAGTGCCATATCGACAGACGTGAGTATAACGCGACATTTGAGTTCCATGCAGCGACCAGAAAAGCTGACTGTGCGGCGACTGACAGCACAATCCCGTCACCGGGCTACCGTCCTTCTTCATCCACCCGTGCCGGGCGGCGGATGTCATGGTGCAATTCCCATGTAGCAAGCGAGATTATTTAATCACATGGCTCGGCGTATTTGGCAGTAGCGTCAGCCTTTCAGTTCCCACCGCGGTGGCGATGCAATGAGATTCCCCCCCAGTCTCAGACCATAAATAGCACCTCATCAATACAACTGCGCACGCGCGCGCGTCTATTCGTCGTCGCTGTCCTCGTCCATGGCCATATCCTCGCCGCTATCCTCAGGCTCGCTCTCGTTATCGCGGTTGCGCTTCTGTCCGCGGCTCTCGGGCGAGCCGCCAACGTCCTTCATCGCGTGGTCCACGGCGCTCGGGGGCTTTGCCTGTGTCGCTGCCGTCGTCGTGGCGGTGCCGGCCGGGGGCGCGTTGAAGATGCTCTGTTGCAGCTCGGTCTGCTCGGCGGCGGCGGCGCCCTTGGAAGGGAGCGTCATGCTGCCGTCAATCTTGCTGACGAAATGGGACTTGGACTTGGCGTATTGGATTTTCTAAAAGCAACGGCGATTAACATGACGACCTGCTCGAACACGGCGGTGCTGTCCACTTACCATGGGTCTTCCCAGAAACTCCTCGCCGTCTAGCGTGCGCATGGCCTGGGTAGAGGCTTGGATGTCTCGAAATACGACGTGTGCTTGACCGCGCATCGACTGGGTCTTGAGGGCGACGATGTCGAGGACGGGTCCAAAGGTCGAAAAGAGCATGTAGAGCGCTGTTCGCAGGTCATCTTTTTGTATTTTGGCGGAGGGCAGGTTTGTGATATAGATGCTACAAAATTTCATCAGCGATTAGCCATGAGCTTCCTTGTGCTTGGGGACTGGGGGCTCACGTTTGGTTTGGCGGTATGCTCTGGACCTTGGCGGGGAGGGAAGCGTTGGGCTGCAACCCGCGCGAGGCTATTGTAGTCATGGTGGGGGGTATTTGTGGATGAATTAAAGCGTATATATTCTAGATATCGCAATTATGCGAGCGCGACTGCGAGTGTTGCGTCGAGTTGTCGAATGCGTACTGGTAGTTCGTTGGGAAGATGAGTTTGGTCGTCCTAGATTCAAGATGAAGCTGTGGAGATTTTTCGCGGCGACCAGCCTCGCTAGAAAAGGTAAGTGGGCCAAGTGCGTTTGTAGTGGAAGCTCGCACCAAGCACAAAGGTATATTTCTACGTATCTAGTACTGAGGTATTGTTGCCTTGGCACTTTGTCGAGTTTGTGGCATCAGCATGGTGAATTCCATTATAGTCGCATATTGATATAGTTAGAAAAGACAAAAAAGCAACGTATTTTTATGCACGTGAAATTGACACCGCCGCGGCTCTACGACGCAGCGTAGCCCCATTGGGCGTGTCCATACGAGCCATCAACAATAAAACTCTAATCAACGATACTCACCGGAACCCCTCTACTATTCTCCAGCGTGACGCGCGTTTTACCAGATTTGTTCTCTAGAGCTGTTCGTTCTTCTGTGACGCGCAGAAGCCAACGCCCTCCATCTTTCTCCTCCCCCGCCACCCGCTTTTACCGGTCTGGGGTGAAAAGGCGCGCCAAAAAGCTGAGCCCAGCAAATATCGCAACGTGCATAGGAGAAAAGGGACGGCATTCACAGCACACGTATCATAATCCGCAAGTATGGGCCACGGCCATCATAATATTCGCTTCGACGGCGATCCGTATGCTCTGTCGGGCGCTTGGAGCCCGCCGACGAGTCGCGCAAAGTGAGCCCCTCAAGCCGCCCCCCCGTCTTGCTATGAAGTACAGGTAACTGACGCGTCAAGCAGTTTCTGTGAAGAAGACTACGCCTTGACCTTTTACCTGGCCGAGTTCATCAATTCGCTCACAAACATTGCCTACGGTATGCTCATCCTCACGCCACCACCCCCTCATCCCTCTCCCTACCAGCAACGCGCTCATCACAGCCCCCTCACAGTCTACTATGCTTTGCAATACATGTACGGCCCCGGCAGCCGCGGCCTCTGGCGGCCCAACATTGACTTCATGTCCGTCACGCTCTTCGTCCTCGGCATCGGCTCTTTCCTCTTCCACGCCAGCCTCCGCCAAACCCTCGAGTTCGTCGACGAGCTCTCCATGATGGGCCTTCTCTGGTCCATGCTCCAAGCCACCCTCACCGTGCGCCAGACTCCCCGCGCCGCGCGCTTCATTTCCGCACTGCTAGCCGTCATCTTCCTCAGCTTCACCGCCTTCTACCTGCACTCGCCGCTCATCATCTACCAGGTCGTCGCGTTCCTGTCAGGCGTCGGCGTCGTCATCGCGCGCGTCATGTACCTCTTCCACTGGGCGAGCCCGCCGCTGCCGCCGGCCAAGAGCCGCGCGTGGAGGCGCCGGGCCGTGGGTGCGCTGCTCGTCTGCGTCGTGGGGTACGCGATTTGGAACGTGGATCTTGAGTGCTGCGGCATGTTGCGGGAGCTACGTGGGCGCGTAGGATTGCCGTTGGCGTGGCTCTTGGAGTTTCACGGGTGGTGGCACGTCCTCACGGCGATTGGGGCCAGTCGGTTTATGACGGTGGCGAGGGAGGTGCGTGAAGAGGTCGAGCGCGAGCAGAAGAAGAAGCAGTAAATGCGAACACTGGCAGGAATCTATTTCGTACAAAAGCAAAAGGAGATATCTTGGTCAAAGAGACTAGTATAATACAGGTTGGAAAATTGGTAACAAAGACATAATGACAGCTCAAGATAGAGCGATAGAAATAGGCCAGCACAACTGCAGACTGGGCCAATAATTAACAGAACCCCTTCCTTAATCCTCCCCAATCCTCACCGTAAACGCCGACCCTCGGCTATGCAGAGAGCTCGTTTCGTCGTCGTCCCTGCGCCGAATATCACTATTATACCTCTCGTATCCTTCCTCGGGAATCATGGATACGACGCGTGGTTTGTTGCTGCTCTCGGCCGGTTGGCTTCCTCTCGCCGTCGCCTTGCTGTCCGACCTTGAAGGCCACGGTGGTAGTGGCGGCTCCGTCCGCGGGAACGCGCGGTATAGGCTGCTCGAGATGCTGCTCCGCGGCGGCGATTCCGGCGACCTCGGCCTGTGCTTCGGCGGCGGCGTGGCCGCGCGAGATAGCGCCTCAGAGCTAAAGAACCGGGAGGCTCCGGCACCATACCCGAAAAGCGCCCTCGGTGCCCGCTCGCGCGCGCTGGAAGCGTGCTGGTTGTGAATCGCCTGCGTCGAGCCTCCGCCGCCGGGCGGCAGGGTGAACTCGGACCGCATGTAGCCGAGCGTCTCAGACGACCGACGCGGCCGGGCTTCAGTCCGCACAGCGGGCGGGCTGCTGGCGTCTCTGTCGCCAATCGCAAAGGACATGCCTGAGATGGCCGTCCCCGGTGCCGAGCCGGCCGTCTCCGGGCGGCGCGGCGGCTGCTGCTGTTGAGTCGGCGTCGGGGCGCGCACGGGCGGCGCCACGACACCAAACCGACGAGAATGCCAGTCCTCGTCGTCCACAATGACAATCATCCACACGCCGACCTTGTTGTTAGACCCGGACAGCGGCGTGCAGTGCAGCCAGCGGGACCTCCCGGCCGGTTCCAGCTCCGCGACCGTGTCATCGTCATCGTCGGCCTCTAGGTGCGCCTCGAGCGGATGGTTGATGTTGGTCTTCTTTCGGGACGGGCGGGCGGCGGCCTTACGTCTGCTCGTGTTCAGCCACTTAACCTTGGCGGTCACGCCCTGGCCGGCCGCGAGCGCATCCACCAGCTGCTCGCGGACGCGGAGCGAGCCGCCGATGCGGTCGAGTAGGGGGGACTGCAGGATGCCCGGGACGCGCATTGACGGGCTGGCAAAGAGAATTCGCAGGGATGGATACGGGCGAACGAGGAGGTAGTGCTCGTATACACCAGTGAGACGTCCGTTGTGGCGGAAAGACAGTGATGCCGCGGTCGGCTGAGATGTGTGTGACGGACCCCCGGCTCTGGACATGGGAAGACTCTCCTGGGAGCCGCTATCTTGAATGATGACACGCTCTTTGGTGTTGCGGCGGTAGTGACTAGGCTCGTATTCCTGATTCTCGGGCTTTGCGCTCGAACCTTGAATCTTTTCGAACCCCTTGGGCTCATTATCAGCCTGGAGCGGCAGCCGGTGCATGCTTCCACCATGGGCGTTGATGATATCAAGCTCCTTTGGTGTCAGAATCTCGGCGAATTGGGTGATTTCATCTTTAGGACTCTCGCGGAGAGGCTCGTCGGCTTTGAGATCGGCATCCTCTTCCACCAGGCCACGGAGCGCGTCAAGGTCATATGAACTCATGGCCAGTCCTGAAACATCGACCTGCGCGCCAATGAAATATCGAATTGCGCCCCGACTGTCGTAAAGGGGTGCAAGCTGCGCAATGCATGTTAGAAAAGTCCTCTCAGGGCCATCCACGGATTAGACCTTTGACTTACCATAACAAGGTTCATAAACGGTGTTCCGTCGCGTCTGTAGTTGAGAAACGTCTCATAGTGTTCAATGCCCGCCTCCAACTTCTCGCGGATGCGCTTCACGCTGAAAGGATTCGTGCAAGGCCCTTGCAGAAACCTACAATTGCGGCCAATCACATAGTCCACGCCGTACTGCGTCGTGCGGTTGAACTGCTCCGACATGAACACAATCGGATTATCATGCCTCGACGGATCCGTCAAGCAAAACACCTCCGCCAGACCCTCCGAGCCGTCCGAGCTCGTCCCCATGACCCGATGCCGGATCGACACCGACACCGTCTGAATCCAAACATGCGTAATATACGCCGGCAAGTCCTCCCGCGTCAGCACCTCAAACGCCGCATCCGCTTTGTCCCTCAGCTCCTCATTCGCCGTGCTCAGCGCCGCCGACGTGTCCGTGAACTCAAACCCCGGCAGCGCGCGCAGCTGCTGTCGCAGCACCGCGTTGCTGTAGTCAATCGCCCGCAGCGCCTTGAGTGCGCTCAGGTAGTACCCGAGCAGCGCGACCGACGCCGAGCGGTACTTGTACACGAAGTTGGTGAAGCGGTGGAGGTGCGCGGCGTCCGCAAAGATGGCGTGTAAATGGTGTCGCGAGAAGATCAGCTCAGACCGTTGTTCTAGCTTGTGCTTGCTGACAGGTGTCGTGGCGGCCGCGCCGTCTTGGTCACCGGGCATCACGAGGTCGAAGCTGCCGGGCGCGAGGTCGGCCTCGGCGATGGGGTCGAGGCCGTCCGGGTCGCCGTTGGTGACCTGCAGCGCGGGAAGCAGCAGTAGCTCCGCGGCCTCATCATTGTCATCGTGCGGGGGCTTGCTGGGGTATGAGTCTTGGAGGAGGATCGGCTGCCGGGCCGAGGTGTCTGCGTCGACGTCGTCGAGACTGCGGCTGCTGCTCTGGCTGTGCGTGAAGAAAGACCCGATTAGCAGATGTCGAAGAGGCGTCTATGCATCGTGTTTTTCGCTTGGGCTTACCTGGAGACGGGAGAGAGAGGTGGCACCGCGTCAAGGGCGACTGTCTGGTCCATCTTGGGCTAACAAGCTGAGACTTGGTGCAAACTACCGGTTCCGAAATTTCACGGATAGTTCGTGAGTGGTTCTTGGTATGAGACTCGGTTGTCGAATCGCGAGTGCAACACACTGAGAAAGAGCAATACCATCAGGATTTGGAGGGAGGTTTTCACACAAGATTTAGAAAAGCAGGTATAGGCAGCTACAAGATTATTTATATTGACTTGGAATCCTTCTCCTCTCAGCCTCTATCGCCTACTAATAATTGTATGTAATTGCTCATAGAGCTGCCATCGCCACCACACTCGATGAAGGCTTTGGCTGCGATCCCGATCGTCTTGCAAGGGTAATTACAATCGGACAAAAGGCCATCGTCTGCTTCCTTTTGAGACGTGAAAGAGATCGGAGTCTGTTTCCCCTCCCCCCTCCTCTGACTCTCCTCCCCTGGGGAGAGACTTAGCTCGCGGAAGGGTCTTCCAACCCGGCTTGCCATGCACCGCATATTGCTTTTTTCGATAGACGCCACAATACAACGCTCATTGGCGACCCCCGGCCGGGCTGCCTTCTACCACGGCCTTGGTAAGGTGTGACAGAGAAGAGATTTTCTCGCCCAGCATCACGCAGTCCATGCACCTCAAGCGGATGTAATTACGCGAGCAAATCATGAGAACCCTGCACAGCGCAAATCACGCAACGGCTTGGTGAAAGTCCTGGTCTTTGGTGATTGTTCTCAAGTGTCTCACCTCCCATATGCTTGTCAATGACAAGTTTGAACAAAGTTATCTGTTAAGCGGAGTGCTGATCGGTGATGGCCGGATACTGAACTAAGGCTGACCACGGACATCATGGCGGCCGCACTAGTTCACCTAGGCCGCCTCGAGGGCGCCTTCAAAAGGGTTGTTTCTTTTGTGAAGGGATATCTGTCGATAGGTAGAGGGACGGGAGAGTTGAAGAAGAAAAGCAGAAGGTATAGAGACTAGATTCATGCTCCTGGCTGTTCCGCTTGTTTCGTTATACACAACAACTATCAACAGGGACATGCGTTCTATACCCGTTCTATCCCTTCTCGTTCTCTGCTTTCCGGCCCTCCTTCATCACACGAGCATGCGCCCGCCATTAACAACCATGTCGCTAATCCCTGTCTTTGCATCTGCGAAAAGAGAAAACAAAAGACCCTTGGCCTTTGTGTAACGAATTAACAAGACAACGTTGACAAGGTGGCGTTTCTAAAAGACCTGTCAGAGCCTGTCAGCATATGCAGCTAAGACAAAAGAACAACATTAATAAAAAGCAAAGCGGTAAAAGCCGGTTCCACTCACACGGGTCAGCTCTGTACAGCCATGGAGTTGGGATGGGATCATCATTGATGGAAGCTTCATAAGAAAAAAAACAGGAGTCTGGCCAGGATTCTTTTTCATGAGGGGCCTCTCTGGACGAATCACCAGCCTACCTCGCCATTCTCCCGCATACTGTTAATCTCCTGCTCCATCTCGTGCTGCTCCTTGCGTAACCGCTCTGGTGCGCCACCAACCAGCATCTCCTCGTCATCCGAGTCCGGGTCCTCGTGCCGCCGAGGGCGATATGTGGCGTCACCCAACCGTCTTCTCTTCTTCTTGTGCAGGATCCAGCCCTTATCAGGCGAAGAAAGCTCGTCGTCTGCATCGGTGGTATTTGTTCCGTCGCTGTATGCATCTTCATCTGCATCGCGCTTTCGCCAGTTTCTAGAAACGCTGCCCGTTTTCTTGGCAGATGCTGCGACACTCGATCTTGTAACAGTGCGACCACCACTGGCGCCACGGCGAGTACTCTCTTCCGAGCCGCCCGCCTCCTCGGGTATGGGGCGCAGGGCAGCAGCAGCACCCATGTCGTGCGGCGGCCATGGGAGGTGCCAGTTGGCCCTGTTGCTTTCGTTGTTGGGATCGGATCGCCACAGGTTCCTCACATCAGACGGTAGGATGGGATACAACGTAGCAGCGTACTCCGGATGCGTCTTCAAAAACTCGCATTTGATTATGCTCAGCTCGGGTAGATCACTAGCTGGAATCCAGCCACTTCGGTTTGGCAAATTTTTCACCGAGCCGATACCGTTCCGTATACGACAACACCTGTCCCCTGAAATATGGAACTTGGTAAAAGGGTCAGCAAGAACGGTGCAAAAAGCAATTCAAGGCCATGATTACCTTGTATTCCTCCCCGTAGTCTGACATTTGCTTGGCACTTGGCCGTCGATCGGCCTCTGGCATCTGCCGCAGACACCTTGAACAATGGTAGGTGCTGTCAGGCACGAACGATGGGTCTGCATCACCAAGTGCCGCGTTCCAATCAGGGGATGTCAATCGTCTTGGCGGGCACTTCACCCTCCTTGATCTCTCCCTTTCCGCGACCGTTTGACGCATACGGGAGCGCCCCCGTTCTGGTTCAGGGTCGCTCGGCGCGACATTCGCCTGGCTGTCATGCCCCGAGCTGGCTGGATGCGGAACGAACCAAGAGTTGACGGGCTCTGTAAGAGACAGCTGATGAAAGCTGTTGACTACTCCTCGAGATTTGGGTGTCGCATTGCACACTGGCCGCTGGGCACGGGAAAGTTCCTGGAGTTTGCTCGTGTCGTTGTCATCCAAGCCACAGTTGATTCCCGTAGAATCATCCAATAAGTCGGCTTTCTCTACCAGTGCTTCCAACGTCTTTGGGCCCATGCCTACGGTAGCAAGCAACTTATCTCGCACAAAACCTAGCAGATGAAGAAAACCAGCATGCTCTCGAGGCATTGGGCTGCTCGTCACAGTAGTATCCAGGCGCTCCTTCTGAGGCACGTCTTCAATGTCCATTACATCTGTTAGCTGTTGTTGTGTAACCGCATAGGCTTTAGGCGCTGGCATTTTAGAGGTTAGATATGTCGAATCCGTATGACGGGAGCACGCGTCTTACCTCTAGGACCGAAAGTGCCTTGGCTCAACTCGTCGTTGGTTATGGGCCTATTGGAAGTATCAAATTCTTCCATCGCTTCATAAGCATATGGTTCTTGACGTTGCAGCCTAGATTGTACTTGTTCGACGGACAGTCCAAAGTGCATCGTCGCAAGCTCAGTTGGCACGGCCGAGACACCCTTGGGTTGCCACACGAACAGTCTGTTGCAACTCTTTTTATTTTATAGTCGTAGAATCGCAGTGTAGTAGGCTTAGAAATGTCGACGCCTTCGGACCTTGACGGAGACCTGCCCAGTGCTATGCCAGAGGCGCTGAGAGATCAAGTCGAATTTGCCGTAGACTTTCTTCTAGATTGACCTAGACGTAATTATATTCGGTGGCTTAAACTTCGCTTTTTCGTGTTGGTGTGACTTATAGTCAAACTAACTATAAAGTAGGCTCCAGTAATGTCGTCGGCGTCTGAACGAGAGGACTGCTTGGGTGGTCAAGGCACAGACAAACATGCCAGAATCTGGCACAGAAGGACAAATGCATTCTTAGCAAATATTATGTCAGAGTGTAGGAAGCGCGCATTCTTCCGTTTGTGAATTAGGCAGCGGGACGGCCATGTAACCATAGCGTCATTGTCCCGTGATTAGGGAAAGAGAAGGCCGCCCAGCTAGGAAGCCGTCATGCTCCTTTATTGAAAGGAAAGGAAGTGAATTTTTTATTGATAGATTGCAACCATATTCTCCAATTTCTCTTGAAAGTCGAAAAAGTGGTTGATAGCTTGGATGATTTTGCCGTGACTGGTTCCAAAGCCGCTTCTAGCAAACGCGAGTCTCCAAGCACTCTCGTCGTTGATAATGCCCGTGAACTCGTCTCTGTTGCGCGGAAAGTTTTTTTCAGATTCTTGGAAAACGTTTGGATTGCAAATCTGCCACGAATCGACGGGTGTGGAGGCAAGCTCCCGCAACAGCGGTGGAGAGACCGTAATGTGATGCACACCGGCGAGCTGCATAACCTCGTCAATGGAGGTGAGCGAAGCCGCAAACACCTGCGTCTTTGCATGAATATGCTCATAGTATCTTTGTGCTTCCACACAGAAGCCAAACGCTTTGTGCTCATCCACAAATCTGGGTCGTTTTCAGCATATTGATTGCTTTCTTCGATGACGCACGATAAAGATGTCGCCGCTTTGCACTCACCCCTTGTCAAAGTGAACCCGTAGCTCATTCACGTACGGAGCAATGTAGGTGCAATTGGCATCTGCCGCCAGCGACGCTTGCTCCATACAAAACATTGTCGTCGCCAGAGTTCGTATGCCTTGCGCTTCAAGGGCTCGGCAGGCTTGTAGGCCTTCCCACGTTGCGGGTACTTTGACGCATATCCGCTTCTCAGTAATCTCATCTACCAGTGATTTAAATATGGCCACAATCCCTGGAGATGGATTAGTTTTAGCGCACGATGTTGCCGCGTCGACTTACTTTGGCCATTCCTGACCGACCTCTCAGTGGAGAAGGACAGTTTTGGGTTCGTCTGAACATGGACGTATCCCGTCGTGTAGGGAAGGAAAGCTACTTGTAGTTTGATCATCTTGTACGGTTAGAAAACTGTTGGTCGGGGGTGTCTTGAACTGCCATACTGCGATTTCCACCACAAATTCTTTAAGCGTCGCGTCACCACGCAAAGGAAGCAATGGACCGCTCGCACAGGTAAGGGCCTCCTGCCATACGGAGCGGTAGAGCTCGCCGCCGTTTCTTGAAAGCTCAAAGTAAGCGATTGCCTGGAGACGTCTATTAAATGGAGATCCTCTTTCGTGGTGATGCTGGGGACAAACTTGGTTTGATGTGCCCTCGACAAACGGGCCAAGTGATTTAGCGACTGTGCTGTGTCAGAGAGCGTCAGCTTGATGGCGTAGTTGAGTACCTTCTAGATCCATAGTGTCGCAGTCAATCTGACTGGTTTGGCGCATTTTCTCCAATAAGGTTGCCATTTTATCCTTGGTAATGGAGTAGCGAGTGCTCTTGTGAAGGGTAAGTGGTGCGTTGGAGAGGGGCATCTTCGTACTTGGCGTGTTGTAGGCGGGGTCTACATCAGCTGCTGGACCTGGGATGTCGCTCAAGCCGCAACTCGGGCCATGAGGTCATGGGGTTTCATTTTCTAGAGAAGGACTAGACGGTGAAATTGGAGCTTCTTTTTCTAGCTGTAGATCCTGACCGTGTAAACCACCTTCAGGTAGCTGCACGGACAGGTCTAGCTTCTGTAAACGTTGGCTCTTATGAACAGCGCACCGATCGAAGGCAGACCACAGCTTATGGAATTTAAAACAAAAATAATCTAAATCCGAGAACGCGAAGCAAAAAAATCACTTTTTTTTTTAGCCTTCATCACCGTCAACTCGGTGTTTGCCTCGTTCACACTGGGCGGACCCAGTCACATGACGGATTGGGCCGGAAGCGTTGCCGTCTGCCAAGCGTAAAAAAAAAGCTCCAAGACTTTGCCATTTGCGATACGTCCACCATCTAATATCATCGTGGGTCGGAATTCACCCCAGACTGCACCTCGACCTGGTGGTTTCTATACGCATTGGCCTTCTCGCGGTCGCGTCATGACCCGAGGTCGAAATGCGGTCTTTACACATCCTAAAGCACGCATCTCGACGACAATGCCGCGCCACCGCCCTGGCGCAGGGAGTGGCCGCCCCCGTGGCCGCAGCTAGATGGCTGTCCTCGGCCACATCGAGCGCTCCCATGCCCCGCGTCTCGGCCGCAGCTTCGTTACCGATTGGCAGCGCGACATTTTTCCTTTCCAATCGCTTGTTTGACAGATCTCGGTGTCTCGACTTCCTCGTCTTCGCTGGCAGCCCACGCGCGACATCCACTGCGACGCCGACATCCCCGAGCGACGCGGCAACCTCACAACAGGTCCACGAAGACCAATCCCTCGAGCAATTACCACCACATCGTCGAAGACAACTTAGAAAGCAACAGGTGCGAACGGGTAATGGCGAGGAAGCCCCCCTGCCACCCGACGCTTCTTCCTTGCTCACGACGCAGGCCGCCGCGCAGCCCGCGCAGTCCTTCCGCCGGACCTTTTCCACCTTTCTCTCGCTCTCCAAGCCGCGCCTCACCGTGCTCGTCGTGCTGACCGCCATGGTGCCCTACGCTCTGTACCCGGTCCCCGAGATGCTGACGCCGTCCATGACCGAGACTACTTCACTCAGCCCACTGACGCTGCTCTTCCTCACCACCGGCACCGCGCTGTGCTCCGCCAGCGCCAACGCCCTCAACATGCTCTACGAGCCCGACACCGATGCCAAGATGACGCGCACGCGGAACCGGCCCCTCGTGCGGCAGCTCCTCCGCCGGCGCAGCGCCGCGCTTTTTGCGATCCTCGCCGGTGCCGTCGGCGCTGGCGGCTTATACTTTGGCGTCAACCCGACTGTCTCGTTTCTCGGCGTCGCCAACATTGTGCTCTACGCGGGTGTCTACACGCCGCTGAAGCGCGTCACCGCGTTCAACACCTGGGTCGGCGCGCTCGTTGGCGGTATCCCGCCGCTGATGGGCTGGGCGGCCGCCGCTGGCGAGGCGGCCACACGCGACGGCTCCTGGCGCGAGCTACTGCTCGCCGCCGACGGCTCCTCCCTCGGCGGCTGGCTGCTCGCCGGCCTGCTCTTCGCCTGGCAGTTTCCGCATTTCATGGCCCTCAGCTGGCCTATCCGCGACGAGTACCGAGCTGCCGGCCTGCGCATGCTCGCCTGGACCAACTCGGCCCGCAACGCGCGTGTCGCCCTGCGCTACAGCCTCGTTTTTATTCCGCTCTGCGTCTCGCTCTGCGCCGCCGGCGTCACCGAGTGGTCCTTTGCCGTGACGAGCCTGCCGGTCAACCTGTGGCTCGCGCGCGAGGCGGTGCGCTTCTGGAGGCATGATGGCCACAAGGGCAGCGCGCGCGGGCTCTTCTGGGCCAGCGTCTGGCACCTGCCCGCCGTACTTATCCTCGCCATGCTGCAGAAGAAGGACATGTGGAGCAGGGCTTGGCGTGCCCTGTTTGGCGACGCCGCGGACGAAGAAGGGCTTTGGGAGGAGCAGGAGCTGGAGGAGATGGCCGGCATGACGGCTGACCGCGTCAAGGAGGCAGCCAAAGCGCTTGAACTCCCGCGCAGGTGAGGACAACGGTATGTTTGTCCATGACACCTGTTGTACAAATTATACGACTTTCTCAAATCTTGTTTTATTACGGACCTCTACTCAGGGGCATAGCGCGGCTCTTTGCATGGGTTGAGGCGGCCTGGCATTGTCAGTGGTGGGCGTGCAGGCCCTGTAAAGGGTGTATACAAATCTTTTGCATAGATAGAATTTCATTACTTTTTTTGTTGCTCGGGAAGATCAATTAACTGTGTGAACGTGCCCAGGCAATCGATCAAGCAATGGCGATGCTAAAATGCAGAGAGAACTGGCTGGAACTCGAAACAGTCTTTTTTTCTTCAAAACAATCCAAACAAGATCTGAAGCTATGTTTCAGCAGGCAAGTCGCCAAGGAAGGTGAGCCATTCATAAGGAATCGTGACAGGACGCAATATTGAATAAATGGCAGGAATGAGACAACACAAAAACTCCCTGACGCCGACCCCCGCATTATATCATGACGTAAAAAAAAAAAAAAAAAAAAAAAAACGGACAGCCTCGCCAGCACAAAGGAGATTACAAGGAGTGACTAAGAAGGAAAGTTGTGAAGCTCCAGACAGAACTGGGGCAAAGGAATGATAAGGTGCAGTGACTGGTGAGTAGGCCGTTGAACAAAAAACAGAAAGAAAAGCAAAGAGCAAATATAACACACGACAAGTCAAGAAGACTAGACTTTGGCTTTATCATCATCAAGCACTGTCGTTATCCCGTCGTGAGACATACCCTGGGTGCAGGCTGCCGTCGGAGCTGATGCTTGACGAATACGCGTGGGCCGGGTGGTACTGCGCGGCAGCGGCGGCGGCACCGCCATACATCATGTTTGCGTAGGCGACCGAATGCAGGTGCGCCTGAGCGATATGGTGCGGATGCGCAAGGTACGCCGTTGCGTTCGTCGTCGCCGTTGCCTGCGTGGCAGTCGACGCAAACGACTCCGCGGTGAGCATGTCCTCGTGGCCGCCGCCGACACCGTGCGGGCTCCGCGGCGCGGGGCTGCTGCTGTTGTACAGGGCGACGACGCTGGTGTCGTCCACCGGCGTCAGGCCAATCCCGGAAATCCCGCTGTCATCATCGTAGCCCGTCGTCGCAGCCGCCGCGGCCGCTGCTGCAGCCGCCATGGCGTTGGCGTCGAAGCGCTGCCTGCGGCTCGCTGCGCGGGCCACGCCCTGCAAGTTCTTGAGTCCATGCGAAAGGCACTGTGAATTCTCCGTGTCAGCTAAAAGTCTCACAAGACTTGCGGCAAGGCTTCATACCGTGCGCTCCACAAATGTCCACTTCTCGCCGGTTTTCTCGGCCAGCGGCCGCCACAGGCGCTCGCGCATCTGGACATACTCTGCCGCGACTCGCTCTACGCGCGCGGCCTCGTCACCGCCGCCACCGCCGGCGCGTCCCTTGCTGTCGATGAGGCGCTCGTGGCGCTTGCGGCACGCGTTGGACGACTTGCCGGGGAAGAACTGCTCCTGGATCTGGCTCCAGTTGAGGCCGTCGCTGCGCGCCATGATGAGCTGCTGGTCGTCGCGGATGGACCACGCGCCGCTGCTAGGGCGGTGCCGCGCATCAAGTAGCGTCTTGGCCTCGGCGTGTTTGAGCAGCCGCGCCTTCTGCTTTTGCTGCTGCTGCTGGGGTTGCTGATATTGCTGCTGTTGCGGCTGTTCGTCATGCAAGGGCCAGTCGCCAGTGCTGGCGCTGCGCCGCAGGTCCTGTGGCTCTATCTGCTGCTGCTGCTGATATTGCTGGTACTGTTGCTGTGGTAGGACACCGGTGGCGTGGTAGGCGTCGTATACCTCGGCCTCTGTGGTCGGCACGGCGTAGTACGCGGAGCTGCCGCCGGACAGGCGTTGCTGGTAGGCCTGCGCTTGTGCGAGGCTGTTGCGGGTCTGGGCCTCGCGCCGCCGGGACGTGGAGGCCGAGTCGCTCGGCTGCCTCGAATGCTTGGAGGCCTTCATGGTTGCACAGGGTGTTGTTGTGATGTGGTGGTTCTTGTGGGAGGGGGTGTAGGCGGGACTGTGTGTTTGGTCTTGTCACATCAAGATTTTGTGAAACGAGTATTAGAGATTATCGGTGATGCAAAGGCGTTGACTGGTGAAGGTGAAGGTCGCGGCCGGGTGGAGATGGGAACCCGTCACACCAGTGCGACGGCTGTGTGAGGTGATGATGAGAGAGAGAGAGAGAGAGAGAGACGGAGGATAGTCCCAAAGTAAATGGCAATTGCAGCACCAAGACGAAACGAGAAATTTGAAAGAGGGCAGGCGTGTATATGTTGCAGGGTGGACGGAAGAAAAGAACCAAAAAGAAAATGAATCTCTAAGAAAAGGCAACAACAGAAAGGCACAACCGTCTAGGAATGTTGACAATAAGAAAACAAACTGTTGAATAAAAAAGGGAAAGGTGTTAATGATTGAAAAAGAAGAACTAGTATGACAAGATCATGGACGATGAGCCTTACTTAAAAAAGAAAAAGCTTCAAGTTGGAACAAGTGCGACCCATCCGTTCGTTGGCGATTTTGCGTCAAGAGTCGCCATTCCGGGCGCTTGCTCGGTGATGAAACAGACAGAGATCCTTGGAGTCCAAAAATGGACGATGAAACAAAGCCGCTGTGTCCAGACGAGCTAGAACTCGAAGAATGCGGCTCCGGTATTGGCTGGCCGGGGGGGCGTGTACTTGCATAGTGGGAGAGAAACAGATGTAGGGCAAGGCGAGGTGGGAGAGGGGGGCGATATCTCTCACTTGTTGGCGGCTACGGGAGCAACCGCCAAAGTGGCGAGCTCTATGTTTGTGCCTGCATTCGAATCAGCCACACTAAGCGGAGAATTAAACAAACTTTTTTTTTAGCAGCATGGTGTGATGGCCAAAATGTGTTCGATCAAGCGCCCGAGTTTGCGGGTGGATGGCGGGGTGGGTGGTCCGTCATTGGACCGGGACGTGGGCCGAGACAAGTTCCTACTCGACCCAGGGAAAAGCTCAAATAGGTTACCCCCTCGACTTTTGGGAAATGAAAGGGGTCACCGCCTTGCAGCCAACATCGGCGGGGAAAGCAGGTTGTGTGTGTGTGTTGTGTGTCTTTCCCTACTAGAAGCGCGCGGGGGAGAGGGGGGATGGGCGGTGACTGGACTATGCCAGAGAGGGTTCTAGGGGACCCGAATTCCCGGGAAAATACACCAAATATACCAAAATTAAAACTCCTGAAATTACCATCATACCATTCCCTTTTGAATTTCGGTATTCTTTCCAGCTGGAAACAGTCCCAGAAGAGGGGGCCCCGACCGCCGTGGTTGGCTCCGTGTAAGTCGAACCTTCTCCACCCCCCGTTCGCGGATTGGCCAGCTGGAAGCGCGCGCCTCTACCCTAACAATTGCCTCTTTGGGAAGCCCAACTCTTCAGAGTCCAAGTCCTGAGGGGTGTGCTCAACTTGGGCGTGTGGGGGGCCCTGAGGAAATAGACTGAGAAGAGACACACAGAGAGATCTATTTTCGGGCCATCAGCCCTGTTTCAAGATGCTGCGCTACCGCCGTTGACGATTGGCTCGCGGGAGAAGCTCTTCCCGCCAAACTCTGCGCATCCAGGAACATGACGACTGTGGCGCCATGCATGGCAGAGCCTTATGCAGCGTAAGTCGAGTTTATTTCCTGGGGTTTAATGTTTCGCTTTTCTTAATATAGGTTTATCGTTATCTTTCTTTTATTTTCCCGTTCGTCCCTGTCCACTTTTGGCCGGTAGGATACCAGGACCTGGCAATAGGAGCCCGGCGCGTAAGAGGCTCACAGCGTGCTCAACATAGGAGAATCAGCCGGGAGGAAACAGCCCTGCGTTTTCAGAATAGCCTGCATCCGATATAGCACTGTTTCAGGTCATGGTAGTCGATGGAAATCGTAGGTACTGCATGGCGGAGAACTCGGAAACAGAATTCTGGCCGTTGCAGGTCAACAGCGACCAGAAGGGGCAGGCCGGGGTCGTCATCACGCGATCGCTTAATGCACCAGCAGGACATGTTTTATAATGAAATGTCAGAATGTCGCCAGATAAATCTTCCAAAATAATCATCAAACTTTGCATTAATTTCATATACTAGAAGCAACAAAAGTTGTACAAGATGCAGCAAAAATTCATCCATGGCGCTACCCGATAGTCACCTTCGCAGAGGTTCTTCCAGGTCCCAGCGCCCATATCGCTAGACTAATGCATCGCATGGTCTCATTCTAATGCCAATAACAAATTTTCCTTTTCTTCCCAATCATGATTTTCGGTCTTTACAGATGCGAGTCAGGAACCTGCTTCTCCGCGCAGCAGCTGCTGCTGCTTCCATTGCCAGAGTTGAGGAAAGCAGTCCTTGAGCTCAGGTCCTTGACCACCGTCGAGGGAGGCACCCACAGCGCTGGGTTTCTCACGAAAAAATTAGATGCGCGAATCATAATCATGACGGGCTCCGCAGGCATCAGAGGAAAGTCTTCGCAGCGGGGAAAGTGTGTCAGTCCAAACTGCACGAAGCAGACAATATCCGTGTTTTCAATGTTCTCGTCACGCTCAACCCAATCGGTAATGACGGATGAGTCAAGGTGGCCGGGCTCGCCAGTCGATTGGCACACGTAGTCACCCGCAGGGAACAGCTCATAGTCCTTGTAGGGCAGCACGAACAGGCTCTTATTGGCAAAGCCGGCACGCTTGTAGACCATGCTGCCGGGCTTGGCCAGCAACGTGGGGCACTGGTTGTTGACGATTTTGTAACCGACGGGCTTGTGGCAGACATCGTTGATGACATTGGGGTTGACGATGTCCCAATTGCGGCCCGTCTCGTGTTTGTACACGACGGCGCCCTCTTTCGCAGTTCGCAGAGGCGTCTTCTTGCAGTAGAAGCCGTTACCATACGGGTTCTCGGCTGATCCCAGTGGAGCCTCCGAGGTGACGGCGTCGTTTTGGATGACTGTGTTGTTGGTGCCGTCAATCTCGGGGTCCACACGCAGGGAAAAGATGTGCTGGTGGTTGTGGGCGGTGATGCCGCGGGCAACCTCGGTGCCGTAGGGGGCGGCAGTCTCGGAGGGGTGCATGCAATAGGAGTTGAGAATACCGGTGAGCTTGATCTCAAGCTTGTAGGTACCATCCAGGGTAAATGTGTGGTAGAAGGCATACTCGTAGTTGGCAGCCGTGATGATTTGGGAGACGATGAGCTTGCGGTCGCGGGCCAGGACGGTGCTGGCGTCACGGTAGTCCATGTGCTTGTAGAGGATGCCGTTGTCCTCCTCGTGGATGCAAATGGCGTTCTTAAGAACAGCAGGGAGACCACTAGAAGTGGACATAATGCCATCCATGTAGTGAATGGCCCCCTTGCAGTCGCATCCCAGCTTTAGAGAGTTGGTCATGAGACCGGTACCGTATTCACCAACGTCAAAAGCATGCTTTCTTTGGTGAGGGGGGTCAGGGTTTCCATAGGGAACAACCATCTCGACAACACTGATGCGGTTGAAGAGGGTGCGCTCACGGCCCTCATACGGGTCATCGATGCGGACATCGGAGATGACGATGCCTTCGCGGTAGTTGAAGCCAATGTGCATTTTGTAGCCGGCCCACGAGAGCTCGTTGCCGCGGATCTGGAAAGAAACACCCTCGGGCTGAGTAATGTCAAGAGGCTTGAGCTTGGTGGTGTTGTAGCCTTGCTCGATAAACTCAGGGAGGAAGTTGTGCTGGTCCAGGGGAGGCAGCGTACGCTCGCCGTTGACATAGCGGATATCGACGCTGAGGACCTCCTCCGTCTCGGTGTCGGCGACAACACAGAAATCCAGAGGATGGGCGTACTGGTTGTCGTTGGGCGAGTGGCGATAGTACGCAAGACCCTGCTGCAGACGGCGGCTAAAATCCCATCGGTCATCAAACCCAACGGCCCAGCCGTCCAAGTACACCTTGGACATGTCGGTAATGCCAATCTCTTCGCAGGCACGGATGACACGCGGATCTTTGCGAGAGATGCGCTCCATGACGTCGAGATCCTCGAGCGTCAGAGTGGGGGCGACATTGCTCACGGGCTTCCACTGCTCAATGGTGGAGTTGGTCAGGTTGACAACCACCTCGGCGCAGGTGTTGCTGCCCTTTTGAATGATAATGGCGAAAGCCTTGCGCTCTGGGCGGGGACCGGAGCCTGCCTTGAAGGCAGCATATTCGGCCTTGCGCGGCTCGCGGAGAGTGACACAGTTGAACTTGATCTCGATAGGGTTCGCCTTGTCGCGGATCATTTTGACCGCGTGGGAAATCTCCTGCATCGAGAGCTGATCGAGGGGATGCGTCTGGTGTCTGAGGCTGGCAGCTACCTTGGGGCAGTACTCCTGCTCGGGGTAGACCTCATAGCCAGCTATGAGATCTAGATCTGGCTGTAACGCGGGATTAGCCATGGTGGAGGTTGGTCCTGCAGGCTGAGACTAGAGATGGATGTCTGCGTCTGGAAGTGGCCGAAGAAGAGGAACAAGCTTGTAAACGACAGGTTATGCGTGAAATGGTAAGTGTCAAAGTAGTTAGGTAAGTATGTGTTAATAATAAGGAAGGAAGAGGTGATGAGGCAGAGTTGGAAAGACCGGAGAGTTATATGCATAGTTGAGGACGGACCCTACCGAGACTTGGCAACATTGACATGAATTTTATGAGGCCACGAGGTCTGGCATGATTAGGCCTAGTGTTAGTCTGGGGGTGTGGAATAAGATCCATCCGCACCACTTCGGTGGCCGAGCAGTTGGACCACCCCGAAGGCGTAACTAGTGTGGTCCTTGTCGGCCGGTCCAGAGACGGCGCGGCGTTGCGGCGGGTTGGCTGACCCGGCAAGGCTTTTACGATGAGTTCTCCTGGGATTAGATTGCATGCAAGGTTGACGGCGCTCCGCGGAACGGAATAACTTATGAAGTTTAATGGATAGAATATTGGTCTACAGGCAGCGGGCAAGGCTGCGGAACGAGTTCGGGAAGATGTCATAGACTTCTCGGTATTGCGCTGGGCGGGGAGTGCCTACCTGCATCTGGGGTGAGACAACAGAGCGGCCGCATGAATCTGGTCAGCGGGGAATGAGGTGCAACAACTCACAGGATTAGAGAAACTAGATTTGCGGCAGGTTGACCGATTTGCCCACACAGATTGCACAGAAGGGCGGTCATGCAGCATCGAGGACGGACGGCGCGGCGGCGCGATCCCCACTCAACGTGGCATGACGGGCACCGCGGTGCGGTTGGGGACAAGCTGGATTCTTCATTGCAGCCTGCGTCCACAATGTCCACAATAGACTGGCAAATGCCGGGAAAGGGTTTTGGTCGAGGTTTGCCGGCCGACCATCGGCCTCAGCGTTGAGGTCCTCGCCAGCAAAGATAGCCGCATTTCTCGAAGCAGAAAAGAACATGCCCGACTGCGCCGGGGCTCTGGGCCAGGATGAGCCCAGGACGGCGCCGTGGCTGGTGGGTCCGGCGTCCGCGGACAGGCGAGCAATGGCGTCCATGCATGTCGTCTCGGATTCTGGGGCGGCGCCTCGCAGGCGAAGCCCAATGGGTTGGGGTGGCGATGACCGTCCTGGAACGCAGGATGTGGGACTGGGACAGATTCTGGGGTCGTTGATTATGCCAGATTAGGATATTCTTGGTGGCTTGGCTGAGGGTTCGCTGTCCGCGAGCCGCGAGAGTTCAGCAACGGAAGCTACGGAATGATTAGGAGAAGCCATGCAAGTCGTTAAAATGAGATGGGAAACTTTACAAATCGCCTGAACGGCGTCGGATAGCTACTGATGATTTTTGGTGGATGGCGGAGGCGTCCGTGCCACTGGGCATGTCCCGGTCATAGTGGTGCAAAAATGCAAAAACGAGGTTGCATCGTCTGAAGTGGCATAAAAACTTGTTTCTTGACCTTGTTCGGCGGGGGCGTCAGTGCAACACTATAAAGCAACGACAAGTCGAGGAGTGCAGAGGAGGTTGTGTACTTGATGAAAAGGATGGAATGGGAAAAAGAAACGAGAAAGAAGAGATGAAATTGCTTGGGTGTAGGGAATCTGGTGAAGTGTAGATTTGGATGTGCATGGATCCGTTTGCGCGCGCTGAGGCTCTGACGGGCCGCCAAGGTGATGCAGCTGGCAGCTGGCGGGGTACCTGTAAAGTACTTGGTCGGCTGAAAAGGTTGTCTCGTTGGTACTAAGGTATCCAGCCAATGCAACTCTATTTACAACGCATTACTACATTGTTAGTGTACCGCGGACGGAGCTGACTCGGAGTTATTTCTAACGTTTTGCGAGTTTATATTTCGCCCAGTTCGAAGCGGTAAAAAAACCGTTATAGCGGCTAACAGCCCTGTTCTTTACGAGCTACCAACACTGGTTATACATTAGAACCTGGTAGCAACTTCGTCCAGTGCGACGACAGCTAAAACGCTGCTGATATAGCCTCGCACCTACACCAATTCGCCTGTCCCCCCTGTAATTAAATGAGATTCATTATCGCTATCCAAGAACCAATGCGACTCGCACCACGCCCTCCCCCACGAAAATGTGCGATAACGAGTCCACATTACGCGGGGCGGTTCCGTCTTATCAATATTGATACTGTGCGACTGATATCCGAGTTGGTCATGCCCTTGTTATCTGGCCATGATACGCACACCGGGCTGATAGGAACAGAATTTTCATTGCTTAGCTTGCTTTATTTTCCTTAGATAGTTATACGCAGGGAGGGATTAGGCTGGCAAACTTGATAGCAACCATCAGCGACAAGCCGCAGATGGATGTGCCAAATGTACCTCTCAGGTATCTCAACGCCGTTTACTCCACTCCTGCCTCGTCGCCTCCAGTCTCTTGATCCCCAGATTTTTTTCTTCATCTCCCGGTTTCTCAATGCTCCCCATCACCAACACTGCCTCTGGATATCTCCCGCCGAGCATCTCATCACCATACAGCCAAAGTGGCACAGTCCACTCCCTCCTGCGCCACAAAACAACAAACTTGCCCACTTCTCCAACTCTTGATACCGCGCTGCTGCTCTCCGAACCCCGGACCAAGCCCAACTTCCACCTCTTTATGCCCTGCTAGCGACCTTACTCGGCACGCGACAAAGGGGCGCTAGGGTTCCCCAGGATTACGCTCTTCGCCGTTCCGAACGCCCCTCCTCCCCTTACCTCTTCTCTACTCTCACACCAGCCTGGCCACGCGTGTCTATCAAGAATACTGAACTGCATTACATGCCGTTCTCATACTAGGGCCTGCTGGCCATAGGGCGCACTCCGACCCCCTCCTCCTGGCACACTTGTCAATCGCGGGCTTTACAGCACTCGCGCACGCCCCCGGGCCTCCCAAGTTCAATCGTCTTGCCCAATGGATGAGCTGGCCGTCGAGGCGCCCCCGGTCTTTGGTTCTATACTTAGGTCGGTGTGATCCTCACACAACTACACGCTCCTCTTACCAGTCCTGCCAACACGTATTCAATTGTCTCGGATCAAGTCACACACTCTGAGCTTCTGATATCAGCTCTCTTCCTCAGTAACACGTCTGTTCCAAGCCTACCAAGCCTACCAAACCTACCTCATCAACCTCCCTCTATTACTGAATCGCCGTTTTCGCTCATCAAACGTCCGCCTTCAACCGCTCGCGCCTATTCCCCCCGTCGTCGTGCGGTACACCTTCCACTAGAGAATGAAAGGAAACCACACACAATCCAAGAAGAAACCTTACAATGGAAGGCGGCAAGGCACACATCGACGAGCTCGACCAGGCTGCCCTCGACGCGGGCGATCTTGCCGCGCTGGGCCATGCTGAGACGCTTACCCGCAAGTTTGACGTCTGGAGCATGCTCGCGCTCTCCTTCTGCATCCTCGGTACATGGAGCACCTGTGCCCAGAACCTGGCCAGTGGCCTGCTCAACGGCGGCCCCGTCGCCATTCTCTGGGGCCTCATCCTCGTCTTCTTCTGTAACCTCTGCGTCGCCATCTCGCTAGGCGAGCTCTGCAGCAGCATGCCCACCGCGCTCGGCCAGGCGTTCTGGATCTCTCGTCTCTGGGATACACCCTGGGGTCGTCGCTCCTCCTACATGTGCGCCTGGATCAACACCTTTGGCTGGTGGACCCTCACTGCCTCCCAGAATGCCTTCATGACCCAGTTCCTCCTCGGAATGAAGCTCATGTTCGACCCTGAATGGGAGGGTGCTAACAAAGGCTGGGTCAAGCTCCTGGTCTATGTCGGCATTACCGTGGGCTTCAGCGTGTTTAATCACGTCTCCTGCCGCAACGAAAAGATCCTGCCCGGCTTCAACAACTTTGTTGCCGTTGGCTTCGTGGGCCTCTTCTTCGCCATAGCGCTTGGCCTCCCCATTGCCGTTGGCACCCACTCTGATCTGCACTTCCAAAACGCCAAATTCGTTTTCGGTACCTGGATCAACAGTACCGGCTGGAATTCCGGCGTCACCTGGTTCCTGGGCCTCGTCCAGTCGGCCTATGGTCTTACGGCCTTTGACTCGGTCATCCACATGGTGGAAGAGATCCCCAACCCACGCAAGCAGACACCCATGACCATGTACATGTCCGTCATTTGCGGCGCCGTCTCCGGCTGGTTGTTCCTCTGCGCGTGCCTCTTCTGCGTCCAGAACATCTCGAACCTCCAGGAGCCCTCTTCGGGCCAACCCTTCATCCAGCTCATCCAGGACGTTGTCGGCCTCAAGGGCGCCGCCGTATTCGTCTCCCTATTCACCTTCAACGGCATGGGCCAGGGCATAAGCATCATGACGTCGGCCTCGCGACTCACCTGGAGCTTCGCCCGCGACGGCGGCATCCCCTTTGCCCGCTACTTTTCCCACGTCGACGAGTACTGGCTTATGCCCGTGCGCGCCCTCTGGCTGCAGGCCGGCATCGTCTCCCTCGTCGGCGTCCTCTACCTCTTCGCCGACACGGTCCTCCAGGCCATCCTGAGCGTCAGCACCATTGCCCTCACCATCTCCTACGCCATGCCCATCGCCGCCCTCATGCTCGCCGGCCGCGAGCGCCTCCCCCCCGGCGGCACCCTGCAC
Source organism: Cordyceps cateniannulata (assembly GCA_028828415.1). Lineage (NCBI taxonomy): Eukaryota > Fungi > Ascomycota > Sordariomycetes > Hypocreales > Cordycipitaceae > Cordyceps > Cordyceps cateniannulata. The sequence goes on along the minus strand of JAPHMX010000004.1, from coordinate 1,598,616 downwards.
CTCGGCCGCTGGGGCCCGCCGCTCAACTGGATCTCGCTCGTCTACTGCACCGTGTCGACCATCTTCTTCTTCTTCCCGTCGGCGCCGAACCCGGGCATCGCCGACATGAACTGGGCCATTGCCGTCTTCGGCATCATGCTCGTCGTCTCCGTCAGCTTCTGGTTCCTGCAGGGCCAGCGCACCTACATGGAGACGCACGACCTGCCCGAGAACATTCTGTACGCAGACGCCGCACACTCCCCCCCGACGGCGCACTCGACGACCAGCGGTCCTGACGATAAGAAACCGATCTAGGGTCGACGGCCACGCCGATGCCGAGACGTACGGGACGTTTGCCGCTGACGACTGGCCGCACTCGTCCTCTGCTGAAGCGTCATCTTCGCGGGCTCGGTCGTAGAATAGTGTAGCTAGTTTGTTGTCGTTGGCGCGGTGTAAGAGAGGTGGGATAGATTCCCTGCGTCGGGGCCTCATATATGACAAGCGAGTGGACTTGTAATAGCCGACCTAGTTGGAAGGTGGCTATTATGGGATTGAAGAGGAAGAGGAAGAGGGATACTTTTGTTTCTTGGCGCGGCTGGCTAGTTAGTTTTACCTGTTGTTGAATACATGTGAGAGTACAACCCAAAAGTAAAAAGAGAAGTGAAGCGTGTAAAATAGTTACTGGAAATGACCGCCAAGAGTTGGCGAGAATGGACCCGGTAGCCTCATTCATTCAGGGTGTGGCGTGTTGAGAAACAATAATGATGCGAGTTGCCACTTTTGGCTCGCTGCGTGCGCGCGCGGAGGCCCCGGGTCACCGACGGAAGACCACTTTTTCGGGGGGAACGCTGCGTGTCCGGCCGTAGACGTAGGCGGATCAGTCACCAATTTTTTTTGGCCTCCCTTGGGGACGATGACAGTTCGGCGGATATTCATGAAGTTTGTTTGAGACGTTGATTTCATGTCAACAAGGGAGCGGGGAGCCCATCTTTTACATGAAGTCGTAGAGAGGCGGACAGTTGCGGTCCACATGGCCCAGCGAGATTGAGCATGTTTTACATAGATATTCTGCTCATAACACCGCTTCATAAATGAGTAATGAAGCTCTTGGAATTGCAAGTGGCATTGATACAGAATCAAATTCGTTATACATGGCTAATATTTAAACTATTTTACTTTTTTTTCCTTTACATTAGAATCCTGTTTATAGCTTAGAGCCCAGGTTGACGTGGACGGCCTTGGTCTCGAGGTATGAGTGCAGGCCAGCCTCGCCAAGCTCGCGACCGATACCGCTCTGCTTGACGCCGCCGAAGGGCACGGCCGGGTCGCTGTCGTTGGACGAGTTGATCCAGACCATGCCAGCCTCGAGGCGCTCGGCGACCTTGTGGGCACGCTCAATGTTTTGGCTGAAGAGGGCGGCGGCGAGGCCGTACTGCGAGTTGTTGGCGAGCTTGAGCGCCTCCTCCTCCGTCTTGAAAGGCGTCACGGCGGCAACGGGGCCAAAGACCTCCTCCTGGAAGATTGTCATGTCCTTGGTAACGTTGCTGATGACGGTGGGCTCGATGTAGAAGCCCTTGCCTTTGCCGGCGGCGGCCTGGGCTGAGGCGCCTCCCATCTCTACTTTGGCGCCCTCCTTTTTGGCACCGTCGATGAAAGAAAGGATCTTGTCGTACTGCACCTGCGAGACCTGGGGGCCGTGAGTGGTGGTCTCGGCGAAGGGGTCGCCGGTGACCGCGGTGTTCTTGATCTCGGCCTTGAAGTACTCGAGAAACTTGGGTAGCACAGACTCCTGGACGATGAGGCGAGAAGTGGCAGTGCAAACCTGGCCCTGGTTGCTGAGAATGCCGATGTATGCCCACTTGGCAGCCTGCTCGAGATCGGCGTCGTCAAAGACGATCAGAGGCGACTTGCCGCCGGTCTCAAGGGTGATGTTCTTCATGGTGCCGCTAGCCATTTTCATGATTTCGCGGCCGGTGGCGGTGGAGCCAGTAAAGGCGACCTTGTTGACATTGGGGTGGGTGACGAGGGCGGTACCTGTCTCACGGCCGTAGCCGTTGACGATGTTGAGGACACCGGGCGGGAAGCCGGCCTCCTTGACGAGGGTGGCAAAGTAAAGGATGGAGAGCGGGGTCTGCTCGGCGGGCTTGAGGACGATGCAGTTGCCGGTCGCGAGGGCCGGGCCGAGCTTCCAAGCGGCCATAGCGAGGGGATAGTTCCAGGGAATGATTTGACCGCAGACACCGACGGGCTGGCGCAGGGTATACGCAAACTTGGCGCGGGTCGTGGGGATGGTCTGGCCGTGAATCTTGTCGGCCCAGCCGGCGTAGTAGCGGAGGGTGTAGATGACCTCTTGGAGATCCTCGTTGAAGGAGACAGTGTAGGGCTTGCCGTTGTCCCAGGACTCGATGGTGGCGAGCGTCTTGGCGTGCTGCTCGACGAGGTCGGCCAGCTTGTGCATGAGGACGCTGCGGTCGCGGCCGGCGCAGTCAGCCCACGAGGGGTGCTCGAAGGCGGCACGGGCGGCCTTGACGGCGGTGTCTACATCTTGCGCCGAGGCAGCCTCGACGGAGCAGATTTCACTGCCATCACTGTGGGAGGATGTGTTAGCTAAGAATGGAAGGTTATGGTAAAATGGACGACATACGCAGGGCTGACGCTGGTAATCTTGGTGCCGGAGCTGGAGGCGACGAACTCGTTGTTGATAAAGAGGCCGGTGGGGAGGGTGATGTCGAGGCCGTTGGGGGCCTTGAGTTGTGTCTGGAGAGCCATGGTGTGCGTGAATCGAGGACGGAATATGAAATCAAGAGGCTAGGAGGATGTTAGAGGATGGAATTGAGAAGATGAGACTATAGAAGAAAGGAACAGAAAAAAGCTGAGTAAAATGAGAGGCTTGGGGTGTAGGCAGGTAGCTGGCAGTGGTCAACGGACGCTACTCCAACTCGGTGGCGGGGCAAAAGATGCAGACGGGCAAGAGCAAACGGCGTAGAAAAAAGATTGGGCTGCGGGGAAGCTCAAAGCTTGAACCACACTCGATGCAACTCGACACGGCTTAGCTGTTCATGCAATCGTCCATGTGGAATGCGCTGTGCGTCGGCAAAAGGTGCGTAATCGGGAAGGGATGAGTCGGGGAAGGGCTGCATGCACGCAACAAACGTACCTTGGGATGGTGGTGCTGGAAGCTGCAAACTCTGAGGGGCGGCACACGCGGTCGCAACAGTCGTGCCACGGCCACGGCACAGCGAGCGTTCATCATCGTTTGGGGTCAACTCGATATGAAGTGATGGGGTAACTATTGCCAGGGTCAAATTCGGAGTAGACTGCCCCGGTCTAGCTATCACCGGAGCGAGCCCTTCCCTCCGGGTCTATCACGGTGCTTGCTGGTGGAGGTGGCTGATGATGGCTCCAAGCTCTCAGGCTCAAGCTGGTAGCGCCACGCCGGCTGTCCGCGGCCCCGAGCCCACTACAGCCCGCTCATGACTGCATCGACGGGGCTCCGGGGCGTATCGACATTTGAGCGACGGCAATTGGTTAACTGATTGGTGGGTGAAGCTGCTCTATCTCGACCCACTGTCACCCCCAGACATCTCGGTCGCCCGCGTCGTCCGCATGTCGGTGGCGGTGGCGGCGGAATGAACTTCCTTCAAACAAAACAGGGGTCCTCCTCATCAGAGCGGCGAGTCAGCCCCAAATGCCATCTTTGCCATGGCTTTTTGACGACAACTTCCGAATACCGGCTGCTTTTCCAAATGGTACGGCTTCACCCGTCGTCCGTTAGGCGGCCAGACCCGACATTGCTGCCAGTGTGCACCAGGCCAGTGTTATTGCATTTGTTTTCTGCGGTCATCACAAAAAGTCTCAGCCATTGCTGCCGCTACGCCGTATCTTGCTGGAAAGTTTCACCCCAAACTGCAGGCAGATAAGATGTAAAGCTGCACAGCAGCACACACCTCTAAGCTGCAGGCGCCACTTACAAACGTCTTAGGAACTTGGATGTGCCAGAATGGTTGCACGAGAAGCCCAAGTAGTAACCCTGACGCAAATCCAGACCCAACGCCACACTTCCCGGTGTTGTAGCACGATAGCACCGGAATGGCTATTGGCACCAGCGTTGCACGTCTCAAGTACCTCAGCCGGGCAGACCTCGTGATGCCGACAACCTCTTGCCGTCTGCGGCTCCAACTCAAAGACAAGTCCTTTGACATATCCGGCGTGGCTCCAAGCGAGCGAGACCGCGATACGATTGCGCTGGAACATCATTAAAGCTTGCTTGTAGATTTTACGTATGAGTCTGCATGAAACGAAATAAAATTTGCTTTCTAGCTAGGTCCAATCCCATGACTCCATGCAGCCGATATGCCGATCCGTGAATTCCATATAGCTAGTGAAAACGCCATTGCTTGCTAGGATAAAATACCCAGAAATCAATCATGAAGCACATTCCCGCTACTCAACCGCCTCAGTCCCTTCATCTGCGCTGGCATCCCCCGCCAAGCCGTGCGCAAACTCCCCTACAAGCTCGAGCAGCCTGTCCAGCACGCCCTCCTCGGCCCAGAAGTGGCCGGCCGTCGGCACCTCGACGCCGCGAAACTGCGACCGGGGCACGGTGCCTTCGAGCCGGGCACTCCACTCGCGTCCCTTGTACGGCAGCACGAACGAGTCGGCGCCGCCGCGGACCGCCAGTGTCGGGTACCGGACGAGCTTGGCTTCGGCCGGGTCACCGACGCCGCTGTTGTCGCAGTCCTCTTCGGGGCTTCGCCACCACCGCGAGCGCGATACCGCACCGGGCAGCACCCGTAGCGTGACGAGGTGTGATGCGAGGCCCGGTATTGGTGACAGCAGCAGGTACGCCTGTCGCGGGGCCGCGAAGCCGACGAGACGAGGTAGGTGGCCCTCCGCCGCTACCGGCCGCTCCTCGGTGGTTGACGGGCCGTCCCCGGGGCTCTCCTCCGGCACCTTGTCCAGCGTCCCGGTGCTGTGGGCCATGTTCGTCGTCTCCGAGGAGACATGTCTGTGATGGCGCCGCTGCGCTGCCAGGCTCGACTTGGTCTTGGCCGCTAGCTCGTGAAGCTTCCCCTCCAGCTCGCGCGATACGCTCCGGCTGCGGCGGCCACCGCCGTCTGCGCTGCGCCGCGGACTCAAGTCGCCCTCGTCGCCGCCGACGCGCACCCCACACTTCGAGGGGCTCCTCCGCGTTGCGCTGCGCTCCACCGCCAGGGCGAGCCTGATGCGCGTGCTCTGCTGCGCGGCTAGGCTGGCGGCGCGCAGGCGTATCTGCGCCTCGTGGGAGGCGCTCGGCGGGGCGGCAAACGGCTCGAGGACCGTCTCGAGCGGTGGGAGCTGCGCTGCGATGAGGGATCCGTAGGAGTAGCCGCCAATGATGAGCACGGTCTGTCGTCCATCGACTTCTGCGGGTCTGTCGTTGGAATCTTCGTTCACCATGTCGTCAATGTGGCTGGAGGGGCTGCGGCCGTCTTCGGCGTCGGCGTCGGCGTCTGCGCTCGTAAACGGGTCCAGGTGATGGACATAGTATGCCAGAAACGCAATGACGCTCTGAAAATCGGCTCGCTCTGCTTTCGACGTCCACGATGTCTTGCCTGCCGAGTGTCCAGCTCCTCTGCATCACAAAGCGTCAGTGTCCGCACCAACAGCAAAAGTTCCATTCCGTACGCCAGACTCTTACCGAAAATTAAACGTCGCCAGCAGGTAGCCCTCCTCGAGCATCTTGGCACCAACAACCTCAACCACCGGATCGTCGAAGCTGCCGCCCAACGGCGCGTATGGGTGCGCGAGCACGGCCGCGTGTCGTCTCCATGACTTCAGCGAGGCTGTGTGGTAGATGCGGCAGTCGAGGGCGAGCCCGTCGTGGACGCTGGGGATGGTGAATGTCAATGCGGGCTCGGGAAGCATTTGGCAGACGCATTGTGCGGCTGTGTGGCCGCGGGGGAGAGTAGAGATGAGGAAGGGGCAAAAAGGCCGAAGCTTTGCGGCTGGGGTTGACTTTTGACTGCCATCGCCAAATCGTAGCCTCGCCCCACCAAGATAAGATCTCAACGATGACAATATTAATCTGCAGAAGACAAATCAGTTGATAAAAGGAGGAACAGTTTTTCGTCTCATTGTTATGTCTCTTCTCGCTTGATTTACGAGAATTATATTCGGCATTAAACCATTGTGAATTCCCACCCAGCACATTAGTCGCTGTACAGTCTCTGGCAGAGATGGCCAATTTTACAACCGTTACTGTTCACATCTCTTCGTCGTTGTGTTTAGGGACCTTATTCTTTGGAATTTTGTGTTTAGTTTAATTACATCCTTTAAGAAGTTGGCTGCAAAGCTCGTTACATTTGTCAGCCTACACCTTTTATTTCCACGTTGCTTCCTTGATCCCGGGTTCAAGGCCACACCGCACAGCAATCTATGGCCTGCACAGATGATTTTCTAGCTAATTTAACGAGGCTCATTATTGCGGGGTGTACGAAAATAGCCATAGTGAAGCGGTGTAGTCATATGCGTAAGTATGAGAAGTTGTGCGACATGACAGCCTGAACAGATACTCAAGCATGGTGACGTGCATCGGGCGGAATCCCGGCGATTTCCTGATTTCTTAACAGGCTGCACCATATATTTTGTAGTCAAGTAGTCAAATTAGAAAGCTGGAAAACGCTCAAGAGAGATTACAGCGACGAACTGCCACCTGATACGAAGCATGGGCAGTGAGCACTTTTGATACTCGTTGCTGCATAGGATACGGACTTGTATTCAACAATCTCTTTCCAACAATGTCAATAAGCTGTTCATTCGACTTTTTAGATTGTCACTATTCTGCATGAATGTTGCGTCATCAGGACCACCTCAGCCGTCGGCTGCATGGCAGTAGAGCCACTCTCCCGCCGTCGGGCAATGCTCGAGAGAAACACTACATATTGAGAAAAGCGTAAGGAGAAATTGTATTTTAATACTTTCCAAGTCAAATTACTTCGTAAGAGAAAAGTGATATGAAAGCGACTTTTCTTACTTTAGTCTACAATTATTATACTAATTCTGTCGTAAAAACGAACTGGAGAGGCCCAAGACAACAGTGCAATATAAGAGCCCGATTTGGGAGTATCATTCACATCGCACGCCGAGAGCCCGTTCGTTTATTTTGTACGTCAAATGTGATGGAAGGATCAATATTGCCAAGAAAGCCCTGCAATAGGTGTGCTTTGCAGCCTTTTGTTCGGGTACTGAGGTGTGCGGGGAAGAGACATATATATATACATCCCTCTTTTCCTCGTTGCATCAGATTCATTTTTTTCTGAGCTCAAGATTTTCAAAGTCCCAGAAGTCCACTTCATTTCTCAATTCATTCCCGGATATATTGAATCTTTCCCACCGTAACCGTCATGGTCAAAGTTCTTGCCGTTGTGGCAGCTTTCACCGCCGTTGCCGCGCCCGTCGCAGCCGACAACTGCACCCCAGGTCTCTACTACTGCGGCTATGTTCTTCTTCGCATAGGTACAAAGTTTGATACCAACCCCAAGAATAAAATACTTGTTAACAATCCATATATAGGAGGATACTTTATGCAGATTGACCAGGCTCTGGAAAAGGCTGGCATCTGCACCAATCAGGCACACGTCGACGACTCGCTGTTCTTTTGTGTAGGCGGAGAAAATGGAGATATCAATCACGTTAAACTCTGCAACAGCGGAAAATGCCACGACGCTGCTGGTGGAAAGAGCGACTACTGCGAAGCGTCGAGGTTGCACCTACGAGATGTCCGTCCAAAGCGGGTTTGCCGTACCTAGCTGGCTTACGGAGCTGAACATGGAATGCAACGATGCTGCTTCTCTTCCCACTTGGACGAGGTATTGCAAGCAAGCAAAGCGAAGGAAGCTCTTCCGGGTCTTCCCCGTCCATGGCTAGGCAAGGCATATCCCAACGTTGAACTATTCCCATGTACAAGGCATAGGTGACAATGTATCACTGCACTGTTGCATAACTAGATAGACGGAGTGAAAATCAAATTACGTACCAGTTTGCATATCATTCTGCCAAGTACCGGATGCGTCGTACTCTCAGCTCCGTTCTAGGCCGGCAAGGTCCAAGCCCGTACTGGGATCCAATAACTGACATTTTTAACCTCGCCTCCTGATTTCTCAAAGCATCGAATCAGCACAATTGTAGCCGCCGAGACTATTCTTACATCCGACGGTCCGAGATGCGAATGTGCGGCATTTCCGTTCTCGACGCTGCCCGAGGCTATTTGCTCCGCCAATGCCGCAACGCCGCCGATTCTGACAACAGCAACGACAGGGGAAGAAAATGGTATACAAATAAATTTATGTAATTGCGGATATAATCAGATTTACGTGCCAGCCCCAAAGAGTATATAAAATGTTGTGAGCTGAGCTCAACGTATGAGATGTCGGCTTTGCAGAAGCGTTCGTCAACTCAGCCAGCCACGAACGCAGCCACCTGGGAACTGCCGCGGTTCGTCGACCAGGCATCATGCAGCAGCAACGCGGACTCGAATCTGACTGGTGCACCGAGTCCGCCAAGGCAGACCAATCAGTATCTTTTCGAGGGGGAAGAGAGAATTGGCATGCCACTGGTAGTGTTGCCTTCTACCAAACAAGCGTCGCGGTCCAGCGATTATAAAGTAGTATGAACTGCCCTCGTTTAGGTTGGAATCTCTCGAATTCTAGATAGCAATTTTTTTCCTTTCTTTTTCATTTTATAGAACTGGTGCAGTGTACACGTCTGCCCATTTCCGTCACCATGTGAGTCTCCCTCAATGTCTTTCCGAGGCTCTTCTCACTGAGCATCGCCAGGCGTCTCACCCGCGCCGTCGTCCTCGCGGCGCTGTCAACTTTTGCTGCAGCATGGCCGCATATTGATGCATGCCGGAACGCTTGGCCTGGTACGTTGAATCCTCTGCAACACTTACAAACGCCGACTTGGTGAGGCTCATGTGGTAATGAATGCAGCCGAGCCATGCGCGTATGTCGCCGGCCGCTCCTTGGTCATTGGAACTTGCGAGAGCAACTGCGAGACCGACAACTGCCCCAATGCACTCGCCTGCCGACCGCGACGATGGGCTCGGGCTTGCGACGGCTGCGGCGGTGGCGACACCCGCGGTCCTGGCGAGTACAGCCCTTACTCCCTCTAAGTTTTAGTAGAGGCTCTGAAGCTCCGCGTCATCTCTTCGGGCGACAAATCCTAGAAATACAAGCAGGAAATCTGGAAGGAGGACAGTGCGCTCGGGTTCAAGCATGATGGAATAGCCCATGCCGCAGGACTATCTCAGTCAATGCATATCATCGCTTCGATCCTACTCTATGTTAGTTCAGAGCTTGTCCATAGGAATGACAGTTTCATTACCATAACCTCGTTGTATTCCATGCAGAACGTGGAGGATCAACATACGAAAATGAAGTTGTGAGCGGAAAAGCGTCTCGGTGCATAGAAGAGCCGAGGGTGGCAGGTTGTCGAATTCGAATGAGGCGTTCCGCTTTCCCAACCAATCCTCGTCCGTCCTTCTCTTCGGTCACCAATCCGTCATGCCTGAGCCGCCATGTTCGTATGGGCCAACCTGTGATGTAGGGGCTAGAGCTAGTCGAATGACTCGACGCTGACATGCAAGCAGAGCCTCTGCTCACTTGTGCCTCCGCTGTCGAAGCCACCCAGCTTAATACAGATATTTCTAGACTTAGAAACTTAGGAACTATTAATAATTAATCCCGTTGACGAGCTGCTTGTCTCAAAAGGTTCACCAACCTTCTCTCACTCTGCACTTATACTAGTACACTCGATTGGCCCGTCGACTTAAAGACGAACAAGGAGGGAAGTATGATGCGAGACATTCTCTCACACCTTGTGTCTCTTCTTAGACTATTGTTTATCTGGCTTCTAGCAAACTGGGAGACAACGTCGGCCGCTTCCCGTTCGATAACAATCTGGCGCTCCTATTGGTGGATTAACTCGCTATGTAGGAATTCGCTCGAGGACGTCGGCACTCTAGACTGGGGGCTGCATGAACGAAGAATAGATCTGCCGTAATGAGATCTCTCTTGGGCTCTAGTACCAGCCCAATCAACTAACCCCCGGCGTGGCGCCGGAAAAACTCCTGACTACCCCGGATAACCGCACCTGCAACTAGCAACATATTTCGCGCTGGTTCCCCAATTTGGGATATTTTTGGTGACGGAATGTTCCGAGCCAGACGGCTTGGGCGAAGAATGTAACATGGCTTGAACATGAAGCCTTTCCACAGAAGCCGACCCGGGCCGGACAGTGCCGGCTTGTGAGGCCATCACCAGCCAACGCGGTCCCGAACATGGCGATGATTGACAGGGCTTACCCGTTTTCGCCCCCCATTACCTAGTTGGCCGACCAGATTCCATCGTCTCACCCGTCTTGGCTCTCGATACCCAGCAAGAGCTATAAATATCAGCTCATCGCCAAGCCCATCTCCCAGGCCAAGACGGGTCCCAATCTACAACCCACCTACCTCCCCAATCTTTACTTCGCTCATCATGCTTACCAAGTCCCTTGCCTCTCTCGCCGCGCTCAGCGGCATTGTCGCGGCCGCCGGTCCCGTCCGGGCGTCCATCCCGACCAACGTCGACGGCGCCAAGTACAACAAGCCCAACGCCGGCCCGACGGGCGAGTGGTTCGCCGGCGACGCGTCACTGCCCGTGGCCAAGATTGCGGCGGCGGCGACCAAGATGAGCAAGACGCCCAAGGACGCGACGTACATCCTGGGCAACGACAACCACAACAAGGCGACCATCCACAGCGACTGGGCCAAGCTGTCCAAGGTGAGAGGACGGTGGATGTGATACTAGGATCGGAGGCAGTGTGCTAACGTTGGATGTGCTCAGGGCGCTGCGTATGCGTTTATGGCAGACATGGATGTGGACTGTGATGGAATCGACTCCCACTGCAAGGTTTGTACATGTCAAAACGAGTAATCCGAGACGACTTGCTCTAACCATTCACACAGGGCAACGATGACGGCCAAGGCGATACCAACTTTGGTGCTCTGGCGGCGTATGAGGTCCCCTACGTTGTCATCCCCGACAAGTTCCAGAGCGAGCACCAAAACGAGCTCGCCGGCAACAACATAGTTGCCGTCATCTGGTACGCCACCGTGGAACTGCTCTGCCTCTCCGACGTGTCTGCTAACACTTCGCTTCTCCAGCAACGGAAAGCTGTACTACGGCGTCTTTGGCGATACCGACGGCGACTCACCCCAGGAGATTGGCGAGGCCTCCTGGCTTCTGGCCAACACCTGCTTCCCCGGCCAAGGCCTCAACGGCGGCCAGGGACACACCGATGCCGACGTGACCTGTAAGTATGCTCGTGGGAGGTCATCGATACGCAGACCGCTAGCTAATTTTGGCCGCACGCAGACATCTTCTTCACCGGCGACGACTCGGTCCTGCCGAGCAGCGCCATCGGCAAAAACTACCTCACCAACTTCCAGGCCCTCAAGACCCAGGGCGACAGGCTGGTCAAGGACCTCGTCTCGAGCCTGAACCTGTAAGATGGCCCACGCCATCTGCAGTATGCAGAGAGCGCTTAGTGAGAAACGTAGTAGATAGACCCTATACAGCTGTAAATACACTTTATCCAATCATTTGTCAATAACGATATGCACCACATAACGTAAAATATTACCATTTGTTTGTATTTCGTTTGAACTTTCAAAATCTATAATCGTCGCTATTGTGTCTTCTTATCTTTCGCCTCCTCTGCCCGCTTCTTCCGCCTCGCGATCCAATTCTTCAGCTCCGTAATCAACCCCATGATCAGCGGCACCGAGATTGGGCCCAGAAGCGGCAGATACACCGCAATCTTATGCTCATCGGGAAAGTAGAGTTGCCCAACCATGCTCTTCTCAAAAAACGCACGCTCAACCTCCTGCTCCGCTACCCGCGCGTGCGTCAGCCCCTCTACACCGCCCAGGTTCGCGCACGCGCGCTCCAGATGCCGCAGCGTCGTCTCCACGCCGTCCGCGACGCTCTGCGGAATCGCAATCGACGGCAGCTTCTCCGTCAGGCGCGCCAAGGAGCCGAGCGACGAGGAGGCGCGCAGCAGTAGGTCGGTCGAGCGGATGCGCGTCAGCGACGAGAGCCGGACGGGCAGGGAGCCGGACGCGGGCGTGCCGAGCAGCGAGAGCAGGTGTCCGCCAAAGGTGAGCATCGGCTGCTTGAGCGCCGCCGCGGAGACGTGCGCTTCGGTCTTGGGCAGCGGGAGGAGGTACACGGTGCCCCACTGCGGAATCATCCACGACTGCGAGGTGCTCGTCTCGGCGCCGTCACCAAGACGGATAGTCTGGTTGCCGACATACAGCAGAAAGTTGACCGTCGGCGCGCCGCCAATCGACGGCGACAGCGGCCACTCGGCCGCGTTGATAAACGACGACAGCGACTCCTTGCTCAGCACCTCGCTCTGGTCGCCCGGCGTCGCGTACAGCTGCACCTGCGTGTCAATGGTAAAGTTGTGAATCGGCGCGAGCGCGTCCAGCATCGGCCGGACGTACTCGTCGAGCGCGCGGTCAATGTCCCATGCGTTTGGCAGCCCGAGGTCCGTGAAGAGCGAAAATGTGAGGTGGTATGTCGGCGCGTAGCGCAGCGAGCGCGTCGTGCGCTTGGCGAGCGCCGCGGCCGCCTCGGGCGAGGCTGGGCTGGGCGGCCGCCCGCCACCTGCCGCCGCCATGGATGACGTCGATAGCAGGTACGCGATGATGGACTGCTCCTCGGCAAACGTGGCGCGCAGCTCGCTGGTGATGAGCGCGGTGAGCGCGGACGACGAGGAGCTGAGCTGCGGCGCGGCACCGGGAGGGTACGTGATGTCGAGCACGGGCTTCTCGGAGCTCAGCGAGGAGGTGGCCGTGTCGCCGGGGCGGCAGTGGATGGTCAGGGCGGGTTCGGACTCGGAGTCGTCGGGGCGCGCGGCGCCATCTTTCGGGGCGAGTCGCAGGCGTAGATGATGCCCGGAGAACTCGTTGAGGTCATCGAGGGCGTGTTGTGTCAGACGCACGAGGTGCTGCGCTTCCGGCTCCTGGAGCGCGTCGGCGCGAATGTCAATCTGAAGCGGGAAGACGGGTCGGCAGGCCTGCGAGTGCGAGTCAGTAAGCCTGTGATGCATTGAGACCGGCGCACCCTTAGTTGTGTACCTTTCCATCTGCCCATTGCATCATGCCATCCAGCGGCAGATTTGCACGGTGGATGGCTGTAGTCTGCCACCATATCGGGAGGCCGAGGAACACGACAATCAGCCAGTATGACCAGACAATGTAGGTTCGTCTGCGGGTGTCGGAGGGCTTCTCTGGGGGAGGAGGCGTGTAGCCTTTTGCTTCCTCGGCCGCAGGCAAGGCAGATGACTCTGCCGAAGCCTTGCTGGCCATCTTTCAAGGCGATTTCTTTCGTTGGCTGGCGAATTGGGAGCTGTCGAGCCCTTGGCCAGCAGTAGCATCCATTGCCTTGTTACAGGAGCAAGCGTGGCATCATTGGTGGATTGGCGCGAAGTCACGTGGTGCGATTTGTGCACAGTTTATGCAAACGGGTGCACAATGCTGTCTGCAGCACTGTTGTAAGTTTTTGAATAAATCTGGCCTAGAGGGATTGTAAACTATTCAAAATTTCTATCCTACGGTAAAATGCTATTCTCATCACCGTAGCCGTCAACGATGGGGACTGGCCAACTTTTCGGCTCCGGCTGCACAGAGCTTGCATAACCGGAAGACGGCTAAAAATAGGTGCTGCCCAATCAAGTAATTCGGTGCTACACAAGTCACCGACCAACAAAACATCTACGAGCGCAGCTTCTGATGCCTTTGCAAGCAGTCTCGTTTTACGTATGTACTCGAGCCTCTTTACAGAATACAAGATGATCGCATCAGATATGCGCCCTGCACATCATCGTCAGCACAGCACGTTGATCCACTCCAGTCAGTAACAAAGTCTCCGCTCCTGCCGGTATCTGGGGTAGTTGAAGATAGTTAATGGGCTAGGTGAGCTGTACGGCATCGGCTTTAGTAGAACATCCTAGCAAAGATTAACCACGCCATTTAGGTCAAAGGAAGGCGAGGGCGGAGACGAGGAGAACGGCATTTCTTGCGGGCTCTATTCGTACAGCCCTGACACAGCCTACAGGGCTCGGCGTCTTTGCTTACTCGTTGCATGAAGAAGCCGGGACACCGCGTTCCTCGGGTACCTGGCCGCGCTATGATGGAAATTCCGCGGACTGCAACAGGTACGGCCGGGGTGCACGGAGAGCAGCCTACTGCGACAGGCCGAGGCGCACTGCAAACTCATCTATTCACTCCGGCCTCTCAAGCAGTAGGTTGGTCATAAAGGAGGAAAGCCAACGATGCCGAGGAATGCGAAGAATGAGTTCGTCCAGTCTTTGTAGAAAGTATCTCGGGTCCGTTAGTTGTAGCGATTTTGAGCCTAAAGGAGTTTGGCTAGTTCATTGGCGAAGCGCAACTAGACCAAGGACAACCTACCAGTAGCAACTCACCTTTCCCACATATCTAGGAGGAGCCGAGGCTTTGTCAAGCCACTCAACGGCCTCTTGTTGCCAACCAGGGCATTAACGACCGACCGGGCCCGGGGCTTCTGTCGACAAGACGGGGTGAGCTAATACAGTCAGAGCGCCAACTCAGCTCTTTCTGAACAGCTTCTTCCCGTTCACATCTTTATCTGTTGCCCATCTCTCATACTTCCCCTCTGTTTGCCAACATTATCCCAGGCTCTACGCCCACCGCCAACGTGGAGTGATAGCATCATCGCTCTGCTCGCCCCAGCCACCAATCCCGTCCCCGAACTCCGCTCCCTCCATTGCGTATACAGCGACCGAGAGAGAGTCGTCCAAAATGCCTGGTATGAGGTCCCCAAGAAAGCCATTTCATAAAACGATGCAGATTAAAAAAAAATCACCAAACCTTAGCCACCAGCAAAACTAACATGTCGTCACCGCCGCAGTGCCTCTCGCCGTCGCGGTCCCGGCCGCCCTCGCCGGCGCCGCCTACCTCAACGCCAAGGCCGGCCTATGGTACGACCTCAAGCTGCAGTCAATCGGCCTCCTCGCCTTGTTCCGTCTCATGCGTGCCGTCCGACACGACCGCCTCAGCCTCTTCTACACGCTTGAGCACTGGGCGCAGAGCAAGACGCACGCCAACCTCGACGTCCTCCTCTTCGAGGACCGCCGGTACACGTACGCCCAGTTCTACGACCGCGTCCTCCGCTGCGGCACCTACCTGCGCGCGCACCACGGCGTCAAACCCGGGGACATTGTCGCCGTCGACTTTCAAAACTCGGATACCTTTTTGTTCTTGTGGTGGGGGCTCTGGGCGATTGGGGCGAAGCCGGCATTCATCAACTACAACCTAACAGGGAAGCCGCTGGCGCACTGCGTCGGCGCGGCGACGGCGCGGTTGTGCATCGTCGACCCGGCCGTGGCGGCCAACGTGACGGAGGATGTACGCGCGGCGCTGCCAAAGGTCGAGTTTGTTATGTGGTCGCCGGAGACGGATGCGGCTGCGGCGAGCATCACCCCGATCCGCTTCCCGGATGCCGACCGCTCCGAAGCCGAGTTCTCCAACATGGCGCTGCTCATCTACACGTCCGGCACGACCGGCCTGCCCAAGGCCGCCATCGTCTCGTGGGCCAAGTGCATCGGCGGCGGCAGCATGGCCTCTATGCTCCTCGGCCGCGGCAACGGCGACATCATGTACACCTCGATGCCGCTGTACCACAGCTCCGCCGCCATCCTCTCCTTCTGCGCCACCATTGCCGCCGGCAGCACGCAGGCCCTCGGCCGGCGCTTCTCCACCAAGACCTTCTGGCAGGACGTCCGGCGGCACAACGCCACCATGATCCAGTACGTCGGCGAGACGCTCCGCTATCTCCTCGCCGCGCCGCCCCAGCGGGACCCCGTCACCGGCGAGGACCTCGATAAGAAACACCGCGTGACCGTGGCCGTCGGCAACGGTCTACGCCCGGATATTTGGAACGACTTCAAGACACGCTTCAACATCCAGACCATTGCCGAATTCTACGCCTCTACCGAGGGCGCCACCTCGACCTGGAACCTCTCCTCCAACGACAACTTTGCCGGCGCCGTCGGCCGCCTCGGCTGGCTGCGCCGCTTCATCATGCGCAACGACATGGCCTTTCTCGCTTACGACCACGAGCTCGACCGGCCCTTCCGCGACCCGACCACCGGCTTCTGCCAGCGCGTGCCCGCCGGCGACCCCGGCGAGCTCGTCACCCGCGTCGACCCGGCCGACCTCAAGCGCCTCTTCCAGGGCTACTTCAACGACGCGCGCGCCACCGAGTCCAAGATCCTGCGTGACGTCTTCGCCAAGGGCGACGCGTGGTACCGCACCGGCGACATCATGAGCCTCGACGCCGAGGGTCGCTACGCCTTCAACGACCGTATCGGCGACACGTTCCGCTGGAAGTCGGAGAACGTGTCGACCAACGAGGTCGCGCACGCGGTCAGCACGTATCCACCGGTCCGTGAGGCCAACGTCTACGGTGTGCAGCTGCCGCATCATGACGGCCGCGCCGGCTGCGTGGCCGTCAACTTTGCGGGCGACGGTACGCCGGACCCGGATACGTTGAGGGGGCTGGCCGCGCACGTCCGCGAGGGACTGCCAAAGTATGCCGTGCCGCTCTTCCTCCGCGTCGTCAAGGACATTGCCGGCCCGCAGACCACGGGAACCAATAAGCAGCAAAAGGCCGTCCTTCGCAACGCAGGTGTCAAGCCCGGTGCGCTGGATGATGGCGCCGTCTTGTATTGGCTGCGCGGCGACACGTACGTGCCCTTTGGCAAGAAGGAGTGGCAAGAGCTGGAGGGAGGCCGCGTCAAGCTCTAGATCGCCATGACGGAGGCTATGACCACGTTGCTCGTAAAATCGCAGCAGTAGCTCGCTCTTACACGAGGACTTCGCGCATTAACGTGGTTCGTGCATTTGGTTTCTTGAGGAGTTGGCGGCTAGTTTGAAGCTTCGCTCGGGAGACTTGCGTATCATCCATCGCACACAGTAAACTGGATACACTGTAGAGGTACCATTCAGACAGGAATATCATCTAATTTGAATTGAGCGGCTTTCCGTCAGCTGTGAAGCTGCCTAGGACTATAGTAACTCAGAGTCCCTTTTGTTTCATCTATATTGCCGTCATTCCAAGCTCTACAAATGCAGCCGTTCATTATCCTATTCCACAAATGTTCCAATATATACACATATCTCCTAAAAGTCATTAACATTGGCTCATTACACACTCATCTACTCACGAGCTTCCAATGCCAAGCCCGACTCGCTGCCCGCCCTGGAGGTACTGGCCGTTTGCATTCGTGGCCGCCATTGTGGCAGCGCCACTTGTGCCCGTCCTCTCTCGCAGTCTTCGCCCCTCCATAAGGCCGCGAAGGCCACGCTTCTGGAGGCCAATGACACTGCTCAGTTCGCCATTCCAAACGATGCCGCCTTCTCTATCGCTGCCGCCGATTTCTGATCCCCATTCAGAGCCGCTGGCGCTAGCCGAAGCGGACAGCTCACCGCTGCCGGGGCGGCCAGCTTGTCCACCAGAGTTAATGCTGAGGGTGGCCGTTCGAGAAGCAACATCAGACGAGAAGGAGCCGTTAGCCGTCGAGCCGCCTGCTGTAAAGTCTCCTAAAGCAGTGGGCGAACGAACGGGATCAAAGCTGTCCACGAAAAAGTTGGGGTTCAAAGTTCCGTCGATGCCACGTCCGCCACCAGCAGCCATCGCAGTAGCATTGAAGACGGCAGCAGCATTGCGGCTGTCGAGCAGAGAATGGAGACGCTCGACAACGCCCTCGAGCAGGCCATCCACACGGTATGGTCGTGCAATCTGCAACAGAGAGCACAGAATCTGGGGGGTGCAGAGTGGCGATGTCATTGAAGGCAGCGAGCTGGTGTATAAGAAATGCAGCAACGCCTGCACCGTCAAGTAGGTGTGCGGGAGGTAGAGGCACCTGGGTCGGGTGTTCGGGGGAAGGGTGAGTGGCGTCGGCGTTGCATTTACTGAGCCCGGAGCGGCGTCTTCACCTTGACCGCCGCCAACATGCGCCGAGCCGTCCGCACTAGAGACGTCGACGTTTGCGGGGACCAAAGTGCTGGCAGTGGAGGATGGCGTGGCAGTTGCCGCCCGTGACTGTGGTGTTATCGTAATGGCGGAGGCGCGGAGAGGATTTCCCGCGAGACCAGAACGAAGAGTCATGCTGTCGCCGCCATCCTGGGACGCAGCGCCTTCTCGGAGCAATTGGACAAAGTAGGGTCCCCAGCGTCGTGCGACAATCCGGGAGCTGATCGGAATTCGCTCTCCGCCAATGCAAAGAATATCCATATCAGAGAGCTCCCTCATGGCCAGGACTCTTTCACCCATCTCCTCGCTCATCCGCGAGTGAAAGCGACCACCCGCAGTGTAACCTGCCTTTCTCGACAAGCTCAAGCCAGGACCAGACCACGGACTGCTGGCAGAAATGAACCCGGACATGGGGCTAGTCTTGCGCGGGTTGTCGTAGAAGCCAAAAGCCTCAAGCTCCACCATACACACATTTGTGAAGTTGATGCGTCGATGGTTGTAATCGTCGACCAAGCTTCGCTTCCTGTTTCCAAGGATGACAAAGGTGTTCCTTCTGTTCCACAGGACGCCTCTGTTCCAGCTTCCTTGGCTAAAAACACTGCCGCCAGCATCAATTCGACTCCAGGTGAGCGTTCTGAGATCCAAGGCCCACAAGGCGTATTCCTGCTTTGAGGATGTGAGGTATGTGCCAGAAACAACAAAATGGGTATCCAGAACACCACCGTTGGGGAATCGAAGCCCAGGGGGGGAATACGTGCCGGTCATGGGCTTCTCGCTAAGGGCACCGTCGGGGGACCGAACCTGCAGCTCGAGCTTCACGTCCAAGAAATTGTAGTTGGAGTATATAAGCATAGATGAGCCGCCATCGCGTGCTTCCTGGGTGTTGCCCTCTTGGCGTAGACCAACTTGGTGAGCTTTTCCAATCCTGGCCGCGACAGAAGGTAGCAGGGGCGCAGCAACGCTCCGATACGCACCGCAACTCTTCCCTAAAGGCTGTGTGGATACCCATTTCAAGCTCCGAAGATTGAAGACGCTTATTTGCTCGATGTAGTGGTTAGCGCCGTCTTGGCCGCCAACAATAATCATCTGAGCACCTCCCGAGCCGTCAATGTTGATGCCGATACGGCCTTCGTTGGGGTTTCCTGACGAGGGGTTGTGCTGCAGGGCAGAGAGTGGTGCTCGTGCGGAGGAGAAAGACGCAGCCGAGTGTAGTACGCATGCACAATGGGCATACCGTCCTTGCGGGGCATCCGGGGTCGGGATGAAAGTCCATTTCTTGGATGAAACGTCGTAAATGTAGATGTCGGACATGACGGTGACTTCAGGTTGCTGCTGTTGCTCTTGATGCGCAGGCTGATTCGGTGATGGCGACATACCGCCATAACAGACCATTTTTGTATCTCCGAGCGCACACATGGAGTGAAAGTATCTGGGCGGTGGAAGTTCGCCAGCTGTCTCAAGCTTTGTCCAATGGCGGCGGATAAGATCAAGCTCGTACAAGTCGGAGGTGAGAGGTGCGGGTCGGCTGCGAGAGAGAATTCGGCCGCCAAAGACGTACAATTTATCGCCCAGGATGGTCGTCGTTGCACCGACTAGCGGTGGAGGCTCCCGGCCAGTCGTCCTATGTACATTGCACATAAGGCCCGAGAGATGGGCAGAGGAACTCTGCGACGGGCCAGCGACTGTTGGCCCTCTGCCTTGCGCAATCGCAGGGGAGGCAGTTGACGAGCCTGGGCCATGGAGTCTCGCAGTGAAGGCATCTCGCACATCGGTATTCAGGCTGGTCAGACTACCGGCGACGTCTTGAACATTCTGGTCTTGGCCGTCGTGCATGGCACCGGAGTTGGCAGAGGTGCCAGGGTCTATGCTGCCCTGTCGTTGCTGCATTGTGGGCTTTGGGGGAAAGCTGAATGACGGTAGGGGCTCGGTATGAGGTGCATTCGATTTTGGGGCGGCTGAAGCTGACGGAGTGTCGGGGTCCGAATCGTCGGGCGGCGGCTGTGGCAGAGGTTTCTCGAGACTGTGCTGTAGGCTCAGATTTCTTGCATGCTGCCTTCTTTGCGGATGCAGCAAGCCGTCTTGTGGTGGATTTTGTCGAGGCGGTGGCTGGTCGGTGAACTGGCCAGAAGTCGGCGTGGGCGGGTTTCTCAAATTCAGAAGAGAGCTCGACCGTGGTACCTGGGATGACGACGATGGTGGCTGCTGCACACCGCGATGTAAGAAACCGGTGCTACTCTGTTTGAGTCGGTCAACAGAGGAGGATAGTTGCTCGCCGAGTTCGGGGCGATTGTCGGTTCGACGCTGAGCGAAGCTCTGTGGAAGTGTCAGCTTCCCTGGTGCCGACATCGTGGGCAACCTCGTCGCCGCTAGGCGGATATGAGGGCAGCAGAAATCGGAATGTCTATCTCATGGCACAAAGGTGGAGGGTGAAGCAGGATTTTCTAGCCTGTTGGCCTTGTGGGCGGTGCAGGCAAAGGGACGAAGGTGTTCGTTTGTGGGTGTCACACAACAGCGGGCTTGCGTGGGACCAAGACGGGCTCACGAGCAGGAGAATGCCTGCGAGGTGCAAAGGGAAGAAGAAATGGGTTCCAGGTGCTCCGTAGACAAGGTGATGGGTCAAGGCACGAGACTGGGTCTGTCCGTCTCTTTTTTTGGAGTAGGAAACGGCGGCGGCGCGGCTGCGGCGTGGATAATGCCAGGTCCGTGAGAATTAAAGCAGCGGGGTTGGACGGGCCGGCCAAGCAGCCGACCAGGGATACGCGTGCCTGTGCCTTGGAGATGAAGCAAGGCAGTGCAAGGACCAAGGAAAAAGCGACAAGGGGAGTATATGTAAACGAGGCCAGGGATGCTGAATTGGTACCGCGGGGTTTGGGAAAGATGCGCGCAGTCGGCAGTAATGGGCAGGTCGCCAGAGAGGGGAGAGGAACGGCAGGTTGGTGATAAAGGGACAGGGAGAACAAGCCAACAATGCACGTACCGTTCTGCGACCACTGGCGTAGCGGAGGAGCGAATATTACGTCAAAGAGGGGGGGGTGTCCTTTGTCAGACGGCGACTGACACGAGTCGAAGCGGCGAAAAGGACTGATCGCGTCTGCTGGGGTGAGAGGATGGGCGGCAAGGCCTTGGGCTCGAAGCAAGATGTGTGTATGTCTGTAACAAAGGGCCGTCGGTTGGCGGTGCTCAAAAAAGGCGATTTTGGCTCGCCGCACAGACTGGGGAGGGTTGCCAGTCGTGGTTTGGAGAGGGGCTGGAGCGCAAATGCGGGCTGGACTGGACTCTCCAGTGGATTTGGCTTGTCCCTCCAATGTGTGCCGTGTGGTGTGACTCTGTGTGCACCGTGAGCGAGCACTGATGAGGTAGGCTTATTATTGTTTGCCCCTGGCGGCGGCGGCAACGGCGTCGTCGTTCGCTGGGCAAGGGGATTTGTCGTGTCTGATCAACGTGACCGGGTTGGGGGTATGCTGTACTGCGTCACAATACGGCTCTCTTTCAGGCATGCCCTGCCGATGCCGGGCCTAACGGAAGAGACAGGTCTCACGTCGCCGTAACTTTCCTATCGAGAATACGGAAGCCCGTGCGGGTTGTCAGTCAATGTGTGGGCAGAACGTCAAAGGTCAGGCAGACCCAGCTTACAAGCGGGCGATGTGAGTGCATGAGAACGCGGCGTTTAGCATGGACAGCCCAAGCGTTCCTTGACCAAGCGCATGCCGTTGAGATACTTACCGTTTGGACGATAAGAAACGGAAATTCGGGAACGTTTGGATTGATGATGCGAAGTTTGTTTTTTGTGTTTATGCGATTATTTGTGTCGTCGGCAGCTGCCAGCTGGCCGTTTACAGCTGGCCGCCCGTGACTCCAGTTGACAGGCCTGTGCAACCAAAAAGCACATCGCTCTCCTTGCATTCAAGACAACCTAGCCGTACAGTGTGGCCATTTTTCTCTTCCATTCGACCAAAATACAGTCCAAAGAAATCCTTCTCCATCACGGGTTTGCCTACTCATGCATAGATCAGGCGGCGGCGCTCTCAGGAACCGAGAGCAGCCCTGTTGCACCAAGCGTTGCACGGATGCCCTTGCGACCATGACAAGGTGTGGGCTAGCAACCGCCGTCCCTTCATCCCTCCCTGCATCGTACCGCCAACGGTCAACGGCCCCTCCGAAATGTTTCGCTGCAAGTGATGGGATGATATGGGTCTTTGCAAGGACGAGCGCTGTATTTTCATAATGAGACTCGCCGGGGATGCCATTTTGCAGAGCCGAGGCAGACCACTTTCTCCCTTGGCGCTTCCGGTCCTCAGTCAAAGCTCTTTCTCGACTCAATCAAATCGAGACATGAGGCGCCGCTGGGTCGATATGCCGATGGGGAAAGAGAGGACTAAACTCTAGGCAGAAGACCAGTGGACCGTGCAAAATATATGCGTTGAGTATAAGCATGGGGCGGCCAGCTATAGATTTCCACATGGGAGATTGCGCAAGACTTGGAACGATGCCATCTTGCCCCCGACAACTGCTAATAGCTCAATGGCACGTGGAACCCTAGTCCAAGGCTGAAACAGAGACACGG
Organism: Cordyceps cateniannulata; assembly: GCA_028828415.1. NCBI lineage: Eukaryota > Fungi > Ascomycota > Sordariomycetes > Hypocreales > Cordycipitaceae > Cordyceps > Cordyceps cateniannulata. The sequence goes on along the minus strand of JAPHMX010000004.1, from coordinate 1,575,969 downwards.
GAAGTGCTTTCCTGGCGCAGGGCAACAGAGGGTCAGGTCTGGAGGAACGGACGAATATCGAGGGGAAGCGGGTTGAGCTCACCGACTTCTAGAATAGTAACGACTAATCGCCGCAGTTCAACCCCGAAAAGTGCACACTACTAAAGTACCTAGATCGCATATGCGCTGCTCGGTAAGCGTTGACTTCGACACGGCTTCTCAGAAGCGGCATTAATACTGGCGCCACTGCAGAAGCACTGACTGAAGCGATGACGTGGATAACACAGTGTTCACTCCGTAGCTTCGTCTATTCCACTGATTTTCTTGCTTCTTTAGCCATGTTTGCTCAATACCATTGTTGGATATATATATATATATATATATATATATATCGATATATATGCATTTTGTCAAATTTTTTTAGTAGTGGTTCTTCCTCGACAGCACACATACAGTGGCCCTCTTCCCAAGCTGGCGAGTGGGAGACACACCTGAAATGCGCTTCAGTCCGTCCTCGGCCGCTTTCGAAGTGGAATACGCTGCAAGTCGCCGATGTAGTAATACGCCGCGGCCGAACAGTGCATGTCACCTTTTAGCTGAAACAGCTATGCATGCAGGAGCCTGGCAAAGTGTCCGCGAATCGCTCTACTGCAGCGTCCATTGTACTACCCTACGTTGCACATGAGCGACAACCTCGCCGAGTTCAACGGCCAATACAATGCGCGCAGGGATTTGAAGGCCGTGAATTTCCGACTGATTGCTTTGGCCTTCAGCGGAGGGATAGAAACTAAGTGGGCCACGGATAGTTGAGAATTATTTGTAGAGTAGATGTTTGTTCATTAGAGGTCGCTATTTGTTTGTTTAAAGACAGGGGACTAGTTGCTCTCAACGATGCGAACTAGGAACCTTGCTGTAAGGCTCTAGGCCGCTGGCCACTCCCGTCTTAGTATCGTTTTATTCATTTAATATTTTTTCTCTAGCTTGTCGTCTCTCTGAGCCTGGTTCGCCGAAGTAACGGGGAGGCATACCGTGCCCACGCCGTAGCCCACGGAGCGAGACTCAGAGGCTCGGCGACATCCACGCCGCCAGGCATTCTCGACATCTCACTTAAGCATTGGGCAGGCTGGTGAAGCGGAGGTAGGGCTTGACGATGCGGAAGCCCGGGAAGAGCTTCTCGGCCTCCTCGTTGGACACGGGGGGCGCGACGATGACGTCGTCACCGGGCACCCAGTTGATGGGGGTGGTGACGCGGTGCTTGTCGCCAGTCTGGAGCGAGTCGACGATGCGGAGGACCTCGGCGGCATTGCGGCCGGTCGAGGCCGGGTAGGAGAGGATGGTGCGGATGGTCTTCTTGGGGTCGATGAAGAAGACGGAGCGGATGGTGAAGGCGATGCCCTTGGAGTCGACGTTGGTGGCGTCCTGGTGGTCGATCCTGTGAAGAGGCCAGGTTAGCATGTGAAAATGGGGTTGTGTGAAATGCAGGGCGCGTCAGGGAAGTCCCAGTTCTTCTTCTGTTTCCGTCTCATCCACCGAGCTGCCTCCAAGGTTGACAAGGGCTCGCGTGGACGGTGGAGTAGAGCTGTTGCCCACGCTCCACGATGCGCTTTGAGAATCGCGTGATCTCTAGCCACGTTTACAGCGGGGAAGCAGAGACGAGGCCATGAATGAACACGGAAACAACTTCTATATCGACAAGGTCTCGAGAGCTCGCAGAAGCGGGTTTCTCCGCAGGAGAACTGCAGTCCGCCGAGGGCCCGCCGGGGGGGTGGGTAGGTGAGCGGAGGACAGCTGCTTACATGTCGTAGGCGAGGGCAACCTGGCGCTGCTTGTCGCCAATAATGGGGAAGCCAACGTTACCGCCGGTGACTTCGGCAATATCCTTGATCCAGCCGTCGTGCGACTCGATAGTGTTGGCCGAGAGGCCAATCAGCTTGACGCCGCGCTTGGTGAACTCGGGCTCGAGCTTGGCAAAGGCGCCGAGCTCGGTGGTGCAGACGGGCGTGTAGTCCTCGGGGTGCGAGAAGAGGATGACCCAGCTGTCGCCGATAAACTCGTGGAAGTCAATCTTGCCCTTGGTGGTCTCGGCCGTGAAGTTGGGGGCCTTGGAGCCGAGGCGGAGGGGAGCGGTGGCAGCCATTGTGTTGTTGTTGGTTTGGGTGAGGAATAGATGAAGAAGAATTCAATAGTGGTGAGAGGGTTTGGCAGAAGTTGGTCTAGAGAAGCAAAGAAGGGGAAAAGAAGAGAGAGAGAAAGGGGAGAGCTTGATGGGGAGGGGTCCACGTCTACGCTTTATATACAGAGCTGGCACACCATTACTGTGGGAATTGCTAATCAAGTAGCTACATAGGTCCAAGTCGCCCAAAAAAGAGGCGGTTCTATTGCTACGCATTGCGACATTCCCACCAAGGCGCGCCCAGAGAAAGTTCCGCCTCAGTCGTGGAGCTCTCTTGAGGTGTGTGTGTGTCTGTCTGCAATTGCCCCTCCACCATCCCAACCCCTCCCCCTCACTCGCTGGCGGGGTGACGATTGCCATTGCCTAGCTGATGTACCTTTTCCTATTTATTATTTACCAGTCGACAGCAATCCATCGTCAAAAGCCTTGGGTACCTGGGGCTAGCTTCTGGCTCGCCCCCGAATACGGCATGGCGCGTCGATTGCGTGCCCGCGACGCTGCCTCATTGGCCGTCGGCGGGCGATTCTGCCATCCAGCTCCCTCTGACGCAATAGACGCTTCTGCGGGCTAGAGACAAGGAAAAACTGCTTCGCCAGCGACTTTGACGGGTGGTCGGCGATGGGCTACTCCACCGACTACGACGGCGCAAGAGCAAAACCCCTGCCCGCCGAGGGGCCGGGAGTCGGGGTTGCAGCTTCGGCGAGGTTGAGAGGGAGACGTGGACACAAGGGTTGCACAGCATGGTAAATGCTTTCTTATTATTTCAGTGGTGGCGAAGTGCACCGTTTGCGGCAGATATTGGTTCAACCTTAGTTGTACCCAGAACAAAGTTAAGCCATGGGACCAGCCGCAGGGTATCGCATCGGGAGAGATGGCGTTTTGCTCTGAGAGCCGTACAACTTGAAACCACTGAACGGGGTTTACTGCCACAAGACGGCACACCTAGACATCAGCTGGCTCATTACTAATTGTAAGAGTCAATGTCGAGATCAGACAACATATACACCGAGGATCCGCCTCCACTTTACCATCCCACCGTTACCCAGAAAATGGCGACATCTTGGATCCAAGTCATTGTCTCAAATCACCACGAATGCTTCGTTGATGACAGCATCAGACACATCTAACTACCTGGGCACCAAACAAGGTTCCAAGAACGACGGCTCAGCAGCATTTGTCTTTACTTAGTACTCTCTGCCTTTGCTTCTGACGGATCTGGAATAAGTAATAAGCCAACATAGCTACATAATACAGCGCCGTTCCAAGCTGGCTTTGGACTTGCACTACGTATTAGCCTGCGACAAAACTTAGGCGCCACGTCCCTACACAGAATCGTGATGTTGACCAGAAGCAAAAAAGACGACAAAAAGGAAAGAGTGAAATACTGTCAAACTGCAAAAAAGTGCGACCACGCCAGGAGTCGAACCTGGAATCTCTAGAGATTACGGTAAAGATAGCCGAAATCTAGCGCCTTAGCCATTAGGCCACGCGGCCCGATCCATATCTTCCCGCAGCTTATTAATCTCTATGGACCATTTTCGACCCTCGCACCCTCTGAAACCACCTAGTACACGGATGCAAACAATCGTACGGGTTATAATTTGAAACCAAAATGAAGAATAGTTATTTCGGTAGGTATGTATCCAGTCTCACTAACAAGTGCGCCGCTATGCGGATGTAAACATCAGCGGCCGCTGTAAACGCCTATGCTATGCTTCCCGAGGCCATATTGCCTCGCAATCAACCACCTTCACGGTCGTCGTTTTCTAAAATGCCGTGCTGGGTAGTGTGCTCTATACCAATATATGCAAAAAAAAGTAGGGGTATTTTCAAGTTTACCGCCCAAAGTATTTACTCCCATGCTCCATCACCGACACGACCCCCAGGACCAAACATGCTGTCGTCCTTGACGGCCTCGCTGTACTCGGGCGGCGGCGACTCCCACTTGCTGTCATACGGGTCCGGGTCGCTCTCCTCGCTGGCCTGGTCAATGTCGGCGTCGCTCGAGTGTCCCTGCTCACTCGTCTCCACGTCCTCGATCGGCTGCTGCTGCTGCGCTGGGCGTTGAAGCCACGAGCTGCGCGGCGGCTCCGGCGTAGACTCCTCCTCGGACGTGCTGACGTACGGCGTTGCTGCAGACTCCGTCCTTGGTTGTGTGTCGCTCGGCAGCGCGAGGGGTTTCGAAAAGTCAAACTCGGCAAACGGGTTATTCCCCGCGGCGGCAGAGGACGGGGTTCCGGCAAAGCCGGTGCTCGGCCGGGTGATGTGCATCTGGCTTTTGCTGGCCCGGTGCAGGCGTGGTTTGCGTGCTGTCGCAGGGGAGCTCCCGCGGCTCCGTCGGGAGCGCATCTCCAGGCGCTCCTCCTCGACCGTGTCATCGTCCGTGACGTCACCCGCGACCGGGAACGTGTTGGAGCGATCGCCCAAGCTACGGAGGCACCCGCCAGAACGACGTCGGTGCTGTGGCAGCACCCCGCCCCCGCCAGGTGTGTCGCTTCCCGCAGCGAGGGGCGTCGTCCCTGACACTAACCCCCCGTCGGCGGCGGCGGTGCCGAGCTTGCGCAGGTCGCCTTGGCTCTCAGAGAAGACGACCCTAGTGCGTAGGCGATGCACGGCGTTGTCGAGCGCGAGCTCTATCGCGCAGCGGTCTCGTATGCGGCTCAGCTTGGGCCATGTGGCCCTCTCGCCGGCGATGCTCGACCGCAGCATGAAGTCGGCGCTCGGGTTGCTCAGCAGGCCGGGCAGCTCGCCGAGACCAATCTCGGGCAGAATGGTGATGTCGCCCGAGTACTTTTGGCTCAGGATGCTCTGACACTTGGTCATGAGGTTAGGGAAGAAGCCCATCTCCGCCATGAACTGGAGCCGGTGTAGCGCCTCGTCGCGCGCTAGCGTCGTAAACATGTTGAGCCAGTCCGACTCGTTCGGGAGCGCGGCTGCCGCCCTCCCCCGTTGCCTCGCCTTGCGCTGCTGCTTGTCCTCTGGCGACAGGTGGTCGTCCTTGGCTAAGAAGGGTACGACGTGTGGGTTGACCTGGGACACGATAAAGTGGTTTACGTTGAACATTTCCGCGAGCCGCGTCATGGGAAGGTCGTTGTCGACGGAGCCATCGATGAAGTGCTGCGGCGACGGGTTCCAGCGGCGGTGCGCGCCGGTCACTGGATCCTTGACGAGCAGGGGCGATGAGCGAAACACAAACGGCAGCGAGCACGACGCCGTCACGGCGGACCAAATCATGACGTTGGGCGCGGTCACGTAGTTGAGCAGCCGCGGCAGCTCGTACACCGACTCGGTCGACACACAGATGTTGAGGATGCGACGCGTGCGGTTGTACGCCTCCTGGAAGGTCATGTCGCCCGTCATGGAGCGTATCACGCGCGTGAGATGCCGCGTGTCCGACCAGCTGCCTTCGGTCAGCAGCCGGCGGATATGGGCGAGCGCACCCGCGCCGCCCTCTTCAGTGTCACCAAACACGGCCAGGTCGCCGTGGGGAAAGTCGCGCAGCAGCGCAGGAATCTCCTCGTCGGTGCGCGTGCAGAGCACCGCGCAGACGATGCTGCCCGCGCTCGCGCCGGATATGATGCGCGGCAGCAGGCGCGCCTCGAAGAGCGTCTTGAGCACGCCAATGTGCGACATGCCAAAAGTGCCGCCACCCGAGAGCAGCAGCGCGCTGCGGCCAAAGCTCTGCCGAGCGAGCAACATGCCCTCAAGCAGGTCGCGTGGAGCCGTGCCTCCCCCGCCGATGGCGCCGTGGATGACGACAGCGTCAATTGTCCGCAGCGCCGAGTCGACATACCGCTCAATCAAACGCTTGGTGCCCAAGTACGAGTGGCGATAAAGGTCGACGTTGCCCATGCCGCCGAGGTCCCGCGACAGCTCGGTCCGGATGAGGTGCATCATGGTGAGCAGGTCGCCGTCGGCGCGGGCTTCCTCGAGCGCGGTCAGCCGCTCCTCGATGAGGCACGGGTTGTAGTCGCCGTCGGAGAAGTCGCGCTTCCACTCGTCGTTGCCCTCGAGGAGGTCGAGCTCCTCAGCGGCATTCTGCCAGTGTTTTAACGTTTCGGCCTATCCGAGAGGGATTGTGTTAGTGACAGGTGGTGGAATTGGGATGGTGAATGATGGCACACGGCGATCAGAGGACCGGGGAAACGTACACTCTTCATTCGTAATGTTAGGATCTGTTTGCGTTCTTCCTTCTTGCGCAGCAGCGCTCTGTCCTGGGGGCTCAAGCCATCCTTCCAGTAGAGGAGCAGCTCGTTGGCGCCCTTGATTGTCTTGGAGACCTTTTCCACGATATTATCCTGGGAAGGGGGCTGTATTCGTTGTCGTGAAGTTGTTGGCACTTCTGTCTTGTGTGCGGATGCCGATTTCTGAGGGCTGCTGGGTGCGCGAGCCGCCCTCCGTGGCAGGATGAGATCGACCATGGCTTGGCGGGAGATGGTGGCACGCTGGAAATAGTTCGTCTAAATAGGTATATCGGGGAGATTTGTTTAATTATTTGACCAGTTGCACTCCATGTTGTAAATGGAGAGCATATGTATTCCCTCGGTAAGACAAAGGCGTGCTGATGTGGGAAGCAAGCCTTGATCGCAGGGCAGCGGGTGGTTCGACGGGCGATGGATATTCGTGGTGACGTTTGGGGAGAAACGATATCCACCAACCCCAGAGCAAACGAGGGAGAGAATGCCGAGGGTAGGCCGGGGTCGGGAGGGGCGGATTTGGTTGAGGAAGCCAATTTTAAGCTTTGTGCTCGTAATCAGTGTGGGTAATGACAACCTTGTGGGAGCTTGCAGGGGAATGGAATGGTGGAGGAAGTAGGAGGAGGCGGAAAATGAGGTATGAGGACGAAATAAAAGGATAGGCTCGTGAATTGAAGATGCAGATTTACCTACCTCTCAATACTAAAGGTGGCGGCATCTGCATAAGGAAGTAACTAACTAATGGTAGGGCATGTTAGTAAAACCACCAGCCAAAATAACTTATGTATGACTGATAGGTACTTTTAGCCAACATTAGCGCAGACATGTGCGTGGCCATCTGACCGCCCCAAGGCAAGTCCAGGTGACGCTGGTGGCTTCAGCGGCCAGACTAATAACGCTGATGCCCGACTTGCACCTAACTAAATACAGACATGGTTCGCCGTATATTTGGCCTGCTGCGGGAAGATCGTGGGGGGAAAGGCCATCCGAAACAAGGTATAGTATCGAAATGTAAGCTGGGGGAATACGGGCTTTCGCCGTGGCCCCAGACTGCCTGATGACAGGCTGTCGCTTCACCATTTTAGACTTGGCACAACTCAACGACTGACCTCGATGAGATCAGGCCGCATTACACAGCACATATGGGCCTTTCAGCGCATGCCGGCTCTCTCTGGGCTAAGCTGAAAGCAAGACAGTGGATTTGACCTGCATGCATTACCCGAGTCCCGGCCCCGAGAGCCTGAGTGCTGTGCTTCACTTGTCTCATGGCTCCGTGCCTTCACATGCCTGAGCTGGCAAGGAATTGCCACTCCGTTGTCACTATCATTCACCATCAAGGTAGACGCACACGCTCTCCACCGAGTTGGCATCTCTTGCTGCTGCTTGGACAAGCCTCTGGTAGATGCGAGAGACTTCCAGATGATTACAATCACAAGGCAACGAGCCGACACAATAAAGTATATGAACAAAAGGACCGTGATATATATGACAAAGTAAAGGTCTGGCTCGCCGTAATGCAATCATGATAGAAACCAGAAAAAAAAGTCGCCACAGAAAATGCCCAAGGTATGCTCCGTGACAAGGCAAGGTCATCCCACTTTCCACCCGCTTTCCATGCGTTGCAGCATGCGGCTGCAGTAATCGCTTCCCATGCTATTAAAAAAAAAAGAGTGACAAGTCACTTCATCAGAGGAGTCGCTTTCTCATGAACCCCTCGAAAAAAAAAGCACTCAATATGCAAACGCTGTTGACTCGACCCCCGCTAATGCTATGTTTCATTCCTCCAGGGACGTCGCACCTTCATTTGATCCTGAACGCCACCGCTCGTAAATGTAAACTTCCGCCTGAATGACGCTGCTGATTATCGCTGTTATTCCAAAAGTCTATGCTTTGGGCTAGGGAGCGGCGTCTGCTCCAAAAGTTCAATCGTTGTTGATTCGCTGTAGTCGCAATTGCGTCGTTCCTTTGGGGCCTACCTCGGCCGGCCACCCAAAGTCATGCCAAGAGTGCATTGCTCGGGCATGAAGGGTTAGAGCAGCCTCATACCCAATAATGCCCATGCAGCCGCAGAAACCACAAGGGTCCTGAAGCTCGTGATTACCTCCGTAGCTCGGGAGCTCCACGGGGTTATTTCGTGATCTAGGCTTGGAGATGTGTGCCGCAACGTGCGTTGCTCTGCATGTATTGCTGTCGTCATCTTGCACTGTTCGAGACTCCTCATCTTACAGCGGCGGTACGCTCAGCATACAGTCTTGCCGCCTCGGTACCGTCATCGCGAGTGGTTTGTTGGAACCAGGGGTGCCGCAGTGCTTCTTTTGCTGTGATCCGGTTGTTTGGGTCAAAGGCAAACATCTGCCGCAGAAGATCCAAGAACCCAGCCAGAAACGGATTTGTGGGCGGTATAATATCCTACTATGCAGTTAGTGGTCGAGTTGATAAAGTTTTCCCCCGACAAGTCGTGACGAACCTCCAGTTTCTTCATGTTGTTAACAAATCGCCTCGATGCTCGCGTCGTCTCTGAGATTGGGTATTCAAGCTTAAGGCGTTTGAAATAGCTGTGCCATGGTTAGCGGGAGCATCTTGGGTGTGGCTTGTAACAAGCCATATGCAAATGGCGCACGACTTACTTGATTGTTCCCGGCTTGGCAGACTTGAAGGCCTTGTTTGCTCGTTGCACCAAGGCCCGGTCAATGGGGCGACCACAGACAGCCTCCATCATGGCGAGGTGCTCCCGATTCTCGTGTGTTTGGAACAGAGCATCACCCGTGAACAGCTCAACCAGAATGCATCCTATGCTCCAAATATCACACGGATATGACCAGTCTAGGCTGAGAATAACCTCTGGGGCTCTGTAGTGTCTGGTCGAGACTACCGAACTATGGTACTCGTCTTCGAACGTTGCAGAGCCGAAATCAATGAGGCAAATGTCGGGCTGCAGGAGAACTCGTCTTTGTTTAACTTGCCGGCAAGTTGCTGTAGAGACAGACGGGATGCTGCGGTTATATGTGAACGCCTGGTATGAAGCGTGCTGGAGAAGGATATTCTCGGGCTTCAAGTCTGTGTGCACAAGTTCAAGATCGTGCAAGACTATTCGCAAAGGTCAGTTTCTGTGCCGGACGAAGCAACTCGCAATCACTTACAGGCAACGCTGGTGAGCAGCTGATGGGCCATGCTCTGGATGTGGCTGTTAGGAAAGGGAGCAAAATTGTTGGCCTTTAGGAAATCGAATATGCTCGAGTCGAGTAGGCCCATGGTTATGCAAATATGTCCTTTGTAGTCGAAGCTGTCTCGAGGATGAATGCATCGGTAGCGGTTATCTGGGTCGTTGTTTCGAAGAGTTTGCAGAACCCGTAGTTCTATTCTCGCAGCGTCTCGGTATTTTTGTATGGAGCGGATAATCTTCAGGGCGACGTGCTCTTGGCGGACCATGTCGAAGGCCTTGACAACTTTGCCAAAAGTGCCCTGCCCAAGAAGCTTCTCGACTCGATCTAGTAGATTGACTCGTCAGGGGTTTGTTCGACGCATGGTGCTGATCGAATGCTTACATTGCCGTCCCACACGCTGCTCGGGGATAATGATAAAGTGCCCGTCCTCGTCGTCGACTTTGGCGGCACTGCTGTGGCTCTTCTCCTGCATATTGTCAGCGAACGGCTCTCATGTAACCGATTTCGGTTTCGTGGTGACGCACATCATGAACGATGCGGATCTCCGCATTTAGCACCCTTCGAGCGGGGAGACGCGGCGGTTTGTATTCCGTGTACTTTGGCCGCTTGACGGCGACAACGCCCTGGCCGGGGCTTTCCGTGTCGTCCTGGCGATCGCCGACTCTTCGTCTCTTCCGGCCGAGGTTGGACTCGGAGTGGCTCGCGTAAACCGTCGAGCCGTTTGTGGTGCCGTTGGCGATCGAGCCGACGCCCGAATTATCCTGTGCCTTTCGCTTTCTCGCGCCCACGAGGCCGCCCTCCGTGGCCGACGCTGGCAGCACTGGTCGGCCGTTGGGGGCGTGGGCGGTTGTGGGCTCGGGGGAGTCTTCAATCACAATGACCTCCTTTGGCAGGCCATTCTTGTAGAACGTGTTCCAGTCTGGCTGGCGAGGTGCCCTTGAGGGCGCGCAATTTGAGGCGCCGGGCCGGTGCTGTGGAGCGACGGCTGCGGACATGGCAACAAAAAGTTCGCTGTGATCGCTGGTGTTTTGGTGGTTGAAATGTTGGCTGTGAGGGGTTCAGGCGCTGATCATCGTGAATTTGCCTCTCGTGATCTAAAACAAAGGGCTATAGGAAGGCCATGACTTGGGGTTTTCGCTGTATTTGATCGTGGCTATGGACCAGGATCGAATGATGGCAGGGACAGGAAGTAGGCGGCGGATTAAGTGTTGACCCGCTGCGCTACGATGGTTACGGTGAGTGCGGAGGCGCAACGGACAAAACGGCAAACGGCTACTGGTGCTACACTTGTTTTTTTCTTCTAGAAAAAAATAGATAATAAATATAGTAGAAATATAAAAATAAGTTGAATCATATTAGCATCCGATTTCACTTTTTGCTGCTTTTATTTACCTTTTCTGTGCCTTTCTGCCGCTTTTATGCCTTGTTTGATTTGCCGCCCAAGCCCCAGTCCAGATAGGTACCTCGCCTCGCCACTGACGGGCTAATACCTAAATATAATAAAGTGGAATAACTGCTACACATCTCTCCTTATTAATAAACGTCAAAAAAACAAGTTACCTTTCAAAAATGCGCGCACCACTTCAATTGCCGGTTCTCGCCTCCACTTACCAGAGTGGCCGGAAATATTGTCTGAGAAAAACGAGGGGTCGCTGCAAGGCTGCTGGGGGTTGACTGCACGTGGGCGCCTGTACACGCCATTGTTCATCTCAACACACACTCCCAACATGCCGAGCTGGCATATTTATAAATGCCTGCTTTTTCTACAGACTGATCTTTGGAATGTGCTATATGAGATTGGAAGAGAATTATCCGCCAGATAGTACGCAGCGAGTGCCAATTGGTGGCCTAAAGTTAGCGCTTCGTTCTCACCAGACATCTCAATCTGGGCAGGTAGGTCCATGCAGCAGCCTGATTTTTAGCTGAACAGAACATTTCAATAATGATAAATACGGCCATGAGCTGCTCATTTCTTTTACAATCTGTATAATTTGGCCTCGTTTTGTAGGAGTTCAGCAGTTTACCCGCGCTCTCTTGAATCTCTATTCTAGCTGTCTTTTCCGTTCTGGTTGTTACACTTTTCTCTGACAGTCACATTTATCTTTGGCATTCTTTGCCATTTATTGCTATTATTATTATTATTCAGCAGAATACCAAAAATGGCCTCTATATCTAATATTTTGGTCACTTTGGCAGGCCAATATCACTGTTAGCACACCCGACTGTGGCATCGCAAACACGCATGTTAACCCGCCCAGCGCCGCAAATCACCGAGGACAACATCAAAGTCCCAACCGTTATTGCTCTCATCGTCATGGTTGCAATCATGAGCTCTGCATCCATAGCATTCCACTTTATGGGTTGGAAAGAGAGAACACCCCGACGCCTGGTGTTTCTCCTCTCGTCCATCATGGCTGCATCATCAGCGCTGTCGTACCTAGCCATGGTCTCGAGGTTCGACATGGGATACAACTGCACACTGCTCAATCCGACGTCGATCCCGACTTATGACGCGCGCAAGCTTTCCTGCCGCGTGACATTTGGCACACAGTCCCTCGACTGGTTCATCACTTCCACCATTGCCATTATCCAGCTCTCCTTGGTGGCTGGTTTGAATGGCGCGACAACGTTCGCCGGTCTCGTTTCCAACATCTTTCTGTTTGCCTGCGGGAGGGTCGCTTCAGAGCACTACGACCCCATGTCTGGTACACGTACGGCATGGACGGCTTTTGCAACCGTCTTCTTTTGCTTTGTTGTGTGGCAGATTGGCTTCAACAGCCTGCGCGCTGCCAAAAGTCGTGGCGCAGCTTTTGAGAGGCCATTCGCCCGTCTTCTTAGATACGCTTTGGTCCTGTTCACTGCTCAATACATGTAAGCCATGATCATTTACATCTTGCCGGCAGATGTCACTGACAGCTTCGCAGCATCTTCATTGTCGCTCATGTGTGGGGTGTCATTTCTGCAAACAGTGAAATGATTGCTTTCATTATCGCCGACATGATATTCAAGCCAGTTTTTGGATTTTGGCTTCTATCTTCATACAAAAGAACTCCGGAATTCCAGTTTGAAATTACAGGTTACTGGTCGGGCAGTTCTAGCAACAGACATGCTCTTCTTAGCGAAGATGACGGGCGAGATGCGTAGAGTTAGCAAAACGTCATATTTCATGCATTGAATCATGGGTAGCGAGCGCTAAGTACAACAACAGTGCATCAATTCATTGTGGTATCTCATAAGCTTCATCCCGACTTTCTAACGGTGCTCCTCTCGCGTCTCACTATGCGCCGCCAACTCTACTGCGTAGCTCTGCCTTTGTGGCTGTGCTGCGATACTACCCGTCGACGAGCCCACGCTTACACGGTGGTCTGGGCGACTGCTCTGCGACCAGCGAGGATCTGACGGTGTCAGCGACGACCTCTGGGACTGATGCTGCTGCTGCAGCGCCGGACTTGGCTGCGGCGAGGGGATATTGCCGGGGTTCATGTACATGTAGTCGCCAGGCAGCTCGAGCACCGCGGAATGCTCCTTGGGCGGCGCGTGATGGCCGGGGTCATACTGCTGGGAACACTGTTGCTGCTGCTGCGGCGGCAGCGGCGACTGGGGAGGAGGCGGCGTGACAGAATTCGGGCTATAAAATGTCGAGACGTGGCCCAACCTTGGCGAGCCGAAACTGGTCGCCGGCGAGAGAGGCCCTGCGCCGATACTGCTATGCCGGTGCCCGTCCAGCAGCCCCGACCGATCATTCGGATTGACCGTCTTGAGCTTTCCATTCTCAAACATGGCCTGCAGCGCCCCCGAGTCCAGCAGCTCCGCCTTCTTAATAATCCTGTCCACCATGTCCTTGCACGCCTTTTGCAGCTCCGACTTGACAAACCCCATCATCGCCAAATTGCACCGAATCTCTGCCTCCTGCCGCAGATACAGCCCGCTCGCCGGCACCCCCAGCCCCTCCATGCCCAGCTCCCGCTGCTCCGGCGGCTCGACCCCCGGCTGGTTCCCGCCGACGCGATACTTGTTGCGCAGGTCCACGCTCATCGGCGCGTAAATGTGCGTCTGCAGGCCCCACGGCATGTCGTGGAAGCAGCCTCTAAACGTAATTTGGCCGGCGCCCATGCGGCCGACGCCGGGGATGAACTGCACGCGCTGGGTGATTTCGTACCAGGTGCTGTAGTACTCGTCGGCGGCGGCGTTGCGCGGCGCGGGGATCGGGCGGTGGCTGAGGACGAGGGGGTTGAGGGAGATGACTTCGCTGTGGGATTGCAGGATGTCGAGGGCGAGTTGGCGCGGGATGTAGCTGGGGATCGGCGTGACGACCGTGTAGGTTTCTGTTTTGCGCAGCATTGTGTGTGAAGGTGTGCGCAGCGCGGGCACGGCGAGCACTTGGTGGTATTGGTTTGGTAATCTGTAGTGAAGATGTAGGCTTCGGCTGGGTTCTGGATGTTGTATTGCCTTTTTGGGTAATCCTTTCGGGGTAGGGGACTCGTAGGCTCTCGCAACAATCGCTTCGCTCCTAGTTCAAAAGCACGGTATGTGTCAAGTTGTATGACTATACAGTAGGAAAGGAAAAAATAGCACAAAGATAAAAATCCCCTCGATGACGGCTGATTACAAGGGGATCCTCAGCCTTAATACAGGCTGGGTGCCCATGCTAAGAGACGGCCAGCAGCACTTTCAGGCATTATACCTGTCGTGGACCCCAGCACGGCATTAGTTTAGTAGTTATCTAGTGGAACATGGATTCGAGATGCTTTATGATAATTGGCGGCTTGTCAAGCCCTGTATTAGCTCAAGCCCGCTGAAAGTTTGCTCCAATAATAGCAAGATGGCGGCTCAGCCTAGGTGCTCAGCCCCCTCTCCAAAAGGAAGATGAATACTTTGGACGTCTGAATGAGCCCAACGAGCTGATGGAGAACCATGGCCAATGAATGCTCCTGCTGCTGATGGAGGGATGACGCCGTTGATTATTCGTCAGTATGCGACCCCCCGAGGCTGCCGGAACACGCAATGCAAAGAAAGACAACGCAATCGGAAACTGTTGTGATGGCATGGCTGCATCATCAAGGTTTATAACGTGCGGAGGTCCTTGTCGGTTTCCGTGTCCGCTTCCCTGCTCGTCATCCTTTTCTTCCTTCTGGTCTTGATTCCAGGCTCTCCATTCTCCATTCCGTCCATCCAACAAACTACTTGGACACCCTTCTTAACAATCATCAAGAGAGAACCGAAGCCCCCACCCCTTTTCCAACATGAAACTGAGCATCATCGCCCTCTCTTTGTGTGCCGCTGGCGCTGCCGCCACTCCCCCACCGCACAAAGCGAGTCACGATGGTGAGCGAGCCAGCGTCCTTCCGTGGTGGGAGGACGGCATCGCCTCGCTGGAGCCAGCCCTCCTCGCTGCTGGCGAAGCCATTCAGCACTCCACCGCCAGCGCTACCCAGCAGATCCGCGACCAGGCTCTCGAAGCGCTCAACAGCCTCGACGATCACCGCCCCAACAAGCCCAGCAAGCCCGGCAAGCTCACCACCGTCTACCAGACCCTGCAGCAGCTGCCCGGCGCCGGCAACTTTACCAAGCTTCTTGATGACTTTCCTGACCTGGTGGACGCGCTCAATGGCACCGACCAGCACACGCTGTTCGTGCCGCTCGACGAAGCCTTTGAGAAGATCCCTGACAAGTTCAAGCACCCGAGCCACCAGGCGCTCGGCAAGTTCCTCCACTACCATGTCGTGTCTGGCACCAAGGGGGCCGTGGACGTCCTGAGAAGCTACACGCTGGAGAGTGAGGCTGAAGAGCGCGGCTTGGGCGGCGAGCACCAGCGGATCCGCGTCGGCGCCAGCCTTGCCGGCGTCACTCTCAACGGCTACTCCAAGATTAAAGCCGTAGACATTGTATGATTTCGCATCATACCAAAGCTGTATCAAATGCTAACACACCTTCTAGAAAGCCACCAACGGCGTCATCCACGTCATCAGCGACGTCCTCGCACCACCACCTCCGCTCGGCCCCATCCTCACCTTCTTCCCCTCCTACTTCTCCACGCTCCTGCTCGCCTACCAAGTCACCGACTTTGTCAAGTTTGTCCACGGCCAGCACATTGCCGGCAGCACCCTGTTCGCCCCCAGCAACGACGCCTTCAAGAGCCTCGGCCCGCGCGCCAACGCCTTCCTCTTCAACACCAAAAAGGGCGCCAAGTACCTCGAAGCCATCCTCAAGTACACCATTGCCCCGAACGCGACCGTGTACAGCGACGCCTTTTACGACAAGAGGACCAAGGACGCGGCGCAGCACGAAGATCACTACACGCTCAGCACGTTCCTGCCGGGCGCGTCGCTCGGCGTGGACATTGCGACGGTGTTTGGGTTCCGCGTGATTAATGTGAATGGCTTCACGGGGGTCAAGTTTCATGATGCGGTTGGTAGTAATGGCGTGATTCACGTGGTGAACAAGGTCATTCTACCGCCGCACAATGGAAAGCATGCGGAGACGGCGGATATTAGTGTCGAGGATTTGACTGGCATTCTCAGCCCTTACGTGACTTTGGCACCGGAGGAGGAGGCCGCTTGGGAGGAGCTGTAAGCAGGTTTACTGTACTGCTGCAAGTGTCTATGGTGCTTTGCAAGCCTTGACCCTGGAAATTAACGACTCTACTCATTTATTCTTGACTTACTATTACGTATTCTAGTCACTTTGCTTCGTGATATGTACCACATTTCCTAGTCGTTAATCCGGTATCATGACTATAAGTCGGATTATTGGCAGCGCCTATCTCATCCCCTTGGCTTGCAATTAATCTCAAAGTTCATCCTGATCCCATCGTTAGCTTCTTCAAGTTCTCCTGCAGCTCCGCCGCACTCTTCGCAAACTTGTCCTCCAACACCGCACCCTCATGCAGCCCCGGCAGCCACCACGGCGCAACATTATCCGCCAAGCGCTCCAGGCACCGCGCCGTCTCCCAAACCGACGAAGAAATACCCGCCATCGGTGTCGCCACCCCCCTCGCCTCCAGCTCACCCAGGTAGACCCGGTATAGATTGTCCGGCCAGTCGCCCTCGTTGCCCACCGCGTCGTTGAGGAACTCCTCGACGGGCGGGAAGAAGCCAGCAAACTCAAAGTCGACGACACCCGATATCTTAGGTGGAAACCCGGCGATGAGAATGTTCCGCGGTGAGAGGTCATAGTGCGTAAACACGAAGCTGCCTGATCCGCTCTGAGGTACGGGTTTGAGAGCGTCGAGATGTGACAACGTCTCTGTGACAAATCTCCGAATCTCGGGGGCCAGGTGGCGGTTTTGGGTGTAGTCGCTGCAGGTTTCGAGCTGCTCGAGCCTCTGCTCAATCTTGAGGGTGTACTGCTGAGTGGTGCTGGTGATTGGTGTTGTAATCCGGAGCTCATCGACGAGGATGCCTCTGACCACGAGATTCTGAGGCTCTGGTCCAAAGTTCTCAGCTATGGTAAAATCTGGCTCAGAAGCATGCAGCGGTTGATGGAACTGGATATTTCCAAGATATTTTTGTGCGGGTATGTTGGTCCTCCAACTCGCAGCGATACGCGCAAGCTGTCTCATGATATCGAGCCTTGTCGCTTCGTCAAAGTCACACGTCGACAAAGGCTTCCCGGGTAGTCGCAGCATAAGAATCCAACCGCCGTGCGTCTTTTCTTCCGCTGGGATTGACAAGCTGACA
The DNA here is from genome assembly GCA_028828415.1 of Cordyceps cateniannulata. Lineage (NCBI taxonomy): Eukaryota > Fungi > Ascomycota > Sordariomycetes > Hypocreales > Cordycipitaceae > Cordyceps > Cordyceps cateniannulata. Next base: position 1,558,778 of record JAPHMX010000004.1, on the reverse strand, counting down.
TGTTTCTTCTCCGGCCCAAGCGGATTCGCCAAGCTGACATTTACGCCATCCTCGGACCAGGCAAGCACCGTTGGTGTTGGGATATCTGGGCAGTGTTTTTTCAAGGTCTGGATACAACCAACTTCATTCTGGACCTTGTCCGCCAAGAAAAAACGGCCGTTGACCTTGAGGACAAGCTCCCGTTCCTCGGCGTCTGTGTCGCGGAACACGGAGCTCTGAGCGAGTCGCTGAACCTTGAGGAAGTAGAGCCGATTATTGTAACCCTTGTTTGTTTCGAGCTCAGAGTATGATATAAGCTCGGTTCCAGGGAATGCGCTGGAAATGAGTTGGTTTATGTTTTTTGGCGCAACATGCACATTGTACCGTGGCTCATGCGGGGGGGTCTGCGGTCGCGACATGCTGTAAATGAGGTTGTAGTGTATACTTTTGTATGATGTAAAACGCGTTCTATAATGTGACGATCGCGCTGTGTATATAAGTGTTCCTTGGCCTCAGCTGAGCTTCATACTGGTTAGCGTGCTGTACTCCGGGTGAGTCACGCGGTAAACGAATCGAGGTATCCAACACGCTCGATGCAATTAATTTGAAGAAGTAAATATTTATGACAAAGTGATCCTCATCAGTTTACAAGACAAAAATCAGCTCTCATACCGGTGGTCCTAGACGCTGGGCGTGTTTCGGTCCCCTCCTGGCATCTCCATCTCATACTCCTCCAACTATCGACAAACTAACAGAAGAAACGCAAAGGCTTTATTTTGGAGCATCTGGATCAGCACTGTTAGACCATTTCCTCTCAGAAATACCTTCCGCAGAAAGCTTCACATCTGGCTGCGGCTCCAGCTCCAGCAAAACAACCTCATTATTCGCCTTGAGCGCGCTACCCGGGACATACAAGCTCTGCTGCGGCCCGACCGTCCAGTACCTCCCCATGTTCACGCCATTCACCCACAAGACGCCCTTGACACCGTTTGGAACCGAGATGAATGTATCAGCGCTTGGATCCCCGGCCGACGCGCCATCTGGCAAGTCAAAGCTACCAGTATAAAACACCGGCGAGTCGTCCTTCTTGACCTTGCGCTTGGCGCTCAACTTGGATGGCAGCGTCGTCAGCGGAATCGAGTACGAAGCCCACTGTGAGAGCACGCTGTCGCCGACGGTAACGTTGCCGACGATGCCCTTGACCTGCTCCTTCAGCCGCTGGCGGACGTCGACGCGTCCGAGGTTCTCGACCAGGATCTGCAGGTTGTCGCCCTTCTTCAGGGTGACCGTGACGGTGGAGGGCGTCGCATAGATGGTGTCAATTACACCAGCGCGCGCGCCGTTGACGTAAATCATGGCGCGGTCACGGGCACCGTCGCCAATGGTCACCGCGCCCTGGACGGCTGCGGCAACCTTGTGCGCATACAGAACGTAGCCGTACGCCTGGCCCAGAGCATCCATGCTGACTGGGTCCGCAGCCGTCTTGGCGGGCTTGCCTTGGAGGTCAAACAGTGCTGCGGCCGGCTTCAGCTCAAACTCTGGGATCGTGGCTAGCGCCGGCGTGCTCGGGACATCCGGGATGCTGCCCGCCGGCACGTACTTGGAGATCATCTCGCGCAGCTTGTAGTAGACGTCGGTCGGGCGACCGCTCTCATCCAGCGGCGCACCATAATCATAACTCGTCGTCACCGCAGCAAGCGGACCGTCATCCCGGATCCCGCCGTTCTCGAAGCCAAAGTTGGTGCCCCCGTGGAACATGTAGATGCTAAAAGAGTAATTGCCCGCCAGCGTCCAGTCCAGGTCCGCGACCGCCTTGTCGATGGAGTCTGGCGAGCCTGAGATTTGCTGGTGGCCGTAGTCGCTGCCCCATTGGTCGATCCAAGTAATGTAGTACTCGCCGTTGAGCTGCGGCCCGAGGCTCGTCGGGTCCGTCACGTACTTGTCCCTCGCCTCAAATCCCGATTTCGAGTCGCCGTCAATGACCGCCAAGACGCCGTGCAGCTGTCCGCCCTCGAGGTACGACTTGCCGCCGCCATCGTTGGTATACAAGAAAACATCAAAGTTATCGCGCAGCATCGCCGCCAGCTTCCCCAGGTACGTCTTGTCCGTGCCGAAGCTGCCGTACTCGTTTTCCAGCTGCGTCATCAGAATCGGCCCTCCTTGCGTAACCTGCAGACTCCCCAGCTCCTTGCCGAGCCGATCAATGTACGACTTGGCCGCGTCTAGGAACGGCCCGTTGTCCTGGCGCACCGCCATGTCGGGGACCTGGCTCAGCCACGCTGGAAAGCCGCCCCAGTCGCGCTCGCCGCAAATGTACGGGCCGGGCCGGAGCACCACCTTGAGGCCCTCGGCTTGCGCAAGGCGGAAGAAGGCGGCGACGTCGTTGCGTCCCGAAAAGTCCCACGTGCCGGGGCTGGGCTCGTGCATGTTCCAGTAGAGGTAGCTGAAGATGGTGTTGAGGCCCATGGCGCGGGCCATCTTGAGTCGATGCGTCCAGTACTCGGGCGGGATGCGCTGGGGGTCCATCTGGCCGCCGATGATCTGGTACGGCTCGTCATTGAGGAGGAACTGGTTCCGGTTGTAGCTGAAGTTGCCCGCAGAGGAATCAGCAGCGGCGGTGACGGAAAGCGCCGAAAGGGCGGCCAAAGCTCCCCAGAGGAATCTCATGATGTGCTGTGATTTTGAGTCAACAAGCACGAAAACCAGCCTATGTTGTATAGTGTTTGATAACAGCTACAGTGTCAATGGCCGGCATCTAAGCCTGGAGCGCGGCGCCGTCTTTTAAGTCACACACTCTGTGTCTACTAATAACCTGACTAATCTTGCAATTCATCACCTCGAAATCTTGTGACGCAGTGTTGCAGTCGCTTCAAGAAAACAATCATGACACCTTCCCCAGTCGGCCGGACGCAACCGTCGCCAGCTTCCTCGGCATGAATGAGGGAAACACGAGGAGGTACGGCAGATTAGGACAATGCTGGTGGAGTATGACGAGTCTAAAAGGATCGCCATCCCTAATAACAAGCAAGGTTCCGCTCTAAAGCCGCCGGGCCAAGTTTGTGCCTTGTTTATCATCAGTGGCGGCGGCGGCGGCGGTCTCTTTATAGATTGGGAGGATACTGACATCTCTTACACGGCCGCCTGAACAGAGTGGCCGATGCATCGCCAAGGACCATGTCAACGATTGAAGTTGAGAATAACTCCCAACGAATAATCTCTGCTCCTCATTTTTATTCTTCTTTTCACAATATCTTTATAATCATCGTTTGTACATTGTACAAGTCCCGCTCTGAGAGGCAATGTAACCCTGCTCGATGGTTGCATGTGCATCGCCGACCCAGCAAGGTATAGATGCAGCGATGTCACCAAGCTTCACAAGAGGCGGGAGCTGATCCCGTGATCGACTGCAAGATATGCTGTAAGAGGCAGCCGTTGATGTTACCTTGGAGACTGTCCAGAAGCCGAAAGATTCTCAAAGGGTCTCTAACGTTACCGGAATGGCGGCTGTTCACCGCGCCACCTCTTACTGGTACGCGGTTCTGTTCAAGCTTGATGATGGTCTTTGATGTCAAGGTACTATCATGGTCGGCTGAGATGGAGTAAAACAGGGGCCTGTTCGAGTCTAAAAAGGCGAAAAGTCAGGTCCTTACGAAGACAACTCAACAAGTCTAATTTCATAACATAATAGCAACCGCTAGTGCGGGGAACCAGGGAGCGATGATGCGAGTAATTGTATAGAATTGAGGACCACTGACCACTGGCCCGGCGGCCCGCATGTCAGACAATGTCGATTTATTGAGCTTGGCTTAATAAGAGGAGCCTGATAACAATGTATGAGGTTGGATTGTCTGTTGATGTGCATGCGCTGCCGTCGGATGTTTGTCACCGGTGCAAGATCATTGGCAATAAACGTAGATAGAAAAGCCGAGCGAGGACCAATGAGATCAAATCTAGCTTCCGAGGAGCCCGACGGCTTAAACATCGCTAAATAGAGGTAGTCTTGCTGGACCAAACCCTGGACACCAATCACTTGTACTTGAGGAGGCGATTCTTCTAATCAGGAACTAGCCGACTTCTCCGCGCCAGATGTTGCAACGTTACAAGGCCTTTTATAGCATCGCCCCAATTCCAAGGGACCCATTGCCGAACAATCTAGGCTGGGGGAACTGCCCTTGATTCCCCCACACCGTGATGAACCTTGTCCAAGATTCCACTACAGTGTGAATGCAAATCACTTGCCTATTCAGGAAGCTGTCCTTATTTGCCTATCAACTTCTCCGCAAGCTCTCCAGATGGAGAGCTCCGTTGACACATCTTGAGCTATGACTATGTTTTGTACATTTCGTGGATAAATAGAGCCTCGCCGCAGCAATATGGCCCTGGCTATCTGGTCTGAAGCAACCACACCTTCTTCCTTTCTACACTCAAACACAATGAAGTCTCAATTGGTCCTCGCGTCCGCCGCCGGGCTCATCAGCCCGGCCACGTCCACCCACGTTGACCTCCCTCTTCCTCCCATGGGCTTCAACAACTGGGCTCGCTTCACCACACACATCAACCAGTCCATCTTCACCGATGCCGCGACCGCCATGGTCTCCAACGGCATGCTCGCCGCCGGCTACAACCGCCTGAACCTCGACGACGCATGGTCGACCCGCGAGCGCGCCGCCAACGGCTCCATGGTCGTCGACGCCGTCAAGTTCCCCAAGGGCCTGCCGTGGCTCGCCAGCTTCATCAAGGAAAAGGGCTTCATCCCCGGCATCTACACCGACTCCGGCACGCTCTCCTGCGGCGCCTACCCGGCTGCCTTTGACCACGAGGCCATCGACCTCAAGGACTTTTCTGACTGGGGCTACGAGTACCTCAAGATGGACGGCTGCAACGTGCCCGTCGGCGACGAGGCCGCGTACCGCCACCTCTACTTTGACGTCTGGCGCGACCTGCTGCTCAAGTTCCCCAAGCCCGTCGTCTTCTCCAACTCGGCGCCGGCGTACTTTTGCGGCGCCGACAACCTGACCGACTGGTACACCATCATGGGCTGGTCGCAGGAGATGGGCCAGCTCGCGCGCCACTCGTACGACATCATCAACTACGACAGCAAGGGCAGCGCCTGGGACAGCCTCCTGACCAACTACTACCAGCACGTCCGTCTCGCCCGCTACCAGCGCCCGGGCTTCTTCAACGACCCGGACTTCCTCAACACCGACCACCCCAACTACACCCTCGAGGAGAAGAAGACGCACATGGCGCTGTGGTCAGCCTTTTCCGCGCCCCTCATCGTCAGCGCGGACATTCCCAGCCTCAAGCAGGAGGAGCTCGACATCCTACTCAACAAGGACCTCATCGCCATCGACCAGGACCCGCTGGTGCAGCAGGCGACCCTCGTCAGCTCCAGCGCCACCTGGGAGGTGCTGACCAAGAACCTGGCCAACGGCGATCGCGTGCTCGCCGTGCTCAACAAGGGCGGCGCGGCCGGCGACTACACCGTGCCGTGGGCCAGCATCGGCATCCAGACGGACCGCATCAAGCCCGACACCGCGCTCAGCGTCAAGGACCTCTGGACCGGCAAGACGGAGCAGGTCAAGATCAGCGTTGGCGGCGTCACCGCCAAGAATGTCGGCCCGCACGGCACCTTTGTCTTCCGCATCTCCGGCGCCATGGGCGGCTCCAGCCACCCCATCGTCCTGCCGACCGGCCTCATCTTCAACACGTTCTCGTTCAAGTGCCTCGCTGACGACAAGTCGGGCAAGGTCGCGTGGAAGTCGTGCGATGGATCCGACAGCCAGACGTGGACGGTCAGCAACGAGGGCCACGTCAACAGCCTGTTGCGCCCGAATGAGTGCCTGACGGACGTCCAGGGCAAGCTGCTGAGCCGCCACTCGGGCTGCCGCACGGATGCGTGGAAGTACTTTAACAGCGGAAACCTGATCAACGGCAACTCGAACCGCTGCTTGACGGAGGAGGCGGATGGCTCTGCGACGGTCGCTGACTGCGGCTATGCGACCAACGAGCAGGTCGTTGCCCTTCCCGCCGGTTCCAAGGTCATCGAGACTGCTTACTACAAGAACTAAATAGACACGGCATAATATGCTATAAAAAGCATGTAGATTTATCGATAATAATTGTCACGATTAATAGAATTTACCAATTATATACCAATTGACTTCCTTAGTAAAACCAATCTTTGTTTTATTATGCACAAATTACGTACAGTTTTATGCCTCTGAGTCCTTGAAAGCGTCGAGCTTAAATAGCTTCTTGGCATTGTCACGGCCAATCTTTCCGACATGCGAAGCGTCCTTTAACTCAACCTTGTCATACCAGTCACACGCATCCCCAAACGACTCAAACGGGTAGTCAATCGAAAACATGATGCGGTCCGCGCCCATCTCCGTAATACAATACTCCAGCGTCGGCGTCGAAAAGTGACCACTCGTCGTGATCCAAATATTCTCCGCAAAGTACTCCCTAATCGTCTTCTTGCAGTCCAGCCCCAGCGGCTTCTTCACATCCTCAAACCAGTGGTTGATGCGCCACAGGTCAAACGGCAGGTGCTCGCCCAGATGCCCAATGACCACCTGCAGCTTCGGGTGGCGGTCAAAGACGCCATTTGTCACCATGCCGAGCAGGTGCAGGCTGACGCCCTGCGCAAAGCTCAGCGGCGGGCCGATGAGCCACTTGCGCTTGGCCCAGAGCTTCTCGTAGATGGTGCCGGTCGGGTTGCGCGGGTGCAGGTAAAAGGGCACGTCGAGGTCGGTGACGGTGGACCAGAAGACGTCCCACTCGGGGCCGTCGTAGAAGATCATGTCGTCGCCGTCGGGGCCGGCGCGCTGGGTGTCGTTGACGAGGGCGCCCTTGAAGCCGAGCTCGGTCACGCAACGGCGCAGCTCGGCAGCGGCTTCGGCGGGATCGTGCATGGATAGGGTGCTGGTCTCTGTTAGGATTGGATGGGTAGGTAGGTAGGTCAGGGCAGATGGCTTACGCAAAAGCACCGAGCCTGTCAGGGTGCGGCTTGATGGCACCGGCAATGTAGTCGTTGATCTCTGTCGTGAGGGCGCGAGCCTCGGCGGCATCCCAAATGTCCTGCACGCCGGGAGCAGTGTAAGATAGGATGGTGTATCCGACGCCGTGCTTGTCCATGTTCTGGATTCGCGTCTCGGTGACGTCCGTCATCTCGTGAGCATGCTTGTCGGGGTTGACGGCAAAGAGCGAAGCCCACCACCGAGTCTTTTCGTGAAGACGAGGCAAGGCAAAAGCCTCTTCAAAAGCTACCTTTCCGCGCATATTGATGAAGCTGTATGATGCGAGGGCAGCAGCAGAGTACAATGATTGTTGCTGCAAGTTCTATCCGCTGCTAGCTGGCCGGATTGCCCGTTTTTGTACTCTCGACCGCATCGCCATGTATCAAGCTAGCGTGCATCATCCGCCGCTGCATCTCTTAGCCTCCCACTGTCCCGCAGTGCGATCGATGACTTATCCATAGCTATCCTCTTCTATGCGACGGGCAAATCCTCCGAGGGTTCGGGGTAAGTGGAGCTACAGGGTACGTAGCCGAACAGTGCGAATAGCAACCCCGTGTTGAGATCTAGACTATCCGCACTATGCAGCGCTCACGCCTCGGCAGCCGACCATTACGAAGCTTGGACAATAGGTGATGAGCTATTGGTCGGAGACATTGCTTCTTGCCCTCTTCAATTCAGCCACGAGAATCCTCTTGCTGAGTTCAAGTGTCATTACACGCCATCCCTATCGTCGCGCGATAAGCCCTTTCCAATCATCTCCTCACGTATTTAAAAAAGCAAGTGCAAATGAGCACCCTGTGTTAATTTGCCCTTGCCGCGATGCCGCGACCCAAAGTCCACCCCAGTCAGCGAAAGCGAGCGGCAGAAGCTTGCAACTTTTGTCGCATGTCCAAGAAGAAGTGCAGCGCCACGGTACCTTGCACCGCATGCCAACGACGCGGCATCGGCCACACCTGCTATCTTACTCACAGCCCACGCGCCTCCCGCTCAACAACACGAAGAGTAACGGAACCAGTAGTAAACGGCTCTTCGGAAACCAACACACCAATAGCAGCCCGGCGAAGCTCCGGTGTAGATGCCGGGTGGTCGCTGGATGACAGCTCTCGTTGCTGGGTGCCGCCTCAGCCGGCCATTTCGCTACCGCAAGACACGTATCAGCCAATTTCCCCGTCTGATTCAAGAGCGGCAGCGGCCGACACAAGTAATATAGAAGCTGAAATATCACCACTGAACCATGTTGAACCGGGGGAACAGGCGCTGGGGAGCGAATCCCATGCGCGCATGCTGTTGAATCTCAGAGGAGAGAGAGGTAAGCACTCACTGCTATACACCTTGCGGAAGCTCTAGCTAACACCATATCAGTATACATTGGAGAAGCTGCGGCTATATCGTTTCTACAATTTGTCCGTGATACTGTGGCATCTCAGATCGGGCCATCGCAGTTCTCTCACAACGATCAGAGCGAGAATATGCTCGAGAATGAGCCTGCGATCAACGGCTCCAATGCGCCAACACCTGGGTTAATAGAATTGGACGAAGAACAGCGCAGCTCTTTTATACAAGTTTTCTATGCTGCTGTAAGTCCAATCATCCGTTCATGGAACACCCTCAGAGGGCACCGGGCTAACAGAACAGACGGGGGGCTTTCTGGATTTGTTCTCCCCAGAGGAACTCGACCAGCTCGCGTCCGTTGCAAGACAAGAACGACCAGAAAATATTCCTCGTCATATTGATGCTGTCGCCTCGGCTGCTATTGCGATTGGGGCGCAAGTGAAGTCGCCGCTCGAGTCACCGCAGATTAGCCAAGCCTACTTCAGACACGCGCAACGAAAGGCCTTCTCAGGCATGCTCGAGGACCCAAACATCAACATTGTACGAGCGTTTCTTCTCATGGCATATTACATGCTGGGGTCATGTAGAAGGAATTCTGCATTCATGTACCTGGGAATCGCCTCACGCGCCGCGGTGTCACTGGGTCTGCATAGCAAAGACTCTTACGAGGATATGAACAGTGTTCATCGAAATAATCGGTACGTCACTCCATACAAAACGGAATTGGCATAGTGAATCTGACAGTGCGCAGATTAAAAATATGGATGAGTCTCTGTACGCTAGACATGACTGTCAGCTCTCTACTTGGTCGGCCAGCCGCGACGTCTGGCCTGCGGACTGAACTGGACGAATCCCACATCGGTGCCCTCGCCAACCACGAGGACGAAGATTTATCAGCTTTATTTGCTGTATATGGAATCTTATCCATCACTACCGACGTGGTCGAAATTTTATACAGGAAAAAGGTGCCTTCAGTGGCGCTGATTGAACGATCCTTTGCCAGGATCGAAGACTGGAGTCGATCGATTCCCAAATCCATGCGTTCAAGACCAACTCCGAGAGTGCGCGGTACTCCGGATCGTCAGGATGTCTACAGATTACACATTTCCTGCCTCTACTATTTCGCTGTGACGCTGGTTTCTAGGCCAATTCTGATATCACAGCTGACCTCTCAGTCCAAAGCGTCAGCAAGCACGTTGTCGCCCCTGGCATCAGCCTGCCTAGATGCCGCAGTTTTCCTCGTCCAAACCTGCACAGAAGCGAAAAAGTCGGGCACTTTCTTCGGAAGCCTGTGCATCATGAAGTAAGCATTCTCGCCGTCACCGACCGTCCTGCACGCTACTAACACTTCACTTTCCTAGGGCTCTAGTCTTTGCCGCGGGGTTGATCCTGGGGTTCGACATGTTTGCGAAACGCGAGCTAGATTTCGAGATTGAGAATGCCTTCTCCGGCGCCAAGGACGTACTCGACTTTATCGCGGAGCAGAGCGCGCAGGCCGCCCACTACGCCGAGATCCTCGGGCTGCTTTCCACCGCCATTGCCGAGCAGCGCCGCAAGACGGCGTCACAGGGCCGGAGCAAGCTCGTCAGTCGCTTGTTTCCGATGGGTGGAGGCGACGCGCTTGATCGGGGCGACGATGCCCAGTTCCGACCGTCCGAGGCGGCAGCACAGGCTGTTAGCGATCGCCTGTTGGCGGACGGTGCGGGTCATTGGCTGCTGGGACAGCCGCCGACGTTATCTGCGGAGATGGAGGGTGATTTAACAAGCGGATGGGATGTGTTGGACTTGTCACAGTGGGATAACTTCCCATTCCACAGTCCAAGAAACTTTGCAAATGACGGGTAGAAGTCTTGGAGAGTAGAGAAAGCGGCAGTGCATACAAGCCACTCCATATAGTACCATGATGTGGACGTTCAAAGATGTATTATGAAGAAACTAGTCTTACGCGATTTGATTGTTCATCAAAATTCCATGTTCATCAAAATTCCTCTTGACGGTTATCCGACAGAAAATGCTGAAAACGTGGCAGTTGGCGGATGGAGACAGCCTCCCTCATGCAGGACCATCCTCATCCACCAGATCGACAGCCGCGAAGGTGCATATCAAAAGCGCATAATGCAATCAGCCTTGCTGTAATAAAAGTTATCCAATATCAATCGGCTACAAATGCCGAAAGATAATGACGATAGGATAGCAGCGCCAAAGCGGGATGTCGGGTAGTGCACCACAGCCACCAACACCACAGCCGACATCGAGTTGCAGCCTGTTTTTGTAAGACAACATCCGACCCTATCCGTAAATAGAACTAAGTTACGATTGGTGAGCTAGAGGCCGTTTGACGAATATAGCTGTGGTCATATGCCCCAAGCCATAAATATACAGCTTCGCAGTGCCAACACATAGTCTCGGGCACAGCATCACCAAGCATCTCTCAAGCTATTCACCACAAACCTTTTGACATGGGATCCAACACACCATCTACTTGGCGACCGCTTGACGTCGGTGTCGTCGGCGGCGGCATCGGCGGCATGTCCGTGGGCATCGCCATGCGACGCGCCGGCCACCGCGTGACCGTCTATGAGAAGCACGATTTCGCCGGCGAGGTCGGCGCGAGCGTGTCGTGCGCGGCCAACGGCACGCGCTGGCTGCACGCCTGGGGCGTCGACGTGGCCAAGGGCGACCCGGTCGTGCTCAAGAAGCTCATCAACCGCGACTGGAAGACGGGCGACCCGGTGAGCGTCTACGACCTGGACGACTACGAGAAGCGCTGGGGATACGTGTACAACATGTTTCACCGGCAGTACATGCACAACATGCTCAAGGACTGCGCCATGCAAGAGGAAGGGGAGGGGACGCCGGTCAAGTTGATTGTCAACCACCAGGTAAGCCGACTCTGTGCATTCGTCCGGTTGGCCAGAAGACTAACACCAGCGACAGTGTGACAGCATCGACCTGGAAAGCGGCACCATCACCTTCAAGCACGGCGTCTCCGCCCGTCACGACCTCGTCGTCGGCGCCGACGGCATCGGCTCCGCCGTCCGCGGCCAGCTCGGCATCCACCCCGCCAAGCGGCCCTCCGAGTCGTCCTGCCTGCACGCCAACGTGCGCACCGAAGACGCCGTGCGCCTCGGCCTCGTCGACTACTCGCAGCACGACGCGCTGGAGTACTGGGGCGGCCAGGAGGGCAAGTGGGACAAGATTGTGTTGTCGCCGTGCAACGGCGGCCGGCTGCTCTCGTACTACTGCTTCTTCCCGAGGGAGGTCGGCGACTACTCGACGCAGCAGTGGGGTGCGGAGAGCCGGCCGGTCGAGGAGCTGCTGGCGCCGTATCCGGAGCTGGACGCGCAGGTCAAGGCGCACCTGGCAATTGGCACGGAGATTCAGCCATGGCGGCTGTGGGTGCAGTAAGTTTGGACATGGAAGAGAGACAATGGGCGGCGATAAGCTAACATGACGGCAGTGACCCGTATCCGCACATTCAGAAGGGCAGAGTTTGTCTCCTGGGTGATGCTGGCCACCCGGTAAGTCGCTTCAGCTCAGAATCTCTTGAAATAACCAGTTCACTGATACGTCCGCAGATGATGCCTCACCAAAGCCAAGGCGCGTGCATGGCGATTGAAGATGCCGCCGCGCTGGGCATCATCTTTGACAAGCAGCACTTTTCTGGCGACATATCCGAGGCCCTGGCGCTCTACCAAGAAGTACGCCTTCCTCGCGTGACCCGCGTACAAGCCGCCGCCGCCAAGGCTGCCTACAACATCAATGAGAGAATAGGTACGATCCCACGCTGTTTCAGTTGCATGTAGATCAAGCTGACATGTTGTAAAGGCTTCTCTACCAACAAGGACTGCGGCACGTACAAGGTAGAAGATGAAAAGAAAAAGCTGACAGTCGAGGAGATGAACTCGTACGACATGTATAAGGACATTGACGAGATGCTGGCAAGGAGACGTGGGACGGTGTTTGGCGAAAAGTTTAGTCGCGGCCTGCCACTTGGGCTGAAGCTACCAAATGGCGTGGTGGTGGGTGATGATATTTGAGCATAATGAAAGAATGTTAGTCTATTTATATTCATAGTCTGTACCAAAATTACAGTTTTGCCATTCGAAAAAAATTGCTTTCCTTTGTAAGCTTCCCTCCTGTGGAATTGAGGCTGAAGCGCTTCGTGGTCTGGACTCAGGTACATCTGACTTGAGTCTCGTCTTTTAACAACACATCTTGAAGGTTGTCGCTGTCCTTTTTGAGTACTGAACAAGCGCCTTTTTAAACAAAATTGAGACTGTAAATAAAACTTGCAAATTATGCTGCAGATAGCTTGACATTATACTCCAAATCCCACTCCGCCTTGGTGTCATCCTTTCGCGGCACAAAGTCCACCGTGAGTCCGTCCTTGACCGCAAAAACACTGTCATCTGTGAGATAGTCTGATTTACTATCAAAAATCTGCGTCGTCAAAGACTTGTACCCCTTGGCGGTTACCTACTTCTGCGTTAGTCCTCGCCGTCTAGATACAGGGCAGGTCTCATGAGAGCACTTACAATGAGATGAATATGCGCGGGTCGGAACTCGTGTCTGTCGAGCAGCTTCAGCAGCTTGCCGGCAGGACCATCCATCGGCACTGGGTATGGCGTCGGGCGCAGGCAGTAGAACGAGTACCTTCCCTCAGCATCCGTAACGAAGACGCCGCGGAGGTTATGATCGACCTGCTTTTCGTCCTGCTGCTCGTAGAGACCTAGAAAATCGTTAGCACTACCGTAGGCAAAAGAGAAAAGCCGCTATCCTTTGGAGCTTACCGTTGGTAGAAGCCTGCCAGACGTCGACCTTGGCGCTGGCGAGCGGCTTTCCCGTGTCCGCGCACGTAATCTGGCCGTGCATAAACGCGACCTGTCCATCACTCGGTGTATCAAACGTGATTGTGGTACCATTCTCCCGGATTGGTGCGTCCGCGCGCCAAAACGGCCCCAGAATGGCCGTCGACGTCGAGGGCTGCCCAGCCTTGGTCGCGGCGCGGACGGTAATGTCGTCGACAAGACTGCAATTTGAAAAGGGTCAGACAAGACCGTGCCAAGATGCTGTAAGAAGAAAAGGCAGACTTACGACTCGAGACCAATCACATCACACATTAGCTGCCCCTCGTTGCGGCGGTCGTTGCTCATCTGGCCGGCCCAGTTGATCATGTTGACGCCGGCCAGCCACTCGTCCATGGTGAGGTCGACCTCGCGCGCAAAGTCGTGAATGTGCTGGATAAACGCGGCCATGACGGTGCGCATCCGCGGCGAGGCGTTGGGGCCCGTGGCGTCAATCACCGACTTGGTAAAGTCCTGGCCGAGCGGCTTGCTCTCTTGTTCTGAAGTCATGGTCGCTGTATACCTCTATTCTTCTTCTTCTTTGGCCGAGTTTCGCGCAGTAATGGCAGTAGATGTGTTCTCCCAGGAAAAAGAGAAGATGTGTTGAGTGTGGAAGAAGCAGTGTAAGGGCGAGGCTCGGGAATCACATATAGCTGCAGCCCTCGCTTCTCTGTCTTATGTCGGCGCTCTGGTGGTGGTGTAAATGCAAGGACCCCTCCAATCAGCTCACTTTCATTACATGCATTCCCTCCCTTCCCCTTCTCGAGGACAGGCTCCGGTAGCTCGCGGCGGTGGTGGGGCCGACTGTGTCGGCAAATGCACCGAGCTATGCCACGGGAACGGCGGATCACGACCCCTCCCCCGCATCATAGCTTCCGATGGGTGTGTGGGCGTCCTCCGCGGTCCGCCGGTCGCATATTCCGTCCTCCGCGGATAACCGGGAAGACGCCTATTCGGAAACCCATGAAACTATACTTGCATTTGATATACATATTTTTGATATGCGCAATCTATACATCTTTTCCTCACTTTCTGTAGTCACCGTCGGCCTCAAAATCCCACGTCGGCTTATCCGTGCCATTCGGCCTGCTCGCCCGCTGAAAGCTCACATCCAGCCCATCAATTTCCACTACTGGCTTGACAGCCTCCACCTCCTTCCCATATGCCTGTGACCACCACCGGTCCAGATACCGCCCATCGTCCACAAACTCCGGGAACACCTTCCTCATCCGCCGCAGGGCCGCGCCCGAGATCTGGTCCACGCTGTTTGCATGGCGCAGCGCACCCAGCGCCTCATCGTCCTCCATGACCGCCGCACGCAGCTCCGCTTGCACGCTGGCCGACAGCAGGCCGACCTTGAACAGGAGTAGGTCGTAGTGCAGCAGCGAGGCTTTGCCGTGCCAGGAGCCGCCGCGCGTGGCGCGGTGGTACAGACCGACGAGCGCGGCGACGGCGCCGATGCAGCCGGTGCCGTAGTCGGAGATGGGAAACGGCGGCACAACGGGCTCGTCGAGGCCCATGAACCGGCCCTGCTCCCACGCGACGCCGGTTACCTATCATTGTCAGTCGAGTTCTGAATACAAGACTGCAGCTCTGGCTCGTAGAGAAACTTACGCAGTCGGCAATCTGCTGCCACCCAGGCCGGTTCGCCCATTCTCCCTCGTAGCCAAAGCAATTCTCATTGACGTAAACAATACCCTTGCCACGCTTTGCCGCCATCTCCGCAAGCTTCTGCGGACCATACCCAAGCTTCTCAAACGCGCCCGGGCGGTACCCGTCTACCACCACATCCACATCTGCCAGCAACTCTTCAAACTGCGCCCGGCCCTCGGGCGTCTTGAGGTCGAGATCCGCCGCGTGCTTGCCCATGTTGCCGTCGACCTGGAAAAAGGGCACGTCGCTGAGATGCGGGCTCGTCAGCTTGAGCACGTCGGCGCCATACTCGGCCAGTATCCGCGTAATGACCGGCCCGGCGATGATGCGGCAGAGCTCAAGCACCTTGACGCCGGAGAGTAGCCTGTCGTTCTGCGTTCGTGAGAGCGGCGCTTTCGGCGTCGTCGATTCAAGGTTTTCTACCGACCACGGGGGAAGTGGGAAGTTTGTTTTGCCCTAGGAGTAAAGAGTAAGCCAAGGAGCAATACTATACGTAGACGTGACGTACATGCGGAGTGTTGAGAAACTCTGTGTGCTTAAAGGCCTTGACACCGGCCTGGCGGTGTTCTTTGTTCATGGCTTCTAGCTCATCCACTGTAAACTTTTCAACAGCCCCTTCAATCACATCCACGATTTTCTCGTGCGTCTCCAGGTCCGGACGGTGCGACTCCAGCCCAATCATCTTCAACGTCGTCGATGCCTCCAGCGAGCCGTGAATGTGGTAGTACTCACCCGGCTCCTTGGTCTTGTACAAGTTTGCCGACATGCGCCTGTACGAATTCGACTGCGCCTGGAGGAGATCGGTATCTAGAACTCATATCAGCCTAATTGCCCCCCCTCGTAAAACACTTGAGAGTAGCAAACCTTTGAGAAACTCCCTGGCATTCTTGTCCAGCTTGCCCCGGCCGCCTACCCGGGCTAAGTACGCCTGGAACAGGAACGCAGTCGTCTTTTCCAAGTCGACATGCACCCGGGCCTCTTTCGCGCCGCCGTTTGTCTCTGACAGCAACGCGGCCACGCTGCCCTCGACTGCTTTCAGTGCCGCCGCCGTCTCCGTCTCCTTGAACGGGATCGGAAAGTACGGCTTGTCACGGGCAGCGGTGAAGTCGACCTTGCTCCCGCGCGCGGCCACCTCGGGTGGCAGCGATATGGGGTCAAAGACGCCGAGCAAGTACTGAAAGATGCGCATTGCCTCGTCCTTTGAGGAATATCTCTCAGATTTCGTGGTCATGGTGTCTTGGCTTTGCGGCCGGTTACGTGATGCGACTGTTGGAAGAGATGCCTGCGGTTCGTCACACCTGGAGACAGCAACCAATGGTCTGTATACGAAATTCTACGCCGCGCATAGCTTATCTCCCATTCCAGGGTGCACTCAATGCCGACAAGTGCCTTTACCCCACGCCGGGAATGTCCGCGGGGTCGGCGCCGGATTAGCGGGGTTCATACAGTGCATTACCCGATGGTGCCACATCCGATAGCCACCCCCATGACGGCATCGCGGGGATTACAAGCCCGCAGTTATCTGCATAATTGCATGGTGCAGATGAGGCACAGACACGACCTTGCTTACACATTTTTGGTCATCATTTCATAAATAAAACGTGTATTCATTCCTTATCCAACACCAATCCCGACCGCGCCCGATACCGCTTTAAATCTTAGACAGTCTCTTCTCCGACTCCCGGAGCTGCTTCCTCAAAATCTTGCCGCTCGGGCTTCTCGGCACCGCATCGACAAAAATCAGCCCGCCGCGCAACTTCTTGTAGTCTGCCACCTTGCCGTGCACGTAGTCCATCAGGTCCTGCTCCGAGACCTTGCCCTTGCTTGCCGGGGTCAGCACGACAAAGGCCCGGGGCGCCTCAGTGTCGTTGTACGGCACGCCGATGACGCCGGCGTCACCGACGGCCGGGTGGGCTTCCAGGATGCCCTCGAGCTCGGCCGGTGCGACTTGCAGGCCTTTGTATTTGATGAGTTCCTATGGGTAGTTAGCATATGCCTCGTGCCTTGTGCAACTGGCATCTCGACTTGCCTTTTTGCGGTCCACGATATGGTAGAGATTGTTGGAATCAATGCGCATAATATCCCCGGTCCGCATCCAGCCGTCGTTCGTAAACGCCTTCTCATTGGCCTCGGGGTTCTTGTGGTAGCCTTGCGTCACAATCGGTCCCTTAATCAGCACCTCTCCCGGCTCCCCGTGTGCGACATCATTCCCGTCATCGTCAACCAGCCTATAAATACCGTTAGCCCGCCATTCTCCCCAAGTCAACGAGCAGGCGTAAACTGTACCTCACAGACAAGTTCGGCAGCAGAGCTCCCAAGCTGCCCGCATGCACCTCGTCATTCACCGCCGTATACGTCGCCGCCCCCGTCGTCTCGCTCATCCCCCATACCTGCCCAATCACCAGCTGCGGCATCTTCTTGTTCGCCTCCGTCCTCAGCTCCGCGCTCACCGGCGCCGCGCCGACCGTCGCCGACCGCGCGTGCAAAAATTGGCCCTTGACCGCCGGATGCTTCGCAATCGCTAGGTAAATCGGCGGCACCGTGAAAAAGGTGGTGATGCGCAGCTCGTCCGTGTACTTGACAAAGGCGCCGAATTCAAACTTGGGCATCCAGTAGGTCGTGCCGCCGCTGACGGCTTGGGCGACAAAGTAGTTGACGACGCCGGCAATGTGCGCCGCGGGGAGGTGCGCGAGCGTGCGCTTGGTCCAGGGAGGTTGGGCGTCCCAGTATCGCCGGTCGCTCGAGCTGGTGAGGAAGACTTCGGCGACCATGTTCTGGTGTGATACCAGCACGCCTATCACCATCATCAGTATTCCATCACGAGCTTACCACATTTCTATCCGCCTTACCTTTTGGAAGCCCCGTGGTACCCGACGAGTATAAGATACAAATCTTACTCTTTGCCAATTCCTCTTCATCCGTCACCCTCTTCCAATCCAATTCCCCCCCAAAATCACACGTCACTTCCCCGTCCGCGCTATACAGCCTCACCTCCGGATACGACTCCAGCACTAGCACGTTCCTCTTCGCCAAGCCCGCCTCCGTCGCCGCCTTGACCGTGCCCTCCACCGCATCCTTACTACAGACAATCACCCTGCCAGGGCCGTCGCGCAGCTGCCGCGCCAGGTCCGACGGCGTGTTCATCGGGGACCCCGCCGAGTAGACGCCGCCCGCTGCGACGACGCCGTAAAAGAGGCACGCGAGCGCCGACTGCCCGGACGACACCACCATGACCACGTCCCTTCCCGCGACGCCATCCTGGCCAATGCCGTACTGCTGGCGCAGAAAGTGGGCGAATTGCTTGGTGAGCGTGCGTGCACCCGCTTTGGTGATGCCGCGCTCGGGAACGTGCGCCTCGGCGTGCAGCAGCGTGTCTTCATTGGAGCGCGAGTAGCTGTGGTCTGTTAGGTAATCGACTGTCAGTATTTATCTACCCCTCTGAGGGGGTGGACTCCTCACCAAAGAGAAACGTCAGTAAGTCGACATTGGGTATGTCAAGCGTCTCGCCGCTGGTGTAAATCGTGCTGGCCATGGTTGGAATTTGACGAGAAAGATTTCAAATAAAAGGGAGAGGAAAGAAGGGACAAATCAGGAGCTGTTGAAAGATTTAAAATACAAAAAGCCCGTTGATGCCGAGGCAAAGGAGGGTGATCCTCCCCCGTCGCTTTTATACCCCAGGATCAAATCGCCGGCAAGTGGAGGCTTCTCCCCGCACCAAGGCATGTTTATGGATAACTCGGCCGTCCAAAAGCCCGGTCTGCCCTTGCTTGCAGCGAACCAGCCGGCTGTAAAAGCCGGCCAGTCTAGTCACCGTTGCAATTCACAGTTGCACCAATTACAGGGTTTTTCGGGAAAGTTTTAATTGGTCAATTGTGTGAAGAGCCGGCGCCATCGCCCCAAGAACATGCCATCCGAACCTCCGTTCGATATAGCCGGGATGGGGCTTCGCGCGGGATGCATGGGGGGCTTGGCCTAATAACTTTCCGTGCTAGCCTTCTTAGTAGATTTTAACGGCCTTGCTATCACAATCCGCTCTACGACAGTTGCTTACAACTGTTTATCTTCCGTAGTATAGTGGTCAGTATGCAAGCTTGTCACGCTTGAGACCCGGGTTCAATTCCCGGCGGGAGAGACCGCCAACATCCTAAGGATGTACCTTTTTTTTTTCTTTTTTTCGGATCTACTTCTAGTCCGTGGTTTCTTTTTTTTTTATTCCTCCTTTGTGAAAAGAAGTAATCGGTATCTTTCTAATTCTCATTTGACAGGCAAGCTGGTCGCATACAACCACGGGCGGTGGCGCCTAGAGCAAGCAGGTCTGACAACGCAGGCACGCACCAACAACTTATACACTGAAAGCTAAATGGACAAAAATTCGCTGTACGGGCTGTTGTGCAGTTACTGAGTATTATACCGGGTCTTTTTGCCATGGAATTTAGATTATTGAAAGGACGCTACAATCTGGCTATTGCTTTCTCAGTGGTCATCAACGCACCCACATCACTACAAGGCTTTCACAACTACTCACTAGGTTAGTGTGAAGCAACATCTCTGGAAGAAGCGGAAGATGGCAACGAGATGTTGCGTTGGATCTCGTTTACCCAGAGTAGACATTGACCACAATAATGCTGACGATCCCAGCTTTAGGACAATAGATATGTCGCGCAACCCAAGTTGTCACCACGAATAGTACGTGGCCGGATTGGATATCTGCTAAGTACCTCCTATGCGTGAGAGCAAACACTGCGGCTGAGTGCCACGGCGAGCAAGGGTGCCTTAAACCGGAGGGGAAGACGTCACTGCAAGTCACAACGAAGACAGTAGTCATTCTTTTGTACGAGTGCACGGATATAGAAATGATGCATTAATGTCAGGTAAGGGTCAGTCATCAGACAGTTGGACTCTTTGAGTCATATGAACACAAACTCCAACTACGTCTTTACCAATACAGATGTAACGTTATGATTAGACACGGGCTGTGCTGCACATGCTGGTTGATCGGAGGCTCTAGCTGATGGGCGCAAAGCAGATAGCGCCAGCGAGGAGGACGACTTTATTTAGGTAGAAATAGAGTCGTTACTACAATAGATTGCCTAGCTAACTGATGTCGTTTGCGGATTACTTTCTCCGAAAAGGAAACACATTAGTTAACTAGAAAAGGCGCAAGAGGAATCCCCATGTTAACAATAGCGCCTGACTGTGACAGTTAATGAATACCTCACCGAGGGTAGCACTCGAATGGACGAGTGTGCACAGAATGACGCATGAAAGTGAGGCAAAGGCTAGTCATCAGGCGAAAGAATACAAGTCACAAATTTTACATTAGCATACATTATACAGATTATTCGTAGATGTATTCGGATATTTGTGGAATACGGCTTTTGCTTGAATGGGGACGGGCCGGGGCGATGCTATTTGCCCACTATTTCCACCAAATCGACTGTTACCTGAGATTATTACAAGGAAGTCGACCCAGCTAGCAGCGGGAATGGCGTCGACTTGAGATTTGGTCGCCCCGTGGCTTACCAGGCTGGCCAGGCAGACACCGGGTCAGGCAGGCACGAGACTCGGTGCACACCAATCTAGGTAGCCATCGCCATTGGCGCCAAGTGTGACGCAGGAGATTTTGCGACAAAGATAAAAATGTGTTGCACGACGAGATGGACCCGTGCAAGAAGAATGAACAAATTACCCTTTGCAGCAGCATTTGTGCTGGACTTTTGGTTCCCTGGGGTGATGCTGCTGATCGTCATTAGGCTGCCCCCTGTCACCAGCCTCACCCTCTGTGTACCTGTAGGTAGGGGTTGCTGCGCCGCAGATGACCTGCCATTCATACTCCGCACACTCGCACCTGACTTGCCTCTGGTTACAAGGCGCTGCGACGAGACCAGATGCAGTCTGGCCGTCTGACGCCCGCGTTTACCACCTTCTTTTTCAATCTTAATAAAGGACTCGACAAGTCCCTGATCCAAAACACTCAAAGAGCGGGATCTGAACACACCACGGATCGTAGCGCCGCGCCACTTCCGAGAGAGACTCGCCATCACGTTTGACTGCCGTTCCAGCAGCCAGCATGGACGCACGCTTTGCAGCCATTGCCTCCGACGCAGCGAGGCGATACTCGGAATCCTCAAAGTCAAAGGTTGAGCTCGACAACTTTTTATCGCCCAAGATCACCACGATTGAGCAGCTTGTCAAGCAAGTTGAACTCCAGAATGCACAATTCGCCGCGTTTCGTGCCAAAAGGCACGCCGTGTTTGGTGCCATGGCGGCAGCAATGAGGCCAATCGAGGTCATCGGCGAGATTGCTGCTGGGGTCGCTGAGGAGGCCTTCCCGCCGGCACAGAATATCTTCAGTGCCGTCATGTACCTGATAAAGGCTGCGAAAGATACCAGCGCCATGTACGATAGCATTATTGAACTATTCGAGCAACTTCAGGTACGTATTTTTGCCGTCCTCGCTATCCTCGGTTTCCTCGCTATCCTCGCTGTCCTTACTATACACACTATTCTCGCTATTATTAGGCGTACTAACTAATACCCCTGTATAGGACTTTACTGCTCGCCTAACTATATATACGCAGCACAGACTCTCCCCCCCGCTCAAGGACAAGCTGACAAACATTCTGGCGACCTTATTCGAAGTTCTAGTTATTTCCACACAAGAAGTACGCCGTGGCAGGTTCAAGGCTTACTTCAAGCGGCTCTTCGGGATAGGAAGTCCTATCAAAGAAGCCTTAGAGAGGTTGCAAAGCCTTACTACCGGAGAGGAGAAGTTGGTGTTGGCCGAGACCTATAGCGGTGTCTCTATGCTTCACGACACTACCGAAAGGGTCGAGAACCTTGTCAGCCTCGTTAATGAGAACGTCAGGAACCTTCGACTCGACCATCTTGGCCAAATTGATCTCTATCAGCGTGACAAATTAAAGGCCGTTCTGGAGCCATCGCCATTTGCGGACGACTTTTATCAGGCCTTCACAAAGTCGAGAATTGCAGGAACCGGGGACTGGATACTGGAGGATGAGACATTATTATCTTGGGTCGCGGGCGAAAAGAAGCATATCTGGATATGCGGGAGTCCAGGTACGTATATACATATACCTACGTTCTACAGTAGGGCGGCCTAAATTCCGTACGGGTTAGAGAGCAATTTGCTTGGTAAACCGTACAGAGCTTTTGTCAACCCGCTGTGCATGGATATATTCAGGTGCTGACTTTCCTGCAGGTACTGGAAAGTCATTTCTTGCGGCACGCCTCATATCATGGGGCATAGAGAACCTCGGGAACATGGCCTACTTCTTTTTCAGGGAAAATAATCCGGAGACCAAGTCAGTCATTCAGGCAATCCGCGATGTTGCCTATCAAATAAGCGAAAGCGACGCATCCTATGCCAAGGCCCTCATGAGCAGTCTCCAAAGCGCCGAGGAGATCAAGACAGTTGCCAGCGCTTTCCGGCGGTTGCTTGTCGAGCCCTTTCAAAGCCCTGCGCGCACTACACCGACGTACATTTTTCTGGACGGAATTGATGAAGCCTACCACGAAGAAATTGACCAGCTCCTCTTTCAGCTTGCCCCCGGCGATAACACAGATACCCAATCGGCTACTACAAGCATACGCGTCGCCCTGGTTGGACGTTCATACATGACGGAAAGCGTTACAGAAAAGCTGGACCCTCGGGGAAAGGGTGATGTTTTCAACACGATACAAATAACTACGGACCGAAGTGCCCGTGACGTCGCCGCATATATTGCCAATGGTGTTGCACAATCTCGAATCCTGGCCTGCAACACACCCAAATTCAGACAAGACGTCATTGCCACGATGGAAAAGCAGGTTGATGGACTTTTCATTCTCGCCAAATTCATGCTGGCTGAAGTAAACCGCAAGCGTCACCCAAGGTCAATCCAAAAAAGTCTAGAAACATTCCCCAAAGAGATCGACGGTATGCTACTGCGGACGCTGGAAAGTCTCTCCGAAGCAATATCCCAAGAAGAAGCGGAAGATCTCAATGAGATGCTGCGTTGGATGGTCTGCGCAGAGGAGGCGTTGTCGTTGGAGCAGCTTGAAGCAGTTCTCATCTTGCAGTTTGGAGATCCGCCCTTTCGCCTCGAAGAGACTCTACGAGGTCAATACGGGTGTTTCTTTGAGCTTGAGCGTGAAGATGGTCTCACAACCGACGACCTCATCAAAGACTTTGAGAGAAAGCAGCGCATTATGCGAAGGGATACTAGCCCTGCCTCAAAGTCAAACCCCGAAAGACGTGTTCCCCTGAGTGAACTCGTCGGGTCGGGAAAAGCTCTGATGCCCAAAGGTCAAGAAGAGGCGATTCGCCGATTGAGCATGTCCTCCGGTACGAGCTCTCCGCATAGTCCGACACAGAGCATTGATTTTGCTCCTATTTCCAACGAAATGGAGTATCGATCCAAAAAGTCCACCACTTCTGTCAGCTTCTTCCATAGTACGGTTCGTGAGTTCTTTAGAAACTTTTCAACCAACATTGCTGGCGCTGCGTTCCAACCAACCATTCGCTTTGACAATGTGGAAGCGCGTCTACACATTGTGAAGACTTGCCTGAGAATCTTCTCCGACAAGCAGTGGTTTGAAAAGTTCAACCTCGGCCCAGGAAAGGCAGCCATAAGGCAGTATGCTGCATGGTACTGGCAAGAACACCTTGCTGCCCTGGACCCTGCTGCTGTCAAAGTCAGCGACAAGAGGAAACTGGCGCCACAGATCGTTGCCATGCTTCTAGATGAAGCAACCATTAACGCGTGGACTTTGCTCTACTTGAAGAACAACGAAGGCTTGGAAGTTCTGAATGAATATAATCTTATGGGTATCTTGCGCTGGTTTTCCGACGCCGATGTGGTCTGCTGCCTGACTGGTCCCGCCAAAAACTTTGTCTTGTCAGTGGCAGAGAAGCCATTCAGAATCACCGAGCCCATTGGTCGTCAATATGCGAAAGCCTGGCTCTGCGCGGACTTCGAAGGCTACATTCCGACCGTCTTCTGCTTCGACATTGTGCAAAGCGCCGCGCTCATGGCGTCTGACTACAACAGTTCTGGAGCCGGGAACCACTGGCTTGAACTCTCTCTCGATGACAGAATTACGAAAGCGTCGGAATGGACTGGCTATCCAGAAACAGGGGTGTGGCACCGAAGAGTCGGAAGCACATACTTGACCCTGGGTAGACACGATGACGCGCTCGCACATTACAACAAGGCTTTAGAGATGGACAACAACAAACTGCTTACCTATGGAAGAATTGCCTACTGTCTATCTAAAGACAGAAGGTATGTTGAAGCCCTTGACATGGCACTGGAATGTGTGGTCCTCGAGGAGCAAGCAGGAGCCGATGGCAAATTTACCGCAGATGCAAGCCAACGCAGTAAATGGAGACTGTACAAGGATTATTATCTTATAGCGCAGTGCTACTATCACACATTTCAAGTGGAAGAGTCGCTAGAATACTACCGCAAGGCTATTGAAGCTTCCGCTGGTGTTAAGCTCAACCCGTCGGAGCAGTTCCAGTCAGAAGCCGGATATCTGGAGACCCTTTACAACGAGAATATGCACTCGGAAATGATGCAGACTGTGGAGCAGATGTCACTGCAAGTTGGAAAGAAGACGCAAGGAGACAATCGTTTGGTGGAGATGCTCCTGGCGCAGGCTAATAAACGCCTGGTTCTCGACTGGATTCCAAAAGCTGCCAGTACAACCGGAAAGACAACGTCTGTTCTTCACCTGCTGGAGGTGGCCATCGGGACTGCGCATGACCTACGCGATCCAGTCATTTACCAATATCTACGTCTTGCCTATGGCGCAGTATGTGCATACAGTCATTTAATGGAGGACGCCCTGGCTCTTTTCGAACGGATTTCATTCGACGAGTACCGCCCGAGAGGAACCATTATCGTTCGGCAAGCGCATGCCATCTCTTTCCAACGACTGGCTGCATTGTATAAAAGACAGCTTTTACATGCAGGAATACACTCGAGAGAGGCTGCCGATTGGGTGAAGAAGCTCCAAGCAGTGCGATTCCAGCAGGACCAGCACCAAGGCACGGACACGCCGCTGAACGTTCGAGGTTCTGACATCAACATGGCGGCAATGTACCTCGGACTTTACCAACGCCTATCTGGGAATCCAAAGGCTGCCGATGCTATTCTGAAGCCCTTGGTTCTCGATAGCTTGGATTTGCTCGCCGATTCGGAGCCTGAGAACGATGTCTATGCTTTAGACAACCTCCTTTGGCTCATGACGGCAGCAGGAGACGTTGGCCGAGCCAAGGCGTTGGGACAGTCAATGCGTCGGGTGAACCCTAATGCATCCATGGTGACTACGCAGAGCGAGTCTCCTGTGCTGCAAAGGCTAGAGCCCAAGTTGCCCGACATTCAGCTATCGGATCGCAGCTGCGGTCAATGCCTACATAACATCCCATGCAGTGAAGATTTGTCCATTTGTCTCTATTGTATGGAGTGTTTCTGCCTACGTTGCATAACAAAGATCAAAACGAATAAGGATAAGAAGGATGACAAGGGTGACCAGGGTGACAAGGGCGTCAACGATGACAACGACGACAGGGACTACAAGGATATCATTTGTCGCAGTCATCATGAATGGTTTGTTGTGCAGCCGCTGAATCGTACACTGCATACAGGCGAGATCTTGGAGGTGTCGGAAATCAAGTTCTTCGGCGACTGGGAGGAGGCGCTACGGAAAGAGTGGATGGCCAAGGGGTAGTAGAGACAGGAGAGACGGGAGAGACAGGAGAGACGGGAGAGACAGGAGAGACGGGAGAGACAGGAGAGACGGGAGAGACAGGAGAGACACGACGGCTAATCTGTCCAAGAGACATACTTTGAGAATGGGAGAGACTTAAGATATGCAACAGCTACTAGCGAGGTGGGAGGGGTATAAATATTGCAAATATAGGTATTATAAAAAGTTAGAAACGAAAAGGCACTTGAAATGATAAGAGTGGTGAGAATAAGAGGAATAATAAGAGTGACGGGTATTTTCTGTAACACGGGATGCCTCTTGCGCCTGTCAACCCCTCTTGTGCCTCTTGTGCCTCTTGTGCCTCGCGCTTTACAGTCTCTCCGACTTCCCAACTCGGGCATATTCAAGTCATCTATCCGTATTAATTACCTACTACCTAGGCAGCTCAATTGTGCCCTGTCCCACTTGTGAGGCTGCGTGGGCGGGCTGCCCTGGGCGCCGTCCCTTGACAAGTCAACTTGCAGATCTCTCTCTCACGGTTACAAATGGCCAGTTTGATAACATGTTTGGCTTGTAAAAATAGAAGAATTGTGATGCAACGTGCCCCAAATACACCGAGGCACGGTAACACGGAGCGACACGCTTTGTTTACCCGCCCTGGCCTCCCTTTCATTGCCACTTACTGTTCAGTCCTCGGCCACTCCAAAGCAGGCTGATAGGCTATTTCGGCCAAAATTGGGAACTGCACTCCACTAATAACATCTTGACGAACCACACTTTTTAATAGATTTCTCCTTGAGCAGCAAAAGTGCCCACGAGATCACAGCCTTCTGGGACGCTTCCCGTGATTTAGCGTCACAGCCTGTTTGAGGTCCTTTATTTTGTAAGAATAGGCTGCAACGGCATGACCCCTCGCAAGGTGGCACGGTCAACTGCCGGACGTGGCATTGACGTTCGCCCAAGAGATTGACGATGCAGACGAAATCTGATGCCGTAATGCTTCCCCGAGATGTACATGTGCTTAAGCTGTTGAAACTCTAAACATGACGGTTCATACAGATCTACAGCAATATGAGAGCAAAAGAAGGCGCGTCAATGACTTTTTGGGGATAGGGTGGCATGCCGAGAAGCGGGATACCGATCTATCATGCAAAAAAAAGCCCCCCAATTAAATTCTAAGCCGACCGGATGGCCGACGTCCGTGGGCTTTGGCCTCTTCTGTTCGCCACGATTATACCGTTGAACTTAAAAAAAAAAGTCTTTCAAAAAATACAGAAATTATACAACGATGATCAAGTCTCTCACAGTGGAATCTGGCTGTTTTCCATGGCTCCTTTCTGCAAGCAACTGCGTCCGAGGTCGGCGCACAGATTCACCACACCTTCTTCTTCACCGTGGTGGGGAGGAAGCCGTTTTAAGATAAGATGCGGCTTCCCCTAGATGCCCTCGAATCTCACACACCTCTTCATGCCAATCGCTTTTCTGTTCCTGCATAAGTCCTCGTTTCTCTCTCTCTCTCTCTCGCTCACACCCACAGAGAGACTCTCTTTGCCAGTCCATCTCCCACCACCCAGCCATGGCCAGCACTGCCCCATCATCGCCGCCGCCGCTAAAGTACGCCGTGGCCCTCTTCAACGGCTTCCAGCTACTGGACGCCGCCGGCCCGCTCGACGTGCTCGCCATGCTGTCGCCGCTGGTGCCCGGCATCGAGGTTTACATTCTCGCCGGGACGCTCGCGCCCGTCACCTCGCGGACGGCCAGGCCCGGCTCCGTCGGCCAGGACTGGCTGCCCACGCACACTTTTGACACGGCCCCGGACGACATCGAGGTGCTGCTGATCCCCGGCGGCGGCGGCACCCGCGACACGGACGGGACGCAGGCGCTGGTCGACTACGCCGCAAAGACGTTTCCGAAGCTCCGGTACTTTTTGACCGTCTGCACCGGTGCCGCGCTGGCCGCCCGCGCCGGCGTCCTGGATGGCAAAAGAGCGACGACGAACAAGCTTGCGTTTGACTGGGTAAGTTGTCATTTTTCTTCCCCTTTTAGTTCTTTTTTTTTCCTGCAATTGATAGTGCAAGACTGACTATATGCCGCAGGTGGCATCTCTCGGTCCCAAGGTAAACTGGGTCCGACATGCTCGCTGGGTCAGTGATGGAAACGTTTGGACTTCGTCGGGTATCTCGGCTGGGATTGACATGGCTCTGGCTTTCGTCGGTGCTCAGTATGGCGAGAAGATTGCAGACACGGTCGCTCACAGGCAGGAGTACATCCGGAACACGGACCCAAACAACGACCCCTTTGCGCCTGACTCGACAAAGAAGGACGAATAGATTTCTCCTGTGGTATGTAGACTAGCTATATTCCAGCGATCAAGTACTCCATAACCAGCGTGCTTTAAAATGCACATTATACAGCGATACTTTTAGTCAAACATGAGCAGCCCGACAGGCTTGCCCACCAAGTCCAGGAGTGCATCCAGTATAAACTTTGGCACAACCTCCACCGTAGCCATGTCCAGCAACGACGAGATGGTCGTCTCCCGCGAGCACCCTGCCTTGGGCGCCTCGCCCTCCATGATGCTCTTCAACCATTCGAGCGCGCGCGGCGCCCCCGTCACCGCCGCGCTGCCGTGCTCCGACGCCTCGTCGCGGACGTACTCGACCGTCGCGCCGCCCTGGCAGTACTTTTCATACAGCGCGTCCGAGTCCGCGACCGGGCTCACCTCGTCGTGCACCGACTTGTACCAGTACAGCGGGATGCGCGGCACCGCCTGCCCGAGCGCAATCTCCTCCAGCACGCCCACCGCGACCGGATCCGTGTACACCCACCGCGGGTCCGCAAACATGTCCATGACGTCGCGGAACATGAACATGTCAAGGTCCGCGAGAAAGCACTGCCGCCGCGTAGCCGCAAAGTCCTTCCGGCCCGCGGCTTTCAACTGCGTGTCGACGACGTCCTGGAGCGTTGGGTACTGGTGCGCCAAGCCGTTGATGCCGGTCACGATGAGCCCGGCAAACGGCCCGCGGTTGGTCGCGGTGACCACGTTGGTGATGTTGGGCGTGGTGCCGCCAATCGCGGCGCCCGCGATGCGCAGCTCCGGCGCGTAGCTCGGCTGCAGCTCCGCCGCCCACGCCGTCGCCGTGCTGCCGGCCGAGTACCCCCACATGGCCACCGTCGCGTCCGCCTCTATCCCGGTCACATTTCCCGAGCGCAGCGCCGCGCGGATTCCATCCAGCGTCGCCTGGCCGGCGAGTCGGTGCGCGAGGTACAGGGCCCGCGGCCCTTCATAATCCGGCAGCACAACCACCCAGCCCTGCTCGAGCGCGGCCTCGACGAGCAGCAGCTCCGCCTGCGTGAGCACGGTGCCGCGCGGGGATTCTTCCTGCAGGCTGAATGAAGGTGCGCAGTCGGGCGACGCGGTGTCCTCGGCGACCTGGTATGACAAGACTTTGCGGAGGTCGGCGTCGTGGGGCACGAGCACGGTGAGGACGGTGGCGGTGGCGGCGCCGAGGTTGTCGGCGGTGCGGTATTGGAGCTGGTAGGAGGCGGCGAGGTGGACGGGGTCGAGGCCAAAGGCGGCGATGGAGGCCGGAGGGGTGCGGTGCTTCAGGATAGCGCCGGGGGAGAAGGAGGCAATGGAGGAAGGCACGGCGTAGAAGGGGTCTTGACTGGGAACGATGGGCGCGGTCCGGGGGTCGTGAGGAAGGGAGGGCGCACACTCGGCGATGAGCGCGTAGGTGCCAACAAGGGCGGCGGAGAGGAGACGTTTTCCGAGCATGATTATTTCTTGCCGTGTTTTTGCAACAGATGTGAGGCCTGAAAGAATGGTTCCCTTTGACTGCAAGTTCGTTCCTTATTTATCCTTTCTCGCCGAACCATGGGCTGGTCCATGCTCTCTCCTGACCGTGTAAGTCGGACATCTTCACATGCTCGCGCTGACGACCTGCATGAAATCTCCTCTACTAATCTAATATCATCTCACCCCTGCAGCAGCGCCGCCGCGTTTCCGTCTTGATTGGCCCATCTTGACCCTCATCTCCACGATCCCGTTGCCGATAGCGTGCCCATTTCCGAAATTGCACCACGTTTGCCATGCAGACGACGTACATCCGGGGAATGAACCACCTCCGCACATGGGCCGAGTTCGTGTGGGCCAGTAAATGGATTGAGGGCCGAAGTTGTGATTTATCCGTCGGGATGAAAGTTTGCAATGCCTTGTGGTTGAAAAATGCAATCAACGCCCCAATTCGTTGCCCGGCTATGACGTTGACTGCTGCCGACGGATTCAACGCTCCGTGTTAGTGCCGGGGGCATTGCATGACGCCGGCGCTCGTTAGTCTGGCCGCGTTCATCGGAACGAGATTCCCGTATTAGGCAATTCCCCGGACATTGGGGAACCGCTGCCGCGGGGCGTGAACAACGGCAGTTTGTTGCATTTGATTTTCCTTTTCTTCCGCCTACACATCAACTTGGCGGAACTACATCTCGGACTTTACCAGCGCCTATCTGGGAATACGCAAGCCACCCACGCGGGTTATCGGATGAGGTGAGGGATTCACTTGGCGCAATCATGGCCAAGGACTGCGCCATGTAAGAAAAAAGTCGTGCCGGCTTGTTTTCTGCTCCGCCATGGTCGACGAGTTCAATGACCCTGGTCCGGGCCGTCTTCCCCCTAGCCTAGGGTTGCGCAAGGACCAAAACAAAGCTTTGCATTATTTCAAGTTCTACTTGTGCCGTTCAACGCCATTACTCCAATGCTTGCCCTTCAAGGGTAGTCTTTCATACCAGCCGACTTGCCGCTCCGATCCTTCAAGTACATGAATCGCGCATCATCCACAACGATAGGCGGCAGATCCCAATTATCCTGTACCCGCTCGAAATTATTCCCTTGACGACCCCAGATATCCATACCCTCCCGGACAGCGTCAGCGATCCGATCACGATCCCTAAACTTGTCACCATTCATCCACTTATGTGAGAAGCTCGCCATTTTATTCAGATACAGCTCAATCGAGTCAAAACAGCTACTGCAGTGCCAGCCAGAGTTGGCGTATTTTCCCGCGTCCAGCCAGCGCGAGACAAAGGTGCCGCCGGTGCCTCTGCGTAAGTCGTTGGGCGAGAGCGTCTTCGGGCCGTCGTAGTAGGTCGCCTGCGGGTGGTGCCATTCCGGGCCGATGCTGAGGAATTGGAACGAGTAGTAGTAGAAACGCGTGAAGAGGGTGAGACGGCGGGGGAAGTTGCACGCCCGGAGGACGCGTAGCGTCTCTGGGCGGGGAATCTCATCTACATCAGCGACGATCATGACATCGCCAAGACGCGGGGCGCGGGTTGGGTGGCTGCCACTGAGAAGCTTCGGGAAGACCTGCTCGTAGCTCGCATCTCGCTGAAAGTACTCAAAGTCCCATGTGCGCTGCGGGCGGAAGCCACCGGGGAACTCGAGCTCATGGTAGAGCATCTTGTCATGGTACTTGACAAACCGGTCCCAACTCTGCTTCGCCAGCAGCGGCTTCTCATGGCCATGAAAGGTCTTTGGCGACTCGACAATGATGAAGAGATCGACCTCGTTGTAGAGCGTATCAAGCCGAATCTCGAGCCAATCGAGCTCCGTATTGATCATCGTAAGGTCGAAAATCTTGCGCGGCGTTGATCCGTTGGTCGCGGTCGCCGCGGGGTGCACCGTGAACCCATGCGCGGCACAGAGTTGGTTCAGTTCGGGCGAGTCGCGGCTGGCGCCCGCGGCCAGCAGGTCCCCTTCGTCGCTGGTGTAGAGGCGTGAGAGAACAAGGACGGTGGAGAGGAAGACGCAGAGGCCGACGAAGATTTTGCACGGTTGTCTACCAAGCAGTCCCCGCAGACGGTAGGCCATACGGGCAGTCGTAGAAGCCGAAATAGGACAATGGATACGTAGGCGGGTGAGTAGAGAAGCAACGGGTTCCCGGCGGAGGAGACGGTCTGGCTGAAGAGAGATGCAGCGCAATTGCAGTAAGAAAACTGTTCAAGTACAGTCTGTTGAGTCGGTGTTGAGCTTTCTTAGGGAGGTAAAACTTCTCCCCTGTGCCGACAAGGAACCCTTTCAGAGCAACTGCTTACAGGTAATCGGGCGCCCGCCAAATGTGGCCACGCCCCCGAGCCAGGGCTCATCACAAGTCACAAGGATAGAAAACAATTTCCTCGCCCTTCCTTGGCTCTTACCCGATTGCAATAGTCTTGCCGTTGATGGAAACGCAGCGAAAGACTGCAAAAGTTGACACAAATACGGCAATCCTACTGGCATACATGGATGGGGCTGAATCCTAGGTAGCTACTGCGTGTTGACAAGAATTTCGCACGGCTTACCACACGATACAACTTGCCTTGCAAACCGTACAGAACTTTTGTCAAGTCACCGAGGTAGGCTCATTAATGTTTGCCTGTTGGCGGGGCCATCCTGAAAACGCAACCGCCCGAGATGCCCACGACGCCCGCACAATATCGCGACCTCACGTTTGAATACGAGCGGGCCATGCAACCAAGCTAGGCACCAATGCGAATAGAAATCTCTTTCGTAGTTACAAAGTAGACGGTACGGAATGCGTCCATCTCCTTCAGCCGACTCCACTCCATGCCGCCTGATTGCCCTGTGCCGTATCTCGCTCAGCCCAAGCCGTTGCAGCAGTACGCAGTGACTATTGTCAAATCCAAGACAAAGGCGGGCTTATGGACAAGTCTAACTATCGTTTTATTTCAATGTGGCCGATCCGGCCGGAAACTAAAGGCTAACTAGCGTTTGAAGACAAGCCCAAACGGGAAAATGTCGCCCAGCTGTCGTCGTTGAACAAAAGCCGACAGGACCAAGTCATCTTTCTCTAAGATTCCTCGCTCCTCGTTTTTTTTTTTCACGTCATTCACGGTCCCGTAGTTCTAGAGAAGTTTGCAGCATCTGACTCTGTTAGCCGCTGGCTGAATGGGCACCTGCATCAGCTACCCATAACCTCGGCGAGGCAAACAGGGACAGGTACTTTTCTCACTAGAATAATAACTCCATATTCAATTTTAATTGCATTGACCTAAGCCAGAATGAAAATTTACCCAATAATTGCGACCGGAAGTGACCCCCGGATGAAGGAGGGATGCATGTCAGGTCAGCGACGTCCGGACGGCGGAGGGCCTTGCTTCGCAGCCAGGACGCGAAGACAAGGCTGCTGAGCCGACCCTGGCATAACTCAGATTTAATGGTTTTATAAGTTAGTAGAGCTGAAAGTCGAAGTAGTGGCTGGTTTTTGTTCCGTGACCTATCTATATTCAAAGATCACGTACTTGGTCTCTCCTCAGTCGTTTCCTTTCTCGCAGATCCAGACTCTTCTCTCATAGACAAGCCGAAGCCGAAACCACAAACAACCCAAAGTTTTCCTCTTCTCTTTATCCTCCTTTCGCAAAGCAATCCAAACTCCTCCTCCAAGTACTACTTCTTCTCTTCCTTCTCTTTCTCCACCTGCTTCTGCTCTCAAGATGAAATCCGCCATTGCCATTCTCGTCCAGGCTATCTCCCTGGCAGCAGCTCTCTCCCCCGCGGAGGTCGCGCACGCCAACGAAGTTACTCGCGGAGAGGTCACCCAAGCCGAGGCCGAGGCACTCTGCGGCGACCTTGGGGTTATGGACGTGCCCGATGGCGTTGACCCCTACTCTGTTCGCGCTTGCAAAGAGCATCCGGAAGCCCTCAAGACGGGCACCTTGACGCTGGAGAAGCGCAAGTGCTGGTACGGCCCCCCCCGACGTGGGCTGCTCCCACAGCCATTGGTGCTACAAGAAGTGCGACAACGGCGGCGAAGGTGCCTGGTGCTGGACCACAGTCGGCCAGTCACTCGGCCCATGGAAGGGTTGCGGAAGAGACAGCGACTGCTATCAGAGCGACCCTTGCTCAGGAGGCGGCTGCAAGAAATGCGGCTGCGGTTGCTGAGCTGCTCTTTTGCTTCTTAAAATTATGAAACTAGCATACTCTATCACAGTATAGGTATTCATTGTTTAAAGGCTTCTGAATTCGCGAATCGTCATATGGAAATCTGGCGTACCAGTTCGCTGTGTTGCAAGCGGTCTATAAACTGCTAAGAGTGACTTAATTATAACATTTATGAAAGTTATTAGAGGCTATAACTGTACTAGAAATCAATCTTACTTGACGATTCTCATATTACGTGGAGTTTCGTAGTTGATGAAGGATCCTTGAGAACAATAGCAAGTGTATTATCATTGTCTATAAAATGAGAATCTAGTAGTAAAACCAAGGATGCCGACCCGCTTGCTTGAATGCAATGCTGAATAAAGATTTCTGTGATAGTAACATGGATGAAAATGAAAAGTGCGGTACGCGAATGATTGTATGCAAAGAATTTATGCCTCGTACGGGTCTCGTTCCGCGTCTTCTTGGACTTGCTTGTCCGATAGGCGCGGGTTGCGCAGCGCCAGGGCGAATCCAATCATCGGCACGCAGACGCAGAGACCAGCAACACAGAGGAGGCCCTGTACATAGCTGTAGCTGCCGATGATGGCGCCTCGAATATCGGTGCCGACGGGGTAATTTTTAACCACCTCGAAGGGGTTGTTGTACATGGCCGCGGCGAGGGTTCGGTTGGGCTGAAAAGCCAGGCTCGACTCGAGTGCCGGGTAGAGAGTTTGCGTCCAGATGGCTCCCGAGAGGCAGGTGCCCAGAGCACTTCCGACATTGTAAAACGACAGATACAGTCCGGTCAGGATAGCGACGTGGTCGCGACTCGCAGAAGCCTGGATAGAGGCTTGTGTAGGGTATGCGAATAGACCGCCGGCGAGTCCGAGTAGAATCTGAGCGCCAATGATGCCAGTTCTGGAGCGGCTGGACGCGCCTCCGGGTTGGCTGATGAGGAGTACAAACGCCATCATAAATGCCAGCGTTCCTCCGACAATAATGTGCTTCAGACGACGAACTCTATAAACGACGAGGCCGACGAGGACACCGCTGACGACGCCAAAGAATGAAAAGAAGGAGATGATGCGGGTCGCAGACTCAACGGAAAAGTCAAAGGCGACAACCAGGATGGTGTACAAGTAGTTGCCCTGGACGTACCAGGCAAAGTTGAGGAGACTGCGGACTGCCAGAGCCGCCCAGACGCCACGATCGGTGAGCAGGTGGAAAGGCACGATCGGTGTTTTTGCGTGGTACTTTTCCCAGAAGATGAAGATTGGCGCGCAGACGCACCCGACCACCAAGGATATAATAATGCGCGGGTTCTGCCAGTGGGATGCCGTGCCACCCGCTACAGTCAACGGCGCCAGCACCAGACTAAAGGAGGCGACCAGAACGAGCAGACCAAAAACATCGAGCTGCGTCGACACATCACTGACCCAACGCCGGGCGTCTTGCAGCTTGCTGGAGGACCGGCGCTTGTGCGACTCGAGGAGCTGCTTGGGGGAGGCGGCGACGCTACGATCCACCACGTATAACGTGACGAGCAGCGGCAGCGAGGCGATGGGGTATATGATGCACCACATGCCAATGCCCCAGCGCCAAGTCGCCACGCGCAGAACCGCCGAGGTGACCGTGCCGCTTAGCCACGTATTGACCACAAACGGCAGCGCAGGAACGTAGCTGAAGAAGACACGCGCGCGCATCGACGAGAAGTCGGCGACCAGGACCTCGAGGAGCAGCACAATGCAGGTATAGCCGACCTGGTAGATGAGGCCACCGGCGCAAAAGACGTACACGGAGGTGGCGGTAGCCTCGATGGCCATGCCGACAACATAAAACAGGGTCGAGGCAACAACGACCTCGAAGCGGCCAAAGACATCGGCGATTTTGGCGGCAGTCGGCTGAGCGGCGACGGCGACGACGCTGCGCAGGACGTTGATGGTGGCGAGGTACGAGTGCAGGTTGAAGGAGGAGGTCGCGTAGGGCGTGTAGGTCGAGCGCACCTGGCTCTCGAGGCCGTAGGCGTAGCCGACGACGAAGATGCCAAAGAAGAGCCAGAATCGCTGCGTTGAGGTCAGCCGGGCCGTCACGGCGTCCATGCGGGCGACGCCGGCGGCCCGGGGAGCGGTAGTTGTGTTTGTCGTTGAAGCCGGCGATCCGCCGTGCTGGTATGTGGTGGGGGATGCATGATGGTGTTGTGGGATGCGCTGCAGCAGCGGCTCTGTCTCGGTGAGCGCCATCTTGGAAGCGACGCCTCGATTTCGAGTGTTCAACAGAATTGTCTCTGCAGTATGTGATGTGTATAATCGAAAAAGAAAAGGTCAAAAATAGAAACAAGAGAACATCAGCCCGTCAGAGAAGTACAAGGCGAGAGGCAGCAGGTGCCTGATGACTGACAAACGGCACTGCCCGAGGTGCGTCAGCCGCAACACAGG
The DNA here is from genome assembly GCA_028828415.1 of Cordyceps cateniannulata. Taxonomy (NCBI): domain Eukaryota; kingdom Fungi; phylum Ascomycota; class Sordariomycetes; order Hypocreales; family Cordycipitaceae; genus Cordyceps; species Cordyceps cateniannulata. The sequence goes on along the minus strand of JAPHMX010000004.1, from coordinate 1,522,876 downwards.
CCGGGCAGGGGGGGTGGTGACCCTTACTTCCCCCAGGCAGCCTATCTGGAGTCAGAGAGTCACGAGTGGGAACGGGACACGTCTCAAACAGGCATCTGCTCGCGACAGACACGTCAGAAAAAAAAATGGGAATTTCAGGTCGACGGAGAGATGAGCATCGGTTTCGTAGCAGGGGTCGTTAGGGTGGTTTTCGTGATGAGAAAGGTGGCATCGAGGAAGAAGGAACTCGAGAAAAGGTTAGAGATGCTTTGTTTGCTTGCGATAAGATGGTAAACGGATCAGATAAGGGAGCAGACGGGACGGGTATATGCAGCCAGGACGCGTAGGTTTAATGCACTCGTGAGTGGCATAATATGCGTGCAGTTTGCCATTCCAGCCTACCTAGGCATTTGCTCCGGTACCTGACCTGCTTAGTGAGCGAGGAACTCTCCTGCTCTCTCCGGACTTGCGAGGGATTAATTCCAGCGCTTAACCCGCTGGATGACGATGGCGCTGAACCTTGCTCGATGGAGTTCAGCCCGTCAGCCCACCGCCCAGGCTCGCAGCTGGCCCACAGCGGCAGCGGGAAGCCCACCACAATCCTTGCCCCCTTCTGACCCCCCCTCCACCTGATCACTAAAGAAATATATTAATCACTGATTCACTTTCAGTCCCCATACTGTGGTCCGCCGTAAACCGATTTTGTCCGAGACAACCACTGTGTAAAGGGGCTTGAGGCGGAGGCTTCTCCGTCTTCCAGAGACAACAAACAGACACGCAGACAAAAACGCCATGCACAGGATGCCTCCTTTCCTTTCTTTGATTTGTTTTATTTTCTTGCGACTGTCGCGGATCGTGTCGACTCCGTGCTTCCCTCACTCGCTTACCATTAATTATTAATAATCACAACAGGGCTCCCCTCCTTCTTACCCTAGCAAGAATGAATTCCATCAGCATCAGCACGAATACTCGATCAACAACCAATCCCAAGCCTTCTCCCACACCAGGCTAGCTTGCTGTCCCTTTGCCCTGGCAAATCTATTTGCGTCGACCTATGCTGTGACGACAACGGTTCCGCGACGAAATCACCTGCGCTGATCAACTGACATGGGGCCCCTCTTCGCGCCACCACACAGTTCCCTGCAATACCAAGTCTTGAATGCCACACAGGCCTTACTATACGATTGACGAACTTGGTGCTTGGATAGACAAAAACATGAAACTCGACAAGTTCCCATGTCTATTGGATCTTGTTTTATTCATCGTCTCTTGCCGACCAGAACGGCACATCGGTGATGACTATAAGTGCTCCCCGACAACTCTCGACTCTGCTCTGCATTCCTGAAGACAGATCCTACTGGCCTTCATGATGTCCGTCCCTGCGCTTTAATAACCTCCTTTTACATAATCCTCCTACGACCTGTTCCGTGCGCCGATTCCACGCTGCCATTTCGGCCGCCGAGTTCGCCCCCCCCCCCCCCCCCCCCCCCTTGCATCACGTCCGACACAACCAGTGCTGGCACCAGCACCGCGCCTTTGGAAGTAGAAGCTGGTCGGGTGAGCACGGTCATGAACCTCACCTCCATAAGAATCTCGAGAAGAAAACATACCTCTCGCGAACCGACACGTCCAAAGTTCGTCTCGCCTCCTGTGTACACACATTGCTCCAAGATGACTTGAAAAGAGGCTGTGCCTAGTTCTGCCTCGTTGGAGCCTTTCGTCGGCAGGATTTGTGGCTGTGGGAGAGACAGACTACTGGCTGTACGAGGAATGATCAGGTGTCGCTTCGTTTATATGTGAATGTCTGCGAACCGCACTCTGCACCGCGTGACCCATGTGTGCATCTTCGTGGTTCATTCCTGCCGCTACATTTACCGAACAATTCTTATCCTTGTTCGCTTTGGAGATGCGATGTTGGGGTTGCGGCCATTTATCTGCCATTATAGGCTCTGGTAGGGTGGGAGCTATGCTTTACCTCGGCCGCCATGCTGCCCGACAGCGATTCCATACACGAAAGGCACTTCTTCCTTGCGGTCGCAGAAAATAAAAGGCACGCGCCCTTGCTGTGATTTCTTAGTAATGAGCTGATCTCAAAATTAAAGTACTTTGCACGGCGGGAGGCACTATTCAGCAGCTCAACCGTGAATCGAGACGCCGATGGGGACCACTTATACGGAGTTTCTGGGGTAATCAGTTTCCGTGTTGCGACATCAGGACTTTCGGACAAGCAGTGCTCGACTACGTCAAGACTGCATATACTCTGCAGCTGCCGATGACAAATTTTCAGTGTCAAACGCGCCCTTTCATCACTTAAAATCACTCAATCTCCTCAATTCGTGTCAATTCATCATCAACTCTACGAACCTCCTTGTCATTGACCCCCACTCTACATCATGGCCAGTGACATCAAGCCTTACACCGTCGCCGTGCCGGACGACGCGCTTGCGAAGCTAAAGGCCAAGCTTGACGCACTCGACCTCCCTCAGCGCGTCGAGTTTGAAGACGACTGGAAATACGGTGCATCGGCCGCAGACGTTCGACGGCTCGCAGCCTGCTGGCGCGACGGGTTCGACTGGCGGGCGCAGGAGCGGCGGATCAACCGGCTGCCGCAGTACACGACACCGATCCAGGTTGACGGCTTCGGCACGCTCAACATTCACTTTGTTCACCAAAAGAGCGCGCAGCCGGGGAGCATCCCCCTCCTCTTCTGTCATGGATGTAAGTGCGAGGCTTGCTTGCGTATACGAGTCGGGTAGGGCAGGAAGCACTAACAGATCAGTAGGGCCCGGCAGCTTCTTGGAGGTGGAAAAGATTCTCCCTCTGCTGACGGAATCGGGCAACGACGTCTCTTTTCATGTTGTTGCGCCTTCGCTCCCTAATTTTGCCTTTTCCGATGGCGCTACCAAGAAAGGATTCGGGCCTCGCCAATATGCCGAGACGCTGCATAAGCTCATGCAGAAGCTCGGCTATAACCAATATGGTACGCAATACTAAACAAGCCCTTTTCAAGGATCAAAATGGCGACTCAAAGTTAACACCTGTTGGATAGTCACCCAAGGTGGAGACTGGGGATATATGGTCACTCGCCGCCTGGGCGCCGACTATCCCGAGTCCTGCCTGGCCTCGCACGTCAACCTGGCCTTCCGCGGCCCGCCGCAGTTCAAGGAGACACCTTTAACCTGGCTGCAGCACGCGCTCACTCCGTGGTCCGCCGATGAGCGCAAGGGCCTCGCGCGCAGTGCCTGGTTCCGCGAGGAAGGCTTCGGCTACAACCTTCTCCAAAGCACCAAGCCCGCCACCATTGGCTTCGCGCTCGCCGACTCGCCCGTCGCGCTGCTCGCCTGGATCTACGAGAAGCTGCGCGACTGGACCGACGGCTACCCGTGGACCGACGACGAGGTGCTGACGTGGGTGTCGCTGTATGCCTTTTCCAACGCCGGACCCGAGGCCAGCGCGCGCATCTACTACGAGACGCGACATGCCAAGGGCAGCTCCGAGGTCACGACCGGGTACAACGGGCGAGTGAAGCTGGGCGTCTCGCAGTTTCCGAGGGACATCATGGTCGTCCCGCGACTGTGGTATCACGGTCTGGGGCCGGTTGCGTTTGAGAGAAGGCACAATGATGGCGGACACTTTGCAGCGTGGGAGCGGCCGCAGGAGTTGGCGGAGGATCTAAGGACCATGTTCGGGCGGAATGGAGGCGCCAATTCGGTCACCAAGGCTCTTGCAAAGCTCTAGTCGTGTGAAACTATGCAAACCGGCTCATAAGGGTGCATTACTGACAAATATCGACTACAATTAATTACTGGTGGCACAAGTACACATGAACCGTAGAAGCCATGTCGTGAATAATAAATTGTTGGTGCTGGGGCGCTGGCTGCAACGTTGTCGGGCGGTATCGGCGCTAAATCTCCCCGACTGCCATTCAGCCCACCTCCAAGCAGAAAGCCGACTCCAGCCATCATCAAAACCCTCGGGCCGCTCAACTACAACTTCGTCCACTGTTCCATTCTGCGCGCCGAACCCGCAACAATGGCCTCGCAAGCGCAAGGAGCCTCAGGCTCCGACAAGAAGAAGCCCAGCCCTCTGCGATCCATCATTGCCGGTTCCACGGCCGGCGCTATTGAAATTGGTAATTTTCCGACCGGGCCTCCCAAGCATTGATGCCTCGCTGACGAAATGCAATCTTAGCCATCACATATCCCGCCGAGTGTACGTTTACGACCTTTCCTCCCTGCAACGAATTTGCTACGGTTGCATTCCCCTGCGAATAGATGTGACCAGAACGAAGCCAGCAATTTGCTAATACTCAACTTGCAGTCGCCAAAACCCGGACGCAATTGAATCGCCGCTTGGCGGAGGGGAAGAAGCTGCCGTGGCCGCCGTTTGGCAAGCAGTGGTACGCGGGATGTACGACACTGATTATTGGCAACTCTGCCAAGGCCGGCATCCGTACGTGTCCTGCCGTGCGCAAGCCCACGCCCCCAATGCTAACCCGTCCTTGCTAGGATTCGTCGCCTTTGATCAGTACAAGAGCATGCTCGCCGACGAGAACGGCAAGCTCACAGGTCCGCGCACCGTCCTCGCAGGCTTCGGCGCCGGCATCACAGAATCGCTCCTTGCCGTCACCCCGACCGAGAGCATCAAGACGACGCTGTAAGCTTTTTTGCCCACTCACTTCTTGCCAACCCCATACGCCAAATCTAACCGTCTCCCACCCAACCAGCATCGACGACCGCAAGTCCGCCACGCCGCGCATGCGCGGCTTTCTGCACGCTGTGCCCATCATCGCGCGCGAGCGCGGCATCCGCGGCTTCTTCCAGGGCTTCGTGCCCACCACACTGCGGCAGTCCGCCAACAGCGCGACGCGCTTCGGCTCCTACACCTTCTTCAAGCAAATCGCCGAGTCCTACACCGCGCCCGGCGAGAAGCTCGGCGCCGCCAGCACATTTGGCATCGGCGGCCTCGCCGGCTTGGTCACCGTTTTCGTCACGCAGCCGCTCGACACGCTCAAGACGCGCATGCAGAGCCCCGAGGCCAAGCAGGTATACGGGAACACACTGCGCTGCGCGGGACTCATCTTGAAAAACGAGGGCATCCGCACGTTTTGGAGCGGCGCGGTGCCGCGCCTGGTGCGCCTGGTTATGAGTGGTGGTATTGTGTTTACAATGTACGAGAAGAGCATGGATCTCATGGACAAGCTGGATCCGGAGATGAAGTACTTGTAGAAAGGAGGATGTTGGGGAAGAAAAGCGAAGCTGCAACAGAATTTTGGTAAATCTTTTTGGTCGAAACTTCAGCCATATATCTTCAGGCTAGTGTCACAAATATTATACAGATATTATCCAGTACTTTTACATGGTTTGTCGTTTTCCCAATCCCATGCGCCGATGAATGCAGAACAAGAAAGGAAATGGCATATAAGAGGTCGTGTCGAAATTTCATTGCAGACGAATCATGCCCGAGAGTCGCTTGCCGAGTCGGCCGAACCAGGAGCGGTTCGGCGCCTCCTCAATTTCGCGCACCAAGTCGTTAAAGTAGGTCGGCTGGCTCTTGGGCTGCAGCATCGGTCCTCGTAGCTTGTACTATGTAACCGGTTAGCGAATTGGGCATGTCGCGACGGTGCACAGGCGGTTCAGCGTACCCGATCCTTGAACTTGTTCTGGATGAGGAACTGCAGCGCTCTCGCTTTCAGAATCTCCTCGCGCTCCAGCGCCGGCGTGTAGTTTTGGAAGCGCGCGTCGACCGTCTTGCCGAGCACATCCTGTAGCTGGTAGTCGGGCCGGAGGTCCTGCTTGGGCCATTTCGCAAAGACATCCGAGTAGATGCGGCGCTGTCAAGTAAAGCGTAGGTTAGCACAATCAGTTTGGAGCTGTCGCAATTGGCGAGACTGGATATGGAGCGTACCGCAACTGATCGCGTTGCCATGGTCGCAATTCTGAAGATTTTTGGTTGACTCCCCGATCCGTCTCGAAATCGCGGCTTAGCGGGAGAATCTGCTGCATTTCCAATCAAACTTGCGACAGTACTGTGTTCCACTTTATGATTCACACTGTACGGAGCTATATTGCACAAGGCCGCCTACACAGTGCGCATTACTAAGCCTGAGGCAGAAAGGAGACCCTGCGGGACTTACGTAGGCTCTGAAACGGCCCTCAATGCTTCCAAAAGGCCGCCCCGCAAATCAGGTGGCCTTCTTGGCGGTGCTCACGAGTCAACCCTCTGCACAGCCCGAACAATGCCAATCTCTCTCCCTTTTCCTTGAATCCTGTCATCAGCGATCATCTTTGTCTGATCCAGCGTCGCTGCGGTTGGTCTAACCTGACGCCTTTTTTGTCTTTCCTTTTCGCTAACTGCCGCCGCTACCTTTTTTTTATTCTTTCCTTCTCTGTCCTTCCTCTCTGTCCGCACCAACCGTGATCCCTGCTTACCTACTGCGAGAGAGTCGTCACCGCCCCACGAGACCATCAAGACACATACACACACACACGACAAACCATGGCTGGCCGCTACGAACGAGTACGTCGAGAATCAGAGACTCGCCTGCGACCGCCACCTAATAACACGTTTCACCAGGTCAACGTCCAAGACGAGGAAGACTCCAACCAGCATCAACATAATAGCCTCGGCGAAACCGTCCCCAACTCGCCACCACCGTCCTTTCGTTCACGAGCGTCATCCCAAACGAGACAGAACCAAGTCGATCCCGATCTCGCCGACGCATTCGATAGCGACAATGACAGCGACGATGAGGGTGATGATAGACAGCGATTAGTGCGCCAAGCGACGACGCCGACGACGACGGCGAGTGGGAGCACGTCCCCCGTGCCTGCACAATATACACCTCCATCAGCAGGGCCGGCCGTGGTGTCGGCAGCGACGAGAGGACGAGTCGTCGGCGGCGGCGTCGGCACCGACGGCGTGTTTGCCAACATGTCGGCGCGGCCAGAGCGGGAGACCGCCGCCGAAAAGGAAGAAATGCCACCAGTACGTTACCCCCCTGCACCCACCTCCGCTACCATCCACAAGCGAAACCCTCTCAATTAACACCTTCTTAAGACATACGAACAAGCCGCGGCAGACTCTGCACCACCCTACTGGGAGACGACCATCCTCGCGCCCGGCCTCGGCGGCCTCGACGAGGTCTACGTCGACGGCATGCCCGTCGGCTCCGTCTTCTCCTTCATCTGGAACGGAATGATCTCGACGTCCTTTCAGCTCGTCGGCTTCCTACTCACCTATCTGCTGCACTCGACGCACGCCGCCAAGAACGGCTCGCGCGCCGGCCTCGGCATCACCCTCATCCAGTACGGCTTCTACATGCGCGGCACCGTCGACGGCGAGATGCCTCCGGCGATGGGCGGCGGTCCAGACGGCTACGCGGAGCCGCAGGACCCCAACGCGCACGACTTTAAGCCGGGTGATGTCGCGGGGGGCAGCGGTGGTGCGGGAGATTTCACGGGCGGCGAGTGGATGTCGTACGTGCTGATGATTGTCGGCTGGTTCATACTTATCAAGAGCGTGGCCGACTTTTTACAGGCGCGTCGCCATGAGCAGCTCGTCATGCAGAGCCCGGATCGTGGGCTCGGCATACCTGTCATCGCAGAGGGCGAGTCTTCAGAGCGGGTAGTCTAAGGACAGGCAACAAACTTGTCTTTTGGGTCTGTCCCTTATCCTATTGCGTTTTGGTCTCTCTTTTTTGATAGGAGCATTGGGCTGGCGTTCTACTGTTTTTAACTCCCTTGCAGTCTCTTTCCTCGAATATCTATACATGTACTATGCGGAGGAGTTTGTTTCCTTTTTGTTACACACAAACTCCGGGACTGGATGGATCCGATCACGCTTCGGCGTTAAACGCGCGACTCGCGAATATATTTTCATAGCATACAGAGCAATATTTCATATTTCAAACACGTCTTCACTTGCCCCCAGTGTTGGTTCTTCTCATGGAGGATGGAAAAGGTCGGTTGTCTAACTGGGATAGGTAAAAGGATTGTATTTGGTATCATAATTAGAGGGATAATGCTACGCTGCAGATGCTTGAATTCCATAATGACAATCTAGTTTTCCAGAAATCAAGAGTTGCTCATAAATAATATGTCCAGCACCAATATCAAACATCACCCCGGTGTCTTTAACATCAACATTTGTCGTATGCAAGTCATATGCTCACGGCATGGCAAGGCCGCACAGCCAATGAAGGCGCACAATCTCTGCAGCTTCCGGTATTAGTTGGAGTCGACAAGCGTCTTGATGGACGATTCCCGCTTGGGAGGCGAGGCAGAGCTGGCCGGGCTCTCGTCGGGGTCTTGCGAGAGGTGCCTTTGCAGAGCCTGGACGGGAGCGGGCGGAGGGGCAACAGCAGCGGCGGCCGCAACAACAGGCTTGTCGTCAGCGGCAGCCTTGGGAGTCTCGGCAGCGGGATTTGCGGCAGCGGGCGGCGCATCAGCGGCAGGTGCATCAGCAGGAGCATCAGCAGCGGGCTTGGCGGGGGCAGCTGGTTCAGCAGCGTCGGGAGCGGGTGCAGGAGCAGAAGTAGGGTCGGCCTTCTTAGAAGCATCAGTGCCCTTATCGCTACTAGCGTCCGACTTGGCCTTGGCCGGCTCCGGTGCTTTGCTCGCCGGGCTATCATCCGGGTCCGCCGCGGGCACAGGCGCCGGCAGAGCACCCGCAGAAAAGTCCGGCGGAACCGCCACCGCCGCGCTGATCGCCGGTCCCGGCGGCGGCGCCGCCGCAGCCTTGCGCAGCCCTGCGGTGAAGGAGTCGCCAGTGCCGTTGGCACTATACATGTCCGGGTCGTTCATCGTGTTGCTCTTGACCGCCTTGTCGTACAGCCTCGTAAGCCGCGCGACCTCGCCGCGGACCGTGACCTGCTCGTCCGTGTCAATGGCCCCATAGCCGTGCGCGCCCTGGCTGATTCCAAACCACATGACGGCCGAGTTTTCAATCTCGTCGACCACGCGGGACAAGTCGTCGCGGAACATGCGCGCGCGCATCGGCTGCCCGCGCGACTTGAGGAACGCGACGACGCCGGCGATGACGGTGTTGAGGGCACCGAAGACGGTGATGAGGATGCGGCTGCTGTTGCTGGCGCCGAGGCCGGTGAGCGCGGCGCCGAGGACGACTTGCGTGAGCAGCAGCGTGTTGACGAGCGTGGCGGTGAACATGTAGGTCAGGCTCTGGCCCTGGCGGCGGGCGACGGCACGCACGTAGAGCGACTTGGGGTGCGCGCGGTAGGTCTCGTCGTGCGGGTGGTTGAGGGGCCGCACGCCGACGAGCCGGCAGAACTGGTCGTGGTGGTCGACCATGTCGTCGCTGGTGGCGGGTGGACCAACAGCGGCACCATTGCTGGCGGCAAAGGAGCCCGGGCGAGGGATGAGCGGCTGGCGCTCTACATCTTCCATGGCTGGGAAGAAGAAGGTCTCGTCGGCGGCGCTGTTGGATTGCCAGCGCTGGGGGCGGTTGTGAGGCGGAGAGGGAGGCTTCGGGGGGGAAGCTCGGCGGGGGTGTCGGTTCTCCGGAGCTGTTGGCTCCTCACGCCGAAGGTTCGACGGGGCAGCACTTCTCGCTGGCATGGCGGGCTGGCTCTGATGGTCGTCTTCCTGGAATGTCTTCTCCCTCTCGTCCCTTCTCCAGCTGGGCGGGCAAGCGTTGGCTGGGCAGGAAAGGATGAGAACTGCTTTCTCTGCTTCTAACTCGGGGTAGTTTTAGTAGGGAGGAGCACTGCCATTGGGGTTTTTCCAGGAGTCGGCAAAGGCGCTCACACTGCTAACGACATCCCCTGGCCTTCACTGGCTAAGCCTCTTTTCCTTTCATTGTGGAGGCCGCTACTGGTCATGGCTGGCCTCATGTAAGAGTAAGACATGGTTGGAAATGAGCCAGGCGGTAGCGGCGGTGGGGGTGATGTTTGGTGGGCAGGTGGGTAGCAAAGCTCTGCCTATCCAAGGTGTGGTTGTCTCGGGAGAGGGAACTCGATAGGGAGACCAGTGAGGGCTAGACGAGAACTTCTTTTCGTCTGTTCATGCAGGATGGAAATTTTGGCGGCAGGCCAGATTTTCGATATAAATGAGCTTAAAAAGATCTTGTGCAGCCGAAAAAAAAAGCTTGTGTGGAGTTGAAACAGCCGCAAACGGTACCCGCTCAGGCTTGGCTGGTGGCACGACGAGACGAACGCCGCATCGCCACTGGCACCGGCAGATGTCTTCGTCTTGCATCATTCGCTGATAATCATCAACGCAACGATTAAATCATCCGTAACGGTCTTGCCGAAAAGCGATTGCTGTATATTCATGTCGGATATTTTCATGTAACCTGCGTCGGCAGCCTACCGCGCGATTCCAAAGTGTTTACTTGCCGCGACCTGTGAAGCATTCATCTACATTCAGAACTCCGACCCTATTTTCCCACCTCATCAAGCTGGCTTCTCTTCTTGCAGCATCCGGAAAGAAGCTCTCGGATCTGTGTCGTGGTGCTTTTCGAGTTGCCTTTTCTACTCGGCTGCCGCGACGAAACATCAAGATGGCATGGCGATGCTCAGGGTCCACTAACCAGGAGCTGATTGAGAACATGTGGAGGCACAAGCTCATCAGCGATCCTCGCGTCAAGGAAGCTTTCATCAAGGTATCTTTCGTTTTGGCCACATACCATGCCTGCCTCTGCTGACCGTCGTCTGCGTAGGTTGATCGCCGCCATTATGCCCCGTCCCGCCCATATGAAGACTCACCGCAGTACATTGGCTACCAAGCCACGATATCCGCGCCTCACATGCACGCCATCGCCCTGGAACATCTCATCTCCTTCATGATGCCGTCCGACGCCTCGCCCGCGCCGCGCGCCCTCGACATTGGCTCCGGCTCGGGCTACCTGACTCACGTCATGGCGGAGCTCGTCGGCCCACGTGGGCTGGTCGTCGGCGTCGAGCACATCAACGCCCTGCGCGACAAGGGCGAGGCCAACATGCGCAAGAGCAGCGAGGGCCGGCAGCTGCTGAGCACCGGCAAGGTCAAGTTTGTCGCGGCGGACGGCCGCAAGGGTTTGGCGGAGCCGACGCGGAAGGGCGAGGAGGACCTTGGCACGCAGTGGGACGCGATTCACGTTGGAGCGTCTGCGAGTGAGGTGCACGATGAGTTGATTAACCAGTTGAAATCACCAGGGTGGTAAGCTGTGGCTTTTACTTGCTAGGAATGGTTGACTAAATATCTCTAGCATGTTTATTCCTGTCGAGGACGAAAATGATCAGGACTCGCAGTATGTGTGGCGCATCGAAAAGGACAAGGACGGTAAAGTTTCACGAGAACGACTATTTGGGGTAAGATATGTTCCACTTACAGATGCGCCCAAGGAAGAAATATTTTGAAAGAGTCGGTAGCATGTAATAGTTCGATTATGATGACCAAAGGAAGCCTCTGTTTATGAAAAAATGTACTCGCACGACTGTCAATATAAACTCTGCCTGTACCCTACAGAACAAGTACACCAATGTTCATCTGTAAAAAGGTGTGATATCCGTTGCGCTTTGAACCTTATTGCCTGTGTATATTCAGTTGTGTCCATCGACTCTTGAGTTCTACATTCTATTAAAGAAATTACTACGACGATGGAGTGATGGGGATCTCATGTGTTGGTCTGGGGAAGACAGATGAGATGGGTGACATGTGAAGATGCCGTCAGCGTCAGTGAGCGCTAGTGCTTCAAAAGACACCTGTATTTGACATGTGAGCCTCCGCCTGTCCGCCGCCAAATCTGGGACCCCCCCCCCTCCCCCCGGGGTTATGCGGGGCAGGTATGGCGGATTCTGGGGCAAGAATACTTTACTAGGGGCCTATTTAGCTGTTACAGAGGTTAACAATTAGTTCTCTTATGATTAGTGGCCGCGGACGTCTCCGTGGGTTTGTGCAGTCAGAACCTCCCCCAGTTATTCCCACCTTGGGGCGCCGAGGCTCGTCCCATGCTCACACCTCTCTTCTTCCTTTCTTCATTCTTACGCAAACATTTTTAGATTTTTCAATTCTTCATTTCCTTACCCCTCATACCGTCTTTATATTGCGATTTTGTCTCATCAACTCTTCTCGCATCTCTCCTCCTCGTCCTTCCCGACGGCCTTTATTGTCACGCCCCACTATTACCGCATCCCACGTTCACGTCCGTTAAGCCGAGGCCTAAACCGTCATTTGTCCAACGTCGGCCGGAATCGCCCATTTTCGAGGACTCCCTTCCTCCTCAACCACGTCGCCATCGCATAACCCCAGCAGCCATGGCGTCCACTATAGAGTCCGTCAAGGTACGCGCAGCTCCTCCCCGACCCAGGCGACCCCAGCATGCGCCGCTTCTGCGCACCGAATGACCCAATTGACGCGCGCAACTCCCTCTAGGCCGCCCTCGAGCAAGCCGTCCTCGACCCGCGATACCACGACCTGCTCTCCCTCGTCAAGACGGCGCGTAACGGAGCTGTCTACGGTGCCAAAGTTCGCTTTCCCCATGCGCTCGTGTATGTTGCCCCGCTGTCCTCAGCATTTGTCGTCCTTCGCTAACCTCGTTCGCCCTTGCAGCATGGTCTTTCTTTTCCGATCTGGGACGTAAGTCGTCAACCCGACCAAGACAATACACAGGATGAAATTGCTGACCAGAGACAAACCAGCTTCCGCCAAAAATGCCAGCTCGTCTTCCGCGCCACCAAGAAGCATGCCTCCAACCTTGCCCGCTTCGCCACCATCTACAAGCTCACCATGCTGGCGCTCAAATACTACGGCCCTACCCCAGGCAAAGAGGGTGCGTTCCCCCACTCAGCTCCAACGACGTTTACCTACCACATGGATCCAACATCGCGTCTCTAACACCTTTATAGGCCCGTACGACTCCTTCTTCGCCGGCCTCCTCGGCGGCTACTTTGTCTTTGGCCAGCGCTCCCCGCGCACCGGCAAGGTCTCGAGCGTCAGCCAGCAAATCGTCATCTACATCTTTGCGCGCGTCTGCCTCGGCCTCGCCAAGATTGCCGTCAAGCCCGGCGCCACGCCGCTGCCGTGGGTCACCGACGAGCCGCTGCGCACGCGCATCCACGAGGTCGCATGGCCCGCGTTCGCTGCCATTTCCTGGGGCGCGGTGATGTTGCTGTTCAAAAATCACCCGGATGAGCTGCAGAGCAGCCTGCGTAGTAGCATGACGTACATCTACAAGGACTGCAATAGCTGGGACTCGCTGCGGACGTTGGTGTGGCACAACAAGTAAGGGAGAAGGGGGTGTGTTGGAAGGGGTTCCGTTGTGGGAGGCTTGAGCGTGGCGAGGCCATGGCCATAGAGTGACGGCATTTTTTCTGGTGTATATATCGCATTTCATTGGGTCTTTCTGGGTTTCAAGGCGTTGTTAGAGACGTGGTTGGCATCTCTTGTTTTCCCTTCCTTCTTTTTTCTTCTTTTCTGTCTATCATGGTCAAAGATTCACACTAGCATTTACACGAGAACAAGAATTACCATTTATACCCGCCGGTACCGCGCAGCTTGTGCTACAACAACAAGCCTGGCCTGCCTCTGATTCGTGAGTTGCATTGCACGAGCTCAAAACATGCACGCGCGCGCATCACTGGTGCTATAGTCTTGCCAAGGACATCTTTCCATCACCTTCCTGAAATTATACCCCCTTTTTTTTCTTTCTCACCTACGTGTCGTTGTCATCTAGCATCGACGACGTGGTGTCTTCCATCTCTACCAAGATCCGCGGCTACGCTGCGAGGATTTGGATAGAGCATCCTCAGGCTGGCGTTGTCATTTTGCTTTTTCCTCTTATTCTTCCCTTTGAATCTTTTCTTATCCCCTCATTTTCTTGAGTTTCCTATATTCGGCGACGAGTTTACTTTTCTTTGATGATGCATTAGTAGGAGGTTGCGCCAGAGTGTGTATCATGTATGGAGCTTTGACTGTATAGACTTTGTTGCAGGATGACTGTAAACGATAGACAATAGCTGGCAGCTTCTTTTGTAAAATAGAACATGTTCAGAAAATAGGTCGTGGCCGTTGCTGGTATGTCGTTGAGTGCGCTCCCCACTTAGCATCCATTGTTGTCCGCGATCCGACCACGAACTTGGACTTGACATCCCACCACGCGCATCTCGCCAAACGCGCAATTGTTACGTCTTGGCTCTTGATTTGTCTAAATGTAGACTTATTTCAAATTTTAATATACTGTTACGACAATATGCGATACATATGATACTGGCCAGGCGTCAGCAAAATTGGCGTTCTTAGCTTGCGTCGCCAAACCTCCATTCCACGATGAAGCCTCCTCCAGATGTGAGTTGCCGCGCCGCGTTCGGGCTCTGCACGTAGTCTAGAAAATTGGGAAAAGGAATAATAAAAAAAGCTAACATGGGCTATTAGACCCCCACGCCGCGGCGTTTTCTAACCAAGCGGCCGGCGACGTCGTCGTCGCAGCCGACGCCGACGCCGATGCGCTTCCAGTCAACGCCACGCTTCGGCGCGACGCAGGGCGCGACGCGCGGACCGATGGAGGACGTCGAGGAGGCGGATGCCGGGGTGTCGGGGTCGCAGGGCAGCAGCGAGGAGCCCGACGGATGGGGCGTGGCGTCGGACTCGATCGAGGTGGACTCGGACGGGGACAGCCTGGTATCGCGCGAGGAGAAACAGGAGGAGTCGCGCAGCAGCGCGCTTGAGACGGAGGAGGAAGAGGATGGCGAAAGCGGTGGAGCGAGACGACAGAGGGATTATTTGAGCGGCCTAGATGACGACGACGAGGAGGATGTGGCGGCGGAGGTGGCTGCGGAATATACAGATACAGATGCTACCACGCCGCCGGCGAAGAGACGTCGATTGTCGTCTTCCGCTTCACCAAGCCTAGGCATGGCCGCAGCGTATGATTCAGAAGCGGCGTCCTCCGAGGAACGATACGACTCGGAGCAAGAATGCGAAGAGCACGACGACGTGCAGGACCGGACGCGAACTCGACCCCCAGCGCAGGAGCCAACATTCCGACCAGCGCCACGCTTCAAGCCCGCATCCGACGACGAGCTCCTCGCCGCCCACGAGCACCATGACCGCGCGGACGCCACCACGCTCCTCGTCACCCCCTCCTCGTCGCCCCCGCGCGCACGCCGAGGCGGCGGCGCAAAGTACATAACGGGCGGGCTCGCCGCGCAACTACAGGGCCTGCTCTCGCAGGTCAAAGGTGGCGCGGAGGGCGACGACGAAGGAGTGACAAGGCTACGGGTGGAGGAGTTCAGATTGGGCAGGCGGATGCACCTCGTCCGCGGGCGTGTCCTAGAAGCAAAGGAAGAGGGCGAGGTGCGGCGGTTTATACTCGCGGGTGGTGGTGGGCGCATGGAGGGCGGCGTGTTGAGGATCGGCCGGGCGCCGGCGTGGGATGTGCGTCTGGGCGACCAGGAGTGGACGGTGGCGTGTAACTGGAATGTAGAGCCTCTATAGAGCTAAGGTTTGTATCAATCTACGAGTACACGTATATGATTTTATTAAATAAAAATCCATTGTTCCAAATTTGAGATCGGAGGGATGAGATGTTGATGGTCTGCTGATGATGCACTAAAGCGGGCTTGCAGCAAACGCGATCTATCCGCCCAAGCTCTGCCCATCTCAGAATCCATCAACTACATGGCACCTCAGCATCAACCAATGCCGCGAAAGTGATGCAAATTGCATCCCAATTTAAATCAATGCGTCCTTTTTTATAGCCCCTATACCCAAACGCCCCCATGATACGACACAACCTGCGCCGCGCCGCGCCAAACGTCTTGCAGCACCACTTCTGGGTTTGCGCTCCGCATACCACCGCGCGCAGGGCATTTGGCGTCTTGACTAAGAAGCCCTCCGACAGGCTCCGGATTCTTTTCTGCGGCTCCGACGCGTTTAGCTGCGCGTCGCTGGCGGCGCTGCACGCGGAGCGCCGGCGTAATGAGGAGCTGGTGGAGAGGATCGAGGTAATGGTGCAGCCGGCGAAGCGAGTGGGCAGGGGGCTCAAGAAGCTGGCAGAGGGTATGTCTACGTTTTTGAGTAGATCTAGATTTACATCTTTGTCACCTCGAGCAGGTTGCTGATTGTAGTAGTGCCTTGCAAAGCGCTCGCGGAGGAACTGGGGTTGACGATTCACGAGAGAAGCACATTCCGAGATTGGACGGTAAGCTTCACGTATACTAAACCGTGACGAAAGCATCTAATGACTTGAATAGCTCCCTCAAGGCACCAATCTGATTATCGCCGTGTCCTTTGGGCTCTTTGTGCCCCCCAGGATACTCTCCTCCGCCAAGTACGGCGGCCTCAACGTTCATCCCTCTCTTCTTCCACAGTAAGTGTCTCTCCCACAAGCTCTCCCTTTCTTTCACAAAATACACATTATTAACACGGGAATACAGCCTCCGCGGTCCAGCGCCGATCCACCACGCCTACCTCCGCGGGGACCCCTTCACCGGCGTCTCCCTGCAGACGCTCGACCCGGCCGCCTTTGACCACGGCACCATCCTCGCGCAGACGCCTGCCCCAGGCATCCCCATCACCCCCGGTCAATCCTTTCAAGGACTCTACCACGAACTAGCCGCGCAGGGAGCCCAGATGCTCGTCCAAGGCCTACGCGACCGCGTACACGCTCCGCCGCACGCGAGTGCCAGCAGGACAGCGGAGGAGGAACCTCTAGTGCACGCGCCCAAGATGAGCAAGGCGGACGCCGAGGTGGATTGGAAGACGTGGCGCGCAGAGGACTGGCGCAGACGGCTGAGCGTGTTTGGCGCCGTGTGGACGCGCGGCGCCGTGGCGGCGTCGGACAAGGACGACGGCGAGGCGAGGAGGGTGCTGTTCACAAAGAGCAGCGTGGCTTCGGCTGCTGCCGCGGCGGGGACCGAGAGAGAGCGGATGATTAGGGTTTTGGGTTCGGGGGATGTTAGGGTCAGGGTAGATGATGGGTCGGGAACGTGCTACGTGCAGGATGGCGAGGGGGTGTGGATGGCCGTGGAGAGGGCAAAGCTGGAGGGCGAGAGGGAGAAGGATGCTGCGATGGCGCTGAGGACTCTCTTCCGAGACGTTGAATAGCGGTTGTATAACATAGAGTCATGTTCTTGCATATTATGTCACGATGCAGTTGGCCGCACGGCCTGCAATGCACACATTGCTTGATGGTCTAGTCGCGCCCAGCACTCATGCTCGTCTTTGACCTCGACGGCCTCTTCTGCCCTATTCTAAGCACGGCCCTCCTGCCTCAGATCTCGTCATGCAGCTGTCCAGCGCGTCTCCTCTGGCCGTGCTCAGACCCCCGCAGAGTTGCAGCCCTGCGCTAGGTAAGTGGGAAGGGGGGACGCAGGCAGTTTTGGACAGCTCGACCATTCAGCAACCGACGACCAGGATGGCACCAGCTACGGCAAGAGTGAGGCGGACGGAATCAGGGGCATTGTCAAGCCCGCAAGATACGGTGTGGCTGAAAGCTCAAGAAGTAAAGGTATCTTCGGCTTCAGCCGCATCATTTCGGGTATCGACACGCGAGACACCACAGAATCCAGCATCTCGGCAGCATTTTCAAATCAGCAACTTCATTCGGAAACAAGTTGCATCGACTGTATTGACGATGTTCCCGTTTCACTCATGTCAAAGCGTGAGGACCCAGCGATGAAGCCCTCGACTTGGCCTCTCAAAAACACTCTCTGGTCCGGAGAATAACTCCACCAAACTTCCGCGTCCACGGACGTAAACATGCTACAAAGTCTAAACCCGGGGGCGAACTCGCAGGAGGAATTACCCCCATTTGGTCCAGGGACGAGTCAGTTGCCGAGCCGCCAAGAAGCTTTATCATCAATGGCCAAGTACACGGATACAAGACCTGCCAAGAACCCCCCTGTCACTGATAACCCCTCATCTGCGGAACAAAAGAAAAAAAAAAGGTAACGCGATGCGGAACACATTGCCCCCCTACCAATTTCTGTTTATAGAAATGACGGGTGCAAATTGCTTAAATCGCAAGCCACCGGCTTCATCGGCATCGTGAGCGGAGCACGGCCCAGCCAGTGACACGCCGGCGTCTGACGCGGCCCTCTAGGTGAGCTGGGCAAGCCACAAAGACGCCGCCACATCCCGGCGCCGCCTCGGTCGCTGCCCGTCCGTTCTTCTCAGTGAAGCTATTCCCTAGTTCCTTGATTTACTATCCATGCCAAGGCCTGGTGTTGTTTTAAAACTCGTTCCCGGCGTTTCGGCCATGTCGTCATTGCCATCTACACTGATTAAAACAATTCCTTTGTCCATCGTATCTGCCAGATAGGCGCCAATATCCACCACCGTTGTACGAGTCTAGACATGTTTCTCAAAGAAGAAACAACATAATAAAGCCCCTGCAGAATAAATTATCCCACTGCAGCAGCTTGCAGGCGTCGTCATCAATGTATGCCAGAAAACGGAAGACCTGAAAGAACGCCACGCGTGGCGGGTCAGAGGGGCCTTTGCTATCCGCACTTTGACTCGCTGAAGCCGACTAACTTTTGAGTAGCGGCCTGGGGGTTGTCGCGTGAGCATCAGCTCTCTATGGCTTTTTTCTTTCTTTCTTATCCGTGGCCGAGGACCAAGAATGGAGCTTATTTAGCTCTGTTTCGATTGCGTATGCGTTTCGGCGTCGTGAAGCGGCAACTGCATGCCGGAGATTACTCTACGCTCAACATTTGGCGGGTGCGTCGCCGCTCGGCCCTTGGCTGTCCGCGAGCATCGTCGTTTTATAAATGGCGGCGCCGCCCGGATTCTCGGCCAAGATGATTGAGCCAGAAGAAGCAGTTCTCTTCAATTGACAATTGGCAGCGACTATACACTGTCCGGTCTGCTTCAATACACAACCAATCTTGAGTCTTTTCACAACCACTCCGGCTACACTTACACACCGGCCATCACAATGCCTCTCTCGACACTACCCCGGATACCCTTCCTCCTCTCCTTCCTCCTCCTCGCATCCTCCTCCCTCGCCGCTCCGCGGCCGCCTCCCCCCGGCGGCCGCTTCCACGCCCTCCAATCCGTCCCGACCGGCCTCGCCCTGTCCCCCGTCATCACCGGCTTCTACGCCAACGACACCGCACCCGCGCAAATCGTTATCCATGACGTCGACGGCAACCCATCATGGACCTGGAGCGCCGCCGACGCGGCCGCTCAGTCAAGCATGCCCGCTGACCTGCTCGCCTGCATCCAGTCGCCGACCGCCGTGCCGGAAGCAAAGTGGGCCGACGGCGGCCGCGCCGTGCTCGCCATCTACAATGCCGCGGCGGTCATGATCCGGCGCACACCTGGGGATGCTACCCAGGATAAGCATGTAATTTTTGGCGTGTGTCTGGACCAGGGCGACATGTCCAACACGCACTCCCTAGAACTCGTGCCCGACGGAAAAGTCGCAGTCGCCACGACAACCTCCAACATGGACTCTACCATTCTCATCTTCAACGTGACCGCCGGCCTGCAACCCTCCGCCACGCCCATCCAATCCCTCGACAAGATTCCCGCCGTGCACAGCCTCGTCTGGGACGACCACGCCAGTCTCCTCTGGGGCTCCGGCAGCTCCTCCGACCCGTCTTCCCCGTCCTCCTCCGCGCCCGCACTCAACGGCTACCGCTACACGCGCGGCTCCTTCTCAACTCAACCTACATACGCGTACAACGTCAGCGCGGCCGTCACGCTCTCCACCGAGTGGAACGACACCGAGTACAGCGGCTGGTGGGACGGCGGGCACGACATGACCGGCGTGCCCGGCCGTCGCCAGCTGTTGCTCTCGACCGACACGGACCTGCACGTTTTTGACATTGACTCGCAGACGTTTGCGAGTGGCGCGGAAGTCGCGAGCAATTACCTGCCCGGATTCATGCCGGTGGACAGCAGGGTTGGGTCGGACGGACAGTCGCTACCACGGTCAGACATCAAGTCGTTAAGCATCGATGGCAATCACAACGTGCTTTACGTGCAAGCCTCCTGGCAGGGCGTCACGTCGTACCAGATCAACCTGCTGCAGAATGGCAAGTTGCAGCCGGGGCTGACATACCCACAGGAGCTGTACCGGTCGCGGTGGTTCGCGGACACGCCAACGTGGCCCAAGGCGCGGTTACCCTCTTCTTAGGAGCTTTTCTGTTTGTCGGGTGGCGTCTTGTATTTTTCTGCATTGTTTAGCGGTATATCCATTTGTTTTTATTTAGACCACAATAAAGCGATAGCATTTCGCCAAACTTTCATGCTGAGAAACGAGGGTATCATGAATGTATTGTGTCGTGGTCGCCTCCCAAAAGTCTATTTTATAACCGGGATCGGATCCATTCCGCCCACTTGCTAAGATCCTCGAGATGTTCCAGCACCTTGGCCAGCTGCTCCCTCGTAACGTTGCTCCCGTTAATCTCCTTGACCGGGCCTGGCGCCTCACCAATGACATTTTCATGAATGATTTGCACCAGGCCGCCTTCGAGGATGCTCAGGGTGATGTTCGCCGTCGTGCCCCGCATGGGAAAGACGACCTGCATATGCGGCGACGGATGGACCCAGAGGATGACGTCCAGCGAGAGGTCTGCCGGGACGCTAACCACCATACCCGCCTTTGCTTTCGCGTCGGATTGATCCAGGTTCATGAACTCGGCGAGCTGATTCGTCAGGGTCGAGGTATCCGATTTCTCAACTCCTGGCTCCTCGGCGTTTGGCTTGGTGTCGCTCTCGGTAGCAGACACGTCCTCTCGGCCAAAGCTGCTCTCCAGCAGCGTCGATAAGAATGCATATTGGCGAAGCACCGGCATCATTTCGACGAGCTGGCGGGGATGTCCAAACGGCAGCTCCGACAGTTCTTGTGAGTATATGGGCTTGTAGATGAACAAGCTGTTTTTGTGCGTCCTAGTCAGGGAGTCATTGTAGGTATTGATCATGGGCACTTGGTGCCTGCGAACAATGGTGCGGGGCTCGCTCGGGTCTTGCCGCGTGCCTGGCGTCAGCGGGAAGAAGAGCAAGTCAAAGGTGGGAGGCTGGCGGCTGAAGTCGTTAGACGTGGTCATTATGGGCGGCTCGACACCCGCAAGCCCATATAAGCGCGTCCACTCGTTTTGCGGGAGAATGACGGGTGGATCAAAGGTGGCTGTGAACATGACGCGCGGCACTCTCGTGGTGGAGAGATCAGCCTGGAGCATATCCATGCCGGCGTCCTTGTTTTCGTCGGTTTGAGGTAATGAAACATTATCGGGCTCCTGCCAATCCAGGGGAGGGTCCAAAGTGTCGCTCACGTCGTCTTGCTTGACAATGTCTTTGGAGATCCAATTCTCCGACACTCGAACCGGCGGTAGTCCAACGCCATCAATAGCAGCGCAGCCAAGGAGCATGGACCATACTTTGCTCTGGGTGCTCGCTTCTTGTCCCGCTGGCGGTGTAATAAATCTCCTCTCCTTCCAGTACTGTAGGGCTAGCCCAACTTGGCCGCGCTCGTGCATGACTGGTTTGCCATGCCTGGTGCACATGGCAGATCCTGCTATCAAGGTATCTGGCTTGCCGGCCATGGTTTGGCGCAGCTGCTCTAGATCCCAGTCGTACAAGCGCTCCAGGCTAGAATACATGCTTGCCAGCGCCTCGTGGCAATCCAACCCAGGCACAATGCTAAGCTTGTCCAGTGTGGCAAGTCGCTCAAAATTGATGGCAAATCGTTCCAGCGTCTTGGTCAGAGGACTTTGGCCAGGAACAAGCTGCAGGTTCTTGAGAAGTATTTGACTAGCCGCATCGATGTGTTTTGTGACGCAGTCTGCGTTTCCATGGTACGAGAGCGTCGCATTCTGGACAATGTTGTTGTCCAAGACAATATCGAGGGCAACAGCAGAGCCAGCGATGGCCAATGTTTTCGTTTTGCGGCCTCCGGGTGTAGTATTTTCCTCGGATAGGATCTCCATGCCGAGGCGTTGCGCGAGTCGCTCAACGCCGGCTTCGCTCACCATGCCCTTCTTTTCCTGTGTTCTCCTGTCAGTGAAACGCACTATGCATAGCCCAGGGATAAACCCATACATTCAGCATTTTAATGATATTCTCTAGCCGCCGCAGCTTCTCCTCTTCACTGGCGTAGGCAGCATTGACGCCGTCGAGGCCCGCAACGCCGTCGAGCCCAATGTCGAAGCCGTTTCCCATCACGAGTGCACCCATAGCTGCCGCCGTCGAGGGACTATCAAAGTTAAGCGAAGCAATGGTCGACTGCCCCGTCATGCCAATGGTGGCGGGGGATTTTTTGACGTGTTGCGGTGACGAGTGCTGGCCGCGCGGGGAGAAGGCAGCCTGAGCAGCGTTGAAGGGCGTGGAGACGGGCGGCGTGGCAGCGGGAAAGTGCGACGGCGTGCGGCCCTGCTGGCCGGACGGAGTGCGTCCCTGCTGTGAGGGCGCATGCTTCATGGCTGCCGGCGTCGGCGTCGACATTGTGTGGATGTGATTATGTTGATGAATCTTCGGATCGAATCGAGGGCGCCGCGGCCGGACAGGTTACGCGCCAGCAGCCACAAAGACCACAAGGTGACTGCTGCGCGGTCGGGTTGAAGCGTCTAGAGTATATGTGTCGTGATAAATAAAACAGGATAGATTGATTCTCAATATGGCAGTTGGGGGCGATGCGCGTTGGCTTTAAAGGCTGGAGATGCAAAAGCGCAAAGGCTGGTGGCTTGCTTCGACGGGCGTTGAAGCTGCCCCACAATAGCTTTTCGCGATAGGCGACCAGGAAAAAAGAACTCCGTTGGCATTCATCAGCCGAACTACATGGCAATTTCTGATCAGACACGGTCGCCGGCGGCCCTGAATACGCAATAATCACGACCTAGAATACCAACTTTTATACACACAAGCACGATTTATAGACGAGATGGCGCCGGCGCCGTTTCGCGGCCTCAACAGCCGCTTGGCCAGCCGGTCCTTACGCATCATGATATCCCCTGCGCCTGCTACATTTGCCGAGCGACATTCGATATTACAAGTGCTGAAAAAATACGGCGCTGTGGATATATTCAGGAGAGAAAACGTACGGTGAGCCCCTGCTCTGTTTTGCAGTGGGAATCTATGGCGCTGACTTTGGTGGCGTGCTCAGCTGGAAGCGCATCGATACATTTCCGTGACGAGAAGCGAAGACACAGCCCGGACGCTCACGCACCTGAGCCCAATCGCATGCCGCGTGTCGCTACCTCGCATCGAGCCCGCACAGCGCGCGCGGCAGCTTCAGAGCCTGGCCGTAGAGTCCACAGCGCAGCCTCGGATCGAGTTCCAGACACAATCTACAACCAACGACGACGCGGTGACGGAAAAGCAAACAACGCAGGAAGGCAGTGCTGCTGCTGGGGAACCCGCCAGCGCTGAGAATTGCGAGACGCGCGAGTTTGTGCTGACCATTGGCCCCGCGCGCGACTACGACCACGGCCACGCGGCGACCAAGGCGACGGAGCACCTCGCGTGGCCGAACGGGTACGATGCCGACCGCTCGCTCGCGGCGCTGGCTCTGCGCGAGGCGCTGCCGGACACGCTCCTCAAGAAGGGGCTCTGCTACTGGCACGTCAAGCCCGCGTCGCCGGACACGCCGCGCGACGGCATACGGCAGCGGTTGGAGCGCAAGCAGCTGCTACCGGGACAGATGACGGCGGCGGCGGCCGATGCAACGTGGCAGCCATCGTCAGCGTTGCGGCGGAGAAGGTAGAAAACACGGTAACGTTTACCAAGGTCAAAGTTCCCTTGAAAATATAAGGCGGCGACGGGCTAGCTACGTCTGCGGACCTCGCGATTGTCGGCTTACCCCGGGATATCTTGGTGTGGCTTCCAAGGCAGCACGGCCACAGCCGGGCCAAGGTTGCCGTGGCAGTGTGGCTCAGCACTTGGTCCGGCCCGGGCTGGGCTGCAGGCTACGTAATAGTGTCGGGCAAGAAGCAAGGCACAGCGATGGAATAGGAGGA
The DNA here is from genome assembly GCA_028828415.1 of Cordyceps cateniannulata. Lineage (NCBI taxonomy): Eukaryota > Fungi > Ascomycota > Sordariomycetes > Hypocreales > Cordycipitaceae > Cordyceps > Cordyceps cateniannulata. The sequence continues at coordinate 1,498,998 of JAPHMX010000004.1, read as the reverse complement.
AGAGGCGCTGGCACTGATGATAATGCAAGCACTTGCATCAGCGCATGAAGTTCTTCATTTGCTGGCCTTTCTTCTTCTTGTAATCCTCACGTTGCTTGAGATCAATCTGGGAGGGCTTGGCCTCGGTATCTGCTACTTAGATGACATGGGCTTGCGTGTTGAAAGCAGCGACGGGGGCCAAAACACAATGCCCATGGGCAGTGGGTAAGGTAATGATCGGCAGGCAGAGGGATTGCTGTGCAGTGGGCAATCGATGATGGGGCCATTTCGGTATGGCCAGGGGGGTGGTGTTGAAGTGGGCGCAAGAAGCAGATGTAATTACGGATAGAGGCACACACTTGTACGGAGTACATGTTCTTACAAAGGATGCAACACACATGAGCATAGCATATAAATAGAACTCGGTATTGAGTGAAGCCACGAATACCGGTTGCCGTTGGCAGATGTCTCTTTGTTCTTCGTATTTTTGGATCCCTCGCAAGGCCTACGAAGTACTACAACGACGAAACGTCGACGAAGACGAAAGAGAAGGGGACAAGCCATGCACGATGGAGTGGAACTCTCAATCAAAAAGAAAAGTTGTCACAGCGCCGCTAGGCAACTCACAGTCTCGACTCGAACCGTACGTACCACGTACCACGCTAACCCGTGTCTCATTAAACTAAAACCTCTTTGAACAAGCGTCCAGCTGCGATTGCCTGAAATATGAATAATGATTATAATAAGCTGGGATCACTAACTAGCGAGGATTCCAGCATGTGTTGGGTGCTGGGTGCTGGGTGCTAGGGCTGTGAGGGAGGAAAAGGGAGCTGTGGCGCTGCGGGACGCGCAAGGATGGTGTGGCTTTTGCCTTGTGATTGCCATGCTGCCGACCCGACATGACATGACTTGGCCCTGTCCCGCTGTTACAGTTTTTTTTTTACAGTTTTTTTTTTTACGCTGGACAGGGGTGTTGCTAGTCAAGTCTTTGTTGATCGAAAGTTTAATGGAGCTTGGACTTGGGGGGGGCTACCTTGTACAGTATAGGTGCCTAGTATAGGTACCTGAGCGTATACCAGCAACGGCCTGGAAAAGCACACTTTTAACCCTCCCAGTAGAAAACGGCGGTAAAAGGCCCACGGATTTCTCCGCTTATTTGTTTTCAGTGATGATGTAGTGCTGGAGTGAATGTGTGGATGGCCTGCTCCAAAGGGAAAGCCATGAGAGTCTGTGACGCTATTCATACCCACCACAGAGGGGGCCATCGGGCTGCTCATCTCGCTCAGCGCCGGAGCACAGCGTCGGACCCAGTTTCTCTGCTTCCCTTCCCCTCTGTTTTTGGGGCTGCAAGCGATCGTGTGGCCCGATGGAAAGGAAAGGAAAGGCGGTGCGTCGGTGGGTGGTCGCAGCTATGCGCTCTCACTGGACACCAAGAGGATGATGACTTGACCCTTGTTCGCCCAGCCCTGGCTGCATCTTTCTGCGTCTGGTATTGATTGAGGCTTGTCAAGTATTTGTACTATGAAACTTATACCGAGTAGTGACGACAAAACCAGGGTCGATCTAATACATGTGGCTGCATGATGCCCGAGCTCTTCGGCAATTGGGTCAGTGTCAACGTCATGCCAACAATCACAGAGGCTTGTGGCTAGGTCCATCCCGACCTTGTCCTGGGAGCTTAGGAGGCCGCCCCTCCACCTTCTCCTCTTCTTCCAGCTTGGTCGGTTCCCAGTCAAGAATTTTTTAGTGTCGTTGCTTTCTTGTCTCATTATCAGCAAATCTTACTCGTGGAGTCGTTGCTGGCTAAACCTGATGCGACAGTGACCAACCGGTAGCTCGAGCCACCATGATGCGTGGTGTGGCTCATCGGTGTGGCTCGTGAAACATTTTACTTGCCCCCAAAATCTGAGCTGCTATATGAGCTGCTTCCTCCCCGGAATCTTCCCGCCTCCTGCCTTTCTTTTTTTCCTTCTCCTGTCACGCAAAATACCTTGTCAGAATCCTCTCTCGTGCATCCTTTTGACGTCATCCTAAAACCAAAAAAGCTTCCCAAAAACAACCACACTACAACACCTATCAACAACACCACCACAACCGTCGCAATGGGTCTCCTACTCGGTGTTCACCACATTGGCACGCTGCTGCTCCTGGTCACGGCCATTCTCCTTCTGGTCGCCTCCATCTCCTCGCCAGTCGTCAACAACCTGGCTCTTCTCAACGTCCGCTTCCGTGGCGGCCTCGACACGGAGCGCATCACCTTTGGCTCGTTTGGTTACTGCGAGATGTACGAGTAAGTCAGCCCAGCGAATTAGCTTCCTTGCTTTGGCTTCATTTCAGCCTAGCTTGTCCTGCTCCACCATGAGCTCATCTGGACAAGTCCACCCGCTGATCCAGCCATGGCGCAAGATTTGCGCTGCTCAATGGGTCCGCGGCCGACGATGCGAGCTGAACCACTCAAGCGCCAAGACGGCCCGAGCAGTGCCTTGTTGCCATGTTCCTTGTCTACTAACGCGCTTCACATCGAAACCTTCTCAGTCGCTAACAACCTTCCCAGTAGCTCGTCCGACTACTGCAACCGCCATCTCGGCTATAACCCTCTGCGCATCATCCGCGGCATCGATGGCCAGGTCGACAATGGCTCCGTCGGCCGCAACACGGCCTCGGGCCTGACCCGCGTCATGGTGCTGCACCCCGTCGGTGCCGTGCTGTCCTTCCTCGGCTTCCTCCTCGCCGTCATCGGCACCCACGTCATCTCTTCATTCACCGCCTCGCTCCTCTCCGGCCTCACCTTCATCGTCACCGTCGTCGCCCTCGCCTGCGACTTCACCTCTCTCAGCATCGTCCACCACCGCGTCAACGAGATCCGTGGTAACCACGCTACCTACGGCTCTGCCCTTTGGTGTGTTGTCGCCGCTGTTGTCACCTCTTTCTTTGCCACCGTCATTGTCTTCCTCAGCTGCTGCGCCAGCAAGCGCAACAAGAACAAGCCCGACACCGTCCAGAAGCAGGAGGCCGGCTTCGCCGACTCGACTGTCCCTAAGAAGAAGTTCTGGCAGCGCCGTTAGAGTGTAGCGCGTCTACCGTGTCTTGGCTTTGAACTCTACGGTTCTCCGGGGAGAGAAATCAAGCCACTAGACTGTGCTAAACTCTAGCTGTTCTGGGCCCTGATGCTGTATGAAACGTGGACGTGATAATGGTTACTAATTTAATTCTGGCTGTGCCTGCTGATGATGATAAAATGCTCGTCTCTCCGGCTGGTTTTGGAGTGTTGTTATGCTTATGCCAGTTTTTGTGTACAAGAAGTTATGATATCCCACTGGCTCATGACTTGGTCAATTAACGTAACGCGAGTCTCTATATACACTGCTAATAATAGAAAATTATGTATTGGAGCAATCTGCTGCTATCCTGTTTCGTCTCTTCAAACCCTGCGAGCCTTGTATCACAACGCTGACGCACATGAACCCCTGTCTGTGCCTTTTTCTGCAGTTTCGCTAATCCTTCTCCAAATCGGTAGGATTCGCGCTCTCCATCAACGTTTAACGGGTTCCCCGATTTGTAGCACTTTCGAGCGAACACCCATAGTTATCTACATGGCGTTACGAAACTGGGCAACCCAGCAGCCGAGACGGGCTGACATCATCCGTGCAAACGGTGGGCTGTTTGGAAACCCATGCGAGCCAATTGGCGCACGAGATCTTAGTAGATGTCCAGGTTCATGCAATCCATGGTCTTGTTTCTGACACGATTAGTCACGCCCAACTTTATCTTGACCTCCTCTACCCCTTGTGTTTGGGACTCTCTTTTCAGCTTGTCTCTCTTTCTTTCCAAAATGGTTATGCGTCGCATCATGTGTAGATGAGCCTAGAAGTGTCTCATTCTAAACGTCAGAAATGCCAGAGATGAAAAGAAAAAAGTTACTCCGCCAGCAGCCATCGCAAGCGCGGGGGAAGAGGGGAGGGGAGCGTTGAGGAATGCAGGCGATGTGCTTCTCCCGCCATGGTCCATGTGACTTGCAAGAACCATTGCATGTCTTGGATGTTGAAGCAGGCGGAACCTGTGGTTTAGACGGATGCCAGCACCGACTTATTGCCGTCCGCAACGCGCAAGCCCAGGACCAGCCCGGCCGACAACCCTGTGATGCCTGTAGGGTAGGTTCGCTAATGAAGTCGTCACCAACATCCAGGGCTCGCCACACGCGAACCCGAAGAATAACGTGACCAGAGAGCCGTCAGAATCTTTCGTGGGAATGAGTATTCATTTCCAGTTAAGTCCATCGCAGCATCCGCCCACCTCAGCACCATGACTCGCCCAGAGCGGTCTTGTTGATCTCCATGCTGGTATCAACGCTTATCAGGGCCCATAACATTACCTTAAGCAAGATTGAACTCGAATCAGCATGCGAAAAGTTTTCTTTGGCTTATTTTTGGCTTTGCAAAAGATGTGTGTATATCGAATTGAAGAGCTGACAGCTGCTGTAGAACAGACAATACGTTGAATGTCACTTAAATCACCTCACAAATGCAATCGCAGCAAAATTGTCAACAAAGAAGATGGTATTACAGGGCTGGCGATGCTGAAACTATCTGCCACAATAATATTATCCAACTACCGCCTCTTGTCAACCGTGTTTTCTCTCCTATGTCCCACCAATCCCCATCCCAATTGACTAGCAGCAACCGGGCAACAACATCGGCAGACACAATTATTTTCTCCTTCATTACCACTCTTTTTTCGATCCTATACGCCCCCCATTTTTCTAAACCGTCTAAGACAGAGCCTTACCAAGGCAGTTGCCCCAAAAGAGCAACAAACGCCAGCAAACCCCGTCTCTTCACCCCCCTGGGCCGCCTTCTTGCAACTCTCTTCCTCTCGTCCTGCTCCTCCCACCGGAGTTTCCCCCTTCTCATTTCTGTTGCTTCACCGCAGCAGGGTAAGCAACGCAGTGCAGGTTCCTGCTTACAAAGTAGCGAAGAACGCAGCAACGCCAGCCAGAGCCGCGACAGCCTTGCCGCCGACCTGCGCGGCGCCATTGGTGGTCACGACGACCGGGCCAGTGGGGCGAGACTGATCGTTGCCGCCATTGCCATTGCCGTTGTTGCCATTGCCATTGTTGCCATTGCCGTTGCCATTGTTGCCATTGCCGTTGCTACCGTTGCCGTTGCCGTTGTTCCCGTTCCCGTTTCCCCCCGAAGGCTTGGGGTGCTGGTGAGCGCCGCCACGGGTGGTCGAGTGGTGGTGGTGAGGGTGGTGCGGGTGGTGCTTGCCGGTGGACTCGGGGCACGGCGAGCTGGTGTGGTGGTGGTGGTGGTGCACCTTTGTGCTGCTGCTGTGGTGCGGGTGGTACTTGGACGTGGAGTGGTGGTGCATGACGGACGGGGTGGCCTGGTAGGAGCTGCTGCTGTGGTGGTGATGGTGGTGAGAGGAGGAGTGGTGGTGTTGACCGCTCTTGGTGCACGGGGTCGTGGTGGCAGCGGCAGTCATGGTCGAGGTGCCGGCGTACTTGGACGAGACCTCGTGAGCAGTGGCAAAAGTGGCAAGAGCCAGGACGGTAGCAGCGGTGAAACGCATCTTGATATGTGTGTGTTGGTTTGGGGTGAGAGTGGGTAGGTATGTAAGGTAAGGTAGGGTAACAGCGAGTGACTCGGAATAGAATACGGGACAACGAATGTGGTTGGAAAGGGAAGCAAGAAAGCAAAGCCTCCGGATAAGAGGCGCTCTTGGTTTATATAGACCAGAATGCCATTCTTCCCGCCATGCGATTTTCGGTGTTGGGGAACAGAGTTCTCCTCAACAGAGCACCAAGAGCTGTCTAGACTCTCTCGTCTTGACGCTATCGCCAAGTCTAGCCCATAGACTTTGGCATCCTCGCAATGGGATTGGACGGGGTGGGCAGGATGGAAAAGATTAGAAAGATCGAAAACACGAACCCCCCAGCCAACAGAATGCCGGCACGACAATAGACTTTTTCGAGGTGGTGGTTGGGGCCGACATCCAATGGGCAGCCGCGCATGTATGACGTTGTGAGGTTGACCGGCGGTTCAATAGCGTCTGCTATGTAGGCGCCGGCGATTCTTCCCAAACGCAAGGCCAAACATTAAATCATCGCGTGTCGACCAACCAGGTTGCGTCAAGGGCCGCATGTGCGTCATCCGTCACGTCTTCCATCGACTTATTGGACGCGGAAACGGGCTTCGGTGCTGTCATTGATATTAGCACAACACACAAACACAGAGCAACAGATGGAATCGAGATGGATGGAAAAATTCTTCTAGTGGGGAAAAAAATGCCACAAAAAGGATAATGCTCGCTATATGTAAATGCCACTCTCTCAACTCCCCGTGTCCCGTAATCACGGATTTCTGCCAGCCCAACACACTTGAATTATAACATTTTGACACACCGCCAACAATGGCCTTTGACACCGGTATCGATCGTTTACTCGTCTTCAGGGAGGCCTGAGAAGAGGCCAAAGCGCATGCGATGGCTCTGTAAGCATGTTAGCGGTCATTACTCGAGATATCGTCCTCGGGGCGAGTGCTGTCCACGTGCACCACAGCCCACGGCACGCACACGATACGGCCGAGAGTGACTTACAAAGGGGAGCTTGGGGATAATGACGGCCAAGACTGCCAAAAAGTTGATGATAAAGTAGGCGAGGTCGTAGTGGGTATAATGGGTGCTCAGGAGGAAGAGCACAATGGGAACACTGAGAAGAAACTTCTTGGTGGGGGTGTACTGGGCACCGTTGTCGATTTGCTCCCACATGTTGAGGTTATCGAAGGCACCGCTATTGAATTCGAAGGGGACTCCTCGGACATAGTGAAACATGATGTAGGAGCCGACCATGTAGGTGATGTTGGTCAGGGTCCATGAGGTCTCCTGCGAGACACCGGGGATGACGTCGTAAAAAATCTTGAGGCATGCTATCAAGACAAAATGAATGGTCCACGCTCCTGCCGAGGCTAGTTAGTAGGGTGTGACGACGAATACGAGGGGCTCGGGAGCAGGCAATATTGGCGTACCCTTTGCGTTGGTCCAGTTTGCATTGAGATTGGGGAGAGCAGCCTGGTCAGAGATTTGCTCGAGCGTCTCGGGGGGCTCGTGATAGACCTGCAGGATGCTGCTGGAGCGTCTGCGACGACCGGGGGCTTTATCGTCCATGTCGAGGTAAGCACTTCCAGAGCGCGGAGGGTTCGTCCTAGCGTCGTAAGAGACGGTGGGCTGAAGAAGCGTCGGAGAAGCCAGCTTGGCGGTGTTGAGATGGGTACTGCGCGAGTCGCGGATCAAGATATCGTGGGCCGTTCCTGGTCTGTGAGGAAGGGGACGACGTGATATCGGGAGTGTCGGCGAGGGCGGAGGTGGGGAGATGTGTAGCGAACGACAATGTCAAGTGACGTGGTGAAACCGGCGAGCGACTCGGGGAGCACACGAAATAGACCAGAGTTGTCTGCTGGATGTCGGTGCGAGGACAAATTGGCCACGAGGGCACGTTCTCTTGCGAGCGGCGCTCTTCGGGGGGTCGAATGGCTTGAACAGGAGAATTCGGCACTGTCGGGGGCGCGCGGGCGTAATGTCGAGCGAGCGCCGGGATCGAAACAAGGATGTCGTGGGATGATGTTGATGGAGATAAAAAAAGTAGTTTCTTGGTAAGAAGAAAGCTCGGGGGAGGAAACGAATGAGGCGAAGAAAAGCAACGGTTAATGGTCAAGACCAGGCAAGGCAAGAGGAGGCTTGCGTGGTGGCGAGTCGGCCCTTGTGACAGGAAACAGGGTGTATGGGGCAGCAGTGGGAAGGCGGCCAGTCGGAGGCAACAGGGACTGGCACTTGGGTGGATAGCGCAGACAAGATGGTTGAAAAAGGATAAATTGCTGGGGCTTTGGTGTGGTGGATGAGGAAGTAATCTCTGAATTTTATTACGATGTCTTTTTTTCTTACAGGCAAAAAGACGAAGAGGAGTCAATCCGGCTTGATGAAGCCACCAGACTCAAGGCCCAGGGCGCTGACGATGGTTCCCAGCTGTCTGAGGTATGTACCTTAGTAGGTTAGTCGCTGCCTGTACTATTCGCAGCACTATTTGCGTTGTAATTGAACAAACGCTAGTACCAATCGGCCCTGTCTAGAACCTCGGCGGCGGCCAACTGCCACTGTGGCCTCAGCTCCGTTGCACCATCTAACTTCCCTCAGGTACTAGGTACTGATAAGCTGCTGTTGGAGCTCTATAAGTGGGAAAAATTCAACTATGGAATAAAAACTGCACACATTGGCCCCCAATGCATTCCATGCTATTTGCTACCTGTATCCGAGACACCACGACAGCCGTTGCGCCACGCTTTCTCCTCCGCCATGCACAGAACACACAAACGCACAACACACATGCACCAGCGTCGATGAGACTAGCATGACCAAGTCCGACGTTGCTGGCCCCTGCGCCAGATGCACCTTGGAGGGGGCCGGAAAGCTTGTCGCTGTTGCTGCTACCGCGTGTCCGGTTTGGCTTCGGCGATCCCTGGAAACTTTAGTACCCATGAAGCATCAACAGCCGACGACTTGAACACACACCACACAATCTCTCCAAAATCCGTGCATTGCATACTAAGTTGGATAAAACAGCATCATATTCTCCCGCCCACTTCCCCGTTTCTTGGCCCAACCGTCTTGCCTGAGCCTCTCTGTAAGTATGAACCATTGTTAAATTACCCACTCCGGCAACATTTTGGTCCCCTGCACAGCCAGCCCAAATGTGGGGAATGCAACAATATACGAATACTGATACCGATGGACACATCTGTCAAAATGTTGAGGGGGTTCCGGGTCATCCAGCAACTTGGCGATAGTGTGCTGGCTTTCCTTGAGATGTTGCCACTGGGCCGCGATGCAGTAACTTCCATTTTCAAGATTAAGCTTGTTCTACCACAATAGTTTGCTTAAAAGTGTCCGCATGACGATCGACCACGAGAAAACTGAGTCTCCGAGGTCTGCAAAAGCCAAGACTGGTCGTTGTAAATAAAAGAGTCAAGAGTCTGTTCCCGAGTACGAAGCCTGTATCGGCACGGGTTAACCTGCGCCCGCTATCGTTATCGGCGCGCGGCAGACCGGTGGCGCCTGGTAGTTACAGTGGGCCTCTACTGACCTTTTTTGCGCTGATTCGACGATGCTTTTTTCGCGTCAACTTTTTTCTTGGTGATATTGCGACTCGTTTTGTTCCCTTTTCTGTTCTGTCCTGAGTTACTCTGTTTTTCATTCACACCATCGTTCTTCACGACTCTGAGCATACGGCTGAATGGTGACGCAGCTGCCGCATTGACCCGGCACGGCTTCTTTGGACACAAATTGGAAGGTCAATGTCACATGAGTGACGGGCACCTGCAGTATCACATTCCCCATGGGCTCGGAAGAACAAATTCCCGGCGATGTTATTAGCATGGGGGGAAGTGACAGCGAAGAAGAAAACAGTCACATCGAAAAGAGGTCAATAGCTGATGTTGACGGCCCTGACGGCGAGGAGCATCAACCATCTCACACCGCCAAGCGCCCCAAATTCAACCGCCAATCATCGAGCAGTGACGCAAGCAAGGGTTCCGAGGAAGGCGAAATAGAAGAGAGCCTTTCAAAGTCCCTCAGCAGCCAGTCCAGCGCATCAAACCTCCGGCGCGGCGCCAAGTCGTTTATTCCCTGGGACCCGCCGCTCTTCACAACTGACACCATCAACCTCAAGCTGCCAGCGCTCTCGCGGAAGAAGGAAGGCTCTTGGGTGGCGCGCGTCTCGGATTGGGCTGGTGTCCTGTGTACGATCAATTTTGATTCCCTGCATGAGATCAAGCCAGCGACGATTGTTTCCGCCTTTGGTCAATACATTGATGTGTACAGCGGCCTGAAACCACCAAAGAAGAGGGCAGCTAAGCAGACTGTTCGCGCCATGGAGGATTCGGGCAAGATTGCCACGATTATTGCAACCGCACAGCCGTCGGCTCCTGGACCGGCCACTCCGCCAGTCAAACTGGCAGACAAGGTCGAAAATGAGGAAACCCCCGACTCACCAGAGTACGTGCCGAGTGATTCGGTGCTGCCAGAAACTAGCCAGGCTGCCAATAGCCATACAAGCGATGCCGCCGCAGAATTGAATGGTGTATCAGTACTGGAAGGACAGCCAACAGCGGAACAGCGACGATACTTCCCTTCCGCGGAGAATGCCGCCGACATGTGCGTTCAGTGTGGCCACAAAGGCCACGTCGCGGGCGTCTGCAGTCGCACAAAATGTAAGTTTTGCGGTGAAACTGGTCACTGGGCATTTAGCTGCAAGGCCATTCAGGCCAGATGCGGAAAGTGTTGTCAACTTGGCCACGACACCTCGTCCTGCGTGGAAAAACTAGCCCTCACCAAGGATGAGGGCTTAGCCTGCGCCTACTGCGACCTGCAGCATCATCTCGAAGGGGAATGCACCGAGCCCTGGCGATCATTCCATCCCGAGGGAGATGTTGTGCTCCCCGTAATTGCTATACAGGCATCATGCGCGGTATGCGGTTCTCGAAACCACTTTGCGTCGGACTGCTCGCAGAAGGGTAAACGTCCATTTAACCCGTCATGGACACTACGAAACCGAGATCTCTTTATAGATGCCAATTGCGGCAATGAGTCGATCGAGGAAGCTGCTAGTCTGCATCTTCGTGCGAACCCTAACACGGACCGAAAACAGACGAAGGCGGCACGCGGCCCTTCTGCGCGCGCCATGAACGTGCACTACTCAGAGAGCGATGACTCTGATGATATCGAGCTGCTCGGCCACCGAGCAGCACCGAGACAACATAAGCCACGGCTGGGGCGCATACAAGTGTCGACCAACCTGCAGATGCCTGCGCTGGGAGGTCACGCCGTGCAGCCGCCGCTGCCACCCGGACCGCCTCCGCCGCTCCCTCCGAGCCATCCTCCACCTCCAGGCACCTCGGGCTATGGTAGAAACCAGCGCGGGCCGCCACCTTCCCTGCCACCAAAGCCGCCAGCTGCGCGGAACAACAACCGGGGCCCGCCGCCGCCTCCACCTGGAGACTCCCGCCGCGGTGGAGGTCGCGGACGGGGTGGTCCCTCGCGTGGCCGAGGCGGGCGTGGAGGTGGAGCTGGAGGCGGACGAGGGCGAGGACGAGGACGGGGCCAGCGATAAGTATGCTCGAAAAGGCGCGGATGGCGTGTATCATTAAAATCATTTTGCTTGGCGTATAAAAGGGATTCAAAGCGATATCATCTAGGGCCAGTATTAAGATACCCGAGAAGTCTTGTGAATACAATTGGCTATGTTCCATCCTCTGCATTTGGCGAATTGTTAATGGAATGTCCATATGATATTGACATTTGCTGTGCATAGCCGAATGCGGTAATATGCGTTGGATATATGGCGCCACACAAGCCGTTATCCGGCCTCCACGTCATCAGATGTACGGAGCCTTTGTCGTCATCCGGGCCGAACAACAAACCATGTCAGATTACTGGTGGCCAAAGCAAGCCGTCTTTTCCGTTTAAAAGGACCACACATGATGCGGTGAAGCCGAGCCAGCTCATGTGGTCCAAGGTTGGGCAGTGATCGCTGGCAGCCAAGGTATATAGAGCCCATGGAGCCTCGTACAATGCCTCGCACCCCATCCAGGCTGATCTTTACAAGTTGCACGTATCAAGGAGTTGTGAGTGATTTCTTCTGCCTTGGAGACGATTTTCTTGTCTGACGACGCCACAAGCGACCACAGCCATACGGTTGCGCGACAAGCTTGTTCTCGGACCCCTTTGAATGAGATATCGACGGCATGGAATGTGGCACGGTTAGAAAGGCAGCGGGTGGTAAAAGCCAATCGCTGATCCAGCGCACAAGAAGTGACGAGAAACGAAGGGTGCACATCGTCCTCAGTGTGCCTTGCGGTCACCGGGTCATTGGATATCGCGACGGCGCTGGAGCCGGGTGGGTGTCGCCGGCTCTTGAGAGGCGGTCAACTGCCGTCCTTGACTACGCGTTTTTTTGTGTCCTGCCCGCTTCCGAATATGACTCAAAAAAGCATGCCGGGTTTTTCATGCAAGGCCTGGACAGACACATGGCGCGGCGCGATCCGCGATCCGACAACACGCGCCAGCCCCCGCGTCGAGATGCGCGTTTCTGATTGGTCGCTGACGCGAAGACCACACCTCATGCCGCCTCGCATCGCGAGCCGCCACTCAACCTGGAAAGCGTGCCTATTGGCGTCTGCAAGCCATCGGAAGGAAGAGTCGCGCGAGGCAACAGACTCCATTGTCCTGCAGGGCTGATTGGCAAATCGAGGCTGTTTGCACGACGGAGCTACTGCACAGTGGCGGACACGGGTTTCTTCAATCGCTGGCTCACCGACCATTCAATGGCCAGTCTCTGCGGCGACGATGCTGCAAGTCCCGCCTTGCTGGTTGCTGTAATCCAGTAGATGCGCGAATCTCGCGCGCGTTGTGCTTCGTCTGTCCCCCTGGCCCTGCCCCGTCGCCTTCCACAAGCCCCCCCGGTCGAGATGGCAAGTCGTTTCGTTTCGTTTTCGTGCTATGCTGGAAGAAACAAGCTTACCTTTTGAGGTTGGGTGGCTGGATGCAAGTCTTAATGCATGTTGGTGGAGGACAACGATGCTGGGCGCGCAGGGGATCAGTTGAGAGGGGTATTGTCGGGATATATACCGAGCTGCCACTTCCCCTTCTCGAGTGGCCACGTTCTTGTGGCCCTGGTTTCTCTGTTATCTAAGATTTGCGGCAGCGATAGTTATCAAGACACTGCGGTTTGATAGCAAGTATTTTGACTCGACTAGCCAGGTTGTTCTTACTTTTCAAAACACGAAACACCAAGTCAAAAAACACATCAAGGCCACAGATATCGTATACAGTTATCAAACAACTGGTTCCCTACACCTCCACCACCTCAACTACACCATACCCATTCCTGCCTGCGTATCCCCCCCCAATGAGACGGCTATGGCGTCGGCTGAACAGCTGTTTCTCGCCCTCCTGAGAAGCGACACCATCAAAGACCGCCTCTTCCTCCTCCTCACCACCCCCGACCTCTGTGCACTGCGCCAATCCTCCTCCGCCTGCTGCAACCTCCTCACCAAGCTCGTCTTCACCCGCCTGCACGTCACCTTTACCGCCGCCACCTTTACCAAGCCCTGCCGCGTCGCCGCCCTCGGCCGCGTCGGGCACCACGTCGAGCACCTCACCTTCTTCCTTGCTCACTCCGACGCCACGTTCCTCCCGCCGCTCATCGACCCGCGCACCGGCGCCGAGCTGTCTTTCTTGTACACGCCGCACACGAGCATGCACGCGGCGCTGACCCGGCCCAAGTACGCCACGAACGAGTTGGCGGACGTGCTCACGCAACAGTACCCGCCGCTGTTCCACGCGGCGACCAACGTGCCGAGCTTCATCCACGCGCTGGCGCGGCTGCCGGCGCTACGGCACCTGACAGTTCGCTGCCCCGGGCAGGACCCGGCGGAGCGGTACCGCCGGGACGTGGTTGACTATGCGCTGATAAGTCTGCGGATCGCAGTGGAGAGGGCGCCGCTGACGCGGCTGCGCACGCTCTCGCTGTCGGAGCTGCATCCGGCGGCGCTGGCATACCTGCGGCATGTCAACGGCATCGGCAGCGTGCCGTCGGCCGGCCGGCGCTGGCGGCAGATTCGGTCGCTGCGCATGTCGGTCGAGGCGTGGGACTTTGGTGGCGGCGGCATTGCGTCCGGCGGCGGGCTCGACCACCTCAAGATTATCGACGACTACATCCGCGCGCTCGCGCCTCACCTCGAGAAGCTGTCGTTTTCCTGGATCGGCGGGCCCGGCGCTTCCCGGGGCCCGTGCCCGCTGGCGCTCGCCGACGACCCCTTGTTTGCGCCGCGGCGGTCCGCTCGCAAGCTCTTCCACGAGGTCACGTCGCCGATGTCGCCGCTGCCGCCGCTGCCGAGCGCGCGCGCGCCGATTCACATGCCCGCGCTGCGCTATCTGCAGATCCGCAATGCGGCGATGAACGCGCCGCAGCTGCGGCAGCTCATCACCGCGCACCAGGCGACGGTGCGCGAGTTTGACCTTGACAATGTCGCGCTCGCGGAGCATGATTGCTGGGACGACGCGCTCACGCCGGTGAGTGAGGGCAGGCGCTGGTCCCGGAGCAGCAGAGGCGGCGGCGGTGTGTCGGCTACGGAGTCGCAGTGTAGCTTGGTGACGGACGAAGACGAGCTGCAGAGCCCGAGCGCGGCGGTCGAGGCGGTCGCGAGGGAGTTGCTGGAGATGGACATTGGCGCGTATGGGTTTGATGATGATGAGAAGACGGTGATGGATGAGTTGACGGAGGAGATGGCGGCGCGGACGACGACGAGGGAGTCGGGGAGGGGCTTCACGGCCAGGATCAGGAAGAAGAAGCGCTCCAAGCATAGCAATCAGGAGGATCACCACCGCAGCAAGCGCAAGCAGGGCCGAAGCGCCAGCGAGCCCGATCGCAAGGTTGTCACACCTCCGCCCCCGCCCTCTCTTCCCCGTTCACAGTCGTCCTCCTCCCAACTGTCCTCTTCATCCTCCTTCTCCAGCTTCTCCTTCCCTCTTCGCCGGCGACGTCGTCCATCACAGTCCTCCTCCTGGCCGCCGCCCAGCTCGTCGTCGTCTTCGTCGTCTCCGAAAAAGCCCTCTCTCTCGACCATCCACCGGCCGCCGCCGCCGCCGCCCATCACCCTACCCGACCCCTTCATCTCGCCGCCCATCCTGTCTGCTGAGCCGCAGCCGGTCCTGCTCCTGCAGCCAACCGTCTACGACCCGCACGCGCGCCCCGGCACCTCCGGCTCCGCTGACGACGGCATCACGGCGGTGCAGCGCAACTTGGAGCAGGAGGAGGCGCACCGGCTACTGGCCGAGGACGCGGCCGCGCGGGTCAGCGCGTTACAGCGTGCCAAGGAGGCGGTCATGACGAAGCTGACGCGCGAGTTTTCCAAGAGGCATCGGGCGAGCGGAGGTGGAGGAGGTCACGGCCATGCGCACGGCGGCACCGGCGGCGTCGGTAACAACGGCGCGGTCGCGGCGTGTCGCTTGATGGCCGGCAGGGACCTCCTCGCCGGTACGGGGAGCTATTATACGGGAAATAGCGACTTTGTGCTCGAGGATAGGCGCACGATGGATAGTCAATCGGCCATGCACGTACCACTCATGTTTAGCCGAGCGTGAGGCGGCGGATGGATGGGTGGACAGGTCATGGCCGGCCGGCACGGCGAAGACGCTTCTGACGAGGACATGTAATGAATCACGATGTATCGTGACTGACGGCCTTGAACATTTGCACACTTTTTTTCTTTTTCTTTTCTTTCTGTTTTCTTCTTTTCATTCTTCTTTACCGGTACTTCCCTTCTTTCGAATGCACCCCCATTCCTGTCATTGACATGTCGTTTCTTCTTTCCTCTTTCTAGCCTACAATTTTTCAATACACGAATTGCCTTCATCATCAGCACCGTGACTATAATCAGGAACTCTCCTTGATGACCGTCTCCAGCGCTTTCACGTAGTCGGCCACCTCCTTCGCCCCCGTCAGCGTAATATCCCTCCGGCGTCCCTCAATCATGACAACCGGCACCGCGTCCACGTCCTGCCCATTGCGCCGGAGCTGGTCCCTGACCTCCCGCAGCCCACACTCCACGTCCCCCTCGACCACGCGCCTCGCTTCAGCCTCATCAACGCCTGCCGCCACGCACGCCGCGACGAGCGTCGCCTCCTCAGCGGGATGCTGCTCCTGCTCAAAGTAGCACTCGTACAGTGCGTCCACAAGCTTGGTCGTGCGAGCCTCGGTACCGCCGTGCGTGGGCTCTTGGAAGTACTGGATGACGCGGTGCGCGTGCAGCGTGTTGCCAATGCGGCCGCCGAAGCGGAGCGCGACACCGGCCGGTGCTAGCAGCTCCGTCATGTGCGCCTGGTAGAGCTGCTGAGCGTCCCGGTTGCCCCTGTGAATGTTGTCGAGGTACCAATCGTTCTTGTCGACGCTGACGGGGAGGTCCGGGTGTAGCTGGAAGGGCTCAAAGTGGAGGGTAAAGCTGACCTTTTGGCCGGCCTCGCTGGCGCGGACTTGCTTGAGAGCTTCATCGGCTCTAATAGGATTATACTTTAGCCATGCTCTCGAGGCTCCTTTGGATTATTGTAGTCAAGGTTACCTCTTCTTTGCCAGATATGTCCTACAAGTAATGTGTCAATCGCCGGACAGATGGAGAGGTAGGAAAGTCACCCTACCAAGGACATATTGTGTCGAGCGTAAACGTAACTTGAGATTGATACATGGCGATCGATATTTCCTCTGATGTCACTGAGATGAACTTTTACAAGCGAGGATGCTTTAACTTAGTAGAATGCCACTACTGATTAAGGTCGGCAAACATCCATCATAGACTCGGGTGGTGCGGGGTCCCGGCGCTCGGTGGCAAATGCCATGACAGCGGGAATCATCTAGACGCCAATTTGAGAACAAAAACGCCAGTCTTGAAAAGCATAGAAAATGTATTTTTTTAAAAAGCAAAGTCGCTCAAAAGAGCTACCCTAAATGTTATGGAGAAAAGTCGAAGCTCAGAAGCACTCCATCTGACCGTTGACATTGCAAATGTAGTCGTCTATACACTCTGGTTAGCCTCTTCAACCCTATCACTTACATCAACTTCCAGGAATGAACAACAAACTCACTCAGGTTAATGGACGTAGTCGGGGTACCCCCATTGCCGTCACCGCACTCGGCTGTCAGTACGCCGTCCTCGTAGCGGATATTACCGCACGAGTGTCCAAAGCCGCCTCTGCTCACACCCACGCGGTTAGCCAATCCGACCTCTTCATGATTTCATTTATGCCGCTCTGTTATATAAACTCCAACTCACTCGTCGCTCTGCGCTAGATCGCCGTTGCGGTTCGTAAACTTGCTGTTCAAGTTGAAGAAGCCGTACGTCATGCCGCCCGCGTTGTCGCCGCACCCGTCGCCTGCGTGCAGCCACGGCTCGCCGCCGTTGTCCCCGAGGAAGCGCAGCTCCACGCCGGCGCACGATCCGAGAAAGTTGCTGCACTGCGCGCTGGCCGACACGGTGGCGGCGGTGGTAGCGGCAAGTGCAGCGAGGAGGTGTGTGACGGTGTGCATTGTTGATGAAAGGGACGAGGAAGTCGGATATGAGAAGGACTGGAGAAGAGAGGCGTGTGTGCATGGCAGCTTCTCGTGGAAGCAAAGCGAACCTTGGGCTTTATACAAAATTTCGGCATAGAAATGGCCTTGAATCCTTCCAAGCTAATCTGTAGCTAGGGTTGTATTTCATCACCTCCAACTAGGTGCTGACTGAAAGCGAGCTACTTCCGTCGCCGAGCTGCCTCTGTGCAAGAAGCAAGTAATGGACACATCACGAGCGAGGGTTGGTTTCGACATGTCGCTCTGCCTAGCTAAAAGGGTTGTCAGTATAGACCTTTGCAGATGGAGGTTTTGAACTGCCATCTGGCTCCGCTTCCGCCCAATCGACCATCTCCGGCTGGGGTTGGTCGTTCATGTGTCTATCGAATGCCTTGCTTCCAAAAAGTGGCACATCTTGAATCTCGACAGGGTGCACCGAGACTCTGCCAAAAGGGGCGTAAGCCGAAGCGTAGCATCATAGCCTAGACTGCATGGTAGCACTTCAATATAAGCACCAAATTCTGTTAGTGCCTCATCCCGCGTCACTCTTGAACTTCAACCATCCGGTCCATGCCTCTCCTACAGAACCCGACAGCATACAGCAAATAAAGAGTGAATATCAGTTAATTGTCAATAAGACTAGCAAGGAGCCATCGAGGTGCAGCGCAGCCCAACAGTCGTACCATCACGCCGCGTCCATACCCCAGCCGCCTTGCCAGTATCATCTAAATACATCTCCTTTACTTTTCTTCTATTCCTCATCAAACATCATTGCCTTCACTTCTCCCATCAACACAGTTGCTACCGCCGGTTTCTTTTTACCATTTCATTTGTATCAGTGATTCGGCTGAACCGTGGCGAGAACCTTCAAAAAGTTCTGGCTTCACTAAAAATAATTAAGCCGGGAAAAGGGTGATCGACGACGGCTATCGGGATGGGGAAGAGGGGCCTAGTCCTTGTTGAAAAGACTGTTCAAGCATTCGTCGGGGGCGCACGAGGCGGCGGAACGACAGGACCTGTCATCACGCGAATATTTGTGCACCTCTGGCGGGGTTTTGCTGCGGTGTGCTTTTCATACGCGATGCTGGCCCATGTCGGAAGAGCAGCCTTGTGCGGCCATGGACTTAATGCATAGCCGGACAGGTTGGCAGTCTCGTGGACGCTGGCTGGAGCTTTGCAATATCGGTTCTTCACCCATTAAAAATGCTGTTTTTATCAAAATGCAAGACGTAACGCGTCTTGGATCGTGTGGTCGCTCAGTCATAACCGCCTCCAACTTGGCTGTGGAAGGCCGTGCTGACACTCTTCTCGTCGTCGTCATAACGGCGGCCGCCGAAGCGGTTGCCTGGGGGCATGCGGGCACCGCTCTCGACGTACTGTCGCAGCCGATCGCTCTGGGTGTACGAGATGGCGCGCATGCCGGTGACGGCGTCCTGCAGACCGGCGCCGAGGCTGACGCCGCCCTGGCCCACACCGCGGCTGCCAATAATGTTGGACGTTGCATCCGTCGTTTCGGAATTCGCCACGCTTTCGCCGGCGACACTCTCGGCGGCACGAGCGCGACTCTTCCCGCCGCGGCTGCCCTGGGCACCGACACCAGGCAGGCCGGGCCAATGCTCGGGGGCAAAGTTGGAGAACATCGGGGGGAACGCCGTGTTGAGTGCCGCGCCGCCAAGGGTCGAGCCCTGGATGGAAGAGACGTCGTCCGGGACGTACGAGGACACCATGGAACCGGAGTCAAAGTCGCGCATCGTGCCCGAGCCATTGAAGCGTCCGTTGTTGTTATTGTGGTTCTGATAGCCACCGACTGGAAGGTGATTGGCGGGCTTCTGTCGGTGCGATCGGGGTTTGCTGAACTGAAGGAGGCACTGCTGGAAGTTGGTCAGGGGACCCTCAACGAAGCAGCGACGGTCACGGAAGTGAGTGAGCAAGTTATACCAGAGCTCGTGCTTAGAAAGCACTCTGGGGTTGCCGAGAATGACCACACCGTACTTGGCACGCGTGAGGGCGACATTGAGACGGCGAGGATCGGACAAGAAACCAATGCCCTGGTTCTCATTAGAACGCACGCAAGACAGCACAATAAAGTCCTTTTCACGACCCTGGAAGGCATCAACGGAAGCAACTTCGACACTCTTGTAGTACTCCTTCTTGGAGGTGCCCGAATTTTGCATAGTCGTAACAATGTAGCTTCGTTGGCCCTCGTACGGTGTAATGACACCAATCTCGGAAGGCTTGACACCTGCCTTGAAGAATCGTGTCACAATCTTCTCGACATTCGAGGCTTCCGTTCGGTTGAGGTACGAAGTACCGCTCGTCGAAATTTCCTCATTACCAATGTTGGACCAGAACATCATGGGCATCTCGGCCACAGGCCAAGGAAAATCCACGTCCTTTCGGATGCGCTGCTCTTGCGTGACACCATTTTGCAGACTGCCGTCGTAGAACATGTTGGACGGGAACTCTGACAGGCAAGGGTGCATGCGGTACTGAGTGTTGAGGAGAATGGGCTGGAGGCGAAGCTGCATGAGACGCTCAAACAAAGACTGGCTGAGACCGGCCTTGGCTGCTTTCTTGTTCATGATGACAGGGCCAAGCTGCTTGTGGTCGCCGACAAGAACAACTTGTTTGCAGCCCAACATAAGGGGAATGATACATTCAGGTTCTGCAGACTGAGTCGACTCGTCAATCAGGACGCTACGGAACTTGAGCTTGGACAGACGAGGGTCGCCGGCACCAACACAAGTGCAGCAAACGACGTCGGCATTGTTGAGAATCTCTCGTTCGGCCGCCTTGGTCAACTGCCTAAACTTCTTTTCATCTTGGCTGGACAATTCACCAGCCTCGCTCTTGAGCTGCGATAGCTTGGCAAATTCACTATTATGCTCGGACATTCGCACCTGCTCATGAAGCGCAAGAAAGCTGACAGAAGACTCGACATCTTCGCGGGATTTGGCGGTAAGTCGAACGACCTTAAGGCCAGTACGGTGGATGCGCTCGCAGAGCTGGTCGACGGCAACGTTGGAAGGTGCGCAAACTAGAACCTGGTTCCCGCTCATCTTGGACAAGTGATAGATGATTGTGGCTGATGTCACCGTCTTGCCTGTGCCAGGAGGGCCCTGAATCAGACTGAGCGGCTTCTGGAGAACCGAACGAATCGCATCGACTTGGCTCTGGTTCAAATCTGGCAGACCAGGTGCGGACCACTTCTTAGGCAGGTTGGACTTCATTGGCTGCAGCTGAACATCGTGACCAAGTAGCGTATGGAAGATGAAGCCGGAGACGCTCATGTCATCGACAGCAAACGTCTTCATGGCAAGCTGCATGCGGTCGTAAGAGGTGGCCTTCCAGACATAGTCGGCCGAGAAGTTGTGAGACAAGTCGGTGGGAACCGATCTGTCATTACCAGTCTTGCGCAGCTCGAGACAAACCTCGTCGGACTGACTGTTGGGAATCTTCATGACATAGCCAACGCCCTGCCAAGACTCTCTGAGTTCACCGTTGTAACGAAGCAACATTTCATCGCCGACGGCAAGTTTGACTTCTCCAGACTCAATCTTGCGCAGATTAAAGGTGGCAAGGTGCTTGTTGTTGAGACCTTGCGACCATTCAACGGTCAGATTATCCTCGGACTGCGCCTCCTTGAGCTTTTTGTCATAGTCGGACTCCATCTTAACAAGTGGTCCGAAGATGTTTTGGTAGTGAAACGCATCGTCGTATTTTAGCAACACGGGATCGGGGTCGTCATCAACGGTCTGGCCCTTGTCGAGATCGGAAATGGTGGCGTTGGGCTCCAACTTCCACATCTCCTCAAGACGGGCGATGGTGTTGGGAGACATGTGGCGGGCGCGTAGCTGCTCGGCTTCGGAGGGGGCGCTGACAAGCCAGTCGAGGAACGCACGCTCTTTGATCAATGGCTCCCAGCGGGAGGGATCCCAGTTCATATCCTTGTTCGAGGCTGACGCCGCGCAAGGCTGACGGCACAGCAAAACAACGACAGAATCAGACTTGGCAGGGATAAATCCAAGGAGAAACGAGTTCTTGGTGCCGCAGCTATAGCATTCGAGAATAGTATCGCCGAGGGCGGACTCGGGGTGAAGCTGGACTTCCTTGTGACGCGCTCGGACGAGATGGTTGATGATGTGGGACGAGGTGCTATTGCCACGGGCGCTGCAAAACCATTTGTTGCAGATTAAACACTTGACAACGGAAGCCGGAGCGTGAATACCGCAGTACCTGTGATCTGTGAGCTCGTGCCAACACATACGAAGGCAGTCAAATGGCCACTTACGCGCATGCGTACGCCGGGAGCTCCTTCTCCTCCTCGGTGTTATTGCGGTTCAACCCGGCCATTTCGTCGACCGGAACACTGCCAAGGCTGTCGTTGTCGTCCTCAAAGGCCTCGGTCTGATTGTCATCGTCGTCGGCGCGTCGACGGCCGCCGTGGTCGCCGTACTTGCCATAGAGAAGGCGCTCGTCGGGATCGAGGGTAGACAGGCCATCATTTCCAGCGTTAATGGCCGCAGCCGAGTCGGAAATGAGGTGATTGCCTACATGGGTGAAGGCACCCTCCATGTTGGTTGTCGTCGCGGTCGGGAATTCGCGGCAGTAGTTTTCTTTCACTAGCCAGAGTCAATACAACTAGGAATACTAGCACGAAACAAAAAAGCGAAGGGAAGAAGAAAAAGTTGCGTGGATGTGATTCAGCATTTTGAAGACTTACGAAGTACTAAGAAAATTCTGGTAGCACGACGGTGGTGCTCGGAAGGGCTGTGAAAGAAGACTGTCGAAATCGTTTGCGGGAGCGATTCACATCATCGCGGGCAAGGTGGCGGCGGAAAGAGGAAAATGGGTCTGGGGCGGCGTTTGCGCGAGTAGACGAGGCGCTCGGAGGGCAACGGGAAATATGCACAGGCTGCAAGAGACAAAAGGCAACTTGATTTTCTGGTCGAGTAAGAGTCAGAGAAGCCCTGCAGATGCGCCAATCCGCCATGTTACCGTGGTTCCGTCAAGGCTACTTTGGTGGGACAATATGCGTACACGTGATAAACGGGAGCGCTATCGATAGCGCCTAAAAGTCTAAACTTTTGGTTGCAGACTTCTTTTTATGGAAGATCATTTTTTACAGACTAGAAATTTTCAAGGTATAGAGGCCGCGAAAAATCTGCCAAGATGATGATTGTAAGTGCTTGATGGCTTTGATCCACGGAATCTAGGACAATGCTAATTTCTCACGAAACAGCGTAAGCAAGCCAGGCAACGGAGAGACTATCTCTACCGACGTGCCGTCCTCCTACGAGATGCCGAAATTAGCGAAAAAAGAGCCAAGATGCGGTCATCGCTTGCGTCTGGCAGGCCTCTTGATCCTAGTATTGCAAACGATAAATCACTACGAAGAGACTACCAGTACGACGAGTCGGCCGAGAAGACGACGGCTGAGGAGCTGGACCTGGACGACGAATACGCCCAGCTGTCTGGCATTGTCGACCCGCGCATTCTAGTGACGACTTCGCGCGACCCGTCGGCGAGGCTGGCCGCCTTTGCCAAAGAGATTCGTCTTCTCCTACCGACCGCGATTCGCATGAATCGTGGCAACCTCATCCTACCGGAGCTCGTGCGCTCCGCCAAGTCCTCTGGCCTGTCGGACGTGATTCTGCTGCACGAGCATCGCGGCACGCCAACGGCGCTGACGCTGTCACACTTCCCCCACGGCCCGACCGTGTCGTTCTCCCTCCACAACGTCGTCCTGCGACACGACATCCCCGGCACCGTACGCGGCACCGTCAGCGAGTCATACCCGCACCTCATCTTTGACGGGTTCACGACGCCGCTGGGCAAGCGCATTATCAAGGTTCTAAAGCACGTCTTCCCACCGCGAGAGCCGATTACGAGCAAGAATAAAATGGGCAGCCGCGTGGTGACGTTTAAGAACATTGACGACAGCATTGAGGTGCGGCACCACGTGTTCGTGCGAACTGGGTACGACAGCGTGGAGCTGTCAGAGGTTGGCCCACGGATGACGATGAGGCCATTTGAGATTCGTGCGGGCACACTGGAGAATAAAAACGGTGATGTGGAGTGGCATCTGTCGCAGTACACGCGAACGGCAAAGAAGAAGAATTATCTATGAGCGGGGCGAGACATGACAATGGGAACGACTGTTGACGCAAGACCGGAGGGAGAGAGAACTCAATCTATGTGCCTGTGATGTCTTGGATCGGCAAGGGCAGACCCGCTCCAGTCTGCCAGATTTCGAAAAAAGATCTACTAAGCGTGGGATATGTAGGTATGCAGGTAATGATTGGCTCGTGGCAACCATGTTGGAGAGAGATCATCACGGGTTGAGCGGAAAAGCGACTTTGATTAGTGCTGTGAGGCATGGGTAGCGAAGGCACCGAGATATCAGAACAAGCTGGGGCGTAAGTGGATGCACAATGACGACATTTACATTCATGCGAAGGATAATCACTGTATACCCACTGAATGAACATTGTAAAACAATTACCTCGTCGCTACTTGAATGATTGTAGATGCTCTCCCTTGACTTTACAGTTAGCTCTGTACTTCGTGACGCCTACTAGGTAGGTATTAAGCATAGCGACAGGTAAGTAGGTCAAGATCAGAAAGAAACGAAGAGGAAAGGGTATTGAAAGGCGGGATAGATAGAGACTGGATATTGAAAGTTAAAATGCTGTCATTGGATGGAAAAGCGAGACTACTGTAGAGAGGCTGTGCTGCTGTAGTTGAGAATTGGTCAGTCTTGATCTCCTTCACAGCCTCGTTGGGATGATGCGGCGTAATCGGATAGCTGTGGCGCAGGCGATGCGAGCTGGACAACAAGACCTGCGAGCAGGAAAAAAACCCTGCAGCTTGCGTGTCGCTGGTAGAGAGGATGAAGGGCCTATTTTTGGCTTTGAGCCCATCTCTTCCAATTTTTTTTTAGCGGGAACATCTGTCTCGGCAGCGAACTGCATTCTGTTCTGTTTCAGTGGGATTGCGGGACGCTAGGCCGATCAGGCAGCCTTGAATGTTTTATTTTGAATTTTGTTTTGAATTTATCTTACTTTGGGGCCGTTGAGGTGACGGGGGCCGGACTTGAGATGCAAACGGGCGCCTTTAAAAGGTATGTACCTAAGTACCTTAGTATTTGTATCGACGCATTTCCATCCATTGAAGCTCTACCTGACCTTGTACTTTATTTCATCTGATTTTGGCTCCAATATTCCTGCACTTGCCAACGTACTTTTTACTTGCTCTCCATATCAGCAAGCAAAGGGTACTAAATCGAATCTAGCTTGGGTCTGGTTCGTCATCACCAAGAAACAAAACCGGCAGAGGATACACGCAACCCACCATAGGTAGCCTCTCGGAAAGGGTACCTTTGCCTTTCACCCACTTCCGCCTCTCCCGTCGGCGCCTCATCTTTCGTTCTTTCTTCCTTCCATCTTCCTCCATTCTCGGTTTATTTATTCTTCATCACCCTCGTCGACTCGATTCCGTGCCGGCCCTTCCGAATCGCCTTCAATTGCGCAGCTCTCCCGGGCCGCTAACTCTGCGTTGTTTTTAATTGTTACCGTCCACCAACCCACCCGCCCAGCATGTCCTACGGCCAACCGAACCCGTACCAACAGGCGCCAGCGCAAGAGACCGGTCAAGCCTATGGCCAGGTACGTTTTCATCTTTACCTCGTTCTGTCGTCATCAATGCTGGCGCATTGCGGCTTGCGCAGCCTTCGTTGCGGCTCAGACCACACTTGCGCCCCAGCACTGGTGCAGCCAACCCCAGCTTAGCCGCTGCGAATAGCATCAATGCACGCCAGACTTGGCGCCAGAACGAACCCCATCCAACCGACAATCAGAAGCTAACTTTGTCTTGTTCTTCTCTCCAGCCTAACCCATACTCCCAAGAAAACTATGAGCTCCAAGACAACCCGCAGACGTCATCGTCTAGCACGCAGCCGCTCTCGCAGCAAGACTTCCTCGCACGCGTGCAGTCGCTCCGCAATGACATTACGCGGCTGACCGGCGACATCGAGACCATTGGGCAGCTGCACCAGCGCGCCCTCGGTGCCGCCGACCCACAGGCCGACCGCCAGCTCGAGCAGTACGTCGCCCAGACGCAGGTCCGCAACACGGCCATCAAGGACGGCATCAAGGGCCTCGAGCGCGATCTCGCGCGCACCACAGACGCTTCCCGCAAGACCAAGCAGACCCAGCTTCAGTCCCTCAAGACCTTCTTCAAGTCGGAGCTCGACTCGTACCAGAGTATCGAGCGCGAGTACCGCCAAAAGTACAGGGACCAGATCGCCCGCCAGTACCGCATTGTCAACCCGGACGCCTCGGAGCAGGAGGTCCAGCAGGCCGCTGAGACCGACTGGGGTAATGAGGGTGTCTTCCAGACTGCCGTAAGTTTGAGTCTTCGCTTAGCTCGTTTTAGCTTTGTTGTTGTTGTTGTTGTTGTTGTTGTTGTTGTTGGCAGCAGCAGCAGCAGCAGCAGCAGCAGCAGCAGCAGCAGCAGCAGCTCTGCCACTATTTCCAGCGTGTGCTAGCTTCTAGTTAGAAGCTACCCGTCGTATCCGTGACGGAGCCGCCCGAGATAGGCATTGTAGCTAACAGACCCTTGACAGCTCCGCACGAACCGCTCTGGCCATGCCTCCTCCGTCCTCGGCAACGTCCGCGCCCGCCACAGCGAGCTCCAACGCATCGAGCAGACCCTCACCGAGCTCTCAATCCTCTACCAGGAGCTCGCCACCATGGTCGAGCAGCAGGAGACCGTCATCGCCGACGCCGAAAACAAGGGCCAGGACGTCGTCGACAACCTCGAGTCGGGCAACCAGCAGGTCGCCCAGGCCAACAAGAGCGCCCGCAACCGCCGCAAGCTCAAGTGGTGGTGCTTCTTCATCGTCGTCCTCATCATCATCGCCGCCGTACTTGGCATCGCCCTCGGCATCACCCTGACCAAGAATGCCACCAAGTCGTAATTTTCAAAGGAAAAAGGCAAAATACCCCCCCCCCCCCCCCCCCCCCCCCCCCCCCCCCCCCCCCCCCCCCAAAAAAACACATATATAGAACGAGGTGGATTTGACGAGAAGGCTGTTGTCCTACAGCTGCACAAAGTAAAAATAGTTACCAGCGGAAATAGTTGTAATTTTTCTTGTACGGGTGGGATTACACATTAATGAGGAGGAAAGTAATCCACGGCAACGAGATATCAGACGAGGATATGTATGTCGTCATGTGATCTTATATAAAAGATAATGTGATTTATAAAGTTTCAACGAAATGCCTGCAGTCACCTACTGCTTTTGCCTTGCATTTGCACAATCTTCTTCACTACGTCGTACTTGCACACGCACACAGACATAAGCTTAGTAATAGATGAGGGAAGTGTTTTATTCATCGAAATAATACAGAAATAGTACCACGCAGATGATAAGTTTTAGGAATAAAAAAAAAAGAAAAAATTGTACACAAGAAAGAGGCGCCTTTTTTCCCAGTTGCAAGAGACAAAAAGAAAAAAAAACACGATGCAGCTTGCCTCTCTCTACGAAATGACCTTCTTTGCCACACCCTAAGAAAACATTACAAGAAAATCCTATGCTTCTTTTTTGCCAGCCCATTTTCCTTGTCGTTTTCTACAAGGAAAACAATAAAAACAGACCTCGTCGTCGTGAGCTTATTACTCAACGTTGTCACCTCTGCTCGTAGACACCATCGTACACTTTCGCATACACCTTTTTGCGTTTTACTTTTTTCGTATTAATATAAGGTCCGATACGACCATGGCCGCGGTTCATCTTCGTCGTTGTTTTAAGCGCCCATGCGAAGGCCACCGGCGCCCCCTGATGCCGAGGCGGCAAGCTTAGCTGCTAGCTGGGGGTACTTTTCGGTCACCTTGACCTGTGTTCTCGTGGCCTCGGCGTAGGAGAGGGCGTTGACAATCTCGCCCTCGGTGCGGGCAAGCTCGGCCGCGCGCTCAAAGTACTTCAGAGCCTTGGCGACTTGGTT
Organism: Cordyceps cateniannulata; assembly: GCA_028828415.1. Lineage (NCBI taxonomy): Eukaryota > Fungi > Ascomycota > Sordariomycetes > Hypocreales > Cordycipitaceae > Cordyceps > Cordyceps cateniannulata. The sequence goes on along the minus strand of JAPHMX010000004.1, from coordinate 1,471,863 downwards.
CTGCTGCAGGAGAAGCTGGGCCATGGTGGCCACGGCAATATCGCACTCGGGGTCGATAATGAGGGCCTTCTCGCACAGATTCTCGGCCTCCTTGAAGTCCTGCTTCCACTGGAAAAGAGCGAGCGCCTTGTTAATCAGGGGCAGCACGTTCATGGACATAGGCTTCGTCTGCTTCTCCATCTCCACTGCGGTGTCAAACTTCTCGACGGCTTCGGAGTAGTTGCCCTGGTCGAGCAGCAGCTCACCGTAGTAGTTGTACACATCGGGAACCTTGGGGAAGTTCTTGATGCAGCGGCGGAAGGTAGCCATGGACGAGGCGATGGAGCCCATCTTGTACTGTGTCACACCAAGCTGAATGTGGGAGAAGATAAAGTCCTTGTCTAGATCAATCGACTTCTGGTAATCCTTCTGGGCCTCCGACAGGTCACCTCTGATGAAGTTGGCCTGCGCACGGTGGTAGAAGACATCAGGATCGTTGGGTCCGAACTTGAGGGCCTGAGTAAATTGGTTGTCGGCCTGGGCGGCGTCGCCGAGCTCAAGGCTGATGCTGGCGTTCTTGATGTAGCTTTGGGTCATGGTAGGGTCGAGCTCGATGCTCTTGTCCAAGTCGCTGGTGGCGGCGGCGTGGTCACCAAGCAAGGTACGCATAGTTCCGCGACAGTTATACGTGAGAGCCTCGTTATCGCCGAGGTCACCAAGCTCGAGAGCTTTCTCGAAAGCAAGACGGGCTTGCTCGTATCCTGCCGAGGTGCGCTTGTCGAGACCCTGGAGACCATGCTGCAGCTGGCCGGGACCAGTCTCGAGAGACAGCTCGACGGAGTCCTCAAGACCGGCAGGGCGAGGCTTGGGGCGGAAGCTCTGGAGATAATTGCCAACGAAGATGGGGCTGGGAAGCTTGGCACTGCGGGAAGCCATCATCTCCTTGGCCTTGACCTCAGCGAAGGTCTTGAGAAGACGTTCAACGGCCTGCGCGGTGGAATCGCTCTTGAAGTTATCAATGATGCACGAGGCAGTAAAGTCGAGGAGGGCCTCGGGGTACATCTTCTTGTGCTCGTAAGCGGTGGCGCGGCGGTTGATGGCCTTTACGTAGTCGGGGTCCATGGCGATGGCGGCGGTGGTGTCGTCGATCACGGTGTCCCATTCGCTCATGGCGCTGTGACAGGCAGCACGGTTGGAGTAGAAGACGGGATCGGGTTTGCAAAGGATGGCCTTGGTGTATAGCTCGATGGCCTTGTTGTACGCCTTGTCGCCGTAAGCCTTGTTACCAGCTTGCTTTAGCTTCGCAGCGTACTCTTCGCGCTGCTGCTGGGTGAGGTTCTGGACAGTGGTTTCATCGACCTCGGGGAGCTCATCCTCAACCTGGATTGTGGGGGCCTTGGGTTGGGACGAGGAAGGGGCAGAATTGCTCTCGGCGGCTTTGCGTTCGGCTTCCTTGCGCTTGCGGCGTTCCTTTTTGCTGAGCTTGGGGGCTCCGTCGGTCTTTGGTTTCTAGTGCAGACAGATGATGTTAGACGATGGCCAGGATGGAATTGGCTACTCAATGACATCGGATAGCTTCTCGCGTGCGGGACAGATGCCACTCACAGGGTCCGAGTTGAGATAGTATACAGCACCAGCGCCGGTAATGACGACCGCGACGCCGGCAATGGTGTAGACGACGGCCTTGTTCTCGGAAGCCCACGAGGTAATGCGATCCCAAGTGCTAGAGGGAGTGCTGACGGGCACGGCAACCGGGCGGACGGCCGGGATGGACGGTAGGGGGTTCGACATGGCTGTGGAAGAGATAGAATACAGGGCCGGAAAGGAAAAAGGAGTCAAAGGTATAGAAAAGGAGTCGAGACAGAGAAGAGAGAAGTCGCAACAGAAAAAAGCCCGTGATGCAGTGAGGAGCGGACGGGGAGGACCGATGCGAGAAAGGAGAGCTGTAGCAAGCAGAAGCTTCTGGGTCGCGCAGCGGAAAAAAAAGACAATTCCAGCCAAGAGGTGGTGTGTCGTAATTTGGCTGCGTTACCTTTGCTGCCGGCCAACGGCGGGACCGCCTTAGTCATTCTGGGGGGTCTGGCTGGAAATGCCCTGTGGTAAGGTAGGCAGGTGGCAGCTTTACGGCTTTGGTGCCAGTTTAGCCAAAGCCCGCTAAATAAAAGACCACAAAAATAGTTGGGTCTGCCTCGTTGAGTTGCCTGAGGCATTGAGCCGAAAGTGCTGGCTATAGTTGTGCAAACGGAGGTATTTGACTTTTGACTCTGCTTTATTTTGTGTTAATTTACTTGTCTTCGTGAATCCTGCAAATTATTACCCAACTTAAGTAACCGAGGTAGGCTGCTGTGTAATTGTCAGACAGTCACCAGGGTACACCAGAATACCTAAATCAGAGATCATGCACATTCAACCTATCAGGCGTCGTCGCAATACGTCAAAGCGTCAAATGGATTCATTCTTGTTTCTTTATTCATCAATTATTTCCGTTTCATTTGCGCAGCCGTGACAGCATCTGCTTGTGCGTCCGAATCCCAGCTCCAGTCCTGGTGGATATCACCGACTAACAGCCTCGTGACACGGTTGCAGGGGCGTCTTCTCCCACTAAAGAATTCACTGTGTGCCGTCATACATCATCATCGAGAGGTATGCAGATATTGTTAACAACCCATGACTTCCCCAGCTTTCAACTCCTCCGCTTCATATCAACGTGAACCTTAGCGTAGCTTTCATCATGGCTGGAACCGACGATTTTTACATCTTCACCTCGCTGCGCTATGATCCCAGCCTGCAGCAGGTAGCCAGCCGTGGCTTTGGACATGCCACATGGAATTACAATCACGTATCTCCCTTTTACTGTCTAGACTATCACCGCGATCGCCTGCTCCGAGCGGCCACTCACTGGGAGTGGCAGTCTGCTGTCGATGCCCTCACCGGCGAGCAGGCCCTCGCAAAACTCGCCGACTCTGCCAACGAGTTCCTCGGCACTTCCCAGATGACGCCGGTGCGGCTGCGAATCATCGTACACGCCCACGGAACTTTTGAATTCCAGAAATTTGATACCCCGGACGCCGCCCTAGAGAATCTATTTCCTTCGCGTCTGCCTGCACCGGGTGCCACGCCGGGCGACATGGAGGCCTTGCGATCCGTGGTGTACGCGTTGCGCCGGGACGAGGCTGCCATCTCGCGGTCTGAATTTACGCATCACAAAACATCAAAGCGAGACATGTACAATGAGGCACGGGCGCGGGCCGGGATTAAGATGGGCGAGCGCAAGGAGGTGCTCATGGTCAATGCCGAAAACGACGAGATCATGGAGGGCAGCATCACCACTCCGTACTTTTGGAGGAATGGTCGGTGGACAACGCCCCCCGTTTCAGCCGACGTCAGCTCCAGCCTGGGCAGCGGGGGAAACAACGGGACTTCGAGGCGATATGCACTCGAAAAGTAAGTTGCATGCTCATACTAGCCACGGAAGCCAGCTAACAGAATAATAGCAACCTCGCGGTAGAAGAACCCATCAAGGCAGGATCTCTGGTTGACGGTGAAGATTGTTGGATAAGTAACGGTGTGTCGGGATTCATCGCGGCGCAGGTGCAGTTAAGCCGAGAGGTTTATTAGAGACACGGCATCTTGGGTCGTTGTCTTGGCGAGAGGATGGAGATCAATGTCTGCCGAAACCAATCAATATTCTCATTTAGACACCAACGTGGCAAGGGCATAGTGAAAGGATTGTGGCGTTTTGAGTCACTGGAATCAAAAGAAAAGAAAAACGTACACACGTAGAATGGCCCCACCGCCTCGTTGGAAAATTGCCCAGGAATATGCGTGTATGAATAATAGTTTGAATGAATTATAGCTTGAGGCTTGGAGGCCAAGACCTATCCTACTATGTAACAACCGTCTATACTTTATCAAGTGGGCCAGGGCTACACGTGCCGCAACGCGGTGCATAGCTAACATTTGCATATGCCCAAGCTCTACAACTTGTTCCTCTTGTCAAGTTCTAAAAAAAAAAATCCTGCAGCCGAGCCATTTTGAGTTGCAGGACGTTGCTTTACGCCAGTATGCCCGGCACTCAGGCAGAGGCCGCCGTGAGGGCAGGCCAGGAGGACTACCGCGCGAAGCGCTACAAGCACGCGTTGGAACAGTTTACCAGGGTATGCCCCGAAGGGCGTGAGCGCCATCCCGCACTTGAGCCTCTTTCCCCATCCGTTGATCCCGATCTAATCTGCCTCCCTCATCAAAGGCCATGCGCCTGTGCAAATGCAGTCGCGGCTTGAAGCGAGATCGCTGCTCCTGCAAGAACTTCGAGGCGGTGGCGGACAAGGATGGCTCCATCTTTCACGAGGCCATGTACACTTGCACCTGTCCTGTCGGCAAGACGTTCAATAAATGCGATAACCCTGTCCATATCAAGGCATTAGACTACAGGGCCGCCACCTTTGAGTCGCTCAAGGAGCTGGATCGGGCCAAACGAGATGCTGAATGGATCCTGGAGCTTGCCCCTCGCTTCCCCGATGTACGTCTGCACGAACGGAGAAGCGAATCCAGCAAAGGAAACTAACAAGTACAGGGATACCTAAGACTAGGCAAAATTTCTCGCCTCCAGAAAAGGGATGAATATGCCTGGAAGGTATACAGTGCGGGCGTCGATGCAGGCAATGCTAGCCGCATGACCAACAGCCCCAAATTTCAAGTTGGTCCGCCTTTGACACAGCACTCTAAAACGCCATGCTAACCCAGCTCTACGTAGCAACTGTATAACGCTCGAAGTAAGCTTCATATGCGGTTCTGCCGCAAAGATCCCGTCTTTCTACCTTCAGAACTGTTCGTCTGGATTCTCTCATACTGCAATCTAGTCCAGAGAGTGTAAGTCTCGGCGCAAGACCAGCAGAAGCCACGTTTGTTCATACTGACAATCATAACAAAGACGGTGCCAAAGAGTCTCCAAGCAGTGGCAGCGGACAATCACGTCACGCGATTTCGTCGGTCTGTGGAGAGACCTCGACTTCACGGGCTCCTCGACACCGCGACGGCCACCACGAATAGACTTTCTAAAGAAGCTTGTCGCAAGTGCTGGACGTGCCGTGCGAAGAATAGTGATTGAAGAGAAGAATCACCGCTTCCAACTCTCCCAAGCAAAGCTCTTTACTCTCTTAATGGGCGCGGCGCGGCTGGAGCACCTCGAACTAAGCTTTCCTGACCACACCCTTAAAATACCACCAACCGCGGGCCTTTGTAAAACCCTCAAAACCTTATCGCTACGGTTGTTTACAACGGAGCCGAAGAAGAGCATCTTCGGTCTGGATTATATACCCGTTTCGGCATTCCCGTTCGAGCTATTAAACCCCGTGGCAGAGACCATAGAAACACTTCATCTCGCCGGCCTACCTATGAGCTGGTTTCGGGAGCAAGAGGTGCCCATGATGCCGAAATTAAAAAACCTGCACCTGCAGATGCGCCCCGGATCAACAGCTATGTGTCCAATTGTAGGTTGGAGTCGAAGGGTCGCCCCAAAATGGTATTTTATCCATGCTGACATACACTTTCTAGCTACATGTTGGCACGAAAACGCCTGCTTTGGAACAACTATGGCTGCAAGACACGCTGCCTGACCGTTCCAACGACTGGGAGGACCAATGGAGCAAACTCTGGCCAAACTTCAAGTCTCTCGTTGTGATTGGGAGCAACTCGAGTACAGCCGCTCGCTTTGCCACCACCCTCATCATTTGCCTCCTCTCCTCACTAAACCATGGCCACAAACTGGAGTATATTGATCTGGATCTGCCATGGAGCCCCAACCCCGATGCCATTGCCATAGAGCCTCTCACTCTCGACCCGGGCCCGGCCATCCAAAAGGTCTGGAACATGACCGGCACTGCGCTCGATCCCGAGAGCAACTGGCGGAACGAATACAAGAGCCTCAAGGCCATCAGGCTGGCCAACGCCGTGCTGGACGCGGAGAGCCTGCAACAGGTAGCCCAGGACCAGGCAGCCGCTGGCCAACTTGACACCCTGGACGTCGTGTTCCCGCCAGAGTCTCTCGCCACCCCGGCCGGGGCCGCAAGCTTGGCCCATCTCGCAAAGTACGGATGGCTCTCTGGGTCGCCAGGAATCCGCTGCATGGCTCTTTCACACTTTCGGTTCCGCCCGTTCCCCCGAACCCCAGAGGACATGCCCTTGCCAACTTTTCTCGCGACGTTTCCAAAACTCGAGACGCTCGAGATTCGATCAGATCATTACGAGGAATCTGAAATGTGCTCCGTGATTTCAGCCATTATAAAGGAAACCAAAACGCTTAAAGTCATATACCAGAACCAAATACGCGGTGCGTTGATGGACAAGCTCGGAGCGGCGGCGGCAAAGCATGGTGTCAAGGTCGTGTTTGGCGAGCGGCCGCGGGAATGGCCCGTTCGGGTCACGTAATAGAGGAGCGCCCGTCAATATATCAATATGTTTGCAATGGTCTGAATATCCAGGCCGCCAATCATGTTCATCGCATTTCTTTGCAGTCGATATTAACCCATGCCAACAGAACTCCTAGTCCGTATGTGAAGAACAATCCGTCTAAATGGTCTCTACGCCCTGCCGACCTTGAATGAAAGCACCTGCGCATATGTTAGTCCTGACATGGTATAGACCCATTCAACCCGAGCTGAACACTTACATCATTCTTGCCAACGGCCACAACATCGTCCTCTGACACTCTCATGCCGCCCACGCCCTCCACATACGCGACTGGCGCGTCACCCATGATCTTCCGCGCCACATCCCCCACCGTCGAGCCCTTCTTAACCAACACGCAGTCCTTGAAGACGTGCTTCGTGTCGTTTGCGCCCGTCGTAAACGTCGACACGCTGCGCACCGGAAACACGGGCACCAGGCCAAGAAGCTCGGCAGCCCTGGAGAGCACCTGCACGACGCCCGTCGAACCGAAGCGGTACAGTACCATGTCGCGCAGGTTCTCGATGCGGTTGCGGTTCTTGTCGTCGAGCTCGCGCAGGCCGCCGCCGTCCGGGTCGCCCTGCTCGACGAGGTCCTCTCGTGTGTCGACAAACTCACTACCCTCCACATACTTGATGTAGTTTTGCTTGGCCATTTTGCGCAGGAAGATTTCAGAAATGGCGGAGCAGAGCACGATGCTGGCGGGGTCCTGCATCTTGGCAATCTTGGCAATGTTCTTGTCGGCGTCAGGGTGGTCAATCTTGTTGAGCGCAATGACCGTTGGGAACTTCTCGTCGATGAAGGCGTTGACGACGCGCTCGACCGTCTCGTCCGACCAGTCCTCTAGCGGCTCCTTGAGCGCGAGCCGGTCGAGCGTGCGGTTCACGACCACCGGCGTGGCGCCGTAGCCGGAGAACTGCAGCTGCAGCGTCTCGGCGGCGGTGGCTTTTACGGCGACGTGCCGGCGGCGCAGGGAGCCCCATTTCTGGCGCAGGTTGCCGAGGATCCATGCAACGACCTCGCTGCGCAGCCAGGCAATGTCGACCGACGGATCGTAGCCCCGCGTCTCCTTACCCTCGGCGTCAACGGTGCCAGAGGCGTCGACGACGTGGATGAGGGCGTCGGCGTGTCGCAGGTCGTCGAGGAACTTGTTGCCGAGGCCTTTGCCCTCGTGCGCGCCGGGGACGAGCCCGGCGACGTCGAGGAGCTCGATGGGCACGGAGCGTCGGCCGGAGGCGCACGCGCCGTAGTTGGGCTTGCACCGGTCGGAGACATTGAAACGCGCGCAGGCGCAGTCGATTTGCAGGTAGCCGATCGCACGTTGCGGGTCAATGGTCGTGAAGCTAGCGAGGGGTATCCGGTGTTAGAATTGGTCGAAGAGCTGAGGAGGGAAGACGGGGTATGGAAAGCGTCGCAGGACGGGGGTGCTCACGGAAAGTTGCCTGCAGGATTGTGTGGTTAGTTGGGTACAGCGTATAAAAGATGATTGGCATTCAGAGAAGTCGAAAACATACCGACTTTTGAACTCGCATCAGTCAGACTGTTGAGCGTGCTGCTCTTGCCCGCCGAGGGCTTTCCCACCAGCCCAATGAGGGGATCGCGAGGCATGGCGGGGTATCTGTTGTTGCAGAAGGGAGGGGAATGTCGGGCGGGCACGGAGCCGAGGAATACACACGGTAGTCCTGTATCGTCGTTTGGTGTGGCATGTATAGATATTACCAATTCCAGGCAGTCGTGTGGTGCGACAACGTCCAATATAGGAAAACGTATCTCTTGAAGCAACAAATAAAAATTTCGATGCGACTATTATCGCAGTGCTATTTTCGGCATGACGTACTGAGTTTTGGTGGGGCAGTGCGGAAGCTCCGCCTACAGACGGGACCCTCCCGACGGACATTTTCAAAACAACATCAGCTGCTCAAATTGGGACTGACAATTGCCGCGGAAATAGAGAAGAGGACATCTTCAAAAATCCAGCAGATTCTACTCTCATTTTGTGCGCCGCACCGGCTGCCTAGCATGTCGGCCGCGCCTCAGTTGTCCATAGAGTCTTTGCCAGCCTGGGCCACCCTACAGGATGTGAAGCTCCAACAGGTGAGCATGCACCACATTGACGGCAAGGGCTGCGGACTCGTCGCCGAGAATGAACTGAGTGCCTCGGAAGATTTGAATGATTCTTTGGAAATTATGAGAGTCCCCGCGGAGCTAGTGCTGTCGGGCACATCTGTCAAAGAGTATGCCAAGGTGGATCACAGTTTCAAACAGCTCATAGAAACGGCCGGCCGAAAGGTATACAACAACTTCTAGCTGTCTACAATCGACTAAGTCTAGACTAATAGCTTTCACAGTCGTCCCGATTAGACATTATGGTTTACCTACTGGTACACATCGTTTCAGAGAGGCAAGCGGGGGACAAGACGAGACGCTGCGTGCCAAGTCCGTGGAGTGAATATATCAAGTTCTTACCACAAGACATTCCCGTTCCAACATTATGGTCAGAGCCTCATCAGCTACTGCTAAGAGGAACTTCGTTAGAGGTATGCTGTACTGCTTTCATAAAACAAAAACATTGAGTGCATGACAGCCTCTGACACATCTCTCACTGCAGGATGCTCTGGAAGCCAAAGTTGCCGCACTGGAAAATGAATTTGACTCTCTACGGGATACCTCTTCAACTCTACCGCTCTGGAATCAGCTCCTCTGGGAAGCTGACGGAGCCACGCTGTCAGACTGGCTCCTCGTCGATGCCTGGTACAGGTCCCGATGCCTAGAGCTCCCGCAAGCTAGCCACGCCATGGTCCCCGCGCTCGACATGGTCAACCACTCCGGCGGTGGCAGCGCAATGGCCTACTACGAAGAAGAAGCCAGTGGTGACGTGTCGCTTCGTATCCGGCCTGGCGCCCACGTCGCCGCGGGAAGCGAAATCACAATCTCGTACGGCGACGCCAAGTCAGCCGCCGAGATGCTCTTCAGCTACGGGTTCATCGACCCGACCAGCACGACGCGGCAGCTAACGCTTCACCTCGACTGCTTCCCCGACGACCCGCTCGCTTTAGCCAAGCGACGGGTCTTTGGCGGCGCCCCCGTCGTCACGCTCCGCCAAGGTGACGCCGCGCCGTGGGAGAGCGGCTTCGTGCATCTCATGTGCCTGAATGAAGAGGACGGGCTCGAATTTCGTGTTCTGCAGGACGATGCGGGCGGCAGGATGCTGCGCGTGTTTTGGCAGGAGGAGGATGTGACGCGGCGCGCGCATGAGTTTGAGACGCTCCTCCAGGATCATCCGCTGCGAGAGCTCTTCCGGCTGAGAGCTGTGACGGTGGTCCAGGAGCGAGCGGCGAGTCAGCTGGAGAAGCTGGCGGCTGCTCCGAGTGGTGTGCAGCTTGAGGCGCTGGTCGCGGCCGAGATTATCGATCAAGCTCATGTAGACCTGGTTTGCTCCCTCGGAGTTATAGAGTGCTCCATACTTGAAGCCGCTGTGGCGGAGTTGGAAGAAGAGGTACGTACTTGGATGTTTCCGACTCAGTTTATCACCACAACTACAGGCAAAAACTTTCTTTGCTTCCCCTTTCCCGCTTCGCATTTCCACGAGCGAAGCGCATCGTCATTTTCTGCTTTACTGCCATTGGGTTTACCTGAAGTATTATTTCTCTTTCCATGGCTAACGTCCGATGGGCTTGCCGCTTGAACCAGAAATCCCAGCTTCTTGAGCACGACAGTGTGGTGATGTACTTGAGGTCAATGGAAGATGAACACAATCCGCCAGCACAGGACGATAAAACCATGCCAGCCGATGATGATGATGACTTTAGCTAGGTTGACCTAACGTAAGATTGCAGAGAGAAGTTTGTGAGTAACATTCAATAAAATCTTTGACGGGTGGGATAAAGTGCTATTTCGAGAATCATAATAAGAGATAGAAGTTTATCAATCTTCTGTAGGACGATATTTTGCCGGCGTTCATTGGGACAATTCGATCAATAGGTAGGCTGCAAGATGCAATTAAATGTTATTAAAATCACTAATAGTGACTGGTTTGGCTATAGTTACTAGTATGCACCAAGAGCTGAAGCTGCGCTGCTTCGCTGAAAAGGGTATTGGAAGAACATTGAGCCCAAAATGCCATCACGACAACTATTGGCAACAGCGAGTATTTAAGCTGGGCTGTGGGGTTCGACGAAATTTCTCACGCCCAGTGCTCTGACATCTAAACCCACACGTCAAGCTGCGAGGGCAAAACTTGCACGATCCATGCCGATTCAGAACGGCAGGATTGCCCCCACCACACTGATTCATGCTGACCGAGACCAAAGCCATCTTCCGAGCACTCGGAGCCGTATCTACGGGGATAGCAGTCAAATCGCTCAAGCGCAAGAACTTAAACTGCGAGTGCGGTTGAGGAGATACTTGAATAGCTGGAGACAAGTCGAAGAAACAAATCGTGCTACAGTAAATGTAGATTTCTTGGAAGCAATACCTTCGCCGGGCTAAGGACACAGGGCCTCATTGAATGCCGGGAACAGTTCTGAGAGCCTCTGCTAGGACAGCGCATTGCCGATCCTTGGCACGATCGCTGCGCACAGTGAGCATCTAGACAGCGAATCAGAAGGGGCGGGGCAGCATTGACCGTTGCAACTTTGCAGTCAAGAGTTGCATTAATTAAGAGGCAAGAGCTGGGAGGCTAGGGAGTGAAGGTGGGTATGTGTGTTGGGAGCAAAGATTGAGAGGTTCATGGTTGTCACTAATGCAGTATACAGCCGAGAGCTTAATTCAGCTCGAACAAAGGAAAAGAAGGTCCGGACTCGGGTGCAGAATCTGGGGAAATGCTGGTTCGGATGGCTTCGGAAGAGCTCAAAGCCGCGCTGTAGAATGTGGTGTGATGGCCTCGGGCATGAAACTAGATGTTTCTGAAACTAGGATGCTTTGTGAAGAATCCGATGAATGACCTGATATTCTCTTTCCAGGACTAGGTTCTTGCTGCGGTCAAGATTGAGCGATTCGGAGCAGCGAGCGCCTGTCTCGATGGGTCTGGTCGGCGCAGAGGTTGCAGCGAGAGGCCAGACGGATCAACAGTATTACATCACCAGTTGCGATTTCCGACCACCTTGGTCTGGCTCGGACAAGCTACAGAGAATGCCGGCCTCGAAATCGCGACTCTCGTGCCGCGAACAAGGCGCCCAAGACACGCAGTCTGCCCACTTTTGGCTCGAGCCAGACGCCATCCACCGTGGCCCACCCCCGGAATTCCAGTTTTTTCCAATGATTGTGTGGCTGCTAACACTTTAAATCAGTTTAGTTTGGGGGACTTGACGGAACTGGGTCGGCGGGTGAGTGGCTGGCGTGTTGGCCCAGTTGATTGGCTTCAAACAAGCACTGCCTGGGGGGTGATGGCTGGCCAAGGAGCTGGGCACTGTTTGGATGGGTCATGCTGTCGCGAAAGAAAAAAGGGATTCGGTGGTGTCGGGACGAGCAGGACTTGGTTGAAGGCTGGTCGTGGCGGCTGCCCTAGAGCTATGCGTTTGCTGTTGATGGTTTGGCGAGATCCAAAGAAGAGGAGGAAGAGGAGAGGATCGCAGTACCTACCTACCTACTGAGTAGTAGACAATACTGTGTTCCGTGGCGACTTCTAACAGGTACCCCGGCTTGCCCCGGTGTCGGTAGTGGATTCCGGCAGTTTTGTCCAACCACAGCTGCCGAGTAGGAAATCTTCGAAATAATTCACAAGAATTATCCATGGTGATAGTATTATAATACTTTCAAGACCCGCACTGTACATGGACGGCCCAATCTTTCTTACCTGGCACCTGGGCCGGGGTAACGTTCTTGAACCTATTCTTCCCCTTCCATTATTATTTACTCTCCACCACGAATTTGTGCAATTTCTTTATTTTCGAGATTATTTTCCTTTCCTTGACGACGACTTGTTTTTCATCGTCTTGCGCTAAACAGTCGCCATTCTCCCTCCAGCTGGTCGCGCTGGCGTGCTCGATCACCAACTTCCGCTTACCCGAGCCACCACACGACTCGGCCATTTTCTTAGTCAACCCGCTCCCACTTGACCAACGCCTCAGCTTTCCGCTCAAGGCAACCCGTTTGAACGACTTTTTCTCGACCATACAAAATCGACCTGCAAGAGCACGGCCAAATTTGAGGCGCAGAAATACGCATGACTTATCTCCCGCGCTGGTGCACCAGGAGACTGGGATATTTCTGAAACCACAATCACCAGCGACATTTTAAAAAGACGCCTCTCGACTCCGACAGCTGGCGAACGGAGCGCCACAATTCCCCTTCCTCGCTCAACATAAAAAAAAAAGAGCAACCGTTTGCGCGAATTCGATCTCGCCAAAATGCCTGGCATACTGCCCATGAAGGTCATCAAGGTCGGCACCAGCGCCCAGAGCCGTATCGCCCAGGCCTGCGACCGCTGCCGCAGCAAGAAGATTCGCTGCGATGGTGTCCGCCCGACCTGCTCCCAGTGCGCCAACGTCGGCTTTGAGTGCCGCACCAGCGACAAGCTCTCCCGGCGAGCGTTCCCCCGCGGCTATACGGAATCCCTCGAGGAGCGTGTCCGGGCGCTGGAGACGGAAGTCCGCGAGCTCAAGGACCTGCTGGACGAAAAGGACGAAAAGATTGACATGCTCTCCGCCATGCACAAAGGCCCCCGCCGCCTCTCGACAGTGTCGGCGTCGCCCCCGGGCCACCAGGACGCTGGTGCGACCAGTACTACGACCTCGAAGGAATCAAATTTCGATAAGGAAGACACATTTCGTGTTCAAGCATCACCTCTATTACTAGGCGTGGAGAATTCCGATGCTTACTTTATGGGTGCCTCCAGTGGCCGCACATTCATTAGTAAGTTGCCATTGCTGACAGCTCCCTCCCTACTCCCTCCCTTTCTACGCCCCGAACTGTTCCCAACAGCCGAAATAAAATTTACTGAATCTTCTTTTCCTCTCCTCCCACAGCCGCCCTCAAGCGTAGACTGCAAGAAAGCGGCAAACCATGCAGCGAATTCAATCCCGAGGCTTTCCTGCATGTGCAAGGCTGCCCGCCGCTCACGCCTAACCCACCCGAGGCTTCCCTCAGGATACCACCTCGCCTCTTCACTGACCGATGCGTCAACGTCTACTTTCAGGAATGGGCCTCTCTCTTCCCCGCCCTTCACAAGCCCACCTTTTTGCGCATCTACGAGGAGTTTGTCGCCGATCCCGAAAAGGTCAAGTGCAACTACAAGGTGGCCCAGCTGTACCTGGTCTTCAGCCTGGCCGGCCTGTCGTCCTCCAGCCCTGACCTGGACCAGCTGGCAGCATGTGAGCGCCAGTGGACGGTCGCCTTGGAAGCGGTCCTGTTGGAGAACACCATGAGCGCTCTCCAGTGCCTCGTGCTTGCGCTACTGTATTGCTCTCTCACTGCCGACTATAGACGGCTGCAGCATTACAAGTCCATAGCCGTCGGCCTGGCCTATCGCCTTGGACTTCACCAAAGTCAGAAGCGATTCTCTTTTGGCGCACTGACACTTGAAACGCGGAAAAAGGTTTTCTGGACCCTTTATACTGTAGATTGGTAGGCATTCCTGCGCACAGCTACCTTCTCCGACCGCCGCCACTGACATTCTTACAGCTTCTCCGCTGCCACGCTGGGCCTTCCTAAGCTCCTGCGTGAGGATGACATACAGGTTGAATACCCCTCCGACACAGATGACGAATACGTCACCGAGAAGGGCTTCCAGCCTACCCTTCCTGGCGAGCATACGCGCTTGTCAAGTGCGCTGGCCCTTTTCCGCGGTACCCGCATCCTAGCCAAGGTTCTCGAGAAGAACTATCCGTCCGCCACCACCTATGATCTCTCGCTGCAGCAAATGAACTCGTTGGAGAGTGAGCTGGATAGTTGGTACGACGCGCTGCCGGCGCACCTAAGGCTTCGGTTTGCACAAGATAAGCCGTCCACTGATGTCACTGGAAGTCGATCTCCTCTCTTGGTAAGCAACCGACGAACGCTTTACTGACTACCCCCTACTAATACATGTAGGCTCTCGCTTATTACTTTATCCGCACTCTCATCTACCGACCTGCCATCGGGTCCGGCTTAGGCAACAAGGCAGCCCCAGCGCTCATGTCCATTGCGGATTCTAGCAAGCACATGATCCAGATTTCCGAGCTTCTAGAAGAGCGCAGCCTATCATTCTCCTTCTGCCTGAACAAGGGGGATTTACTTACTATCAGCGCGCTGGCGTTGCTGTACCAAGTTGTGGATCTCAAGGCGGAGAGCAAGCTCGCCCAGGACAGCCAGCGACTCGTCAACTCGGTGGTGGGCACTGTTGATCGGTTACGCTCACCTGGCTGTGTTGATCTCCGACGAATCGCGAGCACTCTTGTGACTATAGCAGGAGCCTCCCTGCCATCGCCCGCTTCTTTATTGTCCAGTCCACGCCGCGACTCAATGTCCAATCCGCCCACAGCAGAGCAGCCAAGACGTCGAAAGAGCTCCAGTGACAAGAAACAGAAGCAGCAATTACAGCCACAAAATGCTGCCACGCAGGACAACTCGAGACGGCTGACGATGCCAGCGCTGGCCACGCCCGACTCTGAACTAGAACTGGCGCGCAGCCGCGGCTCCTTTGACAGCGTCCAGTCGGACCGTTTCGCCCAGACAGAAGACTACATGTGCATGTCTCAGCTGCCGACCGGTAGCCAACACAGAAACCCGCCTCTGCTCGCAACGCGGCCAAACCTCGACTACCTGTCCCTGCACACCACACCCGCCAACGTATCGCGATCACAGTCGCCGCCCGGACCCAAGCAGCAGCAGCTGCCGCTGGACCATCAGGCACAGGTGCACCTGGCCAACATGATGAGCAACACGCAATTCTCGAGCAAGGCGGTCGCCGGCGTCAGCAACAACGAGTGGGAGGCGCTGCTTGGCTCGATGGAGGGCGGCATGGACAATGTCTACAATGCCATCTACGGCGGTGCTACGGTCGTGCACGGGGAGCTGCCGGGCAAGGCAAGCGAGTGGTCGCCGGACTCGTGGGACCTGAGCAGCTTTAGTCTCGGCGACTTTACGGCGTCGGAGGCGCCGCAGAGCGTGCTGAGCTTGAGCGATGAGAGTCTGAGCTCGGGCGAGGAAGTCTCGCCGCCAGCGGTGGGCCAGCAGCCGCAACAACAGCTGGGAGGCGGGTATCAAAAGCAGATGCAAGCGACGGGCGGTGAGCACTTTAATATGGATGCGATTGATGGCTATTTGATTTGATTTACAATATCTGGGTTTATGGATGATGATGAACGTTAGTTGTGTTTTCTTGGAGACGGTGTATGGGAATGGTAGCGACTGGGTTGAACTTTTTGGGTATGGGTTGTTGGAGTTGGACGTGTTTTCCCGTCTTATTTCTTTCGTATGATTTATTCCTTTTTATTATCTATCGAGGCTCATTATAATGCCATTACTTTGTCTAAAGCTGGACTTGACTCGTAACCGCGGAAGTTGGCACTGTTGCGCCAGACGGACAATAACGTAAACGCCGGGATGAAACGGCCAACTCACCGAGCGGAGTTTCTGTCTACTCAAGTACCTTGTAACGCCAAGTCCCTCAGCCTTTTCTGACCCAGGGGGTTCTGTTCTAAAGTAATGATAATAAAGTAGAGATTATTCTCTTTATTTTTCTACTAAAAAACAAGAAAGAAAAATACCACCATCCCTCTCCACAAGCATGGAAACGCGGTCGGCCTTTGTCTGGTGACCATCCCGCCGGAGGCAGTGCGGGCGGAGTTGGTGGGGTTCCGGGGCCCTTCACCTGCGCTATCTCCGGGAGGCGACGGGGTCTACGTCAGGCGGTTCTCATCTACCTCATCACGTCCATAAATTTTGCTCTTGCATCTCAAAAACCCGCTTTTTTTCTCAGCACTTCCCATTCGCGCAAAGACCATGGACGATATAGATCCCGACTCGCTCTTTGACAATCTCCCAGACGGTATGTTGCCACATCAGCCAACAACACGCTGTTAGCCTGTCACAAACGGCTGTGAAAGAGCACCAAAGAAAACGCGAGGATGAAGACACCAGTTATCTGACTGATACTCGTAGCCCCGTTCGCGGCTGCCGTACCCTCCGCCAGGGACCCCGCGCGGCTTCTGCCACAGACTGTCGCCCACCGGGGCTACGCCGCGCGCTGGCCCGAGAACACGCTCGAGGCGATGCGCGCCGCCGTGCTGTCCGCCGGCGCGCACGCCCTCGAGACGGACGTGCACCTAACCCGGGACGGCGTCGTCGTCATGTCTCATGTGCGCTCCCCCTCCCCTTCCTTCCTCCCTCCGGCTTCCTCGCTAACGCACGGCCAGGACGCTACGCTCAAACGGTGCTTCGGCGTGGACAAGAAGGTTGCCGACTGCGACTGGGCGTATATTCAGACGTTGAAGACTTTAAAGGCGCCGCATCTGGGCATGCCACGGCTCAGTGACGTCTTGGAGTGGCTGACGGAGGAGGGCATGGAGAAGACGTGGTGCGTGCTCGACATCAAGGTCTGTTTCACCCGCCCTGGCTATTGAACGGCCGCTGACTTGGTGATGTTGAAGATTGACGACGATGCGGGCAAGCTGCTGTCCAGCATGAAGCGCGTCCTCGAATCTGTCAAGGGCCCCGTCCCGTGGGAGGAGCGCATCCTCCTCGGCTGCTGGAACGTACGTTACCACCTCCAAGACCGATCCCCTCCCCATCCGCTGACACTTACCGCAGGCCACATACATCACCACGGCCCGGCGCATCCTCCCCTCCTTCCCCCTCATCCACATATCCTGGTCCCGTTCCTACTCACGCCACTTTGGCTCAGCCATGCCCAACCTCGGCTACAGCATTCACTTTTCCAAGCTATCTGGCCCTCTAGGCCAGCGCTTCCTCCACGATCACACCCGCACAGCGCCCTTCCTGACCTGGACGGTCAACCGGGAGAGCTGGATGCGGTGGCTACTGGAGCGCAACCGGGTGGTCGACGCGGTCATCACGGACGACCCGGCGCACTTCCGGGCGGTGTGCGACAGATGGGAGGACGAGGCGGATGCGGGGACGGGGACGGCGAGGACGGCGCCGGGGGGATGGGCGTGGTGGTGTAGCTGGGCAGATGCGCTGGAGGCGGCCAAGTTTGCGCTGTTGTGGGTGGTGCTGCAGGTGGTGACAAGGTATTCGAAGAGACTAGATACGTTGCCTGACGTGATGAGGCGCAAGGTTCGCTAGACGGTGAACTTGTGATGTTGGACGAGTGATGATAGACTTGGTGTATGGCGTTTTTATAGATGGACTTTTGCTTGCATGCTGCTGCTTAATAGGGACTTTACATGAAGCAAAGTACGGACGTTGCGGACACAACATGACACAGATAATGTGGGAACATGCATGGTTGATACCTCACTCGAGGTAGTATTGCTCTGTTGCGATGAAAATGTTGACAATCCTCAGTTGAATGAAGATGCCTTGTCTCACTCGAGACCGCTATGCTATGATATAAAGGTGACAGATTCAGTTGGATAAATCTGCCGGTTCCTCATCGAGGCTATATTGTGATGCGAGATCTTGACTGCGGTTGCCTCACAAAGGCAGCCTGTGTAGTATGTGTCACAAAGAGTGTCTACTCAATACCACCACTGTGCTCCATCATGTCATAAAACTTGCCCTTGGCGTCCATCAACTCCTTTGGGCTTCCGATCTCCAGCACTTTGCCAAATCCCATGACCACAATCTTGTCATAGTCCAGAACCGTCTTGACGCGGTGTGCAACCGTAATCAGACCATTCTGACCGGAACAACCACACAGCTGCGTCCGGAGAATGCGCTGTATGGCGGTGTCCGTGTCCATGTCCACGCTGGATGTTGCCTCATCAAGAAGCGTGAGCTTGGTCCTGCGCACCATGGCGCGGCAGAGCGAGAGCACCTGCCTCTGCCCATGCGAAAAGTTGTTGCCTCCAGGGCTGACCGGCGTGTCCAGCGTAAACCTACCGTGGGAGGATTCGTCATCAGCCTCGCCCTTCATGGAGCTAAGCGCTGCGCAGCTGGAGAGGACCTCGACAAGGTCGGCTTCTGGGATTGTGCCGGAAGGGTCAAGATTTTGGCGTACGGTGCCTTGAAAGAGCAATGCGTCTTGAGGGACCATGCCGATGGCTTGTCGGAGTCTCTTGCGAGGCACGGTGGTGATGTCGACTCCATCGTAGAGGATCTTGCCCGAGACAATATGTGTAAAGCCGAGAAGAGACAGAATAGCCTGATTTTTTAGTACATATCTCTGTATAAGGATTTGATTACAACGTACTGTGGACTTCCCACTGCCTGTGCGACCGACAATGGCGTTTCGGCGACCAGCGTTGAAAGTGAAGCTCACATCCTTGAGAACATCAACACAGTCAGGAGAGTATCGGACAGTGACGTTCTTAAAGTCTACTCGAGAGGATTGTGGCCAAGATGGGCTGAGAGTAGATTGTTCCGCTGTCTCTGCGCATGGCTCCTCATCCGGTGGGAGGTTGCAATATTCCTTGACGCGTTGAAACTGCATGAAGTTAGTATCAGAGGCTGGACGCAATACAAAGTCTCGTAGACGTACAGACTGCATCGAAATACTTAGCTCATTCAATTTAAACACCAGCCGCAGCAGCCCATTGCTGAGAGAGGATGCCTGTGCGAGCGAGAATCCAACAAGACCGGCCGAGATGCTGCCACTCGCCCTCAAGGCCAGAATACCAGCAAGCACATTAATAAGCGCCGAGAGAAGCGACATGCGAAACTTGAGCCACTGATCACAATCTCTTTGTGCCGCCGCCGCCCGTGCCGAATTATACAGCAAGCCAAAAATAGCCTCATCAAAAGCAGCCTGTACATTGTCGCCCCGTGCGCGAATCACAGCCATGCCATCCATCGTCTCGGACAGACGGGAGATTACAGGAGCCTGCGCCGACGACGCGAGATTCTTGACCATCTTGATGGCGCGGCTGTAAACCTCGGCAGCCAGCGCGCCAACCATGGACAGCAGCACGGCCGGCGCCGCAATCAGTGGTAGAATGCCCGAAATGGCACCGAGCATCATGACGGCCTTGGTCGCCTCGTCGAGGAATTCCTTTAGAGGTTCCGAGATGCTTTGGTCCAGGGAATCGAGGTCGGACGAGAGGCAGCCTATGATGCGGCCGATCGACGTCTTTTCCAGCCAGTTGATGGAGGCATGCAGGACAGCGTGGACGAACAAGGAATGAAGCTTGCGTGCAGCTACCCAGCTCCCACTCATAAAGGCCAGGTTTGTCATTCCTTCGCTGAATGTGGTGAATAAGGAGAGGGATACGTAGACGACAAGATAGTAGGCCGTGTGCTGACTGGATCGGCTGTCTTGGACGTCGACCCACGAGGTGAGCCAAAGATCAGTGGCCAAACTGGCGAGAATGAAAGTGACCAGAGTAGACATTGTCAGTGCAATAGTAGCAGAGTTTCCATAGTAGCCCATGTATTCAATCCCTGCTTTACTTAGCCAAGTTGAGAGAGACAGAAGGGGGTGACGTACATTGAAAGCGTCCTGTGTGAGGAGTTCACGGGACCTCTTCGTTGTCATTCTCATCTTCCGAGTCCGAGTCTCCTACTTCCTTCTTTTCGACAGCAATTTCAGAGATAATACAGCATTTTCCGGCTTCACTACCTGCAACAGGCTTGGGACGGCGCGTAACAGTCTTCTTTTCCGTCGTCGCGCGGCCGTTGTCCATTCTCACGATACAGTCGCCCTCTGCCGCGATCCAAGGAAGCTGCGTGACAAGAACCACGGTTCTCCCTTTGAGGAGAGAGCTACAAAATACATTATTCCAAAGATATACCGAGGTTGTGCTGTCAAGCGCAGAAAAGACGTCGTCTAGGAGGAGCAAAGGGGCGTCGCTAAGCAAAGCCCTTGCCAGCGACACTCTAGCCCTTTGACCCCCTTTTGAGAAATTAATACGAAGAAAAAGAAACGACAGTAGATTTACATACCAGATAAAAGTTGACCATTTTCGCCAAATCTTGTCTCATCTCCATCTGCCAGTTCTTCAAGGTCGACATCGAGACAGCACGCTTTGATGACCTCGTGATACTTGCCGGCATCGTAGATGGACGTAAAGACGGTATTGTCACGGAGAGATTTCGATTGAAGCCACGGGCTCTGCGATGCAAAAGCCACCTCGCGCGGTTTAGTGACCTCTCCATCTTTCAGGACAGTCTCACCCAGGATGGAGAGAAGGACAGACGTCTTGCCGCTACCGCTCGGCCCAACCACGACATTCAGACCACCATCGACAAAGTCAACCGAAATGTCACGTAGTTTGAATTCAGCAGAGGCCGTGCGTTGAAAGGTGGCATTTCTGATGCTCATTTTACCCTCTGGGAATGTATCTTTTGGAAAAGCGGCTGCGATGTATCTGTCGATGCGCTTCATGGACAGCCGAATCTTTGGGACCATCCTTCCCACAACAGAGACTACTGTCGGATTATCGCGGACAATCTCCCTGAGATCGATTGTGATGAAAGCCACAGACGCAGTCATGGTATTGCCTTGTACGCCAGCGTAGAGTGCAAAAATGACAACGAGGGCCACAGTTGGAATCATGTAGGCCACATCTGTCGATGCAGTCGAGAGCAACGCCACGTTCCAGAGATGACTTTGTTCTTCATCTCTAGCCTTTTCCATCTGCTCCTTCACTACATCCTCCACCCAAAATACTTGACAATCTTGATGGAGCGGAAATATTCCGTCGACAACGACACGCGAGCATCTTGCGAGTCTTTTGCCTTTTCTTCAGCATCCTCAGCATAGCTGAAAATCCAAGCTGTGATGGGCGTTCCGAGCAAAGAAATGGCTAGTCCAACGAGGCATGGCCAGCCAATAATTTTATACAGGCTAATCAGACCAATAATGTCACCTATGGGCCCGCCAAATATGACCATGATGAGAATTCTGCCTTGCATGATGGTCTTGACGTCAGTGGACATGAGGTTGGTGAGGAGACCTATCGAGGACCGCTTGGCGCCTTTGGAGCCTTAACTGCTGAGAAAATCATGGTCTAGCTCCCGTGGCTGCATCGCGTGGCTATATATTTCACTAATCAAGGCGATTTACAGCTTGAGCGAAGCGCGGCCGGAGTGAAAGGCAAGCTGTTGCTGCACAATGGTGCCAAAGAGCCGCCCAAACATGATGACAAAGAGCCAAATATATGGCTGGAACACGGCATCTGCGGGGTTGGCAAGATAATCGAGCAGATAGTACATGCCAAGTGGCTTGACGAGCTCTGTGATGAAGAAGAGAGACGCCGAAGTTGCTGCAACGGAGAGGTCAAAACAGAGAAACGCAAACAGAGTTCCGGCGGTTGACTGATGCTTCTTTCGTAGCTGTTTAATTCTTTGCAAAAGAATCTTAGGTTGGTAGTCCCACGGAAGGGCAGCAAGATCCTGGGCGGTGATTCTCCCATCCCATCCCAGCCTTTGGTGATGAGAGGAGTCAAGCGCCCAAAGGTACACCAGTAATCCAGCCAGCTTGCCGTCTCTTCCTGAGACGGTCCTTTTCTGGTGTCTGCCTGAGAATCAAAGGGGATTGTCCAGTCTCTTGGTGTAATAGAGGTGACAAAAATCGACAAAAACAACAATGTGGTACTAAGGAGTGCCTTGGGCTCGGGTTGTAGGGAGCTGCCGATGATGAGAAGCGGCAAAACATGGCAAGCAAACATGAGAGAAAATGTCACCAGGGACATCAAGACTGCGTGTTGGAGCAGATGGGTGGCATGAGCAGAGTTTAGCGGCATTTTTGCAAGGCCGAGAATGGAGATGTAAGCCAGCGCAGAGAGACTAGGCGATTGCGTTGCCTGAGCAAGCGACGACTGGTACAGCGAGACGAAGCTCGCGATCCTCAGCGTATTGCTAAGTAGCTCATATGGTAGGCCGTCATTATTTTTGTGAACTGTGCGGTTTACTTGGCCGTTGACAAAATGCAGGCTCACGACGAAGAGGGAGACGAGGATAATGTGTGTCTGTACCCGGCCTTGTTCAGCTGCCTTCATCATCACATCGAGCCATGACGGCACACTGAGCAATTGTGTTAGTTGAAGCCAAGATAAAGGCGTCACTGCCAGGTAACTTACGGTGACCTTTGTAAGTCAAGTTGTTGAGCGCAGGACTGTCCGCCATGGTGTGTGAATGGTGGCTCCTTTGCAGCCCCGGGCCAAGCAAAGCACAAGGCAAGGATCTCGCTAAAAGGCCTTGATCCTCCGATGCAACTGGAAGACTGGTCATGTTGAAACCGCCAACCACTTGCTGCGCAGAGTTGTGCCCAACTATCGCCAAGCACTCGGAAGGAAGTCGCAACCGGGCCGCGACCATTTACTCACGAGACAACCGGCGGATCGTCACAAAGCAACCGCCAACGAACGACGCAGCTAGATTAAATTGGATGAATCTAGACAAACGTGACCTGTTAAGTAAAGCTTGGCTGGCCTCCAAATGCGGTCCATTCGTTGCCCACTTCAGACACCCGCAGCGATTTGATGCATGTGGACTTGTCGACTTGACGAGGCTGGGACTTTTGACTCTCGCACTGTGTGAAACAATGGCCCGCGGTGTCAACCACTGACTAGGTCTTCTACTAACTTAGGTATGCAGTGTAACCACGGGAAGAGGGTTGCGGTGAAATAAGGTGCTCCCTGCAGCCTGATTTTACATTGTAGCTGTTAGTGTAAGCCAACCAACGAACTCAACAGACGAGTTACCTGGGCGCCCTGTCTTTTGCTCCTGCAGGATGCAATGAAGAGCATACTGATTGTCCTGTTTCACCGGTGAGCCTGATTTTACCGACTCTATCCGTGCAGCAATACACTTCGGAATGGAGACTTGACAGAACGAGACCAATCTCATTTACAAGGGATTTGGCATTACAGTACAATAGTGCCATACAAACTCCACCGCTCAAGATCCGGGGAATGTAGCCTTTCCATAGGGCTGCCTAGCCCCGGACTTTTTACATGTCATTCCACTTTTTGTCCTGCGCCGAGATCCTTGATCCCTGAGCAGACGAGAAAAGGAGGCGCAACTGAAGCTATCCCTGTCCATCTTTTGACCCCTCGTGAATGGCGTGAATGTCTCGGCAGATTAAGCCCCTACGGAGCATCATCCAGCTCACTGGCGCCTGCTGGAAACAGTGCCTTGTCGACCCTGACCTCTATCGGAGCCTCGCGCGCCTTTGCCCACGCCAGCACCTCCTCTAGATCCCGACACGCGTGCCATGTATTAAAGTCCGGATACGGCGCCGCGTTTCCCCGCACCCAGTGGTACGTGATGAGCCCGGTGTCGCCGCGGCAGCCAATAACTTGCCGCAGGATTTCGATGCAGTGGTCTAGACTCTCGCGTTAATAAGATAGAACGGCGAGTACTAGCAGACGACATACCGAGGTGCGTGATTAGCTTGTCGGAGCGAGAGCCGTCGGCTGCCGGTCTCATGTGCTCGTAGTAGTCGCTATGGACCGCCTTTCGCAGCATGTTCTAGGCCTCGTTAATATAAGTTGCCGCAGGTTGTGCAAGGGAACTCACGAGACAGTGCAGTTGGTGGAACATCTCCAACGTCGCCATGTAGCCGCCGCCGTTCACTTGCCCATACTCGACAGTACTCTCAAAGAAATCGCCATCTGTGGTGAGATTGGCCTTGTCAATATCGTCCCTGGTGACTGCTATCAGAGACGCAGTCCCGTCAATCAACACTGTCGAGACTCGGTGAGCAAACTTCCAAGCGCGAGCTTCACGCAACATACTATGGTGCGTGAACCTGTTCCATTCCTCATCCAGCTTGTCGCTGGGCGGTCCACGATATCGATTCGTAAAATTGAACGAACCGCTAAATTTCACCGGTCTTCTTTTGAGCGCTGCCAACTCAGCGGCTGTTCATTGTCAGTGGCTACCGACAGACGAGAGCTTCAGTAGACTTACACCAACAACCGCCGCCTTCGGTGCTGATGGACTGGTACTTTGAGATGTGATTTCCGGCCAGAAAACCACCGATGCATGTAATAATAGGTATAATGAGAACCCCAGATATGTAGAATCGCTGCCACCACTTGGTCTTGGCCTGGCGAGGTGCTCCGAAGCCGAGCGGCGTGTATTTGTGTTGAGGAAGCATTTAGTCACACATTTGTGTGTCAAGACGCGTAAAACTGAGGGATAATTGAATAAGTGCTTCTTTAAAATAATCCATGTAAATTCTGAAATCATCAGTCGCGTCGCCGTGTGGCAAGAGAGAAGGCTGCGGTGGTTCCCAGCCCCCAACAGCCTCGCCAATCTTCTCAATGCCGACTCCTGCCATCCTTTTCATAAACTCGTCCTCAACAATCTGATACAAACACCATGACTTCTCAAATACAGACCGACAAGCTTGAAGAAGAAGAAACTTACTCACTGCTGGAGAGCATAGAGCCAGGTTCGAGCGAGATCCGTCAACGGACAAGCTCCACACTCTGTCACAAAATTCATGTGCTGCTCTTATACGCAATCATTATTACGCTTATGGGCATCCTACTTTGGCCAAATTCTTCCCAGTCGAAATTAAATCTTTATGAGAAAAACAGTACGGTTTATTTACCAATCATGCAGTCCCCGTTCGCCCACTTCATCTACAGCGCCACTCTGGGATCTAGTCGAACACGAAACAGTTGTCTTCTTGGACAACATTCACGAGTTGTCGCAATTTCAAGGACCGCCTGACCATTTTAAAGATGCACTTTGGGATGGATTGTACCGAAGTAAGCAACTCATCCAACATCACGACCTGGATATAGGTGACAAGAGTTAGACACAAGTACCACAGTCATTCCTTCGGACCGCGCAAAAAGACTGCCGAACCGCACCATGGTGGCACCTGGAACACAAAACGACGGCATAATATTCCTCGAAGTGTTTCATCAATTACATTGTTTGGTACGTAACAATACGCCCGCCCACGTTGAGCCCATCTAACACTTCCCTCTCCAGAACGCACCGCGCAAGTCTCTGTATCCACAGCGCTTCCCCGACTACGCCGTCTTCTTTCCCAACGGATCAAGAAACCCCGAAATTTCTATTCATCACGGTATGTTTCCATGAAGCCCGCAGGCTAGCACCTTGCTGACCAGGTGACGACGAGACCACTGCGTCGACCGCATCCGCCAGGCGACCATGTGCGACGCCAATCTTGGCGCATCCTTTTGGCGCTGGAACGAGACGCTGGGAAAATGGAGCATCAACATGCGGACCACGCAGACGTGCCGCAACTTTGACAAGATCAGGCTCTGGGCTGTCGAGCGCAACCTCTTCGACTGGGATCCCAAGGCGCTGGGAAGTCTGACGAGTGGATGATGTGAATGCATGTACTGGCACTAGAATAAACTCAAATATAAGAAGCTTTTGTTCTACACTATTATAATAGTTGAATTATAATTTACTGGATATAAGGATTGCACAAATATGAGCCGACTTGCCTGCAGCAAGTTGCACTGTCTCTCAAGACTCGGCAAGATTGTACTGCCCTACCAATTCTGGAAATTGTTGCATCTCCGTAGGATTATGCCCTATAAGCCACCATATCTTTCCCGCAACGAGGCTATCAATGCATGTGGCTTGCCCAGGCCAGCCTCGTCACGGTTCCAGAATCAACGTCGGCTTCACGATGCTACCCAGAACAGACTTTGTCCTCGTGAGAATCCTTCGGGAATTCATCCATTTTGCTTAAGAGCCTTTGTTGCATGATACAATTTTCACCACTGCCACAGACTCTTTGCACAGTGCTTCCCAGACTATAAAAGCAGGCCGAAGAGCCATTCTCCCTTTCTCACCTTCATTCACAATCCAGAAACAAACTAAACAAAAATATTTAACATATTGGTCGTTCTCAAATATCTAAGCCTTGAAAGAACAATGAAGTTTGCCTTCGCCTTTGTTCTCGCTGCCGTCGGCCTTGCCATGGCTGTTCCTGCCACCCACGATGACAGAACTGTCAATGTAAGTCATGAGGATCTGTCGTAGCAGGGCGAGAGCCCCGAAAAAGAGACAGTTCTCTGACTGAGACAGGACGTTGATGAGAAGCGCAAGATGTCCGAGTATTACGACTAGACCGGGGCCTAAAGCGTAGTGATCACTTACACCGGCGTCATCTTGGACGCTGATGGCAGAAACAAAGAGGCAGATAGATGTCATCACAAGTACATCTATAAACATATAGTTATTACAACTTGAAACCTTCTCTAGACTGATGCGTTGACTGATTACACGGCTCTCAGCCTCGAGTCATTGCTCGTGACCACTGGCTCTTTGGTCTGGGGCCAATATAGTCACGAATCTTCTGCTGCTTTCAGCTCGTAAAGGTTGCGAAAAGATGAAGCTGCGAATTAGTTTAACCAGAAGCTTCGCGATTACGTGACTAGATTGTAGCCTTAAAGGCTGTTCTCCCCCCTTAACCGCATGCTCATAACAACTCAGCCTTTTACACCCACCACACCGCTCGCGCGACACCGTTAGACTTCACAGCAGTACAGCTCCTCATGTACACTATGAATTTTGCTACTTATATTGGTCATAAACTTGAAAATAGTAAGCCAGGCGATGAAGAAGGGCTTCTGCGCAAATCAGCTGATGAGACCTGGAGCGACACCGATGGGGAACGAACCCCCACGCCGGTCTCCTGCATCTTCATCCAACCGCCGAGGCTTCCTCCTCTTCAACCTTGCCGTTTTCCTTGGGAACACCCTCGGCCTTTTCTTCTTGTTAGAAAAGTCTAGATGCTCTGGGACAGTCTGCACACAAGTGCTGTCCTCTTTCTGTAAGGCTGCCCTCACTTGGTGAGTTCCCAGGCCCGCTGACAGAGACACCATGCAGCACCGGCCTTGCCACACATAAGCTACGAAACTGTCACCTTCAGCGGATTCACCGCGTCTTCCCCGTATAAAGAGTACCCGAGTGCCGAGATTGACGCCATGTGGGAAGACCTAGACCTAGGTACAGACTCTCAGTCGAACTCTCTTTTGCTTCTCATTGACATTCCCTTTCGTCAGCTGGTTATCTCGCAATCTCAAAAGATGATTTGATTAATAGTCTTGGGAAAAATGACACATATGCTGCCTTGGACGGCACCGACGGGCAAGAGTACCTGGGCAGCATGGAGGTCTTTCATCAGGTGCGCAAGCAGCATACCATCCCCAGCCTCGTCAGAAGGCTGACTTATTTATCTTAGATGCACTGTCTGAATCTCGTCCGCAAGTTCACCATAAAGACTACTACTCCCAGCAGGATCCTGTTCCGTTTGCCTTTCGCGACTCGCCCACCACTCTTCGGAAGCACGTCGGTAAGCCAATCCGCCTTTCATGCACAACGCGGCTAACAGCAAGGCGCGGTCAATTAGATCACTGTATCGACTACCTTCTAGAGGCCATAATGTGCGCGGGCGACGTTGCCGTGTACATGTCCTTTTGGGTCGAGGACCGGGACATTCCCTGGCCGGACTTTGCAGTAGAGCACAAGTGCCGCAGCTGGGACTCAATTGTGGCGTACGCGAGAGAGGCGGCGCGTGGTGCAAGTCTACCGGTGAAGCCGGGGGATGCAGTTGTTTACGAGAATCCAAACCATCCTCGCACCAAAGAAGAGTAGGGCGCCGGGTTGTCTCTGCCCAAGGCGGTATTGTAATCCCTACACCGTGGTACGTGGCGATCACCAAGATAAATCATGATTTGGAATGGCCAGGTCACAGTTATGAGTCGAAGAAGAAAGAGAGGCAAGTTTCACGAAAAGACCCGATATGACCTTTGTAGTGTTCTTGAGTTGTCCAAATACGCGGTCAGCCTGCAGGGTTCAAGTCGCCAGCTGTTGGTTGAGTGGCAGTAGAATGAGACTTGTTTATTATCTTGAGCTTTTAGAACAAGGAGAAATTTAACTTGTACTATTTTTTATATGAGAACACAGACTAAGGATTCTCAGACCGAATACTGGTTATACTGGATAGACGTGGTAGGTTTGGTCGCCCTCCAAGTTCGGTACATTCATTGGCCACTCCAGACCACGCGCCGTAACGATGTATCAGACTTTCTCAGGCCTCGAAGCATGCTGTGTTATTGACTCTCGCGTTGTGTGAAACTATTGCCAGCTGTCTAGTCAGGCAAGGTAACCACGAGCCACCACCGCGAAGAAAGAAGACAGCTGCCACCGTAGCGGCCCGAGTGCAGCAGTGTACAAGCGGACTACCCAAGCA
Organism: Cordyceps cateniannulata; assembly: GCA_028828415.1. Lineage (NCBI taxonomy): Eukaryota > Fungi > Ascomycota > Sordariomycetes > Hypocreales > Cordycipitaceae > Cordyceps > Cordyceps cateniannulata. Next base: position 1,443,206 of record JAPHMX010000004.1, on the reverse strand, counting down.
ACCGAGTTGTCCTACCTGCTTGATACTATGAGTAATACAGCGAGCGGATCTTCGCATCTGTCATTTCTCACGTGTCGAGCCACAGCTGCGTTGCAGTAGGCCACACACTTGGGAATGGAGATTTTGTACGGCCTACATGTCTGGGAATCAGACTGGCATGCTCTTTGCAACAAAGACCCTCGGCAGCCTAATGTAACAGTTTCCGTAGGGTTACCATGGGCCGCGGTATGTCCAAGGGTATCACGCACCTGGAAATAAATGGCGTGGCAAGGACTCGCCACGTTCTCCTTCGTTTGTGAAACGGCCTCTGCGCTTTGGCAACACGACAGGCTTTTTTCCTCACATGACGACTCGTATGCCATTCACAAGTCGTGGTCGCAGAAAATATTGGCCCAACTCACACCGCAGTTGTACTTGTCGTCCTCGACAGCACCACCGTCGTCGCTGCAGGGGCATTTCCAGGTACCACGAGGTCTTGGACTGAGGACTTTGACACGCCCGACTGTCCAATGAAGCTAATCTACTACCATGGTAAAATTGAAGTACACAATTTTGTTAGGTTACCTTTTTATCTTTTTTTGCTGTTCAACTAACATTCACTACACCTCACTACACCCATCCTTGGCATTTGCTCTGCTAAACGCGGCTTTGCTATAACTAAGAAAGAAATAAGTTTATATAGCATAAAAAACTTCATCTTTTAGAAGAAACAAACAACGCTACTAATCATAACAGCATTCATATCTCTGCTCATTGCACGCTAACACTTCACACTCAGTCTCACGCAGACTACACACTCATACATATTTTGAACCTCCGTTATGCTGTTCGACAAGGGGCTCGGCCTGGACTGCATTACCTTAAGTGACTTAGCGTGGGAGGCAACGTTCCAAAAGGTTGGAGAGAAAGGGGAAGTCGCCGGCGCCTTATGCAGCCTCGATGACAAGACGGCAGCGCAGTTGAACGCCGCTGGCGGCAGGGCACAGGCGACAAGGCTTGGCATTGCGACGCTATTGGTTGACTAACAGCAACGAGGGCTGGCTGGAAAGCGAGAAGAAGCAAATATTTCAATTAATATATTGAAGGTTGCGCATTATGAGGTGCAGGGAAGGGAGGCGGAGATCGTGGCTGAAGAGGCAAAGGAGGCTACAAAGACGAAGTAACTTAGTCACTAGATAGCCTCATCATCTCCATCAACAGGGTATTTTTATAGGTTAGATTCTTCCAGGAAATTTTTATAGTGTGCGTTCCGCAAGGCCTGTTTCTCCGCATTAACTGCCAGCTCCGGATGCTGTTCAAAAAATCTAGCCTCTTACTTAGTCGGGTCGATATCCAAGCGCTTTCTCGCGTATGTCTTGAATGCCGGTCCCAGAGCTTCTGGAAAACGTATTATCCGCGCAAGGAAGAAGTCGACGTTGTACCCGCGCCCACCGCCACACCACAGTTGACAGAGCCTCCGATCCTGCCTATGCAGCGTCTTGACAAAGGCCGGAACCAGCTCCGAAAACTGCGGCCCGGAATAATGCAACCACAGCGGAAGTAGGGAGAGCCGTATCGGAATAGTGTGCGAAAACTCCCAATCGATTACTCCTACGATGCGTAACTCCCTGCCAACCAGAATATTCCGTGGCAGTAAATCGGCGTGGTGTAGAACAAAGGGGCCAGCATCCTCAGGCCCCTAGTAAAGCTGGCGGAAGACTTCTCGTAACGTGTGAAGCGCAAAAAGATTCCCTCGGTAGTCAGCCTCTGAGAGGTCTGGATCAGGTTCGGCAACATGTCGAACCAGCAAATCGTATTATGAGCTCATGTACTCCTGCGCGGTGCTATAGGAGGGCAGCGTAACCTAATACTTGTCCGCAGTGAATGAGAGGATATTACCCACGACGAATTCGTCTTTGCCTTCTTGATCTGTCGCAGGCAACAAAGAACCAATTTTGGGAAACTCAAGGCGGCGTAGATCTTTTAGGTGGCTGATTAATTGCATAAAAAAGCGCTCTTAAACAGCCTCTTCAGCTTTCACCAATCTCTTTAAGATATCATCGGTAGCCGGAATGCCATCAATGAGGTCGGTTATAAGAAACATTTGACGCTTTGTTTTTTCGTCTGTCAATATCGCATCGTTCCCTAAGGCATGGACCTCGCGGACCGGAATGTTCGTGTTGGCATGGACGTATCTACACCATGGTCAACATCTACAATCCGATAAGACTGTATTTTCACTTTAGCGTCGTAGCCTCGCTTTGAAGCTTTGTCCATGGATTATGGAGCGCTGATTCTATGGGCACGCGGGCGGCCCATCGAGACTTGCATTCGAGAAACTCGACCATGAAGCACACGTTGAAGCTTCCATGAAGATGCCGAAAAACTTTGCATTTCTTGCCGTTGTTGAATCGCGAAGCAAGGGTTGCGACTTTGGTATACTTAAGAGAGTCGATAAAGTTGTCGATGGCTTCGCAGTTGAGCTTAAGCGGCACGCGGAACTAGGCAGGCTCTTCGGAGGTGGTCGCAGCTGGGGAGCTGGCTTGCTCGAGGTCAGGGACGCGATGGCGGCCAACTCGAGGCTAGAGGCGAAGGAAATATGGATCTACAAAGCTCTAGAGAGAGTAGAAGAGACGAAAAAATCCAGGGTAAATTCGCATGAGCATTCTTAAGCCCTTTTCGGCGTGTTTGCTTTGTTGGGTGTTGGTTAATCGTTAATAAGTGACGAGAGCTGCCAACATGCAGCTGCCTTGGGCCAATCTTAGTCAGCGATAGCCGACCCTGTAATCGTATTGATGGAGAGCAAAGTGACACTGAAAAAGACGAGAAGAAGTATAAATTATCCATAGTTAGATCATACCATACTGGATCAATTCATACCATACTGGATCAATTCCTAGGCTAGAAAAAGAGGTTAGTCTTAACGTTGTGGGTAGTGGTATGGTCGCTCGTGTTAGCAGCGCTCGCACATAACTTGACTGAACATCAAAACGTCATCCAGGAAGAGCCCCAGCCTGGAGATAAGTAAAGTAAAAAATGCATAAATAAGTATTTCTACATACTACATTAAAAGCCACCATAAAGGTAAAATTACAGCATTATAGCATAGATAGCTATAGTAGCACTTATCAGCCCTGATAGTTGAGTTGGTCGTGATAGCTGTAATAGCTGTCATTGCTACCCAGCCATCTTGACCATTCTAATTATCACAGAGCTATTACAGCTATTACTACTATTATAGATTTTATATCTTTTATACTTGCTCTGTATATATCCTTCCTTGGCTAACCCCGTTTCCAAGATCGCGGTAGACACGAACTTCCAATACATTCCTCTATAACGTGATACCCTTTGCTGCCCGTGAAATGAGGATATTTTGCTCCAATTGCTAATGAAGACGAGAATATATAAATAGTACAAGTACAGTGTCCCATTTCTCTTCTTCCATGGGCATTGTTTGACTCGGATCCCTCTTCTTTGCGTCCCAAACAACAAGAAAAGAAAAAGGTTTCTGTTAAATATCAATATCAATGTCTAAATCCAGCGACCCAATCACGTCATCGTCCATGAGCGGCTTATGAATCGTCGGCAGACCCTTGCTGTCCTCCGCCTGCTTCCTGTCCTGCAGCTTCGCCAGGTGCGGCAGCAACTTCATCCCCGTCGCCGCTGCGCCATTGGCCGCCGCTGTTGTGGGCGTACTGACACCGCTGGCCGGTTTACTGCCCGCCTCGCTACCCGTAGGCGCCTCGTTGACGTCGTGCACAAACTTGGCCTTTGTGCGCAGTCGCCGCGACGGGTCCTCCTGGACCATCTCCCCGCGGCTCAGCGACATTTCAATCTCCCTCGCCTTGGCCTTTTCGCGGAGCTGCGCGCGGCGGACTGCCTCTTGGTTGAGTCTGCGGTTCTCCTTGTTGCGCGCTGCGAGGCGGTCCTGCTCCGTCGACATCTTGGCGGCATCGTATGCAGAGGTGGATGACGACTTGGATGGGCCGAGGCTGGTCTTGAAAGCAAGTCGTTGAGTGCCCAGCTTATCCAGATCCTCCTGCAGCGTGCGCATGCGTTCGTCATCGCCGGCAACGGTCGCCTCCTCGAGTAGTCGAGCGACGCGCTCGCGCTCCGCCGGGTCGAAGCGCTTGCGCAGCTCGTTGCGGCGCGCCAGGCGCGCCTTGATCTCTTCGTTGGTCCAGTTGTGCGTCAGGAGGTTGTTGATCTGGTCGACCTTGCTGTTCAAGGCGAGCTTGAGCGGCGTTTTGACGTTTTCATTGTGGCATGTTATTTGGTAGCGATTCATTTCATTCTGCAGACATTTGTTAGCAAAGGTTGGCTCTGTATGTTTTACGTGATCGTACCTCTGTGAATTTGCCACTGGAGGCGGCGATGAAAGGGAATTCCTTAATGGCCTTTCCATGCCCCGCCTTGACATATTGATCCGTTACAAAGGTGCCGTTGGGGCCAGTCAGTGCATAAGGTCTCCCTGTTGTAAAGCCTGCATATTGTCAGTCTCCGCCTCGTCGGTACTAACATCCCATTGCGCATACCCTTAATAATGGCCATTCTATACTGCTCCACGCCCGTATCCGGATGAGGGCCCAGGGCAATGCGGATGAAGCAGCCCGTGATGGCCGGCTCAAAGCCGGGCGTGAAGCACACCTGCGCAAACTCGTTGCGTCCCAGGCGCACCCTCTCAAAGTCGCGCAGCTCCGGCTTGGGCTCGTCCTTCTTATCCTCCTTCTTGTCCGGCGTACGAGACCCACGTCTGTAATCGTCCTCGCTCGCCTCGTCGTCCGAGTCGCGCCGCGGCGAGTACGCGTCGCGGCGCCGCTCGTGGTCCTCTCTGCGCTTTTGCCTGTCCGCCCTCGCGCGGCGCAGCGCATCCATAGCCGTGCCGCCCGCCGCGTGACGCGATGACTTGCTTCGGGTGGCCGCCGCACCCTCGTCATCCTCGTCGTCGTCCAGGTCGGCGCTGTCGGCGCTGCGCTTCTTGCCGGCCTTGCGCTCGTCGTTTTGCGTGTCCGTGACCATCTGCCGCAGCAGGCGGTTCTGCCGCAGTCGCTCAATCTCGTTGGCGCGGTCGGCCAGGATCTGCTCGCGCTTCAACTCGGGCATCGCCATAATCTCCGCCTTTTCCGCCTCGTCGCGAAACTTGCCGTCGACGGGGTACTTTTCTTCGTCCCTGCCAGCGCCGGTACCGCCACCGCTGCGCGCCTTCGGCTGCTCCTCGTCTGAGTCTGATTCATCCATGGGCGCCGAGTCTAGAGAGTTGGGCGAGCCTGGCCCTGAGAAGCTGTCGGGGCGGCGGGTTAGCATGCGCCGGTTCAACCAACGCCATTGTATTCTATAACGTATTATGGATGGCCGTATGTAGGGTATTGGTTACTCACGCTTCTCCCTCTTCCTCTGAGCCGCCGTCCGCATCGTGCCTCGACTTTTTCGCCTTGGAGCCTCTCTTTGTCGGTGGCGACGCGGAGCGTCTGCGGTCGCCGACGACCGACCCCTCCGAATCGGAGTCGCCGCCAGCAAGATCAAAGAGATCAGCCTCGAAATCGGCCATTGTGTATGTCGGTCGCGCAGTGGACTATCTCCCCTGATGCGGAATCGATGTTCGCCACGAGTGGCAGGCGGTCTTTGATCTGGAGTGGTCGTGGGAGATGCGTCCGCTTTGCCAACTCTCTTCTCTCGTCGTTTATTAAAAATGTGGTGAAGAATACATTAAAAGAGGAAAACGCGTGGATGAAAGGGTCGAAAAGGCGAAGAAGAAAAGAAATAAGAAAAGGGTGAAAGTTTTTCAGGGCCAGGGGCGAGTAGAGAGGCACCTGGTTTTTGAGTTAGGTGATTGAACCAGCAACAGCGCAGTGCAGGTCTGGCTTTCGCGGCGCGACGCCGTGCAGCCACCATGTGTGGCACCAAAGTGGCACAGCAGCGGAAGCCGGCAAGAGTATTTTTCCGGGTACCACGATGAGTTGGTTACACTAACACTCTATCCGTACGTACCCACTCTGCAAGTCGCAAGTCAGTTCCAAAGCTTCGGAGCTCCACCGGAAACGACCGAATACTTGAACGTCGCTGAGCTATATCAGGCCATTCTACAACTTCAATCCCTTGGTCCTCGCAAGCCAATTCTAACACCAAGAACTCCTCACAAAATTACCGCCATGTCCGTCGTGCAACGGATTTCCCGGCCGGCCCGCCGCCTCTGCACATGCGCGCCATCCTCCTCCCGCAGCTTCACCAGCACCTCTCCCGCCCTCCTCGCCACACCCACCACGCCAAAGCCTCGCAAGCCGCTCACCCCCGAGCAGCGCGCCTTCCTCTCCTCCGCCCTGCGCGTCAACCAAGCTGGCGAGCTCGCCGCCACCCTCATCTACACCGCGCAGACGCCTCCCATCGTGCGCGCCCACCCGCACCTACGCCCCCTCATGAAGCACATGTACGATCAAGAGGCCGCACACCTCGCCACGTTTGAGGCGCTCATCCACCGCCACCGCGTCCGCCCGACCGCGCTGTACCCGCTGTGGTCCGCAATGGCGAGCGGTCTCGGCTGGTCGACGGCCGTGCTGGGCAGGGAGGCGGCGATGGCGTGCACGGAGGCGGTCGAGACGGAGATTGGCGGTCATTATAATGAGCAAATCCGGACGCTGCTGGAGATGGTGACGGGGTGGGAGGCGGAGGGGTACGAGGTCGGGGAGGAGTTTACGGAGCTGATCAAGACGTTGCGCCGGATCCGTGATGAAGAACTGGAGCATCTGGATCATGCGGTCGAGCATGATGCGAAAAAGGCGGATCCGCACTGGCTGCTCACCGGTGTCATTCGCGCGGGGTGTCGCGGTGCTATCTGGGTCAGTGAGAGAGTCTGAGACCGTGACTCTCAGACGCATCTTGTATCAAAAACGGAGGAGTCACATGCAGACGTGCGTTCGACATTTTGAGTAACTGAATTCTTCCTTGTCTAGAAAAGGAATGTACGCTATAGAAATGTATCACCACCATGTATCAGTTAACTGCATCGCCTCCCTTCTACTATTATTGATATGTGTATATTATCTTGAACATTGATTTTCCAATGTATCTCAGCAAAAAGCCGACGAAACGCCCACGCAATGCCAACGTGAAATCAAACTAGAAAACAAGTCGAGTCTAAGTGTGTCGAACGAAAAGAGTAAAGCAAATATTTGTTTTGTGCATGTGTGTGATCACAGTGGCTGACGTGTGCCGGCGGCATTAGTTACTATCCGCGGTTAGTTTCCCATCTCGTCACGGTGTTTCATCTTCCACTTACTAAATCGCCAGCGGAGCAACTCCGTCCACTTGATATCCCCAGTTGCCGTTGTGTTCTTCCGTAATGAGCCAATCGTAGGGGAACTCGACGAGGTTGCCCTGGATCATCCTCAACAGAGCCTCGGACTCAATGCGAGATGGCATGTCTTCAATAGTATTGGACCAGCGGCGGCTTCCCTTAGTGGCCGCGCGACGCCGCCTCTTAACGGAGCCAAACTGGGCTTGGGCAGCTGCTGTGGCAGTATCTCTAGTCGGCGGTTTCTCAAGGTTGGCAAAGGTTGTCGTCTTACGCTCAAGCGTCTCTGGGTTTGTAAATTGCTTCTCTACTTCAACGCCCACCTCGCGCTCTTGGTCTGCCGTTGCCATCGCTGCCTTCTCGTCAACCGTTTCGTCTTGCTTCTCGCCAGTGACGTAGGGGTTGGTGTGCTGCTCGTTGAGGTTGGCAGCCAGCTTCTCAGCATCCTCGCCGGTGATGCTCGCCAGTGCCTCCAAATCCGGCACAGAGATACCAATGGCACCGCTGCTAGCCGTGCGTTTGACGCTGCCTCTAGCTTCGCTCGTGGCTTCTGGCTCTTCCGAGGTGGTACGAACCTCCATACTCTCTTGGAATTTCTGATTGTACGCAACAACGTCGCGATATTCAGCCCATGTCTTGACCTCGGAGTCTGGCATGCATCTGAAGACTTTGCGATAAAGTTTGGTGTTGTTGCGCGCCACCTTGTTCCAGATGTCATCGATGAACTCCGGTGCAAGCGGATCTACCATGCAGTCCTTTGTGATGGTTGCCCTCTTAATTTCAGCAGCCATATAGCGGAACGCACCCAGGCCATCCTCCTTAGCGTCGGCCTCGTTGGATTCGGGTAGAATAGTTAGCTGAGCTGGTAGCAGATTGTCCGCGTCGGCAGCATGATCATCAAATGGCGGGAGAGGGGGAAGGTGCTTATTCTTAGCGAACTCCGACAATTGACTCTCGCGATCCTGCGGGTCTTTGTGCTCAGGGTCTGCCAGAGTTCCTTTGCCCATGGAGTCGATACTCCGGACCAAGAATTCGTGGCCATCAACAATGACAGAGTCTCTGCCTTCACCGAGGCCAGATTGCTCGGCATCTTTCCAGTGATCTGGACCATAGCCAGAAACATCGTTGCGGCGGCGCTCAGCCTGCGACGCCATCTCCCCGTCTCGGGTCTTGCCCTTATGCTCTTGGTTGCCCTCATCAGCTGAAGACCACAGATCGGGGTCGACAGCTTTGGCCATCTCAAAATCGAGTTCACTGTTAAAACTTCGAATGTGTTGCAGTTCAGGACGAGCTGGTATGCTGGATTCATCCTTAGAAACGCCGCTCGCAGATCTAGCTCTGTTGTCATAGATATTGTCCATCTGTTCCTCGAATGTCTCGTCGTTATCGTCACTCTCACGCTCTTCTTCCTCGATTGCGTCGGTATCTAGACCCAGATGCTCACGCATCAATCTCATGCGTAGTGTGTGCGCAAATTTGCCGACTTGGTACGGTTTGCCGCCCATGGTGGACCATATCATGTCAGTATCGCGAACAATTGCCGCGACTTCCGAATCACGATGGCCAACCATGGAGCGTTCGTTGATATTGGCAGAGCCGATAAGAGCCACACGGTCATCCACGATCATACACTTGGCGTGGATGTACAACTGTTCAGTTACCAGAGCATTCGTACTCATAATACCCCACTGGCGAAGAGAAAAGAAGTCAATGTATTCCTCGGGGTCAATCCCAGCAGCCCGAAGGCGGCCGAAGATGGAGTTCTCGCCTCTACAGATACTCTGTAGCTGACACATGATAATCAGTCGTACACTGGTGCCTTCTTGCTCATCGACAGTATTCTGGAAGCCAGGCATGAGCGGAATAAGGATGATGCAGCGCCAGCTCTCTCCATTCTCATGGGCTCGAACGATTCTGTGCACGATCGCGTCGCCGATTCTGTTGACAATGCGAGTGTTGTATGCTTCGGTGCTAGAGATGAAAAACTGATTCTCAATATAGACAAAATGTTCCGAGTCTTCGATCATCTTGACGTAGGCGGTTTGGATGCTGTGCTCCGTTTCTACCAGCCCGAGCGACCAGTTACTGGCAGACCTCAACATTTGCACTTCACAGGTACCAGTCAATCCCAGTGCCTCAAGCTCCTCGAAGTTGGCTTCCGGTGGTGGCAGCAGGAATGGCAACGGTCTAGTCGATTTACGACCGCGACGCAGATAGTTCCATCGCTGGACGAAATGGCGGGTCAGGTCGCGAGCAGGCTGCCCAACAACCTGCATTCCAACGTCATGCCATGGCATTCGTGGAACCCTGGAGCGGTCGTACATTTCCTCGTACGGCTCGGCGAGACGGAAGAAGTCTTGGACACGCGGGTTAGAGTAGTCCTTGCCAGGGAAGAGCTGGCAGTGCTCTGCATCCCTTGGTGTTTCGGACTCTTCAAAACCGGTCGCCTTATCGTCAACGATGGGGTGCTGGGGGCAATCCCATCTGCCAAAGCAAAGATCCACGCCACCGGTAAAAGCAACGTCGTGGTCGACGATGCAAATCTTCTCGTGGTGAGCAAAGAAGAACTGGTTTTTCTTAAACTGATTGGGTGATCGCTGAACAAAGATGTTGGGGTGCAAATTCAGCAGTGAGAACTTGGTGTACTCGGAATCAATGGGGATGGCCGCCTCAACGTTTCGGTAGATGATGACGAAAATTTTAACTCCTTCACGAGCCTTCTTCTGCAGGAGACGGTCGAGTCGCCACTTTTGGCTAATAGCGGCTGGGCGTCTCATATACAGCTCGGGACTCAGCCACCAGTCATGAATGTAGATGACATCCTTGGCCATGTTAATGGCGCGAGAGACGTTCCACATGTAATCACGCCCGTCAACAAGCCACTGCGCGAATACGCCTTGGCGGACGGGGGCGAAGCTTCCGAAGCGCTTCGGGTGAGACCAGACGGTCTGCTTCAGCATTTCGTTGATAGACTCCTGGAATTGCTTCAGGGAGTGGTGATGTCTTGCAAAGAGGCGGAGCTTTCGCTCCCCGGTTCGGAGAGTCAGCGTGTGGTACTTTGTAGAAGGATTCTCCACTGTCAAGTCGATCTCGTCCTTCTTCTTAAAGGCGAGTTGTTTGACAGCATTTCTTTTCGACGCGATACTAAACTTGGAGTCGACGAGATAGACGTCATAAATGTTCATGTTTTCAGCAGACTCGACACAAACAATGTAGCTCTGGCGAACGAGGAACCATTTGCGGCTGTGGCGTGCAATCACCTTGGCAGGTGTCAGCACGCGACGAAAATCGAGGCCCTTAGCAGATTGGATGTGCAGATAAGTTTCCTTGCCGTGATAGCTGCGCTCGGCGGCAAGGCGAATGCCCAGCGCAGAAAGTTCCAGAAATCGGCAAAGACGATTGCTGTCAGCCCTGAACATGAGCCAGCGGATCATTGATGAGAAATAGTGCTCCAAAGCTCGTCGCTGTTTCTCCATGTAACGCTGGCGCGCAGCTTCAGGGCTGTCGTCGCTAGGGCCTTCGCCGTTGTCGGTGAGGCCAGTCGAGCGGCGTCTCATGCCAAACAGGTTAACGATAGAGCGTTTGCGGCGCGGGTGCAGGTTGCCGCCACCGTCACTGCTGGTATCTCCAGCATCGTCCTCAGCCAAAGCCTGGCCTTCTTCTGTGATGCCCTGTTCTCCAGCGCTGGCCGCTGCAATTTCTTCGTCGATCAGCTTTCCCCCTTTGACTACGTTTCTCAGTGAGGGGAACACGTAGTAAGGGAAGTTGGGCTGCTTGGGTCGATGAATTTGGCCCGGCAGGTACATATCATTGTTTAGGGCAATCTTATAGCGAAAGTGGAGATTGTAGATCTCTTTAATCGAACGAACAATCGTCCAGACCATTCGGCTGGGGCCGCTGCCGTACTCTAGCTGGAAGGTAAAGGCGTGGTGGTGCTCTTTTTCGTCTTCGGGCCCTGGTCTGCTGTCTGTTACTGTCAGTTTCAGCTGCTCCAGTAGAACTGGGATCCTCTTGTTCCCATTCTCATCTCGCTGAATCATGCTGGCAAACATGAGAACAGCAGGAGCTCCGGCTCTAAGTTCGGCCATTAACTCGGTGGATTTGTAGTAGTCGATGCGATCGTCCTTTCTTTGACGCAAAAGCTTCAATGTACTCTTGACTTGCTTCCATTTCTGGGCGCCAAAGTTGGACGCACGTTCCGAGTGGAAGAAGGGTCTGCGATGCAAGATGGCGTCGCCGTCAGAGACACCGCCACCTCCAAAAACAGTAGTGCGACGGGTGTGGCCATGACGACGGCCCACGACAGTCGAACTTTCTAGCGCTTCAATGTCAGTCTCGTGCTGCGCGGCACCGGTGTTCACTAATGAATGGCCGCGTCGAACAAAGGGACGCCGCCTGCGCCGCCGAGGAGTCTCGCCTTCGGAGAGAGCCTGGTCGTATACAGAGGTGTCTGGCATGCTCGCACGGCGTCTCAAGAATTTGTGGCTCAGCGGGCTCAGCGCATCACCGTCGCTGGGAAATCGGAAAGGAGATGCAGGAACCGATCCGTCACCCTTGACAAAACGGCGCATCCTGCGCTTATTCTTCTTCTTGACAGGTCTCACGGGCTGTGTCTCGTCTGCTTCCTCTTCCGCGTCGGCATCAGCTTCGGCATCAATATCCGCATCCGATCCTTCCTCTTCTTCGTGCAAGGTGTCGGATACTCGGCTTGGAAAACGGCTAGTGGTGGGTGATGCTGTGGCGGACTGCGAAAGTTCGTTGTCGAGCGACGGAGGGTATGGAGACTGGAGAGCGTTTGGCGTGAGGGACTTGAGCTTGGAAATGATGGAAGCGCTCCTAGACTTGGCAGCTTCGGGATTCTCGGAAGAGTTGTGTCGGGAGTGCGATGGTTGGAAACTCGGGGGATCGAATCGGGCAAACTGAACGCGAGCGCTCGGGGTGCCAGGAGTACTTGGGGAGGCTTGGCCGGCGGCCTGACCGATAGATTTTATACTATTTGACTCTGTGGTGTTTTGAGGGGGCGGCCCAGCAGAGAGAGTCGAAGGCTCGTTTGACACTGTAGCAGGCGCCTCCTTTTCTCCGAAGTTTATTGTGTCCTCTACCGCTCCATCCACGTCTAGCCTGGGGGCCGAGGCGGCAAGGCTGCCACCAACAACGGGAGGCACGTAAGGTTCGTCATTCGCGGGAGACTTCTGTGGCGATCGAGAGAAGGGCGATACTGAATCATCGCGGGCCATGTTTGGCAGTCGATGCGCAGCTATCGCGCGAGGGGGTTCGACGAGGGCTAAATCAGTATATAGATGGAATTCGTTTGTCGGGGCGGATTCTATGATGTAGTGTCAACCAATAGCAGCATGAATGATGCCGTACAAGGACGTACAAGCCGTAACGCTGACAATTTGAAAGTCGTCCTGTCGCAGCGCTGTGGATCGGAAAGCCGCGGCGGGTGCTCGATGGCAGCCAGGGACTGCGGATGTCCGCCACAGAGCAACTACCGAGAGCGCCAATATCGTGATGTATGTATGGCTGCTTGTGGTAGGACATGTGATGGTTAGGCAAAGCGGTCAGCAAGCATTGTAGTGAAGCAACGGATACACGTGCTTAGAAGCTACGCGTAGAGTTGGTCAAGAAGGCGATGACCCTGAACGGCTGGCGTGGTGATTGCAATGTCTAAAGTTATAGGGGTGTGGCGTCGTGGTGGCTTGTGAGTGGTCTTTGCTGGGGTAAGGTGAGTGGCTGGGGTCGATATTGGGTCAACTTTTGAGGCCTCACGTAACTTGAAACAAATCGCCACCCAATTGCCATACGTGGCTGCTCAGAAATACTTGAATCCAATGCATTATTGTTATGGCTGGCTCTGTTGCTCTGGGTTTTATTTGGCACGCTCTAAACAGCCGGCGTGTCACGCCGGCTGGACACAAAGTTTAATCTTACCTAGAAAAAGGAAACGAAGGGGGAAAACAAGAAGAGGATGATCAAGGAAGAATCGAAAAGAGCCTGAAGAATTAAACAAAAAAGATACATGTAAATAATTAGAAATTCATTCAAGAAATCACTGAACAGGTCTTCCACATTACCAGAGGTAGCCCGCGGCTCTGTCGCGACTTATTACAGGCCACGCTGGTACATCACAAATGACTTTACCCTTCTTGACTACACCCTGCCAACTAACGTTAGAAGGTTAAGACGAAGAAGATTTAAGAATTATGTTAGAAACAAAAATCCGGCAACATGGCTAACCAATGTGCACCTTCGTTTCAGCCATAGCGTATAAAAGTTCCATAAGGCTGCAGCTGCCACTGTATGCCCGCTGTAGCTCTTCGCCCAGAGGGGCAATATGAATCGCTGCGAGTCTGGCCGCCATCGAAGAAACCAGCAGATATGCCTCTATATAGCGTAGCGGCATCTCGCTCGATTTTCCTCTCGATTTTCCTCTCGATCCATGTCAGCCCCCAAGGTTCAGTGGTTGTTGCAGCCGTGTTGTCGGCTGCTCGCACTGACCAGACAGCCGGGTAAGATAGATGCGAACACGATAACGGCATTTCAAGAGCCGGGTACTTCTGACCCTACACTCGTCATATTCGGATCCCATGGACATATATGATAATTAAGTGGAAGATGATGCCTGATTATGCTCCATCACGGATCTGGGCGTCGCCGCGGGACGCGCGCTGTGACCCCCCGTCCGTCCACCATGCAGGATGGGGGCATCTCGGAAATAGCGCGGAGGTTTGCTATCATTTCGTTTTCTAGAACCTTAATCATCTATCAAGTGCAGATTTCTATCCAGCCGCTACCTATTGTATATACACCAAAGAACGCAGCATGGGGGCCGCGAAGCAGGCAAGTACCAATACCGCTCAAGGGACCAGGCCGCGCCAGAACCACCCCCCCGCGTGGACGCCCACAACCTGACCCTCTAGTGAGGATTCCAAGGGCAAAAAAAAGCAAACATGTATCTGCTTCGAAATCAGAGGCCCCAAATCAGACACGCATTACATCACGCCATCCGCTTCTCCCCCGGCCGCGGCTGGCGTCTCAGCCACAGAGCTTCCGCAGAATTATGCCGATTCGGCACCATCGCTGCAAGCTTGACGTCCCTGACCTCCTTTATTAGCGTCATCACAAGCGGGAGGGAAGCTGTTCTATCCGCAGGAGGTGTCATCGCGCCATCGCTGCGATGCCCGTGGTGGTCAGCAAAATCTCACACCGTCAGCAACCAGCCTGGCATCCTGACACACATCATCGGCCATCTCACGCACACTTCCATCTCATGTGGCATGTTGATCCGATTAAAAATAATACATTGTACATTTTTATCGTAGCAAGCAATATTAGGCGCTATACACACGGAGAACAGAAATCATGATGCTTACCCTAGACTGGATGCCAGGGCGTGTTTTGTCGCTCCGATTGTGTCTGGTCCACGGACACGGAGTATTCCACCGACTTGACGATGCCTTCTTTGGGGAGAATATTTTCGGCGCTGCCAGAGGACTGACTGGAGCCGACAACGGTGCTTTTGTGGTTGGAGGGGTGCTTGATGTCTTCCATGTGGTACGTGTCTCTGGTCCCGCCCTGTTGTTGCCTCGATAGCCTTGAGTTCTTGGACGCCTCGGTTTCGCGGCTGTTGGACTTATATCGTCTGTAGCTAAGATCCTTTGCCTTTTTGATGAATACGGGTGCGAGGAAGGGCAGCGAAGTAACCATGTTCTGCGATACGTGTTAGTCTTACCATTGGCACACGGGCATCGTTAGGGAGGTCACTTACACCAACGTTGAACTCAATGACGCCCCAGAGGACCAGCATGGTCGAGTTGCCGTCACCAAAGGAGATGCGGTTGAGCTGAATCAGGCGCAGAATGGAGCAGATGGTGGTGAAGAGACCGAGTAGGAAGACGCCGACGAGACCTGCCTTCTTGGCGTTGGGGATTTTGAGCGTGAGGAGAACGGGAATGGGCAGGACGGCGACGAGCACGTCGGAGATGATGGTGATGAGCGAGTAGATAAGTGACGTCTGCGACAGGTTGACGCACGTCGGGTGCGGGTCGCTGACCTTGAGCTCCCACGAGAAGTTGACGGGCGTGCAGGCAAAGATGAGCGCGAACGCGCTGCCAAGGTGGCCGAGCAGCACGGCGACAATGGTGATCCAGATAAGGATGCGATAGTTGCGTTTGCTGGTGGCCTGCAGCAGGCGCAGGTAGCTGATGAGCAGCGCGACCTTGAAGAGGCTGACACCGAACTGGTAGATTGGGCGGCCGGCAAAGTTGACCTTTTTGTACGTCGAGGCGTCGCCAATGTCTTTCGAGCGCAGCTTAATCGGGAGTCCCAGGCCGTATTTCGTTTGGATTATGGTTAAAACGGAATAGATGAAGGCGAGGACAAAGGAAGCGGCGGCGACGTAGTCGTCGGCCATGAGGCCGCGGCCGCGGAAGCTGAGCCAGAGGCGAAAGCCGACAACGGCAAAGGAGATGATGGTAAGGACGATGCAGACGGCGACAATGGTCCGCCATTGGGAGATGGCGTCCACCTCGGGGGTGGCATGCGAGACCCAAGTCATGGTGATATTTGGCTGTGCATGTATATGTGGCAATGCAGAGAAGGGGAGGGGGAGGGGAAGTCGAACAGAAGGTGGGTTGAGGATAATAACGAGTGATATAAGATTAAGATGGCCTGTAGAATAAGCGACGGACGAGGGAGATGAATGCAACTCAACGCTTGCTCATGTCAGATTTTTTTGTGTCTTGACCCTGCGTCTGGTAAGGAAAGCTCCAACGTGTGACGGCGCGAAGCGACCCTGGGGGACGGCTAACGGATGCAAGCTGCGTTTTTGAAAGATTTGTGTCTACTTGTGAGGCATCTAATGGTCCAAGGGGGGAAGGAGTTTTGAT
The DNA here is from genome assembly GCA_028828415.1 of Cordyceps cateniannulata. Taxonomy (NCBI): domain Eukaryota; kingdom Fungi; phylum Ascomycota; class Sordariomycetes; order Hypocreales; family Cordycipitaceae; genus Cordyceps; species Cordyceps cateniannulata. Next base: position 1,427,045 of record JAPHMX010000004.1, on the reverse strand, counting down.
TGATGATTGTAGAAAAGGGAAAAAGACGTTGCAGATTATCTAAACCAAACAGGAAGCTCATCGATCAAGTTCACCAAAAGGCATCATCAATCACTACGGAGTAACTACGAAGGGCCCTTTTGCAACAAAGCTAGCTGGAAGCTCTACAGAGTACGGGACGAAGCAAGAAAAAGCCACCAAGCCACTCAAGCCATCCGGTAGCATATCTGTGGATGGGCTTACCGGCACATTGGGGCGAATAGTCCCGTACCTAGCCTAGCAGTTGAGTTTGGTGAGGTCAAGTTTCTCCACGGAAGAGGGAAGATGAAGCAACTGGAAGCTGGTCCCTTGGCAGGCGCGATGACCAGGTGATTTAACCAGTCTTGGTCAAGGCCGGGGATGCAGGAGAGCGGGTTGTCAGCATCCAGGGTTGCATGATGAGAAGGGGGGAACTAGTTGAGAGAAAGAGAGAGACATGAGTGAGGCAAAGAGGCAAGAGTCCGGGAGGTTAGTGCCGAAATTTGGGCGCCACAGGTTCGTTGTGGCGACAGATGAGGGAAAGTCTGAAGAATAGAGAGAGAGAAAAGAGACACAGGGAGAGTCTAGGGTCAGCATCTGGGGGCAGCGTCGGTTGAAGATGAGGGCTTAGCCTGTAAGTTAGACAGGTAGGTACAGGCATCAGGCATGTTTACTCCATTTCCGACCGGATCCTAGAAGCAGTTGCGAAGAAAAAGCGCTTGCCAGGGTTCATTTTGACCAGGCACTTTTGTATGATTTTTCAGCTGTTGAACTGGGTAGACGGAGTTGATGACGGAGGAGGTGTATCGGCCGAGATGCTGCCTTGCAAAGGGCCGGGATACGTCGGGGGTACTTGCAGGTAGCCAAGACAAGACACCAGAACTGCACGGAGAAATTGAAATCAACAGAGACAAAGACTTTTTACGACGGCAAAAGAAAGGAGCCCCAAAAGAAAGAAAAAACCTGGGAGAAATCTAAACCGCGACCGAAGAAGAAGCTGGGACCAGGTATTAATTAGTACTTGTTATTAGTTAGTACCTTAGTACTAACCTGGTACCTAAGTAATCGGTGGCTCCACTCAGCGCTGCTCAAGGTCCCCCACTCGCCCACAAAAAGACGCCCCCAGGGCAAGAGAAAGGAACTTGTTCGCCGTGAAGCCTGTCGAATTGTGCAAAAGAGGCAGGCAAGTAAAAACGATTAGGTGGGCTTGTTGACTAATAACAGAGACGTCGATCACATCTTCAGCAAATCAGCCCCAAAGCCAGCCCCCCTAGAATTTTTTTGTTCCCTGGACTTTGACATGTATGCATGTGTGTTGCGCGCTTGTTGCATTGTCATTGCTTGCTTGCTTGACGTATGTGTGTCGCATTGGCCGCGGAACGACATGGTTACAATTTTCCCCTTCCTTCCCGGATGTTACCCATTTTATGCCCCCAAAAAACCAAGGCAATAGGGAAAATGCTCCGTAGCGGCGCAGATCGATCTCTTGGGGGAGAGGGGAAGTGCTTGCGCCCGCCGCCTTGGCGGACACTGTAGGGAGGATGGAGTGGTTACTCTGGAGTCACTAAAACAAACTTATAATAACATGGAAAGAAGCACCGAGTCCATACGAAACCAATTTTTCTTTTCGCTGCACCCGGCGCATCGCCAAACCCAACTATTGCTTCGAGAAAAAAAAAAAGGTCCATCTAAGAATCAATAGTTTTCGATACCACTTCAACGGTCGACGGAATTTTTCTTCTTCTTTTTTCCGCACGTTTTCCTCGTTCTGTATTAGACCCGAGACTAACCATGGTATATCCCTTGTCCACTGATTATTCCCTCATCATACGTAAAAGCTGTTCACTGTGGCGGATGAGAAGATGGAGAAGAAAATAAAACGCCTCTCAGGGTTCAACAATTTGCAGAATGGAGTCCACAAAGCTCAAGGCGTAGAGATTGAGTTATCGACTGGGGCTTTCACATGAGACGATGGCGCAGGACACGCCCTATGATAACAGTCCCGTCGTTATTAATGTTACGTGATATCGGACACGCGGTGGCGCACCCTCTCTTACCTTGCCTGGCAAACCCATAAGTTCTTGACCACTCCTATATAGCAGGTATACCAGGCTGAGTGGACCGTCTTGGCAAAGAAAGACGACGGTTCCTCCTTTGTTGATGGCCTGTGTATGTAATGAACCAGGCTGAGATTGCCGGACCACGACAAACAAGCAAGGTTGACCTGAAACTCGACAAGCAATTTGGAAACGGTTGCTTCAAGATGCCATCGTATCGTCTCTCTGTTGCCAGTCTTGCACTGGCGCATCCGTATACGTCAGTCGTGAGAACTAAAAATAAGGGAAACCCGCGGGCACGGCATTGAGACAACAACGGCCGCATCGTGATGATGCATGCAAGCAACAACGTGGCAAAGACCGCCGCCGCATGGCAAAGTCCCACCCTCAACGGGCGACGGCCGGTCGCGTGGAAATGAGGAGGGCAACCACGAGTTATTCGTATGCATCGCCCGTGGCACGATTCGACTGGCAGAAGAACATCAGGCCAAATACTACGCCGTACTGGGAGTCGTACAACATAGAAGAAAAAACGCCACTGGGCTATTCCAGCGGCCCGCTTTCTCTGGTTGATCCCTACCCGTAACTCCTTCGTTGCTGTTATTATGCGACGCAACCCACCTTTTGCCTCTCATCCAACGAACGGGAAATTGTCAGTATTCGGGCTAAACCTGCTCCTAACTTGTTAGCTTCGACACCAGCCCTTTTCCCACCCACTATTACGGCTCCGTCGGTACCCAGTTGCCAGATATCCAGGGGAGGGGCGGCGGATGAGATGGTGGAGGGAGGAGACCCGGGTCTTGTCGATGCCCAGGGCCGTCCATCCATCTCCATCCCCCCCCCGGCTTTCCTTTTGACGAAGCTCGGCTCGCTTCTCCCTCCAAAGGCTTTGCCCATGCATACCCTTGCATACCCTTGCATCAATATAAATGCAAGTCCGCCGCGTGGTCTTTTTGACCTAGCCAAGCCCACTTGACCGGAATTGATCAAACTTGACCGGCTCCCTGCGCTGCTAATACCCGCGGACTGCAGAAAAAAAATCCAGGTACTACTAAGGAAATAAAAATCTCATCCTAGACAAAAGGAGACGCAGACCCCCGAGCGTCTTGTTGTTGTCTCTTCTTTCATCATTTTGGGTTCCTGGGAAGTGAGTTCTTGGTTTTCCAATTGGTAAATTGAAAGTCAACAGGGGAAGCTTTTACGACCTACGACACGAAAAGAGAGACTCGCGACCTCTGAGCCCTCTCCCTTTTTTTCTTTTTTTATTTATTTCCCTCTGTTTGCCCTCTTTTCATAAGCACACTTCCTCCTTTCCCCCCCTGTTTGGTAGCATCTTCCCGGCGAAGTGCACCATCCGAGACATACACACATAAATACAACACACAGACGCGGATCACTGCCAAAATGTCTGAGGAAAAGAGCTTCGAGGTCAATGAGCGCCTGGCCAGCTCCTCGTCGCCTTCTACTAGCGACAATGCCGCCGTTGCCGCCGCCGTCCCCGCCGGCAAGGCCTCGTCCGTGTCCTCGGCCGACGTCGACGCCGCCTGGGTCTTCCTCGACCAGCACCGCAACGTGCCGGGCATCGACGCCGTCGACCTGAAGAAGCTGCGCTCGCGCATCGACTGGCGTATCGTGCCCATCATGTTTGGCTGCTACACGATGCAGTTTCTCGACAAGGTCATCTACAACGTCAGTGCCACTCCCAATGCAATGTAGATGCGCTCTCTAACATGTGCCTCAGTATGCCGCCGTCATGGGCATCAAAAAGGACCTGGACCTCACCGGCAACCGCTTCTCCAACGTCGCCACCTTTCTCTTTGTCGGTCTCCTCTGCTTTGAAATTCCCAACAGTAAGCTTATCTATATCTCCCGGGCCCTGTGATGTCACCACCGCCCACACTGATGCCAAATGCCCTGTCGCATCACCACCACATCATCATCTCACTAACATAACCATAGTCTACCTCTTGCAAAAGGTCCCGGCCGCCAAGTGGCTCGGCCTCAATGTCACCCTCTGGGGCGTCGCCACTGCCTGCGGCGCCGCCGCCCACAACTACCCGAGCATCCTCGCCTCGCGCATCTTCCTGGGCATCTTCGAGGCCACCATTGCGCCCTCGCTCGCCCTCATCAGCAGCCAGTGGTACACCAAGTCGGAGCAGGCCCCGCGCTTCTCCTTTTGGTACCTCGGCCTCGGCTTCGGCCAGATCATCGGCGGTGTGCTCTCCTACGCCTTTCAGCACATCTCCCCGACCGCCTCCCTCGCCGGCTGGCGCGTCATGTTTGTCGTCCTCGGCTGCATTACCGTGCTGATTGGTCTGTCAGTCGTCGCCTTTATCCCGGACACGCCGATGCAGGCGCGCTGGATGTCGCCGGCCGAGAAGGTCGCGCTGCTGCGCCACGTCAGTGTCAACCAGACGGGCATCCGCAACAGCCGCTTCCGCGTCTCTGAGCTGATCGAGGGCCTGCTGGACGTGCAAATTTGGCTGCAGATTCTCATCACCGTGCTCTTCTCCGTGTCCAGCGGCGTCATCACCACGTACTCTGTCATGCTCGTCGGGCAAATCACAAACGACAAGCACAAGACGCCCGCGCAAAACTCGCAGCACGCCGCGCTTATGAACACGCCGTCCGGTGCCGTCTCCATCTTCTTCATCCTCATGATCGGATACGGCGTGCGCCGCAACTCGCACCGCTGGATGTGGATCCTCGCCTGCATCCTCCCCGCCATCCTCGGCGGCGCCCTCATGTCCTTCTTGCCCAAGACCAACCACGCGGGCCTGCTCGCCGGCGTGTACCTAGTCAACGCCGTCGTCGCGCCGATGCCGATGCAGTACAACTGGCTGATGGCCAACGTTGCCGGCGCGACCAAGCGCGCGTACTCGGTGGCCATGATCAGCGCTGCCTTCTCCATTGGCAACATCATCGGCCCGCAGACGTTCCAGGCGCGCGATGCGCCTGACTACCGCCCGGCCAAGCTCGCGCTCGTCTTTACGCAGGCTGGCAGCGCGCTCGTCACGATTGCACTGTTTGGCTACTATGTGTGGGCGAACAAGCGTCGTGCGAGCCGCGCGCGCCAGACGGAGGACCAGTTCATGGACAAGGAGGTGTGGGCGCGTATGACGGACAAGGAGAACCCGACATTCCGTTACGAGTACTAGGTTGGGTTGGAAAAGGAAGAGAAAACGGTGTGGCATTGGGTTGGGGCGTGATCAGTTGTTGGAGGTAATTCGTGTGAATATTATGTCTAGGCAGTTCATTCTTCATTCTAGTTGTACGTATACGCTGACATGTTGTCGGCATTCCATCATTTTTTTTTCAGTACATTATCTACAATTGCATTTTACATTCTGAGCAATCGGTCACTTTTCTGTTCAACACAGCATTACATGAACGTATGATATCATTGCATTGGTCATGTCCTCGTATAGACTCGGATAATGTACCAGGCCAGCCAATTTCTGTGGCATCGGTACTTGGTGGGCTAACCCCTGACGACCCCCACGATTTGTTGTCAACAACAAACGGACTCTCGGGATCCGTGCAGAAGTTGGGTGCTGGAGGGGCAAAGAGGCGAGAGGGTGCTGGAAGCAAGGCAGTCAAGCGCTAAATCCACTGTAATCTGTAGAACCAGCTCCGTGACTTGCTCCGAGCTGCATCCAATTGCCTTTCTAATCGCCGTTCATTTATCCAATCAGTCCAGCAACTCATATCAGAGACTTGGTATACAGTTAAATTTATAATAAAATCCTCGCTCGAATTATCTACACTACATACACTAACTATTTGTCAGTAATACACAACACATCGACAGCACACCCAACGATTTGCCCCTGGAATATCCACAATTCACCTCCCTCCCAACCAATGACATAACACGTCTCTCTCGGAACCAAACCCTTGTCGCGTATCCGCATCGCGCGCTCTTCTCAATCTCATCTATCGGCGCAAAGCTGTGTGACTTCTTTTTTTCTTCTTCTCTTGCTCCGTTCTTGCCCACTTTCTCGCTTCTCCGTGGCGCTTCTCGCAATCGGCATCCCACGGATCGCTCGGGGGGCTTCAATTGATCCAGTTTTGCCCTTTTCGTCCTACTTTGTGCTTTTTGCTTCCCTGCTCCCAGCCATAAAAGAAGGTCGACGGAGCCTACCTCTCGTTCCCTCCTTCTCATCATGTCAGGACGCTATTCCCTACGAGCAACACCACGGTACGTCTAGCTCTCTTGCTATCCTGCCTCTTCTGTTCCTTTTCTGCCTTCCGCTCTCTGTCTGCACACATGAAATCTGTTGTGCGACACAATTACCGGCCTGCAACCCTCCCTCTAACACATCTGCAGGAAAAAGGAGCTTTTCGATGGCATGATAGAGACGCCTGCCAAGACACGCTCTTCACGACGTCAATCCTCGTTCCCGCCCGAATCATCGGACACTGAAACCCAGTCAACGGCCCCCGCCTCTCCCGTCAAGTCTACCGCGCGCGCTCGCTCGCTCCGCCGCCGCACCGTCGCCAAGGCTGAAGTAGTCGAAGAAGAAGAAGAAGAAGAAGACGACGACGACGACGAGCCGGCGCACAACACCACCGAGCCCAAGGAGACCAAGCCCGCAAAGTCCAGCAGCACCATGGAAAACGGAAAGACCTCCGCCAACGGCGGCGCTCAGACGCGCGCCGCCTCCCGCCCCCGTACACCCAAGGAGTTGACTGCTACAGACGTCAAGGTTAGTGTCGTCGACGGCTGGAAGCCCGGCCAGAACCCCAAGATCGACTACTCGGGCGAGTTCGAGTTTGGCGGCTCCCTCGGCACCCTCTCCATGATGCTCTTCTTCCCCATCCTCATGTGGTACATGTGGGTGGGCGCCACCTACTACGACGGCAAGTTCCCCTCGCGCGACCCTGGCATGAGCTGGGCCGACTTTGGCCGCCACCTCGCCAACCTCGTCTACACCGGCGCGTTCCCTCATGCCAAGGCTTGGATCTGGTACTGGTCGTACCTCATCTTCGAGGGCGCCTGCTACTGCCTGCTCCCCGGCGTCTGGGGCTACGGCAAGCCGCTGCCCTTCCTCGGCGGTAAGCAGCTGCCCTACTTTTGCAACGCCTACGCCAGCTTCTACTTCACTCTCGCCGTGCTTGCTGCCCTGCATGTCAGCGGCGCTTGGCCCCTCTACACCGCCATTGACGAGTTTGGCCCTCTGCTGTCCGTTGCCATCCTTAGCGGCTTCATCGTCGCCGTCGTCGCCTACGTGTCCGCGCTCTATCGCGGCAAGGAGCACCGCATGACCGGCTACCCCATCTACGACTTCTTCATGGGCGCCGAGCTCAACCCGCGCATGTTTGGCATCCTCGACTTCAAGATGTTCTTCGAGGTTCGCATGCCCTGGTACATCCTGCTCATCCTCAGCCTCGGCGCCGCCACCCGCCAGTACGAGCAGTACGGCTATGTCTCAGGTGAGGTCATGTTCCTCGTTATGGCTCACTACCTCTACGCCAACGCTTGCGCCAAGGGTGAGGAGCTCATCATCACCACCTGGGACATGTACTACGAGAAATGGGGCTTCATGCTCATCTTCTGGAACCTCGCCGGTGTGCCCCTCTCCTACTGCCACTGCACCATTTACCTCGCGAACCACGACCCGGCCGAGTACCGCTGGAACCGCGTCGCCCTCACCGCCTTTTTCGCCGCCTATCTCTTCTGGTACTGGGTCTGGGACAGTTGCAACTCTCAGAAGAACCGCTTCCGCGCCATGGAGCGCGGCAAGCTCGTTGCCCGCAAGACCTTTCCCCAGGTCCCCTGGCAGACTATCCATAATCCCAAGGTCATCCGGAGCCCCCAGGGCACCATCCTCATCGATGGCTGGTATGGCCTGGCTCGCAAGATTCACTACACGGCCGACATTTGGTTCTCCATGTCCTGGGGTCTCATCACAGGCTTTCACAGCCCCTTTCCCTGGTTTTATCCCGTCTTTTTCCTCTGCATGATTGCGCACCGTGCCTCGCGGGATATTCATCGCTGCCGTCAAAAATATGGTGACGCTTGGCGCGAGTATGAGGAACGTGTCCCGTACCTCTTTATTCCCGTAAGTCCCTCCCTCTCTCTCTCTATACTAAGAGAGCCTCTATCTCTACTCTCTACTCTCTACTCTCTGCTCTACTCTCTACTCTCTGCTCTACTCTCTACTCTCTGCTCTCTAGAGACTCGAATCTCTATGATCCTCTCTAGAGACATTTTCTACTCCCTACTCTCCATCTCTTATTAAAGAATGGCTCTCTACTCTCATCTACAGAGACTCTCCTCTCTAGAGACTCTACTCTTGATCTCTCACTAGAGCACCTCTCTCTCCTCTGTTTTCCGCGCCCTCTCTACTCTTGAGAGAAGCTCGCTCTCCCTGTCTCTCTTGAGAGAAGCTTTCTCTCCCTCCCCCTCTATGGAGACCCTGTTCTCTACTCTACCTACCCTCTCTCCTTACTCTCTTGTTCTCTCCCCCTTTCTCTCCTCTTTACTCTCTTTCTCTCTCACTCGCCTCAACTCTATCTCTCTTAAGCCGCGTCTCTTCGCTCTCCTCTGTCTTCCTTTACTTGTCTCTCTGCAGTCTTCTCTCGTTCGCTCTCTCCTTCTATTCCTTTCAGACTCGCTATCTCTTCTATTCCACTTTCTCTAACATACATAATAGTACGTCTTTTAAAGACTTTTCCGCAAAGCAATCTTCGCTTTCGCTTCTCGACAATATCCGTCAAAGCTCGCTCGCCGTTTTTGTCTCTCTTTCAGAGCAGCTTAACCCTACCAAGACGCCATTTTTATTCGAAACTGACGAACTAATATTTTGACCGAGTTCATTGTAAATATGACGCGCACAAAATCACAGATGCTTTTTAATGATGGGCGGGGGAAATAAATGTGAAAGGGTGTCATTTAATATTTTGCTTGGTTTTTCTATTTCATGATTTTGGGATGAGGATAACATATGCGGCCAAGATGAAAGATCAAATGGGGGACGAGAATGGTCTACGTGGACAGGATGAAAGTTCAAAGGGGGGGCAAGGAAAGTCGACGCGAAACCTAGCCAAACTTCTTTATGGGTGCTTCAATCTCGTTCTTCTACAAAATGATTCAATTCCTTGGTTGGTTGGCTTGAAGAGGTTTCCATCCCCTAGATACACTTCGGTCAATCGCTGGCAACCAGCATCTATGTGATGAAACAGCTGAGCAAGCAGCGATGGATGATACACCATGCGCATATTAACAAATGCATCTTTTCAGCCTAAACTAGATCTTCTCCATACAGTTACGGTCTATAACGAGAAACACCCAAGGCCAGTTCAAGCTCTACCTGTCGCTAGTGTACATGTACGACGTCTCGTCTCCTTAATACCTATTCTCACACAAAATCCACTCACAGCCGACACGCATTAATCTCATTTCCATCCCAATAGGTGGGCGGAATTCAGGATTTGGATCAAGCGCCTCCAACATCGTCTATTGTCACATTGCCGTGTGGATCGGAGCTTTGGATGGCAGTCGAATTGTCAAGCTTCCGACCCGTCCCTTGCGTCATATTTTAACAGACAGCGTCGGTGTTTGCCTTGGAGTTCATGAGAAGGGCAACAATGAGACCGTACAGACCTGTGGCTGCTGTTAGACTCACTTCGCGATGCTGTACCTCCAGTTACTTACCGAGAACTTCGGCAAAAATGAGAATAAGAATCATGCCAACAAAGAGACGCGGCTGTTGAGCGGTACCACGTACACCAGCATCACCGACAATACCAATGGCAAAACCGGCAGCGAGACCAGCGAGACCGACGGAAAGACCAGCACCGAACTGGATGAAACCAGTGTAGAGAGGGAGTTCCTGCTTCAGGCCATCGGAAATAAGGACGGAAACGACGAGACCGTAGATACCAATGATACCAGCCATAATGACGGGAACGATGTCTAGAGTTATGTGTCAGTTTCGGGTACGGAAATTGAATAATATACATCGGAAAGTTGCGCACTCTTGACGATAAGGTCAGGGCGGAGGACACCCATGGCGGCGATACCAACACCGGACTTGGCGGTACCGTAGGAGGCGCCCAGGCAGGTGAAGACGATGGCACAGGTGCAACCCATGGCGCCAAAGAAGGGCTGTAATGCTTGTTAGTACGATTCTCAACGCATCGCAAGCCTGCGATGCATATTGGTCTGTCGGCTGGCAATGGGTGGGAAGTCGCTCGAAACCGGAGCTAGGGCGTGGGAGTACGAACCGCATAGACGGGGCTGCGAATCGGCATCAGTTAGCTTTACATGGTTTCAATAACGGCGCTCAAAATGGCTACAGCAGGTTTCGCGGGGTTGCGGTGATGGCAAAAGCTCGAAACGATGCTCGGGAAGCTTCAAGGGCGCATCCCCCCTCAAAAGGCGGCAAACGGTGACGTACCAAAGCTCGCTAGTAGGCATGGCGACGGTTATTCGAATTATGGGACAAAAGAGAGTATGTTCAGGGCGAATTCGAGGCTTGGGTCGGTCGAGCTCGATATGGGGCCAGCAGCAGGTGTCTCAGCGGATGAGCTGTCGATGTCGCGATTAATGGTGCGTGTGATGGTTGATCAAGGTGACGTTCCCTGGCGACCGAAGCAGCTGGTGGCAGGTTTTGCTGGGACCTGTGGCAGGAGTAACCACCTTACATAACAATCCGCCCCGCAACATCAATTACCCGCTCCGCTCCAGCGACGCCCATTGGCTGGGTCTGGTGCAGCTTAACAGAACCCCGTTATTGACGCCTACCAATGCTACCTTTGTCCTCTGTGCACGCCCCTTCATATTTCGTGTCAATCCAGCCCAACTTGCCTTATATGTAGTCTTCGGCGAAGCTCGCTCGTGGGAGGTAGCTGCAGCCGCAGTCGAAGGCGTAGATGCAGGTCTTGAAGATTCTGCAATGGCCTATAAAAAGGGAAACGCCGTCCATCAGAAAGCCATCTAGAACACAGCCGGTGAACCCCCCTTCACTAACATATTAATCACTAACTCAACGACCCGCATAGCTATAGCATGTACCCGTCATTCAAAGAGCTGCTGAGCGATAGGCAAGCTGTGGCAATCTCTGAGGACTTGAGACGGCTATGCTGGCCCCTTCGAGACACCTTTCCCGAGCTGTCCGTAATGAAGACCTTGCGTGGCGCCTTGCAAGAGATGGAGCCCTTGCAGTGCTAAGATGGAAGCTGGCATTAAATCGCCTCTCTGCCGCTGATGGAACCTAAGGTCTCGTCTATCAATGCTTCCCTTCTCATGTTGGGTCAGTACGAGGGCGGCTGGCTCGCGAGGTACAGGGACCACGAGGCAGGTGAATATGTGATGGGTTGGAACTTGGATGAAGACACGCGTCCGTATGGGGAGCAGACGGAGGAAGGTACCTGGGAAAAGGACTTGGAAAGGGTACATTGCGAGCTGCTGTGGCAAGGTGGAGGTGAAGCTGGCAGCTGGCAACACATTCGTTACGATACATGACTACGTACCTAGTATGTTGGCTACTAGAACCATTTACTTAAGAGTAATTGGATTACTATAGTGGTTCATCCGTGGACGATGAGTCTCCGCGAGGATATTATATAGGCTATGACCGTTGCCGGCGACGGAACGGGTATGGGACTCGAGTCCGCGTGCGCTATGGACTGGAAGATTTCTGTAAGGAGAGCTCCGGATTATGATATCTTGACACATAAGAGGTGGCTAGGTCATCATACTAAACCTGCGCCGCTAAGTGAAGCCGAAAGGATGAGGTTCCAGCGGGCACGTGGAGAGGTTTAACTCGGCCATAGACGAGTAGATGTAAGATATTAAACGCATGCTTGTATCTATTTGTTTCATATTGTTTCTCCCATTTGGAATATAAAAATATACACTTATGTATTGCTTTCTAAAGAGGTTTAGTATATTTGTTGGGTCTAGTAGAAGTAATCCAGTGGAGGTAGACACCTAAAGGTAAGAGAGGATCATGACATATCCCATCATCTCGACAGCTGCGCCGTCGACAAGCTGAAGTAGAAATGCGACCGGCAAAAGAAATACTTCGCAGCCACTGCACCTGCATCATGCACCAGAGGCCATCCACCGCGCCTCGGCACCGTCCAACCTGCAGGTCGGATCGTGCTTAACGTTACTAACAATGATGGCGCCGAGCATGACGTCTCCACACTCCAGACCGCAGGCACGTCGGACGCCGAGGCCAACTATAATTACCCCCGCCATATGTCATGGACATTTTAGTATGACAACAGCATCTCTACCCTTTAATTTCGCCATAACCACTTGCCATCGGAGCCCAATACCTTTATTCTCCTATTGGCCTGCTCTATCATTCCGCAGGTGCGACCCGGCGCACTATCATCATGCCTGGTCTCGCGCGCAAGGTCATCATTTGCGCCGCTGTAGATGGCCTAATCATCCAGCCACTTTCCACCAAAGGCCAGCGCCCGTTTCAGCCCGTGCAAATAAAATACGCCGATACGTCTATATCAGCTGTGTCTAGAGAGCACATTCCCGATATATCAGCTGCAGACTCCTCTTTTGAAGCATTTGGCATAATAGGTGAGCGTCCCAGCGTTCGAGCCCAAAATACAGCCCTAACCATTCCAGGTCTCATCACTGTATCGAAGCTCAGCTACCTTGTTACAATTACCAAGAGGAAACAAGTCGCGCAAATCTTCGGCTCCCCTGTTTATGTTGTTACCGGGATTGCAGTCACTCCCTGCTCCTCGCAACCTGACGCGGCCGCCTCCATCCGTCGAACCGTAAGATGGCTTGACGACCGGCCCTCTACCGCGGATCAAGATGCCGAGAGCAGTGACGAGGATGTCGAACTGCCTTTAGCTTCCTCGGCTGACGAAATCGACGATGCTGCAAGCAATAGCGGTGATCACGATCTAACATCATCCCGAAGCAGCATCGCAGAGGATGTCATACGGCGAAAGGGAAGCTACGGCAGGTTCGCGCAACGCTGGTTCAGTGGTAGGGGCTGGACAGTGGACAAGAGACGATCCCTAGGCCTCAGCAATGCTGCAAACAATCTCACCTTGCCAGCGCCGGCGGGCGAGCCGAGCAAGGTCCCAGTAGATGAAGAGGATGCTCAACGACCCGCTACCGCTTTGCTGCCGAAGCTTCTCAGAGCGATGTACCTCCTCTTTGGTAAATCGCGAAGCTTTTACTTTTCCTATGATATTGATATCACACGTCGACTATCCAATACCATACCCGCCGTACAAGCCGACGTCCCTATATATTCCCAAGCAGATGAGGTGTTCTTTTGGAACAAGCACATGTTAAATCCGCTTGTTGAGGCCGGTCAAGACGAGCTTGTCCTCCCACTCTTGCAGGGCTTTGTTGGACAAAAGACATTCATTGCAGACCGCAGTCCACCTCAAGTCGATGAACCCAAGATGGAGTCTGTTGAGCTCAGCAATCTCGCGCCGAAGGGGTCGACGGCGATTCAAACCGCTACTGCCAGTGCTCGAAACTCCTTAGAGCTGCGGCTCTCTGAAAGCAAATACCTTCTAACGCTCATATCACGCCGATCGACAAAGCGCGCGGGCCTGCGCTACTTGCGTCGCGGCATTGATGAGAATGGTTTCACGGCCAACATGGTTGAGACGGAACAAATTTTGTCCCGCTCCAGTTGGGATACAATGTTTCCGATATATTCCTTTCTTCAAATTCGCGGCAGCATCCCACTCTTCTGGACACAGACTGCGTACGCGCTGAAACCAGTGCCGGTTCAGCAGCATTCAGCAGACGAAAACTATAAAGCACTGAAACTGCACTTTGAGAGCCTAGCGAGAAACTATGGACTGGTGCAGATTGTGAATCTAGTTGAGAAGCAAGGCGTCGAGAAATCCATTGGCGATGCGTATGAGAAGAATGTGGAGCGACTCAACGAGGAAGGCAGCTGTGGATTTGTGCCATTCGAGTGGTTCGATTTCCATCATGCATGTCGTGGGATGAAGTTTGAGAATGTCAGCGACTTGCTACTGTTACTCAAGGACAAGCTGGAGGAGATGGGCAGCACCGTTCGAAAAGCTGGCGACATAAAAGCTTCTCAGAACGGCACTTTTCGCACCAACTGCATGGATTGCTTAGACCGAACAAATGTCTGTCAAAGTTCCTTCGCCAAGCATATGCTTGAAGTCCAATTGAAAGCAGAAGGGATCGATATGAGTGCGCAACTGGACCAGGAGACAATGTGGTTTAATACGCTCTGGGCAGATAATGGAGACGCGGTCTCCAATCAGTATGCCTCGACTGCCGCCATGAAAGGTGACTATACTCGCACCCGAAAGCGCAACTATATGGGTGCTTTGAACGACGCCGGTTTATCGCTTGCACGCTTGTATTCCGGGTACGTTGTATGGTCCGCTGCTGGAATCTCACTAACAGACAATAGAATGGTAAATGACTACTTTAGTCAAGCAGCCATTGATTTTCTCCTTGGGAACGTTACTAGCAAAGTATTTTACGAATTTGAAGCCGACATGATGACCAAGGACCCTGCCGTGTCTGTTACGAGGATGCGAAACCATGCGATTGAACTCTGCCAGAAACGGGTAATTGCAGATACAGAAGAAGAAGTCCATGGAGGCTGGGTTCTCATTAGCCCCAACGCCGCAGATGCTGTGAAGTCGTTCCCGATGGAAGAAGTGGTACTACTATTGACGGATGCCGCCCTATATCTGTGCCGATTCGACTGGGATCTCGACAAAGTATCGTCATTCGAGCGAATCAATTTGGCCAACATAACAGGCATCAAATTCGGCACATACATCTCATCTACTGTATCGCAAGCCCACATGGACGAGCTACGAAACGTTGGATTTGTGATGTCATATCAGCCAGGAAAGAGTGACGTTAAGCGGACGAATACTCGAACTATGTCATCGCAACAAGACTTGGTCGTCACACCTGCAGTCGACACCACAGAAAGCAGCTTGCAAAAGCAATCTGGGCTGGTCAGCTTCTTCTCCCCACGTCCTAAAGGGCCTGTGGTAAGACGGTTTGCTTTTAAGGCTACATACACAGACTCGTCAACTGCAGCAACGCGGCCGGGACCGAAGCAAACAGAGATTCAGCAGGTCGTGACGATTTGTTCCGAGATCGAAAGGCTAGTTTTGGATAGACAAGTACGAAAGGAAAGAGAAGAGCCCAAGAGCATCATAGAGAAGGGGGACATTATCTCTCTCGACGCTGCCAAGCGGGATACTGGGCTGCTTGAGCAGCTTGGGCACTCTATCAAAAAGCTGGTCTGGGCATAGAGTAGACGAAGGCATACCTTTACGAGAAGTAGCAATAATCAAGCAGCTTTTTATTTCCAATACCCATCATCATGAGGAGGTCGTGAATCATGTCCACGGTGTCTTGTCTATCCTATACAAATGTAACTGGTAGCGCATATTCTCCAGCTGGATCGGGTACGTCAACTGATCCGAGAGGCGGAACCATACAGAATCGTATGACTTTAGTCGCGTCCACCGTCGCGGCGCCGCTGCACCGGGCTGTTCGGTGAGTGTGTGGTGTAGCAGCCACTGCATCGGGTAGCGCTTGCTTTCCTTGCCGATCGCGGCCTCGGAGTAGCTCCCGGGACTGTCAACGACAAGCAGCAGCGCACCGTCTGGCAGCACGGCGGCGAGGGCGGCGAGGAACCGGGTCGTCGCCGCGACGCCGCCGCTCGTGTACAGCTCATTGAGCGTGAACAGAAGAGTGACCACGACTGTTGTGTCGTTTCCTGATGGCGTAAGTAGTTCAGCCCATTGGGTGTCTGTGAGTTGCAGCGCGTCCTGCTGTAGCACGCGCAGGCGTAGCCGCTCTGGAGCATCCAGCAGCGGCACGTTGGCTTCCCGCGCGGCCGCCGATGCATACTTTGACAGCGGCAGCGGCGCAACGAGCGCCTCCTGCAAGGTCTCTGCGACTTCTTCCCACGGCGCAGCGTCAATCAGCGTCAGGTCTCCATTTCCACCGTCGCCGAGGTAGCTCGCAAACGCAACGTGCTCCGCCGCGCACCCGCCCACGCAAATCATTTTGGTTCTAGCAGAGGGCGGCGTCAGGTGATTTTGGAAAATGCCCGCGTAGCAGAGGGCGCGCGTCGGGCTCCAGCGCGCGGCGTACGCGGCGAGCTGGTCCGCGCGACCAAAGGCGGCAGCAAAGTCTCGCTGGTAGAGCGCCTGCTTGATGGCTTGCAGCTGCGCGGGGAGGGACGGCATGGCGAGCGTGGGGGCAAAGGCGGCGGCGAAGTAGTCGAGCAGCTGCTGCTGATGTGGTATGCTGAGCTGCTGCTCCTGCGGTGCCACAACGTCGTCGGTGGTGGACGGCGGCTCGTTTGGTGATGTTGATGCAGGACCAGCGCTGGCGCCTCTGCCAGCGGGCTTCTTTTGTTTCGTGTTTGGTTGCTTCCGGACCATGGTTTACGCTTTGCTCTTGGAGCGCATCAATTCCAGCGGAAAATAAGGCCTTATAATCTCTGCATCCTTTGCTGCGCGTGGTGTTTGCAGTTGCGGAAAATTAGCTATGGTTTAGTTGGGATTTTTTCTGGAGTCTGGGAGGTGGGCAACATCGTGGCGGCCCCAACGAGATGTAGCTGCCGCCGCGGGCTGTCACTTACACTGTAACCAGGCACAAATCACGGAATTTACGGCTGCTGTTGTGGTTCTTTTTCTTTTCCCCATTTTCTTTTCCCCTGTAATTGCTATCAATCTTTTGCACAGCGTTTTCTCCACGTCCATCTACCCATTTTTGGCGTAGAGCAGATGTAGCTTTCGGTGCACTATCCCTCAAGCACCCATACCGCGCCAAGTAATTCTGTTTCACAGGGCGGCTATTTGGTTAATAGCGGCTGAAGCCAAGTCAGACATGGCCCCCCGGCCCCCGGATAGACACAGCACACCTTCTCTGCACTTCAAAGCCAGCGCGCTCCAACAGAGTGGAAGCGGGAAGGCAAGATCAGAACATGTAACAAGGCGTTTGCGACATCTCGTGATGTAACACCTCGGGGGGGGGGGGGGGTCTTTGGCCGGGTCAGTAACGTGAGATTCCATTTCAAGATCTCTTTTACCAGAAGAAACTGGCTTCTAGTCCTGAACATAGACAACCTCCACCTGAGCAACGCCACTCTCGACAGGCCAAAGACTGGCTATGTTCGAGTAGATAAACTGTCTACAGTAGAGCAAAAGATCGAATACTAAGCGCCGGTGTACAGCAGACTCCGTATCTACTTTAGCTTAAGAGAGTGTCATCATATCACTCCAAACCTCCCTCAGACGGGGCCGCGTACAGATCTCTGGAGCACTGTTGCCACGTCGCACCGGACACAAAGTCGCAGATTGATCGATCTTCCCGTTCTTCACCACTCGCACGAGATAATGCAGTGCAGCGCAAACAATCGTTCGTCGCTCTGCAGCCTAGATTCGATGCCTAGCAGCCGCACCATCGAGGGCATGCGTGCGGAAGCAGGGTGTTCCTGCTAGCTAGTGAGTGTCAACTTAGTCGTACAGCAGCATCTGACATCATCTCTGTCATCGAGCATGATCTAGCCTGGGCCACACTAGTAGCAAAAGCACGGCTCCTGTCTACCGGACGGAAAGTTGGGGAGTGAATGTCAGCATCTCCTGTGGCCCCGCCGCGTTCTTGCCGCGCAAAGGTTGGTCCATAATTGCCTGGTCGAGTACCACCAGGTAGCTATTTATGAATCGCATCGAACTTGGTGGAGTGGTTTGTCACTGGTGCTGCTTTAGCTTGGAGGTGGTATATTCATCTGTTGCTGCCTGGTATTCCTGGCACAACAAGGCAACGCGTAATGCTTTGTCAAGTACACGTCGCATCTCCAAGTAACGAGATAGAGGAGTTTACCTATTTCTTTTTTAAGCGTAGGGACATGCTTGTTTAGCGCCGTATCTCGCCGTATACCATGGAAGGCGGCGACGTGCGGAGTGGCCTGTGACATGCAGTGTTTGGGCGTATTTTCTATCAGTGACTGGGGGGTTGCATCTCTTTATCACTCGTTGACTGGTTCGTGTCACTCACAGAGTGTGCTATTTTCGTTGACCGAATAACCTTGTCAACTCTAAACGCCAGATCAAGCCACAACGGCGCGAGCATTGACAGCGCCAGATCAAGGCCAGGGTCAGATTTAGCATTGGCTTAGACATGGAGCAAATCTATATTTGTATCTAGAATGAAGGTGAAACACGGCGATCACGACGTCAAATTCCCTCGTCTATTTTGAAGAATAACAGGCCACAGAAGCAGCATTTTGCATTCCTCTTGTCCGAGAGCATGGCAGAAGGCGGCGCTGGCGCTAGGCCAATCAGGCAGGGCTAGCTTTCTCCAAACTTCGGGCTGGATTTAGTTAGTGGTTGTGCGGTGAATACGCCCAGGCACTAACAGCACAGTTTCGCTGCCACCATCAACATCTGATCAGTGTCATGCTCCTGTCGACCTAAGAAAGCACTACCTTAGTAGGGCTTTGTAAAGTACAGGTATGTACTTTGAAGTAGAATAGATTCTATACATCTAAGAACAAGAAAGAAAACCAACACATGTCAGAAATAGTGCCATCTTAGGGTATTTACACTATTTACTCCGGCGCCTTGGTTGCCCACCGATCCACTGTAGCTTCGGCGGCCAAACTGTGATAGCGTTGATTTAGCGGCTGCTCCCTCGCGCCAGCACCTTCTGCAGACACTTAGTAGGGTACTGCCAGGCTACTTTGTCACTGCCGGGGTTACATCAACCTTCCATGTATCCATCTAGTACTCCCTGCTAAAGACTCCCAGCTCGCTGTCTCTGCCCATCAACCCAAAAGATGCCGCTGCTTTTTTTCTGGTCTTCCTGATTCATCCCATCGCTTCTTGTCCTCCTCAACTTTCATACCCACCATCCTCGCCGTTTTCTTCTTCTCTTCCGCTGCCTGGTTTTTCTTCTCCTTTCCCCCTTCTTTCATCAAGGATACTCCCTCTCCACAACGGATCGCTCCCAACGCCGCGCCTCTCTGCTCCGACACAGACACGCCACCCCTCGTCCTCTGTGACGTTGACGACCACCGCGGCTTGCCGCCCACAAACACACAACCCTTCTTCCCTCGCCAGCCGCCGCACATCCTTCATCTCCTCCGATTCTGTATCACGCTCAGCTTTCATCGCCAGCGCTTTTAATTCCTTCCTTTTCGTCATCCTTCTTCTCGTCTCTTCGTTCGCTCGCCCACGGCTCTCCTGCTGTACCCACCGAACCGCATGACCGTTCTGCGATACCTTGCCTCGACTGCGCTTCTGACGAACTGTTCGTCTCCCCTCCCCTTGCTGCTGTAGGCTCTTCGCAGCCATGGCTCGTGCTCCTCGGCGCGGAATTCAAGTTGGTCATCGCCGTCGCGTCGAGGACGAGGGTGACGATGAAGGCCGTCGGGACGGCCTCGACGTCGATGACGACTCCCTGACGGACGGGACCATGGCCACCGACGACCATGATGCCGCCGACAGCGACACAAGTAATATCGAGGACGCCTCGCCCACACCTGGCCCTGCCCAGCATGCCTCCAATGGCTCTGCCGCGCCACTCCAAAAGCGGCCCTCCAAACCCACGCTCCCTCCGGCTCCTGCCGCCGCGCAGGCTGCATCTATCGCGAATCCACCCGCCGACAGCCAGAACCAGCCGCAGCAGACACAGGCACAAGCCAATGATGTTGTGCCATCACCACCCAGATCTCCATCCGCACCCGTCATTGTGAGCTCTGCCTCGGCTATGAAGCCTTCCAGTCGTGCTGCAAACGCCCAACGTCAATACCCCCAACGCAATATCGAAAATGATGACTACAACCGCCGCCGAGACCAAAGCCCTGCCTTTGTACCCAACAGAGGCGCATTCATTATGCATGACTCCAGACAGGCCCCAGGCCCTTCAGGAAGTGCCTTTCGCCCCTTTGGCCGTGGTCGAGGACGCGGTGGCCGCGGTGGTTTTGTCGGCAATACCTATGGTCGCCTAGGGTATGTTGGGCCCCTTCACGTCGTTTTCTTAGCCGTATAAACTCTCCATCCTAACCATGCTTATGATAGTCCCATGTATCCGCCCCAAGACCCTACAACGAACTCGCCTTGGCCACATGACATGCACGATGCCGTGTCTATTCCCTCGCGCTCCCGGCAATCCCGTCAAGTATCCACGGACGAGGGACCGCCCAACGGCAACGGTTTCATCCCGACGTGCAAGGAAAGCGATACGCCCATCAACCGAACTCTCTCGACGGAAAAACACATCGGAAACGTCCAACTTCGCGTCTACCTTCCCGACATGGAGACGCCCTCGGTATATTCTGGCATCCAGATGAAGCAGTACACCAAACTCCCAGATCACCGACCGCCACTGCGTAGGGATAAGCCAGTCCGCATCTCACTTCCTGATAGGGCCCCGAAGTACATTTATCCCGCTTTGGACCGATCGTTCGAGTTTATCCCAAGGGCTCTTCGACCCAACCAGCAGCACCGTGTCCGCGGCAAACCCAGGTCAGGCTTTGGCTCCGTGGGCGGCTTCTCCCGCCGAACCAGCAACTTCGGTGGCAGCTTCATAGGCAGCATGTACTCTCCCAGCCTGAACCTTAGTCGTCGTTCGTCTATTGTTAATGAGAGAGATTTCATGTTCTCGCCAACTGGATCTGTTGTTTCTCGCGCACCACATGTAGGAGATCGGCCTATCGTTCGCCTCCCGCCTGCTCGAATGGAAATGATGCCAGACATCGGGAGCCAGTTTGGACCGCCGATGCCTATGCCCATGCCTATGCCCATGGCCGTGCCCATGGCCGTGCAGGAAATGCCACCACCGAGTCGGATGGATGGCAGCTCGATGGACAACTCAACGTCAGCACTGCCCATGCATCAGCCTCGGCCCCAGAAGAACATTTCCATGGCCCATTTTGAGTCGCCCAGTATGCCGCAAAGTGGACAGCCTTTCCAGCAAGCGTTCCACCAGCAAGTTCCGGTGCAAGTCGGCGGCAATTACCAGCCAGACGGCCACTCGAGACGACCGTCGCACTCGCAGCGCATGTCCGGCACGCCTCTATCGCATATTCCAGAGCGACCTACAAATGCAGTGCCATTTAACGGCAACGCGTATCCCCAGCAAGGTTACTACCAAGGCCCACCCCAGCCTATTCAAACCAGCCAGCAAGGCTATTATTACCAGGGTGGCTACGCCGGAGCAGGTGTAAATGGGCAAGCAAGCGGCTACCCCTCGAACGCGCCAAGCCCCATGGCCAACTACGCGATGCAAGGCCAAATGGAACAGCAGCCAAGCCAGACAGGAGGTGCTACTGGATCGAGCAATCTCGTTGCGCAAGAGGTCAACGGCATGGTTTACTATTTTGATCCTTCCCAGATGCAGCCACCAACCACCTACCCTCCTTACCCACCGACACAAACCTATCCTACGAGCTCCATGGGCATGCACGGAATGATGACGCCTAGCCCCGATACATTTTACTACCCTCAACCCGCCCCGGGGATGGTTTACTACCCACAGTAGGATTGTGCACCAGTTGGCGGAGAAATTGTACTCCCCTATCCACCGTCTTACGCCATTGTGTTTATTTGACATGGTTTCCTGGAGTCTTTGGACTGAAGCATTGGGCGTACCTTAATGTATCGTCCGCCTCCTTTCTTCACTCTGCCATTGACGGAGTTTTGACGGACTTAAACAACGGATTGAATTTTTGACTTGGCAATGGAGGCAAAACCAGCATGCTTGAGCCTGTGTTCATTATTCGTCTTTTCTGTTTCTATTCTCTTTCATGTGGTCGTCGGCGACCCCCGACTCTATCCCATCTCATTGACTTTCGTTTTCTTCCTTGTTTCATTTCTACATTAGCCAGCTTTGCCGCCGATTTTTCATGTGGCCTACGGGCGACTTTACTGCTTTTTTTGCGCTGCGGGCCAGCTCCGCCTAATTCGACGCTCTTGGATTCCCTTTACCTGTTTAACGGCCCCCCCTTCTGCGCTTTCCTGCGACCTTTTCTGTTGGATTCCCTTTGTTCTGCCAACCGCTTCGCGCGCTGGACTTGCAACGACGCTCGGTATGGCCATGTGTTTTATTCTGCGGGCTCTTTCTTTTTGTCGGGCTCATTTTGTGCAAGGAATCAGTGAAGAAGGCAGCCGATGGTGATACCAACTTTTTTTTTGGCGCAATTTGCCGGCTGCTCTATTACTGCCACAGGCTGGGCCTATCTTTCTGTCTGGATCATGGACATGGACTTGGCATTTGATGCGGGATGAAGGCCGGATGCCGCCTCTTGTTTTTCTCACTTCTTCTTCTTGTATCCTCCTTGTCTCACGACGTCTTTCCTTTTGCCTTTGATTGATACACTTTTTTTTTGTTTTTTTTTTTTTCATGGTAGCGGTGTTGGAGGTGTTTTTGATGGATATGAGTATTTCTTATTTACTTGTTTAGGGGCTAAAAGAACTTCTTTTCCTCGCTTCTCTGCGGCTGTGTGTTGTGAATGTGTGATTTCTAAATATTTCCCCGGGGTAAGGTGATGCAAAGCAACTCATAATGTGGCCGTCACCCCACAATCCACACTGCTATCCCCTTTCCCCCCGACTGCCCTATCCCATTTTCCTGACAACTACCTTGCCTACTAAGGTAGTATACCAGTAATTATGTGATACGACATCGGCTCAGGAATCCCATGATAACCCCTCCTCCCCCATGCCCATGCCACGCCGGCCTAGCCCCTCCCCATGTACGGATAGTACTTCAGCAACGAACTAACTAGTTCTCGCCCCGCCTGGTTATCTCTCTAATGACCATGAGAACGGGTTTGCCCAAGTTCCGGAACGCCCTTTGTCCTGCACTATGACGGAGCGTAGTAGAACACACGAGCAGGTTGCTGCTCATATCTCGGCTACCGAAGCCTACCTGGCCCTGCGGTTTTTTTTTCCTTTTTGCTTTTTCCCCTCTCCTTCCCCCGCATCCGGAGTCTAATGGTTCCAACGTTTGTTGCGCAACGCCTACGGCGGTTAACATTAAAAAATATAGCTAATACTTATTATCACAAGACGACGCCACGATTTTCTCAACTGAACCCGCAATGCCGAAGCAGATAGATATAAAGTTATGTCGTCACCCCCCCTCCCCCTTGGTAGCTGCTCTCCTATTTCCCCGCATGGGTTACCGTTCCGCCATCTTGTGATTTCGCATCTACCCGGAGAACGGCCCTTGACCGATTTCCTGCACACCATCACACCACCACGCCATATATATATGTACTATCGTAACCCAATCCCACCCCTCTTCTGTTGTGCTGCCACCAGCGTTTTTGTGACGCCATCACTTGCCCCCCTCCGTCTTTACAGATGAGCACATAAATCTCGGCCTCTTTATTTTCCTCGTGCCCCTGTCCCGGGTCTATCTATATCCCAGTTTCTCGACCTTCGTTAGACAACCTTGTATACACACACATATATATATCTATATCATTACATTCAGAAGCACACACACAACATGGCAAACCTCCCCGCGCAGCACCCCACGCTGTCGCTGCACCTGGCCGACGACGCCCTCACCCCGCTCATCACATCCTCGCGCTCCCGTTCGTCCCGCGCGTCGCTCACCACGCTGACGACGTCGGCGCTGACTAGCCGGGCGGCCGCGCACCGCGTCGGCATGGGCGCCGTCGAGCGCATCGTGGTCGAGTACCCGCCGCCTGCCGCAGCCGCCGTTGTCCTGCAGTCGTACCTGCACCCGCCCGCCGCTGCGGAGCCGGCTAGCGAAGAGGCAGAGGAAGGACAGAGAAATGCGCAGCCGCCGAGGTTGGTCGGCGTGGTTGTGGCGAAGAGCTCGCAGGATGTGCGGGAGGCGCAGACGGCGGCGGCGAGACTGGAGAGGGTCGGACGGGAGTTTCAGAGTCGGTGGAGCAGCAGCAGCACGCCGGGCTCATCTTGAAATGTGTTCTATTTTTACTTTTTATTCGGATATAGGGAGTATTTGTTTGAGGTATCTTGGGAGGGGCTGTTCTTTGGGGAGCGCATGGTTTGGGAGTTGTGTGTGCTATCAAAATCATTTGCGACGGCGTTTTAGTTCTACACGACTCTGGGAATACGTATTAGCTACTTTACAATGTCGACCATGATGTTCTCTTTTTTACATTTCTAGATGTAAGGGTGGAAATACTAAACAACTTCGACGAGGTGACTCACTCAGGGGACGATGAGTGGCTAAGTGATCCACGTATGAGACATTGGTGTCATGTAAAGGACATGTTTCCAGATGAAAGCACGAATAGGGCAAGCCGTCAATTCGTTAAACTTTTGTCATGCGCCTCTAACTAGTTGAAAGAAAATAAAGGATCCTATTATGGTCTCGGAAGCTTGTACTTTCGCAACCTGCCCTACGCGATGCTACGTGATGGAATAACCTAGCCAGCCACTGCTGTCGCTTTGTATCTCAATAAATATCTAACAAATAAAGTCCTCGCCTCCTTTCTATGCTAATGCTAGAGACGTAGGAATAGAGCTGTTGTGGGCTTCAAGAGCGTAAATCAGTCCAGGTGCGAACCCAACTTGACGGACAAACCATAACATTCTCATCTCCCAGTTACACTGGCTAGCATAACAAACTATTCCATGACTCCTTAGTTTAGTGGCATGTGCAGCTTCAAGTATGCATCCACAGGGCCTTCCACTAGTCACATGATATCAATGAGTTCGAGCGCAGGACTATCGGTTGGGTTGGGAAATGCACAAAGATGATTGGCAGACGAGATCAACTTCATAGTTAAGCGTGATAGCGTCGATGAGATCCGACCGCGCGTTGCTCTTTTAGGCAGGGCCAAGGCCAACTGGTGAAAGCACCACCAACTAGAGGCAGATGGTGACAGGATGAGTTTGTGTTACTTGGGCTACCGCGAGCGTATCGCGGGGGAGGTTGGTCAACATTGGACACGATGTTGGTGGCATTACTAATCGGCCCAGGCGTTCAATATTAGCTGGTGGGCTAACTAGATCAATACAATGGATTTCTAACTTAGTGAAGATTGCCTCTCTCCGGCGGTGGCGTCGGCGGCGTCGGCGGAAGAATGCTCGGCTCGGGTACCGCAAGAGTTGAGACATGCTCGGGTACAGTGCCAGGATAGTCTCCATCCGGAGTGATTGATTCAATGCAATACCCTTATCATTAATAATAAATACGTTTAGCAAGTTTGGTACCTAGTAGGTCACTGCACAAAAGTTGAAGGGCGCCACGCTAAAATGGAATATCCACCCCCGCACGATTCGTGATTGCGAGTGCTAATGGCTGCCTAGGGGGCGAATGAAGCTGCCTGGAGAGGCACAAGGGAGAATGGGATGGAAGACACTGAGTCCGTTGATTCCGGAATCCATCATCCGGGGCAAGAGGGCTGGCCAGGGTGGTTGGCGCTGATAAATACATCAGCAGGCGAACTGCAGTGGTTGATTCGGCTTGATGCTTCAGGTGGGGCGCATCATTTGTCTCTGCCTGCTCCTCCAATCGGCCTAACTTAATATGGTCTGGGTTGCGGGACGGCTGCGAGACTGAGGTGCGGGCCAGACCAGGGTTCACATTGGATAAAACAGAGGCCTGTAGTTTTTGCAGCACAAGGTTTGTTGGCGGCGCAGCGCATTGCAGTGCAGTGATGCGTGGTGATGCGTGGTGATGCGTGGTGGTGCGGGCGCCGGCCATCGCAATCATCCCAGCTACCTCTAGTAGACTCCCTATAAAAACAGGTTCATTGAGGACACGAAACTCTCATCAACCACTAGAAGCATCCACTGAGGTGCATACTACGAATACAGTATCGGCCAGGCGAAAGTACTCCAACCATGTATTCCCCCAAACACAGGCCACCCGCAGACAGACCCTGGCTGGCTGTACAAAGGTCATGCCGTGCTCCTCTTTTTCTCGGCCTCCGCCTCTCCCCCAGGCTCAAGCCCTCTCTCCCCTCTTCATCTCCTCATCACCGCCTCTCTGGCTTGATTATTTTGACATCCATCGATTTCTTCCTCGCCAGCATCAACCAGCTGGTCAAGGCTGTGGGATCAAATCCTCAACCCCCTTGATACCCAGATCTCTGGTTTCCCCCGCGTCAACCCGTGGCGGAAACTTCACTCAGGTACGTCAGTCGCTGACGCGCGCTATCCGCCTAACACAGCGCCCTCTGCATTCGTCTTAGTGGCCAGCCGGCCCGCTTCACTGCAGCCTGCCTGTCACCTCACTTCACCTCACCTCACCCCAACTCGGCCGCACCACCGTCTCTCAACCTTCTCTCTAGCATCAAACTAACAGCGTCTTGACCTAGCCCATACGCAACCATGTCGGCTTCCCATACAGGTCCCGACGCCATGGTCACCGTCAAGGTGACCTATGATGGTACTACCCGCCGAGTCAAGATGCCGCTGCGTGAGATGGTTCCCAGGGTTCTTGAGGAGCATGTACGTTTTCTCTGCCTGTCCCGCCGACTTCTTGGCTGCACTTGCACGCCTGCACATGTCTTGCAGGAACCATGATGCTTTGTAGCCGAGTCGCCTCGCTGACCATCCTCCCTACTAACACCTGTGCAGATCCGAACCTTCCTGCATATTCCCGTTGACCGCAAGGCCATGGTTGAGCGATACTCCGACTCGGCCGCATCCTTTGTACTCCTCGACTCCACAAATTTATCAGTTTATAAGCAGCTTTACCGCGCTGCCAAGGCAAAATCCAAGCTCAAGCTTCGTGTCACCTTGGTTGAGGACCCAGAGCAGGCTCCCAAGGCCGCTTCCAACGACCAAATCACAGAACCCGTCCAGGCTACTGAGCCCGAGACAAAGCCAGAGACCGAGACCGAGACGAAGCCAGAGCCACAGCCAGTGGTTCCGCAGCCCGCTTCGCAATCCCAGGCGAGCCTGCCTCTGCTCAGCTCTGGCCCAAGCTTGTCAAAGCAATACGACCCAGCGCTACTTGCCAAGGCCGCCAACATGGTCATCCATCGCGAGGAGCTCCGCAAAGACTTTGAAAGCCGCCTCAGCTGCCTCTTGAGCCGCCAGTCTCTCAACTCTAGCTCTCAGGACACGTCCTCGGCGCCTCTGAATGAGCCTACAACCCCGGCCTTCGCGGTTTGCTGCAACCACTGCAGCAAGACCATCCATGATGCCCACTACCACTGCTCCACTTGCGACGACGGTGACTTCGACGTCTGCCAGGCATGCATCGAACGTGGCCTTACCTGCCAGAGCGACAATCATTGGCTAATCAAGCGCTCCATTGTTAATGGCATCATCGTCAGGAGCAGCACTGAGAAACTCTCCCCCAAGCCCAAGCCCAAGCTCGTCAAGGAACAGCCCAAGGTTCAGCCCGCGTCGTACTCCTACCTTGGAAACAAAATTTCAGTGTATGAGGGCCTGCAGCCGGTTGCAGCGGCGGAATTCGCTGATCCTCATCGGCCGCCCTGCGTCGTTGCTTCTCCACAGATTAACAACCTGCCTGGTGGCGCCAGCGAACAAGTTTCTGTCGGACATCTACGTACCTGCAACGCTTGTCTTGTTGGTATGTTTCCCCCGCTATATGTGCACTGCCTTGATTCTGATACTAATGACTGTTAGAACTTCCCGAGGTTAAGTTCCTTCATTGCCTGAAGTGCGAGGATTTTGATCTTTGCCAGCGCTGCTTCTTGTCGGACCGCCATGGCCACCACCCCATGCATGCCTTTGCCTCAGCCGTTCCGGGCACTAAACTGCCTGATTACATCACTATTCGTATGGCTCCCGGCAGAAACCGCTTGCATTTGGCCATCTGCGACGGCTGCGACCTGAACATATATGGTGTTCGCCATAAGTGTCTCGACTGCCCGGATTGGGACTATTGCGGCGACTGCGTTGAGCATGCAAGCTTCGTTCATGCTAATCACCGCTTCGTTGCTCTGTACGAGCCTCTCGATCAGCCTCACTGTTTTGATGTGGAGGCGGAAGCTTATCATGACGGCATTTGCTGCGACGGCCCCCTCTGCTCAAATTCCCCAGCCCTTCCTACCTATATCAGGGGTACACGTTACAAGTGTGCCATTTGCCCCGACCTCGACTTCTGTGCCAACTGCGAGGCCAGCCCTGCCAATGACCACAACAAGACGCACCCACTGATCAAGTTCAAGACTCAAATCCGCCATGTTAGGGTTACGACTACCGGGGAGCACCAGGACGGTAGACAGCTGCACCCGATGGGTGATCGATTCGAGGCTCGCTCCCAACCATCTCCTAGTACTAACTCGGTCAACCCCGTGCAGACCGTAGTCGATGTGAAGCCCGAGGAGCCCGAGGAGCCCGTCAAGCCCGAGGTGAAGAAGGAAGAACCTCTCGTTCAGTTGGATGATGTTCCTCAGGTCAAGGAGGAAGTTGAGGAGACTATTCGGGAAGAGCAGCTCAAGGCTTGCTTCGTTCGTGAGAGTGTGTCTGATGGCACTATCTATGGTCTGAACCATGTCTTTGAGCAGACTTGGACGCTCCGCAACGATGGAAACGTCCCTTGGCCTGCTGGTTGCGTCGTCAAGTTCTCTGGTGGCGATTACATGGGCCACGTTGACTCAACCCACCCTACTGGTATCTCTGACCTCGTATCGGCCTCCCAGTCCACCATCTGCTACTCGCAGCTTCCCCCGGGCCAAGAATTCCAGTTCACTGTACTCCTACGCACCCCTACGCGCGCCGGAAAGTTCATTTCGTACTGGCGTCTCTCCACCGAGGACGGGTACCGATTCGGTGAGCGCCTGTGGTGTGAGGTTCAGGCTCGGTCGGTCAAGGCCGCTCCCGCCGCTCCCGCCCTTGGAGAGGAGGAGCAGGAGCAGAAGCCGGAGCGGGAGGAGGAAGATTTGGTTCAGGAGGCCGACAAGGCTGAGCAGTCCCAGGCCAGCAGCACCATGGTCTTCCCCAAGTTGGATACAGAGTCCCCAAGCGCCAGCGTGCACGAGGAGACGAAGTCAAAGCACCTTTCCGTCGCTAGCCCTGCCACGAAGTCATACCTGGAGTGGGATGGCTCCGATGACGGTTTCATGACCGACGAGGAGTACGATATTCTCGATGCTTCGGATGAGGAGTACCTTGAGGAGCAGCATAGGAAGATGATGAAGGAGTAATTAGGTGGTTACAGCGCAGGGACGAGTCGCCGCTGGTGTTTTGGAGAACTTGTAATACTGCTCCGCCCATGTATTCTTTTGTTTTAGTGAATAGCTTCTTGTTTGTTTCTTGCGCGTTTTTCTCCTTCGAGGCCCTGGCACAAGGTAGGGCATGCCATTCTTTTGCTATTTGAACTCAGATAAGGAAGAAATTGACACACGATAACCTATGAAGTCTTGGTTGCATGGGTGGGGTATTGTGTCGTAGTCGGTGGTACTAGGTAAGGTGCGATGAGACATGGCTATCCTTTACTCTGCCCCCTTTACCGTGGCAAGTGAGGTGGTGAATGCGTCCAAGAAGGCGGGCATGAACTACACATAACAGGACTATAGAATCATATCACCTACTTAGACCATGGTGTTTTTGATCTAAGTGCCTCTTTGAATGTTGGCACTGTAACCAAGTAGCGAATCCGTGAGATTTGTGCCGCTCTTAATCCCCTCTTCCTTCACATCCTTTCTTTCCCGACCTGTACCTAGGTACCTACCTAGGTATATCTAGGGTACGTACCACTGGGAGAAGCTGCACGTCACACATCACCCATCACACACCTAGGTACGGATACCTAGGTTGGCGTTCTCGCCCCATATTGTGATGCCTGAGGCCACAAACGCGGGAGTTGAAAGTGGGGTCCTACTGGCCTGGCTGCGTTCGTTTGTTCGTTTCGCACTGGGTTGATTCGCACTGGGCACTTCAGTTGCTCTTCACGTTGTTTTAATAGGTGGTTAGAAGGTCGACGGCCCCCGTTTTCCTGTGGCTACTTTTTTTCCTCACCACCCACCACCACCTGCTCCTCCCCAAAGGCGGGCCCTGTTTTTTTTTTTGCCGCCAACGGGCTATCATAACGACCAGAGAGAGAGCCGCATCCCTTGTGCGCCGGTTTCTCTTTCATCACGGGCCAAGCTGCTCCCACATGACATCGGTTCCTGTAACACAAACTTTCTTTCCAGTTTGTTCCGCATCTAGGGGTCTCTCGGTTTTCTTTTGAAGCTCATCGTCTGTGCTGCTGTGGCAACCCGCTTTCTTCGCGCGCCCCCCCTTTGGACATCAAGTCTGGGGCAACGCACGCACCGGTTCTCTTTGGCTTTTTTTTTTTCAGCACGCCGAACCACGAACCATCAACATCGCACTTTGTGCGACGCGCGTTTTCCATCGACGTCTCTTTTTCTCTGGATTCTCCCATCGCGCGTCGCATTTCGTTGTTCATATTTGCGAGGTTGAAAAGCCCCATCCGCATTCACCATCGCACATTCCGCCTCTCCACCCCAGTCACATCATGGTCACCTTCGCCTTACCTGGCGATGGCGACGCCGCGCCGTCCACTAACGGCACGCCGCGAGCTCGCCCTCCGCTGCCCTTTGCGAAGCGCGCCTATGGCGCTTCGCCCTTTGCTAAGGCGGCGCCGTCGAAGCATCTCGGCACCCCCCAGTCCGCGCCAGCGCGCAGATTCTTCTCTAGCCGCGGCGACACGCCCTCCGCATCGCTCAACAAGAGCACCATCTCGACGGCGCGGAACATCTTTCAGGCAGCGGACCCCACAGCCAACCCGCCCTCGGGCGCCTTCTCGCCGAACCTGCCGCAGAGCACCATGAAGAGGGTCTTTGCCCCCGGCGCGACCCCCGAGCCATCGCGAGTCTACAGAGAATCAACAGCCAGTGCCGCGCCGCGCGGCATGGCTGCCAAGTCATCAGACAAGGACCTTTTCCCCATGCGCATCTCGTCGCCGCCGCGCGAGCTCACCGGCGAGGTCCTCGCTCGAAAGGTCCCCAAGGAATGGAACTCCAAGGGATCCATCTATGCTGATCAGTTCCTTGGCCATCTCTGCCCTCCTGATCTTGACGAAGAGCAGCGCAGGCAGTTCTTCTGCATTCTTGATCTTCGTCGCCTGAAGTATGCCGCGAACGAAATCTTTGCGCGAAAGGATTGGAAGCTCAACGTCATCAACTTCGCCAAGGAATTCGAGAAGAGCAGAAGCATTATTCTGCTGCGCTACGGCCTCTACGAATTTCAAAACGTGAAGCCCTCCAAAGAAGTCCTCAAGCGATGGCGTCGCGAGCATGGCCTTCCCGAGCCGGAAGAGGAGGAAGTGGACGCACCAGTTGCGACTCCTTCCAAGGCTGGTCCATCCAAGAAGCGCAAGGCAGATGACGACCTGAACAAGGACACAGCCGATAGCGACGCTAGGAGCTTCGCCAAGCGTCAAACCACCGACAAAGTCGGCCAGGAAGCGCCTGCCCCCGTCGCGACGCCCCTGCCCGCTGGTAAGAACAAGCGCAAGGCGTCTGTCGGCGAAGAAGAACAACCCTTCAAGCGATCCACACCCTCTGCGACCAAGACTCTTTTCGAGAAGATTGCTAACAAATCCACCACGGAAGTTTCCGCCACTCGGCCGAACTTGTTTGCGCCCAAGTCTACCGCTGGTAGTTCGGCTGGTGGCCTGGCTCGTTCAGTGTTCACTAACATCAAGGCTGCCGCTGGACAAGGCCCCGCCGCGGCCTCCCCGGGAGGAAGCAACATCTTTGGTTACTTGTCCGATGCTAGCTCGGCCAAGAACAGCGGAGCTGATGCGGACAGTGGTAGCGATGCTGATTCTGATTCTGATGAAAGCCCTGCTGCGGAGCAGAGCGAGGACCAGAGCGGTGACGCCAGTGCAGTGGAGGAAGCAGCTGCGTCTACCGTTGCTGGCGACTCCACCCGCGAGAGCACACCAGCCCGCAGTCTGTTCGACCGTGTTACTAAAGGCACTGATGGTGAGCCTGTTCGTGCTGCTGAGGCTGCCGAGCCTCCTGCTGAGACTTCCGCCCCTGCCGATAAGATCTGGAACCCTACCACCACGCCTCTAAAGTTTGCTCCGTCTGGCTTGCAGGCCAACAACCCCTTTGGCGGTTTACAGCCCTCTGGAGGCTCTAACCTCTTTGGCGCCAAGGCCGCAGCCCCCCCACCCGGCGTTGGCTTTGATTCCGGCCTTTTTAAGCCCATGAACACCGCCCCGTCCAATATTTTTGGCTCCAAGTCAACCACCGCTGAGAAGCCTGCCGGCACTGCGACCGATTCTCGCAAGGATGGAGACGAGTCCGACAAGGAGAACGACTCCCAACCAGCCAAGAAGCGGGCATTTGACTTCAAGTCGTCCGAACCGACCTCATCGACGGGACTGTTTGCGACCAAACCTGCTGCTACCCCTGCTGCTACAGCTACGGAGCCGCCCAAGTCCGCCACGAGCTTTTTTGGTGCTGCTACTGCTAAGCCCGCGACCTCGAACTTGTTCGGTGCCGCCGATAAGACCAAGGATCCTGCTCCTGTAATGCAGTCAACCACGCCCTTTGGAGCTAAACCTTCTGAGCCAGCAAAGGCTCCCTCCGCGGAGACCCAAGCAACTACTACTACTGCACCTCTGTTCGGTGCCTCGACCACGACCCCGGCTTCAACGGTCTTTAGTGGCGGCTTTACTGCGGCCTCCAAGCCATTGTTTGGCGCAACCGCCCCAAAGACTGATGCCCCCGCTACAACTGCACCCGCAGCGGCGGCGCCAATATTCAGCTTTGGCGGCAACTCTAACTCGATTACTTCAGGGGCCGCCCCTGCGAAGCCTCTCTTCGCACCAAAGTCGCCTGAGGCGACCAAGACCAACGCCGGAGCTATGTTTGGCAGTCCGATGAAGCAGGATGAGCAGTCCCCCGCGAAGAAGGTGTTCACCGGTGGAACTTCCTCCGCGCCAGGCTCTTTCACCTTTGGAGCTGCATCCGGTGCGCCCTCTGTAAATTTGTTTGGTGGCGCTGTCGGTGGCAACACCACGACAAATGGCAATACATCGGTTTCATTCGGAGCCACTCCTTCCACTAACAATGGATCGAGCAGCTTCGGGTTCAACTTTGCTGCCGGTGGCACTGAGGGCACTGAGGGCACCAGCGCAAATTCGAGCTTCAGCAACC
This sequence comes from Cordyceps cateniannulata, assembly GCA_028828415.1. Lineage (NCBI taxonomy): Eukaryota > Fungi > Ascomycota > Sordariomycetes > Hypocreales > Cordycipitaceae > Cordyceps > Cordyceps cateniannulata. The sequence goes on along the minus strand of JAPHMX010000004.1, from coordinate 1,393,915 downwards.
CATTCGCTGGGAACAGCGGCGACAGCAGCAGCAAGCCTGCTGATCCGCCAGCCAGCGGCATGTTCAGCTTTGGTGGTAGTGCAGCAGCCCCAGCATTGGGATCATCTACAGCGTTCCAGTTCGGCGGCCCGGGAGGCGCATCTGCTCCCAATGGGGGAGGATCCACGTTTGGAGGCAGCAAACCGGCTTCTGGCAGCTCCACGCCCCTATTTGGCGGCGCGTCTGCGGGCGGTGCTCCGGCCTTTAACTTCACAGCTGCCTCTCCCGCTCAGCCGCAGGGTGGCAACATGTTTGGCTCGAGCCAGGCGGCACCATCCTTTGGCGCCAGTCTGCAGCCTCCAATCGGTGGATCCTCTACCACCGGGACCAGTAAGTCTCGAATTCAGAACCGGAAAATCGCTCCACTAAAGCGCCGGCTGTAGACTCGCCGTTAAATCTGGGCGGAGGCTCGAGCCTGGCGACGACGCCAGCTGCGGGCACTCCAGAACCCAGTGCTCAAGTCGAAGCGAACAAGAACGGAAACGAAGACGAAGAGGGCGAGAAACATGAACAGATCAACCTTACGGACGGTGCCGAATCGGATGAAGAAGCTGTATATGAAGTCCGGGCCAAGGTACTTGGACATTTGTCACCCGAGGAGCAGTCGGGTGGTGATGACAAGCCCAAGGCAAAGAGCCCATGGACAACAAAGGGAGTTGGATTGTTGCGTGTATTGAAGCACAAGGAGACGAATGCGGTGCGGATGCTGCTGAGGGCTGAGCCACGAGGCAATGTTGCCATCAACAGGGCTTTGTTGCCCGACGTCAAGTACAAGCCGGATGGAAAGTACGTGCGTGTGGTGACTTCAAACGCGGCCGGTGACGGACTGGAGACTTGGATGTTCCAAGTCAAGACCAAGGAATCGGCCATCGCTCTGGCAGAAGCTTTGGAGGAACACAAGGTGCATAATAAGACGGATGAATAATAATCGGAGTGTCGGATCATTGGATTTCATTTCGGCCCACGGGTCCGGAAATAGCATCTCAAGACGGCTAGGGTACACAGCCGCAAGGAAACCAAAAGGTATAGTAGTGTTTTTCATTAAAAAGGTTAGCATGAAAGGCGTTTATTTTAGAGCATTGGCTTCTTTACTTGTTATATTAGTCGGGCAAGTCTGTCAAATGAGGGTGGCCTTTTTTAGCTATGAGCTGTTCTGCATATTGTACGGGGCCCCTTCGAAACAGGGAAAATATATGCGTTTGCTTCGAGATTATTAATTTCCTCTTTTTTGTGTGATGTCTTGTAGAAAATGTGTAGTTGACTTGCCAAATTTGCTATTAAGAGCATGTCTTAATTGTGGCGGAGAGTGGCTGTCGCGGTTCCGCCTAAAAAGTGCCGCCTGAGATTCTATCGCGGGGCAGGCTAGGCGCGTCGCGTTTCCGCAACTCGCAACGTTGAGCAGCGACCCCGACGACCCTGACCCGTAGTAGCAGTCGACAAAATGCCACGGTAAGGACGAGACTAGGTTTACAAGACGAATCCAGTTGCATCATCTAACCGCGCCGGTTTGCTACAGGGAGATTATCACGATTCAGGCTGGACAGTGCGGCAACAGCAGTTAGTTCGACCCGGCAACAAACGACACACGAGGGACAAGCATGCGCTGACATATCGGACGCTGTGTATAGTTGGAAGCCAGTTCTGGCAACAGCTCTGCCAGGAACACGGCATCAGCCAAGACGGCAACCTCGAGGACTTTGCGACCGAGGGCGGCGACCGGAAGGACGTGTTCTACTACCAGAGCGACGACACGCGATACATTCCGCGCGCGATTCTGATTGATTTAGAGCCAAGAGTACGTATTTACACTCCTTGCGGAGGAAAGCGACGAAAATATACAAGGCTGGTTGGATGGAGGGAAGGAGTCTCAACGTGGCTAACCTTGCGCGCGCAGGTCATCAATGGCATCCAAACAGGCCCGTACAGAAACATTTACAACCCCGAAAACTTTTACATTGGCAAGAATGGCGTCGGCGCGGCGAATAACTGGGGTGACGGGTACCAGAGCGGCGAGCAAGTGTACGATGAGATTCTGGAGATGATTGACCGCGAAGCCGACGGAAGCGACTCGTTAGAGGTACCTCCTCTCCCCTTCTTTACCTCCGCAGACAGGAGATCACTGACCACGAGAACCTGCAGGGCTTCATGATGCTGCACTCCATCGCCGGCGGCACCGGCTCCGGCCTCGGCTCCTTCCTCCTCGAGCGTCTCAACGACGCGTTCCCCAAGAAGATTGTCCAGACCTACTCCGTCTTCCCCGACACCACCAACGCCGGTGACGTCGTCGTGCACCCATACAACAGCATCCTGTCCATGCGGCGGCTCACGCAAAATGCCGACTCCGTCGTCGTCCTCGACAACGGCGCGCTCTCGCGCATCGCCGCCGACCGGCTGCACGTAGAGAAGCCATCCTTTCAGCAGACGAACCAGCTCGTGTCGACGGTCATGTCGGCCAGCACGACGACGCTGCGGTACCCGGGATACATGCACAACGACCTCGTCAGCATCCTGGCGTCGCTGATCCCGACGCCGCGCTGCCACTTTCTGATGACGGCGTACACGCCCTTTACGGGCGACCAGGTGGAGCAGGCCAAGACGGTGCGCAAGACGACGGTGCTGGACGTGATGCGGCGCCTGCTGCAGCCCAAGAACCGCATGGTGTCGACGGTGCCGGCAAAGAAGAGCTGCTACATTTCGATATTGAATGTGATCCAGGGCGAGGTGGACCCGACGGACGTGCACAAGAGTTTGTTGCGTATTCGGGAGCGCAAGCTGGCGACGTTTATCCCGTGGGGACCGGCGAGTATACAGGTGGCGCTGACGAAGAGGAGCCCGTATATTCCGATGAGCCACCGGGTGAGCGGGCTGATGCTGGCCAACCATACCAGTATTGCTACTGTGAGTTTTCCTTTCTTCTTTCTTCGTTTGCACTCTGACTTATAAATGCCTGCAGCTCTTCAAGCGCATCGTAAAACAGTACGATGGCATGCGCAAGCGCAACGCCTTCATGGAGGGCTACAAGAAGACGGCGCCCTTTTCGGAGAACCTGCACGAGTTTGACGAGGCGCGGCAAGTAGTGGGCGACCTGATTGCCGAGTACGAGGCCGCCGAGGACCAGGATTACCTCAAGGGGGACACGGCGGAGCCGACGAGCGCGGATAACGACCGGCGGATGACCTAGGTTGGGGAATGGTTTTACGCGTGCGAGTTTGATATTCATTTTTTCTTCAAGGGTCCCTCCGTTCTTTTAATGTGGTAACGAATTGCTTGCCTGTTGTGAGATAATGGGCAGCTTGTACAGGCGTTTTTTTAGAGTATTTATGAATGGCACATGAATGGCTTTTGGCAAATGGAAAGAAATTCTTACATTAGGCGAGAGAATAGATGTGTGGTGACATGTGAAGCAAATTGTCTGAGTTTGGGTGATGTGGTGGCACAGCAAATGCCAGTTTGCGGTGTATCCAGCTGGCCAAGAGAATCGAGATCTTTCAACTTGTGATTGTACCTGAACTTTACGTTTTTCTTTCTCTCAATTTCTAGAAGGATCTTGCTGTTATTCTTGCAAAGTTTGGCCGCCATGGATCGCGGTGATATCATTCTGTGGAGATGGGTCTTGATCCCTCCACATTTGGATCTTCAGATTGCACACAACGGAGAAGACGCTCCGGGTGCATGTTTTGAGATTTTATCTGAGAGTTCTTGTTTAAACGGTACTCCGATTTATGATGTGGACACTCTCAACGTCAAGATGACGATTGCTTCAAACGAGCCTGGGGCGGCGTTACGTCAAGAATGCACCAATAGACGAGTATAAATAGGTACTCTTCCGCCTTTGCAAGAGTGAGCGAGCACAACAACAGAGCATAAAAAGCTATTTCAAAAGTATCCACGTCAAAACAGACACATTCCAACTTTGTACGTTGCAGTCCCTTGTCCACTTGCTTCCCCGTTCTCGAAGCCCACATTGCTGACAGATGGTAGCAAAACCGCTCCCGTTACCATCACAATGCCTGAGTCCAAGGCGGAGCAGATTGATCGCGTGCAGGCGAACCTGCCGCTTCCCGAGGACCCCCCGCGGGCACCAGACACCAGCTCGGCGGACGCGCGCACCGTGGACGGCGGCAGCGGCCGTATCAGCGGCACCTCGGACGCGGCGTCGACGACGGGACTGCGCGGGGCGGCCACCAAGAGAAGTGAGGAGGTTGATATGTCGAGCGTCGGACGGCAAGGCGTCGAGGGTCTCTCGCAGCCGCCCAAGGAAGCGGCGTCAAACTAGGGTTATCCCAGCAAGCATAATCACCCATCATCTTCATGTATTGCTTTGTTGTACTTGTTTTCAAATACTTTAAATGGAGAGGCCTCATACTGCGCCTCCGTCTTTCTGCTATTGGCGCGTCTGCTAACCAGCGCCCCTATAATATCCTCAATACCTACAAATGTTCGAATCTTTCCAAACTTCATCAGCCACATGGAATCATCAGCCACATGGAATCGAAAGCCCATCGTGTCACTTTTACATTCACAGCATTCACCGTCCGCTCAATTTCCCGCTCCGCCTCGCTGAAAGCAATCATTACACTGGTGCCGCACTTGGGGCAAAACTTGTGCGGCTTGGCGGCGGCGCCGAAGCGGTACGCGGTCATGTCGGCTTCACCAGAGAGGAAGCGAAGGTCGGCGACGCGTGGGTAGGCGAGGAGGTAGCCGTTCTTGACGCAGACGGAGCAGTTGCAGCAGTTGACCTTGGAGCTGCGGAGGTCCGGCAGGGCGGCGGTGAAGCGGACAAGGCCGCAGTGGCAGTTGGCGAGTAGGTGATGAGCGGCTGTTCGTCGGCCATGCTTGTTAGGTCTGGTGTTTGGAAGGGAGGTTGAGGTGGAAGTGAAGGAAGAAAACTGCTCTGATTTATTGAATGTAGATGAGGGATATGACAGTGTAGTCGGAGTGGCTGTGTATACTGGCTAATAATACTGGCCAATTAAAATATACAAGTCGGAGTGGGGGATGATCGTTCATTGTGCGGCTTGTCTTTGAATCCTTTCGAGATGCAAGCGGGCGCGCATTACGTCTGGATCATTTGCACCGTTGGGTTGATTTGTCGGGTGCCCTTGACGAATCGTGAGGTTGCGAGATGCTGTACTTGACAGAGCTGATCAGGGCACGCTTGGTGATGGAGCCGTAAAGAATATTGCAAGAGTAGAAAAAGAAATATCCTTTTCAATAAAAAAATTAACAGATTATGAATAAGATACCACAATGCCAGTTTTTATCCTTCAAAGTTAATGCTAATGTGAAGTTGACTTGATGACATGCTGATTGTTAATTGCTGCCCTCAAACTCATCGCCCAGCTCCACAAGCCGCTTTTTGACAACCCCACATCTCCGTGAGCTCCCTCAAATCTTCAACTCCAAAAATCAACCCAAGCTCCCCACCTTGCTTCGCCACCTGTTGTCCTTCTCTTGCTTGATCCCGAATTCTTTTCAAGACCAGTCCATGAACACCCTCTTCCGCCGCGCCTTTACCTCCATCACCACCGTCACCACCGCAGCCCGAACCATGGCCACTGCTGTCGAGTCGGCCTCGAAGCGCCTCAAGACCGGCGATGAAGGCAGCCGCCTCCTCATCGGCACCCACAGCGGCCACTTCCACGCCGACGAGGCCCTCGCCGTGCACATGCTGCGCCAGCTGCCCGCCTACGCCGACTCCGCCCTCGTCCGCACCCGCGACCCCGCGACCCTAGCCGGCTGCCACACCGTCGTCGACGTCGGCGGCGAGTACGACGCCGCCCGCCACCGCTACGACCACCACCAGCGCGGCTTCGCCACCACCTTTCCCGGCCGCGCGACCAAGTTGTCCTCCGCCGGGCTCGTCTTCCTACACTTTGGCCGCGCCATCATTGCCCAGCACCTGCGCCACGCTGAGGCTCCTGCCATCGTCAGCGAGGACGACGCGCAGGTCGAGCTGCTGCACGCCAAAATCTACGAGAGCTTCGTCGAGGCGCTCGACGCGCACGACAATGGCGTCGCCGTGTACGACCCCGCCGCGCTCACCGCCGCCGGCCTCGAAAAGCGCTTCTCCGACGGCGGCTTCCACCTCGGCGCGCTCGTCGGCCGCCTGAACCCGAACTGGAACGACGCCGCACCAGCTGACCCCGTCGAGGCGCAGCAGCGCGAGGATGAGCGCTTCCTCGCCGCGAGCCGCCGCATCGGCGAAGAGTTTGACCGCGAGGTCGACTACTACGCCTCCGCGTGGCTGCCCGCGCGCGCTGTGGTGCAGGACGCCTTCGCCAAGCGCGCAGAATATGACCCACAGGGCCGCGTGCTCGTCCTCGAGGGCCAGAGTGTCCCCTGGAAGGACCACCTCTACACGCTGGAGAAGGAGGACGGCAACGCGTCGGTGCTGTACGTGCTGTACCAGGAGAAGCCCGAGCCGGGCGCCAAGTGGCGCGTGCAGTGCGTGCCCGAGTCCAAGGACTCGTTTGTCAGCCGTAAGCCCTTGCCTGAGGCCTGGCGTGGCTTCAGGGACGCGGAGCTCGACACCATCGCCGGCGTCGAGGGCTGCGTGTTTGTTCACGCGGCTGGCTTCATCGGCGGCAACGCGACGTTTGAGGGCGCCAAGGCCATGGTGACCAAAGCCCTCGCCGCATAAAGGGGAGATTTAGGTTTCTAATTTATCAGAAAAAAAGGACAAAAAAGGATTTGGTTAAATGACAAAAATTATGGTGTTGGATTCTGATTTAGGTTTTTTACGCATATCGGCAATGACACAGTAAGGGATTGATTGCCAAGGTAGCACACAAGAGACAGAGACAAAGACAGAGAATGAGGGCACTTTTGGGTTTTTAGGCAACGTTATCGGTCAACTACAACTGAAAAGTGAATCGAACCTTCGTATCGACGAGCAAAAGTACAGAGTGTTCGATCCTTTCGAACAGGCGACAAACTCGGCCCCTTGTGTGACAAAAACCCCCCCATTGCTTTCCTCGTACAATGATTCGCCTGTTTTTCCCTATCTTCGCAATTTTCATCATGGAGCCAGCCAGCCAGTAGTCGCCCACACACTGCAGTACAACAAAAGACGACAAAACCCTTGCGCACGGAGCAAACAGTAAATAGCCAAACCAAGAAGAACCCAAGCAAAAACAAGAAAGATGCAGAGAGGGCCACCATTCATTTGTAGGCGAACAATCGTATTGCTTGCCAGATGAGCCCAGAAGAAAATAAGAAACGCCAGCACTGTGCAAATCGTGATAAACAACATATTGAGAGAGAAGATAACGTGAAAAAGTATCCAGTGGTTGATTTTGAGTAAAGAAAGAGGGCTTTGGTCGAGAAAGGAAGCGTCATTTTTGTACAGGGTTCCAGAATCCCTCTTGAGCCATAAGTTGAAAGGCGGGGTTGCGCGACAGAGCGAAGCCTGGTTCAGCTCTCGCTTTATTGCCACATATTGGATATAGGTAAGTAGAGAGATAGAGAAGTGTAGGCCTCCTATCTGCGAATGGGGATGCCAGCACCACCAGCCGCTACAGGCTCCGCTGTCTTGTCCTGCGCAGCGGTGCTCTGCTCGGGATCCTCGGTCTCTGTCGCCGACGTCTCGCGGTGGAGGAAGCTACTCTCCTTGACCGGGCTACCGGCATGGAAGCTTCCGTGGTGGGCGGACACGCTGCTGATGCCGGCCGCCGCGGCGGTGCCGGGGGGTGCGCTCGCGCCGCCGATGCCGAGGTGCTTGGGGATGGCGCTCGCGCCGCCGTTGGTGCCAGTATTGCCGGGCGATGAGAGGTGCGGGATGTTCTCGGGGACGGGGTGCTCGGAGCCGACGGTGCCGGCGTCGACACTGTCGCCCTTGCCGGCCTTGGACATGGCGTAGTCGCCCGAGTCAAAGTACTTGCGCTCCTTGAGGTGCTTGGCGAAGTGATCGGACCGTGAGGGGAGCTTGCCGTAGAGTCGGAAGAGCCGTTGCTCCTCGGGGGAGAGGGACTGCAACGGGCGAGTTGGTTAGTCTGGTAGTAAAATGCATGTTGCGGCTGTTGCTTGGTTGGGGTGCGTGGGTTTTGATTGTTGGTAGTGGTCAAGCCCGTGGTAGCAAACATTTTTCTTCGTACCTTGACGTCAATCTTGTTCTTCTGAAGAAGGGGATTCATGGCTGCGTTCAATGATGTTCGTTCAAGAAGAGAAAAGGAAAAATGTGTCGACTGAAGGGAAAGGGGCGATATTGCCCAATCAACCCGCTCTTCCGGGCTTGTCAGGAGAGCCTGCGTGGTTGGAAGAAGGAAAAAAAATCGCTGTTGGAGGAGAAGGAAAGCGGGGTCGAGGTGGTGCGTCACCGTCAAGACGGCAACGATTCGATCGAGTCGATTCTTCTCCGGACGAGTGAAGCTGCGATGATGAGCGTTAGGATAAGGCGTTGCGAAAAAGAAGTATGCAAAGAGGGGGTGGACGATGAGGACCGAAGGGCGACGAGCGTAGCTAGCTCGTGGTGTAGGTAAAGGTAGTGTGAAAGTGGTGGTGTGGTGCCGTTGCCTTGGTGGTGACGAGCGAACGAGTGACGAGCGAGTGAGAGAGGAGCGGGAGCTAGAGGCGGAGGTGGCGCTAGTCCGTTTTAGGTGAGATACAAGGTACTAACTTGTTACGGTAGGCTGCAGGGTTCACGGGCCAAGGAGCTAAGCACCTACGGTAGTTGCTGCTTCCACTAGAACGATACCTATTCATCTATCGCTTCACCAGAGGTGCTTGTATCGGGTTATACTGTTATCGAGGTCGCCGAGGTCACCTGGGCGGCGCACTTGACTGTTTCACCACCACACGCCACGAGGTGTAAAAAGAACAATAAAACAAGATGTCAAGGTTTCGCTGATCCAAGAGTGTATACATAATCTTGATACTTTATTTGAGTCAATTGTCCGTGAGAATATGCCCCGCTGCATAAACACACATTCATTGCACGGCGACGGATGCCACTACTTAAATTGCGATACGCCATGCTGATTATAGCCGGATTCTCGATACTGTTTAAGCCAGTGCGGATTTTGCACATGCCAGGAAGTAAACTCGCCGAGACTCAAGATACTCACCTGGGTCGGCCCGTGGTTTCAATCTCGTTGATGTCAATCTGTTTCATAATCCATCCCATGTTTTGCGGCACAGTCTTCCAAACTCTTTGCCTGCGACATGATGTACGCATACATGCCTCAGACAGAAGACGTTGTCGCACTTCAGCGCGCTGTTTGACCCAGCCTAATCTGTACATGTTAATGCAGTAGGCAACTACCAGGTTAGTTAGAGGTAGTAGTTATCTATTCCGCTTACTTATAGCGGCCGCCCCTCCAAGCCCAGCGGTCAGTAACCAGCTGAACGAGGCCGTGTAAGCAGGCAGCCATGTCTTGCGACCTGCATTTGTAAAGCAAAAAAAAAAAAGAAGGAATTCCGCAGTGCCGCCACGATGATCCGAGGCGTATGGGCGCGCCTTGTCATCATTATGACCGTAATGGCACCCGACAGCCCGGTGCCTTTTTTGCTTGGTATCTACCTACATAGTGTTCATCATTACACGGCCAAAGTGGAAAGCCGGCCCTCGCAGTCGCGGAGCCGGTCACATGATAACCGGTCAGTCTGTGTTGTCGGTACTGATTTCTGAGAAACCTTAAATTTCCATCGTCGGCCCAGCAGTTGAGACACGGTGAAAGAAGTCTCGGGTCAAAGTCAATGGATGTGTTCACTCGGATGCAACACCTTGCTGCCGGTCTAAGAACAGTGAAGGCTTCCAGAGTCAGCAGAGGTACTCGGATTTCTCTAATCGGATTTCTAAGCATCGTATAGAATCAAACCGACACAGCGAAAAAAAAAAATCCGCACTTGTTTCGGAGGGGCCAAAGCCAGCGCCCCCACCAATGTTTTGCTGCAAAATTGAACTGCGCAAAGCCATTCCGAGGCTAGCGTCCCGGTGTGTATTTTCTTCATCAAGAGCGGTCCTTCTTCTCAGCCTGTTTGGTTTTGTAATCAGCGGAATTCCTTGTGCTGAAGACTAGGAGCGAAAGAAAAGAGTCTTTCGTTCTTCTTTTGTTGCACTTGGAAGTGTTTCTCGAAGAGGACAAGAAGAAGAGCAAACGGCCCTTGCCAGCTGCCAGCTGCCAGTCCATCCTACCGGGCCGTCGCCAGCACAAAGCCCGCCGCCGCATTTCACCAGGTCGGCCGGCCGGACATACCTAAAAATCGTCCATCTCCGCCCACCACCGTCTTTGCCCTCCGCCTGCTGCTCCCTTTTTCTATTCTGGCCCTCCGACCACCCGTGCCTCTGAGCCTGATTGGATTGCGTTGCATTTTAATTTATTTTGCGGCCGGGTCGTCGTTGTCTCTCATCTCATTACGCTGCGGCTAGACCTGCCTGTCACAGCTTGCGTCATATATACGGCTGCTTGCGTTTAGCTTTCCCCAAGCCCTGATCGACCTCTCTGTGTTCTTCACCCTCGCACATCTTTTCTCCTCCCATTGCCACAATGGGCTTGCTGTAAGTCGAGCTTTTTATCAAAATCCAGTCGACTTTCCCCAACACTTGCGCCACCTGAGGGCTGCTTACTGACGTTGCCGAGGCAGTGCGCTGGGAACGGCACTGGAGTGGCCAGAGGCTAAGAAGCGTGCCGATCAAGTCCGCGAATGGGGTATCAAGGTGTGTATATAAGCACCGGTCGCGCTCATCTCATCTGATATCTGACCCTGGCCGCAGCAATTGCTGGAAATTTGGAACAAAGCCAAGGGCAAAGAACGCGATGCACTGCTCTGGGGTGATGAAGTACGGCTCTCTCACTCTTTATCACGTCATAAACTCGCACACTGACCGCCCTTATTTCGTAGGTTGAATACCTAGTTGTCAACTATACCAAAGACAATGAAAAGGTTTACCTGTCTCTGCGACAGGCCGAAATTCTCAAAGCCCTAGCCGCAGATAAGGATCTTGCTAAAGATGGCGGCTGTGTGCCAGCGCTTCAAGACACGGACAGCAAACAGTACGCTTAGTTTACTTCTGAGATTCAATTCTCATCGCTAACATCTTTCATCAGATACAATGCTCTTCCCGTCTTCCACCCCGAGTTTGGCCGCTTCATGCTCGAGGCTACTCCTGGAAAGCCATGGGGCATTGGCTTCAAAGAACTTCTCGGCGTCGAGCCGGACATGAAGCTGCGTCGTAAAATCGCCAAGGAGCACATGCTAATTTCCGAATACCCCATTACTCTCACGACATACCCGCGCATTGGCGCCCCAGGACAGTTTACCGACCCTTACTACCCTCCTTCCGGCGACAAGCTGCGATCGCAGTTTGTCCCCGACGAAATCGCCAACCCTCATATCCGTTTCCCCACGCTGGCCGCCAATATCCGATCTCGACGAGGCCGCAAAGTCCAGGTCAACGTTCCCATATTTCACGACCAAAAAACGCCCAATCCTTGGAAAGACCCCACGGTCAACTATGACCTGCACAACTTTCCTGAAGACGACGACGTGCGCAACGGTGCTGCCCCAGACAACTTCATCCACATGGACGCCATGGCCTTTGGCATGGGCAGTTGTTGTCTGCAAATTACATTCCAGGCGAAGAATATCAATGAAGGCCGAACTCTCTACGATCAACTTAGCCCACTGGGTCCCATTATGCTCGCGCTGACGGCAGCAACCCCCATATACAAGGGCTTCCTTGCCGGCACCGATGTGAGATGGAACCAGATCAGCAGAGCCGTCGATTGCAGAACACCCGAGGAACTAGGAGAAAAACCACTCCAGAATGACCGCTGGAGGATTCCCAAGTCCCGATACGCTTCAAACTCTACGTACATCTCCTTGGATCACAGACTACGGCAAGAGTACATGGACCCAGACCTCGTATTTGACCCCAAGATCAAGGCGGAGCTCATAAACGGCGGCATGGACGACCGACTGGCCACGCACTTTGCCCATCTTTTCATCCGCGACCCCATTGTCATCTTCGAAGAAGATCTGCAGGAGCTCGACCTTAACAAGACCGACCACTTCGAGAATATCCAGTCGACCAACTGGCAACACATGCGCTTTAAGCCACCGCCCGCCGAAAACAACATTGGCTGGCGCGTCGAGTTCCGCTCCATGGAGATTCAGGTCACCGACTTTGAAAATGCCGCCTTTTCCGTATTCATGGTGCTCCTCACCCGCGCCATCTTGTCCTTCGACCTCAACTTCTACATTCCCATCAAAAAGGTCGACGAGAACATGGAGCGCGCGCACAACCTCGACGCCGTCCTCCACGACAAGTTTTACTTTCGCAAAAACGTCTTCCTCAGCCGCCCCTCGCGCGCCAACACCGTATTCGGCGACGATACCAACGGCACAAACGGCGGCAACAGCCGTCCAGGCTCGCGCTACCCCAGCCGGCCCGGCTCGCCTGGCGGCGGCCCCGTGGAGCTCGAGTACGCCGAGATGAGCATCGACGAGATCGTTAACGGCTCCGCGGACGGCGCGTTCCCCGGTCTGGTGCCGATTGTCGAGAGCTACCTCGACAGCGTCAATGTCGACGTGGAGACGCGCTGCGAGCTGGCGACGTACTTGAGCCTGGTGAGCAAGCGCGCGAGCGGCGAGCTCGACACGGCCGCGCGCTGGATCCGCAATTTTGTGGCTGCGCATCCAGCGTACCGGCAGGACAGCGTAGTCGGCGACGATATTAATCATGACCTCATCGGCGCTGTCATTGAGCTGTGCGAGCGCGAGGCGGCGGGGCGCAACTTTGCGGGACTCGGCATCCCGGGCCTATCTAGGCTTCTAGGTAAATTCCGCGGCGGCTGCGGCTCTGAGGCGGAGGAGACGGAGGAGAACGGCGTGGTGAATGGCGATGTAGCACCGGCGGTGGCGGGGGACGAGGCGGTGATTCCGTCGACGGAGACGGAGTTGCCGGCAAAGAAGCGCAAGAGTGATTGGATTGAAGGGGCGGAGGAGCAGCAGTAATCTGTTACAAGCGGCTGGTGTTGAGAAGGAGCTTGCCGTCTCTCTTTAAATAATTTTATCTACATAGTCGACATTCTTTTCTCGTGCGAGGAGGGAGTCTATTTACATTACATAGTGCACGCCGTCTACGGCAAATACACAATGACCTTATTATCTTGAACATGGGCAGTATTTGAGTAGGCCTAATCATGTTGATCAATGATATTTTCCGAAAGAAACAAAAGTAGACGATGCCCAATTTTAGGATTCAAACGGGCGGGCCAACGGCTCCGCTACTGTAATGTCAAGGATGAGTGGGGCAGATCATACAAATGCCAGGCACCAGCTTTGGCTCGAGGTCACCGACAACTTACCGTCTACAGACACCACCTGTCTTGTTCCATCGGTAAAGACAGAAATTCATCTCCAGCTACCACCTGTGTCTTACGAAACGGGCCATGACGCGTGTTTCGGTATACTCGGCGGCCCTGGTCGCCTTTGTGGCTGGTACGTATGCCCTGTGTCCCCGCCAACAGCAGCTGGACAGCAACAGATCCACCAACCTGTCGGATGCGCCCAGACACTTTAGACCTTCCTCTACATTGCATGCGCGTGCACCGATGTGTGGCCGCAGTTATGCATATACTTTCATAGATAGATGCTGACCATGCCGCAGCCGCCGCCATGATCGTCGCCTCCATCGCCATACCCGACTGGATCGACTACGCCGTCACGACCGCCAAGGGCGACACCGTCCGCAAGACCATCGGCCTGCACCGGAGCTGCTCCAATCTCGACGGCGACCGCTGCGTGCCGTATCCGACCGCCGCACTGTGCCAGTCGTCCGAGCGGCGCTACTTTTGCACCGTCTGGCGCACCACCGGCTGGCTCGCCTCCTTTTCCGTCGTCCTCGGTCTGGCTGGCCTCGTCTCCTTTGTCGTCACCCTTGGCGGCGGCAAGTACAGGCGCGAGAGCGGCTGGCCGTTTGTCTCTGGCCTGGTCGCGACGTTTGCCGCCGTGCAGCTGATTGTAATTTCCGTGGTGGTGAGTCTGCATCGGATGGAGAGAGGGGTGCGTGGAGAGTGGATTGGGCTAACCGGAAGGCGCAGGCATATCTATTTGAACATGACGAACAGTTTGTCATCCCGGGGTGGCAGCTCGGCGTCTCGTGGTATCTGGCGCTGTCGAGTGCGCTGCTCTGCATCGCCACGGTGGCGGGCTTGGTGCTGAGTGCCTACGTGCTGCCACCGGAGAATGGCTATGAATTTTTGGAGGAGCCTGTGAACGCGTAATGAAAAGAGCTACTGAAGGGCGATTTTCACGACTATTTATAACGACTGTATACGACTGGATTTGGAGTTTGGCAAGCATTCATGGTTCATCTCTGGCACATGAGATTGTCACGGTAGCGCAGGATTAAGGTGCAACAGCAAATGGCTGGCATCATTAGGACGGTTTTATTAATTACTTAAAATAATTCTATAATAATTCGTTTCTAATCAATCTCTTCGTCATGAGCCTGTCTTATACATAGCTGTGCGCGAGGTGGGGGGCACTTCCCCGCGGCCGGCCACTTCCGACGACATCTTCTCCACAGCGATACTCGACTGACAAAACCTGACCTATTAAAGAACATTTATTTTATATCCGGGGATTACCGACCGTGATATATCACTCGCGATACCTTTTCAAACGGCGTAGTCAGTCGCCTGCATCACAATAAAGAAAAACCCGTCATGGCAGCCGAGGCTACGACTTCTGCTGGCGGCCTCACCGCCGCGCAGCTCGCCCAGTTCCACGCCGACGGATACCTCATCATCCCACGCGCCCTCACGCCCGCCACCGTCTCCTCTCTCCTCGCCGAGACGCACACGCTCCTTACCGAGTTCCCTATTGAAACGCACCCGTTGACGCGCTTCACCACCGGCGGCGCCGACGACGCCGCGCACGTCGGCGACGACTACTTTCTCGGCTCTGGCGACAAGGTCCGCTTCTTCTTCGAGGAGGACGCCTTTGACGCCGCCGGCGCCCTTGCCAAGCCCAAAGAAAAAGCTATCAACAAGATTGGCCACTACCTGCACGGGATCAGCCCCCCGTTTGCCGCTCTCCTCGACGACCAAGCCATCCGCAAGGCCGCCGCCACAAGCGCAGACGTAACGCTGGTGAGCCCCGCGGCGGTCGCGCGCAGTCTCGGGTTCAGAGACCCGCGCTGCCTGCAGAGCATGGTCATCTGTAAGCAGCCCGAGATCGGCGGCGCGGTTCCACCGCACCAGGACTCGACATTTTTGTACACGCGCCGCCCGTCGGCTGTCGGCTTCTGGTACGCACTCGAGGACGCGACGCTGGAGAATGGCTGCCTTAGCTTCCTGCCCGGGTCGCATCGGTGGGCGCCGGTGACGCAGCGTCTGGTGCGGAAAGCCGGCGGTGGGACGGAGATGGTGGACAATGACGGACCGCGGTTCCCGGAGGAAGGGACTGTGTACGATGAGGCGGGGGCGCCGGAGGGGGGAGCTCGTGACGACATGTACGCACCGGGTGAGGTGCGTGCGGGCGACTTGGTGCTGATTCACGGCAACTTGCTGCACAAGAGCGAGCGAAACACGAGTAGCAAGGGCAGGATCATCTACACGTTCCATGTGATTGAGGCGCAGGGCACAGAGTATGATGAGAGGAACTGGCTGCAGCCGCCGAAAGAGGGCTTCACCAAGCTGTATACGTAAGCCCAGCTTCGCTTCGCCTGCTATAGGTTATAGGAATGAATGAATGAACAAACGAGTGAGAAGATGCATTGAAAATTTTGAGGGTATCTGGGTTTCTATCGGTATCAAGCATGGAGTGAACCACGTCTATCTTGTCCGTCTATATGCCAAGTCTAACCGTCGCTAAAAAAACAAAGTCGCACCTTACATACACAGATGTACATGATAATAAATAAAGAAAGAAAACCAATCGAGTTTTCCTTGTCCGTCAATGATATCTTGATGCGCAACAGCAAAAACAAAACTTTTGTCTATACCCACAAACAGAACCTACTTAGATGTCTTTCCCACCTTGGTAGAAGCAACCTCCGCCTCGTCGTCAGAGTCCTCGTCGTCAGAGTCGTCATCCGACGACGACGATGAGCTGCTCGATGAGTCGTCGTTCACGTCGTCAGCCGCGCCCCCGTCGTCCTCGGAGCTGCTGTCGTCGCTCCCGCTGCTGCTAGTGTCGGAGCCGCTGCCCGCGTCCGACTCCTCGTCCGAATCGCTGTCGTCGCTTTCATCGCTGCTGCTATCGCTACTACTGCTGGTGTCGTCGCTGTCGTCCACGTTGGTGCGCAGCTTGCGACGACGCTTGCCAACGACACCATTCAGCTTAGCCTCGGCGTCGGCCGACTTGGCTGACTTGATGGGCGCCTTGACGGTGGTGGTACTCGCGTCCGTCTCATCGCCATCAGACAGCGTTGCAATAACCATCTCGGCACGCATGCGCTTGACAAGTCGGCGTATGATGACATCAGCGTCCTGCGCCGTCGTCACGTAGTCCACTTCGGCAAACGTCCGCTTCTTGCCGGTGGCGGCCTTTTGCTGCGTCTCCAGGAAGCCGGCGAGGGCCGCCTCATACATGCCCTGCTTGCCATCGGGGTCAGCGGTTCCTTTAGGAAAGGCAGCCGCGCGGTCGCTGTTGTCCTTGAGGCGGATCGCCAGCGCCGTCTCTCGCAGTCTCATCCTAACAGCGCCTTTGATGTCATCAATGTAGTCGTAAAAGGAGCCCACGTCGGCCGGCGGGATTCCACTCTCGAAGATGGCCCTGATGAGGGTGGACTGGTGGTTCTTGTTGAACTTCCAGCTGTCGCGTGACGACACCCAGTGCCGCAGGTACTCGAGTGCGGGTTTGGTGTCGGCCGTCGGCTGTGGCTTCTTCTGTTTCTGCTTCCTGGGTGGCGTCGCCGTTGTCAGGCCCTTGCCGCTCTTGCCGGCGGCTTTGGGGAGTGGTTTCGCAGGTGTCTTTCGCGCCGTGGTCGAGCCTGGAGCGGCGGTCTTGTTGGTGGGTGTGTCGGCGAAGGCGACGGACTTCTTTCGTGTGAGCTGAGGCGTGGCATCTCCTGCTGATGGTCGGGAAAAGTCTCTGCGAGGCTTTTTCGCAGAGAGGGGAGAGGAGGAATAATCTGACGCAGCACCGGTGGTTGTGTGCAGCTTTCTTTTGCCCTGCATGCTGCTGCCCTGCTGGGCACGGTCTGGCTGCCCAACGGCTGGGGTCCCGTTTGTGGCCTCGTTTGCATTGGAGTGCTTAAGCTTGAGGCCCAATTTCCTCCATGCTGGTGTGACAGAAGTGGCGTCTGTTGAGCCGTTCATTTTGAGCTATTTTTGTTTTCCCAGCCCTGATTTCGGTATTCGATGGTTTTCGGTTGTCGTGTGAAGGGAGCAGTTTCGCGGTTTGGGTCGCAATGGTTTTTTTCTGGAGACGCTGGCCGCACTAATAACAATGTGAGAGTGGGCAGTGAACCGCAACTGCGCGGATGGGATAACAACTTTCGCGTAGGAGTGAGATATAATGAACTGATGATCCCGATGAGGCGTGGAAATTAATTCGACGATGGCTTTCCAGGAACCGTGGGCCAGGCACGACCGACTGTCCGGGACCTGTTTCGCAGAACCCAACCAGAAACAAAGTTGATGCCTCAGGATACAACTTCCTGGCTGTCAGGCACCCACAATTCAGCGCCAGCAGAGCTCCATCATTGCCGTGCGGATTCTAGGCAAGCTTGTGCTAACGCGTCCATTGAGCTTCATCACTTGCGATCGGCCACGGCAACACCACACAACCGACCTCCATCTGATCATCGTCGTCCAGAAGGATCTTGCGCTGCTTTTCACAACCACATCCAGTCGACATTGCCCAGTTTAGGGCCTGAAATCCGCCACAATGTCTGGTATGTTGTCCAGCAACTGTGGCTCACAAGAGCTGCCTCTGTTGTCTCAAGATGCTGACCCTTGCCCTATAGCCAGCGCATACGACAGACACATTACCATTTTCGCCGACAATGGCCGTCTCTACCAAGTCGGTGCGTTTGACCGATTCCCGCGATGCGATACGCCGCTCCCCGAGTGAGCTACCCGCGGCCGATTTTCCAGGCTAACCCCCGACGACAGAGTACGCCTTTAAGGCCATCACAGCCGCGAACATCATGTCTGTAGGCATTCGCGGAAAAGACTGCGCCGTTGTCCTGTCGCAAAAGAAGGTTCCCGTATGTGTCAACTCCGCATCGCGGCCGTGAATTAAACTGACAACATCTACAGGATAAGCTAATCGACCCTGCTTCCGTCTCCCACATCTTCAAAATCTCCCCTGGTGTTGGCTGCGTCATCACTGGGTCCATCGCCGACGCCAGAGCATTTGCGCAAAGAGCACAGGGCGAAGCTGCCGAGTTCCGATACAAGTACGGCTACGAGATGCCCGCTGATGCCCTTGCCAAGCGTCTCGCCAACATCAGCCAGGTCTATACGCAAAGAGTGTGTGCTGCCGTGGAATACCATGACCATGATAGGATGCTAATAGTGCAAAAAGGCTTACATGAGACCCTATGGTGTCGCCACCACCATCATCTCCCTCGACTCCGAGTACGGACCGCAGCTGTTCAAGTGCGACCCCGCAGGATACTATATCGGATACAAGGGCACCGCCGCCGGCCCCAAGCAGCAGGAGGCCCTGAACCACCTCGAGAAGAAGCTGCGCAACAAGGACTGCGCCGAGGGCAACTGGGAGGAAGTTGTTGAGCAGGCCATTACGACTCTGGGCACGGTGCTGAGCATGGACTTCAAGAAGGGCGAGATTGAGATTGGCATTGTCGGCGGCCCCCGTGCTGACGGCAAGGAGGGAACGGATCCCAACTTCCGTATGCTAACGGAGGATGAGATTGATGACCGTTTACAGGCTATTGCTGAGAAGGACTAAACTTGTCTCATGCCGAGTTAGCCTGACCCTGTTTTACTAGCCCATAGAGCTTGTGTAATACAATACAAACGAAATCAACATACAGCACAATTCCGACAGGTCTCACTCCGTACCATGATAAGTTGTCATATAAGTGAAGCCAGCACGCCCTCAGCCAAACCTGGTGGCAGCTATCAGACAGTAAGCGCGTCCGCCTGACCAATTCACTCTACTCCGGGGCGGTGCCAACCCTTCGTATACATAAGACCGAGAAGGGCTAGCTATACAAGAAGTTCATAATCCTTAAAATCTTGGATCAACTTGCGGCGATCGAAGGTGTGCCGCCTAGAGGCAGAGACATGCCAGCGACAGTCTGGATTGTAGCTTTGGCGGCAAGCGGTGCTATTGTACCACACTGGATCCCCGGGATTTAATTCACTAAGATCCTTAGGGTGAACCGCGAAGAGGAAGGCTAATTGAAATTACATTGCCCGGCAGATGCCATCTTTCTGCCTTGTCTCCAGCGGAAGTAAGCTATGGAGAAGAACAATTCCTGCGACAGCAGAGGTAGGTGCTGCAATAGCGACACGCTAAGCACTCTGTGCTCAGAGACATCCTGATATTATTCACCGGAAGATAGAGGTCTTCATGACAGCAGCCTCACGGGATGCTATATCTCGTCGAGGTCACCAGTCTTGTCTATACCTTGT
Organism: Cordyceps cateniannulata; assembly: GCA_028828415.1. NCBI lineage: Eukaryota > Fungi > Ascomycota > Sordariomycetes > Hypocreales > Cordycipitaceae > Cordyceps > Cordyceps cateniannulata. Next base: position 1,374,317 of record JAPHMX010000004.1, on the reverse strand, counting down.
CTATGGCGGATACCATAGTCTTGGTTTGCGCTATGCCCTTGTCTCCGGATCTGAAAAATGCACTTCTATAAGAATAAATTCTAAATTACACAATTACTGGTGTTATTATCCCTTAAACGTTTTGAAGAATAGAAGCCAAGTTACCCACTTGCGTCTGCGGATTCTGCGCTTTCCAACATTCGGCAGATATGGTCTACTCTGAGAGTGGCGGTAATGACTAAAGAAACAGGTAGAGTATAGACCGAGATGTCCTATCAGCTGCTTCGGAAATTAGGCCGAGAGGCTCCTGCAAAGACAATCGGCATCCCACGCTTGGTCGCTCAGCAGAGCCAATGGTGATGGAGCGGGCGGTCAGTCTGTCTCTCGATCTGCGATGTCAAGATGAGGGCCCCAGTGCGGGGACTGTCCGAGCGCGCGTGTGCACGCAACGCTCTCGAGTAATGTGCCCGTGTCACGGGTCGATTTACTTGGTGTCGTTGCAGGAAATCTCATTCGCTGCCGGCAGCGGCTTTAATGACATTGCGGCCTTGGCTCACCGAGGTCAAAGGCGTCAGATAGCGCACGGGTAGAGAAATAGAAGGCTCTTTTATGAACTAGTTAGAGAACCGGACATTTCACATTATCATCGTATGCTCGTATTGGGCACCGATATGCTGGTTGCACGTGTATGAGAATCTTGGCTGAGATCTGGTAGTCGTGTGTGATAGAAGCCTAACAACAAGTAGGAGAACACAAAGAAATAAATAAGAGCACGTAAAGATGTGTCATTAATTGATCTTGCTTTTTGCCCTTTAAGTTGTTCATACATATTGAGGGACGAAGACTATGATAAGCAACCACATGAGCATATACAGGCATCACGTCTCGTCTTTCATGCATCTAAAAATACGCGGCTGAACTATCTTTCCGCTACATGTGACAAAAGCAAATTACAGCAATTTCCCTGTTTCCGCGGCAAAGGAGCATATGCCTCTGGACAATGACCACACAAGCGCTTCCTGGCTGTGATTGGCTGAAAGCAAGCACCCTGAGGCTGCCTGAACCCCCGCTTTATTCCCATTCTGGCCGGACAGTCTAAGCCTCTTTAGGATTGATAAAGCGGGACCCTTCAACTGGCCCCCGAGCGCCGGGAAAATGCGGGCCGCCAGCTCAACCTCTCTCGTCATCCTTTTTCCGCCCTGTCTGTCTCATCGAACAACGTTGCATACCCGCGATGTTGCTTCTTGTCTCTGGTTAGCTTTGTCGTCTTGCCATTCTGTCGCAGTATTTCCTTGTGCTGTTCGCGCTCCAGTCAATTATCTGCCCAGCCTCACCAGTCAGCCCCCCTTGCATTCACCGAGCGCGCCCGCTGTCTGGCTTGTCAAGACGTACATCCGGAGCCGCAGGAGCGAGAGCGCGTGCCTGGTTGTCAGGGTATATTAGAGAGGGGCCGGTTCCGTGATCGCACCCACCTCTCCATGGTCCCTTGAATCGAAGCCCCCAGAAGCCCACCAGAACCTCATCTCCGCGGAAGGCTCTCTTCTCTCAACCATTGGACGCGCTGCAACCTCAACTACTGGAAATCCATCCTAGACCAACCATCCGTCATACATCACCATGTATGCTCTATCGCCGCACGACAAGCCCCCAGTACTCAACTACGTTCTCAGCTTCCTGCTCGTAGGCATCGCGTGGGGCGGGACGACGCCATTCATCCGCAGGGCCGCCAAGTCGCACAAGCCGCCACCGCACCCGATCCTCGACGATCCCGCCGTCAGGGCCAGCCGGGTGCGCTCCAAGCTCTACGGCGCTGCGTTCGCCGTCATCGACCTGCTGCGGAACCCACGCTACGCGGTGCCGCTGCTGCTGAACCTCACGGGCAGCGTCTGGTTTTTCCTGCTCATTGGGCAAGCTGGTACGTAATTTGGTTGCTACCTTTTCCCCGAGACATGGCTTGTGTGCCGCTGCAGCAGCAATAAACGGTTGCTGCTGCTGCTGCTGCTGCTGCTGCTACCGTTGTTCTTGTTGTGTGAGAAATCACCGACTTTTATGCCAACACAACTCACACTCCTCTAGAACTCAGCCTCACAGTGCCGATTGTAAACACAATGGCGTTTCTTTTTACCGTTCTCGGTGAATGGTTGGTCGAGGGCAAAGTCATTAGTCGAGGTAAGGCTACGAGTTCGTTTATTTGCTGTCCGAGGCCGCCACTATCCCTCTCTAGCCTCATGTGCTAGAGGCAGATGTGCCGACAGTGTAGTTTTGCCTTAGTGTACAGATCCGTGCTGACTAGTGATGCAGATACGGGCGCGGGAATGCTCCTTTCGTTGATCGGCATTGGTCTGTGTGTATACAGCAAGACATAGTTGATCTTGATCTACTTTTTATGCAATTTGATTTCACCATCAGTCTATGCTACAGGTAAAAAAGGAACAAGAATAGCGTAAATGCAACCTGGTATGAATAGCAATCCGTGACTCCTGGCTATGCGGTTCAGACAGTCGATAGCTCTCTCGATGGAACGCCTTTTGCTGGTATCTATACAAACTCATACCCCTGTGAAAGCAAGACAATCCCTCCGCTGTCCACTTCCGTGCGGCCTGCCGCGATGGACAGCAGATGAGCCCGGACCCAGGGATTTGGGAAGTAGGTGTGGCTCTCCAAGGGACCTGGTAGCCAAGATGTTGGGAGCGAATTCCCGAATGTGTCTTTTGCAAAAAGAAAACTGGAAAAAGAAAGAGAAAACAGTTGGCTAGCGCCTCGAGGCTAGCGACAACAACACGTCGCATCTCCCGTCCTTGCCTTGCCGAAATTGGCCGTCCTCCACCCACGAGAAGACAAGAAAACAGTCAGTCTCGGTGTTAGCGTATCCTAGCGCCCGAGAGACGAGATTCCTCGCCGTTTTCTCTCCCGCGATTAGTCCCGGTTCTCTCTAGTGCGCTACCGGTCCAACGCAAATCGCACGACAGCTTTGACGTTGCGCTGCAGATGACATCGGGTGCGCCTCTCGTGGATCCCAATTTGGGGGCTTCGGGAGATGGAGGAGGGGGGGGGGGGGGGGAGGCCCTCGGTTGGGTTGGGTTCTAGGAGCGGGTACTCAACCAGTTGAGAATGTCGTAGAGGCCAGGGTCCTCGGCCGTCCAGCGGCCAAGGCTCTGGTCACCGCTCAGTAGGTCCAGGTAGACGAACTCGTCGGTGATTTGTTGCAATTCCTGCTGGAGCTGGACGTCACAGGCGTGCAGGTGCAGTTGGTTGGAGGGGTTGGGGCCGCCAGAGTCGAGGATTTGCTTGCGCGCACTTATACAGCGCTGAGCGGCCAATTGGCGCAGGTAAATCTTTTGTGCTTCATGCCGACGGGCGTACGCATCCAGCAAAACACTTGAAGGAATTGTTTAGTGGAAGAAGACAGGCCGTGGAAAAGGGTTGACATACTGCTGAAGCTCGAGCTTTTGCTGCTCGTGCTCAGTCCGACCGACAGGCATGGACACGTCGGCAGAGCAGTCGAGGATAAACTGGCCGTCGGTAGCGCATTGCCGCAGCAGGCACCAGGCTGGCGAGAAGTAGTCTGCCTGGCAGGGCGCGGTGATGTTTGCGGAAGCGATGCAGCGCTGGAGATTACAAAAGTCGGATAAGACGTCTGCGACTCTGTGGGTGCGGAATTCGTTTACTGCCACAGGGGTTAACATGGGTTCAGTCAGGATGGGAAAAAAGGAGAGAGAAGAGGTGACTTACAGTCTCCCATTTCGAGACAGGCGTCATTCGGATTGGAACAGATCAGGTTGGACCAATTTACGCCAGCCAGGGCAGGAGAGACGAAGGCCTGGCTATTCATGTGAAGTCTTTCGAAGAGTGCTGATGAAGAAGGCTGAAGGAGGAGAAGAAGAAGAAGAGAAAGATTAAAGGACGAGAAGCTCCTATTATACTTTTTGTGATGGAAAAGAATAATTGAATGCAAAATCATTCGCACAAGGAAACGGGATGTCGAGCATCAGCAAAGGAGAAAGGGACTTGGTGTGTCGAGGAGCTACAGCATCACGGCCCCCAAAGATGAGACTATCCAGCTACCCAGTGGACAGAGTGAGTGAGACAGGATCAGGTCGGGCGAGGAACCAGTCACGTTGTCAAGATGGAATTGGCATTGGGGAAGAAGGTCTTTTCGGGCGAAATGGTAGGGCGAGACGAGGCAGAAGCAAACCGCAAGGTGGGCGCATTGAAGCTTGATAAAAGAGTAACAAGATTCGGGGCTCCGCCGTTGTGGGAGTTGGTGGGTGTGTGTGTCAATATAAAAATAAAAGAATAAAATGAAAATGTATAGTAGAGAAATGTCCCGTAATAAAGCCAAGGTTAGGGGTGTGTATGTTGTGTCGGAGGGGGGGAGAAGACATTGGGGGAACGAACGGCCTTGGGATGAAGATGGATTCGCGGACCGGTGATTGGCGGGAAGCGAATGACGTCTGGCAGTTGTCAGATGGATCAGAAAAGAATCAAAAGAAGAAAGTTGGATCCCACACCGAAAAAGCTTGTCCACAGTTCCACATGAAGGTATGGATGTATTGTATGGATATGTATGGATGTATACATGGGTTGTGTTGCGGCTACACGCCCCTAGCTCTTTTAACGGTGTTGCCCGGCTGGCGCTTCCTCTCTCTCTCTCTCTCTCTTTGAGCATACGAATATATATGGCTATTTTCAATACATGCCTGTCTCTCTTAATCAGCAGCGACTCTTGATCCACTGATCAAGACAGCATGTCGCATAGACGAAAAGTGGCTTGCCTGGTCATGTATTCGTATGTACGCCTCTCCTCTGGCTGGCCTTTTCTCTCCACTGCCATGCGCTGGCTGTCATCGGGTGCTCCGTTCACCATACTCACACACACACAGCCTTCTCCTGCCCTCCTAGTCGCTTCCTCGTACCTTGCAGAGATGCTCAATTCAACCTACCCCTTCTGTAGTTTCCTTGTGTGTGTAGTTTTCTTTATTTCCGAGATTGTGTTTACGGCGATCTACTCCGGTGACGATGCCGGGCGCGAGCACCGGCACCGGCACGGCCGAGCTTTCACCAAAAGGCCCTCGATATCTACTGCACCGCTGTACTATGGTTTCCTCCTGCGGCGCCGTTTACATTGCAGGCAATAGTTCGTATTAAAAAATTGACAGCACCCCTCGAAAAAGCCACAACATATGGTCGTCGCTTCCGAAAAAGAAGAAGCCGAGTATAGAGGAATGACGAAATATTGACCCTCCCTCCCAAGCCTTGCAACGGGCGCTCATCACAATGACATCTTGTCCAGTCGCATCGCTCCAATGGCCTGGGTTACCAGAGAGGCGGATACAGCTGGGGGGGAGGAAGATCCTGGACCAGCTGGACAGGGCCCTTGCCTATAGTCTTACCAAGCCAGACTCTTCTACCAATCGGAGGGTAGAGAAGGCGCCCGAAGCTAAAGGGTAGCTAATAATAAATCAAGGATTTCCGATCCTGCAGTGTTCCCGCCCACCAAGTGGGCTCGCAACATTACGGGCTTGTACTACGAATATATTCCCATGTATCTGTACTGCTCTGAGGTAGTTAGCTGCAAAAGCAAAAGGAGCTGCTTTCGGGTCATCTTTCTACGGGAACTTGTTAATGTAGGGGACTTTTGAATTGTCAACTACAGGGTCTTTTTCTTGGCTGAATGATTAACAACGCCCAGTAGAGGTCCAACATTGTGCACGAATAGACGACATACAGCCATACTTGCAGCGCCCACTTCTCACTGTGGCTTGCGTTCAATAGCCTAGTGACTAAACTGTACTCTGTAGTAACTCAAGTCGGCGTGCCCGAGTCACGATCAGAGCCTTCAACGGCGCTGTATCGCTGTGCACTCTACTACATCGCGGTTATTGACATCTCTTTTCTTCATATGCCGCCGAGTGTGTGTCTTCATCTACGTTGCATCGAACTTCTGTTACTTTCTACTTGCATCATCGGGCAGTGCGACAAGCCAAGGGCTGATAGCTAGTAAATCATGTCCCCCAAATTGATCGGCGGGCATGGATCTTGCGAGGCTACAGGCCATGAACCCCCCGGCTCGCTCGGCCGACAAGTAACTAAGTATGCCACACACACATATTGATAACACCGCGAACTACTAACTAATACTTAGCACTGCGGCATCGTGACATTGCTCCGGAGATATGTCTCTGGAGCTGTGGCAAAGTCCCCCCCCCCTTTTCCCCCTCTTGACGCAAAAGGCCGTTCAGCTCCAAGAACGCTTCTTAACAAAACAGCGACCGCTCCCGCGCGCAAAGCCCTATGATAGGTTCTCTCCCCCCCGTCCATCAGCATACGAAGCAAGTCAGGTCCCCGAGGGAACTTCCGCCCGCCCGGAGGCTTCCCGGGACAAGGTCCCATGGTCCCCCAGCGGAGCGCCTGCGTATCCCCACAGAAGCAACTTGCACGTTTCTTTTTGTCAAAATCTTTCTGTAGACAAGCGTCCGTCATCTATCTAGTTGGACTGATCCTTGTTCAGTCTTAGCAGTTTTACAATCCCCGGTTCCTGGGCCCCCCATCTTTTTGTTTCAATTTCGCCTTGCCCTAGGGATCTCCCGTCCAATGGCGTTACCAAGAGAGGCCAGTCCAAGGCTTTCAGCTTTGACTACTTGCAAATCTCGCAACTGTTTGGGACACACTGACACCCTCGCATTCGGCCGATAGCTGTTGCCTGCCAGGTGGCAGGCCGTCTTGAAGTTTCGATATGCATACCTACCTTGCATTCATACACCTTGTGCTATTAGTAGTACTCGGCCTGGGCGCTGAAAAATTCCACCCTCAGCCTTTGCTCTTCTCTCTCTACTTCTTCTTCTGTAACCGCCCGCATGCGTAAAAAATCTCTGCAAAAATCTCCGTCGGGCATCTACGCGCCCAGACATGGTGGCGCGTGCATGCATGTCGATGACAGGCCTGCAGTGCCCAATCATGCACAGCGCCGTCGCCGACTCCGTCCCGTCCTCCCCTGTCCCAGCAGAGTAGGTCATCTTGGTTAACTACCTACCTAATGCATACGTGTTCCAAGCACCCCGCTAGCAATAGCCAAGACTACGTTTTTCTCAATTATTTTCCTTTTTTCAAAGAAAAGGAATTCAGAGAACCCCCCCCCCCCCTCAATAGTGCAATGCTTGGTGCTTACATGACTGCTTTTTATTAACTAGTACGCGGCCGCAAGCTAAAGTCGGACCGGCCCTTCCCGCATGAACCTGTCCGGGCGGCCGCCGGGTCTAGTCGAAGCGTTCTTCCCCCGCCCCGGACTAGAGCGGCGGAGGACAGACTCCGGATATTTACCACTCATCAGTGCTTCGGATGCCCCTCCTTTAGAAGTCCCTTCTAATTGCCAGTACACAACAGAGGACCTCTTTAGATGGTCAAAAGTACATGTTCAACTATAAACGCAGCTCCTTCGCATTGAGCATGACAGCGGAGCAGGACACAGCCCCCTTCCCAGCAAAATCTCATCAGGGTCCTGTCTGCATCCTTGCTCAGCCTCGCCCACAACATGTCAACGTTGGGTCCTTTGGCCAGCCGCATGCTATTGACCACTCAGCTTCTGCTCTTATTCCCTCCCTCCTAGCCCCCAAAGTCCTGCAATTCAACCTTGCTCCACGGCTCAGATCTTGGGCCCCCGTTCCCCCTATATCAATTGCTTTGCTTTTCCCATTTTCCATGTATCACCCCTTCTCCGAATCCGGCAGTATTTCTCTCAATCTACCGGGCGGACCCTTCTCCAGACAGCCACAAAGGTCTGGATCCCGCATGCTCATAATCAACCAATGAAATGGATTGATCCCCGTCGTCATCGAGCTTGTAAACAAACACACCCCTAGCTGCCAGACAAACCCCCGGCTCCCCCAACTTTCCAAGATCCTGGACGAGCTGATGGCTTTCGTGCATCAATCATCAGCCCCGATGGATAAAACAAAAATGGACAAGCCACGGATGACGCAGGTCTTTCTCGGGGTCTGGAGACTACAGCCTGCCCGTGTTACCAAAACACCCCCTCACCTTCCCTCCTCTGCTTGTCTTGCTTTATTGTGGCATCGGCCGACAGCCTACCCTCCCATGGACTCGAGGCTAGCTGGAAGAACCCAGGGCTGGGGTCCATGAACGGGTCCAGCCCCAGGAGAGTTGACTCCCGTTTAAGCTTTGAGAGCCCGTTGCGAACAACGAGACCAGGGGGTCATTGAAGCCATGGGATAGATGATGACCGGGTGATCAATCACAGCCTTTCCTCCACCGCGGAGCTAGTCCCAACGGAAATTCGTAGTGCAGGGCTCTAAAGCCGCTTGCCGTTCTTCCAAAAAAAAAGATATGAGACACTGTATAATGATGCAGCAAGGCACATGCAATCTCTGAATTCTCATTGGTTCCTGCGTCCCGGCTCCTCAGCCCTGTGCAGTTAGACACCGAGCCCATGGGTCATTGCGAGAAACCTACTCCCGTTTCCCAAGACGTTTTGTATCCGCCGAAATCCCGGCTTCGTTTCTTTGTTTCTCGCAACATCCTGGCTCAGCTGAAGAAAATTCGGGCGCAGCCCATCGGCTTGTCGTTGCCGGATCCACCTGCGGCAGCAGCGTAAGCAAAAGGAGCAGCCTTGGCCGCAAAGGAAAGGTCCTTGGTTGGTTGTAGTGTTTCCTCTTGCCAAGTACAGCTCTCCTTTTGGATCATCCCAATGTTTGTTTCTCAGGGATGACTTGACGCCATTTGGTTTCCGGCGGTGAGGACACATTTTCCGATGACAAGGCTGACTGAGGCCTCCGACAGTGACATGTCTATCAACCCAGTGACTTGGATTCCTGAAAGCGAAGTTTCCTGACAAAGAAAAAAGAAGAATTTTTCACACATGACAACTGGCACGTATTCTCATAGAAAAATGGTATAATGTAGGCCCGTCTCCGAATTAGAAGGGAAATGAGCAAGAGAAACACGACGAAACCGACGTGTCGCAGGAAGACGCCATGCAAACAGACTCTTATACACCCGAACAAAACATTCAGAACTACAAAAACAATAACAACCAAATCGCCCTAGCGTGTCTCCGAGTAGTCGTTGAGAGCCACACACACGGCGCCCCTGTGATGCCCATTGTACTGCCGAATAATCTGCTGGCTGTGCAGCTCCCAGAGTCGCGCGTAGTGATCCGAGCACGCCGTGACGAGGTACGCAGAGTCGGCGCTGAACGCGCAGTCCCAGACCCAGCGCTGGTGACCCGTGAGCGTGGCCTCGAGAGGCAGCGCCTTAGGCTGCTGCTCGCCGACCTGCTGCTGCTGCTTTTGCTGCTGCGACGGGCTGTCCCGGATCTCCCAGATCTTGGCCGTGTGGTCGGCGCTGCACGTCGCCAGCTTCTTGACGTCGGGCGAGAGCAGGATGCGGGTGATGTACTCCTTGTGCGCTGAAAAGTGTGTCACCGGGACCATGCGGGTGCCGTTGTACTCTTGTTCAATCTTCCAGATAAAGACGTTGCCCTAGAGCGTGGTATTAGCAAAGCGAGAAGAAAATGGAGAGGAATGCAGAGCTTACGCTGTTGTTGGCGGCGCAGAGCAGCGTGCCATCACTCGCAATCGTCACGCTCGATACGGAAACATCGGCCTCGGGCGTCAGCTCGTGCGCGCACGTGTTCTCGGCAAGGTCCCAGACGCGGACGTAGCCGGAGCGGTCGCAGCTGATGATCTCGCCCTGGTTGGGGTGTATAACGACGTCGTTTGCGGGGCAGCCGTGGCTGTAGCTGCGCTGGATAGTTCCAGTGCGCGTCTCCCAGATCTTGACGGTGCCGTCCTCAGAGCTCGTCACCATCCACTTGCCCTCGCAGTGGAAGGCGACGCCGGTGATGTTGCCCGTGTGGCCCTCAAAGGTCAGTACGGGGCTCGGGTTCGTCGACTTGATGTCGTACAGCTTGACGGCTTGATTGCCGGCAGCGGCGAGGTAGCGCTTGTCGGGCGAGATGCACAGGCGGTTGACCTGCGAGTCCTGGTGCTGGATCGTGCGAGAGCAGATGCCGGAGAGGGCCTCCCAGAATCTGAAGTTCGCGGTTAGCTTCGTGTCGCGAAGGGGAGAAGGATCGGGTACGGAGTCGATGGCAGAAGAGGCGTCGGCTATGGGAGAGGAGCTTGCCTGATTGTGTGGTCGTAACCGGCTGAGGATCATGGTCAGCTGGGTACGTGGAGGAGGAGCAGGAGGAGGAGGAGGAGCCTTGGGAGAGCTCTCACGCGACGAACCTGTGCAGAGAATCACCGACATGGTGGGCGGTGCAGGGACGGGCCGGCGACCCCGAGCTGACGAGGCGCTTGGCTTGCGATGGTACGAGTTTGGCGATAGAAGCAAGAGCGGGAAACCGGAGGCGGACGCGAGATGCAGAACTGTCGAGGTGATGATGATGTTGTGTGATGAAGCGTTTGCGCCCGCGAAGCTAAAAGTAGAGCAGTGATGGTTGCTTCTGGGCAGCTACCTACCGATCTTGTGTGGAGCCCTGCACGGCGGCTTGTATCTCGACCCTCACCAGCGACGCCTGCTCACCGTGAGGGCATCCGCCGTACAAGATTGTGAATAACCTTTGCAAATGTACCTGGTTTTCAGTAATAAAGCTCCATTTCCTATTATCCAACCATATCTGTGAAACCAACTTGATCATCAGCACGAGTTTTGCCTGGTGTTCACCGTATAAATCCGGTGGTTGTGAGAAAAGATTGTCTTGTTCACGTTGGTATTTAGCTAGCTATAAATTAAGAAAATTATCAATATTTTAAATCAGTCATTTCATATTCTTCTGCCATGCCAAGTGTATCTCGCGTCGCATTTCGCTGGTTCGTCGTTTGCCATGGCGTAGCTCGATGCTCTTATTCATTATTCGTGATTCTTCGTGTTCGACACGGTGACTATGATTTCGATCCCGATCTCGGCTGCCCTTCTGATCCTCTTTGTCCGGACCCCCGGCGACCACCCGATGAGCCACCCACCGTTTCCTTCGCCGGTGACATGGTGGCCGGCAAGTCTGTATATCGTAATCGGGGTAGGCGCACAGCCTGTTCGCTCGTATATCCTGGTGGTACCATGCGCACCATGGAGCCTCCGCAATATGTGCAATCGAGAGCGCTGCGGCGGTGAAGGGGAAATCGTTTTAGCACACAGCGTCGGGCGACGGAGTGCGCGGGTCTTACCTTCTTGTACTGCACATGATGCAGGGGACTGGGCTGTAGCCAAGGAGCATGCCGACATGATATTCTTCATGAAGCGCCGACATGACGCCGCCGATGTCAATGATATGCAGGATCTGTTGGTCGAAAAAGGTAAATTGCGGGCGAAAAGAGAAATGCAGACAAAGAAGGAATGCACGTCGAGAAGCCCAGGGGTGGCTCGTTGCATAGCCCGGTGCGGAAATGAACGGAAAGAGGGAAAATGAAACTGGCATCTCCGGGATCAAAGTGTTACTTATAATCTCAAACTCCATCACGTCAAAGTATCACAAAAAAGCCCTCTTCCGATGGCCAAGTCTGCAGCGCACCAGAGCAGTTGGGCAGAAGCATCAATCCGTTGCCGTAGCGTAGTCGCCTTCTCCGAGCTGTTGTCCAGCATTGTCATACACTCGTGAGATTGAATATTCCGGATCGCAAAATTTACACTTTTTTCAGGGACGTGGCAAAACCTTCCGAAACTCTTCCTGCGTTTCTCTCCGACGGCGGGTTCCGCTGCAGTCCAGGTTCCGCTAGAGCTAGAGCGGCAAAGGAAAAAGGAAAATAAGTACAAAAAAACCAAGGCACAGTCTCTCCAGTGAAGAATGGCATGCCTTATCTGAACCGTCATCTGACACCTGTCAACGGACGGCCTTGCAGCGGGATGCCGACCTTGGCTGGGTGGACAGCACCTGTTTGGGCAGCAGCCGCCGGATATGCACGCCATCCAAACATGTCCCGCGCACGGCTACCGAGGAAGGAAGCGGAACTCCTTAACGTGGAAAAGGCAGAATTTCTTACGATTTAAGGTTTATATATCCCAAAAGGTGAGGGAGATCAGGCGCAGTCGTTGCTGGTTGTTTCAGATTGAGGGCTTTGGGGGTGTGAGGGCGTCCAAGCGCACTCTTCTCCGCCCCTCTCGCTCCACGATGGACAACTGTTATCGGCCTGTTGTGTTGGAGCTGTTGCCAAGACTGTGTGATCACAGGGATCGTACGGAGTAGAGCAAGACGACAACGTCAAATGGTGCAACCTCGAGACGCGGTCGCGGAGCCGGCGGGGGCCGGCACCTCCGTAGTCGGATCCTATGCACATATGCGGGCATACTGCAGAACAATCCTCGACTCGGGTCCAACATGACTGTCGGCAATTCTTACAAATTGCGACTTATGAAAGAAGAATGACTGTAGGCTGAAAATGCAGCCCTATCAGCCTGCGTTTGTAAAGAATTATGCCCGTTGTATCTGGTATGACCAAGACATGACGTCGATAAATAGTGTGGATAATGAATAGACAAATCAGTTAAAGAATTCCAAGATAGGTAATAGAACTCACTATAAATTTTACCCCATAACCATAGTCCTTGAATTATCGTTGAAGTAGGGCACGAGACACCCTAGTCAAATTGGTTGGATGTCGGGCGCTCGACACCACATACAACAAGCGAGTGGGCAGGTTTCTCTGGTTACGAACTCCCGCAGCAAGAATTACCCATCGTTTCGTCTTCATAGAACAGGGCGTATATGGGGTAATGTAAACAACTTATAACAGAAGAATATTCATCTTTGCAGTTGAGCCTTCGGCCAAGCCTTGCCGAGCCCTATGAAACCGGGGCCGGCGATGTCCACGTACGAGGTTGGCAGTTTGAAGCGCCGGGTTCTCCAATAGAGGTTGCATCCTTTTCAAACTTGCTGGCACCCAGCATCACGTCATTTGAGAATACGGGACAAGACAGCTGGCCAGCACGCTTGGAGCGCCAAGGCGGAACGGCTATAAGACCCGCGACCTAACCCACCACAGTTCGTTTTGACGACGCTGCTTTGAGCTTCCAAGTTGTGACGGTAGATTCATGCGAGGATTTACTATGGTAACTGACTGATTAGTCGCTTGACCAAGTCGGCTACACGCTTGCGTTGGCTGCCTCTCACTTCACCACTGCGCAGGCTTTTCCGCCCATTAATCGGATTCCAACTCAAGTGTCTACATTGTCGAAGTCATTTCACTGTTCAAAGCTTATCCAAAACTACATGCAAGTTATTTCTAGCCGAAAATACGATGTACATGGCGCATGAAGAAAAGCTTCAAGCGCCAGCTATGGCTATACTCGACCTCTATACGGGAATGGCTCGAGAGATGGACACTTAAGGCCTGGTTTTTCCGCTTCGTACATGTAGTTGCAAAATTCGTTATCGAGACGGCTTTTCATGTCTTGACTCTTAGTTTGTATTATCTGCCTTTACCGTCTCATAGTCCCGCTGTCACCTGCAATATGTCTTACACAATACATGCGTAAAGCTTTCAAACTATCCAACAGCAAACCTCATTAATCTGTTTGTCCGGCCTCTCAAGCCTCATCAGCCACACCCAGCGCCGCCGGCCGCCGACGCTTCGCCGACACATCGCCGCTGGTACCCCCACTCCCCCTCCGAACAACGGCGCCGACAATCGCCTTCCGCGAAAACGAGGGCTCCACAGTCCCCCGTTCCCCTCACTGCCAACCAACCCCGCGCCCTCCAACATCCAACTCTCTCTCCAGCACGCCATCCCTCTCTTTCAACACTGGGAAGTCTGAGCATGAGCAGCAGACCTGTCCTGCGCGCTCTCTTTGCCTCGTCTCCCACCAGTCGCGTCCTGCTCTCCTCCCAGACCACGCACCGCCTGCCTCCCGTCGCCGCCGCCGCCGCCGCAGCCTCCTCCCATCCCCCTCCGTTCTCGACTTCGACCGCCAGCGCCATGGCCGCCTCGTACACGCCCAGCCCCGTGCTCCGCGTGCCGCGGGTCACCATTGCTTGCGTGCAAATGGCCGCCGGCGCCGACAAGGCCGCCAACCTCGCGCACGCCGCGGATCTGGTCTCGCGCGCCGCCAGCACCACCGGCGCCAAGATCGTCGTCCTCCCCGAGTGCTTCAACTCGCCCTACGGTACCGGCTTCTTCTCAACTTACGCCGAAGTCCTGCAGCCGTCGCCGCCACCCGCCGACGAGGCGCCGTCGTACCACGCGCTGGCCGCCATGGCGAGGGATGCCGGGGTGTACCTCGTCGGCGGGTCTGTGCCCGAGCGCGACTCCGCCACGGGGCAGCTCTACAACACGAGCCTCACGTTTGGGCCTGATGGCGCGCTGCTCGCTTCGCACCGCAAGGTGCACCTCTTCGACATTGACATCCCCGGCAAGATTACTTTCAAGGAGTCAGAGGTGCTCTCTGCTGGCGACGCCCTCACGCTCGTCGACTTACCGGAGCTCGGCACCATCGGGGTCGCCATCTGTTACGACGTGCGCTTCCCGGAGCTCGCGACCGTGGCAGCGCGCAAGGGCGCGTTCGCGCTCATCTACCCGGGCGCGTTCAACCTAACGACGGGGGCGCTGCACTGGGAGCTGCTGGCACGCGCACGCGCCGTCGACAACCAGCTTTACGTCGCCATGTGCAGCCCCGGGCGCGACATGACCGCGACATACCACGCATGGGGCCACTCCATGGTCGTCAGCCCGATGGCCAAGGTCCTCGCCGAGGCGCAGGAGGCCGAGAACATCATTAGCGCGGAGCTTGTCAGTGAGGAGATTGAGGAGGCTCGCAGGAACATCCCGCTGCGCACGCAGAGACGGTTTGACGTGTATCCGGATGTGGCACAGGGGAAGCAGTGAAAAACTCAAAAGCTGAAGAAACGGCATATTAATCATCGGGAACGTGTCGATTGAGGTTTAAAGGGCATCCGAATGCGTGGGGGAACAACCAGGATTGTTATCGTTACGCATTGCATCTTGTCTATATCTTTCAGACTAAACAAGTGTATCATTCTGATGGTGGTTTTCGCACCAGTGTCGCCGGCAACCAGTCCCGCCAGAGAATCCGCAGCTTATCACAGGTCTACTCCGTTTTCCACATCGATGTCTGCCAAGTTGTTTGGCCAATCCGATTCGGAAAGTGCACTCCGGTTAGCTGTTGCCGCGCAACGTCCAACGCCGACTTGGCTGGCGTTGGCAGCTGGCCATTTGGTCATAACCAAGTCCTGATTAAATACCAGAACAGTCGTCAATACGTGTAATAATGAGGTAGTCAAGTTAAGGGCGTGCGCTAGATGATGCCGTAAGGCATCGCTGAGGGTTCGGACACTACAATCTGGGTCGCGCGGCGTGGCGTCAAACTCCTTAGGCAGCGACCTGTATTGATCCAGGCGCGCGCCTTGTGGTTAGTTGTCTTCGGACGTCATTGCAACTCCGTCTCTAGTGATCGTATTCGCATTTTATGTTCTTCACACCTACCATTCAGCAGGAACGTAGGAGGACGGCGCGAGTATTTGGAGGCCTGGCAAATCCAGTTCCCAGTCGATCACAAGTCCCCTCCGCTTTTATTTGTGTTTCCATCTGCATGGTTCGATTTGCCGATTTGCAATCACGACGGGAGGCTGGGCGGACGCTGATACTCCGCGTGCGCGCCCAGCCTCCATGTTGGAGATGTTAGCTTCCTTGTCCGGTGCCGCACAACGCATGGTTTTCGATGTACTCACGACAAAAATGCATGCAATAGCCCTGAATAGACGAATCTTAAACTGGTGGCAGGGCGAGACAAGTCTAAGCAGTCTACTAGGGCGTCCGCGTTGCAAGTGCAGCCTGGGTTTTACTGAGCATTTTGGCCAAGGCAACAAGTACCCCATAAATGCAGCACAGTGTCGGTGAAATGTACCTATTATGCACCGTGCAATGGTAAATGCTTGAGCAAGCAGCCTGCGTCTTGACAAACTGTCACCAAATACAAGACTATGGCTCGGCACGCCCGGTGTGTCTGGGCCGTGGCTGATGGCATTTATTTGTATCGATTTTTGCGCGTTTATTTCGCCCTCATTTCTCAACCTCTTCCACCCTTTCACCGTGTTTCATGGCAACATGGTATTATATTGGATGTCTCCAGGTCCTCGATAAATGCCGTATCCATAATTGGGCCGTACCGTACGAGCAGGCGATACTGCACTGTAAGTGGTGGAGGGGTCGTGATAAGGCTCGTCATTGCTACAGCCCGCTGCTGTGGCTTTATTCGAGTCAGAGAAACAACATGGTTGATCCTCGCCCCAAAACTGAATTTTGCTATCTTGTCAAAAAGTAGATAAAGCCCCCTCTTCAAACTTGATGGTGTATCGTGATCTCGTTTCCAGCCCAGACAGTGCGAGTTGAACCCCGCTACTGACGCGGGGCCGCTGCGGTTGCCTGGAGTTTGGCCTTGTGACACACTGTGCGTGGGGCACTGGTCTACCTGAGTAGTGCATGCGTGGAGAAAGAACATCGCCATCGCCTTCACTTGCCCCACCTGCTTCCACCTCACATTCACATTCACGCTGAATTACGCCTGCTTCATCTTTTCTGCTTTCCCTTTTATTCCTCTTCTCGCTTCAGGTTTAAGCGTATTTCCCGCCAGAAAGCGCGCAAGGTCTTTCAAAGCCGCACTTTCCCTTCTCGGCCATCTTCTCCGCCGGTGCCGCCCGTAACCCAACTCCGACCAACTTCGTCTTCCTTGCACGCATCTACCACCCTTGTGTCCTTCTCTCTCCATAACAGTCGACAAGGGCTCTCTCAAGTACCATATCCTCGAGCCACACGAGAATAATCATCATGTCTGCGGCACTAGCAGAAGGCGAAGGTACGTCTTGCATCACCTAAGCCGCCTCCTGCGCACGACATTCTACTAACACAATCCCAGCCATCGTCACTCTATCATGCATAGATCCACCACCAACTTTGGTGCACCCTCAACGCAGACTGCACTTAACGAACAAGAAAAACACAGCCTCGATCGGCCGGGCTTCGAAGCGCAGCTCGACACTCGAATCTCGCATGTATAATGGCTGGATCGACGCTCCCGTCATGTCACGGGAACACGCCGAGCTCAAATTAGACTCTCAAGGCAAGGTACGTCTTCACCCCAGAACCCCCACCTCTAGTCAAGGTCAACTCCTTTTCATCAGCTCTACTAAATCCTCTTCTTAGAAGGTCTTCATTCGAGACGTCGGCTCCCTCCACGGAACCTTCCATAACGACATCAAACTCCAAAAGAACCAGTACCAGATCCTCCGGAGCGGTGACTTGCTCAAGTTCGGCATTTGCATTGATCGTGGCAACGAGAGCTTCCCCCAATGTGCAATGAAAGTCTTGTTGGACTTCGGCCAAGCTAGTCAACAGGCCGCAGCAGAGTCTAAGTAAGCACGTAGTTTCAAGAGACAAAGCAGAATACTAACTCTACAGTTTACCTCCGCCTTTGGTTTTCCAGGTGCCCGACGATTCTGAGCCCGATGATACGGACTATGACACAGACGCAGACGAGGTAAACAGCCAGGTTGCATTCGGTACCATCGACAACCACTACGACCATGACCATGACCACGGGCATGACGACCCAGTCCTCGGATCAGGCGCTGCCATTCTTGCGGAGAACGGCCTAGAGCTCGAGTTCCACGGGTTTGACGCGTCAGATGCTATAGATCTGACCTCAGAGCCCGATCTAGTCTCTGAGGATAATATCCCCTCTAGTAGTCCTGTCTCGGAGGACTCGGATCTACCTATCCACCATGCAGATCATACACTGGGAAGAATCGAGCTGGACGATGAAATGGAGCTTGGGAATTTCCGCGCTGTGCCAGTTTCGCTAACGAGCGACGCTTTCGCTCCCGCCACACAGGTCGACGACATAATTAGTTTAGATGTCGTACCAGGACTGGATGGACCTCTCTCGGAGGACCAGCATCTCACCGCAACGTCGGAAATATCGCCTTCTATCATGAGAGCTAAATGGATCAATGAGCTATCTGAAAAGGAGAGGAACACAGCCCATACGCACAATGTTATTCCGCCACAAATCGCCCGTGCTCTAGATGAAGAGCACGCTCAAGCTGACCAGCACAAAGTTCGAGCTGACAACCAGGAGGCCGCTGCTAATCACCAGGAAGCTCGTGCTCCTGTTGACCGCACCTTGAGAAAACGCAAGGCGGAACAGATCTCGGGCGTGGGCCCTTCTGAAGTTGCCAAGTCTGGAACTTGCAGCACTGTTCGGCCTGAAGACGCTCAAGAGCAAGAGGCACCATTCAATGTCGACACTATCCCCGCATACAAGCGCATCAAAACTGCTGCGGAGTATGTCGGTCTCATGGCTATTGGGGGCGTGGCGGTCGTAACTGCTCTCATCGCGACTGCCCCCAACTTTTAATGCACTCGCCTTATTAGTTCTATGTTGAGGACAAAACAATACCGATGTCGGTTTCAGACTCTATTTGCTCTTTTTTTCAACATCCAGTATTTGCTCGAGAATGTGGCTTGTTTAACACGATTGTGCTCTTGCTTGTTGAACTATCAAGTGGCGTTAGGAATTTAGGATGACACAAGGTCGAGGGTTTAGGAATGCTTAGCTACTGTCCTAGTTTTAGGTATATACCACATTATGTCAGGTTCACTTTTAATACTGAATTCTATTCCATTGCCAGGGTCTCAATGGGCTCAGTGTTGTAGAGATGCCACCTTTGAGGCTGACCGTAACTTGTCGCGTGTTATCTTGTTGCTAACAGGTTCGTGCATGAGTTTTGATGAGATTTACAGCTGTACCATCTCTCCAAGCAGCCATCAGCCATGTTATACTCGATCAGGTCGTGGCCGTGAGGTAGAAGCGAGGCAGATTGTTGAGTTACAGTACCAGAATTGACACCCCACGAACACATCAGATACAAAATACTACGATAGTCGTTTCGTCTGATTTCGATAACAAGATTCTATTCGATAAGTCCAGCCTACCCTACAGTGGGTGGCAACATGTATTTGTCCCCTACCAGGTAGCATTTCGAGGGCCGCTAGCCTATTTTAGACAGTCTATACACGCTGCTTTAATTCACACTAGGTGGGGCTCATCTACATCCACTGTAAGTCCCCTATAAAACTGCCTTAGGGTTAGGGTATCCACTGGTGTCCTAAAGCAGCGTGGCCTGATTATCAGCTACCTGGCAGGGGTCCAATACATGTTGCCACCCACTGTATGCCACCGGTTGCCACAGACAAGGTTGATCCCGCACACCTACGGCAATCGAGGCCCCCCCCCCGGGTCCGTCGCACAATCGTTCAACCCTTCAAAAGCAGATTCCCCGCGCGGGAGGGGCCGCACGCCTCTCGTTCATTTTCTTTTTCTTTTCTCCTATTTTCCTTTCTTTTCGAGCGTCCCTTCGTACCCTCGTGTTCCTGTCAAGAAATGTGGAAATTGGGGAGGATGCATGCAAATATTCCCCCTTTGCGCCGCGGCCCGGACCCCCGGGACGAAGAGAACTTGTAAGAATAAATCGCAGCGAAAAAAACGCCACTTGACCGTCGTAAACAATTTCGTTTTTCTATTTTTTTTCCTTACACACATCTGTATGGGTTACTAGACGCAAGCCACACCCTCACCCAAGAGAAAAAGCTCGTGGTCCCGAAGAATCTCGCGGCGGCCGGGCTTCTTCATCTGGGGGCGGAGTTTTTTTTTTTTTTTTCTCCAAGAAAGCGTCGGACCCGAGGGAGACAGGGAAAAAATGGTGGGACGGCAATATCCGTCCTCCGGCGCGGATCAGGAGGAAAAATGCCGCCCAATGCATCTGACAAGGGCCGAGCCTTCTCCTCCCAGCCAGCCAGCCAGCCACACCCCGTCGCTCCGACGCCTTCCGCCCAAGAAAGAGGTCCGCGGGAAAAGGGAAAATGCGCCTCACACCGAAAAAAAAGACGGCAGCGAATGCCACAGATACACCCTATATCTGAAGCCTTGTTGCTGAAACAAAAAAACGCCCTCTTTTGCCTGCCCAGAGCCCTGTCCCGTTCAGCGCCGCCCCCCAGAGCTTGGCAGCCGCGGTCTTCTACACTTGTCTTGGATCCCAGTTCGAGGCACGTTGCCTTTTTCCTTATGATAAGCTTGAAGGCAGGGGTTTAGATCGCATTACGAGATTGTGCTGCGTCGGGAGAGAGAGGGGGGGGGGGGTTGTTACATTCAGCAAACGCCCTCTCCAATACAAAGTTGGCCGAAACATCGCCAACGTGGGCAAGCGAGCCCACGAGCCCCGAAGTCTCCAGAGAGAGATTTATTCCCTCCTCCCTTCTTTTTGTACCACATGTCTCGTGCATGACTGATCGCGTGCATAGAGTTGTTATAGAATCAGTTGACCTCTGCAGCTGGGCTTTTTGTCTGACAGCCCCCCAGACGCAGGTTTTGCATGCAAAAGGGGGTGTGTACAGGAAATCTTGAGGGCTGCCCGACGGAAATTACGAATAAGATGGGGACTGTAAGCGATACGTATCACTAGATTGGCTGAAAAGAAAAGAGACCTCGGATCGCGTGGGCTCATGCAGAAAGCTCGTTCAGTCCCCTCCCTCTCATCTGATGCTGATTCGTCTTGATTATAGAAGACCCCAATTCTATGAGTAAGACAAAAGGACGGGAGAGGATCGAACATACGAAGTACGCACATGTTTTGTATGCACACGCCCGTCCTTCCGCAGCCTTCTGTGCAGCCGTCTCTGCAGCCGTCTCTGCAGGCTTTTGGACGATTCAGCCGCCTTGTCGTGTGTGAGTGGCACAGCTTGTCTAACATCGGCAATCTGATCACTCTTTTCAATCATGACGGCAGCTTGGTTTCCCATTCATGTGGTCAACTAATGTCAAGGGCTTTCTTCTGTAAGCTTAGACGATCCCCCAGCCGACAAAGGCCGGGTATCGGATTTACAAGACTGGAAAGTCTTTGATCGGCCACGGCCAAGGTTCCAGGGTTCTCCCGGCATGTACAAATAGAAATTACCCTGAGAGATTACAGCCTTGTTCTCTGTGGGCTGACCTATGAGCAAAAGTCGAGGGCGGCCCTACGATCCCCATGTCCATTTCCTCACTCCCGTGCATGTCTCGGCAGCACGCAGATACCACAAAGTACCACGTTGTGCCATATTGGCTTTCTGCTTCTTTTTCTGTAATAAAATTCCGGTCGCAGTATTGCGCGCATAGTTTTTTTATTATCCGACCCCGGCAGCAAGGCTGTCGCAGATGTGGACGCGGGTACAAGGGCCTGTGTATTGAGTGTGAAGAGCCGACAGTCTCAAGTCGCAGCAGCGGTTGTGTGGTTTATGTGGCAACGCTCGAGATTTGCTCAGCACCGGGGCAGATGCCAGTATGCAGACTTGATCGCTTCGTCGCACAATGAACCTACCAAGAGACCTACGTCAAACATCTCGGCTCGGATGGCGTAACTTGTCTTGTCTTGTCTTGCTAGATGTCGTCTCAAGGTCCAGCTGGAGTCCATCCAAGTCAATGAAATGACGGGGCTGTCTTTTCCGCTGCATCATCTTTCCTGCCGTGTCTTCAATGAACTGAGCGAAACACGCGCAAAGAAAACGCAAGCCAAGCAGCACACCACCCTCCGTCACCTGCTTCTCAGCCAGCGGCCGTCCCGCGATCCCGCATCGGCTGTGTCAAGACTTCAGCCGTTTGCCAAGGCTTTTCGTCGGAAAAGGAACGAAACGTCTCGGAATGGCACGAGGCCGGAGCCGGCCCGCACGGAAATGCGCCTTGAGTGAACATCATTGCCTTCTTGTTGTCGACAAAGACACAGGGATGCAGCGGAAAGGTAGTTGCGTTTATTACAGAAAGGACATTTTGTCCCGCGGCTGCCGCGGGACTTGTCGCGCGCGGACACCCAAAATGTCTCGAAAACTGACAACATGGATCGCTGGCCGCGCCTTGATATGGCCGCGCCTTGATCTTGTCCCGTCAGAAAACCTTTCTGTCTCACAATGAAGGGGAGAGCCTGGCCCCCGTCTCGGCTGAGGCCAAACCTGCAGCTACATTTTTTTTTTCGCAAACCTGATATGCGCCCAGTACATAGAGGACGGGAGCGCAAAACGGCAAGATTAGGAAAGCGGCTCGGTGATGCCCAAATTGGACAGTGGCGCATTATGTCTCGCCTCTCTTCCTTTTCCTTCCATCTGGTTTAGGAAGGGGGTGGCGGTTCCAGGAATCGCAGCCACGGACGGCAGTTGCTGGAGTGCGTCTGCCAGGGGTTCACCGAGGCGTTTGTGATGTGATATCACTTACATCATCTTTCCCTCCGGTTCGGTAGATGGAGGGGAGGGGGGGCCACGTTTTTTTCCCTCTCTCTGGGAAATGAAAAGTCTCACGTTCTGAGACATGGCTAGCAAAGACAGCTTACAGATGCATGTGGTATATATTTAAACGCGGCTAGAAAAAGCCACTTTGAGTGATTCACCAGGATGAACATGCTAGCCAACTAGCCTCCAGTTTGTCTTTCTGTTTCTATTCGTAGCTTGCGAAGCTGCAGATATCTTCTCCCGTCCACGTCTGACGGGAACTTTGAGAAAGGAGATAACAAGCGCCTCAATAATCCATCTGCCAAGCAAGCCAGTACAGTATGTTCTCTTTTGCGAAATTGGGGCAAGTTGTGCATGCGTCGCCTCTCGTCTCGCAACGCCTTTCCGTCCCAATACAACATGTGGTGCCTGGTGGCAAGACGAACGCAAGTGCTACAGCAAAGTACCACATCATCACAGCTCAAATTCATTCATATTCAGCCCCTTCTATCTCTTCTAGCTTCCTTCCGCAGTTACTCTTGTGGAAACTACATGTTGCCCCAGGTCACCCGCATCGCCACCCTGTCACAGGCGCTGAGAATCGTATTCAGATTTGTGCATGTACATAATCTAGATAACATCTCTTTCCCCCTCTCCATTCGTCCAATCACTGTCCGTTCCCCCTCTTTCGTGCTTCGCACGGCCCTGTCAACTCCTCCTTCAGCGGGAACGACGCGGCCAAACCCTCCCCGTGGTTGACCACGTGTTGTGCGCATTATCCGCACATATTCGCTTCTGTTTTTGTCCTTGCATTCAGCCAGTCTCGCTTAATTCATTCAAACAACTTCACCCGATCGCTGCAGAGAGAAGAGGGAAGAACGCGGAAGGGAACGTGCGTTTTGTTCATCGTATTAAGCTTTAACCCTGCATCGTGACTGCTTCAGCTACAATGACTCATTTCTCAGCTCATGCAATTCATAAAATATGCCTTCAGAAGTGACTCTCAGTGCGAGAGCAACTCCCCTAGAGTAATCATGCAAGATCAACTCAAAGCTATTTTGCTACGATGCAGTAATCAATCGACACTGACGCAGTTTGGCACGTTGAAGACGTAGCCTACCCTGTAGCCCCCAATGCTTCATGTCGTCGCCGCTGACCCAGGTCAGCGTCGCGCATACAATTGAGCAATATCAAATTTGCAAATGCCCAAAATAGCCCTACACCCGCATGAAAAATGTTGGCGCTTACTCGTCGATGCTCGGGCGTTGCTTAATTTGCACGGCAGCGGTAAAGTTACAAGGGCTGGCATGCCGGCCGGCAGGCAAGACCTGGCCGTAATGAGGTCGTATTGCTCTTTTCTTGCTGGGAAGGTCACATCTTTGGCTCATCTAGGGAAAGGCTACGGGTTGCATGCACGCCCTATCTAGCATTAGTTTCTCGGGGGGGATCTTTATCAAACGGGGTGACTGATGTTCTACAAGAATAAACGAGCGAGCCAGACCAACCCAGACAAGAAGAAAACCCGCCGGACGCCTTGGCTGATTAAATGGGTAGGTAAGCTCTTGTCAACAGGCTAACAAATCGACCAGGAACCCCAAATCCTTCGAGGCGCAACAGCCTCATCGGGCAGAAGATGTTCCCAGCTGCTCTGATCCCCATGTTCCGTTGGTTCGCCCCGGGTACGTAACCCGTGCGTTGCCCTGCGCTGGCAATAGAGTTAGAAGAGGAGGAGGGGTGGGCGTGTGGCTTTGATGGTGGTGTGCGCTGACAATCAAATGTCATCAAAGGCATGGACGACGATGTGCAGCAACGGGTCAGCATCCTAAAATGGCGCTGCCCGAACTTTGCAACCAAAGGTCGGTCGGTGGTCTTTTAGCATCGGTCTAGCGGTGCGATTTGAGATTGCCAGCGAAATTGTCGAGTTGCTGCTGGCAAAGCAAAGCGCGTGCGCGGATAGATACTTGGTGGTGGGGTGTCAGTTGTGACTGGGCGATCTGGCATGACGGACGTGACCGCTGCCAAGATTGAACCTTTTGCTTGTCATGCATGGAGGGCGCGAGAAATGCCGCAGTTTGTTTCGCTGATGGGCTAACGACGAAATGGGCAGCTATCTGGAGCGGACTGAGTTCTGTGCCAACTGCCGACTCGCGTCTCTGTGCGCGCCATTCAGCCCTCGGAGTTGCTGATGGCGGAGAAACGTCGTGGACGCGGATGACAAGTGCAACGCAGAATGAATCAAACTCAACAGCTTGATACAGAAGACTGTTCAGATGGTCAACCTGCCCCCTGCATGGCTCGCTCAACTGTCGTTCCCGTCTAGACCATATACCATCTCTCGTGGCGAGGAAACCCCATGCTATCATCGGAGCGTAATCGATCTGCGCATCGGCGCTGACCACTCCGCTTGCAAATACTTCTTTCCAGCCCAGCCCGGGTAATCGCACAGATGCTGCGCTGAAGGCAATCTGGTGGCCGTGACCTGCTAGTCCGTTTTGGAGGGCGGGAGGAGGGACAATGTAACGTCGGGAAAAGGCCGAGGCTAACCATGACAAGTAATAATTAACCTACCAAGTGGGCAAGCTCTGCCAGATCTGACGTACCTCGTGTCCCAGTCGATCTAGCGCCCCCAAGAAAGGGTCTGGTCGTGCTTGGTGCTTGGTTGCTCACGGCAGCTGCTCACTTGGCGGTCGTCCGCGCACAGCCCGGAACGTCGAAGGATTGGTGGAAAGCCCTCGCCGCGGATTTACACCTTGAATTGCGACCGAGCCAACATGCACCATGGCGCAGTCATCCAGCAACCATAATCCATAATCTTCAGCTGCCGCTCATGTGGTCCACAAACCAAAGTCCACCCCCGTTGCTCGCAAAAAGTTTCAATTCGGGTCACAATCTCGAACATCACCAAAGTTGGGTCGGGTGAGTCTGCCTGCAGCTCGGTTCGGGGCTATGAAAGAGACCCCTGCGACTACAGCGACTCGAGGTGGGATATCGCGAAAAGGTTTTTGCGATACTCTACGAAAAAGGAATCGCTGTCGATGTGCATATGTCTGCACTTCCCGACAGTTGATGGCCAACATCTACCAGACTGTGAACCTAATTTGTAAGGTCAATACGACCCCGCTAGGATTGCTATCAGCTGAGAACAACAAAACTCACTTGGCTGATTCTTGCTAGTTCTTGGCGAGCGGATATAACGGTCGGCTAGCATTGGCAATTTTGTCGAGTAATAATTGTTCTTCGCTACCTCAGCCCATGGACGACCAAAGTGGCACGCCATACCAAGGTCAGAGAGGTGACGGTGCTCAGCTGGGGCTGGCATAATCGGCGATATGGCGGCGTGCGAAATGGCCCCGGTCACGACCACCGATCCAAGATCCCTACGATCCCAAGGACGCACAACACACAAGTCCCGAACACTGCACAGATCTTGTTGCTGCAGGTTGTGCCCAGGCGTTACGCGCTCAGTGCAACGGCGGTGGCGATTTGTAGGATGATAGTGGCTTGTTCGATAGGATCCGTATTTTACTGCCTCCCTTTCCTATTGCGCACACTCTGCGGCCAGCCGCGAGCTGGTCGGGCGAAAGACTTGGGAGGGGACCATGCTGCGCCCGGGAGTCGCTGTGACTACTTAGTACCAATTGCGCAGCGCACCGATAGTGACCGCCAGGTAAAAGGGGCCAGGCAAATGAGCTGGCTGCGCCTTACGAATATAATTAACGATACCTGGCTTGTACTCGTAAGCGTTGATGCTGATGGTGGGCTATGGATGGGGATAGTGGACGCCATCACCACTGCCAAGAATGGTTTGACAGGCCAATGGGCAACCCAACAGTAGCCGATGGCTCGGCGACTCGGTCGCCTGGACAGCGTGCCAAGAGCGCGGTAGCCCGACGCCGCCGGCACAGTACGGAGAGCCGCCCATGGCTGTTGTGGCAGCCTGGTCCGCTGGGTTCAGTACCCGGGCCGGGCTGGTGATGAAACGAAACCATGCATGGGGGGCAGGTGGTTGAGTGGGTGTTGCTAACGGAGGCGCTCTCCACAGGCCGCCGCATCGAAAGAGTCAGTGATGATGCCCAGGGCCGACGAGTGACCTAAACCATGAGAAAAGGGGCGTGTACGTGTTGGCCCTGAGCAACTTGTGGAAGAGTCGGAAGCTTTGGTTAGCCTTTCCGACTGACACAGGCAGGCAGCCCCGTCGAGGACCCGAGAAAGAGTGGATGTTGGGTTTTTTTGGTTCTGTTCTGTTTCAATGCCTTCGTATTGTCCTTTTTTGCCCTCGCTAACAAGGTGTCGTAAATGGTGGGTGACGTTGCACCGAGATCTTTTCGTGACGTGGCCTCGTCAGGCAGAGAGCTTATTTCCTATGCTGCGAAAGCTTAATGGAATGGAAACGGGGACATGCAAGATCTGTACTCCGTACCAGGCGTATGAAAGTTTGTCAGCGATGGATGGGGGCGTGTGGGAGTTATGGGTGGCTATGCCCGACCGGGGCTGGGGTGCCCTGTAATCATGACATACCGAGTGCATCTGTGGCGGCCGGGGTAAAAAGAGACAAACGACAAAAATCAAAATCGATGGCGAACCATTTTTAGGTGAGACAGGTGACGGTTGGGCGCGGTTTCGCGTCGGCCCCCAGAAGAGGATGGCGGGGGCAGGATGAGGTTGAAGCTGCGGATGCGGAAGCGGTTGGAGGGCTGGCGGAAAGGCATCATTTCGGAATGGCTCGACGACGTGTTCAGCAGCCAGGATTAGGATCCGGTGATGCTTGTGAGGGCGAGAAGCGTATGCATGTCTCGGTCCTGCGAGCAAGTTGGCCGACGGGTGACGGGAAACATTGGCGGCCTGGTGGCTGGCTGCCTCTAACAAACGGGAGCGTTGCATCGAGCTCCAGGCCTCCCATCATGACTCCGATAATCTGTACGCATATCCGCACTGATCTTTTCAATGATGCGTCATCCGGCATGTCGTTTGGTCGGGCCGCCCACAAGGGAAAGATAATGCATTGCGCCAAGGTCGGTCCAGGCAAACACTGCTCCGTAAGGCGAGGAAAGGAGGACGATACTGATGGGGTGCCAGCATAATACGGATAGTGGAAATTTTCCCGCGCATCACATGGTCTTTCAGCCATATGCATGCACAAAAGACACGGACAAATGACAAGTCGAGACATGCACTCTGATGATGCTGTTGGCGCCCAGCTCTCCCTCCTGCATTGGGTAGGTAGGTGCTCAAGAGTGCTGTCCTCTATGCAGCCAGGCCAGTGGAGCATACAGCATTCGTGCTGCAAGCAGGGACAGTCTCTAAAAATATCATATTGCGACCAGCGCCCGCCCTCGTGCATGGTTTCATTGTTCATTTTCATGCCATGGTGATACTGTATTGGCTCGCTGGCCTGCAATATTGTCTGCAAGTGCTGTCAAATCAGGGCCGAGATCTAGCATCGCGGCGCGATCAGGCGATCGGAAGGGGGGATGGATGCTGCCCCCACTAGGGGAAGGAGGAAGACGGCCGCCCGACTTGCCTGCTTGGTACCGGACTGTTCGGTGACTTGGCGCAGCGAGAAGACGGTTATTGTGTATCGAGTTGGGACAAGAGAGACAAGTCGCACGCGTTGGCATCGTCATCTAACGCGGGTAAACTGCCGAAGAAAAAAAACGCTCTCTCTTTCCTCGCCTCACAACAGCCTTGCCCCAAGCTGTGGCGGGCTGGTGTGGCTTGAGGCTTAGGAACAGGAACTGCTAGGTACTAAGGTACAGCAGGTCCGCACCGCACACGCCCCTCCCCTCGGCGTCTCCCTTCTGCACATGAACCCAGCCCAACTATCTGCCTCTTATTATTAATACCAGTTCGTTTTAAATCCATCACAGGCCTTGCGGGCTTCACCTCCCATCGCAGAATGACTACCCGCCGTGCGCATAAGTCAGCGCCCCTGTTGGCTCGCCAAGCTTCAATCCGCCCCTCCGACCGCCGCTGGTCTGGTCCATCTGACTAGCAAACAAGTCAAAGCATCGAGGCAAGTTTCGATTGATTCAAAAGCTCCAACGAGGTCGCCGAAGTACCCCTGCCCCAGTAACCAAACGGTCCCATTCTCGCCAAAGCTTCGAGAAGTCGGCAATGCCGATGCGACGTCTCAATATCCTGTGCGATGGGGCGGAGCCATGCAATTATGGCAGCGTGGTACATGTGGCCCGGTTCAAGCTCTCCCGAGCAAAAAGCTTCTAGAGGGTGCGGGAGCTCAAAACTAAGCTGCAGCAGATGGCATTCCGACAGGAAAGACTTGGAACCCCTGTCACGACACATGATGCATCTACCAGTAGGTTGTCTGCCAGCGGGTAATATGACTTTTGGGACCATCACGCGGGCTCCCTCCGGACCCTGCCAAGAAATTTCTCGAGGGAAACCGAGAAAGTGGCGTGTGGTCCATGACTGACGCACAGTCATGTTGTCGGACCAGCGGCGATGAAGACGAAGAGCAGCCAAACCTTGGTGCGTATTGTGGCCGATCCTGCATGCTACCTGGATGATCAGATCCGTTTAATAATGCAGATGCTAAAATGAACGAACAAATGCCAACTAACAAAAAAAAAAAAAGCCCCAATGGGGCCCCGTACTCACCGCCGTTATCTCACGCCGGCCCGGCCCCTTCCTTGTTATGCAGCATACAGCAGTGTATTCGCCGACATGATCTCGAATGCACACACCCTAGCACATATCCCAGCAAAAAAGCTGGCTGTACCTTATTACCCTGTACAGATTGCGCGTTGGTGTGCATACTGGTACGTAAAGCTTGCTCAGTCTACATCATTAGACAAATGAGCAGAGAAGTATATCCCAAAATAGCCAACATACGCGCCTTGCCAAGGCCGCGTCATCCTGGTCGTATTCTGTCAAGTGTGGTCAAATACTGGACCTCAGTATCAGGCCATACAGTAGCAAACTTACCGACAGTGACTTATGTGGACTGAATAGAGTTGCCGATGGCAAGCGACCCTTCCATGGATACTCGAACAAGGTCTCGCATTAGGCTCGTACAGCCAGCTGCTCCGTGCTGAACTTTGGGGACCAACTAACAAAAAGAAAAATGACCAATTATCAAAACAAAAAAAAAAAATACTCGGCATATGGTATGCAAATCAGATAAACCGATCAAATGATCGAGTTCCCGATTCAGGCTGCAATGCGAGCGGCGTTCGTCAATCATCAGATTGATACATACGACCAGAGCACCCTCTCATGTAATAGGTCATTGGAGCAGTCATTGAGTTGTCTCAACCCTTCACTTTCGGGGGCTGTACGGTAACTATGCCAGTCTATCTGTGCACTGTCGTGCCACAGCCGCCTCAGGTCTACATACTATGGCGATGCTCAACACGCCCTCCCTGTGACACCTCAGCACAAGACTCCGGGCTCATTGGCGGGAGAATCATGCAAACAAGAGTCATCACGCTTATCAACCAGAGAGGCCATGTACACCAGAGATTCCCTGTCGATTTTAGGGCTCGGAACCGTGGCGCCTTGCTTTCCGTCTGCATGCACGACTATGACTGAATGCCGAACAGCGCCGATGTCGACATGCCCAAATAGCCAGTAATGGCGGCCTCCGCCAAGATACAACCGGCCAATGAATGGCCGCGATTGCCCTGTTTTTTTTTTCGTTTCTCCTGGTTCTTTCAGGTTTGTGTAGCCTTCACGCGGCATATTATACTACGGATATGATGCCTGTTTCTTGAAATGCCTGTGGAACAACCTATTGATGCTACCGCAGCGTTCCGCCAGGCCACTCGGCGCCGACTTAGCAGGGTCGTTCCAGCGGAGACAATTACCCCGG
Source organism: Cordyceps cateniannulata (assembly GCA_028828415.1). Classification (NCBI taxonomy): domain Eukaryota; kingdom Fungi; phylum Ascomycota; class Sordariomycetes; order Hypocreales; family Cordycipitaceae; genus Cordyceps; species Cordyceps cateniannulata. The sequence goes on along the minus strand of JAPHMX010000004.1, from coordinate 1,344,251 downwards.
TGTTTAATTAAGCTCTATGAAGGCCAAATCTGCAACAGCCGTGCCCTGCCTAGGCAAATTCTGTCGAGATTATAATGGCCTGTTTTTTGGTATTCTTCGATCTGCCGAACCCTAAATAGAGAGTTTCCATCCGCAATGCGAGTGTGGAGAGGGGGAGGGGTGGTTGGTTTTGTCTTGGGCACATCGTGCACAAGTTGCCACTGACCAGGTTGTCGGATGCAGGGCAGCATGCAAGATGATGGCGCATCAAAAACAGGCCATGATGGCTGGGAACTAAGGCGGCGCGGCCGTGTGAAACGACAGAGCTCTGGGGCATTTGTCGCATAAACTGGGGTGAAGGAGATGAAATGCGAGGATTGAAAGGAGACAAGGACGCGGCTAAAAAAGCTTAAAGCAGATGCCAAGATGCCAGTGTCAGCAGCAGAAGGAGGCAACATCGCCGATCCAAATGCCGGGGTTGCGCTCGCACACTTTCCGTGTCGATCTGAGGCAGGCCCAGGTTTCCCCAGCATGGACATTCGCGTCATGGCATTGTTGAAGCCACAAAGTCTATACCGAGGAGGGTTTGTCAACGGACGATAGCCGAGAGGGCAACTACCCGACGGCTCTGGGGCGTCTTGGCGGCGGAGTTTTTTTTCGCGTGTGGCGTGAGCGTCGGTGTATAGTTGGCGTTTGGTTGGCGTTTGGGGGCATTATGGACAAATCTATCTGCCGGTACGGATACCACGATTTGTGCGCATACATACACACTGGATGAGTTTAGGTTGACTCTAGGGGGATCGCGAAGAAGAGGATACCGGCAGTGCTTCGGCAAGGCCAAGCCAGAGCCAAGGGAGGCGAAGAAGAAAGGAACCGACCTCTGTCTATTGAGACTGAGACGGAGAGGCGCAAAAGAGAGGACATGAATGAGAGACAAGTCAAGCCAAAACAGCAAAGCCATCGGCTGGTACTAGCATGTTACGTGTCGTCCCGCCGTATCCGTACAGTTATGACAACACGCCGTTAGTCGTGATCACTATACAGCCACCGCCATTTTTTACCCACCGAGAGGATAAACCCTTGTTCAAGATGGTAACTAGCTACCTGCCGATAATGGGTTGCTTCGCTATTTCTTGTCAGCGCGCGATTGTCAGCCCACGAGAAAAGAACAGGAAAGAAAAAGCTTCTTTCTCGTAAGGGTTTGGTTTCTCGTGCAGGGGAGATGCTTGATAGTTTTGATACCAGCCCCACATCGCGAAACAGACCGATTCGGAGCGAGAGCCTGATCCTGAGCCGCCAATCGTGAGAGGACAATTAGCGAAAAAGCGATATGTGACCAATGAAAAAGGAAAGAAAGACGGGAGAAAAACCATAAATCAGACAATAAGGTATCTAGCGCGTATGAAGAGAAGAGAGGGAAAAAAAGTTCAAACAGAACCCACAATCCGTGGAGGGAGCGGGGGCGTGCGAGACAGGATCGTTTTGACCTGCCAAATAAAGAGAAAAATGAGGTAATGAGCAGCGAGCGGCAGTTGAAATACTCGGGGATGATGTTGTTTCTTCTTCTTCTCTTGAGAGGTATAACGATGATCGATTCATCTGCACTGCCCCTGTTATACTAAGTAGGGCGCCAGCTCACGCTACCAACCACTTCCTTTAAGAGATCTACATTTAGAAAAACAAACCAATAAATCTGCGATACGAGTTGCCATCAATTTTCCCTTTGTAGTAGCATAACCCAGAATATACACCCCCTCCCCGCCGCTAGTGAATCTGGTGACCTGTATCTGGCGCGCCGTCGCATCGCAAAATGGTGGTGGGATCGCCTGCCGCTTGGCGTAGACGCTACGGTGGGTGGTCCCGCAGTTTGTCTCCGTCCGCCTTCTACTGCCTGGATTTTTTTGGACTGCTTTTTAGGGCGTTTGAGGACGCTGATGAAGGGCTTGGTCATCGGCCATCCGCGGCTCCTCCCTTGCTCGGGTCGGTCGATGGCTTTTGTGATGGTAAAACTGTGATAAATCATTTTAGAAAAATGCATTACCAACGGTACTTTGGTTATGTTTGATTACATCTTTAGTGTTTTCCTGCTCGGATACTCGCGCTTGGTTTTGACCGTCTCACAGGGTCCAGTGTTCGGGTTTCAGCGCTCCGTCCACTGTAAGTCCACTAAATGAAAGACCACTGTAACGGCCCTTCGTTACCATCACCAGTTCATCTAGCCATCGTTCTGGAAGCCGTCTTTGCCACGTGTGACCAAATCTGATTGTCCCCGCCTTTTTGCCCTCCGACTCTGCCTGCCCGCGGCAGTAGCCCCCTGCCATCCATCACACATCGCCAACCAACTCCTCCTCCTTCGTCCTCGTTCACGAAACAAGAAAAGTCGCCACCGACAAAAACGAAACCCGCTTTTGCCATCACCAATATCTGCCGTGGGGGTGGTGTGGTGTTTGTCTGATGCCCATGTCTTCTTCGGAAAGTGCCGTCCCCCCTAACTCGAGACTTGGGACGACGATCTTTCTTACGTTCCTGTCTCATCGGGCTTTGCCAATCTCGTGCTTCAGTTTTTTTCTCATCTTCCTTCCCGTATCGGCTGGGGACAGGGGGCTTGAGCGGAAAAAAAACCGATGCCGTTACAGGGCATATCCACACCCATGTCCGACGATGACCTCTTCTGCTCCACCTGCATTGCGCACGCTCCAGGCTGTGGACGCCCTGCGACTAATTACTGTTGCATCGTTTAGGTACTTTGCGGTGATTGCTCCCGGTTCTTTTTTGCCTTTCCCACCATATCGGCCTACCATCGGGTATCGGGCATCCTGGTCTCGGCCTCTCCTTCTGTCCGGACCAACCTCCACACCAACCCAACCACCAAGTCCCGTCGTTCCGAAGGCTCGATGAAAGTCAAACCATGCGAGTCATGGACCTTGCTGTGGTCCTTGGTCGGCAGATTGCATCGAACAACACGGCATGCACCCCTAGTTACCTAGTTGGAATTTCTGCGAATGGTGTTGCAGAGAAAGCCAAAAGAGACAGCCAACACTGGCCACACGATTCCTGCGGCCCGGCACTAATTGCATCGGAACAAACCTGGTTGAAGCGTCGAGTCTTCCGAGCACGAACCTCTAAAGGTACAATTCAACGTTTGTACCTGACAATACAAAGTTTGCGGGCGCATCCCTTTGTTCCATCGTTGTCCTTTTCATTGTTCCTTGGCGCTTGGTCTCAGTTGACCGCCTGCCACATCTCGGAGCCACCGGCCGCGAGACACAAAGTATTGAAATCACCAGCATTATTTGAGACCCCCACCGATCATCTGCAGCTCGGGCCAACCGCAAACTGTTGACTGGATGATAACTATCAACGGGCGTTGGCTGTGGCCGCTGTATCAGTTGATCACGGACCATGACATCAATTGCCGACGGGGCAGGCTCAGGCTTTGACCATGGCAGAGACCAGCCCGGCCATCTTGGCCCGGCCGTTCATCCAGCCAGTCCACCCCCAAACAGCCAGCTTCAGCCAGCTTCAGCACAGCCCTGGCGCGCCATCGTGGTATGTAGAATGACGGTGGGTGACGATCGGCTAATCTACGTAGCAAGAACCAGGCCACGTATTGTACACACCCTTTGTAACTAGCTTCTTCGTGAATCACTGCTGCTAGTCTATGTCGGCAGAGCTTCGTATGGTGCTGTACTGCCACAGTACGGGTCAGTGACACAGTAGTGACACCCAGCTATTCACCGATACCCCCCAGCTTCACGGCAGAGCGTACCTGTCTGTTCGCCGGTCCACAAGAGCAGAATGAGATGAGCCCGCCTCGCACATAAACCTGGCAAAAGAGGTCAATCAACATTTTGTCGCCAAGTTCAACACAAGAGGGTGCGTCACGGAGCAGAGGTCGATTTCGGGTCTAGCTCCGAGGCAAGGGATGGCCTGCCACCTGCCTCTCCGATATTGTGCATTGCAGGTTCCCTTGCACAGTCACACCCACCATCCATCGGGCTGGCTTGATGTGTTGGACCAGATGGCCCCCCGCGTGTAGCTGTGATACCGCGAGCCTTGCCGTCTGCAGCTTGCAGGGGGGGAGGGACAAGTATGCCGCGCGGAGGATTCCCAACTCACCGCTTCGTCTGGGCTTGTTACACATATGTACATCTCCATCCCAATGCTACTGCTACCACACAACAAGTCCGATCAGAAACAGCCAAAAAATCAATAGCGGAGGTGAGGATCCATCATGCTCGTCATCTCGCCGGCTGGTGGTTGGTCGGTTGGTTGGGTGCTACGCCGCAGAAGGGCAGGGAGGGAGGAAAAAGCAAATTTACTCCGTATCTGAGCTAATCGGCCGGTGGCGGGAACACGACCTCGCCAGCCCAAATTAAATTCCCCAACTACTAGTTATACTAGTTAGCGGACAGACCTCGGGGACAACGCAGCAGCCGCCCGCGCAAATCGCTCAAAAAGAAGGCGTCGAGAAGCTGAAGAAAGCGGGAAGTTAATCAGGGCTACCAAGGGAGCAAGAAAGCGAGCTGATCCGCCCATCCCACTCCCCCCAAAGGTGTCTGCGCTGCGACGCTTGTCCGAAGGGTGTGCGCGATGGATGGCCCAAGTCCATAAGAGCAGCCACTTTTTGATTTTCATCATGGCGCTGTCACGAGTGGAAATTAGGCCATGTACTCACTAAAAACGTCGCACTGCGGTGTTGCTATTCTACGTTGCGCGTAACGTCCCTTGTGACAATACCTGCAGGATACAGTATGCATGTGAGCAGACAAGACCTTTCGAGTTGAGAAGCGACAAGAAAGAAGTAGAAGGCAGGCCAAGATACAGGGATCTAATCTGTAGCAGAACCCTTTTTTCCTGTGGGCGAAAGACAAAGTTACAAAGGCCCTGTACGCCAACAAAAGTACTTGTTGCAGGTAGATTGCATCAAGACCTGCGACGGAGCGACGCCCGCTTTCAACGGCCGCTCATCAATCACGGACGCAAGGGGGGCAGGAGAATCGAAATCGCGATCCAAAACCTGGAAACAAGAGTCTGATCCTTTTTTCCCCCAAAAATAAAATAAAATAAAATAAAGAGAGCAACAAAGAAAAGAAGAGGGGTGTGCACGTATGTATGCATGCAACTGTGCGATGTGTGTGTGTGTGTGTGTGTGTGTGGTTCTCGACGTCAAAGGCCGAAAGAAAGGGAAACATGTAGCGCTGCCCATGCAAAATAGAGGAGAGAAATGTGATGAGACAAAGATTGGCCGAGGGCCAACGAAGATGAGCAGAGTGCACAGAACTATTCAGCCAGCAAGGAGGAAGCGTTAGTTGCAAGCTGGCCTGGATCAGTCCAGCCACTGCAGTTCAGCAAGGGCCTTTTTCTTTTTTCAGTTGCTATTTCCTGGAATTCTGGAATCATGACACGGCTCTTACGTATTCGTAGATAGAGTAGAATGACGATGCCAGCATGCTTCTTGTTGGGAGGCCGCTCTGTTGGACGGACCTATACTTTTTTTTATTGGTAATTTCCGGAGTGGGCGGGAAAAATCGATAGTAACTCGATTTGCCCAACCGTCCGTAGTTGAACAAACGGGCGGGCTCGTTATTGTGCGACAACAGGAGCGCCGCGAACCCGATTTCCCTTTGGACCCAGGGGGTCGCCAACGTTGACACCGACAAACGGTAACTTGGTGGCGTCGCCCATCGAACTTGCATAGGACAAACAACAACCCCTCGTCTCCTCCAACTGCCTATCGTGGATAGAGAAATAGGTTCTCTCTCCACACCCGATTGATGTCGAAGGAGGGGGGTGCGTCGTGTGGAAGGGGGGTGTGGATGGTGGGAATGTGCCCGCGCGAAAAGAGATGCCATGCATCTGATCTGTGAGAGATCAGAAATTGGGACGCAGAGGACAAGGCCTGCTGGCGGCCGCTCTGATGACAAAATGAACGGGGAGGCCCGTTCTGCGATGTGCATTACGTGTGTCTTGGTCTTTGTGTGTTGTGGTGCAAGATATCGGGACAGGTCTCATTTCTTTCTGCCGATGAATGGCCCCCTCCAAGGATATACATCCATGATGCAGAAAAGGCGAGGGAAAAAATAACGCAAAGCCGCCTTTCGCACTCTATTCTCGCTGGCTGATACAGCCTGATGTACGCGGATGGAGCGGAGCCAAGGAGGCGGCGGCGGCGGCGGCGGCGGACGAGCTGTGCGAGCCTCGTCTATACCTACTGGTCTATACCTACATACTAGTACGGCGCGCCTTTGACTCTCTCTATATTTGTCATATGGGACGCTATTTCATGTGGCGGCGGCGGCGGCCTCATGGGAGATATTTCGTTAGCCAAGAATGAGATGACGATGGATGGGAGATTGCAGAGACTGGTTGTGTTGCAGCGGAGGATGGGCAGCGGCGGTGGGCGAGTGGCATGGGATGCCTCGTTTTGCCTGTGCGCTCGTCACCGGCGCTTCGCGACATCGAGAGCCGGTCCCCGCAATCTCTCTATCGTTTGGTATGGATGTATCATTATATATGCGACTGTGTGACTGATTTGATGTGCGTGGTGGTGTGTCCGTCTATCTGCTAGTTACCTACCTAGCTTGCAGCCAACATGAGCGCCGGGGGTACAACGGCGTCCGCCGCCCAAACCTTGACAGGACGTTTGCGTACTTGCTCGCAAAGGATACGACACGGAACTTGTTTCTTTTTCGCCTCCGTTGTTGTTTCCCATCTGTTTTGCGATGAGTTGGAAGTTGGTAGTACGTCAGTGGTAGGTAGGTAGGTAGGGTGCTGACTGACTGGCGCCGCCCGCGCATGCGGCCGCAAGTCGCCGCCGCATATTTTTTTTCCATTTTCCATTTTTACCCACCCGCATCACCATCGGCTGGGCGTACTGGGTAACTCGTCACAGCCTGGAATGAGCGTAGGCGCCCACCCCCCGCCTCCTCCTGTTCCTTTCCGTATCGGAAGCTCTTCTTTTGCTTCTTATTTGTCAGTTCCGAGCCAATGGAACAGGCCGGCCCGTCCATAGGCAAAGGCCGATGCGACCACAGAGACAAGACAAACCCGGCCCAACATGCTAACACCCGATGCATCTTGATTTGGTGCGCCCTCGTGACCAGCCTAAAAACGTGTCAAAAGAAAAAGGCGTCTCTGGTTATCCATTCCGTCCAATCCGAGATGCGAAAGGAGGGGGAGGGGAACTTTGGTCTCAGATCCCAGGGCATGGCCTCTTCTTTGCGGCCGTCTTGTTTTCTTCCTTGCGCCGCCAAGCCGACAAGGTCATCGGACCAGTGGCGTCTTTGGTGTAGGAGGGCAGGCATTAGGCGTTATGGTGTGGTGTTTTGCGAGAATACTCCAGCCTCGTTGCTCTACCAAAACCTCCGATTCCCTTGGGCGGAAGAAAACGTTTGGCGGCCGCCTCGCATGATCGAACCCCCAGACTTGGCGACAGCCCAAACGAGCCCTCCCTCGTTGAATTTCCCATGCAATACTTGCAGCAACCGCCGTTGGCCGGTCAAACACTTTTTTGGGCGGGACGGCCGAGGAGGATTGCGAGATGACCTCCAAAGCGGCGAATAACGGCTCTTTGGAGGGCAACGATGAAGACGACGGCGAGTGCTAGCTAACCTGTCAACTGAGATTCCTCCCGTTACCGATACCTTTTTTGCTTTTGGATAACCACCATTTTCTTCTGGCTTGGGCTTGGGCTTGGGCTTGGGCTTGGGCACCCCTCCCCCTCACATCGTCACGCCCATGCAACACAGCTGAGGCGAGGCTAACGAGGTGGGCGCCGTTCGACCAAATCAGGATGGCGCCATCAAACATGCATCGACGGCGCGTGCGGCCCAATCTAAACGAGGGGAGGGAGGGCAGAACAAGTCCGTACATATGGACTGGTAGCAGCCGAGATGCAAAAATGAGAGTAGAGTGTCAGCCAGTACAGAGAGCCGCCCAAAGCCTTGTGGTCCAGGTCGCAGGTGACTCGTTTCTTGCCTACATACACCTACGTGCGCACCTGCCAACTTTGCGGCTAACGAACTTCCTAAAGCGGAAAAACGACCGGCGTGGGTGTGACATTTATTTATTTTTTACTAAAAAAGAAAACAGGGAAATAAGAGTGAGTGTCCATGTAATATCATAGATGGAGAGAGCGGGGACAAAATTTGTCAAGAAACCCGACATTTCGGTCGTGCCCCGGCGCCTTGCTCGAAAGAGGAAGTACAGAAGAGAAGCAGAAGAAGCGGAAGAAGGGTTCGAGCTCGAAAGACTGACAAGGAAGGGAAAGTACCAAGAAAAGAAAAGCCCACATTGCTTTATATTCTTCTTTTGTTGCCCCAGCTGAATAGCCCCGTTACAGACAAAAACGCCCACGATGAGGCGTATATTGGCTCCATACCGCTGACGCTCTGCGCCGCTAACCTTTTTATTTCCAAACTTTTGGGTCGGCTTTTATGGGCACTCGACGCCTCTTTGCTTCCATCGAGAAGGGATGGACCCTGCTCGTACGGTAGCAACTTGGAACTCGGTCGGTGGGGATACATGGGCCTTTTTGCTCTTCTTAATGCGACAAGAGCCAAGTAACATGGCGTTGGTTGGCGCCGAAAGTCTGTTCCTGCGACTGCAGAGTGTCTCGGTTACACAAGACACGATGAGAAATGCCCGATTTCCCCCGCAGAAGCGACGGAACTCTGGGCGGCTGGAAACTTTCACCGGCTCCCAACGGCAATAACGGTGAGAGAGATCCCATTGCGTTGGTTGGTTGGGTCCCCTTGTCCTACATTGGGCTCAAAGTGGAAAGTCATTTTTGGTGGAGGCCAAGGGGGGCTTGGCTCGTGGTATTAGCATTACGTAGGTGGAAAAGATGGGGGCAGGTAGGCAGAAAACGGCTCATCAGAGTGGCAAAAAGGTAATCAAGATGGGTTTGGCAAGATACGGACAACGGCGCGGTGGCGGCGTACGATATCATGTACGGCCGCGAGTCAGTGGCGGCTTGTTCCGCTTATACAAGGTAAGTAAGGTACACCAACCCTTTTGGCGGGGAGGGCGAGGTTACACCGTAAAATGACAGGATGAACTGGTCGGGACGGAAGGAGGCAGAGGAGGAGACGACGACTCCATTGTGCAATCTTGGCCAGAAAACGTGGATAACAACGGCGTCCAGTGCTGCGGATCACGAAATGACCTTCTGGAAGCAGTTTGATGGGGTTCCTTTGGGGACTCTGCTGGTCAAAGTCAAAGTCCGATATTGGCCCTGACTCACTCAGATGACCTCGAATCGTAACAGGTCCCCTTTTTCTGACATCTGGTCCCTCTTTCATTGCCTTTCTATGGTGGTTAGTCGTGGAAGCACCTCCAGTCTCGCGAGATGCTCGGCAATGCCTCGTTGGGCAACAGCCGGGCCGTTCACTGGGAGATTGAGCGGCAGTTGTACAAAGTCGTCGTTGGCCAGGGCGTGTCTGCGACAAAAAAGCCCACTCCGATCAGACAAGAGGCAGGTCATTGTTTTCGGTGACAGGACAGATATGGGCAAATGGCGTCCCTTGTGCTGCTGCGCCGCCTCCAACCTCTCGGGGCCAAGACGAAAACGTATGACCAAGCGCAGCAAACCGACGGAGACTACTGGGGAATCTCTGCAAGCCTCGATTCAACAAGAGGATCCTTCCAGCTGAACTAGTGGAAAACTTGCACTGTTACGCGGATAAACTAGAGAAATCAGGCTGCGATGGAGCGAAATTGCAGCGGGGAATGTAATGTAGACGAGAGAGAATGAGAAAGATTTCCGGTTGAGCCGCCTATTTGCGTGGAGCGTGACATTCTGGCGCCTGATTTGACCGCTTCTAAGAACGGCAAAGCCGGCCGTTCCTAACAATGGAAAAAGGTGTCATGGGGGGCGATGTGGACGAGGCTGTTGTAGAAGGAGGATTGTTCGGCCGTCGGTGGTTCAATGCGAGTTGTCTCCACCCTAGCCGCCGTGCTGGAGACTACACGGGAAATGCTTTTGGGCGTCGCTGGTAAAGGGGGCTTTTGTACAAGAATAAAAGCGTGACCAGCCGGCCGTGCGAGGCATTGTCACGATGATGCGGTTGGTGACGATGTGAGGGGGGAGATGGGCCGTCGGGATCTTTGTCTGGGAGTGGGCTATCGCACCCCTGGGTCGGTTCTTCGCGCTCGACTGACGACACGGGATATATTGAGCGCGAAAGCCTCAGCTGACGACTATTTGTTTCTCCGTCGGTCGTTGTTATTACTCTGCAATTATTATTACTGCTGATAATACGAACAAGGTGGCTGCAATGAGATGCTGAGGGCCAGCACAGCACCAGCAGGACCCGGCTACAGCTCCCAGTGGCTTTTTATTCGGGGCCGATGTTAGCAGTATTTCGTTCCCCAGTGCAAGAGTAAAGAAAACAGAAAGAGAAGAAGAAAAAAACGCCACACCACGAGGGAAACATCCCTGACTCCGTCCATCGGATCTTAGTATTCTACGGTTGCAGTGCCTGGAGGTCCTGTCCTGCCCACCCCAGGAGGAGTGTGAGATTTCCGTCGGAGATGGGCCAAGTTTAGAAACCGAGGTAATCGTGCCTTCGGAACTTGTCCACTAGGGAAGAAGGGGGCGTGTGTGGACTTGAGGGTGTGGCAGGGGCAGTGCGATGGATTATCTTTTTATCATTTTTTTAAGAGGGAGAAGAGATGGTCGGATCGGATGGCGCGATGTGCATGTAGAGAATAAATAGATGGGAGGATGAAGATGAAATGGACAGGGCACGTCGAGTACTAGGCATCCTGAAAAGGGGGGTTCTTCGCGAATCGTAGAGGGACATCGGCTGGGCTGGTTAGTTTGGATGGGCGGCTGGGAAGGGAAGGGCAATGCGCATCTGTATACCAAACATGGCAAAGTAAAAATAAAACAGGAAAAAGATAAATAAACCAAGACTTTTCCTGCCGGATCCCGTGCCTCTTTGCCCTGCCGTCGCCGTCCTTTATTCAGCTGCCTCACAGCCCGGGCGAACAAAAGGAAACGGACGGGATGGGCAGGCCTACATGGGAAGAGGATGGAGGGGTGAGAGATGCGCCGCACAGATGAGGGGGGAAGCACGAGATGCTGGCAGAGTGGCACAGGGAGGAGAGAGATGGATACTAAGTAACTAGAGGGGAGAGATCTTGCTGGTGTTGCGTCGCCTTTGCTGCAGGTGGCCTTGTGATGGGTTGGCAGAGGAGAGGGGAGGGAGGGAGGGTGGGAAGAGACATGAAGAAAGGAAGAAAGTCAAGAAACGGGACAAGATGGGAAAAAGGACAGCATGGCGGTTGGAGAGTGCGGCGTGGCTGTGGGAGATCAAGGACAAAAGGAAAGAAGAGCATCCATCGGGCAACCTTCACACAAACAATCAAGTCGGTTTCTGCGAAATAATACCCCAACCAACCAACCAACCCAACTTTTTACTTCTTACCAGCTGCCAGCTACCTGAGTACCAACCGATGACTGTTAGTTAGCCTGCCGCGCGATTCATCCTAAACCTTTGCCCCATCTTTAGATTTTGGCTAATTAAATCGCTACCATTCTCTTTTTAGTTTTTATTATTTTATTTTGACGAATACCCCACATTTCTTATTAGCCACCCCTCTCCCTTGTTCAGCAGCTCATCCAACTTTTTTTGCCCCGCCCCCCCCCCTACTCGTCCTTCCTTCCTTCCTTCTTTTTCTTGCGCGCGCGCGTTGCGTTGGCCGCCGAGGTCATTGCGCACACGCCACACTCCCCCTCCATCACAGCCCATCCCCCATCAACACCCTCCTGTCGTGTCCCCCGATTCCTCTTTCTTGGGCACCTTTCTTGCCCTCCCATCGAGCCCTGCTGCCAAGTCAGATGTATCGACGGCCTAAAAACGCGCCAGATCCTCTCGCTCTCGGTGCACCGACACCCCCCCGTCCACCCTGGATGTCCACACATCTCCCCTCCCCTTTCACCTTTTGAGCGACAGATGCGGTGGGCCTCTCTTTTCCGACCATCGTCTTGCCACGCGCATTCTGGTACCAGTAAGCGGGCGACTCCAGCGCCTGCCTGCCTTGTAGCTGGTAGGACACCCAAGACAAAGCCAAAGCCCAGCGGAAGCCATCCCACACGCCACTTTGATCATATCACACACCTACCTACCTTACTTCTCTCTGGCCGTCCATCTTGGTAGCCCAGCCTTTTATTAGTACCCTACCCCCCCTCGTCGTCCTCGTCTAACCCGTCGTCTTTGCATAACACATATTAACAAGCCTGCCCCAAACAGCTTTGTCCGCTTCATCTTGATTTCCTCCAACCTCTGCCTACACATACATACCTTCCACTACCAACAACCTTTCATCTCTTGGTCGACAACCTCGTCCTCACCAACGACCAACCACGCGGCCAAGTCAACCACCAAACCCACCCAACTGCTACACTCGTACAAACAGCAGCTGCTCCTCACCAGACGGCCATGGCAGCTGCCTCTGTGCTCACTCCAAGCTCTCACTACCAACCGCCGTCCTTTGCCGCCTCGACTTACCCTCCCCAGTCGTCGTCCGCAAACTCGCCGACGCCAGCCATGATCTCATCCTCCGAGCCGCCCCGTCGGGCACCCGACGACAACAACAGCCCTCCAGAAGCGCCTGCTCGTCAATCACTGCCTTCCATATCCGAAGTCATCTCGGGTACCGGCCGCGGCCCTTATCCTCCTCCGCCTGCTCACGGCAGCCTGCCACCACAACCCGGGTCGGGTGGCCTGCCCTCGCCCTTCGCTCCCCCCTCACGCCAATACAACGACTCGGACAAGCACTCGAGGTCGCCGCAGCCTCTGCACCCGGCCTCGTTCCCTCCGCGACAGGATGGCATCCCCGCCTTTGCCGACTCTCCCAGACCTCCCTTCAGCGGCCGCCCAGGCCTGCCGCCCGTGACAGATCGCAGGCCGACGCCGCCTGGCAAGCCCGACGGCCCTGGTCACCACGATCATCGCTCCATCTCTGGGGGCTACCCGCAACCGCCTGCTCCCACCTCACATCCTTACCAGCCGGGTCCTATGCCTCACGGCCAGATGCCGCTGCCCGGATATCCCATCTCTCCCCGTCACGAGCACTACGACGCCCCCCGCCCGCAAACACACGGCGAGCCTGCTCCCTACGCACGCAGCAGATATGAAGCTGCCCCCAGACACTACGAGAACTGGTCCTATCATGAATCCTTCAGCCGAGTACGTTTACTTCCTTTTGTCGCTGCTGATGCTGCTGCTACTGCTGCCGACCGGCCTCTTCCAGGCTTATAGTTGCTAACAATCTGACGCAGATCGCATCTAACTCCCGCACACTGTTCAACTTCGCCGAGGTCTATGGACGAGCCGCTCAGGAGCAACAAGGAGCTCACGGCTCGATCGACCGTCTGCCCAACGAACGCGAAGTAAACGAGATGCTAGCCAACGTGGACTACATCAAGCGCTCTCTCGAACAAGTCCGCGACATTGTTCAACATACCGAGCGTGCCCGCGAGGGTGCCAAGAACAAGAGTCCCTATGACGAAGGCCATGACAACATGTACAGCGACGGCATGAAGCCGCACTACCCTGTGAATGAAGTCAAGAAACGCCGTGGTGTAAGTTGATCCGACGCGAAACGTGGATGAATTACGTAACTAATCTTCTCAGCAGCGTGCCGCGCCTCCTGGACGTTGCCACAGCTGCAATAGGATCGATACCCCCGAATGGCGCCGAGGCCCTGACGGCGCCCGCACATTGTGCAATGCCTGCGGACTGCACTACGCTAAGCTGGAGCGCAAGAGGCAACTAGAGGCGCGATCCATGCGGCCTAAAACGGAGGAACGCAACTAAGCCCTCCCTGCCAAGGAAGCAGTGGCGCCAGATGTCATGGTGACTTTTGGCGTTTCTATATGATCATTTTTGATCAGCAGAAAGGGATGCAGCTGACCTGAAAAGGCGGCTTAATACAACGGCATCAATTTGGAGTTCATTGGAACGCCACAAAGCACGCCTCGACCCTCGGACCTTGTTCAAGTGTCCAAAATAGAGTCCATGGTATGGAACCACGACGCGGACGGACTGAGTTGACATGTCAACAACCAAAATACACCCAAAAATCAAAATTTCTTGGCTAAGGAATATGATGAAGAGCAGCGCACGAGATGCGCATATGTTTCTACTACGATACCTTGGAGGATGGCTTGTGCGAAGGGGAGGCGGACATCTCGGCATTTACTAGCGGCGTTTTGGTTCTTTTCTTTTCCCCTGTTAGCGTTATCTCTTTCTGATGACTTGTCAGTCTGAAATGCTTTTTTCTCCAAACTCTATGTCTATTCTTTGTGCTTTTCTCTCTCTTTACCTTCGTTTGAACAATTGTTCAGTTTTTATCCTTTTTGAAGGTCATGCCATGGTGGCATGAAAGGGCGTTTTTGGATGTTTTGGCATTTCTCGCTGTTTTTGTCTGCGTTTTCTTTTTACTAGTTATAGACTCATGGTTACAGAACAAGTGGGCTGAGAAAGAGATTCCGGCAACGCAGTCTTAAGAGAGAGAAAGTATATAAGTTCACAATGAATCAGTTTCATATAAACATTTTCATTGATTCTGTCACTTTGCGTACTAGATTGGCATGAAACTTCGTGGCGATCGATGTAGACCCGTGCCGATAGGGTTAGGGTGATGGCGGTGGCAAGAGGTGGTCCAAGCCAGTTGTTGAGTTTTAGACGGAGTCTGAACCATGCGGCTACGAACGCGGTTAAGGACAATTATTGATATTTTCATGCCGTAAATTAGTTGGCAGGAGACTCTAAAATCGCAATGTCGCTCGGTGTAAGCCATCGTACGAGCGCCGTTAGGGCGGGCGGAGTGGGTTTGGTGCTGATCTGGAATGCGACATGTTTGGTGCTGCTCTCATGTTTGTTGTGCTAATAGTATATGTGAGTGAGTAATGCAAGAGATTCAAGGGTGAAAAGATGCACGAAATGAGGGGTTTTTTTTTATATGACCGGGTAATGTTTTTTTTATCATCACGTTATATGACCGGGTAATGAACGAGACCGGAACGGGGGGCGCTGGCTGAACCAAGATGATGTTTTGAACCTTGTTTTTCGACGAGATACCAGTGACGTGTTTAAATAGGCAAAATGGTGGTAGTTATTGATGCTAAGTCCCCCTTTTTGCATAATTTTTCGATACGAGGGAGAAGACGGAGGAGGGTTGCTGGCATCTGCCGATTAGATTCAATGACCCCGTCTCGTGGTTCGATGTTTTTATGTTAGCGCCGATTTGAGGAGATCTTGGGGACCCCAGCGCCCCAATAAAAAAAAGAAACCTACATGTACACACACTTGCAAACTCACTGCTCTCCTTGCTCGATTACTATTGATATACATAGGTGCTCTTCTTGTTCCATTTCTTACCCATTTTATAAATTTCCTCACCTTTTTCTTAACCTCCCTTCCCGTTGGTTCTCTTGTGTCTGTTCTTCTTAGCACCGCACGGGCCCCCTTTGTAGGTAAACTCGTCCATTTGCCAAACTCAAGCTTGTCTCTCTTTTATTTCCTTTTTTTCCCCCGTTTTTTTTTTGACGAGCGAGCAAGGATCTGGTGAGCAATAACCATCGAGGCTCGCTAACTGTTTCTTTTCTTTTCTCGGGGAACTGGAGCGTCAGCTTCCGGACGCCCAGTCGCGGCGGCACCCACAGCTGAACATGGACAGGAATGCTAGTTAAGGGGGGGGGGCGCTGGGAGGGTGTGTGAGCGAGCCTCTTTTTTTTTGTTTCTTTCTTTGGAGGCTCGTGACTACCAGGAATGCGGGCTTTTTTTTTCGGTATGACATGTCATGAACTACATCAAATCGTGATGCCGCCAATAACTAAGCTACCCGTCCGCTGCCCGTTTCTTCCTATACCACCGGATGCGGCGGGTAGATCAGACACGGCATGTTGTCTTCGCAGTATCACTTTGCATTGTTGTCTCCTTTCAGCGAAGGCCCGAGGCGAGGAAATCATGAGACAATCGCTATACTTCGTACAATATCCAGTGCAAGAGTCGACTCGGGTCAATACCCAAAACTGACCCCCTCTCTACTTATGTCGCACAACTCTACGAGACAACTATGCAATACATATACGCATCACAAGGCCCCGGGGAAAAGGGGCCTCTGTGAAGATGTGGGCGCATTTCCTTTGTTCTGGGAGAAAAATGGTGTGTTGTCTCCTAAACCGAGACATAGTTGACCCGACGTGCCCTTGATATCCCGATCCAACGGTACGCCAAGAACCGCTATTGGAACAAGATGCAAAAAGTCCGCATGTTATTTTTACTTTGAGCCATGGAGAAACAGCGAGCTGTTTGCATTCCGTGCCGGTTGATATCCCTAAGCGAAAACAGGAGTCTGGCCACCCTATTCTGGGAGGAGGACCAAAAAAGCAATCATGTTGGGCTACATATCGTGTAATTTCCGAGGCTGATATCTGCTGGGGAGCAATGCGCCAAACCGTTTCAGCGACAAAACCACCTGGTTCGTGGGCTCACAAGATTGGCGAGGAGAGGGGAAATGATGTCTAAACGATATCAGACACCCCTAAGAATCGCAGCACAGCGTACTTCGTAGCCAGCCAGCCAACAGAGGAAGGAGACATCTACTCTCTCACAGGTTCCTCTTTTCTCCGAGCTTGCCTTTGTTTTCAGCTAAAACAGCTTTAGTTCTGCGCATCGCCCACGGCCCCCGATCGCGCCCGCAGGGCCGCATCACCAAGGCCACGGCCCTTGTTGCAGGTGTGAAAACAAGACCTGTCATTTTTCTTCAAGGCTGGGCGCTTATATGTATTGCGGTCGCAGGGTCCAAGTTGTGTGTGTCGCGCAGGTTGGGCGGCGCGCGCCATGCAAGGCATCTTTTTTTCCTTCCTGTTGTTTTTCCCCCCCCTTTTCCTTTTTTTTCTCCTCTCGCTTGCCTGATACAGGTCAAGATTGACGCTGAGAAAGAGACGTTTTCTACCGATAGGGATATTCGCCGCTTTTCACATAGTGGGGAGATTCCCCCCCCCCTAAGTCGCCCCAGAGGCCCCTCCATCTCAACGGAGAGCAAAAAGATCCCTGTGCCCTGCTTTGGACCCTGAGAATTTTCAAGGAAAAAAATACGGAAAAGGACTAAACAAGCCATTTCTCGTTGACGCAGATGCATCTCGGTGTGTCTTGGTTCTTAGTTGTGTTACGTGCCAGTGTTCGTCAGCTAGCAGCTCTCTTAATCGTTGCTCGCCCCCCGGACAGAAGTGGCCTGTGAAACGACTAGGAAACGAATAGCTAGACGCCTTATTATGTATGGTGACATCTTGAGCGTCCACAAAAAAAGCCTTTGTCGATCACCAGACAGGCTGCAGGCGGCCAGGCAAGTCGGAGCAAAACAACAGAAAAGAAAAACCAAAATGCCCATACTCCAGGTGCTAAAGGGACGTATCGCATGTGCAAATCGTCGTGCTAACGTGTCATCGCCTCTTCCCCGCGCGCGACGGGCGCGTGCACGGTTGGCAGTTGCATGGATCTGACAGCGCACACATGCAGTTAATCTATGCAGTGCAGCGAATAGAGACAACGCGCAAAGGGGGGACTCGGAAGGAGAAGTGGGCTGGTTTCCTTGGACGTGGGTGTGAAACCCTGGCCATATTCGTTCCTTGCGACTCTGCAATCTATCGCCGATGGTCAGCCCCTTCAGTTCAGCTGGCGGCCTGTTATGAAATTGTCGACTAGCATTTCTCTTTTTTTCTTTCTTTTTCCTCCGGGCGGCTTGGCGTTGGATTGCATGCATGCAAGTCATTTGTCATTCTCTAACAAACGTCACTTTGCGGTGGCATGTGTGTGTGTGTGTTCTTGGCCTGAACCTCGGCTCATTGCCTCCATTCACACAAGCATGTCCAAACCTCTCGTCACACCGTTTGAAGCTGCTTTGCTTCACGCGTTGTGATTCCCTTGAGTTCGGCCATATCACAAACAAACACACCCACCCCCCATCCCCGCCCTCACCACTCACCCCTTGCTGTCCATTCTTGTAAGCCGCCGTTGCATGTGCGACCGCCCCGTGTCACCCCATCAGAGTCAACAAAAGCTGCCTGCAGGATGGATCTCAAATTCTCCAGTTGTTAGCCCACGAGCTGTCTGGTCGTACAAGTTTGCATCGGGCTCACTGTTGGCAAGATCCGCCAGGTCGCCCGTCTTCGTGCCACTGTGATTTGATAGACAATGCGGGCAACCGTCAAGGAGTCCGACGGTCATGACACGCCTGCTGTGTAGTCCCAATGATGTCTCTCGCCCTTCTATTTTGTTTCTCTTCGGTCGCAGTACTACCCCAGGGGAAGACTTGTCCCCCCACTAACTTTGCTCGGGTCCTCGCATAGATCCCCAGGCTGGCGACGCCAATTCTCCCTCTTGGCGACTAAAAAAGGGACAAAGGTTGAAATGGTCTGGGCTTCCAGGATATGTCACCTGATGGCTCGGCCGTTACCGGTTTTACACAAGCTTGGCCAACTCGACAGGCCTCCAACGGAGAAGGAGGGGGTGTGTGTCGTCGCCGGCGAGACATAGGGCAGCGCCACCACACTCGGCCACTCGCTGGCACTTGCTGCTCACTGTTGGGAGACGGAGGGGTAATTTCTCTCCCCAGCCCTCGTAAGCCTCTTTGATCTTTGATGAGGGGGCCCTGTGATGCGCACCGATGCTCGCTCCACCCATTGCGGGCATCCTTGGAACGACATGCCAGCCAACCAGCGAAGCAAGGCGTCGATAGACGAGCGCCGCTATTGGTTGCACAGGGAATTAGCAGAGACCTGAGATTACCAGCACCCATCAGAGGATGACCCACGCTCCAGACACCGAGCAAGCACCCGCGCGCCGCACGCTGTGCCATGTCGCTAGCCGATCCGCCTCGAGGTCCTTGTGACTTGCTTTTTGTTTTTTTCGAGCGCCGTTTTGATCTCGTTTCGGTTCGTCAGGTTTTTTTTTTTGTTTCATCACATTTCAGCCACACACTGCTCGTCGTCTTCTCCGACCCCCTCCTGTCGTCCCTTGTCGTTTGCACCGAGGTGTGAGCGCGATGAACGGGCCGTCGGGTAGATTTGGTGGGGATCGCCGTTAAAGCTTAGAGCGGATTGGTGCGAGGCTAGTAAAGAAAGTACCAGCTGTGCCAAACAAGCCGCCCGTCCCTTCAAACAATTCGATGGCTTGATTTCACCACCACCAATTGCAATCCTCGCTGTGCCGCTTCGGATATATCCCGCTACATTCGCAGTTGTCATCATGCTCTCAGCCGCACAATTTGTGCTCCGCCCAGGCAGCCACAGACGGGCGGCGCGGCTTAAGCAGAAGCAAATCACACGAGATGCATTGCTCTTCGATCGCCCAACGCTGAATCGCGCCCTGCTGCGGAGCAGCGAAATGAAGGCGCCTTAAGACATCCAAGACCAGCAGCGGCTTCAAGAGAGCACAAAAGTGGCAATGATAAATCTAATGGTGCAGGTCGCCCGCTGCGCCATTGCCCATGTCTCAGCCTTTTGCGTCGCGGCTCCAGCCTGTTCCGAGACCTGATGCTCATCCATCGCACTAGCCAAGCACTTTTCCATCTCACGTGTGGGAGACAAGCCGACCACTTTCCCCATTCGCAGCACACCGGCATCTGGGTCTCACGATGTTATCTCGGCCAACGAACCACAGTGGCATCTATAGGAATAGCTCTGCTCCTTGTTGCTTTGCGCCTGTCAAATATGATCAAACTGTGAACAAGTTCAATTGTCTCATCATGATGCGAGCTGCAGGCGACTATAGGCAACTAAGGGCTCGCCAAGAGATGACTAGCCTCCTCATGGGAAAAGGAAACATCCTACGGATACAGCACACGCCGTTTTACCGAGCACAAATGACGCCAAAGTGTTATGCCAGCTATTTCGCGCATGGCCGTGTTTAAGATTGACTTAGATGCAAAAGCCTGGCTTTACCCGCGCCAGAAAAGCTCATGTGGTTATGGTTTCACCGACCTTGTGACCACTGCATTCCAGCTATTCAGGCAGGCTCCAAGTTCCGTCCGGCAGTCCAAATACGGCGCGGCAATACTTCGTCCGGTCGCTAACTTGTCAGCGCTTCCTGTCTCTGTAGGTGAGTCGTCAGGAAAGCCGATGCAACGGCAACGCTGACGCCAAGCTGGAATTTCAATCTCGAGAGCAGCATACGAAGCAGAAACTGCCACGACACCATACAAGGGCAGCACTGCTAAATTACCGGGGAGGCTTCGTTTAACCGACAATGCCACAACAGTCTCCGCCTCGTTTCTTGATCGGGCATCTGCCGGGATATAGCAAATGCCAGTCGCCGGACTTGAGCGATCAACGTGAGATGCCATTCCAAAGAGTACGAGGTAAGATGGGAAATGTCAGGAGAAGATGCATGGGTGCCTTCACCCCCGTCTCCAGCATGTCTCGCATGGATCGTGATCTTTCCTTTGACATTCTGATACATGTCGCACACGCCCCAGGAGATTTTCCCTCATCTGCGCTAGCGTCGACGTTCACGTCTCCGGTCGATGCGACTACGCTTTGGCGTATCTCACCCGGATCTCGCTTCCGCTGCAGCTAGTGCCAATCTGTCTCCCAAATGGGCAGGCCTGGTGGCGCCCAAACCGCGCAGCACAAGGTGCCCGAGGTTGAAACAATGACAGCCTGAATGCTGATCTCATGCAACAGCTATAACAGCGGCCCGCTCGCTCTTGCCTCTATTATATGCCTGAAAAAGTCGCCTGTGGGAGTACGGAATTCGGCAATCTTGCTGACTGAGAAATGGCACGGCGTCGGGCCATCCCACTACCACTACCCATTACTTGCTGCGGGTTGCCGAGCTTTCATCAGCAGACCATGCATACCGGCACCAGGCAGCACGTGTGATAACTGAGGCGATCAAACTGATGCATCATCTGCACGACTAGCCAGCTGCAGAAATCCACAGCTACAAGGTAGTGGTTATTCAAAACTCGGTAAAATATGAAGGGAAAAAAGCAATCACAGCATATAGCTTGTCTCATCCATTGTCGCATTGACATGACTCCATCTACACAAATCAAATTCACGGCGGACTAATCTGTAGAGGACCTCGTGTCTCGTACGGGGTCCGGTACGGCTTACCACTCATGTCCACACTTGCATCTCTGTATCGGTAGCGCCTCGGCAACGGAACATCGGCCATGCCACGTACGACAGCGCCGGGACTTTCACCCACATTCCATGATCGTTCAGCTTGCCAGCGGTCTGGAGGAGATGCGGAATGTCTCAAGGCTCTCTCCCTCTCCGCCCTGTGGCCATCCGACCCCCGTGACAAGGCGTCATTATACAGGCAAAATGCATGCTAGAGGATTTCGCTCCACACGGCTCGAGTAAGGCGAGTCAACGCGGCAAAGAGAACGGCGAGATCCGTCCACACCGCTTCTGAGGAATGACATGAATGGAGTAATATTATGTGTACTTTCTCTGCCCTATAGGACCCTCATCGGAAGTCCGCCGCGCCTACAGAGCAAGAGACAAGCCGAGACAAAAAAAAAAGCAACGACGGGCTGTCTCGGTTGCAGGCTTTGATACTGGGGCTCGGCAGATGCAGTAGTGAAGCAGTGTATCAGTGCGATGCCACCTTGCCGCCATACTTGACCCGACACTGCGGAGAACGTGCTGCAACAGTTCAGGTTATACTGTGCCACTGAGTGACATGATGCGATTGAGTTAGCCGAGCCTACCTGAGTCCTGCATTGCTGGCCAATGTGTCGGCGACGGGTGCCGTAGGCTTTGCGAAGCTCTTGCACGTATCGTCGATCGCCTTGTCATTCAGATTGACAAACATCTGCCGCAGCAACGTTCGGAGACAGGTGTGGCATGCACTGGAAGGACTTGCGCCAGAAGGGGACAAATGGAAATCCCACCATGACGAGCGCCCTGCTAGTTCGACGAGAATGGCGTATTCCAGTACAGGCAGAGTCGTGATGCAACGCAGCGAAGGGTTGCGGTGTCAGGGAAGGGCTCATCGTTCAACGAATCGAGGGGCGTGTGAAGTTATTGGCGCAATCTCACCTGATTCCTGGATCTCCGCCCCTATTTTGCCTCTTGTTCATCTTGTCCCCGTTGCATCCAGAGCTGCCCCGTGCGTGTGCTTCTGGAAAGCACCGTTGTTCTTCTGTAGCGGGGATTTTGCCGGCAGGCAAGTCCAGAAGATTGGGGTGGCACTGAGCAGACAAGGTAAGCTTGTCGATTGGCTGCTGATTCTTTTGTTACTATTACCAACAAACTTAGTTATACAGGGCGTGTTTCTTGAAGAATCCCTAGTGTCGCCGCAATTGGCAGCCCGGCCCACCAACGAAGAGAGTTGTTGGTGATCCAGATAGTGCGCGACGGCGGCGGCGATGCTAGTCTTGCATTGCCTTGGCTCCATCAAGGATGAACTAGGACATTGCCTCCATATCGGTGTATCTCATCACTTGCGCCAGAAGTGAGTGTCCTCCGAGTTGGGGGTCCAAAGTCCATACGAGCTTCCGAGTAGGCTGAATCGCACCTATTGCTGGCGTCTGGTGGGCTTTCGAGACGACATAATCCATACTGCACTGACTGACGCGTCGCCCCTTGACGAGACGTGACTCGCTGCATTACGTGGAAAGTGGTACTTTGTCTCTGGTCAATTATACACTTTTGTGGACGGATGGCACGCTGCAGTGCACCGTCCTGGAAGAAGCCGGAACATTTAGTGCTTGTACCAAACGGGTGGGTGACATCGGTGCAACTCGCAGCAGTCCATCGCTGTCGACAGCGAGAACGAACCGAGGTGATTGATACGGGTTCTCGAAACTCCGGGCTGCTGATTAGCGGGATCGTCCCTCGGGGCTGAAAGCGGCAATTCTGTGCGATTCCAGGCACCGATCATCCCTTTTATTAGCCCCCTGCCGTGCCTCATGCTCGGGTGCAGAGATTGGTGTCGAAGATAACTCGGCATTTGCGCAGCGAGCCCGGAGAAATGATTTACGAAGTGCAGCTAACATGGGTATATTTTTGGCCTTGGTCCACGCAGCCTCAATCCTTTCTCTTCATGCACTCCCCCTTCCAACGAGAGAAGAGCTTGCAAGTATTCCCCAGCTGCGTCTTGCCTTGATGTCAGCGCTACTGGCGCGGGTCATTGGCATTAGGTTACCCGACAAGGACGCAGGGATATGACTCCTTAATAAGGAAGAAAAGCTCCTTCCATGGAATCAATTAATAATTTGCCCGCTTCTCCTGGGATCAACGACGCCCCCCCCCCACACGTTCATTCGATGACGAGTCAGATTCCGACGCATTGGACGAACCAAGAGCGGGAAAAAAGAATAACAAAAACAGGGGTTACCTTTTTTTTCTCAGGTGCCTCCATGAATCATTCCCTAGCCATACCGAGGCGGAAATATCAAAACAAGAGACGTGCATCTCCACATCGGGACTATCGACAACCCGTCGCATCTATAGATTTTTTTTTTTTTTTTTGCTCGCGTGACCGAGTTTCCAGTGGATATACACACACGTCGCAGCGATGCGCACTAACAACAGGTTTTGAACTTCGATTTCGGACTTTGGTCGTCATTCTGGTCTTGGGCTTTACAAGCCTGCTGCGGCTTGTAAGAAGGAACATGATTACTATAGGGGGGATGGGCTTTCAAAAGACCAAGGAGATTGGGTTCTTGTGGGCTGAATCTGAGGTAGCAGGAGACGACGCAGCCTGCGCGTTCCTAGAGGGCAGCAGCAGAGTTCCTCTTTCACAACCTGTTTCCACAATTCAACTCCCGTCAAACTCTGCTCCGGAAGAGGAACACTCTCTGAGCAAGTTTTCCTTACCGGCGTATTTTCCGTACACCCTCGAATCTAGACAGGCCCGATTTCCTGGGACTTGTTAACGAGATGCGATCTATGACGATTGGGGGGGTGTGGCCCGTTGCTCCCGAGCAAGACTCGTGGCAACTAGGTTTACCTCGCGATGGATAACATACCGTACCAGACCGCCGTCGCTTCTCCTTTCGCGAGTAATGAATGATGCACTCTTTTGTGGAATGTATTTTCCCCCCATCTCGGACATGACGCGCCCGATGTATGGATCTGTGTTATTATGAACAAGCCCACTCAGACCAAGGCTCTAGAAGCCTTCTCTTTTCACTTCTTCTCCCTTGCCCTGCCCACCTCTCTTTCCCCACATCTGTATCGCAACGAGTCAGGTCCATCGTCTCATCGCAAAGGGTCCCCCCCCTCTCAAGGGGAATGAATGAATGTAACTCGCAACTTGTAAGGACATTGCCGAAGCTGAGGGAGAAGCCACTCGTACCATTCAGTTGTGGAGCTTGGAATGGGGATTGGGGCGTGGGTAAGTTTTGTTGTGAAACTCTCCAGGTAGAGGATGAAGAAGACGGGAAAATGAAAGAGCTCCCTGGTATAGCCGAGTCTGATTATAACAAGATTAGTGGAAAGAAATCGGGACAGAGGGCCAAGTTGGGGATTTGTGTTGGTTGGTGTGAGTGGCCGGTCGACCGGTTGGCAGACTCTGTAAACTTTGGATTCTGCATGAAAGTGATGGATGACATAAGTAATAGCACGGACTCGAGTCGTCAAGGGTCTCTTCTCTGCTCAGTTTGCATCAAACAGCTTCTCAGGGTAAAAAAGCTGGTTCTTCGTCAGGGAACGCGCGAGTTGCATCGCGACTCCCGGGTAGGTGTCAACATCTGGTTCAGCATGCTCTGCCGCCGCCGAATGGGACAAATATGGCGTCTAAGGTACCGAGAGAACATGACCATGAGTAAAGATGGCTTGTGTGATGATGGCAGCAATAACTCGAGACTGCTTCTGATGGTCATTGCCCGAATGGATAGTGCGTTGAGATGTAGGTGTAACTACTTATATTCTTTGTGACGAGTCTTTGAAGCTGCCGAGGTACCAAGAGAATCATCATCATTATATACCACAATATCTCATATACATTATACGCTATATATTAAAGAGCAATCGAACGACCTAAATCTCCAATGACGCTTGTAGCGGCAGATTCCTGCTGCTTGTGCCAACCTCGATCCTGTACGTCCCGCGCCGCAGCTGCCACCGCTGCGCCTCGACGTCCCAAACGCTGAGGTCGCGCCTCGAGAGGGCAAATGTCACCGTGGCCGCCTCACCGGGCTGTAGGCTTACCTTTTCATACCCGCGCAGCTGACGAACCGGCGTGCCGTCATCATCGCCGGGGATGCCCACGTACAGCTGCACCACCTCCGCGCCAGCACGCACGGCGCCCGTGTTGCGTACCTCGGCCGTCACAAGCGCGACGTTGTCCCAGAGGTCCGCATGCCCACCGGGGATGACAGCTCCGGAGGGATACTCATCCTGGGCGTTGCCGCCTACCACGCGCTGGACTGTGATGTTGGAGACGGCAAACATGGTGTAGCTCAGGCCGAAGCCAAACTCGAAGCGTGGCGTGATGTCGGCCCGGTCAAAGTGGCGGTAGTCGGTGTACACGGCCTCGGAGAAGTTGGACTGCGGGAAGTCGTGGAAGCGGGCGTCGGGCTTGCTGGGCTCAAGGACAGCGTAGTCGGTTTGGTTCTTGGCGAGCGTGTATGGTAGCTTGCCGGAGGGCGCGGCGTCGCCGTATAGCAGCGAGACGAGCGCGGGACCGGACTCTTGCCCGGGGAGGTGCGCGAAGATGACGGCGGTGACGTTGTCGTGCTCGACGAAGGCGTCGACGACGCGTGGCCCTGAGTTGTGCAGGACGACGATCGTCTTGTTGCAGCTGTTGGCGACTGCCTTGACGAGCTCGTCGGTGTACGCGTCCTGCAGCGCGGGCCGGTCGTACGCCTCGCAGGCGAAAGCGTTACCAAAGACGACGCACACGTCCGACGCCGGGTCCGCGACAGGCCGCGGCGAGACGAGGTCGCTCAAGACTGCAGTACCATCGCGATGTGCGCGCGCCCTGAGGGCCTCGATTGGCGATATGGCGAGCGCGGGTGTGGTGGCGCCGGAGCCGCAGCCGCTGAATAACGTGCCGTTGATGCCGATGGTGGGCGCAGGGCCGGCGGCGGGGCTTCCGAGGGCGGCGGCGGATAAAGCCGCGCCGGGGTCGATGGTCTCGGCGCCGAGCTGCCACTGGTAGAGCTGAACCACGCCGCCGCCAGGCGCGAAGAGGTCGGGCGTCTTGGCGGAGTAGCCAAAGACGGAGATGAGCCGGGGCTGTTGGAGGGGGAGCGTGGACTTGGTGTTCTTGACGAGAACGTGGCCTTCGACGGCGCCGTCCAGGAGCACGGGTCGGGCGGCGGGGTCGCGAGCGTCGACGACGTGGTGCGGCTTGGTGATGTCCTTGGGCATGCCGAAGCCAGGGTTGGGAAAGTCTTTGTCCTGGTTGAACTGATACCAAGGGGTGAGGATCCTGAAAGCAAGCGTCAGCATGATGACCGGGGAGGAATGAGAGGTGGGGTAAGAGAAGACGGTCTTACCGAGCGGCCATGTCGTCGATTCTCGACTCTGGAACGGAGCCGTTCTTGACGGCCTCGACGAGCTTGGAGCCCCAAAAGGAGCCGGGGTCGGGCATGGCCATGTCCATGCCAGCGAGGGCGCCGGCGTAGCCGGTGTGCTGGGCGCCCCAGTCGGACACGACGAAGCCCTGGAAGCCGAGCTCCGTCTTGAGCAGGCCATTGAGAGTCTTGCTGTTGGCACAGCCGTACGAGTTGTTGATGCGCTGATACGAGCACATGATATTGCCGGCGCCAGCGTGGACGGTGTCCTGGAAGGGCCTTTGTGCAGAGTTAGCGATAACTGACAAAAACATAAACCACATGGTCTGTTAATACCATACCACAAGTACATCTCGTGCATCGTCTTGTCGTCAATGTTGGACGAGACAGCCTGAACGTCTCCGCTGGGATTCCTGTTGGTTTCTTGCTCGTTTGCGATAAAGTGCTGGTAGATGGAACCGAGTCAGAATTGGCGCACGAGGTGTCGGTGTTTGCGAAGAAGAGGGCATACATACCTTTACGCTGGTGATGACGCCCTGGCCTTGGATGCCGATGACGCTTTGCGCGGCCAACGAGCCGGACAGGTACGGATCGGCCGCGAAACCCTCCCAGTTGCGGCCACCGAGAGCAACGCGCCACGCCGGTCCGACGACGGGGCCGAGCAGCATGTTGACGCCCTTTTTCTTGAACTCGTCAGCCATTGCTGCACCTCGGCGCGTTGCCAAGTCTTTATTCCAGCTACGCGAAGAGTTAGACTCTGAATGTAAAGATCCGAGAAGAAACATGCAATCTTGAAAGGACACGGGAACCAGACGTACCTCGCTCCTACGTGGATGCCGCTCGGAAAGGAGCTC
Source organism: Cordyceps cateniannulata (assembly GCA_028828415.1). NCBI lineage: Eukaryota > Fungi > Ascomycota > Sordariomycetes > Hypocreales > Cordycipitaceae > Cordyceps > Cordyceps cateniannulata. The sequence goes on along the minus strand of JAPHMX010000004.1, from coordinate 1,316,922 downwards.
ACAAAGTCGGTCGCGCGCAGCCCCTGGCCGGCGTCGCTCAGGCACATGCCGGGGAAGCCGAGGCGCGGGATCGGAGCGACGTTGCCGGAGCAGCCGTTGTCGATGGAGGCGCCTCCGGTGAGGTTGACCTTTTCGGCAAGCGTCATCCGAGACACGAGGTCCAAGGCCTTGGCGTGCGCGTCGGCCCATGCACCACCGCTGGCAGTCATGCTCGCTGGCGATATGGGTTAGCCGGGAAAGGGGTCAATTCGCCGGTGATGCAAAGCGGGGGAAAACTTGCGGGATGGATAGACTGGCGGCGATTGACCGTAGAAATGCGTGTCATTGGCAATGGCATCACCCGACGACGCGGCGCCGACGGCGACAGCCAGTCCAGTGGCCGCCCAGAGCGTGCTGGCAGCAACCATTGGCTCGGTGTCCTTTTTTTCCCCCTTCTGACAATGACTCAAATACCGTGCGCCCTAAACGGGTGCGTGGTGACAGGGTTAAAAAAATAACACGAAAAGTGAGCGATGGAGGTTGAGGCTTGGAGAAAACAAGAAACGCAAAACGGAGCTGATTTCCTGGGGTAATGAAAGCAGGCCCCTCCCTTGCCAAGCTCCGCTCCGATGCAGAGCTCGATTGCGGGGAATAAACAAACCACTTGCTGCAGCAAGGCAATTGCCTGACTAAGATGGACAATGATTAACAAAGAGCTACATACAAAAAATTGACAAAAGTATTCATTGGCAGGAAATAAACCCCGTATCATGGGATTCCGAGCTCCCTAATAAACGGCCGCATGGACCTATCGTCATCGTTGCCATCGCTGGGTCCAATGTCAGGCGGTCATCGTTCGCCGAGCAAACCTTAACTTGTAGCCCACCAATCTTCTTCCCCCCCCTTTTTTTTTTGACCCCGATTCTCTGAGATCCGCAGCTGCACTCATTTTCGTGAAATCGATATTTTTATATCCTCGCCGCTCTGTCCTAGCCGGGAGAAAGTCTGCGCCGGTTCCTCGGAAGACGCCGGCTCTTCGACCCCTCCCACCTGGTGGCAGCTGCAATGGAAGCCCAGCCCAGCCATGAACGGGTTCGTATAGCCTTTCTTTCTATAATATTGAAAAAAGCCACTTATTCAATTTTGCGGGGAAGATTGCCCGTGGCCCATGGATCGTGTGTGGCTTGTGACTGTCACATGCCGAGCCCTGCTTCCCTTTTCTGTCAGGCACAATAGTCAAAGTAATTTTGGTTAATTTTCCTTGTATCAAGATCTACCGGCTTATGCTAGAGAAGAAAAAAAAGTGCTCTCGCTCCGCTCATCTGTCCTATATCTCGGCGGCAACAGATCCTTATACTGAAAAAAAGGGGGGAATAGCAGCAAATGGTTAATGATCAAAAATAAAACAAAAAGACACAGACGACAAGGCCAATAGGATAAACACATGAACCACCACTGAAATAACAATAGAGAAAGCAGCATGGTAGTGAGCATCGCTCCGACAACCACAGTAACAAAAAACCCGTGTCGCCCAGTCCACACTTGCTCTGATAAACAAGGAAAAATAAACCAATTCATCCGTCTCTGGGTATCACCACAAATGAATATCTTTTCATTTGATATCTGTCAGCACAGTGTTACGCTAATATTCTTTTTCCCTCCCTCGGGTTTCGCTGGTGTCTTCCACTTGCCACTTCGATATCGAGGTGTGGGAAGAAGGGTGCAGCGCCTGCCCTGTCAAAGGATAAAATAACAACAAGAAACAAGAAGCAAAAAGAAAGACAATTTTGAGAAGAAAAAAGATCGTCAATAGAGACATGGTATGCAAGGCCGTGAGAATACCGTAATCATACATGATAGTCATCCAAGAGAATACAACGCTCCAAGCACCAATCGGCTGCATCGGACCAGGCAAATGAAACAAAGAGAAGCAATTGCGACAAAAATATGTCAGCAACAGCCGCGACCCCGCTGATCTGCCTTATAGTATTAACTGCTTGAGGTTGCGTTGTATTATCATATCCTGCACGGAGCCCATGGTGATCTTGAGCAGATTTGTGTCGGTGGCGTTGGTGAAGTGACCGTAGATTTCCTTTTCCGGATTGCGGCTGAGGGCCTTGAATTTGTCGAGAAAGTACTTGCTAGCGGCCTTGTAATCGTCGGTTGGACCGTGGTAGTCGGTGAAGCCGTACTTGCTGATAGGACTGCGGGGCAGCTTCTCGCGGAAGAGGTCCATCTTGTTGAGGAAGAGGATCATGGAAGATCGCGTGAACCAGTGGGAGTTGGCTATCGATTCCCAGAGCATGAGCGCCTCGTTCATTTGGTTCTAAAGTCATACGTTAGCCTATTATTGAACCTCTCTGCCGGTGCATTGCGCGCAGTGCGAAGCATGGTGCGTTACATACCCCGTCTTTGTCTTCTACCAGGCACTGGTCATAACCGCTAATGGCGACGAGGAATAGTAGACAGTTCACGTTTTCGAAGCAGTGTATCCACTTCTTTCGCTCGGATCGTTGACCACCGACGTCAAACATGCGGTATGTTAGTTGCCCGAGGTCGAATATGGTTTCTGTGATGCCCGTGGTTCGTAGTCGCGAGCGCAAGAGATCTTGATCGTTGGGGACGTAGCCCTCGGCCCAGATACGATCAATGTCTTCAACGAAGCTGTTTGCGATTAGTATTTGCGCAAGCTAGCGATATGTTTGCATCAAGAGCTTGACTCACTATGCAAGGTTATCGTGGAGCGCATATTCGTTGCCCTTGGCAATGGCCTTCTTCACGCCGCTATCTTGCCACAGCATCTTGATTGGTTCGAGGTATTCTTGGGGTGGCTTCTCTTCGGGGCTGATTTCGTGGTCGACAAGAATGCGGGCCATATACTTCTGCAGGCATTGTTAGCCTTGTGCATGGCTGTAGCAGCTGTCGCATGTGATTGACGGTTTGCGCATAAGCTGACAAATTACAGCATAATACGCCGTGCAGTAGGCGGCAACCTGACAGGAGCTGGTAGAGAGCTTACCTCGTTATCAGGGTTGTCGAATTCGTAGTTGAGCTCTGACATGGCCTCGTGGATGGTGCGGAAGGACTGCACGATATTGCTAAATACGACGGGTTTCCAATCGAGTCGCTCGCTTTTGCTGAAGCCTTGGGAGTAGATGAGCTTCATCTGTTTCAGGATGGTCGATTTGCCCGATTCTCCAGCGCCTGCGGGTTACACAGAGATTAGTCTACCAGTCACAGTCAAGGGGGGGGGGGTTTGAAGCTGGCAAGGATTTGCGAGAACAGAGGGTCGGATTGAGACTCCACATGGCTGAGCCGTGTGCGATGTAGGCTGGAGGCGAGGGGAAAGGGAACGATGGGAGAAAAGGGGAAAGAAGTGGAAAAGAGTCGGACGAGCTTCTACTTCGCCCGCTGGCAGTGCACTCACCGAGAAGTAGGAGCTTGACTTCCTTAGCCATGCGGCGCTCATCCTGGCGGAGCATACGGTCGAGCTCACGGGAGCGAGCCTCGCCGCTGTCGCTTTTGCGGCTGCCAAAACACATATTGGAAAAGCCCAGGGAAGAAAAAGAGAGTCGTCCACAGCCAAGGCGGCTACAGGATCTACCGTGGGGATTCGAAGGGGGCGCCAGTTTCGCGGATGGGCGGGCGAGATTGGGCGAAATCAAGGCTTGCGGGGTCCGAGGATGAGTGCGAGAATGAAGCTGAAGAGAGGACGACGGCGAGAGACAAGACAAGAACGGGATTGAATGAGAGTGCGACGAGGCTGAGCTTATACGTAGCTGACGTATTGGCCACGACGGTTCCGCGAGGAGTGGCCAAGATGAAGCGGCGATTGACGATGAGGGTATCGAGTTGAAGGATTGAGGAGCTCGAGGAAAGAAAAAGACAACGATTCGGGGCTACTTGTGGCGCGCGAATGCAACGGATAGCGGCAGAGACAGCAGAGACAGCAAGGGAGAAAGGGCTGTCAGGGTGGTTGACGGCGAGGTGAACGGTGGGCGTGGCGCGCGCCGTGTCTTAGGCTTTATCGTGTCTGCTTCTGGGGGTGTCAGGAGTTGAATGAATGAACAACGACAGGACCTGCCTCGAGCACGTCTAGCCAAGAGCTGAAGAAGAAGAATAGCCGAAACGGGACTCGGAGAGGCATCAGGGACATGAGAAGGAAAAAGGAAAGAAAAGAGAGCCAAGTGTGCAGAGCAGAACAGAGCAGAGGGGCCGCCAGCCAGGGTCAGCACTGCAAATGTCAGGCAATTCTCAGAAACTAATTAGGTACTTGGATGACTTCTGTATTTGCACCCGTAAGGCAGGTAACTAAAAAGACCTAGCTGCCGGCCAAGTTCTGTTTCCGTCTAGCGTGGGAAATCGTGAGGTGGAAAAGAGCGGGGGCGCTCGACCAAGCAGAGTAGTACTGCTACGGAGTGCAATATATACAGACAAGACCGCGCGAATATAGATGGAATTAGCTAAAGAAGTAATTTTATAGAACAATGTATGTATTGTAGTTTGCGTGATTTGTTTGAAAAAAAAGAATTCACAGCTGGCCAGACAGAAACGCAGAAATACTTTCACGTGACAGTAGGTGTTCGGTACTGGAGTCCGTCAAGCTTCCTACCTAACAGTCAAGCACTCCACCATCCCATCCCGTAGCGCTAGACAGGGAAAAGGAAAAAAAGAGTTTAACATGCTTGTGTCGGCTTTTTTGGGTCTGGGCATATATTTGCTATTATCGAGTTGACAATATTATAGCAGGGACATGGTGGCAGGAGACGACGAGTACAGCGGGCCAGGGGCTTTACAGAACCGTACCCTGACCTAAGTACCTAGTTACTAGGTACTACCTGGTTAGAGGTACCTCGAAGCTGCCTTATTAAGGATTCTACAGGTGGTTGGTACCTGAGGCAGAGCTGCCTCTATCAAGTACTAAGGTAATCCGTCTTCTCAGTTGCAACCCATTCCTATCCCATCATCTATCATCACCATCTATTCCTGTTATTATACGGATAGCCTGTCAACAGATCTTCCATGCAGCCCCCAACTCAAAATACAGTCGCCCCGAGTCAATGCGTCGGCACCAACCGCCCACGCACCTCTACCTAAAACCTGCTACCACCGTGCTAATTCAACCTCCCCGGCCGCTAACACCAAGCTCTCAGGCCTCGAGACGGGACGACATGCGAAAGGTGCGCACGCAAGCATCCTTGGCAAGAGGTCTGTGTTCAGTGGTATGTAGCGCCCATACGATGCCGCGCCATGGCGTCGAATCGTCCCTGACCGGCCGTGCTCGTGCAGGTTGAACAGCCCACATCGCCACGTTGCCTCAACGCCTCACTTTGCTGACTGCGCACAACATCGACTAATTAGACTGTCTGCAGCTTCCCAGCGGTCGGGCGTCTGTCTGCAAGCAATCGTCCCATCCGACGCGGAACAGCCTTCAGCTATGCAAGGCTGTCTTTGCTCTGTTTGACTTCCCGCCTCTCCTTGTTGCCCCTCCTCGCCAGCCCTGCTCATCAAGCCTCAAACAGACTCTTGCTCCGCATCTGCGCCGCCCACTCTGCTTCATACTAATTACAATACTACCTAGCTCGAACCTCTCAAGCCTCCCGAACCAGCTCATCTACCAATCTGCCACTCTACCTCGCCTTTGTTCTCCGATTCGCGACCTCGTCCCTGATCCCATAGATCCTTTCGCTACACCATGCGACATTTCCACCCCTCCCACCGTCACCTACCTTTTCAGCTGTTTCTACTGTGGTTGTGCACACCAAGTCATCTTCACCATCCAACGAAGCTCACTGATATCATCCTCGACATGAAGACGAGTATCAGCTCTAACTCTGCATGCAGCTGAAGTTCGCCCCTTTGCAGCAAAGTTGGTGTCGTCTGCCACCTATCTGCCCACCGTCCGTCAAAATTTAGGCACGTCACCCTCATCTCACCCATCCTTAACATCGTTTTCGAGTGACAGCTGCAAACTAGTCATCTTCCTAAACACAACATCGCCTAGGCTTCCATAAGACCGTCCTCAGCTCCCTTGAGAATTGCCAGAAATTGACCTTCTCTCTACGGATATATCACTGCCACATAGCCTATTCGTCGCCCCCTGTAACTAGGCCATTGCTCCGCCTTGAGCCGTTCTGTCACTCTGTCAACGACAATGACACCCAGCCGCGAATATGCCACTCCGGAGCACAGTGGCAGCTTCCATACGGCGGTCCTGCTAGAGCTGTAACAGCGAAGCACTGTATCATTTTATCAAATGGCTAATACGCAAGTCAACTGTCTCTTTTCCGTAGTCGGCACAACATCGGGTCCCGGCTCCCGCAGACAAGGATTCCTGCATGATACTACTAACAACTCGACAATCCCGGATGCCCCAGAGTGAGACATGCATAACTAACTACCTAGGCTAGGTAGGACGGAGCCTGCAGGTCACCATGGTATCCATAGCGTCGGCAGCGCTGTTGCTACTGGTGCTACATCCCCTGAACAACGCGCGATTTGTCCTCGCTAATAAGCCTCGCCGCTCAGATCGTCGCATGCAGCCGTGGCAGTTCTCAGGGTCTTTCCCGTCAGGCAGCCCAGCGCGTGTGACTGAAGCCTGGAATTTCCTTGAAGCTATCCGCACTGGTCACTGGTATCCGTAATCTGTACAGAGAGACATCTTGGCCCAAGCTGTACATACTGCTAGACGGCGCCCGGTCAAGGCTCCGTGGATAGTTCGGCACCCTTCATCACCATCCAGCCGCGATGTGTCAACGGGCATTGTCTCTAGATTTCACTTCCAACTGCACACCGCCAGGAGTGTGGCTGAGTACCTCGTTCCACTGGACTTTGATCCTTCTCGTTGCTGCTTCTCAGACATGTTGGAAGCGTACGGATAGGAGGTCGACGGCAGCGCTTCCACGCCTACCGCTCCTTCTGCATCCGTAGTCAACCTTCGAACCCCTGGTTGCCAACAGTGTGTGACCGGCCCCCCCTCCTAAAAACCATGCACCATGCGGCAGTGCCATCTCTTCCACTGACTCTTGACGACGCTACCCTGGCAAAGATGCGGCGCCTGTGGGCCAGACTGGGGAACATGGCTGCAGGGACAGGGGATTTCGGGCGTCATCATGCAAGCCAAAATGGCGCCCTACGCTGCAATTTCAGGAAGCTGGAATTTGCAGAGGCGCTGTCCTGGTCATGCCTCTTGCACTGGACCCATGCGGCGAGCGATGGCAACGTATGTCAACCACAGTCCAACGTTGACAACTTATTACCTATACAGCGGCCTAGCATTGAAGCGCTGTACGGGGCACTATAAATCTTTGAGTTCTCCTTCTGTACACCATATAGCTATTGTACCAACTAGCGATACACCCTTAATTAAACTAAGTATTTAAGTGCAGTTAAAGTATTAAACTACGTAGGCGCGTCCTGGGCTTGAGTGCAACGCGGAAGAAGATGGGCATGCCGTTGCGAGATGCCGCCCTAGATACCGCCGGAGTGGTTCGTCTTGGTCTACAGGCGGGAGGGGGCATGCCAGCGCCAGCGCTGGGCGTCGCATCATCGGCGGCGGCGGCAGACACAAAGGGGTCGTTGTGGCGATGCCGGTTACGGTGCCACCAGTCAAGTCGTGCTGATAGCGAAGCTCGGCAATCTTATCCTCCATGCGCTTTGCGATGGTAGTATCAGGGCAGCGCACGGGAAGGAACTCATCTACCTTCTCGCGGGTTAGTGAGTCGACAAGCTCGAGAACCTTGGGGTTGCTGCTAAGGAAGTCGATATCGTCGATATCGGTTAGAGGCCTGTCGTCAAAGAGTTTAACGTTGCCAACCGAGGAAACAAAGGCAACGATTTCGACGCCGTAGGCCTCGCGCAGCCACTTCTCGGACAGCGGCAGCGGCAACGCGGGCAATTGTCTCGCGGGCGCTACTTCGGCTGCCGCCAGAGGGCCCTAATACCATACTTCTCGAGGTAAGTCGAATCAGCGTGCGAGCGGCGCGGGTAGAGGTCGATCGTCTTGGAACTGTAGTATTCCTGAGGGCATTGATCTTCGTTCCGTACGGTCAGATATGGGTGTGCCCAATCTGCGACCCTACTAGGGTGTTAGCATCATGGCAAACATTACTACTTCTTGCGGGGTTGTCACACACGTGCGCCCAAACTCGCATCCAGATAATATCGTCACGCGGTCCTTCTCGTCACACGGGGTACTGATTGCCGACTAGCCCGGGCGCTGGCGGTTGAGCTGCGGCTGGATATCGGACTTGACGAGGGCTAGGCCCGGCGGGCAGTTCTTGATGATGCAGGAGACGGTCTTGCCGTGGGACTCCCCAGCGCTGTACGATGATGGTTAGCAGGCTAAGTCTAAGCCTTACTGCCCAATGGCGTTAAGTAGTTAATACTTTACTTAAGTAGACGCGCTATATAAAAGCCAATGTCTTGTCAATTGACAACCTACCTCCCTAAGCTTCAAGGTTTGCTGAGCCATCGGATACCTATAAGAAGTGCACGGCCGTTGCTGTCTTGGTACATTTATGCTACGCCACATGCAACTACATGCAACTACATGCAACTACTGCATAAAATGGCGTGTCAGATCCGACAGACCTGCCAAATTCCCGTGGGTCTTTTTGGATCCTGTTACCCCTGAGGCGCATCTTCCAGTTTGCAGCTGGCCTGTCCATGTTTTCATTGGTAAAGGGATTCATGAGTTACATCGTGCAACTGCCACCTCAGTGGTCGCGTGAATCGCTATTACCAAATCACTTGCTCACATAACAAAGTTGGCTCTGGTGCCATCATTAGCGTTTCCACATCTTCATGCCAGGATCAACTTAATCGCTTCAGAAGTATTTCCCCTGACGAGAGAAGTTAGCAAGGCGCGGAGAAGAGTCGACTGCCATCGCATAGTATGCCCACATGGTTAGTACGTGTTACGTGGCGATCATCATTGACGGCCCCTGCGCATCAGGGGTTCCGAACCACATTGCCGACGGATAAGTTGTTGACTCAAACTAGGTTGTCTTGCCCTTCCCGCTACCAAGCACCACCAGTTCTTAAATTCGTAGCGGTGTAAGCGCCATCTAATAACTGTACACTTCAAATTGGTTACATGCAAGACACCAAAGTAGCAGGTAGCATTAAAGAGCGATAGCCTGTGTTGAGCTATCTCAGGCGGCAAGCTTGCTGGCAAGACCAATGCATAGTCAAACCCTTGAAAACTTATGTCAGATCAGGACCTGGGCTTAGTTCAGAAAGTTACGACTTAAACGAAGCTGGGTGATCTGTACATTCGTACAGGTTACTATGCTGTTGCCTTGCAGAGGCTGCGCATAAGCCCAACCTTGAAGGAGCTTGCAACCCATTAATGACATCCAAGTCAAAAAAAGCAAGACAAGCGCACCATGGCCGGATCGTGGCCGCTCTTAGCTCCCGTCTATCATCATTGGCCCTGTCCCCCCCTTGTCCACCAGAGACATATCTTTCCTAGTCTCACATCGCGGCCTGCCAGTCTAACGGGCCAATGAGCTGATGGCTCGGTTGGACGATAGTAGCCTCCACCCCTGGCAAGCAGGTGATAGATAATTGAGTAAAGCTGTCAGCGACTTGAGCGTGTGTCAGTTGATCAACGGAGGCCAAGTTAAACAGGAAATCCGCACCAGCGGCGCCCTGTAAAATCACATATCGAAATGTTTCAAGGAAGAGGCGCAAAGCGAGCTCGCTATTGATGCGACTGTATCCGTATTTCCCTAATTATCACAGTGTTTCAATCGACATGGAGGACCATTAATGAGCACGGGCATCGAATGTTTGGGCTTGTACAAAGCCGGTGCATGGCCCGCCTAAGTTACATGAATGGTCCAATCTTTACCCCAGAGGGAGGGCCTTGAGTTAGGACATTGGTCCATTGAGCTGGTGAAAATAGCTGCGGGATACCGCGTTCACGACTTGTCCTCTGTCGTTTCACGGCTCGTTTCCGATTGGCCCTCATCATGGTTAGGTGGTTGGTAGCCGCGTGGTGTGCATTACCGCCACGTTGGCAGGGCAGGAAGCCACGCGCATGAATGGACAGGGACGATATCTGCCATGCCGCTATCACCTGAACCGGAGCGGAAACAGCAGGAGTGGGATTGGTGGCTCGACTGTCGGATTGTAGTGGGACAACAAAGCGGCCGTCACAGGGCATCATAAGATGAACAACAGTAAGAGAGCTCTGAAGATGCGGCAGCAGTTGACCAACCAGAGGCCAAAAGATGCATTCTCTGGCATAAATCTCTTGAAATTTCCTCTTCCAGGCAATGTTGTTCACGTCGTTCCGCGGGCTCCCGTGCTTTCGGATGAGCCCCGCTACGATGACGGGCGGTCCCAAATTTTTTTCCTGTCCTGGCAACTCAATTTTTTTCACCTTGTCAGTACTAAAAGTTACCCCGCCAAACCGTCATTGGGCCTCTGTCAAGCTACACTGCATGAGGAAAACTTTTGCAACTCGACCTTGGGCGCGCCATTTCTCATTTCCTCTTCCTTCACCATCACGCTTTCCCATTTATTCTTCACGTTCGAATTGGTCCTTTTCGGCCCCTATACACACGTTCAAGATGTCTGAGATTACTCACCCTACCATCAAGGGTAAGTTTACTATGCCTGGGCAAAGAATGAGGGCTGTGCCCCGCCATTGCTACCCCTCCTCCAAGGGACGATGGCGGAAATTGGAGAATGATGAAGCCATCACAGCTCTGAAGAATCAAGAATCGAGTTGTTGAGGACTGAATTATTCCAATAGCTAACATGCCGCAGATGGCTGGTTCCGCGAAATTTCCAACATGTGGCCCGGCCAGGCCATGACCCTCAAGGTCGAGAAGGTGCTGCACCACGAAACATCCAAGTACCAGGATGTGCTCGTTTTCAAGTCGACCGACTACGGCCACGTTCTCGTCCTCGACAACGTCATCCAGTGCACCGAGCGCGATGAGTTCTCCTACCAGGAGATGATTACCCACCTCGCCATGAACTCGCACCCCAACCCCAAGAAGGTGCTCGTCATTGGCGGCGGCGATGGTGGTGTCCTCCGCGAGGTCGTCAAGCACGACTGCGTCGAGGAGGCCATTCTCTGCGACATTGATGAGGTGCGTTACTTCTTCTCCTATACATACTCTTGACTGAGACGACAGCTGACACTTGCTTCCAAACAGGCTGTCCCCCGCGTCTCCAAGCAGTTCCTGCCCGAGATGGCCGCTGGCCTCACCCACGCCAAGAGTACCGTCCACATCGGCGATGGCTTCAAGTTCCTCAACGACTACAAGAACAGCTTCGATGTCATTATCACCGACTCCTCCGACCCCGAGGGCCCTGCCGAGAGCCTCTTCCAGAAGCCCTACTTCCAGCTCCTTCACGACGCCCTCCGCGAGGGCGGCGTCATCACCACCCAAGGTTGTAGGTCTCATATTTTATCAGCGGAAAAGTCGAGGCGCGCGTCCTCAATGACGGACAGAGGGACCCCCAGCGATGAGATGCTTTTCTCCTCCAGGTGCTCTTCCGGGCTGCTTGCCCTGTACTTACCACCGCCGCCCCTGCTTCCTAGAGTCGCGCGCCCACAAAGCGAGTGCTTTGACTTTTCCATGCCTCCTATTGCCGCTCGGTAGTCCCGCCGCGGCTAGAGATTTTAGCTTTATTAGAAGCCCGGCAATTCTGACTCTCTTCTGTCATCGATTTGCTTCCGACTGTCGCTAACGTTTGTTTGTCTATCACAGCCGAGAACCAGTGGCTTCACCTCTCTCTCATCACCCAGCTCAAGAAGGACTGCAAGGAGATCTTCCCCGTCGTCGAGTATGCCTACACTACCATCCCGACCTACCCCTCAGGCCAGATCGGCTTCATGGTCTGCTGCAAGGATGCCTCCCGCGACGTCAAGGTGCCCGTCCGCTCCTGGACCCCCGCTGAGGAGGATGCCAAATGCCGCTACTACAACACCGAGATTCACAAGGCTAGCTTCGTGCTGCCCAACTTTGCCAAGAAGGCTCTGCAATAGACAGGAGTCGCTTGGAAATAGGGCTAATAGCAGTTGGATGAAAAAGAAGTGATGCAAAATATACCATCAGAATGATATAAACGTTTAGTTGATTCAATATACAATGATTCAGCCACGGCTCATACGTGTGTGTCGTCATTGCGTCTCGATGAGTTGTGATCCCGGCGCATATAACCTGGTTGATTAGGTTTCTCATGTGTCCTCTGTTGTGGAACATTTCGTTTATGATATCTCCAGAGGCATCAGATCCCATTCATCGAGAGACAGGGGACATGCTGGGAAAAACTGCTTTCCCTGGAGTATTGGGTGTCTTTTACCTCTGCATTCTACTTTGATGAGCCGAGAGGAGTCTGTACGTCAGGGTGTTGAGCCTCGGCCACAATTCAAAGCGCGGTGTAGTCATGTGGGCTCTGAGCGTGCTCATATCTTGTTGTGCGCCTCGAGATGAAGTTGATCGCTGCCTTGGCGTGTCCGTGGCTTGCACTAGGCTGCATTACAGGTTGAATGTGACATTGTGCGTGCCTGAGAGTGTGCGTGGCCAGCTCAACGGTCGGAGCTACACCGTAACTTTGGCCTGCATAACTGTGACGGGAGAATGCGGGTTGGGCATAACTTTGTAGAGAAGGAGTGTTGTTTGTTGTAGTTGCTGATAATTGGGATCGTTCCTTTTCCCCGGGCGGGGTATCAGAATGGACTTGCTCGTACTATCGGCTTCCCGGAAGAGTCAAGGGAGGCTTGGAAGGGAGCAGCGGCTAATGCGGTGTCAAACTCGACGCGAGAAAGAGATGCACATGAACAGGGCCAAGTGACCCTGCACATGGGAGAGCGACAGGCTGAGCGGTTGGGAAGTGGAAGAATGCTGGGGGAGGGATGAGGGATAGCGGCGGGTAGCGGGATAGAGAGGTGGGCTGGTGGGGTGTTGGTATCCTTGCCGACCGTCGACTGGCCGAGTTAGATACTGGCGGGGTTAGTACCTCGCTGTGACAGCTTGCAGAAGAAAATCGTTGAAAATGCGGTCAGACTAGATGCCGAGATGTGAAGTCTCATGAGTTTAGGTATGTTTTTATTATTCCTAAATTTCGTACGCAAGTCATGCTTCAGGCCTGCTAGCGACACTGCCGTGTATCTCCCCGACCAATCTGCTGTAATCAGTTGACAAATGTGCTGTAATGGCGTATCCGCCACTGGCCTTTAGCGCTAACCCTGGCTCGCAGCTCACCTGGTTAACCCGGTCAACGTCATGGCCGCTGCCCTACCCACAACGCCACACGCCATTTTCCCATTCAACTCCATGCCACTTTATTATTGTCCTGTCCTTGCTTTCTCCAAGCACATACCTCCATAACCTACCTGCTTTCCTCTTCTAACCGGAATATCCTGCAACAACGGTCTCCATCTGTTGCTATCGCCCAGCTATCCAGACCTCAACAACCATAATCTTCCATATGTGCCGCGCACCTACGATATCCTCTTCACGCTTCATCTCAGACAGATAGCCAAAGCACTACACACCATCAACATAAGATCCCGATAACAAGCCTCAGTGACGTCATATCGTTGGCCTTACGCGCTCGAGCTTTTCTCATAGCAGCTCTGCACGCTTCTGCACAACATACCAAGCTGTAGGTGCAGAGAAGAGCAACTCGACTAGACTATCTCGCTGCCCGGCACGGCTGCGCAGAATCACACCCGCCATCATGAACCACGCCCGAGTCAAGGCCCTCAAGGGCAGCAAGACCGTCTCACGCAAGGCCGTCAAGTCTGGACGTGCCTCGGGTGCCGTCACGCCACAAGGAACCAGCTCTCCGATGGCCTCCCTGCTGACGTCGCCCACGCACTCGACCACGCACAGCCGTCCGGCGTCCGACAGCGACTCGGACGGCAGCGACTTTGAACTCGACGACATGATGTCCAGCATTCACTCAGCCGACTCTCTCGATACGCCCGCCGACGACGGCAGCGCGACCGGCCCCTCGCTCGACACGGACGCCCTCATCCAGGCTATCCAAGACCGCAAGCACAACAACACCGAGCTCCGCGAGCAGTACCTCGAAGCCTTTGTCCGCTTCATGCGCACCCGATACTCTGAGGACACGCACCTCTGGCTCGACGGCGCCGCGACGGCACTGACAGACGCCCTCCTCAAGGGCGCCAACCGCGGCGACTCCCCCCGCGAGCGCCTGCTCAGCCTGCAGGCCTACTGCATCACGCTCGGCACCGTCGAGGAGATGGAAATCTACGAGGGCGCCGCGCGGGCCCTCAAGCAGATCCTCCTTGACGACGACGACGATGCCTGCCGCATGTGGGCGCTGTACGCCCTCGCCATGAGCGTGCTCTACGGCGGCGGCGTCGAAGAGGCTGCGCTGGAGACTATGGAGTACTTTGTCGACATCGTCCAGAGCGACGGCGAGAGCATCGAGGCGCACGACAACGCCGCCGTCGTGGCCGCCGCGCTGCTCGCCTGGGGCTTCGTCGCCGCGCACGTTGACGACTACGCCGACTACGCCGACGCGGCCATTGACGCCTTCACTGACCAGCTCGACAGCGGGGACGTCGAGGTGCAGTCCAACGCGGCCATGTGTATTGCCCTCGTCTACGAGTCCTCCCGCGCTCACGAGGCCGAGACGGGCAAGCCCTTCCAGCTGCAGTATGATCCACAGCGCCTCGTCGGCCGCATCGCCGAGCTCGCACGCCTCAGCGCCAAGTCGGCCTCGCGACGCTCGCGCCGCGAGCTCCGCGAGGCCCTCTCCAGCGTCGTAACCGCCCTTGAGCGAGGTGTCGGGCCGTACTACTCGACCGCACTGTACATACCAGAGAAGGACGAGCGTGTGCCGGCCGCGCAGCGCACCGAGGACGGCCGCGCTGAGTACGGGTACCGCTATAAGCTGCGCCTCCAGAACAGGGCTGCCAAGGTCGACACCTGGTCGCTGTACTTTCGCGTCACCGTCATGAAGCTGATCTTCCGCGGCGGACTCGACAAGCACATGTTTATCAACCCGGTCGTGTCGGAGTGTCTGGAGGACGCCAACTTTGCGCAGGAGTACACGGCTGAGGATGCCAAAAGGGCCCGTAAGAAGAAGGATTGAGTTCTTTTTCTGGCTGATATGACGTGACGATGCTAACTCTTTCTTTTGACCTTTGGATATAATTTTTTTTTTGCGTTGCTGCTTTTCGGTTCCGCTTACATCCTTTTCTGCATGGGCTGGCCTTAACTGCCGCCTATAGAATCTATACACGAGGCGTCATGGCTGGGAAAACTGCTGGGTTTCTTTAGTTTCTTCGTTTTTCCTTTCCTTTTTCTCAGACTTTCAGGCTTTCACGATACAATGACTACAGAATAGTACATGAAGACTAGAAAATACAAATGGCTTGTCTAAAAACCCTTTTCTGGCGTCCGATGATCGCGAATCAGACTAACTTTGCTTACCGGACGACGACCACCTTGGCAGGATCGAAGCCGCGGGCTCTCTTCCACCTTGCGGTCTTTGCGGCGCCTATCTGCGTCCCAGGAACGACGTAGCCGCGCTGGTTGGCCACGACACGAACACCTGCGCGTACCATGTTGACGCAGTGATGCGTGTGGCCAAATTCCCACGTCCTAACTGTCGGCGCCCAGCGGCCTTCGGCCAGCAGCTCGGTCGCAAAGGCCGATGACAACGGGATCCCCGAATGCTCCAGCGGCGAGGCGCCTTCCATGCACGGCGCGTGGTGCGTGGCCACGAGCACGCTTCTCTTCTGCGCGTCCGCAGCCAGCCCGGCGAGCTGCACCCTCAGCCACGCCGCGTTCCGCGCGTGCTCCTCGTCGTGCGCGGCTATCGTCCAGTCGTCGATGCGGCGAAAGTCGCTCACCGCGGCGCGAACGAGCTCCACGCGGTCCTTGGCGATGGCGGACCACAGCGTGCAGCCGAGCACGGAGAGGCGCGATCGGGGGCTGTCCCAGCGCGCGCGGTCAAGCAGCACGACGACGCGCGGCGGCGAGTCCGTCCGCGCGACTCAGCCCATAGAACTCGTGGTTGCCGAGGACGAGGAGCACGGCCTCGAAGCGCGCGACCTGCGTGGCGAGGAAGCGTAGGTAGCCGTCGTAGTCGACCAGTCGCCCGATGTCGCCGGCGAGCAGCAGGTAGGGCGCCGCGGCCGGGAAGGTGAAGGCGCCGTACTGCTGGCTGATCTCGAGGTGCAGGTCGGAGAGGATCTGCACGCGGCTGTACCGGACCAGTGCAGGAGCCTCGAAAGAGGCCGCCTCATTGTATTGATGCGTTGTGAACTTGGCGGCAGGGGTTGAGGAGGTTGTTTGCTGTGGAAAGCACGTGCTGGAGGATCTTGTGTGCTGGGACATTGCTGGAGCTGGCCTGACTGCGACCTGCATCACATCTTGGGATGCTGCCTAGCGGCTTTCAAAATGACAACGACGCCAATTGAAGTAGTGAGCCGTGTCCTTGGGGACTGTGGTATTGTGAGGTGTATCGTCGGTGATCTGGCACTGAACTACTACAATGTTCCTCGGGCTATTTATGTCTGTAGACGCGCCCTGCTGAACCCCCCCTGAACCCTTGCGTTAGCGAAGCGATACAGGAGCTGGAATTTTGCGTATCGAGAGGATTTTCAATATTAGCAGCTGCCAAGCTGTGTCTTTCCGGCAATTTTGAGCTCTGTGATCTAGAACCCTTCATTAACAATTACACGAACTACAAGTGCGGCTTTCCGCGTCTCAGAACAACCTTTCTATTAGGCATGCAGCAGACCCTCATCATCTTCACCGCAGATGTCTACGGACTGGAGCCACTATAAAAAAACGACCGTGAGCCTTTGAGGCGCCGATGGTCGCTTCAGCAAAGAGATGGACGACTTCGCGCCTGAGGAGCTGGCTGCAATGACGATGCCCCGCCTGGCCCCGTTCCTGACTGGACTGGCCGCTAAGTTCTTCTCAACGAGGATGACGTTGCCATGATTGCTGTTGAGGAACTCGTCGATGTCATGGACGTGGATGACGGCTGGGTGCGCGACCAGCTGCGAGACGGCGACCCTGCCGCTCGCGCCTTGATCCTCTAGCAGATAGATGGAAAGCCCTCCAGGATGGACTGCTTCTTAGGTAACACTGTGACTTGCTTCGTTCGCGACAAAGAAGAAGCAGCATATGTCAACTATATTGCTGGATACTTGTAAATTGTGGTGGGGGAGCAGCTCAGCCAGCTGGATCGCTGCATACGGTGCTGGCCAATGAAGCTGCGCGCAGCTGTTTAAGCGCCAGCCCTCTATGCACGCAGCAATGCTGTTGTAGGTATGTTGGGCGGCCTCCTTTTAGGTACGGGCGTGAACATACCTCATCTCCCTATCTCCTCTACCTACCTCCCCTTCCTACCTCATCTCTCTACAACATTCTCTTGGCCTAGTGTGAAGCCATGAACCAGGCGCGACTCAACGACGCTGCCATCGCCCTGCACCGCGCTCTTAGCGAGCATGGTGTGGAGTTTGGAATATTTGGGGGCTTTGCTGTCATCATGTTTGGTAGCGTTCGAACCACCAAGGACATTGACTGCCTCGCCTCCATCACGGGGAAGCAAGCCGCCAGCTTGTTGTATGGTAAGTATGGCTTCGCGGTCGTGCCGTAGACCCGGTAGGACTATGTTGTGTTCTCCTGGTCAGACCAGCTATACAGAGGCAAAGCAATCTTAGTCGAGATTTTCTACTCTAACTCGACCCCCCCCCCCCCCCCCCCCCCTTTCCCCTTACGTACTCGTCGCCGACAGAATGTCATAGGAGCGCAGTATTCAATGGTTGCCTTGCCAGTGGCCACCAAGGTCGTTCAAGGAGCAGTTTTTGGGTAGAGCAACTGTAATTTTCTGTCTGCTTTTCACCTATTTAAGGGCAAGCTCCGCGCTGCGGCATCTTACGGCAAATTTCATGACGGAGTAGACTTGAGGGCGCTGGAAAGTAGGTATGGCGAGGAGATTAAATCGCAGAGTCATAGCCTTGACTTGTTTTATGTTGGGCTTGCTATCAAAAGATATCCGGAGCTTGTGTATGTCGTTGAGAGACTGAGGGTGACTGTGCCACGGGCGAAGGAACTCACTAAAGATGTTGATCTCACTATGCTCCCCCTCCGGCGCTTGGGGATGTGTAGAGCGGGTTACTAACATAGCGACGTGATCTAAGGGTAGACGAACGCACTGCTAGTAGTACTTTTTCCTACCTTTTTTGTAATTTATTGTACCTCTTATTATTGCTGCTATATTACTGGAACTTGGAGTCGTATTAGGAAAACGATCTGAGCGTTGGGGTTGGGGAACTGTAAAGACGGCGTATAGCTGGACGGCTGCAGAGCACCTGAACTCGGCGGTTCTACGATTAGTACTATTATAGCTAAAAGAGAGCTTACTTCTATTAATAGATATAAGTTAGGAGTTAGATCAACTAGGTAAGAACTTAAAACTATAACACTCTATGCTCTATATAACACTAAATTATATATTGTATATTAGGCGGTATTAGACTGTTTTCTAAAGGTAAAGAAAATAAATGAGAACTTAATATTTTTATTCCAGCTCTTTTACAGACTATATTATCCTATGTTCTAAAGTTCTGCGAGCGATATAAGAAGTTGCCCTTTAAACATAGGTACTTAACCCTACTTACGCTACGTAGCTCTGTAATATAACCTCACTATATCGTGACAGTTGTATAGATAGTTTAATAAACGTCTCGGCCTCAGCTGTATCCGTGTAATTCGATGCTGTATGAAATAATCGGGGCGGCACGCTCGCGGCGACTAGTGAACCCCCATGTTGCGCGACAGCAGTCCGCCTCTTTACCGTGTGTCCCTCGCTGTAGGGGACCACCACTAGGTATTTCTGTTTCAGGCTGATAAAGACCGTGAGGGTGGGCTTACCACTGCCCGGCTGAGCGTATTCTAGAATCCATGGAACAACTTGCACGGCGTTTGAGAGCGAGCCGGCCGGCTTCGCGGCCGGCTCGTGGCCACCGTATCTATAAAATGTACTCACCTGTGCCGAAGATTATGAGATACTCAGTTTCGGTATAGCGTATCTTATCTGTCATGTCGAAGTGCCGACGGTCCTTTTCTAAGTGATCACGCCACCTTCCTCCGTATCACACGAATAGAGTCATGAGAGCTACGGAGCCTTCGAGACGAGATTCTCAAAATATACTGCTAGCGTCTATTATAACGTTGCCGCTATATAGAGCTAGATGCTGAATCATCTCATGAAATTGAAGAGATCTTAGCGGCTTTCAGCTGACGAAGTTGCCGACTTGGTCGTGGTCTGCTTGTAGGATTCGTGCGAAATGCCAGACGGAGCGACGATCGCCACGTCCGGCTTGAGATTGAAATGAGATCGAGGCTTTCTCGGACATCTCCAACATTGTGTATTCAGAAAATGCTATCGCTTGGTATTTAAGGAGTGTATAGCGTAATTGCCACTACTGCGCGGCTGTAGTAGTTTTCACAATCCTCGACGCACTTGGCGTCCACGGCAAGCTCCGGGAGAGCCAGGCGGCGCCTAGAACGTGGATAGACAGGCTGCTCGTAAGTCAATATCTTAGAATCTCTTCCGGGAGTTGTTCAAGAACAGACAGTAGTAGATAGCAAGTGTAGCGTTTAAAGGAATGACGAGTAAGTGTGGTTGTTTACTGTGGTGGTTCTCCTAGCTATTATTTCGTATAAAATAAATTCTGCGGGAAGTGCAAAATGTAGACAGAGAAAACCTAGTATTGACTGAAAAGAAAACGGCCGAATAAAGAAAACGGCCTAAGAAGGGGTAAGATTTTCTGTTTCAATAGAAAACTTAGATACCGCTGAGTTTCTCTCAAGTGCTTTTCGACCGTTTAATATACGCCCCTTTAAGTTGATTAATAGCTATAAATATCATAATATTATTAAATAATGAACTTGTCGAAGGAAAATGTAAGAACCTTCATTATTAAAGCCCTTTCTTTCCTGTGGTAGCTTTTCATTCATGCCTCTGCACGGTGGTCGAGGTATTCACCCTCTTAAGACTCCCCGCCAAGGAGGCATACTCTATGGACCATAGAATCTTCCACTTATAATCATGGCCTGTATCCTCGCAAAGAAGCTTGACGGTGATCCTACTCTACCTGCCGCCGAGTAGAACCTTTAACCTCCCGAGCTTCCTAGTTTCGTTTTACGGTGAGGCATTGACTAGGCAGGGAGTCAAACGCAACGAATGGGGAAATTTTCTATGAATCGATGTGCCGGACAAAAATACCGCGGAGAGGACCAGAGCCGCTAAGCTGGCTGACCGTCCTTGTTTTGCCAGCGGCGCTCGGCTCAGCGCCGTCGTTTCGGCTGGCCAGATGCTATGCGGCGACTGCGTCCAACCTGCAGAGAAGCCCAAGCCTAGTAAGATGTGTCGTGCGCTTGCAGGAGGGGCGTGCTGTCGGGAGAATCGAGGCGGTTGTAGTGAGTTCCTCCTTGTGCCGCTGTGACATGAATATGACCTTGCAGACGGAACGGAGGTGATCGCGGGCCAGAGGATGCTGAGGTGAGGTCCCAAAGTGTTGCCAGTCGTTTTAGCAGCCCCTATTATAAGAAGATGGAGGTTGTTTATTTCATACAGCCCGATGTATAAGTATATGTATCACGCATTGACCTTCTAGATCCATGCTACATTTTTGCGGGAGCACGTTAAAGGGAAACGACCAGGTGCTATTACATTATACGGCTATCATTTATGAACTGAAAACGGTTTGTTCTATTCGTAATACAACTCAGTCACTATATACTAAGAGAAGCTCACGCACACTCGCTCGTTGCTATTGCTTAATAGCTCGTCGCTTAAGCACCGGCGAGTTCTCGTTGAGGCAGTGAAAGTCGTGGGCGTCAAGACACGCCTGCCTGCTAAGCAGGGCAGCCGGTTTCGTGCGCTCAGCCATCTCCGCGTCATACCCGTCAATTGCATCCTTCAAGCTCGCAGAACCCGCGGCGACATCTGCCAGCGCGCGGCACAGGTTGCGGGCGTCAAGCAGGCCATGGTTGGCAGCCTCACCTCGGTACATGGTCATCGCATGTGCAGCGTCGCCGGCCAGCGTCACGCGGCCACCGCGGTTGTCCCACGGCTGGCAGGGCCAGTCCTGCAGCAAAATCTCCATGACCTCGGCGTCAGCCGGCAGCTGGTGGACGACGTCACGCAGAGTGGGGTGGAAGTCGTCGGCGCGGCGCTTCATGACCGCAATCCGTTCGGTATCAGCGGCGGGTACCTCATCGGCGGATGTTTTCGCCAGCCACGACTGGATGACCTGGAAGCTGTACGTCTCGCCGTCGGTGCCGAGGGTGCCGTTGATCTCTGGGCTGTCGATGACGGAGACCCACAGGTAGTTGCCGGTGGACGGGTGGCAGCCCTGGAAGAGTAGCGGGTCGATGCGCAGCAGCGGCTGCGCGTCGGCGGCGGACAGCGTGAGCGTGGCGCCGAGCAGGCGCGCGGGCAGCTGGTAGTTGCGGTAGGCGTCGGGTAGCAGGAACTTGCGCGTGCGGGAGCCGGAGCCCTCGATGCCGACGAGGATGCTGCCATCGGCCGAGGTGCCGTCCGTAAACGTAGCACGGACGCCAGCATCGCCAATCTCAATCGAGTCGAGGCCCTTGCCCCAGCGGACGTGCTCAGTGACGTCCTGTAGCAGCAGCTTGCGCAACTTCTCGCGGTTCACGCGACGGCGGTGGTTGGGCGGGATGTGGAACTTGGGCTCGAGGGTCTCGAGGTTGAGGAAGACAAAGTTACCTGTGTCGTTGCGGCCAACGCTGGGGTCGACCTGGACGCCGTCGAGGCTCTTCATCGTGTCCCCATCGAGGAGCTCCTCGAGGAAGGGCAAAGCCCAGTGGAGGGTGATGGCCCAGCCGTGCGGGCGGGCGTCGATGTGCTCATCGCGTTCGTATATTTCAAACGGGATCCCATGCTATTTGCGGGAACCAAAAAAAAAAAAGTGAATCTCCGATTAGCAAGGCCGGGCAGGCGGGCGGGCGGGCGGGCGGGATGGGTTGCGGGTGGGTGAGAGTTTACCTTTTTGAGGCCGTGCGCCAGCGACAAGCCAACAACGCCGGCGCCGATGATGAGTACGGGCTTGTCCATGATGCTGGTCAAGCAGCGACGGTCTTTGACAATTGCACAGGAGAGAAGCTGGTGGATGAGATGGAGAGAGAGAGACGAAAAAGCTAACGAGGAGTGAGGGACAAACAGCGTTGTTGGGTGGTGTGTCTGTGTAGTCGCAGTGTGGCTTGCTCCGAGCGGGTGCGGCGTTGGGGTAGCTCAAGGACCGTGGGCACCGGCGGGGTAGATTGAGTTTTATAGTTGGAAGGGTCTAAAAAATCAGACGAAGATGGAGAAACTAAAGGACAGGAAAGATCGAATCGAACATTGGATCTGTATCACACGCGGCTTGACGAAAGAATCTATAATATTGGGCGTTCGCAGCCATCTCGCGGCCCGGTGCTTGCCAGCCGGTGAAAGGTGAGAAAACAAACCGGGGCGAACCTAGGCTAAGCGGGCGGGGTCTGCGGACATGGGTCAATTGTTAGTTGTAATAGTGTCAGCAAATATCAATAATCGGACATGATGATAGGTAATGAGAATGGGAGAGTTGATAGAGGTTGAAATTGCGTTGTATCCCCATGACAATAGGAGTCCACGGATAAGCTAATCGGTTAGACGGTTGTCTGTTGAGCTCTCAAGCTACCTACCTAGGGAGGTAGTAGCCCTTCCATCTGGTTGATTTGGTACAGTCTCTTCTGTTGGTCGGTTCTGGTCTTGTAGGCGGCAAGGTTCGTTCCTACGAGTGCATGAATATTTGAAAGGGGAAAAGGAAGAAGAACGCCACGAATATAAGGAAGCAATAGAGATGAATGAAATTTTATGAGTCAGCACCCTGGTGTCTACCATGCGATTCTACATCACTCTTCATCATAAATCTCAAGCCCACCCAGCTAATGTTTTCCAACTCTCCACTACCTTACAGTCCGTCGCATCAAGAGGGGTCGAGGGACTTTGGAGGGGCTTCTGCCACATGGCTGCTGGGTCCCTGAAGGGGGGCCATTTGGGGGGCGATGGTGGATGTTTTAGCGGGAAATCGTTAGCGGATGCTGCGCTGGAGATAGCCTGGAGTCGGTGGGCTTCAGGTAACGGCAAAGCCCGCTGCGAGCGAACCAACCGCGCCGTCGCGTTGTGCGCGCGGAGCACTGTAAACTTGCCTGAGCATTGACCGGCACGGGAAAGGCTGGGCTCTAATAAACGAGAGAGGCTACAGACGGACCCCTCCGCAAGTGCACTGTTGGCGGGACACCAAGCTTAGCCACCCCGCTACGCCAACCTTTCCGCTCAAGTCCCGGCCAGCTTTTACGGCTCGTTCATGACGGAGGCTTAATATATATCTCGTCGCCCCGACTCCGTCCTTAATCCCCCAACTGTAACCCATCAACATCATCCCCTCACCTTTTACACAGCCACACCCTCACGTACACCTCAATCATGGCCGACAAGTCCCACGAGCCCGTCCAGCCCATCCACCCCTCCATGGAGGGCAAGCTGGACCCCGTCTTCGTCAAGCTCTACAACGACAACGTCGCCTACAAGCCCAACGGGCCAATTGACCTGGCCGTTCTGCGCAAGCACTACTCCCAGCTCTACAGCTACGGCACCGGCGCTGCCCCCGAGGCCGCCCGCACATACGACACCACCTTCCCTCTCGACGACGGCACCGAGCTGACCCTGCGCGTGTACGAACCCGCCGGGCCGGGGCCTTGGCCCGTCCACGTCGACTTCCATGGCGGCGGCTGGGGCCTCGGCGACCTCGAGACCGAGGCGCACATCTGCAAGCACATCTGCCACCAAGCCAAGGTGGCCGTCGTCGACGTCGCCTACCGCCTCGTCCCGGAGCACCCGTACCCGGCGCAAATCACCGACAGCTGGGCCGCGCTGCAGTACATCCACGCGCACGGCGCCGAGAAGCTCAACATCAAGCCCGACAGCATCTCCGTCGGCGGCGTGTCCGCCGGCGGGTGCATCGCGCTCGCGCTCGCGCACCTAGCTCGCGACGCCGGTCTCCCGCTGCGGCTCGTGGCCGCTGGCACGCCCGTCGTGGACGACCTGCCGGCGAGCGCGGCTGACTCGCCGCACGCATCGATGCGCGAGAACGAGTTCGCGCCGACGCTCAACTGGGCGCGCCTGGCGTATTTTAACCGCTTCAAGTTCCCCGAGGACCCCGCGGCGGCGGCCAAGGCCAAGGAGGACATGGGCTGGTTCAAGAACCTGCTGGAGGCGCCCGACTTTAAAGGCCTGCCGCGGACGGTCATCTACACAGCGGGGGCGGACCCGCTGCGCGACGAGGGCGAGGCGTACGCGCGCAGGCTGCTGGAGAACGGCAACGAGGTCATTGTCAAGCGCTTCGTGGGCGTGCCGCACCCGTTCATGCACATGGATGGGAGCTTGCGGCAGGGGCGGGAGTTTATTGACGAGACGGCACGTTACGTGCGTCTGGCCCACTGGGACTGAAGGGGGGGGGGGGGGGATAAACGAAACCGATGCACGGATAAAGCAATAATAATAATGATCCCTTGCGAATGGCGTGTCAGGAATGCAGCATCTGTTCGTTGTGATATGTGAATTCTTGTTATGGACAAGGGACAGCAAAGGCCTGCGACAACAATGTTGGAGAAGGCAGAGTGAAACCGGCCCCACTTGCTCTGTAGAGAGAGGCTACAGAAGAAGCTGCAGAGAAGCTCCGGCGTGGCTTCTAGCTCTGCCTCCTCCACGTGTTTCAACTGCCGTAAGCATACGATGCGAGTTTTATTTGCGTGACGATGAGATGAGGGGAGGGCCCCCGAGGAATGCTGTCTGAAGCAACACCCTAACATGGCTTGGTCAGAGAATAGCAACTGCTCATACTTTGAGTGCGTTGGGTACTAAATAAGTGGTAACAGATAGCGGGGCCGTTGAAATCGTGGGCCAGTCCATCTCTTTCTCACGTTTTTTTTCTCTTATTATTAGCGGGGTGGAAAGATGGAAGATACAGGGAATATCGGCGCACTGTGCTGGGGTTTGTCCAGCCCGTGTCTTGGCGGTCCGTGTCAAGCGGTGCGGCCCTTTCAGTACCTCCAGTATAATAGATTACAATCAGGCGAGCTATTGTATAAAAATGTAGAGTGAACAGCGATTATTAGTACGGAATCGCCGCGCCGTTTTGGCAGGGCCGCTAGGTAAATATTGATTTGATTCCATTTTCTCGTGCGAGTTGCGACATGGCTTGGCCCCAGTAGGACGGAGTGGCGTCGGCTTGCGACATCAGGCCAGGGCTACTAATTATTAAGTTAGTCTGACCAGTACATCATCCGCTGCGGGCGCCTTTATCAGTACCTCCTACCTTAGTAGGTACCTAGCGGTAGGCTGCTGGTTGCTGGCTGCTGGCTGGCTGGAGCTGCAGGACTGGGGACTGGATGGCGGGATTTTCTGGCATTGTCCTGCAGGCTGCTGCGGGAAGCGACATGAACTTGACAAGTCAGATATGCGAGGTTAGTAGGTAGGAGGTAGGCAATCACCTGGATTGCTAAGTAGATTGTAGGCAGATGGCTATGTACCTATGATGTGCGTTTTTGCATCTGGTGCCACGCGAGCAGTACCTTGTTGCATTTGTACCTTGTTACATTGCATGTCCTGCTTTCTCGATCAGCACACGATGCCTTTGTGTTACTTGAGTGAGTTGTTAAACGAGATAAATACAGTGCCAAACCCTACTCCATACTGTCCACCTTTTCCATCCATCGTATCAACCCTCGCCTATGATTCGCCTGATTCGCTGATTTGCCGTCAATCTTGCCAGTTGGTGTGCTCAATCCCCTTCCAGCAACCCAAGGCTCGGAAGCCAAGGACAAAGGCTAAACCTAGCTGGGTGAGAGGCGCCGGCCAAAGGAGAGGGGATCAGCAACCCTTTTTGCTTCTTGTTGTCCTCCATGTTGCCCGCCTCACCCGTCTGTCTGTCTCGTCGTCCATCTCCCGGACAAAAAGGAGAATCACCTCCCGGTTTCCAGTTTGCCCTTTGCCTTGCGAGATCCTGACTGTGGATATTCTTTCGGACCATTCACACATCACCCTCCACCACCCGACGACGCCCGGGCAGCAGATCACCCAACGTACTAAAGTGGTTACGGAATGCCGACCGATACCTTATTCGTCGTCTCCATCTCCCGCTGACCAAGCCCGCCCGCAAGCCCGCTCTCCAGCTCCATCGCTTGTTAGCCCCAAGCCCATCCCGATGCCCATTCCCATCGTCGCCTCTTTTCTCCTTGCTCCTCCTCCATCGTCTCAACTGTCAACCCGCCATCTAATCCATCGTCACCTACCCGCCGATTTTGTCGCCCCCCGATCTCTTGAAACTGTCCAACTCGCCGCCTACGAATTCCGCCAGTTTCTCTTGCCTCGGCACCCGCAAGGCGACTTAGCAGCAACCCACAACCACTCGCCTCCTCTTCCGCCACCCAAACGCCTACAAGCCAACCAACAGGACAAAGAAAAAAAGATCAAATCCAAACTCACACAACACCATCGCCTGTACCCCCTGGCGACGACAGCATGGGCTCGGACAGCCGGCCTGTGTGCCATCGCTGCGCCCAAATCAAACAGGCCTGCGATGGCAACTTGCCCTGCGCGCGATGCGTGCGACTGAGCTTACCTTGCATGCCTCGGGATGCCGTTGGCGCCGGCGACGGATACCCGGGTTCCATGGGTGACATGCCCAAGGCCCGCATCCGCCGTGTCCAGACGGGCTGCTTGATGTGCAAGCGCCGCAAGAAAAAGTGCGACGAGATCAAACCTCGCTGCGGCGACTGTCGCCGTCTCTGTCTCGACTGCGCCTGGCCCGCCGAGCGCTCCAAGGATAAGTCGCCGACTCTATCCTCGCGCAAAGAGTCGCCTTCGGAAAAGATGGGTGGCGACTCGACCATCATCGAAATTCCCCTCCGGCAGAGCCAGAGTCCCAGCCCGAGCTCGAGCAGCTCGCCGCACTCTAGCGGAAGCGTCAACGAGAGAAGCAACAGCAATGCCAGCAGCTACCAACCTGATGCCAAGCCAAAGTTTACCGTCATCAAGCGCGATAGCACCGCGTCGGACGCCGAGGCACTCTCCGACAAGGTCTCCTGGGACTTGTCGACGTCGCCTCCCACCTGGGTAGAAGCCTTTACTCCTGTCAGCAATGGCAGCCTACCCGATGGCATGGAACTCAACCAAACTACGCTCTCCGTATACATTCCGCAACTGCTACCCCAACTTCAAACAACAAACGACCGCGCCTTAATGAACCATTACTCTACGATAGTCTCATCTATCCTGTCGAGAAGAAACTCTGCCAACAATCCATACAACCATTACCTGCTACCTATGGCCCAGGGCAACGACCTTGTCCTTCACTGCATCCTTGCGCTGTCAGCGAATCACTGGCGCAAGCTGCAACCGTCGCTGGGGAGCAGAGGACTCTATCACCAGGGCCAAGCAACATCCGCATTGGCTCAATTGCTTCCGCATGTTGATAAGCAAAGCGCAGACATCGCCCTTGTGGCAAGTCTACTGCTCTGCATGACGGAGTTGTTTGACGGGACGAGTGAAGGGTGGAAGCTGCATCTCAAAGGCGCCAAGCGACTCTTGATCACCCTCATGACACAGCAAGGGGAAATGCTGACAGGCCACTACAAGTTTCTGTTGAGACTCGCTAGATTCCTCGACTCCGCTGCCACGACGTCAACGTGCCGCCCACCATTGATTGGAGACGAGGAAGCCGAGGCCGCAACACTCAACCGCTTATCATTCAGCCCCGACGAAGATGATTCTGCCGTCTATGGCATACCGAAAGAGCTCTTCCACCTCCTCGACCTCGTCAACACCCTCGCCGACAAGCGCAAAACGAGAGTTGACCGCGCGTCCGAGGCTGCCTTTCGCGAGGAGGCGCTACACGTCGAGGAGCGCATCAACCACTGGTCGTATGAGTACGGCGGTATGTCGCGGGCCGTGTACGCGCAGCCGTCGAGCGGCAACGGCAGCGGCAGCGGCAACGACGACGTGCTGCACGCGGCGGTGGCGTTTGAGAACGCGGTGCGGCTGCGGCTGCACCAGGTCGTCGACGGGTACGAGCTGACGGACCCCAAGGTGGACCGGTGCGTGGGCGCGATCCTCGAGGCGGTGCAGCAGATTCGTTACGGCAGCCCGCTCGAGGCGTGCGTGCTCTTCCCGCTGGTGATGGCCGGCGGCGCGTGCTCCAAGTACGAGCACCGCCTGATCATCCAGGACCGCCTGCTGGTCATGGAGCGTACCTGTGGGTTTGGCTACGTCTTCAACGCGCGCGACCTGGTGGAGCGCGTGTGGTCGAGACGGGACGAGGCCAAGGGGACGGGCGCGATTGTGAACTGGGCGCGCATTCGGTATGAGGAGATGCACGGGCTGGTTGTCTTTTAGTGAAGCGACTCTCTTTCCCTCTCTTGTCTCTTCTGCGACCCTTTTGTGCTTCCATTTTCTCTTCTATCCTTATTCACTTCTTCTTCAACTTCTTCTTTTACTTGGGACACGGACATATTTTTGCATTTGACGAACACAATGAGCTGGCGCTGCTTGAAATTATTATATACACTGGCTGGGCTATACTGAAATCTAAGCTATTTACTGAGCTCCTTTTGCCCCCCCCCCCCCCCCCCCCCCCCCCCCCGTATCATACATGTATCTTCTGCTGCCCTGCCGTCTCCTCGCGCCACGCCGCTACCATTTCGGCGACGTGTGCATGCATGTCGTAGCCGCAGACCTCCTCGATGGTCAACTTCCCTGGGCGGTCACTCGCACTGCTCCAACCGATCCGCTCGCTGATATCCGTCCGCGCGCGGCGACTCGCGTCCTGCAACGTCGTCGCCCGCGGCTTCCTGACCTTCTCGTACAACGCCAGCTTGTGCCGCACGCCCACATCCGCGTACTCCTCGGCAAACAGCATGCCCAGCGCGCCCGCGTCCTCGACCGCCATGCACGCGCCCTGCGACTGGTCCGGCATCATCGGGTGCGCCGCGTCGCCGAGCAGCGTCGCCGCGCCGCGCGTCCAGTGCGAGTATGCCTGGTGGTCGTACAGCCGCCACATCTTAATGTCGTCTGCGTTTTCAAAGAGCAGGCGCATCCGGGGATCGAGGTTGGGGAACGTGGAGGCGAGCTTGGCGCCGGTGGCGGAAATGTCCCAGCCGTCGGGCGTGAGGTCGTTCTTGGCGGCGGCGTAGAAACAGTAGCAGCTGACGACGGAGTTGGCGGCGCAGGGGCTCATGACGATCTTGTCGGTGCCGTGGCCGCCCCAGAATTCGATGGCGCTGGCGTCGGCGAAGGAGGCGAGGCCGAGAGAGGAGAGTCGGTCGCGCGTGATGATGCATCGGTAGCAGCAAGATGAGGAGGGTGTAATGGCAGGCTGGATGCCGAGCTCAGTGCGCAAGACGCTGCGGATGCCGTCTGCGCAAATGACAGCATCATGCGTCGCCACCTCGCCGTTTTCAAACTGCACTTGTCCACTCTCCGGGTCCAGCGCCGTCGCCTTGTGCCACGTCTTGAGCACCGCTGGCGTGCCTTTACCCCTCTCGCCGACCGCCGTCTCCTTGAGGAGTTGGTGCAGGTCGATTCTGTGAAAGTTATTGTAGTCGGTGCCGAAGCGCGCGCGGTAGTCGCCGAGCGGGTAGGTGGCGACGACGTCGCCGGTGGCCCAGTCGCGGCGGACGAGGTTGCGGAGGACGACGGGCCGCGCGGCGGGCGTGTCGACGCCCCAAGCTTCGAGGAGGCGCGAGCCATTAGAGGCGAGGGAGAGCGAGGCGCCGACTTCGCCGCCGAAGTCGAAGCGCTCGTAGACGGTGACGAGGTGGCCGGCGCGGCGAAGGGCGATGGCGGCGGCGAGGCCGCCGAGGCCGGAGCCGACGATGCCGACGGAGTAGACGGGCGCCGGGGCGGTAGTGGTGGATGGCATGGGGGCTTTTGTATCCAGGGAAGAGGGAAGAAAAGGAGGCAAGTAGCGTTGGTGTAGAATCTTAAATCTACCAAGGATAAAAAGTGCGGAAACTTGCAGCAGGATAGGGTATCGGGCGCTCAGCCTGATTGTTGGTAGGCGGAAGGCTTTCCGCTTGTTTTAGCTACACCCCAGCTTTTGGAGGACCGCGGCGACCCTAGAATCGCTGTGGCATTGGATGATTCACTGCACGATCTTGACTCGGGGCAAATGATGATGCTATTTTGGCACTCGTCCGTCGGTCCCCTATGGAAATGGGCATGGACGCGGGGTTGTCCGCCGGTAGCGCGTCCCGCAACGATGTGAGGCGATCCGCGGCGGCCCTGGTGGAACTGGGCCTGGACGGCGATGCGACGGGAGGGCTATATCATCGCAGGATGGGATTTGCATATATCATAGGAAGAACTAAGTAATGATCGGTCGCATTTCAGCCCTTTATTATTGCGACAGCAATGTGACGCCCATCAAGGTAGTATTCCCCAGCTTCCGACGGGTGTGTAAGAACCCATGCTATTCGGGTAGTTCAAACATACTTGCGTAATTTCCTACGACATATCGCAAGCTAATGTTACTTACCAATGAAGAGAGCAAAGAACTCTATACAACTCTACGGTTATGGACAATGGAAATGCTGTGTCACAGTTCAATACGCTTCTCATGAGGTGACCACGTGCACCTAATATATGTGGTCGCTGGATAGCCCCGCGGCCTTCGCGTAGCCCCGCGGCCACATCTTCCATTGCACAAAACCACACATGTCTAATCTCTACGACAAACGGCCTTCCGATATCCCAGCCATGGCTATTAAAGAAGCGGCCGCAGAAAAGGAAAAGCGCGTGACCGCGTGCCTCGAGTTCCTGCAAACGCACCCCGCGTACCCGATCAAGAGGCCGCCGAGGAGGCGGCGCTGCTGCGGGACATGGCGCGGCTCGACGACCCGAGCCATCTGGTGCCGAAGCGGTGGATCACGGAGGCGGCCAACGCAATTATACGGGCGAGGGGGGAGGCGCCGGGGTAGAGGCCGATGGTGCTGGTGAGGCCGAGATGGGTGGATTGCTTCGCGGCGAGGCACAATTTGATGGCATATGATGGAAAGGTGGTGAGGCCGTCGGTGGTGGAGGCGGCGAAGATGCTGGAGGCATTGGAGGCATTGGGGGAGAAGGAGGAGAAGGAGGAGGAGGAGGATTACGAGGAGGACTGAGCGGGTGCCAGCCGGAGTTGAACGCACACCGTATTCGTAAATATCATCTACACATCTTTGAGCACACATTTTTCCAGGCTCTCATAGCCGTCCGAGAATAGGTCCTTGTCTCGCTCGTGGGGAACGCCGCGGCCAAACGGTCGATTGCAGACAAGGTCATCAGGCACACCACCTTCCCACTAAGGAACAGTTAATGCTCGCAGTACCTTTTTTATTCCTTTTTTTTTGGTAGACTAGAAGTTTGTCTGGCGCTATCTAGGGTTGCGCGGTGAGACACGCGTTGATGCGGAATAAAGTTGAGGGTCCTTCTAGACCCCAGCGTTTCTTTCTGAGCTATTGCATTTTATTAGTGCCATTGTACTCTGGTAATAGACCAAAAATGGTAAATCAAGCATGTGCCTATAATAATGAAGAAAAACGGCAGTTATTAACGAATGGTCTAGGCTCGCGGTCCATGCAGAGGTAGGGCTGTGAAGCACAAGACATGTTACAAGTGACGAGACAGCGTACTGATCTCGAATGCAAGTCTCATTCAATAGGTCGTCTGACTTGTCTCTCGGACAAAAAAAAAACAGATAAAAAAGCCCCTTCATGCACATGGCTGTAAGAAATGATGACATAGGACGATTTTATAGCGCCCCTCTGTAAGACAATATCACAGTTGGGTTACATTGAGCGATTACTCGCCCACCGATGAACCATACTTGCATGGTGCTAATTCGCGTGCTTGTTCGCCATGATCCATACAGGCAACGACTAATTCTCCGTGGCTTGCGGTAAGACACTGAGTCTGGAACCAGCTTTTCTGTCTAATTGCGCTCAGGACGTTTCTGGTAGTTAACTAGTCAGGGCTTATTCGCTTAAAACTTACACTCTTGCATCGTTTCTTCCAAGTTGTTATTATGGGGGTTCTAGAGACAACTTCCCAGTCGCTTATCCTGGTTCCCACGACCAGCCCTCGAATAACCAGGGACCGGACGCGCTCTGTCTCATCGGACCCTCATCATCGCTAACGCGCTAGGGCACCACCCGCCTGAAGCCATACCCAGCATCATCCTGCGTCTTTTGAGTTTGAGGTTCCGCGAGGAATTGGGCGATGGGCCTTTAATTTCCAATTGAGACTGTTGGAGCATCCCGTCTGAAAACCGTCCCATATTGATCTGGTCCAGGACCGAGATCTGAAACGGGAAATCTGCCACAGCCTGATCCATCAGCGCCCGTCGTCACCTTGTCACACCGACCCAGGAATCCGGATTCCCGAGCCAAAGGATTACAAGGGCGGGCCAACACGGCGTCTTGCCGTTTGCTCTTTTACGCTCTATTTTATTTTACTTTTTTTTCCCCTCTATATAGAAAGGGACACCCGTCCTTCAGACCAACCCCAAAATGTTGGCATCCGACGACGAAGGCTACATGTCCAGCCAAAGCCCTCTGATGGAGCGTGACCAGGTTGAGCTGCGGCGCATCTACCACAAGATTGACCGCGTCATCCTACCGCTCATGTTCATGTGCTATTTTCTCGAGTTCCTCGACAAGATCCTCATCGGCTACGCCAACGTCATGGGCCTGGAGCGCGACCTCGACCTCCGCCGCGGCCAGTTCCAGTGGCTCGCCACCGTCCTGTACGTCGGCATGGCCGTCGGGCAGCTCCCGCAGGCGGCCCTCCTCCAGCGCCTGCCGATCAGCAAGGTTCTCGGCGCCAACGTGGTGCTCTGGGGCGCCATAGTGTGCGGCATGGCCGGCGCGCGCGGCTTCGCGGGGCTGGCGGCGCTGCGGGCGCTACTCGGCGCGCTCGAGGCGGTCGTGGCGCCGGCGCTGATCCTGGTCACGACGCAGTGGTACACGAAGCGGCAGGCGGTGCCGCGCATGGGACTTTGGTACAGCGGCGTCGGCGCGGGGCAGGTGGTCGGCGGGCTGGTGTCGTGGGCGGCGCAGCACGTGCCGGAGCATTCGTCCTCGGCATCGTCGTTTCAGAGCTGGCGCATCATGTTTGCGGTGGCCGGGGCGGTCAATTTGATCACTGGGGTCGCGGTCTTCTTCCTCCTTCCGACAAGCTTGGAGTCGGCGTCGTTCCTGACGGACCAGGAAAAGAAGACGGTCCGCCAGGCGCTGCTGGCGGATCAAGCGGGTAACGGCGAAAAGGTGTTTCGCTGGTCGGGCGTCCGCGAGGCGCTGACCGACCTGCAGGTCCTTCTCTTCGTGCTCTTCACGCTGGCCACTGTGATCCCCGCCGGCTTCATTACCTCCTTCTCGGCCGTCGTCATTCGCGGCTTCGACTTTTCCCCGCGCCAGGCCGCCCTCCTCAACATGCCCTCCGGCGCCGTTACCATCCTCGGCACCACCGCCTCCACCGTCGCTATCCTGTACGACTTTCCGCGCTGGCTGGGCATCGTCCTGCTGCTCATCCCCAGCATGCTCGGCGCGGGGCTCATGTCCTTTGCCAGCTCCCGCGCCGCTGCGCTGACCGGCGTGTACCTCGTCAACCTCGACATTGCGCCGCTGGTCTTAGTCTTCAGCATGGTCGGCGCCAACGTACAAGGATACACGAAAAAGGTGCTGGTGACGGGGCTTGTGTCGCTGGCGAATGCGTGCGCGAGCATCATCGGCCCGCAGACGTTTCGGCCGCAGGACGCGCCGGGGTATTTACCAGCCAAGGTGACGGTCTTTTGCGTGACGGGGGTCGGGATCGTGGTGGCGGTGCTGTTGAGGGTGCTGTATGGGGTGAGGAATAGGAGGAACGCGGCGGCAAGGGAGGCGGCGATGAAGGCGATTGCGCGAGGAGAGGCGGAGGCGGCGCAGGTGCTGAATGAGGAAGAGTCGGACCTGAAGAATAATAAGTTTGTATACATGTATTAGGGTAGGGTAGGGGTAGGTGGTGGATGGACAATATGTAAGTGCAGAATAAAGGTACGTATTGATACTGCGTTAATATGAAATGGCTATTTACAGCGCGGTTGAGCATAATGGACAATCGCTTTTTCACAGGGCCTGAATGGCCGAGAGTTGATTCACGGTTATTTTAAGAAGCCGCATCACAAAGTCAACTACCTGTTAGGCATCGCATGCATGCAATGAGATGCAGACCACGACCATCGGTCGCAGAATGCAAAACCCAAGAAGCACAGATTGGTGCGGAAACGGGGACTCTGTTCCGAGATATCAGGCCAGAATGTAACAGCAGTGACATCATCCGCCCCCGAGGAAAAAGAAAGGAAAACAAAAGACCAACGGCTAGCAAAAAAGGTTCGTCACTAACTCAGGAGTTAGACATTGGTGGTTGAGAGAGCTCTTATCCGACGCAAGCCACCAGCTGAGAGCCCGCGCAAAATGGAGTGGAGGGGAGGAGGGGAGGGCCAAGCGGTCGGCGTGGGCGTTGATCGGCCCCTAAAACTAGAGAAAACCGGCGTGTGAAATTTCATCGGGTACCGAAGGTTTGGTCGGTCGGCTAGGAATGAGGAAACAAGGAACCTTGTAGCTAATTCACCCCGTCTGCCCGTTCCGTTATGCGGCTTGCATCATGGCATTTTCGGGGGCGGGGCGGGCGCCAGCGTCGCATCTCGGTTTGTCTCACCCACGGATCTGGTATGGGTTTGACGAGAACCGGGAGAAAAGAAAAAGAGACAAAAGAAGAAAAACGCAAAAAAAGAAATTGGGGTCGCATCTCGGGATCAAAGCCCATTAGACCCTAGTCAACTACCTAATAAATGATAAAAATTGCCCGCTTTAACTTAGTACCTAGTGTTTTGGTGCAAGTTTCCAGTGACGCCTTGTAGAGTTTGCGACGGCTGCAGAGCTGCAGAGCTTGCGCTAGACGAGGCGAGTTTAGGAGCTGTAGGTACTTGTCGGACAGCGGATGAGCGGCCGACCCGCGGATAGTGCATGCAGTAGGTACCTAGGAAGCGTCGCAGTGAGGCTCGTTTTTGCATTCCATTTATTCTATTTATTTTTCCTCTTGAAAATCTCTCCGACCGTCTCCTGTCCTGTCGGACTGTTTTCCGCGGCCACAGACCAAGACAAGAGCGATATCCGAAGCTGGCCGGTTCCGTCCGACCAATCACAATCCCTCCTTGAAAAACTCACCTAGACCAACTTTCGTTTGCTCCTTTTGCTTTTCCTATGCGACGCAAGCCCGTGTGGCCAGGTCAGCCAAGCAAAGCAAAAGCGAACGGGGATAGGAAGAGAAGAAGGAAACCCACAAAAAAATCATTTGAACCAAGCAAGTTATGGCCCTATAGCTGAGAGCAACCAAGGTAGCGTCCAGCGCGGACCGCCCCAGAAGCTGGAGAAGAGAAGGAAGCATAGTTAGTCGAAATTGAGGCGGCGCCGTGTAAAAACGTATTACTCGTGGTCCCTTCAAAAAGGCGCCCTCGATTTCTGGGCCCCTTGTCGTCAAGTGGTGGTAGGTAATAAGTCAACGAGAGATCAGAGAAGAAAAAGGGTCGCTCATTTTCTTTCACCCTTTTCTATTTTCTGCTCCTGATTGCATACTGATAAACCGTCATCTTGATAGAACTGTGCCTTTGAAAACTTACCTCTGCTGCATCGCCGACGCATCACGCACCACAACCACCACCACCACCACCACCAGATTGCATTCCCACCACCTCTCAGCCGTCACCACAATTTGTGCTTTCCAAAAAAAAAAAAAAAAAAAATCTAAACGACCGTTCCAGATACCCGAAAGCCGTCCCAATTGCATTGTGGCTGCACTTTCATCAAAGGGCAGGAAGAAGAAAACACAGCAGACAAGACTGTCACCACACACGCCACCCTGCACACGCACCCTTCCACCAACAATGCCCTCCAAAGTCGGCATGTCCATTGAGCCGCCGGCCCTCATCGCCGTCACCGGCGCCAACGGCTTCATCGCCCAACACTGCGTCGCCGCCCTCCTGCGCGCCGGCTACCGCGTCGTCGGCACGGTGCGGTCCGCCGCCAAGACGCACGCCGTGCGCGCCGCCCACGCCGGCCACCCCAAGCTTTCCGTCGTTGTGGTTGACGACATTACCAATCCAGCGCGCTACCGGGAGGTTTTGGGGCCGCTAGGACCGGCTGCCATTTTCCATCTGGCCGCGCCGTTTCACTACGACGCGACTGACTTTGAGGCGGAGCTGATGGTGCCTGCTGTGCGCGGGTCGACGGCCGTCCTCGAAGCGTGTTGCGGGAACGGCGGTGGTCTTGCGGCGTCGGTGAAGCGCATCGTGCACACAAACAGCTTCGCGTGCATCTACGACGCGGCGGCAGGACCGAGCCCGGGAAAGACGTACACGGCGGGTGACTGGAGCCCGCTGACGTATCAAGATGGCGTGAACGCGGCGGATGCGCCGACGGCGTACCGCGCGAGCAAGACGGCGGCGGAGCGCGCGGCCTGGCGGTTCCTCGAGGAGCGTGACCCTGCAGATGTCAGCTTCGACATGGTCAGTCTCTGCCCAGCCATGGTCTTTGGCCCGTTCCTGCCATACGCGCGGCCCGCAACGCTCGCTGATGTCAACACGAGCAACGCCATGGTCTGGCGGGTCGTCAGCGCCGGCCGCGAGACGCCCGTGCCGCCGACCCGCGGGCCCGTATGGGTTGACGTGCGGGACGTGGCCGACGCGCACGTCCGCGCGCTGTGTGTGCCCGAGGCGGGCGGCGGGCGCTACCTCCTCGCGCAAGGTGTCTACTGCAACCAGGAGCTGGCGGACGTGGCGCGGGAGGTGGTGACGGGGAGGAAAGATAGGATCCCGGTGGGAGAGCCGGGACGGAGGGAGGCGGACGCGCACTTTGGGGTCGATGCGGGCGAGACGGAGCGCGTGCTGGGGTTGGGGTGGCGGGGGCTGGATGATTGTCTGAGGGATCTGGTGCCGCAGCTTTTTGAGATTGAGGAGGAGGAGAAGAAGAAGAAGGGGAAATAGGCGAGGGAGTGAGGAGGCGCGCTTCGGAGAAATGTAATCGTCTGTGGTTGACGTCTCACGAAAGAATGGCGTTTGGGAGTACATGTACAAATGTGCGCATGGGGAGAATCTTTTTATTCCACATTGTCTGCTAGCGAAGTTTTATACCGTGGTGAGAAGAGAATAACGATGAAATGATCTTTTGCACCCTGCTGATCTACTGCTTTTGCTGAAGCCTGGATATACAGGGAGCACATGAGATGCGAGAGACTTGGTGACCAATAAATCCCGAAACTCTCAAAAAAGATTTATGCTTTTTTAGACTCTTTCTTCGTATTCGGGAGGAATCAACCCCAAACTATTGCATTTATAAAGTCGTCAGTGCGAATCACCTACAGTATGGCAGAGCGCCAGGGTACGACGGTTACGTTCATCAGACTTGTCCTAGCGTCGCATGTCCATCTCTCCTCTGCACCTACATCAGCTTTCCAGTACACCTTTCATACTGCCTGACTCACCTGGATGCTATTTTGAGGAACCTTATTCAGTAAAATCGTTCGACGTTGGTATCAAGGAGAGAGCACCACATGGAGAAGCAGACACTCCTAGGCGGGCCGCCCTCTCCGCGCCCCCAAGGCGCCCTCCATCCACGAGCGGCCTCCAGAACGGCCGTCTTTGTCGCCGTCGTCGCCCTCTGGGCCCTGCTATCCTGGCACTTCCTCACATCTCACGACGAGCCGCGGCCGCGCAACACGGAACCAGAATTCCGGGTGTACCCCGGCGAGTCAATCCGCTGGCGACCGTGTGGTGATGATGGTGGCGCCATCATGGACCTCGAGTGCGGCACGGTTGACGTGCCCATGGACCACTCTGCCGCGGCGCCACGTACCGACGGCACGTCCAAGATCTTCACGGTCCCGCTCATGCGCATGCGCGGCCGCGGTGGCCGCTCCGCCAAGAACCTGCTCCTCAGCCCCGGCGGACCGGGCGCAAGCGGCGTCGCTTTCATGCGCAGTGCCGCGGGCGGGGCGACGGCGCTCCGCCGGCTTGTCGGGGACGGCTTCCACCTTGTCGCCTTTGATCCGCGCGGCGTCGGCGCATCAACCCCTTCGGCGACGTGCTACGTCAGCGAGGCGTCGCGGGAGCAGCTCAGGCCGCGGCGCGCAACGTCGGACGTCATCAGGGACAGCCCGTACCTGTACGCGTGGTCGGCCAACTACGGGCGCGCGTGTCTGGAGAATGCGGGCGAGCACTTGGCGTACGTCAACACGCCGCAGATGGCCGCGGACTTGAACGTGGTGCTGGACGCGCTGGGGCAAAAGGGCATGGTGTACTGGGGGGTGGGCTACGGCGCGCTGCTCGGGGAGGTGTACGCGAGCATGTTTCCGGGCCGCGTGGAGCGCATGGTTCTGGACGCGGTGCCGGATCAGCAGGGTTGGTTTGAGGAGTTGTTGGATATGAAGCGCTACGCGGATGCGGATGCTGTCGTGGACGGCTTCTTTGCAGAGTGCGTACGCGCGGGAGAGGCGGCATGCACGCTGGCCAGGTTCGGCAAGACGGGCCCGGCCCTGCGTGACAACGTGACAGCCGTCATTAACTCGCTGTACCTGAGCCCAAAGAGCGTTTACGTCAACGGGAGCGTCTATGGCATCGTGGACGACTTTGCGGCGCGTATTAGCGGGCTATTCAGGGAGATGCACACGCCCGCGCATTGGCCCGCGCTCGCCGGCCGACTGGCAGATCTGCAGCAAGGCAACGCGACGAGCATGTTTCTGGCCTACGGCAGAGACGAAGACGACTTGCACGAGGCTGGCCTGGCGGTGCA
Source organism: Cordyceps cateniannulata (assembly GCA_028828415.1). Classification (NCBI taxonomy): domain Eukaryota; kingdom Fungi; phylum Ascomycota; class Sordariomycetes; order Hypocreales; family Cordycipitaceae; genus Cordyceps; species Cordyceps cateniannulata. The sequence goes on along the minus strand of JAPHMX010000004.1, from coordinate 1,278,013 downwards.
GCTCAACGACGGGCGCTCCGGGAAGAAGGCTTGGCCGCAGCCGCGCATGCGCCTGCTCGAGAAGCTGCTGCTGTACTTTGACCGACGGCGCTTCGCGATCGGCGAGGCACGGGCGCTGCACATCAAGCAGCAGTGGCCGGTGCAGAGGATGCATGCGTACGGACCGCCGAGGAAGAGGGTCAAGATGGCGGCGCCGGTGCTGGTCCTGGCGGCGACGCGGGATCCGGCGTGGCCGCTCCAGGTGGCGAGGGCAGCGCAGGAGGTGTTTGAGGGAGCACGGTTAGTCGCGCTGGATGCATACGGCCATGGGTCTTTTGCGCTGCCATCACTGTGTGTAGCTGGGCACTTGCGTGACTATCTGGTGAATGGGAGTTTGCCCGAAGAGAATGTGGTTTGCAAGAGGGACGGTGAGTATTTTCTGGGAGGTGGGGAAAAGGCGGCGTATAGTCTGGAAGAGAGAGAGGTGTTGGCTGCGCAAAGGGATTTATCGGAAAAGATGCAGGCGAACTTGTACTAGTAGATATTGCATGTCCTTTACAAAACTGAATTGTATATAGTTTGTCGCCAACACGATCCGGGATATCGGTTGGCATTAACTGGACTGGCTTCCGGCGTGACTCATTTCAGGCCTTGCAAAATTCTACTCTTGTGGTTCACTGCATTTTGCAGATTCCAAATTGGTTCGAGGAAACGTTCACTTACAATGTCGAAAAGCAGAAAAATTACAGATGATGCTGTTCTGCGTCTCCTCGCTACGGCCGATGCCGTGCCAAAGCCGATCGGCCAGATCGTCCGCAGCGGGGAAGGCGGGGAACATTTGGTCTGGATCATCGACGACGCCTTTGTCCTCCGCGTACGGGCTGACAAGCAAGATAGCAGGCTGCTAGCCCGGGAAAAGGAATTGTGGGAAATTTTGAAATCAGTTGAACCTGGTTTTACGACTATACCAACTTGCCTTGGGGTTGGTGTCTGGGATGAGGGCAAGCGGCCGTACGGCTTATACCGAAAGCTGGCTGGCTTGTCGATCGAGGAGTCGCCTCAAAGTATCAATGCCGCAACAGAAGAGGACTTGATTGAACTGCTCCTGCTACTGAATAAAACCCCAACTTGCAAGGTACGAGAAATCGGGGTGGCGGATGCAGAGCCCGTCGACCTGCTGGAGCGGCGTCGGCTCGCACTAGAAGCCTGGCAGCGCCTTGAGGACAACGGGCATCTCGAGTCCCCGGTCGACGACATGGACATTACTCGAGCGCTGCATATCTCAGAGACGGCAGCCAACGCACCGCATGCGCCCGTTTTGCTGCACGCAGACCTCAAGGGCGAGCATCTCTTTGTCGACCCCGTGACGGGCCGTCTGACCGGCGTCATCGACTGGAGCGACGCCTGCATGGGCGACCCGTCCGTTGATGTGCACGGGCTGGCCATCAGCGTCGGCGCGGCGGCCGCAGCTTGCATCGCAGCCCGGGCGGGCTACGGCGGCAACGTGGTGGCCCGGGGGGTGTGTGCGGCGCGCTGCGAGGCGGTGATTTGCCTGGATAAGATTGTGCGCGGACAAGACGACTCGCCGGAGTGGCTGGTCAGCAGACAGCTGCGGAGAGCGCTGGAGAGGGTGGACGGGATGGAGGTAGGAAGCGAGTATGAAGGAGCGGACCGTGTGTGGCAGTTCCGGCAATGAAGATGAAGACGGACATGAATTCGGCCGATTAATGACATCAGAGGGCTTTTTCATTGGTAATGAGGAGAGACATTAGGGACGTGTAGCACTCGTCTATTGCAGGCATGAGGCTGGCCTGGCCTCTTCCGGAGCCTTGTCATAGACTTTGTAACCCCGCTATGTCCGACATTGCACCAACACCATTATAAATCAACAATAAAATTCAAGCAATTTCATCTCAAAAAATACTAACATTGGTTTTGATTCCATTCTCTAAACTCATCAGCTGGACACTCACAATCACTGCAAATCACCTCTAAAGCAGACTCAATGGCATCCGCAGCCAAGACCATTGTCGCCACCGGCCTCACCTCCGGCCTGGTAAGTCCTCAACCACTCCCCGCCGTCCTATGTCCATCTCCGCCTTACCAACGCTCGATTCAGGGATTCGAGGCGCTCAAGCAGCTTCTCGCCGCGCCGCAGCCATACCATGCCGTGCTCGGCGCCCGCAACACCTCCGCTATGGAGCAGTCACTGCGCGACGTCGCCTTCGAGTCCACCATCAACAAGGCCGACGTGCTGCCGCTGGACCTGTCGGACCTCCAGGGTACGCGGCGATTCGCGCAAGCCGCGCTCGACAAGCTCGGCGATGCCAAGCTCGACTATCTGTTCCTCAACGCGGCCATCACAGATTCGGCGGCAGTGAACCCGCGCGGGTACAGGTGGTGCGAGGCCGCCGTGGTGAACCACGTTGGTAAGTGCTCGTCTCGTTCTGGACGCATGGTATTATAAGCTGACGGATTTCTGAAGCCCAGTTTTACCTTGTGCATCTTTTGCGTGAGAAGCTGGAGGCGTCCAAGGCGCGCATCGTGTTTGTCTCGTCCGGCGCCGTGACCTCCGTTCCCGACCCTAGTACGTTACCTCTTTTGTTTTGAACAGTGCAGCATGTGCAAATCTCTGACAAGTCTACTCATCACATAGGCATCGCGGAGGACGCGCTCAAGTCTGGCGCCGGCACCGAGGGCATGTCGCTGTACTGCATGACCAAGTTCGTCCAGCTCCTCGGCGCGCACTGGTGGCGCCGCGAACTCACCGGCGTCTGCGATGTCGTCGCCGTCTCCCCCGGTCTCGTCCCCGGCACGGGCCTCGCGCGCGGTAGCGGCATCAAGCTGCCGACCGGGTCTCCCGACGCCAAGACTGTCCCGCAAGGTACGCCTTGTCTGTTTTTTCAACGACTTACACACGCCGCCGCCGCTGTGCTGACTGAATTTGACGTAGGTGCTCAAAGCATGCTTGCTGCGTTGACGAGATCCGACTTTCCCGAGGACCCGGATCGCATCTTCCTGACGAGCTGGGGCGAGTGGTGGGACAAGGCCGTCTTTGAGAAGTCGCTCGACAAGCAGCTGCAGGATAAGTGGTCATTTTCCAAGGAGGATATTGAGAAGGAGGCGGGTATATCCGCGTGAGGGATACAATAGTAATTAATTTTGTGCTAGGAAATTCTGATTAAAATGCAATGACGCTCCGCTCATTCAAAAGATTGCAATCCCGTTGGGTGGACTGGCGACACCACCCTTGACCTGTGTGCCTATTAGCTCCATCAACCGGCGCGGCTGGTCGGTGACTTACATAAATAGGCATGCTGGTGAAGAAGAACGTCCAGCGCTTCTTCTTCTGACACTCCTCACTCAGCCGCTTCAGGCTGAAGAGCTCCCCGATCGGCATGCCCCAGCCGGGCAGCAGCCACTCGTGGAGGATGTACTCGTGCTTGGGAAATGGCAGGGCCTCGAGTGCCGGCTGGTCGCCCGCGACGGCCGCGAAGCCGTGGTCCCAGAGCCAGCGGAGCGTCTCGCGCGAGCTCTCGAGTCCGATGGACGCTGGCGCGTATTCCTTGATGAGCGCGGCGCGGGCATCACTGGTCATGCGGTCGTAGGACTCGGTGAAGCCGGTGCGGATGAAGAGGATGTCACCGGGCTGGAAGGCAGTGATAACCTGGCTGGCGGCAATCTCGTCGAGGATAGCGGTGGTGATGGAGTGGCCACTGTGCACGTCGATTTTGAGGTCCTTGGACTCGGCCCAGGCGGCCCAGTCGAGAAGCACGCCGCGGCCGACGATGCCTCCGGTTTCCACCCAGGCTTTGCAGACAGCATCAGTCACCGGGAGATGCATCAAGGAAATTCGAGCACTTACCGTGGGTGCCGATCTTGGCCGATGTCTGGATCTGCTCCTGCGTAGTGTCGTTGTAGAAGCGCCCGTCGGCGCTGCCATAATGCCGGAAGCCGTCCCACTGCGTGCTCGACTGCGTGTTGAACGTGAGCACGTCGTCGTTGACGGGCCGTGGCGCCTTGCTCAGGATGTCGTGTTTAAAGACTTGCCGGCCAAAGGCGGGCGGCTGCATGCTGTCGAGGGGCCAGTCAGTCGGGACGCGCGTGCCGTCGCGGATCTCGGCGGCGGCGGCGGCGGCGACGCGCGCGGGGGTGAGGAGGTTGAGGGTGCCGAGCTGGTCGTCGGCGCCGTAGAGACCCCAGGCGTTGCCGGGGGGTCCGTCGGCGCGGAGAGGGAGCGAGGCAAAGGACGGCCGGGGCTGGGACATTGTGGGTTAAGTGCGGGGGTTGGGGGGAGATTTGTGGTGTTCTACGGACGGCGAGTAGTTTCTTGGATGGAAATGGTTTCAGGTCTACGGATGGATGAGATGGTGATGATGAAATTGGGAAAGGTAGAGACGCCTCGGTCGCTCAGGCCGGTTTATAAAAGAGGGGGAGCGGCATCGGGTGCGGAGGTGCATCTTGTATAACCGCGGAGCGTAATCGGTAGTAGCAAGAGTTAGTGGCCTGGGGTAAATTTACCGAGTCTGGGGCGGGTTCATAAGTAGTTGAAGCTTTAAATCTTTTTATTCTGATACAGATTACAGACGTATGCTTTCATAGATTTGTGATACTCGAGCGTATTTCCCGCAGAGTCTCGCAGCGAGGACGTTGGGGTGCTTTGTCCAAGGGGATTCTCTGCGTTGGGGTGCTTTGTCCAAGGGGATTCTCTGTAAATATCATATGCATGACATTACTTGACAATGTTTCCCCGAGTGCAGATTGCTCTTTATTAGATCCGGGAATATGGCTAAATTCCGAACTGCCCGTCCAAGCCCCGCCAATCGGCTGGGGCAAGGCCGCGATTAGTGTCTCGAACACGGGAGTGTTCAAGATATAATTGGAAGATGCAGTGGGCGCCGAGTTGGTCTTGCATGCTTCCAGCGAATGATGTCCTGGTTCTAAGCTCCTTCCCTGCCAATATTCGGCATCACAAACATGTCACCTTGGCCTGTCTCTCCTAGTTTGCTGGGGTCTCAGCCGTAGAACGACGCTCCTTTTTTTCTTCCCATAGAATAGAGTCTTGAGTGAATCGCTCGTTTGATTGGCTGATGGCATTCGAAATTGCCGAGTTGAGTACACCTTGCCGTGTCCCGTGCCTGCAAGTCAAGGCGGGCGGGCGTCCGGCATTGTTACCCCGGCCTTGTTGATCAATGTGCGTGCGATAACTACTTGCCCCATCTCATCTAATAGCAGAATGGATATCCTTGCTGTAGAAATAAGTTGGAGATCATGGCACGTTTACAATTGCTGGGACTCGCATCCATTGCCAAATGGGGAAGGTATCGATGAGAAGATCAATCGAGGTGGGTTATGCCTGTAAACAAAACAAGATCAAAGTCTATTTGATTCACAGGTCCTTGAAATCCTGAAATTTGCTTTCGATTAAAAATAATAGCCCCCACAGAGAGTACGCTCATCGTTTGACGCGAGGCAGTTGCAAACCGCAACAGAAGCCACACCAACGAACGGCTGGCAGCCGCCCACCAAGAAATGTCGTTGTTTGCACTGATCCAGCCCACCAACCAGGAACTTGGCGTTCGCATCCGCAGCGACCTCTGCCATTCGTCCCCGTCATTCTTTTCCCTCTCTTTTTTTCTCCCTCTTCTTCCCTCTCTTCTATCTCTGTTGTTTCTCCAGTCGTTCCTTTACTATACGGTTTTTGCATCTTTCGCATTGTTGAGTTATCCAGTCTTCGTCTTGAGCCCTCCGCTCGCTTTATAGTTTGAGCCATCTTGGTATGTGATTTTCGATACAGTTTTTGTCATCGCAGCCTATCCTCACAATTGAACCGCCGCTATTACAATTGACTCGGTACTTCTGTGAGAACGAGCTACTGTGTTTGCCTTTGCGCTCATGGGGTCTGGAATGGCGCCCTTCGTCCATTGGCACCTTGCGGTTCCATCTCGGATGGCACATGCAAACGAAGTCTCGATCGAATGGATATATAAAACTGCAGGATAAAGACTTGAGAAGAAAATCTACGCTAATCATCCATCATCATAGATTCTACCCTCCAATCTCTTCTGGCCTTGCGACAAGGCCCCCCCTCCAACTCGTGCTTGAACAGGTGCTATGGCTGGCCGTACAAAGAGCAATGAAACACTCGAACTCGCATCCCCTCGTCCCATTTCACCCGTCTCTCCCGGAATTTCCCCCATCAGTTCCTTTTCTGCTGCTCATGAGACGCATGACATCGGGGTCCCGGATAGTGGCCGCCGCGCCTGGCTGGTTGTCTTAGGCGGCTTCGTCAACTTTACAGCTTCATTTGGTGCGTCTACTACCTTGGCCATTCCAAGCTCGTCTAACAACTCGCCCAGGTCTACTCAACTCTTTTGGCACATTTGAATCACGATACGAAGAGACTCTGGATTTGCCGACTTCCACCGTCACTTGGATTGGCAGCATGCAGGTGCGTCCCCAACTATTTCAACCAGGCAAGCCTTGACTTACACTATGCAGATGTTTGTTCTTTTTCTTAGTGGAATTGCTGTTGGCCCAGCCTTCGACAAATGGGGCGCTCGAAAACTCATGCTCTCTGGAACCCTCCTCTGCTTCGTCGCCTCCCTCGCCTGCAGTTTTGCCCAAGAGTTTTACCAGCTGCTCCTCGCTCAAGGATTCCTGTTTGGCTTCGGCTGCTCGCTACTGTGAGGACCTCTCGCAGCCCTGCCTTTGACCTCGATATTAATTACATGCTAGATTCTACCCCACTACCAGTGCCGTCTCAGAATGGTTTGACACGAATCGCGGTCTTGCCCTCGGCCTGGTCGTTTCTGGAGCCTCGGCTGGCGGAATCCTCTGGCCCATGGCCTTGAATCAACTGTTCATACGGTTGGGCACCGCTTGGACGCATAGGGTAATTACCGCCATCTCAGTCCCTCTGATGCTTCTTTCCAGCATTCTGGTCAGGGAGCGCAAGAATATTGCCGGACACGACACAGCCGGACACGAAATTAAGGCTTCGCAGAGGTCAATCTCCAAGGCAATCTACGACTTGCGTTTCTTGGGACTTAGCACTGCACTGCTTTTCATTAACTGCGGAATGATGGTGCCTTTCTTTTACATACCTCAGTACGCCCAGGCACAAGAAACGGACGTCACAATGTCCAACAACTTGCTTGCCATTTCCTACGTCGCATCGCTGTTTGGCCGCATCGTCACTGGTTGGGCTGCCGATCACATTGGCAGGTAAGCTATACATTGACAAAATTCTCGAATCAAGCTGACTTTAAAAGATTCAACATGCTCCTGATGATTTCCACTTTGACTAGTGTTTCGACCTTGTCCTTTGTTTGGGCCAAGACGCTGCCTACTCTTATCCTCTTTTCCCTCTTGTTTGGCTTCTCGTCTGGTGGTATTGTGCCTCTCGGCTCCGCTTGCGTTGCACAGACAACACCAGACATGGGACATCTTGGACTTCGCCTCGGGGCTATGATGGCCATTTGCTCCATTGGCACGCTCGCTGGTGGCCCGGCCACTGGTGCGATCAAGGACGTAACGGAGGGGTGGGCTGGGGTTTTCATCTTTTGTGCTGCTGTAACTTTGTTGGGTACTGGTATCTTGTTTATGGTCAGGGTGGTTTCTACGAAGCGTCTTGTATTCTAAATGTCAGGTGTTGGGCAGGTGTGTCTGGCACTGGGTCTTGTACGGGAAGAAGGCATTGACGGCGCACGCTACGACTTTGTACGAATTAATGTATTGAATGCTGAATATTTTAACTTGATTTCGCTTTAATGGATCTCTACGCAGTGATTGAAAGGGGCAGAGTGATGGATCATGGTAGCGCTGCAACTTCGACGACTGCGTGATGGTTCTGTCTGGAGATTACCAGGTCTGGTCAATGGGTCAATCTCGATTGGACTGTGATGCCTAAAGCTTATCAGTTCATAGGCTTAATTTTCACTCTGATGCTTCCCTTTCAACGGCCGGCTCATGATACTGAGGCACAAGTCGCATCGTCTCAGGCGATAAACAGCCTTTGGCTGGGATGGCAGATGCCACTTGCTCTACTTCTCGTATAATGAGGTACAAAGGAAATCAAAGAAACGTTGATAAGAACGCTGCAGTCATGGGGACCTATGTCTTTTTTTTTGGCCGCGTGCTGCAGACTTTCGCATGGCCAATTCTGGTCTCCAGAGCTGCACAGGATCGCAGTTTGCCAGGAGGGTTACCGTGAGAGTGACGCTGACAATCCAGAGGTTCGGCGCAGGATATTTCAGCCTGATGCCTTGCTTTTTCTGAAAGCCTTTGAAGTTGAGAGCTAATGCAAATGTAGAATAACTGTACGCGTACTCCACGGAAAGGTTCAGCGAGACAAGAACAAGGCATCTTACGCCAGGTTACTTCACAACAAACAGAGCAAGGGGGCGTGTCTCATACTGTTTGTTCTAGCAGCTTCTCGAGTTGACCCCATTGTAAGCCGTCATTTAATCTTGTTGCCTTCCATGTCAGGCGAAAATGCTTCTGGGTTTCTTGAGACCTTGGATTGATTCACAGCCCCAGACAAACAGCATTCAAGCATGGACCAACACTTGCCGTATCTCATTATAAGCCGCCTTGCCCCTCTATGAATTTCTTCTCTCAACCTAAATCAACACTTCTCACCAAGAGATTCATCTTTGGCCCTGTCATACTCGGTCGCAATCTCAACCATCGCCCACTATGGCATCAAAGAAACAGCCTCCCGTCGACGATCTTGCAGCCCAGTTCGGAGCACTGCGAGTCGCAGGAAGCTTTCCAGTCGCCGGATTACCGTTTTCGCCCCCTAAAGGTTTCAAGCGGACCGAAATACCGCGATATCTCTTCCGCATCTCTTCCGACCACTCTCGCGGGCACACTGCGCCAGACTTGGCCCTCAGCTCCAGGGCAACGTGGACGAGCCTTGATTCAAAGACATGCATCTTTAGCATGGACGCCGGGGCCGCCGCTGACATGGTATATAAGCACCTGACGTGGCAAAGTATGCCACGGTCCAGGGCGACCAACCTGGTGTCGTGGACCAGCTCCCTGCTGTTGGCGCTCGTCTACGCATTTTACCGGCGCGCCCGCTGCTCAGATGACTTTGACGACATGGGGCTTTACATTATCGACACCTCGCTGTTCCCGAAAAGCATCTTTATGTGTGATCTGGATCTCATCCGCGCCTTCAAGGACCGCGACGAGAACTTGAATGGTTTCTGGGATCTGCGCCATCGCCAGCGCAAAGGATAGAGCGGCTCGTTCTACTTTGGAGAATACCTCTCGCAGGGCGCCCTGCCGCTCAGTGGCCGATGCTCGAGAGCCTCGGTGAAGCAGATGATAGAGCGTGGCTTGCTGGACTTGCACCCGCGCTTCCGAGAGTTTGCCGTATGGACCATGGACCAGGCACGCTGCGCCAACACCGTTGTGGAGCTGCGGGAACCGTTCTACGCACCGCGCAAAGGCGGGCGCAAGCGCGTGTCTCACGAGTACGGACTGCGCATGAGCCGGATCGGCGACATGTTTGGACCGCGCTTTCGCGAGCCGCTGGCGCTGGCGCTGATGTCGCTGGCGCCGCACAGGACCGACGCCGTGGTCCTGCTCGCCAACTTTACCCAGCTTAGCAAGCAATGGGGTACGCTTCCTTCTATTTTGTGCCTTTTGAGGACACTTTCGGCAAAGAAAACAATGTGCTGACAAAATGAAATAGATGCAAAGACTGAAAATTGCAGGGACCCGGCACAGGGTCTCAATCCCGACAATATGGCGCCCGAGGTGGCTGAGTTGGTTCGCAACCTCAACCGCGCTCACCTAGACTTTTGCAAGATTCAAGTGGAGAGTGAGTTGATTTGTTCTTTTCTCTCCCCTTTTTTTCCTTAATTCCCAGCAGCAGTGCTAACTCGTGTTCCCCCCGACTGCAGAACCCTCACGGAGGCGTTCAACGCGGTCGTCACAGCCTAGACCCTCATCCGCACGGCGGCGGACATGCAGCAGCAGACCTCGCGAAACAACTCCAAGTCAATGCAGCGAGAGAATTCATTCCACGGTGTTGGCCAGTTGCTCAAGTCGGCGCTAAATGATGTGATTCGGCTACGCGATGATCTGCAATTCGCCGACGACGGCAAAGACAGCAAGGTTTCGCACGGAGACACGGTGGTCAGCACTGCACTAGAAACGAGGCACCCCGCGGTCTCTTTCTTTTATCATTGTTCGAATCTCGAGTAGCTTCCCATAGTTTTATCTAATGAGATTGCCATTTCTGTTGTTGAGTTTCAGCTGGGTCCATGGTGGTCAACAATGTCAAGGCTAAGTAAGCTACAGTGCTGCAACTGATCTGCAACGAGGCAAAAGGTATTCTTCGCGGGGTAATAAGTAATAAATACGTCTTCTACCCAAGGAACTTCGCAGGCCTCCTGTTCGTCGTCCATCTCCAACCCGCAATCTCAGGCGGTTGCGTTCCTAAGGCCACGCCAACTCTGACCAGCAGAAAAGCACCGATCTTGCGTCACCACTTGCACAAGCCGATACTATCTATTAGTTAGTCGGAGAAGCACCATCTGAGCGCTTTAATCCATTCTGTCGTCTTACAACCCCAGAAGAGAAGAAGCCTTCAAGTCTAGGGAGCCGAGGGTGGTTGAGTTCACCCAGACAAACATCCGCGTTCGTGTAACAAGCTCCTTACCGCGAGGCTCACCGCCTTCTGCGAAAGATGTGCCATTTTCACGCGAGAGAAAAGGTGAGCAGGGTGAAATGTCGGTGCCGGTGCCGAAAGCAGATCGCTTGGTGTGAAAGGTATGCTCAAGCTCCCACGCCAGGGCTAACGGCAAGACGTCCGTGGTCATGTTCCCGCTCGAACATTGCGCGCAGCTGTTTGCTGACGGCTGCCAGAGTCCATACCGGCAGAGATCCAGGCAACGATACTCAGCCAGGGCCAGGTGAAATCCGACGTCCAGGGCTATCCAAAGACGTGCTTAAATAAAGTTCAAGGCGAGTTTCTTTTCACTTCCGCTATTTGAAGAAAAGAATGCTAGATCTTGAGCTGCATCTCGGCGTGGAGAACGGGACAGCTTCGTCAACTCTGGCTCGGCTTCCGCCGAAGACGATTTGGGCAGAGAAACAATTACTTTTACTGTCATATCTTCAATGCTTTTTTTAGAGTCGTGATTCCACCACAACTTGACCAATTTCCTGCAGCTGGTCAGCAGTGAAGTGCGCACTCTGAACAAGCAGCATACGCTCCTAATGCTCGATTCGCGGCGGTCATCACTGACCAGGGGGAGGGGGGCATGATAAGAATGGTCGGGATGTCAACTGTCAGGACGAAGAAAATTACGCCGGAGATGGGATTCGGCCCATCGGTTGTAGAGGAAGCCACTCTGTGAGATGATGAGACTAGTTCCGCTGTGTAAGTCGGCGAGGTCTCATCTCTGACTACGGGCGCTCGTTCCGTTCGCAACGAACAACCCAATGGCTAATTTTCCGGTGAAAGTTTCGCCCCAGTTTAAAACTTGTTGGGTCAAAGAAGCCAAATTCCGGCTGAAAAAAATACCTATGCTCGTGCGCGCGGTGGCCTCGTCGTCCCTGTTGGTAACAAAGCTCAAGACCCAGGAAAGGGTCAAGATGTCACGTCTTTCAAGGTCTCCAGCCTCGACATCCCAAGGGAATATCTCTAGCGGTTTTCAAATGCAAGAGTTGAAGCAAGTTCTGCCACGGCTTTTAATGCTACGAGTAATCTCCCAGTGTTTATAAAGCTTGCCGAGAGTCGCTGCCGCCAATGTCTCCATCGTTTTCACTCACATGCCAGACCTATCTATACTTCCGGTGGCAACGATCAGCTCCGAGATTTGGGATGTATTTTATGCAGTCTATAGTATAGCTTTTATTAAAAAGATAACTTTCACTTATATAAAAAAAGTTGAACTTTGGTTTTTGTCTGATTTTCAAGGCTGGGGTTGCTGTGGCTATTTGGGATGGGCGAAATAACAACTGGAAACAGAAAACGAGCAGTGCATCTCCAAAGCGATTACATGGCCGCACGCCGAGTCATAGAGGTATTTAAGATTTTCTTTTTCTAAACATAGTCTCCTCCGTTTGCCGGCAGCTCCCTCGCACGGTCTTAAATGCCTCCTTTCCACCCTCCTCCCTGCCCTTTCCTTCTTTTCCCACCTACACTTCCATTTTGCCTTCCTTCCTTCCTTCCTTCCTTCCTTCCTTTCATCCTTCCTTCCTTTCATCCTTCATCCATCCATCCTAAACCAAGGCAACGCAGATCGCTTTTAAAGTGGTCACAGAAAAACAACGCGGTCTCTCTTTCAACTCCATCCAACGACCACGGAAAGAGAGCCCGGCAAGCTCTCGGGAGCGGCTTCTCTTCCACCCAGTCCTCAGCGACCAGAAGCGGTCAAGTCTCCAGCCAAATTTCTACTCCTTCTTCTCTTAGTACTGCAGTCACGATATTATAGAGATTATCTCTGGCCGCCGCTGCACTCGACTAGCGTGGCAGAACTTGCGCCATTGCAGCATACAGGCTCGACGGGAAGCAACCCTTTATCTTTCTTTTGGCTTAGAACTACTCTACGGCGCAATCTACACCGTGCCCTATAGCATTTTGACTATAACTTTAGGGTTCAGCTCCCTACGATCTGCTATAAGCAGGCGATGGGTATACGACATCTGAAGCTCGTCTACTACATGCGTAAGTAGTTTTTTGTCGCACCTTTCTTTAATCTTGTTAACATCTACTTACTATTATTCTTACTTAGGCGGCTAAAAAAAGATTATTCTCTTCATATTACTAGATCATTCTTTAACTATGGAAGAAAAAACAATAGAATCACAAGGAAGCCCTGATCCTACAACACAAGATAGGCTTGGGTCTCTTTACAGAAGGTTACCCTGGGAAATCCGACTGATTATATGGGAGTTCTATTGTCCGGAGATGCAACCATACCCAAGGTTACTACCGTTTGAGGCTAGAATGCTGCCTCATGACGAGTGGCCGTTCATTACCGGCACAAGCTACCTTACGACTCAACAGCGGCCAGTGAGTCGGCTACAGGCCGTATGCCGTGAGGCCTACCATCAAGTATTATCAATATTTCCAGAGACACTAAGGTTATCCCATCCAACAGTTCAGATTAGTAGTTTCCTACGAGTACCGAGTTTTACTGCACGAATTTGTTTTCATCCACAACGAGATGTCTTTTTTCTCTCCGACCCTAAGGGTAACTATCCGAACGCACGCAGTAGTGCAACAGAAGCAGTAGAGCACAATCTTAGCTCTTTTTACTCACTTTTAAGCACACCACGTCTAGCCGGCCAGCTTGTACCTACACCGACATCGCTACGCTCTATGGAGGCTACTTTTAGGGCCGCTTCTATCGTCAACCTAGCAGCCTGTTGGCCGCTGGAGCGCTGGTTTTCTCATTTGTTGCTCGACTGTGGCCGGCAAATTTTCCCGAAGCTCAAGCACATGTTCATCCGGTACCACGTGCTTGACCACAAGGCTGGCTGCCTTGTGCGAGAGCTCTCGTGGTGCTTCCTGCGAACAACTAATAAGCAAACCCTGCCGCCCGCCGTAGGGCGGAAAGACCCTATGGTCATCTGCTGGCCGACTCCAGGCCAGGCCACCACAAATATTGTGTGTTCGCCAAGGGAGCTAGAGAGTTCGCAGCAGCTGATGCAAGTGATGGATTACATGCAGCACCATGGAGTCCAAGTGTGGCCGATGGTTGGGTATGAGCCCAGGACTATCCTGCCTTTGATGCAGTGGCACTCTCGCCAACAAAAATCAAAGACGACACTGGATCCATGACTTTCTTAGGGGTGTATTGCGCGAAACGACTTTACAGTGGCTTTTTGCAAACCAGGTCCATTTTGCTAGGATGATGCAGGTCGGGGATGGGGGTGGGAGTCATTAAAGCGGATAGAATGAGCCCTTCTTCAGTTGAATTCTGGCTAATTTAATTGCTTACTCGGAGAGGGATATACTTGTTTGTAACCTGATTCAAGATCAAAACAAAACGTGAGGTCTTGTTGTGTTGGGAGGGATATCGTTAGTAGCTGTGCCAGAAATGTTGCTGTTGGGATGCCTTTCGCCATACAGTAAAGAGCTTTCGCCTGCGTTAGAAGTCTTAATAAGAAAGAGCACGCTTTTCAACTTTTTATAGTGTGTAGGGGACTAGCCCTCCCCTTTTGGTCCACTCTGAGGTTGGGATCGAAAGGACGCACTTAGTATAAAGACCATAGGTAGCCCCCATAGCAGAAAAAAAAACAAAACAACGATTTTTTCCCCCGATTTTTCTCATCTTTTAAGGCCCTTTTTATTATGAAGGCCCTGATCAAGTTGGTGGCATACTAGAATGTTAAGTCTTAGTTATAGATCCCTAATAACGACGCTCTTACGCTCGCTGCTACGTACGCTGCCTTAGAATTCGACGACGTCACCTTAAAAAACTAAAGGCTTTTCTTTTAGGAAGAACTATATTATATTGATCAAGACTTATGACATGTTCCCTTCTTATGAAATCCTCTCTAGGTAATGATAAGCTTGGTAGTACTTTAAGTACGCTGGATTATGTCACTCTTTGGTTTTAGGTTCTTAGTGTACGCTCTGTGGTGGTTTTTCCCGATCACAATAGCTAACCACTTAATTCTACTAAAGAGTTTAAGCTGTAGCCTTTGGGTAGTTAAATCAGCTACGCGCCGCCCCTTAACTTACAAGTCACAGGGCGGTTTTTCCATAAATCCTCTATATGGTTACTTTATCGGGAAACTGGTATTAAAAGCTCCCTATCTAGCTAATAAATGAAGCGCAATAATTTATTTTACGATTTAGCTGGCTAAACTACCATGTTGGGGAGGATGTCGCTGGAGGCTGGCCGGGGATATTGCTAGGCTATGCCCACTCAATGAGATGATTATTTGCTGTACAATAAATAGCTTTCGCTTAGGCCTAAATTTCTTGGTGAAAGACATCCCTTCTTTGGTTTTCTTAGTAATTGATTAATCAATTCCTGTATTTTCAATTGCGAAGCGTTTGAATCGTGGCCTCTAGGCGTAAAAAATGGCTACACGCCGCCGATCATGAGGACAGCCTAACTATTAGACCACGAAGCCAGAAGCCAGCCTTGGCCCAACTATCGGAAAAGAGACCCTCAAGTCAACTTCTTTCCCCGCTATTATAATATCATGAGAATTCGCTCGAAGGTTGTTTTTGAGCCGATCAGACGAGCGCCATAGTTAATTTGAGATAGTATCAGGACAAACCACCACAATTCCGCATCTTGCCCTCTATTGGAAGCCGGCCTTTGCGCTAGTGACTGTAACACCAGCCCAAGCGTTCAGCATGGCGGTATCAAGGCACGCGTAAAAACGTTGCGACTTTGTAAAAAAGAAACTCGAATCCCGCCCGATCAAAGTAAATCAAAGCCCATTGGAAAATCTTTTAGTTTTATTGAGCAATTGACGTTGTGAGCATAGCCCTGCTGGGCAAGCTGTTTGATGTTTGATGTGCTGGCCTTGCTAGCTCGGTGGTGCGGTGGTACGGCATGCGTCAAAACGGCGAGATTTCGACAAACACGCAGAATTTACGGAGGAAAATACCGGGAACCTTCTGATCAAAGATTAGGCCGCAAAATTAACGTTGTGAATATGACCGTTGGGCGTTGTATGGT
Organism: Cordyceps cateniannulata; assembly: GCA_028828415.1. Classification (NCBI taxonomy): domain Eukaryota; kingdom Fungi; phylum Ascomycota; class Sordariomycetes; order Hypocreales; family Cordycipitaceae; genus Cordyceps; species Cordyceps cateniannulata. The sequence goes on along the minus strand of JAPHMX010000004.1, from coordinate 1,262,363 downwards.
TGGCGATGCTGGTGGGCTGCTCCGCGCGCAGCTTCATCGCCACCATCGCCAATGGGCTCGAAATTCGAAGAAGGATTAATCAGATCATAAGGGTCGGGGTTGTCCATGGTAAGCTACTGGCGCCGAGGCGCGGTCCGAGTACGCCTGTCGAACCACGAGAGTTGAGGCCGGTTTTAGGGAATTCAGCCGTAGTTGAGACTAGACACTAAAAGCACGCTTATAATAAGACCGTTTAAGCTTTACAGCTACTATTCCTACGCTTAGCCGGTCGGGTGATGCTTACTTTTATGCGTGAGAAGGACGTACGGATCCACAGCCACCGTAGGGGTGGAAATGGCAAAGTAAGGAAAAGAAAGAAAGATGGTTGAGATTGGAATCTATAATGCTTTGCTAATTGCTTTTGGTCCTATAGGATAAATGCTCTAAACCATGGGCTATGCGCGAAGGAGGAAAAGAAACCGTCCCGATGCAGTTGCGTAGGCTCAGCAGGAGCCGATGAAGAATACACAAGAAAAGAAGAAGAGAAAAATAGGTAATACAGTCTAATGCTCACTCTTCCATTGCGACAAGCTCATATCCCGCAGACGAGGTCTTCTTGCCGCGCCATCGTCTTCGGCACCGCACGATGGCCGCGACGAGCAGCACGCACCCAACGACGACGGCCGCCGCGACCCCGACGACAAACAGGTTGACCGCGCCCAGCAAAAATACCAGCCAACGACTGGGCGGATCGACCTCGGCCGACGTCCCGAGCGTGGTGCCGCCAACGTCCACCGCCAGCACGCGAATCTTGCTGTACGCGCGCGTCAAGTTGACCGGAAGGAACTCGGTCTCGAAGCGGACCTTGGGTATCTCCGCCACGTCCTCGAACTCGCCGTCATTCATTTGGCCTTGGAGCCGCCAGGCCGCCACCTCGGTCGCGCCGTTCCAGCTGACGTAGACGCCGCGGCCGACGACGGCGACGCTCGGCGGCCACGGCGGCCGGCCGACCCACGTCCCGCGGTACGCCCTGTACGAGCTGAGCGGCTGAAAGGAGAAGAGCGCGGCGGGGGCGAAGCGCGCGTCGCAGAGGACCTCGCCGTCGGGCGCGAACTCGGTAAAAGCGGCGCTGCTGCCCCAGCCGACGAGCACGTTGCCGGAGGACGGCAGGACTTGCGCGTTGCCTTGCGAAAAGGCCATGATCTGCTGCGGGTGCCGGTACGCGGTGACGAGGGTGACATTCATGGCAGCGAAATCGGCCTGCAGACGGAGGCCGCGCGACTCGGTGCGCGGCGCGGCGCGCGGGTCGTAGGCGTTGTTGTCGAGTAGCGTGATGGTGTCGTCGTCGTGCAGCCGGGCGTGGTGCTGCCACGCAAAGAGCACGCGCGTGCCGAGCGGCACTATGTCGAACTGGTTCTGGTCGCCGCCCATGTGCCAGATGGGCTCGCCGCTGGAGCCGTTGATGTAGGTGAGGGAGGACGTGTGCCGGCCGGAGACGAGGTAGTTGCCGCGGGGGTCCTTTTGCACACTGTTGATGTGGTAGTAGTCAAAGGCGGCGTCGGGCCGGTTGCCGCAGCCGAGAAAGGCTTTCTTGGGGTCGTCGCTGCAGCCCTTGAGCGGCTTCTTGGAGGTGCTGAGGGGGATGTAGTCGGAAGCGTTCCATTGGAATAGGACTGTGCCGGTATCGAGGTCGAGTTCTTGAAAGACGCCGTCGAGGATGTAGCCTTGCGCAGCGCCGCCGATCGGGGACAGGTCGGCCGGGATGGGGTTGTAGATGGTGACGAGTGCGGTTCCGCTGGGGGTGAGTTCGAATTCGTGCATGTCACCAAATTCGAAGCCGCGCGCCGATATATTGTGACGAATCGTATAAGTGTCATCCATCTAGAGCGCGATGTTAGCAGCTTCCTTCTCTGGTCGAAGCGATCCACTACTCGACGCCGTGGCGCACTGCCGAGATTGCGACGCCTCTGTCATCGCCGCCGCCTCGTGGGGTGATTCGGTAGGGGGTGGCTTACCAGATACCAAGATCCTTGCTTGCCGCCGCCGTCGGGCGCGCCGGCCCAAAACGTCAGAAACCTCTGCCCCTTGTACTCCTGGACGCGAAAGTCGTGCACCTCGGCGGCCATGCGCGGCTGGCGCCAGACGAGCTCGCCGGCGTGGTCGAGGATGACGGCGCCGGGCTCGGTGCCGGAGCCGCGGGTGGCGAGGAAGAGTTGCTCGCGGCTGCAGCGGCGGTCGTCGCGGGCGAGGAAGCGGACGTCGACGGAGGCGTGGTCAAAGGAGCGGTAGCGGCGCATGGGCGCCATGCCCGAGGCGCCCATGTCGACCCAGGACCAGTCGCTGCGCCAGTGCACACGGCTGAGCGTCGGCGAGGAGCGGCGCAGGAGGAGGAGGGCGGTGATGACGAAGGCCGATGCGAGGAGGACGAAGAGCAGCCGCTTGCGCAGCAGGCACAGCAGCGGCGCGAGCATCATGGTGAGACGGGGGGGTTGTCCGGCGCCAGACGCATGATGCATGCAATGGGCAAACGGGCGATGGGAAAGAGAGTCGAGCAGCACGATGTAGGAGGAGGGGGAAGAAGAAGAAGAGAAGAAGCCTGCGGAGAGGCGGCGCGGATCTGAGCTAGGGCCACCACGTAGCTTTTGCGTTTCGGATTTCCGCGTTGACTGTTGTAGCAATCAAAAGATGGAGGTGGTCAGAACAAGGTTTACGCTGCTGACTGGAGTTTGCCCAGGATTAACTTACCTATTAACTAGTGGGTTGCGCAAGTAGATGGTTGTCAGCATCGCCTCGCCTGGGGTATTTTACAAGCAATTCCAAGTAAAAATAGTAATTAGCTAGGAGATGTTGATTCAATTGTGTGAGAAAAAGAAGCACCAATGCAGAAACTAAAGAGATAAATGCAATTTGCCATTCAGTAGCTGGCCCAGGTCAACCAGGGCATGGACATGTATTAGTAACAGGCAGCGCAGCCCGTTACATATCAGAAAGCGCAAGAGACGGCCGAGTGTGTGAAAAGCAAAAGCGCATGCTCGTTTCCGATCCAGAAAAGAAAAGGGAAATTTCCATGCAGAACGAAAGAGGTCATATATGCCATTTTTCTAGACATTATGACAGTCGGTCGCAACCAATTATCCGGGAGCTTCATACGTTTAAGAATGACGTATCTACCAACTCCGCATTGTACCATTGAAAATCAACCAAAACTTGGAAGAAACAGGACAAAAAGTCTCGCCTGTCTTGATAATAAGTGTGTCAGGCAAAATGGAAGCAAAAAAGCGTGATCCCGCCCGGGCTCGAACCGGGGACCTTCTCGGTGTTAACGAGATGCCATAACCAACTAGACCACGGGATCCGATGGGTAATTGCTGAACGGCGCTTGCTTATTCAGTCCCTTGAAAGTAGCGTACAAGTCCGAGGATTCATACAGGGTAGCAAGACACAAATTGACAATGAAAGTCGGCCGCGATGCAAGGCGCGCAGTACCGTTGAAACAAAGTCGGGTCAAGTGTTTTATCACATCTAAATATATATCGATGAAGCAAAGAGGATGTTATAGGAGTTTGTGTAGGGATTTAATGATCCAGGTCTATGGCACTGAGAAGTAGTGTCTCTTGTAATCGGAACTGGACGTGTACGAGATGCCAAACTAGGCAATAATCTTCCTCCAAATCATCAGTACGGTTTTTTCGTTTCAAAAAGGCTACTTATATTTATGAGTACTAGTAGAGCGCCGGATTGCAACTTGTCAGCGCCAGTCTTGCCCGTCGCGATGAGAAAGTAAGTCGTCTTGACAGCTAAAGCTAAGCACACTAGGGACAAATCTTGCGCGAGATGATGTTAACTTCTTGGCATGATTGGTAGCCCTACCGCTCACATAATTATTGCTCCATCGTCTACATTCTAGAAAGCGCAAGTGACTGGGAAAATACATCAATTTCCGGCACTGGTTGAGGCCAGGCAGACTGGAATGCACAGCCCCGAACTTATTATTATTAGCCCTGTGGTGCTTATTCGAAGCCACCGCAAGCTGTCTGGCGACCCAAAAAAAGTTAGTAAAATGAAAATGCAGGTCTATTCTATTTTTGGCATTACATTGCCCAACGGCTGCGCGCTTCTGCAATGCGACGCCGCGATGCGCAAATAGCTCGGGCCGGTTATAGGGCAGGGCAGATTTGGATGTTGATTCCACATTGTGCCACGACTTTGCTCTAATTTTAACCTCATTCTGCTGTCGTGTCCTTTGTTGTGAAATAGCCACGAATTAACCAACTCGACGAAATGAATAAGCAGGCTTGCTGCAATTGTCCGCCCTACCCCCTCCGGAGCTTGGCCAGCTCCAGCCTCAACCCACAAGGCTGGCTCGCTCACCACAAGAATAAAAGGTTGACAAAGAAAGCTACCAATCCAAAATCTCACCGAGAAGCGAGCTAGTCTCTGCAGAACCAATGACAGAACGTTTGGAACGTAGTGTAGGGCAAGGCTTCTCCAACATGGCAAAGGCCCGCCTGGCGTCTATTTTGAGAGCCTCATACCAGACGAGCCTGACGATGGAGCCTCCCTTACCGACCACTTCTTTGATTCCTCACTATGTGGGCAGAGACTAGCTCATATTCCCGCTTGCTTATTCTTTGTTTCCCACTTGTCCTCATTGGCTCGTGTTGCCCGCGCCAATTATACCCGTCAACCTCCACAGCCGGATGATGTCCATGCCGCAACGGGGCACAAAGCTCAACGACAAGCCACGCGGATTTGACAGCTTCCGGCCGCTACCCAACTCACCATCCTCCGGAATAGGCTGTGCATGCAAGGCTGCTGATGGAGATGAGATCGCGACGGCACTTGGTTGACGAGCCAGCAAGTTGGTTGACAGTCGAGAGGCTGACCTCGAGCCGTGTATATAATCGCTGTCGTTCGACCTTTGAAACGAAAATGTTTCTTCATCTCATAAACAAGATCTGCAACCGAGCCAAAGACTTCATCATCTCCACACCGGTCTTCTTCTAAACACCCGCTACAATGCACTTCACAACCACGTCCACCCTCCTTCTCGCCAGCACTGCCTTGGCTGCTCCTAGCGGCAGCGCGGCCCGCGATATTGACATCAACGCCGTTATCCCCCCCATCGTGCCCGTCAACACGCGCGGCGGCGACGCCTCCCTCCTCGGCAAACTCGTCACCGCGCCGACCGCCCTCGACCGCGCCAAGCTGCTCGACCAGCCCGGCGACTGGGTGTTTGACTTCAAGGACGTCAACGCCGCCGGCCGCTCCGAGGCCAAGGGCAAGGGCGGCCTGTCCATCACGGCCAACGCCAAGACGTTTCCCGCGCTCGTCGGAAACGGCGCCTCCATGACGGTCGCTTTCCTCGGCCCCTGCGGCATGAACACGGCGCACGTGCACCCGCGCGCCACCGAGCTCAACATTATCGTGCAGGGCCGCCTGGTGACCAACTTTGTGCTGGAGAATGGGGCGACGCCGGTGGCCAACACCATGAACACGTTTCAGATGGCGGTGTTCCCGCAGGGCGCGATTCATCAAGAGTTCAACCCGGACTGCACGGATGCCGTGTTTGTGGCGGCGTTTCCGGACGCGGACGCGGGTGTGAGCCAGGTTGCGCAGAACTTTTTCAGTCTGCGCCCGGATGTGGTCGGAGCGACGATTGGGGGTATTCAGACGCTGGATGGCAAGGACATTGAGACATTCCGCCATGCCATCCCGGACAACATTGCTCTGGGTATCGATGCGTGTCTGAACAAGTGCGGTATTCAACGCAACGCCAAGCGTGACTTAAGAGAGCTTTTCGATTAAGCACGCTTGTAGCTACTATCTCTTTAATTTGAGTATATACATAGACCATGGATATTTATGACGGTGCTTGGTGTGGTTTGGCTGTTTTCGATATTGATCGGGGTTTGGGGCGTCACGCTTTCTGGTACTTTTGAAAGGCTGAAAATTTAGTGTTCTTAGAAAATCAACTTCTTTTCTATAATTTTTTTTTTGCAACACTACATGCAAGTGACTTGTTCATTGTACTTGTCAGTACTAAACTATGCCAATGTGGACCATTGGTGTTGGTCGCACCACGACCGCTTGTGCATCCACTTCGTCGCATAAACCATCCACGTACACCTCGCTGGCGAGGCTCTCCAACTCAGTCCTCCGTTGCACTTCTGCCACGGCCGAATATAACATGCAAAGCTCGTTAAGATGTAAATATCCACATCCATCTCACCCACCATGTCCAGACTGACCGTGTTCCCAGGATCGACCCCGCGATCCGCCTCCGGCGCGCCATCCACGCCTCCGACGCGCTGCTCGTCCGCCGCATCCTCCGATCGCATCCGCATCTGCTGCACAACCCCGACACGTCGACGGCCGGGCTGTCCAACTCGAACCTGCACCTGGCGGCCTCCCTCGGCGACCGGGCGACCTGCGAGGCGCTGCTGGCCGCCGGCCACGAGGAGCCGACGCCCGCCCTCAACGAGCGGTACCAGACGGCGCTGATGCTGGCCGCCGCCGCCGGCCACAGCGAGGTCGTGCACCTGATCTGCGAGAGATACCCCCGATTCGTGCTGCGCGGCGACGCCCGCGGACGTGACGCGGTAATGGACGCCTGCGCAGGAGGCCACGATACTGTCCTCCAGCTGCTCCTCACTTACGCCCCCGGCGGCCCGGCCGAGGCGGTGCAGAGGGCTGATGCGGAGGGAAACACGGCGCTGCACTTTGCGAGCGCGACGGGGAGTCTGCTCTGCTTACGCACGTTGCTGGCGGCTGGAGCGGACGTCGAGTGCAGGAACAAATGGAACTGGACCCCCGCGGCGTACAGCGCGACCGTACAGGCCGAGGTTTATCTAAAGGGTCTGATATCAGAAGCGGGGAGACGCCAGAATGTGGTTGTCGAGAAGAAGAAGCCGCCGCCGCCGCCGCCACCCCAGCAGCAGCAGCACCATACCTCGCCGCGCAAGTTGATGGGACTGGGCATGGTGAGGGTGGTGCCAGACAACAGTGACGACGACGAGTTATAACGACTGCGTTTCACGGAGTATTGAGACGTTGGAATTTGAGTTGGTGAATCCTTGTGTCTCTGTGTTTTCTTGCAGTGCATGTCGCTAAGCGTTGACTTTTACTCCAGACTTTGAGCAGACTTCGTCATCATATTTGTAGCACTACCTAGCTAAAGAGCAACAATTTTCATCTTGGTCCCCAACATTCCAGAAGCGGGCAATCAATCCAAACAAGAAGCAATATTTTCTCAAGACACAAAACGCCATCCATCGAGTACCGTTCAGACAAGTTCAAAAGCAAAACGTCCAACCATCAGCCTCCAACATGCTCAACACAAAAAACCAACCCATCATACTTCAATCCTTGCAAAACCACAGACACACAATCGGCTTCTCATGCGGGTTACCCGTCCGCGTCATGTCCCAGCCAACCTCCTTGATGGTCTTCTTGAGCATGTCCTTGTCCTCGCCACTCACCGAGAGCCCCTTGTACCACTTACCACTGCCGCCACCAATGACCTCGAAGCACTTGTTCTTCTTAGCGACCGGGTTCGTACAGCCAAAGCCCTTGAGCAGCTCGGCCATGGTGGTCGTGCACGGGATGTGCGTCGCCTTGAACGGAATCTGCGCGGTCGGCGGTAGCTGCCACGGCGGGGTGTTCGTCTTGAAAATGTGCGCCTTGGTGTGCTCCGCGGGGAAGAAGTAGTTGTAGCCGGGCTCGCAGCCTACGCCGCCGGAGCTGTTGGTCATCTGCGCGGCGGGCATGTTGGGGTCGATGACGGGGTACGGCTGCGGCTGCCGCGGGAGCACGTTGGCGGTGCCGTTGGGCTGGTACGAGAAGGCTTGTTGGGTAAAGAAGCCGGCACCCGGCTGCTGTTGCGGCGGCAGCATACCGCCCATGGGCATGCCGCCGCCGCCGGGAGCTTGGGGGAAGAAGGGAGAGGGTGCTGCTGCCATGTAACCACCACCGTAAGCGGCCATGCCTGGGTAGCCGGCGTACTGGGGGACCATACCAAAGTTATAGCCGGGTCCGCCGAGGTGCGGGATGTAGGCCTGTCCTTGGGCCGGCATGGGCCCGCCGCCCTGGGGCGCAAAGTTGGGACGGCCGCCGTAGTTGTCGCGGCCCGTGACGGGATTCCAGCCTCCAGACATTTCTGCGAAGGGCTTGGAGGAGACGAGTCGGGGAGGGCGCGAGAGTCAGCTCGGCTGCCAGGTGTTGACCCAGCGACGTTCTTGCGGGTTGAAGGAGGTGTACCAGTGGCCGGAGCTGGAAGACGGGCAGCTGACGGGAGCGAGAGAAGGTTGGTTGGGGCCAAAGGGGATGGAAGAGGAAGTCCCGCGGTTGCTTGGAGTCAAGTAGGTCGGATAATATGGGTGAGCGTGAGTGAAAGGGCGAATAGGGAGGTAGTTGTGGCCTTGATACTGCGGCAGCGGTTGGTGTAAGTGATACGGCAGAGCGCGATGTTGTTGGTGGTACGGTGCAACAGGTGTGCGATGCTGGTGGCGGTGTAAGAGGTATTCTTGGTGCTCGTTTTGTGGGAGTTCGATTGTTTCTGTGTATCAAGTCAGTGGCGATTCGTCATGATAGGATAGTGCATGTAGGTCATACCTTGACTTTCAGCAGACGTTGAAGAGATGGCGTGGTCGCCTTGAGTGGAATTCTGGTAAGACAGAAAAGACACGCGACGCTCTTCTCGTGGTTCGACAATCTCTGACTCTTGCTTAGTATATGGAAACACAATGGTCGCTAGGAACACACCTCGTCTTGCAACAGACCTGCGACGGTTTCTGGGCAGAATCTTGCACAGGAGCACGCGGCGGCTCCAGACGGGCAGGCCGCGGTCGTTGTAAAACGCAGCCGTGACGCGGCCGACGAGGCACAGCGGGATGCTGGCGCCCGTGACGATGCGGAAGCACGAAACGATGCAAAAGGTGCGCGCGGACAGCGGCAGCTCGCCCGGCGCAAAGGAAATGGTCTCGACGCGGACGTGTTCTCGGACCGGCATCAAGGAGCGGCAAGGCAGCACGAAGAGAGCGAAGCGAAACGTCGTGAGAATGAAGCGTACAGTGATGGCACAAGCGTAGAGGAGTGAAACAGTATTGGACGAGGCAAGAAGCTGGTGTTGAGGTTGGGTGGTGCAAGGAGTCTGTGTCTGGGCGAAGAGAGCACTCTCTTTTATAGTTGTGTAGCTGGACTCGTGAATCACTTATGATGATGGCTGACCGAGTGTAGTCTGATGATGCGCTCAAGGTTTGTGATTCATGGTAGTGGCAAGGCGCTGGGTTCGTCGTGACGAGGTATTGATTCGGATGGAGGGTAGAGGCGGCAGCGGCTAGCCGACGCGTGTGACGGGAGGAGGCGGCGTGAGCGGTGAACGGCTGACTGAAGTGGTGTGTAGCTCTAAAGGTGCTTTAAAGGAGAGACGAGTGTTTTTAAATAGGAAAAGACAATACTTATCTTGTATTTCACTTTTCAAGGCGGGTTTAATGCCCAGCCAGACAGACATAGGTGTGGGCGAGGCTGTCGTCGAGTCCTGAGCGCGACTACAGCCGGGGTGACACTCATGCACTACATTGCCTTGACACGGGTTGTCTTGTTAAAAACTACCTTATGAATTTCTTCATATTTTTCCTATCATGGCGTTTAATTGTAACTGGAACTTCGATGCGCTGGCCAAGTAGGCGGGGCATCGACGAGTCGGATGCGCGTGGAGGGCACAACCTTGAGCCAAGAGCTCGGGGTTCGCAAATAATCTTCACAAAATATTTATACCAAGCATTATATACAGCATGCTGAGTAGTGGTGGTAATAATGTGTTCATCCCGTCACTAGTTTTGCCCGTGTCACGCCAAAGCCAGATGAGTTGGCGCCGACCTGTGTCGCGTCGCCTCATCCGGGCTCTGACCTGAGCATCACCAGACCAAAGCACGACGGAGAAAAATCGCTTCCTTTTCAATTTTCTTTTTAATCATGAATTACTCATCATCACGTGCTTGGTGCCTTTCGTTGGGACTGGACGTCATGCCAGCAAAGCCGTAAGCAAGACGGCATTGTGTGCCAGCATAAAAGCATGGACGCCACAAAGAAGGGCGACGAAGAAATGTGGCTGACAATCTTGAGGGGTCTAGATGTCCCTTCGTGCAAAAAGTCAGGGACAAGAGGAGGTGAAGAGAATGCAGTAGGCAAGACAGGTGGTGTGACAGTTGGCCACATGTGGCAGGCTAGCAAACTGGCGAATCTTTCCTGATCCAGAACATCCTGACTGCATAACCGGGTTGTAGCGTGGACTATGAAACTACCATGCCATGTCAATGCTGCTCTATGTAAGATGTATATGAATTCGTTAATGATGCCTGACGGTTTGTCCCGGCACTCGATTTGAGGCTTTGCGTGGCGAGCAATGCTTGTCTTGGATGTGAGACAAGGGTGGCTGAGAAACCGAATACGGCATGCCAAACTTGGGAAGCCGGAGCTGAAACTCTCGTGCTGAGCATGCCAAAGGGCGGCGATGGCAGCGAAGGAGCCTAGACATTGAATCCTGCCGACGGCGAGACTCGGCTTTTTACGCTGCCTCGGACGTTTCGCCACATATTCGACTCTAAGAGGCAATACTGCGCCGGTGCTAATACAGTAGGCAGAAAGTGGGAATACCAATCAAATGCTGAGAGAGACAAAAGAAAGTTCCCGTGCGCTCGAGATGCCTGTTGACCACTTTCGCATAGGCGAGAGCAAGTCGATGTCCTGAAGCCTTTCAAGGGCGAGTCTTGTAAGCCGTGTAGCCAAGATAGGCAATGGCCGAGACTGCGGATCTGAGTACACAACTACAAAGTAAAATACCGAGCTTGGCCAGTACCTAGCGATGATTCAGACCTCAAGAACCCCTAGTTCATCCAGCCACTGCCCGAGGAATTCTGTTGCCTGGAGTCTGCCATGGAGCTGCACCAGATGACGCCACTCTGTCGATGGTGGAGCCCGATACAAGCCAAAGCTTGGGGCTAGCTCGAGATAGTGGCGCTTACCAATGCTTGATGTTGATTCGAGGATGAAGAAAGCAGAGGCTGGCAGGAGATGCCGTCGCATAGATCCAGATGGCTTCGTCTAGTTTATTCAAGGAAAAAGCGAGGCAAGGAAATGACCATGGATGGAGGATTAGGCGAAATAATACTTGCGATTGACACGAGGGAGATGGAGGAATCGAAAGTGTCTTGTGATAGTCTCAAGGCGGCGCTCTGGAATGCGCGCCGTGACGGTGATTTCCCTTGTTGGTGGCCGCAGCTAAGCGCTGGTTGGCGAATGACTTGGCAGCTTAACATTCACAACGCAGTTACACTGCATATTCTGCTAGTTGCAAGGTACCCCTCTTACACCAAGGTAGCGAGGGAGAGTTATGAGTGATTCGGACCGTTCTATAGAGGACAACTGGCTGAGACAGCGCTATTCGCAGTGTATAGCTGCTCTGTAAAGTGATTCCAGCTGAATAAATTCATGTCTGTGGCTTCAAATACGCCGCCGCTCACTACTAATCAAGCCATGTGTTCAAAAGCTCAGTAGAACAGGAATCAATCATGCTCCATTCACCCTCCAGCCAGGATAAATTCGTTTTATTTTTTATCTTTTGGTAAAAGAGACCAAGTATATCAGCAAACACCAAAGGCTTTTCTAATTCCTACTATAAGACGAAGAATCAAGCATGGCCTCGTCCGACGGGTGTTGGTCACCTCGGCTTGTACCTTCTACCCCGGAACGAACGATTCCCCCCTCCAGCTTAAATTGTAAGTCATTTCAGCGGGCCGCGCCCTGATATGCAAAGAATTTCCGTTAAGTTCGTTCAGGGTGCTTGTACCGCTACTTCCTCCCGCTCCGTGTTAGTCCATCTTCACTGGCATGTACACCGCACTCAGCAGGCAAGGGGGATGAGACACCTTAAAATCTTCGCTCCTTTAGATGTACCTCTACTTCCTTTTTCCCACCTGGCAGAGCGAGCCTTGGCGTCGTCCCTCGTTTATCGGCGGCCATTTTATCCTCCTCATCCCCAGACTGCCCATTGTTCCGGCTTACATCGGACCCCGCGAAGGAACTGGCAATCCTTCAGTTTCACTGACAAAACTTTTCCTTTTTATACTCCCACATTCCCCTAGATGTTGATCATTACCTTGTATTTATCGTGCCCTAGACATCCTGCACAACCGGACCCTGATTGAGCCCATCACTCATGAACACGGGGCCCTGCGTCCTTGTCGTCTCTTCTACCCAGGACATCAAGACCGTTTTTTTCTACTTACACGCAGATACTCAACCTCCTGCGAGAAGCCTCGACTAGAATGTCTCACGACAAGATCAACGCTGCGGATGCCTACGCTGAAGAGGTTGTCGTGGAGCGCGACTCCCTCGAAGCGCGCATCCGCAACCCCCTCGACGGCATCCCGCGCGACGAGCTCATGCGCACCGTCGAGGTCTTTGCGCGCGCGCGCGGCCTCGACGAGCACATCCCGATCCTGCGCAAAGGCGCGCTCATCGCGCAGAACCCCGACGACGCGGGCCGGCTGATGGACGGCACCGACGAGGCGCTCACGCTCGCCGAGGCGGCGGTGCTCGGCCGCGAGCGCACCAACAAGTGGGCGATGCCAGCGCGTCTCTTCTGGACCATTGCCATGTGCTCGGTCGGCGCGGCCGTGCAGGGCTGGGATCAGACGGGCGCCAACGGCGCGACCATCTTCTTCCCACGGCACTACGGCATCGGTGGTGATAGCGCGCGGGAGCAGATTCTCGTGGGCCTGATTAATGCTGCTCCGTATATTGGTAGTGCGTAAGTTTGATTGACAACCTCCTCTGCTTTCAACCCAGTGTCATGGGGTAAACAACTAACACGGTCCTACTTGTAGCTTCATCGGATGCTGGCTCTCGGACCCGCTCAACAACTACTTTGGCCGCCGTGGGACAATCTGGTTCTCGGCGCACTTTTGCATCTGGCCCGTCGTTGGATCCGCGCTGTGCCACACCTGGCAGCAGCAACTCGCCTGCCGGCTGCTCATGGGCGTCGGCATGGGCGCCAAGGCCTCGACCGTGCCCGTCTACGCCGCCGAGAACGCGCCGGCCTCGATCCGCGGCGCCCTCGTCATGTCCTGGCAGATGTGGACCGCCTTTGGCATCATGCTCGGCACCGCCTTTAATCTCGCCGTCTTTCACGTGCCGGACATTAACTGGCGGCTGATGCTCGGCGCGCCGTTCATCCCCGCCGTCCCGCTGCTCTTCGGCATCTACCTGTGCCCGGAGTCGCCGCGCTGGTACATGAAAAAAGGCCGGTACTCGGATGCGTGGAAGGCAATGTCGCTGCTGCGCCACGGGGAGATTCAGGTCGCGAGGGATGTGTTTTATATCGGCACGCAGCTCGAGATGGAGGAGCGGCTCGCCGGCCGGATGACCCACTCCATCGGCATCGTCGGCCGCTTCACGCAACTCTTCACCGTGCCGCGCGTGCGCCGCGCCAACCTCGCTGCTGTTACCGTTATGCTCGCTCAGCAAATGTGCGGAATTAACATCATCGCGTTCTACTCGACTTCCATCTTCAAGGAGTCCGGGCTGACCGACTTCCGCGCCATGATCGGCTCCTTTGGCTTCGGCCTCGTCGGCTGGCTCTTCTGCCTGCCGGCCCTCATGGCAATCGACTCGTACGGCCGCCGCAGCCTGCTGCTCTTTACCTTTCCGCAGATGTTCTGGACGCTGCTCGCCGCCGGCCTCTGCACGCTCATGGACCGCGACATGGGCGACGTCCGCACCGGCTTCGTCTGCCTCTTCGTCTTTTGCTTCGCCGCCTTTTACTCGCCCGGCTGCGGCGTCGTGCCGTATAGCTACAGCGCTGAGGTGTATCCGCTGGCCGTTCGCGAGACGGGCATGGGCTTTGCCGTTGCTACGTGTCTCTTCTGGGCCGCCGTCTTGGGAACCTCGTTTCCGTTCCTGCTGCACGAGGCCAAGACGGTCGGCGCCTTTGGCGTATACGCGGGGCTCAACATTATCGCCTTTATCCTCATATTTCTCTTCGTTCCTGAGACAATGCAGCGCTCGCTCGAGGAGCTTGACTGGATCTTTGCTGTGCCCGTCCATCAGTTTGCCCGCTACCAAGTGACAGTTGCGTTGCCTTGGTTCTTCAGACGCTACGTGCTCTTCCAAAAGAATGCCACAAAGCCTCCACTGTATCACTTCGAGGCTGTCGAACAGGCCAAGAAACAGGGTCGCTACATTGCTCCTCTGACTAGCTTGGACAATGAGAAACGCTTTTACTAATTGCTGTGATTTGCTGCTTGTGCCATTCTTTATATTGTGTTACTTTTCTTACTTGATACCTTGTTAGTTAGCGGACGGATGTATATCTTATCGGGGTTGGGTGCCGACGTATATGTTGAAAATGAAGGAATTGATTGTCAGTACTTTACTTTTCCTCTCACATAAGCAACTGTTTGGGCAAGTGACATGAAAAAAACCGATACGCTATGTAGAGATCTGCCATGCAAGATGCGTTAAGTCATACTCTACTCCTGTCTTCAAACCTCTACCCTCTTCTTATCCTTCCAACGGGCCCTCGTCACCCTTAGTAATACCCACGCTATCAATCTATAAATCACGACGCACGCCAAGAGGCAGTAGGCATTCACATTGGGGTCCACGTCAAAGTTGTATAGCTCCAAAACTTGCTCGCCCGAAGTTACCGGGCACGAGCCGTCCGGCAGCGCCTGCTCGGCGGTGCAGTGAAACGCGACGCCGCGCAGCGCATGCGGCGCCATCGCCCGCGTGGCGTAGCGGATGGGCGACAGGTAGTTGAGGGCGTCAAACGCGGCGGGCATGTGGATCGACAGCACACCCGCCATGCCGTTGGCGACGGACAGGAAGACGCCCATGATGTTGACCGCGAAGCCCGTATGCGCAAAGAGCGTGTTGAACATGATGCCCAGGCTCTCACCGCACGACACGACGCCAAAGCAGCCAAAAAAGGCGGCAAAGTACAGCGACGCCGTCTCGGGGTTGCGCACCGCGAATGTGGAGAAGAGGCCGTAGACGAGACAGCTGAGCACCTCAAAGGGCAATTCGAGGAGCGTGTATGACATCAGGAAGGCGTCGACGCTGTACACGCCGTCGTCGTCCTCGCGGTAAAAGACGTCGCGCTCGGCTGGGTACACGGCAACGTTCTGCAGCATGCCGACAAAGTAAAATGCGCCGAGCTGCTGCACGTAGCCCATGCGATTCTGCACCGAAAAGTAGTCGTGGTGGAAGGGCGCGAAGAAGAGAGTAAAGACGCCTGCCAAGCCGGCCACCTGCATTGTGCGCGCGAGGATGAGCTCCGGCTGGCGGCGGGTGTTGATGACGGCGCGGCGCAGGAGAAGCGGCAGTGCTTTGACGAGGGAGGTGCGTTTGCGCACGAGAGCTCCCAGCTCCGCGGGCGTAGAAAGGTTGGCGCGGTTGAAAGAGCGGCGAGGTATAGCTGCGAACACACCTCCAGCTGCAAGGGTACCTTTGTCTCCGGAAGATGCTGTCTGTGCCTTTTCACTGTAATCGCCTTCCTCTGATACGTTGATTCGGATGCCGGTGTCTGGGCTGCTTGTCTTCTCGTTGGACTCATCACTTTCTTCATGAATGGCTGACAGTCTTGGTTCCTGAGCATTCCCGGTTGAGCCTTGATTCTCATTCCAGCTTTCGATGAGCTTCTTCACCCGCTCTCGGCTTTCTGCTTCGATATCTTCTTTTTGCAAGTCGACCGTGATCATGTCAAGCGCAAAGTCGGCGGGGTTGGTATTCTTTGGACATTCATACCCATGTCTGCCAAAGTAGCCGAGCATGTCTCGGCCAGCGCCTGCATAGACAGGATGGCCGCCGCGGGAGAGCAGGAGAACATTGCCAAAATGCTTAAACAGATCAGACCGCGCTTGGTGTATGGTGAGAATTAGCGTACGTCCTTCGTTTGCGAGACCTTGAAGCACCTCCATGATAGAGCTGGCTGTGAAGGCGTCTAGTCCAGAGGTAGGCTCATCAAGAAGCAGCACCCGAGGGTCCGTCAAGACCTGCACGGCGATACTAGCTCGTCGCTTCTCACCACCCGAGATACCCTTGATCATATCATTGCCTACGAGATTATTGGCGCAGTCCTTCAGACCCATTTTGAGCAGCACTTCCTCAGCTCGGCGATATTTCTCTTCCGTGCTCATAAACGATGGGAGACGTAGGCCGGCCGCGAATCGTAGGGTTTCTCGGACGGTTAGGGACGGCAGCAATGCATCGTCATCCTGGCAGACATATGAGCAGACAGAGCGGATAACAGAGTCTGATGGAACAGCGCTGTTGAATGTCAGTTTGCCAGAGGGCCGGTATTTGGTGCCCACAGAATTGCGCAGTCTGAGCGCCATGGCGTTGAGGAGGGATGTTTTGCCACTACCGGACGGGCCCATGATGACGTTTAAGGTTCCGGCTCGAAATGTCGCCGTGACGGGATTGACAATCAGACGTCTGGGGAGAGGCTTGCCGGTGGCGGCCTTTTTGTCTAATACCAGCGCGAACTTTTCCAGGCCAACATCAATCGCTCGTATTTCGCCAATTGACCGCGCTGTCATCTTCTCTTTGCCAGCAGACAAGTCGGTGTCAGTCGTTCGCGCGCGAGCAATTGTCATTTCCACTTTGAGGAATGTGAGGCCAACTGTGGACAAGAGCAGAAAGAGAGCAATAAACGAAGCAAGCGCCACTATAGGTCTGGCAATCCAGTTCGTTGGGAATCCCAGAGACTTCATGATGTATTGCCCAGTGTATTGCTGGCATGCAGGGTTATCTCTGCCGCCAGGAAGCGGGCAATCGTAGAAGCTACCTTGAAACTCGTTTGCGCAATAAGCGCTGAATGCATAAAACTGCCAACGCTCGTTAGTTGTTGTTAATTTTATCTGTAAACTTGGGGGCGTACGTTGTAAGCGGTCCATTTTATCCACCGAACATAAACCGGGATGCTGCTCGATTGCACAAACATGCCGCATGCTATGCTTTGAATAGTGTAGACCAAATTGGCCATCAAGCTTGCTCCCGGAAAGTGCCGCACAGCTGTTACACACGCCATGGCGCATGTCACCGAAACATATTGGTTGAGCAGAGTGATTGCGAAAAAGGTAAGGAACTTGCCCACTTCGCGGTCGAACCCTGACATAAAGTACATTAAAACGGAGAATATGAAAGGCACTGGGATATCCTCAGTAGGCATTCGTGCAAGTCGGCGAGACAAGATGAATGGAAGGGGATCAACACAATTTTCGGAATTTTCGCGGTCGAACGTGGGCATATCAATAGTGAGCCTGTACACTTCGAACAGAAGAATCAGATAGCCTTGCAGGCCAGCAGTAATGTATAGCCCGCCCTGGCGAGATCTGATGCCAGCTTGGTCGCGACCAACATTCCAGAACATGTAGCCTGTGATTGCGCCGAGAAGCACGGCCTCAAGAATGGCGGCAGTCATGCCCATTGGGTCGCGATAGGTGACTTTGAATGTTCGACTGGTCAAAACCCGCAGCTGGCGCCAGAAGCCGGCCCTCTCGTCGTGTCCATGTGAGCAAAGGCGCCGGCGATGGCGATGAGGTTGGCTAATTACAGTGCCCAAGGGTAGAAATAGCGTCTCGCTCGCTTGCCCCCAGCTTCGCTTAAGGCTTTCGACTCGTAGGCTGCTGTCAGCCTCGAGCTCTGGCGTGCGATTGTCGATGGCGGCAATATCGATGACAAATTCCGCCGGGTTCACGAAGGCAGGGATGGGAAATCCCTCGCTTTCAAACCAAGGTATGCACTCGGATGCGTCACCGGAATAGACGGGGCTACCTCTGGTGAGGATGACGATGTCGTCAAAGAGATTCCATATTTCCGAGCGAGGCTGGTGAATCGTAGTAATAACTGTGCGGCCTTTTTTGGCCAGGGCCTTCAACGTTCGAACCAACTGGTAGGCGCTTGTTGCGTCCAGCCCGGTAGTTGGCTCGTCGAGGAAGAGGACAGATGGATTCGCGAGGAGCTGAACGCCGATGCTAACGCGACGTTTTTCGCCGCCGGAGCATCCGCGGTGCTGCGAGTTGCCGATTCTCGTGTCTGCGCATTCTCTTAAGCCGAGTTCGCGAATGACTTCTTCTACAATCCGCCACCGATCTTGACGCTCCGCAGCTGATGGTAGGCGAAGATCCGCCGCGTATCGCAAAGTCTCGCGCACGGTGAGGGTCGGGAGCAGAATATCCTGCTGCATGACATAGGCATGGCGCACGTTGTGAACGCCAGTCTCTCCGTTGAACGTGACTTTTCCTTCTTGGTGCAATCGGGAGCTGACCATGCGCTCGGCCATGGTGTTGAGTAGCGTCGTCTTGCCCGAGCCACTGCCACCAATGATGGCGGTGAGGCTGCCTGGAGCCAAGTCGGCATTGACGGAGTGAAGGAGTGTCTTCATTTCAGGCTCAGTACTGAAGTTTGACTTGATGAGATGAGGATATGTAGAGGGAGCGAGCCAAGACGGCGCCGTGTTGACCGACACCTCAAGGTCGCGGATCTGTACTCGGACGCTGGTAACATTTTCTAGGGAAAGTTGACCTGCGCCAGACAGGGAGAATCGTCGCGTGTCCATTTCCTTGTTCTGATTGGCAGTCTGCTCCAGAGATGTAGCAATAGAGCTGGGTCGATCTGTCCTGTCGCTTTCCCCGCCACCTTCCGCAGGAATAGCAGGCTCCTGGGCCTTTTCAACATCGTGGGGCGCCATGATACGAAGAAGCATATAGCACCCAACGCCGTCGAGAAGAGAGCGCGAGACAGCAAGAGGGGTATCGATACACTGGTAGTCCGAAGTCTCGGAAGCGCGCTGGACGACTCAGTGAAGATCAGCTCAGTGTGCGGTGTGCTGATGGTGGGTGTGCATCTAAGACATTGTTTGTCGACAATGATCAAGGCTGAGACAAGGCTGATGATCTTCTTGGGAGCGGCATAAAAAAGCGCGCACTTGATCTGTCGATTTCGGCGCGGGTCAACTGGTGCGGCCGGACATATCTAGTCAATGCCAGAGCAAGAATACGGGAAAGACGGTGTTTCGGGTGCGTGAAGATGGGAGATTGACATTAAGTTAGGCGAGATGATTGTCTGGGGAGAGTTTCTCCACTGCAAACGCCAGCGTGGAGTCGGCTCGGGAAGCTGGGCAGGTGGGGGAAAGAGGGGATTCAGGGCTACGCTTTAACTACTTAGTAGGTAGTGGATGACAGGAACGAGCTAGGTTAGTAGTAAGGCTTGGGTATGAATTGCTTGGATATGAATTAGGCTTGGATATTGCAGCTGTTTAATTAACAGATCAGTTTTCCACATTGTATTCCATGGTAGTTTTTGTACAAGGAGTGCAGACATGGAGGGGTAAAAAGAGCGCAATAATAGCCGAGGTGCATAATAAGAGTCCCTTAGTACCAGGTACATAGTACTAGGCCAGACGCCCACGTTATCAATGGCCGCGAGCTGCATGCTTTAGTAGTAGGGGCGCAAAATGATAATACGCGTATTATCTATCCATGGCCAAAAGCGGGAGTCAAGTACAGCTTGACAGCCAAAAAGCAAGGCTGAAGCCGGGTTAACGCTCGAGCCGTCGGCAGCACCTACGATCCGGATCCGCGTATTTGATCAGTGAAGGCTGGTCAGCAGGGTTCTTCGCGAGACAGTGTGCCAAGCAGCTAAACATTGATTGACTTTGATATTGCTCAAAAACTAGTCTGACCGAGTTTCTTTGATTTTACTGGACGCCACATCCAGCCAGCTAGTTGTAGCTTGTGGGAGAGCTCACCCAACGTGCACGCTTTTGGCCTATTCTTAGGCACCCTCCTTAATCTGTACAGAGGTTGAGAGGAAGGACCGAGAAGTCTTGTCTGCGTGAGTCTCAGATTCCAACATGGGTAATAAGACAATTCAAAAGGTACCTTACTAGGAATACGTTCTCCTCTATATCATCCACTATGGCAGAATTCTAGGGCTGTGATAAGTAGGGTTACTGTACCTCGTTATAACCCCCCTACCTAATCCTTACCTTATCCTAGGTCGTAAGGGTTACGCCAGATACTTCCACTAAAGCACATATTGGTCTACTTTGCTTTTTGATAAATGAAACATTCACTTCTACCGACCGCTCTACCCGAGTCATCTTGTAAACGTGGGTGCCTGTTTCTTCGTCCAGTTGGACGTGGAATTTGTCGATGTCGTCTCATGGATGTTCTGAAGAAGCACTCCCACTTGTCGGCTCGCGGTAAATGCGACTTGGAAATCAGTCGCCCTCCAACAAGGGCACGGTTCTCATTTGAATCCTTCTATTCTTGATAAAATAAAATTCCTTGTTCATATAGTAGGAGACTAGGGTAGGTTGTTGAGGGTGTAAGGAAAGGTAATTTCGCTGCCTAGCCTGGCCTGGACTTATCATGAAGGCATATGAAGAAAAGAGAGACACGAGACAAACATCTCTCCCATTTGCTATTATTTCCCAGTTCCTGCGTACTTTCCCCTTTACTTCGCAAGAATTATTCTGCATTTTCTTGGTGCACACAAAACCTTTCTCGTTGCCTTTCCTTTCGCAAGATTCCTTCGGCCGCTTACCCGCGCTTTAAAGGGCCCTCCTTTCATATATAGTCAATAGTTCTCATTTGGCCTTTCCCCTATAAACTGACGGGCATCTTCTTCCTAATTTCCAGCACCGCTGTCCATCCATCCTCTAGCTTCCGCGGTATGTCGTATACGAAAACGGGCTCAGTAGCAGGGGCACGTGGTAGTTCTGGCCAGGGTCAACGCCAAAGACGACGACGGCCTCGGGGAAGAAGGTGTTGTTTCCCCCGCCAAAGTACGGTTCCGTGTCAAATGTCAGCCGCCACTGCGACTTGCACTCAATAGCCTTGAGCGTCTCCGCCAGGGACGAGTTCTCGCCCTGCGCGGGCTCCCAGAACTTGATGCGCCCGTCGGCGTCTGTGACAGACGTGTAGGTGTGGGTTCCAGAGTTGGGCTGGCCTTTGGTCTCGGCGCCTTGGAGGCGCACCGTGATGTTTGGCGCCGGCCGGCCAGCGGTAGTGTCGAGGACGTGGCAAGTGATGAGGTCAGATTGCGTTGCCATGGTGGATGGATGTGGAAGGGTAGGTTTCTTTCTGTGAGAATATATATTAGAGTTTCGCAAGGTATTCTTAGAAAAGCACTTTAGGCACAGATATTGATGAGGAATGGAGGTTGAATTCAAGTTTCCTGTTGTCGGCAGTGTCCCGCACATTGCGGTCCGGCGGGAACCGGCCGGGGACACAAGGTATCGTCACTACAGCAGCATAGATTTAGGCTTCTCGGTCGCGATTGTCGTGCATGGCAAACCCTGTGATTGTCTTGGAATTTGGAATTTTATTGGAAAACTTATATTCGGGGGGAAACACATGCTGCGGACTTGGCGGGGCATGCTGGCGCACTATCGTTATGTCGGAGCGCTGGCCCCCATGATCGATGGCATTACAGGGCTGGGACATTCAGCGTTTGAGCGATTTTTTTTAAGTTTTGCCAAGATTTAAATATATGGCGTGGCTAAGAGCCATTGAATAGGAAGTGAGTATGTTTCAGTTGTTTGGCCATGGCCGCCGCAGCAACCTGGAAGGCTATTCCGATAAAATTCCGGATCTGCGAGGAATATCGTACTTTGTTTTCTTTTGGCAAACGCCATCGCCAGCGCCTTCAAGATATTTGAAGCGATTAGCTCACAATTCACAAGCCAGCCCATAGCCCAATAAGCTTAGATGGCCGGTTCTAACTCCTCAAGCTCAGGCATTGTGCGGTTTGCCCTAATTTTCTTTTTACACAGCTGCGCATCGCCTCTCCAGAAGGTTTCTATACGCGCTGATACTTACAGTTTCGCTTGGGTTTCATGGCTTTGGAAGCCAAGAACCGGTCCCTCAAGCAGTCCCAGTCCTTCCGCCCCCTTGGTCATTTACATGGCCCGGTTCGTATCCCAGCTCGGAACCTTTACAAATTGGTGACGAATTAGGCCACGAATTGGAGGGACCTTGCGTTTCTGCGTCTGGAAATAAGGTCATGTAACTAGGCTGACGATCAAACCTAACTCTGCCGTGTTCCCATCACCTTATGCTTTGTTTATGAAGTGTGTGTTTGACAATTGCACCACCCCGCAATGGGGGTGCAGTAGTGCAGTACATGTACAATTGTCTCGAGCTACTTACTCATCTAGAGTGAATGCGCTGACAACTAAATGCTTGATGCTCCTTGTTCAGCTGATGGAATACGTCAAGTACCAACGCTTAATACTGTTCATATCTATCACCAAGCAAGCAAGGCTCCTGACGCTACTTAACTATGAATGTTACCAACACCTCACCATACTTCTCATAATGCAGATAACTCTCGTAGCCAAATTGCAGTTACAAGGGCGGAGTACTAGCACGGCATTGAATGTCATGATAATGACGTGATACGGACAAGTAGCGGCTGGGACCTGGAAAAGCCAAACTGGAACAGTACGGCTCGAATGTATTTGAGTTGGGAAAGACCGAATCACCTATTTTTACTCGTGATATCACGGGGCTCAATCTCTCGTGCCTCCGCATTTGAGGAGAGTATCTCGATCTAGTTAGTGTAAGTGAGATCGTGGATCTTCTTCTTTTCGTCCGAACCATGTCCCCCAAATGGCCGAGGCGCAGAATAGTCCATAAACCTTTTCGTTGACATCGCTCAAGTACGAAGGTCTTCCCGATTCGGGCCGAACAGAACCGAATCGGAACCCTCATTGGGTCATCTTCTGTTCGGACACAGGCGTTATGATTCGGCGCCCATACCCATCATCTTGTAGCTGGAAAGACTATCTGTGAGTGGTAGAGGTGTATATATAAAAGGGCTGTTCCTGGCCTGTCCAGCATAGAGGGACAAGACATTCCATCCACACCTTTCAAAGTTGCTTATCGCTACTGCAAACCAATAATACAAAATCCTTTTACAATGGAGCTCCATGTCAAGATTAAAAGCGATGGGGAAACCCTTGCTGGTATCCTCTTTCGTCCCAACAACGTCCAGGGAAGACTGCCCACCGTGGTCTGCGCTGGTGGCTGGTGCTACACAAAAGAAATCGTCCTTCCACACATTGCTAGAATCATCAATGGTGACAACGTTCAAGTGCTTGCCTTCGACTACGCCGGGTTTGGAGAGAGTTCCGGCGCGCGCCGCCAGCACCTAGATCCGTGGCAGCAAATCTCCGACTACCGCAACGTCTTGACCTACGCTGAGCGTCACGACGACGTCGACCCCCTGCGCCTGGGCTGCCTTGGCATCTCCTACAGCGGCGGCCACGTGCTGATTCTCGCGGCCATCGACCCGCGCATCAAGTCCGTCGTCAGCATCGTCCCTGTCGTCGACGGCTTCGCCAACCTGCGTCGCGCACACGGTGAGCGGCGCTTCGCTGACCTGCAAGCCGCCATCCTGCGAGATAGACGGGATCGTGCGCTCGGGGCGGAAGGTCAAATCGCGATGGCTTCGCAGACCCCGTATGAAGAGCTTTCGGTGTGGCCGTTTCCCCGCGTCAACGAGGTCTTCATGCAGGTCAAGAAGAGCGAAGCCCCATTGCACGAGCACTGGAGCACCATCGAATCGGCAGAGTTTCTCTTGAACTATTCTGTTTCTCCGTTCCTTTCTCGAGTGATTAACACTCCTGTTATGATGATTGTTGCAGAGGGCGATAACATCACGGCGTGGGATTTGGAGGTGCAGGCGTTCAACGAGATTCCATCTCCAGCAAAGCGTCTCGAGATTTTGCTCGGCGTCAGCCATATGAGCTTGTACTCAGAACGTACGGACACCAACATTGCGGCCGTACGTGCCAAGGAATGGTTCTCAGAGACATTGTAGTAGGCATGGTGTTCGCAACCCAGGGCAGCGGGCAGCCGTATCCATGGGTTTCTCAGCAGGCTTGCATAGTCAGAACATAAATAACCGCATCATTTTACACTCCTCTCATTCAAGAATTTAATGCGAAAAGATAATTCATGTAATTTTGTTTTCTAGATCTATGACATCAGATTAGCCAGTAATACCTCTAGATCCTAGTGGCAAAACAGCCATCTTGTTATTTGTCCATGAACAAGCATGTAGTCGGGGACTGAATCAGAAGAGACTCAACAAAAATGGCTCCAGTGGCCTTGCAGGAGACTAATTGACACCATTCTTAAAAAGACCTCGCGGTCGGCTTCTGCAAAAGATTGCGCCACTACAGTTGATGGCTGCCGTTCCGTCGGGCCGAATCGGACTCAGACGCGATCTCTACAACACAGTTGGGGATAACGCAGGGTACAACCGTCTGAGATCTGAAGAAAGTGGCGCCCGGTCGGACATGGTTTTAATACTTTATTAAATTTCTATTTTCTCCGCGAAACTTAGGACTAATAAAGGTTGAGTTGCGCCCCATATACCAACAGACATCAGACGAGAGCTCAACCGCGATCCACGACAGAAACTCAAATCCGGCAATAGCTTGACCAATGCACCACTAACAGAAAGTCCCTAAATTTGAAGACACGAGTTTTGACATGCTTCTAACCTCTCCCGTGGCCACCAAATATGCGACCGACTGCCTATTTGGATGGAACCACTGGGAGGGAAATGTAGTTGACGTGCTCGGGTCCAAAGTGAATGTGATTGACGCCCTTGAACGTTTCCGGGGATCTTGAGAGAGTTAGATATGTCCACGGCCGTAGTCTGTGTCTGCTTCACTCACCTGTCATTGGGATCGGTGTGGCCCCAGAAACCAGTTCCCGCCGTGTCCCGAGAACTGATCTCCAGTACAAGTCGACCCCCCGCCTCAACCACCACATTCGTGGGCCAAATCTCCACGTCGACTGGAATAATCTCTTGGCCGTTGACGGGCTGAACATCAGCACGGTAAAAGTCCCGCCATGGCAGCCACGGGCGGTGGTTGGGATGATCCGGGTTGGTCTTTCGAAGACTCACGCGCAGCCAGCCTTTGGAAACGGGAACCGGCTCTCCACCCGAGCCGGTGTAGTTGATTTCCTCACCAGCAGGGGAGATGTGTCGGATAGATAGGAACAAGTCGATATCCGACGGCGTGTTTCCCTCTTCGTCTTTGCTTAGAGAAACATTGAGATGGGCAACGATGTGGCCTGTGATTTCGGTCTCGTCGGGGAACGGCTGTGTCTGAAACTGAATCACATCGGACGGTAGTTGCTTTAGATTGGCAGCCGCATTTTCGGAATGCTCGATATCAAATGCCTTTTTCTGCAGTGCCTTGAGGTCTTCTCCGGGGTTCTCGCCCTCGGCCTTGTAACTGACATCAACATCTTGTTTGACGTCCGGAGTTTTGAAGGAGAGTCCAAAGTCGGAGGTGAGAAATGCTTTGGTGTATTGAGTTCGCGCGAGAGGCCATTCGTTTTCTTCCCGGCGTTCGAATGCCGCTTCCGTCTTGGGACTATTGAAGCCTTTGTTGCCCTTACGAACGAGCAGGCTGACGGGCGGAACCGCGCCCTTGGTCGACCATCCCTTTCGGTCCTCCCCTTTCAAGAAGGCGTCTAAGAAGCTGCGCTGCACCTCCACTTCTTCAGGATAATAAAAGGGGATATCGTGACGACCAACGATGAATCTAAGATATTTGAACTCTGACGCCGCTTGATAGTAGCCAAGAACATTGCCTCTTAGATGCAGCATTATGCCACCCAGATTCGCCACGCTGAGAATCGGGACTTTAATCTTGTCAAAGTCAATCGCAGTTGAGGAGAAGAACTCGTCATCGCGGTATCGCTGCAACTGGATTGACTCAAGGACGCCGGATCGATTTGATTCAAGTTGTTCTTCGCTCAAGTCGCCATCCACGGTGTCAAAGCCCCATCCTCGCGCTGTCTTGCCAGGTCGTCCATACTGGTTCGAGAGTACCTGTCGCGGGTACCACCATTGGAAAAACACGTTGGATAAAATGCCTCCGTGGCGCGTGGCTTCGTTGTACGAATCTGAACTTCCCTCCCAAGGGACACAAGCCGCGAGGCCCTTGGGGTTCAGGGCGGCAACCTGCCACTGCGTGACGGCATAGTAGCTGACTCCAAGCAGGCCGACCTTGCCGTTCGACCAGGTCTGCTGCGAAGCCCATTCGATTGTATCACGAAACGCTTCTGCTGTTGCAGCAGACTTGACACTCAATGTACCGGGTGATTGGCCAATTCCAGGTTCGTCGGCACGCACAACCGCGTAGCCATGCGACGTCCAGTACTTGGGTGTGGGTGTCTCCCATGCCGATTGCTCAGTTTGATGTTCTGGATTGACCTCTGAAAAGCTCCCCGGATGGAAGCTGATTCGGGAAGTTTAGATAGTTGCCTGAACGTGAATGACTTGTTACATACGTCTTGTAGGGCACATCTTTGCCGTACGGTCCACAAGTGACGAGGACGGGGCATTTCTGGCCAGACTCCGAGGCTTTGGGCCTGTAAATGTTGCATCGAAGAATTCTGCCATTCTTAAGGGGCACAGTGGCATTCTCTTCATAAATGTAAGGATACCTGTCTTGGTCTACGACCCGAATGTCGGCAGGTGTAGTCATCTTGAATAACAAAGGATGCGGCGGCGCAGGCGAGAGCGATGATGATAAGTTTTATGCTATCTCGGCCCTCAGTTGAACGAATTTGATACTAATTAATGAGAAATTTGCGTGATCTTCTTCCCTGGTTTTTGTATTCATGGTGAAGCTTCAAAGATCGGGGTTAGATGGAAAATTTCGGGCTCGGAATTCGGGGATAGCTTCGGGGAATTCAGTTTATTTTCCTGGAGTCTGTTTTTGCCTCGGTCCATCACCACCGAAGGTTCCGCCAGCGTTACTTGTCAAATTGCAAGAAACTGGAACTCAGCTGTCTATTTGGCATGCTAACACTTTCTCACTTGGTGTATCCTGTTTCTTGTCCTCTGGTGTTGTGACAGCCGAGGTCGCGTGGTGGATCAAGAGATGTCAAGCTACATGTAATTGTCCGAATCAACGCGACCTTTGCTTTAAAATTACACACATTGTCTACTTATCAATGTACCGAAGACAACTCTCCCAAAGAGGGCTGGAGAAACTTGGCCTTCGGACCGCGGACATTCCCCACTCAACAGACACGGCCCGAATCAGTGTGTGTTGTAGATCTCTTAAAAGTTCAGACTTCAGACTACTAAAACTTCATTGAACACCTCATGAGGCTGGTTCATATGCCTATGCCCCTTTATTAAAAGGACTCTGAAGGAACCCTAAATGCGGACTTTCATATCTTTGCAACTCTGGCCTCAACTCCGATATAAAACGTAAAAGGAAGACCGAGTTAGTGCAAGATGCAGCAGGATCCAGGCTCCGACGGAGAGTATGTGTTTGGTAAGTACTGAAATACTCGTATTGCATTGTATATATGTCTTCATGATAGGCGTTTGCAATCGTCTTTGTCCAATATGCATGACAATGTATATCAGTTCCATTGCATTTTGATAGCCAAAGCATCCCCGCCCAAGCCAAGCCTTTTTCTCACTGTCATTCCTCCCATTGCGCAAAACCTGAGACTCCACGAGCCAGTTTCCCCAGTACCCTTGGGCGCTGCTCTCGCTGCATCACTCCGTCCAACCTTGCCATTCCAATACTCTCCATGAAGCTTTCACTTCAGCTCCTCAATCGGGTCGATCGGGCCCTCCTCCTCATCCCCATAATCCGATTCATCTTCCGGATGCCCATGGATGATCCCCGTCGCCATATCCGAAACCAGCCCCCACTCAAACGCAAACGGCGGCTCCGACTCGACCGAGTCGAAGAAGTTGATGACGTTGGGCGACGACGGGTCAAACCAGAGCTCCGCCTCCGCTGGCACCCCATCCGCCGCGTACCCGTAGCCCTCAAAGTGCTTCCGCCGCTGTGCCAGCAACCACACGTGCGCGCGTGCCACGTACTGTCTGATCGTGACGTATTCCTCGCCCGCCGCCGCGGCAATCTCGAGCCGCTCGGTGGCGGCACCCGCGGCCGGGCTGCTCGCATCCCCGTCGACGCCTAGGTACGTCGCCTCCTCCATCTGCAGCGTGAGACGCGCGGTCGGCGGGTTGCTGCATGGCGCACCAGCGATGTCGTGGAATGTGCCGTCGGCGGCCTGTAGCGGCCGTTGTGGTGAGGAGGCGTCTTCGGGGTCGTCAATCACCTGCACGCAGGCAAACGCTGGGTCGTCGGTGATTTGCCAGCGTACACATAGAAATTCGATAGAGGGCTGGAGCTCGTCCATCTCGCTGCTGTCGGCCATTTTATTCTTTGCCACGATGGTGATGTTTAAAAGAAGGAAAATAGGGTATGGTGAGGAGTTGTGAGTTGGTTTCTACCACTTCAGAGGGGCTGCAAGTTTTTGCACGGCGCACAAATAGTCTGCGGAGCGCCGCCGTTTGGAGAAGAACAGCATCATTCACAAATAGAAATATCTGTAGAAAAAAAACATCCCTATCCATCCATAATGAGGTCCATAATTATTAAAGAGTAAATTCTATGTTTTAATAGTTTTATTTTTATGGCATCCATCTATGCTTTCTATGACAAACCACCAACTCCTAAACACAATATGTGCACTCATTCCCTACCTTCTTCTCTCAGTGATGGGCTCACCGACTGGCTTCTCTGTCACCAGGCCGTCCTTGCCCGCGCCGTGCTCAAAGATCTTGGTGCCGCGCAGCCACGTCTCTTTGACGCGGCCCGTAAACTCGTGGCCCTCCCATGGTGAGCAGCGGTTTTTCCAGCGCATGTCGCCTTGCGAAAATGTCCAAACCTCGGCGTCGTCAAAGACGCAAATATCGGCGTCTAGGCCAACCCGCAGCGCACCCTTGCGGTGTTCAAGCCCAACCTGCTCGGCCGTCGCCTGGCAGCAGAGGCGGACCATGTCGACTAGACTGGGCACTGCAGCCGGTGGGGAGGCGGCCGCGCGCGCCTTGGCAGACGAGTGGAAGATTGGCAGGCCGAGACCGACGGACGAGATACCGCCCCAGGCGGCGAAGAAGTCGCCACGCGAGCCAGTGCTCTTCTCAGCAGCGGCGGGCGCGGGTTCCTTTTGCAGGTGTGCAGGTAGGAGCTTCAACTCAGGCGTGCAGGGCGAGTGATCGGAGACCACGGTCGTAATGCACGAGTCAGCGGCGACCAGCTCCTCCCACAGCCCGTCGCGGTTACGGCCCTCGCGGATAGGCGGGCAGCACTTGTGCCGCGTGTCGCCGTGGTCAATCTCCTCGGACGCGAGCCCTAGGTAGTGGAAGCACGTCTCTGCCGTGATGCGCACGCCGCGTGCACGTGCGGCCCGTAGCAGCGGGATCACCTGCACTGCGGACAGGTGCACAATATGCAAACGCAGCTGCGGCGCAATGTACGAGAGCGAGAGAATCTCCTCAACGGCACATGTCTCGAATACAGGGGGACGCGAGTCGAGGAAGGATTGGTAGGCGGTGGCATCAGCACTGCAAGCATTGGCGCTCGGCGCGCCTTCGTGCGGCACCATCTCGGCGTGGAACATGAGCGTCGTCGGTGCGTCCTTGAGCGTCTCCATGGCGAGTGCGACGTCCTTTGCCGTCACAGCCGGGAACTCATCGACCTAGTACAGCCGTCTGTCAGCTACCTACAACACGCGGGCCGTCCACAGGGATTTCTGAACTTACACCAGATTCAATCAGGAAGCCCTTGAAGCCGCGGACACCCGCCTCGACAAGTGGCCGCAGCTCCTCCGCGTTTCCTGGGATAACGCCGCCGTAGAAGCCAACGTCGACCCAGCACTGACCGTTTGCCGCCGCCAGCTTCTCCCGGAACCCTTGCACCGTCGTCGTCGGCGGGATCGCGTTGAGCGGCATGTCGATGACGGTTGTAACGCCGCCGCTGGCCGCAGCCCGCGTGCCCGTCCAGAAGCCTTCCCATTCGGTGCGGCCCGGCTCGTTGAGATGCACGTGCGCGTCGACGAGGCCCGGCAGCAGGACCTTGGGCGAGTAGTCGACGTAGGTCGCGTCGCTGGGAAAGTCGCCGTGGGGGAGGATGCTCGGCTCGACGGAAACAATCTTGCCGGTGGCGGGGGAAATGACAATCGTGGCGGGTGATTCAACCAGAGACGAGCCGTCAGGGCCTGGAAGAATGGCCCGCGACGACACGAGCACCGTAAGGTGTCCTGACATGTTTTGAGTTGTGTCGTTTGATATTGTCGGCAGTGAACAGCGAACAGGTGATGGTGGGGGCGGGGTAGCCGATGTGGTACAGGCAGACAGAAGGCGTGAGCTTGTGTCTGGGCTGCTATAAGGCTATGAAGTCTAAGACTGATAAAAGAAGACCCCCGGCTATGCTTATGTTTAAAGAAAAAATTTGAAGCAGGAAAGGAATTGAGTGTCCGTCACTTGGAGATGAGCGTTCTCCAAAACCAAGCCCATGTGGCGCCGTCGGCCGGTGCCGGTTGAGCTAGCGTCGCCGCAGACTTCGGAGCCGGCTGCCTATACAAGACAGCCTGCGGCCAAGGCCTCTCGAAAGGGCCGGGCGTTACCACCATAATGCGAATGCTGTCACTCAACTACCTCTCTCCACGGCTTGTTGCGTTGTCGGAACTTGGCGGAACGAGTAATCCCCAATGCGCTGAGAGTGTCTTCTGACACATCGTGCAGCGTCACTGAGCGGCAGACTTGTCGGACTTGGCCGCCAACCGACCTAGTGACACCCCAATGGTCAAGTGGGCCGAATCAAGGCCACCGCTTACTTTCAAAAGCTTCAACGGGCTCCAAAGGAATAGTACGGTCAAAATGATTTTTATAGTGTTTCGCATGTGAATGTCAGGTTGCAGTCAAGGCGGGGTAGGTTCCTGCAAGGATCTGTCAGAAACGCCCCGGACCTGTAAACCAGCCGACCAATGTAAAATGCCTAGATTAAACCAAGAGATGAGTATTATGCTTCCCTGTTTCTTGACAGAGTATGCACTTTTTCGTATTTTATTAAAGCTCCAATCCAAAGAGGCGCCGTGTATAAGTGTAATCATACATAATTCTCCATGCAAAAAGACCCGTTCTCATGCCAACAATTTTCGTACAGAGCTTCCTCGGCTCCCCTCTTTCAATGCATCGAACCGTTTTCTAGTTATAGTACGATAAAAGAAACGCTATTTGTACAAGGTGGGTGCGTGGAGGCATGCAAGGCCCCAGCGTTGACGATGTCGCCTGGCTGGTCGTATTCGGACGGTGGTGTTTTTCTGCTTTATTTCTTGCGCTTAACAGTCTTCTCGGCCATATCGATGAGACCATCTTTAGCTTCGCTGTCGGGAAAGTGCGCAATGGCAGCGATGGCCTTTTCCGAGTAATCGTGGGCAAGGGCGCGAGTCTGCTCGATGCCATCGCTCTGGAGGACGAGTTGGCGAGCCTATGAAGAGTTAGTTCGTAATTCATCGGCCGGACGGATCAGGATTCACGTACATGTTGGACATCGCCCTCCTTCTCAAACTTGCGTCCAACAAGAGCGCCAAGTTCGGGATTCTCTTTCCAAGCAAATAGCAGTGGTGCGGTAGCGAGGCCGAGCTCGAGATCAGCGCCAGCAGGTTTGCCGAGATCCTTGTCTGAACGCGTGTAATCAAGCATATCATCGACCAGCTGGAACGCTAACCCAAGGTTCCTGCCGTAGGAGTAGGCAGCATCCACCGTGGCGGCGTCAGTATTGCCAAGCAGAGCAGCGGCGCGGCAAGACTTGGAGATGAGACTGGCAGTCTTCAGGTATGTCTTCTGCAGGTAGTAGGTGAGGGTCTCTTCGGACCACTTTGGATTGCGCTCATCCCGCTCAGTGTTCTTCAATTGCATGAATTCACCTTCCACAAGGTTGGCAATAACGGTAGCCAAGAGCTCAACCACCTCGGCGTTGCGCAGACGCGCCAAC
The DNA here is from genome assembly GCA_028828415.1 of Cordyceps cateniannulata. Taxonomy (NCBI): domain Eukaryota; kingdom Fungi; phylum Ascomycota; class Sordariomycetes; order Hypocreales; family Cordycipitaceae; genus Cordyceps; species Cordyceps cateniannulata. The sequence continues at coordinate 1,230,472 of JAPHMX010000004.1, read as the reverse complement.
GCGACGGACGCTCGACCGAGCAAAAAGTCCCCGGCGAGCACGGCCATTTTGTTGCCAAACTCCAGGTTGGCAGACGGAGAGCCGCGACGCGCCTCAGAGTGGTCGATAACATCGTCATGAAGTAGCGAAGCGGTATGGATGAGCTCGGCCACCTCGGCTAAGCGTCGCTGGCTGGGAAGAATGTCCAGCTCCGAGCTGGTCATGTCGGCCTCGGGGGCTGTCAACGGCAGGGCCGAGGGGTTGAAGTCGCTCAGGATCTGTCCGGGTGATATTGAGGAATCGATGCCACGAGCGGTCTGTGGGCTGTCGCTGTGCGGGTTCTTCGGACACAGGTGCGTGGCCCTGCTCATCAGCAGGACGATCAAGGGCCGGACATGCTTGCCCTCGGCTTGGGTATAGTATTTTGCCACTCGGTCGAGCGAAGGGTGGCCGGAGCCGAGAAGCTTTCGAATATTTCCAGTGAGAAATTTCATCTCCTTTGCGACTGTCCGAAGGGGGTCGATGGTCATGGTATCCGTACTGGCCTTCTTGACCATGTTGCCCACGACACTGGAGGCAACCTGCGCCGCAGCTGCCCATGCCGAGTCCTTTTTCGATGTTGAATGGATACCAGCTCGCTGTACTCGAAATTGCTCGTGTGGCAGGCGGCACAGCACACAGGGCGGTGCTGCGGCTCTCCTGGCCGCGGCCTGGGTAAGGGCGGACGAGGATCGTTGACGTAGACTCATGATGGGAGGACTGGAGCTCCACAAGCTCGAAAAAGAGAATGTGAGCGAGTCCTTGAGTAAATAAGTTTCGCGGTTCGGCCGTTACAGCGTGTCCGGGATGCCGAAAACCCAATTGACCGTGCAATGCGGGATGATGCTCTACTTCTCACACAGATAGAAGGCCGATGGGCCAAACTTTTGCATCCGCGTCCGGCGGGTCAATCCGGTGTTCCACTCTGATAGTGCATCCGGGTCTCCGATTGGCCAGATAGCGTCAGCATGTCGTGTAGCAGCTCCTCCATTTGTCCTTTTCAGCGCAGCTCTCGGGCGGTTTCTGGGATATTTTTGGGACGTCAGTTGTTCCATGCCATGATAGCTGCCGCCTACGACCAATATTCATCACCGCCTCATCACCCCATCGCCTCATCTATCATCTGTGCGCGACCCCGTGCGTATGCGCGTCACATAGTAATACTTTCTTTCGCCCATCATTTTGCAGTCGCCCCCGCACTGGATACCCTGCGCCATGGTTCTCTTAACTATGACACAGTCCCTTGTGGACTGTCTCGGGGCCATACATGATGAAGCCGTGATAGCTGGCGAATCTAGCGACCCGTCTCTCGCTAATCCTGCAATTGGCAACCCGATACTACATAGTCAAATCCTAGGACTCTCGAAATGTCAAACAAAATTTCGCCTTGAGGAGCTGCTGAGAGGGTCGCAAGTCTATGTCGCGCCGCCAGCACCGAAGCCCGCCAAGGTATGCACAGAACAGCCACCGTAACCGACACAAGTCATCGAGTCGTTTCGTTTCACATTCGCTTACATCAAGCCCTAGTCGCCCGAGTATATAGCCCTTATGGCCAAGCTTCGCCAAGAGGAAGATGCACGCGCCTACGAACGAATGATCAACCCTCCCATCCCACTCGAAACCTTCAAGGATCGATATCCAGATGCGGCGCGATCGTTCGCCGCCGTAAACAAACCAACGAGCGACACGGACATTGGCGACGACGATGTCACGTACAACGACATACACAGGCAGGTCATGCTGCTGATCAACTTCCTAGTCAGCATCGCCGGCGTAGCTGCCACGCTCTGGATACTTGGCCGATGGTGGAGCCTACCAGCCCGTCTGTTCCTCACCATGGGTGGCAGTATACTGGTCGCCATCGCCGAGGTTGCGGTGTACGGTGGCTACGTGTGGCGCATGGGGGAGGGAAAGCGGAAAGAAGATACCCGGCCAGAGCGGAGAGAGGTGGTGCAAACCTGGGTTGTAGGGAAAGTTGAGGATAGCGGCGGGAATCAAGAGGAAAAGGCTGTGTTACTGCCTGAAAAGGCGGATGCCACTGACAATCAACTAAAAAGGAGGCTTGTAAAAGGTGCAGTCGTAGACTGATGAATTGCCATTGGCAAGCAATTGATTGAATCCCACTTCACAGATTCGCGCAAACAATCAAGCAAAGACCAACAAAGCGAGACGCCGTCTCTGTGCAACTCTAAAATTGTTCTAGAGATTGGGTCACTTTCGTACGCGTTGAATGGAACGATTTGACAGGTAAAAACGTTACCCTGGTCAAGCACGGCTAGTGCCACCCTTAAAGTGGTCGCGCTTTCCCGATCCGATGGTGTCGCGTCTCTCGCGTCGCGCGTCGCCCTTCAACCAGTGGGGGCCAGCCATTTCAAGCCGCGAGCTGTGTCCCTCAAGATGCAGCTCTCAAATAATATTTTTACATTCAGTTCTGGATAATCTGTTTTTGGTTTCGTCCGCTGACTTGCACCACTCACTATTAAGTGCTGGGAGTGCTTCCACGCTCCATTTCCCCAACCTTCCAACTTCGCTCCTTCACAATCACTCCCCCGTCACCTCCATCATCCTGCCCAGCGAACGACATTCACAAAACATGATCAACTCATCACCAGACTACACTATGTAAGAAGCTTCTTGGCCTACTCAATATTAATAGCACTGTGCAGAAGACTCATGCCCCGCAGAACGAAGCCAGGTGTACGACCTCTGTCACGGAAGCGTGACAAGCCCTTGCGCACATACGGCAGGCAGGCGACAGCAACGCCGGAGCCTCGATCAGAGCCGCCGGCCAAGAGGGCCCGAACAACATATACCATCCATGATGATGACGACAGAAACGTAAAGCCGCTCGGCATCGTCGTGGTTGAAGACGATGCGCCTGCAGTGGTCCCGATCTTCAAAGCAAAACCGCCACCAGCGAAGGAAGACCAGGAGAACCAGCTACCATCTAAGCCCGAGCCCAACGTGCCTGCGAAGCGATCAATTCTTAACTATTTCAAGCCCGTCACGACTCATCTTACGCCCATAAAGCCCGCCAAGACAAACATTCTCCCAGACGCAGAACCTGCCAAGGAAAAGAAGGCAGAAAAGAAAGCGCGACCATCATCATGCCCCAAGAAGCGAGTGCTACGAGTTGGACCAAACCAGTCTGTCGGTTCCATAGATGACGATAAAAATCATGAACACAACTGCGAGTGTGAGGAGGGCGAGCCGAATGTGACGAGAAGCAGCGAACCGCGCTCAGGGCGCCCCAAACGGTGGCTAGGTGGTGGCGATAGCTCGGCCAGGTCCAACTCCAGACGCGTCAGGCGGAAGCATTCATCTGCAGAGGTGCAAACGACGCTCAACATTTCAAATCAAGCTGCCTTTTCCGAATGCAAGGAATGCGACACGGTGTGGAATCCTTTATACCCCGACGACGTCAAATACCACATCAAACGGCACGCTGCCTATACAAGAACGAAGAAGAAGAAACGGGAGAATGACCTTTAGCATAATGATTACAGTTTTACATTAAATTATACCAACTTGCTCCTTCATTCCATCTTCATTCCCTCCACGATGCTTGGCTTGTGTCATGACGCGGCCACAGACGTATTGTTTGCTGGCCAATTCACCAATTCCCGAAGTATCTTTGCAGGCGCCAGCCGGGTCGTATACAGAGATGCGAGTAACCTCATTGTTGGTAACTGCTCCGCGTCTGCTTCCTCAACCTGAAGCTCTATTTATTTCATCTACGTCCTTATCCCCTGGCTCTCCTACCCGGCCCTCACATCTCGATACGTCGCCCTTCGCTACCGCATCAGATGGCCAGTTTTGATACGGATTCGCTGCGCCTTGCCCTCGAGCTGCACCTTCGGGATGTAGAGGGGCTACAGACAACTGCGAGTGGACGCAAACGCAAGAGGAAGGCGGGCGATTTCGATGTCGCGCTCGACGTCTACCAAGAGCACCTCACGGCTGAGATACTGTCGGTTGGCGGCAGAGTCCCCGCTACTCCCATCGCTGACGCACCCTCCTCTCAGCCCCGGAAGCGTGTCGCGACGGGCAAGAGAAAGACGGCTGCCCATCGAGCGAGAACTCCGCGACCGCGACGGGCCGAGCTGTTGGTGGAGCAAACGGCAGTGTCGGCGCAGACTGTAAACGCCGAAACCGAACAGGAAACGAGCGTACCGGTGAGCGCGATTCTAGAGGATACGAATACCAACAAGGCGAACGCAGCGTCGATGGGTGTCGACAATGCAGCTGCAGCGTCTGCTGATGTTGACAACGCCGGCGCAGTCTCCACTGGTATTGACAGCGCCCTGCGATGCTCCGTCTGCATGGAGGTGCAAAACGAGAATCCGACTTTCCGGATGCCATGTGAGGACTGGTACTGCGCACCATGTCTCGTGGAACACGTCAAGGCTACGATCACCGGTGGGCTCAAGTTCCCCCCAGAGTGCTGCTCAATGCCCATTCCCATTGAGAGTCTCACTCTCGAACTGCTGCCAGCCGATCTGGTGACGCAGTTTGAGAAGAAGCAGCTAGAACACAGCACGCCAAACCCGCGATACTGCCACTACCTGACTTGCGGCGAATTCATCCCTCCTAGCAACTTCCGAGGCGATTATGGCACGTGTGGCGCTTGCGGGCGGCTGTCATGCATACTTTGCAGAGCGGCGAAACACGACGGCATGTGCCACGACGACCCTGCCCGGAACGCAATGCTGGGCATGGCTAGCGAGGAGGGCTGGCAGCTCTGCGTCAGTTGCGGAACTTTGGTGGAGAGACTCTGGGGCTGCTCCCACATGTGTAAGTTGCCGCATTCTTCATTTCCAGTAATCGGGTAAGCTTGGCTAACGGGCGCCCGTTTTTAGTTTGTCACTGCGGACGTGAATTCTGCTATGGCTGCGGCGATGATTGGGAGAGCTGCGCCTGTTCGGAGTAAACCAAGAAGCCTCCTCAGTTGTCAAGCTTAAGCTATTGGGGCACAGCGGGCAGATGGAGACATGTACATTCTCAGTGATCGTGAACTTTGGCCCTTTGGTCTGCGTCTGGTTCCTTACGGGCTGATATTCGCTCTGCTTGGGTTGCTGGGGGGTTGCTACTGAGAAGATCGCTGGGTTTCGACGCGGCGAGTGCCACTGGCATTCGAGTTTCGCCCCTGCATCTGATCCTGGAGTTGGAGTCTATTTGAGGACTGCTCTGTAGGTACGGGAAACGGCTTGGTTTGTCCATAACCTGAGCATATTTGCCACGGGATGACGCTACGCAGTTCACATTTTGCTCATTTTACTTTCCATAACCCATGTTGAACTTGATGGATTTCTTAATTTTTATTCAGGTGTTTACATGTTTGGCCACAGGCCTACTTTCACAGCTCAGTTCAGGGGGTGGGTGCAAACGAACGCACTGCTATTCACTCGCCCGTCCTCAAACACCTCGAATCTTTTTGTTTCCTACAGCAAAATTTTCAGCATCTTGAAGCTTCTCTCTAGACATTTTCTGCTTAAACTTCTGCTTTTCAAAATGGCTGAGATACTCGATCCATCCGAGCGACTCGTTCTCCAGCTACTGCGGCAGGACTTGGAGGAGCTCAAGGCTGAAAGAAAAGACGAAGAGCGCCCAGGAGAGCTTGAAAGCTTGGAATTGGCTCTTCAAATGCAAGTGCTTCATATGACTGATTGCGCTCGTTCTCTAGCGGACCGGGAATACTGTCTCTGTCATTGGCCTCAACCTAATGCGGAGCCACGCGCTGCCTTTGGCCCAAGACGAGCAAGGCCACCTACATCAGCAGCTGCTGGCCCGTCTGGACAACCCGAAACTCCAGTCCCAGCTGCGACGGCTTCAGCAACTAACGCATCGTCCGGCACCGACAAACTGGGCAGAGAGCCGCCTGAGAGCGGCGAGTCATCGACTCCGGAAATCACCGAGAACTCAGCACCGACTGATGAAGCCGACAGCCTCAAGTGTGCCGCCTGCAACGAAGTTCAGGATGAGAAGCTGGCCTTTCTTGTGCCTTGTGGCCATGTTTACTGCCCTGATTGTCTGACCAGCCTTTTCGGGGCTGCAACAACTGACGAGTCACTGTTTCCTCCCAGATGTTGTAAACAGCCAATCCAGCTGGATGCTGTCAATAAGTGGCTCCCTGAAGACCTCATTCGCGAGTTTGAGAGAAAGACGTTGGAGTTTACCACACTAGACCGAACTTATTGTTCCAGCGTGCTGTGCTCTTTATTCATTCCGCCAACAGAAATAAATTCAAACCGCGGCCACTGCCCAAAATGCCTAGAATGGACTTGCGCGATTTGCAAAAGCGCCGCTCATGACGGTTTCTGCGCTGACGACCCTTCCAAGCATGAGATTTTAGCCATTGCAAAGGAAAATGGCTGGCAGCAGTGCCATGGGTGCAAGCGACTTGTCGAACTCAACACGGGATGCAATCACATGCGTAAGTATAAGAGTATTTGTTTGACATGGGCGAATCTGACCTGGATGACCGCTAGGCTGCCTTTGCGGCAGTGAGTTCTGCTACAGATGCGGAAAGAAGTGGCAGACATGCAAATGTCAACTATGGACCGAGGCGAGACTGATTCAGCGAGCTGAGCAGCTCGTCAACAGGGGCATGTTCGGGGGACAGGGCAATCAAGATGCAGTCAGGCAGGCATGGCAACACATTCGCCACAGCCACGAGTGCTACCACGAACATTGGAGCTATCGTTTTGGCGCTGGTCGTTGTGATGAGTGCCGACACTTCTTGCCAAATTTTCTTCTTGAATGCCGGGGCTGCAACATCATGGCATGCCAGAGATGTAAGCTCAATCGGCTGTAGGTTGATGATGTTGCCGTTGGGCTCGACATCGGCTTTGCTGAGAGCCCATGCTTGGAGTCATTTGTTGCGTCTAGTTTGAGAGATTTTCGGAGATTCATTACGAAGGTTCGACTATAAATGAATTGTCTTGATTGCAAGTATGCTCAAGTTGTCCGCAGTGCCCTTGGCTATCAACAGGCGAGACAAAGGCGGATTTAGGAAAGCCGTCAACCCTGGGACAAAAGCTTCACACGAAGGGAGATAGTCACTTTTTGTGATGGAAACATGAGATGCTGTTATTCCTCTTTTCTATAGGGATTTGATTAGTTTAATAATCATGTACTAAAATGCAGTGACTGTCACCATCTGTTGATCATTCGTCGTTGTTCAATTGCTCTGCCCTTGTCGCTACAACCGCCAACGCAAGACAGCATTTATATCGCAACCCTAGCCCAAGGCGCTACTCTCTTTATCACCACTCTCGACATTGGCGAGCTTGCTGAAGTCCTTCTCGACTGTCAACCGCCCATCCTTGAGCACGGCCACAGCATCCACGCCCTCCCGCAGCCGTCCCAGCAAGCCTCCGAGCCTGTGCGAGACGATGATTACAGTATGACCTTCTGCGACGAATTCCTTGTCAACCACATCATACACTTTGGTCTCGGTCGCAGAGTCCATGAACGCTGTGAGCTCGTCCAGAAGAACAATGGGCTTGGCAGCTTGCGGGTGGCCCTCTTCTCTGTCAGAATACGGGCGCGCCGCGGCCGCGCGATGCTTCTGGGCAACGGCGCGCGCGAGAGCAAAAAGCTGCTGCTGTCCGGCAGAGAGCGGTGGAAGGTTGGAGAGCTTCTGGTCTAGAATGTCGGTAGTTTCATTGTCAGTGCCGGAAAGGATGTTCCAGAGATGAGTGGATTTAAGCGCGTCTCGCAAGGTCTCCTCTCCGACGGTCGCGGTAGGGTCCAGGTTGAATCGCAATGAGGCGTCTTTAAGCACGATGCCGTCTTGCGGAACGGCGATGAAGCAGCGGCTGCGGACGGCAGCTCGGGGCAGGTTCAGGATGTTTGTACCGTCCACTTTGATCGCTCCGGTGCTTTCTATAAGTCTAAGCAAAGACATGAAGATTGTGCTCTTTCCACTTGCTCAAATGTCAGTTCTTAGTAGCAAAAGAAATGTAGAGTACGACATCTTACCTGCCGGTGCGACCGCAGATAACCAGCTTCTGCCCGGCACTGGCAACTAGGTCAACGTGGCTGAGGACGTTTTGGTTAATCCTAGCAGAAAATATTAGACGTAAGTCACGTTTACCCTAGTCAGCGTTGAATTGCGTACCTGTGTCCCGTGGCGAGATCCTTCAGCACCAATTCGCCACGAGTCGGCCAGTGTGCATCGGGCAAAATTGATTCTTGAGGGAGGTCCTCTTGCGGCGTCATTTCGTCAACTTCTTTCAGACGCGAAATAGCGCCTAGAGAAACTTCCAAATCTGTGAAGCTGATGACGAGCGCTACGAGAGTAGTGTTTGTCAAGATGACCAAGTTCAAGGCGACACCAACACGCGTGCCTCTTCCGTTGCCAAACATGACGGCGGAGGCGACAATGGCGACGGCAACAGTATTGACGATTAGCTCCAGTACAATCAAAAGCCATCTGTTGAGGCAGCGCATGAGGAAGACGGGCCGCATAGACAAGTCGATGGCGTTGATATTGCGCTGCTCGACAGCACGTTGCCATCCAAAAGCACGGATCGTCAACAATCCGTCAATCTACCGCCTCGCACGTCAGCACACGGAAACAAGATGAAAAGTATCTTTGTATGTATATTTACCGTTTCATGGAAACCTGAATATAGACTGGCCTTGGCCTCGAGATCCAGCACTCGAAGCTGACGAGAAGTCCGCAGATACACTCGCTGCACAAAGTATACCACGAGGGCGCAGACCGGCACCGCAAATGCAAACTCGGTCTGCACGAGCGACATGGCGATAATCTGCGCCGTCATCTTGCAGCACTGCGTCGCGAAACGCGCAAACGAATTGGGCAGCTGTCGGTCAACCAGGTCAATGTCCTGGCTGAAGCGATTCAACGTCACACCTATATCTGTCGCAACAAAATACGAAAGAGGCGCCCCAAAAATCTTGACGGCGAGGGCATTGTGCAAATGTGTTCCGGACCGCTTCGCAAGCAGACAGACCGTGGTCCACATGTGGACGGTCGTGGCCGCCCATGCCATGAAGGCGATGAGGATGTATCCGAGGGCAAAAATGGCAGTGTTGGAACCGTCACTATCGGCCCAGAACTTGATCCAGTAAGTGGGTATGGTGTTGCAAAAGGCGTAGGTGGCTGTCGTGCCTACAACAGCTATAGGTGGCAGCAGACCGGTTGACTTGAGGTAGAACCCATAGAGTGATAGATCGCCCGTCTGACGATACAAGTCATTCTGCGCATCTTTCTTAGCTTGTGTCTTGGCTCTGCGCGTGGGCGCTTCCGCAGCAGGTGAGTCGTCTTCCACATTGAACTTGCGCAGCTCCTTGACATACGGGCTCATTTCTTTGGCTGTGCCCTGTCGGGAGATTCTGCCCTCTTCCAGCATGATGACGTGGTCAGCGAGATGAAAGTATTGGGCAGAATTCGTGATCCAGAGGACCGCTGCACCGCTCTGACGCAGCAATCCAGCAGGTCCGGCCAGATTCTGGATGACTCGGCTTTCGGTGGTGCCGTCCAGGGCTGCAAAGCTGTCGTCGAGCACGACAATAGCCGCGCCCGTATACAGTATCCGAGCCAGGGCGATGCGTTGTTTCTGCCCGCCAGAGAGGTTGACGCCTCGGCTTCCGATGTACAAGTCGTCGCCTTCCTGTAATTGGCTCAGATCGTGGTCCAGACAGCAGGCCTTGACAACAGCCCGATACTTTGCTTCGTCGACGGGTGATGCAAATGCACAAATAACTTCCTTTACCGTACCAGCCATGGCCCATGGTGCCTGGTCACAGAAGCCGATTCTCTTGGAAGATACTTCCACCAGACCTTTCGTTGCTGGTAACTCGCCGAGGATTGCTTTGCCGAGGACAGACTTGCCGCTGCCGACAGGGCCACAGCATACAGTGACCGAACCATATGCAAGCTTTAGATTGATGCTGTTCAGAATGGGCTGATCATTCTTGTGGTCGACAGTGACGTTTGTGAGTGAGACTGCAGTGCCGCTGCGAGTACTGGCCGGCGCGTCCTCTTCGTCAAACTGCCGGGTATCCTCCAGGGGCGATGCTACGAGAAACTCCTGAAAGCGCTCAAAGCTCGCGGCGACAGAAACAATTCGTGGATAGATGGTCATGATCATGTTGGCAGGATGTGTCACTATGGACAGCGCCGCGACAGTTGTGAACAGGACTGCTGTATCCAGAGGAACGCTCTTCGCATGGGAAACAATGGCAAAGAGCGCCACGGTTAGGGCTGGGGAAAAGACACCAAGAGCATTTGCGCTGGAATTGTATTGGCAGTCCATGAATCGCTTCTCCCCAGCCCGCGCAAGCTCGTCTCGTCGCAGACCGGCAATATAAGACAGCAGTGCCTCTGTGATACCCAGTGCCTTGACGCTCTTCATCGAGCCCAAGATGGACCCGAGAGCTCCGATTCGGCGCTCCGTCGCCTCGTTCCAGTTTCTTTGGCGGCGGCCAATGTTTTTGGCAACAAACTTGCTCACGCGCGAGCAAAAGAAGATGATGACCAGAGGAACAGGCCAGAGCCACTTGACTTGGTCGCCCAGAATCAGGAGGCCAAAGGTCACCTCAAGGATCCGACCAACAAGATCGTGAAACATGGACGGGGCCTCAGCAATGGCATCCACGTCGGTGCTCATCACGGTGGTGGCTTTTCCGGTGTCTGCCGCATGCGCGGCGGTGGCGAGTGTCTTGTGGTAGACCAGGGATGTGAGGGAGCTCTTGACAGTGAGCTGTAGTCTTGCGGTCCTATAGAGGTACTGCGAGCCTGAGAATGTCGAACCAAGATAGACAGTCGCGGCGGCGAAAACCAGGTAGCGCTCATAGCAGGAGCTCTGTCGGTAGGGCGACTCGACGTAGCGAATAACGGCTTTGATGAGCAGCGGCTGACTGCAGTTGAAAAGAACCATGAAGAGCCTGGGGATCAAGAGTGTGATAAACTGCCGTGTGTGCGTCTTGAGCAGAACTTTGCACAAGGTCGTTTTGGTTTCGGGTTTCGCTGGGTCAGTTAGCAATCGAGAAGATTGTGTGAATTAATTCACAATTACCTCTGGTGCTCCATGCATGTTTAATGGTTTCATTCAAGCCTGCTGCCTCGAGGCGAGAGTCTAAAGGCGGGAGATCCTCGTTCTGGAGGATGTGCTTGTTTCCTTGGGCCAGCAAGTCATTGGTCCACCAGAATAACACGGCGCTGAATAGATTCGCCGTCTCGACAGGCGACAGCGATTTATACTGTGGCAGGAAAATATCTCGTTTGGATGTACATTCAAGGACCAGTAGCACAAGCTGGAGGATGCCTGTTACTGGCAGGAAGCATTCCTGATACACCAGACGGCATGCGACTGTCAGTTTTGAGACTGTTGAAAGATTCCAAAGTCCAGCTACAAGGAGGTAAAGAACGAGCATGCTCGATGACTTGAGCGCTCTCTTGTGGCATACGGATGACAGCAAGACAACTCCAATCGCGGCAGCAAGGGAAAGGACGGCAGCGACCACAGATGCCGTGTTATTCGGTCGCGCGAGGGACACGACCAGATGCGACAGAATCACCGCGATGATGGCGCATCCTGTAATCTGCAACTCAAGCGTCAGCACTTGGATCTCAGCAGGAGCGGACATCACAAACAAGCTTGGCTACTCTCAGGAAGCCACCGGCTTGCACTTTGGCTTGTGATCGCCGCGTAGTAGCCCAGGCATTGGGGAGCAGAAGGAGGAAGATCGATGACGCCGCAATTGACCGGACCGTCGCGTCCATTGTCGCGATGCACTCCATCGCAGTGGATGCCTAGTCAGAGACTAGACAGAAGAAGAAGATATGTACCAGCCTTGGTCAAAGAAGAAAGGCATCCCGTGAGATTTATTTACTGTCTAGAACTTTTACAGAAGACCCCAAGAACGCGGGGCGAGCCGTTAGCCAGGGGTTGACGCTGTAATACGAGATGTAAGACATATAGATGACCTAAATTCGAGGCTGGCAGCCTTATCAGCACAAGTGTGGATCAATAAATAATAGCAAGTAGCAACTTTTCGAAAACATACATTTAGTACTATTAATAATTACTATTATTCGCTACGATTTCCTGTCGCGTCAAGCTAGCTAGACTGGTTCCTTGATCTGACGAGCGAAGCACGCGATGGCGCAAGCCCATGTGGACCTGGGGTATCATGCCAAAAATAGTATTTAGGCTGAATCTTGCCTGTCTCTAGCATCTAATAAATTGTGCGAATGATTAATAAATCTATTCAAGATCTCTGGTGGAGGCTATTCGGCCGTTACCTACCTGCCTGACGATGCTGTATAAGTGTTCGATAATCTGCACCAGTACACCAAGAGCATCAATAAAATACAAGAAACAATTTTATAATTACAGGCTATCATGGTAAATGCTCTTATACTCTACTCCTCTGCCAGCTTGGCCTCCTGCAGCTCAGTCGCCGAGGCACCCTCCTGCTCTGCGACCGTCTTCTCCGAGATGGTGAGCACCATGGGCAGCACGATGATCAAGGAGCCAATGCAAAGGCCCCAATCCATCGCCAGCTGCTTCATCGGCGCCAGCTGCAGCGCGTTGAGGCGCCACGCCATCGCCGCGCCCGCCGCCTGCAGGCCCTTGTACATGCCGACCAGCACAGCCGCGCGCGACGTGCTATTGGACTCGGTGCCGATGAGCCAGTACGCAAAGCCCTGCCAGAGCGCATCATAACACCCGTAAAAGATGTACAGGAACATGGGTCCGACGGCCTTTTTGCTGTCCTTGAAGTCGAGCGTCTGCTTGCCGCCGGCCGCGAAGAAGTCGTCCTGCCACAGCTGGAACTGGTAGCCGCCGCCCCAGATGACCATGCCGGTGACAAAGACAAACGCCCAGCCGAGACGCGCGCGGTTCGGCCGGCTCAGCATCGGCAGGTCGAGGATCAGCCCGATGAGCAGGCCGCCGGCCATCTGCGAGAACCAGTACAGCGCGCCGTTGAGCGAGCGCGTGCGCAGGTTGAACGTGAAGCCGTTGACGTTGTTTTGCTGGTAGCTGTAAAAGACGTTGGCCGAGAAGAAGAGCGGAATCATGCATGCCACGCGCCACCGCATCAGCGTGTCGAGCGTCATCTTGAACATGCCCGCGATGGTCGACTTTTCCGTCTCCACCGCGCGGTGCAGCTGCGCGAGGCGAATGTGCTTGGGCGAGCAGATGAAGAAGCCGAGCGTCCAGCCAAAGATCATGATGACCATGAGCGCAATGTAGGTCGAGTCGCCGACGGTGCCGGCTGTGTTGTGGTAGTTGAGGCTGAACGAGACGAGGGAGCCGATGCCGCCGCCAAAGTTGAAGATGACCCAGAATACGGCAATGGCGCGGCCCTTTTGCGACTCGTCGACATAGGTGGTCATGATGGCGCCCTGCACGATCCAGATGAGGGCAGCGCCGACGCCGAGCACCGCGCCGGAGCCGATGACGAAGGCGCCGTTGGCGCTGTGGTTGAAGTGCAACAGGCTGCCGCTGTAGAGCGCGTAGGCCCAGCCGCCGATGAGGAAGCAGACGCGCGGGCCGGTGAGCGTGAAGACGGGGCCGACGATGAGGAGGGAGGTGGCGGCTGTGGTGGCGAGGAGAGCGACGGTGGCGTTGGCGGCGACGGTCGGGTCGACTTGGCCGGAGCCTCCGATGCCTGTGAGGGCGTTGTACATCTAGAGTTGTATTAGCTTTCTATTTTCCTTCTTACCCCCTTGGATCTGTCCCTTGTTCTCATCTCCCACTCTCATGACATACCCCAGGAAGACAAAAGCAAATCACAGAAATGAGCAGAATCTGCGTCCAAGGATGAGCATAAAAGCGCATCAGCTTGCTCTGGCCTTGGCCCTGCTCAAGATCCGATGAGATCGGTGAGGCTTGGCCAGCGCCGCCAGTGGCGCTGTCCTCGATGTGGTTGTCGGCAGAGGGCATCTTCTCGAGTTCTTGCGCCGGCTGCGCCATGGCAGACTATCCAAGTTTCTCTTGTTGTTTTTTCTGCCTGTATTATTTTCCGGGGAAATGATGGATGCCTGTCACAAAAAGATAGATCAGAGAAATCTGGGGAATACCTCGCAAGGCCAGACAGCTGGGGGCAACTTTCTTATAAAACAGACACGAAAAGGTTGCCACTGTCTTTGCCAAGGTCGGGACAGCCGTGACCAAGTAACTAGGTGTACCCTGGCAACAAGTCGAAGCGTATCTCTCCCTCTCTCTCTAGCCCTCACAAGTTCCAGAACCGGCGTTGGAATTTGAGGTGCTAGTGTCAAGGGACGACAACTCAGCTTCACACGTTACATCTTAGCGTGTCTCCCCACAAGTCAAGTTCCCAGCAGAGTGGGAAATGCCTGGGCTTGTTTCCCCTTTTTTTTTTCTTCCTTGGGAGGTGTGGATAATAGGGGAAGCCCAAGCAATCTCCAATAGAAGAGAATTTTGAATGGGGGACCGTCGTGGGGGTACAAGATAACAAGACTGGAACCAGGTCAGCTGGGTCACTGCGCAAATGTTGACGATTGTTACAAGCCGAGACACCCGTTACTTTGTGAATCTTGGGGAATAGTTAGCACACATCTGGGGAAAGAATTACAACAAGTCCAAGGTAAGTACGGATAGTGCAGAAAGTAATCGCCCCCATTCCCAACGCCGCCAGCGTCACAGTGGCGCACATCTTTGGCTCAATCAGGCATGACTCGCCGCAGAGGCGTCTCGCTTCCCGGCGTATTTGTGCCATTTGTGCCCATCATCAACAAGGGCCTGTTAGTTATGGGTCTCGGATGGAAATAGCGGCAGTGTTAGCGTTGTCATGAAGAAAGTTGACCGCGGCCAGTGTACAGCTTCATGGAGTCAAGTTCGTAGCGTCGCGTACTGATAGTTCCGCCGTATTATACACGGCGATTTTTCTCCATCCTATGTCGCGGTCGTGAGCAGATAACTGCTCTTCTCATCTCCAGACTCTCCTCTCATTTTTCTTATCGTCTTCGGAAGCAAGGCTATCCTGGTTGTCGTTGTCCCTCGTCCGATATGGCACCCACCACCGTCGAGCTGGGCGGCCTGCAGACCGAGAACAGGAATCCGAGAACCACGACCATTGACCAGGTTTCCACCAAAGAACTCTGCCGCATACTGCATGGGGAGGATTGCCGTGTCCCTGCCGCCATTACTCCATGTCTACCAGAGATTGCCGGCGCAATTGATGCACTCACTGAAAGAGTCCGCAAAGGCGGTCGCGTCTTTTACATTGGCGCTGGAACCAGTGGGAGGTACTTTTTTCTTTTGCGTTGCCGCCTCCGAGTCACCGACATGATAAGCAAGCGCCCGGCTGACCAATTTCAATAACCTAGGCTCGGCGTTCTAGACGCCTCTGAGATCCCGCCTACGTATTCAGCCCCCTCGAATCAGTTCATTGCGCTGATTGCAGGCGGCGACGACGCGCTGCGCAGCGCCAAGGAGGGCGCGGAAGATGACCGGTCCGCCGCCAAGGCTGATCTTGACGCGTGTAATTTCCAAGCCGGGCTTGACTCCTTAATCGGCATCGCGTCCTCTGGCCGGACCCCGTATGTCCTCGGCGGGCTCGAGTATGCCCGGTCCGTCGTCTGCGTGACTGTCGGCGTCGTCTGCGTGCAGCCGTCGGCAGTAGGGGCGGAGGGCAACGCGGACTACCTCGTCAGCGCCGTCACCGGCCCCGAATCAGTGACGGGGAGCACGCGAATGAAGGCCGGCACGGCGACGAAGTTGGTGCTGAACATGATAAGTACGGGTATCTTGATCAAGCTGGGCAAGACGTATGGGAACTTGGTAAGCTCAACAGCCCAACTCTGCGTGGCTTACACACTAACACTTGAGCTAGATGGTAGACCTTAAGGCCACGAATATTAAGCTGCAACAGCGTGCTAGGAATATTCTAAGGGCTATAGGTGGTCAACGCTGTCACCAATCTGATGAAGAGCTGGATACCATCCTCGCAGCCAGCCGTGGGAGCACCAAGCTTGCCGCTGTAGTAATTGTCTTGGGCGTGACTCCAGCGGAAGCCGAGCTGCGCCTCGAGCGCAATAATGGCGTTCTCGCCCAGGTATTTGCCGAAGCTGAAACCGGAGAAGCCGCGGGGGCGACCAATGACGACAGCGGCACCGTCCTCTGTGTCGATGCGGGGGGCACAAGCTGCAAGGCTGTGATTATCTCCAAGGACGGGGCCGTCGGGACAGGCATCGGGGGACCATGTAACGTGTAAGTTGCTGCGCCGAGGCTTTGTGTCTCACACCAGCTTCATCTCGTCTCTTCACCATTCGCTGACTGGATGTACTTACAGAACCAGTGTCGGGTTGGATGCATGTTTGTCAGCTATATCTGATGCTATTCAGCAAGCCACGGATTCATGTCTGGCGACACGAGGGCGCAGATTCTCGTCGGTTACGTTTGCAGCAGCCTGGGTCGGCATCGCCGGATACGATCCACCTGTCGCACAGCCTTCCATCAACGCTGGGCTGTCGAAATTGCTCAATCTCAACGTCGGCGATGGTCTCGTCGTGACTACTGACATTGACCTCTTGCCCGTCACGTGCGCTTCAGAGGAGGCTGTGAAATCAGCCATTGTCCTGGTGGCAGGGACTGGCTCAGTCGGCATGAGCTTTCAGAAAGAAATCAACGGCCGCTTCGTCCGCACGAGCCGCGCCGGCGGCTGGGGTTACCTACTCGGCGACGACGGCTCCGGCTATGGCATTGGACGCGAGGCCCTGCGGCTGGCGCTGCGTGCGAGTGACATGTGCTGCGTGCGCAGGGACGCGGGGTTGCCCGCACAGCCCATGCCACCTCTCGCCGCTGCGATAGTCGACCACTTCGAGGGGCAGTTTCCGGGGACGAGTCCGGAGGACTTGCTCAACACCGTCATGGTACCCGGGGCTGCTACTCCGCAACAACAGCAGCACCCCGTGATGGACAGGACCAGTCGCATTGCCGGGGTTGCCAAGACGGTCTTGGCCATGGCGGGAACGAATGAAGACGCAGACCGCATCGTGGCCGCTGGCGCTGACAGCCTGGCGGAACTTGCTGCCCTGTTGGTATCCAGCCACGGCATTGAGCCGTCCCGGGCTAGCTTGGTGCTGGCAGGCGGCCTCATGCAGGACGAGGGCTACCGCGGGCGGGTGCTCGGCTCCGTCGAAAAGGCAGGTTACAAGTTTCATCGGGTTCAGACAGTGGACCATCCAGCCATGAACGGAGCGCGATTCCTATCACAGTCGATACGTCACCTATGATGTTGTCAATTCACACAAGACAAGTTTTAATCGCCCATCTCCGGACGGCCAGAAGCAACACCGTTGAACACCTAGAAAGTTTAATCAAAGAAGCTTGCTTTTTTCGATTGTCCCGTTGACGGTTAGTATTGGTCGCGCCCTGATCGGGCGTCTGTGACTGAATCGCGCAGGGTTCTATATCGGGCGAGAGGAGATGCGGCTCAACAACTGTCAAAAGGCTATTTATTTTCTCCCCGGTACCCGCACTAACTGTAACGTTTAAGTCGGCAGCGACGGTACAGGCTCGGCCAAGCCTGTGGGCCACTCACGTTGTATTCAAATTGCTGGCATCACAATGGAGGAGGCATTTTTTTCCTCCACACTGGAGACGGACACGTTTCTCGTTTCTGCCTTTCGCCACGGGGCCCCAGGTCATTCTCCGTTTGTTGGGGTCCCCTCATTATTTGCAAATCCAAATGTCATGTTCCTGGTTTCGGGGACCGAAAAATCTCCGCGAAACGAGAAACACGGGCGCGTGACGGCCGAACAGAACTGTCTCATTTGGAGAGTTATGAGAAGTAGATGTCTGCCCATGTCAACACGATCCACATTCAGTGACGTTTTTGGAGTCCCGGTCGTGCCGAATAAAGTTGAACGCCACGTAGTAAAAAATTGAGATGGTGGCAGTCCAGCATCCTTCTGGAATTGCTGCTAAATAAGCCCAGATCTTGGCAGGCGTAAAGGTGGGCTTGGGTAGCCCCTGAGGCGCGTAGGTACATCAATGCGACACCTGATGATGACGCAGGACTCTGGTCTTGATGGTCTCCTAGAACGTAAATAGTCCTATGTGCGTTTTAACAAGTCTTGGTTGAAAAAGGAGCAAAAGTTCATTGGCTTTCCAGAGTTTGCCAGCGACATCGGTCAATGCGTCTCCAACTGAGACATGCGCCGTTATAGTTGTGTAGTACTATAGCAGGGTCGTACTAATAAAAAGACAGTTAAAAAATCACCAGTTATCAATGTGATAAAAGTCAGGACCACTGCCCCAGCTCAGACCAGGCGACGACACGAGGTTTGGCCAGGGCAACCTCCTCTCGACAACACACGGAAGCGGTATGCCAACAACGATTCCAGATGGCATTTCTTGAGCTTTTACGTACCAACTCTGTCTCAAAGAGCCTTGACAGAAATCGGACCTTTTGGTAGCAGATCGCTGTTAGTGTTTGCACACCATTCGCCATTTCTAATCCGCGGCACGCATCTCACAGAGGCAACTTCCGCTGCGATACAGATAATAAGAAGAAAATCAACAATTGCAGCATCTCACTCACAGCTAGCCCGACAATACGAAGAGCAATATGCACCGTGGTAAATCAAGCAGATGTTTGATGTGCCTGCTAGCGTAGATATCCGTGCAGCCTCCGGATATAGAACTCCTGTATTTATCAGCACAGTGAATAGCGTCATCTCCTCACCTCCTCAACAGTAGCTGATTAAAAGACATCTGCCATTAGCGTGTTCAACTCGGGTTTCATCTCGTCAACTGAGAGATTTTCCAAGTGTCAAACCTCCAAAGGAGCCAAACATACAGTTGCCTCGGGATTACTGACCGCGGCATGGGTGTTGTTTAATGCGGACGCTGGCCATGGATAGAACCGCCGGGAAGCGAAACGCGACGGCCTGCGAGCACTGCCGCGCGGCCAAGGCCAAGTGCCAGCCCAGCGAGCAGCCAGGTGTATGCCAGAAGTAAGCTGAGCCCGCGGAATCGTGAGCGTCGGGTCGCGCGCGCTAATGAGGTCGTAGATGTTTCATCGCGAGGAGGGAATGTATCTCTCGGGCCAAGGCTCGCCCACGCAGAGCGCGGCAGTCATCCAAGTCAGTCACGTACTGCCTCTCCGTGTAGAAACTCATTTAGCTCAACGTTATACAGTGTCGTGCCGGCAGAGTCGGCGTCCCGATCGCTTGACCAGCCTTCGACCTTTACCATTGAGACGTTTGTGCCGGCAAGGTCGCGCGGCGATGACGACTATGAGGGCTTGCGAGACCTCCACGAGCAAGCGTTTTCCAATGCATTCGACGACGACAGTCTTGCGCAGGAAACGCCGAATCTAACTCACTCAACTGCCACGCCGTCGGTGGCCTCGAGCACGTCACGCGCCGTCGCAGACATATGGCGCAAGCCTCAGTTCAACACGGCTTCGGCTCAAGAGCTCCTGAAGAGATTCACTAATATTTCGAAGAATCTGCCTTTTGTCAGACTCTCAAATGACTGCACAATCCCCCAGCTTGCGGCGACTCAGCCGTTTGTTCTGCTCGCCATACTGACAGTGACGTCCGGCTCGGGGTCGGTCCAGAAGCATTCTCTTTATGATGACGAGTTTCTCAAGATCCTCGGGTTGAAATATATTTCTGGGAGGGATGGAAGCCTCGAGTTACTTCGCGGCCTCCTCATTTACTGTGCATGGTAGGATGGCAGAGACGCGAAATTCCGACATGAATGCTGACAACAGGATTGCAGGTATCCGTTTCATCTTAAGCCGAAAAACTCTCAACTAGCGAGATGCATGCGCATGGCTTCAGATATCGTGCATGACTTGAACTTAGACGAGAATTTCCTCGCTTTTGAGCCTTGGGAGCAAGGAGTACGCGCGGACGACCTGGACAAAATTCGGGCATACCTCACCTATGTCTATCTCGTATCCACGTAAGTTTGATACTCGCCTGACGCTCGAAAGGCGACTAACGCAACGACTCTATCGCAGATATATCGTGGTGTGGAAAGGCGAGCGATTTGTGAGCACTCGACAGCCTCCATGGACAGCTACCGCCATCGATATTCTAGAAAAATATGCCGAAAATGATGACGATCGTAGGCTGGCAATCTTGGCGCGCCTGTCGACCTTATTCTCGGAAGCTTCCGCGGCGGTCAACGGCAGAGATGGCATGGAAGTACGGGATAGTCAGCTTATCCTGGTTGGTCTCTCACAGCAGTACCAACAGGTACGAGACAGTCTCTCAGTCCGGTTTCCGGGTATCTTGAGTGAGTATCACGACCCGCTCACGCGCAACTTTGGCTAATGAATGAGCAGACGAACCGGCAATTCATATGCAGACGATGTGCCTCGAATTATATCTCGAAGCTGGAAGCCTCCTTTCCTTTCCCGTTGTAAAGTCAGCGTTGTCGGCTAGGAGAGGCCGCTTTGCGCCGCCACTAGCAAGAATGAACAGCGCAGTGAAGAAGCTCGGGTCTTTCCTGGATGTGGTTGCGGAGCTCGGCGATACTGCCCTGCTCGCATTCACCGTCAACGACTGGACGCGTCTCATTATCGTCTTAACCTTGGCGTTTCGTCTCTCCTTTCCCGTCGCGCTCTCGCCGGACTTTGACTGGCTCTCTGCGCGGCGCACGATGCACCTCGAGCAGTTCCTGTCCAAAGTCTCGAGCGGTTCAGTCGAGGGCGCCAGCTCCGGCACCGGCGGCATCTTGGCGGCAAATCGTGTCGTCTTAGGTGTCCTCCAGTCAAAGTACTGTCAACGGCAGAGGGCCCTCGCGGACGCCGCGGGCGCCTCTGCACCTACGGCGCGCTGGAGCAGAAGCGCGGGATGCCCCGTGATGGGCGGCAGTGGTGGCATGGCGATTGCGCAGTGGGACATGGGGCTAGGCGAGGCGTCTGCGCTGTCGACGGATCCCGATATGCCGGATATGCTTCCGATGCTGCACAATCTGTGGTCTACAGAGGGAGTGGGATGGCAAGATTTGGACAAGATTCCGTGGGACTCGTTTGGCGATGAGCAGTTGGGTGGGGGCGTGGAGGGCTGGACATTGTAAAAACATTTGCCGCGACATCCCACCACGCCATTACTCAGGTCTTGAAAGGAAAACAACATGTGTTAATTCAAGAAAGTATTCAAAGCTAGAATATATAATTATTGGTATTTTTTGGAGATTCAGTCGTGGGTTTGCGTGTCTCTTTCCCACCGTAACCTGGTGTCTGCTTTTGCGATCGCGAAGCAACAATATACCAAAGTGATTAGTGTTGTCCGTGATAAGCCACCAGAACGAAGGCTGTGCTTGGTCAGAGCGAAAGAGAAGCAATGTCGGCCAATCAATGACCTTATATAGAAAATGGTCATTACGGACTGTGCAAACAGCCTGACCAGACGGATCGAAGTCTTCATCCGAGTGCAGGGTAAACCTCTCTTTACACTTGATGTTCTCAGAAGAAAAAAGTACATTTTCAACGCCTGCGCTATGCTTTAGATTATGTGAACCAGATAGTTGTTGGATCGACTATTCCAAATGGCCCTCTACGCCGCTCTTTATCCCTTCAAGCACAGCCGCCCACTCGTTGTTAGCCTTGTACTTGGTCAGCTCCTCGAACCTGTCGCATGCGATGCGGCGCACCAACAGCATGTCCTTGGCTCGTTTCAGCGTGCGACCTTCTCCATGAGACAAGAAATCCTGAAACCAAATATCCTCGGTGGTGTCAAAGGGGAGAAAGACGAGCTCCCTGGCCTGGCTCGTGATGTTATCGTCCTTGCTTCCGTCCAGCACCGACGCAATCAGTCGCTGGAAGAGCTGCTCGCGCACGTGGTCGGGGAACGTGCGCGAGTACAGGAGTGCCTCGGTGACGTTTGTTCTCGCCATGGCGTCAAAGAGGAGCTCGACGGCGATTGACGACTTGAGGACGGGCTGCACCGATGTATAGTATGCAAGCGGGAGGGTGTAGTCGTCGTTGGGAGCGTGCTGGACGAGAGCGATGATGATGTCGTCAGAGAAATCGGGACCGAGCGACGGATGCGCGACGTATTCAAGCGCTTTCTGAAAGGGAAAATAGGTTAGCCCAGCAGGGGAGAGTCGAAGAAGAGGATGTAATACCGAGTACTCTAGATGGTCCATGTACCACAAGCCTTGCATAAAGATCTGGTAATTGGCAGGAAGCCCGGAGGCGGCGATGAAGTCCTGCGAGATATACGGCGGGCCATTGGGGACGTCAAAATCAAGCAGTATGTAGTAAAATAGCGAGAGCTTGTGGTGAGTCGACATGGCTGCATCGCAAACGCTCTGGTGAAGCTGTTTAAGCGCGCCGTCCGTCTTGGGAGGGTACACCTTGGCTGGGGAGAGTATATTAGTCTTCTGGACCAGGAAAATGAGCAAAGTGGAACAAACCTTTGGCGATGCCAAGAGTGCGCAGGACGCGATCGATGAAGAGGACGCCCGACAATGTTTTGCGATGGGCTTCAATATCTTGTTGCAGTTTGCGGTCGTATGGTATGTGTAGGTCGGCAGGGAAGACCTGCTGATATTGCGTGTAGTCTAGCATAGTGGCGAATTTGCAGAGCAAGAAGAAAGAGAGGACGTCAAAAAGCCTGGATGCTGGTTTGGTTGAAGAGAGCTGTCGCAGGCTTGAAGCTTGTACAATCAAAATCACGTGTAGCCTAGCGACCGCAACTTGGGGATCGCGACGCCCCACCAAACAGCTGCTGAGATGAGGCGGGAAACGTTCAAGAGTAAATGGAAGTATTCATGCTAATTCAATTTTGGTGTGGAATAAGTGAGGATATATGAGTATGAATCCGCACATAAAGCAGGGCGCATTGCGTTGGGCTTCTGCATTTGCTCAGTTGTTATGCAACCGCTAGATGCTGCCAGAACTACCTGGACCAAACGGTTTCCACGATTACGACACAACGACCAGAGCAAGCAAAGGAAAAAAGAAGATGAAAAACAAAATAGTTGTATTCAATTAGCTACTACCTGTAGAAGACCTGGAATAAGAGCCCTACGACCCCCAAACTACCTGGCCCACACGCTCACTTCAGCGCCTTGTGAGTGGCCGTTGGGGTCATTGTTTACAAATCCCCATTTTAGGCAATTCCAAACAAAAGCCACTTAACTTCGCTCGGGCACAACACGCGCGGGGTGATCACGCCTGACTTCATCACTAACCATCACAGATTGTCTGAAGAAGAACCGACCTCAATCAAAAATTTTGCTTTTTGACTTTACTTACGGATAAGCACGGCTACGCCATATTCACATCCACAATGTCGGCCGCGCCAACACGGTCGTCAAGACGCGTCGCCACCCGTCGCAAGGCCGTTGTTGACTCTGACGACGAGTTGTCGGGCATCAGCAACACCAAGGATGACGAACCCGACGAGCTCGACCAAGATATTTCCCAGCTGCCTCAGCGCAGGACGCGAAGCGGTCGTGCCTCGATTGCCTCTACCACAACCGCCAAGCCCAAAGAGACGAGGGCCCCGCGCAAGGCGTCAGCTCCTGCGCAGAAACCAAAAGTAGAGCAAGAACCGACGCCAGAGCCTGAAGACACGCTCGCGCCTGTGGCAGAACCCGACCGAGATGAGAACGCTGCTGTCAAACCGGCCGGTGAACCGGTCAAAGTCAAGACCGAGCCCGAGCCCTCAGAGTCACCAAAGCGCTCTCGCCGAAGCGCCACGCCGCGAACATCCGCCGCCGAGATTCCCAAGCTCGCGCCTCAAACGCCCAACAACAAGCCTCTGTCGCCGCAGCTTGGTGCGCCCAGCGCCTCACCGCTTGCCGATATCACCGGCATGAACACGCGGCTCCCGGATGTCACACAGACTGTCAAGCCGATGAAATCCATGGATACGTTCCTGGACAAGCCGCTCGATATTGTCGTCAAGCAGCGCACCATGGCAATTCCCTTGGTCGAGGATACTACACCCAAATCGCGCATCGTCATTACGTACCTGATCCTCACAAACTTCAAGAGTTACGCCGGACGCCAAGAAGTCGGTCCTTTCCACGCTACCTTTTCGTCGGTAGTAGGTCCCAATGGCTCTGGAAAGTCCAATGTCATTGATTCGCTCCTCTTCGTATTTGGTTTCCGTGCCAGCAAGATGCGCCAGGGCAAGATCTCCGCTCTTATTCACAACTCGGCGCAATACCCCGACCTCGACCACTGCGAGGTCGCCGTTCACTTCCAAGAAGTCATGGACCAGGTTCGTTGTGCTGTCACTGCGTCCCGTTACCTCTTCAGACCACTAACATTAGCATAGCCTGGCGGTGGTCATGTTGTCATTCCCGACTCGGAGTTAATCATCTCCCGCAAGGCTTTCAAAAATAACTCGAGCAAATATTACATCAACAACAAGGGGTCCGACTTTACGACCGTCACCACTCTCTTGAAGGACAAGGGTGTAGACTTGGATCACAAACGTTTCCTGATTCTCCAGGGTGAGGTCGAGTCCATCGCTCAAATGAAGTCGAAAGCCGCAAACGAGCACGAAGACGGCCTGTTGGAATACCTCGAGGACATAATTGGCACCTCCAAATATAAGACCCCCATCGAAGAATCGGCTGCCGAGGTCGAGTCTCTCAACGACATCTGTGTTGAGAAGAGCAGTCGTGTGCAACACGTCGAAAAGGAGAAGAGCAGTCTTGAGGGAAAGAAGGATATCGCTTTGGCGTTTATCCGCGACGAGAACGAACTCACAATCAAACAATCTGCCCTCTACCAACTCTTTCTACACGAATGCAATGAAAACATCGCTGTTACGGAGGAAGCCATCAACCAAATGCAGGCGCAGCTCGACGAGGAGCTTGAAAAGCATCAAGGCAGTGAGGCGCAGATCAAGGATCTCCAAAAGCAGTACAAGCAAGGAAGCAAGGAGGTTGATACCCAAGACAAGGAAACCCAAGCTCTTGCAAAAGAGATGGCGCAGTTTGATCAGGAACGCGTCAAGTTTGACGAGAAGAAAAAGTTCCTTGATGACAAACGCAAGAAGTTCGACCGCACCATATCCAACGCCGAGAAGGATTCTACGACGGCCGACGAAACGATAGCCGAGAGCACAAAGACCATTGAAAAAAGCACTAGGGACGTCGCAGATCTCGAGGGGCAAATTGAGGCGGAAGAGGCCCAGCTTATCAAGATTCGAGAAGGTCTTCAAGGCAAAACGCAAAAATTCTCTGACCAAATCGCGATTAAGCAAAAGACTCTGGAGCCTTGGCTGGAGAAGATCAACGAAAAGCAGTCAGCCATTGCCGTTGCCGAGAGTGAGCTGACCATTCTCCAAGACAAGGAGAATGCGGGTGCCATCGCTCTCCAGGAGCTTGAAACCAAGATCAAGACGATTGAAACTACAAAGGTGGAGAAGGCCAAGGAGCTAAAAGCATGTGAAGCTCAAAAGTCAAAGCTTGTCAAGGAAGCCGAGAAGGTGCAGTCAGAACTCGACATCCTCTCCGAGCAGGAGCCCAAGATGCGAACCAAGATCTCCAGCACCAGACAAAAGGCTGACGAGGCCCGCTCAAGCCTAGCAAGCACGCAGACGCGAGGCAATGTTCTTGCTGCTCTGATGCGTATGCGCGAATCCGGACGTATAGAAGGATTCCACGGCCGCCTCGGCAATCTTGGTACCATTGATGAACAGTACGATGTCGCTGTCTCCACCGCTTGCGGCTCGTTGGACAACTTTGTCACCGAAACTGTCGAATCTGGCCAGCAGTGCATCGAACATCTTCGCAAGAACAATCTCGGCCGAGGCAACTTCATCTGCTTGGACAAGCTCAAGGACCGAAACCTTGCTCCGATCCAGACCCCCGAGAACGCCCCCCGCCTGTTTGACCTGGTCAACCCCCAGCATGACCGCTTCCGACCTGCATTTTACCATGCTATGCAAGACACGCTTGTAGCAGTCGACTTGGCCCAGGCCAACCGAATCGCTTACGGTGCCAAGCGCTGGCGAGTTGTTACCCTTGCCGGCGAGCTCATTGACAAGTCTGGTACCATGTCCGGTGGTGGTACAACTGTCAAGAAGGGTCTCATGTCATCCAAGCTCAGCAGCGGCGTCACCAAGGAGCAGGTTGCGAAGCTGGAGCAGGACAGAGATACATGGGAAGCAAAGTTTCAGGAGTTTCAAGAGTACCAGCGAGAGTGCGAGAATCGCATAAGGGAGATCAATGAAGAAATTCCCGCCCTCGAGACCAAGATCCAAAAGATTGGGCTCGAAGTGGAGAGTGCAACTCGCAACGTCGCTGATCTGCAGCGCCACATCAAGTCCGTCAGCCAGGAGTATCAGCCATCTGCAACCGATGCTTCGAGAATCAAGGAGCTCCAGAAGGAGATTGCCTCGCTCAACTCTGGAGTCGAGAAGCTACGCGGTGAGACTTCCAGCGTCGAGGATGAGATCAAGGCTCTGCAGGACAAAATTATGGAAGTCGGTGGCGAGAAACTTCGGATGCAGCGTGCACTTGTCGATGGCCTGAAGGATCAAATCACGTCATACAACGAAGAAATCACCTTCGCCGAAGTTCGCAAAGCTAAGGCTGGGAAGCAAAAGATCAAGCTAGAAAAGGAAATTGCGAAGGCCGCCAAAGAACGTGATGCTGCTGTTACGGAACTTGAGAAACTTGAAGACGACATTGGCAACCAGGGCAGCAGGGCTGATGAACTTCGCCAAAGTGTTGACGAAGCACGGTCGGCGCTCGCTACTAAAAAAGCCCAGCTTCAAGAATTGAAGGAGGAGCTGGATGTCAAGACCTCCGAGCTTAACGAAACCCGTGCTATTGAAATCGAGATGCGAAACAAGCTAGAAGAGAACCAAAAGGCTCTTTCGGAGAACCAGAAGCGTCAGCGTTACTGGGATGACAAGCTCTCCAAGTTGGTTCTCCAGGACACCAACGACCTCATTGGCGAATCCGCGCCGAAGCGTGCAACACCTGCTCCCGAGACCAGCACAGACAAGTCACAGGCCGACTCGGAAGACGTTGACATGGATGAGGCTGAGCAAGTAGACGAGAACGACGTTAGCATGGATGACGCAGACCCCCCCGAAGCCGAGGAGGCTGAGCGCTCGATGCACCAACCACAGGAGCTACCCCAATACACCCCAGATGAGCTTGCTGAGATGAGCAAGGAAACTCTAAAGGGTGAAATTGCGGCTCTTGAGGAGAAGACGCAAAATGTGGCTGTTGATCTCGGCGTTCTTTCCGAATACCGTCGCCGCGTTGAGGAACATGCCGCAAGGTCTTCTGATCTTCAGACAGCTCTTGATCAGCGTGACTCTGCCAAGAAGCGCTGCGATGACCTGAGGCGCATGCGACTGGAGGGCTTCATGGCCGGCTTCAGTGCCATCTCCTTACGCCTCAAAGAAATGTATCAGATGATCACCATGGGCGGTAACGCTGAGCTGGAACTCGTCGACAGCCTGGATCCATTCAGTGAAGGCATTCTGTTCAGTGTCATGCCTCCGAAGAAGAGCTGGAAGAACATTGGCAATCTCTCTGGTGGCGAGAAGACGCTCAGCAGTCTTGCGCTTGTGTTTGCTCTGCATCACTACAAGCCCACGCCATTGTACGTCATGGACGAAATCGATGCCGCTTTGGATTTCAGAAACGTAAGTTTGCCCATTTTGACTATTTCAATCCGCAGATTCGGCGCTGCTCGCCAAATATTACCATCTTTATCGTATTCTTGATCGCTGACGCCGTCGCAGGTTTCCATTGTTGCAAACTATATTAAGGAGCGCACCAAGAACGCCCAGTTCATTGTCATTTCACTCCGAAACAACATGTTTGAGCTTGCTGCTCGTCTAGTTGGCGTGTACAAGGTCAACCATATGACGAAGAGTGTGACAATCGAGAACCAGGACTACATTGCCCGGCCTCAGCCACAACAACGACCAGCTATGGGTGGCCATACAACGACACTGGCACTGAGATGATGAGCCCCATTGTTGTTGTAGCGTCGCTTCTTCCTATAGTTTTGTACATATGTGATGTTGACGATGACTATCTAATTTTAATGAGCAAAGAGTACTGGGGAACGGCGCTTTTTTGGTATAAAACGTTGTACATATAGATTACTTGCGATTTGGAAATAATCATGGTTCTTGTGCGGGAGAAGTTTGCTGGGTACCATTTGCTTGCTTGCTAATTGTTATATTCACATGGAAAACTGTCTCTTTTTTGCGACACTGTGAGATTGTCAACGCGAAGCCAGGGTAGGACAAAGCACGCTCCTGTTCCTCGCGGGCTATTGTTTCCGACAGAGACATATGCTGTGCACTCGAGCTGACAGGACGTCTCCCGCATTCTGCCCCTGGGTCTTTACAGTCTTACAGGATCTTGGCCTCGGTTGTGCTACCGCATTCGCGAGATAGCTCAGGCCGAGTCTCTGGCGAGATGGTTTTCCGCGAATGCAAACAAATTTTTCAGCTGGCGAGGGATCCAACTTGCAGGTATAAATGTCAGACGACTGCTCCAGGGATTTGATGGCAGATGCAGAGAGGTTAACGGACAGCCTTCGATTTCTGGTGAATCGAGCATCATGTGGCGCCCAATTCTTCTTCTGCTCGCTGCCTTCGGCGTTGCAGCACTTCCAGCTGCACAGGACTACGACGAATGCACGCGCGATGACCTCTACAAGTCCCTACAATGGGATGGAGAGGAGTTTTGCAGCGTGCTTCTCGACCCTGACTGTTACACCTTCATTAGCACACCGGTCGAGTATGCCACCTATGGTTCTGACAAGCTGTCCTCCTATGTAAGTGCAAGAGCCCATCTTTCTAGGAGATCATCACGACTGACAATTGAACCAGTGTTCGTGTGTTTATGAGCCATGCCACCATGATGCTACAAGCTCATCAGGCGCGTCGCTCCCGCCTTACACTCACACGTACGTCTACCTGGGATGAGACAAGGCCAGAACTAACACGTTAATAAGTAGGTCTCATACTACCACAAGCTCTGACACCCCGACTTCGTCTGCTGCAAACAACAGCTCATCGACCTATGCTCCAACTGCTGGGCCGCCTTGGCCAACTACCAACTCGACATCAACGTCGCTGGGCAATGAGACCACAATTACCCCAGCACCCGTTACTTCCGTTACAGTTTTGCCCGGCAACACCACTTCTACTCAAGCGTTCAATGCCACGTCCTCAGCATCTTCTGAGACGGAAGTCACTTCAACCACTGTCGTTCCCGGTAACGCCACAACCACTCTGTGGTCTAATACATCTATGGTGATTACACCTACGCCAATTTCTGTAACTACCCTCCCTGGGAACTTGACATCTTTTCCGCTGCCCGGCACCCCAGTGTCAAACAACACGACGCCGGCGGCAACGCCGACGCCGTTCTCTGCGGCAAACTTCACCGGCGTCCTGCGCGGACCGGCGCCATCCTCGCAGGCGTGCCACTACCAGCCCACAGCCAAGAACGGGGCCGCACACGTCGCGAACTTGGAGAATGAAGACATCCGACGCCAGAACCTCACGCTCGCGTTCCCGTACGTTGGCTTCGTCAACTTTGACAGCGACGGTGTCACGCCGCTCTCCCTTTCCGTCCGCGACGCCGCCAAGGGCTCGCACGTCATTGACGTCTCAGATCCGACGGCTGTGACCATCTTCGACTCGCGCAACAACTCGATGCGGCTGGACGTGACGGGCATCCACTTCGTCACCGGGCACTGTAACCTGACGTTATCGTACATCGTCGACGACCTGTACGGCCAGCTGGCGCGGCAGTCGCTCGAAATGTGCGCCAAAGGTGCCAAGGCACTGCTGGCCGGCGACGACGACGGGCCGTCGTTTACACAGGCACTGCTGCTGCGCGACCAGTGCGGCGACCCGGTCAGCCCGCGCGTGCGGCGGTACCCGGATCTGCGCATCGACGACGAACCGTACATCCCCGTGCCCGGCGACCACAGGAACGGGACATGGACTTTTGACTGTCCTTGGGATGGCGTCGGCGTCGGCGTAGGGGCCGGCGCGCAGCGGTGCGTCACGTCGTTCAAGCGGCACGTTGTCAACTTTTTGCTCTACGACCCGTTCAACGGCGGCTGCGCCGACGTTTCCAGCGTCGTGACGCTGCTCGACGCGTCCGCACAGGACATGCTCGGCATGGCGGCCATCCAGGCGGAGCTCTACAGTCAGATTGGCGGCAACGACACGAGCCGTTTCTACAAGGCCGACGATACCGTCATGTACTACCTGCAGCTGTGGGAGACGCTCAAGAGCACGCTATCCAAGACGCGCGGCCTCAACCCGGGCCGTGGCAGCAACCTCAAGCAGTACATCGATACGTACGACCGTTTCCGAAACTTTGCCGTCGACGCCTGCGCCAGCGTCAACAACGGCTCCGTCGCGCGGGACCCGGTCGTGCTGAGCCTGCGCGCTGGCAGCACCACCATCGCGGCGCTGGCTGCCATCCAGGACATTCCCATCGGAGGCACCGCGCCGCTGTCCGCGGTGGTCCAGGATCCCGGCAAGATTGCCTGCTGTCCGAACGCCGCCGTCGCGGCCACGGATTCAGGTACAGGTAAGTGCGCGTATCCCCCGGAGGCGCTCGTGCCCAACACGAGCTGCGTCTGCGGAAAGACGGCGACCTTGGCGTCGGTGGCGTTCAAGTACAGACAGTGTGACAACTTTGTCAGCCAGTGCCAGGCAGATTCAGACTGCGCCGCTGCGGGCTACAAGAACTTCCAGTGTCTCATTGGAAGCTGTTGCGGCACGGGTGTTTGTGTTGACCCATATGAATGCTCCCGTGCAGAGGTCACCTTGCTCCCGGGAAATTGGGCTGATTGAGCACAGACTGGGGCTCATCTCGGGGCCAGTTCTGTAGACGAGATGAGAGTGATTTGCACGTTGTGCGCGCTTGCTTTGTTGTTTGCTGCTGAGATTGTCCAGTCTTGCAGTATGACGTGAACGAAAGATAATTGCGTGAGACAATAGAACATGTCACTACCACGAGAGACACAAAATTTACCATGTTTGCTCATCAATGATCAATGCCTGAAAAGGTCCTGGATTTTGAACGTGAAAAAACTACTCTAGAGCTTCACAATCCTAGTTCATCCCATCCGTACTCTTGGTTTCATATGCAGACGTCGTATAAACACAGCCCAGACTCCTTTTTCCGAGCCAAAGATCACATCAAAAAAAGTTTTTGCTTCATTTTTTCGTCATTCCGCCTTGGCTTAAGCCTTAGGGGCAGAAGGGGTGACCTTCTTGGCGTCGCGGTTGAAGCGGACACGGGGAGGAGGGGCACGGTTGCGGCGGCCGACGCGGGATCGGACACTGCGGGTTTCTCTGTTAGCACAAAGTGTTCTTCAAAGAAGGGGTAATACTCGAGGAGCGTTTTGCAATCAAATGCGCCAAGGTTCATCTGAAGCACATACGCCGCCTGGGAAGGGCTGGCGCAGTTGTCACACTCCCGGAGAAGACAACGTACCGGACAATCTTGCCGTGAATGGCACAAGAGACGCAGTACTGCAGCTTAAGGTACATCTTGGGCACGGTGTACTCGGCGAAGACCGAGGCATCGGAGATGTCACCTGCGGATATTGTTAGCAACGCCGCTTCGAATTGGAGCGCGGGGGGCGCATGAAGGTGTGGGCGAGCGCAGAGGAGCACGTACGAATAGCAGCAGACTCAACCATGTTGCGGATGGTGAAGCGCTTGATGGCCTTGTCCTTGGGCGTGCAGCGAGCGCAGTTGCTGCAGCGGATAGGGTTGACGTGGCCGCGGCCCTTCTTGTTGCGGCCGCTGGAAAACAGTTAGCAAATTGTGCTTCAAGAAGCAAAACGCGAAGCAGCATTTGCCATTGAGTTCGGAAGTCTTCGAGTAAGCTCGAAATGTCGCTAGGTGCTGGCGCTTTGGGAACGGAGGAAATTCGTACTTATTCTTTCTCTTCTTGACCATCTTGACGGTATCTAGGAATGAATTGTTAGTACCAAGCTTCACGGTGCAGTGTTCGCGAGAGTGCGCGGCGGCGGGGTCAACATACTGAATTGATAATGCCGTTGTGATTGAGGAAGCAAGAATTCAAGAAACTGCCTGGTGGAATTTTAAGTCGCTAGTACACCCAGCAAAGCCCACGCTAAGCACCAAAATGGAAGCCCACAAAAAGCTGCACACAAGCCAAGCGAGCGGGCAGGTCAAGAGGGCTTTCAGTGCAGCCCCACCCTCTGCGGGATACAGCCAGTGAAGAGGGCAAGGGCGCTTCAAGGCGAACCCTAGATCATGTGACTCCACCGGCGAGGCCTGGCTGCGGGCCCTAGCGAATATTGCATTTGCGGGCCGCCACCAGCCCAGAAGGTTTTCTTTCCTCTCCAACCCGCAAACACATCTGAGGATTGCTTAGGACGGCAAAGAACATTTTGTCGAGGTATGTCTGAAAGATGCTGCATCGCGACCGTCTTCCCTTCGTGAGGGGAGCAGAAATGCTCCCGTCATGAGCCTCTCTTCGCTCTTTTCCCCCCCAAACCCGACACCGAGTTTTGTCTCGATCGAATTGAGCCGGTCGTTCAGCCCCGCGCGCACACCTACGCTGAAGAGAACCAAAGACGACACAGCGATACAATCAACACTCCATTCATTGTCACCGCGGCAGTGCCACTTTGCTTCTCTGGCGTACGCAGCCGCGCCGGTCCGATGACCAGGGAAAGACTAGAAGCGACTTTGCAGCTATCCTGCCGTGAAACCTTGCACAAGAACCATGAGACCTAACATTTTTTCGTTCTCGAGTAGGCAAGATGCAGATTTTCGTCAAGACCCTGACGGGCAAGACTATCACCCTTGAGGTGGAGTCTTCCGACACCATCGACAATGTCAAGTCGAAGATCCAAGACAAGGAGGGCATTCCTCCCGACCAGCAGCGCCTGATCTTTGCTGGCAAGCAGCTCGAGGATGGCCGCACCCTGAGCGACTACAACATCCAGAAGGAGTCCACCCTCCACCTCGTCCTCCGCCTGCGTGGTGGTGGCAAGAAGCGCAAGAAGAAGGTCTACACCACCCCCAAGAAGATCAAGCACAAGCGCAAGAAGACCAAGTTGGCCGTTCTCAAGTACTACAAGGTCGACAAGGACGGTGGCATTGAGCGCCTCCGCCGCGAGTGCCCTGCTGATACTGTACGTTTCTCCCTCCGAACCTCAGGCTCTTAGCCGCATGAACATGGTAGCTAACAATTTTGCTCTCAGTGCGGCGCCGGTGTCTTCATGGCTGCCATGGCCGACCGCCAGTACTGTGGCCGTTGCCACCTTACCTACGTCTTTGACAAGCAATAAATTTACACCTTTGCCATAGAAATGTTTATGGAATGACTTTGAGGCGTCCTCTTTCCGGCGCTTGGGACGACCAGAGTAAAATTGGCGTTGATGTAGCATATAGTGCATCTGGCTTAGGGTAATGAAATGCTTGATTTAAGATGACAAAAAAACAAGACAGAACACTTTGTGATACCAAGCAATGCTTTTCTCGTGATTAATAGCGTCGACACCCCGTAGTCTTTGCTGCGGCCCGGTGATGCGTGGCTTCCTCTGGCGCGCGACGTAAATTTTTAATCAGCCACTGGGCAATCGGCGCCTCGCCTGCCCCCGGCCCTAATATATCTAGGCGGTGCAATCAACGCAGCTCAACTGACAGTTACACAATCAAAATTTGATCTTGTTCTATCGCGCGAAGAGTAAGATTACTCAAGTTGTAGTATTACAACCATTCATTTGCCGGTGTGAACCAGCGATGGTCCGTACACTATCCACGACAAGAAAATTTGAAAGCTTTAACGAGATACAAAAAAGGATAGCCATTATGCCCTAAACGCCATATGCCGAGATAGATCAAACAGAAACAAAAAGCAGAAGAAGGCCGAAAACTCCCAACCAAGCAACGCAAACAAGCCCATCTAGTGAAGCGTATCGAGTCCTTAAGAATGAACAATGAGAGCCGCGGGAAGAGTTCACAACGGCCCCCTTTGCCAGTCGTCATATACAACCATGCGCCGTCTGGCGCGGACTGTGAATCCACGCCAAAAGAGAATGCTCATCCGTTCGCGGTCAAGACTTACTCGTCATCAGCAGCCTCGGACTTTCTCTTCTTCTTCTTCTTCTTCTCGCCGTCGTCCTTGGAAGGAGCATCCTCGTCGTGCTTGCGCTTCTTTTCCTTCTTGTCCTTCTTTTCCTTCTTGTCTTTCTTGTCCTTCTTGTCCTTCTTGTCCTTCTTGTCCTTCTTGTCCTTCTTGGGGGTGGCATCGACATCAGCCATCTCCTCGTCCTCGTCAGCATCGCCGAGGCTAGCCATGACCGATTTCTAGTTGCGCAGGTTAGCAAAATGTTTCTCGCGTCGGGTTATCAAGTAGGTAAAAAGTCTTACCATGACATCGGCATTCTTGGTCGGACGCTTGCCGGAGGCGTAAAACTCCAGGCGATCCTCGACCTGCTGGCGCAGAGCCTCACCCCAGCGGGTGGAGGGGTTCTCAGAGAAGCTGTCGATACGGGTGGCGATACTGCACTTGTTGGCGAGGTATCTCGAGATGCGGCCCTTGTTGCGCGCACCGGCCTTGCCAATGAAGCTGCTGTGGTAGATCAGGCCGTACTTGGGGGTGTTGCTCTTGCTCTTGAGCGCACGGAAGAGAGCCTTCTCGGCGCCGAGGATTTGCAGGGTGGAGGCGGGGTATTTGGACAGGTTGGTGAGCGAACCGGCGTGCGAGATGAGACGGGCAGCGACAGGGGTGCCGATGAGAGCCTGCAGGTTGGGGGCGACCTGGTTCATCTTGCTCTCAAGGTAACCGCCAGTCGTCTTGCGGTTGTTGGCCTGCTTGACAACGGCAGTAGCCAGCTGGGTAATGATTTCGAGATCGGCGGGCAGAACGTCGAAGCCCATGGAGACCTTGGCGGCATCAATGATGGCCTGGGCCTTCTCGCCGTCTTCTTCGAGGTACTGGGCCAGCTCGTCGCGCTTGTCGTCGGTCAGGGTCTTCTTGTCGCCGATGGCGAGGACGAGCTTGGCGTAGGTCAAGTTGTCAGAGACAATCTTGATTAGCTCGGGGAAGTGCCAGCCGTACCATTCGCGGACGCGCATGAAGAACTGGTTCACGCCCTTGTCCTGGAAATCCAAGGTGGCGCTGGCCTGGATGATGTGGTTGTCGTTCTTGGTGACGCTGAACTTGACCTTGGCGCGAGAGTAGGCGTGGCCCATACCGAGACCGGCCTTCTCAATATCGCCGGTCTTGAGGTCGCTCAGCAGTTTGTCGGCGTGCTGGCGGATGCCGCGAATTACGTCGGAGACAACTTCAGAGGTATCGGCGGTCTCGCACTCCAGGCCGGAGAATTCGCCCTTGATGGCACCAGCAAGGTTCTTCTCGGAGACTCCAAGCGTGACCTTGCTCTTCTTGCCGCTCTTGGGGAGGTTGAGCTCGAGGACGGACTTTAGGTACTCGGAGCAGATACCCTCGGAGACGAGGTTGATGTTCTCGAGAGCTTCGACATGACCACTGTCCGAGGAAACACGTTAGCAGAATCACCTCAGCGATTAGAATATAGCGAGTATGAGCCCGCCTAGGAGTAGTATTACCGGAAAGGGCTGAAGTTGACCAATTTGACCATTTTGCTAAACTTGGACACATCGTTGACAGCAGCCTGGGTTTCCTTCAACTTCAAACCCACCGCATCCGCTTGATGCACCACCTGGAAGAGGGCATAGCCCACCGGGGACTCGTATAAAGCGTAATCGATATGCGACATCTTGATCCGTCGCTGTTTGCGCCGCAATTGAGTCGAAAACAGACGGCCTGGCTGTAGTTTTGGTGTAGTCGGAAATTCGCTGGACGATTTTTTTGCACTTTTTCTTCAGAGAGGAAAAATTTCTGGAGGTCAAATCTAGACCAATGGCATGTAGTGAAGCCGCGAAAGTGGAGTCACATCACGTGGAGATAGCTGGGTGACCATATCGCGCCCCTGGGAAACGGCCAACGCGATTTCGAACCAATCTGAGGATCGCAGTCTCTAATAAAATATGTTTCTATTTGCTATTTGTTGAAAGCCAATCTTGTTGTCCTGTCCTAGTTCAGGTGTGAGGAAAACGGTAGGTGCTGTGGCACACCGCAGGCACAGAAAATGAAATCGTCCTCATAGCTCCACCACCTCGACTGTGTAGAACCCTCAGTTGTTAGGCAATCCCTCCCTCAAGTTATCATACTTGGTTTCAGGATAACAGATGCAGTTTTCCTGTTGTTTGAGTGCTCCAGGGCCACCAAACTCGCCAACGACAGTTTGTATAAGGGATTCGTCGCCTGCCTTGTCGGCACTGCTTTCCCACCACATACCACCACCGAGTCCGCGCTCTTTGATGAATCCGGCTTTGATCTTAGCAAGCTCCGGAGTGTCATAGGTGACGAGAGTACGCGATGCTGCATTGTAGCAGTAAGTGGCACAGGAATCATCATCCTTGTGCTCCTCTGCACCCTCGAGAGGGAGCTTTTTGTAGTCATACACGCCTTGCTCCCAGGTGCCCTGTCCGACGCCTTGGAAAGGCTGGCCAATGCCGTCACAGCTTTCAAATGCACGACCGTACAGCGGCATGCCAAGGACCAACTTATCCGGCGCAACACCATTCTGCGTATAGTAATCGACAGCCGCAACGGTCGAAAATGGCGTGCAGGCAGGAACGTCGTTGCAGGGATACAGGTTTGCCTGGTGTCCACTGATCTTGTCCCAAGAACCGGCGTAATCGTAGGCCATCAGGTTCCAGAAGTCCAGGTACGCATCCATACCCGAGATATTGAGCTTCTGGAAGTTGTCCGGCCCGGCGGGGCAAGCCACTGATAGCTCAAAGTGGTAGTTGTCGGCAGCTCTTGCCGAGTATTCGTCGAGTTGCTTGCGGACCTCAGCAAGGAGCTCAACAAAGTGGCCGGCTTCTTCGGCAGTCTTGGGATACTCCCAATCAATATCGATGCCATCAAAACCAAGGTTCTTGACCAGCTCGACACATGATTTGGCGAAGGTGTCCCGGCCCTGTGGTGTGCTAGCTGGAGCGGGGAAGTTGGCGCTGTACGTCCAGCCACCGATGGAGAGAAGCACCTTGAAGTTTCGGTTGCGTTTCTTCAAAATGTTGAGCTGCTTGAGGCAGCCATATATATTGGTGCCGGGGTCGTTCCATGAATCTCCCTCCCAATGGATATCGGTGTCCGCCCAACCATCGGTCATGAAGCTGTTGATCCACGATGGTCAGTAAGCGGGGTTGCGCGGGGTCCAAACGAAAGACTTACACCTCGCCACTTTCGCTGCGCACGTTCGCAAATGAGTACAAGACATGGGTGAGGTTTTCAACGGGGAGATCCTGCGGCAAATGCTTGCGCGCATAAATGGCCCTACAGTATCCTGGTTGTTAGCATCGTCATGCACTTGCTCGTGGCGCGTTGTGCGGGCTTCTTGATAGCCTACCAGTTGACGTAGTAGGCTACGGATCGATAGCTCATTTTGGCGGGCGTCTTAGGGAGCGGAAAGGGATTGAAAGAAAACAAAAGTGAGATTATGAGAACTGTGATGGAAATAAGATGCACACAGGCCATGAGCAGGTGCGACGAGGCAGTGCTTGCAGGTGCAGCCTTTTCTGGCGGGGTTCACTACCTATTTGGTGGGCGCATGCCAAGGAATCACACTTGTAAGGCCACAACAGTAATGTGAATCACAATCTCGGGATTTCTAAACTCTAGCGTTGCGGGAAAAATATCTCCTACATCGCCATGGTAGCTTTTACTGCGAAGAATCAACGACGCAATAAGCTAGTTGGACTTAATCAACTACCTCACAAGACCGTGAACTGACGAAGACTGCATCCTCTAAATCAGATCACTGCTGATAAGCATGCTGCTGCCCTCCAATAAGCCTAAGTGTGTGACCTCTGCAATTAAAGTCGATCTGGTTCTTCTAATACAACAAGAACCTTTCCTAAGTACCTACTTTAGTACAAAGGACCCTTACTTTAATAACTCCCGACCATACATGCGAACACGCGCAAAAAAATCATGGAAATCCTAGCTCACACCCGAAGGGCGACCTAACATCTACACCATACTTGACTCCGGGATATCGCCCATGGCTGCTGCTATGGCTGCTGCTCTTTTAGGGTCGGCTCTTTCAAGGTCCCTCAAGTTCCATATGTTGGTGTGCAATCAGCTTGCCTTAGAGAGGTATAGATTCTTTTGAACCACAAAGGTGTCAGGGTACATACCCGAGGGCGTGCTTGACTACTCCGAAATGCAGAAGGCTGCTTGAAGACAGGTGATGTGCAATCCACGACCCTGTAACCAGCCTTACTCAAAAGCGACAGACTCTATGACGACGCATGGAACCGGACCAACGCAGTCAATCGAAGTCTCAAGCAAGACCTCGCCACTCCCACGCAGCAGTTCAACACAGTCGGTCCATATTTTGGATTCCTGGGCCTGGACTGGCATTGAACGGTCAGGTAAGCTCAGCTCATAGCTGTGTCTGATACACTGACCACCGTTACGCTAAAGGAGGCTTTTCATCGTTGGAAAATATCGATCAGTTCTGGAGCGTCCATTTCCTTAGCACGGTCAAATGTAGTCTTGCCGTTGCCGCACAGATAAATTCACTTCGAGGTCTTCCTGCCTGCGTCTGCTGGTTGGGGATGCGCAGAAAAGTCTGGATCGGCGCCTATCATGCAAGGACTGACGGCTGGCGACCTTAGACGTCGGTTGGCGGGTGGAGCTACAGTACACATCTGGAGTTCGCATGGCTCTGATGAATATATTTGACATATTTTCGGTGTTGAAAAACGAAACCGCTTTGGCGTTGGAAACTGTCTAGGCGAATCTAGAACGGATGGGTGTTATTAAGCTGACTTGGCGTCAGTAGGCACCCTGATCAGCTGGTGATGGTTTACCTTGCTTCGTCTGGAGTGCGAAAAACGATACTGGCTGATTTTGGGACATTTCTATCCGTACTGCCCAAGCAATTATTTCCATCGCCAGCGACTGACTAAATAGCGGGCACTTCTGGCCTGACACAGGCACTTGACTACAGGTACTAAGTTAGTGATAACAATGTGGAGCACCTATAGTGTCCCATTGACCTGGGCTACCACTGTCGAGGAGAACCTCGCTGAGATGGATAAAGAATGTGTATTATAGGTAGTAATTAGTTATAAGCTACGTGGGCCCGCAAACCTCAATGAAGTTCTCTTGGAATGTGGGAAAGGACGCAGACGGAGAAGAAGACCGAAGAACAGAGCTGTGCAATCTTCGCAAGCTATAGGTTCTAGGGCACGATAGGCAGTTGAGCCTCTTCAGCGGTCTGTTTTAGGCCGGCTGTTTCAATACCAACTACATTCTTCAGTGGAAAGTTGCAAAGTAATTTTTACAGCACATCTCGAAGCAAGTGTTATTGTCTAGGTAATGACCGTCCCAAATTTTCATTGTCAACTCTATAACCCCCCCCCCCTTGCAACTTGTCCTTTGCCCGCAGGGTGAAAGAGCATGTGGAGGGGGGAGGAGTGCCAAGCTTCCGAGTACGCCATGTATGAGCGGACAGAGTATGCGAAGGAGTCTGTGTACTTTTGTATTGATCAAGATCCATAAGACGCGCGTGGGCCTGCCACCTATCAAATCCAAGATTTCAGCTCGTAAGGCCGGCCTATCTTATCAGGCTTTCCACTTGCGACGCCTGACACCTGCAGGCCCCTATAAGCCCGACGCCCACAAAGGCCCAGTAAAGCCTGCCAAGTGTCAAGTCGAGCCAACTACAATACTTGAGCGGCTGTAATAGAAAGGTAGAGCAGACGTGTGTAGAACAGACTCGAGAATACAGTCCTTGACTGACGGATTAAGAGTGAGATAAACTGAAAAACAAAAGGAGCGAAGACTTGACTATATTGTAGCGAAAGATCTCTCATCAACGTAGCTATCGAGTTACGAGAGTCTCACTTTAATACCGAGGCGCGAGAGGCGTTCAATCAGGCTGGGGTGGCTGTGGTGGTAGCACGCATAGAGGTCATCGTTATGGACGGCCCCAAGATTCTGCGCATGGAGCTCAATCAAAGCACGCGCAAGTTCATGGCCCTGTCCTGTGTCCTTCGCGAAGCGGTCGGCCGAGAATTCGTATCCATGGTAGACAACATTGTGGAGCAGCTGTAAAAGAGAGTTGACTGGTAGAAGTACCTTGTAGAACAGAACGAATCCCGCAATGATAGGCGCATCCGAATAGAAGCCAAAAGAGTGGTAGAGGTCGGGACGACCAGCAAAGGCTGCAAAAGCAAGGAAAATCACAAAGAGATTCGCCTACGTAGTGTTAGTATAGTTGCACCCTGTACCGACATGATGGAATACCGGTACATACCTGTTGTATCAGGAAGAGTTTGCTGCTGTGCTGGTATTTCCAATGACCGAGTTCATGCGCTATAATAGCTATGATCTCATCGGTGCTTGCTTTCTGAAGGAGCGTGTCCTGCACCACGATCTGCATCTGCCAAGGAAAGCCATAGAAGTATGCATTGGAGTGTGCGCTTCGCTTGCTGCTGTCGGAAACATACATGCGCTGGAGTGGAAACCCAACCCTGACGGCTAGAGCTTGAACTTTGGGAAGAAGGTTTTCATCTGCCAGTGGCCGCAGCGAGTAGAATAGCGGGGTGAACAAAATAGGGTCCAGTGTGATGATGAGTGCCTGAATAGCCGTCGCTCCCAGCCAGACGTATAAGGCAAAATTCTTTCCTGTTCTGGCAACGATGCCAAAAAACAAGGCCAAGGACGGGGCGAGTAGAACGGAGTTCAAAGCCTGGATCTTGATGAAATCGCGCAAAAATAGACCCGATGTTTGTCTGTTGAAGCCAAACGTATCTTCCACAACAAAAGTGTCATATGCCTGAAAAGGCATATATACGCAGTTGGAAAACCACATGTAACATAGAGCGAAAACGATGGAGCGGTTGGTGTTGGTGGCGATAGCTGGACCTGCTCCATTGAATAGGCTGCTGACAATGTCCCACAGCCATGGCAGCGCATCAAAGCAGATGATCATCGCGCTAATGAACTGTCCCCATAAGCCAGCCGCAAGACTTAGTTTAGCCTTGGCTTGCTTGTAGGAATGGGAATTGGTAACAGTGTCCTGCTCCAACTTGTCGGCGAGGAGGGGAGGCACCGCAGTGTCCCGAAGGGCTCGCACCTGTCGTAATGTAAGCCATGAGTCGAAGACAAAGTGGCAGAAGGAGATCAGCAGGACAAGAGATTTTCACGGAAGAATCATCGTCATGATGCGACCACGCTGTTCAGACGATGGATATCAGCAATAAAAGGGGACGAGAAAAAGTAGAGTAGTTCTAAAGAGAACAGGGCTACGAGCTAGAAGTAGGTAGGTCTGCACAGCTGCACAGTATTCATTAAATAGAAAAATGCTCAGAGGTAACAATTATTCCATTACGAGCAGTACATGAGTCACGCTGAAAACTCAGGATGGCT
The DNA here is from genome assembly GCA_028828415.1 of Cordyceps cateniannulata. Classification (NCBI taxonomy): domain Eukaryota; kingdom Fungi; phylum Ascomycota; class Sordariomycetes; order Hypocreales; family Cordycipitaceae; genus Cordyceps; species Cordyceps cateniannulata. Next base: position 1,188,998 of record JAPHMX010000004.1, on the reverse strand, counting down.
CTACGCAGGGAAGTATATGTAGATAAGTCAAGTAACCCCCCACGACTTATTCTAAACAGCCAATTAGCAGCGCCCTTAGACGGTAGTATCAATACATGTGTCAAGCTAAATCTCACTACATGTATACAATCCTGCCGGTATAGATTTGGTATAAAGGTGAGCGCCTGCTATAGCACTAAGCAGTTCGGCCGCGGCTGCACCTAGTGACGTTCCATTGCCGTTTACATGAAGCGTTAGTCGCCTAGCGAGCATTATAGTAATGAACGACCAATGAATATCCATGAGAGGCAGAAGTCGCTTGTGAAGGTGAACAGAGTCTCCTATCCAAATGGCCAGGCACATTTGAGGGCGCGCAACACTTTTCGCAGAATAACTGTAGCTCTAGCCTGCGCGCAGTGTATGCGCAGCGGCAGAGTGATGGACAATCAATAATTGCTATAGCAGCAGCACTGTCTTTCTTCCAGCTACATGTTCATGAGCTGCCTATTCCTCTATGAAGGATCACCGATATACAGCCGGCATGTGGCTGTATTGACCTTACGACCCACAATGTATTGACCGTACGAACAGCTACCGGGGCTTCACAGGATTATTGGCTCGACAAAGCCACTGCTTGTGGGCTTATTGGGCCGCATATGATTTTGCAGGAAGGCGAAACAGTGAAGGATATAAGCAGTCGATATGCGCAAAATTAGACCTGGTGAGCCGCACACAACAAACTCCATCTCTAGTGCTCTCCTATATCTGCTTTTATCTGCTCTTTCAAAATCATGTACACCTTCTGTATCGCAACGGCCGGCCTTGTTGCCTCCGCCCTCTTCTTCCCGGCAGCCTTCGCCAACCAGCCGAGGGGAGAGTACCTTGGTACAGCTCCCGTGGACCTCGCTGGTGAGATCCAGATCCCTGAGGCGGAGCTGGGCGTCGTCGTTACGTACCAGGAGGACGGATCTGTGTATGCGTAACAGGCAGGCATCGGAAAGCGCGGTCTCATGCCACGAAGCTGCTGGGGTGTGCAGAACGGAGCCTGTTGCATTGGCGTCTATTGCTCCGCATCAGCGCCTGGCATCGACTCGAAGAGGGATATCACCCGAGGCACCCAATACGACACTGTCCATGTTTCCGGGGACAAATCTGGCAAGATTACGTCACTGACCGTCTACCCCGACCGATCAATGGACATGTCCGTTAAGCAAGATGGATGGCCACGGCAATCACGTTGAATACACATGCATCGGAGTTCATGTGAGCGGCTGCTGCATTGGAATCTGTGTCCAGTGAGGGGCAGGATTATTTGGCAGACAACCTTACTTGGATCTTCAACAATCTCGTAGCGGCCCTAGCTAGCCTATCTTTTGTATGTGGCTTTGATTTAAGGGCACAAATTCATTTCACCTGATTTCCTACCTTGGTTGTCAATCACCCGACGTGATGACCGAACCTATTTCTCGCTGCTGATTTCCATTGGTGCATGTGCTGAGTGCGACGTGAAATGCGGTTGCGATTCGGCTTCTCCTGTTAGACCAACTTTGGGATGAGCTAGACGAAATGGTGCAAGAAATGGAGGCGACTTGATTGTCTTATCTCTATGGAATAATTGTTCCTGTATATGTAAGTCTATACCCTAGCCAACCGAAACGCCGAAAGTCGTCACGAAGAGTCTACCAAAAAAGGAAAGAACAAAAAGAAGAAACGTAGGAGAGATGCCGTTGGCGAGGCGTCTCTGAGGCGTCTCTACGCCGCTACAACAGCCCCAACAGGCAGCACTTGTATTTCCTCCTCCTGCGTCACTTGGAGCTCTGCATGCTCTTTGAGCTCTGCCTGGCGATTCATCCAGCTTAGATACGTCTGCCAGCCAATGGCAATCATGCCGCTAAACAGCGCGCGGTACTCGAGCGGAACGTACGACAGATTAAAGGCCATGGCCGCGGGCCAGACCTTCCACGAGTTTTGCCAGCTGCGCGGCACGGTGTCCTGCAGGCGCCGCAGGGTGCCGGAGAGGCTCTCGCCGGACAGCAGGGCCTGCATGCCGAAAAAGTACGTCGGAAAGGCCACTGCAAAGGTGACTTGGTTGAAGGCGACCTTGGCGGCGATGGACAGGACCTTGGACTTGTAGTTGAAGTAGCGGGCCAGCACATGGAACCTAGCCGGGCGGCATTAGTCTCAGTTCCGAAGTTTCCGGGATGTACGCCAGGGGGCTTACCAGCGATACTGCGGGATGGCGAAGAGGGCGCCGATAAAAGTAGTCCGCGTCGTTCGGATAGGGTCATATTCTGAGCCGCTAATGTTTTGGGCGCTGACATCGGCGGCTATGAAGATGACCATGGCGCTGAGGGTCTGGACGACGTACGGGCGCTTCTTCTGGGCCCGGCCAAACGCAGTCGCGATCTGGGTGAGAGGTCCTAGGCGCATCCATATCGAGGTAGGCGCGGCACTTTTTGCTGCTGTCTCGGCGGCGTCTGCTGTGCCTATGCTGGGATCTGCCGGCTTGACAGAGGGTTTGGGCTGTGATGTCGAGCTTGCTCTGAACTGAGGCCGGACGTTGTGTCGCGGGAGTAGCAGGCGCTGTCGCAGCGATGTCGGCAGCAGAGGGGATCGCATCGCGTGCGCTGTGAAGTAGAATTTCTGAGCCCTTAGTGAATGTTTGAGGGAAAATTCATACGCCGCGCCGTCTGCATCTGCCTCCTTGAGAGGGGATTGCCAGAGTTGATGGCAAGACAAGACAGGAAAACCCTTGATGGTTTGGATTATTAAGATTCGCGATTGCGCCTTCGGATCCGAGCGACCAGTCACAGCCCGAAAAGAGACCATACTTGATTTGGCGATTTGTATGGCTGACGATCAGCACTGAGTCGGCTTTTATCGGGTCAGGGTTTTACCACGCTCGGTTTCACGATTTCACGGCTTCATGATGGGTTATTTTAGTGAGTTTTTCAGTAAATGTTATATTTTAAAAAAAGTACGCGGGAGGAATTTTGCTCTCAGGTCTACACAGTTCTTCTTTGTAAGTATAAAGGAGCTTATTTCTTCTTAGGAGTCTAGTGAAGTATGTGCCAGAATATTCAGGGCTCATGCCTGCCCGTAAGCCACTGTTAATGGTTTGGGGGGAAGTATTCGCTATAAATCAGAGCACACTCGGTCGCATCTCCAGTTTCGAGCAGTTTTCGTGGGACAATTGGAGCGATGACTACAATTCCTCGAGAGAATTGTAAGGCACTGGACTTGTTGGTGATTTGATATACGGACTTGCTCAGGACACAATGGTGGCGCTTGTTGGGTGTGGCCTGTGTCACACAGGTACAGCAGTTCTTCCCCAACTTCAATCTTGACCTTTTCTTCCTACGACTGTTAACAGCCTACATTTGGCGCTTAGACTTTGCATTCACTCAGGTAGCTTTCTTTTGTAAGACGGGCGATTTTCTGCGTGACCCTAAATACACAATGACGTCGGGACGGATGAGTGTATGACACGCTAGAATGTACTCAGAATGTGATTATGTACCACTTGAGATGCCTCCCTGTCCAGGCAGCGTTTACCCCTCAACCTTGACTGAACAAAATCCTCGTTCTCGATCCGCATAACCATGAAAGCCGTTAACGCACTCTTCGCAGCTCTTTCTTCCAGCATCACCGAGATATGCCGCGTGTCGGGCATCCCTGGAATATCATTGGGTGTCATCGACAACGGCAACATCATCCACACGGCCTCGTACGGCTACTGCGACGTCGAAAACCAGATCCCCTGCAGTAGCAAAAGCACATTTGTCCTTGGATCTCTCTCAAAGGCCTTTACGGCGACCCTGTTAGCCCAGTTGGTTGCCGAGGGTAAATTGAGATGGAACGACCAGCTCAATGAGATTCTGCCCGAGTTCCAGAGAAATGCATCGGATTTGAGCCGCCACATTACTATTGTAGATTTGTTGTCGCATCATTCTGGTTTGTCAGCTTTTGACTCACTCTGGTTGGGTCCAGACCATCTCCCCCTATCGGGTCATTCCGATGCCATCAAAATCTTGAGCTACCTACCTCAACAAGAGGTCTTCCGCGGGTCATTTATATACAACAATCTTGCCTACGAAGTTCTCGGGCATGTCATCGAAAGGATATCTGGTTCTTCCTATTCTTCTTTCCTGCGCGACAAGCTATTTGTAACCCTGGGTATGGAAAGAACATATTACACGGATGGTGTCGAACAAGTGGAACTCGAAGCGAAGTCGTATGCTGCTTTGACGAACTCGTCGCCTGTTCGGATTTCACCGGCTCTCCAAGGAAAGAATGTTTTAATGGGCCCGGCTGTGGGAGTTTGAAGCAGCGTCTCTGATCTTTTAATCTTTCACAATGCGCAGATGGACGCTGCTGGGCGAGAGATCGAGGTCAACACGGCACCTCAAAATGCACCCAAGGGCTGCCCACTTTCTCTATCGCAATTGCCAGCTATGTGGACGGGCTGGAACATTCTGCCAATGCCGCTGTTACGAGAGCATTCATACGGCTATGGTTGGCTGAGGGCTCCGCTGCCGTCAGTCCTGGCTCCGTCTCGGGGGAATCCAGATCTCAATCCTTTAGTAGGTATTGGAGCGCCATCGCGACTTGCTATCTGGCACTGGCGATATCTCAGGATACCAAAATCATGCTAGGTTTTTCCCTGAGACCAAGCAAGCGATAGTTGTTTTGACCAACTCGATGTCGTTGAATGCGGGTTCCCAGTACATCAGCGACATCGCCATAGAGGCGCTGCTTGACAACCTGAACAATGCCCCTAATTACACTGAAATAGCAAAAAAGACGGCAGATATTGCAGCTTCAAGAATGCCAAGTGTTCTCGTGGAACTTGTCCATGGTAGGACACGGCTGCAGCCCCGCAAGTCATTGCGTGTGTACACGGGCAGGTACTTCAATGCTGCCCAAAACTTCATTATCGATATTTCCCTGCATGACTTTATGTATCATTCATGGGAAGAGAAAAGGACACTTTCAAATTGGCGACATATGGGGATGACGGCTTTTTTTGGTTCCTAACCCACGACGAGGCTGCGACGTTGGCTCGCTATGATGGGTACGGAAAGGATTTCTACATTAGTTATACTGTAGATCGCTTATGGTGGAAACACGGGCCCTCGCTCAGCGGGCACGGCGAACTATTCGAACGGCAGCCCCGGGGGAATACAGTTGTTGGGGAGGGAACTTTTGAGTTATAAGAAGCGGGCTTGGGCGCTTCCGGGTATTTTACTGCGGACGCTATAACAGCGCTGAAATCTCACAATAGTCTAATATGTGGAAAGAACTTGGACCCTGGAACCAATGCCCTTTCGTGATTTAAAGCTGATGGCGGCGAAGCCAGTTTCTTGGTGAAACTTGTGTGAGGGCCGCCCAGAGAGTCTCCAGCAATGCATTGCTCCATCCCAGCGGGCGGGGGTGCGGCAAATGTACCCAGGTAGCTTTGACATTTCAACATCAACCTCGCCATCACGGTACATTTCATCAGAAATGGAATTGGCCAATATTTTCTGTTCATAAAGCATCATCGTTAAAACTCATCAAATGGATGCTGTATGGGTGCCTCGTCCCATCGCAGCCGCAAGCGATGGCTTTCAAGAGTCCATGCCCGACCGTGTCCGCCGAGTCGGTCTGGACTTTGACGAAATTAAAAACTATTATCGTGTTCCCGTCTCACCGCAAAGGCATACAAGACTTCGCCAATTCCTCAGCGAGGAGCTTGACTCCCTTTTCGCCCTTGACTTCCACCGGCTGTCTAAGCAGGACCAGGTCGACTTCTTGCAACTCCGCAACTATCTCCAGCGAACTTCGCAGCAACTCCAGGCCGAGCGAGAGCTCATCTCCCGGGTTGTGCACCTCTTTCCCTTTGCAGAGATTATTGTCGAGCTGTCCGAAGCGCGCGAAGCCGTGAAGCCGCTCAACAGCGCCTACTTTGCGGAACAAGTCAATGCCGTCGGAAAATTGGCGCAACAAGCACAGCAAGGTGTGGTGAATGGGGAGCTGGACGCGACAAAGACGGACGCATTCAAGGCCTCCAAAATCATCGCCGAGCTTCAAAAACACCTGGAAGAAATAGGAAAGTTCTTCGGCTCCTATGACCCCTCCTTTGATTGGTGGGTGGCGGCGCCGCTCAAGCAAGCCGTCGCTGCATTGCACGAGCTCCAAGTCGCCGTGGAGCGACACCTCGTCGGCATCGGGGGGCCCAACGGGCAGGACGAAATCATCGGCCAGCCCATCGGCCGCGAGGCGCTCCTAGTAGAGCTCCAGGCCGAGATGATCGCCTACAGTCCCGAGGAGCTGCTCGACCTCGCCGACGACATCTTCCAGTGGTGCGAGGCGCAGATGAAGACGGCCTCGCATGAACTCGGCTTTGGCGACAACTGGAAGCGCGCGCTCGACTATGTTAAGACGCAACACGTCGCACCGGGTGCCCAGCCGGCGCTCGCCAAGGAGCTCGCGCTCGAGGGCGCCGCCTACGTCAAGAAGCACAACCTCGTCACGGTGCCGCCCATCGCCGACGAGACGTACCGCGCCAACATGATGAGCGCCGAGCTGCAGAAGACGGCGCCGTTCTTCCTCGGCGGCTCCGGCATCTTGATTGCGTACCCGCTCGCGGACATGGACCACGAGCTGAAGAAAATGGTGCTGCGCGGCAACAACCAGCACTTTGCGCGCGCCACCGTCTTCCACGAGCTGGTGCCGGGCCACCGTCTGCAGTACTACTACAACAACAGGTACAACAGCCACCGCGGCCGTCTCTTCTCGACGCCGTTCTGGATCGAGGGCTGGGCGCTCTACTGGGAGCTGCAACTCTGGGAGCGCGGTGACTTCTTCACCTCGCCCGAGGACCGCGTCGGCACGCTGTTCTGGCGCATGCATCGCTGCGCGCGCATCGTCTTCTCGCTGAAATTCCACCTCGGCGAGTGGTCGCCGCAGCAATGCGTCGACTTGCTGGTGGACGGCGTCGGGCACGAGCGCGCCACGGCAGAGGCAGAGGTCCGCCGCTCGTTCGCGGGCGACTACCCGCCGCTGTACCAGGCCGGCTACCTGCTCGGCGCGCTGCAGTTTGACGCCCTGCGCGGTGAAGTCCTGCGTGAGGGACGCATCTCGGAGAAGCAATTCCACGATAGTATCTTGCGCAGCGGCAGCATGGCTGTCGAGATGGTGCGTGCTGTTCTGCTAGACTTGCCGCTATCGCCAGATTACAAACCGAACTGGCGATTCTACAAGAAGTAGCCGAGCAAATTGAGCTGCAATGGTGAACCGTGTGGCATAATGAAGGAATTAATTGCTTGCATGTAGATTATCACAAAGGAAATGTAAAGAAGAGAGCGAGCAAAGCATGAAGCTTGGTGTCTAGTATACATGCCAATGCAGTTTTCAAACAGAGAGTCCAGTTTCGCCCCGACGCCAGTCCCATGCGACCACTTTCAAAACATTTCACACTCATCCTCATCCAGCAGTCCGAGACCGCTGTCCGGACGTCTGCGGCCCCTGCCCTTTGTCCCTGACGCGCGGCGCGCCAATTCCCCGCTCAGAAGCCTTCCCGGCCGGACCACCGGCGCTTCAACCCCCTCGTCCTCGCCATCACCGCGCTTCCTCTTGGGCGTGTTGTGCAGGAAGGCCTGGCTCATCTGTAGGACGCGTTGTAGTTCTTCCTGCATGGCGTCCATGGCGGCCTTGGCCTTGTTCTGCTGCGTGCGCATCGTCGACTGCAGGCCGCCGTTCTCGACGCGCAACGCGCGGATGGTGTCATGCGAGTCGCGCAACGATTCGTTGATGCGGTCAATCTCGACGCGCAGCTCCATGACGCGCGCGTCACGCAGCGCGAGGCCGCGGCCGTGCGACTGGTTGAGCCTGACGACGTGTCGCGTGTGCTTGTCCTGCTCGTCGGACATATCCTGCAGCAGCTGCTCCGCCTGCTTGACGGCTTCCTTGATTTTGTCCTCTAGCTCCGCAATGGTTTTGTCCTTGGACTCGATCGTCGCAAAGTCCTTTTCTTTCTCGGCGTCGTGCTCCTTGGCGGCTTGGGTCTTCTCCTGGTCGGTCTTCTGGACGAGCTTCTCCAGCTCCTTCATATCGCGGTCGTAGATGTCGATGGCTCCCTTGAGTCTCTGGTTGGCAACTTCGAGTTCATGTATGCGGACGTCGGCCGCTCGGATAATTTTCTCTCCCTTGCGCATCTCCTCGTTGAGCTGATCCATAGCTGTCACACGACCATCGAGCTGCTTGCGCAAAGATTGCTCAATGGAATGGTACTCATCAATGCTGTCCTCGCCTTCTTTGACGCGCCTAGCCAGATCGCGTAGGTTGGTTAGTAGAAGGTCGAGGACTTCTGCTCCATGGGAGGTTAGGGGAAGGGTGATTTCGCCTGGGGTGAGATATTCGAGCTCGAGTCTAGCCGCACGGAACCCCGATACTATCGAGCCGAGCATCTCTTCAGCATCTTTCCCTGTGAACCCAATATCACCAATGTTGGCGGAAAGCCGCCCAAGAGCAGCAGACCGGTCTGTCATATCTTCTAGCAGGTGGAGAATCTGCTTTTCGATGACCTCTACATTTGCGTCCGAGACGGCGACATTCATCGCCTCCGGGGCAGCGGCGGACAAGCGATCCTTGAGGCGCGCGTGGAAGCCCTTGTACGATTCCATTGTGGCTGTGAGCTTAGACACCTCGAGTTGCAGCGAGCATACTTGCTCCTCCAGGCTTTCGCGCTCAGGGTCTGGGAAGCATGCTTGGACGGCAGCATGGGACTTTGGCGTCCGGGATTGGCGGCAAAAGTGTGAGGAAGGTGTACTGGGAATCATCGGGCTTGTTGCTGGTGGTGTGGGAAATGAGGAACGAGCCCTCGACGGAGTGCTGACTTGAAGTTGGGCTTGGGTAGCGTCGCCAAAGTGGTCACCGTCGAGATCCATGTCGAAGTAGTCATCTTGCGTGAACGGATCTCTGGCAGCGAGTGTCCAGTCATATGTGCGGTCCTCATTCAGCTCTGTCGGTGCACGCTGATCCAGTTCGCCCTGGAGCTGCTCAACCTGCTTCTCGAGATCCCAGATACGCTCCGTGTCAATGACAATAGTTGCGTTTTGCAGCTCGTGGATTTCGGCGTCCTTGGATTTGACCTGGCTCTTCAGCTTCTCAATCTCCGTCCGCGAAAACCGCAGCAGCTTCTTTTTTTGCATCTCCAGCTTGTTGAGCATGGCGCGTAACCTACTGCGCCTCGCCTGCCTCTCGACCCGGCCGTCTATCGTCTGACGGAGGGGGGCCAGGAACGGGTTCGCCTCGGTTCGAGACGCGCCGCTTGCCGATGAGCGGGAAGCAACAGGACTGGAGTTGCGCAGCGGTGTTCCCGAAGCTGTGCGGCGAGGTGTCGCAAAAATCGTGCGGCGCATCATGGGCGTCAAACCGGACGACGGACCCGGGTCGGAGAAACGGACTGTACGCTTCCTTCGGCTGGGCGTTTTAGGAGCAGTGGCCGCAGCTGTCTCCTCGGCCTTGATCGAGAGAGCCGGGGTGCTTCGTCGTGAGCGCCGGATGGCGATGGGCAGATCAAGATCTTCCATGTTCGCGTCCGAAATATTAGCCATTGAACCCCACGCAAGTCCCCCCAAGGCGTATGAGAAAGAGAGAAAGGGAAAGGATGCAGGAGGAAAGCAAAAGAAGGGAAGATGGAGGCGGACTGGGACCCAAATAGCAAAAGAAAAGACAGCGAGACGTTGTTTTTTTGGGCAACCGATGATACAAAACAAGAATCCTGCGCTGAAGCTCGCTCTCTTCTTGCACAGAGACGTGTCACGCATGACAATGCCCACTAACACGAATATATTGCACGTCTTGTTGTCTCTTTGTTTACTTGTTTCCTATTTAGGCATGGCGCCCGGGTCTCTGTACCGGGCCGGCCCCACGCCTCCCGTGAATCAAGAGCCAGCCGTTGGACCAAGTTGCAAGGATTCGCGACATCGCGGTACGTTGACTGGACCCTTGGCAACCCTCGAACGCGTCGCTGCCGTGAGACATGCAGACTATTGTTGTTGTGATTTCCATCTTGACGCGGAGTGTCCACTGGGCCGTGTCGTGTAACAACCACGGACGCTCGGGAGCGAGATCTCATGTTCGCCCGCGTTGCTGAAAACCACAATCATGGGTTTGGCTAACCATTGATAACGACTTTTAGTGGCACACGGTTATTTGGAAATTCTCTTTGATCTTTGACGTTTGGTTCAACGCCTCAACTACTGGGTGAGATGGGTAAGTATTCGTAGTGGGCTGGTAGTCTTCTGAGCTCTGATTAGCTAGAACACCACAAGACCCGCTTTAAGTTCCAATTGCCCTTCCTCTCGAAATCCTTAGTTAAGCATTAACATGCGAACGACGGATACTACTCAGAAAATGTCTTTGTTGCTCGAGCAATGAATATCCTCAGTCTACGGGTACTCCGCTGGATATTTTAATCAATGTCTCCAGGCTTGCCCGATGGGCCTTTGCGCCGACTTACCAGCTGCGGCAATCCAATCCGCAACGAAACAGTCGACCAGCTTGATGAGGAGAAGGCACTGGAGTTTGTTACTAGCACCGGCTGCTGCCTTCATGTTCCTTGATTTGACACTTAGCTGAGGCAGCGTACTAGGAACCCGCCTGAGCTGCAATATTATGCAATCTGCGTTTTTCACAGCAGCCTCGCCTACAAACATCTTCCGGTGGTGAAGCTCGCTCCACCCACGTGTTCGCGCGCAATCTCCACCACTGGACAGCATCAGCGAATAAACGAGGCCAGATTTGCAATATACCATCTCGTCATGTCGCCCGACTGGCTGCCGGCCGTAAGCCGGTCTGGGGAAAATCCTGTCGACCCGGATAACCGGCACTGTGGCCGCAAGGAACATAGATGCCATGTGCTCGACTCCCTGGTCGCAATAGGCCCCTGCCGGCGAGCCTCATCCTCTCTACTACGCCGAGAGCTTCTCATCGTTCGTGACCTTTCCTGATTGATGACCGTTCTGAGCCGTTAGTTCTACGCCACACGCGACTTGGCGGATGAGGCCGACCGAAAGTGGCCTTGCATGGTTCCTATTAAGAATGCCACTACCGCCTCCCCGTTGTAGCATCTTGGAAGATCTCAATGTGACCCAATCGTGCCAAGACATATCCATTGATTCATTCGTTTGTACTCTGCACGCACAATGGCGTCCATCAAGTTCACTGTGACTGCCGCTGTTGGTCTGCTCTCTGCGCTGGCCAATGCGGTGCCAACCGTCGACGAGACCTACCCGTACACCGGCCCGGAAACTCCAATTGGCGACTGGGTGAACCCTACCGTCAAGGGCAATGGGAAGGGCTACTTGCGTCTTGTCGAGCCGCCTGCTGTGAAGCCCACGTCCTCTAACCCGTCTAATAACATCAACGTCATCTCTCTGTCCTACGCCGGCAACACTGGTGTCAACGTCCATTACCAGACGCCTTTTGGCCTGGGGACCGCGCCGTCTGTAAGCTGGGGTGCTAGCCGCGGTGCTCTTGTCAATACTGCCAATGGTGCAAGTCACTCGTACGTTGCTTCTAGGCTGGCGATGTAGTTACCTGCTTGGCTGACTCTGCACGCCAGATATGACCGCACGCCGCCATGCTCCGAGGTCGCCGTCACCCAGTGCAGCCAGTACTACCACGACGTCCAGATCAAGGACCTGAAGCCCGACACGACCTACTACTACAGGATTGCGGCAGCCAATGGCACCACCGCCTCCGATGTCCTGACCTTCAAGACGGCCCGCCCCGCCGGCAGCAAGCAGGGCTTCAGCATCGGCGTTCTCAACGACATGGGCTACACCAACGCCGCCGGCACCTACAAGCAGCTTGGCAAGGCCATTGACGAGGGTATGGCCTTTGCCTGGCATGGCGGTGACATCAGCTACGCCGATGACTGGTACAGCGGCATCATCCCCTGTGCGAGCAGCTGGCCCGTCTGCTACAATGGCAGCAGCACGCAGCTGCCCGGCGGAATCACGCCCGAGTACGAGACGCCGCTGCCCGAGGGCGAGATTCCTACCGAGGGAACGCCCCGCGGCGGCGACATGTCGACACTGTACGAATCCAACTGGGATCTCTGGCAGCAGTGGATGACCCCAATCACGTCCAAGGTGCCGTACATGGTCCTGCCCGGCAACCACGAGGCTGCCTGCGCTGAGTTCGACGGCCCCGATCAGGTCCTGGCCGCGTACCTCAACCACAACCACCCGAACGGCACCGCGCCCAAGACTGAAAAGCTCACTTACTACAGCTGCCCTCCTTCTCAGCGGTACGTTCCCGTCCCATTCGTGTGCCGAGCTGGATGCACGTTTACTAAACCTTGACCATAGCAACTACACGGCCTATCAGCACCGCTTCCGCATGCCCGGCGGCGAGTCCGGCGGCGTCAGCAACTTCTGGTACTCGTTCGACTACGGCCTCGCGCACTTCATCTCCTTCAACGGTGAGACCGACTACCCCAACAGCCCGGAGTGGTCTTTTGCCAGCGATGTCAAGGGTGCCGAGAGAAAGCCCAAGGCGAACGAAACCTATGTTACCGATAGCGGCCCCTTTGGCGCTGTTAACGGAAACATCACCAAGAAGGAGTCATATGGGCAGTACAGGTGGCTGGAGCAGGACCTGGCCAAGGTTGACCGCACCAAGACGCCTTGGGTCATCGCCATGAGCCACCGTCCCATGTACAGCTCGCAGGTCGCCAGCTACCAGGCGAGTATGCGCAGCGCCTTCGAGGACCTCTTCCTGAAGTACGGCGTCGATGCCTACCTCTCTGGGTAAGTTTTGCCGAGATGAAACCGCCCACTATCATTGTGCTAATCCGATTCATAGCCACATCCACTGGTACGAGCGCACATTTCCCCTTGGCCGCAACGGCACGATTGACAAGGCCGCCATCGGCAACAACAACACCTTTTATGCCAACGAGGGTGTCTCCATGACCCACATCATCAACGGCATGGCAGGCAATATTGAAAGCCACTCGGAGCTGGCCAAGACCAAGAAGCCTCTCGACATCACTGCCATTTTCGACCAGACGCACTACGGCTTCAGCAAGCTGACTGTTGTCAACGAGACTGTTCTGACCTGGTCGTTTGTTAAGGGTGCGGATGGCTCCTCCGGCGACGACTTCACGCTGATCCGCAAGGCGGCGAACCACACCGCGACGTCATCCACGACCACATCCGCCCCGTCCGCCAGCGTCACTGTCATCACCAAGACGGTCGACTCTTACACGACGTACTGCCCCAGCCCTACCGCCATCACCGAGGGCACACATACTTATTCCGTTGACAAGGTACTCGGACTTCCCACGACACCCGTTCCCTTTGGAACACACGCACTAATGAATTGACAGGCCACCACCTTGACCGTGACTGACTGCCCCTGCACTCGCACCTACACCAGCACTATTATCGGTGGGAACACCACCGCGCCCGCCGCCAAGACTTCTGTCTCGCAGTCGGCGCCATCGAGCGCAGCCCCATCGCGCAGCGCTCACACCACCGCTCCTGTAACTGGCGCGGCTAGCAACACCAGCCAGTCAATTGCCCTCTGCGTTGGAGTTTCAATGCTCGCCGCACTTCTCCTCTAGATGGTGTCAGGCGGGTAGTGTGCCAGGTCTGAGTTGAACCGGTTCAGCCTGAGTTGTGTGCGTTTCATGTTGTGAGCTTAATCGACATAGAGTTTCTACCTAGCTGCCCGAGCCGGTTAGCTACCAATTGCCTTGTCGACACATCTTAATGGAGATTTTTGATATTAGACTATTCTACTATAACACGGTCGACGTGCTTCACTTGGACCGCTTGAGTAATTCGTTCACCGTTTTGTAACCGGCCTCGAATGTTCTGTCGATCAACTCCTGCGCGACGATGTAGCCCGCTAGGTAGATGCCTGGCACAGCACGAAAAAAGTTTTTTAAACTGAGCACAAAGGCAGGGTATTCGTGCCAAAAGGGACAGAGAGGAGGGGGGTTGGCCAGGAGGTCACCAGTAGCCGGCAAGTCATATGCTGATCCCCGTGGAACCCTCTCTAAAAGGAACTCCATACGTCAAAATAACAATCAAACCACGTACACACTGCTATGCCCTTAATTCAAAGCCTTCCCAACTATTGCTGGCGAACCTTGGTCCCTGGAGCGAAAATTCTCTCCTTCGGTATGAATGCCAACATCACCGGCTTCCAAAAGCATCTTGCTCCCGGAATTGCCCTGGTGGTTCGAGGCTCTGCAAAAGGTAGTAACTCAAGAGGCCGAGCAGGTGCTCAGTAATATGTGAGTAAGCATAGTCGAAGCCTTCCAGGTACCTTATCATCTGGATAACGGCGGCGCAGACCACCAGGATGTGCATGAATGAGTGGGAGCTACGCATGTCGAATTTTCCAGGCCACCAACTTTCAGGGAGCCTCATCTTTCGAACGAGAGTAGAGCTGGGCGTCCTGCCTCACCGGACCTAGACCTGGATGAGTTGTCTTTCATACCCTGCCCTTTGCGCGCCTTTGACTCCTTGGGCGGGGTTCGGAGACGGGGAGGGGACGCCATTTACTGTCGAAACTGGTGATGTGTAGTGCTTGAAGGCGGGAATTTGAGAGTGAGTAAGAATGAATCTGAAGAAATGCGTTTGCTCTTTGCTTTGTATTTTTTGGGGGGGTTGTTAGGCCTCCTGTTTCAAGATACTAATAAGGCAGGCCCGCTTTGCAGAGCTGGTTAGCTGTGGCACACTCGACTAGATGAGTTTTCGCCAATCAAAGTCTCAAAGATCCTAGTTTTTTGATGCAAGGTCCATACACCCCTATTATAACCCCTGAAAGCCCCGCCTTTTGTTCGGGCCAAGCCGTCGGCTTCTTTGTTTGTTTGTCTACATAATTCGGACTAACCAACCAGGCACCCGCCCCCCCTTTTTCAACGATACGTTGAGGCAAAACGTTGCTGACCCTATTGTGCGTGAAGAGGGCCAGGCCGAAAAAGATGGGCAAGTAGAGGCATCGATAAGAGCGATGGAGACGCGGAAGAGGACATGGACGACGATAATGAACAGAGTGATAGTGACTGTAGCGACGCAGACACAGATGCACGACTGGCTACTAAAAAAACGGGTCTGGTTGGTTGCCGCAGAAAGCTACCAGTAAGCCTGACGGAGAAATTGATCATCATCCGTCCATAATTCTACAAAAGTCAGAAAAATACAAGCTAATCCGAAAGATCATGAAAATTAATCGTTATAAAGTTTGACTTGTAGTGGAAGAAAAGTGTTTACTCCATTCACATTGTCATTTTTAAACAGAAGGTATTTGGCTTTCAGTAGATCCACTTCCCATGACTGACTGGCTTGAAAGGAGTCTTTCCGTGCATGGTAATAGCTAAGAAGTTCCTGTTGAAGAGCCCCTTCTAGGTACTTAAAAGTACTCTATTGCACTGATCTGGCAAAGATGAAGTCATAAACGTTTCTTCGCATTTCTCTAGCAAGAAACCCAAACGGAGCCGAACAGAACGGAGTGACAGCTGTCATCCTTGACATCGAAATGGCTGCCACGGCAGTTGTTTCCGCTCCACGTGGACACCTTGCAGCCGCTATAAGATTGCTAGTTAATAAGTGATGAAACGTTGTAGGGCAAGGCATATTACCTTCCGGGGGCACGAATTGAGCGCACAGGAAAGGGAACGGCGACACAGCGGTTTCCGCCATTCTCGAGCGAAAATTCGGACGTTTGTCCCCCGCACGTGTCGCCTGCGTACATGACAACATGGACGTAGCTAAGGATGTGATCAACAGAATCGGGTGCCTCTACCTCTTGCGACAAGGCTTCACGGCCAGCATTGTCTGCTGAGCCAGCGCTGGAGCCAAGCGCGGCGACAGCGGCGAGGCCGAGGACGTTGATGGCGAATCGCATGGCGGGTGAGAGGTTAGGGTCTAAGGAAGATAAATTTTGATGAAGCAGACTGGAATCGAATCCAAGGTTGTGTGATGAAGACAAGATATAGAACTTGAGCAGCTAACCTGAGCAGCTATTGATAGGTCTTATATAGTCGAGCAGTGTGCTGCCCGCACCCCGCATAGTCCGGAGCTGTACGTACTTGCAGACCTCGTGAAAAGGGCGTAAGGACAGAGTTTGCCTGAGCGGCCCATCTCACCAAGATGGGCAAACCCGCAGCTTAAATCGGCTCAGTTAAGGCCGCGTGATGTGATGAGACATGATATACATGCCCATAGGATTCAAGGCTGTGCGTGCAGAAACATGTACTGCGCAAAGATGGTCGGTCGTTTTTCTAACCTGGTATTTGATGCCGCTTGACCGGCAATTGGAAGTTTAGTAAGTAGTGATTACATTCTTTAAGAGCCTTACATACAAGCTATTGCGCGTAGCACAAGAAGACAGCTCCAGCTCCATATCGAAGGAAAGTTTATTGTTGTCGAACAAACGGCGCCCTCTGACGGCGCAGGCCAACAAGACCCACAATCTTTTTGCGGGACGCGCATCCGAGTCTCCAGATTCGGGAATCCGAACTACCTAGAGCTGCGATGCCAGCCCCAATACTTTGATTGCTCACCCTTGACCTCAACCCTAACGCGCCCAAGCGCCCTATTACGGATGTACGGATACTCACTTCTGAATTGCATGGGTCAGCGAAATTTGTATCGGCAGCCTCTCTATTGCGCCTGCTTGGAGCTGTCGAGACATACAGTAACTAGAACTTATGATCAGCAGGCAATTAGCGGATAGTGAACGAACACAAGAAAAGAAAACAAAAGAAGACAAAAGGGAAATCAATTTTCAACCAATTCTTTTCTGCCGACAATCCAGAGAAGGCATGATTGGGAAATCAATCGCTCCTGTGCGTCAAAAGTCCATCATCAGGTGCACAGCGTCAATTGTCGGTACAACGCAGCGGCGCAGCAATTTGCGAATATTGACCCGGTTCCACTGCAACTAACCAGACCGGCCTACTTAACAATGGCACTGGGCGGGGTGAAGAGTTGAAGGACCATGTCAACTCATGCTGATGAACCGCCACCACTTGGATTATGCTGTGCTCGTGAGTCGAGTAAGCCGGCAAGCACCAACAAGCGCAAGGCATACACCTGTAGAAGAAGAAGAATGAAGATCCAGGCAGGCAAGATTTTCAGTGTTAGTATGCGATGATGCCTTTTAGGGAGCAATATCTACAGGCTGGATCGAAACGAGGTACGGTGCAGCGGCGACTCAGAGGCGGCCCGGCCGGCAACAGCTAGTTAACTAACGTTACCTAGGACAGGGAACTGTGAAAGGGCCGATCTTGCGGGGAGCGCGGGTCATCGCGCCGAGCCGTCGCAACGAATGATCCTTCGCGGCGCAAACACGCGAGTATGCCTCTATCCTCGCTAGTCTCATCTACATATCCCACGACCTTCCTCTCACTCATGTATCTAGAGCTCCCTCCTGGTACTAAACTACCTCAGGCCAACGACGACAAGGGCCAGGACCGCTTTCTCAGTATAGCTTCGGCCCCGTGCATGATCCTCTGCCAGGAGAACGCCGCCACCGACCGGTGGCTCATTGGTCGGAGTAAAGAATTGCGCGATGCGCACTCATGGTCGTATGATTACGCAAAAATTCATATAATTTGACGTACTAATAATTGATGTATTTGCTGCCCTCTAGTTGTAACTACTATTGGAAATGGTGGAGATGATGGATTTGCTGGGCATGTGAGGCGTGTTTCTTTATACTTGGCGAGGCGGAGGGTCCTTTGAGTGGCGAGAGAGGTTCAGCGATTACCCCTTGATGCTAAATAGCGTGTACCCAAAGGAAATTCATGAGATTGCCGCCAGGGGGTCTATTCCCATCGCCTATGCGGAACTGCGTCGTCACACGGATCGCGACGCCGGTCGCGATACCCATGCACAACGGTTACCTACTCAACGTCGTGGTCAATCAATGCTCACGGAGGATGTTACAGGAGAGATCCGCATATCCCCTCTTTTAGCTGTTGACACTAAGTCTGCATCGCCCCCCGACTGAGCCACCTTTACCTGGCAACCTGAGTCGATCAATATTGGAGTAATTGATACTACCTTCTCGAGTGGAGTAGAGACCCGACGGATACTGCGAGCGGCTTTCTCCTCATTGGCTTCTTCGCATACGCAACATGAGGCGATCAAGGTTGACAAATTCGAACAGCCCCCCGCCAAGGACTAGCAACTGACTAGTTATCAGGCACGACATTGCGCTGGGACTTGAAAGGGATGTAGTGAGGATATCGACATGCATAAGCTCCTTCGGGATCCCTTTCGCCGTTCAAACGCATAGCCTCCTGCCAATTATAGCGATGCGCTCGAGTACTAGTCCACAGAAGTTCCTTGCAGTCTCGAAGCACAGATAAAGAGGCACGCCGCCTAGTCTGCAGGGCCGCCGTTCTCTCGGTTTTGTTTTGCTGCAGATTGCATCACCTGATTCGAGATGATAATGAGCCTCTTTACTACTGGGCGCGTGCTGGGCGCGTGCTGCTTCATCCTACAATTCGCTCTCTGTATAGCTCAGGTTGCCAACGGCAGCTTCCCGCAGCTCCTCGACGCCACGCTAGATGAGCTGCGGCAGGGCCTCGATGCAGGCAGCTTCTCTAGCGTTGACCTGACCAAGGCCTACATTGCCCGCATCAACGAGGTCAACGGCCAGCTGCACGCAGTCAATGAGATCAACCCCGATGCGTTGACCATCGCCGCCGAGCGCGACAAGGAGCGCCGCAACGGCACGGTCGGCCCCCTGCACGGCATCCCCATTCTAATCAAGGACAACATTGCCACGGACGACAAGATGAACAATTCGGCCGGCTCCTTTGCCTTAGTCGGCGCCCGGGTGCCGCGGGACAGCACCGTCGCGGCGAAGCTACGCAAGGCCGGCGCCATTATTCTCGGCAAGGCGAACCTCTCGCAGTGGGCCAATTTTCGCAGCGACAACGGCAGCTCCGGCTGGTCGTCCGTCGGCGGACAGGCCATTGGCGCGTACTTCCCCGGCCAGGACCCGTCCGGTTCGTCGTCCGGGAGCGGCGTCGCATCTTCGGTCGGTCTGGCGTGGGCGTGCCTCGGTACTGAAACGGACGGCTCCATCATCTCGCCCTCGGAGAACAATAATCTCGTCGGCATTAAACCTTCTGTCGGCCTCACCTCACGCTACCTCGTTGTGCCCATCTCGGAGCACCAGGACACCGTCGGGCCGATGGCGCGGACGGTCAAGGACGCCGCGCATCTACTCGGCGCAATCGCCGGCAAGGACTGCTACGACAACTACACCTCCGCCATCCCCTTTGGCAAGAAAATCCCTGACTACGTCGCCGCCTGCACGACGTCTGGCCTCAAGGGCAAGCGCATCGGTGTGCCGCGTGGGTGGACGGGTAACGACACGGGATTCCCCGCCGCCGTGGGTACGAGCTTCCGCGATGCGCTGGGGATCCTGTGGTCCAGCGGCGCGGTCATCGTCGATAATGTCGACTTTCCCGGGCTCGAGCAGCTCGGCCCGGCCAACGACGTCGTGCTCAAGGCGGACTTTGTCACGGGCCTGCGCGAGCTGTACCTGAAGAACCTGAAGACGAACCCGAACAACATCACCTCGCTCGCCAGCTTGCAGGCGTTCACGCACAGGGATAGCAGAGAGGACTGGCCGGAGCGCGACACGGGTATCTGGGAGTCGGCGCTGGCGCTGGGGTTCGGCAACGACTCGCCGCAGTTCCGGGAAGCGTACCAGAAGCAGCTGACTTTTGGCGGCGAGGGGGGCCTGGCGGGTGCGCTGAAGAACCACTCGCTGGATGCCCTCTTTGCGCCTTCGGCCATTATCTCTGGCCTGGCCGCACCGCTGGGCCATCCGGTCGTCACGGTGCCGATTGGTCGCATGCCCGATGACACGCCAGTGGCTCAAAACGGCTTCGGCAACTTGAACTCCACGGGCCCGAACCAGCCGTTTGGTGTCGGATTTGCGGGCGCGCACTTTACAGAAGAGGCGCTTATTGGCATGGCGTATGTTATAGAGCAGCAGACGAATGTTCGAACAAAGGTGCACCCGATTGTCGTGCCTAAGACGGAGCTGAAGGATGTGGTCGGCAAGCAAGCCTAATTAAGGGGAGATGAAAGTTCAAAACATTAGAGATATTATAGAAATTAGTAAGACTTATAGAAGAATTCCTTGAATTTAGAAAAATCTTATAGTATTCCTATCTTTATGAGAGGGAGCATGTATTTATCACGGACTTGCCGTTCGCCAGCTTTGGGGGCGTCCTCAGCGCGCCGCACGGCAACTAACAACAGTGCAGTCAGAGTTCTCGCGACGAAATTCTTGTGGGATTTTTTCTATGTTTCCTTGATGCCCACAACACTTTTGATAGCCGGATGATACATTTATAGGTCCCTCTAAAAACCCAGGTTCGAATGTCGCGAGGCGGCAAAGGCACGCGAGGACACCGACACGGTATTTTAGCCACGCCAAGGTAGCTTCTACCTTCTGCCACAGTGGGTTCACCTGACAAGGCGTGATTGTCCTCCAGATTATGCTCAATATGGCAGAGAAGTTTCAGGCTGCTGTCCTGTCTGATTGAGCTGCCTGCTGCGACGAGGTCGAAGTTGCACCATACAGGGAGTGATCCAGAGACTCGAAGGTCTAGGTTGCCTCGCATTCGTTGTGTACCACGAGCTAAAACTGTAGTCAGGTTGCCTATACACTCGTCTTCTTTTGGATGATGTCACATCCAAGCTGCCGAAACCTATTGGAAAGAGCCCGGGTCTATCTTGTAACCCCAGGTATCGCAAATCATTGGATTTCCGAGGGCGATCAGCGGATGGCCGGCCTGCAGGGACCGCGGCCGGGATCACGATGTCCCGGTACACGATGAAAGGGACATGGAAACTGAGTAGATACTTGAATGGTATTGTCAAAAAGCAGCATGACCCGGTGGGCTTGGTCGCAAGGTGAAGATGTGGAAATCGGGCTGCTTGAGGCACAAGTAAGCGGCTCAAAAGAGTCTAAGTGGTTTAGCGGGCAACAGAATCAGACAACAAGGGGGACTGTATGTCCAACACATGGTCTCTCACCCCTAAGAAGCGCTCAATGATGTACCCCAGAGGAACGCATGCCGGTGCTGCTTCCCTGACTGCTCGGTTCGCTACTCTACAGGGCGATGCAAATAGGACCTTGGTGTTCCACGACATGTAGAATGATTACATGCTCTATTCTACTATGAGTCAAAGACACATGTACTGCATTTTCTGAGCGCTTCGTCTTACATGATACAGCACTGGCTTCAAGTAAGGTCGTGCGAATTGAGCTTATTATTAACCCACACATTGCCACTGCGGCAACACCACTCCAAAACTAAATATAACTTAGGGTCGAAGAGTATATCTCCGTACTACTAGGCTCGAGCCCGGGCTTACAGAAGTGAACATTCTTAACGCTTAATATGTACCTAAAAGGGGGGTGCTTAAACTCGCATCGAAGAGTAGTAACGACGAAGTCCACCATACCAAAGTGCCAGAAGTACTAAGCGTAACCTGCCTTGTCCAGAAGGCCGAGGCTGAAACTTGAGGTACCGCAACGTTGACGATCAGAGCATTTCAAATCCACTAATAGCTCGTGCGTGGCCAATGCTCACTGACAAGTCGCATGTTGCACAGGCGGGAAGAGGCAGAGGGCAGGTTAGCAGCCAACAGCAACAGAAGTTACGGTGTCATAATAATAGGAGAGAGGGGCCAGTCACACTGGAAGCCGCCAGACTTGTTGCCTCACTGCACCACGACACTGCCAAGCACATGCATACAGAGCGCTGGGGATTGATGGTACATTGTATCTTAAAGGAAAAAGAAGAGGTATTCTGAAAGCTCAAAGGTGAACGGAAGAAGGTATATTTCCAGCCTGCTAATAAAGGCGCTGAATAATCCACTCTCAACTGTGGCTGGTATAGCGCCGTTTACCAGCGCCAAGTTCCTTCACCAGCCCCATCATCATGGCTTGGCCATGACTCTTGTTGCAAACGCGAAAAAAACCAACGACTGGAACGGCATCATCTCATATAGACTATTCGCATCAATGAAGGGAATAACTTCTGTATATAACCGTTGAACCGCCCCGCACTCACTGCTAGCCGCCGTCCGAAACCATGTCCACGCCCGCCAGCGGCAGAAAAGTCAAGTTTGTCGCCACTGATCCGTCGCGCGGCGGCCTACCTTTGAAGCGCAAACAGGTTCAGCACGCCTGCGAGTCTTGCCGTCGCAAAAAAGTTCGTCAATTACATCTCACGATGAGGCCCCTTTTCCGGCGCTCGGTTGACTGACTCCTTGTTGCAGCGTAGATGTATCCATGCAGAGGATGCGCCCGATGAGGCTTCACCAGAGGAGAACCGCGGTCTAGATTCCTCGCCGTCTCATGCCTCGTAAGTCTTGCCTCGCAGACATCAATCTACCAGCTTGCAGAAAAAAACGGGCTAACAAAACTAGCCCCGTTAATAATGGCCGCAGCGTCACCCCAGTGAGTCGCGTCTCGCTGCCGCCAAGTGCAAATGGCATTCTTGGCCGCCCGCAAGAACAGTTCTTTCCGCCGCCCAATCGCTCAAATGGCAAGATTCAGCGCCCATACCAAGACGGGTCATTCCGGACGCGCTCCTCCCGCTTCGTTGGTGACTTGAACCCCGAGGGCATGTTCATCGAGGCAACCGCCTCTGTCTCTGCGCGAGAGTCTTCTCAAAAGGGCGACGTAGGGATATGGCTTCCTGCGGGTGGCAGCCAGTCATCGCAGTTCATCACCTCGCGACCACCTCCGATAATGGACAGGTTTCTGCTGCCATTCGTCAAAGAGCACTGTCTTTCATGTCTTCCTACTGACGACGACTACTCAAAGCTCAAGGCGACATTCATTCAAAAGATACATCCCATTTTTCCCGTTCTCCCTCTCTCTTCCTTAAACGAGAATACAAATAACCCTACAAGCATCATTCAACGCCAACTAGTTTGCTTGGCCGCTGGAAGCGACCCGGACATGTCACAATACCTGCGACTACAAAACAAGGGCAGCGTCTTATTATCTCCGCAGGATTATTCGCAAGCGCTGTCTTCCTCTGTCAGGGCTATCTTGGAAACTTCTCTCATTACCGACAGAGTGGCGCATATTCAAGCGCTGGCAATGCTGTCATTCTACGTCCAACCCACATGCGCCGAGGAGGCTGATCTGCCCGCACAATTGGGCGGTAGGGCCATTCACCATATCCAAACTTTGGGCCTTCATCTGCTCCGCTATGATGCCCCTAATTGCGATGACCTGAATAATTTATTCTGTGCAGTTTGGGCGCTCGATCGCATTAATGCTGCCATGTATGGCCGCCCCTGCTTGCTTCACGAAAGGGACATTGGTGCCGACCTTGACGCATGTATTCGCAAGCGACCGCCTTGCTTTCGACTTTTCTTATCCGTAATCCAGTGGCTCGACCAAGTCGTGGAGCTCTATCGACCTGGCCCTAGCGAAGAAGCTTCTGGCGTTGATAAAGTGGCCTACATCGACTTGCCGGTCCTTGAAGCAATGATTGTGAATGCAGATGCTCTCAAAGTGTCTTCCTCCTTAATAGGTACGCGCATCTGACTGAAACCTCCCTTTTCTTCCATCATTAACACTGCCTTCAGCTACAATCGAAACATTCTACCACGCCGTTATCATCCTGTCCTGTCGGCTACCGCGGCCAGGCACGGCGCCTGCTGCTTCTACCCTGCCTCCACCATCAGCTAACGCCCGCCGGTCTCTGGCAGCCGAAAGAATCGCTTGTGCAGTGCCGCGAGACTGTCTCAGCCCGGCACCATTTGTTCCTTACGCCGTCTCTCTCGCCTTGAGCGTCGAGTATCGAAAGATGCGTCATAGCCGACTCCCAATGTTTCGTGCTCGGGCCATGAGTTCCTTCAAGCGAAACTGCGAGCTTCTACGGCGCTACAGCAACCACTTCTGGAATGCAAACGTTGTGGCAGGGCTTGGGGAGCGAGTTTTGAAGGAAATGGAACGAGCAGCGACCACGCTAAACAAGGACCACACGCCTCCTGTCGCGGTCGCAGAGTCTAACTTGATCACCAGCGTCCAGAGCATGCTGACGCCAGGAATCACAGAACTACCACTGCACGACCCGGACGGAGTCAACGCGGCTATTGATTCTGCCATTGGCATGGACAATACTGTCAATTTTTCACTCGTGGATCCTGTGTCGGGCCAGGACGTGTTTGGCCACATCGACCCAAGCTTCAATCTTGATGCTGTAGAAGATGCTTTGGAGGCCAATTTGGATATTGGCTTGCCATTTACCTGGGGGGACTGGGGCCACTACGCAACTTGAAACTTCCGCGTACCCTGTTGATTCCCTCCTGCGAAGCTGCTGCGCTTGTGTGGCTGACTCTGTGACCTCAGTCTGAGGTCAAATCGAGCGTTGGCGTCGAAGTGTTGTGTCGAGAGCTGCACCTCAGCACATCTTGCCCCGGTCTCCCAGAATGCCATCGTCCACCCACTGCGCCAGCATTTTATAATACTACTAAATTTAATTATAAAGCTATTTCCCCAGGTATTTATGCAGCTACATCTTACTCGCCCGCGCAGCAGCGGAGTCTAGAAAGAAGTAAAGAACGACTAAAGTTGGATTTCTTAGCAGATTCTAGTTCTCTAAAGCTCATGTGTCTGAATCTCCGTTTACGCAACGGTACAAGACAAAGATAGTACACACACACTCGCCCAATATTACGGATTAGTACCCTAAATTATACCCTGTCGTCCTCAGCGTAACGGACTGTACGAACGCGCTCCGTGTCTTTTTCAGCGTCATAACCATTCATATCATAGAATTTCTTCGCGGGCGGATCGCGGATCACCGGTAATTGCGATGCGTCAAAGACAGGGCGACTGAACCGGTTGTAGGCAATGAACGTGTCTCGGTTGCCCGGGACCGCATTTACCGGCGTTGCAACGTTCATGGATACGCGTCGAATCTCCACCGAGTCCTCCGTGATCGGTTTGACGCCGCTGTACGTGTAGATGAGGTTGAGGGCCGGAATCGACAAGCCATGTACGACAATGGAGAAGATGACCAGCCAGTACACGACCGGCCCAATGGCCCGCGCGAGGTCTGTCTCCTCCCCGTCACCTTCACCGAGCTTCGGGAATAGGTGTCGGCTATGCTCGACGTAGAAGACGGCGCCGACGCCAATCGGCCCAAAGTAGCCCATAAAGAGCGCATCTTTCCAGCTCGCGCAGCTCGCCGGCATCAGCTTATAGGTGAGGAAAATGGCGGGGATGCGGCGGAACAGCAGCACGAGCACGCCGAGAAGAAAGAGGCGGCCGTAGGTCAGGCCGATGCCGTCGGGATCATTAAAGTCGGACCACGGAATGATGGTGCCAACATATAAGAAGCCGCCAAAGTTAAGGAGGACGTCGATACACGAGTTGACCTCATCGTGGCGCCGCTGCGTCTCTACGAGGTAGGCGCCGTCCCAGTTGAGCGCGCTGCCGGCGACGAAGCACGCGAGCAGGTCATCGGTGCCGATAGCGCCGCAGGTGCCGACGAGGAACAGCCCGAGAGCGGCAGGGAAGAGAAGATACGACTCGGTGTCGATCCATTTGCTGAAATCTCTATTAGTATTGTGTGGTGTGTTTCCAGAAGTTTCGGCTACTTACCGCTTGAGGGCGTACTTGACAATCCAGCAGGAACCAAAGCCAACGACAGCGCCGTACGCGACGGATAGAAGAACAATGTACAGCCAGGTCTCGACAAACCAGTTCATCAAAGCCACGCCGACACCACCACCCAGTCTGCCGACTTCATCCCCAGCGCGCGCCACGAGCATCTTGGCCGCCACACCAGCACTTCCGACCGCGCCGGCCACGTCCTCCGCCTTCACGGTGTCGGGTATGTCTGCGTGACGGATGAGGTAGACGGCAAGCATCAGGAAGAGGAAGCCAAAGCCGTCGTTGGCGCCAGCCTCGGCGGAGATGAGCTCGCGCAGGGGACGGGCGACGTACTTGTCCGCAAAGGGCCCCTTGGCGACGGCCTGCGAGAGGATCGGGTCTGTGGTGGTGACGCACGAGGCGATGACTAGAGCGGCCAGCAGCGTGACCCGCGGCACGGCGGCGAGCACGCAGAGACTGGTGCAGAGCCACATGACGGTCATGATGGGAAGCAGGCAGAGCGCCACCTCCCGCCACCGGTGCCGGGTGTACTGCGCGGGTAGCTGGTACCCGGCAATGACGAGCTGGATGCCAATCATGACGCGCATGATGCCCTGACGATTATAAGTGAGTGTGTGTGGAAGAGGGGAAGCCGTGGGCGACGAACCAGCGTGATCTCGGGAGTCTGTCCCTTTTCTGCCGAACCCCATCGGTCGCTATCGAGGAACTTGGCGGCTAACGGCCCCAAGAGGATTCCTAGAACCACTGCGGGAACTGTATAGCAATACAGCTGTAAGTATTTTATCGGATTCGCGTCCGGGGTACTACTTACGGGCTTCTCCGAGGTACCAGACTTGCTTGAGCTTCACCGAGATGATGCCAGCAAGGATAATGAATGCGCCTGGTATGAATGAGTACACAACACTTGGGGGACAATTCTCAAGGCACTGACCTAGGACACCTAGAACGATGTTGAGCTCACTCACGTCGAGTGTTGGCATTTTGAATTGGCTCCCAGAATTCCGAGGAAATTAGGTAGGGTCGTCGGTAATTTTCTTGTCCAGCAAGAAAACGCAACCTTGGCAGATTTTTAACTGTAAATAGGTGGAAACTCCCAACAATGAAAGCGGAGATGAGAAACGGAAGGGAAAAGAAGAAGATCCTGATGTGAAGACAAGATCGGGCAGAGCTAAAGATTCGTCACGGTTAAAACAGCGAATCATTTAGGTGCAATATTGGCTTTGACGTGTCAATATAATCTTGCGTACAATCTCTTGGGAGACTTATCTTTAACAATAAAGGGAGAAACAAGGCGGACAGAGCGCGGCGCTCGAGTTATAACTTGTTGACGCCGGTTATACAAGTTGGATCAGCAAGGGTAGGACAGTATTCGTAAACTTGCGTAGTGCAAATCTATCAGTTTTAAGAGACATCTGAGATTTGTATTGTCTCAAAAGAACCGCGAGTCAGACTTGTTGTCAAAATAGAACAGTTGCCAACCCAAGTGGCCCCAGGAGCTCACAACAGGGGCATGTGGCGTACAGCTGCATCCTATTTAGCTGTAGCTCTCGGATCATTTAGTATATTACTCGTTATATCCTCTTGTTGAGATGGCAATCTAATTTAGATCTTTGATTTGCTGCTGCTGATCTTCTGGTAATGCAGAGCGGTCAGGCTCTTGGCTCTCCGCACTGTCCCTGTGAGAGTAGACAAGTAACCTGACGTCTAAGAACAAAAAGACAACTCACAGATATACAGCATACAAAAAATAAACAGGCAACGAGAATATGCATGTTTTGGCCAAGTCGATAGAAGTATAAATGCTGCGATGGTGACGCACGCCATGTTTGCAGTCTCCCTTTCGTGTACATGTCATCCGACTTTGAGACAAGCAACGCGTGGTCCAAGATACATCTCCTCCAGCCATTCCCTATCAGAGTCCTCTTGAAAAACAGAGTTTGCAAAAGGTTATAGCAAAATGGCTCTTGGCAGACCAGTTTTCGGAATGCCGCCCAGAAATGCCCAGCCCAGGACCTTGTTTGAGGGTGGGCTGCTCAAGACGGACCTGCATCGGCCCAGAGGAGCGGCCAAGCAACGGCTGAAGGTCTCCGCCACTGGGAACAAAAGGAGAAAAGAGAAAAGAAATAAACTGGTTCGAACATAATCTGCACATTCAGAATCTTGAGGTCGATCTCAAATTACTGGACTGCTAGTATGTGTTGGTGATGGCTGTGGTAGTTGACAATGGCCGGTAGCCAGTCGGAGTGTATGTCGATCCTTTGGCGTTGGAATTCAGTCACCCGGAAACACCATTTCGACCAGAGTACAATTATTTCCGCGGGAACGAGCTCAAAGACAGCAGCAAGAGTGCCGAGAAGGCGCCAGAGCCAACTGACAAGCCTACTCAGGCGAAGCCAAGCACCAAGCCATGGCCCCGGCCCGCCAAGTTCTACCCCGGGTTTCGCACCGAGATGAGAGCCAGGCATCTCCGGAGATATTTACTGGTGGTGCCTGTTTCGAGACTGCAAAGTGTGACGAGAGACTGCTTCTGCTACGTTTTTCTTTTTCGTTGTCGTTGAACGGCATGGGAGAGGGGAAGGTCATGGTCCGGTCGTCGGCCACACTTCCGTGCATCCGATGCCTTGCGGTTGGATGTACCAGGAAACTGGTAATTGCGCTTCGATTTATGAATTGCGAGCAAATTGGCTTTACGTAGGAGCTGCTCTCTCACCCCTTAGCGAAACAGAAGTGCGCATTGGGCGTCTATACCATCCCCTCTGATATGACTATGGTCGGAGAGCACGCCATATCACTTCCTGGTCTGCTGGTCGAGATGTGCTCGGCATAGTCCAACTAGCCATGGACTTGGCGCAACTACGCCGAGTGATGTGATGAGACGGCGGCCAAGAGCTGAGGCTTGTATACCAAGAACAACCTCATACTGTAGTGCCTCGGCGGGAACCACATTTTTTTGTTTTCTTCGGAAGGGAGGCAGGCACTGTAACTCCACAGTTTCATGCTCAGCTGGACGAGGAGAGAAATATGAATGTATGTTAGCGGAGCTTGCGTGAGACTGAAAACTGTCATGATTGCAAGCTTGCCGTAATTCGAGTCCATCTTACCACGGATCTATACCTGGAACTGCATCATGAACCCAACTCGTTACCAACTGCAATAGCCGTCTAGCATCAAAAAACAAAATCCAGCTAATTGCCATGTCAAAATTCATCTCTAATAATGTTCCTAAATGGGAACATCTCAGAGGAATTATAGTTGAACATAATCATTCACGCACGCCGAGGCAACCGACCAGGGACGCCACTTATCCGTTAGTCAACCAAGGCCGCTCTCAAAAACGCAGCGTCTCCTTTGCATCCGTCAAACCTCTGTCTTCAAGTCGCCAACAAAGGCAAGACGATGGCGGTTATCGTCCACCACACGCGCGTACTCCAACAACAACCGCCAGACATAGAGCTTCATATCCTCGTCCCTATACACCGCATTCGCCCAGTTCCTGCTCTCCGTCGCAATGACCTCGGCGTGTGTATCGTGGCTCAGGAAATACTCCATGACCGCATAAATATCCTTGTATGACATGTTAAACGGCACAAAGTGCACCCACGGAATCATGCGGTCATCGTGCCACTCTGCGTAAATCGTAGCTTTCAAGGGCACGCTCGTCGACTTAAGAAACGCACGCCAGCGACCGCTAAACGAGTGACCGTCGACATCGGGCAAGTACTTGTAGCGGTACTGCTGCTTCATGGGCATGGGCTTGGCTATGCTCATGTGCGGCCCCGTGTACGAGCAGGTACCTTTCTGCTCCTTGGGCGGCTCGGGGAAGCATTCGAGGTGGACAAACGACACATCCGAGAAGTTGGCAAGCCACGGGCCAATGTGGCCGTCCATGGCGCTCGGGAGGCTGTAATTCTCGGCCGATAGCAAGTCAAATGTTGGTGCGGCCGCAGCCTCGCCAGCCTCAACGCGCGCCACCGTCGTGCCGTTCATCATCTGCACCCAGCGATGCCGGTGAAAATGCCACCAATTGTCCGCCTTGTTGCGCCGCCGGATGCGGTGCCGCGCCAGATGAGCGCGTCCTTCTTGTCGGACCACTTGCCGCCGCTGCTCCAGCCGCCGCTGTAGAGGGAGCGCGAGGAGAGGTACATGGCGCCAGGGATGAGGAGCTCGTTGTTGGTCGGCAGCTTGGAGCCGGCGAAGAGCGGGAACAGCGTGGTGGTGGTGGACATGCTGATGCTCTCAACAAAGGTGCCGTGGAGACCGCGCAAGTGAGGCTGCAGGCACGGGTCCTGGGATTGTGTAAAGTTTTGCACGAAGCCATGGTGGGTGGCGGTGTATGGCGGCGTCTGCTGCTCTCGAAAGTACTCGACGGGAACGTTGAAGGACGGGAGGGCGCTGACGTTGCGAGCTGGACTATCGGGCGGGCAGGTTTCTCGGAAATAGTTCCAGTAGTGATTTGCATCGTCTACTATCCAACCCGGGTCGAATGCTTTTTTCTTTTCGTTGTTGTCCATGTCTTGTAGGCCGCTGTAGCTAGCTATCGCTAGTTCTGGCGCAATAAGCTCTCGATGCTGCTGCTCAACAGCGACGTATTTTTTAATTGTTTCCCATGGGGTTAATATGCGTGTTTCGTCCATGACGTTTAGGGCCATGTCCAAGTCGGGCAAGTGAGGCATCATTTTTTTGACAAGTGCCGTCCAGTGCTGGATCCATGGCTGTCGGTCTGGGTCGTCGGTGACCATGATGACCCGTTTGTTGCGAATTTTGATAACTTGGGGTTGCAAGGCGGCCTGTATCCGCATGTCGCGAGGATTCAGCGCCCATAGCGGGTTGATGTCATGGTGTATTCTGTCAAAGAAACTTTCGACAACGATGGCGTTGTCCTTGACAGCCTGTTTGAACCATAGGTCAAACCCGGGAGGGGGGTGTCGGCCGCGACGTTGTCGATATCGTTGGGCGGCCTCTTCTAGTGTAAGCGATTGCTGTGTGAGGATATGTTCAAAATGAGCGGTCGCTTTCGAAATGAGCTGGGTGATTGGGTGCGCGTCAGGCGTCGTCGAAGCTGCGTTGGGTGGGAGTTTGGTGATGCCGGGATACGGCACGCTGGCAAAAGCCCGTTGAAAGATACAGAAGCTGATAAAGATCAGAGCAAGAAGCAACAGAAGACCTCGCCTGCGGCTGGGCATAGATATGGGCGCGATGCCGAGCAGACTGCGCATGGTTGTGAGGGTTTTGTGTTGGCCATCGGTGTCGAGTAATTAAAGATCTAGAAGGAGGGAAATACTCAGGCTGGCCGATTCGACCTTGCACGAGAGCTTTGTAGTTACATAATCGCAAGCGGAAAATAACAAGCATTATATTGCATTTTGTTTGTTTGCTATTGATGAGGGGACAGTACTACATAGGGGCGTGCAGGACAAGGAGTGCCCGAATAACTCGTTGATTGGCTACCTCTACAGTACTATGAGCCAAGACCGTTGCGCTAATGAGAATAAAGTGCAGCGTCGGTTGGCGCCCTAAGGTACCACGGTAAATCCGGCATGATTCCGAAACTACTAACTAGTTCTCGGCCAAGTCATTTCAGGAACAACGTGCCAGATTTTTTTTTTTCTTCGGTTTCAGAAGCACATAGCACTACCTATACGCTTGATAAAGATTCTAGCGCTCTCCTTCTCGCGAGTTGGAGCTCGAAAACTACCCAACACCGTAGTCAGCAGCCAGCCAGGAACAAGGCTGGCTTGAAAATAGGGGCTGACTGGGGTGAAGCGCCCTAAAGCGGCCAATTATTTGACAGCTAACAGGGCACTCTAGCTCCTCTGATTCTCTCTGGCCTTTGCTGTTCACTCATTGCGCCATTTCGCCCTGGTTAGCCTTCTCCCAAGCCCTCTCATCAAAACTAACCTACCTCACCTATTGACTACCTACTCTGTACCTGGGTCAGAGAAAACTACCTACCTAATAGGCGGGTAGGTGTCCGGTTCCGGTTGCCTACCGTGGTGATTAGTGGGCGGGTCGTTGCAGAGCAGAACGCACCAACGACGAAGACCTACTTGGACAAGTCGCTGGTAAAACATCTCCCGTGCGTGCCTATATGCCAATAGGTATATGGATGAGACTGGATTGGCAAGTCTTGATGCCGATGTGGGTTGAGGGATCCAATTCAGGCCATTACACCAGTGAGCCGCAGAGTATTTATCATCAGCCTGCAAAGGTATTGGCTTAGCGACCTGATCTACGCATCAGCACGAAACAAAGTTTCATCAAAGTGCGCAAGCATTTATTTCTCTAGAGGTACTGGCGACAGCAGAAGCCCAGTCATCACTGTCGAAGTGCCCAGCCAAGGCAGACGGCTGCCAACAACCCCGGATGGGACCCCTTGACAGTCATCGACGTCAAACTCGAAACAGTAAGCCCAGATCTTTGCAGCTAAAAACACGGAGCGGACGCGTATCAAAACTTTCAATACGATATACACCATAGTTAGGAGATATATGACCTGCTACCATTTGGTATGATGCCTTCGTTCTGTGCAGGGCGAGACTGGCACGGTTCTACGTTGCTACCAGCATGGGGTAATTGTCTTGTTCATACACTGAAATACTACACTGTCAGTTCTGGCGCTGCTATTTAGCGATTTCGCCTCTATTTTCGACAAATAAAGGGGCCAGAGTTGGACTTCTTAGTAAAAAGTCTACATATTACCACCTGCTTTCGTATTTGCAATGTTCGACTTGACCAGACCAATACTGTGGATGCAGTAGCGTCAAGCAAATAGACATAATGACCATAGGAAAGCTATCTAGCGCAATGAAAACACCTTCCTTTGAGGCCAGCCGACCGTTGAATCCGTCGCTCAACTCGACCACTCGCCAGCAAGATCGCACGAACAAGCAACCGGCTGCAGCTGCCGCGCCTATGTGTCCTGTTAATAGGAGTTCAACCGGGAGCTTTGCATTAAGTATTCCCGACTCACCAACAAGGTACCAGCGCTTGTCTCTCCTGTTGAGGGGCCAGCCGATGCGCCGGTAGATCAAGTATAGCAGCAGACAGAAGATTGCGGTGAAGAGCACTTGCGTTGCCAAACCCGCAATCATCAGGTCCACGCCTACCGGACTCTCGGCAAAGATGGCCGCCAGCGAGCCACCACAGCCTATGAAGCAAAGGCACATGAAGTCCCCGAGGATAAAGAGAGTGGCAAACCAACGCGGACTGACGCTGCCGAAGCGTGCCTTGTGGTATTGACGTTGTAGGCTGCTGATGCCAAGGTACAGAGACGAGGAAAGAAAGGTAGGACCAAGAGTCAACCCGATAATATACCTTGTCAAGTTAGCATGCCTGAAATGTTCGCAGAGAGGTTGTCGTACATGATGTATCCATTCTTGTTAGTCCGGCTGTGGGAGAGCTGAACTTTGGCAGTGTAGCCAAGCATTTCCAAAAGCAGTCCGCAAACCATGCCAATGGCATATCCGTAATAATTCCTGAAGATAACGGCCAGAACTAAGTGTATTAAGAACAAAATTACGAAGACTGTGGTGAATACGGCGCTTGGTGCCAGAAGCGGCGTGAAAGGCAGGGCGCTGATTCCATTGAGCGGGATGTTGGTTTCGTTAAAGGTGGCATTCATGACGAGGCCAGTTCAGACAAAAACAATAATGTAGAATAGAAAGAATAAGGGATTTTTCGTTTTGATCATTACAGGAAGACCTTTTAATGTTTAATAATAACCCGGTGTCTCCCACTCAAGGCCGTGAAACTGCCGTCCAGCTCCCGCTAAAGTCCCGTGAAATCTCCGCATAATCGCCGCCCCGCTTCACCGACAATGCTGCATCAATCAAACACACTCATTCGAGAGAGTCTTTTTTTTTTTAAGTGGCAACAATGCGGCTTAAACGCGGTGCGGAGCGCGAATCATGCGATTTTTGCCATGGGAGAAAGATAAAATGCGACCGGTCGCTGCGCGCCGCGCGGGGGATCGATTCCTGCTCAGCCTGTGAGAGGCGCGACCTTGCCTGCTTTGTCGACGATTCTGGCGACATTCGCCTTAGACGCAGGCTCAACTCGCGAAATAACTTGCCGCAAGTCGCAGAGCAGTCGAGTTCATCTACTGCCTTGCCGTATCCCATCACGCCGGCAGGGCAGACGCCGGACGTCACCGCGGCCTCCACTGCGATACCCTACACCACACAAGAACCGCACGAGGAGGCACTGTTTGATCTCAACGCCGAGAGCGCCTTCTTTCTCGACCAGATCTTCATGGGCACCCTTGCCTCTGAGTGGTCAAACGATACGTACACGGGGCTGGCCATTGACATGTCGGCGGTGGTGCCGACCACGTCGGCTCCATGCTCGGAGATGCCCTCCGACCTGGACCACTACCGCGACCTGTGGCCGGACTGCGCACTACCGGATGACCTCTTCCGACTGGCCGTCCGGGGCTACTTTGACCACGCCGCCCTGGCGCTGCCCATTACGTTTGAGGACGCCTTCTGGCGCGATGTGCAAGCCACCGTGGCCAGCGCGGCGTTTGTCTGTGCTGTCGCCTGTCGAGGCATGCCGTTTACCCGGCACCCTGAGAAGTGGTTGCTGCAGAACCGGCTGGCGCTCAAGTTCAAGGCGATTTTCCTACAGAGGCAGCAGGATTACAACGCCAAGAGTCCACCGTCGCTGGATGATGTAGAGGCTCTCGCGCTCATGGTGGACTTTCCGTACGGCGAGGCCGACGTGTCCGGGCTAGAACGCTTGTTCCTATCCAAAAAGTCCCTTGTCTTGATGGCGCTGCAGATGGGTCCCGCGGCGGGGGCAAGTACATCGCTCAGCCGAGCCCCGGAGCGGCACTCTCTCCTCTTCTGGCACGTCTACGGCTTGGATGCTTTTGCGTGCCTTGATGCCAAGACTCCGTCTCGCATCCCCGAGGCGGAAGCGCGACCGCCCGTCACCGACACCGGCTCCGGGTACCTCGACGCGGTGCTCTCTCTGGCTCTCGTCGCCCGGGCCATCTTGCAAAGGCTCAGCGATTCGGCCCGCGCGGGCGTTACGTGTGCCGACGTCGACGGGCTTTACAAGCAGCTCGAGAATTGGCGGGACGTCTCGTGTCCGCCTCACCTGCGGAGCTGGCGCGATGATGGCGAGGCGGCGCAGCAGCACCTCCCGGTCCAGCGAGCTGTGCTACATCTGCTGCGCGTCAACTGCTACTTACAAATTGAGAATTGGGTTGACGAGCACGGCCTAGGCGTGACGACGGTGGCCGACCAGATGACCGCCGCCCGCGTCGAATACGAGAGCCTCCGCGCGGTGAAGGATGGCGCGGACATCGCCGAGTGGCTGAGACATTGCCACATGGGGGAGTTTGCAGTAATTGATCTCGCGCCGAATATACTAAGAGACATCAATGCCGGACTCGGCGTATGGACATGCTTGCACGGCATGCAGCAGCATGAGAAGTCCATCTATCGCGTACATGACCAGTCTACAAAGACTTTGTTGGAGATGCACTTTGAAACCGCGAGCCTGTTCCGTTCAACTGTTGCGATAGCGGTTTCACACAGTGACACAACGACGGTGCTTGCACGAGTCGACGAACAAATGGTTTCGTTGAAAAAATCCATGGGAATAGTCTGATAGGTTCGTCGAATGGATTGTCCATCAAAACCCTGAACATCATTGCCGAGTATAGGTTAGTCTTGTAAAAAGCCACGAACCAAAAGTGCCTTACTTCGTATTAGCTGAGTTGAGGAGCGCTCCGTCAGGCACAAGGCTTTCCCGACATACTAGCTGTCATTGTGCTAATTTTGCCGTTATCGCGACCGTTGCGGCGGGATTCTATTGTTCGGCTCTTCGCGCAAAACTTCCTTTTCAACTAGCGCTATCGCCACCGTTCAGCTCTTCCATTTACATTACCAAACCGTGGCAAGGATTCCATCGTTCGACCTCTCTTCCAAAGGTGCCGATTGGCTGGATCGAATGACTCGATCCAGTAATGGTTTTAAATGAAATGCTAGGAGCTCCACGTTACAATTTCCCCATGGGCCGCCTCGTTTTGTTTTTCTTTTTTCTTTGCGTCACAGTGAAGAATCAGCTGGGGTAAACATATACAGACAAGCAGGTGCCCCTGCTCACATGTTGACTGCTGCACAAATCTATAGGGCTAGGTCTCGCCCCAGACCAAGTTCCGCCAAGCGGATTAGTAGGCACTGCAAGTCCCGAAACTATTTGCAATCGAAATCGTCGGATGTTGTGGCACCTTCCCAACTGGGGATGTCGATAATAGTCGACCTTCTTCATTCGGAGCTTTGGCGATAACGCTCCGAATCCAATGCTCGTCTGACATGTATATAATAATGTCTTCTGAACAGCTTCAACAATGTCTTTTTCTCCTCGCCTCAGTCAAACTTTTCCCTTTGACCTGTATCTCTTTGCTGCTGTTGTAATTCCCTACTTCTTTAAGAATGCGCTCATCTCTCGCCACCGTGCTCGCGGGATTGGCCGCGACCGCCTCGGCATCTTTCCGGGGAACGGCGCGGGGCTCCGACCGGCCGACGCTGCCGGCTGGCATCGATTGGAATCCGGACTGCTACTGGCTGTACCCCGTGGGTGTGCCGTGCCCGATCCAGGCCGCCACCTTTGACCAGCTCATCGACCACAACAACCCGTCCCTGGGCACCTTCAAGCAGCGCTACTGGGTTAACAACGAGTTCTACGCCGGCCCTGGCGCGCCCATCGTGCTCGATGCCCCCGGCGAGAACGCCTCCGACAACATGGTCTGGTATGCGACGAACTGGACGCTCAACGGCGTCTTTGCGCAGCAGATCAAGGGCGCCGCCATCGTCCTGGAGCATCGCTACTGGGGCGACAGCTCACCGTATGATCAGATGACGACTAAGAACTTGCAGTACCTCACGCTCGACAACGCTATGCGCGACATCATCAACTTTGCGCGCAACGTTAAGCTGCCCTTTGACCAGGACGGCTCATCGCACCCGGACAATGCCCCCTGGGTGCTCACCGGCGGCTCCTACCCGGGCGCCCTCACGGCCTGGATCAACTTCCTATACCCCGGCACCTTCTGGGCCTACCACGCTGTGTCGGCCGTCGTCCAGCCCATCAACAACTTCTGGCAGTACTACGTGCCCATCGAGGCCGCGATGCCGCGCAACTGCAGCAAGGACCTGAAGCTCGTTATTAAAAACATCGACGACCAGCTCGACCGCGGCGACGAGGCGGCCAAGACGGCACTCAAGGCCAAGTTTGGCCTCGCCGGCCTCGCCGACGACGACTTTGGCTACGCGCTCGCCGACGGCCTGCAGAGCTGGCAGGGCACCCAGTTCACCACGGGGTCCAAGAACATCAGGCTGTACGAGATGTGCGACTGGATCGAGGGCGTCGGCGGCAACAACGGCACCGGCAACCCGATTCCGGACGAGAACGGCGTCGGCAAGTGCGCCGCCACGGCGAACCTCGCCCGCTGGTACCGTACTAAGCACGTCCCGGGCTGGTGCGCCGGCACCAGTTACTGGAGCAAGGACGGCAACGACACCATTGCATGCTGGGACTCGCACAACATGACCAGTCCGTGGTTTACCGACCGCAGCACCCGCAACGAGTGGAACATCCAATGGGAGTGGATGCTTTGCAACGAGCCGTAAGTCCTTTGCCTCAAGTCTTTTCTCTTGTTTTTCTCTTTGTTCTTTCCGTTATTTACCTCGCAGCTCAACCAAGTATCGTCAGCTGACACTAGTTTCTTTCAATAGTTTCCAACAATGGCAAGGCTCTTACCCCGGTGATACCGGCCTCGTCTCTCGCTACGCGTCCACCAAGTACTTCCGCGACCAATGCGAGCGCTTCTTCCCTGAGGAAGACGGTTACACCTACGGTCTCAAGGAGGGCCGCACCACTGAGGAAATTGTCGCCTGGACTGCCGGCTGGAACAACTACGCCGCGAACCGCTTGGTGCAGGTCAACGCCGAGTACGATCCGTGGCTGCCGGAGACGGTCTCGTCACCGTTCCGACCGGGCGGCCCCATGGAGTCGACTGAGGACGCACCCATCTTTGTCGTGCCCAAGGCGGCTCACTGCCCTGATCTTGTCATGAGCAACGTCGAGAGCAATGGACCCCTGAGCGAGATTACTCACAAGGTCATTGGTTATATTACCAAGTGGGTAGCCGAGTTTTACGAGGAGAGAGGAATCGCCCGGCCCGGATTCTAGAGCAAATGCGAAGAATCTGGTCAGTTGTGACGGGAAAAAGAGAAATTATGAGGGAAGAGGCGAGATGTTGAGAGGTGTCCCTGTAAGAGGTGCGACGCGTACCTGCCAATAGCTGGCTTCCAGATATTCGTAAGTGTATCAACACGTGTGTATTTCATTCATATGCAGAACATTATGTACTAGGGAATATAGAGTATGTGCTATTTTAGCGTTATTCGTCGCCCTTTTTGTTTCACAAGAAACAATAGAAGAACAAAAGGCTCTCGTTATCATCAAATTGTGTGCCAAATGCGACCGCGTTTAAGTCGGCTTCTTGTGCATTATGCCTAATAGACACCACCGGAAGTACGTCGCGACTTTGCTAGCTTTCTTAAAGGCTTCGGGAGATCGGCGAGCAGTTTAGACACTTCTTGTCCTATTTCCTTGCCCCTTTGAAAAAAACTCTATATTTGAGATGAACACTATCCACAGCCACGGATGGCTACAGCGATCATCTCCCTTCGACGCACCATGCAGCCCGTAAAGTGGCCAACCCGTTCCAATGAAGTCCTCCAATAGCCGTTTTAATACTGCTGAGTCGGCAACCTCCTTCTACAACGGTCCTTGCGCGCGCAAGCATCGACGCGTCTGGCAGGATCATGACCACGGCAGATGCCAAGGTGGAAAGCCTCAGCCAACTAGCTCGGCGCACCCGAATGCAGATCCATTTATAGATGATCCAAGACAGGAGGAGCCTGATGTGCATGCAAGTTCCCAGACAGGGCTGCGGGAGTCCGATGAAAATGTTTGTCTGGCGGTGTGCACGTGCATATATGGGTGTGTAGACTTGCGCCCGTTTCCAATGAGATTAAGAATAGCGAAATCGCGATTTGTACTGCGAAATACAGAGCGAGCCAGGTACAATACGGGTACTGAGTGCTGGTGTTAACAAGGTCTTTGGGATGTGCAAGTGATTCGATGCTAAGACAAAGACTCGCTTACACTAAATCGGCTGCAGGGTGTTGATCCGCTTCAATCTACGTATAGCAAACTCAACCTGTAATTCGGGAAGCAATTTAGCAAGTAACTTTGTTTGCATCCTGCATGCAGAAATCGCCCGTCTGTTTGGGAATCCTACCCCTGTCTATCTTGATGGCAAGTTGTCTTGCGGCCATCGAAATTAAAAATAACAACCATCTCAGCATCTCTTACATAATAGTCAAGATTTCCTTGCATGCCAAGAATCAAATAACAGCTTGGCTTGCTATTTTATGCTAAGCAATACCAAGAGCACAACCGACAGGATGGCTCCCGTGCGGCATGTGAGACAGTGGCCCTGTGTAAGCTGGGCGTTGTACAGATTTCAAGTCGATCTATCCGGTGTTTCCCGTCTCTCTCTTCTGGATCAACTGTCTTGAGTCCCGTGTTTGCATCTTTTATTATTTTGCGCTGCCAATTTTCGCCTCTCTACCCAAGTTAGCCTAGTTGTCCAAGCTGTCCAGCTCACCACCCACACAAAGCCAAGGAGCGACGGGTCAGTCGATTCCGACATTGCCAATTATGCAGCTCGCAAAAAAGGGCCTGGATGGGTTTGGACGAAGCAGCCCAATGGGCTAACGGCGCCGCCACGAAACTGCAAAGAAGAGACAGAAAAAAAAGTAAGTCTTGGTCATGTCGGGACAAAGAGGCCGCGAGTTTCAAGGACAGCAAATACAACCAAGTTTGGGCCAACCGACCAATAGAGAGGCTCAGATTATCTTCGCCAGCCTCGGCTCCGCGACACACAGGACCCATCGTGTCTTGTTCTCTTGGCAAACAAGCTTCCCTGCCGCCACAGCTTCTCGACCCGGCAGTGATTCTCGGAGACGACCGGCCGATGACCGGCCGAGCCAATTTGAGACAAAAGTTTGGTCCGAACTCTTTGTAACCCTCATCTTTCATGCACACCATATCTTCTTTGTTTGTCCAAAAAATGTCTAGCCTGATCTGATGTGCATGAGACAGACAGCCTTATTCAAGCTGCAAGTTGTGATGCAAGTTGCGGGCGCTGTCCTCCAATTCTGCCACATCCGTACTGCACTCTTTTTTGGGTCCTTTGGGGAAATAACTCTGGCAACTCCCTCCCAGTTCTGATCTCTGGAGTTCGCAAGAATGTGGCTTCCGCTAGCCTCCAAGCCATCTTCAGCCAAATGGCCCTCCCCAGACGCCGCTTCTTTGACGCCTCCTTTGTTCCACCTCGGCCCATCATGGACGGATCCCATATGCATGGCGTGGTGGCTTTATTATGTGGCCATCTCTTATCCTCTTCATTTTGCTTGTGCAAATCCATGGCGGTCGGGAAAAAGAGGGTGGACAAGGCTTCGCGTAACGGGCTGCTGAGGGGCCATTCTTACCCTTCCCACCCGCACAAATAGCCGTATTCACCTCCAAACAACTAACTGAAAATAACTAGCTCGCTGAAATAGAAGTGGCAATTCTTTGTAGCGCCAAGAAGAACTTCTAGGCCCAACTTACGACTCAACTAACTCACCTCGGTAGCTAGTGTGAGTGATAGCGCGCAACCCGGGTGGGTGACTTGGACTAGAATTAAGCATACTATCTTCCCCGCAATCTTGGCGGTGGTAGATGGAGAAATTGGTGGGACTATCTCTGCTCTTGGCCCCTCCTCCTTGAACGGTCTGATGTGTGTGATTGATGAGTCCTGCTCAAACTCTGTGTGGGGAAGAGTTGTGCAGAGCTTGTCTTGGAAGTAGGTGATTGTTGCACCCATTTCCCGAGACACACGGGAGGAGTTCCAAGTATATATAGATGTGTTGCTTGCCCAACCCTCCCTCCTCCACCGCATAGTCGCCTCATCACCTATCCCATTTTGCGTCCTGCCTCCCTTCCTTGCTGGCTTGCTACACACACGACCCTACTGGCTTCCAAACATAAATACTGCCAAAAAAAGAAGAAAGAAAAAGAAATCATTTCCAACAATGTCCGGCGAAGCCAGGCCAGTCGGTGCGCCTGAAAAGGAAGCCTCCGACGTCTTCCACGTTGAACAGGATGGAGGCAAGGTGTTGGCCGACGGCGACTCTGGCGAGGAGTATGCCAGCTTCACCGAACAGCAGCAGCGAAGCATCATAAAGCGCATCGATCGCCGCCTTGTCCTCACGGTCGGCGCCATGTACTGCGTCAGTCTCATGGACCGTGTCAACATGAGCGCCGCCAACATTGCCGGCATGGCCAAGGAGCTGGAGCTGACCGGCTTCCGATATGTGAGACGACACCTCCTCACGACTCGTCAACTATGCTAACCAGGAGACATCACAGGGCATTGCCAACCTCGTCTTCTTCGTCACATACATTGTCTTCCAGCCGCCCTCGACCGTCCTTATTCGTGGCATCGGCCCCCGTGTGCATCTCACCGTCATCACCTTTCTCTGGGGCGTCGTTACCCTGGGCATGGGCTTCACCAAGAACCACGAGCAAATCACTGCTCTCCGCGCTGTGCTCGGCATTTTCGAGGCTGGATTCTTTCCCAGTGTCGTCTACCTGCTGAGTACCTGGTATACGCGATGTACGTCACTTCGTTCAGCTTCTCTTGCTACACAGTACTGACTAGTACTACATAGACGACGTCGGAAAGCGATACTCTGTCTTTTACATTGTCGGCTGTCTCGCCGCTGCCTTTTCCGGCATTCTTTGCTACGGAGTAGGTTGAGTTGTCACCCCCATCACCCTATACTCTACTTACCCTCCGTGTACTAACCCTCTTTCCTCCCCAGCTCATGCAACTCAACGGTCGCGGAGGCCTCACCGGCTGGCGATGGATCTTCCTAGTCCAGGGCCTCATCACTGTTGTCCTCGCCACCGCCGCCTACTGGCTCCTCGTCGACTTCCCCGACTCCGACAGGCCGACCTGGAAGTTCCTTAACAAGGCCGAGCTCCGGTGGGTGGTCGCACGCATCCAGCAGGACCGCGGTGACACCACCGTCTCCAAATTTGAGATGAAAAAGTTCTTTGGCAATGCCCTCGACCCCAAGGTCTGGGCCTTTGCCTTCATCTTCTTCAACACCACCACAATCACCTACGCCCTCGCTTACACGCTGCCCCTCATCCTCATCGGCAACATGGGCTTCTCTGTCGGCCAGGCCCAGTGCCTCGTCGCGCCACCCTACGCCTTTGCTGGCATCGTCATGTACGCCAGCGCCGTTCTCGGTGACAAGTTCCGCGTGCGTGGCCCGCTCATCATCTTCAACATGCTGCTCTGTCTCATCGGCCTGCCCATCATGGGCTGGGCCAAGAGCTCGGGCGTCCGCTACTTTGGCGTCTTTCTCGTCACCGCCGGCGCCAACTGCAACGTTCCTACGATCATGGCCTTCCAGGCCAACAACCTTCGCGGCCAGTGGAAGCGCGCCTTCTGCAGCGCCACACTTGTCGGCTTCGGTGGCATCGGTGGAATCGCCGGAAGTCTCATCTTCAGAGACCAGGACAAGGCCACGGGGTACAAGCCTGGCATGTATGCATGCATCGCGTGTGCTGCTCTGAACATTCTTCTTGTTATTGTCTGCGACTTGGGTTTCAAGTATGCCAACAACAGAGCAGACAAGGGAGGCAAGGTTCCTGAGAGTCATGAGGATGACGGCGCTCCTGACTTCCGATACACTTACTAGATACACTTGCTAGTTAGTCTATTTGTTTCTGGCCTTTTGTGTTTGTGAGTTGGGTATTTTATACAGATAATGGAATCGTTGAATGCTTTGTCAATTTGTATTTTCTCAAGTTCTTGCCTAAAGGACCATTTTGCAATAGCAGCCACGAGGTTAGGGGGCCTAGACCAGTGGTTTAACCCGATACCCCCCCTCCATTAAGAGAAATTCTATTAGCTTTGTGGGTCTAAATATAGTCTAAGATGTGAAACCTGGAATCAACAGTGTTGCCGAATCAGGCAGTTACTACCTAAATCTCGGCATTGGGTTGAGACCTCGTTCAATCGGCATGTGGACTGGCATTGCGGCAACACCAAAATGCTGTTAAAGA
Organism: Cordyceps cateniannulata; assembly: GCA_028828415.1. Taxonomy (NCBI): domain Eukaryota; kingdom Fungi; phylum Ascomycota; class Sordariomycetes; order Hypocreales; family Cordycipitaceae; genus Cordyceps; species Cordyceps cateniannulata. Next base: position 1,146,122 of record JAPHMX010000004.1, on the reverse strand, counting down.
TGAAATCCAAAGCAGATTCAAAGTATGTTAAGCGTGATTTTCTCCGAGGTCCACTGTATCTGCCTCTTCAGTATGGGTGAGCGGGCGAGCGAGTCCTACGTTTGGTAAGCCGCGCAGGCTGGCACGCGGACTCATCAGCCTCTATTCAGAAGTTGAAGTCATGCAAAAGGTTGAACCTAATTTCAGCCGCCAGGGACTAATTCAACTATGAAGAACTATTGAAACTCGCTACATAAGTGCCTGGTCAGAGATGGCGCGAACCGGGTAGTTGAGGGTTTGCTGGTGACGAGTGTACAACGAATGCCACGGCTTATTCTTGAACATGACGATTCCGCGGAATTTCTCGGCGGGGTTGAACCAAGACGCAATCTATGCAGATATCGACTTATCGCTTTCTATTACTAGGATTACGACCTGCACCGTTGACATCGGTGGAGCGGAGTAACTATGAGAGACGTCTGACAGACAAGCTAGACAAGCCTAGCGTTGAACTGTTGTAAGTTGAAGATATGGACTCAATTATGTAGTTGTGATTACAATAGTTCTGATTCTTTGAAACTGTGCCGACCGCATTGATACGGAATTTTCATTCTCCTTCATCATCTAGTCTCAAAAAATCTCAACGCTGGCGTTGTGTCCTTATTCGCAGTTCGGTCTACTGATAGCCGGAGCTCGCCGCGACGCACTGCCAGAAACTATTCCGACCGGGGTGCTCTCGGCAACGCCATTTCGGATCTTGTCTACGTGACAGGCAGCTGCGCTCGCTACAACGGGTCCTCATGGCAAAAGCTGACGTTTGAAAAGACGCGATGCCCTTTCCTCCGGCTCTTTCATCACCGAGTACCTGCCTCTTTCAAGCAAGCCACACATTACTCTTCGTTGCTTAAACAATCAGCCGTCTTGCACCATATCTACGAAAAGCATAGTTCAACGCCAACAAGAGGAGGAGGGGTTCCTGGGCACGGCCGGCACCGCGACGCCACCAGCGCCGAGAGAGATTCTGTCAGCAGATGTCTGGGGGGCCCGGGAGAGCTGAGTTACCCGATTTGGCAGGTGGGAGAACCGACACTGGAAGCGATTGGACACGATGACACGCCAGCCATTTGCACCGAGGAGCACGCCACCAGTTTCTTAGCTGTGATGCTTTGAGTTGTCCGGATAGAACGGCATCGCGGAAGATGAGAGGAAAAGCTTCAAGCTGATAAGCTTGCATCATCATGAAGACGAAATTGAACTATGGTGAACGATGCCGTTGTCTATAAAATGGTCATGTTTCGCCCACGATTCTAAAGATATGTAGACATCAGCAGAAAAGCAATCTCCAACAACAACAACACATCCTACCTTGAGCTAGAAATCATGCGCTTCACTTCCCTGTCCCTCATCGTGGCGGCCGATGCCATCTTGGCATCGCCCGTCGAGCGCGCTGCCAAGCCCGCGACCCTGCCCTTGAAGCATGTCATCAACGTCAGCTCCGCGAGCAGCCTCATCCAGCGCGGCCAGGCCCGCCTCAGCCATATCAACGGCGGCGGCGCTGCCAAGACGGCCGTCGGCAATGTCGAGGCCTCCTCCGGTCCCGCCGAGAACGACGACGTCAGCTACATTGCCTCCGTCGCCATCGGCAACGCCAACTGGGACCTGATTGTCGACACTGGCTGTAAGTGAAAACTATAAACCCAGTCACTGCCACCCGCACACACAAAAAACTCCCTTTTTACTGACAAGAGACCCCAACAGCCTCCAACACCTGGACCGGCGCCCAAAGCTCCTACGTCCCGCACTCCACCGGCAACGCCACCGGCGGCTCCGTCTCCGTCAGCTACGGCTCCGGCCAGTTCTCCGGCAAGGAGTACGTCGACAAGGTCAGCTTTGGCGGCCTGACCGTTGCCTCGCAGTCCATCGGCTCTGCTACCAGCTCCTCCGGCTTCAACGGCGTCGACGGCATCTTCGGCCTCGGCCCCGTCGGCCTCACCAAGAACACCGTCTCCAACGCGGCCACTGTCCCGACCTTCCTCGACAACCTCTACAAGCAGGGGTCCATCCCCAGCGAGGTCCTTGGCGTCTACTTTAGCCCCGAGGCCGGCGCCGATACCAACGACAACAACGGCGAGCTCACCCTCGGCGGCGTCGACAGCACCAAGTACACGGGCTCGCTGAGCTACGTGCCGACGCTCAAGAGCGGCGCCGCCGCCCCGTACTGGGGTGTCAGCATTGCTAGCTTCACCTACGGCTCGACCGTGCTCGCGTCCGGCGCCACCGGCATCGTCGACACCGGCACGACGCTCATCTACATCCCCTCGTCCGCCTACTCCAAGTTCTTGTCCGCGGCTGGCGGCAAGACCGACTCCAACTCGGGCCTCGCTGTCTTTACCAAGAAGCCCACCGCCAACTTTGCCATCACGCTCGGCTCCAACACCTACACCCTGACCCCCGCCCAGTACCTGGTCCCCACGGCCCAGTACAGCTTCTTCGGCCTCTCCTCCGGCAAGTACTACGCCTGGATCAACGACGGCGGCAGCAGCGGCGTCAACACCATCATCGGCCAGAAGTTCCTGGAGAACTACTACTCCGTCTACGACACCACCAACGCCCGCATTGGCTTCGCCAAGGCTGCTTAAGAGGCTAAAGGCAACGAAACAAGTGACTTGGAGGGGGTTGGCAACCACCCGAGAATCTACATAGACACATCTCGGACCACGGCCCCATTCAATGCCCTTGATTGCTAAAACTTGACGATGATTCATGCGAACAGGATGGTAGTGGCCTTGCTAGAAGTTATTCGAGATATATTTATTCCTTTACCAATTTCCTCGCTCAAAGTATTCTTACAGCTATGACCGTTGCTCCAGCGTAGAGAGTCCAGGTGACAAGGCGAGTAGTTCGAGCTGCGGCGGGCAGCCGAAGTATTTACTCCCATGGCAGAGGCAGAAGAAGCCGCCATCTTCAGAGCACAAGATTCTGCCTAGCTGAAAGCTTAACTCAGTCATCAACTGTACTGTGTACAAGAATGTTCTCGCCGTGGATGCCATCTCCACAATGGTTGGGAGGCGCAGTCTTGTGTTCTGATTTGGCCCGACTTGGCTACGGCCGGTTTTCTCAGCCGCGCTGGGCCTGTTCACAAACTGCCCAACTTGGAAAAGCTTGAGGCGGGAATGGCATCACCGGTTTTTGCGACCGCCCTGTATCGTGGCGCATGCCAGTGAGTATTTAACCAGCCTGCTAGAGACTAAGTCTCGCGGGTTCGTAGCTCTCCATCTACACTATCGCCGTTTCCCATACTGCGCACAAAGATACGTGGCATCGACTCTCAGAATGAAGAATAATCAACGGATCACGGATGCCTCGCGAGGCTTGCTGAGCAGTTTGAATCGCCTATCTTTGCGGCCCGTGTCTCCGTCACCGCACGGCGCTGCCCCAGCAGGGTCCATACCTACAGAGAACAGAGCCCGCTACGAGAAGCTCTTTATGCAAGAATGTCAAGGCAAGCCTTACCTCACCGGCATTGAGGCCGCCAGCATTTTTCTTGCCAGTCACTTGCCCAAGCAGGTGCTCTCGAGTATATGGGAACAGGCAGACTTCACGCACGACGGCAGATTTTCCTGCGATGAATTTTGTCTCGCCATGTGGCTGATAGACAAGGAGAGAGGAAATTATCCTTCGACACCCCAGCATCACTTTCCAGCACAGAATGTGCCTGCGGCTGCCCACCATAACACAAATTCCTGGACACAGCCGCCAGCCTATTCCCAACAGCCACATCATAATACCGAACCCAGTCATCCCCCATACGGAGGCCCGCAGCTTGCTGGGCCGCTGCCACAGGCGACGGCGACACATGCCCCTGGACACAATCCATACACCCAACCAGCCACCGAGAAACACGAGATGTTCGAGCCCATGATCTGCCAGGGCTGTGATGCAGGCTTAGTCCCCGAGGACATTGTGTACTGCTGTGATGTGTGCAAGGCCGGAGCAAGCATTTTTTGCGAGTCGTGCCATCGAGGCGGTAGGAGATGCTACCACCAGGTCTCACCCTCAAAATTGGAAGCCGGCAAGAAACTCAAGAATGAGGACAAGGACGGCGACTTTGGCTTCGGTCTCAAGTGCGACGGCTGCAGAACCAAGCTCAAGCAGGACGCCCTCTGCTGGCACTGCAAGCGCTGCGTCGACCCCAACTTCTGCAGCGACTGCTGGAGGCGGCGCGACAAGCGTTGCAGGCATGCGGGCCAGGGCAAGGTCCAGCTGCGCAGGGTCGGCAAGTCTTCAGTGACGACGGAAGACATTCTGGATGGCCTCGAAGCAGTCGGCACCGTTCTTGGCGGGTAGGGGACAGCAACTGGTGACGGTGCAGAGGGCCCGCGTTCCCAAATGCATCGGGGCGCTGGCTCTTCATCGTCGGAGGTGCGTGCGCCTGTGCAGACCAAAAGCACAGAGAAGCGAAAGAGCACTATCCCAAGATAGTCTCGATGTTAGATCCCTTGTTGCCTCATTTATAAGGCGGTTTGTCAACGTCGGTCGGTTTGCCCCGTGCTTGGTTGCGGAGTTCGTCGAAAAAGTGCTTTACGAAGCTGTGAGTTCGATTGGGCGCGTTCGGATCCGCTGCAGAAAGTCATTAGTAACCGACATATGACAAGGACAGACTTCACTCCAAAACAGATCTTCCACGCACCAGTAGCTTCGCCAGGGGCAAGCGGCTCATGCGGCAAGCGACCGTTTTGTTTCTCGTCGATGAACTTGTGGATGCGGCCAACGCCGCGATGAAAACCTGGGCGCCGAAGAATCTAGCAAGAACTCGTTAGAAAATACAGAGTCGTATGCGAGGAAGCTATGCGGAAAGGGCGGCGACATACGGATGCGATGATGCGATCCTGGGGATAGAGTTAGCAAACAGCGCAGAGAACGGCTTGTCCTGGGGGCAACGGCGTACCTCGAACGCGTGGATGACACGCATAGCCCATATGAATGGGTGCGCCATGGTGGACTCTTAGATTTGCAGTGGCTGGCGAATGCGTCGTTTTGAAATGTCGATGACAGAGAGGTGTAGAGAGCAGCGAGGACCGGGGGGAGCTTTGCCACGGAACCTGGCTTACTAAAATTTTGGCAGCACCTCGACCACACTAACAACTTGCTAAGATCACCACATTCTTGAACAGTTTCAATAGAGAAAATATATTTTTTTCATTATTAACTTTTAAAAGCGACTTGCGCAGTTATTTCTGTCCCATCCATCGCATGCAGAGCGACGCACTGCGCCTTCTCTTGCATCATTCCTTTCCGACCCAATTGCCCCGTTTACAGGTCAACGTGCTTGCCGAGGAACGAGGTGAGGTAGTCCATCTTGCCCAGGGAAACGCCCTCCTTGCGCAAAATGTTGTAGGCGGTGGCCAGGTGGAAGTAGAGGTTAGGCGTTGCGTAGCCGGCGTTGTAAGTGAGGCCGTTCATCTGGGCCGTCTTGCCAGGGCCGAGGCCGACCGTGACCGCCTCGGTGGCACGGCTGTTGACCGTCTCCTTGTTGGCCTTTTCCAGGGCCGCGCGCGACTCGGCGATGCGGGCGTGGAAGTCGGCGAAGCTCTTCATGTTGTTCTCGTTGCTGGGGGGCTCCTGGCCGGTGAGGCGGGCCGCGAGTTTGGTGCCCAGGTCGGTGACGATGAAGATCTGAAAGGAGAGGGGAAGCATGTCCGCGTGGATGCGAGCCTCGGGGAGGGAGGTGGCGTTGGGGGCCGTCTCGGCCTTCTTGAGGATGGCAGTCAAGCTGTCGAGGACCTCGAGGGCCTGGCCAATGGAGACGTCGTAGAAGCTCATGGTGGTGAGTTATGAAGGAGGTGTGTATAAATATGAGTAAAGAAGAATAAAAAGTTGTCAAGGTTGATGTGATACCTAGATCTTCGGGAGGATTCAAGGGGAAAGCTCAGAGCTTTATATATACGGATACATGTCGTACACAGGTCCTTCCTCGAGTTACGACCCCTCTTCCCCTATGTACCTAGCTCTTTCCAAGACAGGTGCTAGTTGGGTAGATGATACCAGCCGCTTGTCTGCCTACTAATGGTACTAGGTAGTTCCCCTCCACGGTTTGGTCCGCTCAAGTCCACCGCCGTAGCCTTGTGAATCCACAACACCGCAACTTGTCACCGTGTAAAATCCCCTCCGTCCAACTCCACAGCGCAGCCCACATTGCATTGCCAGCATCGCTATTGGGCAGTGGTAGTGACACGAACTTGTTTACTAATTATCCAGGTGGCATCGGCGAAAAGTTGACTAATTAGAAAGACAAGGAAAGTCGAGGATGGCTTCCCCACAGGCAGTCGGGGCGGTGGAGTGCAGGCGGCGGCCGGTCGGAGGGTCGGTCTGTCGCCGGCCGGCCTTGGTGTGCCGTACGAGTGGGTGGGTGACTGGTTGGCCGTCACAAGCGAAGCCTATCCAATCAATTCTTGACGTGGCGTCAGGGTCGAACCTCACGAGCCAGTTAAAACACCGTTAATCCGAGACTTTGTTTCATGAAGCGGCAGCGCAGCCTTGAGCTGTGATGACCAGTGCTTGTTTTCACGACAGCCTCAAGAGCCTGTAGATCTGCTTTGTAAGCCGTTCTCTCCTTTACAATATGTCACGTATGCCTTGTCGTGTTTGCTTTTACCAGGAGTCACACAGTTATGCACTTGTTTGAACAGCTCACATGTGCCGCAAAGCAGGGTGTGTTGTGCTTGAGCCACCAAAGTCGTCAACATCTGCATAGGTTACTCGTGTGGCAGGACTGTAAGGCATCTTAAAAAGACAAATCACGCCAAAAGTCGTAGCGGTAGAACAGGAACATGCAAGCTCGTCGCAAGACTAATTGTTCAAACTTTGCCGAGCCGGTGGTATTCATGCCGGAAGATAGAGACAAATTGCGGAGTGTATGGCCCTTGCCAGCCCCATGTAGACCTAGATATCACACCATGTGCCTCGCAGAGCCGTGAAATTTCCATGCAAGCGCCATACGGGCCACTGAAATTCGCCTATGGTGAAACTGTTGCGCTGGCCTTCTAAAAAAAAGGCTCTGAGAGGTTTGCATATATTGACGTTGTCCAGCACTGCCTAGAAAACGGGTGCGACACGTACTAACAACTCACAACGGTGACGTTTTGATCTTTGCCAAGAAGGAGTATACCTTGCACCATAAGAGCTCCATCCCAGAAAATAACGCCTTTCACTTGCATCGCCAGCCTGTCACAGCGCCTAGTAATTACTCCCTCACCACGAACAGCCGCAAGGCTGCCAGCTGGTCTTACACTGCGGAGTTTCAGGCTCCGCGGGGCTTATTCGAGAGGGGAACAGTCGTACTGTGCGCTTTCAGCTGACAAATGCAAAATGACGGTCAACATGAACAGTGACACGTTGTAAAAATCTGAAAATTGAAGAATTGACTAGGTACTAGTTTGGAATCAATCTCGATCTGCTACAGATTGCTCATTGTAGACAATGGGAGGGGAGCGCAGCCCAACCTGTCAAGCCCCTCTCCCGCACCATAGCACAGCCTGACCCCCACAGAAACCTTTTCTCTCTCTCCCTTTCTCTTCCTCCTTTTCTCAGAACCCAAGGATGGTGTTCGCCTCGGCAAGCACCTCCCGCTGACCCACTGTCGCGCCCGGCGCCGGCACCAGCTTCTCGAGGCCCATGGACCGGAGGGCATCGCCGCCGGCCCACTCCCGGAGCGCCGCCTCCGTCGGCCGCCCCCTGTGTCGGGCCTCGCCTTCCCCCCCGGGGAAGTCCGGGCCCGGAGTGCCACGGCGCCAGGCCTCGCGCTGTCGTGCCACGTACCGCGCGTTAATGGCCGTCAGCGGGCACACGGGGATGTAGAGCACGCTCGAGTCCGACGCGCCCTGGTGCTCTTTGTCGACTGCGTGGATGGCTATCGAATGCTGGATTAGTCGTCGGGGGCCTTCCATCTTGGCGGCAGAAATGAAGGGATTTGAAAGGAAATGAACTCACTGTCACAGTGCCAGGCGACAAAATCGCCGGGCTTAATCTCGGGGACATGCACCATGGTCCGGTCGAGCTCCAGGTGCGGATGCAGCTCATCCGTCAGCTCCTGGCCGTGTCCTGGGCTCGCTCCCTGCAGGTCACTCGTCATCCGCCCCTCGCCCACCAGCTCCCAGTTACTCTCATCCAAATATCCCGGGCTGTGTCTGTTCCCGTCCTTGGCCTCAAAGAACGGCCGCAGCAGCACGTACGCCGTCGCGCGGTGCATCAGCGGATTCACCAGCAACGTGCCCTCCGCTGGCCGCGTGCGGCTCATGCTCAGCCAGCCCTGCCACGCGCGGAACATGCTACACGCGCCGAGCCCATCGTACAGGTTGTTGACCGCGGTCACGCGCCCGCTTGCATCCCACGGGTCGTACGCCTCCCACGCGCCGGCGAAGATGGCATCGTACGTGCCGCCGAGCCCGTAGCCTGTCGGCTCCCAACGCTCCACGCTGCCGCCGTCGATGTGTGGGCCGAGGGCGAAGGTGGCGTCACCCGGCTGCCGGATCCGCAGTCGGTCCGCGTATGACAGCGGCTCGGCGAGGGAGATGGGGCTCGTCGGGTCCGAGGCGCGCCAGAAGCCGTTGCCCATGAGCTTCTGCTGCACGCGCATAAAGTTGGGGTGCGACCGGGCTTTGAGCTGCGGTGCAGACCAGTATAATTCGTACACTTGAGGGTTACCGGCCGGGAAGGCTACCATACGTCAACAAGTCAGCATCTGGTTCATATAAATGGCAGAGCTATGCTTTAAACGTGACTGTAGGCAAGTTAACGATTTACGTACCTCTGGTCCATGGGTTCTTTCTCACATATTCTTCTACCTCTTCCTTGTAAGCCCTGGCCTCCGCCTCGGGCACCACGCCCCGTACGACCACTGCGCCTCGCTTCCTAATCTCGTCTTTTAAGCTGCTCAGTCCGCTCTCTAGATTCGAAGATTCGATTTGCGGAACAACGTCCGATCCCTTCTGCGCAATGATTTCATTCTCTTTCTGGAGGTCCCGCAGCAGGCGGTTCCAGCTATCCGTGATCTGCTTCTCCCGGCCGCGGATCAGCTCGCACTTGAGCTCGCGGAAACGGTCGGGTAGAGGGTCACGCTTGGCGCCGGATAGAGACACAAAGGCATCAGAGATGTCGCCCTCCTTCTTGGAGGACTTTTGGACTGCGCCGCCCCCGACGGTGGCCAGCGTTCGGCGTTGAGACTTGCTTACACAAGATCGCAACATGGCTGTGAAGTAGAGAAAACGGTGGGGAATTAAGAATAAAAAGTTTAATGACGATAAATCAGACCATGGGTTAATTCGATGCTAGAGAAAGGGAGCTGAGAATTGTGACCATCAGCCGTTGTCCGGGCTGCTTTTATACAATAGGGTTTTGGTGCGGGAGTTCCCGATTAGGAAGTCCGCCCCAGACACGATCGACCTACACTCCGCACGCCAAGTCGTAACACAAGGTGCCAAGTTCCGAACCTAGAAGTTATTTAAAACAATGTTTCCGTCAACCCGTGCCTAGCCATGATTAAACTCAACAATGTCTTGCCAAATGACGCAGGTAGAGAGCCTCTACTCACCACGGTCCGCATGTCATTGGCCAAACTTGCCGCGCTCTCGCTCTGATCGACCAATACCGTCTACACCTGACCGTGCCCAACGTGCGGCTGGTCGCGGCACCCAACGAGAGGCCATGTAGCGTGCTAGTTGTCATCAGGGAAGAATCAACAAGACACAAGTCAAGTGGCGATGAAAAGGACGACAAGCAAATTCAAAGTCATATCCGGAATTGGATACTGAAAAACTTCAATTCAAAAAGTAAATAGAAGAAAAAAAGAACAAGATATTGGAAACAGAAAAGAAAAAAGAAAACTCGCTTTCCCATGACAAAAACAATAAGGTTAGTTTGGTGTTTTTGTGTGCAGTATGCCGCGCGTATAGTCGTGAGGAGAAATGTTATACATAAGAGGCCGCGTTGATGACCAAGAGAGGATAACCAGCAGACAAGCATCAAAGAGTTCCTTCCTTCTCGAGACCCCCGAGTAGCAATTCGGCATAGAAACGCAACAGAAAGAAAACACACACACACAAATCATTCCTTCTCCCGAAATTCACGGCTCCCACCGCACGCAGTGGCCGCCGCGCTACTCCGCCAGCTGCCTCCGTTGGATCTTGCTGCGGAGGCCCTTGTTCTCCTCCTCCAGGTCGCCGAGCCGCTGCCGTGCCGCGTCGCGTTCCTGGTCCCTCCTCTCGCGCTCCGTGCGCAGCTTCGACTCGAGGTTCTTCAGGCGCAGCATCAGCGGCGTGTCCTTGTAGCTACTACCGCCGGTGGCTGCGGCCACGTCGCCACCTTTAGCGATCTCCATGCCGAGGCTACCGCCGCCGTCCGACCCTGTGGCCGCTTGACTGCCGCGATGCACCGACGACGGGATGCGGCTTTCCCTAGAGCCGCGGGACGATCCAGCGCGCTCCTTGTCACGCTCGCCGGGCCCGCGGTGCACAGCCGGGGAAGGGGAGCCCCCAGCGCTGCCGGAGCGAGGCGATTCGGCGCCGTGTTGAGCCGCGGCGCGCGCGCGTACGTTAGTCGCCGTCTTGAGCGTCTCGTACTCGACCTTGAGCTTCTGGTACGCGTGTTCGACGCGCGTAAGCCGGTCGCGCAGCTCCTGCGACGTCATGGAGCCCATGGCGCTGCCGGAGGCGATTTTGTTGCGGACGAGCGTCTCGACTCGGTCAAGCCGCTTGGCGCGCATGTCGAGGTTGTTCTCCAGCGCCTGGTACTCGCGCGTGAGATCGCGCTCGACCGAGTTGATCTTGCCTTCGAAGGACTTGAGCATGTTCTCAATCATCTTGATTGCAGCCATCAGGTTCTTGGTAAAGCCTGGCAGGCGGCTCGAGATAACCTCGACGCTCGGCACGGCCTGCTTGTCGACTAGCGTGTGGCTATGCGCCCACTCCCGGCCGCACAGCACGCTGAGGCGCTTCCAGAGTTGCAGCAGGAGCTCGTTGCGCTCCATCAGCTGCTCGCGCGCACTCTGCTCCAGCATGGCCAGCTTGCGGCGCTCCTGGCCACGCGTGCTCTCCAGCTCAGCAATACGGACATCCTGCGTGCTCGCAGTGCGGGAAAGATGTTGGTGTGTCCTTTGAAAGGTCTCGTAGTCGGATTTCGTGTGTCGGTGCGCGAGCCTCTCCTTCTCCAGCAACTCGTTGGATTTCTGGCTCTCCAGGCCGAGCGACTCAAGCAGGGCATCGCGCTGCTTGATCAGGCGGTCTTTCTCGACGACGGACGCCTTGGCGACGTCAAGTTCCCGAACAGTATTCTCCAGGTCTCGTTGGATTCTAGCAATCGACCCGAGGAGAGACGACCTTGTGCCGTTGAGATCGCCCAGGGTAACGCGAAGGTTATTCTCCAGTTCCTGCAGGCGCTCCTTCCAGGCAGTTGCCTCGACCTCGCGTGAAGACAAGCTCTTACGCAGTCTTCGAGCTTCGTCCTTTGCGGTGGACGCCTCACGGTTGAGCTCATTGACAAACTGCTGCACTTCCTCCTTCTCCTGGTTCGCCACCATCTCACGCTGGGCGCGTTCCTGCTGCAGCCGCTCGTCGAGTTCCTTGGCTCTGTCCTTTTCATCACGCAAGCTTTGCTCGGCGTTGGCAATCGCGGCCTCGAGATCGCCGATTCGAATCTTGTCGGCTTCCTGCTCTTCACGTAAGAAGGCAATCTCGCCCTGTGAAGATTCTTGCTGCACCGACAATCGGCGGTTCTTTTCTGATTCCTCGCTGAGCTTTAGTTCAAATGCCTCAAGTTCGCGGTTAGACGACTCAATCTCAGCCTCGAGCTGCTGGATCCGTCGGACCTTTTTGTTTTGTTCGTCCTCCAAGCCGACGAGTGACTGGCTCATTTCACGCATGGCGTTCTGTAGGGCGTCGAAATTCTCCACTCGATCAGCGAGATCGGCCTGTAGTATTTCGATCTCCCTGTGTCCCTGCGCGATGTCTGCATCCAGTGACTCTATCTCCCCTTGTGCTTCCTCGCGCAGTGTCTCGAATTGCTCCTCGAGTCGACTGTTGTCATCAAGTGCAGCATTTCTCTCAGCTTGTAGCGCCACGAGGTCATTCATCGCAACATCTAGCTCATGCTGCAGAGAAACAACTGCGTTTTCAGCTTCCTGTTTTCCATTCACGACCATCTCGAAATCGTTCATGCAAGCAGCCAGCTCGCGTTGTAACTCTTGGTTGTGCATCTTGACTTCGCTCATGCGATCTCTCGCTTCTGCCAATCTGTTTTCCAACTCTTCGCGCTCTGCGTCTTCCACTGCAGTAGGCAGCGTCGGTGCACTCGCGCGGGAAGGCGAATCATAGCGAGCACCGGCCCTCGATGCGGAGCGCTCTAGGATGCTGTCGGCTGTTGAAGCGGCACCACTACGGCCTTGGGAGATTTTAAGGTCCTCAATTTCCTGTTGTAGGCGATCCTTCTCGCGATTGCGCGATGTCAGCATGGAGGTCTGGGCACCAACTTCGCGGCGCAGTTCGGCATTCTCATGGCGCAGCTTCTCGCTCTCGCGTCGAAGCTCATCAACCAGAGTGCTAGCCGCACTGAAACCAGCATTGGAACTCTCCGCGTCTGCCGGCTTATTTGGCGAAAAGGCGCGGTCTCGCTGGCGTTTGGCAATGTTGTAGATGTTTGTAGTCTGGCCGCTTTGCATGGCGGCCATTTCCTTCTTTAATTTGAAAACTTCGTCGCGCAGTCTTACATTGTCATCCTCTGTCTGTTCTCGATGGGCGGTTTCTTGTTCAAGCAGGTCCCTCCAGACGTCGGCTTCCTCTTGGCGATCAATCTGTTCGCCAGTGCGCTCACCGAGGCTTTTAACGATATCGGCGAGCTTCTTCTTCTCAGACTCTTTGCTCATGCGTTCAGTTCGAAGCTTCTCGATCTCAACAGCGTACTCTTCGACGCGCTCACGGAGGAAAATCAGCTCCTGTTCGCGCTCCCAGGCTTCTTGGTCGTTGGGGCGGCTCGCTTGGTCGTTGCTAGATCCGCCAGTGCTGGGTCGCTCCTCGTCCTCCTTGATGCGCTTCTCGAGCTCCTTGACGCGTTTCCGTAGAACCTTATTGTCTCTTTGCAGTACAGCTAGGGTAGTCTTCAGCTCGACATTTTCTGAAATCATCTCCTTGATGCCTTCTTCTGAGAGTTTGTCAAGGCGGTCGCTTAGGAACATGACCTTGAGCTTCAAGTCAAAGTTTTCCTTCGAAAGCTTCTCGATTGTGCTGCTCTGCTCTTTCAGTGTGAGGCTCTTGCCGGTGCGTGACACGGTGCCGGCGCCTGCGTTGCTGTTTGTCGGCCTGAACGGCGTTTCGAGGCCAGATCGAAACTTGTACTCCTTAGCCAGGGATTCCGGGACATGAACATTTTTTACGTGCTGCGCAATGACCGTGTCTGTGGGCGTGGCATTGAGATTCTCCCTCGAGGGTTTGGGTGTCTTGAGCGGATCGAAACGAAAACTGGCTCGGGCAGGACTGTCGACTTCGGGTAGAGGCTCTAGTTGCTGAGATGTGTCGCCAAGGTCATCCACGCCAACACCGGAGACGATGCTCCCAATGCTGACTGGACGTGGCATCACGCCGCTCGGAAATCGCGGCATGCCCATGGCCGGCATTACACCGCCAGACTGTAGGGCCATGTCAAGGTCCTGATTAGAGGTAATGTCACCGTCGTCAAAGGATTCGGCGTTGGTGATGAACGAAGAGGTAGAAGATCGTTGACTGCCAAAACGGCTGCGGAGGTACTTCGGTCGCTGTTTGCGCAACGCAAAGCCTGGTGTGCTGCCGGCATCGTGGCGATCGGAGCGCTGCGACTGGGACCAGCGGCTGTCGTTGTGATCGAGGCTGGACGCAAAGGACTCGTCGACGGCGCCATTCTCGTCGTCGGCATCGAGGGCCTGCCGCGTGGCGTTGCTAGCCATGCTCACGGCGCGCGACACAGTGCGCGCCGCCGCCGCCGCCGTAGGAGACGAGTCGAAGGCCTCAAGGTTGGAGGTTGTGCTGCTAACCGTGGTGGTATCGGGCTCCTCCTCGGCGTGGTGAACAGGTGGTAGGGGCGCTCTGTCGACCTTTTGCGGCGAGTCGAACAGGAAGGTGTCGTCGATCGCCGGTTCACCGTTGGGAGGTGCCGTCGGGAGGGGAGACAGGACAGGGAGAAAACTCGATTCGACGTCCTTGAGGTGTTGCCTCACGGCGGCCTCAGAGACGTTGTCGTCGGGGGCCATGGTATTATCCATGGGCGCCGCATCAAACAAGCTGTGATCAGGGCCGGCGCCTCGTCGCGATGCGCCTTTGGGCGTGGGCGTATCCTTGGCCGGTGCAGCGACAGTAGCGGGTGAGGAGCCAGCGTTGTCGTCCTGCTGGTTGTTGTCGCGCGTGGCGGTCGATGGGCGGGACATTGGGCCGCCAGGAGTGTCCAAGGAATCAGCCATGCTGCATCTTGTTGGAGGCTAGCGGTAGGAATCGGAAGAAAAAGAAGAGTCTTTGCGAAGAAGAGAGCGTTGAGAGAAGGTTGGTCACTTTTGCGCGCAGTCGTAGGTGAGTTACTGGAGTGAGCGTCCAAGGCGCGCGCGAAACGGCGTCACGGGAATTTGTTTAGAGACTACTGAGGTAGTCAGTGGGATGGCGTAGAATCGTAAAGTCGGAGCGCGTAACTGTCGGGCAAACGAGAGGGGAAAAAGAGGCTACTGATGGCCGTTAGAATAGATGCAAGGGTGCAAACTGGTGCAAATGTTGTGGTGCTGGAGGCATGGGGAGCAAGGTCGTGGTGGACAGCCTTTTTTTCTTTTTCTCGACAAGACGCGACACGCCCGTCGGGACTCACAGTGTCACAGCCAGAGCCAGGTACCGAAGTGGAGGGGCTTTTCTCCTACCTCTGCCGCGCATCATGGTGGATTCGCTGGCGCCGCCTCTCACAAGGTCTTGATAGCGCCTCGTGCCTTGGAATTACTTTGTTTGTGCTATTTTTCCTTTCACTACGCTGGTTTAATAGAAGCAAAGTTATGATTAAACATCAAGTAAATTACTGCCTGTCTCCATCACACCAGGTAGTAGGCCTGAAGGCTGGCGATACAACAAACCCCAGCCCAGGTACAAGCGCTGTAGCAGAAACCTCTGTACGAATACTAGTTAATGGCTGATGACTGGAGGTGCCTACCTTAGTATTTCTAGTCCCGTCCAGGGCCTGCCTGCCGCCTTCCTTTTCCATGTTGGCCGTGCCCGCGCACGTCCACGACAACAGCCCAAGGATTGGATTATATTAACTAATATCTTCAAAAGTACCCGATCACCAACAGCCGATACCCCTTTATCCAAATATATGTCGTCTCTTCCTCTCAACCCAGCTTTCCACCGTCGCATCCATCTCCACCAAACACCTGGCTGGCACTATCTTGATTAAGTCCAGCAGGGGTGAGTCCAACAGAGGCAGACCCCTACGAGCACCGTGCATCTCATCAGATGCCGTGCGACATGATCGCCCAGCCAGAAACCGGCAAGGAACGGCTCCAAGCCGCACCCTCGCCGCGAACTCTCATCACTTCCCCTTGCCCGAGCGTTCCACCTCGCAATCGATCGGGGGACAACTCCTCGACCCGCCAGGAAGACGATAACCTTCCAAAGAACCGTTCCCGAGTCAACCGAAAAGCCTAGAATCAACAGGAGGCTGTCAATGCCGCCGCCGACGGGATCCTTTCGCAATGGCTGCTGTCTTTTTAAACTTTGGCCCTCTCCACACTAACGCAGGCCAATCAATGCCTGTATCACGCTCAATCCAAGCCAACGCCACCAGGCAGCATAAAGCACTCATCATCTTAGCAACCAATGCTGCTTTGGCATGCACCTTTGTATCAAAACAGTTGTCGAGAGAAAAATCAAGTGGTATATTAACTGTGGTCTGCAGCGACTAGTCTATCGCCGCCGCCAAGGGCTGCCAAGGGTCTTCGCCTCTTTTATCAATCCATGTGCGATATACCTCTTTAGTTGGAGAACTTCTCGGGAACCTTGCTGCTACAAACGGCGCGAGCCTCGTTAGCCTTAAGTCCCTCAGCGTGTGGCCACCGAAAACTTACCCAGAGTACTTCTCATAGGCGTTGCGCATGCCGTCGCCAATCTTCTCCTCGGTGTTGCGGTCAACGTTGTAGCCGGCCTTTTTGGAGACGAAGCCGATGCCTGCGTGCGAGAGAGCATGTTAGCCGCGATTCAAACAAGGTCTTTAAGCGCACTGCTGCCTATGACCCGCGTCGATGTGTGCTTACCCTTGTCAAGGTAGTCCTCCTGGCCGGCGTTGTTGCTGCTGCCACCCTGCTGCTGCTGGTTGTCACCACCCTGCTGCTGCTGGTTGTCACCACCCTGCTGCTGGTTGTCGCCGCCCTGGTTCTGGTTCTGCTGCTGGTTGTTGTTGCTCGAGTTTCCCTTGTTGAGAGCCTCGCCGGCGGCCTTCTTGATGAAATCCATTGTGATGTAGAGGTGGGGTATAAAGGTGATGGAATGAAAGGGCACAAGTGTATGAATGGAGAGGGTATAAGTGCAAGAAGCGCCGACGAAAGGGGTGCAGGGTCTGTCCATCTTATACCTTTTCGAACTGCCCGCACGCATATCTGGCAGCAGCTTCCCCTCTTCGATCCAGACGGGAGCGCAAATCTTGTCCATCCATCTCCATCCACGGGGGCGTTTCCTCGTCCAGCCAAGCCCGTGGAAACCCCCAAACCAAAAGGAGCTCACTAACACAGGTGAGGAGGGGAAGCTAAGGTTGGAGGCCACCAACCATTCCAGCGATGCCATCCCACACCACCTCGTTTCTGTGTGCGCGATACGTCATGCGGGACAGCTCCCCCCTCCTCTGTGGAAAGCTACATTGCTGCAGGGATTCGCAGCTGGAAAGCTTCCCAAGTCAGCTTTGCCAGCCTGTTTGCTCTAGAGAAACAGTTTGGGTGGCACAAGTGACGCTAGACATGAATTTGTGGATGGGCAATGAGACTAACTAACTTGCACGGAAAGGACGGCAGCTATGGCATGGTCCTAGAGGTACCTTTTGGCCGACGGGGCACTTGAAGCTATCTCAAGGGTTCCAGGACTGGCGATATCTCAATGATGGCTTTCTGTTGTTGGGGACGGGGGCGCTATGTGAGGCCGATTCGGTGGCGCCGAATGCCGTGTCTCTGTGTCAATGTGGGCGGCTGAACTACATTTTTGGATGTCCTCAATTGATGGGGAACATAGCAAGGACCTGAGTAAAAAGCAACGTGGGATTAATTAAGCTCGCCATGCTCCGACAGCACACTCGGCCACCCCCTCCATGACTTCATAAATGTGGGAAACGACGTCAAACAGTCTGTAGCACCAACGAATCGGTTTTGCAATGTGCTCATCACTCAGCAACTTCATTCTCCTGTTCTGGATCAATGCATAGACATTGGAAGAATATCGGGAGGAGGGCAGAATTCAATTGAGATGAGGGGGGTTGTTCTTGGCTTGGAGGGGTTGTGGAGGAGGGGTTCAGGCTGGGACAACCGTGGTCTAGGCCAACGCCAGCCTGGTGTGGCTGCTGGCTATTACAGCTGAACAGGGAAGTGAAGCTAGCCTTGCACCGCCACCATGGAAGGTGAAGAAGGGCCAGTCCAGCTGAGATTGGCGGGGCATCTAGCCTTTGTTTCGGGGAATACCGTGGAGGTGTAAGAGACGGGCGGCGAGGTAGATGACGACAGCAGAGGCGGTTGCCCCGATACATGGTGCAGAGAGTCATGTCTTCAGGCGGACTGAATTGTGGTCTATTGCATCATTGGCATTCAAAAGGCTCCAGTACTCGCGACCTTTGGTGGTTCCAGAAAGCTGCCCCGCGCAGCTGAGCTGAGCCGATACCCCCAATTGTACAACAAGCTCGCTCCCCTGAACGTACGCCAAAATAGAAAATGAGGCAAATTACTCGTACAAGTCATTCCAGAAATAAATGTCGTCCAGAACCTCCCGCGGCAGGTTAAGATGCGCATACGACTCCTTGGAAGGGCTTCGGATGCGCAGATGCGCCTTCCTCGCGGTCTCCCAGCTAAACCAGCCCGCCATCTCCCAATCCACCACCGCAACGATCCTGCCTCAATCGACAATCAAATTCGACTGCGATAAGTCATTGTGCATCAGAACGCATGAGCTCAGGGCAGCGTGGCCGTCGCCCGACAATATCTCACGCTCCAGCTCTTGGATGCCACGGTTGGCTACCGGGTAAGGGTCGGCGACGACGTAGCCAGGGCGGCCGCTGCAGTCGGCTGCGTTGATGGTACAGAGCGCTTCCAAGACCCCCCGAGCCTGGGCCTTGAAGCTCTGTTTTTCTGGCGCCGAAAGATACCGCCACGCAACATTTAACCCGACACCCGGAATTCTCTCCTGCACAAACACACTCCTACCCTGGATCTACAGTAATGTTATCAGGACTACACTTCATAGCGTGTTTCTGCCGGTCCTAGCTCACCTTGCCAGTAAAATAAATCTTTGGGACCTTGATTGCCAGCTTTTCAAGCATTGAGCTTGCAAGTCTGGTTGCCGCTATCTCATTCGCATCCGCCAGTGTATAGTCTCGCTCTGCAGCACTTTTTAGGTGGGTTGACTTGACAATGACGCTACCCAACGCAAAGACATCACGGCCGCCCGTGTCATTGCCGTAGATACGATTACCAGGCGTACACCTGGATAAGACGGAAACCCAATACGCAATGGATTCTGGGGTAGTCGAGTTGATATGCTTAGGGTCGGGCGTGAAGTCAGTGGGTTGTGGGAGATAGCGACCATATAAGGGCTCGTCAAGGTAGGGAGGGGTCTGATGGTGGTATTTTTAGAGGATCGGCTTCGTAAGGATTTGGACGCGACATATCTGCAATGGACTGGTATGTGTTCGTGAAAAATTTGAGGACTGAGCTGGTCTGTTGTTGCAACTTTGGGGCTCGGGGGGACAAGGCAATGAGTCTCAGCCGTTGTTGCCTGGTGTGGAGTGTCAACAAACGGTTCGCGCACCAGAAGGATTGAGGTCAGCTGCGCCATGACAACCTTGCCCAATCGCTAGTCGCCTAACAGTGTTTGCGGTGGTTGGATGAACACCACCGCAGGTGGTGTACACAACTGCCCTGGCAGCGGTTCCAAGAACAAGGATGCCGAAACCAACCCTGCCGAGGACTTCGACAGCGTGCCTCAACTCTTTGGTATCAGTATCTAAGACTACGTCTCCGGTAGGTCTGCATACCGTCCATTTTCTTCCTATATTGGAAGACGCAACTGACATTGGCAAAGCCGTGTAGCAGAGAGCAGCAAGAAAGAGTCTTTCAACAAGACGTCTCGTCGACGGAGTCTTTCAACAAGACGTCTTCAGCTATAGAGGAAGCATTGAATATAGGTCGTTTATTAGGTGGAATGTTATAGTACAGTGTAGTGATAGATGACTAAACTGAATCTCATGAACGAACAAAGACTTGATACGCTATAATCATGATCCATATCAAAAAGATGTCCCCCGTCAACCCCATCGCAAACACCAAATACCACGACTGACCTGCGTCTTGTTAGCGTTTATCCCCAACCCTCCAGACGAAAACTTACAGATATTCCGCTGCTGCATCCACGCCAGCGTCTCCACGTCCGGCGCATGCGGGCTCTGGTTCCATACCTGCAGGTTACAAACACTCTGCACGCCGCCCGGGCCCCAGAGCGCCACCGCGCTCGCCACCAGCCCAACCGTCCACAGCACGAACAGCGCAAACGAGCCAATCATGACAATCGCCGGCAGCAGCCGCCGGTACCATATCAGCCACATGACGGCCAGCAGGAACGCGAGCGCGATCGCCGCGACCGTCACGTAGTACGGCAGGTACCACGGTACCGGTAGGCCCATCTGCGCCTGCGTCTGCATAAATGTGGCGAAGACGCCGAGGACGGAGGCGGCGGCGAGCAGCATGACGAAGAGCCAGATGTTAATCTGGTACGGCGGCCAGTCGTACGTTCGTACGTGGACGATGCGTCGCGGGGTGCCATGATGGTGATGGTGGTGGGAGGGAGGGATAGAGCTGGGCGTCAGCGTCGAGGAGAGGACCATGGCGTAGGGAGTTATTCGATGCGCGGCGACGAGTCTTTTGTTTCGGGAGCGCACAAGGGATCGCAACTGTTGAGTGCGCGCAGAGGCCGGGGCGTGCAGGAGAAGTTGGACTCGGCGCC
Source organism: Cordyceps cateniannulata (assembly GCA_028828415.1). Lineage (NCBI taxonomy): Eukaryota > Fungi > Ascomycota > Sordariomycetes > Hypocreales > Cordycipitaceae > Cordyceps > Cordyceps cateniannulata. Next base: position 1,125,906 of record JAPHMX010000004.1, on the reverse strand, counting down.
GAGAGCGTTTTTGCGCGCACGAGATGATGCCAGGTGCTATTGTCGACACAAGACGCGCAATCGTACTTCCACACTCGTCTTTTAGTTCTCCCTCTCTTGTTTCGAAACCGACTCTCGATGTCAGAAATCGTCGGGGCTGCTGCGCCGATCCTCTTTGTCTCTTCTCTGGCCTGGTCGGGCTTGCTTTGTGTAACTCGGTCGCGGGGTCGGCGGGTCGCGGAGTGATGGGCACTCGGGCGCTGTTTCGCCCAACGCTGCAAGATAAAACCGATACTTGAAAAAGAGGCACCTAGAAAGCACCCTGTACGTCAAATTGAGGATAAAAAAGTACAAACAAAATAAACAATGGCAGGGCGAGCAGAACCCGAGCGGCGGGCTGCAGGGGTGGCTGGGTTTAGTTTGCGGCACATCCCAGCCACACGGCGCCCCATTGAGCAGCGTGACATCTCCAATATGCACATGTACGTCATGCACGACATGTTTTTAACGATTGCGCCGAAAAAGGCAATGGAGAAAAATTCTCGATCATTTTGTATATATATATGTATATCGTGACAGACGTTGGCTTTCTACCCATTTTCGTTACTAGGGAGTTTCCATCTCATTAAATGCATTCTTTTCATATGCCACCTAGTACGCCAGACCAAGTGAAAAAACCGTCAATGCCCTCTTTGACATAAGAAATTTGGCGTAGCATCGCTTGCGCTCTTCTGTGAAGTTTTTCTTCGTTATTTCTTGTCTCCTTTCCATCGCTTCGAATGGCAAGCGTTTCCGTATACACTTTACAGCAGAGTCTCGCCGAGAGCGCAGCGGACCAGGGAGCAGCCGGCGCCGATGGTGGCCTTGGCACCTTCCTCAGTGGCGGCAAGCTCGGGGTTGACCTCAACGAGATCAATCGCGACGAGGCTGCCAGTCTGGTGGACAGACTCGCAGATGTAGTCACCTTCGCGGAGCGTCAGGCCGCCGCGGACGGGAGTACCGGTGCTGGGCGCCCACATGGGGTCCAGGGCATCGACGTCAAAGGACAGGTGAATGGGGGTGTCGTTGCCGATGTGGGCGAGCGCCATCTCGACGACGCGACCGATGCCGTAGCTGTAGGACGCTTTAGCGACGTAGTTCAAATTCATCGTGAGTAAGAGCGGGCTTACCGGTCCACATCAAACATGGAAAAGGCCTTGACATTGTTGTCGCGGAGAATCTTCTTCTCGTCCTTGTCGACGTCGCGGAGGCCAATGTAGACAAGCTTGGCAATGTTGAGGCGCATGTCCTCCTTGAGCCAGCCAAAGTACTCATCTTTGTCGTCCTTGGCGAGCCCCGTGAGGAAGGCAAGGGGCATGCCATGGATGTTGCCCGAGTCAGAGCCCTCGGGGGTGTTGATGTCGGAGTGGGCGTCGACCCAAATGACGGCAATCTCGCGGCCGAGGCGCTCGCGGGTGGCCTTGGCGGTACCAGCGATGGTGCCGATGGCGACCGAGTGGTCGCCGCCGAGGGTCAGGGTCAGGCGGCCCTGCGAGGAGTGGTTGTAGGTGGCCTCGGCAATCTTGCGGTTGACGGCGGAGACGAGCAGGGGGTTCTTCATGCCGCGGTAGTCGGGGTCGGCGGCGGGGGCCAGGTCCTTGTAGAACTGCACCTCGGAGTCGCCATGGAGGGTGTACTCGAGCTCCTCCTTGATCTGGGTGAGGAGGCCGGACTCGATGAGGGCGGACGGGCCGTTATCGACACCAGCCTTGGGCTGTTTGTGTGGGAAAGGTGTGTTAGCCAAGGGGAGCGTTTTTGGCGTCGGTCTTTGGGCGCCTGTTCAATTGCGCGGCAAGGAAAGCGAGAGAGGGCGCCGTACCTGGCCACCAGAGAAACCAACGGCGACGACGCCGAGGTCCTGAGGGTTGCTGAGGAACTTGCTAGGGACGTTCATGGTTGTGGTGTTGGTTGGGTGTGTCGATGCGCGAAGGCGAGTAAGAAGTGATCAAACACGGGATTGTATTGCAAAGTTCGCTACGACTCTCGACGAAGAATAAGCAAAAGCACGAACGAAGGCAAAAAAGAGAGATGATCTTGCTTCTCCGAAAACAGTGAAACGCAACAAAAGGCTGGAGAGGGGGGGCCACCCGACCTTTTATTCGAGGGCTCTACGGAAGTGGGCGCGAGCCAAGAGGCAAAAAAGCTTGACCGAGAAGGAGGGGAGGAGTGGTTCTTGCTCGGTGCTTCTCTGACAATACAGCACGGCGTTTCGGCGGGGGACGCGGAATCCGTGCAAAAAGGGAGAAGAAACCACAAGAAAAAAAGTGGCTAGACCCCCAGCTTCACACCCAACGTGACGAGCAAGGGCATGAAGCTATACCTCTAAAGTTAAGTGAAAGAGGATGCCCGCAGGAGGGATGTGGGTGAGGCTATGCCGTTAAAGGTGCGCAGCGCGCGGCGGAGGGAGACTGAAGGAGAGAAGGAAAACTGAGCGCAAGGTAGATAATGGTGACGGAGAGGAGAGCGGCAGACGTGGATTGAAATGGTATATTATTTTCTGGCATTTTTGTACTCGAAATCGCTGCTTTGGGTGGTTTCTTCCCACTGCGTAGAGCGGTTGTTGAAGTGAGGATGTCGGTATGCAAACCGCCGTTTGCGCCGGGGGTGCACCGTTTGCGACGCCCGTCCTGCTCACGGGGTCCGTCATGATCAGCAGACCCGTGAGCCATGGCCACCGTGGCGGTATTACCTGAGCGTAGCGTATCAATCTCTTTAAACACTGCATGCATTAAGCATGTAAGACTTGGTCGTCAATGCAAAAGAATAGAGGGACATGGCTAGAAGACAAAATACAAAACCGTGTCTCTACTCCGAGCGCTTCTGCTCCAACGCGCCCAGTTTTCAACTAACTACTCCGTTCATCAGCGCGCGTCCCGCTGCTAGGTAGCTGCAGGCCCCGCATGTCCGGACAGCACCCGGAGCCTGCATCCGATCATCTCGGCGTCGGCGCAAGATTCACGTATCGGAGAGAGCCTCTCCGACCTCTAACCGTCGACGCAGCAATGAATTAGGCCATGATTTGATATCAGTGGCACGTTGCTGGCTCAGCCCCCCTCTGGCTCAAGACTTTCCCCGGAGTCGGCCGCCTTGTGTTGTGCATCCATCAGCCTGTCACGCTGGCGCGAGTAAGGCGCTGTCATGTCCGTCGCCCCTCCGAAAACACGAACAATGACGACAACGGAGGGCCGAGTATATGTGTGCGTGTGTGCGCCGTAGGGTGCGGACCAAGGGGTTCAATGTGTGTACGAGTCAAAATGGCGGAAGCAAGCGAAAGCGGGCTTGGTAGTGCCCTACCTAGGTAGGTAAAGCCGGTAATAGCCAGAAATTTGTCTTGCTGGGGGCCAAACTTCGTCTTGGCGCCATCGTGAAGGCGACCAGCTGAGCTGGGCGAGAGAGGATGCGTGCCAAGCCGTCAAGTGGCCCGCGCGTGCGGAATAGCGCGCCGGCCGAGGTCAACGGTCGGAGTTGTCTCAAATTGCCCGGCCAGGAATAACTAGATGTGACATAGGCGAGGTGGGTGAGGTGAGAGTAGCACGCCGCATTTACTGCCTTTTCTGTAGTCAAGGTGTCACATCAAGATGAAGGGAGATTTTTCCAATGTCAATCGATGCCATCACCGCAATAGGGGCGAACAACAGGGGCGAACAACAGGGGCGACTGTTGGACCTGGGGTTGTCGGATCTACCGGACGTAATTCGGCCTCCCTCCCCACGAAGCGAGAATGTGATGCTATACTTGGCGCAAGATAAGATGCAGAAGGCTTGGTGAGAACTGGGAATCAATTACTACTTACCTGCCTACCCACACACGCGTATCAATCGGCGCGAATGCCGACAAGTGCCTAACAAGTAGGGTGCTGAAAGCAACCATCCTTGACCGACTCTTCAGGTAGTTGGTTTTTGACTGAATTAACATCTCTTCCGACAAGTCATCCAATATTAGGACTAGATTACCGACGCTGCTGTTGTTGGCGACTTTGACATGTCACAAATAGGAGGTGCTGCAAAAAGTTGGCCGACGACTTCCTGCAAGCCAAGCGCCCGCTCTACATGCATGGAGTCATAGACTTGCAGGTGCGCCAGCGGCTAAAAGCTGCAGCCACCAAGGCCATCACATCGCATCACGGGCGGCAACGCAACATGCCCCGCATCGTCGCAATTCCCATGACCAGCAGCTCTCCTGCATTCGAGTACTGCTCCTGGCTGATTGAGCCGGCCAAACCGCACTTGAACCCAGCTGGCCAGCATTTGGCATACTACTAGTAAAATGGCGCCATCCGATGGGCATTGAGGCTCGTCCCATCGCCTCTCATCAGGCTCAATCGCTCAAAAAGTGCCATCAACCCTGCGATTGCTTAAATAGTCGCCCGATGCATCGTCAAGCGGGGAACAAGGGTGGGAAAAAGCAAATCGGCTCCAGGGCGGGCCAAGCAGAGCCGCAAGGTATCGGTGCAACCAACAGCGGCAGGATCACGGCCTAATTTTTAGGGGGTTCCTTGTTGTCACCATCGAGGGCACGCGACCACGTCAACAACGGTTCGGACGACTGATGTGATGTACCGCACACTGAACGACAAGATTTGTAGTGCTGGCAGGGGAACAGAACAGCAGGCAGAGCCTCAAAGATTGGCGATGGGCAAGCACGCGATTTACACTGCCACACTGGACATGACGCACTGAGAACAATGATGGCGGACACAAGCAGCACCTGTTTCAGGTGGCGATCACAATTTTGCTTGTGCCATCAAGCCCGTGCCTGCGAATAACTGGAGGAACAACGCCACGACCCAGCGAAAAGGGCGAAAGGGGGCGGAACACGCAAGCATGCTCGTGAAAAAGGTAAAATATCAACAGCAAGGGGAGCTAGAGACCCGCAGGTCAAGGTCAAGCAAGGCATTGATTGACGGATTGGCAGAGGGAGAATTATGGTCGTTTAGTACTCAGTACGGTACCTGGTAGTGAGAGCGGACACGTTTTGACCTGATCAAAGTCCGGCTTGCCAAGCTGCCAGTTGCCAACTGGTCATAGCCGTTGATGAAGAATACAAGACTCCTAACAAGAGAAAGCACTGCAATACTTCAAAATCATCAAGACAACCAACCCCATTCCATTGTTACACTAGCGCAGGGGCAATGCTTCAGAAAGGGAAAGGCCAGCGTCACTCGTCTTTCGATGCAAATCTCTAGCCTACGTGCTAGCTCACGAGGTACCCAGCCATGGAACGTATTAGTGGCAGGGACCAGACACACCAAAGAAGCTCTAGAAACATTGTCCATCGGGTAAAGTACTATGGATATATTTTTACCTATTAATATATTTCACTTGCAGGCATCCTGTTTGCCTGCCTGTCTCTGCATGTTCGCAAGCTCATGCCTCCCCCGGGCTAGCGCTTGGGGATAAGGACCAGTCATAATCTTGGCTGCTGGCGCGTGGGTGACGAGTTGCATTCGAACCCATGTATCAAGTTGTGTGCGGCCCGAGGAAACCGCCCGTCGCAGAAAATGATTAATTTTTTTTTAGTAAAACCATGGTGAGTTTTTAGGTCACTTTTTATTTCATGTCGACGCCACCAACAACTTGGTTAATATTACTCGGCCCTTGCTGGCCCATCTAGCCCACCTGGCCAACTTCTTTGATCACGGCCTTTAGCAATGGGGCAAACGATTGCGCAGCTTCCGTCGATCTCTAACCTATCCGTCCAGTCTGAGCTGATTGTTCCTGATTTGATGACCCATGTGCAACCCTCCAAGACCTTGGTACTAAACTACCTACCTAGCTGTAATTCCCGCTATCTGCTTGCCCAGCTTGCATTGCTGCGCATAGCCGCCCAATGTCAGTCTATTATGCTGGTGGCTGGATCCTTACCGCGTCCTGATAGTTCTCGGCCTGTAGTCTGTTTCCAATTCGTCTCTTCTTTCCTGCACTCACCTTTTCTCTCCGACTCCTTGTTTTGTTTCCTCACTTCTTCTTTGCCTCCTCCGTCTTTTCCTCCTCCAACCAAACTTCCCCAATCCGTAGCTTGTCTTGGCACGAATGCACAAAACTTGGCAGCTCTGATAGCCTTTACCTCGTTACCTCCCCAGGGCTTCTTGGTCACACTCCTTTTCCTGTCTCTTTATCCTCTTTCGTATTTCCTTCGTCTCCCTTGTTCTTCTCTTCCTCCGATTCCACCTCAGTCGCGCTAGACAACGGGTAGCCGCTGCCCTTGTGCTTCGACGGGAAGCCACCACTACCACCACCAAAAACCAGTCCGCCTCACGACCGTCGCTCTCCGTTTGCCTGGCGCACTCAGGGATTCCAAGTGTTGACTATCCTCGAACCTACGTGTCCTGTTCCTATTGTTTTCGCCACTTCTTTGTTTCTCGAGCCGAACTTCCTATTCTGTGATGCAAATTGTCCCAGCTCTGCTCCCGACAGCCACTTTCTATTAGTGCCCGCTCTTCCTCGCCAACTGGTGCAAGCTGACGACGCTCGGCACGCCTCACCCGTCACTACCAACACGACTGTTTCCTGGGCCGCATCTTGATAAATTCAACTTATCATGATGCCCCGACCGTCGGGCATTATTCGATATCTTGGCATTGCCTTGATCATGGTGTTTGCGCTCTACGCCTTCAACAACAATGCCTACGAAATCTCCGTCTCCAACCTACATCGTCCTGGTGGCTTGTCGACAGGCGGCCGTTTGTACAAAGGGTACCTAACCATACCCTTTTTTTTTTAACAAAAAAGAGAAATTGAAAATTGCCATTTGTCTAACACATCTTCTATTCAGAAACAACAAGCCTCACCCTATTGACAGTCTAATATTTGACGCCCAACGCAAATTCACCGAGCTCCTCCACAAGGAAACGAAGACCGTCGAGGACGCCGCCCAAGCATACCGCAAACGCCGAGGCCGCCACCCTCCCCCCGGCTTCCACGAATGGTTCGAGTTTGCGCAATCGAAAGGCGCCGTCATCGTCGAGGACTTCTTTGACCAAATCCACCACGACATAGAACCGTTCTGGGGCGTCGACGCCGCCTCGATGCGCCGCGAGTCGAGGGCTTTTGAAATGACCATCAACGTCCGAAATGGTAATGCCACCTCGGGCTCCGACTGGTTCTGGACCAAAATCTGGCTGAGCCTCGTCAAAAACATCGAGCATCTGCTCCCAGACATGGACATTGCCCTCAACGCCATGGATGAGCCCCGCATCATAACCCCGTACGAGGACATCCAACACTACATGGCCAAGGCGGCTACAACGACTGGCCTCACAGATCCTGAAAAGGTCGTGAGCAAATTCCAATCTCTGTCGACGGACGCTGAAGATGGCGAAGTGCGCGGCAAGGCGTGGGAGGGTGAAGATACCAGTACGTAACAGCGGCCCAGTTCGCCGATTTCGGCACCGCATGCTTTAGATGATAGGAACTAACAAGCAACGCACTCAACAGACCCCTTTTGGAATCTCGTCCGCCGCGGTTGCTCACCGCAGAGTCTGGCGCGGACGACGCCCGTGCAGACAGACTTCTCCGGCACGCCCGTCTTCAACGCGTCCAACACCAAGCCGCACTCGCACTACGGCTTCGTCGCCAACAGCACGCTCGCGCGCGATGTGTGCCACCAGCCGGACCTGCAAGGGCTCTCGGGTGCCTTCATCGAGCCGCTGTCGACGCGCACGACCAAGGTGCTGTTCCCGCTCTTCGGCGGCTCCAAGCTCGCCGTCAACAACGAGATCCTGATCCCGGCCGCCATGTACTACGAGGGCGACCGGCGCTTCACCGGCGGCGACGACCACGGTGCTGCGTGGGCCGACAAGACGCCCGGCGTCGTCTGGCGTGGTGTTGCGACGGGAGGGCGCAACCGGCCCGAGACATGGAAGGGCTTTCAGCGCCACCGCTTCGTCTCCATGAACAATGCCACCACGCTGCACCGCGCCGAAGCAGGTGGCGAAGCAGACCAGCCGGAGAACTTCCCCTTGCCGGACCCGGCCGTCTACCGCGTGCGCGCGCAGGCCGAGGGCCACCTCGCCGAGTGGATCGGCAACGTGACCGATGTTGGGCTCACGGATCTCGGCTGCACGCCCGGCCAGGATGACCACCACTGCGTGTACACGGACCACGCATTCGACCCCGTGCAGGGAGTCGACATGAGGGAACAGTTCCAGCGCACCATCCTGCCTGACGTCGACGGCAACTCCTTCTCCGGCCGCTACATTGGCTTCATGCGCTCGACGTCGCTGCCTGTCAAGGCCACGCTCTGGCGCGAGTGGCACGACAGCCGGCTTGTCGCCTGGAAGCACTTTGTCCCCATGGACAACCGCTTCACCGACTACTACGGCATCCTCGACTACTTTCTGGGTGGCCCGGACGGCCGCGGCGCGCACGATGCCGCCGCGGAGAAGATTGCAATGGACGGCAAGGACTGGGCGGATCGCGTGTTGCGGAAGGAGGACATGGAGGTGTATGTTCTGCGGCTGCTGCTCGAGTATGCGCGATTGCTGGATGATCGCAGGGAGTCGATGGGTTGGGTCCAGGATGTCCTGGCCAAGCCCGCCCTGATGCGCAAATGGAGCCAGTGGTAGCCCGGTTTTGGATTCCTCTGTGCATCATGCTCCCTGCACTGATATGAACCGCCACGTTTTCGCATTTTCTGTCTTTCCTGGAATACCACACCATGGGTGGACTGCATGGCAAGGACCTCAAGCATTTGTTTTTCGAAGGCCCCCTCCTCCCTTTCCTTTCCGCTATCCTCCTCTACAACCTATTCATTCTGCATCAATCAGCTGGTCGCCGATTGCATCTTATACCTGCGGAGCTGGCGCGAACCAGGCTCCCTACCTATTTTCGCATTTCCTCGTACGGCGTTTGGCGGGCTATCCACGGTGCCTGGATTTATTTTTTCTTCAGCTTGTCTTCCTCTAGAAGCGCTCACGTTTCTCTCCGACATTGTCAGCATCAGTCTGGCAAATGCGCAGACAAAAGTTTGCGAGCACTTCTTAACTACAACCTTTGTTTCTTGTAACATTTCCTTTTCAGGCTACTATGTCTTCAGCCTTGTTCATAGCAGCGACGCAGCACAGCCATGCGCTATTGCTTCTAGAGCAGCTTCAAATATGCTATTCAAAATCATGGAAAGCTTTGAAACCTCCAAATATGATACGCGTAAATTAAGTGGTAGATCTTTGATGTCTTTCTAATGAACAAAGCAAACGCCTCTATCACGCCATCTAAAAATACAGTGCTATGCAAGTCATTTTACATGTCCAACGCCTTAGAATCCCAAGCCCTGCGCACCAGATTTGGTATCCCCTCCGTCCGCAGCACTGTGTCCGTCCGACCATCGGCTCAAGAGCTGCCTGTATGGCGGGCGGAACGGCCAGTCCATCCACGCGCGCATCACCTCGAGCCACTGCTCCTCGTTGATGCAACCCGCCCGCACCCGACCCGCACCGGACAGCGGCGAGCCGCCTCTTTGTGCATCGACAAAGCTCGGGCAGCGCCCGACCTCGCTTTCAAATCCACCCCAGAGCTGGCCCAGCCCGTCCTCCAGCGGCCCAAGGGTGTTGGCGAACCAGAGCTGCAGCAGGACGTCCGACATCTCGCCGGAGCGCGTCGTCGTGGGGCCGTACTGCCGCAGAATCGGGTCCATGGCCTTTGGCTGCATGTCAAGGAGCGTCGTCGGCACGTTGGGGAAGAACTCGGCCGGCCGCGCGACCAGCGGCTCGTAGGCGCGCCGGTCCCAGAGCAGCACGGGCGGCGTCTGCCGGAAGAGGTGGTAGTTATTGACGAGCAGCCGGTACTCGGCGGCCTTCTTCTTGGGGAGCTGCGCCGTGGCCGCGGTGTAGGCGGCGTCGTGCGCGGCAAAATCTGGGTTGCCGGCAAGGGCGACCGTCGCAAGGCGCTGGCGGAGGAGGGTACCGAACCGGTCGGCGACCTTCTTCTCGTGCCTGTCGCGGCATTCGAGCTGCCGCAGGCGTGAAAGCTCCCCCTTAGAGCTGTTCGGGCTGAGCGCGTGTCGCAGGCGGTTGAGTTCCTCGATATAGGGGCGCGCGAGTTGCGGCGTTTCCGTATCCGCGAAATTCCGGCCCATAAATACCGCTGGATCCTCGCGAATGCGCTTATACGTCGGCGTCTGTCGATGTGCTGGCATCTCGATCCCAAGCGACTCCATCCTAGCCATTGCGCCCGCACATGATTCTACATTCAGCCACTCGTCGCGCAGAGCTGTACGGGCGCGGACGTCGACAGCGGCGCCGCAGACCTCGTGGAGCCATTCGCAAGAGAGCTCGGTCCCGAATGCGCTGCGCCGGCGCCGCAGGATACTGCGCGGCAGAATGCGGTGCTTGTCCTCGTCGTTGATCCATATTAGGAAGCGGACGAGCCCGTACTGCTGCAGCAGACTACTCTCTCGGATGCTCGACAGAAACTGGTATAATACTATGGTTGCGCAATTGTCGAACCCGCGGTACCCCCGCTTCGGGCACATTGACAGGTTCGCCGTCACGAGCAGTGTGTCGTTGCGCGACGGGGCCACCTGTGAGCGTGGCGCGACCTTGGTCTGCTCGGTGAAGCGGGACGCCACGACATTTTGAAGATCCTCCCAAACTATGCCCGATTTCTTGATCAATTCGACGTTGGGTTTGGACACAAGGTCACCTAGGAACGGCTGGTAGAATTCGGCGTCAAGGTCGAGGAGAATATGCTTGCGCGGCTGTACAGCTTCATGCAGCGCTCGGCTCCAGAGGCCAGTCCCCGGGTTTAGATCGAGCAGGTCGCATCCGGTATGTCGCTCGAGCGAGTGTCCAATGTACTTAATAATGTCCGCTGCAGAAAAGCGATCGGTGTTAGTAGGTATGTGTCTGCGGACAGCGCAGCATTGCGGAGCGTTTCATGACAACTAGGACATACCGCAGAGCCCTTCGCTCACAATGTTGACTCTTCGAGTATCCACGGGCGCATTTTTGGAAGTGCGGGATCGCGTACCTCCCCATAGACCAGTGCTCAAGAGCTGTTGTGCAAGGCCCGTCTCGGCCGCGAGCCAGTCGACAGGTGGCGAGCGGCCCCTGGCCTTGGAGGCGGCGCCGCTGACTGATCGACTATGAGGGCATTTCAAGCTGCCAAGTAGTCGGCGGGCGGCGACCCGTTGATATGGCCAGCAGCTGATCATCAAGGCAGAGGAAGCGTTTTCTCAGGATACTTTGCCGGGATGCAAGGTCAAGCTCAGGACCGAGAGTAGCAAGCTCGGCGACGACTTTTTGGTGGAGCCTACCATACCATCACAGAAACGTCGAGTGTACCTAAATAGATGCCTGAATGGCCATGGCATGCAATGGGAAGGAACTAAGTTGATGAGTGCTTCGCTATTGAATAACTTATGGCCTACTGCTTTTGGGATTTTCTATTTTGATCTGTACTTTTGCTCGCGGCTACACCAGGGCGGAGCATTGACAGCAGCGATTTTACGCGGAACCTGAGGATACCTTTACCACTGGGCTTTTCTACCAATGTGAAAAAAAGGATAAAACAGCAAAGCATATAATGTCCAGTAGTCTGACAAGCAACCCGTGATTGGTAACGGAGGAATGCCCATCCTGTGAAGAAAAAAAATATAAGATATTCATGTTCGTACTTTACTGTGGTGTACATATCACCAAAGCGCGCTCCTTGGACTTCATCGCCGTAGAGCTCGCAGGCACAAACCAAAAAAACGAGTCCCTCAACTAGATGCAAAATATCTCTGAAAACTCCCAAAGACGCCGCTATGCTGTATACAACCAATTGAAGAAGGCTACGCAGGATTCTAGAACGTTAAGCACCTTCGCTGCCAAACTCGTTGGTCCAGTCGACCTGTTTCTCAACATCGTCTTTCGATACGGTCGGGTGCGAGTCCTCAAGGGCCACCTCAAAGTCTTGCAGGGCCACGTCGGGGGCCAGCAGCTCGTCCGACTTGACGTCGTCGTAAGTCATCTCGATTTTTTCGGGGTCGCCTGGCGAGCATGGCGTCAACATACGGTTGCCGTCCTTCATGACCTGGCCACAACTGATTAGCGTCCGTGAAGACAGACTCAGCGTCTGAAGATACGTACTGCTTTGAAATGAGTCGCCTGTAAGATCTTGCGGACGGGGCGCATTAGCGCGTGCTGGACGACGTTGGAAATGTCGCTGCCCGAGAAGCCGTCAGACTTGGAGGCGAGGGTGTTGTAGTCGCTGGACTGCAGCGCTGTGTCCGTGTCGCCAATGGCGAGCTTGAACATGCGCGCGCGGCCGTTGGTGTCGGGCAGGCCAATGTGCACGCGGCGCTGGAAGCGTCGGCGGATGGCGGCGTCGAGCTGCCAGGGAATGTTGGTGGCGCCGAGGACCAGGATGCCCTTGCTGTCGTTGCCGACACCGTCCATCTGCACCAAGATCTCCGTCTTGATACGTCGTGAGGCTTCCGACTCGCCTTCACCGCGCGGGCCGCAGAGGGCGTCGATTTCGTCGATGAAGATGACGGACGGCTTGTTTTCTCTCGCCATCGAGAACAAGAGCTTGACGAGTCTGGACGTCGATGGTTAGCAGCTTACCGCGCTGTACATGCCGTAGCCGGGCTCACCTTTCACTTTCACCCATCCACTTGCTGACCAGGTCCGAACTGCTTATACTGAAAAAAGTACTGTTTGCCTCCGTCGCGACAGCCTTGGCGAGATAACTTTTACCAGTACCAGGCGGACCGTATAGCAGAATACCTTTCCATGCTTGTCGCTTGCCCTGAAAGAGACTGGGGAATTTGATCGGAAGCACCACAGCCTCCTTGAGTGTTTCCTTGGCAGCTTCGAGACCAGCAATGTCTTCCCACCGCACATTTGGCCGTTCTTGTAGAATTGCGCCCGACAAGGCGTTTCTTAGCTTCTTATTGTCGTCATCGTCGGCCGAGCCTTTGCTTTTTCCGCCCGCACTGGCGCCATTAGCACCCATCAAGCCCTTGCCGCCGTTGGCGTTGTTGTCGGCCTCAGATTGCAGGAACTGCTTCAGTTTCTCGGCGCGGTCGAGGTAGGTCGCCATCTTCTCCTGCATGGTGGCCTTGAGGGCTTTGTTCTTCTCCCACTTGAGCGCCTTGACCCACAGCTCCATGGAGGACATGTACAGGTCAAATGCCTTTTGGTACTCCTTGTTGTGGTCGGCCGCGATGGCCTTTTGCACCTCGGCGATGGCGCGGTCTCGGAAGTTTGTCGACATTTTTGACTTTGCGAGCGGATTGTCACCGCGTCTGTCGAGCAGGGGATTGGTAATTCGGGTTGCGCCACGCAGGAAGGGCGGCGAATGGGCACCGGCGCAGGGTCGGCTCGCTTCTGCGTGAGTACGGGAACTCGGTGTTGGTGGTTTTGACTTTGGGCGTCTGCCTGGAGTGCTCGAGTCGTCACCAATCTGTGGCTGCCTCTGTCGCCAGCGAGTCAAACATTGGCGGGGTAACTAACATGTACCTATCGGGGCGACTCCAAGGCCACCCATAGCGGGGCAGTTTTTGAAGAGCATGAGAGCTCAAGAGACTGCACAGAAACGCGCAATACTTGAACGGCCAAGTTCTTTTTCTGCTTTTGATTCGTAACATATGGGAATTTGTTTTTGAGACGCACCTCACTGCAACACTCGTCGCCATGGCTCAAGCGCGAGCCCGTCTTCAGACCCTCTCAGAGGAGTATCAAAAACTTCAGTTGGGTCAGTTTGCTGGGAACCCAACGGCAGCAACTCCTTCTAACGGCCAGTTACAGATCTTCAGTCATCCGTTGAATCGAGACAAAAGCTTGACGGACAGCGCCAAGAAAATCTCAGCGTCCAAAAGGTACGGTTGCGGGATTACGGGGAGTTCACCTACACATCAGCTCACCCTCTTTAGGAATTCGAAACTTTGGCGGAGGATGAGACCATCTACAAGCTTGCTGGCCCGGTCTTATTAAAACAAGAAAAGTTTGAAGCTGAAAACACCGTCAAAGGAAGACTGGACTTTATTAGCAACGAGATGTAAGTTACCCGGCCTCCGGATGTGGCATTTTCAAACGGCAGCTAACATGCATAGGTCCCGTCTCGAGACACAAATCAGGGAAACTCAGGGAAAGATTGAAAAGAAGCGAACAGAAATAATCCAGGTCCAAACAGCCGCCCAGCAAGCGGCTGGAAACGCTGGTGGACAGTAGCCAGCAATGCGGCAACTTCGCGACAGTGAATATTTTTAAATAGATTCAAAAATTTCATACGCGAATACCCGACCTCATTCAATTTCTGGGTAAAGTCTTGCCGTGTGTATAAGGTGGTGATGTACGCCGCCGCTCTAGCACAACAAGGTAGGTACTAGCAAATGACATCGCCATCCGGGTAGATCGAAGAAACGCGGGCGACAACTTTATTAGCCCAAAAGGTTGCCTGTTGTTGCAAGATCAAAAATTTTAACCAATGTAAGCTTACAACTAAATTCAAATTTAGCTGTTTCTTATGCGCATTTTCTTGGCCGACAGCTGGCCCAGACGTCCTTTATTACCAGCCCCGTCAAATGCATAGGTACTTTGCATGGGTGGATGGCGCGTCATTCTAATAAACCACTTCCCAGGCACCAGCTTGCAATTACCCCTCCAAGTCCATCATCGGCAAACATTTTGCCCTGCCGTGGCACATACAAATTTTGCCACGGACTGACGAGCAAACTGCGATGCTATCCTACTCTACCGTCTTCCGATAGGGAGAACCGCCGGACTCGATTTAATAGCTAACTCGTTTCCAGCATGAATGCCTCTTCCGCGATGCGGCCCGGCAAGCCGCCGAGCATCCAAGAGCTTGTGGCGCAGGCCGAGAACTTCGCCTTCAACGTCAACATACCGCTACGACACTGGATCCGAACAGCAGAGACACTATGTCAGGAGGTATGCTATCCAATGATGCGGCTCCCCTTCCTCCAGACTAATCTCGGATTCCAGGCGGCGTTTGCCATGTCCGACAGCGATTACGGCCGAGCCTACATGATGCTGTATCGACACTCCGTCCTCGTATTGAATTACCTGTGCATGCATCCAGAGTTCAAGGATCCTCTCGGGCGCAAGTCTGTCAAAGCCCTGCAAGCCCGCATCGGCGATGTCATTCAAGAACTGGAAATGCTAAAACCGGCTATCGACGGTAGTCGCCAAGAATGGGAGCGAATGCAGCCAGAGAAGCCGCCCTATAACATATCGACCGACGGTGCGGCGTCCTCGTATGCTGGATTCGCAGCGCAGGACCCTACTCTCCAACGCCAGACAACTATCCTCGACGCCGCAGAGCACCAGGACTTGGCGGTGGATCTTGCCCAGGAGGAGCTCGACCGCCGGACTCGTGTGCGACGAACCAAGCAGGACAGCTACAACGCTCGAACCACTTCGCTTCGACCTTACTTTGATAGTTGGCGAAATAACTATCTCGGTAGCTCGGAGGATGTGGACTTGCAGCAGCAGATGGCTGCGGTTCGTAACAACCTGGATCGTAGCGCCGAGGCAGCGAATGATGTCGATGCGCAGGGCCAGGGCCGATCAGACGCGAGACAGTACTACTATCCATCGGTTTCCAAATCGCGCCCAATAGAAGTCCAGCGCGAACAGCAACCTGCAGTACCACCAAAGTTTCCCGCGTTGGTCCCGGAACGACCACCCAAAGAATCGCCACAGACGTGGGACGCAGGTGACAAACCGCCTACACCTCCACCAAACTACCACCAAACCTCGGGACCTACCCTGCCTCCAAAGGCGCCTCTTTCTGCACCAGCGGTGCCGAAGAAAGAGCGACTTACTTTTAAGCCTGGCGCTTATCTGGAGAATGGAGATCCCATCCGGTCCATGTTTATACCGAGCAAGCTTCGAAGGACATTTCTGGATATCGCAGCAAAGAATACGGCCGCAGGTCTCGAAATGTGTGGTATTCTTTGCGGGAGCCCGGTGAACAATGCACTGTTTGTGCGATGCCTCATTATACCAGACCAAGTATGCACCTCAGACACCGTGGAGACGGTCAACGAAGGCACGCTGGCTGAGTATTGCATGAATGAAGATTTGCTAGTGCTGGGGTGGATTCACACGCACCCAACACAGACCTGCTTCATGAGCTCGCGGGACTTGCATACGCACGCTGGTTATCAGATTATGATGCCGGAAAGTGTGGCTATTGTGTGCGCGCCTAAATTCAACCCTTCGTATGTGTACTACAAAGTGATTTTTACTTGGGTATTCTTCTTGCTAACGCATTATAGATATGGAATTTTTCGGCTGACGCATCCACCTGGGCTAAATCATATTCTCGACTGCAAGCAGACGAGCACATTTCACCCGCACTCGATTGACAACCTGTATTGTGAGACGGAGCATCCGACTGGCCACGTTTACGAGAGTGACAAGCTGCCGTTTGATGTGCAGGATCTCAGAACGCAGTAGAAGCAGCAGATGTAGATGTCAAAATTGCATAGCCTTGTTTGATACCCATTTGGAGGTTGGCTCGAGTGAACTATGAGAAGCGTGAACAGCTCTCGTACCTGTTTGGCTATGACTTGACCACCAATTTTGCTGGCCGCGGGCTGGCCCCAGCATCGGCATTCACGAATCACTACTTTCGTCGACAGTATTTCTTTTTTACCTCACACTAGCATGAAGAAATATGACGGCGCCAAATGACAGGCGCAGACTGGCGGAGGTATACAGCCCCTTGTATAAATTGCCGCTATTACGGTCGCTGGCAACGTTACCCCACAGGGTCACGCCGTTGTCACGCCGTTCCCCCTTGTTGAAACGTCTCTTTTATATTGGCATGAAAAAAAACTTTTGAAAGAGGCTGAGAATGTTTGCGCAAGACGCATCTATCTATACGATATACGATCCGGGACGGCTCCCTGCCTAACAAATGCCCCGGTAACCGCCCTGTGCGCTGCGGGCTCCTGGTCCAAGTAGGTAATTTGCACGTGTTGCCATCGTGACTCGTGACCGTGACTATGGCAATAAATGCTCATATTTCCTGAATCGTCTTTTAATTGCTTACCCTAGGTCATTTGGTATTATTTGTGCATCTCCGGGCGTTGATGTAGTGGCACCTGTATAGGCGCTACGTTTCGAGACTCGATTGGACAAGGGCTGGTGATTCGCTCACAGGCGCCGGCCTGAAACTGCGGACAGAGGAAACAAACGGACATGTCTTCCAGCGGGTAGCAATAGTTGAGTATTCCGCTTGCGCGAGGTCAGCTTGTGAAAGGGGTAGGTATTTAAACTACAGAGGATATCCTTGCCGGCAATTTTCTTTCTTCTTTCTCATTGTCCATCTCACTACTGTGGTTTTTAGTTTATATTGCCCGACCTCCCTGACAACACTAGCGGACGACTTATATTGGTTCTTTTGACCATTCATCTATTACGCCGCGTTCGACAAAGAGCACCTCCGTTCCTCCTCCTCCCCATTCTCACATACCAAATAACAAAAGCCACTTGAAATCATGAAGCAAACCACGTTCCTCACTACCGCCGTCCTACCGGTCGCCGCCCTGGCTGCCGGCCCCATGGCGGGGCTGAAGCTCTCCGCCGTCGAGATAGTCAAGATGATCGCACCCGGCTCCGCGAGCTGCCCTGCCGGCGCCGACGCCGACTGCCGCACGGCCGAACAGGCCGCTCCCTTGCTCGTTGACGCCATGGGAGAGTACGGCCTCTGCGACTACAGGGAGATTGCCGCCGTGCTGGCCCTTGTCGCCTTTGAATCGGTCGACTTCCGCTACAAGCACAACGTCTTCCCCGGCCGCCCTGGCCAGGGCACCGTCAACATGCAAATGGACAAGTACAATCTGATGTACGCAAAGTCGCTGCCGGACGTCAGCGATAAGGTCAAGGATATCACCTCGGTCGACAGCCTCAGCGACGCCAAGAAGAACGAGATACTGGCGCTGGTGACAGTAGACAAGCACAATTTTGGCAGTGGTGCCTGGTTTTTGACGACGCAGTGCCCGCAGTCGGTGCGGGATGCGCTCAGGGCCAATATTGATACGGGCTTTGCGGCGTACATGGGCTGTGTCGGTGTCACCGTGACGGACGAGAGAAAGGCGTACTTGACGCGCGCTAAGACGGCGTTCGACTTGAACTAAAAGTTTGGAGGAAGATAAGACATTGATGGTGGCCGCTGGTCCGTGTATTTACGCTCTGATCTTTTGTCCATATTTCTACGATTATGAATAAGTTATGAATAAAATGTGAATAAATTATGTCTGCAAGTTTGCCGTCCTGCCCCACGGAAATCGCAATTGAAATAATATGCCACTGTAGTAACTACTGAGTGCGAGGTGGGATTACTGTTTGCCAATTCACAAAACGAATATCTTTAACAAGAAACTACTCGCTTTTTGGTTTGGGGACGGGGTTAGTGATCTCGTACAGAGTTTCGATATGAACCTCAACCTCAAACCATCAACACTTCAACTCACTAAAAGTAGCGCATTAACAACCTACATTTCTACTTTCGAAAAGAAAAAATCTTTTTAAACACTGGCTAAATGAATCTATCGTCCTTTAATTCTTCACTAGCTGGGCGCCACGATAGACAAGCGAGGCGCCGTCTCTAAGAAGTCCCAACGTAGCACTCCTCGCCATTGAAAGCGCCAAAGTTAATAAATTCGAACTTCCATAGGTACAAAGACACCACTGTTCCTCTATTAGTCTTCTCCCTCGTCTTCTGCTCTTTTGACCCTCCATCCAACCCATAAACCCCTCCTTCGTGCCCGTCCGTCACTAACATGCACTTCCGTCCCGCCTGCCTCCTCGCCGTGACGGCACTCCTCCTTGCGCCGCCCACCGTGGCTGTCTCTGATCTCGTCACACTCCCGTATGCCCGTTACATGGGCGTCGCCCTCGGTAACGGCGTCACTCAGTGGCTCGGTATGCGATATGCCGCACCACCGACCGGCAGCCGGCGCTTTCGTCCGCCCGAGGAGCCGCATGAAGTACAGGGCATCCGGGCCGCCGCGGCTCACGGCAACTTATGCCTCGTCACCGGACAGCCTCCCGACGTGCCCGGCCACGGCGAAGACTGTCTCTTCGTCAACGTGCAAGCACCCACCGACGCGACGATCAAGTCCCGTCTGCCCGTCCTCATGTGGCTGCGCGGCGACGGCTACGGCGATGCGCAGTCGTACACCAACATCAACGCGAGCAGCCTGATTGAGGGCAACGGCCGCGACATGATAGTCGTGACGTTCAACAGCCGCCTCGGTCCGTACGGATTCCTCGGCCGCGTCGACGGCATCGCAACGAACATTGGACTCCGCGACCAGATAAAGGCCATGCAGTGGGTTGCCCGCTTCATCCGCTACTTTGGCGGCGACCCCAAGCATATTGTCTTGGGAGGCTCGGGTATTGGTGCTCAAAACGTCCTCGTCCACCTCACCATGTTCAAGGACGTTAATCCCAATTTCAAGGCCATCATTGCCGAGTCGCCGTCGTTCGCCCCCATGCTTGACCTTGTGGAAGCGGAGGAGCAGTACCACAAGTTCGCAGAGCAGATGGGATGCAGCTCGCGTGGCAAATCGAAATCGACTCGTCGGTCCACGGACGAGTCAACGTATGGAAGCTACGGCTCGCAGGGTAATTCATCGCTTTCGTCTGCAGATTTGCCACCCTATGCCGACAACACCTCGCAACGCAATGCATCGGATGTGCCATCGTATGGCGGCTACAGCCCATCTCGGTATTCCAGCTGTCCCTCTGGAGGCAATATTGGCTGCGAGAATGATAACTCCGGCCAGAATGCCCCCGAACAGGATTCGTCAGGACAGAATCCATCCACGCAGAATACCTCGGAGCAGACACCCCCTCAGCAGAACCCAGAACAAACCCCAGAACAGAGCTGGTCCGAGAAAAGTACTTCCGTGGACAACACGCCCGAGTGTCTGCGTGCCCTCTCCTCCGACGAGATTCAGAAAGTCAACCACAAGGCCGTCATGTCCACCGACCGAGCGCCGCCATGGGACCAGTGGCTGCCTGTTATCGACTATGAGTTGATCGTCAACACCACTTCGGACAGCTTTAGGGCTCACCACTTCGCGCTGGTCCCGTACCTCATGGGGAACCTTGTCGACGCCGGTACGGCCTTCCTACACCGCAATGCCTCTAGCACCGACGACATCGCGGCCTACATGAAAGACCTCTATCCGCACCTCATGCCCCAAGACCTTGAGGAGATTTTCAAAGCATACCCCAACGAGAATTCTGCCTGTCTCGACCCGAGAGGCTGCTCTCAGGGTAGCATCCGCAAGGTCTTCCAGGACTCGCGCTACATCTGCCCGGTCCTCGCCGCGGCCGAGTCCTTCAAGAGAGCTGGCGTCGCGAGCTCCTTCATGTATCTCTGGGAGGCCGGCGACGAGGGCGACGACTATGAGGAGCTCGGAGCGCGGCAGAACCTCGAGGCTGCCCTGCTCTGGGGCACCGAGCACGGCCGGCTGCCCGTCAGCTTCCAGCCCGACGGCGTCAACCACCCGGTCTCCTTTGTCAAGCAGCGCTACTGGGCCAACTTTGTGCGCTCGCTCAACCCGAATCGCCGCGCCAAGTATCGCGACTTTGACGCCAGCATGGAGGCCGACGAGAAGACGATTAAGCTCCGGGTCTGGCGCAACTGGTTCATACGCGTCCGCAGGCGCCTCGTGTTCCTCAACGGCGGCAAGACGCAAGAGAAGACCACAAAGAGCCTTCGCAAGATTTGCACCTTCTGGCACCGAAAGGCGGACAGGATGCGTATCTAAGTTTGCAGCGCGAGGAGGTTAGTGTAGGTGCTTTTCTCGGTTGGGCCAGTTGGATTTATCGATGGAGTTGTGGATGGCATATTGACGATGTTTATACCAAGTCGGGTCAGATGGGGGTATCGGAGTATTCTTTTATAATTTAATTTCTTTTGTTAATTGCATTGTTTCGGCAAAAGGGTTCTTTTTTTTGGAGAAAATGATGGATGCTTAGCCTAGCATGTGTCGATGCTCCAGGTGAATGCAATTATCAGAAGACGAATTTAACTAATTCATGGCCCAAACCGGATTATGATGGGTAATTTATATTTATAAGTTGTTTAATAAATCATGAATAGTGAGTTAGCTCTATTTAAAAAAATTACAAATGATGAGTTGAATAGTCCACCTCGGGTATAGCCCTCCTGAATAACACCCTCTTGTCCCCCTTCACATCTTGACATTCGCCGCAATCAACGGCGCAAACTCGGGATCCCCCTTTTCCATCGCACGAAGATACGCTTCTCTCTTCGTCACCCTCCCCAGATACCCCAAAATCGCATCATATCCCTCCAGCGAGTACGGCACAAATAGTCGCACCGTAGTCAGCGCAAACACATTCATCACGTCCGCCGCCGTGAACTGCTCCCCCGCCAACCACGTGTTCCTCTCCAATCGATCATTCAGAATATGCACGGCTTGCGCAAAGTTGCGAGTCGTGAAGAAGGAGGCTAGATTTCCCTCGCTGGCGACGAGAGTGCCGCGCAGGTATGGGGCGTAGTTGAGCACGACAGGTAAAAGGTATCCATTGCCAAAGTGTAGAAAGTAGAGGTAGTCGGCGTAGTTGTCGGCTTCTGGTGAAACGGACAATTTGACCTTGCTGGCGTGCTTAGTGAGGATGTACTCGACGATGGCGCCGGACTCGGCGAGGGTGACGCCGGCGTCTTGGATGACAGGTGCGGCGTTGGTCGGATGGCTGCGGGATTGTCAGTTAGAAGAGAGTCGAAAACCTTCTATTTGAATGAACGAAAAAGACACACAGCGCCTGCAACTCCGGTGGACACTGCATCGTCTTGGGATCGCGCGGATAGGTTTTGAGCTGGTAGTCGATGCCGAGCTCCTCGCAGAGCCACACGATACGCTCCGACTGTGATCTTTGTAAATGGTGAACAGTCAACATTCTTCTTCTTAACGTAATGAGTTCATTAATTGGTTTGAGGAGTCTCCTCTAAATCACTCCATGTTTGGGTGAGTGAGTCCATGCATTTAAACTGGCGATAGCGCGCTTAAGTCCGATATCAGGCTCCGGAAACTTCCTGTGGCGCATCACCTGAACGAGCCAGAGAATCAGTTAGAATCCCGCAAATGAGTCAATTTCTATTCGGGAGAATTCTTGGGACAGAATACTGACTATTCATCAGCTGTTCGGACACGACTGTCTGCGTTCCGTCAGATTGGAATATTGGGACAACAACTGAGGGGCTTGCTATCTAAAGGAGGCGTCACTTTCTTCATGAGATTCGGCATCTGATGTAATTTTTCAATTCCATATAGATAATGCTCTTATAAAGTTTCCTAATTACATAATCCTCATTCTCAAAGACGTATAGTACGTGTTCTCGTAATATCGACACAACCCAGCCAAGCCCACCCCAACACGGCCTTTAGGTATTGTATGTGCCTGGAGCCGGACCAAAGAATTCACCCTTGGCAAGCTGTTTCAGGCGACAAGCAACATTGGTCGGATCCTCGCAATGACTCTGAACGATGTCGTTCCCCCACCAGGAAACCTCGTGGCCATTGTATGCGACTGCAAAGAACTGGATGATGCCCGAGATGGCAATACCGCAGGAGAGAGCGGCCGAAAGAACAAAGTTGTACTTGGACCACCATCCTAGGAATCGCTTGCGCATGTAGAGCCACGATAGAGCCGCTGGCGGAACAGCCGCCCACATGTAGCTAATGTTGTACGGAGCCCACTGAATACCACCAAAGAGCATGACCACAGGATGCGTCTTACGCAGAACTGCATTGTCAGGAAATCTCTTGCCCAAGGCCCAAAAAATAAGAACGACAACAACGCCGAGAGGGAAGCCGAGCAGCGTTGCCGCATACTGACCGCCGACGCCCCAGAGTCTCTTCGGACCAACAGTGCCCCAAAGAACAGCTGCGGTAAAGAAGGTCGTCTCGTTTGGGCAGTAGAAACGGAAGGGCGCATCTTCCGTGCAGACATCTTTCAGGGTGATTTGATAGGTTAGGACGCCGACAGCCACAAAGGTGGTCGCGAGTGTCGGGACCATTTGGGCGAAAAAGGTAATACGAGGAGGGATCTTCAGGTAGTGTGCAAGTTTCAGATCCTTGGCAAAGGCCTGGGCCTGAAGACACGTTATGACGCCATAGGTTTTGAAGAAGCACATAGCCAAGGCGTTGCCTTCGACCCAAGAACCACCGATAAACTCTGCCAGGACATTCAAGCTGACTTGCACACCAGTCATGGCATAAATAATTCCCGTGGGCACAATGAAGATGAGCGTAAGAGCAATTCCAAAGAAGATGGTTCCAGGACTCGTATTGGTAGGGTAGTGAACGATGCCAGCAACGCCCACAGCGACGGCAAGGGCGAGACAAATTGCGTACCACCATTCAGGCACTTCCTTGTAAGACTTCATGAGACGATTGTGTACATCCAAAACACGATCCTCTTCAGTATTCTTTCGCTGACGGATTGTGTTCCACAGCTCCTTCAGGCCCATCGAAATTTCCAGGCGGTGATACAAAATGGCATGGGTGATGGATGCAGTGTATACGCTGAAGAAGAACATGTACACCACAACGCTCCCCGCAGATAAGTACGGCGGGGAGTAGTCTTGGTATTTCTCGAGGTCCATGATTCCTCTGTGGTCGAGAACCCGCGTTACGTTATATCGCTTTGCGAAATGATCCCAGGGAGCATTGGACGTGATCGGGAGGTATCCGGTATTCCATGCATTGCTGAAATAGATGCCAATGACAATAAACATGCTGAAGAACATGCCGACGAAAAGATTGAATGTGCTGAAGAAAGGAATGACCAGGGGGTCTGTAAAGAAGGTTGCAATATTCCAGTCGAATGTCGGAATAGGGTTGAGACCAAGGCCGTTTCGGGAGCCAGTAATAGTCGTCAGCAGACGATTATCGGGGGCAATCCATGTCATCCATGCAAAGAAAGACATGGCGGCGAAGAGCGTATTCGGGACCCAGAAGTAAATGAACATGAGGCTGCAGGCGATGCAGAAGAACTTCAGACGGCTCATCTTCCACAAGGTTTTAAGGGGACCGACAACAGTAGGGTTCGCATCGTCGTGGAACGAAGCATTGAGAGCAATAGTGACGAGTGCTTCCGGCCAGACGCAGAACGAGGGATATACCAAAAAGCGGCGGGTAATACCTGCGAGACTGTAACCAATGAAGTTGGTGGAGAGCGCAATGAGCGTCTGGTAGCCAAAGTTGATCGCCCACGGCTGGTTGAAGAACTTGGGGAGTGCCTGGATCCAGATGATGCTGCTGGTATAAGTGCCACCGATTGAGATGCTGGCCATGATGGTGATGAGCATATGTTCCTTCTTATTGAAGGGACCAGGGTTGAGGCTATGACGGACCCCGAAGAGTGTGAAGCCGGCGTCAGGCAGAACCGTCTCGCAAAACTTGCCCAGTGGATACGCCAGAAGCTGAGGAACGTTTGAAGTAACGGAAATGGCAGGCATACGAATGCCAAAGAAGATGTTGACGAAAGCGCATGCGACCGAGAGAAGAATGCCAATTGCCCAGGCGCGGATGGTGGAAACGGGAGTGGTGGGATCGTCGTGGTTGTCGACAACGGCTCGAACTTCGGCGTAGGGCGAGTTGTTGGTGATGAGAGCAGCTTCAATCTTCATGTCATTGATGAGCTCCTCGTGTTTGTGCGGGTTGGCAAAGACGTCTTCGTTTCCTGTTGAAGCGCGGCTGTGATTAGATGCGTCGTCGTTCTCTCCGGATAGTGTGCATGTGCAGGTACGTACTGAGAAATTCCTCAATTTCACGAATAATGTTGATTGGGAAGTTGGGATCGCGACCATGGAGTTTGAGTACTCGTTGCATCATCTAGAGAGCCCGTTTAGATGCCATGCTTGGCTGAGTGCTTGCAAGACTCACGCTTCGCAAATCGTCGAGGGAATAAGTCGCCGCAAGCTCCTTGGCTTCGAGCAGATCGTCCTCGGTGACATCAAGGTGTCGTTCCGTCTTTTCAATGCCATCTTCGCTGAGCTCGACGCCGTGGTCACTGTGTCGCACCTGATCCTGTTGCGAGGAAAATACTGCGATTAGCAATTGACACCAGGCAGTTTGCATATGCGAAAGCGACCCAAGCAGCGACATACATCCTTCTCGGTGACCAGTTCTGGCTGCACCGACGTGGTGCTGTGGTCTACCTTTTCAGCCATTGCAAGTGATGCGTGCGACTTGAGTCGCGACAATTCCAGTATATAAAACTGGTATTCACGAGCACCTTGAGAGAATACTGGAGCAAGGAACGCTCCTCTCAGGAGGGAGGGTGGAGGCGAAGACGGTTATTTATCGACAGCTGTCAAGGTAACTACCTAAGGACTTGGGACTTGCCGGCAAGGCTGTAAAGATGGGGGGCCGACTATAAGAATAAATGGACTGTAGAACACACAGAGCGATGCCACATCAATAACACCAGCTGTTTGTTGCGCAAGCTCGCCAAAGGCCCTGGCATGCATGGCAAGATTGTCTCAGTCGGTATCCTTGTCCACCTTATAGGTGGTGCAAGGCAAGACAGACCCATGGCAGTGCAGCTATAGAAAAGTAAGTACCTTGCTGCAGAGGGTTGGAGCACATCTAGGATCACCCAGAACTTGTCACACAGTGGCGTAAGAAACTCAATATTGGCCATGCAGCTATCCGGGGGGGACACACAGGAGCCCACCCATTTCGCCTTGGAGGTCCGGGCTTGACGCCAAAAGGAGATGGGATAGTCGCTCAGCCAAGCCGCTGATCCAGTGCATCTTGACGAATCATGCTAGTATGAACAGGGGGGTGGACCAAAAGTAGCATCAGTTTCAAGAGCCTAATAATAAGAAGAGTTGCCGGAGGGCCTTCGGGACCCTCTCCATCCGGGGACAAACCAACCACCATATTTTACTGGTTGTATGGACTTTTGCCCTCTTATAATCCCCAAAATTGGGTCATTATTTCGCCACCAACGATGATCAAGAAAGTTCTTTACAAATCATGATGAGCGAATCCGGCAGGAGTTGTGTGTGGGCAGCAAGTATCGTCGACTTGCTGCATGTCTCTCCCCTCCTGGAAAAAAAGTTCCTGTTGAGGATATGCTGGGAGCAGCTGCAAACTTTCTGCAATGTCATGCACACACTTTTCGTTCCCTCCAGACTCTCAGCTTTGTTACCCAAGTAGCCCCTCCCACCTAACCTGACATCTTGACAACTCAAGACTACCATTACTAGCCTCACTAGAATTGTCTTCTTATGCGACTGCCGACGCTTGGTTAGTGCATCTTATTTACCACTACCGCCCGGGCGCCACGGCTCCTGTTCCGGGCAAGGCCGAGAACCAGTGAAGGAGGGAGTGACCAGTGGACATGATGACCGGCTCGCGCTGTCGTGTTGCTCAGCGGCCCCTCCAGAGGTCGCCACGGCTCAGCCAAGGCTCGGGACAAACAAAAAGTCCTCCGAAGAGCGCCACCGATGATGACAGCTGGTGGGACTCTTGGTTCAAGTAGTGGTGGGCGGGCGCTATTCTCAGGATCTCGGCAGCCAAAGCTAGCGGATGCTCGGTAAATGGTGGCTTGCCCCCAATTACACCACAGATGCAGGCAGCGCTGTCTTGTTTTCCAGACCTCTCTGCTCGCATCATGGAAGGACAGCTCCAGCTGCAGTGACATTGTGCAGCTTCTATGCAATGCCGGGCCCAGGCATATGAATGCTAGACCGCTCTGTATAGCTCATCATCCAACTACCGAGGGAGTTTGGTTAAGATTTAGCAATTCGACAAGGCTCACTAGTTAGTTCGTTAGGGCGTCGTGCTAAAGTAGTCCGGGCGCATGATGCGGCTTGGCGGATCGATGGACAGCTTCATGCAAAGACACCACAACGAGCAAGGAACTTTTGCGGGATTTGGGGCTCTTGACAAGTGACGGGTGCTTTGACGGCTTGACGGCTTGACGGGTAATGACAACTTGAGTCGATTCAATTTGTACTTGTACGATTATGGTAAATGTTATACACGCCACATTCCTCTCGAGAGACAAGGGTGCCAGCCATGAACCCTGGTCCTCCGCCGAAACTCTTTTCCCTAGATCCATCAACCCTTGTAATTGCCCGCCCAGACTTTTCGCTACGACTTTATTCACTCATTAGTCCGATCTTGAATCCATCCTGCCGCCCCTCTGATCAAATGCGCTGGGCTGAGACTCACTCCGATTGACAGGAGAGGTTGCCGCCTCGTATAGGAGCATCAAGGCCTGCTGCAGCTTTGTTATTATATACCACTTCTATGCATACTCGGAGTGGTCTCGTGGTACATCCTCCCCTGTACGTGCAGAATCGCTGGAACCACACAACTTGGGGCCATCGGTCGACAATTCCCAATTACAGCCAATCCTCCATGTCGTTATATCAAGCACCCCGCAGATTCCTCGGGTCCTCGCGTGTCGGCTATTTTGAACCGCCATCAGCAAATCAATTCCGCCTCCCGGTCGCGGGCGTCGGCGAACGGAGTCGTCTTGGAGTGCCTCCTTCGAGGATCCAATCAGGCCATCTTGAATCCTGCAGCAAACCATCCTTATGCTACGGCCCATTTGCTAGGTCGGTCCCCCCTCAAGGGGGGGCTTGGCAAAACGGCCACGACGTTCGCGCCATTGTGTCTCCGCGGGAAATCACTCCGC
Organism: Cordyceps cateniannulata; assembly: GCA_028828415.1. NCBI lineage: Eukaryota > Fungi > Ascomycota > Sordariomycetes > Hypocreales > Cordycipitaceae > Cordyceps > Cordyceps cateniannulata. The sequence continues at coordinate 1,098,233 of JAPHMX010000004.1, read as the reverse complement.
AGCTCGTTTACACGCCGAGCGGGGAGTTGCGCAATGCTCAAAGACAAAAACAAAAGTCCGCAAAAGGACCATTATGTAGGGAGTCTTAGGTGGCTAGGATATAGGTGGGTAGCACAATTGGGATGTTGGAGAAGGATGCAAGCCGTCTCTTGGCACAACACCATTATTAACTAGGTTATGACTTTCCTCCTCCATCCTTTCCCATATTTTGTAGTGGTGCTTCAACGAGACAAGGAATCGTCGGCGCCTTCGTTTCTCAGCGGTCCAGATCCATCATACAAGTCGGGTTCCCGGCCGGACGCCAAGGTTGGACTTCTGATGCATCACAGGAATCGCGCGGCAGCAAAGGAATCTTGGCCAAACAACTCATGCCGAAACCAGTGACTCGAATCAGCTAGCGCTGTGATGCCGCTCGATACAAGCGTAGCAAAGCTGGGGTCAGCGTTGGCACTGCTGGTTACGAGGATGCGCAACGTTGGGAGTTTTGCCGTGCAAATGCTAGTATTCGCTAATAATGACGGCTTATGTCAATTATCTCGCGCTTAAGAAACCAGTCATACGAGGCGATTTGCGCTCGAATAAATAGCTGCTGCCTCACTTTTCTGTTTAGGCAGCCACCATCACTTTCTGATACCTGCACCATAACCTGGTCAATTCACGGTTAATTGATGGTCATTACAACTTAATCTCGTTTTTCTTTTTCTTTTTCCTCCCTCTTCATATAAGTTCGTCTCTACCGTACCGGCGTTCATGTACAACCCTTTTTAACTACTATCCCAACTTACACTGCGGCGTCTCAACCCTATCCTCCCTGCCGTGACTTTGCACTCAAGACTGCCGTCTCGATGGCTCTCCATAACTAAGTCTGAACAAGCGCGACAGCCATGTGTAATGTCATCGCCATCGCCACCGTTGTCGCTGTCGCGTCCTTCTGTGCTACCCAGCCCAATATGTCAGGTATGATGTATCCATCGCGACCTCTTCCAATTTCGTTTCTAACCATTCAATAGCTGACTCTGGGGGGCTGGCGCGTCATTGGTTCTTTCACTGCACCCTGGCGTAAACACCAGCATGTACTTCGCGTTTCAATTCTGCGAAGCGTGTTGGGAAAATGCATACACTGGCTGATGACAACCATTCTTCCACAAAGCCTATCGCAAGCCTTTCTACCCCCCCACCTGGATTCTCCCAACTACAGTAGTTGTCAAGAAACTAAAGCCCAAGTGGAATAATGAGTTTGCCAATGAGCTGGAAATTCACAAAAGCCTCAAGACGTTTCAGGGTAAGCAAATACCGGTGTGCTACGGAGAGGCGCAATGTGACGGCACCCGCGCCCTCGTGCTGGAGGATGTAGGCGGCGTGTCACTCTTTCACAGGTCGGCCTTGGTCGAGACCTCAGAGAGTCAAATAGAGGCAATGATGCTTGCAGCATATCGCCCCATGATCAATCTAAATATCGGATATGATGACGGGAAAACTGGACAACTTCAACCCCGTTGATGGTAGGATCGTCTTTTTAGGTTTGGAATCTGGCTATGAGCTAGATTATGACCGTGAGCTGGTGATGGAGCGCGGGCGTGCTGCGCTTCTGAGAAAATGGAAAAGGTTCCGAACGCAGTACGAAGAGTACGGCGAGATTGAGTGCTAGCCTGCTAGGATACTCTACTAATCGAATCGTCTAACGCACATAAGAGTACAGATTAGTTGATACTTGAGCAAAAAAAGTACTAATACGCAAACTAATCTGTGTTTTCTTCTATGTAATCTCAAGTAATAAGCTTGGCAACGGTTGGCGCATTATTAGGTTAGTACGTACCAAAGCTCGATGATCTCCTTTACCACGCTCGTAAATCTGTCTTCTATTTTTATTAATAACTGGCATGCAGGGAAAATGCTTCTCATGCTACCCAACTAGATTGCCCTTTTCGCAAGGGGCAAAGACGTGATTGGGCCCATTTTGTGGCACGCGAGTTATGAAAGGAGGCTTGTTTACCCCTTATTATTATCCCTATCCACCCAAAAGGTTAAGACAGCTAGTGAGGCTAATTGGCATGGGCATCAAATTTTAAGTCGCGAAAAGAAGTGCCTTTTCCGTATCGGTCACTCCTTTTTCCCTTCCTCAGGTTGCTGCTCAGTAGATTCGCGTTGTGAGAAAGACGACTGGCAGTGTGCTCTTGTACTCAGTGATACAACTACATTCATTTAGCAGGCAAGTGTGCAATATATTTGCCCCAGCAGGAACCATGACGGTCAACAGTAGTCCGCCCGCCGCTGCAGGGCTGATCAGCAACTCTAATGCCTCCATCTTGGCATACTGCGTCGCCTCCATCAGCATGACCGCGGTCAACAAGTACATCTTTTCCGGCGGCTCGTGGAATCTCACCTTCTTTTGCCTCACGGTTCAAGTAGGTTGCTCGACCTTTTTGACTTGCCGGTTCCCTTGGCTAAATGTTCACTGATTAGTCCGTCGTCTGCCTCGTCGCCGTTCTCATTGGCAAGCAGTTTGGCATGGTCACCACCTTGGGGGCATACGATTCTCTCAAAGCCAAAAAATGTGAGTCTTGCTTCTCAAGCACTAGCAATGCGCCGATGTGCTGACCCCCCATGACTAGGGTTTCCACTCTCCGTCCTGCTGGTCGGGATGATTTACTCGGGCGCCAAGTCGCTTCAGTATCTCAGCGTGCCCGTGTACACAATCTTTAAAAACTTGACCATCATTGTCATTGCATACGGTGAAAATGTCTTCTTCGGCACCAAGGTCTCACGTCTCATCTTGGTCTCTTTTGGCTTGATGGTCCTGAGCTCGGTCATTGCTGCATGGGCAGATATCCAGGCGGCCATCAATGGATTGCACTCCGTTGATACGACGGCTGCCACAGCGCAACTCACAGCCGGCTACACCTGGATGGGCATCAACGTGTTTTGCACCTCAGCCTTCTTGATCGGCTCCCGAAAAGTCATGAAGTCGTTCAACTTTAGCGATGTCGACAGTAAGTCATTCTTGAGGCGGTCGAGTTGCAAGCTGTACACTAACAATTGCATAGCCATGTTTTACAACAATCTACTTTCCATTCCTGTTCTAATTCTGGCGTCCGTATTTCTGGAAGATTGGTCGAGCGAAAACGTCGTTCGCAACTTCCCCCCAGAAACACGAACCGTCCTCATCATCAGCATGATCTACTCTGGTCTTGGCACCATCTTCATCTCCTACACGACTGCCTGGTGCATCCGCGTCACGTCCTCGACGACGTACTCAATGGTCGGCGCGCTCAACAAGCTGCCCATGGCCGTCACCGGCTTCATCTTTTTCGGCGCACCCGTCACTCTAGGCAGCGTCTCGGCTGTGTTCATCGCTTTTGTCAGCGGTATCGTGTATGCGTGGGCAAAGGTGGTGCAAAGTGAAAAGGCGAAACTGACTCTACCCACGACGAACAACACCTCGACGGAGAAGGACATGAAGGTTTGAAGCGCCAGGCAGAGCACCTAATACAAATAAATGCATACTAGACATATTTTCACGTATTATCATTAGAATAAAAGTTACGGAATTTATTTTCTTATCTCACCCATTCGTAGACCGTTGACCAGCACCGGGGCACACTTGGCCCACTTGATCGTTGGTTCTCCGAATGCCCTCACATCAGCCAACAGCAGTAGCAACTATAAGTACTCAGAAGTAAATCCCGCGATATTAGTATGGAACTAAAATTTGTGAAAGTATGAAATAGTATAATTAATTAGTTGTTTTAGCTGGAAGATCCCCGATTTATCACCCACACCAGTGTGGAGAAAATGATGTAACGGCTCCTTGGTGTTCTCATCTGTAAACGAAAGTTTTTTTCTCTTTAAAAAATAGTCTTTTTTTTCTTCTCAAAACACGCAGACCGGAGACTCTCTCTCTCTTTCCCACCTTACCCTTCAAGATCACCAAATTACAAAACCCCGCCAAATGGCGGCAGACTTTGAGCAGCAATCCTATTGGCACGATCGCTTCCGCTCCGAGACGGCCTTTGAGTGGCTCCTCTCATCCGCCGACTTCCTCCGGCTCATCGACCCGGTCCTCGCCACCCTCCCCCGGTCCGCGCCCATCCTCCACATCGGCTCCGGCACCAGCGACCTGCACAACCACCTGCGGCGGCGCGGCTTCCTCGACGTCACCAACGTCGACTACGAGCCGTTGGCGGGGGACCGCGGGCGAGAGCTCGAGCGCCGCGCCTTTGGCGACGTGCGTCTACGGTACACCGTGGCGGACGCCACCCGGCTTCCGCAGGACCTCGCGGAGGACGAGGAGGAGCGTAGCGATGGCTTCCAGCTAGTCCTGGACAAGAGCACTTGTGATGCCGTGGCATGCGGTGGTGATGATGCGCTGCGGAAAATGTGCGATGGTGTGCATAGGTGCATCAGGCAGGATGGCGCGTGGATAGCGTTGAGCTTCTCGGCGGATAGGTTCCAGCTGAGCGGCCTGCCGTTTGACGTCGAGGTCCTCGCAAAAGTCCCCACGCCAAAGGCAAGAGGACTCGATCCCGACGTCTGTTACTGGTGCTACTACCTAACACCAAAGTAGATGTCAAGTTCTGATACCACGCAACTTCCCTCGGCAGACAGAAGCGGACATCGCTTGTTTTCGTGAGGAGGGAGTATGTATATATCATGCTAGAGAGCGACAGGCAAGCATATGCCACGTTATTAATGTACAGTATCTGTGGTCCAGCCTTCACAGAGCAACACCAAGCAGCCGACTTTTACTTTCACTTGCCGTGCCGTTCCTCGTCTGGTTCCCATACACCAGCCCGTCCCCCTCATCCGCCATCTTCGCCCACGCACTCTCCAGCGCGTATACGGCGACACTGACGCTCGACCCCTCGGGCATGTCCGCCGTGCCTAGTACCATCAGCGTCAGCGGCTGCGTCGAAAAGTAGTTGACCGTCGCGCTTTCGATCCCGCCGTCGAGGAAAACCTCGAGGATGGAGCGGTCGATGATGCCGCTCATGCCCCACGAATCTCCGTCAATCAGGCTGTTTGTCGAACACTTGTCGGTGAAGAAGACATTGTCAAAGCCCCGGGTGCCGCTGCGGTCGATGAAGAAGGGCGTGTCGCCGCCGAGGAAGTAGCCGCCGCGAAGGAACTCGCCCGTTTGGGGCGCAAGGAAGGTAAAGTTGAGCGTCGCCAACTCGGGGATACCGGTCGCAGGGAGGCCTGTGATGTTGGCCTCCCAGTAGAGCGCGTTGGAATCGACGCTGGCAAAGTCAATGGTGAGGCTGCCGTTGACCAGGCTATTGTTGCTGGCCAGCTGCGAGCCCATGACCGGCTCCAGGTTGTACGGCTCCGTCACAAGTTTCCAGCCGACTCGCTTTGCCTTTGTCAACCAAGAGCGGCGCGGCACCGTCATGGCACTTCTCCAGCCCTCTTCGCCTGTAGGCACGACTTGCGTGTACTGCCAGTTCGACGCCCAACCCAGGTAGATCGGGGCCTCGTCTTCCGCGGTGCCGTAGAAGAACTGCCCAGCGTAGTTGTCTTTTCCGAAATCCGCGACTCGAGCGGCATTGTCGACGGTGTCAAAGTGGGTACCGTTGAAGTGGCCGGGATAATACTGAGCGATAGAGCCGCCGAGCGGTGCGCCGGGGTTGACGCTGATGGCCAGCAGCCACATGTCGTCCTGTTTCTTGCCGTCCGAGTCCAGGTATGGAATCTGCACCAGATTGGGGCATTCCCATTGCAGGGTCAAGAGTCCAGTGTGGGAAAAGTTGCTCGCGTGCTTCCACTCCTTGAGGTCAGGGGAGGTGAAGATTCCAATCTCGAATTCCTGAGCATAGGCAACAGCCATCACCCAGTGATCTTTGTACCAGATGACCTTGGGGTCACGAAACTGGGAAGAGTTGCTTGGAATGACTGGGTTTCCTTCGTATGGTGTAAATGTGTATCCGCCGTCACGGGAGTATGCAATAGCTTGGCTCTGAGGCCCGGGGCTTCCATCCTCGTCATACTCAGCGAGAGTCTGCCAGTATTAGGGCCGCGTTCAACATCCATGCTGGTGGTGGCATGAAACTCACATAAACAGCAACCACGCCATTTTTTTGGCTAGGAAAGAACCCCGAGGTATTATTGGGATCTGTGACGGCACTGCCGGAAAAGATGTACTGAGTCTTCTTTGGGGGAAACAGGGCAACAGGCTGGTTCACCCAGTGGTAAAGATCCTTGGAGGTGGCATGGCCCCAATGCTGATTTCCGGCAACAACCCCAGTAGGATTATACTGATAGTATAGATGCCATACACCTTGGTCGTCTCTGAACATGCCATTGGGGTCATTCATGAAATGCTTGGGAGGAGAAAAATGAATCTGCGGGCGATAACGACCGTCATAGTCGCCAATAATTGGCACCCCAGTAGGCACATCAGGATTAAAATAGGTAGATACGGAGGAGGTAATGGAAACTGATGTAGTATTGGCAGCCATGCAGGTATTAGCGAGACTCAAGGTGCCCGCCAGCGAGATGGGCTGTAGCCAGTGCATGGTGGAAGTCGGGCGGGAGGCGAAGAATGAAGGTGAGGAAGCATGATTGAAGAGAAGTGTACTTTAAGAAATTTTATTTCATAGAATCCCCCGGCTAATAGAACCGGCAATAGGTAAAGAGGCGGAGGACAAACTAGAAAGGAGCTGGGGAATAGCTGGTGCCGGAAGAGGCTGCCCCACGATCGTCTCCGCCGACGGAGCTAGGTGGGGGATGCCGGACCGACAAGATTTCGGAGGCGTGCGTACAGTAACAATGATGGCGGCGAGTCAGAGGCGGCAGTCGTGTGCGGGAAAAAAACGCCAATGGTTTTTCGTGGTTCATATGGGATCGATGGTTGATTTTTTCGAGCGACTCAAGAGTAATAAGGCCGAGATGGACACATGACGTGAAACAGTCTTCCGGGCAGCCCGTTTGCTGGACCAATGAGTCGAGGGCCAAACTGTGATTTCACAAGACATCATCCATAGAACAAAACAAAGCAGAAAAGAAAAATCTAATCGAAATCGCCAGTCAAGAGGAGATATTATCGTCATATTTTTTCTAGCACAAAATTTATCCCCATGCGCTCTCTGCTGCTATATGCCCCTGCTCCAAGTCGTGGAATCATGACTTACCCGAGAGGGATTGATTACCCGGCCCAACCAGTTACCGCCAGCCAACAAACACATGGACTCCGAACAATGGCCACAATAACCGGCGAATAGGCTCGACGGCGCCAATTCCATTGTCATGCTCCCGAATAACTGCGTCGGATCATTCGGCTTAGCCTGGAACCATGCCGTGTTGGTCTTTTGATGAGTCCTTGACTCCTTGGCCTTAGGCCTCTCCAGTGTCCCAGCGTTCGTTGCCGGGTCAACCGCAACGCCCCCACCCCGCTGTCGGCTGGCGCAAACCAAACAGAGATGAAGCAAACAGGGCAGTGCTTGGAAGCGCGAGGCTGCAGGTAGCTCATTACATCTCGCCGTTTGCAAAATTCAATCTTCCTGTTTACATGTCACTTCCTTTTTTTGTTACCGTTTCTCCCCCGCGAGACTGGTTCTCGCTGCGTTCTTCGTTGACCCTCTAACCTTACAGCCGTTTGCACATTCCACGGCCCCTCCACCACCCACCTGTCTTGGCCGAGCCGCAGCAACATTCCAGACACAACAAGCTCAACAAGCTCCTGCTCAGTCAACATCATGGATCGTCCAAATACCCCTTCCAGGCCTCCTGACTATAGCCTGCATACTTACGACGACGACCATGATACTCCCAGTGGCACCAACTCAGCAGCCGTAAGACTATTGACCTCGGTGGAATCTCCCATTGACGACCATATACCGTACGTACCCAAGAACCGCTCAAGTCAACCTTCATTACCAGTGGAGCGCTGCCCTTCGCAGTTTTGGCCTGCAACGAGACAGAAAACCGTCGCAGTTCCGCCCAATTCCCTTCTGCCTCAACCTCAAGATGCTCGTTTCCCGACTCTCGCAAGCCAGACACTTCCGCACTCACACCCCAACACCCGCATCCCATCCCTGTCCAAGATTCCCGCCAAACCAAGACTTGCAAAGCTGCAAAAGAACCAATCTCTCCACTCCAGGACAAAACTGCCCACCGCCCAGCTGCCGCAGACTCTCCCGAATCTGCCGGAAGGGCCAAGCGAGCGCTTCCAGCTTCAGCGAGCCGGAAGTGACGCAACACCCGCATCAGGTGCTTCGCCGAGTATCAAAGGCTCGCCAATTACCAAGTCACCGTCAAAGCTCCAGCGAGTGGAAAGCAAGCGACGACCAGTGCTCTCAACCACAAAAAATCACACCTCAAAACCACACCTCAATTCTTCATCAGCCGCGAACTGGCACTCACGCTATCTTGATTCTAGTACTTTCAGCGATACCTCGGCTCGGACGACATATCAGCCATATCAACCCAGCGTCACATCGTCTCCCTCTCGGGCAAGCTCCATCAAAGACGACACGCGAGCCATGCCTCCGCCAGACTCGACATATGTGCCCTTTGCGAGTAGAGATGGCGGCTCACCACAGAGACCATGGACTCCCTCGTCCAGAGTCTCCGAGTTTTCTCGCCCTCCGCCAACTAACCTCTCCTTTGAGCCTTCAGACTTGAACGGTAGCCCACGACCAGGCACGCCTTCCTCAAGATATGGCGGCAGTCCTCGACGCCCGCTTCCTCCTGCACCTCTGTTCTCTACCCCGTCTCGCGACTCGCAGGTTTTTGCCGACGACGCCACTGTTAACATCCCTCTTGATGGCGGCGACGATGTCTTTGGCCCGGGCTCCGACCTCAGCGACTCGCGTCCTCTCCCGACGACGCGAGACTCCTTCCAGTCAGAGTCTCAGGATACGCTCAACGAAGAGAGTGAAGAGTTTTACGAAAAGGTCGAACGCTATGGGCCCGCACCCGATGGCGCTCAAGAGCGACGAGGCGTACGTGCACCTCAGATGTCGCGAAAGGAAGTCCAGCTCATCAACGGTGAGCTGGTTCTGGAGTGCAAAATTCCCACGATTCTTTACAGTTTTCTGCCGCGCCGTGACGAGGTTGAATTCACACATATGAGATATACTGCCGTCACTTGCGACCCAGATGACTTTGTTGAAAGAGGATACAAGCTCAGACAATCCATTGGCCGAACAACGCGCGAGACAGAGCTTTTCATTTGCATCACCATGTACAACGAAGATGAGATATGTTTTACGCGTACCATGCACGCTGTCATGAAAAATATCTCGCATTTTTGCTCCCGTTCTCGCTCCCGAACCTGGGGCGAGACTGGCTGGCACAAGATTGTGGTCTGCGTCATTTGCGATGGCCGGCCCAAGATCCATCCTCGCACACTTGACGCCCTTGCTGCAATGGGTGTCTTCCAGCACGGTATTGCCAAGAACTTTGTCAACAACCGCGCTGTCCAAGCTCACGTGTACGAATACACCACACAAGTCTCGCTCGACTCAGATCTCAAGTTTAAGGGTGCCGAGAAGGGCATTGTTCCCTGCCAGATGATTTTCTGTCTCAAGGAAAAGAACCGCGGCAAGCTCAACTCGCACAGATGGTTCTTCAACGCATTCGGCCGCGCACTCAACCCCAACATTTGCATCCTGCTTGATGTCGGTACCCGTCCTGGCGGCAATTCGCTCTACCATCTTTGGAAAGCCTTTGACACCGACTCTAACGTGGCCGGCGCTTGTGGCGAGATTAAGGCCATGAAGGGAAAGTACGGTTCTAGCCTCCTAAACCCTCTTGTTGCTTCTCAAAACTTCGAGTACAAAATGTCCAATATTCTGGACAAGCCTCTCGAATCTGTCTTCGGCTACATTACCGTGCTTCCTGGCGCACTGAGTGCTTACCGATACCATGCCCTGCAAAATGATGAGCATGGTCACGGGCCACTTAGCCAATATTTCAAGGGTGAGACCCTTCATGGCCAGCATGCAGATGTCTTTACTGCCAACATGTATCTCGCTGAAGATCGTATTCTCTGCTGGGAGTTGGTCGCCAAGAGAGGCGAGCGCTGGGTTTTAAAATATGTCAAGGGTTGCACTGGTGAAACGGATGTTCCAGGTACGCTACGGAATGTTCAACTTGAAATCGCTCTACTAACCTAGTACAGATGCCGTTCCTGAATTCATCTCGCAACGCCGCCGATGGCTCAACGGTGCATTTTTTGCCGCTGTGTACTCTCTCGTCAACTTTAGACAAATTATTACCACGGACCACACCCTTGCACGCAAAATTCTTCTCTACATGGAATTCGTCTACCAGGCCTGCCAGCTTCTGTTTACCTACTTCTCTCTCGCCAACTTCTACCTGACCTTTTACTTTGTCGCTGGTGGTTTGACGGAAAAGAACGTTGATCCATTTGGCCACAATATTGGGACCGTCATATTCATCATCCTACGGTACACCTGCGTTTTGCTGATTGCCACGCAATTCATCCTGTCATTGGGTAATCGACCGCAGGGTGCAAAGAAGATGTATCTGGCAAGCATGATCATCTACGCCATCATTATGGCGTACACAACCTTTGCAGTCATCTACATTGTGATACGACAACTGACAGACGAGACAAATTTGCACAAGTTCAACATTGGCAATAACGTCTTTACCAACCTGATCGTCTCGCTCACATCCACCGTTGGTCTGTACATACTCATGTCACTGGTGTACCTGGATCCCTGGCATATGATTACATCGTCGCTGCAATACTTTATGCTTTTGCCTAGCTACATTTGCACGCTGCAGGTGTACGCCTTCTGCAACACTCACGACATCACATGGGGAACCAAGGGCGACAACGTCATCAAGACGGATCTCGGCGGCGCCGTCGGCAAGGGTCAGACGGTCGAGCTGGAGATGCCCAGTGAGCAGCTGGACATTGATAGTGGCTATGACGAGGCACTACGCAACCTCCGCGATCGCGTTGCCGTCCCCAAACCCGGCATTAGCGACTCGCAGCTCCAAGAAGACTACTACAAGAGTGTGCGCACCTACATGGTCGTCACGTGGATGGTAGCCAACGGCATCCTGGCCATGGCCGTATCCGAGATTTACAGCAACAAGGGCATCGGCGACAACTTCTACCTGCGCTTCATCCTCTGGAGCGTCGCCGCCCTCGCCGTGTTCCGTGCCCTCGGATCCACTACTTTTGCCATTATCAACCTTGTCAATACCATTGTCGAGGGCCGCATACGCATGAGCCTCAAAGCGCCCAAGTGGATGGGCGGCTGGGGAGAAAAGATGAGCGAGGCGGCTAGCAGTGTCGGCAGCAGCCTGAAGCGTTAAATGAAGGTTGCAACTGCGTACCTGGCGGATGTTTTTGTTTTGCATGATTCATCATCGGTCGCTGACCGTGTACTTGGAAAGACTTGTTTGTGTGAGGGCTGGTGTTTTTTGACTTTTTCTTCTTTTTTTTAGTTTGTTGATTTTCTTTGCGTTGTGTGCTATGTACATGTTGGATTACGAAGAACGTCATGAGGATGAAAGAATCCAGGAGTCATTATGAAGAGAGATTTCTGAGGGAAGTTTTAATGTAGGAAATGAGTTTTTGAGCGAAGTACAAAATTTGCATGATGACAGATGCTGATGTAGGCTTGATGATTTTGAAGCTTTTTTTTATTCATTAACGATTTGCTCTTTTTGCTAATAAAAGAACGTGCAGAAATAGACATCAGGAGAAAACCCGTCATGTAAACATACATTCGCCCGACTGTACAGTCATCGTTTCTTTTCGGTGTACCAATCAATCTCTATATATAAACAACCAAAATAAACCAAAACATGTTGACCCTCATTACCATGGTAAGCATGCACTCGTTTTCGAAAAAGAAGAACTCCAAAAGAAAAGCATTTACTCCTCCTCTTCATCTTCCTCAGCCACGCCATCGTGGAAGTTTTGACCGTCCGTCGTCGCCTTGATGACGCCGATGCGGACGCAAAAGTCGCCGAAGCGCTCGCCGTCCTCGCGCTCGGCGGCGTAGCGCTTGAGTAGGGGCCGCATGATGGAGAGGATCTCGTCCTCCTTGATGCTGGAGCGGAAGAGCTTGTTGAGGCGCTGGCCGTGGTAGCCGCCGCCGAGGTACATGTTGTAGGCGCCGTAGGCCTTGCCGACGAAGGCGACTTCAGCGAGCCAGGGGCGCGCGCAGCCGTTAGGGCAGCCCGTCATGCGCATGACGATGGAGTCGCGACGGAGGCCGGCCTCCTCGAGGCACGACTCGAGCTTGGTGATGAGCACGGGCAGGTAACGCTCCGACTCGGCCATGGCCAGGCCGCAGGTCGGGAAGGCGACGCACGCGGAGGAGCTCAGTCGTAGGCCCGAGAATTGGACGTTGTCGAGCTTATACTTCTTCATCAGCGCCTTGAGGGTGTCTAGGTCCTCGTCCGCCACGTTGCTGAGGATGAGATGCTGGTTGCCCGTGAGGCGGAACTCGCCCTTGTGCACCTTGGCAATCTCGCGCAGACCCGTCTTCATCTGGAACTCGGGCGTATCCTCGATACGTCCGTTCTCGATGAAGAAGGTAAAGTGGTTCAGGCCCGTCTCGTCCTTGACCCAGCCAAAGGTGTCGACGTTGGACTTGAACTCGAACGGTCGCTCAGCCTCAAATTCCTTGCCCCAGAGCTCCTCGACCTTGCCACGGAACACGTCGACGCCCATATCATCAATGGTATACTTGAGACGGGCGTGCTTGCGATTCTTGCGATCACCGTGGTCACGCTGCACAAGCATAATCTTCTCACAGGCAATGTGTATGTCCTCAGTCTTGCAGTAGCCAAACATTCGGCCAACCTGGGGATAGGTCTTCTTGTTGTTATGAGTGGCACCCATGCCACCACCAGCTAGCACATTGAAACCAACAAGGTTGCCGTCCTCCCCCTTGATGGCAATCAGACCAATGTCGTGCGCATAGACATCGGTGTCGTTGTGGGGAGGAATGGCGATGGTAATCTTGAATTTTCTGGGCAGGTATGTAGGTCCATACAGGGGCTCAAAGTCCTGGATAGCTTCGCCCGCAACCTGCGTCTTCTTGTCGTCATCATCCGTCAGCCAAATCTCGTGGTAGGCGTTGGTCGAAGGTAGCAGGTGGTCGCTAATTTTCTGGGAGCAGGCAAAGACCTGACGGTGGTACTTGGACTGCGTTGGTAGAGAGCTGCACATGACGTTACGGTTGACATCACCGCAAGCGGCAATAGTGGTCATTAGAGCACGGTTGATAGCCTGCATGGCAGGCTTGAGCTTGCCCTTGACAACGCCGTGGAACTGGAAGGTCTGACGAGTGGTAAGCTTCATCGTCTCGTTGCCAAGTTCGTTAGCAATATCGTCCATCTGAACCCACTGCTTGGGGGTGGAGACACCACCAGGCAAACGGCATCGAATCATGAAAGAGTAGGCAGGCTCGAGGCCCTGGGCCTTTCTCTCATCACGGACATCACGGTCATCTTGCATGTAGGTACCGTGGAATTTGGTGAGCTGCTGATCAGCAGCAGAGATGGCGCCGGTGGTAGGATCCGCAAGCCCCTCAAGGATGGTACCGCGGAGGAAGTTGGAAGCTATCTTAATGTCCTCGTTGGTGATGGGCGGGGGCTCATCCGGGAGACCGTCGACGTTGTCAACGCCGAGAGCCTGCCAAATCTTGGGCTCCCATTCAGCATAGCCCGTCTGGTAGGCATCAGGGTCCTGGTCATCACCGAGGCCGGTATCAGCCAAGCGCTTGCCACCGAGGTTTGTGAGAACACGGTCTAGGTCCTTAGCGGGCTTGTTGTAATAAATCCTGTCTTCTTTGCGAGGCCAGTAGTGGCTGTCACCAAGACCGAAAATGGAGTAGTTGACGGTGGCAAGATCAAGATCGGTGTTGTCCTTGACGGCCTCCCAGAAAGCGAGACCGTTTTGAGGGAACTCTCCTTGACCAGCCGTAGAAGTGAGGAAGACAATATTCTCCTCAGTAGGGAGATCCTCGAGGGGATAGTCCTCCATAGCCAGAACAGTGGTCTTAAGGCCGCGAGCACGGCCTCTGTTACCAAGTCTCTTGGCCAGAGAAGTAGCGTTGCCGTTATCGGAAGCGTAGAGAATGGTGAGGGGAGCTCCCAAAAGGCCTTCAAGAAGCTGGTTGTAGGCGTCCTTAGCCTTGCGCTTCTGCTGAGCACGCACCTCAGTACCAAAGTCCTGGGCCAGACTGGCAGCAAACTGGGGCTCCTTGTTCATGAGCTGTGTGAGCTGGTTGTCGCGAGCCAGGAAGGTCTTGAGTTCCTTCTTAATAAGCTCCGAGTCGAGGGAGAAGTTGGGCTCGCCCTTCTTCTCGTTTTCGGGATTCCATCGGTACAGGGGCCAGTATCCCGCATCGACGGCCTTCTTAGTCTCCTGCAGGACGGTGAGGGGGGAGTCGGACTCGCCAAAGTAGGGCAGGTACGCTAGAACAACGGAAGGGCCGTCAAACTTGTCAGCCTCGAGCATGGCCTGAAGGACCTGGGTATAAGAGCTGTAGACAGCAGTCGAGGCAACGTAGACGTTGCCAAAGTTCATGGCATACAGACCAATGTCCTTCTTTCTGCGGTTGGCATCGGCATTGGACTTTTCGGAGTAGGGGGTAGAGTCGATGATGAGCATGTTGACGTTCTCGCCGGAGGCGAGGACATGGTGAACACCAGAGTTGCCGAGGTCGTAGGACCAGGCATCGGAGCCGACAAGCCAGAGGGACTCCTTGCGGAAGAGGCCCTGTTTCTTGAGCAGCTTCTGGGCGATAGGTGAGCCGTCGGTCTGGAGGCGAGAGATGACGTCGTCGGCAATCTCAGTAGACTTGGACAGGTCGTCCGAAGCAACAGCCCACTTGGCGAGCCAGTTCTTAGGGCCGTCAGTGATGAAGGCGTTGCTCTTGGCCGCCTCCTTGACCTCGCTAACAAAGTCTTTGCGCAGGTCTTTGCGGGCAATGAGCGAACCGAAGCCAAATTCGGGAGTGGCAGAGACCGTGGAGGAGATGCCAGTATTTTGTGAACGAAGGCCGTTGGCAATGTATGTACGCTTTCCAAAGAGCTGATCCAGGATCTTGTTGTAAGCGGTCTCGAGGGCGGGCATGGCGAGGACATAGTCGCTGCGCTCGGCGGGGGCGTCGCGGACGCCAACCTCGAGGTTCTGGAGAGGAGCCTCGGACGTCAGGTTCTGGAGAATGCCACGAAGGGCCTGGTCAACAGCCTCGGCGGCAATGTAGCCGAGCTGGTGGCCAACAATGGTCTCGACGCCACCAGGACCGCTCTTAATGGAGGAGACCACGTCAATCAGCAGGGGACCCCATTTGGTGGTCTTGCGGTGAATCTGTTCCAGGACAGCAATGCGCTTGATAGACTTGGGAAGAGTGTCGACTAGCTTCGAGCCGAGCCAGGGTCGGTAGAGGCGGGGGGTGACAATGCCGGTGTTGGCAAATATCTCGTCGTGCTTTGCATCGTCAATGACCTGGGCAAAGGTGCCGGTATCGGAGCCAAAGATGAAGAGGCAGTTCTGAGCATTGTTCGGGCCAGTGTACTCGAAGGCGTTGTATTGACGACCGACGGCGGAGTGAAGACTCGCCCAGATACGAGTGGCGCAAGTGTAGATATCCTCCGAGGTGACGGGCGGTGGGGCCGACTCGACCGTGGTGGCGACGGAGGAGGGCGCGACGGGAGTGCCAGTCTCACTAGCCTGGCTGGACTTGACCGAAGTGCCGGCCGACGTCAGCTTGGAAGCGACGGCACTCGCGGGCGTGCGCAAGTTGGCGACGCCGTCCGGGGCGGGGATCTCTGGGTGGTCCGAGGAGACGGCGACATGGCCATCGTCGGCGTATAAGCCGGCGGCAGCGATGGAGCCAGACTGGAAGCGGCGGACGCTGTCGAGGTCAATGAGGTTGCGCACGACGGTAGGGTCCTCGACGGAGATGGGCTCATCCTTAGCGGAGGTGTCGGGGGCAAAGAAGTGAATGACGCCCTTGCCGGTGCGGACGGCGAGCGCATGTGCGGTGATGGCCATGTCCTGGGCCTCCTGGAGGGTCTCGGACTGGACAAAGATCCACCCAGCATTGCGGATGGCGGTGATGACGGAGTAGTCGGCGAAGTTGCGGGGCTGGAGGGCAACATGGAGGACTACGGGATAGTTGGCCAGCTTGTAGAGGTGAGAGACGGCGGGTAGGAGGACGGAGGAAGGCGTGGTGACAGAGGTGAGCTTGCCGGAGCGGATCGGGGTGAAGACGGAGAGCAGCGGGTCAGCATTGTGGCGGACGGAGAGGATCTAGACAGGTCAGCGATTGAGTCTGGGCTCATGCCGAGTATGATGGTAGTCAATTGAGGCATGTGAGGGTGAATTGCTGGTTGGCCGGACCATCGGGTGACGTGCTTCGGGTCGTCGTGGGCACAGAAAAAAGTGGTGGTGGGCAAAAGGATGCAGAGAATGGAGGACTTACATCCGGGACAGCGCTGGCAGCGGCAGCGACGAGACTGCGGTCCTTGCGGGCAGCATATCGCTTGAGATGAGAGGAGAATTCCGAGTCGGTGGCAAGAGAGGGCTGGACAGAGACGACGACGTCGGAGGCGAGGTATGCGATTCTAGCGACTGCGTGTTTGTTAGCGAGGTGGTGGTTGTTTGTCAACCGAGGAGGAGGGAGGAATACGTACCAGCCTCTTGGGGCGTGCGCACCTTGTGCTGGGCAGCCTCCATGGTTTGCAGTGCAGTTTCCCTCAGCAACAACACGGCAAACGTGGGAGGAATAGGAATTAAAAAGTCAGGAAGAGGGTGAGGAGGAAAAGGAAAGAAAAAGAAGGAAGAAGGAGAAAAACAGGGGACCGGTAATGGAAATCAGAGTTTCTGGAACGGACGGCTGGCTGGCACATGGCGGGCTTTGATTGATGGCGTCTGGTTAGCATCTTTTTTGTTTCCATCTTGGTCTTGGATTCCTCCACCGCGGGCTGAGCAACTGGCATCCACTGAATCGCCTCCCATCCAGCGCCGAAACCGCCTGTAGATGCCCCTCTTCCAGGTCGCCATTTACACCATCGATAGCATCCCACAGCGCTTCACACTCAGACACTCAACTCATGAGGTGGCTCTCCAGCAGTTGCAACCGCCCTAGCCTTCTCTGCGCCGCATGTGGAACCCTCAACTCTCCTCCCGCCCAGTAGGCTGCAGATAAATGCAAATTCCCCGCAGGTCAGCCAGTTTTCTCTCAATTGCGTGATTGCCTAGTGCAATGTTCGTGCTTTGCATCAAGTCACCACGTATCGCACGACACGGACATGTATCGGTCCGGCGGTCTGCTTTTTTATTACGAGTCGTTGCTATTGCAATTGCTCTTCTCTGCTTGACTGCATTCCTGGCGGTTCACCATCGATCCCTGCTATCACAAGCAAGTACACAGACGTCCTGCCTCCATACTAATCCCCATCAATCTGCATTGCCGCTTTTGGATTACAAATGGCCCATTGCCATTCGTCAACCTAAAAATACCCTCAACCACTTGACCTGTTTGTCAGTCGGCTATACTCTCAGTGAACTCACAAGTCCTATCAATCTTCAACCATGAAAGAAAATTAGAAATGTTCCCATCAATAAAACCACCAGAGTAGACACGCATTTTAAGCAATTCCCATTACCACATTTTCCTCCCGCCCTCCGTCCCGTATTCGCCCACACACAACCAAACCCGACCTTCCGACATGTCCTCAACCACCGACGAACCGAGGGAACCACCTTCTCAGCCCATCACCAAATTTCAATGCCAATCTCTCTCCGAACGCCGGAAAGCCCCACCGCAGCCCCCAATATCCGTGATCATGGTCAACTCTGCCCGCCATTTTCCTCCTCTGAGCGCTTTCCCCCCGGATGGTGAGCCCCAGGGTCAAAATGGCGTCATCCAACCCTGGTTCCATAGCTGCTCTACTACGTACACCGAAACAGCACAGTTCCTTTCCAGATTTACTACACTTCGAATCACAAGCACGAGTAAAGCTCTGCTCGTATCTCGCTCCGCAGCTATTCATCTTTTCCTTTCTAAAAATTGAATACATTATCTATTGTTGTTCTTTGTCGCATGCTTCAACTAAACAATTCCAAGAATCAACGAAAATTACGAAATGAATATATACGCCTCCGGTATACCAAGCAACGTGCCGCCTCTGAAAACCGAATGCGCCACCACCATATAGATATGCTTGCCGACCCAGATGCAGTCAAACACCCAGCTATGATCTCATAATCTCTTGTTGCATGTCGCAATATCGAGAAATCTCGTATCGTACATTGCCAACCGCTGTGGCAATCACTCCCTCCGTTGCCTTGTCAGCGGCGATCGACTGATATTGCAACTTCTGCCAGCTCAGTACCAGAGATGGCCCGGCTAAATTAGACCTCGCCGGCAAGCGTGCCCGGCTCGTTGGCCTTGCGCTGTCTGCTGCTGCTGTTGCCGGACCAGCCATTGTCCTCGAGGTGGCCGAGCCAGTATGTGCGGCCAAACGAGACCATCACGCGGCCCAGCCGGCCGCGCCGGCCCTCCCCGTCCGGCAGGTCCACCGCAAACGGCCCGTCGTAGTCGTCGACACCGGGGCCCTCCATGATCATGAGTTGCATGTACTTTTGCAGCGCCTGCCTCGCGTACGCCATGACTACCAAGCTGAAGTAGATCCGGATCAGCGTCACCGCCACGATGAAGATCATGCTCATAGCAGTCTCCTGCGGCACTACCTTGCCGTGGATCGCGCTCTCCTTCTTCAGGCCCTCGATGCTCTCCATCACCGTGCTCGTCAGGCCCGACGGCCGCGTGTCCGAATCGGTCGCCGTGCTGTGAAAGTACCAGTCCAACCCAAATGCTGCCGTGTACGCCGCGTTGATGCACGCGTCGAGGATGTATACCCACGCCAGCGCCAGGCACTCGAAAGGGCTTTGCCGTCGGATGTGCGGGATCAGGAAGATGAGCAGGCCCAGCACCCCGATCGAGTACACGTACGTCGAGAGCTGCAGCAGCGACAGCTGGTAGCCCGTCAGGATGGCCAGCAGGCCATAAACCCCCGTCACCTTGTTGAACACGAGCGCGAGCGAGATCAGTTCTGTCCCGGTCTGCAGGCTGATGCAGCCAAACAGTGTCTGTCCACGACGAGGAGAATAGTTAGCAAACAGTATGCTGCGGATTCCGGTGCTCTCGTGACCAGTGCTCCCAACGTTCAACGGTTTCCAGCGTCTCCTGGGTGGTTCCGCCACTGGACTTTGGGAGCGGGGGCTCCGGGGCAGAGTAGACGTACCGTTGGCTGCGGCACACGCAGATATAGCCGCGTAAATTTGGACATGTTGGCGGTACAGGCGTTTAAAAGTGTCTTCCCAATTCAACAAGCCAAAGGGGAGGTTGTAATAAGAGTATGACCCGGAGAAAAAAAGCAGAACCTGGTCAAGCGTCGTCGGGAGTGCTGCATGGGATCTGACATCAAATTAGGCCCACTTGGTCCGTAGCTGCCGAGATCAAAGTGCAGCACAGCAATGAGTCACGTGCCTCATCAGGTGCATCGCTCATGACCAGCTTGAGTCTTATTCTCATGCATCCGAGACTTGTCTCTTAACTCTTCTTCGCCTCCTTCCTCTTCGCTCCATGATAGCAGCAATCTCTTTCGTAATTAGACAGGTGCTCCGTGCACGTCCACGATCGCCAATCATCTCGAATCATCATTCGATGGGCGACAGAAGACGCACAAAGGGCCAAATTATTCTTCCACCACTGGTTTATCATACACGTATGCCAAAATGGTATTAGATTATATGTATAAAGATCAAGGCTCGTACTTTTTTGCTTGGGACTAGTAAACCAGCTCTATGCTCCGAAGCACCAGCTATTCACAACGTTTAGCCTTGCGGGCGGCTGGGCCTAGTCGCTGCACCACAAAACGGCTCGTAAATCCAGACCAACATGAAGCTTTGGTTCTCCACAGCGTTTAGCACGAGCAGCCCTCCTGAGCCTGCTGCGCAGTGTTGGTCTTGACATCGATTACTGCCATCTCGTTAGAATTGCCTTAATCAGCCACACCTGGGGTACATACTTTGGCTCGAGGCCTGGGCAGCAGCATCTGTGCCCTCCATTCCAGGCAGAGCCTGCGCTATCCTCTTGAATAGGTTCTTGACGTTGTGGCCCAGCTTGGCACTCGTCTCAACAAACATCAAGTTGTTCTTCTTAGCCTCATCTTCGCCTTGTTGCGTCGTGACCTCGCGCTTGTCGTTCAGATCCGTCTTGTTGCCCACCAGGACGATGATGACATCGTTGCCTCGCTCGGCTCGTACATCGTCAATCCACTTCTTCGTATTTTGAAAGGATTTCGCGTCTATCGGATTGTTGTCAGCCATTTACCAATTCTAAAAGTGGCGCAAGTTCCCTCACTTGACACGTCGTAGACAACGACGGCGACGCTGGAGTCACGAATGTAGGACGGAATCAAGCTTCGGAATCGTTCTTGGCCGGCCGTGTCCCAAAGCTGCAGTCGTACGGTTCTGTCCTCAAGATACATGGTCTAGGCGTGTAGGCTGTTAATAATCGGCATCGCGAAGATGATTGCTGAAGCGCTGCCGTGTCTCACCTTGGAGAAGAAGTCGATGCCGACAGTAGCCTGGTACATGTTGTCGAAGCAGTCATACATAAATCTCGTAATCAGAGCTGTCTTGCCGACTGTCGCATGCCACGTTAGCCGCCGCAGAACCCCTCTCACCGCACCAATCCAGCGCATGCCAGCTTACCGCTCTGTTCGCCGAGAAACACCAGCCTGGGACAATTAGTAGCTAATATATAACGGTAGAATTGACCGAACGCACTTGAACTTCTTCAAGGGGTTGTTGTAGGAGCCGCCCGCCTGCGCCATGTTGGAAATTCGGGTGCCTGATTCGACTGGACAATGAGGAGTTCGAACTGGTTGCGCCACTGACAGGGAGTCGCTTGGTCCGCGAACGGTCGTGCAGGCGAGAAAAAGGGGAGAGACGTAAGGATAATATTGCCAGCCCAACCAAGATTACAACAGGTCAAAGTCGACTGTGGCGGAGTTGATTGCGGAGAGAACGGAGGTAAACCTCAATTGCTGGTTCGTCTGCTACTCCTGCACTGAATCGGTAAGAGCAGCCCGAAGTCTGGGACTGTTGAGGACCGGCCGTCAGTGTTGGCGCCGTAGAAAACGCACGTGCTGGCGCCTGGTACAGCGCTCCATGCCAGCAAGATCGCCTGTAAACTGCTGAACGTGCGCTGTAAGTTGCTGCCTGAGCTGGGGAAGCCCTGGGCCTTAATAAGCCGGAGTGGCCGTGCCAATAAGTCGGTCAGCCGAGCTTGATAACACTGTGCACTGGAGGGGCTATCGGGTACCCACAAAAAATTCAAAAGTTCAATACTGGAGGTCGAGCGACGAGAGCAGGCCCAGACTGGCAATTGCAAACTTGCCGTCGATTTTCCGTTTCTTGATTACGCAAATTCAGCCAAAATGCCCGTCATAAAACCGCTGAGTTCAGACTCGCATGATGCTCCAAGCCAATATAAGCAGCCATCCCGAAAGGGAAAGAAGGCATGGAGAAAAAATGTCGATGTGACTGAAGTGCAGCAAGGCCTGGAGGAATTGAACGAGGAAATCATTCAAGGGTAAGACCAACGAGCCCCAAAGGATACAGAAACTGCACCTAGATCGCGGACCACTGACCTCTTGTCATTACAGTGGTGTTATTCGCGAAAGGGACTCAGCAGATCTCTTCGCCATCGACATCCAAGGCGACTCGCAGATTTCGAAAAAGTTTCCCAGACATGTTAGCAAGACTCTCAAGGCCGATGAGATTCTCAACAAGCGATCTGCAGTACCGGCAGTGCCTATGCGCAAGCGACCAAGCGACAAAACTACCAACGGATTGCTTCCCGTGAAGCGTCTGCGTACTGACTGGGTATCGTACAAGGAACTAGCCAGACTGAAGCGAGTTGCCGACGGCCAGCACGAAACCGCCATCCAGGTCAACGACGCCACATTTGACTTGTGGGATGCACCCAAAGAAGAACCTCAACTCAACCTCGACCATACAAAACCAAACGTCAGGTTGCCCAAGACCATGAAGGAGGCGCCCATCTCCCTGGTCGCCAGTGGCAAGGCTGTGCCCGCTGTCCAGAGGCCGACCGGCGGCTACAGCTACAACCCTGTGTTTACAGACTATGAGGAGCGCCTCGCGGAAGAGGGCGAGAGGGCGGTCGAGGCCGAGAAGAAGCGTCTCGCGGCCGAGGAGATCGAGCGGTTGAAGCAGGAAGCGGCCGCCAAGTCCGCCGCCGAGGCCGAAGCCGCCGAACAGCGCGCCAACATGTCCGAGTGGGAGGAGGACTCTGAGTGGGAGGGCTGCCAGAGCGGCGTCGAAGACGCTGGCCCAGCTGCGAAGCGGCCGAAGCGCAAGACGCAGGCCCAGCGCAACCGCATCCGGCGCCGCCGCGAGGAAGAGCAGCTTGCCAAGCACAAGGCCGCCATGAAGGCGCGCCGTATACAGGAGGCGCGCATCAACGAGATCGCCGACGAGGTGGAAGACACGGCGCAGGCCCGTGCTCTGGCCCTGCTTGCCGGCGAGGACAGCGGGAGCGAGGGCGAGCTGCGCGGCACCGGCGGCGAGAAGCTGCGCAGGCGCCAGCTCGGCAAGTACAAGCTGCCGGAGCGCGACCTCGAGCTCGTTCTGCCCGACGAGCTGCAGGAGTCGCTGCGCCTGCTCCGTCCCGAGGGCAACCTCGTCATGGACCGCTACCGCAGCATGCTCGTCCGCGGCAAGGTCGAGAGCCGCAGGCACATTCCCTTCCACAAGCAGGCGAAGCGCAAGACGACGGAGAAGTGGACACACAAGGACTTTATCCTGTAGAGAAAAAGAAGGAGGCGGGAAGCAGAGAACAAGGGAATTAAAAGAAGTTTTTGGTCGGCTTTTATACATGCTGTTGGGTGGCGTAGGGAAAAGAATCGGCACGTTTGGCATATTTTTTACTTGCACATCATTTCTTTGGTTGTCTGTTTTGGTCCTGTTTAATATCATTTTATACACGAGTACATGCATTAGAAATAAAACAAGTCTCAGATAATGCAGCACAATACCCAAAGTTCTAGCAGCAAACCTATAGTCATTGGACTCCTACCCAGAAGCCGGTTACTTGAATAGCGTTTAAGGTCATCTAACGGGACATTGCCCGACCTCTATCCTGTCTAAAAACTCATAAGATCTGTCGCAGCAAGTTAGTAATTACCCTTCAGTCGTGGATAGCCATCCGGCAGCAGAGAAAGGAGTTCTTACCTCTTCCAAACAGTCCTCTCTTAGCCCAATCCATGGCCATGAGGCATCTCGTGCGGAAGCTGACGCTCTGCGCAAAGTAGACGGAGCGCCAGGCGTAGACGGCCCAGAGCCCGCCGGTGAAGCTCCAGCCTTCGCCGAGGTCAAAGACGGCCGAGTTACCGACGTACGCGAGGCTGCCGAGGTGGCGGTACTCGAACGCCTTGAAGGCAGCGGCGTCGAGGTCGCCGTCGCGGACGTCGTTGACCTCGAGCCCGCGCGAGAGGTGGGCCATCTTGTTGAGCTTGCGGCCGAGGTACGAGCCCTGTTGGTGGGCGCGTTGCGCCGTCGCGGGCAGCGAGGTGAGCTTGCTGTCAATTTGGGCGAGTAGTTCGCGGAGCTCGCCGAAGTCGAGCGTGCCCGACTGGTCCTTATCGAACTCAGCAAAGAGCTTATCGAGGCGCCGCAGGTGCGACACAGCCTGGGGGAAGCGCTGCTTGACCTCAGTGGCAACCCTGCGCCAGTCGCTAAAGTGCAGGTGCATCGTCTCGGGGTCCTTGCCATGCTTGTAAGCGATGCTGCGCAGCACGTTGATAATGTGATCCGCAACGTTGTTCTGCACGGTCGAGCAGTCGCCGATGGCGTATACGTCGCCGAGGGGCGAGCCCTGGATGCGCAGGTGGGTGTCGGTCTCAAGGGCGCGTCGGTTGGTCTGGAAGTCGCCGAGCGTTTTGGCAATCTTTTGCGCAAACTCCGTCTGGGACACACCGGTCGACCAGAGGCAGAATCCGATGGGGAGCTCCTTAGTTACTAGGCTACCATCGGGCTGCTTCTGCGAAAAGACAATCTTGTCAGGGTGGACCTCTTGCACCCGCGAGTTGGTCAGGACGTCAACGTGGTCGCGGGCAAAACGCTTCTCGGCATATTTGGAGACCTCTTCGTCGTAGGTATTGAGGATATGACTGCGGCTCTGGATGAGGTGCACAGAGATTTCGTTGCGCAAGAGACGGGGGAAGTTTCGGGTCAAGTCCTCGTTCAACAGATCGTAGAGCTCGGCGGCAAATTCGACACCGGTGGGAC
The DNA here is from genome assembly GCA_028828415.1 of Cordyceps cateniannulata. NCBI lineage: Eukaryota > Fungi > Ascomycota > Sordariomycetes > Hypocreales > Cordycipitaceae > Cordyceps > Cordyceps cateniannulata. The sequence continues at coordinate 1,073,905 of JAPHMX010000004.1, read as the reverse complement.
CACCGCCGCTGATGCAAAAGGAGAGAAGACGGCGGCGTTCCGTATCCGAAGTGGTAGGCAAACAAGCCAGCTCAAGATTCTGAATAATCTTGTTCCGGATCATCCGAGCATCGTTAATGTCCTTGAGAAAGAAGGCATTCTCGAGACCCTTGACACCATGGGGGTTGGTGACGGAGCCGACGGCAACAACCAGCTTGTCGTAGGGGACGTAGAAGTGAGTCTTTTTACCGTTGAGTTCTGTTTGCGATACCTCGACGAGCTTCTCATGGAAGCACACGTCTTCGGCGCTGGCTCGGATAAAGTGGCCATGGATGCGGCCGAGTATGCGCCGAATGGGCTCGACCAGGGATCGTGACTCCAGTGTTCCCACAGTCGCGGAGGGGAGCATGGGCGTAAACAGGAAATAGTTGGTGGGCGAGATGACAGTGACATGGTAGTCGTCGGGGTTCAGCTCCTTGAGTAGGGCGACGCCGCCCCATCCGCCTCCGAGAATGACGAGCTTGGGCTTATCCTGGGTCTCGCTCTTGCCGTTGTTGTCATTGTCATCGATGAGGACGTCGGCAATTGGCAAGTTCTTCGGCCCGCCGCGACGCGGTTGCAGAGCAAGCTGGCCGACGGTGATATCGCCAGCATCTGCGCCCTCCTTGTATGTGGTCGCGTCGTACACGAAGAAAGCGGTTACGAGAAGTCCACCCACGGCAAAGGACGTGCCGAGCCACGCCATCATCCTGTAGCAGAAGTTGAGCGTCCATGACTGTCGCTGCGGCAATGGCTTGCCAGAGAGGGCGCGAACGTGGACCAGCGCGAGAGTGCGTTGTTGGGCGGCCGTCCGGGTCGGTGACGTCACGCGGCAGAGCTGGGTAATGGTTCTGGACTTGTTGGGCCCAAAGTGCGAGGCGAGCTGGGTAAGCGAGCCGCGAGGCAACGGCCCCAGCACATGGCGAGCAGCCGCGATGCCGACGGGACGAAGCGGCGCAGCCATCGCCAGCGTAACCTGGAGGGAGGGGGAGCTCCGGGTTCACCGGCGCGCAGAGCTGGGCAAGCTACCTGAGCTTGGCGATCAATGCCTGGTTGTCAGCGATGAGAATGGAGCTATTCGGAGGCAATTGGCCTAAAATGAAGCAGCAACGCGAAGTACAGGATGATGAATGAAGAAGAGTGAACAAAAAAGAATGAGGCAATTCAGGAACCAGCCATCGCGGCGTTGACGGAAAGGGCGCTGGGTCATCGACGGCAAACAGGATTAGGCGCTGAAGCTGGCTAGCACGGCACGGGTAGTGGCGTCATACTAACCTTAGGGAACTGTGGTACGTTCAGCCACAGTGGCTGCGTAGTAGGCGCTGGGCAACAGTGCTGGTTCTTGGGCAAAGAAGCCTGTAAAGCGCTGTGGGTCACCTGAAAATCAATGGGCCATCAGCGCTGTTGCTCCACTGCAGGACGCGATCGCGGACCTCACGGCCTTCGATACAGAACTCCTTCCGGCAGCTCCGAAATGGAAACGGGGCATGGAAAATACTTCACTCTTTGAGCCGGAAATCTGCCGCAGTTTCTAGTTAAAAGTGAAAGGCCATCTGCCTCTCGGATCAGGGTCGCAAATCCAACTCTGTCGGTCATGCCGGCCTAGGGACACCCGCGCGCGGACTTGAGGCTGGCAGCCCGAGCTCGGATCCGATCAACAGGATAGGTAGGTAGCACCCTATTGGTTCTTCCCATAATGGTCTCACTTGAAGAAAACTTTTAGTAGGCATAGTTCATGATTAAGTTCGGCTCGCGATATGTAGGATCGATACACGATCGGGAATATGTCATGCGCTATATGCTCATATGCAAGAAATAAATGGCAGCCACACCATTCTAGGCTGGGTTCGATCCAAGAAAGGCATGAATTAACAGCGAAAGTATCGCTTCTCAACCCATCGCTGCTCTTGATCCGCCAGGACATTCACCACAACCACCCTGATCTCGGGAAAGACCGTCATCAACCGGTGCAGGCCGAGCCTGCCGGCCGAGTACGTCGCGAGCACGATCTTGTTGAGAGCCACACCGTGGTCCACCAGGACTTGCACCGCCATGAGGGCCGCGCCGCCACTCGCCATCTGCGTGTCCAGCAGCAGCACGCTCTCGTGCGTCGCAATGTCCTCCGGAAGCTTCAGGTAGTGCAGCTCCGGCTCGCCCGTCTTGAAGCTTGACTGGATCAGGAGCCGGCCGGTGCGGCAGTCGGGAATCGTGCGCTTCAGCGCAGCCTCGAACGCCGATCCGCCGCGCAGCACGATTACGGCGCTCACCTCGCCCTTGGGCGCGAGGCCCTTGTATTCGTGGCCCTGAGGAGTGCTGATGGAAAGGCTCTTGAACTGGACATTGTTAAGGGCCCTGGACAGCGGTTAGTAATTATGCGGGAGAGCCGGAGTGGGACGTGATGCTCACTGTTCAAGCACCAACGCCGCCAGCCTGTCGAAGTAGAAGATGAAGTCCTCAGCCGACGTATCGATGTCTTGCAAGATCGTGTTCATGGCCTTGATCTGCGGTGTCCCGTTAAGCACAACAACGTGATCAGAAAGCGGCTGCTCCTTGCATTCCGCCTCCAGTCGCGACAGTGCCTCTCGGTGGTGCCTGGACTTCTCGACTAGCTTCCTGTCGATGAATTGAACCATCATATCTGCCGCAACTTGTTAGACATCGAACCGCGCTGCGCCAAACGGCTTCTCTTACCAAGTGCAACCTGGTTCTCAATGCCTCGTGGGACGATAAGATCGGCAACCTTGCGCTGCGGCTCGACATACTAATTCCTTGGTCAGTCGAGATCCAACAGCAACAGGCCCGGACGATGAGCGCACCTTTTCAAAATTGGGTTTCACATAAGCAAACCACTGCTTGATGCATCCCTCAATGTCTCGAGCACGCTCGCGGACATCTCGCACAACTAATTTGATGCATGTCTTAGCCAAGTTATACCACATCAATCGCAAGTAAGAACTTACTTCTACGTGCCAGACATGTGTCTGCATCAGCCTCACAATAAATCTGCGTACGTGTCAGAGCCAATGAGAGGTTCATTCAAGCCGTGGTACGGGTAGTCACCTACCCGCATATCCAGAAGCTCAAGCACCCGTGGGTCGTACAGGGCGAAGATGCCTTCCAGAACCAGAACATGTGGGGAATAGATTGATGTCGTGTGTTCCAGACGTTGATGCTTGGCAAAGGAATATACAGGGATATCGGCACGTTTTCTGCAAAAGGGTTGAGCAGACGACATCATTAGCGGATCGTGCAGGCAGGCACTTACCCGGCTTTGAGATCTCTCAGGCGCTCAACCAAGATGTCAAAATCGATGGCCTTGACGCTACAATTAATGTCAAGAATACGCACAAGTGAGCTGCCTGCCATACCTCGGGTGAATCAAAGTCATAGTCGTTGGCAAACGCGAGCTTCGACTGCTCTGGCGTGAGAGTCTTGTAAAATGAGTCCTGTTCTCAGTCAGCCCCTATCACAGAGGCCGAAAAAAGAGGCGACTTGTAAGAGGCCGTACCATAGACAAAATCACCACCCATGGCAAATTAAGCTTCCTCACGATGGCCTGAGACAGAGTCGACTTCCCAGAGCCGGAGCTGCCCGCCACACCAATAATGCTAACGTCTGCCCATGGTGGTGAATAGTAGGCTCGCTGCTGCACCGTGACATGAGTCTCCAGGCCCGACATGACTTGCGATTCCCGGTGCGCAATACGAAATCTTTTTGACCCGTCGTCGAGAATATCCGCCACTGGATCTGTGAGCTCGCGTGATCCACCTGGAGATCAGCCACTTGAGGGGGAAGAGCAGCGGAAGTCGCCGGAGCTCCAAGGGTGAGACGAGGAGCAGAGTCTAGGGCCGACGCCAGTTCTGATAGGCAGGTAGCAGACTCCTTGAATTGTCGGCCAAGCAGAAGTCGAGAGTTCAAGACTCTCGTCGAGATGATCTTGAAGATACCTTCGCCCTGGTGCCTTGCTTTTGCGGAGAGGCCCTGATTGGCTCATGCGCCAGGCTGGTGCGTCACGTGCACAATTTGCAGCCTCGAGTATAAGCCACAAATTCAAGTTGCGGGTACAATATCTTGCAAAAAACCAAAAATGATTTATGAAGATTGTAACGAAAAAGTCTGGTTACTTCTTCTAAAATTATTCATGCATATTCAGCAACGGTACATGGACAACCCGAGCTGCATTATCAGTCAACCTGCAACAGAATCGGGCAGTAGATTTATTTTCTTTCTTTTAGAAAAAAAGAAAAAGATAGACCTATTTAGGAACTTTTCAAAGCGAACAAAAAGGCATCAAAACGTGACGGAGGTTTTGCATTGCTGGTGCTTGTTTGCACATTTGACTAATAATAACTACGAAAAATAACTTTTCTGTATGTTAATCGCTTCAGCCTCGCGCCGCTGTATGCTTCTAGCAAATGTCTTATGTTCAATCAAAACTACTTCGGTCACATTTGTGGAAGCAATGAACGTACGCAGCCCAGTGTTACTGATCTTCACATGATCGATAACAACTCGTTGGTAGTCAAGAGATTCTTACTATCGACGGTAGTTTTTAGAATAATACTATTTTGGCATTTTTGGGGGGGGGGGGGGGATAATAATATTAGAAATGACTCGGATAATTTATTGTAGGTATACAACAAAAGGCGATAATGGATCTCAGCTACACAGTCTTCCGATCTAAAAATCTACTATTGTGTATCCTGTTGTACTAAATAGTTAGTAAATCTTATCAAGAACGTCGGGATCGTTGTAAACTATCACTTATCTTGAACGGTGTAGGATGCCAGGCTATCACAGCAATAAGAATGTAATGCTGGGACCTAGTACACGGCAAAGCGGCGATTCACCGCCACTGCTTAGGCTATCTTGTCTGTTCGGCGACCTTCTATAGATATTGCAAATGTTCTCATGTATTATAGGCTGTATAAGCTACTGGCGCGGCTTCACGGCTCACTATCGATGGTACCAGCCGATCGTGAAACATCCAGACTGAATCTGGCTGGCCTTTCATAATGATTCATAATGTGTCATTCGAAGATATGTGCTGGAGTGATGATCACCTCGGCCAGCAGTGAGAATAAGAGCAAAGGGCAGGTGCAGCACATTTCTCCAATTTGGAATGTCACGTCCGTTTTAATTCAATGGATGCCTCGTTACGAGTTTCAAACAACCCAATCCTCATTCCTGTGACTGTTCACGCGCAACTACCGCTCTGTACTTTGATTCACATGCGACGCTCATCGTGATTGCAGCTATCAACGCCTCATCGGGCTGTTAGGCGATCTGCCGAGGCCATCATTCTAAATCTTGTAATTCTAACAATACCGAGGCACTCTATCATCTTCAGGTTACTGCACTGGTCATGAATTTCGAGAATTTGGTGTGGCAGTTTGATGCACAAACAGGTCTGCATGTCTTTGCGCATGTTGCCGCGGACTGGTGGTGGGTCAGAGTCTCCTCCAAAGCATTGCTGCAACCCTCAGTAGCTGAGTACATATGTGTGTAGTAGCGTAGGAATCATAGACCTTTTCCCCAGGCCAAGCTTTTGCAGCGAGCCGAGGCGAATGAGGCGAATGCCAGGACGATCAACATCGGATTGTTCACTCATAGTCCCGACCGTCATTCTCAGGTATGTCGTCTATGAATATAGATTTTGACGCATTGATTGCGCTTAACCTCCTGAAATATTACCTGCATATACAAGATGTGGCCAAGATGCTGTCAGCCACCGGGGAACATCCGACCATCATGGCGTAAGGGAGAAAGTAAGAGTGGTGGCGATAGCTGCCCTCCTTCGAGTGGCAGAGAGTATGAAGAATACACAAGGATGAAACAATTTGAGTTGCGTTAATTCATTATATATATCCCGATTTACTTTAAGAATTGGGAATACTTGGTCAAGACAAACATGCAACACCAGCCCAAGCCGTCTCTGATGCTCTAGGTATCGGTCCCAGTGTCCTCCGGTTTCCAACCTGATTAGTGTTTCTACAAATAGTTCAAGGCATGTTGCTGCCTCATTGTCCGAGCCCAATCGAACATGTGGGAGCAACATCGGCATAACCGCAGCGCCTTTTAATCCTGCCTGAAAATCAACAATGAGGCTTGACAAGGGGTGTCTTAGACAACAGATTGACAAGGTGCGGGTTTTGAAGAAACTCTAGACTGGGCGAAATGGAGATCCCGTGCAGTGGGCTTAAATTGCAGAGGCCTGTGTCCCGCCCCAAGTACAGCAATGAGCTCCGCGGATGCAAATCCTGGTTGGTGAAGAATCGCAGGAGGCAATCAGGGACTCCTCTATGAAGGGGGGTAGCTTTAGAGAAACCGACCCTAGCTTGCTCCAGCTTGGTTTCTCCAACTGGTGGCGTCAAGGCTTGGACTGGATAGGAAAGGACTGTTTCGACTCTCCTCTCAAAGTGGATGTCGAGATCAAGAGAGGTCTGGGTCTATTGATGGGAAAACAGGTTGTGGGCAAAATCCAGCCCGTCCACCTGAGGACCTAGTTGGTTGACTTGCAGGGATCTAGCATCTCCAAATGGCTCCAAATGGGGTGATGCAGGGGGACCATTCGTTTTATCGTTTCTCGCTTGTCGGTCTTTGATGGCTCCTGTCGCACGAGTGCGAATTGACTCTAGTGCCCCCGCCAAAAAGCCTTGTAACTTGCTCCAGGTTTTCCTAAGCTCTTTCACGATGGCCAGGTCAAAGACCGGATTCGTCGCATGTGAGGCCGCGATGAGTTGTCGCACAACCGGCCGCCCTTGTCTATACTGTCTGATCGTCTTGGTTTCCCTGAGCTTTGACTGGTTTCTCAACTACCTGAATAAAACTATTTACGGCTTCTATTCCACAGAAATATGCAACGTGGGTCAACTGACGCCTCAAACAGAGACAGCGGGAAGCCTGGAGAGGCAATGATCGCTGCCGCTATCTCACAAACCGCCAGGGTAACAGCTTGCCCGGACCTTCGAGACAGCCACTCTCCACTGCTGCCAATAAAATCGTCGATGCACAGCCTTTTGAAAGAGACATCTTTCGCGCGGCTCTGGGCTGACCTCACAGAGTAGCATCTGCAAGGCTCATTGCACTCTCCTCTTCTACCAGCCGGCTGCCGCGTCTCCGGGGGGATATAATCTCTGGGGTTCGCCTTATCTCTTTTCTCGGAACCAACTCCGGAGAGGAACGACTTGAGTCTGTTGTGCGTACACGTGGTTGCACCATACCCTTTCATCCTTCTCTACCTGCCCTTATGCAGCTAGGTACGTATGCAGAATCTTCTTGGCCTCTCTATACCCCAGAAATGGAACTTGGCCGATAAAGTGTTGTGAATCCACGCTGACAAGCTGCAGCTGACATGTATTCAACCACTCAGTTCGGTCAGATAGGCTGGCCACCATCTTGTACGGTAATGCCGTGCTCTGATAGCGCTTCCAATCACTTGCCGATTTCACTAGTCGATCCGCGTGGCACGCCGTTTCTTGCTTTTGTACAAGATCCATACGACAGCCAAGGCATTTATTACGGGATGACCTTCAACGACCAGAGCCATGACTCCAACTCCTGCGCTTCCCAAAAATACGCAGAGGGACTATCAGACGCCAACCAAAACACCAACTTCTACCCGATCCATTCCCAATCTCTAGCCAAGCCTACCGGACCAACTGTAGCTGGGCGATCAGACGAGGCTGGATGCCCACCTTCCCATCTGCTTCACCAGACCTCCGGTGACTTCAAGGAGGACTTGCTGCGGAACCGGCATATCGATAACAACGAAAATACCTTTATGGAGTGGGTGTATCCGCCTACAAAAGGCTCGCCATCTCGAAGCTTTGCTGAGGACACCGTGCAATGGGGTAGTGACGCCATGTTCGACACAGAGTCAAGAGGCGCGCGGCGGCGAGTTGGTGTGCGGCAACTCACCCAATTCAGACTCCAATTCATGCCCGAGGACGAGGAGGAAGAGGAGGAGGAAGAAGAGGAAGAGGAAGACGAGGAGGAGGAGGAGGAACAAGACGGAGAGGCGGAAGATGCGCGGTCAATAGGAGCAAGGTCGAGCCAGGCTCGTAGTCCTGCAGCGTCTGTCAGAAAGGGGCCAGGTGGCCGCGGCAGACGAAACATTCCCAAGAAAGTATACACGGAGAGCACCACAGCCTCAGTTGCCGGGCCTCTGCTATCGAGACGCGAGCCAAAGGGACAACGCAAGAAGCTCACGATCGAACAAAAGCGCAGCAACCACATCCGGCACGAAAAGAAGCGACGCGGACTCATACGTGACGGATTCAATGATTTGACAGAGCTTGTCCCGGAGCTTCGAGGAGGAACTTGGTCGAGATCTAGGATTCTATTCAAGGCAGTCGAGTTTTTAAAGACGCTGCTGGAGAGGAACGAGGCCCTGCAAGAAGAGTTGGATTCATTGAACGCTGGGGAAAATGAGGGTGATTACTAGTCATGTTTCGTCGCGGGAGATCTACAGATTGTACATGATACGATGGACTTTTTTCCCCGCTTTTCAATTTGATACCATTGTTTCCTGTTCACCTCCTTCAACCCATCAGCTTCGACCAAAGTTGCCCTGGCATGTAGTGGCGTTTGGCCAAGCAGCGTGGCCAGCCTTCCAAGACCCGAAACCTTGCCCCTCCATCGCCCGTCATCCAGACTGATAGTCAGGAACCATCTTCTCCAATTCTCAGGACGGAAAGGCGGAGGAAGGGCGGGAGGTAGAGCCGCAGCTTGGTGCAGTTGCTAGACAACTGGGCAGCGGGGGAGAAGAGAGGGGGAGGGGGAGGCGCTTGGACAGAGTCGATTCCGTAAAGGTTGCGTTTATCAAGCGGTTAATCCCGTTAGTGGGCTGACCTCTGTAGTGACCTCTGTAGTTGCTAGTTCCTCTGTCGTTCCGAGATGGGAGGCATCATTAATCAGGGAAACAGAAATTGGTCGAGCGCCACTGCCATGTCACCCCGCGGTTTGTCAAGGCGACATCGCTTGCACAAGACACAAGGTTCAATAGGTTGATGGGAGAGATATTCCCCGCAATGCTAGCTGTAAATCTCCTGTTCAAGTCAAGCCAAAACTTCCATCCTTACTACATCCCCTGTCCTACCCACAACCGCAAACCCTATTCACACCCCCCCTTATCAACGGTCTCACCCTCCGGAGCAGCTGCCGCGAGGCTCAAAAAGAAAGCACATATGTGCTCGGCCCAGAGGAAAGCCTGATAATGGGAGGGGAGGGGAAGGAAGGGAGCCGCCTCTCCACCACGGTCCAACCCTCCCACCACCCTCTTGTCCTCTTCTCCCCCAATGTCTCACCTTGCGCCTGGCTGAGGATCAGACCTTCTGCGGGTTGGGTTGCTTTGTTGACGGGGCAAGTTTAATTCAACCCGTCGATCCTGGCACTTGTCAAAGGCAAAAGAAAAAAAGGGTTAATGACGGGTGAAGGATGTGTTTTGACATGTCTTGCTTAGGGGCCGATGCAACACCATCCCAACCACCAGATGCGGAAGCCGCAAAGACCCTCGTGGGTTAAAGTGGCCGGATCTCGGTACGTTTTTTCTCTCACGAGTGTTATCACGAGTCTTTTGGTAAAGTGTCGGCACTTGTTGTTGAGCTCTCAGCTATTACAGTCTTCTGCACGCGTCGCGCTGGAATATTACTCCGAATATGACGAGGGCTTCACTCAGCGTAGCATTCGGAATCTGGTCGCTTGGCAAACCTGACGATGCCCACGTCATTCAGAGCCAATTTGAGCATCTAGCGAGGCATCCAGCGTAGAGGTTGTGGAAGCAGTGATGAAATCTCGGGCTATAAAATGGCCAAATCCTGACCGATCTTCAAAAAGATTGTCGATAAGCAAACCAGAAACATTTTCGCTGCCAATCTCAACGATCTCCTATCTTTGTATCCCCCAGATCTACCCGTCTTGAAACTCAATCCCCCCCTTATCAAGCATCATGCACTTCACTGCCCCCCTTGCCCTGATCACCGCCCTGAGCGGCGCGCACGCGCTCGTCATCCAACGCGACGCCTCGATCATCATCGGCGTGCTGAGCGACGTACAGAACGACATTGACGGCCTGGACACGGCCGTCAACGCCTGGACCTCGGACCCGGCGCCGGTCCTCGACGCGTCCAACACGCTGGTCGACACCATCAGCCAGGGCACGACCACGGTCCAGGGCAGCCCGGACCTCACGCTCGAGGAGTCCCTCTCGCTGCTGGACCCGGTGCAGACGCTCAAGGAGCACGCCCAGACCCTCGTCAACGACCTCAAGGGCAAGAAGGACGGCATCGCGCAGGCCGGCCTCTGCGACATTGTCCTCATCCAGGTCAACACCATCAGCGACAAGAGCCAAGGCCTGATTGACGCAACCGTGTCCAAGGTTCCCCAGGACGCGCAGAGCATTGCCCAGGACCAGGCTCAGGGTATCTTGGATGTCCTGGCGGATGCTCAGGATGCCTTTTCTGCTCAGAACTGCCAGAATGCCTGAGTTGGGCAAGGTTGCTAGCTTCTAGACATCTATATAACTGGATTCCAAGATGTATATAGTCTAGAAAATATACTATCACTAGCAACAGCATTATAAATGCGCGCGTATTTCTCTTTTCGTAGAACATTACAATAGCAAAGTATCGCCGCCCAGATATTTCGTGTAGTATTGAGTCTACCTTGCTGTCAACCATCCACAGTCCGTGTTGCGATGCCCAAAATAGATAGCCAGTTACTCTGAGTCTGCCGTGATGCTCGAGTGCGAGAGTGGCTGGGGACGAAGAGCATCCGCGGGCAAACAGTCTGTGCGACACAAGGCATTGATTGGATGAAGCAAAAGACACCATTAATTAATCCAAGGCTATTTAAACTAACGGGCAGACACATTGATTAATACAAAGTATGCTGTTACAAAACATGTGCCAGCCAACGTATAAACTAATTATGGTTCTACTGGATGTTGATACAGTTGTGTCCTTGTCCCAGTTCCGTGTAATAGCTCTTGGCAGAGGAGAAATAAACAATTTGACTAGTCTCTATTCGTATGCTTCCTCCATGATAATCTCCATTCTGGCCATGCAGCCTAGTTTGCAGCTGAAAGCAGCTTACAGCAGCAGGGCGGCAACGGCAACGGCGGCAGCGCCGAGGGGCGCGATAGCACCGGCACCAGCGACCACGGGGGGGGCGGTGCTGACGGGGCCGGAGGAGCTAGTAGCAACGCCGGTTCCGGTGGCGCTCGGGGCGGCCGTGGTGGCCGGGGGAGCGGAGGAAGAGGCGCCCGTGGGGGCAGCGCTCGTGGGAGCGGCCGAGGAGGACTCGCCACCGGCGGCAGAAGAGCTAGGAGCGGCAGCCGAAGAGCTGGGCGAGCCACCACCGGTGCTGCCGCTGTCCTTGCAGTTCTCCTCACTGAACTCGCTGACGGCGCCTTCGAGCACCTGGGTCAGGCCGGCGACGAGCTGCGAGGCAATCTGCTGTGCCTCCTGGGGCACCTTGGCGATGACCGACTTGATGAGCGCCTGCGAGGCGTCGTTGACGTTGGCGACTTGCGTGCGGACGACGGTGCACATGCTCTCCTTCTCGACCTGCGGCTTGAAGGCCTTGAGGTCCGATGTAAGCGTCTCGCCGCTCTTGGTCAGGTCCTGGACGGGTGTCGTCAGCGTGACGGCGTCGTTGAGGGACAGCTCGTCGGAGCCGTCGACCTTGGTCTTGCCGTCCTTGAGGGTGGTGATGAGGTCATTGGACGCCTTGAGAAGGGGGGCCTGGTCGCCGCTGTAGCCCTTGACGGTCGTGTCGAGCGCCTCGAGGTCCTTCTTGACCTCGCTGAGGATGCCGGTGACGGTAGCGGCGTCGCGCTGGGCGATGAGGTTGGTGTTGATGGCGAGGGCACCGGTAATGGCGCACGCAATGAGGGAGTACTTCATCTTGATGGTAGTGATTTGAGGGCGGTATAAGTCAAGGTGAGGAATGCAGAGTGCCGGATGCGACTGAAACGACTGGGTGTTGAGGAAGGGACAAGAAGCAGATGGAGAGCTGAGCTGGTTTGGACTGGTCAAGCTTGGCTCTTTTCTAGCTTTATTTAACTTGAAAAGTCTTTCGGTAAAAGTATAAAGGTACTGCTTGATCGGCAACGAGGAAAACATGCAGGCTCGGCCCCTTTCCCTCGACTGACATATGTAGTCAATGTTGCCGAGGCCGCCACCCAACCCTAATGTTGAAGAGCTGAGGACATCTGTGCGCTACCATTCAGATGAAAGGTACGCCACCCCCTGACTAAATTAATAGATTATACCCTCTAGAGCCTTGCTTTTTCTTGTTTTAGAAACAGCCAACTTTTTTGACTTTTGCGCTTTCAGCATGTGGTAGTTGTGCGGACCGAAGTGGTATGGCATCATCACTTTGTAAGTCATTGGAATTGCACGTTACCCGACTGGTGTTATTTCCCCAGTTTGGGAAGTGAATATTGATACATTTCACTTTGAACTGCGTACTTGTCAACCTTGGCCTGTAAGCTGTAAGCGCAAGACATTCAAGTCGGCCCGCTAGTCAAAGCGAATACCTCAATGATGCAATTGACTCATTTGATTGGTAGAGTCCAATGCAATGAAATTGTTACCTGATTGGGCACCGCAGATGGCTACGACTGGAGCTGACTGTTTCATTTCTTTCAATTATTTAACGAGATAAATTAACCGACGCCATATGACGAAGCTCGCGTAGTCCCAGGTTCTGCACGATCACGCCATGCATATTATCCCGGGTAGCCAAGAGTTGTAGTAGCCATTCAAATTTCCACTTTGATGTGTCAGACCCTTTAGCACATGGCAGAGAGCCGTTACTCCAAAGTACGAGGCCGGGACAGAGTCCATGGAGAAACGGTGGCGCCAATGTTGTTGGTGCAGATTCAGCCAGTGTCAATTGTTATGCGCCGGGGTGCGCTAACTGCCGTGATTGGCCCAGAGTATTGGGCGATCAAACATTCAGTTTTTAGGCTATCTAATCTGTAGTAGAGTGTTGCCGAGCCTGTCAGTTCACCAACCGTCTTGGTAGATTGGGTGGCTATACAGACGTGGCTGGTCCGTGTCGGGGGAGAGCAGCACGATCGAATCAATCGAATCTACAAGCCGTAGATCCATGATCGTAGGCATCACGATACATGCATGCTCGAGTCTCGAAAAGCTACATGTGTCTCCGAAAGCATGTTTATTAACGGCGCATGTCATGATACAGCATGGGGGCCGAAGTGCGGCAGCAGCCCTGTCTCGTTAGACTTACACCCTCTCCTTTCAAACTGTCACACCTCCCACACCACACCATGTAACATCTTGTCTCTGGTGCGGGGGATGTGAGCGCACCAAAAGGCAACGCACGGCCGGGGACAGTGCATCCGGGCAAGCCTTCCCGCAGGAGGCTCCTTGTCTTCCTCCAACCCAGCCAATATGCCATCCGACATATGGCTTAGTAGCTTGTAGCTTGTCCCTCGCTTCGCGGTCCGGCTCTGACCCGTTCCACATTGCAGTCAGACTTGTGATTGGAGAGCTTGGGCCTCACATGTACCTGTCGTTTCTGCCGAGAAGCACCCCCCTGGCGCCTCGGGAGTGCTTGATGGCTGATTTAACGTTTGCGGGGTAGCTGTGTCTTTTGTCGCAATACGGAAAAAAGCTTCCGCCAAGACAGGTAGCCACAATCATGCCACTGGCATGGTCTTACGGCAGGCATCTTGCAAGATTGTCACCGAACCCATAGCTTGAAGACTAATCTGTACAGAGAAGCGACCCCCGACAGGCCCAGACAACCCCCCCCCCCCCCCCCCGGCGCAAGACCACCCCTGCAGGCTACCCTAGAGTGAATGATTTGTTTTGAAATGATCTTGAGCTTGATGCAGGTATGTTCTAGATGTTGGCCATGTTGCGACTGAATCGCCATCGGGAACAATCCGGAAAATGTAGCTAATGTAGCTATTCGGCTTGTCCTCCTACCTGGATGGGGAGAGATTGGTTTAGCTGGAAAAGACGTGACGTGTTGTCCTGACTATATACTGCTTTAAAGAAACGTACATTGAAACCGATACCAATATGCATTCAATCAAGTTGTCAAATTCTCCCTTGGTATCGCATAACGAGAGCATTGGCCCGATAATATGCCTTGCTCCGACACAAATGCCTGGATGGATTTTGTAAGGAGTCGCCTGTGATCAAGACACACACGTCCGCGGCATAGGCCTTTCTGACTGCCAAAATCCCATTTCTAATTGATTGTACAGACGTCACCAGATTATGGCCAAAATTGTCCCTACGCCAAGGCACAGAGAGACAAAGGCGCTGGACGGACCCAAGGCTAGAGGGGAGGCGGAGGATGTGACGGTTTCGTTGCGCCCATTGACGCAGTTCTGAGTCGAAAAATCATTCTGAATGCCCGTCAAGGAATCTGTGATTCCCTGCGATAACGCCTGGGAAATGTCCAGCGCCGCCGACGGCACCTTGTTGTTGACAGCCGTGATCAGCCCCGTCGCGCCCGTGTTGATGATGCCAACCTGCAGCCGCACGACCTCGCACAAGCTCTGCTTCTCTATCGAGCTCTTGAGCTTGACCATGTTCTTGGTGAGGTCCCCGGACAGCGACGACAGCTTGTGCACCGGCGCAATCAGATGCACCGTCTCGATAAAGGTCAGGTTGCTCGTTGCGTTGACCCGCGCGGTGCCGCTCTGGATGGCCTGGACGATGCGGTCCGAGGCCGTGAGGAGCGTCGCCGGATCCGCGACGCCCGAGTCGGCGACGGTGGAAAGACCGCTGACGCTGTCGGTGACGTTGGCTAGGACGGCGGCGACGGTGTCAAAGTCGCGCGTGACCAACGACTTTGAGCGGGCGGCGAAGGCGACGCCGACCATGGCGGAGAGAATAAGTGAAATCCGCATTTTTGTAAGAGGATAGCTTTGAGGAAGGAATTGATGGAAATGGTAGTATGGGCTCGCTGGGAGCGGCAATACCAAGTTCTTGAACAAATCGAGCAGTTGATGGTGTGAAACTGGAGGCGTTGCCCAGCCTGGAGGAAGAGGCAGTGACCAACTCGTGAAACAATACTGTCCAAGAGGCGATAACCACGCGAACAGGACGCTAATACAAATACAATGTGACTGGATGTTTCTCCGAACTGCTCACTGACAGGCGAGTCGATTTCTCCCCCGAGCTTTGACTCGATTAGGGTGTCTGAGGCGCACTACATATGTGCTCACCCTGGCTTGCCGAGGACGTTTACACTTTTAAAGAGAACAGCCTCCCACTCCCCACATGTGATTGCCAATATTCTCAGTTAAAGAAATATGTGCTTGTGAAAGAGAGCGATTTGCTTGGCGTACGCGGGCCAATTCTTTGTCCGTCTGCTGCTTTCCTCTCACACTTACACAGAGCCGCATGACCAATCTGCCATTTACCACTGGCCTCTCCTCCCCCGCATGAAGAATTACCCCGGCCGAGGGAAGCTTTGACAAGTCTATTTTCTTCTCATACTCGACTGAAACCTTGGCCGCCACTTTTTTTCTTCCCACATCTCAACACTTGGACGTGAGGTCGTAGATCATCCCCGCCCCCAGCTCCCCCCAGCCACAGCCTCAAGTTATACATGTGTCCGGTGCCGACAGAGCCTTGGCCAGTTTTTAAATACCTCTTTCACGTACAGTCCTTTTTCTCTACCACTGTTAATAATTCTTGACAACTTGGGGTTCTACTTGAGAAAGAAAGAAAATATGCCCTCTTCCCTTTCCAGGTTACTATCCCGCTCAAGCGAGAAGCTGAGCGCGCAGACGACAACTACAAGCATGATTGAACTACGAGAGGACTTTCGCTCCTCTGGCGACAAGGACCAAGGCGTGGAATCTTTGGAGAATGGCGCAGCCAGGGAGGGTCTCCGGCTCATTCCCATGCCCACGGCCGATCCTAGAGGTATGCGAGTCTCGACTTCCTGTGACAAGAGCAATTTCTGACAACTTTCCAGATCCTCTGAACCTTCCTACATGGCGAAAGATGGCCGCCCTTGGCTCTCTCTGCCTATTCGGCGCCATGGCCGCCGCCGCCGAGCTGGTCCTCGGCGCGATGCTGCCCGTCTTCAGCTTCCAGTACGCCGGCATCGACCCGAAGCTGCTCACCAAAGTGCGGCTGCCCGAGGGCGTCAACGCGCTGACCATTCTCGCCGAGTTCCCCGGGCCGCCTATCCTGGAGATCTACCTGCTGGCCACGCTGCCCATCCTGATGATGGGCATCACCAACATCGCGCTCATCCCACTCGCCATTGCGACCGGCCGCCGCAACGTCCTGCTCATCACCGGCCTTATTGCTCTGGCGGGCTGCGTGGGCTCTGGTTTCAGCACGTCCCTGGCGACGCATCTCGTTTGCCGTGTTATCCAGGCGGTCGGCGCTGGGACCATTGAGAGTCTGATCCCGTTTATCCTGCAGGACATCATCTTTTACCATCAGCGCAATGCCGCCATCAGCGTCGTCTTTGCTACTCAGGTAAGCCCGACATCCCGTCCTTGCCCGCTATACGTTATGTATCTTGGAGCTAATCTCAGTTTGCTCCCAAGGGTTTAATTATTGTTGCTCTCGGCGTTGCAGCACCCTATATTATTGGCCACGCTGATTGGAGAGTCATCTACTTTGCCACTGCCATCGCTGGTGGCATCTTTTGGGTCTGCCTTTTCTTCAGTTTGCCTGAGACCAAGTTTGAACGCTCAGAGGACGAGAGTAGTACGCCTTGTCTCGCACGTCTCTTAATCCATTCATACTAACCCAGTGTATAGATGGCATCCCGGCCGTACCGCTTCGACCTGGCCAAACCCGCCCCGACATCGACCACGTCAGCTATCCTGCCCGCTCCTTCAAAGATGACATCAAGCTCTTCCAGTGCAAAGTTGACTGGCGGAGCGGCACCAACGCTGTCTGGGCCTGCCTTCGCACCTTTTTCTACCCGCACATGCTCTTCGTCACGCTGCTCAACTCGGCCGTCATTGCCATGGCCCTTGCTGCTGGCTACACCGCAGCGCCTCAGCTCCTCGCTGACCCGTGGAGCTGGAATTTCTACCATCTAGGCTTCTGTCTGTTCCCGCTCATCGTCGCTGCCGGAGCCTCCTTCTTGATCTCTGGTTGGGGCGCTGATCAGGTTGCCAACTGGCTGGCACGGAAGAACGGCAAGCGAAACCCCGAGTTCCAAGCCTTGAACCTCATTATCCCCTGTGTTGTTGGCCTCGTGGGGTGCATCGTCTTTGCCATTTCTGGTGACAACCCTGCTAAATACCATTGGATGGTCTTCCTCCTCGGTCTTGGAATGATTACCTTCGCCTTCCTCGCTACAAACACAATCGGCATCGTCTACGTTCTTGAGTCCTACCCCCATCTCACTGGGCCAGCGCTCGTCAACATTGCGTCTTTCCGTCTCGTGGTGGCCTTTGTGCTCTCTTTCCAGGTTTCAGAATGGGTTGCAGAGCTTGGATACCTGAAGACCTTCATCATGTATGCTGGAATCCTAGGTGCCTTTATTCTCTTTATCCCCATCATCTACAAATGGGGTCCGAGCTGGAGAAAGCGTTGGTCTGGGCTCCCGAAGAATTGATTTTCGAAACCATTACAGATTTGCAACCCAGAAATAAACCCTGCCAGGGGGTTGCGAGAGTTGAGAGTGTTGATGGTTGGCTTTCATCATCATAGTGTCTAGTATTACTTTGCATACGTCTAAAAATCTCTATTTTCTTTTCCAAAAAACAACAATTTGACTCAATGCGACCTTTTCCACAATTCTTCGTGTAGCTTCCTGAAGGTGCAGGAGCTGGCTTGACATGGAGACTAGCAGGTACAATATGCCCCAATTGCCTATGTGAAGTTCTATTCTCGATGTAATTTTTTATGGAAGATGTAAAAACAAGTACACTATCTTAAATAATACTTCCCCGAGACTCACTCAGGTTTCTACCACAAGTTAGGGCTGAGAAGCAAGCAGCGCAACAAAGACCAAGGCATATCTACTTACTCTTGCCGCCATACGCCGTGATGGCATCATTAAACGCATCGTCGATTTCCGTCAACACCTGCTGCGTCACGGCCTGGAAGTCCGCGCTGAGCTTTTCTGCCACCTCTTTCCCCAACGTATCCGCGTCCTGCTTTAGTTGATACAGACATGCTAGCACCACGAGGCGCAGCTCCTGCAAGCTGCCCTCGATGCCAGTGAGTGTCTCGAGCACGCTGTTGATTACGGGCTGCATGTTGAGAAAGTCGCCACCAATGTCAATCGAGTGGTCCTCAAAGGGCGGCGAGGCCTGGGTGTCCTGAGTCGTGCTGAGAAGCAGCTTGTGCACCCGCACGGAGTCGACCTCGAGCTGCAGCGACCGCGCGATGCCCAGAGAGCCGGACTGGATGCCCTTGGCATTGTTGGTCAGGCCCTGGAGGAGGCTGCTGATGTTGGCGATGTCATTGCGGACGGTTTGGAAATTGGCGGCATTGGTGAGGGACAAGAGGCCAAGGACGCTGAATAGACCCAAGAACCGCATGTTTTCTTCTTGGCTGCAAGGCGTGGTAGTGTAGAGCTGAGATTATCGGGAAATTGGCGGATTAGCTGGAATTAAACCAAGACGACGCTCTGCTGATACCATTCCGTTGTGTCCGACTTGGTCTACAATTTAGCCTAGTCATAGTAAAAGGTTGCATTGCAGGGCGTGCATCGTGTCTACACACATATGTGCACTTAGACGCCGTCAGCCACTTACCGAGGTGTGACGATCTTTCTTTCCACATCTGGATCCAAACTCAGGGCACATGCCTCATTTGGTATGCCTGGCTGTCGCAAGCAACTGGCGTATACTGCACTGGGCATGTATATTACTACAAAACTCAAAGGCAACTTTCGTAGCTTGTTTTCGCTATCGACTTTGGGCTTTCCGCGCTTCAAGTTGTGTCATACCAAATTCTTCAAGATGCGTTGGTTTCTATTCGTATTAATTGGCCTCGTCCAAGCTGTAGCCTACGCCCAGGCACCAGGTATGTTCAGAACACTGTGTCGTCAAAAATATAGCCAAGAGCCTAAAACAAATGACTCGAAGTATCATCGGATGTGTTTGACAAAACACTACGGTATGCGCAATTCTCCGCCGCCGTGTACCAAGAGGACTGCAAGACGCCGCCCTTTGGCTCCGAGATCGTGCAAGCTGTCGATGACGCCGACACGGGTACCCGGGCGGCGATTTTCCGTGATGACAAGGCAAAGGAAATAATCGTAGCTTTTCGGGGCACATCGTCGCCCCAGGAGCTCGACTTTGACCTGGCCTTTGCCCTCGTCCCGCTCAGCGTGCCTGGGACGAATTGCTCGGACTGCAAGGTACGAGGCTTTCATTACGCCAAGAATCGAGAAATAAACTTGCTAAAATTACAATTCCCTTCAGGTCCACCAAGGGTTCCAACAATGCTATGCCGCTCTCATGAAGCCTCTGGGAACAGCGCTTCAAGGCTTGCTCTGCGAAGGCGATTGGCGCTTCGTCGTCACAGGCCATTCTCTTGGCGGAGGTATCTCCGCGATAGCCGCAACCTCGTTCACGGGTCTGGGCTTTCAGGTATCCGGGGTGTTTACATTTGGCGAGCCGCGCAACGGCGATGCAGCCTGGGCCAAGTACGCGAGCTCAGTCGTGTCAGACGACAAGTACTTTCGTGTGACGCACTTTACGGACGGAATCCCGCAGATTCCACCGACAGTCCTGGGCTACGTGCACCACTCTCCCGAGTACTATCAAAGTAAAGAATCGAATAACACGGCCGAATCGACTTGGAAGTGCGAGATTGACTCTCCGGTACAATGCCCGCTCCTGTTTACTTCATTCGTCTGGTTGAAGCTAACAAGCTGGAAAACAGAAATGCAACGCTGGTCAAGACTTTGGTTCAACTCTGGTTAACAATGCACACGTATCATATAGCAATACCGTGGTTGGGAGCTCTTTGTTTGTTCCAGCCTGTGGTGCGGCATGGCCGTGAAGGGCGGTGTCTAAAGCCAAGAGGAAGGCGGGATACATTGGTAAATAAAATCGACGATAGTAAAAGAAGATCAATTTTCAAGCCAAGAATAAACCTGTTTGTATCAATGAGATATGATGTCGCTAGACAAACAGCAGAGTGATGAACCTTGACCATCATTTGTCGAGACTGCGTGTAATTCAACAACTGGTTAGCGACATTGTCAAAGTATTTCCACACACCTCCTCACACATATCACATATCCTTTTCCCATAACGGTGTAGTCTGTTTCATTTTCGTCCATTTATTAGCGGTATACCTGTATGCGAAAATTGCTCTAGCTCAACAGAGAGAGCGGGAGGCTTGAGTGTCAGACACGCCCCCCCTCTTCCCCTCCTCCCGCCCGCCTCGACTGACCTCCGCGCCGTGGCTGGCTCCTCTACAGCAAGGCCAACTTTGGGTTGCACTGTTTTTCTCCAAATCTCGACAAGCATACCTTGTGTGTTCTAGGCAAACCAGGCAAACCAGGTAGTTTTCAGTGTGAGTGGGGGGATCAGCACGGCCAATGCCGAGCAAAGCTCACATGTACTCATCAGGCACACGGCCGTGATGAGTGCGCCGCAGGACAGGCACATACTGACATGCTGCTGTAAAAAATGATTTTCATTTTTTCTGAAATTAAGGACCATCAATGTTACTTCAATACCGTGCATTCTACTCACGTTGTGACACCGAAAAACCGCAGTTGGCTGCCTCGGCTGAGCTTCATGGACACTCATGTAGGCCCAATCGCGGACATGAGGGACAAGTAACAATTCGAAATCCCACTGTCTCTGGAATATACCAATACCATTTTCTGGTATCTTTTTCAGTCATTTCACGATCGAAGTAAACTCTTTTTTAAGGCGTCAATTGACTATCCGAGTCCCTACCAAAATGCAGTTCAAGACACTCATATTCCTCGTCGCACCGGCCATTGGCCATCTTCTACAGCGGGACGGAGATGGCATCGTCAGTTCCATCTCCGCTATATCCAGTCAACTCGCCACCATGAACGCCACTCTTGACCAGATTCAGGGCCCCGACGACGCCCAAGCCGCTGTCGACTTTCAGAACCAGGCCACCCAACTGCAGACCGATCTCCAAACGATGACGGACTCTGTCAAGAGCTCAGCCACTTTCGGCGACGAGGAATCGTCAAACGTGGCCTACTCGGTCGTGGGAATCACCGACGTCACGTACGCAGTGCTCGGAAAGGTTGCGGTGAAGCACGACGTATTCGACAAGCTTGGTGGGAGCGCCATCACTGGCCTTGTTCATGACGAGCTGCAAGGCCTGCAGAATTCTACGCTTGGGTTTGGTGCAGCGTTGACAGACAAGTTTGTCAAGTCTGTTCAGAATGTCGCGCCTCTTCTTCTGTCATCTATAGAGTTTCATTTTTTCGAGACCATCCAGGTCTACGCATAGTAAACTGGGGACCGAGAGTCACAACGGAAGTCCATTTTCACTCTCACAACACGCGCATGTGACGGTCGTCAATTTCGGGACGTGTTCAATCTAATTGAAAAAGGCGTACATAGAAAATTCAACAAAAGTCACTACGTCCTTTTATTCCTTTCACCGTATGGAAATGCTGGCCGTGTAAGCCACTTCTGGAATCGACTCGATGGTGGACGAAGAGCAGCTGCCCGTAGCTATCGAACCATGGCTATTTAACATGGATTCTACATTCAGAGATAGTAGATATTTATAGTCTAAAATTCTATTTTCCGAATATTTTCACCTCCTCGTGACACAAGGTTTAAGCAGCGGGCAGATGACCAGTATGGCTTCACATTGTAATCCATTGCATGTTATCTAAGTGACAAATCAAGATTAACTAGGCAAATTAACAAGTCAAGGGGTATGTAAGTTCATGCCCGATCCGCCTCAAATGCTCAGTTCAATGTTGATGGATCGACGAGCAACGTTGGATCGACGGCCAGCCGGGGTGCCAAAGAACGAGAAGCCGCCGCCGCTGCCGTACGCCGCAATACCTCTGTCGAACTGGGCATTGATCTGACCGACGAGCTGCGTGGCCACGTCCTTGAAGTCTGCCGGGACCTTTGCAATGATGGCGTTGCCTAGTGAAACAGTTGCCGCCTTGAGGTCCTTGATCTGGCCCGAGGCGATGGGCGTGACAATGTAGAGCTTGTCAAACTTGGGCTTGACTGCGATGAATGCGTCAATCGACTTGGTGGCGTCGTCAATGATTGTGCCGACGGTGCTCGCCAGCCCGATAGAGTCCTCGGACGTGAGCGGCTGCGAGCTGTTGGCGATGCCGGTTGCCTTGTCAATATTGGACTTGAGCGTCATGCTCGCGCCCAGGACGGGAAGTGCGCCAAAGATGTCGCCCGAGAAGCCGTTGAGCGCGGCCGTGAGCGAGTTGATGCTCCCGTCCACGGTCTGCAGCGCAGAGTTGACAGCCGCGCCGTCGGCCAGGACCGTGGCGGCCAGGGCGATGGGTGCGATGAAGTTGGAGAGATGCATTCTTTTGGCAGAAGAGGAAAGTATCTGAGGTGGATGAGGGGCCGGTGGCTGGATGATCGGTTTCTCCATCAGGAATTTACGAGAGAATACGGGGTATTTATAGACGATCTTTACTAAAGAACAACATTTACATGCAATGTGAGGTTGTGATGCCATCATTCTGTATTAGTTGTTAGTTAGTGTGTCAGAGGTTGTCCAACCGTCCATCTGTCTTGCTTCCACTGCTACCACACTTGTTGAAGTTCTAGGATGTAATTTCGAAAAAAAGGACATTTACTCAGAATCCAATAAGCATATCCGGTTGGACAATGACTGCAGCTGCATTCACCCCAGCATACCTCGGCGATCAAACGCTCATTGTCACATATGTGCTAGCCAAGGAGGACATCTGTGCGCATACATATGTACCGACAGCACCCCCCTCCCCACCATTTCTACGCCACTTTTCCCGTCAGTGCCTTATTGGATGAGAAGCTATAGTTTGGCAAAGTTGAATTGACCGCAAGGCAAAAAAGCCAACGTGGTGCAGGTCCTGGGCGTCGCGCTCAGGAACTTGCAGCCCAGCATTGGCGGCCCGTTCATGCCACAACCGCTGATCATATGTGGCGATTCCCCAGAAAAGCCCCAATTACCTTACTCCAACTTCCCCGCATTCTGAGAGATGGCGCACGCTATTCTCCGGGAAAGCTTCAGGTAAGGGAACGGAGCCTTGACTTACACGATGAACTGCCGGCCAGCCAGCCACGCCGGGGCAGCCACCGAGTCGAGTCCGGTCGACGGAGCCCCAAGAGGAACCTGCTTTGGTCGAGCACAATGGAATACGATGGCCACCGGAAAGCACATGGAAGTTCAGTCGCATTTCAGCGTGGCGTAACTGAGTTCCCATCTCGGCTACGGATTGAGCCCACATGTGGTTCTTGTGGCCTTTGTCGAGCCTGCCAGTCAGTCATGGAAATTAGATATATAAACAGGTACAGATCGTCTGGCTCTAATCTCAGGACAACAGCAACACCACAGGCAGTTCCGCAGATCACACTTTCTCCCACTCCACAATCCTTCTTCTCCAAGAAACAAACAACCTCCTTGCCACAATGAAGTTCCTTACCCTCATCTACATCGCCACCGGCGTTGCTGCCAGTGTTGTCCGCCGTGACCTCGCCACCATCACCGGCGTCCTCGGCCAGGTCGGCACCGACCTTGACGGCCTCAACACGGCCACCAAGGGCTTCAGCGGTGACCCGTCCGCCCTCCTCGATGCCTCCAACAAGGCTATCCAGGACATCAAGGATGGCGATGCCAAGATCCAGCCGCTGCCCGCGCTGACTCTTAACGACGCTCTCGGCCTCACCGGCCCGGCCAAAGACCTGCAGACCAAGGGCGACGCCCTGCTCGCGTCTATCAAGGACAAGAAGGCCGCCCTTGCCGCCGCCGGCCTCTGCGACGTCACCCGTCTGCAGGTCACCGACCTCAAGACCGCCTCCGACGCCCTCATCAAGACGGTCGTCTCCAAGGTTCCCGCCGCCGCCCAGTCCATTGCCCAGAGCCTCGTCGCTCCCCTGCAAAAGGATCTTGCCGATGCCGTCGACCTCTTCAGCGCCGCCAACTGCCAGAACGGCGGCGGCGGCAGCCCGACCACCCAGCCCGGCACCTCGGCTCCCGCTACCACCACGGCCGCTCCCACCTCGACCAAGCCTCCCGTGACCACCTCCGCTCCCACCGTGCCCGCCACCACCACCACCACCACCGCCCCCGGCATCCCGACCACCACCGCTCCCGGCCCTGGTAACGGCACCTGCCCGGCCGCCTCTACCGTCACTGTCACCTCCACCGACACTAAGGACTGCACTCCCACTCCTACTTGCACCAAGACTCCCCCCGTCACGGTTACGACCACCACCAAGGCTTGCCCGACCGGCTCCAAGCTGCCGTGGTAAGGCTGAAAACGGTCTGTTGGCTTTCCAGAGCCAAGACGCGGCATCGTGTGCATGAACCTGTTCGATGCTTGCCTGATCAAGGCGAACGAGAAATTTTTCACTTCTTTGTTAGATAAGCATTGCCAAAAGATGTAGAGAATTACGACTATATAGTTTCTTGGTATAGTTACTAGTACGACATCTGTGTTTATAATGTCATTGCTGTCATTTTTATTTGTACTTCATCTGTGTTAAAAAATTGTCATTTCTATTAAACTAAACCGTTACCACCACTTCAATACTGCCCATAATTTTCTTCAGCCAGTTTTCTTCTTCGACATCTACCCCGACAAATCTTGTCTCGCCACTGAGCACCTCGCCCGTGACAGGACCATGCAAAGCCAGACTTGATGCGCCACGCTGCACATACGTCGCGCCCTTTTGCTCTCCAATACGCTGCCCATTTTTGTCCTGAACCTCGTATACCACGGTTCCCAGGTCGACTTCAAATTGAGACGGGTTCACCAAGGAAATAGTGCTGCTCTTCATGCCATCTGTGCCCACTTCCGCTTTCACCAAGCTGGTCTGCAGTGACTTCAAGCCCTTGAGATGAAGCACCTTGTTGTAGACAATGGTGGACTTCATTCCCATAGCCTTGACAGTTGTGCGCCCATTTTCGAGTCGCAAAGTCAAATCTTCATCTCTCATAATGGCTGCAACGAACGCCTGGAATGCTCCCATATCGATGATGTTGATCAGCTGATCAAGGATGATGATGTCCGCACCGAGAGAGCCCATCTTGATAGCGGGCACCTCCAAACGGCCAAATGCACCACTTGGTCCAACTAAGTCAACAGTCATTGGCGAAATTGTAGCCGTAGCTACACCAATCTTTGTTGCTTTGCCTTTTAAAGACATCACAAACGAGCTATTGTAGGGTAAGTCCATGTGCGTCGGCAGAGTCTTGGCTGCTTACCTTTGGGTGGCATTGGTGATCTTGATCAAGTCAATCTCCAACTTGCTCTTGTTCAGGATTGCTTGCGTAATTGCGTTCATCTTTGTAGAAGGTCCGAATTAAATATGGTGTCTTAGTCACGAGGCTGTTGAGAGGTAGTGTAAGTATTGCCTGTGCGAATCAAAGTTGGGCTGGAGAGAGATGGCAAAACTGCCGTAAAGTCGGCTTATTAAATAATAGTACATAGACAAGAACCTACGATACACAACTCTTGTACTCGTAAACCCCTACATATGCCGTGCTCAATGTTCTAACTGGCCTCAGTGTTCCGAGCTTCGAAATGTTGAGGCGCACAGACGTGTGCGCGTAGCCCTACGTGTACGCCTTGTACTGATCGGAACAGGCCGTCGACGCCGCGTCATTGGTAAGTGCATTATATCATTCTGATCGATTCGAGTCACATGCCTGCATTTCTTGCAGACCAATCCATGGTCTTTGCTGTCAGTGAGTCACATCACATGTCAGAACATGCCTGCATATCCCTGTAGGCTACCTAAAAGTTGCAGCACTTTTTCATCACACTCCTCAACGGAATTCAATGGAAACTTTCATTTTCAGCCGTTAATAAGACCAGCGAAACGAAAACTGATGGGACACGGTGTGCACTTTCCGTGAGCATCAGTAGCCATCATGGCGAAAATGGAGCAATATTTGGATGCATCCGCGACACAGCAATTGTTGCTCTCTCCACTTATGTTCATTTGCATAGTCAACAAAATAAAAGTCCATTATTAGTCTATATTTCTATATTCCAGCTCTCTTCTGTACCCTAATTGCCCGATCTCCCGTAGCGACAGCTCGGAGCGCTCTACCAAAAGTTCCCAAGTCCACCCCAACACGCCAACTTGCTCCGCATCTAATACCGCCTCTCCCCTACAATAACACTCTAATTAAAAGATCGGGAACGTGATTTCTTTATTCCATTCGATGTTTTCATCGTAACACTCGATGCGATCGCGGCAAGTGCCGAAAATGCGGTCCCACAACCTCGTCTGCTTGCCATAGTTGGCGCTGGACTTCCATCCCTTGCGGTGATGCAGATCATGGTCCTCGATGATGAGCTCCGCCGAGCAAATGCGCAGCAGCCAGTTGAACGGATTCGGTGGCGTGGCAGCCATGCGAAGACCACTGTGACCGGCTAATTCGGCAAAGACAATGTATTGATGGCACACCCACCACTCGTAGAAGCCCATCGGGAAACCCATCATCTTCATGGTAAAGTAGGCCAACAGAGGAATACCGGCAATGTCAAAAATCTCTTGCTCAGTATCAGCGTATAATGTGAGAAGCGGATTCGGGTGCTTGGTCAGGTGGTGAGTACGATGGTACTGCCACAGCCCTTCCACGGTGTGCATCAGCCGATGATACCAATAGAACCAAAGGTCCAGGATGATGGCATAAAGCCCCGTCTCAACAGGCAGCCAGTATAGTTGCATGGTTGAAGGAGCTTTACTGGCCTGGTAGGCCAGGAAAACAGTAAAGACGGGCCGAAAAGTAGACGTTGACACAAGTGACCGAAACACTTTGAAGACGCTGTTGTCCGGCACGCCGTCGCGCTCGTGGACGTCGCCGTCAAGGAAGCCGATCTGCTCGCCAATATGGCGCAGGATGTGCAACTCGCGGATCGCATTGAGCTTGAAGGCCAGGCTATAAAGCACAATTGCCTGCCACATGTTCAGGTTGTGGCCGGTGTAGACATAATATAGGTGGTGCAACAGAATCGGCGCAAAGGCATGCGCGAGAATCCACCGATGCTGATACCAGTCGTTCAGGTACGGCACCTTGTCAGTCTTTGGGTGCACCGGTATCTGTTTGTCGAGGTCAACATGATGGAGACGAAGTAGTTCGTATGCCCAATGAAAGATGTTCCATTCCGAACGGTCTTTCCCCCGCCATGTGGACGCGATGGAGTCCTTGGGGTTTCGTTGCACGCTCATCCTGACGATGTACCTTGTTCCAGAATCAAAGGGGAGAAAAAAAAGCGAAACAAGGTTATCTTTGTTTCCACGTATATGATAACGAAAAAGAGGCTGTTTTTGTCAAGCTAGAACCCTCCAACACACTGTCCCTTCGGGTGGCCATGGGGCCTTATATCCATCGGCAAACTACACAAATGCGGGTGAGAATTGTAACAATACAATCTCGCCACATAACAATTAGAATTACAGCATGACCTCACTCCCTTTCCGAGGTATACGTGGCGCCGCGCGTAGTTTCGCACGCCTTCTTTCAGGCGTTGACGTACGTCACATGTAGTGCCTCGGCATACTGGTCGGCAGCTTAGGCCATGATTTGATGGCAGCGATACGGCCCCTGTTGTTAAGAACAGACGACAAGGCCAGTTAATAGAAGATAAGATTCCCTTTTAAGTACGGCACGAGGCACTGACAAGGAGACTCGGTAGAGGACTATCCAGGTTACTCTGTTGAACAGTTTCCGCTGCCATCCCGAGAACAACTCAGTATTTCGCCGACAGTAAAATACAAAAATTAGAATTCAAGCAGAAATATATGACCTATAGGCAAAAGTTTCTAAGTAGAGCTCGGCCTCCTTGAGAGGATAAACGCCCTGTCTAAGGCAAAGACCAAGATATTCGTTGAGCAAGGGTGTCAGCATTGCCAGAGGAGGCACAGCAAGCCGACAGATCATTACCTCGCTAATCGTAAAACCTTACCCAGCACCAACCAGAACAACGTGCTGCACTTTGCCACAATCAGTCTTGCCACGCGTTGTTGATGGGCCGAGGTTCACTTGCGAGTCGTCGGGCGGGGTTGCTGCTGGACTCGTAATTCTTGGCAGCGTGCTTTCGCAATCTCGGCGGAGGCTAACCTAGTGAATGACATTGTTTATTTCATTTTGTAGGTCAGCCCTTCGTGATTCAGCCCTAGGGCACGGCTGGCTAAGGCTGAGGCCGCAACATATCTGCGGCTGTTGGTTCTCGGCCAACTCCGTCACGTAGTTTCCCTCCACCATTCATAGAACAATGGTGGTTCCGTATAAGCCCAGCCAGACGTCGTTTTATTATTAGTTGATGGCAAAGTACGGTAATTACAGGCTGCCTTTTCAGGGGAGCTTGTTTGACGACTCGTGATTGTACTGGCAGCTTTGTCTGCACTTCGCGGCCACATCAAAGGACATAAAATTTCACAAATCGGCCTGGGGTCCTATTACGAGCTATTTTCGCGCTGAATCTTAGTTGCCCGAGATTCTGCTACTTTCCACGTCTGGCGCGTCGGTTTCTTGGCAACGTTCTTCCACAGCGGCAGCTCGGTTCGGTAAACTGTGGGTCTTGCCCTGTAGCACGGAACGCTTTAACTCGCCTTCCGGATTTTCTATTGCTTCAATCCACTTCGCGCTGGCTTGCTCTCTTCCACAACCAACTTTTCACCTCCTCGAACCAACTGGTTCCTTGCTCCAAAGCATCTCCATGGCTTGAGAGGACGACTGCATACTGCAGATCCCTCTTCCTCAGCTTTGACACATGCAAAGTCGATAGAAACTGGTGACCTCGCCAGCTGGCCTAGTGAGGAGCTGCCGCGTTTTCTGCTCATCACTCCCAACCATCAGCGGCATTCGCCATCATGGTACGAGAGTCTTACCCGACATCGGCTTCGCAACAAATCACTGACTCCTCCCTTCAGTCTTCGTCTCTTTTTACCGCCGCTTCGGCGAAGCACGCTTTCGAAAGACGCGTCGACGAAATCAAATCGCCGAAAAGGTAAGACCGCCATTTCTTTTTGCAGCTCGCAAACACTCAACCCAGCACATTTGCCGAAGTGATGATTGTATCAAATGGGAATCTCTCCTAGATATTAATGCGGAGAAACCGATATCTATCTTCTTTTCTGACTGGCAGACCTTGTCATAACTTCCATCTCTTGTCTTGCATTCGTCGGACACGGCTAACGATGGCGTCATTAGTGATATTAACGCTTTGATTCTTGACTACCTCACAATGGAAGGCTACCCCAATGCTGCGGCAAAGTTTTCCAAGGAGGCAAATCTCCAGCCTCAGCAAGACGTCGGGTCAATTCGTACCCGCCAAGAAATACAAAACTGCATTCATAGTGGAAATATTCAGTCTGCGATACAAATGCTCAATGAGCTAGACCCACAGGTAAGTTTGTTTTCTTGGTTTTGCATTCACCCCTTGACATGATTAAAACAAGAGTTATACATGCACCACGCATATGGGCCGGCTTCGGTCCATGATGATAAACAACCACTTCTTAAATGATTTCACCCCCTCACTCATATTTACTTGCTTGCTTCGTGGTCGAGCTAAGGCTAATTTTAATATAGATATTAGATGGAGATAAGGCTCTGCATTTCTCTCTGCTGCGTTTGCAGCTTGTCGAATTAATAAGGAGCTGCAATGCGACGGGAGGCGACATTAGCCCAGCGCTGAAGTTTGCCACAGAGCAGCTTGGCCCTCGTGCTCCTACTAACAGTGGATTTCTTGAGGAACTCGAGAAGACAATGGCTCTTCTGCTGTTTCCGCCTGAAGCTCTCGAACCCCAACTGGCTGCGTTGTTGAATCCTGAGCTTCGCCGAGACGCTGCTGATAGTGTCAATCGTGCCATTCTAAAACACCAATCACGCGGGCGTGAGGCAGCCATTCGCCAGCTTGTCAAAATGCGGGCATGGGCAGAATCTGCAGCCCGAGATCGCGGCATCAGTTTACCGGACCGGCTTGACGTAGGCCTGACTGATGACGAGGACCGACGCTATGCGAACCCTGACAACGGGCATGAACCTATGGTGACGGTATGATGAACATGATTATGAACTTGATCGGCGTTTTCTTGGTTTCTTGGTTCCGTGGTCCCCAATTTGACCGTGTAAATTGTAAAGTTTCTGCGTGGCAGTTCATCGGAGTTCGGGTCGGGCTGCACGGCAGTTCGTGCATGCTACAGTTGTATACTGTTCTCTATACCTCATCCTATAGCGACAATCCTTGATCATTTTTACGCTTTACATGACTGCTGTTTTGAACATGTGTAATCATCCATAACAGTATTCCGGTACCGATTGGATGAAAGGAACTTGTAGATTAAACGAGATATTTGCACAGTCTTTTGATAACAGGGTCCACACTCTACCACACTCTACTTCGTGCGGATATGCTTGAGCTTGCGGGCACTGTACAGGAAGTTGTTGGCGTACGCCTTGGGTGTGAATTTGCGGGCGTTGGGCTCCTGCACGAAGAATTCGTAGCCCTGCTTCTCGGCGAAGTGAATGGCATCCTCTTTGGTCTCGAAGCTGAGGTGCGTGCCCTGCATGTAGTCTCCCGATGACTGCCACCCCATCAGAGGATTCTCCCAGCGGTGGCCCTTGGGAAGAATGTCCCAGTCCATGCGCCAATCGTGGCCCCTCCACGTCCCGGACTGTGTGGCGGCCTTGGACTCCTTGTATATTCTTCAATTTGGTTAGATTGATACCTTCTAGGTTGATAACAGGATTCCATCGCGGTTTCCGGGAAACCTACCTCACGGTACGAGCCTGGAGCTCCATGGGAGCGCCGGAGGTGACGGCGGCGGAGCGGATGTCGTCGGTGCCATCCTGAACAGATCTGGGTACGGGGGTAAAGGTCCTGTGTCCATCGGTCAGCACCGGTGCAAATTATTGAGATCGATGAGGTCTCGGTGAGGGCTCACGAGGTGGCCTTGTCGTGGGGAGCGTCGAAGTCGGGCTGGTTGGCGACGCTGGGCGTGCCAGTAACCTCCTTCTCGCTGGTCTTCGCGATGGAGCTCTGGAAGCGCTGGGTGGCCTTCGGCACGGCCAGACGCGGCGCGGCGGCGCTTCGGAGCATGCGGGCAACGCCCTGAGATCGGAGAGCAGCCATGATCGGATTGTTGCTGCTGCTCAATTGACGACGCGAGGCAGACCTTTTTTTTGCTGTTCAGATGAGCAAGTGCGGCATTGAGATGGGTACTTGGTGTACTGGCGGCGCAAAGCAGCTAAGGGCGGGTGCTGATTGGCTGGCAATGGAGCGACGTTTTGCCGGCACGAGTGCTTTTCGGAACGGGCGACTCTTTAGCTTGCAAAGCAGCAGCACCACCACCAGCACCCTCAATTCGCAAGGCCATTTGAAATTGAGCAGCCCGCACGACCGTCGACGGAACGAAGTGGCAGGAAAAATTAACTTCAGTGCCTCACACACGAGTTTCAGCCAACCACCGACATCATGAGCTTCGTCACCCGCCGTGGTCTTTCCACCCTCATTCCCCCCAAGGTGAGCAACGCCATTTTTCGCCAGGCCCCCGTCAAGTACTGGAGCTCATCTTGACAGCCCAATTACTAACTAAAAATGCTACAGGTCGCCTCTCCCAAGGTACGGACCCGATCTCTCTGCTTCCGATGACTTTTTCGTGACGCCGGCGATGCGAAATACAAGTCAATGGCCCATTGACCTATCGCCGAGACGCGCCGAAGATGTCACAGCTTACGGCACCATCAAAAATCGACGACGCTAACATAAGGGAACAATTAGGCTATTGGTGGCGCCCCCGACGCTCTGCGTATGCAACGTGTCGTCAGCTTCTACGAGAAACTTCCTCGTGGTGCCGCCCCTGAGGCCAAGGCCAAGGGTCTTCTTGGCCGCTACCAGGCCCGCTACTTTGGCAAGAAGGCCTCTGCTACCCGTATGGATTATCTGTTCTGAAGCCTGGGCTTCTAGGAGAAGTTCTGAGACTGTATGGAAGGAAATCTTTGCTGACATTTGCCTAGCTATCATTCACGCCATTGTCTTCCTTGTCGGCATTGGTTACGCGCAAAACTACTACTTCCACCTGCGTAAGATGACTTTTCACAAATGATAGAATCCCTAGCTGACTGATGACGTGTAGGCCACCACAAGAACAACGCTCACTAAAACGCTTACTCGATAAAGTGAAGAACATTCGGTGACAACGGAAGGGCTGTGTAAATAGACTCT
This sequence comes from Cordyceps cateniannulata, assembly GCA_028828415.1. Taxonomy (NCBI): domain Eukaryota; kingdom Fungi; phylum Ascomycota; class Sordariomycetes; order Hypocreales; family Cordycipitaceae; genus Cordyceps; species Cordyceps cateniannulata. The sequence continues at coordinate 1,041,529 of JAPHMX010000004.1, read as the reverse complement.
TAGAGGGTGTTGTCATGCCACACCTGTACTTCCTTTTGTAATAACTCAAACAACATTGAAAAGATCTGGTCTTTGTGACAGTTTGACTCGCGCATGTTACATGGCAAGCTTGGTCAGATATGGCGGCTCAGGCGTACTGCAGGATATTCCTTATGGAATGGTTTGGCTAAACGCCCATGAACGACGGTGAAGAGCGAAGCCTTTAGCCGGAAGCAAAGAAGAAAATATTAAGCAGACTGGCATGTCTATATATGTCACCATAAGGGAGTAAAGGCTATATGGTTACGTGGAGATGGACACGGGTCATTGAGGGGACAATGCAGTTAGGCCGCAATGGTTTGACGATAAAATGGGCCATGACGTGCGCGCAGAATACACCGCCCCTGCAAGGCTTTGTTTCTCGGCAGAGACGTGCAAGTTGGAGTGCATCAGTAAACCTGGCATGAGAGAGATATCAAAGACGAGTGGTCAAAAGGTAGTGGCTGAGGCAGCACGGGTCATGCAACACGGAACACGCGGTGTGCAGCATGACCGAGATTCACGGAGGCCCGGTAGAGAAAATCAGAAAAGGAATAATGCGACACTTGTAATGTCTCCTTTGGGCGTTTCGGTTGGATGACCTATGAGGATATTTTCTGCATTCATGCAAAAGTTACACTTCAAACGCAAACAAGGTGAGTCGGAAGAGTGCAGTTTGCGCAAGCTGGTGGTATTATTGCTGCAGGCGGCCGCTGGAGCTGCGGCTTGATACAGTGGGGTTCGAGTGATTCTGAGCAAATCACGCCTCGCCCCGGCTAGGTACCCAAGTACATTTTTGTTCGAAATAGGTAGGCAAGTATTCAGTACATATTCTGGCTCACGGAATAGGAATACATCTGTATATGAAATTCTACCAAGCGAATTGCTGTCCTGAAATATTATCAACACTTTGATTTCACCAGGAGAAACGGGCGCTACAACAGTGTCACCTGACTGCCGCTCAGCGATGGTGCTTTTTTTAGGCGGCGTTGCTTGAAGCAGCTAAGACATTACGCTAATCCCGATTCGTGCAACAGCCCACTGTCCAGCCGCAGTAAAAGCAGGAACCTCCATTGCAAGCGGTATCTCACCCTGCCTTAGTCACACCTGGCGACACTCCCCATACCTGGAACAATTCGAGGCTCTCGACCAGAGGCACCGCCCTGCCACTCGCGATCGTGTTCCATCGTCTTTCAGCTCTTAATTCGCATCATCAGATCAGCAAGCTACCATCGCCGACCGCAAAACCCGACCGTCTGCCGCCTCCAAGCCCCCGTCTCCTCGCCTCCAGTTTCTGCTGTTGCACTGCCCTGTAGCTGCGAAGCTTCTTTCCACCGACGACCGACGACTTGACCGAGCAGTCGTCGTCCTTCTCGCGAGCGGCGCACGCCTGTATCCAAGGACGGATGATGGCCACAGAGCCTGCATTTAACAAGCTAGCTGAAGTTTCTGTCTCGCACCGACTGAGCAACGTGAGTGCTGCCCATGGTCGAGGGGAATTTGCGTTCGCGGTTTGCGCCAGCGATGCGTCTTCGCCAAACAGCCGACTGCGGCTGTCGCCATCATGACACGCAACACAAAAAGCTAACCTGCCACCTTTTTATCTAGCATCCGAACGGTGCCCAGCATGGCGTCGACTACTCTGCTTTAAACGGCAGTTTCCACAATATCGAGGATATAGCCAACAAGCGCATCACCAGTGTCGAAGAGCAATTACATTCCACTGACGTTAGTGTGAGCGGCGGATCCGACACGGAAGCGTCACGAGCAAAAGATGGTGAAAAGAGCCACAGCCGAACCGGCTCAGCCGCCAGGAAGCCTGCCACGTTCAAGGCCGTCTCTGTGAACAAGACGTTCTTGGCTGCCAAGGCGAACAGCTCGGGTGTAGCCTCAAGAACGACAGAACGACCCTCGGGGGGCTCTAGTACACCACCTCCCGGATCATCAGCAACATCGGCATCTCGACCCAGGCTTGTCGTCAAGGCTGGCAGCGGCGCGAGAGATTCGGTGCCGCGTTTCACTAGCACTAACGGCAGCAAGTCAGGGTCTGTACCAGACGCAAACGCAGTCTGGAACAAGAATCGACGTATGTCCCAGCAGCCCTACCAAGCCTCTCAAGTATAGCAATACACAGGTACTAACCTAGCAAAACAGCGCCAGAGCCCAAGAAATTCACGGACGAAGAGCTCAAGAAATACGGCATTCATATGGCTAGTCGCCTTAATGAAGACGATGCACAAGGGCAAAATAAATGGGCAGATATTGACGATGATGATGACGACTGGGCTCCAGAAGCAATCACCTGGGGGGATGGGACAAAAACAAAGCTCCCGCATCCGGACGAACATCCACCACAGGAGGATGTCCCTCATACCTCTCAAGATCAGCTTCACCCGAAATATGAGGTCCCCCACCGAACTTCTCAACCAGAATACGCGGCACCAAAGCCTGCTGGTCTACCTTCCGGCAAAGGTCTTGTTCTGAAGGGCGCCACCCAAGATCGCCCAGCTCTTGTTGCAAAGCCACCACAACCACCGGCCGCAGCCAAATCTCCTTGGGCCCAGCTGCCCCCCGTCGAGCGGCCACAGCAACCTTGGAGTGAATCCACAGGTTCACCTCGTGGCTCATACAAGGAGCCATCGCCTTTAAAGATGATGGCGCCCCCGCCCAAAGAAATTGCTGCAGATGATTTCAACCGTTCCTCGTGGAGAGATAGTCATGGTGGTAGCGGTAGTCGCGAGCTCTACAACTCTCAGTCTGGACGACTTGAACCTGTCCCAGACCGCCGCGGATCAATGCTCTCTGACCATTCGAGCAGACAGCCTGCCGTTCTCCAGCGTCAAGCCAATGATCATCCAGAGCCATCTAGCGCTTTCCAAACGAGCCGAACTAGTCAAGAAGGCTCTTTCAACCGAAGAAGAGCATCCTCCACTGTTAGCGGTGGCAGTGGTTTTCTCCAGCGCGGCGCTCGTGCTGGTGAGGGACAGCAGCATTACCCTTCCGACGATCGTGGTCCCCGCCGGCCATCATTCTCCGGCTCTAATGAAGGACGCTATATTCAACAGAACATGAACGGCCCTAATCGACAACACCCTCCCTGGAACAACGTTGAGGTGCCAGATCTAACACATGTGGAGCCGCCAATGCCCCAGGAAGACGATGTTGAGTACCAGAAAAAGTTGATGAAGGAACGTATTGAACTTGCCAGAAAGCGCCGGCAAGAAGAGGTCGCTCGTGAAGAAGCCGCGCTCAAAGAGCGTATCCAGAAAAAGCTTGAGGCGCTTGGCCCTGCACCAGAAAAGAAGAACGAAAAGAAGGAAGCTGCCGGTCGTGACGAAGCCAGGCCAACTCAAATCCATCGCCGTGAAAGGTCAGTCGATAAACAGCCCCCACACCATGGTGGCACAGGCCACAAAGACACGACATCGAGACGCCTTTCGCAAACCCAGGAACAACAACCTGCCGAATCATGGTCTGGTACTAGTCCTCGTCCAGACAGATTATCTGTTTGGGCAGCTGGGGCAAATGGTCTGGGAAGGAACGTCTGGGGCTCTCCAGATAATGACCGCGGTCTTGGTAATGGAACTTTCAACCCCGACTTGGGTCGAATCCCTGGTACGACTGGTACATCAATTCAGCCCGGTAATGGCCCGCAGCCCCTCTCATTACCAGCGGCGATGCAAGCAGCGCCGATCGGACCCCGGACCTCTCGATATGATGCCCCTGTAACAGATCTTGCTAGCAAATGGGTTGCTGCTGTTGCCGATAGCGATAAGAAGCTGAACGCTGCCAGATTGGCTGAGCACGTGAGTATCGAACGTCAGCTAGCTGAAAGGGGTATTTCAGCAGAAGATGCTCAACCCGTGATCAAAGAAACTTGGCGACAAGTTCATGCACCTGGCGATGGTACCCGCCAAGTCATAAACGCCACCAAGGTGCAGGTGCACACACCCAGTACTTGGAAGTCCTCAAGAGAGGATTCGAGGCAAGTGGAACAGCCAAACCCTGCTGTTCCTGCAGGAGTCATTGGATCAGCGCCGCCTCATATGCTACCCCCGAACACGAATGCATCCTCGCAAGCACGGACTTCTCGTTTTTTCCCTGCCAGAGAGCAACGTCTTGATTCACCGCCAGACACCATCCGGCCGGCTTCGCCATCAGCTCCTCCACCTACTATGGAGGGCCATCCTGCATATGAAGGCGATGCCAGACGTCCTCAGGTTTCACTACCAAAGCCACAGCCTGTTGTGAAGCTTCCGCCCGCGGCCAATCAGCACCAACAGACGCCAGTCAGCCGGCAACCGCCTGTTTGGGGTAACAAGGGACAGCCCAACGGCCGTGGACCTCAACCATACGGGCATCAATCTCAACGAAGCGCAGAGAGCTCCCAAGAGCAATGGCAAGATCGTATCAACAGCTTACTTCACAAGGTCTCGCCTCCGAAACCGACCATAGGAATGTACGTTGTGAATGTTGCTAGCCGGTCTGGCTATGAACACAACGGAGCAGGAACTGCAGCAACAGTTGTCTTGCCTGGGAGCCCGCGCCAACCCCCACGAATCATATTTGCTCCAACGCTCCCCGAATCTAAACCTATGGCCGAGGAGTGTTTCGAAGAGCAAGAGATGGGGTCTCTCCCTATAATTCGACTTCCGACCAAGACTCCTGACGCTGCTTGGCAACCTGTCGTGGTTCAATCCAAGCCTCTACCTAAGCGGTACCTTGTTCATGCAAGCCTCATGGAGCCATTTCGCATCATCGAAGAACACTCTAGCAACTCTAGCATTATTCGTGTTCATCTTCCAGGTATGCAAGGGCAAAAGACGGTCGTTTTCCCCCAAACAACAAGCTTCTCTCGTGGTGGCCGTGGTAACGGCAGACCTTCGCCTCGCCATCGTGGTGGCGGACGAGGTGGCAAACGAGAATCATCAAATCCTCATGGAGACTCGCCTACAACCCACGGCCGGGGCGGCCGCGGGGGTTACCGTGGAAAGGCCTCTGACAACTGGAACCGCAACTCCAGCCGAACCCATTCCCAAACGCAGCTCTCAGCTTAGTGAACTGTCCAGCTGGTTGCTCCTTGAGACTGTTGCCTGTGGATTGAACGTCATCAATTCTTTGCTACGGGACATGGTATGTGTACAGAAAAGTACCGCGGGACTCACACCAAACCATCATACAAACCGCACCCAGGTGCAAAACAATGCTGCCATCCGGTCGGAGATTGGTCAGCCGAAATGTACAACTTTGGAGCACTGTGAACATGTGCTCATCCGAAATGGATTAATTGTGTTGGTTTTCAGCTTTGCACGGTGCGATAGCTGCCCCTCTCGACGCCTTGTTGAAGGTATCAACTCGGACGCGGCGCATTTTGTTTTTGCGAAACATTGATGCAATACCGACATTTCTTTTTCTTATATGTTTTTGTCTTTCCCTTCTGAGAGTTATGATGTGCTGTTCTTCGCCTTGATAATTATGTGAACTGGAACGGGACAAAACTATTTTTCTTGCTTGGTCCTTCGAACGTTTTCTCTCTTTGACGTGATCAACGCGAGTCTTTAGGGAACCGGGATATTGCTAGGGGGGTTGAATGGAGACCCGGACAAGGCAAGGCAAGTGGGCAAGTGCCTTTGGGCTACAAGAGGGAAGGGGTGCATAACAGGAGCTCTGGGACCACGGAAGCAACCCGAGTACCTCGAGGATGAGTCAGGAAGAAGGGGAGTCGGAGAATAGGGAGGGAAGGGATGTGGAACAAACAGAGCTCGCTGCGAGTTTTGCCTTCGATCCGCTTGTCGCTCGTGATGATGGTTCGAATAACATGGACGCGTAGACACACAGACGGACGCGTCATTGCAAGAAAAGAAGAAGAGCGAGAAAGAATAGTTTTTATCTTTGTTACAATTGTAAAGGAAATTCACCAACGCCATCAACTGAACCCTCTATCGTCCTCATACAGGATGAACCCTAAAGGCCTAGTACGTGTGTGCTCATATGTTAAAAAAAATAGTATCCTTGAAATTACATGTCATCTGCCATGAACAAAAATATCATCACCCTTTCCATTGTCATGATCCCATAACGCCAAAAACAGTTTCACCATCATGTCCTGTTAAAAAGCGCCACCGTCATAAAGAAAATTGAAAACATCGCCTCTTCTCCCCACGCACCAAAAGCTCGCTTAAAAGTCCTCTACAGCACAGTTGGGGTGCAGGACGTAGACAATCTCGTCGGCGGCGGCTGCCGACGACGACGCGGTGCCGGCCTCACCCTCGGCGAGCCCTTGCCCGCGGAGGGCCATGAGAATGTGCTCGCGGACCATGCGCTTGAGGACCATCGCGGCGAGGGCGCCCTCAGCGTGGTAGTCGTCCTCGTCGGCCAGCTCGGCCTCGATCTGCTCGAGGTACCAGGCGACGAGGGCGGAGCCGGCGACGCCGTCGCCGGTGCCGCTCTCGTCCGAGTTGACGCGCTGCACGAATAGGTTGACCATCTTGATGTACTTTTCGTACGTGATCTTGCGCTTGGCGCGGCCTGAAGATTGGACGGCCGATGCCGAGGCGGCGGCTACGCTCTCCTGCATGGCGGCATCAGGGTCGTCGTCGTTCTCGACTTCCATGCCTGAGGCGGCGGCCGCGGCACGGCGCAGGGCTTCGCCGCTCTCCGGCCCATCCTCATCGTCGTCCGCGCCGTCCATCTCGACGTCGTCGTGCTCTACGGAGATGATGCTCTGGCGGAGCAGGTTGTACGCCTCGACAACCATCTCGGGACCAATGGTCTCGACGCAGTTGACCTTGGCAATGGCCTCGGAGAGGCGGATCATGCTCTCAAGCTGGCGGACCGTGATGCGGTACGAGTTCTTGCCAATGCCGCCCTGGGCGTCGTCCTGGCGCAGCTCACGGTATTTTTCGACGAGCACCTCTTTGGACTCGTCGGTGAACTCGGGGCGGAAGGTACGCGCGAAGCGGATGTAGCGCTGCAGCTGCTCGGTGCTGAACTCGGGCTGGACGGCGGCATCGCGATGCTGGTGGACGCTTACAATGTGCGCGGCAAGGTGGCGGTCGACCTGCTCGTTGCACTCGTCGAGCACAACGAAGAAGAGGTCGAAGCGCGACATGATGGGCGCCGACATGTTGATGTTGGTGCGCAGCGTGGCCTTGCGGTCGTAGCGGCCGCCGACGGGGTTGGCGGCCGCGAGGATGCTGGTGCGCGCGTTGAGCGTCGCCTGAATGCCGGCCTTGGCGATGGAGATGGTCTGCTGCTCCATGGCTTCGTGGATGGCGACCTGGTCACCAATGTCCATCTTGTCGAACTCGTCAATGGCGCAGATGCCGTTGTCCGCCAGCATGAGCGCACCAGCCTCAATGGTGAACTCGCCCGTCTCCTCGTCCTTGACAACGGCAGCAGTCAGACCAGCAGCGGACGAGGCTTTGCCAGAGGTGTAGACGGCGCGCGGGGCAAAGGAGCAGATGTACTTGAGGAACTGCGACTTGGAGGTGGACGGGTCGCCGACGATGCAGATGTTGATGTCGCCGCGTAGCTGCATGCCTTCGGGGGTAGTCTTGTGAACACCGGACATGAGCTGCAGGAGCAGACCCTTCTTGACAACTTCGTGGCCGTAGACCATCGGTGCGATGGACTGAACTAGGCGGGAGTAGATGTGATCGCCGTGCACCATGGCTCGGAGATCTTCAATCTCGGAGTGGTTCATGGAGGCCAGGATGGTAGCCTGCGCTTGCTCGACGCTTTGCTTCTCGTCGGGGTCTGTGTTCTGCGTCATGGCAGCAATGGCGTCCGCAGCACCGGCAGCAGCGGATCTACCAGCCGAAGTGGTGTCAGGACTGACCATGCAGGCCAGGAAGGCCAGTCTGTAGGTGAGATCGCGGACACCGAGAGCCTTGAGGCCGCTGATGCCCGCACCACCAGCCTCACTGCCTTGCCGCGCACCGCGGTCGTCGCGCACCGCGCTGGGCTTCAGGCCGGGAAGACCCAATTGGCTAACGTCGGGAACGACGATCAAGGCGCCGGTAAATATGCACTTCTCACCGGCCTTTGCGCGGTCGACGATTTCGCCGCGGAGAATGACGTCCATAGTACGGGGCATGGAGCCTGTGGGAATCTCGGAACTGTTTTCCTGGATGCGCACCTTCTGCCAGTCGACAAAAGTGCTGCGACGGATATCCAGCTGCCATCCCACACGATTTTGGCAAGTGGCGTTGGGACACTGCGTCGGTTCTGTATAGCGAAAGGTCTGCTCAACGTTCTGCACGACGGAGCGGCAGGCCTCGCAGACGAATGTGGCAAGTGACAGTTCGGGCCGGACCTCGGAGGTTCTGGTGACGGTGCCGGAGATGGAGAGCAGCTGGCCAATGTTGGCAGCGCGAAGGCTGCGCACGCGCGAGACGAGCGGTAAGTTGTAAAACGCGACAGAGAAGAGCTTGTCGGTCTGCTGGTGTTCGTTCATGCGGTGTGTAGAGTCGGACTGGCTACCAGAGCCCATCTGGCTGGCTGCCGATGTGGACACAGCGCTCGACATGGAGGTGGCCTGTCGATGGTCGCGGTAGTACTGAGGCTCATACTTGGCGATGAGCCCGTTGAGAGCGGCGGTGATGAAGGGAAGGAAGCGGTAGTACTGGCGAATGACGCCGTCGGCCAAACTGCCACTCTGCCACGATGCAAGGTGCTTGAAGTCGACGTAAAATGTCGACAGCGCGTAATTGCGCATGACACTTATTTGAGCAATGTAGAATTTATCGGTAGTGACAGCGGCGCTAGAGGCGGGGGCACCAGAGGAAACTGGCGCTTCGGCGAAGCTATGTCGGGCCATTGTCAGTATAAATACTCCCACTGCATACTCAGTGGAGCAGGAATCTCACTTTTCAACGAACGCGGCAAAGTGCTCCTGAACGAGGGCGCCGATGCGGTCCTGCACGCGGGGGATGTGAGCCTGACCGTTGCTGCGGGCGCTGCGAGGCACCTGGTCGTCGGCGAAGCCCTCGGTGCCGTCCTCACTAGGAGCGCCGAGGTTCTCTGACGGCGGTCCGCGAGGGCGCGCAGACGAGGATGACGGGAAGCCCATGTTGCCCCGATGCGGCGCCATGGACGGGGCGTCCGACATCATGTACCCGGCCTCGCTCGAAGCAGCCATGATGTGGTGTGGTGGGGGAGCGGTGTGTAATCGACAATCGGTTCGTGGAATATGTTGTTTTGCTGCAGAATGGGCGCAGAAAGGAGTATCGACGACGGAGTGCGATGAGCTGCACGAGCTAGGGTAGTGGCCGTCGAGTTTTTTTGAGAGGGGAAGTGATACTTGAAGCTGTGGTTCTGCTGTGTGGGACATCTGGGAAACACTTTACGCGTAGACGCGTCCGAGACGCGTCAGAGGGGCTGCGCTCGACGCGACTTTAATTGATTTGCTAGGTAGGGAGCGACGGCAAGGGCAGGGAGGCGATGTAGGTTATTGCTCAAAATTGGGATGAAAGGGGGATTTCTGAGTTGTAAAGTGATGAATATGAGGCTCGCATTATTATTTTTTTCGTGTAATCGTGACTGCCTTATCCTATTTTTTTACTCATTGCTCTTGTGAGAAACAGCCTTTTAAGTAGCCCAATTGGCACGAAGCCGCGTATAGCTCAGACAATTGACCGCTACAATGTCATGGAGCCATCCACGAATCCTTCCATGGGGTTCATTGCGGTCAGCAATAGCTGGAACGACGTAGCCACGGTAACTACAGTAGCTGGCGCGTGTTTAGGAGTATCCAGCTGCCGACACGCCCGTGGGAAAATCGTGTACGAAAGCTGGCGCAGTCCGATCACGTTCCGTCGCTTGGGCATCGCTATTCCCAGTGGAGTTTCAAGTCGAGCCCACAATCGATTGATGCGTGGCTCGTGGTGGTTATGCGTAGTGAAAAAGGTCAGCCTTACTTTGTCTTGTCGCTAGTCTCGTCCTCGAAGCTGTGAATCTGTTACCATGTTAGCTGTGTACATTGCAAAGATGATAGAGGCAATTTTATAGTGCTTGCCTTCTCAGAGACCTGCAGCCACTCCTCCACGCTCCGCACGTAAGGGTCTGCCGCAGCAGAGGCCATGGACTCGTGGGACCAAATCACCATTTCGTCAAACTCGCCCGTCGCCCGCATCGTGCCCACAGTCTCCATAGGAACAACGTCGTCATCATTAACATCTTGCTCATCAGAATGAGGCTGCGTTTCTTTTTTCAACTCGTCGGCGGTGCGCTCCACGACGAGGCCGCGGTAGCCTTGGGGTAGAGGCAGGGTTTTGCCTTTGAGTTTTCGGCCGCGAAAGTATGCTTCTTTGCTATCGTCTGGTGAAAATGAAATTGTGTTAGTTCGTGGTCTTCTTGTTGTCTCTCCTTCTATATGCTTCCATTTGTTCTGGGCATGGAGATACCTGTGCTGCTCGTGGGCTTCCAGTATGCGCTGACGGGATCGATTGAGCCATCGTGATTGATGCGACAAGGCAGTAAATTGGCTGTCATATTTTTTCTTTCGGATCCCTCTTTCAGAGAAAGCATCGTAGGATTCGTCATTTTGAAGGATCTTGTTTTTAAAAGACTTATGGTTCTGCGCGGTCGTCGTTGTATCTGTGTCTCCGGTCTTGAGTTGGGACGCGTCCTGGCTCGCGTCCTCGGCTGGGCCCCCACCACCACCACACCGTGAGACAGAGGTCCCTTCCTAACTACAGGTAGGTTAGTAGGTACCTGTAATTTTCTGCTGGTAGCAACAATCCCATCTCCATCAACCGCTATTTCCGCATCCGTTGCATAACACATGGCTTTCTTTCATCCTGCAGCTTGCCATTGAACTTTATTTTTGGATATTCCATGGTACACGGGACGGACCAAATTTTCCGCTATGCCCGCACGCAAGATCGAAGCTAGCAGACGCTCTGTCCTCGTTGTACGAAGTACCATCAGCAGCCCTCTTAGAGCAGCAGCTGAGCAGGTGGCTGATCTGAATACCTGCGCGCATTTATTGTTTTTGTCTCCGTTTCAGGAACGGATAATGGCCACGGTAACGCCCCGATTCGAACCAGCCTGGGGCGTCGTGTCCGAGTGCTACCAGCAGATAAACAGAGCACCACGCCAACGCCAGCGGACGCTCTGACAGCCTCGTTTACGGATCGTGTCAAGTTGACAAGTACATGACTGCCCGGTAACATGGACAGTTTCAGAGACTGTAGTTGACACGCACGGCTCGAGCAACGCATCCCCGCCGAATGTCTGAGACCAGCATACTGCAAGCTGCGAGGCATCAGCCGTGATACCTACTGAGTACCTTGTGTGCTTGCCTCTAGGAACGGCGGCGGCGGGGTGCCACAGTTAAAACCACCAGTATGATGAGACGCACCAGTATCACCAATCAGAAAATCACGTCAATCCGCGGTGCTCCTCTTTCGTGGTTTCCATGACGCTTTGGAATCAATTTAGGCACTAAACAAATGGGCTAGTGACTCTTTCCACTTCTTTTTCCTCGTCCGGTAAGTGTGCGGACAAGGCGTTTCCATCCATTCGGCTTACAGCTCTCCCGACCTGAGATTGGGGCGACTGCCACCCGATCGCAAGCCCGTGCTATGCGGAACCCACATCGCTAAAGCACCCAAGTCTCCCCATCTTCTCAACAACAATTGGCGCTCTGGCGATGCGTTACCCAATTTGCAAGATGGGCAAAACTTTCCGAGGATCGGGGTGTCAGAGAGAGGACCGTGTCCAAGCTCCCCTCTCGCATCCCAGGTGTCGGAACCGCCAGACCCAGTATATTATCTGTCGTCACTCCCCCTCCCGAAACCACCTGCAGTATTCCCGACCATTTCGTAAAAACAACTTTAGTGTACAGCAAAGCAAATAATTCGTCCTGTTTGTTTCTGCTGCGCCTGCCACCGGATCAATGGCTTTGTTTCCTTCGCTACCCGCTGCCATCACAGCTCCCGCGACACGCGCCGCCGAAGCCGCTCGAGGCGCCATCGGTGGATATACATGGAAGCCGGCCCTCTCAGTCGCCCGCCCGACGCTGCTCTCTATTCTCTCTAAAATCGAGATCGGTACTCTTCTGCTGGTCGACGAACCCGCTGGTACTCGTCATGTCTTTGGTCAGAAGCTCGACGGCAGCGCGGATCTCTCCAATGTCGAGGCCAGTGCAACGCGCCGCGCAACGACTGTGCCTCGTGTCGAGGTTATTATCAAGAATGATGCCTTTTGGATGCGCCTGTTTCTGTTTGGCGACATGGGATTTGCCGAAGCTTACATGCTCGGCGACTTTGAATGCCAGGACCTGACGTCCTTTTTCCAAGTACGATTGCGCTTACACTGAGCTTCCTCATTCTTCACATCATAATTTTCCGTGAGGCCGGTAGCTTACCCACGACACGCAGCTCTTTATCGCCAACAGAGACCAACTCGGAAACGGCGCGACTTGGATATCCAGCATATCAGCCGCGATTTCGGCCATCGCTCGTGCCAATAATGCTCTGGGCAACGCGCTCCTCAACATCTCCGCTCATTACGACATTAGCAACGACATGTTTGCCGCCTTTCTCTCCCCCGACATGACATATTCTTGTGCTGTGTGGGATCGATTGGGCGATAGCACCAAGACAGACAGTAAAGAGTCGCTCGAGAGTGCGCAGCTCCGAAAACTGCACCGCTTCATCGACGGCTGCAAGCTAAAACCCGATGATCATGTCCTCGAGATTGGCACCGGATGGGGCTCTTTTGCCATCGAGGCCGTTTCTAAGACAGGATGCCGCGTGACCAGTCTGACACTTTCCAAAGAACAAAAGTCTCTGGCGGAGGACCGGATAGAGGCAGCTGGTTTGCAAGATCGCATCACGGTACTGCTGTGCGACTACAGAGAGCTAGAGCTACCTGACGGAAAGCGATTCGATAAAATTGTTTCGATTGAGATGCTCGAAGCTGTTGGGAGAGAATACTTGGCGACATACTTTGGCTGCATTGATAGGTTGCTGAAGGAAGACGGTGGCGTCGCCATGTTCCAGTGTATTACAATGCCCGAAGGCCGATGTGATACGTATGCGAAAACGGAAGAGTAAGTCCGCTCCCTAACTTGCTGTAGGTTCTCATCGCTCATCAATTCTCTAGCTTCATTTCACATTACATCTTCCCCGGAGGCTATCTCCCGTCGACTACAGAGCTTCTGAACCACATTACCACACAGTCCAAAGGTACCCTTATTGTCGAAGACATTGAGAATATTGGTGGACACTACTCTCGGACACTACGTTTGTGGCGCGAGCAGTTTATGGGCACATTCGAGAGCAAGATTCGCCCAGCTCTCCTCAGGCAGCACCCAGACATGACAAAGGAGGCTGTGAATGTTTTTAAAAGGAAGTGGGAGGTTAGCACAAGATCTGTGACGTTTTTGGATAACGCAGCGCATGCTAACAGGTGACAGTATTATTTTACCTACTGCGAGGCAGGGTTCATCACAAAGACCCTCGGCGACGTCATCATCACTGTGGGACGCGAGCGAACACTTGAATTCATGGAGGGCATTCCCTTGTAACGGCCGATTAACAGCGATTGCGTTTGGGGCACACTTTTATACACACGATGTTTGTTCTATATATTCTCATGCGCTTTTGGGTATCGAGATGTAGCTTATATACATGATCCATCTTGGCTTTAAAATAGATCTTAGCCAAACAAAAACAGCCTTTTTTTTCTACCGCTTCTTCTTCGCCTTTTTCGTCTTGGAGTCGCCCGTCATTGCCGACGCGGGCTTTGGCTGATATCGACTCGCGTGGTCCACGTCAAACTCGGACTTGTTTCGCCTAAACAGCAGCATGGTGACACGCGCATCCTCAAGACTAGAATGCGCGCCGCCCTGGATCTCGACGTTGAGCAGGGTCTGCGCGAGGACCTTGAGCGCGGGCTTGCGGCCGTGCGCGTGCCTCCGAAACGCTGCATGCCGTGACGTGTCGCGGACATCACGCAACGGGTGGCTAAGCCCGAGCGCCTCGAGGTCGTGACGGACGTCATGCCCGATGAGCACGCGGCCGGCGAGCAGCGCCGCGACCTCGCGCTGCACGTCCGTGAAGTCGCGTGCGGCGCGCATGTCCCGCGGGGAGATGCCGCTCACGGGCGTGCGCCAGTCGGTGACGCGCTCGCGCGGCCGCACGTACGAGTCGTAAACCTGGCGCCCGTGGAAGTCGACGACGCTGACGCGCGCGAGCGCCGACTCGTGCCCACCGGGCCCGATGCCGACCATCTCGCAGTCGACGGCGACGTACTTGCCGAGCTGGAGGTTGGGTGTCAGCCCGCGATTGACCTGGTCGGCGGCGCCACCGCCGGACAAGACCATGGAGGTGTCCCGGGAGCCGAGCTGGTAGGCCTCGGCGAGGGCTTCGGGGGATATGTGGCCGTCTGCCCAGAGGGCCGCTGTGGGCCGCACGCCGTGCTGCTGCCCATCCGTGGCGATCTTGCTCTGCGCCGCGCCCATGCCGCTCAACTTCTTGACGACAGATCCCCGCAGGCCCTTGCTTTCTGTGGTGGCCGGCTTACTGCTGCTGCTCGCGTGGCCGCCCTTGGGCTTCTTCTTTGCTTTGGCAGGAGCGCTGGAGGTGTCGTCGTCTGCCTTGCGCTTCGTGCTGGGCTTGGACTGTGATTCGGCCTTGAGCTTTGCCTGCAGTTTTTTCCAGTTGGATGATAAGGCGGCCATGGTAGGATACTGGGGATTCAAGTCATAGCGCTGCTTGGGAAATAGTATTTTGCGGAAGAGCGTGAGCCAAAACCGCATGGAGGTACATCGTAGAATCAAAAATCTCGGTTTGGGCGGCGCCAAATCATGGGTATGTGTGGGCCAGGCGTGGAACGGCTTGCTTGGGTCAACGACTTACACGGGAGGTCTCCGTTGAAAACTCGTAATAGCTTGGTTCAAAAGAGATCTATGATGAGAAAAAAACGATCTTTAAGATATTGTCCAACTTCTACGAGAGAATCTTTTCTTTAGTGCTGCAAGTATCGGCCAGCAGCTGCTGCAGCCTGTTCAAAACCGTGTCGCTCAAGTCATCCAGAGTATCCACCATTTCAATGCCAAAACGCTGGCAGACAATCTGGACATTTCCTCTCTTCCAGTAGCCCTCAGGGCATGCAACAATGACCTTTTCCGGTGAGCGTGTTGCCATGCCCAGCTCCAGCAAACTGATCGGTGCTTGGCTAGCTGCATGAAAGAAAATGACAATAAGATCGGAGACACCTTGTTTGTCCATTTCCCACTCAACCTGTTTACTGAATGATTCATTCCCAGCGTCTGCTTCCCAAGAAACGTCCCAGTTACAGGGGTTGTATATGGTGATTGGGAGGCTAGTGAGAGACGCAGATAGGTTTTCGCGCCAATCCACGCCATCGAAAGGAGTGGTTGTTCCGGCCAGAAAAACAGATTTGAGACCTTTGGGGGCTTCTCGTGAAGGGGCTTTGATTATTTCCATTTGCGGTCGGGAGGTTTGCATACTGGTCGTGTAGACACCTTATTCACAGTAGCCGGATGGCTTTGTTTGCTTTGGCTGTTGCGTGGGGTCACAGCCACCGCCTGCCCAACTTGTTGCCACCCGCCACTTAAATGCATTTTCTGCCGTCGCGCGACCCAGAAGTTCATCCTGCCACTTCCTTAGCATTTGCGTCGCATCGCATAGTCCTCGTCGTTTTCATCAACCTCGCACGCGCGCCGACCTTTTTTTATTAAAATGACTGCGGGTCCATCTAACGGTGAACCGGCTGTCGGCTCTGACACGCCGCGTCTCAAGTCTTTTGCCACGGCCGACACCCTCGCTACTGGTGTCATCGCATGGGTCAAGAAGGACGGCCAGCCGCGCCGCGCCGAGATTCTGAGCATCAAGCAGACCAAGAGCGGCAAGCAATTCTACTGCAACTTTGACAGCTTCAACAAACGTCTTGATGAATGGGTACCCCTAGCGCGCATCGACCTGTCACAGGAGGTAGAGTGGCCGAACCCGGACAAGGACAAGCCCAAGGAGGGGAACAAGAAAAAGGTGCTGTCCGGCGCAGTCAAGAAGGCGGTCCTGGCCAAGAAGAACCAAAAGCGACCCGGAAAGCGAGAGGATTCGATCAAATCGGAAGTCACGACACCGCATCCATGGAGCGACTTTGTCGAATCGCAGCGCAAGTCGGCCTCAGTCGGTCCGGACGGCGATTCGCATGCGATTGATAGTACTGGGCCTGGCACGACACCGGCGGCAACACCAGCGGGTGGTGAAGAGATGGATATCGATGAAAAAGAAGAGGAAAAGGAGGAGTTTAGTCGTGAGGACGAAATCGAAAAGCTCCGAACACACGGCTCGATGACACAGAACCCGACCGAAGTCTCGCGCATTCGAAACATATCCAAGGTGCAGTTTGGCAAATTCGATCTGTTCCCCTGGTACTTTTCGCCGTACCCAGAGTCGTTCAGCGGCGAAGATATCATCTTCATCTGCGAGTTTTGCCTGAGCTACTATGGAGATGAGTTCTCCTTCAACCGCCACCGCCACAAGTGCACGCTACAGCATCCGCCCGGTAACGAAATATACAGAGACGACTACGTTTCATTCTTCGAAATTGATGGCAGACGGCAGCGGACATGGTGCCGAAACCTATGCCTAGTTTCAAAGATGTTTTTGGACCACAAAACGCTTTATTATGACGTCGACCCCTTCTTGTTCTATGTCATGGCGGCGCGCACCGAAAAGGGCTACCCGTTTGTCGGGTACTTTTCGAAAGAAAAGGAAAGTGCGGATGGATACAACGTTGCGTGCATTCTGACGCTGCCCCAGTACCAACGAAAGGGCTACGGTCGACTACTTATCCAGTTTTCCTATGAGCTATCCAAGATTGAGGGCAAGTTGGGCTCGCCCGAGAAGCCACTTTCCGATCTGGGACTGTTGAGTTATCGTCAGTACTGGGCAGAGAACATCCTAGATTTGTTGGTTGGCGCCTGCGAGCGTGGCGAGAAGGTGACGATTGAAGCGATCTCGTCGGCACTGGCGATGACGACAGTGGACGTGGAGCACACGCTACAGGCGATGAAGATGCAAGTGTACCATAAGAGTGACCACAAGATTGTTATCCCGGAGAAGTTGATACAGCAGCGAGAAAAGCGGTTGCTCAAGCCAAGACGGACGCTGGACCCTGCCAAGGTACAGTGGAAGCCGCCTGTGTTCACAGCATCTAGCCGTACATGGGGATGGTGAAGTGGCGTGCAATGTTTCAGTTTCCGTCAAGCAGCGGTTTTTTCAGCATAGGCTCAATATATCATGATACCCATTTTCGTAAACTAGGATGCTCCTTGCCAAGTGTAGTGAACTGGACGAGTTCCACTTGCTTCTCGGAGACGTTCACCGCCCACGTTCTCGAGGTCTGAGCCAAGACAGCAGTTATTCTCTTGCCATATTTATACAGTCAATTTTCGGTATCTTAGGAAGTTCAGATTCGTCTATTAGGTCACAACGCTTTGCGTTTACGGTTTACCCAGTCGCGCATATGGCTACCCGGCAGGTGAATCCTCGAATTTGGTGGTGTCATCCTGAACAAGGGCCGATCTGAGAGCGTGCGATGAGAATTAGAAGAAGTCGAATGGCATCCTAGGTTAATGTTTTAATCGAGTACTGCTTAATTTTGCAACGCAATGGAAAATGAATTGCCACAATCGACCAATTGTTCAGCAGATCATTACGCGCGAGTTGGCCAAGTTGGCTACCCGTCTTTTTTATCCTCCCCTTTTCTCTCTCTTTTCTCTTCAAAAAGTCAGAGAATAAAATGATTTGAAAATTTAAGGTAGTTCACAGAAGAATCTCAAATACCAGACATTGATGAATGATTATGTAGGTGCTATTATTTGAACCTCGCAATCCCCATACCCCAGTACCAAATGGTAACTAGTGCAACGGCGGCTGCCCACTATGAGGCGCTAAGAAGCCGCGCCGCCTTGATCGATCCACGAGCTCTGCTTCGTCAACCAGTAGGTCAACTCAGTCAAATCCGTTATCACCTTTACGAATATACTTTGGAGCGCAAAAGACACCCCGCAGCCCGGTGTTTCTTTCTTTGCGCACAGAATCCTGCCAATTCCCGAATCTAGACTTATCGAACAAGCACCAACTCGACATCTGGGACAACGCACCCGTTTTACCGGGGGCCATGGTCTCGCGATGGCTCGTCGGCTTGCTGGCGGCTGCCATTAGTGTTTGTGCAGATGCTGGCAAGCAGAAGCAAACCCCCCTTAACAAGGCGTGCCCTAATTATGCCACCTATGCCACCTATCCGCAGTACGTCTATGCTTCCATCGTGCCCCAACTTGGCAAGAGAGAGAGGGAGGAATAGGCGTTGTTGAAGTGTAGCTAATACTTGGACAGTCACCCTCTTAGCACCGGCAAGCTTCAACTACCTTTCCAAAGACCCTCCCCCGAGTGCCGAACATTCCACTCCGATGCCATCGAAAAGGTCATCCACGACGTCACCTCCCGCATCCAGGACGCCGACCTGGCTCGCCTCTTCGAGAACGCCTTCGCCTCCACGACCGACACGACGGTCAAGTTCCACAGCAAGGACAAGGACCGGGCCTTCGTCCGGCTGACGGGCTCGCGCTGGGCCGAGGACGACGACGCCTGGAACGGGCCGCAGAGCTTCGTCATCACCGGCGACATCGTCGCCGAGTGGCTGCGCGACTCGACGAACCAGCTGCGCCCGTACCAGGAGCTCGCCACCAAGGACCCGGTCATCTTTACGCTAATCCTCGGCGCCATCAACACGCAGTGCGAGTACGTCATTGCCGCGCCGTACTGCAACGCGTTTCAGCCGCCGCCGATTAGCGACCTGCCCGTCACGGCCAATGGCCAGGACGATGTCGTCTACCCAGCGTACGAGCCCACCGCTGTCTTTGAGTGCAAGTACGAGCTCGATTCGCTGGCGCACTTTCTCAAGATTGGCAACGACTTTTACGAGCACACGGGTTCTTCCGACTTTGTCAACAAACGATGGCTTCTCGCTGTGCAAGCCGTCCTCGACGTCCTGCATGAGCAGTCGAGCCCGACGTTTGATGACGACGGCCGCTACGTCAGAAACAGTTACACTTTTCAACGCACGACGAATACAGGCACGGAGACGCTCAACCTGGCCGGTGTAGGCAATCCTCTCAATGGCGGCACTGGCCTTGTGCGGTCTGCCTTTCGCCCAAGTGACGATGCCACCATTCTCGGCTTCTTTATCCCAGCCAACGCTATGATTTCCGTCGAGCTGGGACGTGCCGCGGCCATGTTAAACAAGATTGGCAAGACGACGGTTGGTGCTGAGCTTGAAAATTGGAGCAAAACGATACGCGAGGGTGTCATGAAGCACGGCATCATTGAACACAAGACCTTTGGCAAGGTCTTTGCGTATGAAGTGGATGGATTCGGCTCATCCATCATCATGGATGATGCAAACTACCCTTCGCTGCTGGCCTTGCCTTTGATGGGCTTTGTCGATGTCAAGGACCCCGTTTACCAAAATACACGCAAGATGCTTCTCAGCAAAAAGGGAAACCCGTACTACCTCACGGGTAAGAATTTCAAGGGCATTGGAGGTCAGTACAGAAGCCTGTTACCGCGTTTAACCGAAACTCACATGTCTATACAGGTCCCCATATCGGCTTGAAGAATGCGTGGCCCATGAGCTTGCTGGTTCAAGCGCAGACGTCCGATGACGATGATGAGATTATGGAGTGCGTCAACATGGTACTCAGCGCCTCCCTCAAAGGCCTCGTCCACGAGAGTGTCGATGTCAACTACATCGCCCAGTATACGCGCAGCTGGTTTGCCTGGGCCAATGGTGTTTTTGCCATGACCATCCTCGACTTGGCCAAGCGCAAGCCGCATCTCATATTTGGAGCTGGGGCAGAGCCCTATGATATTGGTGTGACGAGAGGAAAAGCGTGAACCTTGTAGACTAGCAACGACATGAATGAAATTACCCTATGATCCTCTACGGCGTTTTCTTTAGGCGATTCTGTGCGGGCTGTGATGGTGATGGCATAGAATGTCGTAAGTTCCAGCCGCTGCCCTCTCAGGACTTTACGGTAATAACAGTTTCATTGCGGAGAGCACTGTTCGCTTGTGATACAACTGTGACCTGCGCAGTTACAGTAATCAACTCGGCAATCCTCGAGGCATTCGCCCTTGTTCCTGGTTACTCTCAGCACTCATGCGAGAGACATACAACCCGTCCCTGAGAGTTAGAGCATCACGGTTAGTTTTATTAATAGAAGAGCCGAGCAGGGCGAGAGCTTCGAAATGCGACGACGGGAACTTACACTACCAGTTCCACAAAACCACAACTGCGCGACGGCGCTGGTAGAGACGAGAAGTGTAAGAATGAGCTGCATTGTGATGCTAGGCACTGGTGAGTATAGGAAATTGTGTCACGAATTACATAGAAAGTGTACCGAGGATAATGCGGCCAGATAGGAGTGGTAAGTAGAAACCGTGCGGGGTTCATGTATGCCCGACACTCAGCTGCTATTGCCTGGTGATACCGAGTCGGGTCTGATTAATATGTCAGCGCGCATGATGGCTGTATGCCATTCTCCCACCATGCATCAACGCCACTTGGCAGTACCAAGAGCCTTAACTGGCATGACAATTCGGGATCCAGGGCAAGATGAGTGCATTGCCTGAAGAATCTATCCAGAGTATCTATCCAGAGCCTATCGGCATATCTACATATATCGTTCCATCTCTTACGCTCTAGTCACGTCTTGGCCGCTCATTGCGTCGGCGCATCCGTGCCGACCTTGACACCGAGCGCGGCATAGATGGCGCGCACGTACGCCGTCGTGTTGGGGTTTCCGAGCGTGCCCGCCCCAATCCACATCTTGTTCATGGTGTACGAAATGGTGAGACGGCGCTCCGTGTCGGCCGCAACGTTGGAGCCGCCCCAGCCGCTCCAGTAGCAAATGCGGCCGCGTGGCAGCATCTCGTTGACCGCCGAGTCGCCGGCCGTGCAGATGCCGAAGCCGATGCCGAACTGCACGTTCCGGTGGAGCACCATGTCAACGCCGCGCGACTGCTCATCAAAGATGAGGTCGATGGTTTTGGGGGACAGCAGGCGCACGCCGTCGACGGTGCCGCCGAGCGCAATGGCGGACATGATCTTGGACAGCGCGCGCGAGTTGGAGTGCCCGTTGGCGGCGCCAATCTCGGCGCGCCGCCAGCCGGGCGTGTTGGCGCCGTTGGCGTTGGGCACCGGGTTGCTGAGGGTCTTGAGGGTGAGCTCGGGCGCGTTGGGCGGCAGCACCATGTTGCCGGCGCTGTCGCCGGTGTCGAGCGTCGCCACGCGCGGCCAGTCGCTCTCCGCGGCGCCAAGCTGGAAGTCGACGCCGAGCGGCGCGGCAATCTCCTCGGCGATGAACTGCCGCATCGTCTTGCCGGCGACGCGGACGACGAGCTCGCCAAGCAGGAAACCCATGGTCAGGCTGTGGTAGCCCGAGGCGGTGCCGGGCTCCCACCATGGCGCCTGCGCAGCTAGCAACGCCGTCGCCTTTTCGCGGTCGTACAGGTCCTCGCGCACGAGCGGCGTCTCCCAGCCGCTCAGGCCGGACGTGTGCGAAAGCAGGTGGCGCACCTTGACATTTTCTTTGCCGTTGGCGGCGAACTCGGGCCAGTAGGTGGCCACGTTCTCGTAGACGTCGATGAGCCCGCGGTCGACGAGCATGAGGACGGCAAAGGAGATGATAGTCTTGCTCGAGGACCACACGTTGACGATGGTGTCGCGCTCCCAGGCGGCTGTGCGCTCGATGCTGGTGTAACCGCCCCAGAGGTCGACGACGTTCTCGCCGTCAAGGTTGACGGTGATGGAGGCGCCGAGGTCATTGCCTGAGTCGAGGCGCTGCTGGAAGATCTTGCGGAGCTCCGCGAAGCGCGGGTCGTTGGTGCCCTGAACAGTTGCCATTTTCTTGAGAGTTCTTTGATTGATGATTCTGAAAAGGGAGTGTACCTGAAGGTAACCCTTTCTGAGCAGCCTGGTTACGCGGCTGTGTATTTATACGAACAGGACTAAATGCTCGGCTCGGGCCTGCAGGGGCCGGGGATGATTTGGCCATCCGAACAAAGCCGGTTCACCACTAACACGCCTCATCTCCGCACGAAAGGGTTGCTGCGTCGGCACCGGTACTTGGTGCATAACCCAAGGAAGCTTAGCCACCTCACAGACAGGGCGCTTATTAGGTATGGACGTGTTAAAAAAAGACTCACGAGTTTCGCCGAAAAAGACACCGTTGCGTAGCAATGTCGAGGGTCATCGGACTTCTCCAAAGGTCCGCAACAGTAGAAAGCGGAGATAACGCGAGCTGGAGCGGCGACGGGCTTTCAAGCGCTACTGAGAGCCCGTGGTGGCTTGACTCTTGAGCTGTCGAGCGGGTTCACTAATAAACCCAACCATCTGTTGGTATAGTCTCATTCACAGGTACCCCATACCCCTTACAATGAATTAGGTCGTAGGTCGAGATCAGTCCAGTTGGTCTTTGCCGAAAACGGGGTGGTGTTGCGAGATCCCGATTCAAAACCCCCGCCCCCTCCAACCCATTTCCACCCCCTGCACCAGCGCGATGCAGAAGACGCAAATCAATTTCCTCCGCGGCTGGCCGGCTCCCGAACTACTGCCCGCCGAGCAGCTCGCGGAAGCCTGCCAGCGCGTGCTGCGTGCGGACCCCGCGGTGTACACTCCGTTGCTCGAGTACGGCCCTGACGAGGGGTACGAACCGCTGCGCCGTGGCCTGGCGGCTTGGCTCGGCCGGCACTACGGCGTCGCCCCGGACCCGCGCCGCATCTGCATCACCGGCGGCGCCAGCCAGAACCTCGCCTGCGTCCTGCAGAGCTTCAGTGACGTCAATGCCACCCGCGCCGTCTGGGCCGTCGCGCCCGTCTACCACCTCGCTGTGCCCATCTTTAACGACGCCGGCTTCGGTGCCGGCCGTGTGCACGCCACCCCAGAGGATGACGACGGTGTCGACGTCGACGCCCTGGAGGAGAAGATTCGGGCGCTGGAGCGGGGAGAAAGGGGCAAGGATCTTGGCAAGGTGAGTCCTTTTGTTGCGCCTGTTTCTCTGTAAAAAAATTCAACTGACGGAGTTTTTCATAGCCTACCAAACTGCCCGATCCAAAGCGCAAGTTCTATCGGCATTTGATCTATGTCGTGCCGACGTGTGCCAACCCCTCGGGAAAGACCATGCCCGTCGCTCGTCGCGAAGCCCTGGTTAAGTTGGCGCGCAAGTACGACGCTCTCATCATCTGTGATGACGTCTACGATTTCTTGCAGTGGCCGCTCGACGAGCCCGTCACTGCCGAGCGTGTGCCCGAGATGCGCCTCCCGCGCCTGTGTGACATTGACCTGGCCATGCCGCGCGCCGAAAACGACCCTTCCGGCTTCCGCCACACGTTGAGCAATGGCTCCTTCAGCAAAATCTCTGGCCCGGGCGTCCGCACCGGCTGGGCCGAAGCGTCGCCGGCCTTTGCGGCCGGCCTTGCCACCACTGGTTCAACGCGCTCTGGCGGCGCGCCGAGCCAGCTCTGCGCGGGCATGCTGTCCGACCTAGTCGACAGCGGCGCGTTGGAGCGCAATATCAACCACATCCTGCGGCCGGCGCTGCAGCAGCGCCACCGCCTGCTGCTCGACGCGGTGCGCAGGCACCTGGCGCCGCACGGCGTCACACTGCGCGAGTCCAACTTGACGGGCGCTCGGTATTTTGGCGGCTACTTCTTGTGGCTGAAGCTCGGAGAGCGGCCGGGTGGTTTCTCGGCGGACTTGGTCGCGCATGTGGCCCGTGAGGAGGAGAACGTTATCATTGGCCACGGTAACATGTTTACGGTGCAGGACGAGGAGACCAAAACTCTGTTCGACGACCGTTTTCGACTGTGCTACTCATGGTTGCCGGAGAAGGACCTGAAAGAGGGGGTTAAGAGGCTGGAACAGGTTTTGATCCGAATAGAAGAGAACCGGGAGCACTATAAATCCGTGGAGAAAAGAGTGCTCGGGAAGAATGCCAACATGAAACAACATGTATAACTGAGCTTGTCGAAACAAAAAAAGGTTAAGAAACGGTAGAAAGATGGACAGAGCAGAACGAAAACAGCCGGGCTCGACTAAACGCCAAAATGATTTCATTATTACACGCTGGCTACTTCTTTGCAAAGAAAGACATGATGCTTCCCTGGCTGCCTTTGGCTGCTGGTGCCTTCTTGGGCTTTGCACCTGATGAGGTGGGTGTTGAGCTTGGGGTTTCCTTTTTCGCGGGAGCGGGAGTATCGTCTTCTGAAAATGATTCCCATGCGGCCTCTTGGATCGTGACTAGTTTTTCGTTAGAAATCATTTCATGCAGAGGAAATCCATATAGGACGCTTACCCATATATCCTTGTTCGTCCAACATTCGCTTCTTCTTCATCACGCGACGCTTGCCACGCCGACGACCATTCGAGGAGGTAGAGACAACCTCTTCCGGCTCTTTCTTTTCTTCCTTTGCGGGTTCTGGTTCTGGTTCTGGTTCGGGCTCCTCCATCTCGGCATCTTCTGGCTCCTTTTCTTCTTCCTCTTCTTCGTCGTCCTCTTCCATCATTCGCCGTAGATCCTCTTCACGCTTTCTCTTTGCTTGCCGCAAAGATTCGGTCTCAACCGCGGTCTTCTTCGGGACAGGCATATCGTCCGCGTCAGCATCACCGTCATCGCTGAGAGCCATGGTTATATCCTCCTCTTCCTTCTTCACCACTGGCTTAGGCTTTGGAGGTTTAGACGCCGCCTTGGCGAAAGACTGCATGATACCGCCACTGACAGCCTTTTTAGGCACGAGCGCGCTTTTCGCCGAGCTAGATGATGGAATTTCCTGCTTGACGGGCGCACTTGGAGCTGGTGCTTTTTTGACCGGGACTTGGGCGGCCGCAGGTTTTGCAACAGGTTTTGAGGCAGGCTCGACTTTTTTAGCTGCAGCCGGATAAGGAACCGGCGCGGGGACGCCCTTCTTACGGTCTCTCCGTCGAGTGTGAGGATTGTAAATGGTGCCGTACTTCTTACACAAAGTGGCAGCATCCTCGTTTGTGGCATACTCGGAAGTGGACTTGGAAACATCGGCCAGCAAGATAAAATCTTTTTGCTGGCTGGGGGCCAAGCTGTAAATATGAATAGCCGTGACTTTGCTGTATTGAGCGAGGGTCCCTTGAAATCTTGTTAGCGTGGAGATGTTAGGAGGTGACAAATTGATGCAAACCTTTGAGTTTGTCGTCGCTAACCAGAGTCATCGTCATGGTTGGAACCTTGTCAGTCAGAGGCTCCGGTTGAGAGCTGCCTATGTCGACATCAACATCTGGCTGCAGAGCGGCGTCCTTGACTCCGTGGACTAGGTAGGTGGCGTAAACGGAATCGGCACGTAGTGCGTTCTGATATATGTAAAAATCATAGAGCATTCTGAATCTTGTTAGCGGTGAATTAGAATATCTTGAGGCTTGTTACATGCTCTTTTGCAGTATTGACATTGACGTCCAACGCGCGGCTCAATATGCGATAGGTAATCTTTTTCGAGTTAATATAGACCAACTGGCAGAGCTTTTGAAACTTACTGGGCGCTCCTCGCTCAGTATGCGATCGGCAAGGAATTTCCTGTGTTCATCCATCCTGAAATCCAATGAAATTCGGGAAATGGGATAAATTGGATAGATTGGACCAATTCGAGGCTGCCGTGATGGGTGTCAAGATAGATCGAGGAATCCCGAGGAGACGCGTGAAGTGGAACGCGTCCGCACGTGACGCTATCGTCATCCACTGAAGCGGCTCACAGAGGCCACTATAACGAGGTCGCCAGGCGCCGCTCACCTGTTTTAGAGCAGGTTTTAGTTGCATCGTCCACTAAAGCCCGCCACTTCAGTGGGTGGTCCGATTTAGAGGCAGAGAGTTCACTGAGGTCTTCAAAAAAGACTAGAACGCCGTCTCACAGCTCGGGAACACCTACCGATAAAGTGTCGACAGCAGGAGCCAAGCATAGGCTCAATCAGGCCGCTAATCCACCATCTGCGCCCCGGGGCAGTAGTCCCATATTCACGCCGTCGAGCATACGATTCACGATCACCACCAACATGCCCATGGACGATGTTGCAGATTCGACCGATTGGCTATCAACGCCGCTGTCACGCCTCTCTGCGGTCGAGTCGGCGCTACGCTGCGAAGTCTGCAAAGACTTTTACAAGACGCCCATGATTACGTCTTGCGCGCACACCTTCTGCTCGATATGTATCCGGCGGGCGCTCTCCAACGACAGCAAGTGTCCGCTGTGCCGCGCCACGGATCAGGAACTGAAGCTGCGGAGCAACTGGTCTATAGAACAGACCGTCGCCGCTTTTTCAGAAGCCAGGGAGGAGGCGCTTAAGTTTGCGCGCAGCGCCAGCGCCGAGAAGAAGCAGTCGACGCCAAAGCGAAAAGCGGACGACGGCTTGGAGAGGTCACAGCCAGAGGCGCGCTCCAAACGGCTACGGTCTTCGGCCAGACTGAGCAGCCGCGCCGAGATTACACCGCCTGCGCTGAGCATAGACATAGTGGAAGATTCAGAGGATGACGACTTCGAACCAGAAAAAGGTACGTTCTTATCATGTCCTCGACATCGTGGATGAGGGACTAACAGAAGATCTCTAGACGACGGGCAGGTACCCTGTCCTATGTGCCAACGGAGAATGAAAGAATGGCAAGTCTTTTCACACCTCGAGTCCTGCCCGGGACCAGACGCCGCCGCCGAAGCGAGCCCGCGAAAACCCAAAGACAGCAGCCCGACGCCACGAACCTTACCGACCGGCCAGATGGCGCGCCAGCAGCAAAAGACGCTCGAGCGACTGCCGTCGCTCAGCTATTCCATCTTCAAGGAGGCGGCGCTGCGCAAGAAGCTCGCCGAGATTGGCATCTCCAACCAAGGGCCGCGGCCGCTGCTGGAGCGGCGCCACCGCGAGTGGCTCACCATCTGGAACGCCAACTGCGACGCCGCGCAGCCGCGGCGGCGCGTCGAGCTGCTGCGTGACCTGGACGTGTGGGAGCGCACACAAGGCGGCAAGTCCACGGCGGGGACGCAGCTGGGCCGCGTGGCCGTCCGGGACAAGGAGTTTGATGGCGCAGCGTGGGCGGCCCGCCACGACGACTCGTTCAAGGACCTGATTGCGGATGCGCGACGGAGCAGGCTCGCAGCGCAGAAGAAGGCGGATGACGCGGCAGCGGAAGAGGCAGAGAAACAGGCGGAGAAGCAGGACTGCGAGAGCACGGAGCTTGCATCGAGGCAAGACTTGGTTTCGGCGTCACCGGTCCGAGATGCAGAAGAACACATAGCGCCGATGTCAAGTCAAGCCAACGGAACCGCGCAAGAGCATTATCTATAACAGACTTTCCATTATCAGCTTGAAGACATATTATGAGTTGTATGTACTTCTATTCCGGGTTGGCGTTCAGATTTGCGTTGCATGTACACGAGCTGGAGTTTTGCTCGGCAGCGTTGGAGAGGATATGAGTCGAAAAGCCGCCGTTGCATATACATGATTGAATGATATAGCATTAATATTACCACCTGTGCAGTCTTTCGGAGACGACACCTGTCTATATAACCACGTCCACACGCTAACCGTCCCGTCTACTCTGCCAGCGACAGCTTTCCAATGCCAGTCTCCGACGTGGGCGAGTTCTCCCTCGCCGCATCCTTCTGCGGCTCCGCGGCCGGCACCTCGGGCAATTTCTCGAGCCTGTCTCGCACCGTCTCCGCCTTCTCCGCGTCCTCCTTCTCCGCCGCCTCGCGTTCCATCTCAGCCAGCTCGTCGTCGATCTCGGCCTCGTCGACCGGCACTGCGTCCGTGGACTCGGCCAAGATGGCGGCAAGCTCGTCCGCGTCGGCCGCGCGCTCGCGCAGCTCGTCCATGACCGCGCTGACCTTGTCTGGTGAGCCAACCTGCGCGTTGAGGCCGCGCAGCACGCCGCTGGATGCTTCGAGCGCGTGCACGATGGCGACGTTGTCAGCGGCCTGCTCGATTTTGTCGGCCGTCTCCTCGAGCTGGCTCAGCGTCGCGTAGCGCGTGGACAGCGTCTGCTCGGCCACCTTTTTCTGCCGCAGTGCGGCAAGCGCCGAGACTTTGTTCTTCCGCGCGAGAGCTTTCTTCGCCTCCAGCTCCAGCTCATCAATTCGGGCGCTGAGCAGATCCGCCTGGTGCTTGACCTTGACCGTGACCTCCTTCAGCGAGGCAATGGCCCTGTCGTCCTCCGTAATGCCGGCCTGATCATCGACACCCTTGACTCGTACAATTTTACCATCGTATTCGATAATCCGCTTGTCTCGTGACAGATAGCACAGCAACACATTTATATCCGCTTCGGATAGCCGTTGACCCTCCATCAGATCTGACGCAAAAGTATTGTAGAACTGTGATTTTGTAAAGACGCGGTCAAACTTGGCCGTGTGTTCGGCCATGATATCGTTGAACTGCTTCGTCGCGGCCTCCACGTTCTCCAGCAGCACGTACTGACCCTTAGGCAGCGTGTCGTCGTCCCGAGAAGGGTCCACGAGGCCTATTTGCCGCAGCGTCCAGCCCATGATGGCCCACGGCACGCCCGACCAGCTCCTCTGGAGCACGATCTGCTGTGCCTGTAGAAACGTCTGCGCAGGGAACATGGCGTGGGCCGCGACGGACTCGCGTATCACCGTGCCAAGGGCCAGCGGCTGCCCAAATTGCCGGCTCTCCAGCTTCCGCAGCAGCGAGTCGTCAAGGTTAAGTATTAATATATTTGAGTTTGCCCCTTGCGACAGGAGGCCACGGCTCGCTAGCAACGACAGCGCGTGACGCCACGCCGTTACGTTGGCGCTGTAGCCATCGGGGTTCAACGTTCGCTGCGGTCGGAAATCAGCATATAGGGCAGGTAGTCTGGCTCTAGAGTAGTAAAATCAGATGTTAGCATCGCAAAGAACGGGTGCACAGGCAACAGAGTGCACAGGAAACGCACTTTCGAAACGCCGTGTCATTCTGGGCGAGAAAGTCGGCAAGCTCGCCCATGGTGGCAAGACTTGTCGCAAGAAATGAGGCGCTAGAGGACAAAGAAATAGCCGATCGACAAGCAAATAAGCGCATAAATCATAAGAAGGCTTAAAATAGTTGGCAGAGCGGGTATATGAACGGCCACTGGGCTGTTAGAGGTGACATGTTTGTTCTGTGAAAGGTGGTGCTCCCCAGCAACAGTCGCGTCTCTGTCTCTGTGCTGAGCATGTGGTGTGGATGCCTGGACTAGCCACCAATAGATGCGATCCCTTGTGCTTGTCTTACAACTTGCATGTACTACTACAACTGTATAATCCGTAAATCAAGGACTATTGCTATTTTGTATGCAATGTGGCATTTATGAATATTTTATCATTTTATAAATATCTTCTCATCATTTGCAGCTTAGCCGGAAACCTCGCTTCGTTAGTAGGCAGTTCGGTCGCTACACATTACTACCGAATTTCTACAACATGCAAAGTCTTGGCCGAATCTACCAAGACGACTCAGAGAGCTCAATCCCTTCATTGGATTCGTCGACGGTGTGGACAGCCCATTAGCTACGGACAGACTGTAAAATGTGCTGGGCACATAGAGCAACTATCATGCATGGGTTGCTGCAAGTACTCATCAGACGTTGTGGGAGGTTAATAAAGTCTAAGTTTGAATGATTATGTAAATGCTGAGAATGTAGAAAATGATCATCCGTATCTATGTGAATGAGCCCGCGATCCTACACCAAGCGTCCATTGTATGCAAAATGCCACTTAATCAAAGCCTTCTTGACTAGCAGCACCAGGTGCCAATGCGTCTGCTTGCTCCGTGCGAAGAGGTGCCGTTTCAAGACCCCCAAGCCCAATTGTGCTTGGTCTCCGCGCGCGCATATCGGTAAGCGCCTCGCTCTCCTCGTCTATGTCGCTCTGCGAAGCCTCACAGGCCGATTCGTCCGCCCCTTCGTCGGCATGGCCTAGCCTATCTGCAAGCTCACGCTGAAGCCCGTCCACGTACGCCATGGCGGTGGCGAACTGCGTGGCTGCTTCGTCCTGCGACGTCCGCGGGCGGTACGTCTTTTGCGCTTCAGTGAGGCAGCGCTGCGCGGGGATGAACTTGGACTGCTCCGCCCACGCCTCCGCGGCCAGAACACTCCAGGCGGCTGACTTGCGGCGGCGGCTGCCCCAGTTCCAGCTGCCGATGCCAGTCTTGGAGGCGTAGCATATCGCTAAGCGCTCCTTGGTGAGAGCGTCGCCTACTCTGCCCGGGATGCGGGACTCGAGCAGCCGTAGCCCCCATCTTCCGGCGTCGTCGACGTTTGAGCCTCCCCTCAGGCGCAAAAGCTCAAGGCCCAGCGTAAGACTTCGCAAGGCACCATATGGGCTGCTACATCTAGTCTGATATGAGTAGAACGCTGACTCGAGCATCTGATCAATGGTCTCTGATCGCGTTTTCGACGTCAGCTGCTGCGGCATCATCAGCATGCTAATTGCAGCCATTTCATTAGCCGCAGCGTAGTATTTCCATGCCTTTGCTTCGCTGAAATCTGGTCGCAGTAAATCGTATGTTGAATAAGCCAGCTTCCAGTCTCGTAGCATAAAGGCAAAGTCGGCCAGTTTTCGCATGATTGCTTCCGCGGCGCTCGCATGATAAAATCCAGCAGGGTCATACATATCCTTATTGCTGGCACCACCGCCAACAGAGGTTCGACCTCCGCCACCGAATCCAGTCCATTTGCGCGATAGGTTCATGAACTTGCCGGTAATACCTCTTCGCCGAGATGCGACTTGATCGTTCCATACAGACATGTGTCTTTCCATGGTCGGGACAATGGATTGTGTAACCATTTCTTTGACAAAGGTGCGAATTGCAGTCGCATCAGACTCAAATATGTACTGGGATGCGTCGTCAAAGTCTTCGTCATCTTCGCTGCGTTTAATGTCATGAAGTTCTTCTGCTGCAGTCATCCAATCACTACGTGGTAGTGGGATGCTGTCGTCGTCTGTCTCAGCGCTTTGGCTGGATCGAAGTCGTAAGAGGTGGCAATGCAGGCCAAGGTGTCGTTTCATTTGTTCAAACAACGCCATAGACCTTGTAATGTCCCCATTTTCTTCGTCATGAACAAGAACATAGTATCGTAGGTATTCTCCGTCAACCCAGGGGGGCAATCTATGGTCACCCTGGTTCGTCTCGGCATATAATCTGCGCAGTTCCTCAATTGGAGTTTCGTTGCGCGAACTAATCGCAACCACGCAGGCGACTGGATGCGCAAAGGTCTCGTGTGCCGTTATTGGCAGTCCGGATAATAGTCGGCGAAGGTATAGAGCGTAGTAAGGGGAAGCAGTTTCCAAGTCGAGCCCTTGTCTTCTCAAGCCCTCGTGGTTGGGTGATAGCTGGAAGGCTTGCTCGGCGAAAGCTAGGTGCTTGTCAACTACCGCCTCAACATCCGACAAGATAGCCTTGTCTTTGGAGGAGGCAGATTGTATGCCGTTTTTCTCATCCATCGAGGACGGCCGTTGGCCCGAGATGGCTGGATCCGGATGTTCTATGTTTGTTCCAAACTTTGTAAACCGGATAGAGAAATCCTCGGCTATGCGACTAACGCCATTGCTATCGCGCACGTTGACTTTGCCTTGGATTCTCTCGCCGAAGGGCCGAAGAAGCTCCCATAAGCCATTTTTGAACCCCTTTTCGCGAAGCAGAACTTCTGTATCCGCCGAAGGGTACACAGCCACATGCGGAACAAAGGCCCTCAGGACCAGACTGAGAGGCTCTCCTGGGCTGTCGCCGGCATTTTCAGGGAGACCGCGGCCTTGACTTACGTCGAAGACGGTGTTGGCGAGGTATTGCGAAGGTGAACCGCGCCCTGACGGGGACATGGATCGGGAGCCGGGCGGCGAGAGCGTCGAGGCGTAGAGGGAGGCAGCCGAGGGGTTGCTTCGACGAAAGGGCAGCGAGACATCGGCTTGCGACATGGAAAGGGGGTCACCCGCGGGTATGGTCTGTCCCCTCTTGGGCACCTGGATTACAGAGGCCGCCGTCGGGAGTGTCTTGAGTG
Source organism: Cordyceps cateniannulata (assembly GCA_028828415.1). Lineage (NCBI taxonomy): Eukaryota > Fungi > Ascomycota > Sordariomycetes > Hypocreales > Cordycipitaceae > Cordyceps > Cordyceps cateniannulata. The sequence goes on along the minus strand of JAPHMX010000004.1, from coordinate 1,009,425 downwards.
GTTCCGTGGGCGGCTCATCGCGTCGTGGTTGCGCCATTGGGAGACGATTTGGCGGCGCTACGTCCGGGCCGAGCTTCGCAGTCTGTTTGAGCAATTCATGTGGCGGGATGAGGAGAGGCAAGGTCGCGCGCTATCCCTTGCTGCAGTCGAATCGGCATGTTATTTTTTCAGGAGAAAAAAAAATACAAACGTCGTGGAGTGGCGCAGGATCGGGTAGTCTCTTGTTCCCGACAATCTTTGGGAACACGTTCCTGCGTGAGCTCTCGCCCGACGCTATCCCACATTACTCTAGCGGGGCAGAGCCGCGGCCGACATGTCTTGATAGCTGCATAAATCAGAGATGCCTGTCAATAGTACAACAGCTCCAGCTTTTCTTTTTACCAACATCACCACAAGGACAGGCTGGTTTCTGTACGAGGGCCTGGTTTTACTTTAATAATGCCGTCTAATGTATCAAATTATCTTGCGTCCAAATACCTCGTCGCCGATGCGAAACCAAAGAAGAAGAAGCGCAAGCAAGGCGTCACATCCAGCGGCCTACTTATAACCGACGACGATGACGGAACTTGGGGTCAGACAACACGGGGCGATGACGACGCCGAAGATGAGCCCGTAACCGTGACAGGTGCATCGGCCGAATTCCGGCGAGCCAAGAAAAACAATTGGAAAGCTCTAGGCGGCGACGACGCGACAAAGGACAAAGACGAGGCGGCTGCGGCAGACGCAATCCTGGCCTCCGCCGCCGCCGAGTCTGCGGCCGCACGAGCAGAGGACGAAGAGATGCCCTTGGTGGAGGAAGACCCCAGCGTCGCCAAGATGAGCGACGGCACGCACGCCGGCCTGCAGTCTGCGGCCACCGTCTCGGCGCAACTGCGACGACGACAACAAGAAGAGCGCAAGGAGTTTGAGCGGCACCGCAAAAACGCCAAGGAGGAGGAGACAGTATACAGAGACGCGACGGGCCGACGGATAGATATCTCCATGAAACGTGCCGAAGCGCGCCGCGCGGCCGCCGAGGCGGAGGAGAAAGAGCGGCTCGCCAAGGAGGCGCTCAAGGGCGAAGTGCAACAGGCCGAGGCGCGCGCGCGCCGCGAGCAGCTAGAGGACGCGAAGCTAATGCCACTCGCCCGAGGCGCGGACGACGAGGATATGAACAGGGAATTAATGGCACAGGAGAGGTGGAACGACCCGATGGCGCAGTTCATCAGCAGTGGCGGCGGCGGCAAGGAGTCGACAGGCAAGGGAAGGTCGAAGCGGCGGCCAGTATACACGGGCGCAGCGCCGCCGAACCGCTACGGCATCAAGCCCGGCTACCGCTGGGACGGCGTGGATCGCGGCACGGGTTTCGAGGCGGAGCGCTTCAAGGCTCTGAACAGGAGAAAGAGAAACGAGGGACTCGACTACGCGTGGCAAATGGACGAGTAAGAACGATAAGGAAGAATATATACCGGTACCAGTGAAATGAGAACGTCATGGACGACACCATAGTTCCATCATGTAATGCCAGCATAGTACTGTATTAAGTCTACGATAAGCGTGCGCGCCTTTAGCAACTATACAACTCCTCAAAGCAAAAGTACTTAAGATCAGGTGGTAACACGACACCCACTGTGGAAATGACACCGGCTTTGCAGCCTTGCAGTCTCGACGTTGTCCAATCTCTACTTGCGCTTGTGCAGCAGTTTGTCAGGGCCGTAGTTGCAGAGTCGGGTGACGAGTTTGATCCAATCGCTCCTGACCATCTGGCCGGGCTTGATGCCGACGCGGGACTGAAAGGGCTTGATAAGGTCCACAATGCTGATGCCGCCGTCGGGGATTTTTTCCAGAATCTCCCATGGTTCTATACTTGGCGATGAGGGTAGCGGCGATGCACCTGTTGTGCCAGTCAGCATCAAACTGGATAGAGCAGCCTTTGAAACAAACGACATACCACCAGCCGCGGGGCTTCCGGCCCGCGACGCGGACGGAGTTCCCTTGGCGCTTCCAACAAGCTTAATCTTCTTCCTAGGACCGGCGGCGCCGTCTGACATTTCACCAGCCGTGCCTTCGCCATCACTCGTAGATCCTGCGCCGGGCTTTTTCTTGCGTGCAGCGCCAGGGATAGGCGTTCCGGCGCGGCTACCAGGTGCGGTTACTGCAGATTTCTTAATCTTCTTCCGCGATGACTCGTTTCCACTAGATTCGGATAGCGCAGGAGATCCTGCACGCTTGAGGGACTTATTCTTCTTGTCTCCGTGTTTCTGTTTTTCTTGCGGTGTGGTAGAGCCTTGTGCACCCGATACCTTACCCTTGCCCTTGTCGTCCTTTTCGTCCTTGTTTTCACCATCTTTCTTGTCGTCTTCCTTCTTCTCTTCATTTTCTTCATCCGAAGAGTCATCGTCAGACTAAAACAAGTTAGTACTTTTATAGTTGAACAACAGTAAGGGCGAATTCTTACAGAGCTGCTCCAAGGATTATCTTCGGAATTGTCACTTTCATAGATGTCTTCGCGATCTCTCTTGATGAGTGCTTTTCGAGTAGCCTTGCCAAACTTTTGGCGGTCCAGCTCTTCTTTTAGCTGCTGCCGAAGCTCTTGGTCGACCCTGCCTTCATCACCATCGCCAAACAGATTGGCACCAAGCTGTTCGCGACGGATTCTGTCCTTTGAATCTTTGGTCTCCTCGTCATCATTCCGCTCAAACATCGGCGCTTCATCATCATCCTGAAATTCGTCTCCAGACATGTCGATCTCGTCGTGTTCCATTTTTTCGGCACGGGACGCTGCTCTGAAGGTATCACTCTCAGTTTTGATCATCCCTGAGCCATAGAGCATTCTTCGCGTAGCTTCCAGATCTTGCTGACCATTTTTCTTTTCTTCGTCCTTCATTACCCATCGACCAACATCAATCTTTCTGTTCATGTACTCTTCGGCCTGGTCAATAGTGAATGCTTGGAAATGTGGCTTTGCTGTGAAGCGATACCACTTCTCCAGAGGTACCATGCGGAAGACGGACTGATCGATCACAAATGCGACGCTGGATTCCGAGAGAGCAGCAACATACGACCCAACCCAAACGTTTCTACCGTCCACGTCCTCAAGGTGCCATGGCAGTGCCTCTTCATAACGCAGATCGGATTCTTTCTTTGCTGCAGCGGTACGAGGGCCTCTGTTGAACACTGTTCGCTCTTCCTTTTGCTTCTTTGGCTTCTTGGGCACCACTTCTTTGGCGACGGGCGCAATTTTGGCCTGGTTGATTGCGCGCTGCGCCTCTTTCTCAGCTTTAATCAGAGCTATTCTCTCCCTTTCTTGCTCGTCAGCAGGAGGACGCTGTGATACTTCTTCTTTGACTGCTCTCCCTGGCGGCGGCAACCGAGCGTCTCGCCGGTGGAGGGTAACCGGTCTAGCAAACTCTTCCTGGTCTGTTGGGTCGATGGGCCGCCCGTCGGCTTTCGTAGAAGACAGTTTCATTAGATGGTAACGAATGCCTTCAAGCAGTGCCTTCTTGGTTGTCATGATTGGGATGTCGGTGTATTGATACGGTGGCGGGGGTTCGGACCAACCGCCATACATTTTGCGAAGCTCCTCGAGACTCTGCTTGCCGCCGTTCGTTGTGGTTGGCCCCGATGGACCAGCGGCGGCTGGCCCTGGCGAAGGCTTCTGCCCTGGCGAAGGCTTCTGCCCTGGCCTTGGGACAGCAGCTGAGGGAGGCTTCGGCTTCGGGCGCGGGCGCATTGGGCGCAGCGGATTCGGCTTTCGTTTAGGGGGGCCATTCGTAGTTTTGGGCGGAGGAGCACTCATTTTGACTGTGAAGATACGGGAACGACTTGTAATGATGGAATAGAGAGCAAAGTGTGTCGAAGTGCGAATGCGCAGCGTAATAGATAAAATTAAATGCTCACGCGTAAACTCGTGCCGGCGCGAGCTCGCGTCGCACCGCCTAGGCGATGGGGCGGGTGTATGGTGGCAATTGAGCTCCGCAAGATATGAGTCTTATATCTCGGCGTAGTATGTAGAAGTCCGGCGGGTTGATCAGTTGGCAGTGGATGAAGGAACGAAGAGTTTGCTGCCTGAAAGAAGCTGCCTTGCTGCAGTGAACAATGACGACGGAGTCAGCATGATGAATTACTTGGGTGCATGCCCCAGTCCGTCAGCTAGGTGACTATTTAGGTCTAGCGCTTTCGGAAAAATCGCGGAGCCCTCTCAGGCCTGGAAGCCTGGTAACTCGCCTGGACAAGAGCGAGGTCCACTATAATACAGCAGGCTGCTACCAACCTTGTCCCTTTAGCGCGCCAACCTAGAGCCAGGTACTTTCGTTTGCACTGTATTTACCAACAAATGAACAGGTACCGCATTAACAGGCTCCTCGTTCTCTTCATCTGTACCAACAGGTTTGCCGCCGCGGGCCGCGCTCCCTTTCAACTTCCATCACAAACAGAGTGTTGCAAAACATTGCGGTGTACCCGGTATACCTGCTTCACTACCACCCGTCACTCATCATTCCATCATTCCACCACTGATTCTGGCGACACACATTGCTAGCTACCCACCTACGCACAGTGCTGCACTTCACTCGCCACTGCCCTTGCAGCAGTAACTGAGAAAACGTCGCCAAATCGAGCTCACGCGAAGCCACTTAATCACTCCTTTGTTTAATCCGCGCGTTCGCCCGCTACGCGTTACTCTTCTACTTCGAAGTCACGCATTGAGGCGTGATAAGCGAACGTTCAGCTTGCCTTTCCTTCCTCCCGTGGCATCGTCATTCCTGCTTCTTGCAGCACGATGCAGGTTTAATTCATTGCCTCGGCTGCAATTCAACACATTTCATATGGCTCTCCTCTCTCCAAACTGCCATCTCATATTTTGGCTAGCTTGGCCACGCCGGTGAAAGGATTGGTCCACTCTTTTTTTCCCCGTTGCAGCACCTGGACACTCCCTTGCTGCTTCTTTTGGGTCAGATAGTGCCAGACGCCTTTTTAGTGCTGAAAATTGCATATAAAGCAGCCGCACCCTTCTCAATCAAGTCGGATCTCGCAAGCTACCGTGGCATCTTACAGACACCCTACCTTTCGCTGTTCCATGTACTGGCATAAGTTCAGCCTGCGCCGCCGCAATGTCATCAAATGGGCGTAACGAGCATACACCGAGGAACCCCTCTATCACTGCTGGACTGGACGATGCTGTTGCCAGACTTGCGCTGAATAATTCTAGCGATGTGTCGAGCAATTCGCCGCAGAAATCTTTCACACCACAACCTCCCCCTTCTGGTGAGGCGACGGTGGCTGTGATAGCGCAGGGCGTTGCTTCAGTGGAAGATGGAAGTGCAAATAGCCCCCGGCAGAGACCTCCTGTTCGAAAGCGTCCCAACCAGGCCCAGAGAAGGCAGATGAACTCCCAACTGTCTATACATGTCGACCCTCACCCCGTGCATTCGTCGTCGAATTTGCAAAGAGAAAGGCAGGGACCCGACCAAAGCGGTCAATACACGCCCCCTCCACGACATCAACATGTATCCTCACACCCCCAGTCCAATACAGGCCATTCCAATACAGGCCATGCCAACACAGACCAATTCATATCTCAGCAGCTGAGCTACAGTCCTTGGAATGCGGGTGGAAATCACGGTCCGCATCACAGGCCCGGGTATATCGATCATGAGCCAAAATCTCATCCGAGCTTTCAGTCCAAAAGCCGTCCGCACCACGGCCACAGGTATATTGATCATCAGCCACAATCTCATCCGGATTTTCGGTCGGAAAGCCGGACCCCCCACGGCCACGGGTACATTGGTCATCAGCCACAATCTCATCCGAGCTTTCAATCTGAAAGTCGTCCGCAACACAGCTCTAACACCTACGGACATCAGTATTTCAGAAAGCCCTTCAGTCAGGAAGAAGAAATACGCCAGTCCATGGTCCTCGACAGACTCTGCCAAAATACATTACCCTACTCTGAGATAACAAGACCAGAGGTTGCTGATAAGGAAGCCTTCCGTCTCCGTATCGAGTCAATTTGTCGCCAAGTCATTGCTGAGCACGAATTGAACACCAATGCCAATTTACTTTTTCCAGCCCCGTCTGTGAAACTGGCGTGTTTTGGTAGTTTGGCCTCCGGATTCGCTACCAAGGCTTCTGATATGGACCTCGGCCTATTGTCCCCCTGCTCCAAGGTTGAACCAGACGCTCCAGGATCTCCGATTCCCAGACTCCTTGAGAAGGCATTCCTGAATAATGGCATAGGGGCTCGTCTTCTGAGTCGTACAAGAGTCCCTATCATCAAGTTATGTGAATCACCTTCAGAGAATCTGTTAAAGGGACTTCTTTTGCAGAGAGGTAGATGGGAAGCTGGCTTAGATCAGGACAACAATGATGCTCGTGATGAGCACGAACAAGTTGGCGACCAAAACGTCGATGCCAAGGACGAAGAATATATGCAACAGCCAGAAGCGGAGCACAGTCCCACCGATTTCACAACATTCTCAGTCCCCGATGAGCAGGGGCGGCAGCGTGAGTTTCATATCCGACAAAAACCCGGGCAGGATCTCTTTGGCTACTGCGGTTTAGCAAAACGCGTGCTGCGCAAGGCAGGCGGGCGTGATGTTAATGCCTTCAATGCGCGAGACTTTACACCTCACGATTGGACGATATTGAACATGGTTTGCCGAGCCTTCGTGTACGGTATTTCAGACGTAGCTCTACGCGAAAGTCTGATACAGCAGCTGCCATCTTTTGCTTTCGACGTGAATACCGGATTCTTGCATAACCACTCACTTCTGGGTGTATCTGTTTTAGCCGAAGGCGAGCAAACTATTCGAATGTGGCGAAATTGGCCATTGTCTAGTACCCTGTATGCTTCGGATCCTGCCTGCGAGACATTTATTTCCCTATGGCGTGGGCTGCAACTGAAGTCAAACTCTAGCGAGGGTGTTAATTGGTACACGAAAGAACTTCAAGACCATCTAGAGAGGCTCAAGAGGATACCGTCGTTTCAGCTGTTGCTCTTCAAACAGAAGCAGCGAGAGCCCGTTGTTCTCTACCACGAACGAATGTCGCAGGTCGCCAAGTCACTCAATGTAACTATGCAGAACGATGTAGCTGTTCGGCGCGAAATCATCGATAAGTACATTGCGGGCATTTTTTCCAAGGACGTCAGCAACGACATGAAGTCATGGCAGTGTGCCACAAATACTTGGGATCTAGGCTTGATTTCCGGCAAGCACACGTGTTTACAACTAGCTTCGGATCTCGAAAAGGCTTTGTCTGAAAGTCTCTACGAAGCTTCCGCAGCCGTGGACGTTTCCCGCTACATCCAAGTTCTCCGTGGGCCTCTACAGGAAGCAAATTCTCCCTCTGGATATCGCACTCTCATTGTCTCGCCCGATGATCCCGAAGCGAACGAGCTGCTCACTACGATTCTATCTATGCCAGACCCTCATGGAGTGACTTCAAGTCAGCCCCATAACAGGTATCGCGATCCTCTCGAGTTCCCAAAACACAGCGTGGGCGTTCAGTGTGACATCAACTTCTCTGCGCATCTCGCGCTAGAAAACACGGCTCTTCTCCGTTGCTATTCCTGTACAGACCCGCGTGTTCGACCAATGATATTATTCGTCAAACACTGGGCAAAGGTTCGTGGCATCAACTCAGGATATCGGGGAACACTATCCAGCTACGGCTATGTCTTGATGGTACTGCACTATCTTGTCAACGTGGCATCGCCATTCGTTTGCCCAAACCTGCAACGAGTATGCCCCGATGATCCGGCGAGAGGGCCTATGATATGCAAGGGCTATGCTGTGAATTTTTGGCGTGACGAAGCGGCCATCGCGGACTTGGCTTGCCACAATCGGTTAAACCAGAACCAGCAAACTGTAGGATCTCTTCTGCGCGGATTCTTTGAGTATTTCGGGAAAACAGGCCCTTTGAGCAACTTACCAAGGTCAGGGTTCGATTGGGGCCGAGATGTTCTGAGTTTGCGGTCTCCCGGCGGCCTCTTAACAAAGCGAGAAAAGGGCTGGACTGGCGCAAAAACTATTTACCAAGCGCAAAACCCAAACGAACCATCTGCGAAACCTCCTACAACGGCAACAGACGACGCATCTGGCGGTGTAGCTTCTCATCAAGCAGGGACTGCCGCCAAGAGCACAGCTGTGAAAGAGGTACGGCTTCGATATCTCTTTGCAATTGAGGATCCTTTTGAGATTGATCACAATGTGGCGCGGACTGTTACACATGATGGCATCGTGTCAATTCGAGACGAGTTCCGCAGAGCTTGGTCAATCATACAGGGTGCCGGGGAACTGCAATTTTTTCGCGACTTTCTTGAGGACGTCGACCGCCGCCAAGACATGCTGTTCGTACGGACTCTTTACGCGATACATGGCCGGGTACTGTTTGAGAGTGACTTGGAATAGCCATATAAGCGTTGTCGCAAAATTGTTGAACACTAGCAATGTCGCACAACCAGTATACTGTCCGAGATTTTGCATGGGTATGATGACAATGAAACGTAAGCGTTGGGGGGGTATCTATCTAAAGAGAGCGTTTGGTAATGTGACTTAGATTCAAGCGAATATACACCGTCATTCAATCGGTAATAAGTCGAACATATTACTAGTTGCCGTGTGTTTCAATTTCTTTGCGACTGCATCGTCAGTTTTCTGCTTCTTGGGCCGCTTACTAGGCTTCAGCTCCTCCATTTGCGGTTTTGGAAGATGCACAAACTGCGCCATGATTCCCCGAACGTTGCCTAGCGAAGCAGGTCCGAGCAGCTGGCTCACGCTTCTCGCGTCCGGCGAGTCAACCAACGGCGGCAATTCATCCAGTGAACGGATCAGGTTTCCCAACGAGAGGCCGGCGACTCTTTTGACGTCTGCCGCGCCTGCGCGGATCAACTGCTTGAGCATTCGGAGTGAGTAGTACGCAGCCTGTAATTGGGCGACGAAATGGACAAAGCTCCACGAAATCGTGTGTGCTTTCTCGCCTGGCCATTCTGCTTGCTGCAGCATGTGCACTGCGAAGGATGACCTGCCGTCGGCCAGTGCTCCGCGAATGTCGAGAATGAGGTATGCGAGCAGCCAGTAAAAGGCGTCTCGCTTTCCTTGTAACAACCTGGAAAGCTGTTCGAGAGTGTCTGCTAATTCGGCGACTTCAGAGTGGATGGACGACTGAGACAGCATAGCCACTTGGCGACCGCTCTGACCTTGTGTCTGAACCCTGCGATACTCGTAAATGGCGCCGCTGCTCCCGGGTAACGCGTTCCGTGCAAGAGAGTAAGCCAACTGCCTTATAAATCTGCTGTTTTCCCATGCCGTGCCCTTTTCGGAGCTATCAATAAGTACCGGGAGAAACATTCGAAAGGGGTTGACTGCCTCTTTTGAAGGCTCACTTTGCGATATTTGTAGAAGCAGCTCTGACCAACGTGGATCGAGGCCGTCTAGAGCAAGTGCGCTTCCCAGGTTGAGTCTTGGAATCAAAGCCCGCTCTTCTTCGCTGTATTGAATGCAAAACTCATTATAGCCTTGCTTATCCTTGACGGGGTCCGAACATGCCCGTACTAGCATTGCAGTAGTGGCATGCACCGAGCATGAGCGCTCGTAGGCAAAGCGGCGAATGTTCGAGTTACCCGAGAGGCCGAGGGCGCGGAATATTTCACGTGGGCGGTACAAGGCAGCTCGCACAGCGCCCTCATCATCCTCGTAGATATCCCGTAGAAGCGCGACGCCACCCGTGCCGAGATCGTGCACCAGGAGATCCGAATCGGACGTGATCACGACGCCTCCGATTTCCGCAGCAGCGTTCGCACAGTAACCATCTGCCTCGCCGGGGACCACCTTGACCATGCAACTATATCTGCGAGAGCGCCGCAGTGCCTCGATCACTGCAGGTACGAGGAAGCTTGGCGCCTCGAGTGGCTTTCTCTTGGGTCTGCCGTTCTTGAACGCATTGACTGAGGCGGTCTCGCGAGGTTCGATAATATGATATCTGGGACAGCCGCGGCCATTGCAGCTATAGAATGAAGCGATTTGGGATGTGCTCTTTAGAGCTCGCTGCATGCGAACGGACAGCTTGCTCGTTGGTAAATATCCATCAAAGTATATCATTTTTCTACACGGGGCCAGTCAGTACACAGAAGGTAACAATGCGGCTTTCCATTGGGGTGAGGCCAGTGTGACGTCTTACATGACTGAATCCTGAGAGGCTAATTTATCGAGCCACTCTACAGCAGTTGTGCCCAGCAACTGGTAGGAAGGATAATCAACGCCATTGACGCGGCATACGTGCAGGATGTGATGCGCAAGGCCGGGCCCATCCACCACGACATCTACGTCTTTGAGCACAACATGCTGGGCGTACGGCTCGAGCGTTGAGATGAGATGTGGAATGCCCATGGTCAGCTAACAAGGATATGCGCCTCCTCGGAATGAGGCGAGCCCAGACAGTTGTCGGTCGCCAATTGGGGAGGCCCAGCCGATACAAGCAGCATTGCCTGGCGCCTATAGAGGCCACCTGACACTGTCGTGTATGCCTTGCGTCGAAGCGGAGGTTGCACAAAAACCGAGGATTCCAGTATTCTCAGTCCAATCGTCCTATCACGAAGAAGCTGAATCGTCATGTCATTATGGCTGTCGTCTAAACAGGGTTCCAGAGCCACAGTCCCACCGATAGCGGGGGCCTATTCGCACTGTATTTCGGATGCTGTAGCTAGAACAATAGCGGACAAACCCGGGCACAATGTCGCATAACGGCACTAGCGTTGTTAAAGTGCATGCCAGCATCTTCGCACTGTGCCCCATCGTGGCTGCTGGAAAAGCTTTGGTGGCAGAAAAAACCCAGGCCCAAATTTTCTTGTCCTGCCTCCATCTCAGCTTTCTTGTGTCAGTCCATGCCTATGGCGTGAGCTCAACAACAAAGACAATGCGCAACACGCTCATCTTTGCGGGCAATTCGTGCCCAGTTCTCACGAAGCAGATATGTGAGAACTTGGGCATGCAGCCGGCCAACGCAGACCTGACACAATTCTCCAACGTGAGCTTCCCAGGCTGGCTTTCCACCGCCGACAGCTCGTCCGGGTGAGGCTAACCTCTTGGTCCAAAGGGCGAGACAAGCGTGCGGATTCTCACGAGCGTCCGAGAGAAGGATGTCTTCGTCGTCCAGTCGGGCAGCCCCAAGATCAACGACTCCATCATGGAGTTGCTTATCATGATCAATGCTTGCAAGGGCGGCTCAGCGAACAAGATCACAGGTATGGGCCAAGTCACTTGAACTGCCAACAATGAGGGGTTTTATTTTGCTGACTACTGCTACTCTTGTTTAGCGGTCCTCCCGTACTTTCCCTACAGCCGTCAGTCCAAGAAGAAGTCACACCGGGGCGCGATTACTGCCCGCCTGCTGGCCAACCTACTCAATGTTGCTGGCGTCAAGCACGTCATCACAATTGACCTGCACGCTTCGCAGATGCAGGGCTTTTTCCGATGTCCGGTTGATAACCTGCATGCCGAGCCCATAATCGCTAGGTGGATTCGCCGCAACGTGCCACAGTGGAAGGAGGCCGTTGTCGTATCAAAGAATGCTGGTGGCACGAAGCGTGTGACGTCTCTTGCCGATGCCCTCAAGCTGAACTTTGGTATGGTGACGACTGACCGGAAGCGAACTAGCAATATGTCTCAGAGCATGATTATGAACCACTTTGACAGGGAAGACCGTGCACCGGCGCTGGAGACTTCAACCTCAGCTAGCATCCGCCCCAACCGTGATGCAGAGGAGGTGTTTGCCTCACAGCAAGCGCAGGCCAAGCAAGCGGTCATCGCGGCCGACTCGCAAGGATCACCCCAGCGGTCACATGCAGCCACCGCGAGGCTGGCGAGCGGAAACGTGACGCCAACCCGCAATGGCAGCATCACACCCTCTTCAAACTCGACCGGCCAACCTGCGCAGGACGAAGATGGCTATGACGATCATCGGCCTCAAGAGGTAACTCATGGAAGACTTGTTCACGGGCATGTTGTTGAGGATGATTTTCCCTCCCCCGAACAGCAACAAAGCGACAATGAGGAGGACCCCATGGCCATGTCGCGTGCCTCTTCGTTTTTCGTTCCTGAAAAGCAGGCGCTCGGTGGAAGCAGTGACCCCACTGCCAGTTCCGATGAAGAGGATAATGTATACCAGGATACAAAGACCGAGCACATGATTACCCTCGTGGGCGACGTTAAGAACAAAACTGTCTTCATTGTGGACGACATGATTGACAAGCCCGGATCGTGGATTGCCGCCGCGGAGACAGTCGTCAAGCGAGGCCGAGCCAAGAAGGTGTACTGCATTGCCACGCACGGCGTGTTTGGTGCGGACTGTCTGGAGCGACTACAGGCGTGCGAGTGCATCGACTCGATTGTCGTGACCAACAGTTTTCCTATCAGCCAAGACCGCGTTAAGGGCATCACCAAGCTGGTTATTCTCGACCTGTCGATTCTTCTTTCAGAAGCCATAAGACGCAACCACTACGGAGAGTCCATCTCACCTCTTTACCAGCACACGGACTAAGTCACTCTGCGTATCGGCAGAGCGTTGCGAGGCATTTGCATACCGGTGGCTCACATTGATTTGACAAGATGATTTGACGTCTTGATTGCTTTTTTATCCCTAGCGCGGCGTCTTTGGAAGGTAATTTGCTTTTGCTCGCCGTTGTTCGATTTGCTTATTCTATATGAGCTGCAGGTAGAATGGCAAACATGAACTGTTTCCCAGTCCCTCAATCGCCGGCTCCCGTGACTCGTTTCTTACGTGAAGAAGGGCTCCTGCAGGCCTCGCGGTCTTCTTTTGCGTAGATTTTTTGAAAGAAGGTCTGCCAGGACCCCAGAGCCCTCAAAACAAACACATGCACATACCCCCGGTGGTGCTGCCACTTTCGGCAGCAAGGGCCCGATTCATCTCAGGATGGGCTCTTAACGGAACATCGGTATATTGAACTCTCGTTCTTAGAAGGCCCCTTACTCTGGTCACCTTCGTGACTTTGCCTTCGGGCGCGTGGGTGAGGGGCAAGAGAAATTTTCGAACATGTTAAGCCACGTGCATGCTTGTAGATTGAATTGTTCTTTAGTTTATGTTGACACATGATGTCCATAGATTTACTCAGTAACAATTTTACATTTCTATATTTTGAGTTGTCCTACGCTTTACCCTCCCATTCAACTTTGTCTATGTATGCCCCTGAGGTGCCTGCCTCTGGCAGGCCAGCCTACGCAGTCTTGCGGAACATGTTGGCAGGACCAGTGCCGGCCTACAGATTCATGTTAGGTGCTTGCTATCATTATTTATGAGTGCTCAAGTTGCTTACCTGAGCTGTGGGGAAAATGAGAGAGTCGGCGATGACAACGTTCTGGCGGCGGGTGACGTTGAAGACAATGACCTCGGCGATGTCTTGGGCAGTGAGAGGCTCCATGCCACTAAAGTGCGTGGTTAGCATTGTGATGTCAGGTTAAATGCCGCCTAGAATAGGTGCCAAAGCATTGGACTCACGTATAAGTAGCATCGGCCTTGGCCTTGTCGCCACGGAAGCGGACGACGGAGAATTCCTGATTTCGAAAAGGTAAGTCGAAGAACGGCATCTCTTACGTGCTTGTGCCTCAAGCAGCAATAACGTCAGCCAGGCGCACATACAGTTTCGGTCGCGCCAGGATCGACCTCCATGACGCGAATCTTGGTGTGAATGGTCTCGCGGCGCAGGCTGTCGGTGAAGCTGCGGACAGCAGCCTTGGTGGCGCAGTAGATGGAACCACCGGCGTAGGGCTCGCGGCCGGCGATGGAGCCAATGTTGACAATGTCGCCGGCGCCGCCATCCGGGCGGGCAAAGAAGATGGGAAGGACGGCCTGGGTGACGTTGATGAGGCCAGTCACGTTTGTTTCGAACATGAGGTTGATGTCGGACTCGGCAATGTTACCGGCAGTCTCTACGCCGCGCACGCCGCCGCTGTTCTCTCAGTTAGCTTTTTTTCGTCTTCTTCCTTTTGTTTCTCTCGTTCTCCTGGATATTCATTCTTTCTTGATTTTGATGCTGGTCGGCCCTTACGCATTGTTGATGAGAATGTCAATGTTCTTAAACTCTTCTGGCAGCTGGCCCACAAAGGCGCGCACCTCGTCGGCCTTGCTGACGTCAAGCTGCAGCGGCAGGATCTTGACGCCCTCGCCGACCTGCTTGGTAATAGCCGCGGCAATATCTCGGATGGTGTCAATGCGGCGCGCGGCGAGGATTAGGTGCAGGTCGTGCGGCTGGGCGAGGGCGAACTCGAGCGCGCAGGCCTGGCCGATGCCGGCCGAGGCGCCGGTGATGAGGATGGTCTTGCCGGCGAGGCGCTGGCCGGCTGAGGCGGTGACGACTTGGGAGGTGGCCATGGTGCGTATGTTGTTTAGGTGGCGAGAGGTTTGGTGGCAATGAGCTGGGAGGGGCAGTGTGGCAAGCCGTGGTCGGCAGTGCGAGAGGACGGATGTTCGCGGGGATTGCTGGATTGCGGGGTGGGAGGAGGACGAGGATGTCGACACTAAGCGGCGCGATGACGAGACAGCAGCGAGAAAGATGCTCGGGGTGCTGGCGAGTTGAGAAAGGGAAGCGAGGCGATGAACTGAGCGGGATGAGAGGCTCATGGAGGATGAATTGGCGACTCGGTGTTAAAAAATGGTTGGTCAATGGCCGATATGATTAAGGCTATCCCGTCCAACCGCTCAACAGGGACAGCTTCAGAACAGTTAGAGGTTAAGTTAGTACTAAGGTAGTGGAGGTCGCGTTGGATACCAATAGGACTTCGCGTCAAATTCTCTGCGCACGCCTCGATTTTTAGCAAAACTCGGCGGGCCGAATTATTGTCTTGCGACCTGGTTCTGCGTCGAAGGCATGAACGAAATATCTCGAGTTGGCTGAGCTCTCAAGCGCAATGACAAAATTGGGTAGGATATAATGATAAGGTTGAAGCTGGTCCTAGCCTCACGCTCATGAGCTAGTTAGTAGGTAGGCTGATATGAACGTAGCTCTCTTCTAACATTTGCTCCGACTATATGACAATTTTTTTTAAATGCTTTTTTATTCTCACGAATTTTATTTTATTTATTTTCCTAAAATTAAATTTTACCTTCGCCCTTCCTCAACTATACTGACATCCTCGATTGTGGAATGCTTACTGCTAGAGGCCGCCCAAGACAATTAATTGTGGCGTCGACTGTTGACTCAACACACCAAATTCCTTCAACGACAACGCCGTGCGCCAGCATCTGCCAAAACACCTGCTGGTCCTTCCTTATCACATTCTCTTTGCTCCCATATTTAGAAACTTCCGAGATAGATTCGTCACTTCCAACACCAGCAAAATCCACCGTCAGGCGCACATTGCTCTGCCAAAACGCCTAGCCACGGATCAGCCGCCTCGTTCGCAACCTTGCCTGTGGCGGTGCGGCCATCAGGCTTCACCTCCTCCCCTCTTACCTTTTAGCCCGTCCCAGCCCTGCTCAACTTGCAGTCGCCGCTTATTTATTACCAGCATCTCGCCCAAAATCCTCCTCTCCATCATGTATCCCAACCTAACAGCGGGATCGCTTGGCGCGCCCAGCTCGCCATGTCGTCCTTCGTCTTTTCAACATTTCAGTACGACCCGCTACCGACTCCTACCAGTATTCGACTCTTGACGGTGCGCAACCCGCTGGCCAAAGCATCTCCCAAAGTCTGCGGCGTGACCCTGCTATCCTGCAAGCTGTCCACCGTCGACCTCAAAGACAAGCCCAACTTCAACTGCCTCTCCTACACATGGGGCAACCCGAACCCCCTGGACCAGAGCGTGGAAAGCACCGAAGACCCATACGCTTCGCACAATAAGTGGCCCATTTCTGTCAACGGGCGCTTGTTCTTCATCACAAAGAACCTCTATGATAGCCTGTGCCAGCTCAGGGTGGATGAGTGGTCCGACGATGCTGAAGTCGATTCGCGGATTGAGCCTTACCACAAGACCAGGATCATCCAGGCTGCCGAGGAGGGTAGATACGACGATGTGGACGACTGTATTCGCCATGGCGCCAACATACACAACGTGGACTGCTTCGGCGAAACTGCTCTGCATTACGCCGCAGAGAACGGGCATTTAGATATTGTCGAACTCCTACTCGCTCACGGCGCTGATCGCACCGCCATTGACAGCACCGACCGCACACCACTGGACTGCTGCCTCCAGCGCAAGCGAAGGCGCTACCTTGACATTGCCCAAATACTGGAAAATGTTTCCGAAACCTCTGCAACAGTCTCGGGTCCCGGGGTGCAACACCATCGATCCAAGCCAATTTGGATCGACGCAGTCTGTGTCAATCAGCACGATGTGCTCGAGCGAAACACTCAGGTGTCTATGATGACACAAATATATGGACAAGCTCAATCTGTCATTATTTGGCTGGGCGGATTTGACTCGGAGGCGGCTGGTGAGTTGTATCACTCTCTGCCTACAATCCTCTCTTCTTCCGCTGAGTGCTTTAAACGCTCCTGGGAAGCTTGGCACCGTCGTCGGAAAAACGGAGTAAGAGATGAGGATGACGAAGAGATCCAGAACGGAACCATTCTCTCGTCGGAGAGTATCAATATCGTGCTCGAATTTGTTCGCAGGTCGTACTTTCATCGAATATGGGTTCTGCAAGAAGTCGCCTTGGCGCGAGATGTGCGAATCATGTTTGGTGGTGACGATCTTCCGTGGGCTGCGCTGTTCCAAGTCTTCCAATCCGCCATCGACTTTGAATACGTCAGCATGAACTACAACACCACATTGATAAAATATCGCTACGGCGACATGGGCACCCTCGCTTGGTCGTTGGCTGATGTTCGGCTTCACTCGCGGCGCACAAAGCTCGAGGACAGCATTGTCACCGCCCAGCTCCAGTCCCTGCGGGAGAACAACCCCGATTTTGTGGCCATGGAAAACACGTGGTGGCATTCCAAACTGCCACTTGCTACGCTGATAGCCTTGACTTGGAATTTCGCGGCAACGGATCCTCGTGACAAGATCTTTGCGCTGCTCGGCATTGCGCAACCCGTCCCCGGCGAGACGCCCATAGTCGCAGACTATCAGAAGACCATCACAGAAGTGTTTACGCAAGTCGGCAAGGCATACATACAAGCGAAGGGGGACAACCGATACCAAGACTGGAGAAGCGGCGAGATTGAAGACTTTGAGCCGCTCGAGGCACTTTCCTTTATCCAGGATATTAGCGAGTGCCACGAAGGTTGGTGCTGGGTTCGCCCGTTCGCCGACACCCATAACTTGCTGCCTCGGCCGGATGACCTGCCTTCCTGGGTGCCGTCCTTCCACTGGCCACTCTCGACCCGACGCCTCTTCAGCACGAAGTTCCGCGCCGGCGGGACTAGCGTGCCGCACATCTATCCGTTCGACTCGGACATCCTGTGGCTCGATGCCCTTATGGTAGATACCATCGCCGACGTGGAGGTGAAGCGCCACGACCCAGCGCGCTGCTTCTGCGGCACCGCCAACGTCCTGGGGTGGCTCCAGACCATGGCCACCACCGATCCCATCTACCCGACGGGCTGCGACCGCGTAGAGGCCCTGTGGCAGGTCCTCAGCGCCAACTGCTACTTGAAGCGCTCCTTTCCACTCACAGTCTACAGCTACGCCGAAGACCCCGTTGGGGAGGATTTTGCCGACTACATCAAGGACACCCTGCCCGGCGAGCTGGTCGACCGCGGCCTCTGCAACGATGACGGCGTCCCGGACCCCGAAACGGCCAGCTGGCTGCGCGGTGTGTTTGCCCAGGACACATCTGGCTCTTTCCCCGACGTCGAGGACGTCTTGGCGGCCGTGAAGCAGGTCAAGGAGGAGCGAGACAAGCAAGACGAAGAGAGCGACGACGATCAGGAGGAAGAGAACCAAGAAGCGGAGGACCAAGCAAAGACGGCCGAGGAAGAGGAGAGACATGATCAAACGAGTGGACACGGCGAGGGTGGGGGAGGAGGAGGCGGAAAGCAGGGCGGTGAGGAAGCAATTGGCGTCACGAAAAGCCTCGAGGCAATTCACCTTGCCGACGCCGACGTGCAAGTTGGGAATGGCGACAGCTCGATGGAGGAGTTGACGCCGCCAAACGGAAGTGAAGAGGAGTCTGAAGGAGCAGAGGAGGATGAGAAAGTAGAAAAGGGCCCCGAAGAGGAAGGGGGCGACGGTGCGAATTCGTTCGAATACTTCATGTGGTGCGTCTGGCCGCTGCGCCGCGTCATGTCGACGGCCAAAGGCTACCTGGGCCTGGGGCCGCGAGTCGCGCAGCAAGGCGACCAAGTATGGCTGTTTGCTGGCGGACGCACACCCTACATTCTCCGCCCGACGAGCCGCCCTGGTCAATATACATTCATCGGAGAGGCCTACATACACGGTATCATGGACGGCGAGGCTGCCGAGGGTAGATACAATAGCTTTAGACCAGTTCAGCTCGTTTAAGCTTGCAACGCAGCCTGCAGTAAGGAAATATATTGAATAATATTTGAAAGAAATCTTCCTACTCCTGTGGAAAGAACGACAGCAGAAACTACAATTTACTCCCTGCCCAACTCCAAATAATATCCAACCCTTGTGCATTCCTAGGTCGAAACTCGTATCTGCATACCATATCGTTTATTCCAAAGTTTGTACCAGGTATCTCTAGCTCCCACTCCGGCCTGACTGGCTTCTCTTTCACGCAGTATTGGTTCTCTCGTCGATCGTTACATTACCATTTGCGCGGCGTCTCTCCTCTTCGTGCTTCAGTTGAGCGCGCTGTCTTTCCATATTCATTCGACTCTTTCGGAAACCCAGACAGGATGCCAGCAGGGCGAGGCCAGCCATCATGGTAGATGTCTTCATGCCGGCTCGGAATGCTGCCCCGTATGCTGATACAATGGCAAGCCGTTTCGCTTGATCGAATCCGCCCAGTCCCTTAGCAAAGATTTCAATATCTTCCGCCGAGATCTGGCCCCCAAGTTGCTTTGTTATCTGTTGGCGAAGAAGGATGGAAGCGGAAGCAATACCGATGCTTCCGCCAAGGATTCTCATTTGCGCGACAAATCCATGCGCCAGGGCTAGAAATATAAAGTTAGTTGACTCGATAGCGGGACAGAAATGATTATTCATACCAGTCTCAGAGGGCAAGGCTTCCTGGGTAACCGTAATGGTGGCTGAAGAAGTGCATAGTCCGAATCCCAGTCCAGCGAACACCAAGAACCCCAGTGCTTTAGCATCGTCCTTACCATCTTGCACTGTATAAAGCAGCCCACACCCGATCATAGTGAAGCAGCAGCCAGTGAAGATAGTTTCAAAAAGAAAATTTCTTTTCCTGCTTAAAAACCCACTGGTGACACTCCCAAGCGCTGTAGCTCCGATCATGGGAAGAAGTTCAAGCCCGCTCACTAGAACAGATTTGCCACTTACAACCTGAGCACGAGTCGGAAATATAAAGAGAATTTGAAGATAGGGATAGCCAGTTAACAGAGTAGTGACCGCTGCAGAGGCGTAAAACCGGTTTTGGGATAATTTGACAGGCAAGGCTGGCGCAAGGTGCTTTCCAATCTGGCCATGTTCCACGAGAAAAGCCCAGGCATATGCGCCAAACCAGCAGAGCAAGCCCAGTGTAGCGGGAGCGATAAAAACAGCACGGTCGAAAGCATGGTCAAACGACCTTCCGGAGTTTTGGAAGGCAAACACAATAAGGACTGCCGCAGCAATGATGAGAAATGTGCCGAAGAAATCGAAGTTTTTCCACTGCAAGCGCCTCGCGGGGTTGTAATGTTCTTTGCTCGGCCAGCAAAGTAGGAAAATGGCCATCGATATTCCACCAAGAGGGCCACTACTCAAGTTAGAGAGGAGTTCTACCTTGCTGGTGCTACTACTCACTTGATCCAGAAGATCCAGCGCCATTGGGTATATTCAGTGAGCACGGCGCCCAATACCGGGCCAAGAATGCCAGACGAAGCAATGACCATGCCGATCAGTGAGCCGATAAATTTGAAATAATTAGGAGGGCAAATTTCTGGTAGAATAATCATGGTCAAGCAGTATAATCCTGAGACGTGTTAGGGAATGAGGGCAGCAAGTGCAGGCTGTGTGGAACGAACCGGAACCTCCGATGCCCTGAATCGCTCGGAAAGCAATCAGCTGAGGAAGAGTTTTCGCAGCACCACTCGCGAGGGAAGATGCCAAAAAAAGCATATATGCTGTAAAGAATGCATTGCGTCTGCCAATAACGTCCGAAACATGAGCAAAGGCCACAGCAAACCCGAGATAAGATAATGTGTAGGCGAGGGCCACCCAGTTGATGGCGCTGAGGTCCTCGAAGTCTTTTCCGATAGTATATAGAGCAGTGGCCACAATGGAAGAGTCGATAATGGACAAAAACAGACCAAGACAGATGCTAAAAAGGCTTGTTAGGCCGGATTTCTTTGGTCTGGGGGTTCAGCGCTTACCCAAGGCTGAGAAGCCAGAAGCGCGTAGCAGATATCTGCGAATAAGGCTTCGGCGCTTCGTCGGACTGGCTTTGAACGGAAATGTTATTAGTTGGAGGTGCCGGTTTTGGCTTGTCAAGGAACGGAAGGCCCATGTTGAGCCGAGCTGTCTGTGGTTGACAGATGTGAGAAGAAAGACGAGACGAAGGCGTCGTTTGGCGCGATGATATCCGATTATTTCAGTTTTGAGAGATGGGCTAATATGTCGGAAGAAGAAGCAAGTGGCTCCAAAACGAGTTCAAGGTATGAGGCATGAAAGCAAAGTTGGGAGAAAGAGCAAGTAATGCTCGGGCCGCGTCGAGAAGGTGTTTGTTGGCCGAGCGAGTAGAGCCGATTCTCCGGTTAGAGAGCGAAGGGTCCAGATATATAAAATAACCGACGGCAAAGGATGAAGCGCAAGGAAAAATGGGAAGGAAACTTTTTATAGCTCCGTTTGCCAAACGCGAGCAGCGGACTGACCCTGCCGGACTCTGCCTGCCGGTGGCAGCTGGCAACGAGCCAGGTGTTAAGCGAGTGCGACGACTGCCTACTAACCTACCTCTTACCTCCCGGGAAGCAATGGCGGCCGTCTACCTGACCTGTGGTCGCTACTAATAATAAGGTGGTAGGTTGTGCAAGAGCGAGAAGATGAGTTGTAGGGCAGACAGGCATTGGTCTTGGTTCTACCTAGGAGCTGAAGGACGACACGACGTGGCGACAGGAGGACCAGCAGGGCGTCGAGGCTGAAAGAGTAAGGATACGCCACGCAGACCACGATTTGCTACACTGGTAGGACGATGGGAATGCGGGCGGCAGGCGTCGATACCTTTCGGGACCGACGGGCCCCCGTCAACTCTGCACTGGAAGGGGTCCCATTTCCTTGCGTCGCTTCTCAGCTGTGGTCCACGGTGTGGAAATGCTGCGATGATGGCAGGGACCAGGCAAAAGCTGCGAAGTACAGGGTCTGCCACACATTTCACAATGGCAGCTGTGCGGTTATGCCCAGAATGATGGCTGCCGTGCTTGTGGAATGACAGCCTGTCATGCCCAGAGATGGGCATGTTGAAGATGTGCAAGCGACGCCACTTACCATTTTGTACAACACGCCAGAGCTCCATATTATGTGCTATGCAACTCACGTCAGACGAAATCCAAGCTGGATACCCCGGTAATAATACAAAGACCATGGGGTGTGATATGAGTGGGTTGTCATCTGTAAGTCTTTGGCATTGCGGAAATATTCCAAGACTACAGATTACGTGGAAAATAAATCAACCAAAGTCTACCTAGAACCATAAGAGATCCTCCTGCCTGTCTGGTGGCCACAAATCTTTCATTGATTGCACAGTTCGTAGTTCGCAGCCTGCGCCCGCACTACGTACTTGCAGTAACGCCTGGCCAGTGCTAGCTTCCAGCCACATTTTCCTTTGTGCAAACGGCAAACTTAGGATGGTGTAAATATCTCGTCAAGTAAATGCTATTCCGATAAACCTACTAATCTCTAAGGAGCATACCTATCAGTGACTCAGTCGTAGCAGCGTTTAGATCCGCAGCTGTGCAGCACTGTGCGAAAACGCTACAATGTGCCACCAGCAGCCAAAGGCTGGCACTGTACTCCTAGATTGGGTTGGTGGGGGCGGGTAGCTACCAAGCTTATCACAGCATCACCTTCAATCAGAGATCGCATCCAAAATCACGGCAGACTTCAGTTTAACATGTCACAGGCGTCACCTCTTCAGGGAGGCCCGACGGAGAAGGAGCGGAAGTATGATAGGCAGCTTCGTCTGTGGGCCGCCTCGGGTCAAGCCGCCCTCGAGTCATCCAACATCCTCCTCGTCAACTCTGGCGCTGGCACCGTTGGCGTCGAAACGCTCAAGAACCTTGTTCTACCAGGTACATTTAAATGTCCCAAGGTGCCAGAATCGCGGCAGCTAATCATGCCTCCTTGTAGGAATTGGCCAATTCACCATCGCCGACGACGCTGTTGTAGAAGACGCCGATCTTGGCGTGAACTTCTTCTTGGAAGAGTCGAGTATCGGCAAGCCCCGCGCCCAATGTGCCACCGAATATCTTCTGGAACTCAACCCTGAAGTGTCTGGAGAATGGTACCCCAAGTTACCAGTAAGCGACCAAGCCTACACCAGTCTTCCGCGTAGCTAACAACTGGGCCAGGGCACGTTGAATATTCACGTTGTGTTGTCCAGCGCCGCGATTCCCTATACGATTATACTATACACGCTACCCTTGGCGGCCGAAACAATACAAGTCATTGAGGAATACGGGCGCCATCACGACATACCTCTGGTGGGCATCCGCTCCGTGGGCTTCTACGGCTACTTTCGTGTTACTCTCCCCGGTGTCTTCCCTGTTGTAGACACACATCCCGACGAGACGGCAACTGCCGACCTCCGGCTTCTCACACCATGGCCAGAACTATCGCAGTTTGCGCTCGAATTAACAAAGGACATGGACGGCCTAGATGATCATCTCCACGGACATTTGCCCCTTGTGGCTATTTTGCTGCATTACCTCGATGTTTGGAAGCAACATCACGACGGTGCGCTTCCCACAGCTTACGCTGACAAGATTGCCTTCCGAGAGCTTGTTTCCGAGGGCATGCGAACGGATAATGCAGAAGGAGGCGAAGAGAATTTCGAAGAGGCTGTCGGTGCTGTTATGAAGCATGTAACTGCGCAGTCTCTCCCTGGCTCTTTGCGTGAAGTTTTTGAATATGACGACGGAAAAAAGGTTATTCGCTCGAACACCTTTTTCGCAACCTCGACTAACAATATTCTAGACCAAGTCCTCGTTTTGGATAATCGCAGAAGCAGTGTCGCAGTTCTATCAGAAACACGGTCAATTGCCTGTTACTGGTGGCCTTCCCGACATGAAGGCCCAGTCGAGTGTCTATATCCAACTCCAAAATATCTATAAGAATAAAGCTCGTCAAGACGCCGACGAAGTTCTGACTATTGTTCAGAGCCTTGCGGGTGATGTCGCAGCTGACCGCACCGAGGTTGAGCAATTTTGCAAAAACGCACGATTCATCAAGCTCATCAACTCTGCCGAAAATACGCCAAAAATAGAAGATGTTATCGGTATGTTCTAGAATGTTGGTATCAAACAGCATTTTGCTGACACAAATCACCCAGCAAATGAGCTGAGCCAGGACGAAATCGCCGCCGCTGTCGGCCCTGAAATGCAGTCGTCTCTGATATCCTTGTATCTTGCTCTGAGCCTCACACCGAGTTCATTTGCGCCTTCGGCAGAGGAAATGCAAACGGCCATCCTCACGCACGCTCCAGCGCTACGGGGTCACGAGAGAACGAAGAAAGTTACAGAAGAAGTAGCACGTGCTGCAGGAGGCGAACTACACAATATTTCAGCGGCTCTTGGAGGTATGGTAGCCCAAGAGGTGATTAAGGTCGCGACCAAACAGTATATTCCGGTAGATAATACCTGCATTTTTGACGGCATTGAAAGCCGCTGCCAGGTACTGCGTACATAGAGACGAATAGATCCGACAAACCTCCCGCTAAGGAATACAGCTAGCAGCAAATTGCAATTCACATTGATTTCCCATCCGTCACTGACGTTAATCAAAGGGTTATTCAAGTTCGGCTGCATGTTGATGGTGTGTTGCCACCTGAATGCTGACAGACGTAGGAGGTGCGATGGCGGCTGCTCTTCTTACAGGGCTGCATACACCCAGGCGCACCAAACATCATTCCGCATACGAGCACCCATCCCTCCATTCGCAAAGAACCACCGAACAACTAATGACATGGTAATGATATGGATTTGCCTCTGACTTGCAACAATCTAAAATGCAGAGCTGAACTGAGTGATCGTGCGCTAGTCACGACGTGTAGGTATGTGATGCGCCTCGGGCTCTGCTGGCTTTGACAATCGAAACTAAATCCCAATGCAGCCACATTTTCTGTCTAGATTGCACGAATCGATTCTGCCTTTCTGGGCAGGATCGGCAGAACCGAGTGCCATGCCCAGCATGCGATACACAACTGGCCAGCCCAGACGACGCCGTGATATCGAACCTGAAGCCATCCGAGGCGTACAAGACGAGCATACTCAGTGGGCTGTCACCCAGCATCATCATGGAGTGCGCCGGGCGCGCACTCAGCTTCTGGGCATACCAGACGACGCAGAACATCTACTACCAGCAATACCTCTACAAGACGCTGACGGAGAAGTACACAGCGCTCAGCGGCCGGCTGGAGCAGACAGTCGGCGAGGCCAACGCGCAGATCGAGACACTACAGCGCAAGATTAGCGCACTGACGACGGACAACGACAACGCGCGCAAGAAGAACGACGAGCTGTCGAGGGCGTACAAGGAAAAGAACAGACAGCTGCTGCAAACGCAGGAGCTGCACGACAAGCTACGGCACACGGTGGAGATGGGTCACATTCAGCGCGCCGCCACAGATGCAATCGATTCTCGATTCCAACAGCAACAGCAGCAGCCGTCGAGACATTTTGCGCCTCGCCAGGCCGCATCGTATAACAATAGCACGAATCCACGGCCCGGCAGTGGCGCGGGGTTTCGGGGGTATGGGGCCGCTGGCAATCCGGAACGTGTCTCGGAAGGCGGTATTCGCGGCGGACTGATTGACACGGGCGCCGGCGGGGGGAGCTGGAGACGAGATTGTTCTGGGACAGGTACGACGGCGAACTGCCTTGACTGTAGCTGGGAGGAAGCTAACGTATCTATACAGGCCATATCTCGAACGGTGCTGCGACATTTTCACGATTTGGGGCTAGAGGGCTTCTGGATGGAGAACGCGGATTGGGAATGGGACATGCGCCGAACAGCACGGAACGAAGAAGACATGTAGAGCTGGGTGGTCTGGGGAAACATATAGGAGGTCTCAGTTCAGGGATCAAGGTCAGTCAGCCTATGAGCAACGGCGGCCTGCAGCAGGCGACGGAAGGTTTCATAGGTATCCGAAACATTTAGATGTCAAGGCACTTTTTATGTTCACATGTCTCATCTTTGTGTACCTGTTTTATCATCTTTTCGACAAAGGTATTTAGGAGGTGACAATTGCAATGGGAACGGGTCTTCTCGCTTCGATGACATCATTGTGGAAGCAACAGCAACGCTTTTCAACAAATGGGCGTCACTTTCCCATGACAGACCCAGTTCGGGCATTTAGGAATAGTAATTTACAATCTCTGATAAGGCAGTTACATTTTTAGTTGAAACAAGAAAAAAATCCTAGTAATTTTGATCGTAACATAGGTAAAGTCAAGCTATCGTTAAAGTTCTAACAGCTACCTACAGCCTACAGCGCTGAGAGAGCTCCGTTTTATAGTTGACCTAGCGTCAGATCATATTTCACGCAGGCAAACTCATCTCGTCCACCAACACCATCAACCTGCCCAACAACGGCAACAAAGTCTTGCACAAAAAATAATAATAGAAGCATGGCCACCGACGCAGCGGCCCTCATCGAGTCCGCCAAAAAGGCCGCGGCCTACCGGGCCGTCGACGAGCACCTGCTGCCCTCGCACCGCTTCGTCGGCATCGGCTCCGGCAGCACCGTCGTCTACGTCGTCGACGCCATCAAGGCCAAGGGCGCCGCCTTTTACCGCGACATGACCTTTGTGCCTACCGGCAGTCAGTCGCGCGGCCTCATTGCGCGCGCCGGCCTGCGCGCGTGCAGCCTCGAAGACCGCGGCGCCGGTGCCGACGGCCTGCCCCCGGCGCTGGACGTTGCGTTTGACGGCGCGGATGAGGTTGACGAGGAGCTCAACCTGATCAAGGGTGGCGGCGCGTGTCTCTTCCAGGAGAAGCTCGTCGCTGCGGCGGCGAAGAAGTTTATCGCCGTTGCCGGTACGTAACCTTTACTGCCGATCATCAGATGAAAAAAAAAAGATGCTAACATGGGGATGTTCTGTAGACTCACGCAAACAGTCACCGCGACTCTGCACAAAGTGGAAGGCCATACCCATCGAGGTCCTCCCCATGGCCGCGCCCGACGTCCTCGGGCGGCTCGTCGCCATGGGCTCGATCGAGCCGGCCGTGCGCTCCGGCCTGCCCAGCAAGGCCGGCGAGTGCGTGACGGACAACGGCATGTGGATCATCGACGCGCCGTTCCCCTCGCTTCTGCTGCCAAAGGACCTCAAGGACGGCAAGGACGAACCCAGTAAGAACGGCTCCTGGGAGGTCGGCATGCTGGCGGACACGCTGATCCGGCTGCCGGGCGTCGTGGAGATTGGCCTCTTTTACGGCTGCAACGGTGACGAGGCGGCGAGGACGAATCAGCTGCTTCCGGCGCAGAAGCCAGTCGCGGCGTATTTTGGACTGCCGACGGGCGAAGTGCAGGTGCAGAACGCGGCGTAGAGGCTGGTTTCGACGCTGATACGGTGGGATTCTTTATATCGCTTGGTTCCTCAGGTCAACCGAGAGCTTAATTGAGGTGATTCGTTTTACACTTTGGTTCCGGGCTGCATTGTGCATATTTGGTTACTCTTAGTGGTGGTGCCTAGTGACATCCTGTAGAAAAAAGTCGGTGTTG
Source organism: Cordyceps cateniannulata (assembly GCA_028828415.1). Classification (NCBI taxonomy): domain Eukaryota; kingdom Fungi; phylum Ascomycota; class Sordariomycetes; order Hypocreales; family Cordycipitaceae; genus Cordyceps; species Cordyceps cateniannulata. Next base: position 982,428 of record JAPHMX010000004.1, on the reverse strand, counting down.
ATGGATGCCTTTCTCCAAGGCTAGGACGAGAGTGGTGTGTCCCACGTGCTATCGCCGCTGTTTCCCCAACATCTTGCCCTCGATAGGCTTTGACGCAGGTATCTGGGGTCCTACATGTGCTGTCGGTTCGAGGTTTCTTGATATGGCCCAGGACCCTCTCGGTGACTATAGTATATATTTCCATCTTATGAGGTAGCCATGTAGCTGGTAGCTAACGGACAGCTTCACCTTCATACTGTTCGGGGTTCGGCGTGGCTCCAAAATGCTAGAGTGCGATTGAAAGAGCGAGCTCAGAGTTAGAAGATGTAACTATGCCGATGGAGGGTTATAACTATGCAAAAGAGGCACTTCCATCCCAGTGGATCCAACTCATTATGTAGGGAAAAGGGCGCTGGCTGTGCCCAGGTGTTGTCAGCATAAAAAAAGGACTCAAGATCGGCGACTTACAAACAACCTGGTAGCGGAGAGGGACGGAACTCTTTTGTTTTAGCGCACAGTGTAGATGCAATGGAAATGAGAAGTTCAAAAATGAGACATCATCCAGTTACTGGTTGGAAGTGTGATCTACAGACGGCGTACAACTCAACCGACGATGCTGCTGGGGGGCAGGAAGGGGACCCTAGGCGGGCTAGATTGCAGCGAACCAGAGTGCAGGGGATCATGCTCAAATATCTCCATTATCCAGTGTATTGATCAATCACAACCGGAGAATTTGGTTAGCAAGGTAACTAGCTGGTCGACGAGGGGCATGCGGCTTCGCCGCAAGCCTCGTCCACATTCAGTTCCTGGGGACCTGTAACCCCATTCAACGCCAATGCATCACTAAGACGAGTTCTCGTACTCGTCTCTTGGCAACCCACTCATCTAAAACTTCCCGGAACGCCTGGACATGCTGTCCAGCTTCGAATCTGGATGCTTCACCCAGTCCAGCCGCAGCAGGGCCTCGGCGTTTTGCTCTGCATGATGGACGTCACGGAAATGCTCATCCAGGGTGATGATTCAAACAAAGTAGAGATGGCGCCCTTGAGATCAGCACGTTCAGGATTCCAGTGCTCCTTGATCATGATTGAAAAGTTAAAGTCAAACATGCGCAGATTCTCCTGTTCGTCGATCAACAAGTTGCGCGGGGCGATATCTTGGTGCATGATGCCGTAGCGGTAGTTGAGATCATCAATTACGGATAAGAGCTGGTGAAGCAAATGCAGACGAAACGGCCGGGTTATAGCGTTGGTGTCTCGACGATTGCCGCCTGGGATATGGAGACTTGTAAACCCGACAGTACCGCCTCTGATATCATCCAGCACGACGGCGTCGAATGGAACAATGTGAGAATGATCCCGAGGAAGGCGACTCCAGCATTGAAGCTCGTACCACTTCCGAAACATGCCGTTTGAGATGAAGCAGTATTTAAAGGCAGCTCTTATATTTGTGGCGGCGTTCACCGTGGGATGCCCTTGGTAGGTTACCAAGTCAACCTGCGGGCCTATACGGTCCAGCTCTGTCAAGCTACTGACGCCGACAGTCTTGATTGAAAAGAGGAGCTTGAGCGATGATAGTGTATGGGAGCTGGCATACAGTGTAACATCCCCTTTCTCGTCTGTAGATGTCGTAATCGGTCCGTCGGGGTCTGAGAAGGAAACTCCCAAAACATCTGGGCCAAGGTCGTCCAGATGGCTGCGGAGCTTCTCCAAGCAAATATCTTCGGTTGCTTCAACGTCCTCTACTGGTTCTAACGGGGAATGTGTGACTGAAAATGTCGTCTTTGGTCAAAATCGGTAATGTACTATGCGTAATGGCCGCCGATACGTAGGTCGGCCCATCCCGCCCAAAGTCATCCCGCAGGATCGATCATGATAAATGGATCAGATGGCTTTTGAAGGATGACAAGAGCGAGAGCGGGAAACAAAAAATGGCAAGTTTGGTGAAGAGCAAAATTAGTATTTCAGTGCCCTTTCTCTCAGCAGTGTGGTCTCAGCGGTCTTTCATGCTCGCAGCGAGGAAACAGCCTGGGTAACAGAGGGCAAAAGATGTTGTAATGAAAGGTCTTGAACCAACCACGAAAATAGACGCACCACATTGATGTGGCACAACACAGGCTTCCATTTTCTGGGTTATTAGGCAGACACTACTCCGTACAAATGCCCAACACAGCTACCGAAAGTGTTGCTCATATAGCATTCTCCTCCTAAATTTGTCCCCTTTACAATCTCTTTAATTTTCGTTCAACTGGTACCGTAGAGAATACTTGGAAAGTGGGTGGTTTCGCGTTATCTTTATAGATGGTACACCACATTGCCCTCCGAGGTCATGTAGCCACCGTCAAACCAAATCACGAATGTCTTGGCAAGGCTTTTTCCAAAACAACAAAATATAAATCATCTCGCAGCGCCTTTCCATTGACCAACTCCCCGTATGGGAATGCCTTCGTCCGTTTCGTCTTGACGTACCCCCTGCGCCCATAAAAGTCAATCACCTCCTCCCTCAGCCAAATCACAAACAACTCGACGCTCTCCGCCTCGTACTCCCTCCGTGCAATCTCCTCGAGATGCGCAATGAGCATCTTGCCAATGCCCCGGCCCTGGCTTTTCGGCGAAACGGCCACCATGCCAATCTGTGCGGCTGCGCCGGCGCCTCCGACAATTTCGGCGCAGCCCAGTAGGTCCTCGCCGTCGAACACCATGATGACTTGGGTGTCTGGCCGTTGGATCTTGGAGACTAGGCCGGCTTCGGAGATGCGCTCGTCGGTGAAGAGATCGGCTTCGGTGGTCCAGCCGGCGCGGCTGGAAGCACCGCGGAAGGCGGACACGACGAGGGCCCGGACAGCGGCGACGTGGTCGAGAGTGGCCCTGCGGAATGACAACCGGCTGGTGATTTGTGTAGATGATTGAGCAGCCATGGTGCTCATGTTTTTATTTTGGTCGTCTCTTGGTTGGATGGTTGCAAGGAGTCTGATGTTGCAAGTCAGGTTACACGTCCAGACCAACCAACAAGGTGTGCAATTGACTTTTTACAGACGCCGCAGGCTGCAATAACCTCAGCTCAGGCGATATTTATCCATCCATTCGTCTGTGCATGGGCTCATCTCTGATAGGGACAATCCGTCGTCGCACCATTAAATGGTCTGATAAGAACCTGAGTCAAGCACCCGAGAAGGAAAAATATGCCGAGCTGAGCCGCAGCTGTTGATATGGGCCGCCCAAAGAGAAATCCGCATGACCGACGAGTATGTAAAAGGTATGATCGGGTCATCAACGCGATGAACAACTCGGGCAGAACATAATGAGTTCCTCCGGCGTTTACTTTCCGCACGGGCGCTCCCTGCAGATCCCTGCAGGCGGGCTTGAGCGTTTCATCGCACCTCACTCGACGCGCTCAGACGAACGACCAAAACACATTGACATTTTGACGGATGGGGTTATTGTACGTGGATAGATGGCTCGGAGGGTATTGTCAGGTTTCGCTTGAGCTGCCACCAGACTGTATAAAGCCATAATGACCGACGACCATTGCATCCACGCTCCGGCCCGACACCAGTTCAGCAGCAAGTCCCCTCCCTAGCATCATTTTCCTTCCCATCTTTGCATCTTCTCTCCTCGTCATGTCCTCCGTCGAGACAATCACCGTTCCCGTCAGGGTCTCCGCACTGCCCGGCTCCGAGTCTCGCATCGCGCAGAAATTCGGCGGCCACTATGCCGGCTCCTGGATGCGCAGTCTGCCTGCCTCCTGGACGCCCTACATCCAGCTCGCACGTCTTCACCGTCCCCACGGCCTCTTCGTCGTCACCCTCTCCCACTTCTTCGGCGTGCTGCACGCCGCCATCATCCTGCACGCCCCGGTCGCCGAGACCCTGCGCGTCGCCGCCGTCATCCTTGCCGGCGCGCTCTTCTCCAACAGCGCCGGCCACGCCTGGAACGACCTGATTGACGCGCCGATTGACGCACAGGTTGAGCGTACCAAGACACGCCCGATCCCCCGCGGTGCCGTCTCCCCGCGCGCCGCGTTTCTCTTCGCCGCCGTGCAAGCAGCGTTGGCCGCCGCGTGCCTGCTGCTGCTGCCTGCGGCCGCGCGTGCGCCGACCGTCCCGACCATCGCGGCCATCTTGTACTACCCGTTTGCGAAGCGGCAGATGTTCGCGCCGCAGCTGGTGCTCGGTGTCTGCATGGGTTTGGTCGTGTTTGTCGGCGCCGCGGCGATGGGATTGGAGAGCCCGTGGCGAGATGCGTCGACACAGTGCCTGGCGGGCGCGACGACCCTGTGGGTGGTCCTGTTTGACACCATCTACGCGCACATGGACCTGGTGGACGACGTGAAGCTGGGCGTCAACAGCCTGGCCGTGTTTGTGCAGGGCTACGCGAGACCGGTGCTGGCGATGTTGGCTGCAGGCGTGGCGACGCTGCTGTACCAGGCGGGTGTCATCGCCGGTTTGGGAACGGCGTACAACGGCATCGCGGTAGCGGGATGCTCGCTCTGCGTCGGGACTATCGTTGCGTTATTGGACCTGGGGAACCGGGCGAGCTGTGGCAAGTGGTGTATCTTTGGATTTCGCTTCACAGGCGTTTCTATTATTGCAGGCCTACTTGTCACCTACATGGCCTCGTTGTAGTGAGCAACATCTCTCACTGTAATTTTACATGTCATTAGCATGGCCAACTCCTGTTAACTTTAATTAAAACAGCATCCTCCGCGGTGAACTTAAGTCTTAATACTCTCATCATAATAAAAGCGAACATTACCAGAGTCCAGCCAAAACGAGAAGCTTCCTTCCTCCCTGCACAGACTAGATGTTAGTGCTGCAGGCCGGGGCTGGAGCAACTAGTTGGATGTCGGGATGTGTTAAAGTTTCAGCTCCATAGTAGGGATCGAAGGCTCATGCACAATGCTGTAGGGCATCGGGAACATGGGTCTTCGTTTGACCACTATGGTCGCTAGGTTGTCGACGTCGACTTACTAGGCAGTGGTAGTTGACGCCACGCAGATTCAATATTGCGAGGTGCGTTGACTGCAGGGGGTGTTGAACTACTCAGTAGGGGCTCCGCGATAGCCGGCCTCAAAGGCTAAAATTGGCATCCTAGATTGTTGATGTGTTTCTCTCGCGAGTCGTGCCACCACCGAACCCCCTGCTGGATAGCTTTACCGAGCTGGTCTCATGTAGACGAGAGAGAGTTTACAGAAAAAGTCTCCGATTCCCCTTGACTGCCTATCTTCCAGCGTAGCAGCTCGACAAGGATGGTGGTTGAGGCCAGCATGATGTTGCGCTCGGCCACGTGTGAGCGCTCGGCCTCTTTGCTGCCATCCTAGCGCTTGAAGATTGAGGATGCTTCTGCTTGACTGATCACTCCTCGCTAGGCTGATTCTGCGCTATGAGAAGGATCCCCGAGAGCCGGTACGCGTTTCTTCACAGACGGGCTGGCCGAAGGACTAGACGCTCAGTTGCTCCCGGATCGCTTTACACCGCATGAACCATAAGATGGTTCCATGCGGCACAACAAGCTTTCAACTAACCTGATCTCGCGTAGAGATCGGCATAGCCTTGTGGTCTTGTCTAAAATGCCGCCGAGTCCGTACCATTCCAAGGCTCGTGCCTGGTATTCGGCCGATCCCTTCGACCTCTCTAGGCTGCATCGGGTAATTTCTTTGGGATCGTTTTGAAACAACACGTTATGGTGGGGACCTAGGCACTGAGGTAATACTTTAAATTGAAGTTTCAGGAACCGCAACGGCCAATACCCACCACGCCGTAAGTTGCTCAGACGTTTGATGCCACTGCACGACCTTCAGTTCGAGTCTTGGGAGTTATGCTTGGACGGCTCGGCTCAATATTGAGAGGCGTGTTGACGTTATGTGACAAAATGAAAGATGATTGCCATTTAGAAAGCAAAACCTGTGATGATATTAAAGGGCTCAGCTCTGCTTGTTAGCGTCTGTAAGTGGCATCCAACTCGACACTCCTGCTGCCGAGGGCGTTGCACGCCGATGTCCAATATGACGAAATCACTAGAAGGATATCTGGCTCCCGTCGTGAAATTCAAATATCTTCAGGCACGCTTATCGAACCCAACAGCACGGAAATGCCTGCTAAAAGTGGCAAGAACCGTCCACAATCTGGGCCGCGCGACCCAGCTCAGCCAGCACCGCGCCCTGATTGAAGCCCTCGACGACACCCTCAGCCATCAAACTCTCGAGGCCATCGTGTCTGCGTCCATTGAGGACAGGGAGCTATGTTCCGCGTTTAGCGTGTACTTCACCACCCTCGAGCAAGCGTACGCGTGGCCGCGCGAGAACACTGTTTCGACGCCCAAAAACCTGCACGACCACAAGCTTGTGATTCAGGTGCTGTACCATGAAGAGCTGGCCACGCTGTTACTCCAGGCAATTGTCCAGGGCAGATTCGACCCCGAAGACTGTTGCGAGGCGGCATGCTTGGCGCTTAAGGAAGCAAAGCTGCTCTTACAGGCAGCCTCGGATGCCAAACGCAGCAACACGCCCCTCCCCGACAAGCAGCAGGACATGGTCAATCTCCTGTATCGGACATGCACTCAGGACTGGTTTCTGCAAGGCGATTACCGCGACCCTGAATCTCATCGACAGTTCGGAAGACTGCATGAAATTACTCACACAACGGGCACGCAGAGATCAGTCCAAGAGCTCTTCCAGCGATCCGCGACAGCAATGCTGCAGAGACTTCCAGCCATGCTGAACAGCATGACCACCATGGAGGCAGAAGTTGGCTACATGTTCGAGCATCTGCAGATTGACGTAAGCCTCGCACGCGGAGAGCTCTTCGAGATGGTCATTGACGAGGTCGTATGGGGTCAAACGTTTGCCAAGTACTCCAAGCCTGTCGGCCTATCGACCATTGGTGCTGGTGGCGCCGACTGTCCCATGTTTCGCATGCTCGACGCCGTCTGCGGCAAGGCGGAGGATCCCAAGGGCGACACGCTGATCGCTGAGCTGGACATGCGGACGCGCCACTTCCCACCGACCATTCGCCGTCTCATCCACAAGGTGGCTGCGGCGCCGCCTGTGCGGGCCTACATTGCGTCCGGCAAGGCCGGCTCCAGACTGTCGCAGGCGTTCCGCGTGTTTCAGCAGCTCCTGTACAACTTGTACGAGATGCACCGGAAGAAGGCCATGAGGATCGTGCTGGCGCTGCGGGCAGGCCAGCTGTACACGTCCTCGGGCACGCAGAATGCCAAGTCTCCGGAGTGGCACATCTCCAACACGCTCCGCAGCGCAATGACAGTGAGGTTCGGTCGCGATCCGGCCGCGAGACGAATACCGGCGACAGCAACTCCCGTCTATCGCAAGTCTCCATTTGGCGAGAATGCCGAGTCTGCCATCATTCGGCTGGACTTCGACGCGCCCGTAGCCCTCGCTGCAGGAGATGCGATGTCGGTCACGGTTCACAGCAACGATTTTGGCCACCAGACTCGGACATACTCCATCACGAAAACATACCCAGTTCCTGGCTGCGACATTGAGAGCGATGAGGACTTGCACGTTGCGAAATCTGTGGAAATTTGCTGTCGAAGAGCCGGCCTCGTTTCGTCATTCATCTGCCAGCAGAAGAATCCGTTTCCCGCTTCCGTTGCGCTATCCCCTAGTCCGCACTTTCGTATCAAGACAAACAAAAACAAGCAGGACAGCACATGCTTTATCGCTCAAAACGGCGCGGCCGGGATCTTCCTGGGCTGGCTATCTCGACGCGAGGCGTTGGTTGGCACGTACACGCTGGTGATTGGCGCTCCAAACATGTCCTCCTTCATCTATACAGAAGAATTGTTGGCCGCCATGGAAAAGTTTGGTGCCAGGCTGAGACTCATCCTGTGCCTGTCAAAGCCTATCAACCAGGATCTGGGGTTGCTGGCAGGGAAAGGTTGTCAGGTCTTCCAAGGCAGAGCACCAGCCGTTCTTCAGAACCTCGGCCAGTGCCACGGCACACCCACCTTCGTTTGCGGATCCTCCGAGTTCGCGCTGGACGTGGCTAAAGTGTTGAACTGCCCCTCAAAGCATCAAAAGTCTCGCGGAGATGGGCGGATAGGTGTGATCAACACATCACGAATGCCCGATTTACACCTTCACGTCGCAGCTGCAAAGCCGAGCGTTGCTCAAATGCAGCTTCAGAAAACTCGCAGCATCTCTCGTTCCGAGCTAGCCACTCACAACACGCCAGGAGACATTTGGATTTCTCTAGGTGACACTGTGTATGACATATCAATCCTGTCTACCTTTCACCCAGGGGGCGAGAAAACATTGTTGTGCAGAGCAGGCATGGACGCGGACGACATGTTCGACTCGGTTCACAAAGGAAGTCATGAAGTCATGTCTCTGCTCGCACCCATGGCAATTGGTCAGTTGGAAGGCAAGGACGAGGCAAACGCCGGGAGCGACGGCATCCTTAATATTCTCGTGCAGGCGCAAAACGACTTGACAAACTCGAGCCGGTTCGAACAGCGCCCGACCGGGTCAGTAGAGCAGCTAGACCGAGCACCGCCGTCCGAGGTGGTGCGCTGCTCTCTCTCTCAGTTTTGCAAATCATGGAAGACTCTGCTTGAAAAGTGCAACGCGCCGTGCTGGGCGTCTGATGCCATTACATCCGAGATGGCTGCATTTGAAAACCGACTAGCAGAGAGGCAGGAATTGCTGTACAAGTCCGTCTTTGGGGACGAGGAGCAGTGCGCGTTAGGGCTTTGCGACATCTTCGACGCGCATGCAAGCGCGGCTGTCAATATTCATGGCGTTGTTGATGAAACGAAGACGGAAGCGGCGAGGTTCCAATTATCGGTGGAGGAATGGAGGGGTCTGTTGGAGAAGGGGACGCTAAAAGTCGCAACAGCATTGGGCAACATGATGTGAGAGTGGTCCTCCTAATTATTAAAATCTGCAAAGCGGTTTGCATTTTGTTTATGCATTGTTCTTTTTATAGCCAGCACGTCAAAATAATAATTAATAGAGAGTAAACAACACCCTGTCCATCGCAGTATGACTGTATCAGTGACAAGCCACAATTCCATCGCGTCACGTGATGCCAGCAACTCTCGTATTTGGCATAGGTGTGGCCAACACATCCGGTTTCAGAGCCAAGACATCCTGTTTACGAGAATTCGGGACGGGATGGATGGCACCAATGTTAGTTCAGAGCACTAATTAAATAAACCAAACACACCAAGCCATGATTGGCCTTTTCATGCTGCTCTCAGCCACTGATTCATACCACGCGGCCCCACCGATGCTGGCGAAAGGATCTGCACCGTTGTGTGGCATTCTTTGTATGTATTCGGACTAGGAGCCGCGAGGGAATACGTAGTCTCTTGAGTGTGGCTTGTTCCATGCCAGTCGCCTGCTGGCAAAAATATACGAACCTGCATTACTCGATTTCCCTCCACTTCAAGAGCCCAATCGTTTAATTCGTCCATTCTTCTATTGTTTGTTCGCCAGGTTGCGACTCACCTTTACACCCGTTGAGGTAACACTCGTTCTACCTTTTGGAAAAGGCATACAAACGCTCGCCTTGCTCTCGCTACCATTGCCGTCGTGGAACCAACTGTGTCCTGTCGCGCCATTAATCATCGCCACCCCTGATAGCCGGCACGATACCATTCTGCGCTTGACATCGCAGAAACGCTGCCCGTCAATACTATAATATCGTCCCGAGCCGATTCTAATCGATACTCCAACTAAAATACCACCCTCGCGCTTCCTCTTCCCGAGCCAACAACGACTCGAGCCTCGATCCCCCCAATGCCGCTATAATACAATCTGAGCCATGGGCAAAGGTAAAAACTGTACGTACCCTTTGCGCCTCTATTCCTCTTGCTTTTATGCTTCATTCATTCCGATGGACATTGCGCTGACTATTTCATCGCCGCAAATACAGCCCAGTACGGCGTCGTTCTCGATGCTGGTTCCTCAGGGACGCGCGTCTACATCTACAAATGGAGGAACCCCTCAGCACCCCCCAAACACGAATATGACGACGATGACGACGAAGTGCGCTCGCTTCCCAAAATACATCTTAAGAAGAATCATAAAATTCATCCCGGCATTTCCACATTTGCCGACGCGGTAGACTCGGTTGGCCATGACCACCTACAGGAGCTTGTCGACGTGGCCATCAGCAAGGTCCCCTCGCACAAAATATCCGAGACGCCCATCTTCCTCATGGCCACGGCCGGTGTGCGCTTCCTGCCCGAACACAAACAAAAAGCCCTACTTGGAGCCGTCTGCTCTTATTTCAAGGCCAATACGAAATTCCAGCTGCCAGATTGCGATGCCCACGTCCAGGTCATCCCGGGTGAGACCGAGGGCCTGTACGGCTGGATTGCCGCCAACTACCTTCTTGGAGGCTTTGAGCGACCGGACCAACACCAGCACAGCAAAGGACACCACACATACGGCTTCCTCGACATGGGCGGCGCGTCCGCGCAAATCGCCTTTGCGCCCAACGCGACCGAAGCAAACAAACATGCCGACGATCTAAAGCTGGTTCGCATGCGCAAGCTTGATGGCTCTTCTGTCGAGTACAAGGTGTTTACGTCTACCTGGCTCGGATATGGTGCTAACAAAGCCCGCGATCGCTTCGTCGAAAAACTCGCCGACGAATATGAGACCAGTGTCCACGAGATTCCCGACCCGTGCCTCCCCAAAGGCCTCCGAACGACACTTACAGGAGCTACCGTTGACTCTGCGGCAAACGGCGAGCAGCAAGTGCTTCTTGGAACCGGAAAGTTTGGCGAATGTGTGCGCAGAACATATCCTCTGCTAGGCAAGGAGAAGCCCTGTGAGGACTCGCCTTGCCTGCTAAATGGCCAGCATGCCCCTGCTATCGATTTTGACATTAACCATTTCGTGGGCGTGTCGGAGTACTGGCACACGACCCATGGTGTCTTTGGAAAAGAGGACGTGGCCTACGATCTGGCCACTTACCAGAAGAAAGTGCTCGAGTACTGTGGAAGAGATTGGTCATCGATTAAGAGCGACGTGGTTGCCCGCAAAAAGACCGCCGAGGAGAAGCTGACTGATGCTCAGCAGGCCTGTTTCAAGGCGTCTTGGCTTATCAACATGCTTCACGACGGTATTGGTATTCCGAGAATTGGCATCGAGGGCCATGGCAATGGCACTCGCGCTGGCGCTGACGAAAACGGCTTCCGGGACCCGTTTCAGCCGGTTGACACCATTCACGACATGGAAGTGAGCTGGACGTTGGGAAAGATGGTATTGTATGCAACTGGGCAAATTCCGGCCAGGGACTCAAAACTGCCTGTCGGCTTTGGCAGTAACATAGACTCTGGGGTTCCCTCCGACTTTGAACACGCTGGGTCTGTGCCAATTCCTGTCGGTCCCAAGCTGGGGGGTGGCTACGACGATGACGATGACGATGACGACCTGCATCGTCCATCAGGCTCAATGTTACCATTTCTCACATTCCTACTCCTTCTTTTTGTTCTGGCGTACTGGCTCCGCAAGCCTGAGAGGCGTCACAAGATCTTTTCCTTTGGCCGTCGCTCACGCAAAAATGGCAAGGGTACTCGGAACTTCATCAATCAGCTGCTGCGGCGCCCCAACGTTGCATACGAGCGTGTCTTGGAGGAAGGCGAGGCTCCCGAGTTTGAGCTCGGCGGCGTCGACTCGGACGAAAACGACCACTCTGACAGCACAGAGGGCTCCAAGGGCGGGAGAAGCTCCGGGCTGGTGACGCCCAAGCTGAACCTAGAGCGCTTCGATGACTTCCGCATGCCGTCTGCTATGGATCGCACGGGACTGGTGGTACGCACGGAAAGCCGCGAGCGCCTGGGGCCGAGCCTGCAAATGCTGAATGCTGGGCGGCGCAGTCGCAACGTTAGTCCCACACGAATGAAGAGCCCTCTGTCTGTCTGATTCAATGAAGCTTTTAGCGAACTTGTCTTTATTTGTTACACATCAAGAGCGTTGGCGTTTTTTCTTTCACATTTAATGCAGCACCTGTCATGCTCTCTTCTATATTCTTAATGTGGCTCTGTATCACGGGCATGGAGCCACGACTCTGCTTGCAATTGAGGTATTACCATTCTTCATGGTTGGACTATTACGGGTTTTTATTTCTTATGGTTTGGATTTCTCCATTTGTATATCCGGGTTGCGCGAATGAAAGCGCACGGGGAGGAATTCCGAAGTCTAGGTACATAGATTGCTGTATTATACAATGCAAGGTCGCGCGCGGCGACGAAAAGCTAAAAAGCCAACGAAGAAGTGATATTTTTTTTCGAAACAAAGAAGCCCCCGACAGATAACAGAGGTAAGGATATGAACGAGAAAACAACGCGCCGCCAGAAAAGAGAAGATGATGGACGCCAACAGGGCGAAAAAGCGAGCACTAGTCAGATTGCCTCTCCAAGAAGCTGGGGTCGTTGCGCACACGATTCTCAAACTTGCGCCACCACTCCTCAAAGGCCTTGAGCGGGACGACCTCGACGCCTCCCGGCCCTGCCGTGCCGCTGAATCCCGTGAGGAAGTTGAATGCGTTTTGTATGATGCGCTGCGCCAGCACCACCGTCGACGGCTGCTGCTGCGTTGACCCTGCCGGCCCCGCGGCGCTCTTCTCCGCGACGAGCTCCTGCATCTTGCGCGCCACGTCCGCCTCTGGCTCAATCGACACGCCAACGACCAAGCCACTCTCCGCCGAGCCCCCGCCGACCTTGAAGACGGCGCTCTCCTTGCCGGGCCCGATTGCGCCGAGGAATTTAAACGAGGTCGGCGCGGCGGCGGTGGCTAGGTATATAGCGGCGGCGGTGCCGGCGGGTATAGACACGTTGGGGAGGAGGAAGAGCGTAATGTGAGAGAAGCCCCGGTGGGAAGGGAGGGCGTAGAGCAGAGAGGTGGGCGACGGCGTGGAGGAAGGGTCGGTGATGAGGGGCAGGCCGGCGGGGATGAGCCCGAAGAGAGGACCGGCGCCGGACATGATTTTGCGGCGAGTTCGGAGGATTCGGTGAGGGGAAAGGCGGCCGAGTTGGTTGAAGGAGAATTGTCGCTACTTTGCGTGGATTGAAAGTCGTGAAGGAGAGGAAATTGGCAGAAGAGGAAGAAGAAGACGCACGATGACGTTGGAGGGGTTTTCTCTGTTGGCGGGGCAGATGCGGGAAGCATCGTTCTAGCACCATCTAGATTGACCAGGGTGGATGGATGGATGCCGAAAACGGTGGAAATTGGAAACCGAGAGAATAAGAGAAAGCGAAAGAACTCGGTTGGCTGAAATATAAGAACAAAATTATCAACTTATCTCTATTGCGAGGAGCCAGAGTTTTGAAAAGGCCATCGTGGACGAGGAAAACATCGACTGTTGGTTGGCAGTGTCGTAGACGGCGACGGGAATCCTACAGTCGACATCGTTCTACATGATTATATTCATTTAAACAGGTTCAAAGATTTTAACGGGCTTTAACCGCTGAAACTGTGGGAATCACTAGCATCTTGTAAAATGCGCAAAAGAAAATAACAAAGTTCTATCAACCATCTTCCTACAAAGAACTCTACAATTAATTACGACAGACGCTGTGTCCAAGACTTCCACATGTTAGCAACTTCGTCAGCCATCTAATGTCCATTTGCCGATTGCAGCAGCTGCGTAAACCGACTTCCGTCCGTCTGCGCCAGCGCACGCGGCGCTCCATCCTCGACCAGCCGGTCCTCGTCCATGACGAGCACCCTGTCAAGCATGTCCAACACAACGCCGAGCCGGTAGGAAACCATCACGACAGTGGCATCCCGGAACTCAGTCATTATCAGTTCCATCATATTTCCCTCAGTCACCGCGTCGACTGAGCTCGTTCCATCGAGAAGGAGCGGAGCAGCTTGGCACTGCCGACCTTGTGCTTGAGCACAGCACGCGCCTGACTAAAGAGCTGACGCTGCTCAGCGACGCGCTGTGCAGGACGACGTCAATACCTCCTCCCTGTTCCTGCACGACGGACCCCAGACCGACGCGCGTGAGGTTATCTCGGCACTAGTCGTGGGAGGCGGCGCCGAAGGGATCGAGGTTCCCCCCAATCGTGCTCCCACGAGGCAGGGAGACAGGGTCCTGCGGGATCTGATAATGTGTTTACGGAGCTGCTGTCCATACCAGACATCTTGATCAACTTCATCTGTGCAATTGCATCAGTAGTGGCACTGACTCTGTCTTGGATAGCTTCCATCCAGGCTCGTTGTCGTGGCGCAATCAGTTTACCAGCCAACGACGCCAGATCCGCGGCCATGACCACAATAACAATACACTGCTAACGCGAGGCAGCCTCTGACTTTGATGACAATGACTGGTTGACGGAGTAGGGTAATGGCGGACGCAAAGCTCACGGCGATGAAGATGTAGGCGGGAACAAGCGTAAAGATCACTTGCTCAAACAAGGCTGTGAAGTCAAAGTCGGCTCGGCACCCGCTCACAGAGGGACCGAACGTGTCGTCATCGCTGCAGCCCATTATTTACAAAGCCGAGGTCGCGTAGAGGCTTTTCAGGCAAGATGCATTGGCAAGACAGAAAAACGCAGCACCTCTTGTTAGATAGAAGGTACATTTTGCTGGGGGGTTGGTTGAATTAGGAGAAGTTGGCTCGCAGGATCAACCCGAGCCCGCATCTTGCAGCTTGACGCGGCCCAATACGCCATCTATGTCTCCCATACGTAACCATGCGGGGTAAACAAAACCGCAAAGGATCCTTTGATGGGCTATGGGTTGAGCTGGTGATGTCTTAGGCAAGTGCTTGGGAGGCGGCGTCGATGCAGCCAAACAGCCAGGGGGTAACATACCCGGTCACGGTAGCGACTAACCGCAGCCCTTCTAAATGCGGCCTGGAATTTCTGGAAGTTGTGTAAGCTAATGTACCGTTCAACTTGCTCAATGTAGCATTTCTGCAGATAAGCATCGTTCTTCGAGTCTCACCGGTTGGTTCCATCCGATAGCAAATGGCAGCGCCGCAATTAACCTTACATGCAGCGTACGCAACGCAACGCGATATGAGCTGGATAGACAAGGCTGACGCGTATTAAAGAAAACAAGAATGCGAAACATTCAAACCCCAGACAAGCATACCCTACGATGCCGCTCTTCACAATCATCCGCCGTTTCTCAAAATACATTGCCATCTAGCTGCTGTATCAAACCACAGCGGGCATTCATGATGGAAACAACGCCTCTACTTCGCACTGCTCAATCGGTTGACCATGACAATCCAGTCAAGCCGGGGCCATGGAAGCAGCATTTCGCCAAGTGGCACACCCTGTACATTTGCATCCTGTTCCTCATTGCCACTGACGTGCCATCGTTTTTGGGTGAGGGTCCCATGCTTCGTATGCTCGAGCTCGGCGTCTGTCGCGAGTACTACACGGCTCAGAACCCCGACGTAATTGACGGCCACGGCACCGTCCCGGAGCATCTCTGCAAACTACCCGAAATCCAGAGCAGATTGGCCAAGGTTCGCGGGCTCCTAGCTTTTCTGGAGGCCGTGCCCGGGTTGCTGCTGGCCGTGCCGTATGGCATCGTGGCAGATGCGTATGGGCGGGGTCTGGTGGTTGGATTGTGCCTTGTCGGATTTTTGGTCAGAGATTCGTGGATATTCGTCTGTCTCTACTGTTACAACGTCTTTCCTCTCAAAGCCGTGTACTTGGCGCCAGTGTCGGTCATCATTGGTGGCGGTTCAACCGTCATCGGCCCGATGCTCTTCGCAATAATAGCTGCGTCCACGCCCCAGGAGTCGAGGTAATCCATTACATGTTTATGATTCTTATAGATTATATACTGACCTGACAACCAGAGCGCATGCATTCTTCATGATACAGGTTTGTCTTCTTGGACTCGAGTCCATGTCAACGTTGCTCGGGTCACTTCTCATGGAATGCATCGGGCCGTACTTTGCTTGGCTTGCTGGCATTCCTCTGGGACTTTTTGGCTTCTTTTGCCTAGCTCGTCTGCCGCAAAAAGCAAGGTCTGTCTCTTCGTCCGAACCACATGAACCGGAGAGCGAGGAGCAGCCGGCGACATCAACCACTATGTATGCCTGGATGAAACAGTCAGCCACTGGGATCGCGTACCGTCTAAAGAAGGATGTACCGAAGCTCTTTCAAAGCAACTCGCTTTTTATTGGATTATTCGCACTTCTTATTGCGAAAATGGCAGGTCCTGTTAAGGAACTCATGACGCAGTTCATGACGGTGAAATTCAAGTGGCCTATCAGCCAGGTGAGCTATATTGTAGCAGATTGCGACAGGATGTGTCTAATTGGATATCAGGCAAACTTGCTCCTATCGATTCACGCCGGTGCTCAACTGCCGTGGTTCATTGCTGTTCTTCCAGCTGCGAATGCCAGGCTGCTCCGTTGGAAGGGCGACGCGATCAAAGCAAACCACATCCTAGCGATCATTTTAGTGAGCTTTCTAACGGTAGGCACGATATGCATGGCGCTCGCGCCGAATCCGCTAGGATTTATTGTCGGTATGTATTCCCTTGACGTCGATACTGGCCCCATACGTATTGGGCTTACAACCGTCGCAGCCATGATTGTGTATATAGGAGGCAGCGGGTTTTCGGTAGCCATGCGCTCACTTTTAACAGCTTTGGTCGCTGACAATCAACTGTCGCTCCTCTTCACAACCGTTTCCCTCTTCGAGGCCGCAGCTCTTCTGACGGCTGCTCCGCTGGTGCAGTTGGTTTTCTCAGTGGGGTTGCAACATGGCGGACTAATGGTGAGCTTGCCGTTTTTCATGGTGGCCGTCCTTTATGGTTGTGCCACCTTGGCTCTATCATTGTGTACGTTTCAGTAGTCGCCATGACTATCGATTCTTCTCTGCAGCGGAGTAGGGCCCGGCTGGATGAGACGGGTGTAGCTCTTGGTACCTGTCTCCCGGGTATGACGATGGAGGGGTTATTTGGTGCTGGCGGGGAAGTTCCGCTGCGGCGCGGGAGCCATCTAGATCGACCAGGGTAGCTGACATCCGCGACAGGCAGTACAAGACCAGCCACGTACAGATTTTCGAGTATTCTAACTTGTTAGGGTTCTCAATTATTTTTCGACGAAATTATGACCTCCATTCCTTCCATCATGCAGTGGCTGCTGATCGTGGGTCAGATCTCGCACTTCCCTCCGAGTCTCTCCCGCACCCAAGGCCGAACCCGGAACACTTTGGTGGGGAACTCTGCCCCTCGCACTACGTAGGCCGCCCTACCATGGTGAATGAATGAATGAATTGCCCCTCCATCTTTTTTTTGTCTTCTTCTTTTTTTTTTCTCTTCCTTTGCATCACTTCATCCATTTTCATTGCCAAGACACCTCAATCCCATCATGTCTCAATCCGTCCTCATCCTCGGCTCCGGCTTTGTCGCCACCCCTGCCGTTGAGGTCCTCTCCAAGGCCGGCATTCAAGTCACCGTCGCTTGCCGCACGCTGGCCACGGCCCAGTCCCTCGCCGGCAGCTACGCCAACACAAAGGCCGTGAGCCTCGATGTCAATGACACGGCCGCTCTCGAGGCCGCCGTTGCCGCACACGACCTGACCGTCTCCCTCATCCCCTACACCTTCCACGCCGTCGTCATCAAGGCTGCCATCAAGGCCAAGAAGCACGTCGTCACCACCTCGTACGTCTCGCCCGCCATGATGGAGCTTGACGCTGAGGCCAAGGCTGCCGGCATCACCGTCATGAACGAGATTGGCCTCGACCCGGGCATCGACCACCTCTACGCTGTCGACCTCATCGAACGCGTCCACAACGCCGGCGGCAAGATCCTCTCCTTCAAGAGCTTCTGCGGCGGCCTGACTGCCCCCGAGAACTCGGATAACCCCCTCGGCTACAAGTTCAGCTGGAGCTCCCGCGGCGTCCTGCTCGCCCTCAAGAACAACGCTAAGTATGTCGAGGACGGCAAGATTGTTGAGGTCTCTGGTCTCGACCTCATGGACACCGCCAAGACCTACCACACCGGCTTCACCGGCTTCAATTTTGTCGCCTACGGTAACCGCGACAGCTCCGGCTACCTTGAGCGGTACGTACATGCACTTAGACCCAAGTAACACCTATCCCGGTTACCTTGACTAACACGCCCTATAGCTACCACATCCCCGAGGCCCAGACCTGCGTCCGTGGTACTCTCCGCTACGCCGGTTTCCCTCCGTTCATCAAGACCCTCGTCGACATTGGCTTCCTGGATGACCAACCCAAGGACTTTCTCAAGGAGGCCATCCCCTGGAACGAGGCTCTCGCCAAGGTGTCTGGCGCCAAATCCAGCAGCGAGGATGACCTGGTCGCTGCCATCTCCGCCAAGGCTACCACTTTCAAGACCGCCGAGGTCAAGAGCCAGCTTATCAAGGATCTCAAGTGGCGTAAGCAATCACGAACTTCTATTCCTGAGCTCTACTGACATACCTCTAGTCGGCATCTTTTCCACCGCCAAGATCACCCCCCGCGGCAACCCTCTTGATACCCTCTGCGCTACTCTTGAGGACAAGATGACCTTCCAGGAGGGCGAACGCGACATGGTCGTAAGTATACTATCCTACATTGAAAAGCAAGTTATATACTTACTTTTCAGTTCCTTCAACACATGTTCGAGGTCGAGAACAAGGATGGTAGCAAGAACACCATCTCTTCCACCCTCTGCGAGTACGGTGCTCCCATCGGCTCCGGTGGCCCCTCGGCTATGGCGAAGCTCGTCGGTATTCCCGGCGCTGTTGGTATGTATAGCATCCACTCTTCGCTTTAAAGCAAATGGCTAACGAAGAAACAGCTGTCCAGCAGGTTCTCAACGGCACCATCTCCGAGCGCGGTATTCTTGCTCCTATGAACGGCAAGCTCAACGGCCCCATCATGAAGGAGCTCGACGAGAAATACGGGCAAGTTAATCACTCTTTTCGACATGTAAATTAAAGCTAACTTTTGGCAGCATCAAATGTACCGAGAAGATTCTCAACTAATGCCGCAAGAGCGATTATACCCAGCCCACTTGAAAGTTCCGACAGGCATGGAACCACCCACATATGAACCAAGGCTATACAAATGGCGCCAAATTCGGGCAATGCGAGAAGGCAAGCCAAGCCTGGCCACAGAAAAGTTCAGAAAATTTATGATTTATAGAATGAACATATAAAAGTCGTGATGTGATTTACCATATTCGAGGATAAAATAGATCGAGATGAATGTGGAGATTACTCAGCCAGACATATGTCTCATAACGTCATATTTTGTATAAGTCGGCCTTACGAGATTTATGTTCGACTTTAAGACTTGGATAACCTGTTTTGAGTTGATCTCCCTAGTTTGTTCAAATAGCATGCCTTACTGCTGTAGAGTACCTTCAGACAAACCTCTCGCCGTTGACGGAGCACCAACGTGGCAGCTCCACTCCATGCCACGACCAGCGCCTATCCGTCTTTCCTTTAACATCTCATCACCTTTTATAGCGCAACTCAAGAAAGGCCCATTCTCATACTCTGTCTCTTGGCGAAGCTACTCGACAGTCGCCGTCTCATATCCACACAGAAGATCTAGCCCTCAATCGCCGCCATGAAGTCCAATCTGGATCTTGTGAATGATACTGATGGGTAAGGCTGAATCCGATATGGCATTTTTCGTCATAATCTTTTTGTTGACGCACTGTCCTCATTAACATGCAAGCACCTGAGCTGACACGCGCAGCTTCCCCTACGGTGACGGTCCCATCACCATCAACGGGCAGGGCCTCTTCACGCTACTCTGGCGCGACGCCGACGGCGACTACCCGATCGGCTATGTGCTGGATCGCGTTGTCGACGAGTTCGCCAAGCTTTCCGAGTCGCTGACCGGCAACATGCAAGTGGACAGGTCGGCGCGGACGCTCCGCATGTTCCACGAGCTCGCGGACGAGCCTTCGCGCACTGCTGCCGTGGCGGCGCTGACGCAGCACCTACGCGCCGCTGACACCTTCCCACTCCTCCGGGGCTGGCGGAACGAAGCCTGGCCGGTGCACGGGCGGCGCGGTGGCGAGCTGTTGTTCAGCGTGGAGCGGGGTGCAGTCGGGTTGTTCGGCACGGTGCGCTACGGGGTTCACTTGACGGCGTACGTTGCGGACGACACGGCGCCGGAGGGCTTGCGGGTGTGGGTGCCGCGGCGCGCGGCGACCAAGTCGACGTTCCCTGGCATGCTGGACAACACGGTCGCGGGCGGGCTGACGACGGGCGAGGACCCGTTCGAGTGCATGGTGCGCGAGGCGGACGAGGAGGCTAGCCTGCCGGAGGCGGTCGTCCGCAGCGGCGCGAAGCCCGCGGACGTCCTCACGTATATCTACATCACGGATGGGCCGAACAATGGTGAGGCTGGCTTCGTCTACCCCGAGGTCGAGTGGGCGTATGATTTGCCGCTGCCGGCGGACCTGGTCCCCCAGCCCAAGGACGGCGAGGTCGACGAGTTCTATCTGTGCGATGTGCCTACGATCAAGCGCGACCTGGCGGCGGGCAAGTACAAGACGAATTGCGCGGTGGTGATGCTCGACTTCTTCATCCGTCATGGTATACTGACGGCCGAGGAGGAGCCGCAGCTGGCAGAGGTTCAGAGGAGAATGCGCAGGGAGCTGCCGTTTCCAGGGCCGCATTGGAGCAACTGGAGTAGTGAATGAGCGCAAGGGTCACAGGATAGCGTTGGTGGCAATTTTTTAATATAGAAAAGACGGTGTAGTCTAACAAGTATGAAGACGGGACACCAATATGCTGAAAATAAACCCAAAATACCAAACTAAAACGCCGATATTCTCTTCCTTTTGATGAACCTTTTCCTCATCCCATGTTTAAGAGTCGCTTATTTCTTGATCAAAAGGTACACGTTGTCGACTCGCAGAGGGGTAAGCTTCTTGACTGGGCCCTGCAGCGACATGAGCAGGCCTCCAAACGAGACGTATGCGTTGCTAGAAAAGTTAGCAAATTGACTCTAGGCACACCGCAGCGATGGCCAAATGGGAGCTTACATGGTGGCGCCATCAAACGTCTCCTCAAACTTGTAAATCTTGCCGTAGCAAACATAGTCGTAGAGGTCGGCGAGGGTGGCCGGGGCGTCGCCGCCCTTGCCGACATCGCGCCAGCCCTTGTCGTCGTCGCGGGCGCCGTCGGGCGAGAGCGTGGTGCTGAGCACGACGTGCAGAGAGTCCGAGACGGCGCACGGGAAGAGCTCCATGTTAATATCGAGCACCATGACGGTTTGTGAATCGCCGGACGTGCACGAGATGCGCGCCACGCGGTCGTACTTGGACTGGTCGTACTCGGTGATGGTGAAGCTCTCCTCGAAGAGGGTGGCGTCGCCGCCGGCGCCAGCGCCAGACATGGTCGTTGTGGTTTAGGAGAGGAGGGAGGGAAGGGAGAGCGAGGGGCTATGCACAGCGGCAATTAGGTCGTCGGGTGGGTGCTGGTTATCGCTTTTTGTTGGAAGTCGTCGTCAAAAGTCCTTGGTGAAGAGAGCTACCGTAGGTGGCAGAAAATTAATTTGAGGGGCGGTCGCAGGGCGGTGCGCGATACATGCATATCGTCAACTCGAGCCGTAATGTAATGACTGTTTTCAATTCATCTATTTTTTAGAAAGAAAAATGAAGAAGTGAACTAAAAAGCATGAAATTATACTAATATTAAATTTGCAACTTTTGAATTGGCTTCTTTATTCTTCAAGGCATCCTCAACCTTTCCGCAGGTACCCCTCCCATGCTGCAACACCCAAGTCTACAGGTAAACCCAAATATTTATCCAGGATCTTGATATTTCTATTAATCATATTCAAACTTCGCGTCAAATATATTCGCAAGTTTTTATCTAATTAACAGTCAATAACCCGATATAGCGATGCTGTATCCTCCAGTCGCCTTGCCAGATACCCGCTTGCTCTGAGCTTGAGTGGGCACGCCAGCAGAACTCTGCTCAAAACCTCCAACAATCAACTATTTAGACGCATCAACAATGTACAAAAGCTTCTAACTACACTCCCTCGTCGAATCATTTCACATATTTCCACCCCTTTCTACTATCAAGTATACATATCCGCTTTACTCCTTGGCGACACGTTCGAGCTGGCCACTGAGAGCCCCGCCACATCCAACCGCTCAAACTTTTGCGCCGCCTGCCATGTCCTTTCGCAAGCGAGGAGTCGTCCTCGGCAACCCCCGGACGCCGGTGGTTGCCAAGGTAGAAAAATCTCTTCCCGCAGGCACTCGATCCTCACCGCACGACGGGCGCCTCACCACCTCGTCCGGTACGCAGTCGCTGGACCAGCTGCTGGCCGGCCATGCAGGCCTTCCCATGGGCACCTCGCTTCTGATAGAGGAGACAGGCACAACCGACTTTGGCGGTATGCTGCTACGGTACTACGCTGCCGAAGGCTTGCTTCAGGGTCACCATGTTCACGTTCTCGGCTTTGACGATTCTTGGCGACGAGAGCTCCCAGGCTTGGGCAGCGACACCAAAGAAAAAGCCGTCAAGTCTGAGTCGTCATCTGATAGCAAGATGAAGATTGCCTGGCGGTATGAGACTCTGGGAAACCGAGTCTCGCCATCTAGAGGTAATTCAATTTCTGCTTGTATCTTCTTTCTTCAAAAGTCGCCTCTCTAACTTGCTGCAGAACCTACACAAACTGCCTCGCAACAGCAGAGCGCGACTGTTGCCTTTTGTCACACATTCAATCTCACCAAAAAGCTGGAGAGCAGCGACGTCAAAGGCCAACTTTTTGGGTTTCCAATCATAAATGCAACCGCTTCTTCACGATCTACAGCCTTTTTTCGCGAGTTTCTCACCTCTGTCGCCGCAAAACTGGCCAACACGCCGCCTTCTACGATTCATAGGGTAGTTGTCCCCAGCCTCTTGTCGCCGACGCTGTACCCGTCCTTCGCATGCAACCCGCAAGAAGTGTTGCAATTCCTCCACGGCCTCCGCGGCCTCCTGCGCCAATATTATACCAGGCTGACTGCTGTCGCCACGCTGCCCATCTCTCTTCATCCCAGAGCCAACGGCCTGACTAGGTGGGCCGAGCTTCTCTGCGACGGTGTGCTCGAGCTGGTGCCGCTTGGCCACCAGATTCAAGTCAGCCACGACCCGACCAGCGAGGACAAGGCACAAGGTCTCCTACGAGTGCACAGCCTGCCCATTTTCCACGAGCGTGGCGGCGGCCTCGACGAGGGCTGGCGCCGGGAAGACTTGTCGTTCAAGCTCAGCGCCTCGACCGGTCTCATCATCACGCCATACAGCCTGCCGCCGGTGGGAGAAGACGAGCAGCAGGCCAAAGAAGCTGCCGAAGCTGAGAAAAAGAAGAAATCTCTTGAATTCTAAGACTTTTTTTTGCCAATCGTTCGGAGTACTGCCAACTAGGTATATGCTGTCGCCCCGCTATGTGCATATGGACCCTAATAAAAGGATAGACCGCCTTCTTATCCACTTCTGGAACCAAATAAAAATTTGGCCCTTCACCTGCAAATTCTCCTTTCCACCAATCCACGATAAACACTCGCGCAGGACGTGGGTTAGCACAGGGTAAGTCTTTTTTTGTATTTGCTGTTCTTGCACAATGCCTTTCCAACTATACCTGGGATCTACATGATTATCACCTTGAATATCTGTCAATCCACTGAACTTCTGTGACGACACATTCAAACATTACGAAGACGACTTATGACTCTTCCCACTTCAACCATCTTCTTTCCACCCTTCCAACAACTTCTTGACAAAGACGCACATCGCTAACGCGGAAATGCTTGTGAATCAGAGGCAAATGGCTGCCTTGGAGGAGGCACCGTTTCCTGTGCGGATCGCCCGCATCGCCGGCCGCTACCTAGTGTTCGAGAACGAGGCGGCAGCCGCGCTGCGTCGACACGTCAACACCAACGGCGTGCTCGTCGGCACGGCGCCGCAGCAGCCGACACAGAACATCTTCCTGGGCCTGCCCGTGGAGCTGCGACCTGAGGAGGCTGAAGCCCTTGTGCGCAAGGGCGCCGCGTATGTCGTAGATGGCGCCGCCGCGCACCGGGACACCCTCCAGTCGTACCGGGACCCGGCTAGGCGGCAAGCGTATATATATTGTCTACGAAAACAAAAGGAGGCTGCGCAAGCGGCGCTTGCTGAGCGCAATGCCCACCGCGCCGCCGAAGTGGCCGATAAACTGAAGCGCGGTAAAAACAAGAAGGCCGCTGCCGCAGCAGCAGCAGCAGCGGCAGCCGCTTCCAAGGACTCCCAAGAGCAAGAAGACGGCACCGCTTCGGCGTCGCATGTAAAGTCAATTGGCGTCACGCCTACGTCCAGCACCGACCTTGTACCCGCTGAGGCCCTCGCCCAGCATCGCCGCGCCGACGAGTTGTCGCGCGACGAGGCCGCGCCGCTTTGCGCACATCTTCTCGAGCACGGCTACCACATGACACCCGGCCTGCGCTTTGGCGCCCAGTACAGCGTGTACCCCGGCGACCCGCTGCGCTTCCACGCGCACTTCATGGCCAGCCAGTACGCCTGGGACGAGCCCATCCCCATCCTCGACATTGTCGCCGGTGGTCGCCTCGCCACGGCCGTCAAGAAGGCGTTCCTGCTCGGGGGCGAGCAGCCCGCCGAGGACAACGAAGCCAACCCGGTCGTCAGGACGTTTTGCTTGGAATGGGCGGCCATGTAAACAAGAGTAACAGTATTGGCAAACCGACATCATGATGTCTGGTGTACGAGCGACGTGTTTATGGATTTTCGGAAAAAGAGGAATAGAAGAGCAGAATACCCCCCCAATGTTGAATTGAAATTTTATACAACTAAAACGCTTCTGCATTATACCAGGATAAGTAACCACAACTTGATAGCAGCCGTCTTGGAAGACGACTAGAAAGAAAAACTAGAAAAGGATGACAGCCGTCATAATCCCCCCATCCAAAGTCGCAAAAGAAAACAAACACCGCATGTCGTGCTAGCACATAGGAACAATAAATACAATGGTGTGCCGATTCTCCCTCCCCTTTCCATTCGCCTATGGGACGTAGATCTTACTGAAACTCAGGACATCGCGACGACAGCAGACGCACTTGTCAAAGTTATTCATAGCCAGAGACACGCGACAGTCATCGCAGAGACTCAGGCAGCGGCAAGGCCACACTATAATGGTACGTGCGGCGCTTTGGCAGACGACGCACAGCGGGCCCTGCTCATCGGCGCTGCCGCTGCCGGTAGCCACGACCGCTGACGAAGCAGCGCCGGTGCTCTTGGTCGGCGTCTGTGGTGGCGGTCGGGCAACCTCTTCACGGCGTGACAGCAGAAGCTGCTCAAGCAGCGTCTCCTCCTCATCGGGATCGAGCTTGGTGCGGATGTCCCGGCCAATCGCGCTGGACGCAGACGCCGTAGGGATCACTGCCGGTGTGGCAATGTCCAAGGCGGTAGCGGTGCCGCCGGGTCGGCCCGGGCTGGTTAGGATGCTAGTTCTGCGGAGCTGCTCTAGTCGGCGGAAGCGGCCGCGTGTCATGACGCCGTCGCTTACTAGATGTGCCGCAAGCGTGGTGGCCTCCTCGCGCTCCTCCCGGTTGGCGGGGCGCAGGAGGCGGGCGAGATCTGACATGCCCATGGGACTGTCGGCCATGGGCGTATTTTCTCGCGTCCTGCGCGGTGATCGCTGCGTGGGTGTCCTTTGGCCCCCACCATCTTCCTCATAATCGTCAGCAGGCTCCCATGGGTTTCTGTCGTTTTCACCGTCGCTCTCGTTGGCTGATGTCGATTGGGAAACTACGCTGGTGGCATCCCAATCCTCGTCGCCGGCATGGCTGGGGGCGTAATCGCCACTGGAGTCGCCAGAACCCCACCATCCGCCCTCCACAAAGTAGTTGTACAAGTCGTTGTCAAGGTTCTCCTCACTGCCATTGTGCCCGATGCGTCTGAACTCAGCTTCGACGTCGATCCCCTCACTCCTAGAAACCCGACCGTCTCGACTTATCAAAACGGTGCGGGTTGCACGCTGGGTTGCCGAAGCCGGCTTTGGCTCTTCTTTGGCAGGCTTTGGTCTTGCTGCCAACCATAGCAGCCAACCAGGTTGGTATCTGATTCGTACAAGCTTAAGAAGCCATAGTGTCAACAGAGCAGAGACACGACCGGCCAGTCTGACAACGTTGGCAAAAAAGTCAATCGCCATCACCCAGCGTGAGCTTCTATCACCAACACCAGCTCGAAAGCTGCGCTCTGCGCGGCCTTTAGGAACCTTTTGTGCCGCTCTCTCCCGAGCATAGCCATTCGGGGCCATGACTGGCCCGTCCTTGACAGGGATCAGGCCAATGGCACCAATCCGGTCGTATTGTGAGCTGGTATGGCCGAGCCCAACCCACTGCCTTTGCATTTCTTCGGCTTCTCTATAACGAGCCTCCTCAAGCCAAGTATGACGCTTCAAGTTCACACCGTTGTCCTCATTCAAGTATACAGCTTCACTAGCCATTGTGATGGCAGCAAACCCAGTACGCAGAAGGGCCGTGTAGAAGTCCATATCCCTCGTAATCCTGACTTCTGCAAAGGAAATGTTTGCTTGCATATTTTCGTGGGCATAAAGCAGCCGCTGTCTGAACGACATGAACGAACGCTCCTGATTTGGCGGCGGAGAGAGTGCAGATAGCAGCAGAGCAAGGCCGTATATGATGAAGCAGAGCAGTATACCGCCAAACACTACAACGTGAGGTACAAAGCCGATGATGCAAACGGTGGGGAATCGTAAAAGACCTTGAGAGGCTGGGTCGTCAAGATCAAAGGAAAAAGCACTCCAAACAATGCTTCCCATGAAACAGATGCCCCAGAAACCGGTGTTGACGAGTCGATACTTAGCTTGCAGATCAAATAGCCCGAGAACATGGCTTGTGAGATGTGTCATGGCAGATAAAAAGGCAACGAGAAGCACTTCAGGCGGCGTGTTGACTCTTTTTATTAACATTGACTTTGTAAGCAACTTGACCGCTGCACCAGCGCCTGGCAAAGAATCCGTTGATTCACCCTGTGGCCTGGAGTCCCAGTTCAACTGGGCAAGCTGGTTGCTTATGGTGGCATCGGCTTCAGCAAATGCGAGTGATTGCTCAAACAGCGTCATACCAGTTTCCGCCGAGAGACTCCTGCCTTGGACCGCACAAGACACTGTCTCGATGAAGTGGCTCAAGCAAAATGTACCAAAAAGTGGCCACATTGCTGAAAGCGAGCCTACCAACGCGGATGACTTGGTTTCGTCTGCTAGCGGGATCATATGGACAGCTGCACAAGATTGTTCATCTGCAGCCCCCAGTAGCAGAATAGAGCTTAACGTATTCAAGAAATGATTCGTATGTGCGTGTAAGAAGCGCGAATATTTGGTCGGGTCTCCCCACCGGAGCTCGGCAAAGTCGGCCGAGGTTTGGCACTGCATTGACATGAGCAGGCGGCGCACCTGCACGACGAGGAAGACAATGGGAAGAATGCGAAGCAGCAGTCTTAGCTTCCACTGAAGACGCAGTCTGCGACGGGTGGCGGCGAAAATGTGTGTTCGGTTCAGTATGAGGGCCATGGCAATGCACGACATTGCCCATCGACTGGTAGCGTAGGAGAAGACGCTGCCCCAATTGCGTACGCTCTCTAGGGACACGAATGATGTTGATTCCCGTGCAGCAGACGCCGCTGTGGGAGACGTATTGCTTTCCATCATGTTGTACGCGGCTGCAGCGTTTGTCCCGGGGCCGCCGGCGTCGTTATTAGGCTGGTCAGCCAAAGCGAGGTAATAGCCAAGCTTCTCGAGAATCCTAGGCCCTGCCCAGACCAGATCGTCAAAGGAAGGCGCATAGCGAGTCATGTTGGTAGCCCAGGCCGAGATGTTGGACCATCCTCCGAGGTTGGCGACGCCGGTGACGGGGACCAGTGGCGCCAGAGCCAGTCTCTCCATTTCCGTTGGGCAAACGCGAATGTTCCGTGCCCGGCGGCGTGGCCTAGCCTGGCCGCTGTATAGTATTCGGAAGCGATAAATCGGCCGATGACGAACGAAAATAGATACGCAGTCGGTCGGATAATAGCGTAAGATGGTGAGCTGAGAAGCGCAGCGACGGTGCGCTGATACGAGTGGTGAGATGAGCTGGGAGCAGCGACTCTCGTGTGCAGCTGTAGGCGTGATTCTGGGCCGGTTCAGTGGTTCGGCGCTGCTGTGACGTATTCGTACCGCGGTCAAGCCACGGAACGCTAAGTCGGCAGGTGCGGAGAAACAATAGTTGGCCACCAGTCTTGAATAATGTTGGAATTGTCTCAAAAATCGGCCGGCGGGTGCAAGTATATTTCCAGTGAATGTATGGTACTTTTCGAACTCGCTTGTTTAATGAACGGTATTTGGGCGGCATATTCCTTGGGTAAGTACCAAACTAAGACTTACTGCCCAAGTCTGGTCTCTAATAAGAAGCTGGTGGAAGCTTTGGAATATCAATGTAGTAGGCTGCTCCTTTAATAATTGAGTCAGTATGCGTGACACAGGAAATTGACCAGGCTACAGCCGTGAATCATAGGTTAGTATGTATTCTTTGCAAGTCCCCTCTACAACTACGGTGGGAGGTACCTGCAATGCAGACAAAACACTGCCAACTGGTACCTGACAATGAACAACCTCGTTTTACAGCATCGACGATTTGGGTAATTATTGTATTCTCTTTATCCTTTTTGTGTTGCACACAGAATTTGCTCTCGGAGTCTCAGTCTATTGGGTATATTTACAACTGTTGATGAAAATGGCTGCGTGCCGTTTTACACTTTTTCATTGAGCCGTCATCGCCTCACTCAGCGACGCGGATATAGCTTGGCACGTGCCCCTGCTTGCGTGAACTGCTCTTGATACAAGCAGTCGCTGGGACTCTGCGTTTGACGGCTGCAGGCGGCCCTTGAACCAGAGATTCGTAATTTCGTCTCGTGAAGGCAGATACGCCACGCAACAGGCTGCCAATACATGGCTATGCTCGGAAGGCACGGGATCAAGGACAATGGAAGCCTCGCCGTCTTCATCTTTCGTAACCATGGCCGCAACACCTCCGGTCACTGTGTCCACGCAGTCGATGCCGGCGTCAGCAATGGCCGCCGAGGCCACAGTAATACAGCCGCTCAAGACGTTCATCATCTCCCAACTCTCTATCCCTTGATCCTGTGCAGCTTGGCGGGTAAGCTCGCCCTCAATGACGGTAACAATAACGTCAACACCACTCTTGGGCCAGCGATCGGCAATCAAAGCACCACGAAGTGCTGTCTCGAGATGTGTGCTGAGATCTCGCTCACTAGAGTCGCGCAAGTAGCCCCGTCGTTGCTTCGTCGCAAACGGCGCATATTTCACGTGTGTTGATAGGACCATGTGAGGCGAGAACGGAGCTGATCGTGGCAGTGATCTTGGGCCATGTACTGTGCAGGTAAGCTTCATGCCAGACCCTGAAGAGCCCTCTCTAGGGGCAAATTCCAGGTAGGCAGAGCCAGATGCAGAAGGTGTGACGCCGGTTTTCAGGTCTTTGGCGAGTTAGCGTACCATTTACAGCATCAAGGCTGTAGAAAACAACTCACAAATAGCTCTGATACCATTCTCGGACCGGGTTCTTTGGGTTGAAAGAATATCATCATCGTCGTACACAGGGGGCAGCGTTGCGCCCGAAGGACCATTTACTCTCCTCCGATCCGCCATTGCAGAATATATAGCCGCCGAGATGTCTCGTTCCAACAAGAGCTGCCGAGATGATTTCAATTAGATTAGGAACATCAGAAACTGAAGCTTCAACCCAGCAAGCCAGCGCATCTAGTTAGCGGGGCAGCTGCTTGCCAAAAATTCTGCCCATGCACATAACGAGTTGCCCCACAATTGACTGCTAGGTAATACTGGACGCCTCAAATTTCTTTCATTTTTTTCTTCTTCACTCACTCTCCCAAGGTCTCGCAATGTTGTACTTGGCATGCTCCTTTCGTGGGTAACAGTTATGGAGAGTCCAGATGAGATCTTGACCAGTACCTCTGTCACTGACGCGCAGAGAATACCGGAACATACTGACTGTGAATGGTAAGCTTTTCCTTCCCCGACTTCCTCTAGCGCTATGCCTCGATACAACATGATGATATTATCACCACTGTTCCCGCGAACCCCTGAGCGTTTGAACAACATGCACTACCATCTGACCTCTTATCGATGCAAGCGCTGGACGGCCTCGGATCGGTGTTGCCCCCCGAACGAAGCTAATATTCCGAGCAGTGCCATTGAGACAAGTAGTTGCTGATGCCTGACTACCAGCGCACAGGTTCCTCTTCTATGGTAAGTCGAAAGTTCACACCCCTTCTCACCGCTTGCCTCGTATTACGGCTTTTATGTCCAAGATGAGAAATCATTTCATCCAGTTCTGCTACTGAACCCCCTGATGACTCCCAATTTACCATACCAAGATCTCTGATGATATCTTTCTACTATACCTCTGTCTTTTGCCACTCGTCGGTTTTGACTCAAGCTAACCATGTTGAAGCTGTAGATATCACGAAACGATGTTCGGATCCCGAATAGTTGCCCTATCAGGTAGGCACTCCCCATTTTACTTTCGCACCAACGCAACCACTGCACGACCTGATGACAACAAGTTCTATCCATTCTACTAATCTATCCTGGCCGAGTTAGCCCTCCCGCACTGGAGCAGATCCCTGGATTTGTGATGAAAGTTGTGGAGTTGCTTAATTCGCGTAATTCTACTTCAGTGTCTGGTTTGGTTTTGGCTCCGTTTTGGAGACATTGCTGCGCTAGACCGGCCGGGATGGCTGAGTACATCGGCTTGTCTGATCAATGTGTTTGCCCATGAATTTTGCATATTGTCGTTGTCATGGTTTGCTAACTTCGGCAAAGATGTGTAGACAGACGAGACAAGATACACCGTAGATTCTATGTCGGCAATGGAGGGGACATAAAGAAATAATATTTCATCTTGAGAAACAATATAACGCACCAATACGATACCTTCATCTCGTAATCTGCGCGCTCACAAGTGAATGTATATCTCATCTTGGAGTGTCTGCCCCTTGATTTAGTAGGACTTGGTTGGGTTACCAGTGCCGTCACACAGCTCTCCAATGTTTTCCCTTTTCAGCAAACCTAGAAACTTATCAACGACTTCGAATCGAGGCGATCCTAATAAAAGGTTGAGTTGCAAGCCCACAATCAGGAGCAAACTGTATCACCGAGTTAGTACAGCTTCGCCATGGTGTTAGCGCAGTCTGCAGCGGCTCTCAGTGGACCGGCGGCAGTTTCGAGTTGCTTCAGGGGCTGCTCGAGGATCTGAGGTGATGGGTCACAGGTTCTGGCTGAAATTCGGTACCTGAGGGGCATTGGCAGGGTACATTCGAACATTGGGTTTTAACAGCTTCCTGAGATCTATCCAAGGTACCTTCAGCGAAAATCTGGGTACCCACCCCTTTAGGTACCTCCTCTCCCTTGAGCTGTTTAGCCCTTTTTGCGTAGGTAGGGGCAGCACAAAATGAGCAGCCGCAGCGCGACACCTGGCAAGAGGCTACTGCCACGATTGATTTTAGACTGCAAGGCCCTTTTCACCTTCAATCGTCTCGACGCACAGCGCCAGCGCCCATAGCATCACGCATCTCTGCGGGCACATCTCCCATCAACTCGACCACGGTAGCCCGTGTGCAATTGCTTCGCTGGTCCCTGCACACCTCGACCTAGTTGGAGCCCGCAGACGTCGCGCCGCTCGACTTGCGCATCAGCAAGGGGTAACAGTTTGAAGGCGAGGCTCTCGACGCTTCTCCTGAACCGGCCGTCGCCATGATGCCCAGACACCACTCCGGAGGGTTTGCCAATGGCTACCCAAGGGGCGATACATTTGATATTTCACCGCATAGGCAAGTGAACTTTTTTGACATGGCGGGCATGTCGAGTCTCGCCGTGGCGCTGATGCTAACACGGACTCTTTGCTTCGACGCAGATTCCAGCCTCGCGCATCTGGCCCCGCGTCTCGTCGCCGCAGAAAGCTTTTTGCTCGCATCGGCATCGCAGCTGTCGTTGTCACAGCACTGTGTCTATTCTTCGGGCCTTCCGTCTCGATCGCGTCCGTCTTCTCGCTCGGCTTCCTCGGCGGCGACCCTGACTTCGACCTCGAAACTGTACGATACTACGACTTGAAAAATGTTGATGGGACTGCTCGGGGATGGGAGCGAGAAGAGCGCATTCTTCTCTGCGTCCCGCTTCGTGATGCCTCGGCACATCTGCCCATGTTCTTCTCGCATCTTCGTAACTTTACCTATCCGCACAACCTGATCGATCTGGCTTTCCTGGTCTCCGACTCCAAGGACAACACTCTCCAGCTTCTGGTCGATAACATGAATACAATTCAGAATGACGAAGACCCCAGACAGCCCTACGGAGAGATTTCCATTATTGAGAAGGACTTTGGGCAAAAGGTCAACCAGGATGTCGAAAGTCGTCACGGTTTCGCCGCCCAGGCTAGTCGCAGAAAGCTCATGGCTCAGGCCAGAAACTGGCTCCTCAGTGCGGCTCTGCGTCCCTACCACTCGTGGGTCTACTGGCGTGATGTTGATGTTGAAACCGCTCCTTTCACCATCCTGGAGGATCTCATGCGTCACAACAAGGACGTCATTGTGCCCAGTAAGTGTTTTCAAAGTCAAAGACTCCCAAAAAGCATTACCACTGACCATGCCCTAGACGTCTGGCGACCTCTACCCGACTGGCTTGGCGGCGAACAGCCTTACGATTTGAACTCTTGGCAAGAGTCTGAGACGGCGCTTGCTCTGGCCGATACTTTGGACGAGGACGCTGTCATTGTCGAGGGATATGCCGAATATGCCACCTGGCGACCCCACCTTGCCTACCTCCGTGATCCCTATGGTGACCCTGACATGGAGATGGAGATTGACGGTGTTGGTGGTGTCTCTATCCTGGCCAAGGCCAAGGTCTTCCGCAGCGGAGTCCATTTCCCTGCCTTTAGCTTCGAGAAGCACGCGGAGACCGAAGGATTCGGCAAGGTACGACTCCTAAAAAACCAACATCGTTCCAAGATTTGAAGGTGCTAACCAAGCATGTAGATGGCTAGAAAGATGAAGTTTTCTGTGGTTGGACTGCCTCACTACACCATTTGGCATCTTTACGAGCCTAGTGTGGACGATATTAAGCACATGGAGGTATGTATATGCGTGAGCCATGCAATGCTGTCATCAGGACCGTGTCTAACGAACACTGGCAGGAAATGGAGGCCGAAAAAAAACTCAAGGAGAAAGAAGAGGCAGAGAAGATACTCAAAGAGCAGAAGCTCAAGGAGACCTTTGGCGACAGCCAGAGTGAATGGGAACAAGACAAGGCCCAAATGCAAAGTCTCGAGTCTCAGCGCAAGGCTGGCCAGGCAGCGGAAGAGCCCAAGGGCGCCGCTGCCAAGGCTGCAGACGCCGCTGGCGGCAAATAAATGGTGTTATTGGTTTGATGCAGCGACATGGTGGTTCATTCTTGGTGGTTGGGACGAAAGTTGGAATATTCGAAGGCCATGGCCACGTGCCAGCGGCACTTTGGTTTCCTTTCTTCTTGATTTTTCTATGACTGTTTATTCTGTACTGTACTATATTTTCGCATTGGAGCGATGATGCCTGCCCTGATCTAAGCCTTGACTGGCAAGCGGACGCAGGTGGCGAGAGGCTCTACCTACAGCTCACTATTTCTAGCGGCGTTTTTGGGACAAAAAGATAGGATGACGGCGAGACGGGTTTGGAAATTTAGAGTCCAGGCTGGCTATACAATAGATGATTTTTGTTGTCATGAGTTGGGTTTGTTAGTGAGGTGACGTCGAATAGGCCAGTCGTGATGGTAACAGAATCTTGTCACCACTTCACGGTCGAATTTCCTTCGACAAACCATCGTTCCCCTTTTCTTTTCCTTTTTACGACTTTTGAAAATGTAGTTCATCTTTTAATGCGAGGTCCTCGGCACCGTCGCCCTTTTGTTAGTAAGCTGCCTAAAAAATATTAACACGTATTGTCGATGAGGCCCGCCGATCCAGCGGAGCCCCGGGGCGGGCCAATTGCTGCAGCGGCTTTACCCTCTGGTCGGTATTGCTGCGACAGTACACCTTATCCACCACCACCAAGTTTGGAAAGCTTCCCCGAAGCATCGCCAGTCAGCAACCCGCCATTGGTGCCCAACACGATTTGTAGCGCGTCTCTCATGCTCCAAGAGTGACAGCATCTTTCCTGTCCCCTTTATTCGTTGGTTTGTTGGCCCCTTCCGCCGTTTCCCCACCCCTGAGGCGAGCTCTGTTCGTCGCAGGCGACCCTTTCTACTCGTTGCGGCGGCCACCTTGCAACTTTTCTTCACACCATGCTGCAGTCTTACTGTCACGTTGCTGATCCTTTTTCCCCGTCTTATTAGAACAGATCATGAGTCGCGATGCTAGGCTCCCCCCCGCAGCCACGGAGGCCAACCTCCCCGCCGAACCGCCTCTAGAGGCCGAGATCCTGCACATTGACGCACCTCGGATGCAGTATCGCAACCGCCCCGTCTCGGTCGCCGTCGATCCCGTTTCCCTCGTCATCTCCGAATGTATATCCATCACGTCGGCGATTCAGAAGCATGCACGCTCACCGCACTCGTCTGTCTCAGCCATTCTCGGTGGCAATCCCAATCCCATCAACCTGGGTGCGCCGAGTTCCAGCTCCAAGCCTAGGCGCAAGTCACAGGTAGGAGGTGCTGGCTCCGACACCCAGGACCTCACAATAAATACGAGATGGGGCCTTCGCGGGCAAAAGGGCAAGAGCATGCAAGATGACCCTATGATTTCTGGGTTTGGCGCTTTGCGTCATGATATTGCTGGCGTCAAAGGTATGAGGCAAACTGCATGGCTATCATAGCCCGAGTCCAGGTATACTGACCATTGTTTCTGCAGACATTCGCACATTTGATGCGCCCGCACTTCTCGCGCCATTCCTTCTCGTCATCCAAGCGAAGGGTACCGCCGCGCCAATCACGATCCTCGCCCTCGGAGCGCTCCGAAAATTCTTGGCCTATGGCTTCGTCTGCTCTAGCTCGCCACGGTTTGCGCTTGCTATGCAGTCGCTCTCCTCTGCTGTAACACACTGCCAGTTTGACGTTAGCGATTCGGCGCAGGGAGAAGTCGTTCTTCTCATGATTCTCAATCTGATGGAGGACATGATGTCCGGCCCTGGTGGCGACATCCTGAGTGACGAGAGCGTCTGTGACATGATGGGCCGCGGGTTAGCCATTTGCTCCCAGCCGCGCTTTTCTCCTGTTCTGCGCAGGACTGCCGAGGCTGCCATGGTCAGAATGTGTCAAATCATCTTTGAGGATGTAAAGCACCTCGATGTTGAAATTACCGAAGACGCCGACATCTTGGACCAAAAAGATGACAACTTGCACATGGAGACACATGCGTCCGCCACTACGCCTGAACAGCGTGACTCAACATCAACATCAACACCGATACCCGACGACTCCGAGAAGCAGCCTGACGCCACCGAAATTGAGGAGAATCAAGATCCCCCTGCTGTCGAGCCGAAAGACGGCGACGAAAGCGAAGCCAGCGATGACTCGGAATCAATTGATCTGAAGCCCTACTCCTTGCCTTCTGTCCGCGAGCTGTTCCGTGTTCTGGTCAACTTCCTAGACCCCAATGACAGGCATCACACCGATACCATGAGGGTTATGGCGCTCAGGATTATCCATGTCGCTTTCGAAGTAGCGGGCCCGTTCATTGCCCGACACCCTGCACTGGCAACAATTGCTGAGGATAAGCTTTGCTCGTATCTCTTCCAGCTGGTTCGGTCAGATAACATGGCCATCCTTCAGGAGTCCCTGATCGTCGCTGGTACGATGCTTGCTACGTGCCGCGGCGTTTTGAAGCTACAGCAGGAACTATTTCTTTCTTACCTGGTGGCTTGCTTGCACCCTACAGTCCCAATTCCCCGCGACACGGGCATCGAGGCTTCTCTTTTCGCCGGCATTCCTGAGACGCCCAAGCTTGTCAAGCCCCCGTCTTCGCAAGCTGGTAGCGGGCGCGCCACACCGGTTCCTATTAAAGATAGACAAAAGCTTGGTATGGAAGGTGGCTCGCGGAAGCCAGATGCAAGACAAGCGATGGTGGAGAGCATTGGTGTGCTCTCGCGTATGCCAACCTTTGTGGTCGAGCTCTTTGTGAACTATGATTGCGATGTTGACAGAGCTGATTTGTGCGAGGACATGATTGGCCTCCTCTCTCGAAACGCTTTGCCAGACTCTGCCACTTGGAGCACTACCAGTGTCCCGCCTCTCTGCCTCGATGCTCTATTGAGATATATCCAGTTCGTCGCCGAAAGAATTGACAAGGATCCCGTGACAGACGGCTATACTGATCCCGATGTTTTGCGAGAGCAGCGCCGGAGAAAGAGAATCATCATTAAAGGCACGACCATGTTCAATGAGAAGCCCAAGAATGGCCTGGGATACCTGGAAGCTCAAGGCATACTGAAGAGCGCGCAAGACCCCGCGGAAGTGGCCGCATTCTTGAAAGAGACTTCGCGAGTGTCCAAGTCGGTGCTTGGTGAATATCTTTCAAAGACTGGAAATGAAAAAATTCTCAAGGAATTCTTGGATCTTTTTGACTTCTCCGGAAAGCGCCTTGATGAAGGTCTTCGGCTGCTCTTGGAATCCTTCCGTCTCCCTGGCGAAGCGCAGCTCATTGCTAATATTGTCGAGAGCTTTTCTGAAAAATACTGCACCTGCGATACGCCCGAGCAGGTTGCGAACAAGGATGCCGCTTACGTCTTGAGTTATGCAATCATCTTGCTGAATACTGATCAGCATAACCCAACGCTCAAGGCTAACAAGCGCATGACTGTTGAGGACTTTTCACGAAATTTGCGTGGCGTTAACGATGGCAAGAACTTTTCGCCGGAATACCTTTCCGACATTTACGAATCAATCAAGTCAAACGAAATCATTTTGCCAGACGAACACGATAACCAGCATGCATTCGACTACGCCTGGAGAGAATTGCTGTTGAAGACAGAATCGGCTGGCAATCTGATCGTTTGTGACACTAATATTTATGATGCTGACATGTTTGCGGCAACATGGAGGCCGATCGTCGCGACGCTGTCATACGTCTTCATGTCTGCTAGCGATGATGCCGTTTTTGCTAGAATAGTGACTGGCTTTGACGAATGTGCTCGTATCGCAGCCAAGTACAACAACGTTGAGGCACTGGACAAGATTGTCTACTGCCTCAGCTACATGACGACACTGGCAACAGACGCCACTTTCAACACAGCACTAAACACAGAAGTCCAGGTAGGCGAGACGAGTGTCATGGTTAGTGAACTGGCAGTCAAGCTTGGCCGTGACTTCCGTGCGCAGCTAGCTACGCTGGTCCTTTTCCGTGTCGTGACTGGTAATGAACATATCATCAAAAATAGTTGGAAGAATGTAAGTGATGACTCTCGAATGCTACCGAGCAATACACAGACTGACACAGCCCATAGGTTGTCCGTATATGGGTCAACCTCTTCTCAAACTCCCTGGCATCCCAATTTGGGTCACCAGACCTCCCTGCTCTCGGACTACCTGACATTCCTCTTCAATCGCCATCGCAGGTTATTGACCGTGGCGCACGTTCATCGGATACTGGCTTCTTCTCTGCTTTCACCTCATACATCTCTAGCTACGCGGCTGACGACCCTCCCGAGCCATCTGATGAAGAGTTGGAGAGCACCTTGTGTACAGTGGACTGCATCAACTCTTGCAAGCTTGACAATGTATTCAAAAACGTTGCAAAGCTCCCTATCGCTACTACAAAATTGATCGTCTCTGGTCTCCTGGAGCAGCTTCCCGACGATGATAGCGCAGCAATCATGACCGTCAAGCAAGACAACATGCCGAACCCGCCTCCCAGTGTTCACACGACGGCGACGGGCCCCCCCAAGTATGATCCCTCGGTCGCCTATATTCTCGAAGTCGCTACACTCCTGGCCACCAGAGATCCCGA
Source organism: Cordyceps cateniannulata (assembly GCA_028828415.1). Lineage (NCBI taxonomy): Eukaryota > Fungi > Ascomycota > Sordariomycetes > Hypocreales > Cordycipitaceae > Cordyceps > Cordyceps cateniannulata. Next base: position 944,478 of record JAPHMX010000004.1, on the reverse strand, counting down.
GTCGGTTGAGGAGATGGCGGAACAGGTATTCCGGACACTGCAGGGCATTCTGCGTCGCGCCTCACAATGGCATGCCATTACCGTTTCCAGAGCAGTCTTTTATGCCCTGCGCATACTAAAAGATGGCTTCGATCACGAGATTGTCAATGTTCCGAGATTGCTGCACACCATTTCGGGTCTGCCGCGGGATATCCTCGCTGGGACTTCAAGCACTATCCTCAATGGCTTGGCTGCCTGTACAGACGAACCTGGCCCTCTGCGAAGTGAAATGATGACATCTCCCGACTTCTGGGCAACGCTGCGTGTTCTTGCCACGAGCCGCGAATCGGCCGCACAGGTGTTTGAGATTCTCGAAAAGGGGACATCTGGCTCACCACCAGCCATCATGGCAGACAACTACATGGCGGCTGTTGCTCTGCTCGACCAGTTTGCCTCGAGCGCAAACCCATTGGCGTCGTTAGATAAGCAAGCAGAGCAAGAAAGGCGGCGCCAGGATCAACCACTTCAGAAGCCCAAGGCTGACAGCGCAGCGGTTGAGCGTGGCTGTAAAGCTATCGACAGCCTCTACAGCATGACCGCTCTCGTGCCGCAGCTTATTCAGCAGTCGCAGCTGGAAAGTGGCGAAGCGTGGTCTGCATACTGGCTGCCCATTTTCCAATCTCTAATGCATCAGTGCGGAAACCCGTGTCGGGAGGTTCGGCAGTTGGCATTCTCTTCGCTGCATCGGTCACTCCTCTCAGCGGAGCTTACCACCAGCAACCCGCAAGAGTGGACAGCCATATTCAGCAAGGTCCTGTTTCCCCTGATTCTTCGCTTGCTGAAGCCCGAGGTCTTTTCCGCCGATCGCGATGGTATGAGCAAGCTGCGCGTGCAGGCCACTTCACTACTGTGCAAGGTTTTCCTGCACTATTTGACGCTGCTTGCTGAATGGGACGGGCTGCTTTCACTGTGGACCAAGATTATTGAAATCATGGATCGTCTCATGAATAGCGGCCAAGGCGACACTTTGGTAAGTCATAAGTTGTGGAAATTGCCAAGTCCTGTTTATACTAACTATATTCTAGGAGGAGGCCGTGCGAGAGAACCTCAAGAACGTAATTCTATTCATGGAGAGTAATGGAGTCCTGGTGCCGCCCACCGAAGACGCTACGAGAAAGGAGATCTGGGATGAGACCTGGAAGCGCGTGGACCGATTCTTGCCGGATCTGAGAGCCGAGATTGCGCCTGTGGTAGATGAACCGGAGGCAAAGCCGACAGCCGACGCAAATACCGCAGTGATGAGAACATCTGTTGAAGATTCGCAGCAGCCGAGGCCCGAAGAGAAGGCGGCAGCTGGCCGAGAATCAACTGAGGGAGACGCAGAAGAGGAAGAGGCCGCTAAAAAAACGCAAGTCGAACAGGCGGATAAAGAGGAGCAAGACGTGGATTGAAATGAGGCGATTTAATGTTTGTGAGGGCTATAGAAGCATGCATAATACATGCGCGGCTCCGATTTTTTTCTCTCTTTTTGTTCGATTGGGTCGCATCCGGCCCTGGATTTATGTATATATTAGGGTGGCTGCAGCGGTAGTACAGCAGCTGTCCTTGTAAGCTTGAGATGGATGTTATAGGAGCATGGAGATGAATAGAGAAAAGGTGCACACGGCGATCAAGAGATGTGAAGCCTGTGAAGATCAGACGAAGACTTTGCCAAGGAAGAGTGACAGCACTAGTAGTTATATAAATCATTCAATCCACGTCTAACGGCCGTCTGGAGTCGTTGATGCACGAAGGAGGATCCCATCAGCCTCAATAGACAGGCCCTGACACCCCTTCTACAAACCATTTTACGGAGCCTACATTCTTATATTTCCGCCCCCCCGAATTAAGTAACAAAAATATAACTATTTAATATCCTTCAGCCCAGGCTGCTGACGGTTCCCACACAAAAGTAAACCAAGTCGGGGCTAGTGCTCTACTAAATGAACCCATGGGCTTTGTCTTTTAGAATGTGTATGAAAAGGGAAGGCTCCGGCGAGAAACGAGTCCGTGGGTGCTTTTTTTTTACGAGTGGCTTCTTTTCTCGTTTATTTCTAAAATATCATCTTCTTTTTCGCATTCTCTCCTCTCATTATTTTCATCTTCAATTTTGTTGATGAGACAGACGTTGTAAGTTCTTGTGTCGTCCTTTGGCGACAAGCGCACCAAATCACAGCCATGTCCTTTGCCGAATCGGGAAGCCAAGGCTTGTTTCAAACCAACAAGTCACAATTCGACTTTAACCTGCGCTTTGAGCAAGTCTTCTTTTCCATCATCCCCTCGGCCATCTTCATCGTCGCGTCACTATGGAGGGCGCTGTCCTCGAGAAAGCGGCCGGTCGTAGTCGTTGCGCCGCCAGTCTTTCAGACGATCAAAGTGGTACGGTAACCGGTGCTGAATAACTAGACGCTTATGAGTCAAACGGGCAGCCTAGATCATCATTCGTATAAGCGAGCTAACAAGATTCACAGGGCACTACAGTGGCGTATGCTATTCTTGGCTTGGCGTTGCTTGTCCTCGTCGCGGCGGGGAGCTTCCGGACGACGCAGACGCTGCTCGCTTCGGCTGCGCTCAGGTTCGTGGCCGCGCTGTGCATGGTCCTGCTAAGCTTCACAGACCATGGCAAGAGTCCACGGCCGTCGGTCGTGCTAAACGTCTACGTCTTCTTCACTCTGATCCTCGACGCTGCGCAGACGCGCACGCTCTTCCTGCTCTCCTCCAGCCACTCGCATGAGCGCACGTACAGCGACCTCTTTGCCGCCGCGGTCGCGGTCAAGCTCGTTGTCCTGCTTCTCGAGTCGCGACGCAAGACGCGATGGGTGCGATGGCCGAACGACGACAAGGCGGCGCACAGCCCGGAGGAGACGAGCGGCGTCTTCTCCCTTGGCGTCTTCTTCTGGCTCAACCGCATCTTCCTGACGGGATACAAAAAGGTCATGGCCATGGAGGACCTCTTCCCGCTCGACAGTGCGCTTGACGGCACGCGCCTACATGCAGCCTTTGCTGCGAACCTGCGAAATGCCAAGTTAAAGGGCGACAGCTTCGCCCTGCTCAAAGTTCTGGCGTGGACGATGAAGGGCACCATTGTCCTCGCCGTCGTGCCGCGGCTATTCCTTCTCGGCTTCACCTTTAGCCAGCCCTTCTTCATCGAGCGGCTCCTTGACGCGCTCTCCCGGCCCAGCGTGCCCGCCGACGTCAGCTACGGGCTCATCGGGGCCGCCTTCCTCATCTACGCGGGCATCGCCATCTCGACCGCCTTTTACTGGTACTACCAGCACCGGATGCTGACCATGGCGCGCGCCATGCTCGTCACCCAAGTCTACGAGCAATCCACGCGACTCGCCCCCCCGACCTCCGGTGACAGCAACGCGGCGCTGACGCTGATGAGCACCGACTGGGAGCGCATCCACGACGGCTTCCAGTCGGTGCACGACATCTGGGTCAGCCTCGTGCAGGTCGGCCTCGCCTCATGGATGCTGCACCGCGAGCTCGGCTTCGTCTTCTTCGTGCCGCTCGGCATCGTGCTCGTCGCGTTTGCGGGCGTCTCCATCGTTGCGCGCTTCACGGGCGGCTCGCAGCGCGCGTGGATGGAGGGCGTAGAGAAGCGGGTTGGCTTGACGGCCTCCACAATCGGGCACATGAAAGGCTTGAAGATGTCGGGCCTCACGGCGGCGGTCGAGAAGCTGGTGCAGAAGCTGCGTGTGGATGAACTGGCGGCGGGCTCGCTGTTCAGGCAGCTCGCGGTCGTGGCGGCGGCGTTTGGGTTCGCGCCGATGCTGCTGTCGCCACCGCTGACGCTTGCATTCGCGCAGGGAAAGCTGGATGCAACGAGAGCGTTTACTAGTCTCTCGTTTCTCGTGTTGTTGACCCTGCCGCTAGGTATCGTCTTCCAGCAGATTCCGCTGCTCATTGGCGCGAATGCCTGCGTGAGCCGCATCCAAGAGTTTCTGGCGTGCGAGACGCATGAGGACTTTCGACGGATTTTCGGAAATGATGAGCCTGTCTCAGAAAAAGATCTGGGGCTGCATGATCGTCCTGCCGTTGAGATTGTCAGCGGCAACTTCGGTTGGGAGACGGATAAGCCTGTCCTCCAAGACGTCAATGTCGCAATCCCTCAATCATCGCTAAATATGATAGTCGGACCTGTCGGGTCCGGCAAATCGACGTTTTGCAAAGCTGTACTTGGCGAGACTGCCTTTCATGAAGGTACTGTGACTCTTGGCGCTCGTAATCCTCACGTTGGCTACTGTGACCAGACACCATTCTTGTTCAACGGGTCGATCCGCGACAACATCATCGGGCAGTCAGACTTCAACGCAGAGCGCTACAATGAAGTCATCGAGGCGACTGCGCTTCGGTTCGATCTCGACAACCTCGCACAAGGCGACAAGACCAATGTCGGCTCCGACGGCGTCACACTCTCCGGCGGCCAGAAGCAACGCGTCTCCCTCGCCCGCGCACTATACCTGGAAACCACTTTCCTAGTCTTTGACGACGTGTTTAGCGGTCTGGATGCCGACACCGAAGAGATTGTATTCCGCCAGGTGTTTGGGTCCGGCGGCCTGCTCCGCAAGCGGCAGTCCACCGTCCTCCTCTGCACGCACAGTATCAGACATCTTCCCGCCGCCGACCACATCATCGCTCTCGGCGGCGGAATGGTAGCCGAGCAAGGCACATTTACAGAGCTGATGGCCGCGCCAGACGGCTACGTGCGCCGCCTCGGAGTCAAGTCCGCGTCCGGCAGCGATGCCGGCTCCGAGGAGACGGCCGCGCCGGAAAAAGCCGAGGTCCCTGCCGCCTTTTCGCCGCTGGAGCCAACCGCTACCAAACAGTCTGAAGCTGCTGCGGCCGGAGCAGACCTGGCGCGCCAGCAGGGCGACGCCACAGTCTACAAGCACTACGCCGTGAGCATGGGAATCTTCACGTCGACAACCGGTCTTGTCTTCACTGCAGCGTACGGCTTCTTTGAAAATTATCCGACCATCTGGCTCAAGTATTGGTCCGACGACGTCGCCGCCGGTTTCAAGCATCACCCGTTTGCGTACTATGCTGGCGTGTACGCTGCGCTCATGGTATCTGCCATGGTCTGTCTCATGATTTCCATCATCTTGTTCTTTGTAGTCGGGGTGAGGCGCGCGGGCGCAAACCTCCATCGGAATGCCCTCACGACAATGATTGGGGCACCGTTGTCTTTCTTCACTACGACAGATACTGGCGTCGTTACCAACTTGTTCTCTCAGGACCTGAACCTGGTCGACACGGAACTTCCCATGGCACTGATCAACTGCTTCTTCGCGGTAAGTGTACCTCGTCTATAAATATGACGCCTAATATCGCAACTAACCAGCGTGGACATAGTTCTTCCAAGCACTCGGGCAGGCGTGCGTGATGATTACCGCATCACCTTACATCGCCATCACCTATCCGTTCCTGATTGCTCTCCTCCTTCTCCTCGCCAAGTTTTACCTGCGCACATCTAGACAGATGCGGCTACTCGACCTCGAGGCCAAGAGCCCGCTGTATGCGCACTTTCTCGACACTATCAAGGGCGTCGTCACCATGCGCGCCTTTGGCTTCGTCCCCGAGGACATTTCCAAGAATACTCACCTTCTCAACACGAGCCAGCGCCCGGCGTACTTGCTCGTCATGATCCAACAGTGGCTGACGCTTGTTCTCGGCATCGTCGTCGCAGTCTTGGCTACGACGCTGACGGCGCTCGCTACGCGCCTGCACTCCAGCTCTGGGTTTACTGGAGCATCTATGGTGACTCTCATGAGCTTTGGTGAGAATATTACAATGATTGTGCAATTTTACACGCGTCTCGAAACATCCATGGGCGCCATTGCGCGACTCAAGACCTTTAGCACAACAGTGCAGCGTGAAAATAAAGACTACGAAGACGTGATTCCCGCCGAGGAATGGCCCCAGAAGGGATATATCAACATTGACAATGTTTCTGCGAGTTATGAGTAAGTTATTTATCGCTTATGACTTTGGACTGGCGCCGCTAATCTGATGAGTATAGACTAGCAGAGTCAAAGTCTGAAGAAACTCCTCAGCTAGCCTTGAAGAACATTAACCTAAGAATCCTCGCTGCAGAAAAGATTGCAGTTTGTGGCCGCACCGGCAGCGGAAAGTCCAGCTTCATCGCCCTGCTACTGAAACTTCTCGACCCTACCGCCGATTCGGAGGGTGCTGTGATTATTGACGGGATCGCTCTGAACAGCATCCAACGCTCGGCTCTGCGACAGAGAATGCTAGCAGTCCCTCAAGAAGCCGTATTCCTACCGGATGGATCTACATTTCAAGCCAACTTGGATCCGTATGAGCGTGCGACCGCGGATGAATGCGAGGCGGTGCTCAAGGTAGTTGACCTTTGGGACTTCGTCCAGGAGCGAGGCGGGTTAACATCCGGCATGAGCTCCAGCACTCTGAGCGCCGGGCAGAGACAGCTTATGTCGCTCAGTCGTACTGTGCTGAGAAGGCGCATTCGGGCGAGAGACCAAGGCGTTAGCAAGGGCTCTCCTGAGTCCGAGGGTGGTGTTTTGCTTCTAGATGAGGTCAGCTCGAATGTTGACGTTGAAACTGAGCGCATCATGCAAGATGTTATGAAGCGCGAGTTTACAAAGTACACCGTTATTGCGGTCAGCCATCGCTTGGATATGATTATGGACTTTGACAGGGTCGTCGTGATGGACAAGGGCGAGATTGTTGAGATCGGAAGCCCTGTTGCGCTTGCGCAGGAAGAAGGATCTCGTTTCGGTGACCTAGTCAAGGCTTCTAATAAATAGTGTCAATAGCCTGATTTTAATTTTATTTACGTTGCATAAATTTCCGGAGTCATTCAACTATCTAGCCTACACTTCCGTCCTAGTCCAGCAACTTCCACCCATACTTTGAAGTTCCTTGGAACTTTTTTCCCGCCCAGTAAATAGACAACTTTATATAAGTCCTTTCTTAAAAAACCAATCACCATCATCATTATGTGCCTACTCCAGAGTGTAACTAATGCCAGCTCACTTACATCTACCGTACAAGGTGGGGCAGTGCCGCGACCGACATCAACAGCTCGCCTCAAATGGTCACAAGCTCCAAACTTGCAGGTGACATCACCAACGGGCACGACGTCGATCACGGTACATCTCTCCCCATGCCGAAAATTCCGACTGACGGAGTATATAGCCGGTATTTCTCACAGGCCATGATCTAGAAACTCTGCCTTGCCGACGATGGCGGAGCTCCCAGCTGGCTCACCGCGCACCGCGACGCCCGATTCGCATGCCGAGCCGCAAACACCAAACCTCCAAACTTCGACTGAGCCGTCCTCGCCTAAATTTCCGCAGCTTCAGAACACTCAAGAGGCAGATGGCGACCCAAAAGCCGCCAAGACGGCACCCAAAGGTGGCGGCGGCGCATATGGTACCAGCAGCGGCTTTGGTGATGGAGCGGCCGCGTCCGCGGACGATTTAGATGGCGACCCGGCCGTCGCCGAACCCTTTGTACGCACCTCGAGCCCCGAACCGAGCATACGAACAGTAGAGCCACCCGCTGGCCCGGCGACGCAGGACAGCGGCGGGGATCTGCGCTCCGAAGATGGCCGCTATGAAGAAAAGGACCTCGACGAGGGCCCGACCGCGAACCGCGACGACGACAACGACGACGAGCCCGCGTCCGACAGGCTCCTGCACAAGATGCACAAGTTCAGCCTGTACGAGACAGCCAGCCGCTACTACGTTGTCGGCGTCGACGTCAGCGAGAAGCGCTACCGCGTCCTCAAGATCGACCGCACCACCGACGGCGGGCAGGCGCCGAGCATGACCGACGACAAGATCGTCTACACACTCAAGGAGATGAACCAGCTGCTCGATACCATCGACGACGGCAACAAGGGCACCGGCGGCGTCCGCCTGCGCTGCACGACCTGGGGCCTGCTCGGCTTCATCCGCTTCACCGGCTGCTACTACATGCTGCTCATCACCAAGAAGAGCACCGTCGCCATGCTCGGCGGCCACTATGTCTATCAGGTCGAGGGCACCGAACTGATCCCGCTCGCCATGGGTAAGTCTTCCAAGCCCGAGGCGGCCGCACGCAACAACAGCGCCGAGGAGACGCGCTTCATGTCAATCTTCAACAGCCTCGACTTGACGAGGTCGTTTTACTACAGTTACTCGTATGATGTGACGCATACGCTGCAGCGCAACATCATGCGCGAGAGGACGTGCATGGCGCAAGGCATCGTCATGCAGACGGACGAGGAGCTGAATTCCATGTTTGTGTGGAACAACTACCTGCTGAAGCCCATCTCGGCGGCCATCAAGAACCCGTTTGACTGGTGCCGGCCCATCATCCACGGCTACGTCGACCAGGCCGCCCTGTCCATCTACGGCCGCACGGCCTACATCACCGTCATCGCGCGGCGGTCTCGGCACTTCGCCGGCGCGCGCTTCCTGAAGCGCGGGGCCAATGACCTCGGCTACGTCGCCAACGACGTCGAGACGGAGCAAATCGTCGCCGAGTGTCAAACCACCTCGTTCCACGCCCCCGGGCCGCGGCTCTACTGCAGCCCGCACTACACCTCCTACGTGCAGCACCGCGGCAGCATCCCGCTGCACTGGACGCAGGACAACACCGGCGTGACGCCCAAACCGCCCATCGAGCTCAACCTCGTGGACCCCTTTTACAGCGCGGCCGCTCTGCACTTTGACGACCTCTTTCAGCGCTACGGCGCGCCCGTCTACGTACTCAACCTCGTCAAGGCCAAGGAACGCCAGCCGCGCGAGTCTAAGCTGCTCGACGAGTACACGCGCTGCATCGACTACCTCAACCAGTTCCTGCCCGCCGGCAAGAAGATCATCCACAAGGCCTGGGACATGAGCCGCGCGTCCAAGGTCCGCGGCGGCGACGTCATCGGCAACCTCGAGACCATTGCCGATGACGTGCTCGCGACCACGGGCTTCTTCCGCAACGGCGACGGCGTCAGCGCCGAGGCCGCCTCGGTGCAGCGCGGCGTCGCGCGCACAAACTGCATCGACTGCCTCGACCGCACCAACGCCGCGCAGTTTGTCATTGGCAAGCGCGCGCTCGGCCACCAGCTGCACGCGCTGGGTATCCTGGCGGACACGGCGGTCGCGTACGACACCGACGCGGTCAACCTCTTCACGCACATGTGGCACGACCACGGCGACACCATTGCCGTGCAGTACGGCGGCTCGCAGCTCGTCAACACCATGGAGACGTACCGCAAGATCAACCAGTGGACGAGCCACTCGCGCGACATGATTGAGAGCCTCAAGCGGTATTATAATAACTCCTTCCTTGACAGCCAGCGCCAGGAGGCGTACAACCTGTTCCTCGGCAACTACGTCTACCGCGGCCCCGGCCACCCGATGCTTTGGGACCTCGCTACGGATTACTACCTGCACCACTCAAACCCGCGCGATTGGACGCCAAACAAGAATAGGAGCTATATACACTGGTTCAGCCCGGCGAATTTGCAGGATAAGGGAAATGCGGCGGACTCTCTAGTGCTGGCGCGAAGCGCACCAGCGTCCAAACCGGTCGAGTTCTTTGACGACTACTGGCTCGAGTACTACCGCCCGTCAACGCTCTCGTCATTTCCCAAAATGTTTGCCTTCAAGATGAACTCGACTATTAAATACATTCCCTTAAAATCCACACAAGACGGCAAGTACGACCTCAGTCCGTTCCGTGTGCGCATCGAGCAGCATGACGTCGACGCCGACAAGAAGAAGGCGGCCAAGAAGAGTGCTGCGGCGACGCACAAGGCCGCTGGCTCACCTCTCTCGCAAGTCGCCACGTCCGATGACGGTCTGTCCTCGATGGCCTCGGAAAAGGCGCCGCCGCCCCGCGGAATGTCGCTTGGACGCTGGTTACACCCCGCGCAGGAAAAGACGCACGGGTTGGTCCACGCCATGCGCACGGTCGACGAGATGGACGGCCGCGGCCGCGGCGCCAAGACGAAGCCGACGGCCCTCGAAAAGTCAACGGCCGAGCAGTGGACGTTCACCAAGGCGGTCAAGGACTCGCTGAATCCGTCCGTCGACCAGCACGAGGCCGACGACTACGCGCGGTACATTCACCACCCGCAAAACTTGCCGCTGGTGGTGTCGAGCGACACGCCGGTGGACATGGACTCGTCCGAGTATCAGGACTACGTGCACGGCGGGTGGCGGGACCGCGGGCTCATGGTCAGCGGCAGCGAGGAGGAGATGGACCTCTACGCGGAGCTGCTCAAGATTGGCGAGAACCCGCTGACGGTGACAGAGGAGGACGCGCCGAAGAAGAGATACAAGGCCTACAGGAAGTGGCTGAGGGGCAAGTCCTTCTTCAAGCAGCAGCCTCTAGACTGAGACTGTGCCGTGTACGTGCCTTTGTCGTCTTCATGCCGTGGACTCTTCCAGCTTAAATGGGGCAAATAACGGCTTGAGTTCGGGTGCCTTTTGCACGATTTGTCTCAGCTTTTCCACCGGCATAGCCTCGTCGCTCTCTCTCCACAAGGACGCCACCAGCTTCGTTGACTTTCTAAGCTCGTCCGCCAGAGTCTCCAGCTTGAGGCTCCTGTCGCTGCTATCAGAGCCGTGAACGTTGATCCAGCATCGGGAGACGATGCTAATGATGTGCTCGGCGTGCGGCGTGCCGACTATCCGAGGCCAGCAGTTGATAATTGTATTATTGAGCGCCTCTGCACCTGCGATGACCGCAGGAGGATATGCCAATGCAAAGGCGTCAGTTAGCACAGGGGTAAAGAGATCTAGCAAACTCTGACGCACAAACTATTAGCGACTGTTTTTCTCTTAATTTGTCCAAATACATGTAACAATGAATAAAACGACAAATGATCATGGATACGTACCTGCACATGCTTCACGGCGTAGACCTCCAGCGCGTTGACAACCTGCGCGGCCGCCTGCATCAGCACTTCGACGACGCGGACATGCTGAGACGCGTGAAGGTAGCCCGCAAATACACCCTCGCGCAGCGTCTTGTCCAGCAGCGCGCGCCGCTTCGGGTCCGCGGGGTCCGCGCCGCCGGCGAGGGCTAGAGCTCGAAGCACGCGGTATGCGGTGCGCAGCAGCGGGACGGACTCGGCCTCGGGCGTCAGCGACGGCAGGAAGAGCAGCGTGGGCAGCACAGACGCCTCAAACACGGCGTCGATGCCGGATGCGCGGAGCACCTCAGCGGGACAGGCGGCGAGGAAACGGTCGAGCACGTCCAGACCGCGCTGGCGGACACCGACATCTCCATCTTCGGCGAGCGTGACGAGTACGGGGATATAGAGGGGCCAGTGCTGTTTGACCGTGGAGAGCTGCGTGGTGTGGTCAGCAATGGCGGTGCAAGGAAGTGGGATATTTGTCAAGGGATGGAATGGTACCTCGGAGGCTTCAACCGCCCATGCAAAGACGGTGACGACGTGCGGGCCGGCGTCCTTCCAAGCGGCCTTTTGCTCGTGAAAGCCCTGATTGGGTGGTGGCGGCTCGCGGAACAACGCCGGACGTCCCTCTGCTGTAACTGCGGATGTGCCTTTCGAAAAGATTGGTCGTAGGTAGCGCTGGAGGACGACGCGGGTGATGAAGTCTTGCTTCCTATCGCCAAGTAGATGCCTGTCAATCAAACTCGTTGCAGTCGAAGCCGCCGCGTCGGTAGTCCAGGGCTGGCCGGCTTCGATGTAAGGGATGAGTGACAGCAAGAGGTCATCGTTGATCTGGTCTTCTTCCACGTCGAGGGAGTGCAGCGCAGCCAGGGCTGCCTCAGCGCAGGTTCCCCAGCCATGGGCGTCGATGCCCTCGAGACCGTTGGGAGGCGTCAGTGTCTTTGCGAGGGCATCGATAAAAGCAGTGGTTTCCGTAGCAGGTGAATTTTGACAAGCGCTGTGGAAGAGAACCAGGGCCGCATCTCGCCGGCGTGACTTGATCTCCGGGGTCAGTGTTTATCGTGGGCAGTGGAGAGTCCATAACCTACAGGGTCCTTGGACACCAGATCCTCAAGAATGCTCTCGGCTGAGAATAAATCTGCTCGGTTTCACATTAGCTTTCATTCAATGAGTAAGAGTCTTTTCTTTTCAAGCTTCGAGGTCCAAAGATATCGCGTCACCATACCTAGGGCAAGCTCCTTGATTCGACCCTTATTCTCGCTGCTGAGCAGCTCGTTTGCACTCATGGTCTAGCCTTAGTTGTGCGTCAGGTTATCGATCCCACAACTCATCCACAGACTTTAGATCCAAATATTCCAATTTCTGTAATACGGAAGCTTGTTCAAAACTTTCAGCTAAAGGCTGGTAATGCAAGTCGTGTTGAACTTGCGAAGCTTCTAGAGCTTGGGTCAAGTGGGTTGGAAACTTGTCGCATAGTGCGAGGGGGGATGTTGCCAATATTCGCACAGTACAGAATCCCTGGGCTGCTGGGAAACTAGGTACTGGTCGTCGGGTGTTTTCAATGATATGGCAAGTCTCAAATTGTTCAATTCATATTTATTCATGATTCGTAGAGATTTTGTCTACTATGGTATAAGATTCAACTTTTCGTGACCCGTTTTCCATGACTGAGTAGAGTTCTAAACGCAGACCAACAGTCGCCTCTTCATCATTGAGCATCCGGGATGCCCAGTGCCTTTCTGCGCTTCTGCACCTCCTCGATGGCCGGCGCGGGGTCCGTCTCATCCGGGTTCCGCAGCTGCCACGCGACACACACGTCAAGCGCCTGGCCTGTCCACTTGCCCGGCTTCACACCCAGCGCCTTGGCGAGCTCGCGGCCGTCAAGCAGGCGCTTGAGCTGCGGCGCGTCCATGACGTCAATCTCGACTAGATGATCCAGGAATTTCTGCCACTCGGCGACAAACGCATCACGCGCCGCCGCATCTACGCTGGCGCTGCCGCTGGGCCAGACGCTCAGACGCTCAAGGGCCTCAGCGAGCAGCGCCGCGAGGACCTGCAGACGCCAGGAGCCGCCATGCCCGTCCCACCGACGGATTGCCATGCCGAAGCGGTCGCGCTCGCGGATGTGAGGGGCGCCGGAGAGCACGGCAGCCTTGAGGTCTAGGATCTCATCGAGATGGCGGTGGGAGGCGGCCATGATGTCAGTGAGCTTGTTGGCGGCCTTGTAGCCCTCGCGCGCAACGACGCCGACGGGCGGCAGCGCGTTGGCCTTCTTCTTGGTGCCGGGCGGGTCTTGCACGCGCAGCCAGGGGCTGACGGCGGCGAGATTCCACGCGATCCAGCGGTGCTCGTCAGTGTGTGTGAGGGTGGCGGCGATGGAGCCGGGCGTCTGCGTCTGCAGGATGTCGTCGAGGCCGTTGTAGGCGACCGGCCATCTGCAAATGTCGGGCTGCAGCATGTCTGGACGCGCTGGGTCTGTGAAGATGGCATGGTACAAGCCAATGTCATCAATGAGCTGCAGTGCCAAACGAGGATGCTTGTCTGTGACGGTTTTTAGTACGTGCTTGCAGGAACACATTACGTAGTGGGCGTTACCTTGCAACATCTTTTCAAGCTCTTGTCCGACACGTTCACGGCTAATCTTAACCTTTAACGCGTCCAAGACAGTCTCATCCGCCATGACTCTTCTTGTGTTGTCATCAATTGAGAAGTCGAGTCTGCTTGAGAAGCGCACCAGACGCAAAACTCGCAAGGGATCATCTTTGAATGTCTGCAGCGGCTCCAGAGGCGTGCGAATAATTTTCTGTTCCATATCAGCCAAGCCACCAGTAAAGTCCTCCACCTCCTCCGTGTTGAGGTTATAAAACAGTGCGTTGATGGTGGCGTCGCGGCGCACCGCATCCTCCTCGGCCGTGCCAAATTCCATCTGCGGGTTGCGGCTGTCTTCAGCGTACGTCTCCTTGCGGAGGTTGACAAAGTCGAGGTCCAGCCCAAAGAGGCGCAGGATGGCCGTCTCGAGATGCTTGGACTTGTCGGGCTGGCGGGCGACCGTGTGCGCGCTGCCAACATCACCAGGCGCGAGGTTGTGCGCGGCGACGACCTCGGGGCGCTGGCAGTGCTCGCGCAGGTGGGCGGTGAACTGGCCGCCGGTCATGGTGTCGATGGCGACGTCAATGTCGTGGCTCGCGGAGCCGAGCAGCTTGTCGCGCACCCAGCCGCCAGCCCAGCGCAGGACGACGGGCTGCGGGCCGTCGACGGAGCGCGCGACATCGACGAGGAGGTTGCGCAGGCGCCGCTCACGCGGATCGAGCTGGATCTTAGTGGATATGGGCATCTTGGAGGCGGAGGAACCGTGGAGGAAGGCGTCCAGCTTCCTTTTCATGACACGGAGGGGGAGGTGGCAGCACATGAAGCACTGAGCACGAGAGAAGGGGAGTTTGCTGCAAGTCCCAAAGGACTGCGTGACTCAGACTATGGACAGTAGCGGAAAATACGTGCGGCTTGCTGATGGAAATCTTGTAAGCGGGTGTGACGTGGATCGTGACTCCTTGCCGCGTTGTTGATGAGGCTGTCCTGTTGCTGGTGAGTAACGTTGGAGTAACATTGGTGCGGTTGTGAAAATATGCGCTTGTCATTGAGCTTGGTGGAGCACCACCAGAATATAGTTATGCATGTACTCAAACAGGATGTGGTGATAGTTGAAGCCAAAATAAACAAAGAACGTGAAAATGAGGTTTGATTCACTAAAATCATTTCTTGTTCGATTGGAGGGTATTTGAGGCGGCTATCAAGTCAAACGTAACCAGTCGCAACCGCGCACACAAATTCCAACCACGATGCAAGCCACCAGGCTCAAGTACCAAGGGAACGAGTTCCTTTCTAGAGATGTAATAAATGAAAAAAAAAAAAAAAGATAAAAAATGGCGAATAGATTCTCAGAGAATAGCTGTAGGGAGATATTTTTTATTAAAAAAAAAGGATCATAATATTTGTCTATCCTTTACATGTATAGGCGAGTCTAGGTGAGGGCTGCCGTTACAAGTACCTAGTCCAAGCCTTCACATATTCGTGCAATAGTGAACACCATTGTTGTACGTAACCAGCCGTCTCCTCGCAAGATAGACCTCTAAATATTTGGCTCAATACTCAACGCAAAGCTGTCGTACATCACTTCCGCTTTCAAAGTCGGCGTGGCCAGGACCTGTCTAGCTTGAAGCCACACTCCCACCTCGGCTTATAATTCGAGGCCCAAACATGGACTTACCATACGGACCAGCCGCCATTGTCCTCTGTATTAGGCACCCAATATCTGATTTATTTCGGTAGTGCTTGCATTGGGAGACCTTGTAATCCTGCCCAGCAGCTCAACTATGGGTCATGACCATCTGCCGTTCCATGCAGGCAGCAGCTTACAAGGCAAGTCTTGGAGGGCACCGAGACAGCGGGCGTGGGGAAAGCCATCTCTGCAGCACAACGTGACTTGATAAAATTTAAATCTTCAATTAAAATGCCACAGACTGAAAATCTGCCGAGAAAGGCGGCCAAGATGCCACACCACGATGTGGCCACTTGCGCGTCCAAAGCCCGATCTCAAGGACGGTGGCTTGCATCGGCGGATCCGAGCCCTGCGGGAAGCACAAAACACATGTCGAGTGATAAGAGGGTAGAATCTGGGCATCAAGCATCTAATGCATGCAAGGCCAGTTGTCTTTCGCGCTTACACGATGCGGGACAAGACCTGTCATTGTGGCGAAGCTGCCGAGTGGCTGCTGCGCCAAGCCTGGCCGGCCGGTACGTCTTGACGATATACCGACAAGGCGTAGAACCCGCTTGATAGGACTGCAGAACAGACGCGATGGGTAAGTAAATGGCGGTGATGGTTTACTGGTGGCTACGGACAGCGTTGCGTTGTCAACAATGTGTCTAGGCGTATTAGGTACTAGGCGTCGCAAGCTCGGCTGTCCACCCTTCAAAGCTCAATCACTTGCCGTTATCCATTCCGGGAAGGAGCGATGACGAGTGGCCTATGAGATTCGACGGCATCAGATGTTTGACTGGAAA
The DNA here is from genome assembly GCA_028828415.1 of Cordyceps cateniannulata. Classification (NCBI taxonomy): domain Eukaryota; kingdom Fungi; phylum Ascomycota; class Sordariomycetes; order Hypocreales; family Cordycipitaceae; genus Cordyceps; species Cordyceps cateniannulata. The sequence goes on along the minus strand of JAPHMX010000004.1, from coordinate 928,508 downwards.
GCAGAGTGTCAATGCTGGGAGGAAAATGAGATGTGAGCATTGTCTGGCCGGGCCGCAAAACAGCATCCAAAGCGGAGATATTGTTCTTTGATACACAATACAGTCCGTCATCAGAATTGTGATTATGCAATGCGATTGCATTAGAGACATGTACATGACGCATCAATATCCACCACTATCGTCTTAGACGGACGTAGGTAGAAGCCCAGTTGCCTGCTGTAGCCGATGTCCCCAGCAGTAGCCCCAACAAATTGTTTGTCACTAGCACAATATCTACCTAGAATAGGTACCGGGTGCTGGGCCGTGGTGCCAAAGCCAGACATTTTGACTTTCGTTAGAGGCCCAAGAGCGAGCGCGTGCCTGGGCTTATATCGTCACGAGACCATGAGCCTCGTTGGGGGGGATCGCCGTCTTTGGATGTCCCGCCTGCGCCGCGGTCACGGGCGCAGCGAAAGTCGAGCGACAGCTGCGTGAATTAATTACAAGGTAAATCTAGTAAAATGGAATTTATAAAAAGGATGCGTAGGGAAATAAAATCACTCAGGGTACATCGAGGCTATTGACGAAATCGGCCTGGCGCAGATGACGTTGGCCGTAGGGGACGGAGGCCCGACCGGAGCAGCTTGCGCGGGAGGGTTGTGGCCGCAAGGCTATCCGAAAGAGGCAAAAGCACGGCAAACCTGCGTCACAGGATGCCACGACACTAAAGCGGGAGAGGCCAAAGTTGCTTTTTCCTTGCGTTCTGTTGTACGAACTAGTATTTTGTGTAAGACCGTCGAGGCGATTTTCGCGCATGCGATGCAGCAGATTTGAACCTGGCCCAGAGGCCGCCTGTGCTTGCGGGAACGGGACCCGTGAAGTCCGGGTCGCCGTCCGTCTCGGCGAACCAAAAATTGTCGCTCTGCCTTCTTGATGCAGCTAGGTCGAAGTCAAGTGTCTCGGAGGGGGACTCGTGTAAGTTGTGGCTGGGTAAGAATCGAATCGAGACGGCGGAGCTTGGGTTTATTAGTGTCAAAAGTCTATTGTAGTTGAATGAGATACGAGGTGGAGGATATGAAGCATAAATCTTGTCATCTATCGGGTCTATTATAGCGCCCCTATAAAAAAGGAGAAATGAGAAATAACCAGTATAGATGTTAATGTTCGTGACGTCAAAAACCTAGGGTGAGGAGGGGGGTGACTGATCGGCTCGCTGAGGGAACGGGGAGGGATCGCGTTTTCCCCATCACAAACAGGGCTTATGCAGGCAGGGTTGCCTGTTGAACTAGCGTCGAAACCCGGTTTTTTTTGCAAATGGCTGATGTATACTTTTTGGACTGTGTTGTTGTCTTTGCTGTGAGGCAGTGAAAGGTGACTGGCCGCAGCAGGCAGATAGCTCCCCACACAGCCCTGACGACGGAGGCGTGAACGAGGCCATGCCAGATTCGTCCGACAAGGGTTGCGTCCTTCTTTCGCTTGGGCGATGAGAGGACAATTGTCACCGTATGATGTGAATGGACAGAGGCTAGTGGCGTATGTGTTGCGTCTCTGCTGGTCAAATGGGTGTCATGGGCGAGAGGGGGGGAACTGGTAAAGGCGTCCAATATAAAAGGTGCCCGCCCGTCCTCTTCGGCATCATGTTCCATCTTGCGTTCCTCTTTTTGAAACCCACGCGGATTTTCCTTTCCTTTCAACCCAACCCAGGACCCGATAAGTACGGCTGCCTGCGCAGAGTGATGATGGTGGTTCGTGTCATTGACTAACACAGCCAGAGTAACAGACTCGAGCCCTTGTCCATAAAACCAAGAGCCGTACAAACAAAGAACCCCAACCCGAATACAACACCTCCATCATCTATATACCTTCACCCGCAAACATGGCCAGCGAAGATGCCACCACTGCCACCGGCCAACCCCCCATCATTCTCACAGAGTCTCCGGCTGGCTCTGATACTAAGCAGGACCGCCGAATGAGCGAAGAATGGGGTGAGTAATACCTAATTATCCATCTATTACATCCCTATCCCTTGCTCCTCCCAGCATCATCCCATTCTGCCATCATCATGCCATATATCATCAAACCATTGTCCATCCCAGCTGTGGTCCAACACTTCCCCGCCCCGCTGGACCGAAAGTACCGAAAGCCAAACTTACAGCGGGGATGCCCTAAAAAGGGCACTAAAAGGCATCGAACGACCGCTAAACCGCCCCGGCGAACCCACTAATCGCACTATTTCGATACCCTGAATCCTACCTCCCGCCTCTCACCTCGCAGCCTCCCTTGCCAACCCTGCCAGAACCCTCATCTCACAGCTTGCTTCCCATTGTCACATTTAGGAAAATTCATGATTAACGATTCAGTTCTTTAGACGCTGCCAAGGTCCCTCCTAGCCGATTCCAAAAACGAAAAGGCTCCATCTACGCCACCCCCAGCTCCCGTGATGGCCACGTCGACCGCAACTACCAAGACAAGTACCACGCTAAGATTGCCGAAATGCCCAAGAGCAAGTACTTGCCTTACTGAATAGGTAGTAGGCACTTGCTGCCGTCTTCCGGCGTTACAATCGTCTTCGGTGGTTATCGTGGGAGCAATGGAGAAATTGAAATAAAGAAAATATCCCAAAAAAATGAGGTTACAGCGCACTCTATTTTGCACTTCTTTTCCAACGGCCGAATGGGTATCTCTGTTCTGTTCTATCTTGTAGTTTAACATCACATTTTTACTAGCTCTCAGTTTCGTCATTTCAATCAGACTACACGAAAAAAAAGGCTTCAAACACAGATTTTTACATCCGTTTGAGGATTCTATATTTTGTACTCTGTATGCTCCCGGATCGCCTCTCGCACATTTGCTCCCCCCCCCCCCATCCCGATAAAAGCCAATATAAAAAAAGGTAAAGACAGACGAATGTTCCAAAGTTGGAATAGAGAAGAAAATAAACCCAAAACGAGACAAAGAAGAGAGTAAGCAATGTTTACAAAAAAGTCAAGAAAAAGAGAGCCAGGATTAGCTCCCACCCAAAGAATCAACAGTTCATCACCAAGCAAAAACAGTAATAAGTACATAACTCCCCATCTTTAACCAAGCCAAGTAAGAAAAGAACCGAAAAAGAAGTAAGGAAAGTTTAAAGTGTTAATCTGTCTCGCGAGACCCGGGAAGATGTCTCGGATCAAAGGAAATTGAACAGCGTTACTCATCATCGCCACTGTCAATGTCAATCGCATCTGGATTGGCCGCCACAGCTGGCTTCTTGTCTTGCACGCCGCCGCCCACCGGTCCCGTGCTGGCGGCCACGAACCCTTGCGGCGCACGCGCCTGCCTCTCCAGCGCTTCCATGGCGTCCTGCGTGTCGGTGTCCATCTCGCGGCCCGCTGCCGCAGCCGCCGCTTGACTCTTCGCCAGCGCCTGCGAGGCAATGAAGTTGACATCTGTGTTGTACTGCGCCTGGACGCTGCGCTTGATGCGTAGCATCTCCTTGAACGTGTCCTCGTTGCCGTGCTGCACCTCAAACGCTTCCCACTTGCTCCAAAAGTCCGCATTCGTGCGTGGGTCGCAAAACTGTGAGGCGTGGCCGAAGATGGCTCGTGCGCGATCAATTTCGCCGAGACGCTTCTCCATGTCTGCAAACTTGAGGCACATGTCCTTGGCTTCCTCGTCTGGCAGCGCGGTAATGGCACGCTCGTAAATAGGTCGTGTAGAGGGAAGGCCAAAGTTGGACGCCGACTTGGTGATGTAAAAGTTGAACATGTCGGCCCGATCTTCGTCCGAGACGGCCCTAGTAGCTCGTTCGTAGATGCGCATCGCGTGACGTGCCAGTCCTCGTTCTTCCTCAAGGTTGCCGTACATCAGGTAGATAGTCTTGGCAAACTTGGGCGGGCAGTCCTCCACTGCCTGCTCGAATAAGTCACGCAGTCGCTCGATGCCAATCTTGCGATCCACGGCCTTGGTCAAGTACATGTTCCAGAGCTCAAAAGCCACAGGATAGCTGAACAGATCCAGGCCTCTCTCGTAAATCTTGAAAGACTCCTCAAAATACTCATTCTCCTCCAATAGGTTGGCATAGTTGACCACAGTCTGCGGCGTGGCAATGCGGAGCTCGAAGATGCGCTCGTAAACCTTCTTCACATCTTCCAGGGTTGAGACACTCTCCACAAGATCAACGTAGAAGCTCCATAGCTTCCAGCTCTTATGAACTCGCTGTTGTGGTGAGAGTGTCTCGTCAAAGTAGTCGACGTTTGATCGTTTCGGGGCCTGGACAGCCTTGGCCATGATTCGAACAGCTTCATCGAATTCTTCGTTCCGGAGTTCCATTTCGGCCCATTCAATCCACATATCCGCAAGCTCTGCGACCGATTTAAACGGCACTTTGACGGCCTTATCCATGATTATTCGAGCAGTGCGGAGATCGCCTCCTGCCTCGTAAAACTTTGCATAATTCGTCCAGAGCTGATGAAAGGGGCCGATTGCATGCTTCGGTTGAATTTTAGCAATGGCATCTGTGTATGTCTGGACCACCTCGGCCTTGTTGTCACCCCAGAGAGCCACTCGCTTCTCCCATTCCAGCACTTGGTTAGGATTCTGTCGGAGTAGCACGTCGTTGAGGAGGAACGGGCGTCGGTCCATCAGGTGCTCAAACCGCATCATGCGAATATCGAGCTCGAAGTCTGCTTCTTGGTCGTCAACTCCCTTTTGGCCGCGAACAGTCGCCATTTCCATCAGGGCCCCAATTACAGACTCTTCAAACTCCACATAGGAATCGAAGATCAACGTAAAGTCGCGGACGGTCATGACACTTGTGATACCTTCTTCGAAAGTATCACGTGCACGCTCAAAACTACCGCAGCGAATCCAGTAAGTGGCCAGGCCAGCCCAAAGCTTGCCTCGCTGGTCTGAAAATCGAGCAATCCCACTACGAATAATGGCCTCGACATCGATACCAGTCTCATGGCCAGTTTGGACTTTGTTGGCGTGACTCACGAGTAATTCCACCAGCTCGTTCCACAGCTCAAAGTGACCCTTGCCGTGCTTGCTCACGAACCGTGTGTTGTTAAGAATCTTGATGTACGTCGTCGCAGCCTCCGTGTACAATTCATTCTTAACAAGAAGTTCGATAAAATCCTCTGCATGCTCAGGATGGACCTGCATGTAGCGGCGCCAGATCTTGACGGCAGTCTCGCCAGACGCAGCGTTGGCAAATGGAATGTACAGGGCCCAGATTCGGTTATGTTGTGTAATCGGAAGTGCGCGCAGGGCTCGGTCAAAAACTCGGCGGACTGTTGTCACCATTGGTTGCTTCATCAGGAAAGATAGGTACATTTCCCAAATTCGGGGCATCTTGTTGAGCAGAATGAGAGCCTGTTCGAAGAGCGCGTTGACTTTGTTGTATTCATTGTTAAACATGGCAGAGTTCAATTTCGACACATGTTTGACACGAAATTCCAAATGCTGCGACAGGTTAGCCACGAGAAAGAACAGTAGACTAGAAAAATATTAGACTTGATAAACTCACCATTTTCCAAAGCTTGTACGACCGTGGCAGCTGGGCGCAGGCCCGCGCCAGGACGAAAGATTTCTCATGTGATGTTCCATAGCGGGATTTGAACTCAATATACACAAGCCATGGCTTGACACTCGACGGGTCGCGAAGAATGTCCTGTTCGTAGACAGAGTCCTCGTTTGTCTGCATACGTGGTCAGCTTCAAATCACATGCTGACAAGAGGAGCCCATCCTTACCACAAGATGAAGGTTGTGGCGCTGGTGCGCCCGTCCGTTTGCTACCATGGCTGCCATTTCGAAAGAATACTTCGTTCAATGCCTCAGGAGGTCATAGATGGGCGAATATTGTCGCAAGTCGTGGTGCAGGGAACGAACAGTCCGAGGGGAGTTTAGGCGGCGTTGCAGCGCATGTTTGGTGCGGGCTGGCGAGGTATCGACGAGGAACACGGCGCTCGTGATGCTCAGGACCGTGGCGCGCGACACGGCTCTGGCATTGGTCACTGTAATTGTCTGCAGAAGAAGCTTTGGTGAGCACAATGCGCGTTGTCGGAAACCCGGTTGGCGTAGGCTGCAAACACGAGACTTCTTCAACCTGGCGCCTAGCAAAATCGCTGGCACCTATTGTTAGTTGCATTTAATGTGGGTCTTCAATTTGGACCGCGTAAGTATTGCAATAATGAGGCACGTTGCTCTGGCCGCGACGGGCGAGCTGTGACGTTGGTAGAAGTGGGGCGTCTACAACAGCCTGCAGTGCACTCTACTAGGTACTGGCTTGCTACTTGACCACGGTGGTTGCTATTGCTTGCTTCTCGTCAATCCATCCCTAGGCGCCTCAGCATTCATTATCCAACATGTCTGGCGCATCTGTGAGTGCTAAGCGAGTGCTGCTATGGGCACGGCCAGGTTCGCTAACGACGGAATGCAGGATCGCGAGCCAGTCTTCCCGACCCGGCAGTCGCTGGGTATCATGAAGGCGAAGCTCAAGGGAGCTGAAACCGGTCACAGTCTGTTAAAGAGGAAGAGTGAAGCTCTCACAAAGTAAGTGTCTGCGATGATCCATTGGAATTTTAATGTTTTTTTGGGAACGGTGCTAATTAGCTACACCTAGACGTTTCCGAGGTTCGTCGTCCGACCGAAGCCGCCCATAATATCGCTACTAACGCTACGATGCGTGACAGAGATCACGAAAAGAATAGATGAAGCCAAGCGCAAGATGGGACGGGTCATGCAGATTGCCGCCTTTTCCCTAGCCGAAGTCACATACGCTGTCGGCGGTGACATTGGTTACCAAGTGCAGGAGTCCGCTAAGTCGGCCCGGTTCCGGCTTCGAACTCGCCAGGACAATGTGTCTGGTGTCTTGCTACCTGCCTTCGAAAGCTACTTGACGGAGGGAAATAACGATTTCGGCCTGACCGGTCTCGGCAAGGGAGGTCAGCAAGTGCAGCGCTGCCGCGAAACATATGCTCGAGCGGTGGAAGCTCTCGTCGAGCTTGCCAGCTTGCAAACAGCCTTTGTCATTCTCGACGAGGTCATCAAAGTGGTCAACAGACGAGGTCAGATAACAATGGCACCATTCACGTTAATTTCAGTCAGCTCACTCGCCCCAAGTTAACGCTATTGAGCATGTCATTATACCCCGCACAGAGAATACCATCAAATACATCAACTCGGAGCTGGATGAGGTTGATCGTGAGGAATTCTATAGACTGAAGAAGGTAAGTGAAGCTCACGCTTGTACACGCTTGCTGCTGCATTATCTAACCGATCATAGGTCGCCAACAAGAAACAACGAGACAATGCCGCTGCCGATGCGGAGATGAAGGCGAAGCGTCTAGCGCAAGCCAAGGCCGAAGGAGACGACGCGGCGGTCGAGGCCGCCGAGGATGAGCCCACAGATATGCTGGCGGCCGAGGAGGACGACGATGTCATCTTTTAAAGGCCAAAGCGCTCTCCACGTTAAACAAACCACCCTCTACCTGAAACACCAAGCCGAGGTCATTGTCGCGACCAGTTGTTATAGTAGATCTTGATGATAGTTGAATTCGCATTATCTTTATTACGCAAAACTCGTCACGTGGATTGCAGGTTTGCATTCAGTACTCGTTGCTAGATTTTTGGATATAACTGAACTGCACTACCCTTTTACCTTGAAGTCAAGAGCCTGGGCCTCGTATGACCTGTCCCTTTCGGTTGCCTTTTCATTTTTACACTAAAATTACACGCATACTTGCCCTTATTGCCTTTGGTACGTGACCTTCAAGTTTCTGTCGCCCAGTGCCATGCCCGCCGTGCTCTCCTTGGCCGCAACGGCCCCCTGCTCGGCCTCGTACTCGACGAACGCGATGCCGCGGCGCCCAGGCACCAGTCGCACCTCGCGGAAGCCGTCGAAGCGGCCAAAGATGCCCGTAAGCCCCTCGACGTCGTAGTCTTCGGGCACGTTTTGCAGGAACAGAATCTTGTTGGGTGGCAGGTACTCGTCCGGGATGACGGCCGCCTGCGCGACCGATGTCGACTTGAGCCCCGACGGGCGGGCAATCTTGGAGGGTCGCCCGTCGGCGGGTGTGCCGGCCGGGCGCTTGCCGTGCCTGGGCCCCTCGGCAGCCTCGATAGCCTTCTTCTTTTCTACATGCATGGGACCTCTTCGTTAGCTCATTGTTTTTCTGGGGTTCTTGTGTGGGTAGGTGAGGAGGGCGCACCCTTTTCTGCTAGCCGGTGCTCCTTGTGCGCCTCAAGTTCCGCCGACGAGCCGCTCATCTCGATCGTCTTGTCGCTGCGCGACCGGGCCATGGCCAGGCGCATGGGCTTGTCGAAGAGCGGGAAGCCATTGATCTCCTCGACAGCCTCGCGCGCGTTCTCTGGCGCGGCGAAGACGACAAATGCCTGGCCCTTGGCCTTGAGGTTCGTCTTGGCGACTATGTCGATGACCTGGCCAAACTCGGAGAAGACGGTGCGCAGCGCTTCGGTCAGCGGCTCAGGCTTGGCGCGCTCCTCGAGGTTCTGCACGTAGACACTGTTGATACGGTGGTCAGCCTTTCTTTCGTTCCTGCCGCTGTCTTCTTTCACTTGCGCGTGTCGGGGTGCAATGACACGCACGTGGAGATGGGCGCTTCTTCCGCCATGGTTTGCGTTTTTATTGTGTCCTTGGTAATGGCTCGCTAGCCAAATATTTTCCTGCCTTCACTCGCTGTGTTGTTTCTTGGTCTGGGAAGATGCGAAGAGTGGGTGGTTTGCGCGATGGGGAAGTTTGCTGTAGGCAGCTTTGCGCGACGCTAGCCGCTTGCGCTGCGGCAGAGCACATGCACTTAACGGGGCCAGGCGGCTGCCTGGCGTATGGACGAGCTAGGTACCCTATTGAAACGATATTTATTCAAGAAATGTTTTCTATTCGATCGAATAACAGAACTTATTTATATAGTTCATTATGCTAGTTTTTGATCTTCGTGGGGGGAAACTAGCCATAGTAGAGATTACGTGGGAAAAACACCCTTGACCACGACTGCTGATGACTTCATGTAAGCATGACGATACAAGGCCACCCAGTAAGCTCAGCGGATGGTTACATACATCATGCCTGTCTCTTTATTGCGTCAAAAGTATATGGATGATGGTACGATAATTATGTATTAACAGCGTATTTCTCCCTAATATATTCCAGCTGTGCTTCTATGTTTCTATCAGCTAGATTGGGCCGAATGTCAAAAACTCCGTGGCTCATGAATAAAAACAACCGTCACTCTGAGTCTAAGGGTATATATGCATACATGATCGAAAGACTTCGAGACTCAACAATACGTCCATGCAAATCACGACGCACAACCAGGAAATCATGCCTCCTCGGTGCCGTTTGTCGCTGCATCGCTCTGCAGCGGCTTGCTCGGCGGCGACGTTGAGGAGGGCGACGGCGTGTGCGGCATCGGCGTGGCGGCCCCCTCGACCTTGCCCTCCTGCCACTCGAGACGCTCGCGGACCATGTCGGCCTTGCACCAGAAGACAGAGATGACGCCCCACATGATCATCCATAGAAAGGGAATGGCCCAGCAGATGCCGTAGGCAGCCGTGGCGGGGACGGAGTGAATGACGGCAATGACGGTGAGTGGGATGGCGACGATGATGGCCGGGATGCTCCAGAAGATGGACTGAATGTAGAGCATGCGACGGAAACGGGGGCTGGCCTTGTAGCGGGCGGCGAGGGCCTCGCGAAAGGGACGACCGGCACCAGCATTGACGGCGACCACGTCTTCGATGAAATAATATATGGGTGGTAGCACCTAGGTAGAGGTCAGCACGAACGATCTACAGACGAATGTGATTCACAATTGGACGTACCTTGCCGCCTTTAGGGGTGGAACTAAGGCGGAAGGGTGCCTTCCAACCCATCTGGTGGTAGAGCAGAATCAGGATCATGACACCACCAATCGAGTACAGAATAGCCGGCGCGGGCATGCATAGCACGCGGAGCCAAACAATATGGGGGACGCTGCCGACGACGAAGAGCGCGGTGACGGCTGTGATTGTAATGACGGAGGTGTAGGTGACGACATCGAAGCACCAGCGGCTGTCGGTGCCCAGCGGTCGGTAGAAGCGCTCGCGTTTAATGAGGCGGAGCGTACGGATGGCGAATTCAAGGTAGGTCGGCCCGCCCCAGATGGTGGTGACAACGGCGAAGATGATGTAGCCCTGAACGTTGCCTGCATACGACATGCCGTAGTAGAGCGCAATGGGGATGGCGCAGGCGTCGACGAAGACGAGGAAGGCAAAGATGAAGAGACGCCAGCGGCGCCAGCCGTGGTGCCAGGTAAAGGGCAGCTGCGGCAGCAGGCCCGGGTTATCGTCGTAGTACTCCTCGAGCGTCTTGCCGCGCCGCCGCCATTCGGCACGCGTGGCGGCGCGGGAGTCGTAGTAGGCGTTGGCGGACTCGCGTTGGGCGTAGGAGAGGCTGCGACGGGGAGGTTGTGCATCGGCGGTGGGAGGGGAGGCGGTCTTGGTGAGGTTCCCGGCGAGGAGGGAGGAGGCGGCAACGCGGTGGACGTCGGTGGAGTGACGCTTCGGCTTCCTCACGGCGGCGAGGGTGATGGAGCGGCGCGGCGGCCGTTCCCCGGTGCGGTCGACGGAGGCAGAGCGCCGATCGGTGGTGGTGGCGGCGGTATCGTGTGGTGGTATTGTTGTCGTCTCGTTGTTGCTCTGGGATTGGGCGATGGGGATGGAAGGCGGAATGGGCGGCAGCTGCGAGGACGGCGAGGCTTCAACGGGAGATGTTGGTGTCGAGCCCGCGCGGACGGAGCTGCCGCGACGAATCTCTGGCATTGCGTGAAGAAAGGGGGTCAGAGGATCGGCTTGACTGATGGTGAGGTTGGCAGGTTGAAGTTGTGAGGGAAGAGAGAGAGAGAGAGAGAAGTAGCGGTAGAGGTGCTCTTGGACCGCCGTCGGGAAGAATGGACCGGGATTCCAAAACACTCGAGGGATGTGGTGGGTGGATTGGCCAATGCGTGGTGAGAAGCCGGGGAAAAGAAGCGCAGGATTGATGATTGCGCTTCTAGAACGGTTGTGATGAAGGAGGCATACTTTTTTCCTGCGTCTCTGTTTGTAGCGCAGGTTTAGTTTAGATTGGGGTTTTGCCTCCCAATAGTCGTCGGCGTCAGCGATGGCAAAAGTTATTTTAAGCCCCCTGCTAGTGCTTTCTGCACCCACTACCAACTGCAGGTCGGGCGATGATGATGCTACAGCCTTTTGTTTATTGGCTGCCTTTATGTTTCAATTCCCCCTAGTATGTAGGTTAAACCCATGCAGACACCACGGTTGTACTAATTCATAGACCACTGTATTCTTTCCTGAAAGACCGACCTTCTACTTTGTCCGCCTGAGTACCTACCATAATGTAGATCAAGCAATGTCGGTGCTTGTTAAAACGCCGATCCCGATGCCAAGTCCATCAGAGCATGCGGGGCTTTGCTTTAAATGAAATCACCAGTTGCTTTTTTATGTCCGGACCGTGCTCTATCCGGATAACCCTGCAATAATACCATTTATACAACGGATGCATCGGAACGAGGTCAACTGCCACGGGGATTGGACTTGCAAGTTCCTGTTAACCACCGATGACATGTTTAACACGGTTCAAAAAACAAAAGAAAAAGAAGAAGAAAATTCAACCAGAAATCTCCTCATTGCTGCCTTGATCTGAAGTGCAGTGGGCCAAGCCATGTGTCTTGGCATCCTGTCCATGACGCTGCTCTTGCAGGCTGACAGCCGACCATGATGTTATTGCACGACAGACGATCATGCACTCAGGCTGCAACCTGAGAAATAAAGTCAAAATCAAAATTATTAAACTAGCCGAGGTTGAATCAATCTGGCCCTCGTACCCTCAAATTACTGCATCGCTTACACCCTCTAAAACAGCTCGTTTAGCAGCGCCGTCAGTGCTTCCGGCCGCATCTCCGTCAACCTCGCACTCTCAAACCTCTTCATCCTCAAATAATGCTCTAACACCGATCCTCCCAGCACCTCTCCCAACGCCTCCGCCCTCTCTGCCAACCTATCCAGCGCCGCCTCAATTCCCTCCGGAAGCCTCTCCCCAAACGGGCCCATCCTTCCGTCATCCCCATCCCCACCACCGCTCCCGAGATCCGGCCAAGACCTCGTCAGCTCCTCACCGGCCCGCACGCCGAGCATCCCCGCCGCCAAGACCGCCGCAACGCCCAAGTACGCGTTGGCCGTGGCGTCTGCGCAGCGCAACTCCCAGTGTCTTGGGCTGACCCCTCGTACCGGCACCGCGCGCGACTCGGTGCCCCAGCCGACCGCATCGCCCGCGCAGTACGGCCGCAGCCGGTGCTGGTATGACGCGGCGAGCGGCATCAGCACGCCGCACAGCGCGGGTAGTCGGCCCAGGATCCCCGCGAGGAAGCAATCCGCCGGGACGTCGCCCTCGATGGAAACGTGCATGTGCTGGCCCGTGAGCGGCGCATCGTCGTCGGCGACCGGCCGTGGAGACATCGTCGCCGTGTATCCGTGCCGCGCAAACACGTCTTTGAGGCAGCACTGTGCAAACACGAGCTGATCCGCGGCCTGTACCGGTGGCAGCGCACCGAGTGCAATCTCGTACTGTCCGCGACCGCCCTCGGTGTGCACGTCGTCGACCGCCACGCCCTGCGCGATCATGTGCCGCACTGCCTCCTCCACGTGCCGGAAGCTGGGATCGCGCAGCCCGGCCACCCCATGCGCCCCGTACGGCTGAAAATATCCTCCATCCGCACTCTCTCCCGGCTTCAACACCACAAACTCCACCTCAAAGCCCACCAGGAACGAGAGCCCCAGCTCCGTCCGCGCTCGCCGCGTCGTCTCCTCCAGCGCCCGTCGCGGGCACAGGTTCGGCTGCTCCTCGCCGGCCCGCTCCCGGCACAGCCCGCACATGACCGTGGCCGTGTCGTTGCCCACCGCCAGCCACAGAGAGCTCCAGTCCGGGAGCAGCCAGTACAGCAGGCCATCCCGCGTCTCTGGGTAGAACGAGTTGTCTGCGACGCAGGCCAGCGCGTGCGACGGTGCCTTGAACAGCGACGACGACGACGACGACGGGTCCTCGTTGGTTAGCATCGACCGCACCCGCCCGGCAGGGAGGACGCGCGCCCGCAAGACGCCTGAGTGGTCCACCCACTGCATGCGTATAAAGCTCACCTCTGCGGCGCGCTCGTCCAGCAGCTGCAGAGCGACGGCCCTGGAGGAGGCCTCGTCTGCCGTGGCCGTCATGGTTTGTTATACCGCGACGGTGCGGGGACGAGCTTCCTTCGAGAAGCAGGATCGCAGAATGTGCCCACCCCCTCACTCCCATGCCTGACACCTTGCTGTTGGGGAGCAAGGTTTCGGACCCTGCAGCACCCCTCGACGTGGTGATGTGTGGTGGGGGGTTTATAGACCTGCTTGACCAGTCAGGATTTGTCGCAGTACTGCTCGAGTCAAATCGATGCTTATGCACTGTATCAAGGTCACCCAATCAGACGCAGCAGCCACTGCTTCTTCACAGCACACTCAGACAAGGGCTTGAAAAAGTTGAAACAATTAATACTAAACTTCATGGGGTATCGTCACTCCGTGACCTCTAGTTCGTCCGCATTATAATAAAGCACGGCCGAGGAAGGGTAGGAGGTAGTCGGGGACAGGCGATGATAAAACTACAGATAAAGACAGCATTACGGGCGCCCGACAAAGGGAAATAGCCAATTCACCGTATCCAAACTTCGGATGCGTCAAGGAACACCAGAAAGGAAAACCCTCCTCTTAGTCTCCCAGCCACACCAAGCCCAGTTTATGAAGTTTGAGACTGGGGGTTGGTGATAGATTGCAGAAGCCTGGTTTCTTCGTTAGCATGTGGTAGTTGTTGAAAAGCGTCCTGGGCACCAACTAACTGTAGGTTGCGATCCCTCATCTCGCGGTCAAGGGCATCAATCTGCTTGGCCGTCAACCGGGCCTTTGACAGCTGTTCACACCGGATTAGCAGGCATTCAAAACCGTAAGCCGCCTCAAGAGAGCGTTGCATCAAGTAGGGAATCTTCGTACCGATGCCAGTGCTAACGAGGAGTGGTCGTCATCCGCCTCACCTTGAGAGGTCCCGTCTTCCGTCACCACGTTTTCCTTGTCATCGTCACTACCGCTGGCAAATCTGCTGGCCGCCAGGCCTTTGGGCTTGCTCGGTGTCTCCTTTGCCTAATATTTCTCGTTAGCCATCCATACCAAACATGAATCCATGAAAATATCACTATACCTTTGCCTCTGCCAATTCAGCATCCTTGACATTTACCAGGGCCTGTAGCTCCTCGAGCCTCTTTTCCGACGATTGAAGCTGGGCAACTGTTTGCTCAAGCTCTGACTCGAGCTTCCTGGCCTTATTCGAAACCTCTTCAACGAGAGCCGTCATGCTATCGTTAAGGTCGCGGTAGTCAGACTTGGCAGTCTGCTCTTTGGTGGTGGCATCAGCCCGTAGAGCCTCGAGCTCTTGATGAATCTGCCGGCTGCTCTCGTCGGACTTGCTGAGTTTTGCAAGTACTTCGTCTAGCTCGGATTGCTTGCTCTTGATCTCCTCGATGGCAGAAGCAAGCTTTTGCTCGAATTCCAGCTTTGACACCTCCATTTCCCGCTTCAACGAGTCCAAAGCTGAGGTATCGGGCTTGGCGCTCTTGACAGCGTCCAATTCAGCGAGAGCAGTCATAAGCTCCACTTTTCCATTGGCAAGCTGTTGGCTAATGTCCTCGATTTCATCCTGGGCCTTACTCAGTGCTTCCTTGGCCGCTCCTAGGGCCTCCTGCAGCTCCATGTTGGATGCAGTGTGGGCGGCAATTTTGTCTTCTAGGCTGGCGGTAGTGTGCCGGTGCTCAGCCATGACATCCTCTATCGTCTTCGAGTGCAGGGCTGACAATTCCTCCATGTCCTTGCGGGTATTGGCGCCGTGTGTCTTCATGGCATCCATAGCATCTTGGTGCATGTTGATAAGCTTTTCAACTTCGTTGGCGTGGCTTTCATCAAGCTCAATGCGAGCTAACTCAAGAGCGCGCGATCCGTTTTCCTCATGTTGTTTGAGAGCGACTTGCGAAGCCTCAAGCTCTGCCTTGAGTGCAGCTAGTTCCTCCGTGTGCTTCTTGCCAGCCTCATCCTTGTAGGAAGCAGCGTCAGACTCAAGCGACCGCAGTCTCTCGCTGGTTTCTGCCTTCTCCTTCTCGAGAATCTCCAAAGCATCGGCGTGAGCAGCCTTGAGCTGCTCTAACTTGGCGGTGTGTGCAGCGTCAGTGTCGCCCTTGGCGAGGTCTAGTTGCTCCATGTGTTGTGCCTTTAGCTTTTCAAGCTCTTGTCCATGGTCGATGGATGCCTGATCAAACTTGCTCCGATGCTCACCCTTGACGGTCTCCAGGAGGGTTTGAAGCTTCGTGTCAGCCTCATCAAGCGCCTTAGTGTGGACAGACTTGACCACGGTGAGTTCCTTGGCATGAGCGGCCTTTAGCGCCTCCAGGCTCTCAAGATGCGTGTCATTGGCTGAGACAGCCTCAGACTTGGCAGCAGCCAATTCCAGAGCATGGCTGTCACGCAAATCGCTGAGTGTCTTTTCGTGCTGAGTCTTGAGTGCTTCAATATGAAGCTGAGCCTCGCCTGCGGAGGAAGCTTCGGCCTTGACAGCCTCAAGTTCCTTGGCATAGCTCTCACGTAACTCATTGAGACTCTTCTCGTGCTTCGCATCGAGATCCTGGGAGTCCTGCTGGTGCTTTACGTTGGCCGCAGCCTCGGCATCGAGTTTGGCTGCTGATAGCTCGCCAGCGTGCGTCTCACGAACATCATCAAGAGTCTTCTGATGCGCAGCCTTGAGGGCGTCTAGGCTTTCCTTGTGGGCTTCCTTGGAAGTAGAAGCATCGGTCTCTGCTGCCTTAAGCTTCTGAGAATAGCTCTCGCGAAGTTCATCAATGGCTTGCTGGTGTTCAGACTTGAGAGCCCCAACAACCCCTAGATGAGTTTCGCCGGCGGAGGCAGTCTCGGCCTTGGCAGCCTCGAGCTCAGCGACGTGGCTGTTGTGGAGTTCGGTCAAAGTCTTTTTATGCTCAGCCTTGAGAGCATCAATGCTGTCTGTGTGCGATGCGTCAGCAGACGAAGCATCGGTCTTCGCGGCCTCAAGTTCCTTGGCGTGATTGTTGCGCAGTTCCGTCAAGGTGTGTTCATGTTCAGCCTTAAGAGTATCGATTGTTTGAGTGTGAGATTCGTTAGCTGATGAAACGTCCGTCTTGGCGGCCTGGAGTTCCTCGGCGTGATTGTCGCGCAACTCGGTCAAGGCTTTTTCATGCTCAGCCCTGAGAGCATCAAGGCTGAGAGTATGAGACTGGGTAGCTGAGGAAGTGTCGGCCTTGGCGGCCACGAGTTCCTTGGCGTGAGTTTCGCGCAACTCGGCAAGAGCAGCTTGATGCTCAGTCTTTAGAGACTCTAGGGTCTCAAGATGAGATTCGCTCGCAGATGAAAGGTCAGCCTTTGCCCCGGCGAGTTCCTTGGCGTGGCTCTCGTGAAGCTCATCTAACGCTTTTTGATGCTCGGCGCTCTTGGCTTCGAAAGCGGCAATATTATCGGCATGCTGAACCTTGGCATCGGCGAGTTGCCTGGCATGCGCCTCAGCAGCCTCGGCAGACGAGGTCTTGAGAGAAACATGCTGCTCCTCGAGCTCGCTGGAAGATACCTGAAGAGTCTCGTGCTGTTTCTCGAGTTCCTCGTACTTGCGTTTGAAGAAGGCATCGCCACGCAGGCTCTCAATTTCATTTTCATAGTCCTGAGAAAGTTGCTTCATGCGCTCATCATGCATCATTTTGAGTTTCGCAATGTCGCCATCTTTGTTAGCGAGCGAGGTCTGGATATCACTATTCTTCTGCTGCAGCTGCTCCAGAGCGTCGTTTGTCGAGGCGAGCTCTGCGGTCTTGGCCTCAAGCTCCTTTTGCAGCTCCGTAGTCACGCCGGCCGATGCTTGCTCGGCACTCTGCTTGGCGTCGCTCAGCTCCGCCTTGACACTATCAAGCTCGGCTTGGAGAGCAGCCAGCTGCTCGTCAGATTTGGCCTTCTCACCGCTGGCAGCGGTCAGAGCAGCATTGACGGCGGCTAGCTCCTCAATCTTCTTTTCTAGCTCAGCAACAGAAGCTTCGTGGCCGGACTTGAGCTCAGCTAAAGCGCTATCATGGTCTGACGCGCCGGATTGGTTCTGGGCGATGCTGGCCGTGGCCTCGTCAAGAGCCTTAGTCTTCTCTTCTAAGCTAGCCTCGAGGGCTTGGCGAGCGTCCAGGGCCTCGCCGAGTTGAGCCTCGAGGGCAGCAATACTGGCTTCGTGCTCCGACTTGAGTGCAGCAATGGCATCGTCATCCTGCGTGGGTGCTGAGGTTTCTGCGGTTTCGGCAGGCTTCTCTGCCTGGTCGCGAAGCTCGGCAATGGTGACTTCAGAGGCCTTGATCTGATCGTTGAGCGAAGTGATCTCCTCCTCCTTAGAAGCAAGCTCGGTCTTGAGCTGTTCGATCTCTCGAGATGCATCGCTAGGCGTGCCAGCTCGCGAGGCAGGGCGGGCGGCCAGGCGAGGTCCTGCGGGCGAAGAGATGCCGCCAGCAGTGGAAAGTCTCTTCGTCGCGGTAGGTGTGCCGGCCATGGGGGTAGACCGAGCAGTGGTCGTGCGAGCCGCGGTTCCAGAGAGAGAGGATCGACTGGCGGTAGAACTGGCCGCAGTTACGGGTTTCCTAGTAGTACCTGTAGTAGGGACAGCTGGTTTTCTCTCAGTGGACTTGCCCGGGCTCGTCATGACGCTGCTCGTGCGCCTAGCGGTAGCGGCCGAGGTGATCGGCTTCCTCTCATCTTCGCTGGCACTGACACTGGGGTGACTGCGGTGGGTAGCGGTGGTCGAGGAGGACGTCGGGCGACGCGTGGTGCCAGCAGCGGCTGTCACCGATGAAGGTGGGCGTGTAGGTGGCTTGGTGAGGCCAGCGGCGGTTGTCGTCCGACCGGTCGAGGTTGTCGAGGTGCCTGTAACTGAGCGTCGAGAGGCGGAAGTGGCCGTAGCCGCGGTCGCTCTCGAGGCGGCAGTAGGAGCGCGTGGCGACGCGGTTTTGGGAGCGGTAGCACTGCTCGACATGGTGGGTGTGGTGTGGCTGGATGCTACTAACCCAATGTCCCTTATTCAGGCGCGAGGAAGGAATGCAGGGTATCAAAAGAAAAACAAAATAGCTGCTTGATGAGGTTGTAAAGAGGGGAGAGAATGAGGATTGGCGGCACAACACTCCGTCCTAGCGAAGGAAATATATTAGACCCCCTCTGGCCAGGTTGATATGAACAGGGGAAGAGAGCGAGTGTTGGGGCCGGGAGATGGTGGCGGCCAAGAAGTGGTGGTGCGAGGCAATAGCAGAGGTGGAGAGGGGCTTATTAGGGGTAGCCTGCCAGCCCAATGTCCTTGACTGCTTGGTGTCTTTTGTCTCGCCAGAGTGTCTCGTACAAATTTACGGATACCTTATTATGATGCATTTGTTTGATTCCTGTTCTCTTATTAGGCATTTATTTTACATGGGCAGCAAAGCGGTGGCGAGGCACCAGCGGCACGTAATGACGGGTACACGGGCATAAAGTTGTTAGGGAAGAACCGATCCAACCACAGCATATATCCGCAACAATTGATAAATGAAAGTGAAGAAAACAATGTGCATAGTCACCGTAAGAATCCCCATTCATCGAAATTGTAAGGGGATGCTGAGGAAATTGCTGCTAGCTCAGCCAATGAACCAGGGGGGTGGTGGCCACAACGTTGTAGCTAGTTTGCCAGCTCAGAGTCTACCGACTTTTCACTGACCACATGACGCGAATTGACAATGCGACGTTGACAGCGCAGTAGCAGACAAGTGCAACATCGTATTTGAGTTGCTGATTGGGACCCTATGCGTCTGATGTTGGGCGTTGTTTCATGCAAGCTGTCAAACAGATGGCGTTGCGCAACCCGCTATAGGTACCTTGGTAGCCCACCCAACCCATTGCGAAAGTACCATAGCGCGGACAATACCATCAGCTCATTGCCCTACCAGTACCTCCTAATAACTCAGGCTAATTCTAGCACCCGCTAGGCTTCCCGCCTGTGCGTGCGGGTTGAGTGGAGATTTGACATCTTGTATTATCCGCATCCAAACTAAAACCAAGCCTTCTTCCCCTGAGTTCAGTACCTGTTAGGTAGGCAGTCACAGTCCACTAGCCACAGTGCTTGCCACGATACCGCTACACCGCCTCAAACACGTCCATCCCTGTGGCGTTGCTCCACATTCAACGTGTTTCTGTCATTCACTTGTTGGCAAACGAGATGGAAAGCAAAGACTGCCCATGCAGATGAACAACCAGTACAAAAGTCAATTGGCATACATGCGTCATCCCTATGGCCCGCATCTGTCTGCATAGAAACTGATTGCCAACCATCCCGTCGCCTTCTCCCGACTCCACCGCCCGCAGCCCATTTATCAAACGAGCATATCCGTGGTGCGTTGCGCCACGCTCTACCACGTCTTGGCAGCTCATCTACAGAGGGTATACGAAGCGCAGGTTTTGGCGATCCGTTCGGTCGAGATCATCGTCTTTGAGGTGCATGATCTCGCTGCCGACCTCAAGAACGTCATTGTCGCTGTCGCCACCTCGCTCTGCAAGAATGGCAGCACGCTTCTTGTTTTCATGCTCTAGGTAAAATCGAATAATGAGACACATGATTGGAGAAATGAACCAGAAAGCAGTCATAAACGCCCAAGGCATAATGTAGCGGGGCTTGTACTTGGACTGCCAAAATCTAGATGCCGGTCAAATCAGCATTGGAAGTCTCTTCATCGCGAATACTACCGTTCATCAACACTTACTCGGGAGAAATCATGTTCGCCACCGAAGCAGCTACAATACAGGTCGACATGACATAGAGTTTCTTTGTGTAGCCAATCGTCGTCGTGCCAGCCCACGAAAGACCTAGCAGATACGATGGCTTGAAGGTCGAAATCTGCGTGCCGACCACCAGTGCAACCTTGTTGGACCACGGGGCAGTCAGCATGATTAAGCCTCCGACAAAGCAGGGAATGTATGAAATGGCGCAGGTGTAGCCGACGCCCAGATCCGTCAAGTACAGCATTGCCGCTGACACAAGGATAAGGAACGAGCCCCAGAGCGGCTTTGCGATGTTAAACAGGGCACTCTGCGCAGGAGTGAATCCAAATCCGACGAGAATGAGAGGCAGCTGTTGCGAAGTATTGTTGGGCAGCTCGTTGAAGAACATGTGAAAGCTATACGCCGTTAGTCCGTTGGTGTCCGTCACACCCTCAACCTAAGCACGACTCACATGAACAGCCAGCTCTTGGGGTCAGTGAAGCACTCGCGAACTTGCGACCACTTGAAGTTCTTGTTGCTAATACCGGCATGCGTGGCTCGAATCGCATCAATCGTATGTATCTTTTCATCCACCGTCAGCCACTTGGCTTCCACAGGCGAGTTGGGTAGGAAGATGGCGAGAGGGATGATGACAATGAAGGTGAGGATGACACAGATGATGTGCATCCACTTCCACGAGCTAAGATTGCCGACAAGCGAATGATGGTTGTCGTCGAGGATGAGCTTGTAGGAGACCAGGGTGAGGAGGACATTGGCAAAGCTGCCCGACGCCCACCACAGCAGCTGAACCCATGGACTCTTCTTTGGCGGGAAGAAGGCCTGGTGTAAGACTGTCGTCGATGGGACGATCTGCGACTCAGTCTATCAAGAAGACAGACAGGGTTAGCGGCCAAGACTTGGCACTCGATGCATCGCGGGTTGTGGCTTACCATGCCAAGAAGAAATCGGAGCGCAATCATCTGGGAGTAGCTCTTGGCAAGCGGGTGCATCCCCAGAAGCAGGGCCCAGAGAGCCAAGGAGCCGACTATGAACTGCTTTTGACCGACACGCTGCGCGACGGCAGCGCCTGGCCAGAGCGCAATCAGGTAGCCGGCAAAGAAGATGACGAACAGGTGGTTGAACTGGTCTTTGGTGATGTTCACGTCTTCCAAGATGCCCATGGTGCTGGCCTGAGAGAGCGTCGACTTGTCGAGATGGATCAAGAATGCAACCCACCACGTCTGCATCAACAGGAACCAAAAGTTCTTCCGCGTCACCTTCTTGGCCTCGTCGGGCTCGAGGGCACGCGCAGAGGGCTTGTGCTGGTTGTACCACAGCGTCGTGTCGTCAATATCGCGCTTCGTGACAAAGTGAAGGGCGCGGCCAGGCTTGGCATCCTTCTCCGTCACGAGTTCGGTTTCCGCCGCGACCTTGGGAGACCCAGTGTCGGAGCCGGAATCCTCCACGGGCTCAACAGCCTCGCCTGGGCCTCTGGAAGTGTTCTTCTTTTCATCGGACATCTTTGTTGCTGCGAGCAAGAACAAGATTATCAACGAAAGCAGCCCTTCTTAGTGAGAGAAGGGAGAAGAAAGAGCGATATTGTCAAGGCCTCTCACACGAGTGGGGGATTGATATTGGTAGGGTTGCATCCAAACGCTGCAAGGCGCTGAGACAGTCGAGCCTTTATACGAAGCCTCAGTTCCTCTGGTGGTGAAAGCTACAGCCTTGTCCGCGTTAGCAGTCAAAGGTTTACCTCGCTCAGCTACGCAAATGCTCAGCTACCTACTAGTTACAACTTCAACCTGCGGGTCATGAGACACCAGGGATCCAAAGATGCTTACAAGCATGGGTCGCCTAACCAACGTGGTATCCGTGCCCGCGAACGCAAGCAGACATCAGGGTGGTGTTAGCTGATGCGGCCTTTCTTCCGTGGTACTATCCGATATCTTGTTCTCCCTTCAGCCTCAATGACCATTATAGGACTCTATGCGCGGTGCAAGGTCTGTGACTCTCCGACCTTCTCAACATGAACGAGGCAAAGGCCCCCCGGCTAATCTCGTTCTCCCAATAGGGGGCCAATGAATACAGGCCGAGAATCAAGCACCACTATTCAGTGAAGCTAAAATTAACCATAAAGGTTCGTGGATAGTGTCACTGGCCCGCAACCTTGCAGCCGAGTTTGGGCGATCCCATCCCCATAGGAGTCTCGGCCGGCTCAGTAACATGGCTAGCTGCAGACGACGGAGCCCCGCTACTTGGTGGACGGCTTCCCTCCTCTCAAAAGCACGGCGAATCCCAGCAGCCTTCGCTCCTACGAATAATAAGAGTTTACTACATTTACCCTTACTTTTGTTCTTAATCCCGATAAGCTTATACCACACCCCTCCTTTCCCTCGCCGTTGATTCGTCCGTGGCACCCGCATCTCTTTGCCAGAATGAGCGAGACCAAGTCTGTTGCTGTTGTCGGTGGTATGTATCGCACGAGCCCCCCTGACTGAATGGATTTTTGCTATCCATCACTTCCTGCTAGCGTCGGAGTAATATGACTAACGAATATTGATTCCAGCTGGCATTTTTGGCCTGTCGTTGGCCGTTGCGCTTCGCGAAAAGGGTAAGCCGTGTTGAGCTTCTTGGAAGTCCCGATCGTGTTCCATATGCTCACACACTGAACTCCGCTTGGGGCAGGCTACGTTGTTACGGTCTTTGATCGCCATGCATACGATGAGACCCAGTATGACCCTGTCGCAGACGGAAATGCCCAGGCAGCGTCTGTTGATCACAACAAGATTGCAAGTTTCCAGTAGTGGACCACTGAAGTTGCAAATGCTAATGCGGCATAGTTTCGCGCTTCGTATGGTACGAAGCTCCATTACCAGCGGCTGGCTTTAGAAGGTCGTGAAGAATGGGTTGCGATAAACAAGTCCTCCGGCCTCGACCTGTTCGTCCCAAGTGGCATGCTTCGTATCCAGCCTTCGGATGAGCTGGGCGCCTTGGAAAAGGAGACCCTTGCAAACATGGAACGCGACGGCATCCGAGATACTCAATTCGTAAAGAGTCTCGGGGGAGATAGGGAGCGTGCCAAAGCGGAAGGTTGGGATGGCAAGCTTCTAGAGTTTCCTATTCCGGACAGCACTGATGCTCGAACCTACGAGGCAGTCCTGGACTCGCTTGGTGGCTTCATGCGCTGCTCAAACGCGTGCTTGTATTTCCAGCAGCTTGCAGCTTCCAAGGGAGTCATTTTCATCTTTGGAAACCAGCGTGGCGATGTTGAATCCATTGCGGAGGAAACGGCCGGCGACAAGAAGAAGGCAGTAGGAGTAAAGACCAAAGATGGCGTCCTTCACAAAGCCGATATAGTGGCTGTCGCAGGCAAGTGCTTGGATATGGCCGCTTCTAATCTTTTCTGACTTTTGCAGGTGGCTCATTTACCACGCAGCTCGTCCCTGATCTGTCGACGCACCTTGAATCGTCCGGCGGCAGTCTTGCCACTTTCAGTATTGACAAGGAAAACAAAGCACTCTGGGACAAATACTCCCCCGAGAACTTCCCAGTCATTACCTGGAAGAGCACGCCGCGAAACAAGACCGGAAAAGACACTGGGAGTGTTTACGTACTCCCCAGGACCCCTGACGGGTTAGTCAAAATCGGGTTTCGAGGGATCAAGGTCAGGAATCGCGCCGTAGCATCATTTCTTTGCTAACCTGTCGATAGTTTACCAACTTTCAGCCGGCACCCGAAGGCGCCCCATTTGCGCAAGATGGCAAGTGGTCCATCCCAATGTCGCCCAAAGATTCGTGCACCATTCCTGAGGCCGCCGTGGACTCGATCCGACAGTTTGTCAAGATATTCTTGCCTGACTTTGACCAAGTCCCATTCCATTCCACCAAGCTTTGCTGGTACACCGACTCGCTTGATAATTCTTTTGTGGTGCGTATTTAGAATTGTGCTCTGATTTCTAGGCTGATAAAAGATAGATTGATTACGTCCCGACTTATACTGACAACTCGCTCTTTGTCTGTACTGGCGGCAGTGGCCATGGGGCTAAATTCTTGCCTGTGCTCGGAAAGGTGACTATTTTTATGACGATTTCCATAAACTCTTACTAACATTTACTGGCACGCTGCGGATATCTTACAGAATGGCGACAAGGCCACAAGCTTCTTGCGCCCTTTCTGGCGCTGGCGACCTGAGGCTCCACGCCGCAACGGCCTTGAAGAGGGCCCTGATAGCCCTAGAAACATTAGCCAGTCCCTAGTGGAGTAGAAGATTTCAATATTGGTATTTATTTTATTATCTTAGTGTCTGAGGCAAAGACGCACTGGGAAGACGGGTGGCCATGTGCTTTGACGAGTAGGCAGTCTTGATTCTCGGTTCCGCGCACTTCTAATCTCCGAACAGAGCCTCGTCATTTGCCGTGTTTCTACAGCGTTTTACGCGCCGTGAATCCAGCGCCCCATCCACTCCTTGTTGACCCTTTTAGCCTCGTCCACCATGCCGAGCTCAAGCAGCAGCTGCACCGTGCCCCGGACCGCCGAATGCAGCGCGGAGCTGATCCACGCGTGCGTCGGCGCTGTGTGCTCACCAATGAAAATCGTATTGAACTCCGTGCGGTGGTACGCTGGTATATACAGCCGGTGCTGCTCGACATCCGGGCGGCACCACGACGTGGCCGTGTGCTCGTCCTCGAGCCAGCACAGCTTCTCAAACTCCCCCGTGTAGTACTCGCGCGCCTGATCGCCGTGCAGGCTGACCACCGCGTCGAGCACCATCTGCGCGTACTCGTCGTCGCCGAGGCTGACGAAGCGGTCGCTCCAGTCGCCGCCGCGGTACTGCGTGATGAGGCCCGCCCGGGACGTCTCGTTGAGGCCGTAGACGGGGTAGTAGAGCGCGCCGACGGCGTTGGAGGTTGGCTGGGAGAAGCCGCCAAAGATGGGCCGCGGGCCACGCTCCCAGAAGCGCTCGGAGAAGAGCAGCGCGAGCTTGCAGGCGGACTTGAAGCGCAGGCCGGCTTCGCTGATGGCGCGGCCGAGAACGGACGAGAACGGCGGCAGCTCCATGAAGCGTGTCATGGTGAAAGGCACGGCGACGATGGTGTAGTCGTAGTCCTTATGTAGCAGCGTGCGATTGTCCACACTCGGAAACCACGAGACGCGGGTGCCCGTTTGGTGCCCGTCGCCGTCGTAGACAGGAGAAATCTTGCGGACCTTGCGGTTCAGCGTCAGACGGTCTTGCACATGCGGGACAAAGGCGTCGGTGATGCGATTGAACCCTCCGTCGACGCACTTCCACTCCGTCTCGCCGAGCGCGCCCGCCGAGCCGTCTTGCGCGAGATTCGAGTTATGGTCCAGCTCATCCCAGAAGACGTCATAATCGGAGTCGGTCCAGATGGCGTCCGTCACGTTTTCGCCTGCGTGGAAGCGCTCTCGCATCCACGCCTGCTCGCTCAGATCATCAAGCCCCTGGCCCATCGCCCACGCGTGCGCGCGCCACACATCCCGCTGGATGAAGCGCAGCGTCTCCTCACGCCGCAGCACCGCGTTCATCTGCGCCTTGACTTCCTTGTACTCCTGTGTGTTCATCGGTGCCGGTTTGGCAAGCCGCGCGGGGTCGGCAGCGACTTCCGCGCGGGTCGGCACGCGGCCGTCCGGATGCCGGCCGGTGCCTCTCGCGAGCAGCTCATTGGGGTGGTGCTGCACCCACGGGATGAAGTCAATGTGGTACTCCGAATCATCCCCGTTCATCCGGTTGAGCGTGTCGGCGAGCTGAAACGTCATGCGATGATCCGTATAGGCGTGCGTCGTGTTGTCGCTCTTGTACGTCACGCTCCACGGCAACCGCATCGGGCCCATCTCGGCATACTCGGCGGTGCCGCCGACGAACTTGGTCCGGAAGCGACCGCCGACGCGCCCGCTCGCCTCGACCAGTTCCCAGTTGTGGATGCCGACGCTGTCGAGCATGATCGCCGTGGCAAGCCCGGAGACGCCGGCGCCGACGATGGCGATGGTGACATTGTCCCGGCGCGGGATGGAAGTGCAGTTGATGGCGTTGACGCCCTCGAACCACGCGCCGAGGGAGTCAAAGTCCTCGAGGAGTGGGCGGTGTCCGCAGGCTGAGCTCGCGGGCTGCTGGCTGGTGGTGTTTTCAGAAAGAGGCTTTCCGTTGCCAATGCTGGCAAGAGCAGCTACCAGCAGCTTGATGGCCGTACGAAAATTACCCATTGCTGCTATTGAAGTTGTACGCTTGATACTAAGCACAGAACTGCAGGACACAACTCTAATGTACGGTTGCTAATCTCGACTTATAGTCCCGTCCGACCATCTCGGACCCCAACCTGTTTCTCCCTGCTTCCCTCGTGGCAGGCAGCCCTGTACACCAATATCAGCAAAGTGATGCTTTGTTCGTATTAGTGCCGGCAGTTGTCTGCACCCTGATGGTTGCTGGGGCGTGGAATATCCACACAGCCCATCATGACGATAACGTGCTTGCATGCTGCAGACAAATTGATGAAAACTCTGGCAAGTCTGCTTATAAGCTTATCTAAATTGAGTTGCCTATCCTGGAATGGGAATTTGATGCGGCAGCCCCAGGCCTTGCCAAGCAGGGAAGTCCGATCTGCCGCCTTAGCCCATGATTCAGGGCCTTGTGGAACGAGTTCGCCCTCAAGGTTCTCGATCCCCATATGTATGGCGTGCGTTCATCTAATCAGACGGGGCAGTCAGGGCGGGATCATCATTCAGCTTCGTGATCCTGGTAACATGTATGGACAATTACTAGCTGGCCGGAGATTCACAGGCGTGGTAGCATCGCTACTCTGGAAAAGGTCCCTGTTGAAAAAGATTTACTGGCATGTGTTGGATGGAGTTCATCTTGTAAAGGTTGGTGTTTGTTCGTTCCAACTGATGTTAGACCACATGCAGGCTGCCGTACAACATCGTGTATGCGACATGAGACCATTGCTTGTTGCAGGGTTGCATATCGCGGCCGCCGCTGCTGCGCAGGTAATATCAACTGGCAGAACCGTCACCGTGGGCGATATTCAATATTTTGTTCCGCCATGGGAAGTGGGCAAAGTTGCAGGCCACCCGGCAGCAGATGCAGATGATCTCGTTCCAGTCACAGTCGTGAATACAAGATCGGCATCATTTGATGAATCATCTTTGGCTCAAACCCGCCACGACTTTCTGACAACTGACGACGTGATTCAAGATGAGTTTCTTAAAGGCACGTTGCACGAGAAAGCCTCTCTGAATTAATGCTGACCAGCTCCAGTTGTGTACCTGATTGGGGCGTCGTCCAAGTCTGCGACTGCATCATCACTGAACAATACGACAATTATATGGGCGGATTTTAAAAACGCTACCATACCGGACGGACCATACTTTGCATCACAATCCAGGAAATTGTACAGTGCGTACAGGCTATACACAGACTTTGCCGGCGCCTTCAGCGAGACCACAATAACCTCGCCCGACGGCTCGCACGAGGTCCTGCCCGCCAACATCCCCGGACAGTCCCTCGCCGTCGCCGTGCCGTCCCGCCTATCCTTCACCAAAACGCAAGACAAGCCGCTCGCCGGAGTCCGTCTCGGCGTCAAGGACATTTACGACGTGTCCGGCCTCCGGACCTCCAACGGGAACCGGGCGTGGTACAGGCTGTACTCGCCAGCCAATGAGACCGCGAGTACCGTGCGGCGGCTCATCGACGCCGGCGCCGTGATCGTCGGCAAGATGAAAACGAGCCAGTTCGCCAACGGGCAGACAGCGACGGCCGACTGGGTCGACTACCTGGCCCCGTTCAACCCGCGTGGCGACGGATACCTCGATCCGTCGTCCTCGTCGGCAGGGCCGGCGGCGGGGATCGGTGTGTACTCCATCTGAAGCCGACTGGGCGTCATCTAACATTATTTACAGCTTCATACCCATGGCTCGATTTCGCGCTTGGGTCGGATACTGGAGGCAGCATTCGCAGTCCCAGCCAGTTCCAAGGCATCTACGGAAACCGCCCAAGTAAGGAACACAACACCTGCCCCAGAACCACCCACTAATAGAGTCAGGCCACGGACTGGTAGAATTGGACAACACTATGCCGCTTTCTCCGACCTTTGATACCGCCGGCCTCCTGACCCGTGACCCTCTCCTTTGGGGCGACGCCGCGACCGTCCTTTACAAACCCAACATCGCTGCCTCTACCTGCTTCCCCCAGCGCATCCTCGCCGCCGGCTTCCCCACCGGCACCTCCGAGAAACTCGGCGTGATGCTCCAAAACTTTCTGCGTGAACTCGCCAACCTCTTATCAGCCTCCGTCACCCCGTTCAACATGACCGAGCGGTGGGCTGCAGCTCACCCCGACGCGGAGCCCCTTCTCACCTTTATTAACAGCACGTACGAGGTTCTCTCAGCCAAAGAACAGGCTGCACTGGTACGAGACCCGTTCTACACCGACTATGCAGCGCGGTACGACGGACGCCGGCCGCACGTGAACCCCGCGCCGCTCCGCCGGTGGTCGCTCGGCGACGCCGCTAACGTGACGCTGGAGGAGGCCATGGCTAACAAGACCCGGTTCATGGAGTGGTTCAACGGCGAAGTGCTCTCGCATGATGACACCAGCTGCTCGAGCGACCTATTCGTGTACGTGCCGCGGACGCCGGCGCCAAAGTACAGGGACAGCTACTGGACCGGACCACAGGCACCGGGTGCCTTCTCCACGAGCCGGATCTCGGTCATGGCCGAGGTTCCGGATATGGTCATCCCGATTGGCGAGATCGAGTACGAGTCCAAAGTGACAAACCATACGGAATACCTTCCCGTGACGGTGGACCTGATGGCAGCCAAAGGATGCGACGGTATGTTGTTTTCGCTGGTTAGGAAGATGCACGAGGTGGGCATGATTTCGGAGGTCAAGACTGGGCGGAGTTTAGTCCACGGCGGCAATATCCTTTATTGATAGAAAACTCTACAAAGCAATGTATCTCTTCGCTTTTACGTTGTGCCCTGCTTGTTTTTCGGCCTTGGCCCAGTCTCGCACTACAGCCAAGCAGTCCATAAACTCCTCCACCTCAATCACCTTCCCCGAAGCATCATCGTCATTCCTCTCCGTCCCGAGCTCTATAATCTTTGCAATACGCTCCGCGTTGAAGCAGAGTTGTTCTATGACAGAAATAACCAACCGTCTCATTTCAGAAATCTGATTACACAGCAGCGTAAAGGTCTTGCTAAGGGCGAGAACCAGCCGCGGGATGACGTACTCTCGCATCCTGATCATTGTTTCTTCGTGAACCCAGATTCGCTGGTAAGATTCCGGCTGCCGGTTCCCAAATAGGTGCTGCCACATGGTCCTACAAGCTGCTGAGATCTGCTGCACGAGCCGGTTGATGCGATGGCTCATGGCCGACGCGAGACGCGCTTGCTCCAATTTCCCTCTTCTTGCCTTGATACGGTCCACAACTTCTATCAGGCGTGTTGTCTTGTCAATCATCTCATCTGAGAAGGGCGTGTACACTGGGCCTCGTGCTACCACACGTCCGCTCGTGGCCAGCCACTCCTCGTCCGCCCAGAACGGTTTTCCCATTAGCTCATGCATATCTAGAATCGCATCTGAGATTGAATACTGGGGCTCAGATTCGTCCTCCTCTTCCGCACTTGTGGACCGACTATGGCGGGCTATTGCGTCTCTCGGTCGTTCTCGCCGGGCCCCGGCAAACATCAGGTGGGGTTTAGGGCTCGCGAACGGGTCATCTTCGCTTTCGGGTGTTGGAACTATTTCATATCTGCGTTTATCTCGTGAAGGCGGATTGAGTGAGGGCAGGTCCCGCTCCTCAAGGTCCGAGTCTGCCTCTGTGAGGGCCACGTGCAGAGAGTCATGATCCATCTGTCGAGCCGATCTCGGGGTGGTTCCCAGCTTAAGAGACAATGGTCGTGCTGTGCTTCGACCTTTTTCCATCAGCCCCGATTCTTGCGTCTTGTTCTGGAACTCTCCTGGAGGCGGTGTCATGTCCACAGTCGCCTCTCGTTTGTCGTAGCCGGTGCTGTGAGATCGCTCCGAAGACTCTCTATCCAGAGTTGGCGATGGCAAATTGTGCGTGCGACTATTTCCGATATTCTGGCTCACTTTATTGAGTTTCAGGGTCCGATTTTGTGTTCCTGCTTGTTGGGCCTTGAGGTCGCCCCGTTGCCTCTGCGGTACGGGTTGCACCTGCAGCTGCAGGCTTGGGAGTCGGCAGGCATTTTCAGCCGCCTCTGAAGGATCATAGTCGGAACAGTCAGCTGTGGCATCGCTCTCGATTCTGTCGTCGCTCGTAGCAAAATCTTGTGCAAAGTTGTACGTATAAGCGGTAGCATTCGCTTGGTGGGCTGGCTGGTGGGGTTCGTTTCCTGGACGCTCGGGAGGTCCCGCAGGCGATTCAGACAAGATGGGTGAGAGAAAGGAAACTTTGGCATTCTCTCGTCCTCTTCTGCTCATGGAATGCAGCTCTCGGTAGTGGGTGAGCGGTGACGCGAGCGGACGGGGGTGAGTGCGGCCGCTGCTGGGCGCCAGTGGTAACGGCGTTGACCACTGCGTAGAGTTTTTGGGTTCAGACATGCCGAAGAGACCCAAGTATTGGGTGAATGCCCATCATTGAAGCACTAAAACTTTTGTAAAGAGTGTGAAAAAGGAGATGTTTGTGATAACTGTCAGATGCAGGCTGGCTATTATTAGCCAGCCACATTGTGTGCAAACGGGCACCCTTGCAAGGGTATATACGTGCGCCACAGGACGTTCCGAGACATATAGACAATGGGTTTTAACAAATAATTCTTCCTTCTTTCACCGAATACCAACTTTAATCAAAATTACTACGCGTGATGGCGTCCATACAGCTTGTCGCGTGCCTCATTACCACGATGACTAACTTCCGCGAATCCACAGCGCACTACCTCTATCCACACACCAGAGAACCGCCATGAACGATGCACCCGTCCATCCCCCAGCAACAACCCCTCGCGGCTAATCTTTGAGAAAAGATGGTCGTTGCGCTCACCCGGCTCGAGGTCCTGGATCGCGGCGCCCTGCCGGATTTCACCACCCCGAGCAAGCGCATCCACGAGTCCAGCGATGTGCCCGCGTTCCTCACCAGCCTGGCCTACCGCGACATTGGCGTCTTCATCATGCAGCTCAACCACGCCGTGTGCCCGCGCCACCGCCCCGACAGCCCCGTGCCGCAGACCTTTGTCCTCCCTTCCAAGGGGTCCTCCTCGCCTAGCGCACCGGTCGCGGCCCTGCAGCAGCTACTCGCCGGCATCAACGCCCTGATTGAGGAAGCGCCGCCCGCGCCGGGCCCGCGCCGCTTCGGCAACCTGAGCTGCCGCACGTGGCACTCCCTGCTAGAAGACAAGGTAGACGGCATGCTAGACGCGGGTGCGCTGGGCAAGACCCTCGCGGCGGCCGGCGGAGAGGCCGCGCGTGACGAGATCAAGAGCTACCTGCTGGGCGGCTTTGGCAGCGCGCAGCGCCTCGACTACGGCACCGGCCATGAGCTCAGCTTCGTCGCGTTCCTTGGGTGTCTGTGGAAGCTCGGCCACTTTCAGACGGAGCAGCCCGTGGTAGAGGTGGAGAGAGAAATCGTCTTTTCCGTCATTGAACCGTAAGTAACCCCCAGCGTTCTCTGCGGGCATACACACCCATCTATACACATACTGACAGAGGGCAGATATCTGAGGCTCGTCCGAAAGCTTATCAACACATATACGCTAGAACCCGCCGGCTCTCATGGCGTATGGGGCCTGGACGACCACTCCTTTGTGCCGTACATATTCGGCTCTGCGCAGCTGACGAGGCCCATCGACGACAACGACCCCATGCCGCTTGAGGGTTCCGTCAGAGGCGCGCCCAAGACCAGCGACGTCACAAAAGCACTAGCTGTCGAGGACAATCGCCAAACAAACATGTATTTTTCCGCCATTGGCTTCATCAACGACATAAAAACGGGCCCATTCTGGGAGCACAGCCCGATGCTGTTTGATATTTCGGGCGTCAAGGATGGCTGGGGCAAGATTAACAAGGGCATGATTAAAATGTACAACGCTGAGGTCTTGTCCAAATTCCCCGTCGTGCAGCACTTTCCTTTTGGTTCACTATTTTCATGGAACAAGGACCCAAACGCGCAGGTCGCGGCTGGTCCGACTGCATCTGTAACTACGAGTACGCCAGCCGGGGGCGTAACAGTGCCGTGGGCTCCAACACCAAGAATGCCGTCAACTCCTGGAGGAATGACGGCACCAACAACTCGCATGCCACCACCTCCACAACGACCCGGGCCTCCGCCGGGCGATGGACACACGAGCAAGATGCCGCCGACGAAAGCACCATGGGCTAAATAGAGATGAAAATGCTTAAGCAGTAAAAAAATTTAGATTACGCTGCCGAAAAACGATTATTGCGGATTGATAAAAAGCAGACGAATAACTAGTGGGAATATAGCAGTCGAGGCAACTCATTATACCAACGCGCAGGGTATCATTGCAGTGCAGCGTGGCGGGTATCCAGTAGCTCGTACCTAGGCAAAAAAAAAACGCAGACAGAAGCGCCAAGAAAGAAACCAGAGGCGCTGGAAAACACTAAGACGCTGTAGAAGTTCGCACCCCGTCATCATGGACCCAGACACTGCCATTGTGCATGGACCCTGATATCGAGATCGAGGGCGGCTTAGGCCGTAGCGGTAGCGGGAGCGGGGGCTGTGGCGGGTTTGTCGGCCTCCGCAACGGCCTCGGGAACGGCAGCGGGCTCGGCAGAAACTACAGTCATGGTCGGTTAGCATTCAGTTCAAGTCTTTGTCGTTTGTAATTCTCGCATACCGGCGGGAGCCTCAGCGTCAGTCTTGGCAGCTTCGGTGGCCTGTGGGGCGTCGGTAGCTGAAGCGTCCACATTATTAGCTTAAGCCATCGCCAACGGGGGAGGGATTTGAGTTGCGGGAGCAAGTCAGGCGAAACTTACCAGGAGCCGCAGCAGTGACAGGAGTGGAATCAGCAGGAGCTGCGCCCTCTGTCTTGGTGGCGTCAGCTGCAGCAGGAGCCGCAGCGGCCGCAGTAGTCTCGGTTGCGGCGGGCTTGTCCTCGGCCTTCTTCTTGTTGAGCTTGTTCTTGATGAGGTCCTGGACCTTGTTCTTGAGGTTCTCAAGAGCGCCGAAAGCTATGAGCAGCAGCGTTGTCAGCAACGGCTCCGGGGCATGGTGCGGAAGAACTCACGAATGCCACCCATTTTGACGGTGTGTCTGTGGAAAGCGTTGGAGTGCGTTTACGTTGGAAGAGCGTCTGAGGCGAAGAAAATGTCAGATAGTATTCTGGAGCTGCCGATGTTGGTAGAGACAAAAAGATCAAAAGCAGAGACGGGCGTGCGAAAGGAGTAGAAGTGTCGGGCCTCCGCCTAGGTAGCATGAAGCCAGCAAGAGGCAGCCGGCACGTTACCTGCTTCTTTTTGTTCGGCGCCCAAACGGAAGCCACGGCTCAAGGTGGCACATGTACAGCCTCAATAGTCCACCATATCAGAATGCACTCACCTATATGTGTAGCCTGCGACTTGGGGCAAGGAAGGAGGAAGAGAAGAGCAATGTTGGAGGGAAAATCGACACCTTGGTAGCCAGGATTCCAGACAGCAGCAGCTCTTTTATTCCAGACACAGTCCCATCGGTCTACATGAACTAGCGGCAGCCACCGTAGCTTCAGACGATCAGGCCCCGCCCCAACGTCTAACTGCACCCACGAGGTCCTTCTGCGACACGATGCATGGTGTTTATCTGCAGCCTGGTACACGCTAGGGATGATGAACTGACCAGCTGATTCTACACTCGACATTGGGGTGGAGAGTCGTGAGACGATTTGCCAACAAGATTGCAGTCCTTGATTCTAAAGTACCAGTCAATCTGCAGCTGGTACCACAGCTGGGACCGCCACTTGCAGCCCCTCCGTTTGCACACTGCCAGTTTCAATCATCTACAGTACCTGCCTACCTAGGTAGGTACCAACCTATCAAGGCACCTTAGTATCTACATACCTAGTACCTGATACTAAGGGAGCTGCCTCCGCCATTACGTCTACCGTATTCCTGCATATTGTCACAGTCAGATGACAGAACTATGGCCTAAAAAGCAAGACCCAGCGCAGGCGTTGAACGATTGAGGACATTCCTGTAGGTGGTACTTCGCCGTTTGTCGACCCCTACCAGCTGCCAGCCACGAACCACTTACAACCAATCATGGGTACGCTGTCCGTCGGCCAACCAGGCACTTGTGCAACCTGACCAATCCCCCACAGCAGTTGCTCTTTCCTTGCCCTCCGCCATCTGCCCATCCCATTGCCACGAGGCCCCCCTTCCCCGAAGTCGTCATCCGCAAAAATCGACTTACACGCCTCCAGCATGCAAAAAGAATCTTTCGATCCTGTAAAAAGCAGGGTCCAGCCGGGATTCGAACCCGGGGCCTCTCGCAGGAGGAAAAGTGGGGCCCAAAGCGAGAATCATACCACTAGACCACTAGACCGTGTTAATAATTGATGTCTTATTGTTGAACTTGAATGGTTTGCATTGTGGGACAACTCGGATGGACGTGGAGATGGGAATGTGGGGAGGTGGTGGTATGGTAGTAGGGAGTGGGGAGTGGTGGTAGTGGTCAGTGCTAGAAGTGAGTGGGTGTTGGTAGGTGCTGGGTAACTTAGTAGTGGGTGGTGGACTTCCTGTCACAAGATGGGAGGGACGGAGGTGTTGATTTAGACGGCAGCTTTGAAAAAGAAAATTGTAAAGAGCACAGCAGGCAGGTATAGATGTTACTTCGCTAGACCAAGTTATTAAGTACTTGAATGTCGTAGTGCTGGATTTAAAGGCTGGAGGTGCAGTATAGTGTGTCAGTGAGGTGAGTGGGGATTGGATGGGAAATGAATAGATGGATGAAGAGAGGGGACTTGTTTGTTTTTGTCGAGTAGCACCTATGAGTTTAAAAGTGACTTAAACGGTGCCGAGGTGTGTTAGACCATGTAATCTTTTGAACAGTGATTTGGAAGTCTGCTGCGTGCGTATTGTGAGGCTGAAGGTGTGGAAAAGGGAAGGTGAGGCGGGTGTAGGGTGGGAGTGTGCCAGACAGCGGATCCGAGTCAAGGCGTGTTGAGTCTTGGGGATATTTGTATGCCGACTAGGAAGAGTCACAGGCTTATTTGCGGTATAGTTAAGTTCTCTAATCTGACTTGTTACTTAGTTCTTGCTGACAATTTGTTACGCAGCGACTGCCTGGTGTGATAATGGAGCACATTCACTGTGAGTAACTGCTGCTTGCAGCAAACAAGTCTTATTTGTATCATGGAAGCAAGGCCACCGACTTTTTGATATAAACACACTGTTAAAAGGACCGCATAAATAACTATTGTTCGAGGTGAGATTTGACTTGACTTGACTATTCTGAGTGACAAGGGTGACACAAGCCATGGCTGCTTATTTACTGTATGCTTTTCTATGTTATATACTTTCTACTTTACGACCATCTTGATATTATACATTGTTTTGAGAGGCATCATTCTTTCTCTGCGGTCATTGAAAGCACCCTCGCGTCAATAGAGGAGGCTAGCTACTAAAGTCCCTGTCTCGGAGCCACGTCAACGCAGCTTCTTGACCAGCAGCACTCAGTTCATAGTCCGGCATACCCTTGCCGGTATCTAGCATTTGTACGCGTCTGCTCGCTTCATCCGCCAAGTCTTCGACGTTGTCATCCCACTTTACCCGCTCCTTGAGCTCAACCATCTCGACGCTGCGACGCATAAGTTCCACCAGCTCCACGGCCTGCGCCTGAAAGTTGTTGCCACCAGCCTTCGGTTTGCGCTTCGACGGATGTCCCGACGCCGTCAGCGGTATCGGGTTCGAGTCGTGCATGAGCAGCGCCTCGGGGATCTTGAGCGTCGACTTACGAGGCGGAAAGATGAGATGCGACTTGCGTGGCGTCTTGAGCTCGAACATCGGGTCGGGCGCCTGCCCGACCATCGCGTCAATCGCGGCGGCTTCGGCCACGGTCATGGTAAAGGAGCGCGGCACGAGGAGGCCGGGTGAGTGGAACAGGAGACTAGGACTGGCAAACGCGTCAAAGAGGTGGGCGGGCTTGCCAAAGAGACTAGGCATCTGCTCCTGCAAAAAGTGCAGATGAGACCCGTGTCGGGGTTGCGGGGGCATGATGCTCTTGCCAGCGCGCGTCGTCGGGCGATTTATGCGGTGATCGGGGAGGAACATTGTCCAGTTGTATATGCCGTTGTACGCCATGAGGCCCCGTACCGCAAAACGCGCGTGAGGATGCGACCCGGTCAAGGCGAGTGAGGTCGCGAGGCTGGCGCCGAGAAAGGAGCCGTACACGTAGACGCCACGACGGCCACACTTTTCTGGCGAAAATGTGTCGGATAGCCACGAGAAAGCAAATGCGGCATCATGAACCGGTGTTGGCCATTGCGCGGGAGGCGGCTTGTCGTCGTCCGGCAGCGCCAGCGGTCTACCTGAGAGGCCGTCCCATCGATAGCGGATGTTCGCGACGGGCAGGCCTTGCAGGAACTCGGGCAGCTTGAATGGCGCATCAGCACGAGCTGGGAGGGGAGGAAAATGAATCAGAATGGGTTCATCGTGCCGTAGATTGGTGAAATTGTACAAGCTGTCACGGAATGTTAGGGAAAGACGATAGCCACAAGCCGCCCACAAGACGTGAAACGTACTCGACGGTGACATGACCTGAGCAGCCGCAGCGGACATCTATGCTTTCAATTGCAGTGCTGGTACTGAATAGACGGTGAACGAATGTAGAGGGATGAAAGTGGTGACGGTGCAGGGGCCGCCATCTGTGCATGGTGCCATTGGCGTTGTCGTTGGGATGAACTCGAAAGGATCAGCATCATGAGACCTTGCGTGACTTGACTTGTCTAGTTGGAGGTGGCCGTGGCTTTTACCCTTGTGAACTCAAGGGAACTGCAGTGGCGCACTAGTGGCTGGCTTCAGTGGGCTGTGGCGCTGCAGCTAGCAGTGGCAGGTGCTGAAAAGCACTAAATACAACGCTGGACCGGCCTAAACGTGCTGGGATACAGGGCGTCTGTCTGAATGACGAGAACTTGATACAGCCCTGCTTTCTTGGCAGCGATCTGTCAGCATCACTGGCCGTTTCCTGATCTAAAATGTAAACCGTCCATTTGGTTGGTTCATCAAGTTGATCGCATCCATTCGCCTGCTTAGTGACGTCGTTTCGTCGCTCCTGCTTTGCAAATGCACTTCGAATAGCATCAACATGGCTGGAATGCTGCGCGACACGAGCAAACAGACCAGTTTGGCCTCATGGCGGCATGTTTGCCTTGAATCTTTGCACCATATCCAACAATAGGACATTTCGTTGCATACACAGCACTGTCCAAGTTCCCCCTCCTCCCAACAGCTTCAACTTGGTGTGGCTTAAAATCGTTCGGTGCCGCCACATGTGAACCGTGCCCCCTCAGTTATCCTCCCTCGCCCTTTAAACTCTCCTCCTTCATCCATTTCCGGGCATCCGCGAGCAATTCCGCAACCTCGCCATGGGCCAATCGTGACGGGATGAAACGACAACGATAGTGTCTTCTGAATTGTCGCCGCCCGCCATGACTGCCGCGTCCTCCTCACCACGCGGCACCTCTCCAAACTCCAGCAAACACCAGCCGCTGGAATCCCAGAACGATGCCGACGGCGAGGCCGCCCCGGAGCCTGAGGATCCTCCCAGGGCGCAAGTCAGCGAGCCAAATGAGGAGGAAAACCTGGACCACACGTATTTTAAGCTCAACAGCCTCCAATCCCGCACCTGTGCTAACATGGCAACAGACGATGGTGGTTGGTAGCGTCCGCCTTTCCGTTGATTGCCGGCACGTTGGGTCCGGTGGCTTCGGCATTCAGTATTTGCGCTCTGGGCAGGCCATGGCGCCAATATCTGCCGCCCGGCACGGATATTGATTCTGCCATATATGTCCGTGATCCGCTATGGTAAGTGTGCCTGCCTCTACCCGCAATTGGCTTCTCTGACGGCGTCTATAGGCTCACTGTGATAAACGCGATCCAGTTAGTGATGGCGCTTGTGTCCAACGTATTCCTCCTTCTCAACATGGCCCGGAGAGTCAAATTTACTATTGCACAGCCCATTACAATTATTGGATGGTATGTTCCTCAACTCAACTGGAAGCTCTGCAAGCTGACCTGCCAGGTACATTTCTTCCTTCTGTCTCATTGGGCTCTGCGCCACCGCGGGTGGACCTCTGAAGCAGGACCTGGACCACCCCGTCGACGAATTCGTCTTGTCGCAGGCGTTTTGGTACGGCATATGGGCTGCCATTCTTTACTTTGTCGTCGCCTCTTTCATGTCGATTACCTTTTGGGGCGCCTCAACCGGCCACTTTAGCAAAAGCTTTGCCCTGACGTCCAGCCAGCGTACCCTCATGCTCCAGACCATCCTCTTTCTCACGTACCTCCTCGTTGGCGCTCTCGTCTTCAGCACTATCGAGGGCTGGAACTACCTTGACGGTGTGTACTGGGCCAACGTCACCCTGTTCACCGTCGGGTTCGGCGACTTTGCTCCCACAAACAATCTGGCGAGCGCCCTCCTGCTGCCATACGCACTAATCGGCATTATCAGCCTCGGTCTGGTCATTGCCTCCATTCGCAGCATGATTCTGGATCGTGCCCGGCGGCGCGTCGGCATTCGAATGGAAGAAAAGACGCGAAGGAAACTGGTCCGCAGCTTGACAAAGACGGGAAAGGACAACATTCTGAATCCCATGTCCGGTGACGATAACGCCCTGAGCCCGCACGTCAGCAACGAGTATGAGCGTCGCAAGATCGAGTTTGAACTCATGCGCAGCATCCAAGATCGCGCGCTGGCGCGGCGACAGTGGATGGATCTGGCTGCCTCGTTTGGCACCTTGATCGTCCTCTGGCTCGTCGGCGCGCTCGTGTTTTGGTTCACCGAGCGGCATTACCAGGCTCCATGGTCCTACTTTGATTCCTTTTACCTCTGCTTCGTCTCCCTCACCACCATCGGCTACGGCGACCGTGTTCCCGTCTCCAACGCCGGCAAGTCCTTCTTCGTCTTTTGGTCGCTGCTCGCCCTGCCGACCATGACCGTCCTCATCTCGCACGCTGAGAACACTGTCGTTAAGTTTGTTAAGGAAATGACCATCCGGCTCGGCGCCGTCACCATCCTCCCGCGCGACAAGGTCATCGCACAGATGGAAAGGGAACACCTTAAGCAGTACAGCACCCTATCACTCGAAACCGGCGCCAGCCTGAAGCGCTGGCGCAGTAGCAGCCGCTCGCGGCGCCCCACGTCCCCCGATCGGCGCGCCCACGGGGCCGACGACCCCGATGCCGACCAGGGTACGCTCCGCAAGCGCTCTCGCCGCGCCGCCCGCCACACCCACCTTCGCGGTGTCGCCGCCCGCATCCGCCACGCCGCCGCCGCCTCTGCCCAAAATGGCGCTCACCAGCAGCATCACGAGAACCGCCCGCTCGACGCGCTGCCCACCGGCCGCGAGTTCCAGCTGCTCCTCGTCGCCGAGATCCAGTCCGTCACGCAGCACCTGCGCGAGTCCAAGCCCCGCCGTTACTCCTTCGAAGAATGGGCCTGGTTCCTCTGGCTGCTCGGCGAAGACGAGCGCGACGCCCAAACCCACCGCAAGGCCCGCCCGGACGAGAAGCGCACCCGCGACGTTGCCGCCTCCCAGAGCCGCCTGCACGACGCCGCCTACCAGAAACAGAAACAGCAGCCGTTCCAGTGGTCATGGGTCGGCAACCGCAGTCCTTTGACCGCAGACCAGGAAGAGAGCGAGTGGGTGCTGGACCGCCTGACGTTTCGCCTCCGAAAGGCTCTCGAGGAAGACGCGGACGATGAGGAGGCTGCGGCGGCGGCGGAGGCCAAGCGATGTCTGGCACCGGACACGGAGCTGCAAATAAAACGTAACCAATGACCCTGTACCTGTACTTCTTCTAATTGGTCACATCACCTGTACATTTCTAATCTGGCGCACTGGTTGACAACATGTCTTATAATATAATAACTCGGTTCCGCTGTATACGTATTCAATCAACTATTAACCGTATCGCTGTCGAGTAAATAATCAAACGCTATAGTGGCAGCCTTTGGCCAAAGTATACACGCTGGTATCATGCCAGTTTGGGTATCAAAGCTCAACGTCAGATCCAATCACATTCACCACAGCGCGATTCCATGCAAGAAACCGCCGAGCGCAACCTCAAAACACATCCCACTCGACATTAGACGACAAGTTGTCCTTGGTTATTAACTGCCAATCAGAAGCCGCTTGTTCTTCTTAATCACCGCGTTGAGGCCCTTCTCCAACTTCTCCGTATCCTTACGCGTGGCATCTAGAGCAGCCTCGGCCTCGTCAACGCTCATGAGCGCCATGGCGCCGACGCTGCGGGCGCCGGCACCCTTCACCATGTCGACGTTGCCGCCGAGAGTCAGACCCGGAGGCGCGCCAAAGTCGTGAACGGGGCGCGCTCCGCCGCTGTCGACCGCGCTGTAGATGCCGACGCCAGCGGCTGCCTCAGGCCCGTAAAAATATGGAGCCAGTGAGTTGAGACTCGCAGCGGCGGCATCGCGTAGGGGAGCCAGGCTGCCGGACGCCGCGGCGGCTGCTTTGCCGCTCGCGCCGAGGTTGAGGCGCGGCAGCACGTACTGGTTGATGTAGCTTAGGGCCTCATCACGCTGCAACTTGCCAAAAGGGTCCTGTGATTCCGGCCGGAGTGCGCTAGGGAAGATGTTTGGCCGCCCATTAGGCACCGCACGACCTTTGACGATAGAGAAGGCGCCAGAGCTTTTCTGATGGCGAGGCGATGTGAAGCAGCCAGCACTCTCAGCTGTCGCCGCCACCGCTCTCTGTAGCCGTAAAAAGTCGTTTTCTTCCTCTTCCGTTAGTCTACGGATGCAGTCTCCGTAGGGGGTAAGAAGCACGCGGCTGCCATCCAAACGGCACTGCTTGCGGACCGGCTCCCAAGACAAAAGAACTGCGAGGTCCTCGGGCAGAATCTCACCGCACTTGCATCCAATGTCCTTGCAGGCACTAGGTTTATTGCCGTTCATTTGCTGCTGGCTAACAAAGCTACTCAGCCCAGCGACTGGCCTGAGAAGATTGAGCTTATCAATGGTCTTAGCCCAGAGACTGTGACGAATATCTGCAAAAACAGTCGAAGGCCCTTGAGGAGGTGCGACAGGTTCATCATCCTCTGGCGCTGGGTCCTGCACTGTTGGTGCCGGCGGCTGTGGCTGTGTCGGTAGAAGCACGGTCTGCTCCAGAGCCTTTTCAGGCGTCTTCACAGCGGGCTGTGCTTCCTTCTTTGCAGCCGATCGATCTTCTTGTTCTGCGGTCTTCGGCTCTTCCTTGGAAGTTCCGGCTTCGGATGCACCCTTCGTGGAGAAAGATGCGGGCTTTTCCTTGGCCGGTTTCTCCTTCTTCTGCTTCTTCTTGTGGCTAGTTATAGCCTCATGGATAGCTTCGTCGGCGGTAGGAGCCTCGGTGATAGCTTTGGTATCCTGCTTCAAAGCATCCTTGCGCTGCTTGCGTTGCCTGCTCTTGGTCACCGAACGAACGGGCGCGCTGCCGACTTTGCTGGGCGGAGGCGAGCCAGCGCGAGAAGCCGAGACAGAAGCAGAGACAATGGACGCACTATCGCTAACAGTCTCGCTCACGGGTGTCTCTGGTCGCTGTCCGCCGGAAAGGATGCGCGATGCCACGGGCGACATGATGGAAGGCGACTCAATCTTAGCCGGTGTCATGACCCGAAGTGTCTTCGGCCCGGTTCTGGGAGTTGCAGCGGACCTGCTAGTTACTTTCTCCTTCTCCTCCAGTTCGTTGTCGTTTTTCAAAGAGCCGCGACGACTGCCATCGAGACCCTGACCGGTCTCTGACTTCTTGTTTGCAACCTGCTTCCCTTGCAAAGCAATATTGGGTATGGCAATTACCCGGGCGGGAGAGATGGTAGATGATCTTTTAGCAACAGTTGGAGAGTGTAGAGCAGGAAACTCCTCATCTTTCAGAGTTTTCTTCCTCTGTATTAAGTCTGGCTTGATGGGAGGTGGTGTTGCCGGTGCGGACACCTGCTCCCGGGAGGCGACTAAAGATCTCGCCTCAAATCCTGGAGGCGGTCGTCTTACGCTTGCTTCAGGGGAAGGATGACCGTGACCGGCGAGGCTTGATCCAGCAGACGCATAGTTTTGACTAGGTTCCGGATGCCCGTGCGAATGCGTCGTCGTGGTGTATCCGTCAAACGATGTGGCAAGATCGTCCGCTTCATCTCCGACTAGAGCATCAACTGAGCTCGCTGCATCTGCCAATGAAGGTAAATCGTCATCTAACAGAGCAATGTTAGTCCATGAAGCTTCCGAGACATGAGCGGTGAATGCCAGATGCTACGAAACGCCAGTTTGAAATACAAGAGTAAGGAGTCTCGCTACGGCTCCCATCATCGCGTTCCACAGTATACATGAGTTCGAACAAGATATGAATAAAGGGGGTATAGATGCTATATTTCGTCCATCAACGCCCCACGGGGCTCAGGCGAGCTGTTAACGTACAGGGGGGAACTGTGGAAGAAGATGATGGCTTGCCTGACTTGACCCCCAAAACAATGCCCCTGCCTGCTGCCCCTGCTGGGTGTATAATATATATAGAAACAACAAACTCCTGTGCGGCAGCGGAAGCAACGAGTGGTGCTATGCTGTGAAACGCACGTAAGGAAAAAACGCTTTGTTGGAAATTGCTTTGGTTCTCCGCTTGAGTAACACTGATCTCGCGAAATTCTGCTTGATCGAATGCGCGTCCGATGCCGCTCGGGCAGAAGCAATCGAGCTATC
Organism: Cordyceps cateniannulata; assembly: GCA_028828415.1. Lineage (NCBI taxonomy): Eukaryota > Fungi > Ascomycota > Sordariomycetes > Hypocreales > Cordycipitaceae > Cordyceps > Cordyceps cateniannulata. The sequence goes on along the minus strand of JAPHMX010000004.1, from coordinate 885,792 downwards.
CCCGTGATATGAAGGTACACAAACGCCACCACAGCTGGTCTTGAAAGAAATGCGCAGAACAGTAGAAATCAAAGAAAAAAAAATGAAAATCAAATCGTCATGGCCGTGGCATCTCGTCAACTACCAACGGCCATACCCAGCGTTGTACATCATGTTGGGGTTGTTGTACCCACCTTGGTTCTGGCCGTTGAACAGCCCCTGTCCGGCTCCGGCATTGCTCTGCGTTTGGTGCTGCATCCTGGCTTGGAGGATGCTCGGGTCTGCAAGATCTACTAAGCCACTCCCCCCCGAGGAGGAAGTGTTAGCATGTCTATGCTTCTTCCCCTTCTTCTTCTGCTTCGAGGCGAAGTCTTGAAAAGCTCCAGGATGGTTGCCATAGAGCGATGCAAGGAGACCGGAAGCAGGAGCTGGGGTAGAGGCGGTGGATGGGTACTGGGTTGACAAAGAAGATAAAAGGGACTCACGCTTTCCTGATTCGTGGCTTTGGTTGCTTCCACGGTTTCGTGCAAGAAGATTTTGGAGAAGATCATTTGAGTTGTCCTTGGGAGTATTGTAGCCCGAAGAGCCGAATCCTTGGAACATGCTCGGTGGGGTTCCGGTAGACTTGAGACCAGGAGGAGGACCAGGCATCGAGCTGGCATAGAATTGGCTGCTTTGAGACTGAAAGGAGCTTGGCATCATGGAGGATTGCTGGGCCATGATGCGAGGATTGGCAGCAAGCTTGATATTTGTGGCTGAGGCGCCGCTTTCGTTGGCAAAGTTGAAGCGAGACGACTGACGGTTGTGACCCTGCCCCTGTCCCTGAAATGAGCTGCTCGGTGGGCCAATACCGGGGGGGAATTGATCAGTATACCCTGTCTGGGAACGGAGGCCCATCTGATGAGGTGTCATGGATCTGGGAGTTGTCGTTGAAGTGCCGACGCCACCAAAAGCTGAGCTCCCGAGCGATGGGCTAAACACACCATCCGTGGAGCTTCTTTGAATGGGGGTGATGTGTCGCTGGCTATATGGGTGCCCATCTCCGAGTCGTTCTCTCCCTTCCGGCTCCCCACCCAGGGCAAGGCTGCCTCCAGCTTCGACGCCGTCTTCCGAGCCTTCAGGAACTTCAATTTGGTCCTCGTGTGCAGTGCGTGAGTCTTTGTCTTCCCGCATCGCTCTCCGCTTCTCACCTCCGCGAAGATCGAACATAGGAGGCCCAGTTTCTTCGCCGGGCTGCGTTGTGTAATCAGGTAGCGTACACGTGTTGAGTATAGCAAGAAATTGCTTGACCTCGCTGGGCGGAGAAACAGACTTGGTTGCACGGGGAGAAGTGCTCCGCGAAGCTGCTGCCGCGAATTTAGATTTGGACGACGACGCTTTGGAGCTGGAAGGCTCCGGGACCTCCATGACCTCTTGCTTCTCTGGAATCGCTGCAGAGACTGCAGGGCTAGAAGCAGCACCACTCGTAGCATAGGATCCCCTACGACTGCGTACTGGTAGTCTGGCCCAGTTGGCAGAGGAAGGGAGAGCAGAAGAGTCGCCAGCATCCGACCCCTCTTTGCTTAGCGACCTGGCCATGGTTTGGGCAGCTGGTGTCGGACCGGGGACAGGCACTGGCATTGGCGGCGGCGTCGGGTGAGAAACTTGTCGCGAAGAAGCTCGAGAAGGGCCGCTCCCACCGGGTAAAGGACGCTGAGTATGAATGCTGTTCATAGAAGACAGGTCTTGTCTTGTATAGCTGTCTTCTTCGTCGCCTTGCTCATGGAGGAACATGCAGCCAGGGTTGTTACACTTCTCATTCTTGAGCCAGGCGGAGCAGTATTTTGTCGTACCGTGCTGGGCCTTGAGCACCCGGTCGCCATTGCTAGAGCCATGAACTGCTTGGATGCAGCGCATAGCCTCGTCCGGAGTCTGAAAGGTGACATAAATGCCTAGTGAATGATGTTGACCGTCGGGGCTTTTCCGATTGCTAATTGAGATCTTTTGAATGTTCCCGTATTGACCAAAGAATTCGTGCTTCCGTAACGTCTTCAGTAGGTCGTCCTCGCGTACGTTGGGTGCCAGGCCTGTGATATAGACTAGGTTCTTTTGTACAACTCGAACGCCGACCAGGTTTTTGCGAGTTTCTTTTTCGGCCTCACGCTTCAAAACCTCTTTTTGCCGTTGTTCTTGCACACGCTTCTTCTGGTTCTTCTGAATGTTCGCTCGGAATTGAGCTACCCTAAGAGCGGAGATTGTCAGCAGCTCCTGAGGTGGCAAACGGCCGAGAAAACATACTCTTCTTGTGTAACAACCTTATACTGTATTGTTTTCTCGTCGTAGGGTCGCCGACATGCCGGGCATAGGCCATTCATGTTATTCTTAATGTTGTTGAAGCAGAACTGGCAGACCTATCGGGACTGCGTTAGCTCCTTTCCGAGAGCGTCGCTTGGGACGTTTGGTCAAGCACATACTTGGTAGCCGCAAGGGCACGGTCGAAAGTTCTTGTCCGACAGGTCGAACTCCTCGATACAGAGAGGGCTGATCCCGAAGATTAGTACCGCTGGCCTGGCCGAGGGCGACTGCGCGAAGATAGCTGCAAGCTTTCTCGCACCGCGCCTCGAGAGCGCGAAGAAGAGTGAACTTACCAGACATCTTCCTCTTCGTCTATGAATGAATCTTGAGGCGCCATAGTATAGGTTTTAGAGTTGTGAAAGGAATATTAATACAAGAACGCGTAGAGGCAAAAGGCTACTACTCATGAACAGGAGGGTGTGAATGTTGCGCTTTAGGTTCTCAGCACGAGAAAGTTACAATCGCCCGACGCCCACTCGGGACTAGGCTAGTTTTCCAATCACGTGATACTGCCTTGACCCACCTCTGAGAAACCATTAGTGCAGTACATATGTTTCTGCGAGACGCGCCAGTGTCAGCAAGTATATTACTAATGCCGGCAGATCCACGGAGACGGGAGGCATTGGCGAGCGAGGTTAATGTAATGCAAGGAAGGTTCTTGGGGTCACTGAGAATCGAAGCCATTGACCATCGGCAACCATCACGCTCAACCATCTAGTAGTCAATTGGCCGCACTAAGGCACTTAATTGGCCATGGCAACCAAAATGACGAGAAGCGGTTCCCTGGCTTCAGCTTTGAGGCCGGGAAAGCAGTCCCTTCAGGGTCGCAATCTCCAGACCACCCGCGCCATCTCAACCTCGACGCCGAAGCTGGTCGCGATGCCCAAGGACGTGCAGAATATGAGGATGGCTCCCCGCGACCACATTGGCGAACTCAAGGCGCCAATTGTTAACCCCGCCGACAAATACCAGAGCAAAGCTGACAACATGCACCGCTACGGCGCCTGGGTGATGGGTTGCCTTCCGAAATACGTCCAACAGTTCTCTGTTTGGAAGGACGAGCTTACCATTTACATTTCGCCCTCTGGAGTCATTCCCACCTTTACGTTTCTCAAATGTACGTGCGGTTACAAAATACTCGGAAGAACAGAAGGCTAATCGTGGCTCTAGACAACACCGCTGCTGAGTTTACGCAAGTCAGCACCGTTACTGCCGCCGATTATCCCACCCGCGATAAGCGCTTCGAAGTTGTTTACAACCTGCTTTCTGTCCGCCACAACTCCCGCATCCGAGTCAAGACTTATGCAGATGAGACCTCTGCTGTTCCCAGTATCACTAGTCTCTTTGACGGCGCCAACTGGTACGAGCGTGAGGTCTACGACCTGTACGGCGTCTACTTCACAGGCCACCCCGACCTGCGCCGAATCATGACCGACTATGGTTTCGAAGGCCACCCTCTCCGCAAGGATTTCCCCCTGACCGGCTATACCGAGATTAGATACGATGAGGAGAAGAAGCGCATCGTCACGGAACCGCTGGAGCTGACCCAGGCGTTCCGCAACTTCGAAGGGGGTTCAAGTGTTTGGGAGCAAGTGGGCAAGGGAGAGGACCGCAAGCCCGAATCTTTCAAGCTTCCCACGCCGAAGCCCGAAGAAAAGAAGGAGGAGCCTAAGAAGTAGGAAACTTCTATCCTGTAGTGTACATTTTATTTGCAGCTTTAACATTTGCAACAAATACAAGCTCTTCTGTTCAACTAGTAATGGTCGTACCTTGGTCGGCGCACAAAGCTCAATGGGTTGACCTGTAAGTACCAGTCTAAGTTTTGCAACACAGTGAAACATAATAAACTGCCTCAATCATATCTGTGCATCACACATCGACACATTCTCTATATTTCAAAATCGACTATTCGCTATGCCTACCGCTTTCCGTTAATAACATCTGGCGCCGCCAGGAGAGAAATGATAGCAGAAACTGAAACCTAGTCAGGGCTTCAGGAAGAAGAAATGGTAAATAGAAACAGAAAAACACACTGAATGTTCATCCCACCCAACGAATTACGCCCATCCCGATATTTTCAAATAGTGTAGGACTACGCCTCGACAACTGATGTATAACCCTTACTCGGATTTGCCCAAGGAAACGAGGGGTGAGAAATTAACAGAAGAAATAACTTCAGAAGATGCAAAAAGAGAAGAGAGTAAAACCCCCGAGAAGCGATGCACCAAGGGCGAAATCGGTCGCCCGTGCAGATAGAGAATCCTGCTTCAGAAACTCGCCCTCGTGCGTCGTGGCGTTGGCATAACAAAGCCTCTCGCCAAGATACATACAAGCCGCCAGTCCGTCGGCTTAAGCGACGGGTAGGTTTAGTTCTCGCGGTATTCATAATAATCCTTCTCTCCTTTATCATATGACTTGGATTCTCCGTAATCGTAGCCGTGGTCTTGGCTATCTCCATGGTCATCTTCGTAAATTTGAGCGTCGTCGACGTAGTCAACTGAGCCATCGTTACCAGACTCGGCGTACTGAATTGTAGACTGTTCATCGTTTGCCATTGGTTAGTGCTGTATCGTAACCATATTATCAGTTCATGTTATACATACGCGATGATAATCGAAATTGTACTGATCCAAATCCTGTTGATCACCCTCGCCCATGCCCTGTTGTGCAAGGTACTCCTGTTCTTGTTGTTTGCGCCTGGCTTCTTCCTCTAAACGCTTCTGTTGGGGAGAAACGGGGATGTTCATTTGCGGATGCATAGCCTGCACAATAGCCAGGTAGCTGTACATGAAGTTGCTCAGAAGAACCTGGCTTAGTAGAGGTCGGCGAGGATTAGCCAACTTGATATGCGCCATGCGGTAAATGGCACGCTCTTCCAGCAGAGGGAACCTCGTCCAGTTATAGTCAACGTCTGGCTGCAGCGGTTTGTAGATAGGCTCGTCTGGCACATGCAGCAGGGAGTGCTTCTTGGTGCTCTTCTCCTTTTCCTTCTCTTCCTTTTTCTTGCCACTGCCAAATATCGACGTGAAAATGTTACCATCCTTTTCTTTCCTCGAGTCGCTCTTTCTCAAACTTTCCTTTTTCCTTTCTTCTTGTAGCTTGCCATCCAACGAGTCACGGTCTAGCACAAGACTTTCGCGGCCTTTGGGTGCTGTTTTATCGATTGAGGTTTGAAGGACATCCAGTCGAACGTTATCTTGAGCCTTTTCTGCAAGCGCCTTTGCCTTTGACTTTTTGCTCTCGTCCTTCTTTTTGTCGTCAGTCACGCCTTTGAGCCATTTCCAAGCGCCGCTAGACTTGAAACTAGACGCTTCATCATCTTTGTCTTTCTTGGACTTCTTTTCGCTCTTGCGTTCATCCGGGCCAAGTGTAGGAATAAACGTCAAGGCGTCAGTCCTGGTGTTGCCGCCGCCCGGCAAGCTTGGGTTTGAAGCCAGACCCTCACTCAAGGTTTGCGATTGTGGTGTCGACGGAGGCGACTTTGGTGTATACTGGGCCTGCGAGTGCTGCTTAATCTGTTGGTGCTGCTGCTGAGTTTGGTTTTGTTGGGATTGCGAGGGTATGTTCTGTTGCTGATGTTTCGCAAAAGGTAATTTGCTCCCATCTTTCACACCTGTATCACGATTGCTGTGCTGTAAACCCTGTTCCTTGACAGCATCCGGTTTTGCGTCATCGAGAGAGCCCTCTCTTTGCGAAGAAGATCTTTGGGGGAAAGCATCCGTAGCCTTCGTCTCGTGTGTTGGTGAACTTGGTGAGGATGGCTGTTGTGTGATAGAGATGATTGGGGGGGAGACTGTCCTGCGAGCTGAGGCCGTCTCTTCTACCTCAGACTCTATTGGATCATTTGACGTGTTGGAGCCAGGTGCCGTGCCTTCAAGCGCTGCAAGTGCAGCCGGCGACTCCTGTGAGAATTTATGCTGGCGGCGAACAGCGCGGTTGGGTCTTGAGAAGTTCTCATGGATCGGCTCTGAATTGACTCGCTCCAAGCCGCCCTCTCTCGGCGCATCAGGGAGGGGTGGGCTTGCCGGCGGCAAAGTCTCACTCTCTTGCCGACGGCTCGTACTGGGTCGTGATACAAATCCTCGATTGCCGGTACGAAGGCTCCCCCCCTTACGGTATGTTGTCCGCGTTGATCGACGGAGACCCATGCCTGGAGCCATGGGCAATATTGGCATATCGTCTCGGTTGCCTTGCGAGTCGCCATATTGAGCTTGTGTCTCTTGCGAAATCCGTTGAACGGCCCCAGCCGGATCTTTCACCAGCTCATCCAAACTAAGTTCGTGGGAGCGGTTGCCCCGTCGTGATCTTTGTCGCTCCAATCGTTCGGCACCGTCCATATAACCATCTGCCCCTGCACCGCTAGAGTTGACTATTTGGTGGGAGAGCGTAGATTTTCGACGTCGCAAGGAGCTCGATTCGCTGCTGCCCCTATCTCCATCTACCGATAAGTGACTCTCGCCAGAGCGTCGTCTGATGGAATTGACTCTATTCTCCAGGAATGATTTGAACTCTGAGGGAGCCAACTCGGGGTGAACTCTGGCCGGTACCCAAAGCAGCCGTGATGGGTCATCCTCATCGTCATTGCCGCTGGGCGCTATTGGGGGGATTGAAGACAGAGTCATTGGCATGTCTGGATCGACCGGGTTACCAACATCCATGGACAAACGACGCAACGCCTGCAAGTTGCTAAGTTCCAGGGCGATGTCTTTTGGGTTGTCGATATTTGTGAGCGGAAACTGCGAGCCAGAAGCGTCGGCTTGGACATCTCGAAGTGACACGGGGGAGGAGGGCGCAGACGGAGTTTGTCCGCGTTGGCCTTGCTCGAGAGAACTTGATCGGTGCATCGAGTTGGGAAGATGCGACGCTGAGGATTTTCTCGAGCCGTGGTCGTGATACGAGTTTTGCGTCGTATTTGAATGGTCGGGCCGTGTGGGCGGTTGTCTGCCGGTGTTGGAGTGCAAGCGGAATTGGGCGTCCGGCGGCCCTATCTGTTCTTGGTAGCCGTCGTTGATGTAGCTTAGTGGTCGGCCATTCTCCTGGACAGAGTCATCTTCGTCGCCGTACAATGTTCCAATCGCTTCTGTGACATGATGGCTCGGGTCGGATATCGACAGCTGAGTCGTATGACCGCGTTTGGCGTTGAAGTTGTCACCTAACCGGGACTCTGGTCCTTGGGTCTAACGGTGTCGTTAGTTCATGGTCCATATCATGTTCGCTTATCAGGGCACGGTTTCTCCGAGACTCAACAGTCCACCAGGGAGGCAATAGCAGCAAAGCTACCTGGTGACCACGGAGGCGCACCGGGAGCCATCAGAACGCACCATCGTTGAGGGTGGCATTTTGACCAAAGACGAGGCCGACCCGCCGGAAGTCCCCGTGAATTTGTCGTCTCAAACAGTACAACGGATGGTTGTGTTTATTCACTGTTGTTCTGCATGTAGGGATACTGGGATGCGGTCGGCGCGCAGCGGCGCTGTCGTCAAAACGGGGGGTCAAGAAACCCGACGACTCCTGAGGACGGCAGCGGTCATGTATCGTTGTCGCAGGGTGTCTGGGTGATAATGCGACGTAACAGAGAGTCTGTGCAAGGCGTCGTTTGGCGGATACCGCAGAGGATCGGTCAAGCGCAATATATGGTGGGCGATGCCGCTGCTGCGCGAAGTGGTAAGTGACGGCGACGGTCCTGTGCTTGGAGGCTTGTCTGTGTCTCATGGCGCAGCAACCTGGAGAAGTCACTGGTACCTGACTGGGTTGGTGTATGGGGCCAAGGAAACAGGGCAAAATCGCAGGATGCTTTGGGGCGCCCCACAAGGTACCTCCATGTACCTATCACTGTGGCTCCGTTGGCAAGTCTTTCCAAATCTACCACCAGTTGACTTTGGTCCCGAACGCTGCCCACATCACGTGGGTCATACGAGGAGGTACCTTTTGAGCAGGAAACACGAGGTAATAATAAGTAATGAGTTCGGTAGTTACGGATTGACAACTCTCTTCTATTTTCTACCAACGCATATATATTTGGCCAAGTATTGCGCTAAGCTGGAATCACCCGCCTGTTCGACACCACATTCCAACCAGCTATATCAGTCAGTGCATTGACTCTGGGGCTGCCAAGTTGCAAATTGGTCTGTGTTGCAACTTAGGGCGCTGAGTTCGTGACTGTGGCTGCGCTCACTGGCCGTCATCAGGCCTCATTCGGCCAAAGCTTGTTGTTGGCCCGCGCCTTGTACAGCACCAACAAGTGCATTACCTATAACTGAAAAACGACGCTACCTTGATACACAAAGTGCGAATCAAGGGCTAACCCTTGATTCGTAGCTGGTGGCCTCAGTCGGGCTGACAAGCAAAGGATCTAAGTTGGTCAACAGCCCATGTCCAGGTGGCTCATCGACAACAAATGCTAGCCATGGACAATATCTTCTTCTCCTACTACGTAGAAACACTTTGATAGAGCGTGAAACGGCAACTCGGGTTTCCATTTTGCATGACTGACTGACACACTGCCAACAAACACTCATGCCACAGCGGAGAGGCAACATCACTGCCGGACACGCAATCAAGACGGAGCGTATGATGCAGTGACAGGTGAGTAAATGGTAGGAGGTACACGGTAGTATTTTGTTATTAAACCCCATGTTCCTGCAGAAATCTCAGGTGATTGCTCAACGAAAACGCTTCAGCATACTGCGGCTGGACCAAGCATCAATAACGCAAACGGAGAAGGGCTACCTTTCGCAAGGAGCTGGCATAGAAGAATCTTGCCTAGAGGGCTTTTAGCATCAAACATCGGGCACCTATCTAGATTGGTAAATTTCTTGTCCAACTATTCAACTTTATTATTTGTACGCACACAATATTGCTATTTATTCCATGGCAAGCATGGAAGTTTAGTCGTCACAGTCTACTAATAAGGTCATAGGAGCTTTCCCAAAATTATTAGGCATCTCGAGCAACTGTGAACGCCAACAGCACTCGCCCTGGTCTGGCCTGGTCTACAGGTACCTTAGTACCTACTAAGGTACTAACTAAAAATCGCCTTTGCCGCAGCGCGCGTCGCAACATTATTCTCCTTTGCCTCATCTCCAACCCCCAACTTCCGCCATTTCGCCTTTTTTTCCCGGCGTCGCATCCTCCCTGGGTATTGCCAATCGTCCTTGATTCCAGATCCCTGTTTCAAGATAGCAGTTCTGCGCGCATCTGTTTTCTCGCGATAGAATGGCCGCGGTACGTGTTTGCTCCTTGTCCCCTATCTTGGTTGCCTTGCAGCCGCCGTGCATGTCGGGGGCCGTCTCCAACGCGTGCTGCCAGCTGTAACGAGTTGCCGGCCCAGCAGCAGGTGATACAGCAAACGGGCTCGTTCGCATTTTTCTCACCTCTCATGCGACTTCGTTCGTCCTGTTCTCTTCACCTTCTCTTCCTCCTCCCACTTTCTTCACATTCGCATCGACAACTTCTTTCGCGGCATCGAGAAAATAAAGGGTCATGAGTCAATCATTCTATGCTGCCCGGCCGACGGCACCGACGAACGCACACCAAGTTCCCATCCAATGGGGCCAGCAACGTCAGCAAAATACGATGGCTAATTTGAACCAGCCTAGGACATACAACAACCAAGGCTACCTGCAGAACGGCGGCGTTCCCCAGCCCGGAGCTGCTCCTCTTCTGCCCAACCAAGGCCGTGTCATCCAGAGTGGTCCCATGCGAGTCCTCTGTATCGCCGATGTTCGAGGTACTTGCCACGTCGTCGTTTGCCTCCCAAACTGCAGAAAGCTAACCGTGATAAGGTAACCTGCGATCACTCAACGAGCTTGCCAAGCAGGCACGCGCCAACTACATCATCCATACCGGCGATTTCGGCTTCTACGATGATACATCTCTAGACAGGATCGTTGAGAAGACGCTCAAGCACGTTGCTCAGTACTCGCCCCTCATCTCAGAGCCCGTTAAGAAGGCCATTCAACAAGGAGGCCCCGGTCCCATCAAGTCTCGATTCCCCGACAGCGATCTGCCTCTTTCCGAGCTTCCTCTTCTCCTTAGCGGCGAGCTCAAGCTCGATGTCCCCGTTCACACAGTGTGGGGTGCTTGTGAAGATGTCCGCGTCCTCGAAAAGTTCCGATCCTCCGAGTACAAAGTCCACAACCTCCACATCATTGATGAGGCCCGGTCGATGTTGCTAGAGATTGGCGGTGTTAAGCTGCGTTTGCTCGGCCTTGGTGGCGCCGTTGTTATGCACAAACTCTTTGACAATGGAGAAGGCCGCACCACCATCGCCGGCGGACAGGGCACGATGTGGACTACCCTGCTTCAAATGGGTGAACTGGTGGACACCGCACATAGAGTGTATGATCCAACCGAAACTCGTGTTTTCATCACCCATGCCTCCCCTGCCAGAGAGGGCATTCTCAATCAGCTTTCTGTCGCTCTCAAGGCCGACTTCTCCGTCTCGGCTGGCCTTCATTTCCGCTACGGAAGCTCCTACAACGAATTCAGCGTCAACCCTACGCTTGATCACTACCGTGGCAAACTCGCTGCCTCCAAGGCTTCCTTCAGCGACGTTTGGGAGACTGTTAAGGGCGAGGTTGAGCCTGCCATTGCCCAAAACGAAGCACAGCAGAACCTCCTCAAGAATGCTCTTCAAATCGTCGAGAAGATGCCCACTACTGCTGCTGGTGGCAACCCCTTCGGTGGTCCTGTTAGCGGCCATGCCGCCTTGGGACAGGTGGACGAGAGTGCATTCAAAAATATGTGGAACTTCAACTTGGCGGACGCAGCTTTCGGCTATCTTGTTCTAGAAATCCAAGACGGACGCATCGGCACGGAGATGCGCGCCCAGGGCTTCAACTTTTCTCATAGAGGAGCTAAGCAACAGCCTGGCGCTACGGCCAGCGCACCTGTTACTTCCACTTCCGCCAGCGCCCCTACACCTCCTCCTGCGGCTGCCGCGCTTGCTTCTCGTCCGGCTCCCGAGAAGCATGAAAAACCCGAGAAGCAGCTCAAAGGCTCTACGCCAGCCAAGCCAGCTACTCCTCAACCCAACCAGGGCAATGGTAACAAGGATGCGGAGAAGACTCCCGCTTCCGCCAACGGTGGCCCCGACCCCGTTACTTCCCCCGCTCCCAAGATTGTTCCCGCCGATATCATTGGTCTATTTATCATGAACGTTAGCACCGAGGACCAGTGTCGCGAACTATTCAACGATGAGGACAGGGCTAAGATTGTCAAGATCGAGAAGTGGGGCAACTCGAACAAAGTCGTTCAGTTCAAGACCATGAGTGACCGCGACCTTGCCATGGACAACCTCCCGGACTCTGTCAAGACGAGAACTTCTGAGGACCGCACCAAGCCCTGGGTCAAGATCTTCCAGCCCCGTGAGACTAAGAGCGGCGCCCGTGGTGGCGCTGGAAATTGGGGCGGCAGTGCACGCGGTGGTGCCAGTGCCAGCGGATATCGCAGTGCTGGAGGAGCCAGTGACTCTGAAAGCAACATCCGTGGAGGCCGTGGAGGCCGTGGAGGTCGCGGTGGTCGTGGCGGTGACCGTGGTCGTGGCGGTCGCGGCCGTGGAGGCGGCAAGGGTGATGCAAATACATCGTCACCTGCGGGTGGTCCGGAGTAATCAAGCAGGAAATAATGCTATCAACACGTGAGAAGAAAACTCTTTATTATCTGATAGTGGCAGAAGCAATCTTGGGGGGAGGAATGTCTTTTTTAATATCGTTTTCTGGAAGGTGGAAAAAAGAATAGGATGGGCGATTCCAGGTACTTGTACTTGATGATGCTACGGACATGTTTTCCGGCCGGTGGCATTGGAGATTTGCCTTGATATTTCCCGAGTTGTATTCCCAAGTTGTACGGAGTTCAGCAGCCAGAGAGAGTTATTTTGTTTACCAAAAATATCGGAATATATCCTCTCGCCGTACACTGCTTTTTGTCTTGACGCTTTGAATGCTTGTTCTTATACTGTCTGTCTTTTTTCTTACATACTATACAGAGATGGCCCATTGAACTTCAAGGTAAGCCTCCGAGGGGAAGATCCTCGTTGCTCGCTGCAGTACCATTTTCTTGTCCCTTATTGATACAACTTCTGTCTCCTATAGAACCGTTTCCCCGAGCGGGAGAAGTGTTCTATTTCAGCGGCTTGATGCCCTTGTGAATGGCCGCGACACCGCCTGTCAAGTTCTCATACCCGCAGCCAGCGACCTCGAAACCCGCATCCTTGATGAGGTCGCGGAACTCCTCCTGGCTGGGAAAGCGCTCGATGCTCTCGACGAGGTACTGGTAGCTGTCGCGGTCGGCGGCGACGAGCTGGCCGATGAGCGGGATGGCGCCAAATGACCAGCGCTTGTAGGCGGCGTTGAGTAGCGGGTTGCCGACCTTGCTGAACTCCATGCAAGCAAAGACGCCGCCGGGCTTGAGGACCCGGTGGGCCTCGCGCAGGGCGGCGGGGATGTCAGTGAAGTTGCGGATGCCAAAGGCGACGGTGTAGAGGTCGAGGGAGGCGTCCGGGACGTCCTGCGGGAGGCGCTCAGCGTTGGCTTCTAGGAAGGAAAGGGCGGCTTGGTGGGAGGCCGGGAGACGCAGGGAGCGCTGGCGGCCGACTTCGAGCATGGCAGGGTTGATGTCGGAAACGGTGATGTGGATGTTGGGGTTGGCGTTTTGGCTGTGGGCGTGCTCGACCATGCGAAAGGCGATATCGCCGGTGCCGCCGGCGACGTCGAGGATCTTTTGCGGGCGGCCGACGGGCGTCGTCGCTCCAGGGTTCAGAGAGGAGACGAAGTAGTCCCTGGAGAGGGGAGCTGGTTAGCCAGTGGACGTCGTCGGGTAGTTTATCACGAGGGAGGGGAGGGCCATACTTCCACAGACGGTGTACGCCAAAGGACATGAGGTCATTCATCTTGTCGTAGGACTCAGCGACGCTAGTGAAGACGCCGGCCACGCGGCCGGCCTTTTCCTCCTCATTGACCGTCTCGAAGCCGAAATGGGTGGTGCGGCTTTGCTGAGACTGCTGCTGCTCGGGGTTGTGGCGGCGCGCGGCCGTGGTGCTGATTTGGCGGGCGAGTTGCTGTCGCGCGGTTGCGGCGCGCAGGGAGGCGGCGCACGTCCGCAGGCCATGTCTCGAGGTCATTGTTATAGAGCTATGTTGTGGTGATGTTGTTGTCTGTCTTGAACTGGGCCGATGGGAAAGGGTATCTGGGTCGATGCTTGTGCCTGGAAATTTTGGACCTTGCGATTCCCAATGCAGATAGGTACTAAGATATGCGGGTTCCACTCCCGAACTTTGGTCTGCCGATCTGGTATGGTTGACGATCTTGGTTACAAGTAGGCTTGAATTAATACCTGTGATGGTTTGCAGATTTCTTGTCTCCAGGAAATTTCCGGGGACAGCTCGGCCTGTATTTATCACCGCCGTGTTGTTACTTATTGGCTGCTGCTGTTTCAGGCTGAGGAGCCTCGGTAGATTCCTCGGCGCCAGAGGTCGTTGCGGCGTCTGAATCGGCCCGCTCTTCAGATTCCCGCGGCTCGGCCTCTTCTTCGTCCCTTGCCTTCTTGGTCTGCACAGTATGGACCAGTAGGTTGATCAGATAATGTAAGCCAAACCCGACGAGGCCGACAACGACTAGGACCACCAAAATTGTCACTAGGAGGCCGGTTTTCGAGCTGGTCATTGTTGTTGAGCAGAGGGGTTGGCGATGAGTGTAGCGGCGTCAGAGAAAACCTGGCGATGATGAATTTTACGAAACATTTTTTTTTGGCTATTTTAATTGATTTTTTATTTACCCTCATTCACTGCACCATAGTATTAGTTTGTTTTGTTTTGTACGAGGTGATGCCGAGCAAACGGCCGTGGCAGCTGGCAGAGTGCGCACTCTGTTGTGCACCTTCACGCAGTGTGATGAACAGCAAACGGGCGAGTGATTGGCAAATTTATATGCAGAAAAGTATCAACTCGACAGCCAAGTAACCCCGCTGCTTTTCTAATTTTTCTAGGTGATGACCAAACTCGGTTCTGGTGGTGGCAGCGCAGCCCACGCTTGCAGCGACCGGCTTAGATGACGGGTTCAGTCGGCTCAAAGTGACGTCGCTCTGTTGCGGCTTCCCCAAACAACCCCAAACAACCACCAAGAGCCGAGCATTTCCCCAGGAATTTGATCTGCTGTGCCGCTGCAACCTCTACAACTATACCCTCCTCCTCTGGTTTTTTTCTTTCTTCATTATCTCTTTTCTCTCCGGCCCTGCACGACACACAATGAAGGCTTGCATGTTGCAAAGAGTACAACTACGCGGGGCGACCGCTGCTGTCACCCGGTCGCGCATCGCCGCCCTTGGCTCAGTGCGCGCCGCCAGCAGCGTCTCGCAGCGTCCCAACTCGGAGTTTGTCCAATTCCCCGGCGCGCTCAAGAGTGCCTTCACACACAGCCTCAATTTCGAGAACCCGGAGTCGTACAAGGCCCTGCCGACGTACCGAGTGGTGGACCAGCATGGCGTCGTCGTGGACAGCTCCTTTGAGCCGGACATTTCGGAAGAGAAGGTCGTCAAGCTGTACAAGGATATGCTGTTTATTTCCATCATGGATCTAATCATGTTCGACGCCCAGCGCCAAGGCCGTCTCAGCTTCTACATGGTCAGCGCCGGTGAGGAGGCGGTCAGCGTGGGGACGTCCAGCGTATTGGACCCCGAGGATGTCGTCTTCTGCCAGTACCGTGAACAGGGCCTGTTCAAGGAGAGAGGCTTTACAACCAAGGAATTCATGTCGCAGTTATTTTCCAACAGAAATGACCCTGGTAAAGGCAGAAACATGCCTATTCACTACGGAAGCAAGAAACTCAATGTCGTACGTTCGATTCACCGCCACAGCCATGATACGAAGTTGTACTAACACGTGGGCTCAGCACACCATCTCATCGCCTCTTGCTACACAGCTGCCTCAAGCCTCGGGCGCTGGATATGCCCTTAAACTGCAGAAACTGCAGAATCCTGAGTCCAAGGCTCGCGTGTGCGCCGTCTTCTTCGGCGAGGGTGCTGCCAGTGAGGGCGATTTCCACGCCGCCATGAATATTGCTGCCACCAGATCGTGCCCTGTCATCTTCATCTGCCGTAACAACGGGTACGCCATCTCTACGCCGACATTAGAGCAGTACCGAGGTGACGGCATCGCCAGCCGCGGTATCGGCTACGGCATCGACACCATCCGAGTTGACGGCAACGACATTTGGGCCGTGCGGGAGGCGACAAAGAAGGCGCGCGAGCTGGCGCTTCAGGACGGCGGCAAGCCCGTCCTGATCGAGGCCATGACGTACCGGGTGTCGCACCACAGTACGTCGGACGACTCGTTTGCATACCGGGCGCGGGTCGAAGTGGAGGACTGGAAGCGGCGCGATAACCCGCTCACGCGGCTGCGCAAGTGGATGGAGGCCAAGGGCTATTGGGATGAGGCCAAGGAGAAGGAGGCGCGGGACGCGCTGCGCAAGGAGGTGCTCCGGGAGTTTAGCGCGGCGGAAAAGGAGAAGAAGCCGGCGATCAAGACCATGTTTGAGGACGTCTATGACGAGCTGACGCCGGGATTGAAGACGCAGATGCAGGAGCTCAGAGAGCTGATTGACAAGTACCCCGACGAGTACGACGTCGGTGAGTTTGAGGGTGGCAAGGAGACGCTGAAGCCATGAATGAGCTATGTATGAAAGAAAACGAAAGAAAGATTCTGCAAAGAGAGAAAAACAATTATAAATACATAGACGCGAGTCCGTATATAGAATCTATTTTGCGCAACAAGTTATTCAAACCCTGTCAGCGGATCAGGTATCTATGCAGATCAAGTTGTCCGGCCACTGGACGCAAGATCTGGGTGGTGTAACATATGGCGGATGATAAGCAATCGTTCATGTTTCACCAGACTCGCACCCGCAGAGTAGGCGGCTTTTTATTTTTCACGCATGTGTAAGACGAGACACGATTTGTACCCGGATGGGCGGATGGGCTGGAGCTGACTGACAGCGTAGGGCCAATGCGGATGTGTAGGCATCATGGGGGTGATGAGAAGCTTTCTTGGGCAGGGCGGGCAATCGTGCCCTCCAGGTCAGATACCAAATCATGACAAATCACTGTGTGGTGCCTACAGCACTGAAGTAACAATCCTTGGCTCAGCAAACATGACGGAGAGAAGTTGTATGGATAATAAAATAGGTACGGATAGTCTGGGGTACATTGCCCGAGTCGTGCGCGCACACCATATTGTGCCTTGATTAGGCGACGGGGTATCGAGTCGGCGCGAGCAGCGGTACACCAGTGACGGGAGATTAATTTCCCATTTGGCCAAATAATCAAATTGAGCATAATTAATTCTCTGTATACTGTACCCTGAGGATTCTGGTTGATGCCCTGCCGTAGACGAACCTTATTACCTAGTTGGTTGGGTAATGTTAGGTACCTACAAGAGCCTCGTGCTTTCAGCAGTTGCTCATGTACCTGCTAACACGGCAGTACCTATCGACGCTTGCAAGTCATGTCGACACCTGACCGCCCGACCTCTGCCCGCACTAATAAAGCTCTAACTCACAACCACACCCGCACCGTACACCGGAGGCGAAACATCACGACCACCACACATTCCCCTTCTACGCCTCCGACCTGCACAATATATCATCGCCCGACTCCCGCCTCTCTCTCTACCCGCGCGCACCGGCATATAACTAGCGACGAAGAAAAACAACACCTTGCTTGCCCGCTTCGAGCTCCGCGCCAAATTTACTAATGGCGTAGTCCGGGCATGGCAGAACGAACACCGGCAGGCGATAACCCAGTGCCACTTTCTCCAGACAACGCCGCCACGGCCAGCAGCGCCCGTTTGACGACAGTCGCGCCTCCGAGGTATGCTGCCATCTCTCTTTTTTTCTTCTCCTACCTCCTAGCATCCTTGAATCCCGTTCTCGGTCGTTCCGCTCCTCTCCCGCCCCCCCTGTGCGTCTTCGCCATCCTGGCTGTGACATTGGGTGCCTCGAGCCACTGTTGCCTCTCGGTCGGCCGAGTCGATTCACTACAGGAACCTATCGGGTCCGACCAGACGTTTGAATTCCCCATCACTACCAGCTACCTCAGCAATCTCGCGCTTCGTCATCGTTTCCTTTTTTCTTCCTCATCTACTGCCTGCTGGCCCATCGCCGTTTGAGCTCCTCTTGCAAGTGCTCGCTGCAAACACACATCCACACACAC
The DNA here is from genome assembly GCA_028828415.1 of Cordyceps cateniannulata. Lineage (NCBI taxonomy): Eukaryota > Fungi > Ascomycota > Sordariomycetes > Hypocreales > Cordycipitaceae > Cordyceps > Cordyceps cateniannulata. The sequence goes on along the minus strand of JAPHMX010000004.1, from coordinate 868,275 downwards.
GTCCACAATCAATTCCTGGACCCAACATCGCATGTGCCCAGCACCCAGCACAGTGCCATTTTTCCTACATGCCACATGCCATTTCTGCCTCACTTGCTTCCTACATCTTTTTCCTGTTCTTCTTCGCCCGAGACGTTGTAGTCTCCAGCATGTCCACTAGAGGCTTCCTGCCATCTCCGTGAACTGCGTCTGCCAGCGCACCGGCCGGGTTCCCCAATCCCCGACGTTGCAGCACAGCTTTCATCCCTGCCTTGCCGGCTGATTCTGCACACCACGTCTTCCGATTAATCAGCCGCTCATGAGTTCCAGAATTACCAGGTCGTCTGCCCGTCAAGCTGCCAGCCAGGTGGCACAGACTTCGGCAGCTTCAAACCCTACGAAACCCATTTCAGACTCTGCCGATCTCTCGACTTCTCCGAAGGCCCCTCCGCTGCCTCCTCGAAATAAACGCAAGGCTTCGGTAGGCTCCAAGTTGCCAGCCACAACAGCACGCCCAGGCTCCTCGGACCGGAGATCTAAGAGGCAAAAGTTACCCGAAGATACAGCCACTACTTTGCCCCTCAGTGCAAACACGAAAGCACCGTCCAAGGCTGTCCGTAAAGGAAAGACTTCTTCTATAATGGACCCGTCCAAGTGAGGCTCATCGAATAGTTGTTCTGCTGCTGCATACTAACATCAATGTTTTAAGTGATCGCACCGGTCTCAGAGAATCCACACATGACCATTCAGCATCCGACAATTCAAATAGGCGGGGAAGCCGCAGCAAAAAGCCAACACATAGCCCCCCCGGTACGTTTCTAATCATAGACGGACCCAGGAGTTCTCAATGGGCGTCCTAACAATCCCAAAGTAGGTATTCCAGATGAGCACTCTCCTCTCTCTCGACGATCTAAGCGTCTCGCCGGCGAGGCGGATGAAGACATCATAATGGGTGGTACCGAGGGCAGCAGAGAAGAGCCTGAGTCTGTTCAGCATGCCTCCGCAAATCAAGCCAATGATGACGACGAGAACGAAGACACCAACAACAAGGACTATGCAGATGAGCATCACGACGATGAAGACGACGACGATGAGGATGACGACGATGAAAACGACCGCGGCGATGCCTTTGGCGACCATGAAGATGGCGACCCGTTTGGTGCATTTGGAGCTGCCGGATTGTCTAATACACTTCGTGCTCTGACGGGAATGATGTCTGGCCAAACCAGTCGTTTACGTGAGCTTCTCAACAGCCTTCGGGAGGACGACCTCTCAGTCCAGGTCATTGCTTTGCAAGAATTGTCCGAGTTCCTATTGGTTTCCAACGAAGACAACCTTGCTGGGCACTTCTCCCCCGATGCTTTTGTGAGAGAGCTAGTTCAACTGATGAACAAGGAAGAGAGTCCAGAAGTGATGCTCCTAGCATGCCGATGTCTGGCTAATCTGATGGAAGCCTTGCCTGCTAGCGTGGCAAACGTCGTATATGGAAACGCCGTGCCCGTTCTGTGTTCAAAACTCCTGGAGATATCCTTCATCGACCTGGCTGAGCAATCTCTCAGCACCCTGGAAAAAATATCCGTCGAATATCCGGCCAGCATCGTTCGTGAAGGTGGCCTTACGGCTTGCCTGTCATACCTGGACTTCTTCGCCACAAGCACTCAAAGAACTGCCGTGACCATTGCGGCCAACTGCTGCAGAAATATTCCTGACGACTCTTTCCCAGTCGTTCGAGATGTGATGCCGATTCTCCTGAATGTTTTAAGTAGCAACGACCAGCGAGTTGTCGAGCAAGCTTCATTGTGTGTATCGGGCATCGTCGAAAGTTTCAAGCACCAAGCCTCGAAACTCGAAGAGCTTGTCAGCGTTGATTTGCTGCGAGCTGTCCTACGATTGCTCGTCCCTGGGACGACCAATCTGATTGGCTCCAACATCCATACTCAGTTCTTGCGTGTCTTGGCTTTTACTGCCCGAGCTAGCCCTCGCCTTTCTGCGGAGCTATTCAAGCTTCAGGTAGTCGAAACTCTCTACCAGATTTTGACTGGTGTATCCCCTCCGAGCGGCATAGAGGATGTTGCATCAAAGCTTGACAGCGTTGTGATCATGCAAGCACTTATTCACCGGCCGCGCGAACAAATCATCGAAACCCTGAACGTCATTTGCGAGTTGCTTCCCGGACTTCCCAAGGATGCCGACCCGTTGTATGGCGACTTCGTCGAGTTCCATGGCCTTCAAGAACCGATCGCGGCGGCAAGTAGCTCCCGGCAATCCCCTGCTGAAAAGCGCCTCTCGCTCCTCAACGACTGCAAAGACGAAGTTCGACGCTTTGCTTTGATCATCTTCCCCACTCTCACAGATGTCTTCTCAAGCACAGTCAACTTGAGTGTCCGCCAAAAAGTTCTTCAAGCACAGATCAAAATGCTCTCGAACCTTCATGAGAAGATCCTGGAAGAATCACTTGTACCCGTGCCGTACGCTTCCTTCCTAGCCTCTATTCTCTCTCAACAGGACCACCCTAGCCTGGTCATGCTTGGGCTGCAAGCTACAGAGCTACTTCTGAGCCGGCTCGACAGAATCTACCGTTACCAACTGTACAGGGAAGGAGTCATTTTTGAAATCGAAAGTCTCTCCACCCAAGCTCTGGAAGAGTCGTCTGTCGAAGATCCCACGAAAAAGGCCGACGGCGAGCACGGCAGAGAGAGCTCTCCCACTTCAGAAGACGAGGATGATGAGGAAGATGATGAAGATCACGATGACGAAGGCGATGGTGATGATGGGGAAGAAGCCCTCCAGGCCGAACAAGAACACGCCGAGCCTGAGACTGCTGAGCCTGAGGATGACGAAGACGCGGACCACGATGACCAAGAGCAAGACGATGATGCTAGTTCCGGCTCGACCTCGGCTTCTGAGGCGGTTGCTCCCCCTCGCAGGTATCTTTCAGACTCGCGAACCACGAAAACTCGCATCTGCCAAGTTGCAAAGAGGTTTTTGGAATCCCATGAAAACGAAGAACACGGTCGAGATATGAAGGCAAAGGCGAGCCTCATAATGGACGGTCTAAAAAAGTTGGCTGATGAACTGGAAGCCTTCTTCTTGCGTCGTACGTCGATCGATCTATCGTCATCTGCTGGAAAGGCCTTGTTTACCCAGCTCGCGGCTCAATTCGATACCGACGTGCTAGAAAGTGTGACCAGTGCAGAGCTCCTTTCTTCTGGCCTTGTACGGTCGCTAGTGGAAGTATTGAGCAATCCCGATGAAGCATTGGCTCGCTTGGCCCAGTCAACCTTTTTGGAGGTTTTTATGGGTAAAAGCATCAAGTCCAAGCCAAAGACAGCGACGGCTGAGTCTCCAGCCACGCCATTCAGCATGATGATCCACAAACTGCAAGACTTGCTCAGTAGGTCAGAGCACTATGAAGTTGTTACTGTTCATCACAACACGTTTGATGGCAACCGCACCAGCCCAGCTTCAATGCTTGGCAAACAAATTCGCCTTCGTCTTGTGGCCGACGACGATTCGAATATTCCTCGCTCGTATAGAAATATAATGGTTTCCATACACGCAATTGCCACATTCAGGTCACTCGATGAATATCTACGCCCGCGTATTAGCATTTCCGAGCGTCCACGCATCGCCAGACGCGATGGCCTTACTCAGGCTCTTGCTGCGATGGCTGGGCTACCTCTCAGCGGCGCGCCCCCTGGCTCACGCCTGGCTGACGGCTCCCCATTTGCTCCAGGCTCTGTGCCACTACCCCCTCCACCTCCTCCTCTCGCAGGGATGCCACCTAGTGCATCACACTTGCGACGCGCGGTCAGCAACAAGCCGCCACGCCATCCTACGACACCCACAAACGTGGACCAGGCTGGAGGCCCTTCGCGCTCCGGGAAAAGTTTAAGAAGATCTTCTCGGCGCCAGGTTCAACCATCTGGAGTTCAGTCTCCTGCTAACCCTCCTCCCGATGATGAGGGTGAGCAAAGCACTTTGGAGTGTGCCGATGAAAAACAGATCAGCGAAGATGACGAGGATCTCGCCGATGCCAGCGCTCTTGACGCGATTGTTGGCGAGCTTGAGGATATGGATGAGGAGCCAGATGCTCCTGGCCCTGATGACCCTTCTGCTATTGACTTTGAGGTCGCCACAACGGGAGGTGTAACAGCTCGCAAAGAAGATGGCACCAAGGTCGCAACCCCTATAAGCGCCGAGAAGCGTCCTGCCGAACAGAGGCAGGCTCCAGCAACCTCTACGCCAGCTGGTCCGTCGCGGCCAATGTCCTACGCATCGGCTGTTCAAGCTGTTCCCCAAGATTGGCACATTGAGTTTTCGCTTGATAACAAGGTAATTTCTAACGAGACAACAATTTACCACGCAATATTCATGGCTGCCACCAAGACAGAGGATCAGCACATTAGCCGCAGTATCTGGTCCGCGACTCATCCTATCAAATTCAAACGAGTTCCTGGCCCCCCCGGGGTAGAACCAACGGCAGTGACTGCAAACACTGAGGCGGAATCTCAATCTCCAGATGGCATTCCAGCGTCACTCGCCAAGAACCCCACTACTGCTTCCATCCTGCGTCTCCTAAACATCATGCATGAGCTCAACGAAAACATTGAGGACGTTTTAATTACGAACGATCAAACCATCGGCCTTAACGTTGAACCCCCTTCACAGTTTGTCAGTACAAAGCTGACAGCCAAGCTTAACCGCCAGCTAGAAGAGCCACTCATTGTAGCAAGCCGGTGCTTGCCTAGCTGGTCAGAGGACTTGGCTCGACTATACCCATTCCTGTTCCCGTTCGAGACGCGTCACCTCTTCCTCCAGTCTACATCGTTTGGATATGCCCGATCAATGGCAAGATGGCAGAACGCGCAAGCTGAGGAGAACCGCCGAGACCGCCACAACGAACGTCCTTTTTTGGGTCGCCTTCAAAGACAAAAGGTCCGCATTTCTCGGCTCAAGATTCTCGAGTCTGCCCTCAAGGTCATGGAGCTATACGGTGCCTCACAGAGTATCCTCGAGGTCGAATACTTCGAAGAAGTTGGCACTGGTCTCGGGCCCACCCTGGAATTCTACTCGACCGTTTCCAAAGAATTTGCCAAGAAGAAATTGCGTCTCTGGCGTGACATCGATAACATGGGATCCGATGAATTCGTATCTGGCCCATCTGGTCTATTCCCTCGACCGCTGGGTGCGGAAGAACTGGGCACACCTAACGGAGAGCGCATTTTGCACTTGTTCAAGATGCTTGGCAAGTTTATTGCACGGTCAATGATTGACTCGCGCATTATCGATATCCACTTCAACCCTACCTTCTTCCGAATTAGCGATGCTGCTGCGGCTGGAGTCAAGCCATCCTTGGGCGCTGTCAAGGTCGTCGATCCCGGCCTCGCAAGGTCGCTGAAGGCGATCAAAAAGTACTCTATTGCCAAGAAGGAGATCGATGAAGATCCGACCCGAACGCCCGCGCAAAAGGTTGCTGATACCGAGAATATTTCCATCGACAGCGTGCGACTAGATGACTTATGCCTGGACTTTACGCTCCCTGGCTACCCTGGCATCGAGCTAGAAACAAATGGGTCGCAAAAGCGCGTCACGATCGACAATGTTGATGTTTACCTGGACAAGGTCATTGACATGACGCTCGGTTCCGGTGTGCGCGCTCAAGTTGATGCGTTCAGAACTGGCTTCTCCCAGGTGTTCCCATACACCGCACTAAGCGCCTTTACTCCTGCCGAGCTTGTCACGCTCTTTGGCAAAGTCAACGAAGACTGGTCTCTCGAGAGTAAGTTATTCGCATTTTAGTCAATTTTAAGATGAAACTAACCATTACCTAGCTCTCACGGACTCGATCAAGGCGGACCACGGGTTCAACATGGATAGCCGCAGCGTCAAGAATCTTTTGCAGGTCATGAGCGAGTTTGACCTCAGCGAGCGTCGCGAATTTCTTCAATTCATTACAGGAAGCCCCAAACTTCCCATTGGAGGATTCCGCAGCCTCACGCCCATGTTTACTGTCGTCTGCAAGCCCAGCGAGCACCCGTACACTTCTGACGACTACTTGCCGAGTGTCATGACATGCGTCAACTATCTCAAGTTGCCAGATTATACAGACCACGATACCATGAGAAAGCGGCTTGTTACCGCTATGAAGGAGGGCCAAGGCGCTTTCCACCTCTCCTAAAAACTCTCCTTACAAAACGAGCAGTTTCACATTTCTACTTTTCCGGTGTACAAGTGTGACACCCACGAAACAATGTCGCAAGATCGTGCTCCAGTCTGTGTTGTCGGCAGCACAGCCCATATGGCAGAGGAAAGGGGGGAACAAAGAGAGGCAGGTTAAAAGAGCGAGTGGTAATTGTATGAATGGGTCACGGGCTTCTTTCTTTGTTTTCCACATTACCTATATAGACCTGGCATTGGCATTAAAAATGAAGCAAGGGCAAATTTGATGATTAATTGAATGATTTGAATGCATTTGCTATGTAATTAAATGGCTAAAATCGATCGCCGTGTATCAAAATCAGTGTCGTAAGTCGTATCCTTTCTTTCTTTTCTCGAGGTGGCATTATACAGGCAACTAAGTCATTAACACCCCTTCCTACTTCTCTCCCTCACTCGCTATTCCTCCTCCTCCGAGTCGCATATCTCGTCAGGCACCACAGGCACGTGCTCTCCCTTGGCTTCCTCATCCCCCTCGTCCCGGACGAGGCTGTCAGGCAAGGTTTGGCTACCAGTCAGGAGCTGCGAGGCCTCGAGGAGGCCCTCGACCCCCGAGACGCCGCTGTACGGCATCGGGATCGACGAGCCGCCGTGGTCGTCGAAGACGAGGCTCTCCGACGACCACTCGCCGGCGGCACGTGGCGTGACCGGCGCGCCAGCAGCAGCAGCCCCTGCAGTCGTCGACGCCTGCGAGGCGGTGGTAGCCTGCGACGGGCGCACAAAGGCGGCGGCTTGCTGCGTGTGGTGCTTGCGCGTGGCGGCCTTCGGCCGAGGCGGACGAGGCGGCGCGGGCATAGTCGACGGCGGCGGTCGGCGCGCGTGCTGCAGCGGGGAGCTCGGCAGCCGGTGGGCGCGGCTACGCGCAGGCGTGGAGGACGACAGCCTGGCGGAATGCCGTAGCGGCGAGGAAGATGAGAGGACGATTTCGGCGGCAACACGTGCTGGCGTTGTTGTTACCGCCTCGGCGCCGTCATCGTCGGCCTGCTCCTCCTCCTCCCCCTCGTCTGCAAAGAGGGCCTGGCGGAGATTCCATAGCAGCTGGCTCACGACTGCGGGCGGGAAGTAGACGTAGCGCGTGACGCGACCTCGCACCCATTCCTCCTCGCGCATGTCCTCCTCACGAGCTGGGTTGTTGAGCTCGTAGATCTGCGCTGCGCGGTACGACCACGTGCCGCGGCCGCCACGACCATTGTCCTGGCCTGGGTCGTGGATCGCGCCGACGCCGACGCCCAGGCAGGCCAGGTACCGCAAGACGCCGTCGCAGAGCAGCCAGAAGCGCACGACCTGCGCGGGCACCTTGAAGGGCAGGACGACGGCGTCCTGCCGGCCCGCGAGCAGGTTATCGAGCGTGGCGCGCGACACGGGCAGGAGCACGTCGGTGCGCGCCGAGGCGGGCGTGAAGCCCTGGAGCGTGGCGAGGGCTACGCGCTGCGACTCGAGCGGCAGGCCTTGCGTGTCGGTCGGGTGGTCGTGGTGGAGGAGGGGGAGCGGCATGCGCAGGAGAGGTGCGTCCTTTTCTGCGACGGGGATGTCGTTGGTGACGGTGCCAGGGTTCTTGGGGGCCTGCATCCGCGGCAGCGGCGGCTTCGCCGTAGTTGCGGGTTTCAGGGAGGAGGAGGGCGGTGCGGACTGCGGCGTGACGGCGGAGCCCGGCGACGGCGCTGGACTTGACGTGCGAGGTGGGGGCGTCGGCGACGCCACGGAGGAAGAGGACGCTGCGACGGGTACGTTGCCGGCTCGCGGTGGTCCGCTCCATTTACGCGCGCTTGATTGCAGTTGGTCCATGAGGAGCTGCGTCTCGGCGCCGGCTGCGAAGCGCGCGTCGTCAGCGTCTTCATCTTCGGTGCCGTCCTCGTCGGTGTCCGCGTCAAGGTCATCTCCCTCTTCCTCGTCAGAGTCTGGAATTTCCTGCTCCTCTCCAGCGGCTGCTGCAGGCTTCTCCATCGGCGGTGGTGGTCGTTGGGATGATCGCGTGGTTCGCCGTGGCGGTGTCGTAGGCAAAGAGTCCTGCGTCTGTTGTTGCTGGGTCGGTACGGCGCTGTCCTGCACGATCTGAGAAAGAGCGCCGTAGAATTTTTCCTCGACCTGCCCGTCCTGACTGCTCTGTGTGTGTAGAGGCGGCGGCGCAGTCTCCTCGACGGACTTGCTCGTCTGCGTTGTGGATGCGGCGGCGCTCGCGGCGGCGTCGGGTTGTACCACCGATTCTTCCGCCGGTGTGCTAAACACTTCGGCCTGCGTCTGCGTCTGCGTCTGCTGCCGCTGCTGCTGCGGCGGCGGTGGCGACGGTGTCGTGCCGTGATGTCGCGCCTGCGTGCTTCCTCCCACGGAGCTCCAGCCCTCCGTCGCGCACGAGTCTGCAATCACCAGCTCCGGCTTCTTCGCCGGGCTGTTGACGATGGGTGCGCGCTTCTTCGGCTTGCCCGTCAGCTCGAGCAGCGGCGACGACGACGACTTGCCCACCGGGCTCTTCTGCCGTTGTGTCGACGGCGACACGTAAATGTTGGGCGCACCGTAGATGGCTGCGAGCCGCGCGGGCGAGGGCGAGACGTGCTGCGCCGACGGCGGCACGCCGAAACGGATGCACTTAATGGGCGTTTGCGGCACGACCGACTCGTCGCGGAATTGTTGATTCGCCGCCGTCGCCTGCGTCAGCCACTTTCCTGCTTGTCGTCGCCTGGTGCTGGGCCGCGGCGACGGGCTGTGATCCTCCCACACCTTTGCTGGTGACTGCGTGCCACGCCTTTGACCTGCTTGCGTGCCCATTGTCGGGCTCTGCGGCCCGTCTTGCTCCTCCCCCTCCTCCTCGTCACCGAGCCACTCCAGAAAATCTTCATTTTCTTTACCGCTACCGCCGCCCAGCTCTTCCTCCGAGTCGGCATCCGAGTCAGCGACGCAAGATGCCGTGCGACTGATAAACTGGGTCAGGGTCTGCGTATGGTACCGACGGCGGCGGGACGGCCCGGCGATGGGCGAGTCGCCGAGCGTCCTCCTACGCGCCGCTGCAGACCGACTCTTCTTCTCCTCGTCGTCCTTCATAGTGCTCATGCGGTGCTCCTCGCCGAGAGTCCGCCGGCGCTTCGTCTTGCCCGCCGCGGCCACGAAGCCGACACGCGCGCGACGGGGGGGCCTCACGACGGGTCCCTCGTCATCCTCTTCCTCCTCTTCTTCTTCTCCCTCTGCTGCCGTGTACGGCACTCGAATCTCCTCCTCCTCTTCGTCTCCCTCCTGCCCCGTGAGATCTATCGGTTCCAGCGGCGCGTGCTTCGCCGACATTGATCTCCTGCGCTTGGTGCCCTTTGGCACGTTGTTCTCCTTTTCCGCCTCGTCCGTGGTCTCGTCCACCTTGTCTAGATTCTCGACATCGCTTGTGTCGGAGAGCTCCACCACGCTCTCTTCGCGGAAACTCGAGGCAAAGTCGTACTGCGTGAGCGTCTTTTGTTTGAGGCGGGCGGGCGTGGGGTGTGTGCTGCTGTTGCCCTCTTCATATTCCTTGTCGTCATCGTCTTCGTTGTTGGCGCCACCGCCTCTCTTGCGAACTTGCTTCCCATATGTGCGGACGCGCGTTCTCCGAGCAGGGAACTGGACTTGCTTGAGTGCCGGTGTGGATTTGTAGACGATGCTGGATGGAGGGGCTGCGCCGCCCGATCTTGTACGTGGCGTCATCTTCGCAACCGCATCAGAGAGGAGTATTTTGTCGATGTGTCGGGTAAAAATAGACTTGACGTTTATAACACGTCTTTCGAGTCCTTTTAAAACTTTCTTTCGAACGTGCCAGTACTCTGTAGTGGTCTCGATAATGGCTTGCTGTCGTGTAAAGTGGTGGAGTGACAGTCAGAGGTACTTGGACGCGCACAAGGCGCCATACCAGACGCGCCCAACGCGTCCACTCTAATTGGTCCCCGCCGCCGCAAGCGCCTTGTCATGCCATGCCGACCACAAGCCAACACGAAACAAGTGTGAAGCCATGACAGGATAGAAGTACGAGTTCCGAGTCTTGAAACTTGCATGCTTGATCCTTGATTTAAGACTGAAATTCATTTTTTTTCTCCGGCCAGCACGGTTGCTGACGCCCAAAAGACAACCAGCCTAATACATGCAAGCTTCGCACAATCAACATTTCTAAGCTCAAATGCCCATAATCGTACACGCAATTAAAAAATCATCCAGATTGCCTTGCCTCCTTCCGTTCGTCTTCAATCATCGTCACAAGTCTCCATCTCGCACGCATGTCTTTGATCATTTGTCTCGGAACGCTGCCTTGACTTCCGCTCTGGGCCATTCAAACGGCACGTCGCCTCCGTAAACATTCGTCGTTACACTGCCGATCCTGGTCTCGACCTTGCCGTAAAAGTTCTCACACTCGGTGAGCACCTTGATGACGAGACCACGACTGAGCGTGGGCTCATCCGCATCGCCAAAGTGCTTCTCAACACGCTTCCGCAGCGCATCGATACCCTTGCGGAGATCTTTGGCGTCGTACATGCTGAGCACCTTGGCGAAGACTGCCTGGCTGTTGGAAGGTTGCTTGGCAATGGCAGTAGGCGACTTGCCAGTTTGAATCTGCGCCTCAATGTTCTCAAGGTGATCCAAGAGTTTACCTAGCGGTCGGCGCATGACAGCATTGAGGTACAGCTCCATGTGCTCATGGTACTCGGTGTTTGCCTGGTCCTTCCAGCTTTCCAGTACGTCCAAACCGCGCGAGTCTGTCTCCTCCAGGAAATGGTTCATGTTCTCGATCAACAGGATATGGAAATTGAGAGCTTCCTTGCCTTCGGGGTCAGCCGTGCCCGCGGTAGTGCCGGCAGTCGGATTCTCGCGGGCAATGACCATGAGCGAGTCAAACATTGACTTTAGGATGCGATCGTACTCGCGATTAATCATGCGACGTAACGGCAGGTTCGGATCCAGGCCATCAATCATATTCTCAACTGCAGTGAGGAAAGTCGGGAACACACGAATGAAGGAGATTACGCCCTTGCGCTTGTTGATCTTGACCTTGGTATCCTCAATAGCTCGGATCTGGTCGTTGACAAATTTGACGAAGCGGCCTTCCAGTAAATCGTGCACCTTCTGCAACGTGGTGTTGAGGAAATCCTGGTTTGATTGACTGATTTCCGACATCTTCTTCTCGAGAACGGCAAGAACCCCAGCTCCTTGCAGTGGAAATTGGCCGAGAACCCATTCCATCAAACGCTGGATTTCGGTTTCCAAAAATGTAAAGATAATCTCCATAGCACGTGTAACGCGCCGCGCCAGCTCGCGATCAGGTTCCATAAGCCGATGGCGTTTCAAATCACCGCCGCGGCGATTGTGAGGCGGCGTCGCTGCTACCGTGTCGGGGAAATCGAGTGACTCCAGCGTCGTGGCATGAAAGAAGTCAATGATGAAATTCTGCTCCATCTCAACCAGGGGCAGAAGATCGTCTAGGACAGCGCCAAAGACTTCAAATGGCATGGTACGACCTTCTCCTGCGCTCTTCTCAACAGCACGCGAGCCGCCGTCTGCGAGCGGTGATCGCAGAGCTCTCGCTAATGTTTGACTTCTCTTAACCGTCAGTTTTCTCGCTGCTGTCGCAACGCCTTCCTGCTGCTTTTCGGCTTGCGATGTAAACAGCATCTCGGCTTCATCACCCGTCATTTTCCTGGCATTTTTACGCCAATGATTGATGACATTCTGGAACTCGCTCTTGTAAAGAGGCTGGCTCTTGTCTTGGTATATTTGAAGGACACGGTTCCAGTTCTCGAGGTCAACGTCTCTTGCATATAGCATCATAGGGCTATACTTCCAGATAAACTCTCTTCCAGCATTGTGGTGGCTGGCATCAGCCTTCTTTGACAACGCGCCATCAAGCACACGCTTTGTTTCCGCGTATGCTGCATCAAACTGTCTCGCCATGAATTCAACCAAACGACGCATAAAGAGGCCACTCTCTTGCATGTACATTTGCTTTTTCTCTTGCACAATGCGCATCTGGCCATAGCTGGTGTTGAGGCTAGATTCTTGGTCAATGCGAGCGTCTTCCGTCTTTTCTTTCAACTTGGGATCAATCTTGAGCATGGCCTTGAAGAGCACAACGAGGGATGATTCTGCTTCTTCCAAGCCACGCAGATTGTCCAGTGGTGCGAGGTGCAGAGCCTCGAGATCATTGCTTGTGATTGCGCATGTCTCGAGCAGAGACTGGAGCTCTTTCTTGAGCAGCTTCTGGTTGGCCGTCTGCACCTGCAGACCCTGGCCTTGCGCCTCAATGTAGGCAATATCGTCTGACAACGTCGAAAGCTCTACAGAGTATAGAGTAAGGAGGTTATCCAATTCTTCACACTCAGTGATGGCCAGATCAACGCCTTCTTTGATGGCATTCACACGCTCGTCTTCCTCACGGAACCGTGCGAGCCAACCACCAGCCTGTGCCTTGTTCAGCTCTCTGTCAATGTCGACTTTCAGTTCTTCAACATTATGTGAGCGCATTTTCTCGCCAGGAACCCAGCCAAAGTAATCCAACCATTTGCCAAATTCTTGACTTCGCCCATCCAAGAGTGTTGGGTCGACTCCGAGTGCTTGAAGATATCTCGAGTCGTTGCCAGCAGCGATTGCCCGAGCTGCCTTTTCCTTGGCCGCCTCTTCTGCAATTTTGATGGCAGCTTCGCTGGGGCCTTTGGGCTCTTGCGGTTCTACCACTAAGGGCGCCGTAGGGGTGACCGTTACCTCGGGTACTGTGGGCTCTAGAGGTTGTGTCACGGATGCAGTGGGCGGAGGGGACGGAGCAGCCAAGTTGGACTGGAGGCTAGTCGCAGCAGCAGCAGCGGGGGCAGCGCTCGAAGTTGCCGAGGATGGTTCGGGCGTCCCTGGCCGCTGATCTCTTGACACTGGTCGCGGGGGCGCAGGAACAACGCCAGTGATCCCATCAGGGCCCTCGGTCGTCTTTGGCTGGGCCATTCGCAACCTCTCTGCCGCACCACCAGGGCGCGGTTTGAACGCTGACGCGGCGGAAGCAGCATTGGCAGCTTTCCAAAACACGCCGGCAATATCACCTCTCGATCTCTTCGATTTGATCATGGGTCCCAGGCCAGGTCGCGACTCCTCTATAGGTTCGGCAGCAACAGGGGGCGGAGACTGCGCAGCTTCATCTGACTGAGAGACAGAATCGCTTTCGCTCCTTACGCGTGACAGCGCCGGGGAAGTCATGACAGGCGGCTTCGATGTTTCCGGAGAGGACTCGCCCTCCAAAGTGCGCCCGGCTGGGCCTTTCATGGGTGAGTTTCGATCGCTGCTTCGTGGCGGTGGATGGACCGGCTCTTTCTTGTTTATCGGGCTATTCAATGGCGGCGGCACAACATCCCTATCCATGGGGCGCGAGGGATCCATCGGAGGTCGACGACGTTCTGGGGGCGGGACGTCGGAGCTCTGAGGCGTAGTAGGTGACTGTTCTGGGACATTGGGGTCGCCAAACCTGCCAGGAACAGGTGGGACATTAGGCCCGTTGCGCGATCGGGGGGGTTGCTGATTGACAGTATCGTCACTCCGCGCTGAGGCCGATGCGGCTGTAGCAAAAGAATCCTGGCTTCTGTTGTTCTGTGCCGCCCATCGTGGCGGGGGTGGTCGGTCCGATCGCTCCTTGTTGAATGAAGATTCGAAACTGCTAGCCGGGGAGTTTGCGCCATTCAAAGGAGGGCGGAACGGCGCCTTTTGGAACCTGGAGGAGTCGGGAGTAGCTTGGCGTGGGACACCAGAGGGCGTCGATAGAGCAGACGAATGTGCTGAGTCCTGTCCCGGGGGTGGCTGCGGAGTCGGCGTGGCATTTTGTCTTGGGGGCGCACGTCTGCCTGCTCCAATGACTTGGTCGTGCTCTCTTGGATCGAAACCATTTAACTCGGGAACCTTTCCACCAGTATATTTGCTGTAAATTTTTATCAAGCTTGCGACAAAGAACTTCTTTTCCTTGTCGGTCTGGGCTTGCCAATAGTATTGTTTTCCCAAAGTCACTGTGAAACCGGTCTCCCCTGCCCAATCCTGCAGGCTGGGGTTGACCTGAGGGCCAGTGTAGGATTCAATGTGGCTAAGATCGTCGAGATTCCAGGTCTTGCCGATTGAAAAGGTTCCGTTGGCATTTTCTTTGGATTTGTGCATGCGCACACGGCCGGATTGACGGACAGCGACGATGATGACCCGGGGCTTCTCAGAATCAGGTGTACGGGCCTGGGGAGGAGGGGGTGACGTCGGGTGTGTCGAGTATTCTGTAATTCGAATGTGGGTAATGTAGGTCTCCATCACTTGAAAAATAATGTAATTAGTAAAAATGCACGGATTTCTATCTGCGCCATATCTTTCATCGTTGTCGCGCTGCGGTGCTCGGAGGTGCCAGCTTACTGGAGCCATCTGGGTTCTTCTTGCTGAAGCAGCTCTCGATTATGCGTCGCTTCTCGTCTTCGAATCGCTCGGCCCTGCTGGCCGCTGCGCCAGAGCCGGCTCCGTTTGCGCGGTCCATTTCCGAAGGGCTGAATTATCATGAATTCATGAAGCAGAAATCGGGAGATGATGGCGCAGCATAACGGTGCAGCCAGCGGCTGGCATAAAGGAGTGATGTCAAGAATGCTAGGTTATGTTAGTATGGAGGTGGCGGGAGTGTCGCGGCTGGAGTTCAGGAGTGCGGGAACGCGGTGGGCGGTGGGTCTCCAAGTTGATTTGCTCCAGCTGCGCTTACCCGTAATTGCAGGGGGGTTCAGTGCTTGAATGGTTTCTTTTTAGTGGAAGAGTCCGCTAAGAGACCCTAGAACCAAAACGCCAACGCCCTGAAGGGTCCCAAGTAGTACCTACCTGTACCACTAAGTGATCCGTGTTAGGCGACGACAACCTCATCGAATATCAAATGGCAAACTTCGACTGCAGAGTACGTAAATGAGCATATTGAAGCTTTTTTTAAAGTATAGTATCTCATATGGATTATCTTTCAGTCTTTAAAATATGCATTCACTCTTCAAGGCTGTGTTTGCAAACGTCAACCCTGGGCGATACACTTGCACACTACTAGCCATCACCAACATCGTCCTCGAGCTAAATATTGCCAGCTACCATCACAGTCGCTTCTCAACAATCGCTTTGATCTTCTCAATATCTGCAGCCTGAACCTCTCTACCCTTGAATCCAGTCATGGTTGTTCCCATGAAAATGGCATTGTAAATCGCTTCTTCCGTCGCATCTGCCGCCGACTCGAAAAGGCCATCGACGGAATCATTGTCCGTCATCTGTACGGTCATCGGGCTGGGCCGCAGCGGGTTGACAGGACGCGAGGCCTGGCCGGACATGGAAACTTCCTGGTATGGAATCTTGTTTGCCGTGGAAAAGGCCAAGAAGATATCACCAGAGGTGTTGTTGCCGTAGCCGCCTACCTTGGCAAGGCCAACGGTAGCACGCTTGGCCAGTCGCTGAAGCTGGACAGGCAGCAGAGGCGCATCCGTTGCGATGACGATGATGATGCTTCCGTCCTTTCGAACTTCCTTCTCGGAACCTTCGGTATCGCCCTTCTCCTTTTCTGCTGCCTCCTGCTCTTCTTTGAGGATGGCTCCAACGGGGACACCACCAACATGGAACGACAGGGGGCCACCATAGTTGGCCTGAACCAACACACCGACCGTGTAGTCAACCTCACTTCCCGCTTCGTCAAAGCCCTTGACAACTCGACTGCTGGATCCCGTGCCAGCCTTGAATCTGTGGCATATCATGCCGGTTCCGCCTCCTGTGCACCCTTCAGGGACAGCAGCAGCAGAAGCATTCTTGATGCTATCAATGACGTGCTGCGGCGTCAACGGGAAACGGCTATGGTCACTCAAAAAACCATCATACGTCTCCCCGACAACAGGGACGATAAAAAGAGGCATTTCCCCCTCCTTGTCCAGGTGATAGCGGTAGCAGTATTCATAGATACCCCGGTAAGCGTCACCCACCGAGCCGGTGGATGTCAGGATAATCGGTGATGTAAGAAGGCCAGTCTCTTCAATCCAGTGAGACCCCGTCAGCTCGCCGCATCCATTGAAGCGAAATACTCCAGCAAAGCCGCAGTATTTGTGCCAGTCTTGTCTCGGCAGAATCGTAGTAACTCCGGTGTTGACGTTCTTGTCTTGGGACTGGATAGTCGTGACGTCGACTAACACGCCTGCCACATCGGTAATGGAGTTGAGCTTTCCGGGTTTGAACCGGCCGAGACGAAGTCCTGGGATCGCCTCGCGCAATCTCATCCGGGTGTCATTCGATTTAGTTTCAGTCATGATTGTGGATGTCGCGGGGGACTCGGGAGGGGCCAGAGATTGAGAGTGGTCAGTTGTCGGCAACAGTGCAGCAGCTATCCCAGAAGCTTCAAGGTGTGCATCAACGTATTATATCACAGCTCAGTAAATGGCTGACGACTGTGCCAACGTAATGTATAGTACGGCAACGTGACGGCGTACGTAATGTGTATAAATTGAATCCTCTGGTACAGTCACTCACCGAGTGATGTGTGGAGAAGCTAGGCAGCCTGGTTGTCGATGCCATGTTTTCTCTGTGCTGGCTGATTTGTATTAGGCCATTTCTTACAGCTGCAACACTCTATGAAACAAAACGAGCCGCAGCTAGACTTTGGCCGTTTCTGGACTGGGATTACTGCTCAGCTTTTCCCCCAGCCGATAGCATTGCAGAAGCTTGGTCGGTGTCTAAAGTGTAGCACTCCAGGTTAAGGGATGGTCGGGTTAAATGGGCAGCACGAAAATTGGAGAAGTTTACGCGCACAGATATATCAATCGGAGGAAGAAAGAAGTATTGCTTTATTCTTTTCTTCACGACGACTTCTGTTGACTGTTATAATCTGGGGTACACATGCTCCCCGGACGGGTATAACGGGTGTCGCGGGCCGGCGCTGGAGTCTGTGGGGAAAATCTTGCATTGGCAGTCAAAAGTTGAACAAAGAATTGTGAGAAAACTGTGGAAAATTGTTTGCATTGCACCGAAAACTCGAAGATTACCGGGATTTTATATCAGTTCTGCATCACCCAACCCAGCAGTGCCAATATTACGATGTCGAAGTGAAATGGCTTTCTCTTTCATCGCCGTGGTGCTGGCAGGTCCGCTGGCCCCGCTACAAGCACCACATAAATCCGGGGTACGGCGCAACACCCGAGGCTCGAGCACGCTGACCGGTCTGTATCCCCCTCACCTGTTTTAACCTTTGTCTTGCCAAAGTAATTCATCAAAACACACACCCAGATACGCTCCCAAACGTCAATTGATAAGCAGAAACCTGGTTCATCAAAGATTCATTTATTCCATAATGGTTGCGCCCATCCGAGTCGCGCCCAATGTAAGTAGCCGTGCTCTCTCACTCTTCCTCGTCACCATCATCACACAAACAGCTGCTGACCCTGCATCTTCACTCTCGTTCCCCAGGCAGCAGTCCGCGCAAGCAGCCTCCTCCGCACCATCCAGTACACGCATCCGCCTTCGTGCCCGTGCCACTCCAACCCGGGCTACCACCAGTCCAAGCCCGCGGTCCTGCCCCGGCCCGCGCAGCCCGGCTATCGGCGCTATGCGACGCCTACCAAGACAGAGACGCTCAAGGAGTACGCCTTCGAGATGGCCGCGTCGTCCATCCGCTTCGGCCCCGGCGTCACCCAGGAGGTCGGCATGGACTTTAAGAACCTCGGCGCCAAGCGCGTCGCCGTCGTCACTGACCGCACAGTTGAGAAGCTCGATGCGATGAAGCAGGTCGTTGAGGGCCTCACTCGCGAGGGCGTACCCTTTGAGGTCTTCTCGGACGTCCGCGTCGAGCCCAAGGACAGCTCGTAAGAATTAGGACGTGTCCACTGGAATGACAACTGGTCTTGCTAATTCAGATCTATCTACAGAGTCAAGCAAGCTATTGCCTGGTCGCGCCCCTACCAGCCAGACGCTTTCCTCGCTGTTGGCGGTGGCTCGGTCATGGACACTGCCAAACTCATGAATCTGTATACATGCTACCCCGACGCCGACTTCCTCGACTTCGTCAACGCGCCCCTTGGAAAGGGCCTGCCCGTCGACAAGCCGCTGAAGCCTCTCATTGCGGTGCCCACTACTGCTGGTACCGGTAGTGAGACCACTGGTACCGCCATCTTCGACCTCGTCTCGAAAAAGGCCAAGACTGGCGTTGCTCACCGCAACCTCAAGCCAACTTTGGGCATCTGCGATCCTCTCAACACGAGAACCATGCCGGCCGCCGTCAAGGCCAGCTCCGGTTTGGACGTCTTGTGCCATTCGCTCGAGTCTTGGACTGCCATCCCTTACTACGAGCGAACTCCCCGCCCGGCAAACCCCATCCTGCGACCTGCCTATCAAGGCGCCAACCCCATCTCCGACGTCTTCTCTTTCCACGCGCTACGCGCTACTATCAAGTACCTCCCCCGCGCTGTCAGAGACCCTGATGACTTTGAGGCTCAGAGTGAAATGCTCCTGGCTGCCACACTAGCCGGTGTTGGATTTGGCAACGCCGGTGTCCACCTTTGTCATGGTAAGTGATGTATTGCTACTATTTGGTACATGGAAGATGACCAGCATCTAACAACTATATACAGGCATGTCCTACCCCATCTCTGGACAGAACCCTACTGGGTATAGACACGCTGGCTATGACCTCCCAGCACCACTAATTCCTCACGGTGTTTCGGTCGCCGTATCTGCACCGGCCGTCTTCCGTTTCACCGGCGCTTCCAACCCCGAACGCCATCTTGCCGCCGCCGAGGCCTTTGGCGTCGACATCTCAAACGTCAAGAGAGAGAGTGCTGGCGAAGTGCTGGCTGAAGCACTCACCAAGTTCCTCGCCGATCTCGGTGACCAGCCTAGCGGTCTCAAGGACCTTGGCTTCGGCAGCGAGCACATCGAGGCTTTAGTCGAGGGCACACTCCCTCAGGCCCGTGTGCTAATGCTTGCGCCTGGTCTTGCTAAAGAGCTGGAGACTGAGCGTGACCAGCTGCGGAAGCTCTTTGAAAACGCCCTGACACACTAGTTGTACAAAACCCCGTGTGCTTATTTAGTCGGAGTTGTATAGACAAGTAGCGGAAATACAGGCGCATTGAATTTGTTCACTTGAACTTCTCCGGGTTGCTCGGAATCATGTGTCGTAGTACAGCTATTTGCTTCACCATGCCTAGTTTCCTCAAATCGGATGCGTCGCGTTGGTCCGTTCGTTGTGTGCCGTTCGAATAGACAACTGTATAGTCTGGCAATGTCGTACCGGGAGGAATTACGGACATGGGAGATATTGTGCAGTTCTTGTACTACCGTTAGCTGGCGTGAACTCGTGTCACGAGGAGAATGGGGTTAAAACATCATACCGATCCAATCTTAGTGCCGCTGCCAATTTTGCTTCCGACTTGAACCAAACTGCCCTCGCCGATTTCTGTGCCGCCGGATTCTATGATGGAGCCGACCTCGATCTGTACGTAGTCGCCGATAGCTACACCTCCAGCTCCAGCAGTTTCTGGATTCTCCGGTCGCGCCCCGATGTGAGCCCGTTCGTGAATGATACACCGCCGTCCGATAAGAACACTACCATCATTGGACTCGAAGCGGCAGCGAGGGTGAATCACCGTTTCGGACTGCATAGTTATCGAATGTGTGCCTTGGAGAATGGCGTTGTCGGAGATTATGAGGGAGGACGAAAAGTTGACTGGTGGCTTAGGGCCGGACCTGTCAATCGCTGGCAGGATTGAGTGGCGTTTGTTCGACATTATGGGTACTGACACTCTCTCTGGAGGGTTGATCAAGATCGCGAACTTCAGAGATGGAAAAATGTTTGTTTGTCAGGTAGAAATAATGACCATGAAAAGTCTGGCGAGGGGTAAAGGTTAAAGTTCATGTACGTGCTGGAATATGGACTAAGCTATCCATCTCCGGAGTTGGGAGCTCCAAACTGAAGGTCCGATTTTGGCCTAGTGACAAGTCTAAATGGTGGCAAGCCGACGGTGTTGGGCAGTACAAGATATCCACAGCAAATTGTGTGAATTCTGAGGTACTTGCTAACACCAGAGCTTAGTCATAGATGTGGCTCGCATTGGCCAACCACATCGTCTGCATTTCTGATGCTCAGATTAGTTGCAAGGCCGCCCATCGAAGTAGCGCACAGCACGTCTTTTAACCCCCGAAACCGTTCAACGGAAACCAACAACATGCTGTCCACGAGAGCGGCCCCTAAGACGGCCGTCAATGTCTCACGGACCGCCGTGAGAGGATTGGCCACCGTCCAGGATGGAACCCCCAAGCGCACCTACGGCGGCCTGAAGGATCAGGACCGTATTTTCCAGAATTTGTACGGACGATACCCGGCCGACCTCGCGAGCGCGAAGAAGATGGGCGATTGGCACAAGACCAAGGAAATCATTCTCAAGGGACACGATTGGATCATCAACGAGGTCAAGGCCTCCGGTCTCCGTGGGCGTGGTGGCGCTGGCTTCCCCTCGGGTCTGAAATGGGTACGTTGTAGCACGGCTGCTTCGGTGGTGGAGATTGATGATGCAACCACGAAACGAACGAAAACTGACCAATTCGTCTGCAGTCTTTCATGAACTTCAAGGACTGGGATAAGGACAACAAACCGCGATACCTCGTTGTCAACGCCGATGAGGGCGAGCCCGGAACATGCAAGGATCGCGAGATTATGCGCAAAGACCCCCACAAGCTTATCGAGGGATGCCTCGTCGCCGGCCGTGCCATGAACGCCACCGCCGCCTACATCTACATCCGCGGCGAATTTATCTACGAGGCCGAGGTCCTCCAGCGGGCCATCAACGAAGCTTACAAGGACGGCCTCATCGGCAAGAACGCGTGCGGCTCCGGGTACGACTTTGACGTCTTCATCCACCGCGGTGCCGGCGCCTACGTCTGCGGCGAGGAGACCTCCCTGATCGAGTCGCTCGAGGGCAAGCCTGGAAAGCCTCGTCTGAAGCCGCCCTTCCCCGCCGCCGTCGGTCTGTTCGGCTGCCCCTCTACCGTCGCCAACGTCGAGACCATCGCGGTCGCGCCCACCATCTGCCGTCGCGGTGGCAACTGGTTCGCCGGCTTCGGTCGCGAGCGTAACCAGGGCACCAAGCTCTTCTGTATCTCCGGTCACGTCAATAACCCCGTCACCGTCGAAGAGGAGATGTCCATCCCCCTCCGCGAGCTGATTGACAAGCACTGCGGCGGCGTCCGTGGCGGCTGGGATAACCTGCTCGCCATCATCCCCGGCGGTTCCTCCACCCCTATCCTCCCAAAGAACATCTGCGACGACCAATTGATGGACTTTGACGCCCTGAAGGACAGCCAGTCTGGTCTGGGTACGGCTGCCGTCATCGTCATGGACAAGAGCACCGACGTTGTCCGCGCCATCAGCCGTCTCAGCCACTTCTACCGCCACGAGTCTTGCGGCCAGTGCACTCCTTGCCGTGAGGGCAGCAAGTGGACTGAGCAGATCATGTCGCGTTTTGAGAAGGGCCAGGGCCGCGAGCGCGAGATTGACATGCTTCAGGAGCTCACCAAGCAAGTTGAGGGACACACTATCTGCGGTAAGTTATCCAGCGAATCACGCTCTTCATCTTGATTATTGAAACTAATGCGTGCCATAGCTTTGGGAGAGGCGTTCGCCTGGCCCATCCAGGGTCTTATCCGCCACTTCCGCCCGGAGCTGGAGGCGCGCATGGCCAAGTTTGCTGAGGAGAACGGTGGCCAGGCTTTCGCTGGCGGTCTGCCCCGCACCGCGCGTGCTGAGGGTAAGCTTCTGTCACCCGGTCAATAATTGTAATAGTTGGAGTATAAAAGAGGGTTGTTGAGCGAGGTTTTAGAGGTTCCGCGATGGTTTAAGCGCGGTTGCGCAACCTATCCGCACATTGCTGCGGCTGTATCTATTTTACTATGTTATCAATGTTACTTACTACAATTTTAAATCATATTGTAGGGATCTATCCTCACAAGCCATGTATGGCAGCATTTTCCAATGCTCTGCTCTTCATCCCTGATAACTGCTTCATTGGAAGATTACACCGCCCAACTTGCACGTAATAACTTGGAAAGCCCTGTAGCAAATTGAGCAGTAATTTCTCCGCTCATAGCGAGTGGGCCAAGCGCGGGATCTGCGGGCTCGACGTGGCCGTGCCGAGCCTAAGGATTATGATTAGGGGCTCGCTGTCGCTGCTATGTAACCTACTACTAACGGCATAACCTGTCGTAAGCGCCATAATCCTTCCCATCATCAGAAGTCAGATCCTTTGGCTGCTTTGCTTCCAGCATACACCTGAGACGGCCATCTCGTACGCCTCCCTTGAACGACATCAACGAACTTGTGGTGAAGAAAAAAAAGCATGGCTAAAACCGTGGAAACGTTCATCGCCTTTGGGGCAGATATCTGTATGTCCGGTCACGAGCGCTCAAACATGCCTCTCATCCATCCACCCTCTGAAATACCAATGACCCGTCGCTGACCCCTTCCCTCACTCTTTCATGAAATAGTCGCTCTTGAGCGAATGATGCGCCTGCTCCAAGCCGTCGGCATGATCTTTACCTCCTATAGCGGCCTCATCACTCTCGCGCTCCCCTCCGTCGGCGTTGCTCAACACATCGCCGCGCGCCTCACCCTTGTCGCGCTGCAAGACTGGCTCAACGTCACCCGCCGAAGCCTGCGGACTTTCTGGTTCCTGCGCGCCTTTCACGGTAGCTACGCTCAGTACCGCGCCGCCTCCACCCTTGGCGTGGAGGAGCTGCTCGACGTCATCGCCGGCTCACTGCTCGGCATGTTTGGCCTGCTCGAGACCGTCACGCTGCCGGACATGACGCGCATCCCCGGGCTGGCCGTGTTTGGCGCGGACGAGACGCGGCGGTTGAACGTGCAGGCGCAGGCGTTTTGGCTGGCGGCGCTGGTGGCAATGGTGCTGGCGGCGGGCGTGAGGGTGCTGCGTCTGCTGGCGGAGCGTGCGGTGCCGGTGGGTGGTGACTTTGGCGAGGCGCCGGAGGGGGAGAAGAAGGGCGGGAAGCAGGGGAAAAGAGACGCGGAGAAGAAGAGGAAGCTGGACAAGGCGGAGGCGGCGCGGAAGTCGAGGGCGCAGATATGGGCGCTCACGCTCAAGATGGTCAATGACGCGCTGGACATGGTCATCCCGGCTAATATCTGCGGGCTGTCCGAGTTTCATCCCGGCCAGGTCGGTATCGCCATGGCGGTTACATCTCTCATCACGCTGCGCGGTCACTGGGAGCGTTGTGGCAATGCCCTGAAGTAGAATATTGGTTGGAGGAAGGGGAAGGAAGGAAAACCTTTGGTGGCATTCAGAATTTAGTGTTTTATTCACTTAGTGCTAGATTCATAGACTCGAGAATAGACCAAGCTATATACCAACAAAGTAGCTGTGTACCAACAAAACACACAAAACTATGTGTATGTAACTGCGGCATTGAGGCCTTCAACGCCCACGGCCAATGTTATCCCAAAAAGAAGTGCTGAGTTGCTGTTTATGTCTCCAGAATTGCCCAATGGCTGTCCCCCAAGATTCCAAGCCGTAATGCGGAAATCCAAAACATGACGTTCCTCGTCGCCGTCCACTAACCGTAGAAGATGTAAACCAAGCCGTTTCTATACCGCTGGGATATGCAAAACCAGAAAAGACCCTCCACCGGGTATCTTTCGCGAACATAGTCATTATCATGCCGTCATTATTTATCCCCCAAATGTTAAATCAAGATGAAGAGGCAGGCGAAAGTTGTCAACGTCGCCCAATGATGGTAAACAATCCAGTACCCACCTCGACCTTCCAGCCGTCTTGGACGAGGGCGGCGGCCACCGATCTTCTCAACTGTGAGACGCCCCCCGCGCTATGGCGACCGAGCCCTGTGATAATGACCAGCGGGCTCGTCTTGGCCTCCTGAGCCTTGAACTCGCCCAGCTGGCGCCACCACTCGGCGGCGCGATTGCGCGCGATGCGCGTGCCATCCCGGACAGAGACGCCGTGCAGGTCGATGCTGCGCCCATGGCTTTGCTGGTCGACCAGGAGGTCGGCGGCGGCGGCCGTAGCCGCGTGCGCGCCGCGGGCGTGCTCGCGAGCCTGCTCGGCGTAGTAAGCCGCCGCCTGGCGGTACAACGCCTGGGATGCGCCCTTGCGGTGCAACTGGGCGGCCGAGGCGGAAGCCTCGCGGCGCGCGTGGTGTAGAGCTTGTGAAGCCTTGGCGGCCTCTGCAAAATTGCCGCCAGCGACGGCGGTGGAGGTGAGCGGCGAAGAGGTGGCCGCGGGCTTGGTGGGGGAGAGAGCCCACGCTGGTCGCTTGGGCGAGCCCAAAGGGCCGGGGGATGTCGAGCCTTCAATCTGGTCGCGGGGGATGGGCGTCATAATGTTGTCGAGCATCATCCTTTGGCCTTTGCTTCTCTTGGAGCGCGCGAATTGTTTGTTGACGAGCTGGGCTAGGTCATCTGAGAAGGGCATGATTGAGTTGGTCGCGCCGACGATCGCCTTGAGATACTTTTCAGGGACTTGCTTGTATTTGCGTGACAAGGTGGCGATAGTTTCTGGTGCGTATTCGTCCTCAGCGAGGTTGGGGTCTCGTGACAGTCGCTGATCCAGAATGGCGACCACCGTCGCTGAGGAGGAGCAGGCGTTGTCATAGAAGGTCTCGGAGACAGAGTCAAAAGTGAGATTGAACCGCTCTGCAATATAGCCAATGTCTGTTTGCTCTAGGATGCATGTGATTAGGCTGGCCGTGGTAGTTTATTGGATTTGTGAGCATACCCTTAGCTTCTCGGATGAGTTCTGCGGGAACAGCATTCTTTGTGTCTGGCGAGGGTTCTCTTCGCCGTCGCCCTTTGCCTTTCCCCTTGCGCTTCTGAGACTCCTTAAGCCGCGCAAATCCGTCAATACCTTTGGCTTGCTGCCCAGTTTCCTCAAGGTACTGCATGTTGAGCAGATGATCAAGCGCAGACTGGAAATCATTGTTGTACTTCTTGAGCGCGTATTCGGCGTCAAATGCCTTCAATTCGGGGAACATAGCATGCAGTTGGAGGATTTTATCCTCGTCACTGTCATTGTTGAATGAAGTCACCCGTGGTGCTACCCAGGTTGCGTCAGCGAAATCGGAAGTCGATGCAGAGCTGGTCGAGTTTGTTTCCTGGTTGCCCGAGAGGTGCTGGCTGAGGGTGGTTGCGGAGGTGAGTGTCTGCGTATCTATTGCATCCTGGCTCTCGCTGTCCTGGAACCCAGCGAAACCGCTGGGGTTGAAGCCGCTATTTTCCTCAGCGACGACATCTTGGGACAAGTTTTGGAGGACCTCGGTGGCGGCAGCAAAGCCCGACTTTTTGTAGAGTTCATAGTCACTTGCTATGGCTGTCACGAGAGACTCATCTAGCAAGGCTCTAAAAGACTCCTTTGCACGGAATAACGCGTAAGCAAGGACAAAGGTGGTATATTGAGGACTCAACATACCACAAGTCTTTGTAAAAAGGGTTCGTTGCGCTCGACTTGAGGCATGCTGCCATGTCTCAAACTTGTACGATGGAAACCAAAGAAGCTAGAGAAGCGAGAGAAGCTAGAGGTAATGAGGCAGATAAGGAGTTTACAGTAGATTAGAGTGGTAGAAAAAGAGGACGAGGAGTTGGAGGGAACGGAGGCATGATATCTAAAGCTCTGGTTGGTTGATGAGAAACCTGGAGAGCAAGCAAACGCAGAAGCCACCAGAAGCTATTTTACTAGAGGCGGGACGAAGTGTGCCTATTGCAATACCCTTTCAAGAAAATCACGTGCGGGGTAGTCCACGCAGAAGCCACCAATAATTTCGACTTACACGATAGTGATGGAGGTGAGAAAATGAGGCAAATTAAAAATATTTATCTATGGGGGCCTGTAAATTTAAAGTGTATGCTGTTGTCCTCAAGAATTCTGGGTGCGTATGAGGGATGATGACCAGGTTGGTAACCCTGCGGGCGATGCAGGCACTTTGGCACTTCAAGTTGACACAAACGCTAAGAAGGAAGCCAGGCGTCTCGGCGTGAGGTAGCGTCGGAGCTATTGTGCGATAAATGATAAAAGGCCATTAATTAGCGAATTACCCGTGGGTAGTGACAAGCGGTTGGTTCAGCAGAAGGCATATAAGCAGGCAAAGAATGAGTGACGGAGGGACAGTTCTGATACAAGGCCTGAATCTTGGTGATGGCATGTATTACGTCAGGTGTGCTAGACAGTCTGCAGGCCGTCTGTGCTTCCGTGTCAAGACGGCTGCCGGCCGGCTGTGGCGTCGACTCTTCCAGCCACTTTTGTCTACAGTTCTGCTATGCGCTGTAGTGGACTAAGGATTATGTGTTTTTTTTGTCAATAAGGCTGTTATGAATTTTCCTGAGAAACATCATAGAAAATAGCAACAAATCACCATTCAGAGAGATTGTTCTTGGCTGTTGGGGAGCATGATCTGTGATGCTTGGTGCTGTGCTGTACCTGGCTAGCCCCAGAGGCCCACTATAGAATTGCCTTGGGGAAGCTCATCATGCGACAATTTGCTTTTGGCGCTAATCCCTTCTTAAATATTAAGGCATCGATCGCACTGCATGTTTCGCTGCCAACACTCAAGCTCTCCATCTGCCATCTCCATCTCCCCGCCCGGCTGCCTCCCTCCGTCACCACCATCACAGCTTTACTTACTACCACCATCTTCCCATACTCACTGCCTGCTCTTTCAGGTACTTCGAACCACCCAACTGCAGCTGGCTGCAGTTTCTACAAAATCGCCGCGCTGCCGAGCGCACCGTCGAATCGCCATGCGTCATCACGTTGTCACTGCCCAGCTCGCCGCCGCCGTCGCCATTAGCACCGCATTGGTCAGCGCCCAAGAATATACAGCAAAGCATGAGAACGGACGTTGTGCTTTCCGCGGGCAATGCGGAAAGCAGAGCTTTTTCGGCAAAGAGCTACCTTGTGTTGATAATGGTCTCGCCGAGGACCCCGAGGCCGAGCTTCGGAGCGAGCTAGTCGCCCTCTGCGGCGAGGAATGGCGTGAGGGACCAGTCTGCTGCACGCTGCCTCAAGTAAGCCTCAAGACACGCTGCAATGCCATTCTCACCAATGAACTGCTAACAAGTCCCAGGTCAAAGCCCTTAAATCCGAACTCGGAACCCCCAATACCCTCATCGGATCTTGCCCGGCTTGCAAGCACAACTTCTTCAATACATTCTGCAAGTTTACTTGCTCTCCAGACCAGTCGCTCTTCGTCAACATCACCAGCGCTGCCGAAAAGGGAGACAAGCTGCTAGTCACTGAACTGGACCACCTCATCTCGGACGAGTATGGCGCTGGTTTCTACGACAGCTGCAAGGAAGTCAAATTTGGCGGCGCCAACTCAAAGGCCATGAACCTCATCGGAGGAGGCGCCAAGGAATATACAGCCTTTCTCAAGTTCCTCGGCGATAAGAAGCCCCTTGCGGGATCCCCTTTCCAGATCAACTTTCCGCGAACCTACGAGGACCCAGAAATGGCGCCTCTAGACATGAAACCAAAGAAGTGCAACGACGAGGACCCGGACTATCGCTGTGTCTGTGTAGATTGTCCTGAAGTCTGTCCAAATCTTCCCGAGGTCAAAGAGAATCGTTCGTGCCGCGTTGGCGCGCTGCCTTGCCTGTCCTTTGCCTCCATCTTCATCTATAGCGTGCTGCTCTTTGCTCTGGCCGCGCTCCTGTCCGGCCATGTGGCATGGAGAAAATATTCCAAGAGACGAGCTGAGCGGACTAGGCTTCTGCATGAAGCTTCCCACAGCGACGACGAGGATGAAGGTGGCCCTGTTCAATCCGAGGCTATGCGCGATCGCCCCGTCAGACGATACTGGTTAAATGACCGATGCGACAAGGCCTTTTACCAGCTTGGACTTTCCGCCGCCAGCGCCCCTGCCTTGACCATCACTATTTGCTTGGTTGTCGTGGCGATATTGAGTGCCGGCTGGGTTCACTTTGACCTGGAAAAAGAGCCCGCCCGACTTTGGGTTAGCCCGTCCTCTGCGGCAGCGCAAGAGAAGGCGTACTTCGATAACAACTTTGGGCCGTTCTATCGCGCCGAGCAGGCTTTTCTTGTCAACGACACGGTTACAGATGGACCATCTCCAGTTCTTAGCTACGATACTCTTCGGTGGTGGGTCGGTATTGAAAGGAGCATTCAAAATCTCGAGAGCCCTACCTATGGCAAGTATCTCCGCGATCTTTGCTTCAAGCCAACAAATGACGCATGCGTCGTCCAGTCAGTGTCGGCATACTGGGGCTCCAAAGGTGGCTTTGGACGCGAGACATGGCAAGATGAGCTCCGTGCCTGTGCCAAGAGCCCAGTTGAATGCAGGCCCGAGTTTGGCCAGCCCATTGAGCCAGAGATGATTCTCGGCGGCTACGATTCCGATGTTGCGGACGCCAAGGCCATCACAGTTACCTGGGTGGTCAACAACTCCCCTGGAGGCACCCCCGAATTTGCGCATGCCGTTGACTGGGAGAATACCCTGCGCGACAAGCTCCTAGAAGTCCAAAAGGAGGCTGCTGACCGGGGCCTCCGCCTGTCCTTCAACACTGAAATCAGTCTCGAACAGGAACTCAACAAGTCTACCAATACTGATGCCAAGATTGTTGTCATCAGCTATGTCGTCATGTTCATCTACGCCTGCTTGGCGTTGGGTACGCCTCTGAAGCACATCTTCCGCAACCCTGCCGTACTCTTGGTGGAATCCAAGGTGACGCTCGGACTAGTGGGCATCCTCATTGTGCTAATGTCCATCTGCGCATCGATTGGCTTCTTCTCTTGGGTGGGGTTAAAGGCCACTCTGATCATTGTCGAAGTCATACCGTTTATTGTGCTGGCCGTCGGCGTCGACAACATTTTCCTCATCGTTCATGAGTTGGATAGAGTGAACCTAAGCTGCCCTGACCAGCTGGTCGAAGAACGAGTCGCCCGAGCGCTCGGCAGGATGGGCCCCTCCATCTTGTTCTCTGCTCTCACGGAAACTGTTGCGTTCGCACTTGGAGCTGCTGTTGGCATGCCCGCTGTTCGCAACTTTGCCGCATACGCGGCCGGCGCTGTGTTTGTGAACGCCATCCTACAAATGACGATGTTTGTGTCGTTCCTTGCACTCAACCAGTTACGCGTCGAAGACTACCGCTGCGAACTGTGGCCATGGTGGCAAGTTAAGACGGCCAGAGTGTATCTAAGCTCTGGCAATGGATACCCTACTGGTAGAGCGTCCGATGTTGATGAAGAAAGTATGCTGCAGGTGTTTATTAAGAACACCTATTCAACCGCCATCCTTGCGAGAAAATCAAAGGTCATCATCATTGCCGTCTTCCTTGGAATGTTTGCGGCA
The DNA here is from genome assembly GCA_028828415.1 of Cordyceps cateniannulata. Classification (NCBI taxonomy): domain Eukaryota; kingdom Fungi; phylum Ascomycota; class Sordariomycetes; order Hypocreales; family Cordycipitaceae; genus Cordyceps; species Cordyceps cateniannulata. The sequence goes on along the minus strand of JAPHMX010000004.1, from coordinate 838,752 downwards.
GCGATAGCCTTGCTTCCAACGATGCAAATTGGTCTGGATCAGAGGGTTGCCATTCCCGATGGGTCTTATCTCATCCCATACTTTAACGACATGTACGCATACTTTGGGGTTGGGCCGCCTGTTTATTTCGTCGCAAGAGAGAATGTAGCGCAGAGGACCGAGCAACAAGAGCTTTGCTCACGGTTTACCTCTTGCCAGCAACTCTCATTGACAAACACTCTGGAAATGGAGAGACGCAGGCCCAATGTGTCATACATTGCATCACCTACTGCTAGCTGGATTGATGACTTCTTCTTGTGGCTGAACCCAGCCTACGAGACGTGCTGCACCAAAGGTCGATCTGCTTGCTTCGCTGACAGAGACCCTGCCTGGAACACTAGCCTTTCTGGTATGCCTGAAGACGTTGAATTTCTTCACTACCTCGACAAGTTCTTGAATAGCGATGCCGATGAGGAGTGTCCGCTGGGAGGCAAGGCTGCTTACGGTCAAGCCGTGGTTCTTGACCAAGCTGCTACGAGTATCAAAGCCAGCCATTTCAGAACAGCACACACGCCGCTCCGCAGTCAGGAAGATTTTATCAACGCCTACTCGTCCGCACGCCGTATCGCATCCGATATCTCTGAGCGCACTGGTGCCGACATCTTCCCATACAGCGTGTTTTACATCTTCTTTGACCAATATCTTACCATTATTCCCCTCACCGCCGGTCTCTTATCCGCGGCCGTCGCCATCATCTTTGTCGTTGCCTCGGTTCTGCTCGGCTCCGCGCTTACCGCCGCCGTCGTCTCCGTCACCGTTATCATGAGCGTCATCGACATCATGGGTGCCATGGCCGTCTTTGGCGTGTCCCTCAACGCCGTGTCCCTTGTCAACCTCATCATCTGCGTCGGCATCTCGGTCGAGTTTTGCGCCCACATTGCGCGCGCCTTCACGTTTCCCTCACGCACCGTGCTCGAGAGCAATACCAACGCCCTGCGCGGCCGGGACGCACGTGCCTGGACGGCACTCGTCAACGTTGGTGGCTCCGTCTTCTCCGGCATCACCGTCACCAAGCTGCTCGGCGTGTTTGTGCTGGCGTTTACGCGCTCCAAGATTTTTGAGATCTACTATTTCCGCGTGTGGCTCTCGCTCGTCGTTTTTGCAGCTTTACATGCCCTCGTCTTCCTGCCGGTGGCGCTGAGCATTACTGGCGGCAGCGGCTACGTGGACCCGGAGAGCGAGGGTACGGCCGCCCAGGACCTTACGGACCGTCGCTGGAGGGCCATCCGCATCGGAGACCAGAGTGACTCGGAGGATGAATACTAGACGGGCCGGTATAGGCACGTGAGCTGCATAAACCTTGTGCGCAATTAACACCGTATTCTATAAATGATTTGGATAACACGCACATGCACAATGTGCCAAGGAGTTGGGATAACACAGCGAAGTTATTATTAATACATTCCTTTAATTCTCTTTTCCCTTGACAGCTTCAACAAAGCCTCTTTTTTGTAATCCTATGCTGGCGGCAAGAATGTAGAAAATAGCACAGCCTGTATCCCCGCATACATCACCATGAACATAACAGCCGCGCGCCCCGTCGCCCGGCGCTCGGCGCCCACCAAGCACGCTGCAATCCACCAGTACCACACGGCGTAGCCAGAGGCCAAGCGCGAGATTACCTGGACATGGTAGCTGGTGAGGGCGAGGAGCGCGACGACGGCCTGGCTGGCACCAAGCGCACGCAGCAATGTGCGGTGGTCGGCGCGGATCGACAGCGACATGCCGGCGGCAGCGACTGGGCTGCAGAAAACCTGCCAGCCCGAGACGAGTAGTAGCGAGAGCACGGGAGCGGCGAGGATGAAGAGTGGGATCTGGTTCGGCGTCCAGTAACGGAGGAAGCCGACGTTCCTAGTTCATGCATAAGCTAAGGAAAAGCGAAGAGCTTGTTGTAGATTGTTTACGTAGAAGACTTACCAGTACACGTCTTGGACGTAGCTATAGATGCTCGGCACCGTCCTGTCGCACCACGGCGGCCGGAGCGTGTCGCCATCCGGCCCAGTGCAGTAGATGGTATACGCCACGGATTGCGGGATCACGCTTCCCAGCGCGACAAGTATGCCACCAACACAGGCGGCCACTGCGGCCACCACGGGAGCGGAACCCGGCGCGCGAACAAACGCGCCTGCCGCCTGCAGCGCCTCGACCGCGAAGAGCAGGCCACCCGCCAGGCCGTTGCTGCGAATCGCCGTCGCCGCCCCCAGCACCGCACCGGCCGCAACGACCGCTACGCTCCGCCTCGCCGACCCCCGTCGGTGGCTGTACCCCGCGGCGAGCACCCACACACCCGCGAATGAAAGCGCGCTGAACGGCGCCTCTGCGTACGGCGCGGACAGGAAGACGCCAGCGGGCGCGAAGACGCACAGGAGCGCCGCTAGCAGCGGTATCCGCTTGTCCGCGCGGTCGCCGCTCAGCAGAGCAGTTGAATGGTACAGGATGAGCGCGGCGGCGAGGTGCGAGACGTGCGCCAGCGCGATGCCAGCCAGCGCTTCCTGCTCACCACCGTCGCCGGGGAGGAAGCTGCCCAGCCATCGCAGGACAAGGGCGAGGGCGGGGCTAAATGCCCACTCCTGCTCGTAGACGTGCCCGACGCGCGCGCCGTGCACAAAGTAGACGGCGTCCCAGCGCGTGAGGCGGCTGCTTAGGGATGAGGCGCGCGAGGAGGCGCCGAGGAGGGAGAAGAGGAGGGAGGTAGATGTGTCGTAGTCGGGCCCGATGAGGGCACCATAAGAGAGGAGGAGGAGGAATGACTTCCATGCGATAAAGGCACCGCCGAGGATGAGGAGCGGTGATGAGCTCGTAGGCGGCGGCACGGCCTTGGGTACCATGGCGGAGGCGGCGTGTGTGTCGGGAGGTGTTGCGCGGTTTCGTCTAATTCTCGAAGACGATGTGGAGGGAGTTTGATCTACCACTTCATCATCATCGAAAGGTATCTATCGCCTTGCTGCCTCTTGGTCCTGTTGTGCCGAAGATGGGGATGATGGGGTAGGTGGGTTGTCGTTCGCCAAAGCCTTACTAGGGGGTTTGAGCTGACAAGCTCCTTTTTCATGACCAGCTGTTAGAGCCTGGGCAGCAACTTGTCCGTGGTCACGACGATCATGACAACCAATTGCACTTAACTATGAACAGACTTAATTAATGATTAATTTCATTTCTAACTATTTTCCGCAATGTGGAAACTGTCAATTTGCTCCTACGCATTCTTCCGGCCAAAGCCACCACGTCGTTGGCATAGCTCGAGGAACATCCATCGCCTGCCACATCAAGACATGCACGCAAACATGAAAATGACCATGTGCCAATGGCAATAAGACTATTAAAGAAAACTCGACATACAGACATAGCGACAGACGAAAAGAGAAGAAAAACAAAAACAGACGATTGTATGGTACCCAGACGCCAGCATGTGTAATACTCCCTAGTAGCTTTCTCTCAAGTTTCGCTTTATGGTATCTTTTGCTTCCCATCTTTTTTTCTCTTTAGTTCAAAAGAGTGGCTCTTTTACCGGAGCCCAATGACAGACATCTCTAGCGTCCATACGCGTCGGATCCAAACTTTGAGGTGGCCCTCGACGCCGTCAACATTGTCCAGCTCGATGCCCTCCCACCAGCATCGTCTGGCGGGTTTGCGCCAAAACAGGAGCAGCTTCTGAGCCATACCCATTGCATTGTTGCCCAAATCGCTACCGCGGATATCGCTTCTTAGCCGGGTCAGCGCCAGGCTGCAAATGACGGCCTTGTTCGGCTCGCCAGCTCTGTGGCCCCAGCAGTCGTCGTGATTGAAACCTCTGCAATCAGTTAGCGTGTCTCCATCCTGTGTTCGTTGCAATTGGCACATACCCAGCAGTCAGCATCTCAATAAGATGTGCCTCGGTGGTTCCAGGCTCGTCGCTGCGCTTCAGCCCAGAAAATATGCCATCTTGCTTCTGGAGGGCCTGCGCTGCGGCCCTCTTGACTTGAATCATGTCTTGTTGTGTAATGTCCGCGTTGGGAGGAATGACGTAAAAATCGAGATCTTCTCTAAGAACAATGATACCGGCCCGCTTCGATGCGTCATCGCGAGAATCTAATCCGTGCGAATCTCCGTCGTTGGAAGTAGCCTCTGAGTCAATAGGTATAGACTGCGCAACATCACGGAAAAAGTCGAGCATGTATTGAAGAGACACGGGGTCATACTGCATCATGGTCAGTATTGCACGAGGTTCATAGAGAGGAATTATTACTTACGTCGACTTGCACCGCGTCATCATTGGGGCCACCCATGTGGCCTTCTGGGAATAACCCATTCGGGAAAAGAGACAGCAGTACAAACTCGGGGAGGGTCAGTAGCTCATCTCTGGATAGCACAAATCGGGTACCCCTATCATCGGTTAGAGCATGATGAGATTAGAATACCATACGGGACGTACCGAAGGTCCATCACAATAGTCTCATCAGCGCCAACATCTCCAATGGCGTTGATGGACGGTCCACCCTGCTGGACCTGAGTAATAATACTCGACGTTCCTCCGGCGGCAGCCATTAGATATGTAAATGATTGAAGAGGACTGTCTCCTTCAGAATATGCTGGCGGCGGTTCTGCGTCGTCGTCTTTGCCGCTAGATTCGGCCTTGGTATCGCTGGGAAGGGCGCGTTTGGTCTCCTGGACAGGATCCTGAAACGCTCGTCCGGTGCCTTGGTCGGGGTCAAACGGCGTCGACTCCTCGAGGCTGGACGAGTAGGCCGGCGCAGCGACGGAGCCCGAGGCGATAGCTTCCTCGCAAGCAGAGGCAGCGACGGCAGGATGAAACTTGCGGGCCGGTCTCTCAGGGGAGGGCTCTGCCGACGCGAAGAGCGACGAAAAGGGCGGCGGCCGGGACGAAGACGAGGCTTCGGAGGCGGGGTACTGCGGCGGGGGCGGCGAGTGCTCGACGGCGTCGTGGTCGGGCGAGGACGCTCCCTTGCTGGCACTCTCGTGGGTGGCGGCGGCGGCGCAGCGCTCGCGGTGCACCAAAGTCTCAACTGACTCCGGGGACGCTAAAGGTCCAGTTCCAGGGTCCTGTGATGCAGACAATGCGGCGGATTAAATCGATGGTGCGCAGCGATGGCTCGGGAACAATGGGCACGGTTTTCCCGGCAACAGTGCAACGGCGAAAACACGCAAGCAAAGGGCACCAGGTGGTTGCGAGGTACTGCTGTCCCACGACAAGACTAAGGGGTGGGTATATCACCTCGAAAGCGACAGTTGGACGGGGCGAGCGGAATCAAATCGTCATCGAGTAATAGCGGGGGGGCTATCTATTGTTGTCTAGAAGGCGCAAAGGCAGGAGAGTAGCTGCTATTCGATATCGAATGGATGCTGGACTCCGTGCCCGGCTAGATGAATGATGGGAGTCGTTGAGAGTCGGTCGTGCACGGATCGCAATAGCGGTGGGCACTGATGCGGCTAGATATGTTGCGGTCGTCAGGCTATCCTAGGCTAACAGCATCGGCGGCAGAAAACAGTTGCTTCGTGGCGAGATGAAATCGTCAATGATCAGTGGTCGACGGAAGACTGGCTTGTGGATTCAAAAGCTGGGGTGTGGCAGATGGTGATGCTGGAGACGAAATGAAGACAGAGGAGGAGAGAGGGTGACAGCGGACAAGGGTGGAGAAGGAACTGGCCGTTGGGGTTGGTTGGTTGCTGGAGCTTCATTTTGCTTAGTGGGCGCTAATTAGCCAAAATTTAGAGGGTCGCAGGGGGGCGCTGTGGACTGGTCATGATGCCCTGGGAGGTTGATATTGCAACCCGTCGCCAGCCAATCGCCGCCTCTCAACGCACTCTTCTAGCCGCCTGCAACCTCCACAAACCAGTCAGTTCATCACGCTGCATCCTATCATTGTACCTTAGTAGGTATAACTGCATGTAGGCTGTTGATGGAGGTATATCACGTCATATATTCCCAGGGTATCTATCGCTCAGTCAAATGGCAAATCTAGATCGTCTAGTCCTCGTCGTCGTCGCTGTCCCCAAACACCGCTTTGAGCAGGTCCTGGCTTGCAGTACTGGCCTCCACAGCCTCGTTCTTTTCCGGATTAATCTTCACCGGCTCGGATTTGACTTGGGCTGGAGGGGTTTGTGTCTTGGCTTGCTGTCCAGGAGCTACGCCTGCGCCCCCAGAAGGCAGTAGCAGGAGCTGGCTTGGCTCATGAGCAGTTGTAGCTCCTCCTCCTGCAGCTGTAGAGCTTTCATCATCATTGTCTGGCTGCGAGTGAGCCGGTGGTCGCACGTTAAACCGTTTACACAAGAGCCGGGTAGGATAAAAGTCGCGCACCGATCTTGTCAGTTTGCCATACATGCCAAGCTTGGCTGCCTCCTCAGCAGCATCTGCGACACTGGGTTCTGGCTGTGACACGAGGTCACCTCCCTTGGTGTCTGCTGTGCCTGGTTGGGTCTTTGCCGTAGTGAATCGCGACGCCATAAACCCAGTCATCGGCTTGAATATTCGAGCGCAGTTGTAAAATTCCGTCATTTCTCGCAGGTAGTCGTCGTCGGAATACCCCTCGGGTTTGGCAGGCAGTGGGCCATCTTGGTTCGCTCCATGCTCCAGGTACCCTCGATAACGATTTCTCTTGCGTTCGTCGTCGGCATATGGGCCAGATGATCCTCTCGAGATAGCCGCAATAGCCGTGTCTTTATCCACCTTGGGCACTTGCTCCCAGAGTACTTTCAACTTCTCCTCTTGGGACAGTGCGTACTCCGCCGGAACCTCGCCCAGGCCGGGGGGTAGATTGGCTTTACCGGAAGCCGTTGCGAGCTGATCCCGTGCTGTGGCAGACAAAAAGTCAAAAACTGACTTGCCCGGGAGAGCTTTTTCGCCCAGAATAGCTGCCCTCGACTTGGGATCCAATGTCGACGCCTTTGCCGCATCTGCCGCTGATTGGTATGCGGTGCATTTTGATTGAGAGCTTGTTGATTTGCCCGAGGTCCACCCCTCGGGGACTGCAAGCGGCGCATATTTGGACAACAGTTCCGTCAAGTCGTCCAGCGCCTTAGCTAGCACAAAGCCGTCAAGCGGCAGGCGACCGTCGTGACAGCGACGCAAGCTCCTACCGGCGCGAACTCCTTTTGGTAGGAAAGCAGGTGCAGCTCCAAGCGCTGGGTTAGCAGCTGCTGTAGCCTTTTTCTTCTTCTTCTTTTCCCCACCAAGAACGCGATTGTAGTTAATCTTGGGCCCCATTTCGTACGGATCTTCGTCATCGGAGCCATTGTCATTCAAGATGCCCACTCCCATTCCGCCACGTCGCATTTGTGATTTGTTATTTGGCCTGGACTTGGAAGTTGAGAGTTTCCCAGGGCCGAGAAAATCGTCTTCGTCTTCTTTATCGCTGCCAGTTTCGGGCTGCGATTTCCCGAGCTTCGTTTCACCTTGATATCCCAGACCCATTCGGTCGATTTTTCGTACGAATCGAATCATGTCCGTATCTTCGGGTGCGAATAGATAGGTGGATTTGTCCGCTTTGGACGAAATGTTGCATTCCAATCGCGCTGTCCGGCGCACCTTTGGTCCTATTCCTTGTCCATCCCTCCATCCCATTCTGCGCAGGAGCTTCAAGCCCATTGTATCACCCTCAGTCTTTAGTAGACCCTCCAGACCTCCAGCACTCTCCTGGGCATCGCCGGAAGACCCAAAACCAGCAAATGATTGTGACGTCTTGAGTTGTTGCGCCTCGGCAGCGTCTGCCAGATCTTCATCATCCATAAAGTCTTGCGCTCGTTGTTCAATGGTTCGCGAATCGGATTTGTTTCGGCTACTGCGACTGGATACGAACGTGGACGGAGTCCAGCCTTCTTTCGAGCCGACTGTGTTGAAGTATCTAGCCAGGCGCATTAGTAGGTTGTCTGACTGAACAGTAGTGGAACATAACTTGCCCAGCACTCCATCCGCCTGTGAAGGCTCCATGTAGCCTTTTTCTACCTCTTTCATCTCTTACGTCCTGTTTCCAGAGGGGTAGATAGGATCCATCGTCCCGTCTTTCGGTTTCATCTGGCAGTGGCGTGCCGAAGAGGGCGTATGGCGCATGCTGATCCGATTCGAAAGTCGCGCGAGAGCGCTTGTATGAAGACATAATTCCGTTGAAGTGGGAGATTATCTGCCCCCTTGCGAGAAGATCCCTCGAGGCATTTGTTTGTCTCTCGGTCGTCAGTAGTGGTTGATTACAGCGTGGTTGTTGAAGGGAAGCTGGCCAGATTTGGCGGCACTGATTTGTAGCCTTATCGATAAAGGCAACCGCATGAGTACATTAGTGCCGAGGTAGGTACCTACCTAGTAGTATTAGGTAGGTACCTATGTACTGCTAGGTACTAACCTAGGTTAGAGGTATTAAGTTAAGGTACATAGGTTGCGTTGTATCAACCTGTTTCTGTCGACCAATTCATGCGGATGATTCCCAGACCTAGATCTGGAATGGAAGAATAATTGAAGTGATGTCTCGCCTTGCTTTCGGGTACCCCATGACTTTACAGTGTTCTGTTTTACCTACTAACCTATCAGCCAGCAACGAAATTCCTTTGGAGACGTGCCCCCAAAGCCTGGTAGAAATATAACAGTAAAAAGAGAGCCATCAAATTGTAAATTGCCAGGTTGTACAGATTACCCGGTCTTTTGAATTTCGTGGTACTGATACATATGCGCGCTGGGGGAGCGAGTGGAACACATTTGGGTTAGGCATCCTGCGAGGAGGTAAGGTACTTAGGACTAGGGAGGGGCTGCCAGGTGATTCGACCGGCGCCACGATAATTAGAGGACGGGTTGAGGAGTTTGATGCATGAGGTCGAGACAAGCAGCCGGGTATTGATTGCCTGCAGCAGCGTGCAGATTACTGACCACCACTTCCTAATGTGGATTAGTGCCCAACGGCCCAAAGAGCCGTCCGTTTCGAAACATCATTCCTCCCGTCCATAACTTCATCTGTATGGCCTCGACCATCACGACCACGACATAGCCGATACACACAAACCGTCTAGCTAGGTGAATATACAGGGCCAACTTCCTGCTTGTAATTCCTTGGCGCATTGAAGGCGGTAATTCCGACTTATCTACGAGCAGCGCGATGAAGATGGGGATGAGGACGAGAACGAGGTATAGGGATTGGGGCTGGGCAGGGGGCGATATCAGGCCCTGGCAATGGCGATTACGGAGGTAGTGTTGGGAATGGAAAGGATATAAAAGTCCACCCCTGTCCTACGAAGTATTCGCTCCTCAAACCTCCCCTCTTCGACCTTTCGCCCTCTTGCTCTGGATATGACCCAGACCGATGAGTTCAGTCCAACCATGCAGACCACAAACACCATTACTCACCTGTTTGCGTCTTCCAAAGTGTCAGAGTGGCCGACTCGAGGTAACGCAAGCCATCAAATCCCTCACTGGCGGGGACCTTGAGCCCATCTTTCCACTCGAAACCATTAGCCAAGAACAGGCCAACCAGTCTCAACACGTCCATGAGCTTCTTCTGCCCCTCGGAGACGCCCCGTATCTCCTGGTACAAAGCCTCCTAGAACAGATCCCGCAGTTCTGCTGGTTAGGGTAGTAACACCAGACCCAGCCCTTACCGTACTTCCCAAGCATGGTCTCGAGGCCGCCGAGCGACATCTCGAAAGGACTAATGGCGGTGTTCTTCCAATCGCAAATTCCCGCGATGCGGCCCGCCTCCTTGTTCACGTGGATGTTATTCTCGAGGAGGTCGGTGTGATTGAGCACGAGCGGCCAATCGTCGGCCAAGATCTTCGGGAGCATCGAGATGAGATAGGCCACCGTGGGCGGAAAACGCTCTGGCAGCCCTTCCTGGAGCTAAGAGAGTTCCATTGAGTACTGGTTGGACAGCGAAGTGCGACTCGGACGTAGCGTCTCCTTCGGCATTATGTGCCATGCCGAGGCGAAAAACCTGCATGGACACCGTCAAGTCAGCTACACGTATCATCTTTCCTACCTAGGCGGAGGGGGCGTAATAATAAAGGGCGTTTAAATCGACGCACATGGCAAAGTCTCTCACCGTACGCTTTGGGAGGCTGAAATTGTCCCGGCTTAACGAGCCCCGCTGCCTTGCCATCGTTGTTTCTGTGAAGGTGAGCGCGACGGGGGCCTATACCAAGTCCTGGCAGCTATGCATAAATTTGGATGATGCGTCCAAATCGAACGGAGAAGCAGAAAACAGTGGAGGTGGGCCGTATTTTGAGACGGATGGCATCAATTTATCACCGTTTCTGCCATTTGCCCCTGGCCGGGGGTCAGCGGCCGGCTGGTCAAGCACGTTCGGCAGAAACGCTGTGCCGAGCCGACGGCGATGGTGCCTCGCCTTGGTCCCGATCATGATGGTTTGCACAGCTACTTGGCGGAGCGACACGCCACCAATCAGTTAAGGGTACGGGGAGAAGGAGTTGGGATAGATGCATTGACCGGTTATGAATTTGCATGGCAGGCAGAGAGCGATGATGGGGGTTGCTAATAACGTGTTATATAGCGGAGGCAAGACAGAGCATAGATTTGAGGTAGGAGAGACAATGAGCATAGCAGGACCTAGGCACCTACATAGATACCTAGTTGCCTAGATAGACCGCTCGTTCAAGGAGCTTTGTTCACAACTAGTTGGCTTGGCAGAGGCGGGAGACTGCATTTGTTTCTTTTGTTATTGTATGTACCCAGTAGTTTTGTTAGTAGGTAGTGTTGATCTCCCTTCCCTTGCTTGGGTGGTCGACTAACGTTACCAGCCCCCTTTATTAATAAATCTCTCGGGAGCGGGCATCAAGGCTGCCACCTGTCTGTCTTGATTGCATATTATGTCGGAGCCGGAACCCTGTCGCTTTGATTTGTCTCTTTTGCTGTTCCTTTCGCAGACCTATGGTAGATGGCAAGTCAACATCGGCACTCATAGGTTCTAGTAAAGGGAGTGGCACTTGCAGCTCGCCACGGACCATGCAATCATAGACAAATCTATTTGACTCCACAACTATTGAGATCTCTGTCATCTTGTAATTTACCTACCAAGTTAACTGAGAAAATACCTACCTGTGCTTAGCAGCTGAGCTCGGCATCTGCCCCGCATCAGCCGCTGAGCGAGATTGGTTGCCAAGTTTGGTAGGTACATTACCCACTGTTTTACCTCTTTGCAGCATTGAAGTGAAGCAACAAAGGTGCTTGGGTGCCTCAGTGCCCACCTGCCTGCCTGCCTGCCTGCCTGCCCACTTCAGGTACAGTACCTGCTTGCTGCTGCTGTGTCTCCCACCTCTCTCTCCCTCTCGTGTTGGAGCCTCCTATGACGGATGCCACTTCTCAACATCCAACTCGGCCTTCCCTCTCACATCACAACCATAATCTAAATGCATCTAGACCAACCGCAACGGTCGCCATATCCCCCCCTTTATTTACTTTAGATTTTGCTCCACTGGGTGCTGTCGCTACCAACGGATAGCCAGCGATCTGCTACCTAACTAACTACCTACCTACCTAGGTACCTCCTAGTCATTGTCTTCGGCTTCCCAGGGTACCTCCGAAAACCTCTATCCGCCGCTGTCGCTAGCAGGTACCTACCTCGAACTGCAGGTAGAGTCGCAAACAAAACCATTAAACGCTCGTTTCGTCTCGCCTCGCCCAGGGTGAAAAAAGCTTATCTGAGAGACGGGGGAAATCAAAGAAAAATTCAAGCCATCGCAAGTTTCATCTTTCTCGACATCACAGGCATTTTTATACCCTGCCTCACCAAAACAAGGCACCTCGTCGACTCGTCCCACCTCCCTCTCTCCTCCGCTAGAGGCCCATCATGACGACGACAGCGCCCCCAGGCTCCGATCTTTCGCACGCTTCACCACCCTCGCGGGCGCCACCATCCTGGTCATATTCCACTCGCAGAGATCCATCACACCCTTCACGTCCTCCAACTACCGCATCAGCCACCTCCAGCTCTGCTTCTGCTTCTGCTTCTGCTTCTGCTTCTGCTTCTGTTCCTGCTTCTGCCAACTATCAGCGCTCCCACCACCACTCACAGCACCACCAACACCATCGCCGCGTCTCCTCGCACCGCTCCCCCGGCCACCAGGTTCCGCCGCCGCAACATGACTACGACACGACGCGCATAGCCTCCCACCCCAAGCGCAGTCCCAGCCGCGACATTCCCAGGGGCCACGACCCCAACCGCCCTCACCGACGCAGCAGCTCTCGCTCTAGCTATCCTCATTCTCACCATTCCCCCGACATGCCTTCTGCTGCTGCGGCTAATGCCGCGCCGCCGTCCTCGTCCCACGGCCGCTCTTCGCACTCGCACTCGCACGCGGCCACCGATGCCCAGTCCTCCACCAAGCAATCGCGCTCGCGCACAACCATCCCTACACAATCTGGAAAATGGATTCTAGGAAAGACCATTGGTGCTGGCAGCATGGGCAAGGTAAAACTTGCCCGCAAGGAAGACGGTAGCGAACAGGTTCGTCCCCTGCCCCTATTCCCCCCCAAGCCCAACCATGTCTGCCCATCATCAACCCCACACGACAACTACTAACCTTGGCCACCCCAACCACAGGTCGCTTGCAAGATTATTCCTCGCGGCTCGACCGACGATAATCATCAAAGCCGCGCCGATAAAGAGCGCGCTGACCAGTCTAAAGAAATACGTACCGCCCGTGAAACTGCTATCGTCACCCTCCTCAACCATCCCCACATCTGCGGCCTGCGCGATGTCGTTCGTACAAACTACCACTGGTACATGCTTTTCGAGTTTGTCAATGGAGGCCAGATGCTCGACTACATCATCTCGCATGGGAAGCTCAAGGAGAAGCAGGCCCGCAAGTTCAGTCGCCAAATCGCCAGCGCCCTCGACTATTGTCACCGCAACAGCATCGTCCACCGCGACCTGAAGATCGAGAACATTCTTATTAGCAAGACTGGCGACATAAAAATTATTGACTTTGGCCTGAGCAATCTCTTTGCTCCCCGCGGCCACTTGAAGACGTTCTGCGGAAGTTTATATTTTGCTGCTCCGGAACTTCTTCAAGCAAGAGCCTACACTGGGCCAGAAGTCGATGTATGGAGTTTTGGTATCGTCCTCTACGTGCTTGTCTGCGGCAAGGTGCCGTTCGATGACCATAGCATGCCCGCGCTCCACGCCAAGATCAAGAAAGGTCTCGTGGACTACCCAAGCTGGCTGTCAAGCGGTATGGTTCCTCCCATTTTCCCTTTGCCTAACACGTTACCGTTACTGACCACCGATATAGAATGCAAACACCTCATGTCCCGTATGCTTGTCACCGACCCAAAGCAGCGTGCAACCATGCAAGAGGTCATGACCCATCCCTGGATGACCAAGGGCTACAGCGGACCTCCAGACAATTACCTACCTCTTCGAGAGCCTCTGACCCTGCCCCTGGAGCCTGAGGTTGTGCATGCCATGCAGGGCTTCAACTTTGGCTCTCCAGAGAGCATCAACGCTCAACTGACCAAGATCATCGAGTCGGACGAATACCAACAGGCTTGCAGGCTATACTACCGGGAAAGAAAGATCTCGCAGCAGACCCCTGAAGTGGAAAAGAAGAAGAGTTTCGGCTTCGACTTCTATAAGCGCCGCAACTCGGGCTCCGCGAGCCGCGACACATTGACGCATCCTAGCTCTGATGCGCTGCAGCTGGGTAGTGACCCCCTCAACGCCTTTAGCCCCTTGCTGTCCGTCTACTATCTTGTGCGGGAGAAGCAAGCCAGGGAGCAGGAGAATATGCTCACCCAAACACCCGCATCTACCAAGGAAAAGGAGAAGCAGAAGGAGCGCGAGCGTGAACGTGAACGTGAACGTGAGCGTGAGCGTGAGCGCGAACGCGAACGCGAACGCGAACGCGAGCGAGATAGAGAAAGGGAACGCGACCGTGATGCGCGGGACCGCCCTGTCGACGCCATGCCTGAACTCGCACCACCCAAGGCGGCGCATACGAACGCTGCTGCATTCGAGATGCCCGGCGAGAAGCCAACTGGTGGGCGTACACGACCACGGGCGAGAACACATGGCGAGGACGATGAGCCTGAGATTGTCAAGCAGCAGAAGCCACAGGATAAGCCGGAGCCTGCACCCAAGAAGGAAGGCACCGCAGCCGGTCTTCTGCGTCGCTTTAGCACGCGAAAGCGTAGAGACCCGCAACGCCACGAAAGGGATCGCTCGCACCCCCCTATGGTTCATATCCATACTCCTTCCGAGACATCGCCCATGGCGCCTCGCAAGAGCTTCAGTGTGCGTCGATCCCGCCCTGATCCAGAGGAGCTGCGTTCAGGTGGAAGCCAACCACATCACAAAGAGCTTCTCAGCCCACCACTATCCTCCGGGGGCAGATCTAGTAAATCTGGGCTCGGGCGATCGACCAGCGTCAACTCGGGCGACACGCGTCGTCGCGAGGTCACAAGGGCGGCTCGCGAGCAGGCTGTCACTAGCGGTAGTGACCAATCCGTGGAGAACGATAGAAGTGGCCACAAGGGCCATGGCCACTCACAGTCCATGACCATGAGAGCCAAATCTCTCGGTCATGCCCGCCGAGAGAGTGTCCAGCGACGCCGACAACGGCGAGAGAACGCTATGGAATCCAACGTCCCAGAAGAGACGGATGGTGAGGTCGAACAGAGTGGACAGTCTACGGAGCGGCTAGCAACTAGCGAATTGGCAAAGCCTGTCTTCTTGAAGGGTCTGTTCAGCGTGTCGACCACGTCTGGCAAATCGGTACCTGCAATCCGAGCTGACATACGCCGGGTCCTCCACCAACTGAATGTCGAGTACATCGAGATCAAGGGTGGTTTTAGCTGCAGGCACTCGCCAAGCATTGACCTGAACAAGGTGCAAGATCCTCCTGGCACGTCTGCTGGGCAATCAAGTGGCCACCGACGACGCTTCAGCTTCGGAGGACTGCGCCGTGGAGATGACAGAGACGACTCTGACAGAGGCCCTCTTACGCCGAGAACTCCGGTGCGCTCTGATAGAGATCGCAGTGATCGGGAGAGGAGCGACAGAGAGCGCAGCTATTCCAACTCTGAAACATCAATCGATAGCATTCCGCGAAGGAATGGCGGCACGTCACGACGAGCGCCTGGAGAAACAAGCACCCAAGTGCAGAGCGACCTGGGTGGCAGCATGATTTTAGAATTCGAAATCTTTATTGTCAAGGTGCCGTTGTTATCGCTGCACGGCATTCAGTTTAAGCGCATGGAAGGCAACACGTGGCAATTCAAGAACATGGCGGACCAGATTTTGAAAGAACTGAAACTATAACACTTGGAGATGGGGGTTTCTTTTTTGGTATACGATGGTTGATGGAGATTGATGCCTCTTGAAGTCCGTTGTTGTTGTGTCAGGGAAGTTAGCGGGAGGGCTTGTGTACAGGCGCCCGTTGACCTGCAGAACAGGACGCAGCAGCAATATATAATTCGCAAAATGCATTTGACATACTGGATAACAGTCATGACTATTGCCTGGGCTACCCATGGGAGGGGGGTCTGGTGTTTTAATACGTTTTGAATCAATTGAAATGGGAAAAGAAGGGGAATAATCGGCATGGCATTAGCATAGGTAGTTAATACGAGGAATCATTTTGTTGAATTGGGATGTATCACGAGTGTAAATGTGGTGGTAAGTTCATACCAAGGTACCTGTTCCTTACCTAGGTACCTATTTAGTACCTCACTACGGAGGACTGGTAGTACCGGTGCGAGTTTTGCCTGGAAAAGCTGAACTTTACAAGATCGAGTTAAAAATATAAACTTGCGCTAGGCCAATATGCGCTAGCGGCCATTGAGTTTATGGTTCATGAACCAATCATAAGTGGGAATTGGTCCGGCAGGCTTGGTGTAGGCAGAATAACCGTGCAGTCTCCAACGGCCTCTGTCCTGTGCCGTTGGGCTGTATGGAGTGCAAGTCATGCGCATGGAAACAAATATTGTACCTCATCACCACATTTTGGTGAAACAATACACGAGCCTGGCCCGTGCACACCGCCACAAGTTCAGGCTGCCGCCAATCCGGTTTTCGCTCTCCCTTCCAGGTCCCACTGACTGACTGGCCTAAGAAAGAAAGGCTTCTGCCAGGTCTTTCCGCCCTCAGTCCGTCCTCCTCCCAAGCCTCACTCACTACCAGCTAGCTGCCCCGACCACACAACGGCTCGCCCACGGAATTAGGCTCAGCATCAAGAAACCATATCACACTTGCAGCAGATTGATATCTTCTCAGTTCCCGCAAACTCACGGCTAGTTACTCTGTCCGCTTATTTTTAGCCAAGCCCCTCAGACCAGCCAGCCATCGACCATCGACTACCTACTCCCAGCCACGCAACACGAAAAGCACCCACGTCCCCCGCCTTACTCTCAAGTCGCAAGCCCAGATCGACAACCGGCGCAAAACAGATTCGTCCTCCAACAAATTGCATCTCTTAAGCGAATCGCCCTCGGCTCACGAGAGGAGAACAACCCGCCTGCTAGCTTCCTCGATTCCGAGCGAAGCGTAGCCCACCATGATGCCCTCGGCGCATGTCTACGGACATCACCAGTTCGGGCACCAAGCTGAGTCGTCCTGGATGCACCAGCAGTCCAGCCACCACCAACAGCAGCAGCCGCACCCGCAGCAGGGCAGCGGCGCATCGGCCGCTCAGCAACAGCAGCAACAGCAGGCGCAGCAAGCTCAACAGCAAGCTCAGCAGCAGCAGCAGCAACAGCAGCAGCACTATGGTCGCCTCGCATCCAACAACCACGCCAACAACGGAAACCAGAACGTCGCGCACAACCAGCAGGACAATGGGCACGAACACATCTCCGAGGATAACCGTCGCACCATGGCCTACATCGCCGACCTCCTGCACGAGAGTACGCGCGAGGCAGCCCTCCTCGAACTTAGCAAGAAGCGAGAGCAGGTGCCAGAGCTGGCGCTGATCCTGTGGCACTCGTTTGGCGTCATGACGTCCCTGCTGCAGGAGATCATCTCCGTCTACACACTGCTCAACCCGTCGCAGCTCACGGCCGCGGCCTCGAACCGCGTCTGCAACGCCCTCGCCTTGTTGCAGTGCGTCGCGTCGCACAACGACACACGCGCCCTCTTCCTGAACGCGCACATCCCACTCTTCCTCTACCCCTTCCTCAATACCACGTCTAAGTCGCGGCCGTTTGAGTACCTGCGCCTCACCAGCCTTGGCGTCATCGGCGCGCTGGTCAAGAACGACTCGAGCGAGGTCATCAACTTTCTGCTGACCACCGAGATCATCCCCCTCTGCCTCCGCATTATGGAGACCGGCTCAGAGCTTAGCAAGACTGTCGCCATCTTTATCGTCCAGAAGATCCTCCTCGATGACAACGGTCTCAACTACATATGCGCCACCTACGAGCGCTTCTACGCCGTCGGCACTGTCCTGAGCAATATGGTCGCCCAGCTTGTCGAGTCCCAAACTGCGCGCCTGCTCAAGCACGTCGTCCGCTGCTTCCTTCGGTACGTTCATCATGCCCGCAATGACCAAATGCTAACATGGCTTAAACAGCCTGAGTGATAATGCCAGAGCTCGCGAAGCCCTCCGCCAGTGCCTCCCCGAACCCCTCCGCGACGCCACATTCTCGTCTGTTCTCCGCGACGATGCGGCTACTAAGCGATGCCTCGCCCAGCTGCTCATTAACCTCTCCGACAATGTCGGCGACCCCAATAACTCTGGCGTCTCGGGCATGTGAAGAGACTGGCCAGACAGGGTGCGCACGCAGTGCACACAGTAACAAGACGACACAGACGGCAAAGTCTGCTTTTATTCTGCATTTCAAAAGGCGATTACGGAGAATCGGCGAAAACTTCATTTCAACATTGGCAATGTATCGTCGGAGTTTTAAAAACGGAACTATGGATTTGATCACGACATTTGTTACTTTCAGCATCATCACCGACTATACTCATGGGATCACCACTACAAGCGCTGAGAGTTTTGGCCACAAGAAAAACTACAATTTTGCTAGTTAATCAGCAAAATACTTATGTGCACTGATGCCTCGCGCATTCGCCAGCCCTATCGGCAGCTTGGCGCCGGCTTCCCTTCTTGGCGCTTTGGTCACTTGACCTTGCACCACCACAGCATGGAATCATTCGAAAAGGACCACTCATGGGCCCAACCTAGGAAACGCAATTGGAACTGCATCTTACGTCATTCGACACTATTCGAAAGGCTTCTTCTGCGGATAAATACCATATAAAGAGTCTATCTGGCCGGCCGCTAAGACCCAAACGGCTCTCTTTTTGAGTTTCTCTAGACTCTTCATTTTTTCAATCTTCCTTTGAATTTTGGTCACAATCGGAGTTTTGGAACTGGCTTCGACAAATGGTATTACCGGGCGAAGGATGGTAAGGGGGGTGGGTATTCGGTTGACGTTGAAATGGAATATGAAACTCGACGTCACTTTGCAGTTGGCTGAATTTCGTTTTTTTTTTCTTTTCAGGTCGGGATCGAGGTGGGCGAAGCGACACGAGACAGGACGGTCCTCAGTGGTAGGACTATGGGATGAATTAGGTGTACCTTTGTACAACAAATGTGTATTTTATCAATGCATCGGGTGGAAGGGATACCATTTTTGGGCGGCATTTGCATTTTATTTTTTTCTTCTACATTATTTATTTGGGCTTCTGCCTTCTATAGTTGGGCGATTTGTATGTAGTGGCTAGCGAAGAGTAACTTGGGTTGTTTCGTTTCGTGTCTGTCTTGTCTCGGCTGGTTTATTGTGAAGACGGGCATTCGACGGTGACGGAGGCACTCGCTCTCGATTGACCGTGAAAATACGCACAAATCATCTTTGAGGCGATGCGTTACTCTACCAGCCTGCAGCAATATACCTGCGTTGGACTACACGGTGGATATACATGCACTTGTTGATGCCCTTGCGTTGCCCAGCTGCTTGGTTCTATTTCTATATTCGCATCAACTCCGTACTCGTCTCTAGACTGTCCCCGTCGAACGGCGCAATCTGTGCCAGGGCCGTACTCGGCCCCAGACTGTCGACCTCGAACGGCGCAATCTGCACTGGACCCAACGTCAGCGGCTGCCCTCCATTCCCGAGCGCCACGTCCCAGTGGCTCTCAAAGACGCGTTCCACGCGCAGCGCCGCCGCCTCGAGCCACAGGACGCTCTTGACGCGCGCCTGCGCTTCAGCCCATGAGCGCAGCCCTAAAGACTCTGAAAGCGAGCGCGCTTCCCCTTGTAGCGTCTCGTACGGCGGCGTCCCATGCGACGCCGCCAGTCCCACAGCGACGATCCAGAGCCTCAAAGGCTCAGAGGCGGCTGCACCGTGTTGAAGATGCGCGACGAGGCGCGCCGCGGTCTTGTACTGTATCGCGGCGTGCGT
Source organism: Cordyceps cateniannulata (assembly GCA_028828415.1). Classification (NCBI taxonomy): domain Eukaryota; kingdom Fungi; phylum Ascomycota; class Sordariomycetes; order Hypocreales; family Cordycipitaceae; genus Cordyceps; species Cordyceps cateniannulata. The sequence continues at coordinate 819,383 of JAPHMX010000004.1, read as the reverse complement.
GTAGTAGATGGATCCTTGAAGGATGAGCAGGTACAGGATTGTGGCGCAGCGGACACACTCGGAGAGCGCAGAGAAGGGGGGAGAGGAAGATGGGGAGAGGAGGCGATGAACGACGAAGCCGGTAAGTTCGTGCAGCCGCAGCGGCGCCAGGGGACTGCGGTCGGCGCGGCGGAATACGCCGTATAGACGCGCAAAGACGTTCCACGTCTCAGGTGCCACGTCCGCCTCTGATAGGGCAGTTGGGAGGTGGTTGAAGGAGAGGGCGGCGGACCATTCTGGGATGGGACTGATGCCATCGCCGTTGCCGTCGTCGTCTTGGGTGTCGAACTGGGGGGTACCCGTGATGAGCATCGATACCCTGTTCGTTTCTGTCAGCTCGAGTTGCTCTCGGGGATGTATGTGCTAGATTGAGAGATGTCTTACCAGCTGACCATGCGCGCTGTCAGAGGACTGGTCTGCATGACGGCCTGGAACCCGCCGCGCATGTCCATGAGCCGCTTGGCGCCCGCGACGTGCATCTCCGCCGTTTCTATATTCCCCTTTCCATACTGTCTCACGGTGAGTCCAATTAGCCTGCGTATTACAAGCTAAAATATACATCATTGTAAATGCTATCATGTTGGCTCTCCTTACCTCTATCGTGGCGAGGGTGATGACCGAGTTTATCGTGCTGTCCTGCATCGCCAGTGCCACATCCTGCACCTTTCTCCGGAGCAACACGACCGAGTCGGCCATGAGCTGCTCCGAGGTGCGGAAGCCGCGCCTGCCGAAGAACTCCTCGTCGAGACAGGCAGTCTGCAGGGATACGTGGAACAGAACCGGGTCCCCGAGGGCGAGCGGCCACCAAGACACGAGGAACGGGTTCGAGCATGGGCTGCGGTCCAATGGGTAGTACTGAAATGCGATTTTGTGAAGGACTTGGGCGCCACGCAGTAAGTACATGGGGAGTATCAACCGCGGTGATGAGACGATAGAAGGGTGGCACACGCAATATTACATACAGCTATGGATTAGGCGCTGGACGTGCTCTTTGTCGAGCCGTACGTGGGGATACGTCTCAAACGGATCGACGGAGCCGAAGCCGGATATCTGATGATGCCTCGGGCTAGGTGACAAAGGCGCTGTAGTCGTCGATAACGGCTCGTTGGCGTAGACGCACGCCGTGCCACGAGCCGCGCAGCGTGAGCAGTGGGGTTTGCGCAAGTCGCAGCGGCTCTTTGCGCGTGCGCAGGCGCTACAGGACCTTCGAAGAGTTTGCCGCATTCTCTTTTTGTGCACCAGCATTACCTCCTTGCTCTCCTGTCCTCTCGTCCCTCTCAGAAAGTCTAGGCGGCGCTGTGTGTAAGTTGAAGCTCTCCTCCAGGCCCGCCGAGAAAAGCAGCCCACGGCCGCGGAACTTCTGGCGCGGGCTGTCCCGAAGAGGACTAGACTCCGTTTAAAAGCGGCAGCGCGGAGACTAGTCCTCTTTGGTTGCGCTTTGCTACCCGGCAGAAGGTCACTGACATTTATCAAGCTACATGTGCCTCTTCAAGCAAGCTCTGTTGGTTCTTTTTAATAGATTCCTTTGTTTGTGCATATCTGATTGAGCTGAATCGCTTCGTTAGTTTGCGTATTTCATCTCCGCAGTGATGGCCGTCTATGGTGCTACCTATAAGGAAGCACAAAAGTGAAGAAGGCGTCAGTCATTACATCCAACACTCTTGTCTCCTTCATGTGCATTTTACCCCCATCATTATTCTAAGCTCCCTTGACCGAAGACGAATACCTAGCGGTGACAAAAATGACGTTGGGATGAAAGATTGCGGCGCTTTACACCCACTACGTAACTGGAAGTACTGATTCAGGGCGCCTAATCGATAGCGCCACCTAGTGAAGCAAGTGAGCTCCTCATGACCAGGGGACCTAGAGCTACTAAGTTAGCAGACCCTCCCCTCTCTTCCTTCGACAATTGATACCCGACTATATCGTCATGCCGCATTTCATCTTTTAGGATCCTCGTCTGGCGGACTACTTGCCGTTTTTCCGTCTCCGCCACTGCCATGGCCTTGCAGCGCCGAGATGCCATTGTCGCAAGCGTCGTCGCCTTCATCGCCTGGGGCTATGTCGTGAGCTGGTTCAGCGCCCTCCGCTGGGCGGGCTACGCCTTTGGCGGCGGCCTCCTCGTCGGTCTCGTGTCCCTGCTCAGCGCCCTGCTCCTCTTTGCACGCAGCCCGGCCGATCGCCGACCGCGGCCGCGAGCCGCCCTCTTCCTGGGCCCGCGGCGCTGGCTCGACGAGGTGGCAGCACTGCGCAAACGCCAGGCGTATGAGCGTCTCTCGCTGGGCCTGCCCTCGCAGCGCGTCGCCATGGCCGTCGACAACCTGCTCAATCTGGTCCTTCGAGACTTCGTCAAAGTCTGGTATAAAAACATCAGCCCCAGCCCAGAGTTTCCCGACGAGGTCGACCGCGCGATTCGCTCGGCGATTATAACCTTGCTCGACTGCCTCCGCGACAAGGATCTGGTTGAGCTTGTGATAGCCAGGGTCGTGCCGATATTGACGACGCATTTTCGAGATTTCTACGAAGCGGAGCGGTCTATTCGAGGCAAGAAATTAAACAAATCAGTCACCGAGTCGGAAGAGCTGGATCTCGCCATCGCTGCCAAATATAATAATGGAAAGCTTCACCCCGCTGCTTCCCTATCTTTCCCGGATACGAAGATGGTTCAGCAAGACTATCTGAGGGGTCTAATAGCTCGGGTCCTGCCCAAGGTTATGCCTCGGCATATGTTGTCGAGCCGGGCCGTCTCCATCATTGTCAGAGAAATAGTCAGCTGTGCTGTTCTATCACCCGTCATGCAGCTTCTGTCCGAGCCGGATACTTGGAATCAGATCATGGAAAACATGGGTCGTTCGATGTTGCAGGATCGATCTACAGTTCGCAAACTGAGAGCTGTCCTCGATCAACACGCTTCGCCAGCACCCCGTACCATCAAGGCCACCGCGGCTCCCCGCATATCGTCTGGCGACAGCGAACGCAGATTTGAAAAGTTCATTCGCGCGATCCGGAAAGTGAACAACTTGTCAGATGCCCGGCGCTTCCGCAACGATGTTGCCAGCCAACTCAAGCGAGACTCACTCGAAGAAAACCCCGATCAGGTGTACCTGCGCCGACTAGAAATGGGCAAGAGACTGTTGGATCAGCGAGTGGCCCATCTTGCGGCTGGAGGAGAGAGAAGTGGCCACATACCTGCTTCAAGTGTCCCAATCATGACCAAGTCGGCTTCTGCCTCCCGGCTTGAGAATGCTGGGCTGATAGAGCTCCTGCGTGATTCCGCCGGCCTTTCGTACTTCATGGAATTTATGGATCGCCAAAAGATGATGACCCTTGTGCAGTTCTGGCTAGTGGTGGATGGTATCCGAAACCCCCTCGAAGACGACGGGCATGACAACGAAGCTCTGCCCTCCAACTTGCCCATGTGGACAGACTCGGACCGGCTAGACCTACGCCAGATCCAACAGGCTTACTTGTCCAAGTCAGAACTCAAAGTTCCCGAGTCGTCGCAGACCAATGTTAAGGAATTCTTGCAGGCAGGCAAGACTGCCACACCAGCACAATACTTCAAGGCGCGCAGATCGATACTGCAAGTGCAGAGCATGGCTTTGGATACGATGAAGAACCAGTATTTCCAAGCGTTCAAAAGGTCAGATTTGTATTACAAGTGTCTGGCATCGCAAGAAACAACGACTGCTGCTCAGCCGGCACCTATGGCTCTGTCCTCATCAGATGTAGGCTCACCGCACCAGTCGAAAGGGCGCCCGCACGGCAGAACACCCAAACCTAAATCACAGGGACGTCTCAACCTGATTTCACGAAGATCCGGCTCAGCCTCAGATCTAAGAGCCAACTTGGTCGAGAGCGACGCCTTGGACCCGCTGGCCGCCTCTCGAAGATCGCTGGACGAGGATGCCAGCAATCCTCTGTTTGACGACGACGATGTTGAGCCTGACTATATGGCCGACTCCATTCCCAACATTGAACAAGAAGATTTCCACCCCAGACCTGATACGCAGGCAGTTCAGGCAGTCGAAAAAGCTTTGAACAACATCCTGGAGGATGATCGTCCCCAGACAGCTGCAGATCTGCGAGCTTCGCTCTTCACGAGTGATGAAAGGTTTGGGGCAACTAGCTCTGGGGGTCTCTTTGGAGATGACGAGGACTCAAACCGAGGATCTATGGATGGCGGTAGGCCAAGTGCTGGTAAAGAGGAAAAGCCAAGCCTATCGTCTCTGGGCCTAGTGAGCGCTGCCTCGCGAATTGGTGTCTTTGTAGACGACGACCTATTTGCAGACGAAGACAAGCGTTTATCGGATGAGAAGGATAACACGGACGAAGACTATAATATCGAGGATGAGGATGAGGTCCATGCTGCGGCGCCAGGCGACCTTGGTCTTGCCGAGGCAATCACGGTACTAACGAATGACATCGACCGCCTGACAGCACAAGAAGCCATCGTGGATTCTCTGACAAGAAAAGCAGAATTGACGAACAATACTGCCGAACTACGCATTTTATCAAAGTCAAAGGCCAGTCTGCAGCGAGAAATCCGACGCAAAGAGCTCCAGCGTCAGCAGTACGTTGTGCAGGAGAGCGACAATAGTCTGTATGGGCGATCAGCCGTCAAGATCAAATCCATCCAAGTTGGACGTGAGGATGATGGCAGGGAATTTGCGCTGTATATTATTGAAGTACAGCGTGATGCCGGCGAGCAGATGCCTGCGGCGTCATGGGTCGTCGCACGCCGATACAGCGAGTTTCACGATCTCCACCAAAGGCTGCGATCTAGATACCCTTCTGTGCGGAACCTTGACTTTCCAGGCAGGAGAGTGGTGATGAAATTCCAGAGCGAGTTTCTACGCAAAAGACGTGTTGCGCTGGAAAAGTATCTGCAAGAGCTACTGCTGCTGCCGGATGTCTGCCGAAGCCGTGACTTGCGTGCGTTCTTGTCCGAGAGTGTCATTACGCAAGGCGAGGACTTGCTTGATAGGGACGACAGAAAGGATATTGTTAGCCGACTGTACGATTCTGTTACAGACGGCATGGAAGATATACTAGGCAATATACCGGTGCTGGATCAGATTTCAGTGGCTGGACAAAATCTTATTGCGGCGGCGACGAGTCAGCGCAACTCGGCCTCGCTGCACTCCAACGAAGAGTCATTCCCGGCCGCGGAAGCAGAAGCAGAGCTCAACGCATTTGAGAGCAAGGAGCTGGAACCTTTTATCAAGCCCATCTGCGATATTTTCCTGGAAGTCTTTGAGCTCAACCGGGGCAATAATTGGCTACGAGGCAGAGCGGTGGTAGTGGTACTTCAGCAGTTGCTAGGAGGTACCATCGAACGCAAAGTACGGGATACGTTCAAGAACCTGGTGCAAGAGGAACCGCTGCTACGGTATATTGCACTGCTTCGGGACAACATGTGGCCGAATGGACAGCTGGTGCGAGACAAGAAGGCGCGAAGTGCAACGGAGAAGAGGAAGACGCGGACGGAGGCGAGCCTGATGCTGGCAACGCTGCTGCCCGACCTAGCAGGCAGCGTAGTTGGGCGCGTGAATGCGCAGACTGCAAGCCGACGATTATTTGCTACCTTTAACAACTCGAGACTCAAGTAAGTACAAGCGATGTTGAGACTGAACAACGTTGGCTAACAGATGCTGGTACTAGTGCGCACTTAGCATTTACAGTGCTGGACGAGATGATTGCGATACTATTCGATGATGATGTATGATGGGATAATGAGACGGGAACCCGATCAGTGAGTTCTGCGAATAGGGCAGTCACACGCGAGACATGGGAGATTTCCGAGGGCATGGTGGATCGTGGTGAGGAAGTCGGTGAGCGATAGACAAAGGTGGATACCCCTTAGTAATGGTAGAAGTAGGAAAAGAAAAAGAAAATACAGTAACTAATAGACCTGATGAGAATACAATTGGAAGAAAAGAGTGATGTTGAGAGAGGAGCGTCAACGGAGAGAGTATGGCCAGGTGGTTGCCAGTAACAGTGAGGCGTTAGTAGGGCAAGTGCTGTGGCGGCGAGGTTGTGCAGGGTGCCACCACCTTTGGGGCTGCTCTGACAGGCTGTGGGGGGCGGATAGGTAGGTACCGGTATCTCGACGGGTATTATTTTGGCTGGACTTGTTGATGCCTGAAAAGGAGTAAAGAAGCTCATTCATGCATTTTTTGTAAATAATAAATAAAAGAAAGATCAAGCAAGAATCTAAACCAGGACCTCTGTTTTAGAGCTCGACGCTACAAGCCGCTATGGGGCGCGGCAGCAGACACTTATAGCGGCCCGGAAGGCGACCCGACCACTAAATTAAAATCCGCTAGGAGTCCTGCGCCCCAGAGCGCCCCCCCCTACTAAGGTTTCCATGCTTGCATGCCACCATGCCTTCGCGGGTCCCCTTCAGGCTGCGGCCTGTCTTGCCGTCCTTGATGAGAAGTGATGGGAGGTACTTGTTCCATTGGTAGCAGGCGACGCAATCGTGCATGTCTCCTGCAGAGTGGTAGGTAATTTAACGGTGTAGCACAATTGTCTGGCAGGCAGCGGTTGCAGATGGGATGGTTGGGTTGCAGTGCATCCCCGCGTGGGCATTCCGGGGCGAGACAGCGACAGGAGAGTTGGAAGTGATCTCAGCTGCCAGCGGCCAGTACCCGCCAGTGGCCTGGCAGTCCGTACTGCAGTGTACAACGGCACGGCCCCAGGCCAACCAGTAGAGAGGAGGGAGTGGGCTGTATATTTATTATTATTGCTGGTGCATGAGGTGTGCTTGGGCTTTTTTTTCCCCCCTTCCGTTGTCTTGTCTGTCCTCGTCCTTGTTCACTCACACCCTGGGTTCGCCGTTTTTGTCTCTGCCTTGCCGCCAGCAGCAGCAGCAGCAGCAGCAGTCCTGCAACTCTTGCTGTCTCCCCCTCTCTTGTCCCCCCCCGGAAGAAACGGCCCCCAAAGGCCAAAGGACCACCACCAACCACCACCACCGACCGCCTTCTCCTCTCTCTGCCTCGTCTGTCTGGATTTGCAAACCCGCCCACACCTACAGGACACACCTACAGGACGCAACAGACAAAAAGCTCCTTCCCCTCCTCTGGTCGCGCGCTTCCGGATACATCATATTCCATCTGGACAAGTCCTCTTCGCTCATTCTTTTCTCCATCTGCCTGCGAACCCTCGGATCATCGCACCCACACACATCCCCCCTCCTCTGGTATCCTCTACTCAAAACCGGACACCGTCCTACCTAGTAGGCTGCTAGCACCAACTCATCATCGCCCTCGCCCGCCGCTGCCGCAACAGCTTCCCCCAAGCTGCTCATCATGTCTAACGAGGTTTCCAACACCCGGCTTTATCTGGGAAACCTCCCTCCAAATGGTCCATCTCTCTCTCCGCCGTTCGGCTCCTGAACTGCTTGCTTGTCTTTACCCCCGCGGACCCCATCTACTGACACGAGCCACTCCGCTGCAGCTACCAAGGCCGATATCGAGGCGCACTTTGCCACGCATGGCACCGGAGAAATCACAGAAGTCAAGCTCATGCACGGCTTTGGCTTCATCGAATACAAGGATCCCATGGATGCCCGAGACGTCGTTCCTGGTTAGTGGCGCCTGCTTGCAACCCGATCCGAGAGACGACAAAAAAAATCGTGCGACAGCTGGAGAGGAAGCACGTCCCTCGGCACCATTTTTTTTGCGACACGATTCAGCTAACCTTGGATATTTCTCTTGCGCGCTTTGATCAGCCTTTCGTACGTGGACAACCTCCGCAAAAGCGCATTCCTGCCAGCCGGAGCTGCTCCAGCTAACAACTACCTAGACGGATCCGACTTCAAGGGAACTCGACTCACCGTCCAATTTGCGCGGGGTCCTCGCCCCCGTGAACCACCTGGCTACGGGGGCGGCGGTCACCATGAGCGAGCCCCTCCACGGCCCCGACGAACCATACACCGCATGACCATTACCGGACTCCCCAACGAAACCAGCTGGCAGGTCTGTCTCCCATCTCTTTGCGCTCGTCCCCACGCCCGCTCCAGGATCTCCAGGACGTGCACTACCCGATTCCGCGTCGAGAGGACTCGGCTCGCGAACTTGTACCGGCTGGAACTCTGCATCATCAAGGACGACACGTCCGCTCCTTCTCTTGGGATTGCCCGGCTTCACTGATGGCACCCTCCGCCGCCTTGGACGCGATGCCTTGGCCCTTTACTGGTCGCACATCACCCTCGGACCAAGTTTTGCACCGTCGCGTCTAAGCTTGCTCACATTCGTCATTCCGTCACCTGACCGGGCACTTACATGGACTCTGGATATAGGATCTCAAGGACTTTGCGCGCCAGGCGGGTCCCGACGTTGTCTACTCGGAAACGGCCCGCGACTCGGGCAGAGGGTAAGTATCTAGAGAGACGGGATGCACTGGTTTCCTGGTTTCCTGGCTAATCTGGCTCTAGCTTCGTTGAATACGAGAATGCTGCCGACTTGCGCACCGCTGTAGAGAAGCTCGACGGATTCGAGTTCAAGGGCAAGGTTGTGCAGTGCATCGCCGATGTAAGTCGCTAACTCTTGCCGATAAGTACAGATTACTCATACTCGTGCAGACCCAGGCCGAAGTGCCTGCCTCTCGGCAGCGCGGCCGCTCGCGCTCTCCTGGACGCCGTCCTTATAACGCACCGCCGTTTGATGATTATGATCGTCGCGGACCGGCCCCGCGAGGCTACCCCCCGCGCCGCGAAGAGCCGCCGTACGGCGGATATCGGGAACGCAGTCCTCGCCGAGACTATTACGAGGAAAGGGCTGGATACCACTCGCCCGCTCGACGTCCGATGGATGACTACCCCCCGCCACCGGGACCCCGCGGTCACTACGATGAGCCGTACCGTCGCGACTACCCGCCGCCGCCTCCCCCGGGCCCGTACGGTGGTCGCCCGTACGACCGTCCTCCTCCTCCCAGAGACTTCCCACCCCGCGAAGGCCCACCACAGTACCCCAGGGATGGGGGCTATGGCCGCGACTATGACCGTGGTGGACGTTACTGGTAAATGCCTTTTTCTTGTGTCATGGCCCATTCCTTGTGTCGTGTCTCGGATCAAGTTGTTGTCTTGTTATGCTCTTGGTGTTTCTGGTTGACGACTTTGCCGTTTGAACCGTCCTTGACCAATGAGTTTACTAGATGACTCGCGAAGTGCGGTGCCGTGACGAGTCCGAGCCGGCAAACAGAACGAGCAACGAACGACGTGACGCGGGTGAGTATGTATGAGCAACAGCGAAAGTGGCGATGCATCGTGGAGCGTGCCCTGTAAAGAAACGACAGCGCCCAGTCCGAGCTCCAAATTGATGAAACTACCGGAAGCGTCCAACACACGTCTAGGCAACCTGAGACTGATTGATGTATGCTACCGCCAATATTTCCAGCGCTTTTTGTTTCATATTCTACTCTTCTTATTCTTCGAAGCTACAAACAAATTGAATATTTGGATATGAATGCTTGTTGTGCGGGGATCATTTTTCATTGTTTTTTTTGTTCTTTGCTAGTATTATCCTAGGGGTTAAATTGAAAAACAGCGCGTGCCATTATACAACCTTGCAACATATAAAGAAGCTGACAAGTTGAGAACGTTTGGAAGGTGAGACCTAGCCGTAGCGGACGGGGGGACACTGAAAACGTGCCACTGCTGGGAGGGATGAACTGGTTGGTGGTGTTGAGAAGACTCAGCTCTTGGCGCGCGTGGAGCGAGAAGGATGTTGTTACACGTTGGTGGATATCGTGACTTTGACTCGTGGGAGTCTGAGAAGGAACTAGGCGACGACGACTCGACTGACCTAGGCCGTCTTGCGCCACTGGTTGTAGATGCCGATCAAACTGGAAGTGGTACCGGCGAGACCGACGATGCCGTCGTCAAAGTTGACCCAGCCGAGGGCGGAGACGGGGTTGGTCAAGTCGCAAAGATCGGAGAGGAGCTGGAGGTGGCTGGCAGCTCTCTCACTGGGGAGGGGGTTAGTTTCCATACAACCACATGAAAATGGGGGAGGTTAACATACATCTTGATGCGCTTGCTCTCAACGACACCCTCGCCGTCCTTGCGGTCCAGCTGTGCCTCGCGCTGACGCAGGCGGAAGAGCGTGTACGCCTGCGCGACGACGCTAAACACCAGGCCGATCGCCCACGCGCGCGACGCATTTGCCGTCAGCGACTTGACATTGGGGTTCTTGCGAACACCAAGCACGTCTGGCAGCGCGAGCGCGTCAAACGTGAGGTACGCGGCGTAGCCGAGCTGGCGGCCGACGGCGGCGTACTGGAGGACGGGGTCGGTGCCTTTGGCGTCGGCGGCGACGGCGGCGGCCTTGACGTGCTCAATGTTCTTGCCGAAGCGGAGGACCTTGCGGACGGTGCCAAAGTGCTTCTTGATGGCGTTCCAGGGCGCGATGGCGTCGGCGGTGCCGTTGGTGCGCAGGAGGTACCAGGCGTAGAAGCGGGCAAAGTATTGGAGCAGGCGCAGGAGCTTGTCCTTGCCGACGGTGGTGGCGGCGAAGCGCAGGTAGTGCGCGACGGAGGGGTGGTAGACGAGGGCGTCAGCGACCATTTTGGCGGGCGTGTGAAGAGTTGTGAGAGAAGAAGAAGAAGAAGAAGAAGAAGAAGAAAAAGAAGTAGTTGCGAGGGAAGAGTGATGGACCTCGGATAAGTTGGCTACGGTGGTGGCGATACGGCCGTTGGTGGTGAAAGCTGCTCCGGTTTTGACCTGGGATGTGGAGGGAGGTTGAAGCTGGTTATGGAGAAGCGTCGAGATGATCAAGACGAAATGTCGAGAGACGGATTCAAGAAGAGAGAAGATGTGGTTTTGAGAGAAACCGCCGTGCCCGGAGAAAGAATGAGGTGATGAACGACGGACGGAAACGCGCGCACATGCCGAGGTCCACATCCCACAAAATGTCCCGGCCGCAGAAGGTTGACAAGTTGGGAAGCAAAGAGAAGATGATGCAAGGCGGCCGTAAGCCCATGGGGAGGCTTTACTAAGAGGGCCATTATGGGATGGGCTTGGCAGGTGCATGGACCTGATTTCCATGCAATTTACCCGTCATGCTTATTTTTTTTTTCTTTAATTTTCTTTGCTTTGTGCATAGAACAGAGGTATAAAGACACAGCGTACTCCCACATAGCCGATACCAAGGCTCTTACCAGCCATGTCTGGGGAATACCTCAAACTCCGGTAGCCGGAGCTGCCCCAAGCTAGGTACCCAGTGGACACCAACAACCTTCTCGCCGCCCAAACCAGCACGTGAGAGCGCCGGGCTTCCAGAGGGAAGGGTAGGCCGAAAAAGGAAGAATGCAACCACGGGGATTTTCTTTTATTAGGGGGCTTCGCATAGTACGTTGGCTAATTGCCTATATCCTTACACGTGCTCGGGGATATAACTGGAATTGCTACGGCTCTCCTTTTTCATGTGCAGCGTCAAGGGTATAGCTGGAACTAATAAAAAATAGCGACATCACTGAAGAGGTGGCTGCACGGACATACATATCTTTGACTCCGGTCAGGGCCGGTCGACGAGCTAGTTCATCTCTCTTTATCAGCTTGGACTTGGGATGAGGTCAATTGATTGGCGCCTCTCTCGATGCTCTAGGCACAAGGTGCGCGTTTTGGTCTGCGATGCCGGGTCCTTCCGCGGGGGACTTGTACCTGGAGCGATTATCCGGTCTCTCGGGGAAAAGTTGCGGCAGCTGCCCTCTCACTTCTTATTGCCGCCTATCTCGTTAATAACCAGCATCATAACAGCCAATGTCTGCCACAGCTGTGAAGCAAAAGGCACTTGGCTCAACTGTCAGCCACATCAGCCCAGCCACGTCCAGCCTCTGCGCAAAAACTCACTTTTCTCGCGTGACCTGCCCAGGCATCCCGGGAAATCCTCTTGGTGTGATATGCAGAGCAAAAGCCCGCAAAAAAGAGGATATCATTGTTTGGCCTGGGCTCTGGCAGACAGCAAGGCCCGCAGTGTGCAACTCGTCCACTAGCAGTGCTGCGGTCTACAGTGGTGAGTGGTGGTTGAAACGGCTGCAAATGCCCACCACCTCCCCCACCACCGGCCTGGAAGCCTCGGATAGCCGCTCCAGGCCAGTCAAAAAAGCCTAGAACCGTTTTTGCTTAACCGCTGCAGCCATAATCTGCTGTCCAATGGTATGGTAATGATGTGGTAATCGCTCCAAGCTTCCGCGACGGGCCGCCCGACTATGAGGCTTCACGATGAAGCCGAAATCAAAGTTTATCAATTCCATAGAAAATCGAGAAAATTTGCAGATAAATAATAAGTATCAATTCATTCCAGCACTCTTGCGCAGCGGTCCCGTGCCCTTGCCGCCCTCGTCATAGCGTGTCTCGTCGCCTAGCAAAACTCTCTTCTACCTCCTCTCTCTGCCCCTCCCCCCCCATCCCCCCCCCCTCCGGGCCCCAGCTATTTCTCGGGCTTTGCATCCCGAGAATACGCGACGCAGCTGGCCTCCTCTCCAGCTTGGCGGAAACACATCGTGGGACCTTTGAACAAAAACCATCGCTCTTCCACTTTTGCCCTCCCAATTCCTCTGCATTCATCTCTGTTCCGTATACCCTCCTTGTCTTCATCCACCCCGCCTCATCCCATCTCCAGCACCTCAACCACAACCACCACCACTACCGAAAGCCGTCGCAACACCGCCATCATGTCCAACGGAGAGACGGAAAAGATCAACACCAACATTGTCACCTTGACCCGGTTCCTCAATGAAGAGCAGGTCAAGCACCCCGAGGCCAGCGGTGACTTTACGTGCGTGGCCCTTGCCTCCATCCCAATCGCCCTCTCGATCCCCTCGCTAACACCACCGCTCGCAGCCTCCTCTGCCACGCCCTCCAATTCTCCTTCAAGTCCATCGCCTACTACATCCGCCGCGCCACCCTCGTCAACCTGACCGGCCTCGCCGGCTCCTCCAACACGACCGGCGACGAGCAGAAGAAGCTCGACGTCATCTCCAACGACCTCTTCATCGAGGCCATGCGCTCCTCCAACAAGTGCGCGCTGCTCGTCTCCGAGGAGGAGGAGGACATCATCTACTTTGGCAACGCCACCGGCGCGCGCTACGCCGTCGCGTGCGACCCCATCGACGGCTCCTCCAACCTCGACGCCGGTGTCTCCGTCGGCACCATCTTCGCCGTCCACAAGTTGCCGGAGGGCAGCGCCGGCTCCAAGGCCGACATCCTGAAGCCGGGCACGGAGCTCGTCGCCGCCGGCTTCACCATGTACGGCGCCTCTTCGCAGCTCGTCCTGACTATGAAGGGCGCGACGGTCAACGGCTTCACCCTCGACAACGGCATTGGCGAGTTCATCCTCACCCACCCGGACATGCGCATCCCCCGCAGCCGCCCCATCTACTCGGTCAACGAGGGTAACTCGCTCTACTGGGAGCAGCCCACCATTGCCTACTTCAACTCTCTCAAGGAGGCTCAGCCCAACGGCAAGCCCTACTCCTCCCGCTACATCGGCTCCATGGTCGCCGACGCCTACCGCACGCTTCTCTACGGAGGCATCTTTGCCTACCCGGCCGATAAGAAGAGCCCCAAGGGCAAGCTCCGTATCCTCTACGAGTGCGCCCCCATGGCCATGGTATTTGAGAATGGTAAGTCCACCGAAAACAACCACCCAGGGAGACGGCAGGCGCTAACAGAGAAACAGCTGGTGGCCAGGCCCTCGACAGCAAGATGCGTCGCATGCTGGAGGTCGTCCCCGAACACATCCACGACCGCGCCGGCATCTTTATGGGCAGCTACGACGAGATTGAAAAGGTCAAGACCTTCCACAAATAAGAAGCCATATATCAGCATGAAAATATTTGAATCTATAGTAATATAACGCGACTTTGCGCTACGCATGCATTATGGGACACAACCTGTCATTTAGTCATTTACAACGGGCGCCAATGAGACCAAGGAATTAACCAAAAATCTGACCAATGTAATTGTCTAGTGTCTAGAAAGTCCGCAGTATCGGTCGATACGGCATGACTACCTCGCTTTCCGCACTCCGAGGCGAGTTGGAAGCATCTGTATCATACAATGGATTAGGCACCTCCTCGGTGTCTAGGCGATTTGGTCGTCGTCTAACTGATAATCTCCTATGAGTTTCGGTGGTATCATCCCCCACCACTCGAACTAACCCGCCTTACCACAGCTTCGGGATCAGCTGGGGCGTCTCGCTGCGCCACTTCTGGTAGTCCTTGCGCTGGCCGAAGCGCTCGTCGTACTTCTTCTCGCTCATCGGCACGCCCGACAGGCGCGTCACCACGAACCAGCTGAAGAGCGGGCTGAGGCCGCACAGCGCCGTCGTAGCGAGGATGCCCGCGGGGGTCGTCCAGCCAAGCACGCGCTGCACGGGGCCACGGGCGAGCACGCCGGCGGCGGCGGTGGCGATACCCGTCCACATGGAGATTTCGCCAAAGTAATGCGGGAAGCGGCTGCAGAAGGCTGTTAGCATCTTATTCCCCCACCCTCCTCTCTACCTCTCCGTAACCGTCTCTCTCATGCCTCATCTCATCACCGGCGGAATTTGTTTACATACCTAACGCTGAACAGCCCGCTCGTCAGGAAATCCTCATCGTGCAGCTTGAGCTTCTTCTCCTTTACCCAGCGGCTCTTTTGGTAGTCGGCGACGGACTCGAAAAAGAAGCCGACCCCCCAGAGCGACAGGCCAAGGACGTCGGTGGCTGCGAGCCGCGGCAGCGCCGTAGCGACCGCCGCGGCGGGCACACCGGCCAGCGCGACGACGGGCAGCATCGGGATGGTGACCCAAACGGCCTGGATGAGGAAGACGCCCGCGAAGCGCACGGGCTTGTCGCGGATCTTGTCGAAGCGCGAGTCCTGGCCGTGGCCGAGGACGCGCGAGAAGAGATATGTTCCCACTGCCAGTCATTGTCAGTCATATTTCATTTTCCCGCCCGCCCAGACCGGTCGTTGCAACTTACATCGCACCGCCCACACCATGGTCAAGCCAACGAGGATCAACTGTCGCCAGTTACGTCCTCCTCCCGCCGCCGCGCCGCCCTTTCCCCAGGCAGAAGCTGCGAGCTGCGCGATGCTCGGCAGCTTGGGGAGGGCGTCCTGGGCGACGCCCTGCGCGGCCGCGAGCGCGCGGGCCCGCAACGTTGGCAGGTACAGGCTGAGGGCGCCGACGGCCAGGTACGTCAGGGAGCCGGAGACGTCGAAGAAGAGCTCGGAGCGGGCGGCGACGGAGGGCGCGGCGGCGAGGGCCTGCAGCGCGACGGCAGCGACACCGCACGGCACGACGGCACGCAGAATGGGCGACTGGAAGTTGGTGAGCGCGAGGACGACCCTCTGCATGATGGTAGCTGTTGACATGGTGATGTTCTTTGTCAGACGTTGTGAGATTTTTGTCTTGTTTGCGAGGAGAGTTTCAACGTTGGGGGAGGTTGCGGAGGTCTGTGTGATCGATTTTGTTATATTGTCCGTGAAGTACCCAAGAGACCGATCATACGGTGGCGCAAGGGTTTGGAATCAATTGATGATGACCGGGCCGCCCGGCGTGAAAAACGGGCGTAGGCGCGTATTGGACGCGTAGCTATGATGTCGTCGATTTGCTACCCACTGACTGACTGCGGTTGAGATCTGTGTAGATGGCGGGGGTGTCACAAGATCGAGACGAGTCCGCCCCAGATCGTCCGCTGACTGGCCCGATTGAAACTCGATAACCACATTTTATGACTGCGTCTACACATAAACCATCCCCCTCATCATCTCCATCATCACCATTGCCAACAGCATCATTTTTACACGACCATCTTGGTGTTTTTTTCCGACGACAAACACGGCTCGAACCGGCACGGCAACCTCCGTCGCCTGTGGCAGGCATCGGGGGCCGCGACGCTAACTAATACATAGTGGCGCGCCTGCTGTCAAAAAAGACAGAGAGTCTTCTTTCATCCTTCTTCGCCGCTTGGGGCTATTCGTACGCAGATATCCGGAAAATCTGCCCGCGCCCGTCAAAATTGATAGTGGAGGGGCGTGCGTGTTTGAGGCAGAGACAACGGCAGGGCGCCCTCGATGCCCTTCTCAGAAACCGTGACCGAGTGACAGACAGACTGATGGACACGGAGGGCGTGTGGGTTTGGCGGCTGGGTATCTTTCCTCACGGACCATCATCTCTTTGGTGACAGTCTATAGGGGAATGTATTAGTGACCGGGCGACGGCATTGGCGAGAGATATTGTCCGCGCAGACGAAGGTCGAGGAAGCAGGAACAGAGCCTGAACGCAGAATCGCGGCCAATGCTCACAAGACTTCCTTTCAGCCAGCCTGAATTCTCAGACATTGGTATAACACGGGCCAACCTGCATGAGAATGCAACACCAACGTCAGAGGCAAAGCATCCTCGCAAGGCTTGGCTCAGAGCGAAGCAACCTTGCTACAACTCTGCTCAAGGTTACCATGATAGTTGTGGCTAGAGTCTTGAGCTAGAGCTGCATTTCATGCACCAGCGTCTGCTTTCGACCTGGTTAGGATCTCGGCGACGCTTGTATAGCGGCCACATGGCGCGCGGCCTCAAATTCTCCGGACTCGCCCATCAACGTAGCAGATGTTGTAGAAATACCCCGTGCAAATGTGAGTGAGTGAGGGTGGTGTCCACGGAGCCTACTCGCGATCCTACGTCAAGCAGCCCGGCCTGTCAAAAGACGTTTTCCCAAGTCGGCTGTGCCGTCCTCCGTAAATGGCGGAGCCCGTTGCAAGCCACGAGCTCCGCAGGATTTCAACATTTCGTTTCCCATTGCCGTCCGGAGCTTATTCCGCCAGCACACAAAGGGAAGCGTAAACGACCGACCAATTTGAGTCTGGAATTGATTTTCATCCCAAATTCCAAGAAGCAAAAGCCCAGGCCAACGCCACAGCGTTGCATCTACAACACCCTCTAACGTTACTACTAGAGTTGATTCTCACCAGACTGAGCATAGCGCGACGCACCACGCCGCCTTTCGCAGCCTATCTCCTTCATCATCATCCTACCTTTTCGGCCCCCGAACCCCTTGTCACCAATGTCACCGCCCGGTTCCTGGTAGCTTTTTCGTCAAAACTAGTGTACATGGAGTTTAGAGCGGCATCTGCCGCAGAGCAATGCAAATGAGCTCGCGTCTTCGGCCCTTTCTTTGTGTCAAGTTCTATCGATACGCCTTGAAGATGCAACAACGTGGGTCTGGCTTCCGTCTGTGGTTTCCCGCACCATTTTGTCCTTGCTGCTTGTAATCAGATCGTTGATGCGTATAATAAGATGCCCTTCTGCGATGCCCCCTCGGGATCGACACGCCCCATCCGTCTTTTGTTGGCCGAGTGGCAACACAATGTGGGCGGATTCATGAATTTGAAATAAAGTCGTTGAATCCTTCGACCATGTTCTTTGTGATAGAGGAACTGCTAGTAATAAGATGGACGGTCAGCATGTACTGAGTTGATGGACAGAAAGGACTGTTGAGACGCTACTGTAGAATCTAGTTCTCTTGCATTTGACCCTATTTCTTTTCAGTTTTATTCGTCATAATACCGGATGAGAATCTTGATCACGTCTTATTCCGGGCAGGACTGACAAATCGCCCGCCTCCGTCTCCATGCTTTGTATCGGTAGCGCACCACGTGGGAGCAGGCGATGTCTCCAACGGCAACAGACAACAACATCTGATCTGTCACCCAATACACCCCTCAAGAAACAGCGAAAACAGATCTGTCGTATAACTCGTCATCGTATTGTCGAGTAACAACGGAAGATCTCGGCCGGCACTGCTGATCACCCCGGGGGGGCGGGAGATGGGCCACCATCCGTCATGGCGACCGGCGGGTTGAAGTTTCAAGAGGCGAACCGGTTCGGTGTCTCTTTTGAGAGAGTTTGCGCGCAACGCAACGCATAGTCTTCAGCGTACCGCCTGTATACACATCTAGATGCACTACTGCACCAAAGAACTAACCAGCCATGGAAACCTTCATGATGGCGTGGCGCATTAGCATGTGCGGAAACCCTGAAATCTTGCATGAAGCCCGCGAAAAGCTTATCCGTTGCCACGGGTATCACGCAGATTGTAGATGCATAGACGATGTGGTGAACCAAGGTTCAGCTTGGCAAAACGCAACCCTGCAAATCAATCGCGAAATCCGGCATAAATACAATCGCGGCCAAGATGTCCGTGTTGGGGAAATGATCATTGGCTTCTCGCGCGCGGCCCATCTAGCCAACATTGAGTTTTTTTTTGGGGACTCCATCGCCCTCGGCATTAACAATACCAACAAACGCCACGCCGCCGCGGAAAATCTTGGTCTCTTTTTTTCTTCCTTCTCGCGAACCGGATAGGGAAGGTTGGCGAAGGCAGCAAGCCCTTACGACAAGCCAGTGAGGAGTATCAGCGATAGCCGGGGGGGGGGAGAAAGGGTGTGTAAAACACTGCCTATTATTGTATTGTTACCAGTATAGATTTACTTTTTAGTTTATTATTTACGCACGTTTCTTCTTGGGTCTTCTCCACTGCGCAAGAGACAATTTCAGCAAGTCGTGCCGGGGACGAGAAGCCACTTTTGTGAGTAAAAGTATCCCGCCAACAGCCGTTACAGGGAGAGACATTGTTGTCACTGGGCTGCAACGGCTAGGGTAGGCAGCCCAAAAAACCACGCCATATCAAAGTTTCTTGACCGAAGAACCATGTTGTTGGGAGGAGCTCCTCTGTTGGTCCCCTGCTTGGAGTCCGACACCCTCCAACGCAGTACTCTTGTGCTTCCCTCGCCAACGCAACACTCTTCTTTTTACGCTATTAAGCCCATGTCAACAGTCCTCCCACTCATCTCGGCTCCAATTCTTGTTAGTCACAGTGGGCAAACTTCCGAAAGAACCTGGTCTAGTTCGGGCTTGTGATTTCGGCCGTGCTCCGACTCGGCCGTGTCTGGGGCTCGTCTTTCGGCCGCCAAACCAGGATGACTGAAATCTCGGTGGTCCGACGACATGTGCCTACTATCCTGGCAGAAAAATCCTTTTAGCGTATGTCCATCGCTGTCTTTTCCTTGTATCAGTTGTGACAAGAGGCAACAACGACTGTCCCATCAGAGGCCCCTCCTATAAATGGAGATGCACATTGGCATAAAACCGCCGGGCCACCCATGCAACCTGGGCGTCTCGCCCACATCCCATACACATCTCGAGCCCTGACCCCTGGCGTCGCATGGCTCGGCATTCCGAGAATCATGTCCCATACAGATCGTTTCGAGATGTGTGTGGGTGTGTGTGCTAGGATGGCATGTGCTGCCTTGCCATGAGGCCTTGTTAAGCCTGGTCAGGCGACATCTGGCGAGAGAGACAAGGTTGAAAAAAGTGACGAGTCCAGGTAGTAAAATGAAAGGGGAAAAGGGCTGAAGATGCTTGGACAGGGATAATTTGGCGCGGGTCCAGTGAGAACTGTAATTTTGGCCAAGCTTTTTTCCCTTTCCAAAGCAGGCTGGCTCACCCGAATCCCGACTACAGGCGGTCGTTTTTCGACGTATACCTGTAATTTTTCGTTAATGTATTTTTTGTATCATTTCCCAGATTCAACCCTGCAAGTATACGCAGCTTCGACAACACCGAACTCCGAGAACATTCGCTCTCTCCTTTGTGGGCGCATACGAAGGAGATGGATAACTCTAGACACGCCCTATTACTAAAAACACTGGAGTTGTAGTCCGGTACTGGGCCGTTCTATCCCGCGGCGTCGTACTTGGACTCACTCCCTCCTGCAAGCCACTTTGTAACAATTGTGTGCAAAGGTTGAATGCTTGAGGTTGGTCAATTTGTCCTCCAGCCCATTTCGAGGCATTGCTTTCAATCGATGCGTGGCAGCATGGATCACACGCCCTGGAGTATCTTCTCAAGCGGCCCAGGACAGTGCATCCGTAGCTTCCCCGTCCATTTACAAGGCGCCAAAACAGATCATGTGTGTAGAAAAAAAAGGCGCCGGCGGGGAGGGTGTACGCGAGCGGTGCAATCGTCGTCTTGACTACTGGTATATACCACGTAGCAGGCGACCGGCGCCATCTCTGGTGGCTTTGGGCACATTATGCACAAATGGTGACTCTCCTTGCAACCACAGCGCGAAAGCCGAGCATGAAAGTTGGTTCAGCCCCCAAGAGGCTGATCAAGGCAAAGTCATAGTGCAGTATCTTTGAGGTCGATTTGGTCAATGACTGTTCTGTCTCTTGTTTCTCGGCAGTGGCAAGCATGCACACGCCCCCTCCCTCTTCGTGTGGTTGGTCTTTCTTGCAGTGCCGGTACGGGTTGCAACATGCGACGGGCCCTGCAGAGTTGGCAGCGATGATATCCGGCACTCCGTCCCTCAAGGCGATGCAATGCGAGCTTGTTCGTGGCTCTAGTTTAGTCTGTACCCTTGTGTCCCGCCCTTATTATTGCACGTATAATGCGAAGTTCATTTACACGAAAGATCCCAGTGTAATAAGCCACTGCCAGCTTGCAGGCGCCTCAACAGAGCGAGGTAAGGATCGGACAAAATGCGGGCGAGGAATCTCGGCAAGAGATCAAGGAGAACACGAACCTGTAAGAACTGAATCGGCCCGTGATTACCCCTTTGCCTTTGTTTCCTACATATTATTCCACTTCAGCCTCAAGTGGCGAGCGAACGAGAGTGGGTGTGTGCTTGTCTCTCATGGGCAAGTCGAAAAAGCTCCAGCATGCAGCATGGACAAAGCAGGCCCACGGGGGTGGCGCCTTTTTTCAGTCTTCACACTTTGGCCCCCGAGATATTGATTGATTCCCGGCATCAACCGGGCATGACGTCCCCTCTTTCCCACGAGATAGTGGGCAGCCGCGCGCGCTGCATGTAGAATGTTTGCGAATGCTGGTGCGGGACAGCAAACGTACGGACGGCGGGCACCGATCTTCACGTTGTACGTGTCGGTGGCTGCGTCTAGAGCATACCTATCTTGTTCCTTCGGAGGGTATGTGCATCAGGAGGAGCGCGCGATACTGCCCCAAGTGTTCCTTGGCCTTGTACCGCCCCCTCTTCCATCGCGGTTCCTTGCAGAGGGCCTGGTCCAGAAGAAGGTTGTTTGAGCGCCTGACCCCCGCCACTTGCAAGCCCTGGGGGGTTTGCTACCTTGTACTACCCGAGTCTACCTCATGCTTCCATGCTGCTGTGATTCGAGGCTGTCGAGGAATGGCAGGGATGGCAGACTGTCCGGCTTCAGCTGGGATGCAGGAGCGTTGTGCAAACGGGCGCGCTGAAGGAGCTGAGCACGGCCAAGATGCTTGAGTGGGTGGTGGTGTGCATGTTTGCAGTGGGCCTGTACATGTACTTGGGAATGGTGATAGTCGAATTTGACATGATTGACATTGAGAATTTTTCCGTGGATTCTCGAGGGATGCATGATGGATGGATGGATGGGATGGCTGAATGAAGGAGGGATGAAGGGATGAACGAACGAGCAGGCGCTACAAGCCAGGCTGCGTGCATTGGCCGAGACTTTCGGTTACTAGCACATTTTCCTATTTGGGCTCGAATTTTCGAAGCATGAATAAAACCTTTTACTCTTGTTTATCATGTCCCATTGCCAAACACGATGTCAAAGGTCTAGATCCGAGAAGGCCGCGGCCCGCCCACCTCTTCTCGGGCAGCCTGTTCCATGACGAGGGCAATTTGTCGTCTGCCGCCGCATTTCTTTTTAGACATTTGTCATAAATAAACCCTTTTAATAATTAAAATCAATTACAAAAAAATCAAGGCTACTGGGACGCACCACAGGTATATCCGCTGCGGAACGTGGCGTCACCTGGCCGACCCCCAACTTCGGCGACTGCTCACTTTGGGGAAGCCGCAGCTCCCATGCATTTCGTTGTTGAACTATGATGGTCAGAACCACGGCATCACATTGATGTCAATATGCCTCTAAGACCCCAGCAGAGGTACAAATGCAGCATGATTGCCTTGCCACCCTTATCTTTCCCTTGTCCAAGGGATGAAATCATTCTCGGCACCAGGTTCACCCTAAAGCCAAGCCCATCGCGTGGGCAGATATGACGTATCGCTGTCCACCAGCGTGGCGCCTCAACGCATCGCCGGACCAGAGCCATGAAGCAGCCACAAAGTAAGTCAACATCGGCGCCAAGTTGAAATGGGTAAATCAACGAAGTTCAACCAGGGCTTCCTTGGCATCTTGACAACACTGCATATCCACGCCAGGCAGGTCTTGAACTTTGTGATTGTTGGCGGGGTTGTATTCTACCCCAGAGGCTGTTGCCTTAGTACAGCGTGCTGGATAGGTACGGATAGACACTGTCCACTTGCACAATACTGTTGGTGGGCGATGGATTGTCCAAGCAACTCTCCCTTTACTCTCAAAATTGCTCGTCTATTTCGTATTCCGGCCGTCTCCGTCTTCGCGAACGGCCAGCCAGATACGCAAAATGCAGGATGCACGCCAGGGTCTGCTCAGCTCATCCTGGCTAGCCGTATTTTCCGTGTCTAGAGGTTGCGAGAAGCGAACCGAGATACGAAACAAAACTGCAATTAAGATTCCAGCTAGTTGGTTTAGAAAATGTGATCAAGACTCCAATCGCAAAAGACCCTGCACACCTGCACCTTGTTCTCCGCTTTCTCAGTAGAAGGTTGCTTACTTTCTTTATCAATCAGACGCCCATGTCAGATTTCACCATCGATGCCGCGGATACCTACATAGGGACCCCAACCACCACACGGACCTCGGGAGCATCCCCCACCTCTTCTCCTCCCTCGCTGTTGGTTATTACCGGTATCTGCCTTTTAACGTTGGTATCATTATGCCCGGTTTTCTCACCGTCCGTCACCTGACGACCTCAACGTTGCGGGTGTCGCACCGGAGCTTGCCAGCCTAGCTGACTGAGTAGCACTATGAATGTGTGTCTGTGTGTCATTCGCCTGGTTTGACTATTAGGCGACGGGAAAGTTTATCATCTTCTTCGTTTCTTTTACAGTTTAGTCATTTTACGCTTGTGGACGAGACAGTGCAACGCTGTTGACAAGTAGGGGTGTCGGGGAATTTTGGTTGTCCGAGCAGAAAGGCATCATGACAGCTGAGGCGGGCGTTGAGACGCCGGCCCTGTTCATCTGTGCAGGTTTAGTAACTAGGTACTAATCAAACAAGACTTATTTTTTCTACTTATTTATTTATAAATTATTTTTGTTTTGCTTCTTCTTTGCCTTCGTCATTAACCTATCAGCCGATGACTCTTACTGGCCCGCCACATTCCCCAGCACTGCAGCCCCATCTTGGGTCGCCCGTCTCCTCGTCTTTCCACGATAGGATAGTAAAAGCGACGGGCGACAGCGAAACCGGAGTCCTTTTCTGCGAGATGGCCCAACTCCCATAATCTGTACTCTTGACCACAAATCTACCCTTTTGTCTCTCTGCCTTTGTACACTGTCTTTGTCTCTGACGTGCCGACTGAGGCGTCCTTGCCACACCGCCGTCTGTACCGCGCGACCTGTCAACAACTGTCGTGGTCTCGTGTCCTACCACACACACACACACACACACACACACACACATGCCTGATGTCGCGTATCCCGTTTGTTATACAATGGCACGCTCCAGTGGGAGTCCCTAGCTTTCGTGCCGGTGTCTCCCAGAAATCGGCCACCGCGACAGGATTAGAAACCAATGTGGCATTGCACTTTTCTCTTAGTAGCAAAAACTTTAAAAGAGAAAGTCTCAAAAAGAAAAATGGAAATATTGAATCAAACGCATGCACAAGCCATTTACAGCCTCACTTCCATGGCCTCCGAGGTGAACCGCATGCTGGCGCACTCTTGTTCGTTCAGCCCGCCCGCCTGTTCCGTCCATGGGTGGTGACGGCGCCTCACCATTGGCCTACGCATCCCTGGTAGAGACAGAGAGACCTGCTATTTTTACTCTGTGCAGGAAACCAAACAAAAAAAGAGAGAGGCGGGACCCTTTCCTCAGCCCAGGGCGTTAACCCGCTGATCTCTGTCTCGAGCGACCCTGTCCGCCCCCCCCTCTCCCCTCGTAGCTCGTAGCCCTTGTCGATCAGGCATTCTCGGCACCGCCATCTCGGACTTTCCTGTTCTTGGCAAACGAAACCACCTGCCACCATCATGTACACCGCGAAGAAGAGACGAAGAACAAAAAGTTGCGCTGATTGTATAATTGTAAAATCTGATATTCCATCTATAGTGTGCAAGAACCAAAAAAAAGCTGCTCCCAGATAGAAAAAAGGTTGAAAGAAGAGAATAGATCGACATTCGAGATCCATAAAGTACAAATGAGTAGCTTCGCAGATCGAAAACAATATAAATATATAATCCAAAGAGTATATCCTCATCGTTCAAAAACACACAAAAAGCTCGCCATGCCAGATATTCGTATAAAACTGTTGAAAAAAAAAATAGATATCAAACCGTCAAGTCATTCCCAGTGGACTTGCTTTCTACCAATAAACGCCAAGTGTATCCAGTGTCTTTTAAAACCCAAAACCGTGTTGCTTCACGTGGGGGATCCATAAAGGCTTTTTTGCTGTCCGCCTCGTGCGTGTCGAGAGTGATGATGAGGAGAGTCGTGAGCGGAGTAGAAAAGAAGGAGGCGGAAGCAGGAAATATGGACAGGTGCCTTTATTGTCTCCCCCTTAGCAAGTAAAGTGTACAATCTCGTCGCCAACGACGAGTGTAGTCATTTACTGGGAGAGAGGGCCCAACATGCCAGGGGAACCGGGCATGGAAAGCGGTGTGGTCGGGTACTCGAAGCCCGTCTCGGAGCAGGCCGCAGACTCAAAGGAGTGTGACAGAGGAGGCGTCTGAGCTCCGAATCAGTACATTGCGTTTGTCATTGCTGGGGTATGCGAACCCGCTGCTTCCTCAGGGAAAGACGGGCCGCTGTCTCTGCAGACTCACGTTGGGAGCGTTGGGAGAAGCACCGTAGTGGCTCATGTCGAGGGCGGAAGGGCCGAATGAGTAGTTGAAATAGCTGCCGAGGCCATCGTCACCTGAGAAGCTCTCGCGCTTGAAGGGATCGGTGAAGTGGGTAGCCGAAGGCAGGGAGCCGGGGAGGGATGAGGTCATGTAGCTGGTTGCGTAGGGCTCGCCGGCGCTGATGTTCGGGTATGGCTGCGTAGCTCCGTAGGGCTGGAGGAGCAGGTCATCGGAGGGGTAGGGTGTATATGAGGAGAACATGGGCGGCGAGGGGCCACGCTCACGGTCGTCAAAGGAACCAGCAAAGACAAAGTCGTCCGAGCCGTCGAGTGAGGGCGAGTACTGGTGGATGGGCTTGGTGGGGATAGAAATGGCGGCGGTGGTGGTGGCCTTGGTAGCCTTGGGCGACTTGCTGGTGGAGGTGCGCTTGGTAACCTTGTTGGATGTGCTCGAAGTGCTCGAGGGGCTGGTGACGGAAGTCTTGTCAGTCTCGCCATCGTCAGAGGAGCCAGCACGGCGCTCGAGGTCTTCCAGGCGGCGCTTGAGCTTCTTGCCTGCGAGGGGTGTTAGTGGTTGTAGATTTGCGGCGGGACGCGCACGCGTCACAGGGCCGAGCAAGTCGAGTAGCTTGGTGCTGGTGAAGGCGGGCTGCGCTGCGGTTTCACGTACGGTAGTTGCGCTGAGCAATGCGGTTCTGAATTCTGCGGCGCTCGGCCAAGTCGGAAATCTTGGTCCAGTCCTCGTCGGGAAGAGCAGAGGAGCTAAAAGCGCTGCTGGTGCCGTGGGTAGAGTATTGTCTGGGAGCGGCCTGCTGAGGCACAGCGTACATGTACGCTTGTTGTTGAGGCATGGCGGCGTAGACAGACATGTTGTGAATGTGAGGAGTGTGGGTTGTGTGAGAGGGAGAGAGCTGGGAAGCTGGAGAGCTGAAAAGCTGAAGAGCTGTAGTACTTTGGCGGAAGAGGAGTGCGGCCAAGAGTAAAACGAGTTGAGAGGATGGGAAAGACTGTTGTCTTTATAAGTTTCTTCTTGGCAAAGGAGAAAAAGATCGTGAAATCGCTAGAGTATTGAGATTGATAGAGATGGTAGGGCGAGATCCTTCAAGCCATGTGGGAGAGGCCGTACATTTAAATATCTCGTGGACAATGGAGGTGGTCCAGAGAAGCATGGTAGTAAGTTAGTGGTGGTGCCCCCAGGCTGGGATGGACATGAGGTACCTCCACCACAACATGGCAAGTCGGTGCCAGGGCCACTGCCCCCCAGTAAGACATTCTAGAGAAGAGGTTTTAGAGAGACACCTCGCCGGCGGAAGTAGAAGAAGACGAGGCTGCTTTGGACCAGGTGGAGGGATGGGAGGGGGGCGGCGAGAAAAGGTGAGGGACGAGGAGGCGTGTGTCGAGAGAGGTGACAAGTTGCCTGCCGTGGACGCTAAGCCGGGTGATGAACATGATGGTGGTGGCTGTTGGAGGGGAGTGGGCGATGATGAAGAACGAACAAGGAGGAACGAGAGAAAGGAGAGGAGGGTGTAGATTGTGACAAAGGCGTGCGTTTGGAGATGGAAGAACCGGGCAAGGGGAAAGGAAGAAATGCAGTTGGTGGATTCTGGGAGAGCGAAGGCCAAAAAACGGGTCTGCCAGGGGGGTCGGGACGGCGAGAATCGTTGTACCAGTCTTGCCTAAGTTGTATGCCTAGGGAACCTGCCTCCTGCCTATAGAAATCTGGTCAAGGGCTCCGTGAGGGGGGGGGAGAGGATATGGCGGCCGGCAGAGGTACTGTACCTTGCCCACACCAGGCTATCGGGGGGCGTGGACTTGAGGGCATCACACACTCCCTGGTGGACGAGTCCGCCTAAAACCACACCCATTTCCCGCTCGCCGTCGCTGGGGAAAGAGGATTAGTTGGGTGGAAGAAGAATTTACAGGGGGTATGGAGGAACTTGCAACTGGTTCCTTGTGCGTTTACGACAAAGGGAAAGGCGCCGCTGGATCGGGGTCCACTTGGCGGTTACTTCCCTTCTATGTTTTTGCCGACTGGCGGACGGCGTGTGCGAATTAGTTAGTATTTGCCCACATTCGACTCGCCACAGGGGACCGGCAGGCACTGTACTAATTCACCAACAGGACTCGCAGGTTACCAATATGCGCTGTAGGTAATCTGTACTCATACAGGCTTGCCTCTTCAGGTGGTGCTGATGGTGGTGGTGGTGGTGGTGCTGCTGCTGCTGTCTCGCCCTCTATCCCGTCCGCTGGCAAGACATGGCGCGCGCGCGCCCCGGCGGGTTTCATCGGCGGATTTATTTATTCGATTATTGTCTCGCATTAAAAATAGACGGCGAATGGACATTCAAAGGTATACAATTCGATACAAGAGAAACAACAAATAGAAAGAAAAAACTCCTCGAGTCTACGCGCCCTGAACTCCCCTAGGTGCCAGATGTTGCCTGCTATCCCGTCTCCGTGTCCGTGTCCGCCTCTACCTGTATTAGGTACTGCCTATAGCAGGTCTGCACAGCATTGATTCCACCGCAACGCAAATAAACCTCAACTCGGTCCTTTACAATCTATTTCGTGGCGTTTTTTTCCCTTCATCCCCCATCGACATATAACTCTCCTCATCTTCATATTGTATACCGAAAACAGCCCAGTGGCGCCGCCCTCGTCCCAAATATCGCTGCCTGTCCTGTGGCCCACGGCGCCTCCGCCCCTCCGCCGCCGCCGTCGACGCCGCCTCCGCCGCCTCGTCCCGGGTCTTGCATCCCGAACCAGCAAATACTTTCATCGTGGCTTGACAAGAACCATGCTACGAAACGCCCCCTCAAATCAGTTTCTTCCCCTTCTTCTTCTTCATTATTAGTTTTAGTATTGTTACCAAGCATGGCCGTAGACGGAAAGTTCCTCCCCCTTTCATTTCTGCTAGTCCATCCCATCCCTATAACTCCGTCCGTTAAGGCCATCCCACTGTATACGGGGGAGCAGGGCCGCCAGACCCGCCAACCCGGCACTCGCTGGCCGCAGAAACAAGCCCAGATTGGTGAATCCCGGTTGTCAAGTTGAATAAATTTTTTATGGCCTCGCGTCCCTTGATCTAGCTCATCGGTTCTTGTCCGTGGTCCTCGTACAGAATGGAGGTTGAGCTAAAACCCCGTGGATCAACTGAAGTAGGTTGGGGTCTACAACTTACTATACTCCAAAAGGACGAAAGTTGCGCGAGGACAGCAGATGAAAGAGTCAGATGAGCCATGATATTTGCCCCGTCGACTCTTTTTCTTCCTTGCCTGCAGCTTGAACGAAAACCTAGCCATCTTCAGCCAGGGCGGCGGTGCAGTTGGCGCTGGCCTGGCAGGGCTGTTTCCAAATTGGGTGCCCACCGCAAAGGCCTTGTACGTGTCTGTGCAGAGATAGAATCCCTTTTAGCTGTTATTCTTTTGCCTTGTCTTCAACTTTCATGATGTTTTTAAATCTTGTTCATCAAGGATATTGCACACGCCCCCCTCATCAATGGTCCGCCCTACGAGCGACGGCTTGTACAACCGATGCGGCGAGACCAGGTTGCCTGGTTGTGTGCCCTGGCCTATGCCGATATGCCTATAACATCCAATCTTGCAAGCATGCGACTTCTCCACGTTGACTTCTGTTTTTGTCTCTCTTTTTTTTTCTCCGCTATACTGGAGCAGTTCGGACTTAATCCGTCGAAACACGTAGCTGTAATGCCGAATTGACCGCCCGCGGTGCGGTGTTAGCTCGGACTCTGGCAGGCGACGCAGGCCATGCATGTCCGCCAGTCAACTACCAGGTACTATCTAGGTAGGTAGTAATTATTAAGGAGGGGGGCCTTTTACGTAGGTAGGTACGTACATCCGCCATTTCCGCTTGCTTGCAAAGCATCAGCGCTTGCGGGATGAAATAGATTCAGTGTGGAAGGAATGGAATGTTCTGCTGCATGCGCGTCGTGCAGTGAGGGTTTCACGACATGAGCTGGGGCGTGCGCGCGTGCGTGTGCGCGTGCTTGTGTGCACTTCGTACGTGTGTCTTGCCCATGAGTCTAGTTATCCATCTGGCCTGTCTTTTGCCTCCCTGGCATCTGGCCTTTCTTCGGCCCCAGCAAACAAGCTCAACTTTACGCCTGACAGCTCAGACACACCGCAGACGCCCTGCCTGGACGGCGATGCAATGCTAGCCGAGTATCGCAATTCCCTGCATTCTATGATAGTCCTAGTTATATCATAATTGTCTCATTGCAGCAACCACCAAAAAGAAATCGCCGTGTACGAAGTAGCGTTGCGGCTTGAGCCCGCTGCACCCATCCTCCGTGTTGATGCAACTCGAAACCACACTGTCCAAGACCTACAACCACAAATTCCATACCAGCCAGTAGGCGCATGCTCTGCATTGACAGCACACCACCAACCAAGCTTTGGCACACGTCAATGGCTGTGCTTTGTCAGGACGCTGCTATTTTGGTCGCCGCCTTACCAAGCGATAGCCGGGCTGTCTCCTCCGCGCTCCCACCAATGGCACTACCTGGTCAACTAGTATGGACTTTGCCTCCATTATTATTATACATCCATTGCATCCATTATAGCTGTTCCCACTTGGCAGTAGTCTGTCCGCCTCCCCGGCACCGCCATGGTGGGCTCATGACCGCAGGGCGTATTCCTTCAAGCCCCCCCCTCCCATTGCCTGGGGCAAGCAGGGCGTATTCGCCCATTTGCAGACACCAGGGCCATTTTTATTTTTGTTTTCATGCGCATGGCCAAACAAATTGCTGCCAGATATGGACATCGCCAGAGGCCAAAGTGATAAAATCGAATACTGTCAGGTTGGACAATCCCCCTCCCTAGCCCCCTGTCGTTGCATCTGCAGAGAACCTCGTTCATCCGTCCAGTCAAGGGTTGTCGTTTACCGCAAGGGGAAACTATCAGAGGATATCCCAGTCTCTCCTTGCATCTCGGAGCTTCACCGTGAGTAGCCACCCGTCGCCCTACCTTCCTGCTTGCGTAGCGTTGGCTCTGTCGTCCGTCTCTGGTTGTCGCATCTCGGACCCGATGCCAGTGCGAGGTACGTACCCCTGCTCGGTCAACAAAACGCAGGCCTTGTACCTTAGCCAGTTAGTTAGTGGTTGATTATAGTACGTACGCCATCGCATGTACATTGTTCAAGCCGCCTCGAATTGTCATGTGGTCATATCACCAACTCGGATTCCACTCCAAAGCAGACAATCTTGTAACTACACATTCCACTTTCTAACATCCAGCCCCGAACATCACACCACACGCACTGACTATGGGGTGTTTGATTGCGAAGGCCGCCCGGCAGCGTAGAACCGAGTTGGAGCTTCTGGATCACCGATTTTCGTCCCCCGCGGATAACTAACACACGGACGCTCAACTAATAAACTGACAACTAATGATTTCTTTCTCACTAGTATGGCGAGTGCAAGGCGTGTGTAAAGCTTCATATCTCGCTAGCTAGCCTTGTCATACACTAACTATCTATGACCCCCCCCCCCCCCCCCCCTGCCGTTGGCCGCAGCCCCAACACGCCAATCTCTAGGATTACTGTATTCCCTGTTCGTTCGTTCATACTTCCTATTTAATCATACGCATGCAACATCTCTTATCCTGCCTCCATAATCCCACGTTTCGGGTTTTCGGGTATCGGCATCATGGGAAATTTTTTCCTCTCTTTAAACTTCTTCCATACTTTGGTCGTTACCGGTTTCTGCTCCGCACATCTTACTCAGCTGGCGCGCGCACATTTGAACGGACAACCTGCGTGCGAATAATATGTGTATATGCTTGCACTCCACGTGCTGCCAATATTGCTACGACTCTTGGAAAGAGGACGGGATAGTCGTGTTAGTTTGTCGATTCCCGCATGCATGCATGAATGCATTGCCCCGAGGTTGCACGTAAACCTACGCGCGCGCGCAATCAACAAGAGCAACCATTCCGTCGTAGCCTGCTTCCTTTCTGCTCTGTCTTGAGCTTTTCGCACTGTCCGTGGTGGCGGTGTCTATTCTCTTGGACGCAGACGGTTGTCGCGGCTTTAACAGACTGCATAACTCTCCGGGGCAGAGAGACACGGCAACATGATGGGGGCCACGGCACGGCAAGACAACACACTAGGACGATCGCCCAAGGAGAATATCTACCCACGCCCCCTCCTCTCCTCTTGCGGTGAGTGGAGGTGAACGGACGACTGCGCATCAGGGCAGTTGGGTGCAGCGCCGGAGGAAAAGAGGCTCTTGGAAATGCACATCAAACAAGCACCGCACGTTTACCGAATCGGTCAAGGGCCGAAGCAAATACGCAGACGCATCATACATGATACGTGTGCATGTGCGTGTTGTTGTCTCTGCCTTCTACGACCTAGACAGTACGAGGTGTGGCCCCATTAGCCTTCGCACCGTGGGCTGAGCCGCTGATCAATGCTGCTCGGGCGCCTACTTGCCTGCGCTGCGTTGGTGTATTTATTTTTGGTTTTTTTGGTTTTTTTTTTTTTTGGTTTGCACTCAGGCCGTAGTGACACGAGTCGATCACCAGACCAGTCCCTCGCTCACTCAGCCTTGTGCGGCATGTTGTGCGACAATTCCATTCTGCCTTCTTTTCTTTTCCACAAAAATCTCGGACATTTACTTTTAAAGTTTCCCTCTGTTACAGAATGTCTTTGCTGAAGAAGGGCACTAAAAAGGCTAGATTCACCGTCTCAATGCGAAAGCCGTTGTGGCTGGAATCCTTCTCGATGTAGAGCCGTCTTAGCATCGGCCGCCGCGCGCCGAGTACTGGTATGGTTTTAGCAGGTGCCAGCCGACGAACGACGGTCACATTGCTGCTGCCTGCCTGCCCGCGTCCACCTGTGCAGCCCCCAAATGAAACTTGCAGGAGAAAAAAGGGTTCTGCGGACGCCACACTGCCCAGATTGGTTACATGACTGTCGAATGGCGGCGCTCTTTGGCCGAGCGACTCCGCAGATGGCTGGTAGGTATTGCAAATACACTGTCCATCGACTGGCTTGCTGAAGCCTTGCAGGGTTCGTTTGAAATGAAGCGACAAGTCAAGCTTTTCGAAGCGTTGAACTGCAAGATTGCAGCTCAGCCATCTGCCGACATTGCCGACCCCCCAGCACAAAGTACTATACAGCTGGCTCTCTACTGCTCGCTCGTTTATCTCTTTTGTGGTTAGCGTCATGATAAGTAATAGATGATCCCATGGTAGGGCGAGCGGTCAGGAGCGCTGAGATGGAGGCTCATGGCTGGCTCGCCTCACCTGGACGGGCCAGGGCGAGCGAAAGTTCAGGGTGGCACAGACAGCGACCGCAACCGTGTGCTGGGCGGAACTTTGTTGCTGGAGGTTGATTCCATTAGAAAGTCCCGGCTGGTTCAAATCTCCAGAGCCCAGGGCCTAACTTATTTATTAGAGGCGTTACTTCCGCCCATGTCCAGCTAGATAATAAGGTAAATAATAAAAACAAGATCCATCCAGCTAACCATAACGAAGAGCAACTGTAGCAAACGCCCAGACAACAATACCCAGCAAATTACGGTTGAGATCACAGGCCACGAGATGGGTAACATCGGAAAGCTTGGCCATCTACCTTGGTGAAGAAGGCTATTCTAAAACTTGCACATGTCTTTGCTTTTTTTCCGGGGCTCGTCTCTGCGACAATGTTGCTGTACTTGTGGGCTCCTAATAACCCCAACAAGACTCACTCATCAATTAGTGTCCTTCTATGGACGGCCTTGGGATATGCCGGTGCTATCTCGACCATTGCAACCCTCCCCCCCCCCCCCTCTCTGAAAAGGCTGTTGTCGCGGCGCCGCCGGTGCTACCAGCTGTTCGTCTCGGCCGGAAAGCAGAATAGGTACCTAGAGATAGACGGACTAGGTAAGTTAGCGGGTGCAATCTTATTGGCTAGTGTAAACGAAGTGTCGCATCTCGCCAAAAGCTGCCGCTTTTTTACTTGCCCGGTCACTTGTCGATTCCGCTCTTTTTCGCTAAACAACAAGGTCGGTCGCTTTGCAAGAAATCTGTTGCATTGCTAGAGGTTCAAGGCCGAAAGTCTGGATTCACTTGCATATGAGATTAAAACCGACCATATAGCGTCTACTTTATTGTTCACCAACTCAACAGCATACACACTAGGTATCATGTGCTTTGTTCAAGTTTCTCTAGTGTCGGTGTAGGTTATGATTCATGCGGCGCCGAGGCTGCGTCTCGCCACCGAGGAGTGTGATGCACGTTGCATCATCAGGTACGGTAATTTGAAGCCATACGGACTTCGTTTACTAGTAAAGGCTTCTATATTCGTACACACCGATATTCTGGCTGCAGTACAGGTCAAACAAAATATATACAAAAACAGAACAGCGTTGGTGGATAGTGATATAACGATCGCCACCTCGTTCATGAATGCTAAAAAAAAGTATTGTGAAATAAAATTGGTGACTCTTGAATTCCGTATATCAAATACCAAATCTCCATTTCGTATATTTTATCCAAATTTGGACCTTCCCCAGCTACAGCCGGCACTGCCGATGGAGGGGGGCCAAGCAATGATGGGGGCCAGCCGCAAGGCGGAATGAACCACGTCCAACTTAGCTCCAAGGCCAACGAGGTCACTGATTGGTCAACCAACCCTCTTTATTTGAGATAATGGTGCACGAGGCAATCCCCGCCAGCAAGGAAGTGTACTAACAACTCCGCGCCAAGCCACTGCGGACATGTTGTTAGTGCCAGAGAGCTTCGACCGCCTGACGAAAGCTTGACGGTGCAACTGCTAACCCGAGACCGGTTCTGGCGATGGCTAACTAGATGAATGGACTACGTTTATGG
Source organism: Cordyceps cateniannulata (assembly GCA_028828415.1). Lineage (NCBI taxonomy): Eukaryota > Fungi > Ascomycota > Sordariomycetes > Hypocreales > Cordycipitaceae > Cordyceps > Cordyceps cateniannulata. The sequence continues at coordinate 785,573 of JAPHMX010000004.1, read as the reverse complement.
GGGGGGGGCGCGACGGCACTGCCATGGCCTTGTGCCTTGTGGGACAGCTCCCTGGTTCGGTTGTCGCGGACCAATAGGACCAGAAGAAGGCGAGAAGAAGGAAGAGTGAAGAGGCGACTTGCTTGGTCAACAAGCTATGAAGAAAGCAGCCCCCACTTAGATTTCATCTTGACGGCTTGCTCTTTTTGGACGAGGGGGGCGTATCCAGTTCGTTCATCCCTGGCCAAGGCAGTGTTGCCTGTTAGTGTCTACGCTGGACAAATGCTGCATCTTGCTAACCCGGCCGGATTTGCAGATTACACGCAAAGCCCTTGCACGTGGGCATCCTTGCAGCGAGGCTGTCGCCGCTGCTACCTCACCTCCAGGAGCTCCGATACCCCTACCAGGCCAGCTCGATGAAACGCCCAGCGCAAATCTGGGTTTCCCGGATGTCGCTGTCGTTTGCCCTCCACAACCCCTGATGAGAATTTTGCCCAGTGACAGGACAACCCTGCTGCCCCCCCGCCGGCCCGGCACTCGAGAGCATTGCGGGATCCATTGTGATGCGCGGCCTGCCGTTCCCAAACTGGAGGCATGGGGTTTGGGCAATGATTTGGAAACCCACTAACGCAGCCATCGCAACCCGGCTCAAGAGCTGTCATTTCTTGCATGTGTTATTGTATCTAGATTTTTCCTGCATTTTGTTTCGTAAAGGGGGGCCAAAGTGTGAAATTGCACCAAGCAAGCCACACCATCATCCGTTACGATACCATCCTGTCTTAGCCCTCTAGGTGGCGCCACTATTACCTCCAGGAACTGTCTACACTTACCGTGGTCGACGGCGATTCGGGTGTCGGTCGGGGTGTGATGCCGTGGTATGCCGAATCATGCACTTTCCCAATCCGGCACATCGTCTGTATAGTCGAACAGAGTGGCAGTATTCTCATACCGTTCCTTAAATGGGATCAAGGTTAAACTATAGCTAATTCCTGCGGTTGACGCAGTTGCTACAATATCTCGCAAGCGTTACTCGTGTTCATACGCCATCATCTTCGCCTCTCCAACAAGGACGACAAGTTGGCAAGCTGTGGAGCTAACTCCCCGTATGGTGGAGCAAAAACTATACAATAACGGGATAGCTATGCGTAATGACAGATGCGAACGAAGAAATAATAAAGTAATATACAGTATCCGTACATACGGATGGGTGGTGAATGCAGGGTTTTTCAGGTTGCAGCGTGCTATTGACGTCCTGAATCGGAATAGGGCTGAGAAGAGCTAGCCCGTGGCAAAGGAGAAGAGACACCGTGTACGAATTGTGCATGAGTTGTGAGACTGGCATGAAAAAGGTGAAGTAGTAGTCTATCAAGTAGAATAAAACACGCATACTACGAGATGCAGTACCTGAGGCGATTGGGGAACACTGGGATAGCTAAGCGACGGAGGCTAGAAAGCTTGTCCGACTTATCAAGACAACAGGGAAGCACGTAGTGATGTGACGTCGTTGGTGATAGAGTTTCGGATGCGTCACAGGAAGGAAAATACTACGCCGACACACAGACAGTGCAAGTTCACCTGCGATGGGGATAATGGTGATGTGGGCAGGTAAAGAGACAGAGGGGCAGAGGCAAGGAGAAACGCAAATTCCGCCAACAGCGGGAAGCGGTGGCGTTTTTTTAGCCCTTGAGCGAACCAAGCAAGCTTCTTGTCTTCAACGCTGTGGCTTGCCTGGGGGGGGGGGGGGGTCTGGAGGTAGAAGGGAGTGGGAGTTGATGTCTCTGTCGTTTACCAAAATAGGAAAGTGCCGGGGTGCGGGCAAGGCGGCGCCAGGGTGGGGGCGGAGACTAGCAGAAAGATAGAAAGGGACACGGAAAAGTGTTAATAATAGAATGTGGCATAAATACTCGTCCTTTCACGTGGCTGATCTACAGCCGTCGCGCTTCCCCGACCAACCACCGTTGAGAAGAGAAAAGCCATCTATGCAGAGGAACCCCCACACACGGGTGCTGTAACCATCCACGCCCCCCCCCCTCCCCTCCAATAGTTTGGAGTGAGGAATGAAGCTCGTGGCCAAGCTTTTCTTTCGTTTTGCTTTCTAGTCTACCATCCATCTCGCCGTGCTGCCTCGATTCGAAAAAGGCGCTGCCGCATGGCTGGGTTGAAGGAGGGGGTGGGAAAAGGCGCCCAAGTGTGACAAAGCCGCGTTGCAATGACTAAGGAATTGGTGATGCCACAGCTGTCTCGATGACAGAAAAACGCAGGTATTCTAGACAGACACACAGAAGAGGGCAGTTGGAGATGACTAGTTGGCTGGGCGAACAATAGGATACTCTGTATGGCTTTGCTCGCAGAGGTGCACGTTTTCTGTCCAAGTTTGACTGTATAGACCCCTTCATGACCGCACAAAACAGGTCGTGGCCCAGTTTTTGTCCCATCTTTTCCATCTAGTAATGTTTACGTAGATGGCTGTTATTAGTCTTGAGATAGAGCGAATAAGTCGCCTATTGTCGGTTGAGCATTGCCGTGTTGGCAAATTAGACAGCGCCGTTTATATTCACCGAAACCTTGATCTTTCAAAAAAGAGAGTTGTGGCTTGCTGTTTGACAAGTTCCATACTGGATTTAGATGTATCAAGTTTTTCGTCTTGCTATTAGCCCCCTCCTTCCCGATCTTGCGTCAGTGTTACCGAGATTGGGGTTTGCGTCGCAGCGGAACTAAAAGGATCCTATTCCGGACACTCCAAAGGCCGCACCCAATGGCTCGCTTTGTGTGAATCGGGTTGATGAGTTGCGCCGGTCAAGGGCGTAGGGGCAAGGGGGGCGGGGGGCTGGTACGGCTCAACATGCATCCGTCGACGGCGTCAAATCGAGGGACATTTTGATAACTTGACAGCGCGCAAAAATGGCCAATATCAACAAGAAAACACTACTAGTCAAGTGTAATCTGTGGCGTACACCGATAGTTCTTTGGTCCGGCGAAGGCCAGAATGCCAAGAACAAGTCTAGAGGGACGAACAGTGACCTAGATCTTTTTCTTTTGGCATCACGATAAAGGCGTCGGCCGAGAAGATGTGTGTGTGGGTTGAATGTTTCCCCCTCTCTGATGGATGACGGATGCTGTGAAGAACAGGAACGAAACCGGTATACGCATACCCTGGCAGCTAACCCTTGGTTAGAGGGGGGGCAGGGCGGCGCCAGAGATGGAGGGGGTGTGTCCGTCGCCCTGCATAATTTTTTTGGTTTTCATCTTTATATTCTGCGCACATGGCCGGCACTCGGGGCCAATCAGGACAGCCTGGAAGCCAATTTTTAGTTCACCAGGGCATGGGGGAAGAGGTAAGTAGGGTGGCTTGGAAGTCGTCCAGTCTTTTTCCGTTGCTTGCGGTAAGTTTAGCTGCAGCAACTTGTCTTAGGTCTGGCTGGTTTTCTTGTCACAAACACAACCACCGCGTTTTGTTGCCCTGCGTCATCCAGCCCCTTTGCGAGGCTGTATCTCTGCAGGTTCACGCGTGGAATATTCCATCGACTGAAACCTGACCAGTCGGGGTGGCCGTCCGCCTGGCACACGAAACCGCCTGGATGCCAGCGCAGCAGCAATTGGACCGAGACATGCAGCTAGGCAGCCCATAGTCTGGCACATGGTGTGCTTGGCTAGCGTGTTGTTGTACATCAACACACCCAAACAAGTATCTAGACCAAGTGCTGTAATCCATAGGCACACACACACCGCATTCTTCTTGTTAGCAAGTCTTCCCAGTCTTCTGGGACGGGCTAGGTGAGCGAGTCAACCTAGCCTCCCCGGAAATGAGCGATGCCGCTGTGGCTAGCGATGGCTCTAATGCAAAAAACCATCAAGAGCAAAAAACCAAGGCAAAATGATCCCGACATTTTTTTTCTGTCTCCTTAGTTTGCTTCAATTTAGAACAAAAAATGAATTACATCTGTCCCACGTGTAAATGACACGTCTCTTATCTGGTCTACTACATATACCGAGCTCCCAATGCAGACCAGACTCCCAGAGGTGCAGCAAATCTTCGGAGAGGCCGAAGCCAAATATTGAAATGGGCGCTATCCCACTTTCAGCTCGCTAGAAGTGGATACCTGGGATTTTGGCAGCAAGCAACAAAGATGTTGATGTGATCGCCGGAATGACCAGGATGGACAGACAAGGAAGAGAGAGACTGGGCATAAAGGATGCCCAGTGTTCAGGACCGGTCAGTCAGTCACAGATAGGGATCTCTCTGGTTCACTGAGCCGCCGTGTCTGAGCATCAGCTGTACGTCGTTCCCTGGACCAATCACGATGCTACCAAACAACTGCAGGGGAACCCATGCTTGTCCTGTCCAGTCTGTGCCCCCAACCCAACCCACCTCCCCCAAGGCAGTCCTCGGCGGTCGTGGCAACGGGTAGTGATCAACTCTGGGTCTTCAGCCCTATTCTCAGCACTGGGGGGACCATTTCACAGGGAGTGGATGGGAGGGTCAGTGGGCTGGCTGGGGATAGAGGGACTGCCCCAGCCTGCCTTTCGTCATGCTGTGTGACAGAAGCCAGATTGGAGGGAAAACTGAGAAGACTGGTCATGCAGGGCCCATGCTGTCACGGGCAAGTCACAAAGTTCCGGGCCGGACGGGGGCGGCGTCACGGCATATTTCGCCGGTACAAGCCGGGGCAGACAGAGGACGCAGACAGACAGACAGACAGACCCAAAGTATGACTGCCAAGTTTACTGTGGTCCGTCGCATATGGCACTGAAGTGGTTTGAGCACTGCAACATGCATGGAATGAACCTTGTTTCCTCTACTACCATCTGGGCTTCATATTGTAATAAAACTGGCTGCCGCAATTCGCAGCCCATTGACGTAGCAGCGTAATTGGAGATCCCGCGCGCGTGTTGAGAGGTTGTCTGAGTGCTGGTCAGTTCACAGTATGGATGTACCTTATTAGTGCCTAGCAGCAAAACCGCCAGAACCAGCAAGCAGGTGCCGATCTGACCAATCATCTCTCACGGCCTCCCTTGGGGGGCTCGTGTACGACAAGAGGCAATAACTTGTGCCTATCATTATGCTACGCAACTCAAATTACGGGCAGGCCAGCTGAGTACAATGGTCGCCTCACCTCGGGGGATGCTCCCCCGCTACCAGTACAACGCTGAGCTCTTCAAAGCACGTACGATGTTATAGGCGAGGTGCAGAGAAAAATGACCTGAAAACATGGGTGTTTGATGAATAAACTGAACAGGGTCAAATCATTTACGCAAAAAAAGGGGGCGTAAGAGAGATGAGCCCTATCAAAGCAAGCCCGGGGGAGTAGAAAGCACCAGCCAGCAACAGGTTCGTTCCTCGGCTTGGGCACATCAACTCCTGGAACCTTTGGTTGACCGTAGCACGGGTGGCCGGAATAGGACAGTAGATCTCTCGGACGAGGCGGACAGCCACAAGGTTGCGCTGGACGTTGCATTCTCCAACGATTGATACCAAGCTGTCAGTGTTGAGTCTGATTCCAAGGTAAAAAATTGAAGGGAAGGAAGAGAACCCGCTCCGCACCCCCGGTCACTTTAGCGGCCCCCGTACCTGTATTTTTGGTGGGGGGCTTGCTCTGGCCACTCCCCTGTACTCCCCTGTACCAAACAGCAGGATACAGTGGGTTTACAGTGCTGCAAGTGCAATCTGAACAGGGGGCAATCATGCTATTTTCAGCGTGCCTTCAGAGCCTGTTACCACTGTAAATTTCCACCAGCATCCCAGCTGTGGACAGGTCTCGCTTGTCGAAACCTCGCACTTCCTTCAACCCCCTCTTCTCGCGCACTTTTTTTCAATCTACCCAAGACAATTCCGCACCCAACTTCCGCCAGCCTCGCCTCTCCATCCCATCCACGCCCGTCATTGGCTTGTTCGCCCTCTCACTCGCTTGTCAACTGTCTGCTCCGGTGACCGATCTGCCTATCCTGTTGGATTTGCCGGTTCTGCATGTCTCCCGCAACTGGCTGTCCGCCCCGTCCACGAATCTCTTGCCTACAGAAGTAATCCGAAAGAAAATAACTAGGGCCGACGCCATCACCTGAGCCTCTTCACACTCAGCTTCAGTCTTGATCGTATAACTCGATGCAACTCGGCCAACCAACTCGCATCAATGACGGCAACAATCTTGGCTTGTGCTTGGCTCGCCCCCAAACGTCCTTGGCACATCTCTCTGGCACTCGGCTGGCTGTCGCTGGTTCTTGTCTACTAAGTTACCGTAGTCCTGTCTGGCCCTTGTCTCGCGCTAACCTTTTTACGACAGTTACCAACGACAAACTTGCCAAGCCTCTTTTCCACCAATATTGGGGGCGTCGTCAAGGGCCGTCCAATCCTTGCTCGGTTGTCGCGCGCAACATGCTTCTTGAAAAGGTCTAGCGGCCTGGTTGTCGATTTGTCTCTGCTCAGACCTCAGACCAGACTCTGCCAAAAAAGCCTCGCCGCCCCCACCTCCTCCACAGAGCTGTCTATTCGTATTTGCATAGCAATCAACTAATTCAAATCATCGTCTCAATGAGCGGCAACCAATGGCAAGTTCCGCAAAACGAACCTCACCGCCAATCAAAGTCTACTGAAGATACAGCCGGTTAACCTTGCGAGTGCTTGTACACTCTGAGCACTGGAAGAGCCTGGTTCCGCTCTACAATGCAGCTCACTTGGGTATATCCCGGCCGCGTCACAGAAGCGTGATTATTTTCATGCCTCACTGAGCCTTGACCGTGCTCACTCACCCTGGTCAGATCTTACCCGATGTGACATACGTCGCAGCCACGCTGTGCAATGCTGCTCGGACAATAACAGCATCCCGGATGTCGGCTGCTTCTCATCAGCGTTAGCTTCCAACCTCGTGCCTGTAGGCCCCGTTTTCTTTGACAGCACTGCACCTCTCAAACACACATACATGTTCTTTGTTAAACGAACGAAATAAGAGATTTCAAGACTCAGTCCATCGCGTACAGTGGCATCTTTGCGGATTCGAGAGCTTTGCTAGTTTCTATCGCGCCGGATGCAAAAGCCTCCGCCGCCGGCGGCAACATCTTTGCCACCAATCCAACAGCAAACCCGGCTATCGCGGTGGAGCGAGTTGGTCTCAGTGGTGGTCTTGGTCTGGAGCCGGGCGGATATGGGCGTGGATCGAGTACAGTCACCAAGGCGAGGCTCCCCGAACTAAGCTCAATGCACTGAGTCAGATTGGAGGCTTTCCAGCGGCCCGCATGAGTTGTCCGGCTGTGTTGACGGCCGATACCCCTGTCCGTCCGCATTTCCAAAGAATTGGAGCACTGTTACGCTGGTAGGACGCCTGACCGTTATCACAGCTGTTCTGTGTCTATGCGATTCCAAGTAGCCATTTGTCCCATCCTTACCCTGGAACTGCATCCTGTCCTTATTATCTCTTCTATCGCCCAGAAACGCCATGGACAAAAACACTGCATTGTGAGAGAAAGGCAATTGCCACTGAGCTGGCCACCGTCCAGCCAACACCAGTTATTTGACGACCCAAGCAACTACACTAGGGTGGTGATTCTGCTCGGTTGGTTGGATATATCATGACCCAAGCTTCATGGCTTTTTCTTGTCGATTTTCTCAGAAAGCGAATAAGAAGTGCTACGTACCGCGCTCGACTTCGGAATCAGGCCGATGACATTGGATTGTTACCATCGCCAATCAGCCCGTTTTCTCCAGTCCACATCTCGGGGGAGGGAGACTAGACCAACATTTCCACCACGCACCGGCCAGCTGGGATATTGGAAATGCGGCCAGAACTGCTCTTACCGCACAGATCACCAGATTGGGAAGCGCATAACTCCGTCTCCTGCGATGTGCAGGGTGAGCCAGTTTACCCCGAGTCTGGTGCCACACTTGGGCATGCCACCGCCACAAACTCTTCGCTTTATTAGCGGGTGGTCAACGCTCATGTCTAGCGGCGACTCCTCTTCCTGGCACTTTCAAGGCTGGCTTTTCGAATGTTTTGCTTTTTAGAAACCTTACCGCCAATAGTTGTGTTTCATGATCTGAAAACTAGGTCCAACACGCTTCACGATGCATGAGTCGTTGGCAGCGGATGGTGAATCTGTTGGTGCCAGTGAAGAGGAAGAACTTCATGGTGGTGGCACTAAGCCTGAGCATCGACCATTGCCACACAATCCGTTATTACGGGAACCAAGCTATTAACAAGAGCCCGCCAGCGACTTCCTAGACATGTCGATCATGCCTTGTCGTCTGGGGCAATATTGCGGTTGCTACTGCTCTGCCAAACTGGTTGGTGCAAACCAACTCGATGGGTCTCTGACTCTCTTGTGCTTGGTCACAAAAGTCAAAATAGGATTCAGTATTACTACACACCCATACTAAGGAGCTGCCGTCGCAAAAAAAAACAACATGTTTATCTGGCGCAACTAGTCGCCATCGCCCTCGGAGCATTTTGGCCCGTGTAGGTTTCCCTGCTTTACCAAAAGGCAAACTCGGGAACAAGTTCCCTTGGCAATGAACGGCCATCTTGATCCCCACGCCCAGGCGATACCAGTGCTTATGGCGTACCAAGAGTTCCCATGCGCTTTGGAGGCCAAGACGGCTATCAGACCAGCCACAGCTGGCTATCTACGATCATGTCGCCCTACCCCTCCACGTCTTTCAAGCAATAAAGCCTACGGCCGATTGAGGCATTATTGGCTCCTATTGCTATTGGGATTGACCCTGTTTCTTGTCCTTGAAGAAACGCAAGTGCACCATCCAATCCAGTAACCTTCGAATGCAAGACATCACGAAAACCGCCATGCTCGATATGGATATACTGGAAATAACACGATTTGAGAGCAATGACATAAGGTAGCGCGCGCTAGCTAAAACGGGCGAACGAGAAAGAAAAGCCGTTTTAGGAAATTCGTCTTTGAGGTAGGCCGAAAGCTTGCGATTGGCTGCTATGCCAGCCGTGGCTCGAGTTCACATTCTCTCGCCATCCTATCCCTGTTTGGCCTGTCGATCCTAGCACTAACAGTTATTACCCAGTATTTCCTTCGAGAAGCACTCTCACGAACCCAAGCTAACCATGGAACGGGTGAGTCTCTGTACGAGCTAATTTGGTGTGCAGTGGTGCCTGACGAGTGTGTCGCTCGTTCAATCTCTATGCCGCGTTCCGTGACAAGAGTAGAGGGGCAGAGGGCTTACTCGTCCTCCAACAGCCAATGACCGAGTATTGTATCTTTTGCCCCCTGTCTCTCTGTCTCTTCGCGCACCTTAGAGGTCCCCGAAATCTGACTTGCCCTGCCCCGCTCAACGTGCCGACAGCTAGAGACTTGTTGCTCGAATGCAACGCCCGCCCCCCCTGCAACCCGTTGTTCGAGGTCAGCACTTGGGGGCCGGCTCCCGTCTCGTTGAAGCAGCATGGGCAAAAAGAAAAAGGCTGCATACACATGCAGCCCATTTCGCCTTGTCCCGCCACGAGGTCACCGCACACCTTTCCCTTCGTGGTAGGCGATGCCTGCAGTAGAGCTTCGTCGTGGAGGGTGAATACCACGCTGCCATGATCGCACGTTGGCATGTCTTTGCTTCCGTCACCATGTTACGACAAAGTTGAGGCTTTCCCTAATCTGCTAAACGGGAGCACGCTGCCTCGGACAGTGCCTGCAGCACTATCTGGTTGCATGCGGGCAATCCGGATGTCGTCGCCCGCTGCCTCGCGACCTTGACTTTGACGACACCCGGCGCCAAGTGTGATACAACCCGTACTCGTGGCACGCTAATTTGGAAAGATGAGATGCTGGATGCCCATGCGTACGTCTCTGGTTGTTGCTGCACGCCCCCTTCCCTTCCCCATCCCATCCCCATCCCCATCCCGCGCAAAGACAATATCTGGGGATGCTAATAAGCTGGCACTGGTTGTCGACGCTGTGATGGCAAACGACAAAAGATTTGCATTCCAGCGCCGGGTAGAAAACGTGGGCATTCTCTTGGCTCGAGCGTCTCACCACCATCATCGCTAGCTTTGGTTTCGCAGGCAAAGAAAGCTTGGACCGAGTCTGCAACGTGGATTTTCCTCCTTCCCCCATTACTTCCATCCGGCTATCGCGGCGACCGGAGGGTTTTGGTCGGCCGCCTCCTTCTTGTTCACCTTGGGCGAGATCAGGAAGCGGAAGGGATGTGCATCTGCTAGCTCGCCCGTCTCACGAATTTCCAAACTCGAAAACTCCAAACTAGTAATTTTCTTCACTATCCCGCTAGGACCTCTTGAGTCCTTCCTGAAATATACATGTTTGGCAAGAACAAATAGGACTAGGTAGCTTCCGTGGACGAGAAAACCATGTAGGCCACCCTGATGGTTGTCTGCTCAGCGAGATGCTTGGATTACCATGCAGGGCCAGATGTAGAATGGGGCTAAATTGACCATCGACAGCCGGACACCCTTGTCATGCAAAATCACTGACGCTGCATTGTAGGGTCGTAGTGGCGTGCCGCCGTCACCAAGAAGCTTGGGTTGACAAAAAGGTTGGGCGATCCTGGTTGCCTGGGTTGATGACCTCTGCTCCCGTACCCCTGGACAGGTGAGCACAGCCATCTGCATACGGTCTCGGGTTAGCTCACTTCCTGGCTCGGTTGTCGCTGAGACGGAACAGCCCACGAGGCCATCATGAATATGGGCCAGGTGTGCCGGTATGGTCCTGGGCTATGGTGTTGGTGGCGCCGGGCCGGGGACATGGTTGGCCAGTTGAGCTTTCAGCTTTCGGATCAGATAGTCGCCCTTGGTGGGTAGTGACTGTTCCACTGCGGCTAGAAGTCCATGCCATGGATGGAAGCTGCTCTTGAAACCTTGTCGCCATTTCTCGTCGTTCATTCTCAATCGCGACAATGAGCGCTGCAGTGAGCTCCATCTGGGTGCCGTCACTCGCTGCGGCTGCAACGCCCGTTTAGAGATTCAGGCATAGGCAAGGTGGTATGGTGCCCCCTTCGGTTCCCCAGATCAACGACAACGTGTGCCTGTGGCCCCGACCTTGGTGATGGGATCGGCGAGGCGATTCCGGCATCTGGTGTGGCGCCGCGGGCGGGCGCTGGCGCTCGCTCATCCTCACCGTGCTTGGCCGGTATGAAACAGAAACAATCAGTTCCCTTGCCTTGCCCATGTCATGGGGGGGGGGGAAACGTGCGATCAGGGAAGAGGGCAATTGTCGCTAATCTCGCTCTTTTTTGTTTGGCCAGCTAGACGAGAGCGGGCAAGACAAGATGAAAATGCCTACAGTCAGGTGAGATTTCGCTTGAGCAGCCACAATTAAGCCGGTGAGCGTCAGCGTGGCCCCATGCGCTGGCATTTCCTACAAGCTACATATGCTAATTAGTGCCCTTTCTTCGTTCCAATCTACGAATACATAGGCCTTTCCGAACACAAGAGGGACCTTCTAACAACGACGACATCCCAGCAAGACCCCCGTGTTTTTGGTGGCGCTCAAGGCTGGATCTGATATGTGATAGACAGTCCATTGCATCCGTGTATTGTTGCTTTTTCTATGACCTTGGTTTGGGTCTAACGTAAGTCTATTCACCTCTCCGGCTTGTAGCGCTCGGCATGTGCTCATACACAGACACGCACTCACCTTGAGCACTTACACGGAAAACTTGCTCGCCGGTTGCGCCCGCTCTGGGAAACTGCCGATTTCCAAGCGGACCTTGACGCCTTCGCTACTATCAGCAAATCATATGGGGTGTGCGAATTGAATACGGTTTCTGGAATAGCATCTTGTTTATTTTTAACTGTTTCCCTGGTGCCTCTCAATCACGCCCCTCCTTCTTCGTTAGCTTTGTTTATTCGAGATCAACGCCTCAGCTCAGCTTGAGACAGAGGCCGACTGGGACTTTTGTTACCGGCTGATAGATACTTTGCGGTCTTTGGCTGTGAGCCCTACCGCCGATCAAGGACGGGGTCGGGCTGAGAAGCCTCGTTCCCCCATCCAACGGGCAGGCCGCGTCTGGCTGACTTTGACTATGCACACCGACGGGCATGGGCGCCACCTACGAATATATTGGAACGATCAAATATTCTTCCTTATTGAAAAAGATGATCCGGCGAGCCGTCATTCTGGTATTGCCGCAACCGCCGCTGATCTTGGTTGCGCTTAGAGTTCGGATTGGCAGGCCTGATGACGTCTCTCCGCACACTCCACGGCTTGCTTGGCGCGAGTGGGATAAATACTAGCGAATGAAGATGTGTGAGCAGCAATTTCGGGGTCCAAAGGGGAAAGATGAGCGGTAATCAGAGGCACACTTTTTGCCGTACTTCCGGATGGGAGACTGGACTTGCAGGAAGCCAGCTGCCTATACGGAGCGTGTGGGTACGATGGCTGCGAAACGTGGCCAACAAAATGGCTGGTAAGATCGGGGTCAATTACAGCGAGACAGAACCCTGCAAGCCACGAGAATTCATGCGTCGGGGCAAGCATTTTCCTTGCCATCACCACTTTATGTTGTGCGCCATTAGTGATGCTCGTCGTTTGACGACTTGGGAAGCTCTCGGGGCAGATCACATACACGGCCGGATCAACGACAACGACTTAACTAGTTCACGCAATGTAACGGCACCATGACACTGGTTGACGTCTCACGGCCAGAACGCGGGCGCGCGCGCGCGCGTAGAATACAACGGTAGCCAGGACAGGGCCACACCGACGTAACACGTCCTGCACGCCGTATGATACCGCTTTACATGTCCTTCATGCTAACTAACACGAGACTCGAGGCACTGGTGCGGAGAGACAATCTGCGGGGTACTCCATAAGCTTGTACAGATAGTCTTCTGCATTGTTAGTCGCCGCGCATCATAAGAACATCAGTCTAGGATGCTTCAAGCTAAGACAACCCACGATGTTGGCCGCGACTGAAACATGGCTTCCGTTGCCAAAGCCGAGAGAAAGTAAAAAAGAAGGGCCCAGGGAATCCTTTGCGAGAGCCACCGCGCAAATTTTTGGTATTCCTGCAGCTCGCGCTCCTAGCAGATATAGCTATCGAGTCGATCACACAATCGAGCAAGCTGAGCAAGCAATCTTATCAGCCCAGCTTGGCTCACCAGCATCGCTCAAGGGGTATGGGAAGCCACGTTGTGGCCAGGCTTAGTACTACTACTACCAAGATGGTGGTGGTTGGAGCGAAGTACGCTTGTTGATGACAAGGTTTCGGGTTAACCACAAACCCGGCGAACAACTCGCGCATCAGCACCAGGTAAATACCTATGCAACTCTCTAAGTCGTGTAGATTGCGACACCAGGTTCAGCCCACACCGTACCCCACGCACCGCATGGCAAAGGAAGCTTTGTAAGTATGAATCCACTTCAGCCCAAAAGATTGTCTGGCCGTTTATTATTGGAAATAGGGAGGGTATGCTGAGCAGGAACAAAGAGACTCTGAAGCTGGACATGGTGAGAGCTTCAAGGGTTTCCCGCTAGCGCGTGTCCACTCTTTGATGATGGCTGGTGGACGAAGGGGGGGTGTCTGCTTTGTTGGCCGAGATCCCAAAGGTCAGCGGGAAGCAAGAGATTGAGCCCACATCGTCACACGGCAAATGGAGAGGCCCCCAAGGCCACGCCCTCTCCCTCACCATGAGCTTTCCGACTTTGCCGTGACAAGCTCTTACACGCCGACACACGCTATAACAAGCGTTCTTCTACACCTTGGCGATCACATCCCCGAACGGTACATGATGGGATCCGTCCCGGACCCCCTGTCGAGGCAGATTCGCCCTTTGCCCCCGCTTCTCATCAAGCTTCAAGGTGTGCATGCTATGGGGGAGCTGTCATACGAAAATGAGTCGCAGCAGCCCTGCGAACGAACGACCTCTATTGCCACGAAGTTAGGTGACGCTGAGAGGCAGGGGCGTCCAGCTTGTTCAACCTTGTCGGCCCCCGACGTTATCCCCATGATGCTCAAGTGCTGATGCTTTGGGTCTTGTTGTCAATGCCATTGTGTATAGCTTCTATCAACACGCCATTGTCTAGCCTGGGTGTGCTAGCCCATCCCTATACGCCCTCATTGTGAAAGAGCAAGTCTCTGAGAAAGGATGCGGCAGTTGGCAAATTCGGGTAATCAGAAAAGACATGCTGATTTTGTAATAACGTGGCTGAAAATTAGTTTACAATCATGAATACGATATGATGGCTGAAGACATTTGACAAAAATAGATGTCCGTAAAGAGGAGCACGTTGTTCAAAGACCATGAGACATAGGTACTTTTGGACTGCCCACTTACACGGTCCTAGACGGGCTATCGTATATGCCTCAATACGCCTGAGTTAATAATTACGGCATTATGTTACAGAATTGTAAAAGAGTTTCTTGATTTTACGTTTATTCTCTCTCGCGCGACTCCATTGTGAGACAATAGACCGACCGCAAACGATAAAAAAGCCGTCGCAAACTGCATCAATGTAACCGCATGATGCACAAAAACTCGATTACTTTGCCTTGGTGTTCTCCGCATCCCAGCCACTTACTCCATCCTCTTGGTCAAATAAGAAAATGCGAAAGCACTGGTCGTAGCTCTTACAAGCGCATGTCAAATCTGCTAGGGCAAAGCAACGTGCCCAGAGCTTGGGCCACTGCTCTTCCCTCGTTCCCCTATCCTTTTGCGTATGGATGGTCCATGCTTGCTTGCGCTTGTCGTTTTCTTGCGGGTTGAAAAAAAAAGCCCGCAAGGCGGCCGCTTGCTGAGGAAATCTTGTCGGGTGTTACGGAGGTAGAGCTCTCTCGGCCGCGGAGCTTAGGGGGCGCTGCTCCGATGGCCGATGGTGAGAACGCACGGTTGCCTAGGTAAATGGGGGATAGACTGACGGGAAAGACAGACTTGTTGTGATTTGTAAGAGTTGCCATTGTCGATGCATGGCACGCCCTGGTTTGGGAGCTCGGAACACCGTAGTCCGGATAGGAGGCAATTTTGGTGCATGTAGACCTCGGACTCGGAAGTTTTACATGGAATTACGGTCGATTGGCCAGCGTGCATTGCTATAGAATATTAAACATTAAGAGAGTTGTGCTGACTGAGTTTCGCGGTTGCCTGTACCTATGGTTCCGTATACGTTTAGCACCATATTATTGCGCCGCTTGGCTTTTATGTCATTGTAGAGCAACGGGTATAATACAGCGGGAAAGTGTACTAACGTTGAAACTACACTAACATTCCGATTTTATCTCAGTCGGTGTATTTCTCGCTCACAATGATGGGTTTAACTCACCTCCATGGTTGTCATCCATGGTTGTCATCCAGGGTAGGGAGGCGACCTGTTGCATCTGCAACACTCGCCTGGTATTACTGCCGCGATAGAAGCCTAGAAGTTTTGGGGCTGTTGAAGCCATATATTTTGCTATTAAATTACGTTGATATATGTGCCGTCTTCCAAACACTTCGTGACACCGTGAGAGCGCATGCAAATCATTAGCTATAAGACCACTCCCTAGAGGACACTTTAACTAGTTGTCACTGAAAGAATTTACTAACATTTATGAACAATTTTGCAAATGCATCATATGCTCACTGTTTACATATTAAGGGTGTTTGCAATGCCAGCCTTACTTCGAGTTGGTAACACTCCTATCTAAGTGGGAGCATTTGTAAGTTGCATCGGCTGGTTATCTCATCGAGTCTTACCACTCCAATACGCTCTTGTCCTTCCATTAGTATATTTTGTACAGAATTCATATCTAAAAAGAAGAAAAGATAATCTCTACATCCATTAATATATTCCTTGAGGGGCAAGTGTAGATGAAAGGTGCAAGTCCAGTTCGCCTTGGGTTGATGACTCAGCTGGCTGGCCTAAATCGCCTTCCTCACCAAACTGAGAATGCCATGCCACCGCATGGGCTTTCCTCGCTATCCTATCCTCGCCACCACTTCACCCTCCTCCAAGTGCCGGGCAAGCTGCTCCGTTATTGTGCGGCCGACGAGTCCACTGTGGCTTCGGTGCGGATATCGAACTTGGCCATCACGATGCCTCACCTCGCCTACTTAGTCTGAACCCTTGTCTTGGGGAGGGGGCGCGGGCATAGCAACGGGTGAATCGGCACCACGAAGGATTCCATCAATGGTGCCATTCTCGCCAAAGAAAACGGGCATTGGAGCGTTTTCGACAACAACTCCATTCTGCGAGTTCCAGAGAGGGCCGCCCGCCCCAACGCCCGTTTTTCCTTGTCCAGGCACAGGGTCAGGTTCGCACACGCCCGGCTCGCGTAAGCAGAGGCTCATTTTGGATTGGTTCTCTCGTTCGATATATCCGGTCTAGTGTCGAACCCGCAGGGTTCTATCGTCGAAGAAAAAAAGATGGATAATAGAAGACGGCGAGGAACGACAACGCCCGTCAGCACCACCGACTTTGTGCATTTCGCAGGGTCTCGGGCCCAATGAGATGTCGTCGCCAGCCAACCCCCTCCCCTCACCTCCTTTACAAATCCCCGGACCCCCGGCTCTTCTAATCTGGGATCGTTTCCCGCATTTTAGTGTCCAAGGATATACAAGGAAGGAAGTAAAAAAACAGGGTGTGGCTGGCTGTCGTTGGAAGTCGCTTTCGCTAGCCAAATGGCGCCAAACTCCACGCAGGATGTAGGTAGGGTTCTGACGGCCACGTTTCGCGTCCCTCGTTTCGGTGACAGGACGTTGATCCTTTGACGGCCGGAAACAAGGTGAGTGCTCTATCTACCCGATACTATTCGCTGGTTGCATTCGAGAGTGCAACTCTGTTCAGGTCAGGGCCTTGCTTGGTCCAGTTCCTATTGCGGAAGAAGAGAAGGAACGAGCTCGTACATGATGAATATGCAGTGTACAATATGGAAGCCTCGACATGACCGACTTCTAAGAGATCGACCTGAGTATGAGGGAATTGAGCAACAATGAATCCTTCGCTACCAAACGACCATGCACAATTACGAACACACCAGCATGAGTCCACCGGACGGTAGCTTATGCAGCTTCACTGCAGTGCCGGCTGCAGGAAAACTCGGCGCAAATGGCTCGTTTAATCTCTTTCCGTGCATCCCATCTTGGGGGAAAGGCCATCATCGCCTTGGTTTTCTTGGCGACATCAGGGTCCCTCCGCGAGTCCCGCCTGGGTGTGCGAGGACTGAGGACTGACTGGAACTTGGAAATCGTCAACGATGCCAAGGTTCCCTCCTCCTCCTTCCATCCTTCGACCCGTCCCTACCTCTCAGCGAAGCCACCGACAGCCGGACCGGCGCTTTCTGCATGCATTGGTGTCGGAGAGGAGTGGGCGCGCGCGCGCGCCAAGATAGGGGACCTTGCTGCATCAGAGCCACCAGAGTCCAGTTACTAGAGAGCATATTCATGCCGCTTTCCTTGACATTGTCCCCCTCGCATAGTCCCTTGGCCAAGCTAAACCGAAGATGCGACGGTGAAGCTTTAACCATAGCTCATGGAACCGGCCGAAAAACTGCAATTGAAGAATGCAACATGTTCGCCATTTCGTTTGGTTCTAGCTGCACACGCCCCCGACGATCGTCTGCAAGCAAAATTACTGCTCATTGAATCCTTCGAAAGTTTTTCGACGACGCCGCCTTCTCTTTGGCCAGTTCCCGAGATGGTCTCGTTACGGAGTCGCCCTGATCGCCAGGCAGCAGCATTTCTCACTGCTCCTTCAACACAACACCAAGGACAATTATCAAGCCACAATGCATGCTATACGTCGCTTCATCGTGGCATCTTCCCCTGAAATGAGACGGATTGGTGCGTTGCATCATCTCCAACCCGTCGGAGCCGAGTTTCCTGCCCGCCGCGCACTAACTGTATCCCGTCCCGGTCTACCAACCTCGATCCCTTACTCCGTGCCAAACGTCCTACCCTTCCTTGCTATTTTGTGGCTTGAAACTCCCTGCATTTATCTGCACGATTTTAAACCCTTTTCACGATCAAATAAAGCGACACTCCCCTCCTTCTCGCTCGGCCTCGCCGAAGCCACAGCGGCCATCGGCAAGCCATCCCGCCGGCGACACGGGATTCAAAAAGGGGACCACTAACGACGGTACAGCGAACAGAAAATGGCTCGGTATTGCTAGAGGAAGCTACCTTTTGAGTTTTACAGCTCCTGTACAAGAATCTATAGCTCGGCCTCCCCAAAGAAACAGCCATCGAGGCCTTTCTGTGCCTCCCACATCGTTAAAGAACGCCACGAATTGTGCAAGTGCCGTACAGGGCTCTATTCTACACTCAAATATGCTCTTGAAAGCTGCTGCCTATCGTTTAGTCGAATCCCGATAACCTTGTCCTCCAAAATTATCTCGCTTAAGGAATAGCATCGGCATCGCCGTCGTTTTGTGGCTTGAATTCGATCCTCTGTGCTATGTTAATCATCCAAGCGGGACATCAAACCTGGCGTATTTCAAGGAAACCTGCCAGTTGAGACACAAGAGAATGGAATAGATACAAGCCACGAACCGGCAGTACTTGCCTATCTACCCGTCGAGTATTTTGCCCAAATAGCCCGGAGACTCTAATGTCCTTGCTATTTGTGTAGATTGAAGGGCATTGAGATCCCCACGGTAGGTGTAGGCAGAGATAGAGGAGTCAGTTATTATGCATTAAATTGAATCTTCTTGGGGTGGTAAATGGCAAGATTCCACCTTCCAAACCTCCATCTATAAACCACATTCAGACCCGTCCACTCGCAGGTTGAACCCGATGCCAGTATTCAGCTGCAAAACAGCGACATGGTAGAACAGAGTCCTGCCAATAGTTCTGCTACGCCCAAGCATGAGACGCAAACGGTTATTAGTTAGAAAGTTGAGGAAGACGGAGTGCTCAGCAAAGAGCCGTGCCGGGTAGGCAAATCTTGCTATGACCAAAGCAAGGCTGGCCCGCCCGGAAGGTCTCGGCATCGCACGATGAGGACGTAGTAGTGAAGCGGAACGCCTTGCGGCCGCAGACTGCGGTAATTGTAAACGTTTATGGTAGAGACAGAGCCTTGGCCCCAGCACTGATTGCTTGTAACTTGGTTCCATTGTCTGCTGCAGACTCTGAATGCTCCAGAGCCGTGACCCTGTGCTCTAGATCTGCGGAACCTAGGCAGAAAACGTGATGTCAAAGTGCCGTGAAGGACGAAACATCTTCAGTTAGCCTACTAAAGGCCCTGCGTAGTCAACATATGTGTGACCGAGATATGGCCATGCTCAGTGTAAACAGATGTGCGTTCCGACCACTGATAACGGTGTTGGCTCCGGTTGCGAGAGGCAATGTTCCTGATGGCGATAGCAACTTGCTCCATTTCACACAACTCTTTGTCAAGAATAATGAAATCTTTTGTTTCGTGAATTGTCTTGAATATCATGAATCCCATTGCAACGCCATGTTGTATCCTAGAATGCGCAACTCCCCTCACAACCTTTCTCTACCACGGCGGATCCTCCCTCCGCCTGAACAATGCCAGAAACTTGAGCCCCTTGTTCCTCGCCACCTTCTTGCCCTCCTCCGTCTCGGCCCTCATCACCGCCACGCACGGGTCCGCCTCCTGCTCCTGCTCCTCGACGCGCTCAAACGCCGGGTGCGCGTCAAAGTGCTCCACCATCCACTCGTGCAGCGCCTCGACGTCGGTGATTGTGTACACGATGCCGCCGGGCCGCAGCGCAAACGCGTACTCGGAGTTGAGCGTGGCCGAGACGATGCGCGCCTTGTGCTTGCGCGTCTTGAAGTGCGGGTCAGGGAAGCAGATGAAGATTTTGGAGAGCTGGGCCTTGCGGAAGAAGTTGGGCAGGAACTTCATCGAGTTGGCGCGGATGCAGGCGGCGTTTTGGTATGTGCCATTGTTGCTGTCTTGGTGCTGCTTGCGGAGGGCGTAGATGCGCTCTTGGACGAACGCGGTGACTTGTGAGCGAATCTCGAGGCCTGGGAAGGGCAAGTGTTAGAATGAATGGCCAGGGAGCGATGGGGTGTAGTTCATACCGAGCATGAGCTTTTCTGGTAGGATCGGTGATAGGGCGACAAGAAGACCGCCGTATCCGCAGCCAATGTCGACAATCTCAACATCCTGCTTCAGCGGTCTCGGTTGACTGGAGCTGGCCTCGTCGGCTCCGGATTCTGCTACATAGCTAGGGTAATATTTCGCCCAGTCCATGTCCGCCGGAGATACAGGGCTACAGGTTTATTAGCATACATGCATTTATAGACGAAAAGAATGGGTAAGATCACGTACTATTCTAAAGCGTGATCTGAGAATGGATTTGCGTGCGCTCGTTGGCGATAGAAGCGTTTGCGGGGGAGTTGTGCGCCATTGCCCTTGTCTCGAGCGGCGTGAAATTTCGCACGGTGGTCCTTCTTTTGCGCTGTCCCTGGCATCTTTTGTTTTTCTCTCTTCTTGCTGCTGATGGGGTTTATACGGCGATTACGATTTTCTGTTCAGTGGTCGTTGAAAAGAAGTTTTGTGACATGATGGTTGAATGGGTCCCGATTGGGAAGGCGGTGAAGCGCAGCTTGCGCCTGTGCTACCAACTTGGCTCTCTGAAGCTCTACCAGTGAGCAGCTGTCGAGGCTCGTTAAAGGGCTGTTGTTTTGGGGTCCTTTTTTTTTTTCATTTTCAGATACCAAGAAATCTTTTCCTTGTTTGCATCTCCACTCGTAATTATTGGTTTGTGCATAATATTTGTTTTCTCTGCCTCGGCCTGCATCTTCACCTGATTGCTGCAGGCCAGCCACAGCTACAGCGCCCCAGGCAGTCAGGGGTACCCTGATCGCGCCACCGAGCCATCCGAGCTGGCCGACAGACGCATCACAAGCCAAAATTCTGGACTTGTTGAACCCAGAACCAACATCAAAATCAGCAGTCATGTCGTCCTCTCTTTCAGATACCGGCTGGCTGTACAGCGCGGCCCTCTTCATATATTCATCAACTGTTGTACGATTCGTCACTGTGACTTGTGTATGCAGACCCCAAGCTTCCAACCAGCTTCTACCAGGACGTAGCCTTGCTAATCCCAACTTGCAGCTCCTCATCGGTTCCGTGTCTATCCTCCCTCTGGTCATCTTTCTTACCATCGATATCATTCTCTGGTGCTGGAGAATGGCTTGGCATCGCTCGCCCGATGAGCTTGCCGAAACAAATGACACGCAACCTAAGCCAACAGCGCCGACAACCACATCCACATCCATCAGTACAAGCGATGCATCAGGGGCACAAGCTACGCGGCGAAAATGACGTTGAATCGCGACTACCAGCGTCTTTTATTTGATCCCCTTCAGCCCGATGTCTTCATTTTCTCATGGTTCTATGTTTCATTTTGCTTTTCTTAATTCTCATTGCACAGCGAGCGTCATTTACGGAAACTGCGAAACAACCTTGATGAGATCAGCCGTCACACCCATGGCAGTAACATCGCCGCCGGCACCCGCACCCTGGACGATTAGGGGGTTGCTTCCGTAGCGCTCCGTGTAGAAGCTGATAATGTTGTCGCTGCCCTTGAGGGCGGCGATGGGGTGCGACCGGTCAAACTCCTGCAGGCCGACCTTTACGACGTTAGCGGCGACGTCAATGCTGCCGACGAAGCGGACGACCTTGCCGGCCTTTTCAGCAGCGGCCTTGGTCTCTTCCATCTGGGCGTCAAAGGCGGGGAGCTTCTGGAGGAACTCGTCGCCGCTGGCGCACGTCTCAAGCTCCTTGGGGATCAGGCTCTGGACGGGGAAGGCGGTGGGCGACTCGACTGGCAGGCCAGCGAGACGGGCGAGGATGGTGAGCTTGCGGGCGACGTCGAGACCGTTGAGGTCGTCGCGGGGGTCGGGCTCGGTGTAGCCAAGGGCCTTGGCCTTGTTGACCTCGTCGGACCACTTGCCACCCTGGCCATCGATGGGGGCAAAGGAGTTGAAGAGGAAAGACATGGTGCCGCTGAAGACGCCCTCGATCTTGGTGACCTTGTCGCCGGTGTCGACGAGGTCCTTGAGTGTGGAGATGACGGGCAGGCCGGCGCCGACGGAGGACTCGTGGTAGACCTTGGCGCCGGAGGCGGTGGCGGCGATGAAGATGTCCTTCCAGAGCTGGTAGGAGCCGGAAAAGGCCTTCTTGTTGGGGGTGACGATGCTCACGCCGCGGGACAGGGCAAGCGGGTACTTGTCGGCGACATCCTGGGAGCTCGTGTTGTCGACGAGGACCGTCTTGGCGGGCGCGGCGGCGAGGTACTCGATGACCTGGGACAGCTCGGGCGGCGTCTTGGTCGAGGCAGCGAGCGAATCGAGGGCGGTGTCGATGGTGATCTCGGAGTAGTCATCGTTGAAGAGAGCCTTTTTGCTGGTCGAGATGTAGCAGAGGGTGAGCTTGGGCGAGGGCCGTCGGGTCGCGAGCGTCTGGAGCTGCGACAGGAAGGCCTTGCCAACGCCGCCGGCGCCTAGGAGGAGGGAGCTAGATTAGAGCTGGGTGCCGGTGGGTGAAGGGTGCGGGGTGTTGATAATGCTCACCGATGACGGCAATAAATACTTGGTTCGCAGCAGCCATGATTGAGAAATTTCGTATAAAACAATGGGATATGCAGAAGTGAGAATTGATGATTTGCAGGTCGGGTGCGAGTCAATTTTGAGATCCGATAGCGGGGTGCTTGGATGGAAAACGTCGGAGTGGCAGGCCGTCAGGGTCGTCGATAGCCGGCGGGCCAGCCAGCGCTAACAATTTGCTTTGGTGGGGGACGTAGCCAGCACGTCATTGTTCATGCGTGACGTGAGCATTGAAACGATGATGGACAGAGGAATTGATGCGCAGTAGTTTCTTTTAAATTGTATCTACAAGAGTTGCTGATATATGTATAAAAGGCGGAAACTATTGGGGGCCCGTTACAGAGCTTTGGCCAGGAAGGCATCTAGCTGAGGCGGCTTGGGCTCGAAAACGTCGTCGAGACGGTTGCCGTCTTTGAAGAGGATAAACGTGGGCATGCGACGGACGTTGAACTCCTTGCTGAGGTCCTGGAGAACATCGACGTCAATCTTGCAAAAGTAGACGTCCTTGAACCTTTCGTCGACAGCGTGTCTGGGAAGAAGAAACGTTAACGGGCTGGCAGAAAGCCAGGGTTCAGTTCATGGCGGGGTAAACGAGGGGCACACAGCGCGCGCGAGGCCTGCCTCCATGCCATTCTGCTGAGCGAGGGGTCGTGGACGCACTTCTTGAAGAAGGGATCAATCATCTTGCAGTCGCCACACCACAGGGCGTGAAAGTCGGCGACCACCACCTTGTGCTCCTTGAGGGCAGCGCGAAAGGTATCTGGGCTGTAGGTAGTTGAGGAGCCAGTTAGCTAAAACGCCGCGGGCAACCTGCCGGGTCGAGTGCCGGAGGCGACAGTAGGGCAGCTATGGAAAGGGAACTCGTACTTGGTAATCTCTTCAATGGCCATTGTGTCTAAAGTCGTTTCAAAATGCCGGCAAATGTCAAGGAAAGGAAGCAGCAATTGGCTCTCGTGTTGAAAATCGCAAACGGCTGTTACAGCGGGTCTCGCGTGTGGTGGCGTGCTTTATAGATTTATTAGGCTGCCTTCTATAAATACAGGTCTGTTGTGCTACAATTACGAGCTAACCAGTCTCAGAAGGTGTCACCTCACCTTCCATTGAGCATAGTCTTTTTCAGATGCTGCTCTTACGCAGTATATCAACACTTGCATAATCACACCAGTACCTACGTAGGGTAGCGGATTGTGCTTTACAGTTGCTATGTAAGTACACTCAGGCAACCGGCCAACTGGCCAGCCGGCTTGACAGCAGCCACCAAGTGGCGTACGGGTGCGTTAGTGGATTGGGGGGCGATTTGATTATTTCCATGAGCTGGAAATAAAACAAAATTATCTATAAAGTTAACGATACTTATGATGTTTTAATTCAATTTACGGGATTTATCTTGTAGACTCCTTGCTTACTGAGAGCCAATTTGGCCCCCGTGGCACAACACAGCCTCCAACTCAGCACCCCACTTGACGTCAACTCCAACGGCCCAACAGTTGATTCGAGACAAACAGGCAGCAACACGCAAGTCTCGTAATTTTGCCTCAGTTTAATCCATATCCCTACATGTCTTCAAATGCCTACATCGCGCACTCCAGGCTCCAACGCCTTGGTCACTGCCATCGCCTCCACAGTAACCGAAGGTCCGTCCTGACAAAAGAGGTGGGCTCCGCGATCTAGATCTGGCCGTTTCACCTGCCAGTAAGCTACCTACGAAGCGTCTTCCAACATTCCATGCCCGGACACCGTTAAGACGCCTTCTAGAGCTGGTCGTGTCCGGTGCGACGAGGCCAAGCCCGTCTGCTGCGTCCGCCTCGGCAAGGGGTGTGCCGGCTACGGCGTCATCATGCCCGCCGGAACCGCAAGCTCCGGCACCGTCGTCCCTCATCATTTCCGTGCGCAGCAGCAGCGCATCTGCGTTGAGGCCGAGCCTCCAAGCTGGGATCACTTGCAGGCGAATCGATTTTGACACTCCCCTCCCCGTGTTCCTCTCCATTGAAGATTGAGCAGACGGAACGAACCTCCCGTTGCTCTCAAGGCGCCAAGCTGACGCAAGTAGACGTCACACACTTCGTCCCCGCGCAGTCAGCCCATTTGCCCCAGCCCCGGCTCCGGACCTTTGACACTTGGAGCCACCTGCCCGTGGACTTCATCTGCAGCATGATCTCGCAGCAGATCCAGTGGTCGTGCGCGAGCCGCGGCCGGATGCCGCGCCTGGACAAAGTACTTTCGCTACCACCGTGAGCTCCTCGGCGTGACCAACGAGTGCATCTAGGACCGCAGCCGGTACGGGAGTAAATATCGTGCGCTCTACTGCATATTCGCGCCGTTCTGCATGGACATCAAAGCAGACGAGCCGCTGTGACAGGCGCACCTCAACGGTGGCTTCGCGTGCGTGGACAGGCTTGGTGGACTGGAGGCGTTGCGAAGGTTTGAGCCGAGCTTGTCGGCGTACGTGATGGAGGACCTCAAGCACATGTTACTGCAAGTTTCTCCCAGCACCGCTACCCTCGCTGTCGCAACTCTGCGATGTAGTACTCGCAGTCGCATCTTCGTCGGCTGACCAGTCATATCGCCCACTTGGCTAGAGCTTCCATCATGTGCAACACTACAAGTCCTGTAAGTAAGCAGGTTCGCGGTTTGGACGTCTACACGGACGCGCAAATGAGGACCATCATCGAGAGCGGCATCATCATTCAGCCGCCCATACCATCAGACATATTCATTGCTATTGCGCGCTTCACGCAGCTACGAGTTCTCGCAGCCACCAAGTCCGTCTCGGAAACCGCAATCCGGGACGCAGCTCAGGTTAACCTCGCCAAGCTCAACGCCCTCGACCCAGATACCTGGGCTGCAGCACACGGCCCCGGCGACTACCCGCTCGTCACCGCCACCGCTCGCATCTTTCAGGCGGCCGCGCATCTGTACGCCAGTCTAACCCTTGTGGCTGCATACGGGACGCAAGCGCTGCAGAAGAGACTCGTGGCGCTACTGGGCGCGATATGGGACGACATCAGCAATCACTGCACCCTGCTGTGGCCGTTGGTCGTCGCCGGCGTAGCCGCTGCCGAGGGAGGTGCGCAGGAGCGGGCGTTTGTCGCGCGCTGCTTCGAGACTGGCAGCCGCAGTCGGAACATGTTTGTGGAGTTTTCGAGGTGCGCGAGGAAGACGGAGCAGATATGGGCAGAGAGGAAGGCGAGATGGGAAGATTGCTTCCCGGTACCGTTTGTGTGCATCCCGTGATGAGAAATTTTTGCAACCGCATAATCCGACAAGAGAGAGGGTATATTTCACAGCAATTTGCCGTTATGCCGTTGCGGTGAAGAACAACGGTCCCTGGATATTTGCTATCCTCAGTCACTGCCTGGTCCCGCCAACATTCATGATTGCCAAGCTTATAGCAAGGCATCAGAATCACTCTGCGAAACTCGAAATTTTGCTTGGCCCCTTGTCGAAATAGAGAATGGTCTTGCCAATTCGGCCTACAACAACTTGGTCATCTACTTGTCTCCACGACCAGCCCCAGACTTATTATTCATAATGGGCCGATGCAGATGGCTGACTTTGGAATGCATCACCACTCACTACTGCTTCTTGAAACACTGTATTAGGCACTCCAGCCCATTTTTGTTCCATCCCCCTAGACGCCGTAACATTGAGTTTCTTTCGGCCAACTGATCATCAGCCGCGAGTTTACCGCCTTCTTGTCAAAAGTGTGGATATCATGCTTGCCCTTAGTCTTGTTTATTATAAACGCCGGTATAAATGATGCTATCCTCTCCCCTGCCCTCCGACTCACATTGCTGCCGTGGCTGTGCTCTCAAGTAAAAAATGCCCAGCCTTGCTCCATCTCCTTGCTTCAACCAAACTCTGCTCGGCAATTGGCCAGCCGGTCCCCCGCTGTCCCCCGGCCGCCCCCCTGAGGACTTTCGGGATCTTTTGCCCACCACCTCGGCTTTTGCCAAACTTCCAAGAAAATGCACGGCCACTTTCTTCACAAGTTATGCCCGGAAGAGTCAGCCCTGTCGGAGGGGGACCAACAGCGCACTGGTAGTGGGCTTTTACTCACCCGCTCCGCCACCCATTTCACAGGGTAGGGGCAGGCTCGACAATGGACCACCTTGCGGCGCAGTCTTGTCTTTGGTACAGCTGATACCTTGGTATTGCTGCGGAATTAACGGAAAGAAAGGCAGAAATGAAGCTTGTGTCACAAGGAGTTGGAAATGCTACCGAGAGGTATAAGCCCTTCTTGGCCTGAATGAACATGACGCCCGAGTTTATAAAAGTCAAGGTCGGGCTCCTTCTTTGAATGGCGGCATCTCTCTCTCTGTCAGACACCTCTCCCTTGTGTATATTCGCCATAATACCGTTTTTTTTTCAATCGTTTTTTCCCTTCAGAATGAAATTTGAATCTGTCCTCTTAGCCGGGCTTTTTGCCCTGGCGTCCGCTCATCAGTGTGGCAGCAAGCCTAACGCCGAGATCAGGGCCATACACGCCTCGCTCGCCGCCAGCCCCGGTGCCCGTCGCCGCGACCAATACCGCCCTCCGGCCGGCAAGATGTTTGAGGTTCCAACCTTTTTCCACGTCATCACTCTCGGCAATCAGACAGTCGGTAGCAACTCAACCTTGACCGGTAACTCAACATTGACTGGCAACTCCACGTTGGCCGGCAACGAGACCGTCGTTCGCAGCCAAATCGTCGTACCGCCGAAGGCCGTCGAAGAACAAGTACGTTTTCTTTCTGTATTGAGAGTTTCTATTCCGATGTATCTCTCGTTCCGTCCATCTCGTTTTGATTTTCCTTATATCTTTAAGCTAACCACACAATGTTCAACAGCTTGCTGTTCTCAACACCGCTTACAACCCGGTCGGCTTCTCCTTTGTCCTCAACGAGACCGCCTTCATACCTGCCCCCGAATGGCGCGACCTCGAACTCCTCGGCGAAGCGGACTTGGCCATGAAGACCGCCCTGCGTCGGGGCGACTATGCCACTCTCAACGTCTACGTCACGTCCATACCTGACGACATTGCGGGTTATGCGTGAGTTCCCCCACCCCTCTATATATCTGTATAGAAATAAAACGAGGTACATTAAAAGGAGCACGTATGCTAACCTTGTATCAGCACATTCCCAGGAAGAGCAAGCAAAGACGCCTTTGTCCGCGACGGCGTCGTCGTTGGCTCCGGCACGCTGCCCGACGTCGGCGAGCCACCGTACAACCGCGGCATCACGCTCGTCCACGAAGTCGGGCACTGGCTCAGCCTACTGCACACTTTTAACCCACCCGACGGTGCGGCTGACAATGATACGCTGGCCGGCTGCCGCGGGCACGGCGACTACATCTACGACACCCCTGCCGAAGGCAGCGCCGCGTTTGAGTGTCAAATTGTAAGTTTCTCCCTATCAGTACCAGTCACCCCGTCTCCCCTCTTTTGAACTACCTCTCTATAATACTTCTCCTTCGTAAGTCCTTGATGCTTTGATTTACTGACAAACTCCTCCCCGTTTTCTGTCATGCAGGGCCGAGATACATGCACTGGAAAGCTCGAGGCCGAGAACCCATACTCGATGCCCGGCCCGGACCCCATCCACAACTACATGGACTACTCGGACGACGCGTGCCTGTACGAGTTTACGCCGATGCAGGTGCAGCGCATGACGGAGGTGTATGTCGATGTGCGCGTCAACTACGTGGAGGGCAAGTTTGAGGGCCCGGGCCCGGACCAGGAGCTGGAGGACGCGGCTCTGGAGAAGGCTCAGCAGAAGGCTCGTGAGAAGGCAATCGACAGACGCCCTGTTCCGACGCAGTGAATGCCGTAGAAGCCTCGAGATCTCAATGGTTAGTAAAATTGGCTATTGTACATGTCTCATAGCTACACCCTGACCTGTACATTAACATAGCGCACAATCGTTGTTAGAAAAAGACTGTCAATGGTGCGCTATCTACTCTTAGTCCTATCACATTCATCATCATCTGTATTGATTGACATAAGAATTCTTTTAGTATGTGCGTCTCTGTGTTTTGTTTGTGTATGTCGTAAAGCCGTTACAATTACATAAAAGGGGGTATAAGTGCAATTCCTCCGGTCTATCATAAAGCAAAGAAAAGGATATTCGCTTTTTTTCAGGTCCTCCAGAGAAGAAAATGTCCGCCGTCTCCGTGTATCAGCTGCAGTGCAAATCCAAGGCCAAGTATAACTCAGAACAGCGCTGTCGGTTGCTTGGACAAGGCTTGCCGAGGCTTTTCGCTTCGCCGCCTAGCTTGAAATCAGGGTAGTATCCTCATGTCTTCTTTTTCGTGATGGAGTTCCTGTCTCTTATTGGAACTGTGTGCAATCCAACGCCAAATATATTGCCCATGATACTATACGCTCATCAAAAAGACGCAAATCAGATGGATAACAAAGGAAAATGATATTTTCAGCCCGTCCAGGTTGTCTTAAGACGGGCAGTTAATTTCTTCGGGGCGACGGGTACAGTCGAGTTGGGGGGTGGCGATGGGGGATCATTGGCCGAGTTGGGCTTGACTGTTGTACGTCCTGAGACGGTCGCGCTGCGGACGCGGGCGCTGAGAGGTAGAGTGTACTTCAAAACACCCTTAATTATGAGGTCAAACTCGTTCTGATAGATGCGATCCCATCTCTTGACACCTCCTGCCGTGCCGTTCCCAGGCGATTGGAGCTTCATCTCTCCAGTTGACGTGGAGCTGCCCCGATGGAAGAGTGAGCCTTCAAACATGAGCGGGCTGTCGAATTCGGTGATGCGGCCCAAGAGAATGTTGGGACGCTTATCTGAATCTTCGTCGTCATCATCATTGCCATCCTTGTCCTTGGGCTTCTTTTTGTTTCCAAGGTTGGCATCGCCCCGGATTTGATCTCCCGACCCAGGTTGTTTCCACCAATCCGAATCTGTTCCTGCGTGATCCGATTTGGCAAATATTTCCAGATCAGTTTGATCGACCGTTACCAAAACAATATTTGGATTGTGAGCCTTGACAGAAAGATCAAAGATAAGAACCTGCTCGCTCGTAACAACATTTTGAATCGAGACGATCTCAATACCGGCCATAGGCTGAGACGTGGCAAACATGAATCCAATGGCACCAGTAATTACCAGGAGAAACATCATGGTAAGGACAAGGCATGCCGCGAATCGGTTCAAGTAAGAGGATCGTCGAGTATACGTTTGAGACTCGGCCTGGCGAAGACTGTGGGGGCTGCGTCTGTTACGACCGGACCTGTAGCGAGCTGTTCCAATAAGGGGTGTTCGCTCGTCATCGGCGCCAGTATTCTCATCCATGTCGTAGATGGACGACATTTGAAGGGCGGAGCGCTTGGAGCTGAGCTGACCACGGGGCGAATGGTGGTTGCGAGGACTTGTCGGCCCCGACGAGTTGCGAGATGGGGCATTGGGGGGCTTTGATCTGGCCGTGTTGGCAAAAGGGGAATCATTGTCGAAGATGGACAGGTGACTATTGTTGGGTTGGCGACCCCATCGACCAATGTGATGGTGGTGCCTTGCAGTTCCACGGCCAGAGCCACCAGCGCTGCGACCGGTGGCCTTGCCGTCGTCTTCCCCAGGAGTCAAGCTTTCTGTCCCAGAGCCGTTAAATGTGTTGACAAACTTCATGCTCTTCTTGGGAACGGGGCCATGATGGCTGGCGCCCTCCATGACACCGTAGATGGAGCGAACGTTTTGGCGGTCGGGGGGTTGGCTAGCCATGGAGGTGGCGCTGGGCGTGCGGGAGTGAAATCGGCGAACAGTCCGGTCGCCCCCGTCTGGGGGGTTGGAGTCGTAAACGAATGTTTCTTCCGAGTCGGAGGTGTTGGCTTCGTCCACGGCGCTTGCAATCTTTGCTTCAAAATTATCGGCTTTAGAGGCCGACGTTCCGGTGTGGACGTTGGGCTGTTTTCGAACGGGCTTCTTCTTATCCTTCTTCGGCTTGATGGTTTCGGTGCTCTGTTTGGTCTTGAGAGTGCCGTTTGCTCCATCAGCTTTGGAGCTCGTGTTGAGGGCGACTTGGGGAATGCTGGCGACCGTCTCGGTCTCAACCGTCATGTTCTGGGTGGAACCTTCGGTCTTGGCCTTGCCCTGCTTCATCGACAGTGAACTAGCCTGGCGAGCGACGGGGGGCGGAGGCACAGATGTTGTTCTTCGAGTGTCTGCTCTATTGGCACTGTCGACGTGGTGGTCCGGGGCGTGATTGGAGCGGGCTCTGATAGTACGGCCACCATCGCTTAGGGCGCCATCGGATTGGGGGTCGGAAGCGGCAAGCTTTTCCTTGACATGATCCAGGATGCCGCGGCCGGCCACCGGCGTGGTGACTTCCTGAACAGTTTCCAGCCCGGACCGAACAGGCGTGTGGACGCCGGAAGTGGGTTTGGGCTCTTCGATGTCGCTGTCGACTGTAGGCTGGTCGTCTACGGGCTTGACGGCAGGACTGGCTTGCAAGACGTTGATGGCGGGGAGATCTGGCTCAGGTTTGGGTGATGCAGGACCGGACCTGGTTAAGCTCGGGGCTGGAGATCGTAATCGAGGTGAGACTGGCCATCGAGGGCCTTCCTGAGAATCAAGGGGCGCAACGCCGTTCTTTTGCGGTGTTGAGGTCTGCTGGAGTTCCCTGGTAGCAGGGGGTAGCGAGGGTGTAGCAGAGGTCGATAGACTGCGCGCTGCGGCCGTGTGTGTCGGTATTTGCGATCTGGAGGTGCGGGTTGGGCTGAGGTCGTGCTGGCTGTTTTTGCGAGAGCGGTTACCAGAGAGTCGACTAGAGGAAGTGGCCTTTCGGATGAGGCGACCGGGAGAACCGTCACGGGAGGGATTGGGAGTTGTGCCGTTGGAGCTGGCCGCTGATGAGGGCTTTGACGTGGGCGCAGGCTGAGGGATGCCATTTGAGGCGGATACTGGTGCAGCGACAGCGGCGGCGGCCGAGGTGGAGGGAAGGGCGATGCGAGAGGGGGTGTTGTTAGCCGATTGGGCGGCAGTGGATGGCGGACGGGCGGTGGTAGGCTGCAGAGGGCCGTCGGGGGGGAGAGACGGCTTGTCCATGGCCGGTACAAGTTGGTGTTATAGTGTCGAGATTGGTTGTGGTTGATGCATGCCAACGGGGCACGGGGGCAGCAGGGGGATGACGAGGCTCAATGGATGATCGTGGAGACGTATGCAGCAAGGCTCATCGTGGGCGGGCTTGCGTCGAGCGGAAAGGCGGGCGGGCGGCGACGAGAGCGAAAACGAGAGCGGCAGAGGAAATTTCTGGGTGCCCAACGGAAGAAGCGTGGCAATGGAGAGCCTGGCAACCTGGAGGGCAGATGTGTTGTTGTTGGCGCAGGGTCGGGGATGCGGCCGGGGGTGGTGGTGGTGATGACGAAAGAGGTGCAGGCGACTCGGGAGAAGATGCGTTTGGGTGTTGTGTGGTGCGTGGTGCGTGGTGTATTGTTGCGTGCAGCAGCAAGTTGATTGATTTGGCAGGTCGAGGTGACGCAGGCGTGAGCAGATTTGAGCCGGGCGATGCGAGCACGAGAGAGTCGGTCGGACAGCAACTAGTTGAGAAGAGAAGGAGGATGAGTTGCGTGGAGGAAAGATGGACAAGTCCGGCTGAGTTGAGCGGTATTTTGTCCTTTGGGGGGATTGGATGGATGATGGATGGATGGATGGATGATGGATGGATGGATGGATGGATGGATGGATGGTGCCTGGGGGGAACGATGGCTTGGATGGCTTGGACGGATTGTTGTTGTGGAAGGATGCAGGACGGACAGCAGCAGAGTGCGTGGTGTGTGGGTGGTGGTGATGATGGATGTGTCGGTTGTGCGGGCCAAGATTTTGTACCAGAATGTACCAGTAATAGTACAAGGCAAGGTTAGTACCTTATTAGTAGGTAGGTATGGCCGGACCAGGTTTGGAGGGAGAGTGGATGTGAATGGGTGGCTGAGGAGAGGATAGAAGAGGTCCTTGAATAATCGGATGGCACGGAGCAAAGAAAAAATCGATAAAATAATGGTAGAGTGCGCGGGAAGCCGACGGACCTGCAGAAATGATACCTTGCTTGCCAAAAAGACGGAGCAAAAGGTACGCATACAAGGAACAATAATACTAATAATATTAATAATAAATACTTGGCTAAAAAAGGCAGGAAAATAGAAAATAGTGTCGTAGTGGTGAGGTCAGCACGCGGGCCCCCAGGATTACAGGGCTTTTAGTGGCTTGCACCGGTGACAGCCAACCAACCTGTCGCCTGCCGTGAGTGCATGCAGTGAGTGACGCGGGATGTCAGTTCAAACAGTCGAGGTGCTTTTAATTACTATGCATGATTGTAGAACTCTGTACGGAGTATATGAGCACCATGAGTAAAAGACTTCACTACTGGTACATGCAGCACCTACCTGGGTACAGTATGACTGCCATCATGGGGGCACGCCGCAGTCGCCTGCTTGTGGCAATGTGCCTGGCGCCATACAAGGGTTGAGACGCCACCTTGTCTCGCCGGTCAAGGTACCAGATTCTCTGGCACATGCGCACGAGTGTACATCGGTGATCGGGGCCAACGCTGTGAGGGTTGCTCAGGGCTGGTGAGGGCCGAGACCAGCATTGCGAGTCGTCATTGTCGCAGAAAGAGAGTCGAGGGGAAAGAAGAAAAGACTCGGCATCTACTCCGTACTGCCTGGGCAGGTCCTTCGTCTCACGACTCGCTCCCTTGCCATTTTCCTTATTGCCAGTATCTCACAAACCTACACCATCCCCTCGGGCCGCAGCCAGCCTAATCTGACGTTTCGCATACACTATCCGGAACGGACCTTGTGATGTTTGATGTTCTTTCCTTATTTCTAAAAAGAAAAAGAAAAAAAGAAGGCATAGTCATGGCTTGTCTACCGTTCTGTCATAATAAATGCTGCAGGTGCTGTGCCTGAACAAGACACACAGGAGCCTAAACCGGCGGGCAGCGAATCACAAAGACATAAATGGAAGAAATCAAAATCGAAACCTAATAAACCCGCGCATAAAGTACATAAAAGGGCCACTCACAAGCGTGCACGTCTTTGTTGTTCCAGAACCTACGTCCACCCTTGTTAATCCTTGTCAGCCACGGCAACGAGCCACCCAAATCAGAGCGCGAGCCACACACAGCATTGATGACACAGCCAGCGCATGGCACAATACGAAGAAGTTGCAACACATCACACATCAGCCGGATCCACGACACCAAAGGACGAGCGTCGGTATGGCCACCTTGTCTAGTTATTGTCGCACTGCCAGCGAGCAGCGGTCGCCAACAAGTACCAAGTAGCACAGGGGAAAGGGTTGTTCGTTTGGCAGCCTGGAGACAAACACCAAGACTTCTACGCTAATAAGGTAGTCACCTTTTATTACGTTGCTGTTATTACAACGACGACACAAGTCTCGGCTACTTGCGTTGTCCGTCCTACACTGTTCTATGCCAAGTATCCTATACCTGGTATAGTTAGAAATGGAACAAGCATTTTCCTGGCTTTTTGGCTTCCAGACTTGCCGGTAACTTGTCCCTACCTACCTTTCAGCACCGTATCCGTAACAACAGTGGTACGTTGTACCCCAGACGCTACCCACATCTTCCTTCTAGTGGCCTTCGGCGGTCGCCTCGCCTCGCCGGCTTGTGTAGGTACCTTTTATTACCCAGGCAATAACTACCTGTATATATTGGTCGTGTTTTTTCTTCTGGAATCTGCATCAGTAATGCACAGGTCTGTCACTACCGGCTTCTTAGTACAACACACCACCGCTTCCTGCGCTCCTTTGACACCTTGGGACACTGTGGCCTGCCCGTCCATGACCCCAGAATTGACTGGATAAAATTTGCCATTTGCTATTGAACCCTTGAAAATTAAACAAAAGCACGGTTGTTTTTGGCTCGTGATGCACCTTACCTGGTTTGCTCTAAAATTATCATGATGCCACCGCCCCCGACACCGGACAAGAGGTCTCGTGATGCACATTTTAGAACAACCTACTTGCAGCAGTCCTTTTTGTTGAGAGGCTAAAATCGTCGTCACGAGATCCGAGACCAGAACAGCATCCAAGGCCAAATTACAGCACAACAAACAGCGCGCGGTGCCAACAGTTGCCGAGGGTGGCCTAGTAGGTAGCCCAGGCCGACAAAATCGTCGCCCGCGTTGTCCGCCGTCCGCCCGCCCGCTGGGGACTCGCGTCACAATCCCCCCACAGACAGCAAAAAAAAATACAACATCGAAAATATAATAAAAACTACAAAGGGGAAAAGAGAGAAGCCTGGGAGAAAAGAGTAAAAAATGGGCCCCGCGGAAGCTAGCACATGCGTCCCGAGAGTCTGGGTCGCTGACTGGCCTGATTCAGGCTTTCGCCCTGCTCTCTGCCCGACTGACACGTACTAAGATGGTACGGTACCTAGGTAGGCAGGGAGCGATGGACCTCGGATGCTCGCTCTGCCACGGCCCCCGAGCCTGATCCTGCAGCCTGTCAAATTATCTGTCGTGTTCTGCCACAAACTGTCCAGTGTAACGAGTTCTCTCATGTTTGTCTCGGCATACATTGCCTATTTCCTGCCCATCAAGTCTCAGCCGCCTAGCCCGCCTGAGTGGTGCCAGCGACCTACCCGGTAGCCTGCAAGGGAGAGACGAAAGCTCAAATTTTTAGGCGCTGCAAGACCGTATCTTGAGCTTCTGTCTCTGGTGCAGCGCTGTCTTACCGGCCGATACAAGGTCCATTATATGCTGACGTGGTCGCAGCCTGATGGACGCGCTTCCCTGTACACTTACAGTAACAGGGCTGGGTGTCATCATACTGGACACCACATACATCGGAGCCGTGCCCACGCTCAAGATAACATGCATCAGCTTCACAGCTTCACCGCGATGTATCAAATCCGGGCATATTTCCTCATCGAGCTGCCTGCGTCCAGCTGAGCGGATGCTGACATTCGTTCCACCATGGACAAACAAGCCTGCGGTCGATTTGCTACTGGGACAGGACAATAGTTATCAATCAAGGGGACACTGGCCCGCGTCACTCTCAATCCGATGAATTCTGGGAATACATTTTTGCTTTTCGAGCTTGTCGACGTAAACCTCGCTTGCACACCGTGCGAGAAAACATATCTGGGAATGATTCATCACAATCACCCAGGGCCGAACCTTCTCATCCCAAAATGACGTGTCTTTTTGACGTTCCAATCATACATCACGATGCCACTGCTTCCTTCATAAACCCCAGCGCTCTGCAAAATCCAACTTTCCCCAGCCCTCCCCTAATTCTCTTCTGCTGGCGCTCTCACTAGCTTCACTAGTATACCATCCGGCTTTGCGCCGCTCTTCTTATACTCCTCCGCCTTGTACAGCGGATTCTCCGCGTCCGCCATCACGCCCACCTGGCCGGCACCGCTGCAGCCTTTCAACAGTCCGTCCTCGCCGTCAATCGCCGCCGCCAGGTCCGCGTACAATACCGACGAGTTGAGCCACGGCTTGATGTGCTTGCCCAGTGCCAGCACCGGCCCGGCGTCCGGCACCGGCAGCGTCCATTCCGCGCAGCTGTCGCCGCTCTCGGCCGGGATCGTCCAGAATCGACCGTTGCCTTCGTTGGAGCTGCCGAGCCATCGGAGATAGTAGGCCACGTACTGGACGTGCGCCCGGTCGAGCCCGGTGTCGTGGTCGTAGCAGATGCGCTGGGAGCCTTCGGTGCAAATGTCTGTTCGGGGAGCGAGGGTGTAGACCATGGGGAGACTGGCGGCAAGTAGAGTGATAGTCTGTCGGAGCAACATCTTTGTGGTATAGAGTAGAGGATGGAAAGGTGGTCTAGTGAGCTTTTTGTTCTGTAAGTGGTTGATCCACGGGTGAGTGGCTTGAATCTTTGCGCCTGGGCGGTGTTCAACCATTTATCTGGTAAGTAAGAGATAAATATATGCCAAAATCGCTCAAATGTTTTCCAGAAGCCTGCATAATGACTGCGATCATACCATTGACAAGCTCTTGTTTGCCATTGCACTTACACATGCCATCACGACACTTTGAGACATACAAGTACGACTCGGCCGTCGCTTAAGTCGACGATGCTATATGCACTCTCTTCCCGAAATGCACGTCGACCGTCTTGGCTTGGAATCCGCGATTCGGCAATCTGAACAGTGCCAACGCCGTGACGCGACGCAGCTCGTCTATTTTGCCAGGCCAGATATTAGGCTGACCAAAGTATGAGAGATGCAAAACGTCACATTGAAGGCATACAGATAATAATCAAGACAATTAACTATCGCAATAGACTAGTATCCATGCAGCTAGGCTAAACCGGCTCGCTCTAAGATTTTCCAAGATTTGCTCTCTAATCGTTCGCTTGCAGTCCCCTTGTCGCAAAGTTTGCCTAGCTCGGCCTCGCATCTGCTACATCCGTGTTACTATGACCGAGGCACACGCTGCACCAACCGACTATACGCTTCTGCTTACCTCAATCAACGTAAAATGATTCCCTAGAGATGCAGTCCTCGCCTGCAGGCGAAACCTCTCTGACTTTTCCTGCTCCGCGTCAGGGTGCAACCAACGCCAGGGTCATGACCGTGTTCCGGGCCCAGCAGGCGCCATGTTTCCCTGAATTGATTAGATCACCCGGCGTAAGAACCGCCTTTTGAGCACCTTGCTTCAAAAGGAACTAAAGGAAAAGCAAAAAAACAAAAAAGACAGAGACGCCGTTTTGCAGCTATCTGGCTAGACAATGTGCATGTATTCAGGCAACCACTTAATCCGTGTGTTACCATCAGCTCCATGAACCGGCTGCGGGTGGTGCAGGTCGCCGGGGGGCATACCCCTCGCGTTCGTTCTCTCATCAAATGGGTCGAACATCTCCGCGTAGGTCACCTCCGTCTCGTCCCTCTCCAGGCTGTGCAGCAGGGTAGTCGCGCGCAACGAGGCCATAGCCCGAGCGTGCCGGCGCTGGCGGTTGAGCTTCACCGTTTCTGGCGAAGGCGGCGGCGTCGGCATCGGCGGCGACGGCGGCGGCATGTTGCGAATGTCTCGCATCGGATCCCCCAGCGGCACCCGGGCTTGTCGCGATTCAGACTCAGCCATGGTTAAGGCAGGCCCCGGAATGAAGAGCTCTTCCGGCTCGAAGCGGGAGCGGCTGGCGTCGGTGTTGATGCTAGCGCGGTCATAGTCCGACACCGACTCCGGAATGCTGTAGTGCGGGTAGAGGGAGCCGGGGCGCGGCACCGGCGTCGGCACACGGGAGGGTGATCGAGACTGCGACCACGGCGAGTGGGTGAAGTAGTCGGGCTGACCGGGATGTGCGCTCATCCAGCGCGGGTGTCTCTCCTCCAGCTCCCGGAGCCAGTTGAGCTGGTGCAGCTCGGTGGCCGTCAGCGGCGGGGGCGTCTCGGCGCGGGTCATGCCGCGCATGCGGGAGACGATGCGCGACCAGAGCTTATTCAGGGCTCGACGCAGGCGTCTCGGCAGGGTCTGACGCTTGGGCCACATATTCTCCTCGCCGTTAAAGGGACTCGCTGAGCGAAGGGGTTCCACGCGCTCCCGGGCGGCAGCCCCGGATGGGGACTGCTTGCGGCGGCGTGGCGAGAAGAGAGGCATCGCCAAGGTTGCGAAGAAAGTTGAAAGCCTGTGCTAGCGGGGAAGATATTGGGCAAAGGAGGAAACGGAAGAAGCAAGAGTTGTCGAGTTGCCGTGGGACTCTGCTATGCTCAACAGGCTCTTCTATCCTGGAGAGTGACGAGCAGGGAAATTCAGCACGCAGGATCAGAAGCAGCCGAGTATTGAAAAAGAATAACAATAGAAAAATAAAGTTTTCACCTTAGCAGTTATAGTAGGTGGCAGCCAAGCAAGGATTCTGAGGCGAGGGTCTCATGGAGGCTTGCAAGTAAGTTCAGGCGACCAACTTACACTTTGGTATAAATACATCATCTAACGTAAATATTGTAAAATAGGTCTGGCGCTGCTATTGCTGGCAGCTAAGTTTGCTCGGTCTCGTCGCCGGCCGCGTGGCGAGAGACGGACGGTTGTCCTACTGGGTATTGGTCGCGTGTTGGTCGCGTTTTTGCCTTCTCGTCCGGGAAGCAAAACCCAAATCATGACAACAGAATGAAATTTGCTGATTATATCAGTTGACTCAGGAAAAGCGACTGTCTAAGCGACTTTTGCGCTTCTGCGTAAGATTTTTGACGGCCCCGGAAAACCTAGGGCATTGAATTAGCGATTGCTAGAAAGATATGACCAACAAAGCCACGTGGACAAAAGTAGGGCTTGGATAACCATACCGAAAAGGCTAAAACGAAATTCAAAAAGTATTACGAGTCCATGTTCGGTCCAGGCAGAATAGCAGGACGGGATACCCATGCCCCAACTGGTCGTTCCGTGGCACACACTCGTCACTCTCCCAGCGCACCTAAGAAGCTATCTGCCTGCTTCTTTGCCCTCCTCGTCTCCATGGCCTTGCGCCTGTCCTCCATCTCGCGGCGCCGCGCGGCCTTGCGGTCCTCCCTCGCCTGCCGTTGCTCCTCCGTTTGCCTGCGCTCCGCCTCGAGCGCTGTCATCTCGCGCTGCCGCGTCTCCTCATCCTTGCTAAACTTGTAGAAGCCGACGCCCTTGCTGCGAACTTCCCTATCCGCGTCGTAATGCTTCATCTCTGGCGGCGTCGCGCTACGGTCGCGCTTGCGCGCTAGCTCCTCCATCTGGTCCGGGTCGTCTGGGGCGAAGGCCATGGCCTGGATGGCGTCGCCGTGGATGAGGTTGCTCGGCGCAGCAGGGCGTGCGGACATTCGGTCGAGCTCCTCGGCACCGAGGAGGCCGCGGCGGGCGCGGCGCTCCATGCGCTCCTTTTCGGCGCGGGTGCCGCGTCGCAGGCGGCCAAACTCGTCCTCGTACTCGATGATCTCGTCGTCTCCGTCGTCGCCCTCCTGCTCGTCGCCGGACGAGCTCAGGTCGGACAAGTCCTTGCCTTCTTCATTCTCTGCCCACTTGCGGTCAAAGTCGATCAGGGGCCCCGCCTCATTGTCCTGCGGCACGTAGTCACCGCGCTTCATGGCGGCGTAGAGGCGAGCCTTGTTCTCCATGTTGCGCTTCGCGCGGGTCAACTCGCGCGACTCTTCCTCGGTGCCCGTGACGTCTTTGAGGACGAGTTTCTCGTCTTTGGTGCCTGCTTGGGCCTCGCGCTTCCGCGCCGCGTGGCTGCGAAACAGGTTTTCCTTGGGCTCCTTGGAGGGACGCACGCGGCCGGCGGTGGTGGAGCTCGACGAGGCGCCGGATGATGCCATCAGCGATGTCAGCTGGGCCGTAAATTCCAAGGAGGAGGAGAGGGAGGCATCCTTTCGCTGCTTCTTCCTGGGCCGCTGCCCGTAAAGGTTGGGGTCCTGAGGCATGTCGTGGGAGACTGCTGTGGTCTTTTTATGGTGCTGGTGACGATCTGCGGCACCGTGTCCGTAGGAGCCAATCACATCACTCTCATCTCTGCAAGGTGAAAGAAAGATAGTTTAGGTTGACTTGTCGTAAAGAATTCCACGGGAGCGTGAGGTGTTGTGTGTTGTTGAAGGATGCAAGATGACAGCATTGAACTTCAAGGCAAAATTTAGGAGATCTTGAGTGGGGCATGTCCCTCGGTGCCTATAACTCCTCGGCGCCAGCAGATCCGCCGTGAGCATAGTAGAACAAGAATTAAGAGTGGCGGTAATAAAAGCAAATTGGGCCAACATTGAATAATAACTGAATATTCTGTTATTGATTGCATCGTTTTGCGAAGTAACAACGTGGTAAAAGGTGAGTCGTGTGCTGCATCTCTCAACTCTGAGCCAGCCGTATTAGTGAGAGAGGTCGCCAGAGTACTACTGCCTACTGATTGGCCCCTAACAGTTCGACCATGTACTCAATATTGGACGGTATGTAAACTAAATGGAATAAATTCGTAATCAGTTTAGATGAATATGGACATGATACATGGCTTATACCGGAAACTGACCCGGCGCATGTAACGAATCGGACCTCGAGAGCTTCGACCTACCAGCCACCTCCTCATCTAGCCTCAAGTTATCTGGCACGTAGATCGCCAAACGTGTTCAGCATACGCTCCTTCTGACCGGGGGTAAATTCAGACATGCAGGAATCATCCGAGTAGCTCATAAAGTTGTGGATGGGGTCCGGACCGGGAATCGACGAGGGGTTGTTTGCTTCTAGAGTTCCTGTGCAGCTATCTCGGCCCTAACCGGTGGGAGAAGAGAAAGAAGAGAATACAGTTAGTCTACTTTGTTTCAAAAGATCCGATGATGGGGCTGAGAAAAGCAAGAGAAGAGGATATCTTACGATTTGACAACCACCTCTGCCAGAAGATTCAGCGGGCGTATCCAAGATGTAGTCACCAGCACCACGGCACCCTCCGAGCGGATCTCTGTCACTGAGCCCTCGGAATGTGTGCTCTAAGCTCAGCCAGTGACCGACTTCGTGGATCAACGTGCCGCCATTGAAGTTGCTGCCGGGTAGACTTCTGGTGGCGATGACGACGCCGTCGCGGGCCAACTGGAACTCTGAGGGCTGACGTTCTGGGAAGAAACTAGACAGGTAGTGTTAGAGGTAGAAAAAAATTGAGAAGAAAGAGAAACTTACGCCCAGCCCAAAAGACCGGGTGATGTAAAGCTGGTCACGTAGACGTTGAGCGTCGCGTAGTCACCCCGGCGCAGCGCCCTCTTCATGGCCATCTCCCTCGGAGTGGCATCCGCCGTCGGAGTGTCCAGGCTGCGCCACTCGGGTCGACGAGTATACGCAGTGCCGTTGAGGACAAAGGTAAACCCATGCTTGGAAAAGGCCGCGTTGAGGTTGTTAAACTGTCAGAGAACATGGCATGGTAAGCAAACCCACGGACTTAAAAGAAGCACATGTAGTAGGCAGTCACCAACAAGGAAGAGGTGAATCTGGGAGAACTTGTCAAGGAAGAACAGCATGTATTTCTCACCTGGGTGTTGATGACGCCCTGGGGGACGTGACCGCCGCTGACGGTGCCGCTCTCAGTGATGACGTGAAAGAAGGTCGGGATCACGTATGTGGCAGTCGACTGGCGCCGGCCTAAAGCCCGGTCCTCTGCCTCGGCAGCGGCGTACGAGGCGTGCAGGGCCTCGATTTTGTCGTTGGAGATGGTACCGCACTGCGCGGCGGCGAGGGCATACAGGCCGCCGAGGACGGCAAATGAGAGCTTCATACTGAAAAATCGAGATATATATATATATAACTGTTTATATAATAAATGATTTCCGTGCAAGAAGATGGATAGATCTGTGTCTATTAAGTAGGTGTATGTGTGCTTTGGGATGCCTTTATATACGTGGACTCGAAGGCAGGCTTGTCAATCGAACTGTGTACCTTCAACAGAATCCTCACTTTTATCGTCAAGATATCTCATCTTCCTTCCTTTTTTGACACTATGCAGCTTCCTTCCTTTTCGATATTCCTTGGCACGTTCGAGCCTTTTTCTATACCTCTTACACTTGCACATCGTCCTTCCTCATTTCGACATAGAGAGACCTCCGCCTTGTCGCCCTCCGATTCCCCCCACAATGCGCCGGGAACAACCCTGTCATGAAGTTGAGAAACTTTTGCTGGTGAATGCCAAAACGGGACAAGGGGCCGGCCGTCGCCGTTAAGCCCGCGACGCCGATTGGCCAACTACCCTCGTTACGCCGCGGTCTTGGCGCGTGGGCCTGATGAGAAGAAGCTTCCTGTTCTGCGTCTAGGCATCGAGGGAGAAGTCATATGGGCCGGAGCCAAGACCATTATCTCGCGTAGCAAGTGTCGGGAGAGGAAGCCAAGAAAAGGAAGCCAAGAAGAGGCTTATGGCACGCAAAGCACGCAAAGCACGCAAGCACGCGAAACACTAGTTAAAAGCATAGCCACGGCTGCAGGGTGAGTTGACAATTAAGCGGGGGTACGGAGATTTATTTGCCGATGAGAATTAAAGTTAAAAAGAGAGTTGGCAAAGATTTACGACTGTCTAATTGAGTGAATCGACTCAACCGGCTCAACAGTGTCATCGAGTACCTCCACAATGTTTAGACCAAAACAGGCAGCTGCTGATCCTGAGGGCAGACAATAAACGGTTAGCTATCTGAGATATGCTCTGTCTCTCAATGAGACGTTTCATTCAGCATCTAGTTTCTTCCTCAATAGCTAAACAGATGCATCGCTAGGCCTACATAGAGGAACAATGTAAAACAAATTCAGGTTAATTTGTATTTATTAATGCTTTATATTCCTTCCCAATACTGCGAGTATAGAATTGATAATGCGAGATAGTCTAGAGTTAGTGAACGGCCAAGTCATAGAGTATCTATTGCGCAGTGCTCTAATCCGTCGCCAAGCAACTTTGCAAGATGACTCGCTGCATACCCTGATACGTCTGTGATAATCTGAACCTTTTGGAAACAAAGGCCCTGCTCCCTACACTTTTGTAGCACTAGCTCTCGGTATCCTTCCTCGCCCATCAGCGCTCCGGACAAGATCAAGACTGTCTTGCCAGAGTCGCCGAAACGCACCAGCGACGCCACGAGGGAGACGAGGTGCGCGGCAGCCTCGTGCAGAATTTCCAAAGCTTCTGTCCTCGCATGGCAGTCATCTTCGGCCGTCGCCGATTGAAAGGCAGCATTTGTGACAACACGCGCCAGGCTTCCTATCGCCAACCTCGGCACCGCTCCGCCCGTCGTCGACAGAACCGTCGACAAGAGTTCCGCCGCGTTGTTGCGGTGTAGATGGTGCAACACGTCCGCCTCGAGGGGGGATGGTGCAGTTGCCGTAGTCCCATTGGTGGCGCCGAGGCTGCTCTTCTCCTCCTGCCGGCGCAGAATGGACTGCAGAGCCCGCCTTCCAATGGCAAAGGCGCTCCCGTCGTCGCCCACCAGGTGGCCCCAGCCACCGGCCCGGCCGACCTGCTCGACCTCTCCGGACGCCACCTTGCGGAATGCGACCGCGACAGAACCGGTTCCGGCCACCAGGGCGATGCCGGTCTCACTTTCGGCGTCTGCGGTCAGGCAGCAAGACAACAAAGACGTGTCACACGTCAGCCGCAAGCTTCCATCCCGCTTAGATACGCCAAACATGCGTTCCAGCGCTGTGCCAAACTCGTCCGTCTGGCGGCCCAGGTGGTGCAAGCCCGCGATGCCGGCCCAGACGCGGCGGAACCTTGGCATGGTGCCTTGCCGATGCAGAGACTCCGGAAGCGAGGCGACGGCCCTGGTCACGGCTGTCCGTATCTGCTCAGCAACGTCTTGCAACGACGCTGAATGTGGGTTGCACGGCCCCGTGGTGGCCTGGGCTACCACGCCCTGCGCTGTCGCGATGGAGACGGCGCATTTCGTGCCGCCCCCGTCGATGCCGAGGCAAAGACGGGATTTTTCTTCGTGAGGCCTCTCCATAGTGGCCGAATCCGTCCTCAGCGGTGAAATGAGATCCGATAAGCAGCCCTCGGCATCTTCAAGTCTGTGTTTTGCATCGGACGGATCGAGGCCGGAGAGGCCGACAGCACAAGCAAGCTTCACACTGCCTCCGCAACGCACAATGAGGGCATCAATCACATCATCCACCTCAGCCTCGCGGTCTATGCCTAGAAAACTAGCAGTGTTATTTCTTAGATCCTTTCCTTGACAGATCTGGCGGACGATTCTTCGTCCTCTCGCGCGCAGCTTCTCGTTGTCGACGCGCACGTCCACCATGAGCCCGCGGCACGTCTTGCCCAGCCTAACCATGCAACATGTGCTAATCATAGTCAACATCTGCTTCGCGCAGCTCCCTGCCTTTAAGCGCGTGCTGCCCGCGACAAACTCGGGCCCGACCAGTGCCGCGATGCAAAAGCGAACCCCGAGACGCGCCACGCATGATGGCTGCGTATTGGTAATCGCCGCCGTCAAGACGCCCTCGCTACGCACGGCACGCTGCAGCGCGCCCAAAACAAACGGTGTGCGGCCTGACGCGGATATGCCGACGACAACGTCGTCCGGCGTGAGCTGCAGCGCGTCCATCTCGGCCTCTCCCGCTTGGCCAGCGTCCTCGGCGCCCTCGATGGCTTCGTGCGCGGCGCGCGGTCCGCCGGCGACAATGGCCAGGCAC
The DNA here is from genome assembly GCA_028828415.1 of Cordyceps cateniannulata. Classification (NCBI taxonomy): domain Eukaryota; kingdom Fungi; phylum Ascomycota; class Sordariomycetes; order Hypocreales; family Cordycipitaceae; genus Cordyceps; species Cordyceps cateniannulata. Next base: position 741,068 of record JAPHMX010000004.1, on the reverse strand, counting down.
TGGCGGGGGTCCACGGAGAAGGTGACGGGGAGCTCGGCGGAGTCCATTTGCGCGATGCGGCCGCTGTTGCCGGCGCCGACGTAGATGAGACGGCCGCCGGCGCGCAGGCGGGGCACCATTTCGTCAATTAGGCCAGCTATGGCGGGAAGGCATGGCGCAATGGCGGCTGGGATCTGGCTTTCTTGGTGATGGAAAGCCTGGCAAAGACCAAGAGTGCTCATGGTGTCCATGTCTTTGGCGACGCCGCCGATGGCCTCGGTTTGGAGATTAACTAGGGCTGGCCCGACTAGTTCTTTCATGTTGTGTGATGATGAATCTTAATATTGTCGAAATTCAAATTGCTTCAAAAGATTGCTTTTAGCCGGATTACATCTTTAATGTATTTTGATAAGTCATTTGTGTAAGTTCCGACTAGCTGTTGTAAAGCTATCGGATCACGGCCCCGCGATCCGGCCGCGCTCCGGCCGCGATCCGGCGTTGCGAATCCGCGGCCGTCTCCGCCATTATACGCATGGTAACGTAGCACTCGGCAGATCTGCTCCATTGACAGATTCTGGGGTCATTGATTTCTGCCTAGCTAGATGCTCTAAGTTTGCCATGTACGTCAACGTTCTGTTATCTTCAGGTTTCATGATTTACTATTAATGACCATTTCCAAGTGCCTCCAACCCCCGCAAGATGTTGTATTGTTCACTCCACCGGAACAATATATATTTCGGAACGCGGCGACGGTGGTAAATTTACGCCTCTTTTAGCCAAGCACGCCATATTTATTGACTAGCTTGACATCGGCAATTTAATTACAGCTTCACAGCAAAGTCTCAAACATATAAGGCTCGTTTTGGCTCCTTCACCAGCTTTCTGCCAACTACCATTATTCTCCTACAACTTGACTCTCAACGCAATCATGTCGACTTCAAATTCTCAAAATGACGCCGTCATACCGAAGCGATGGCGGCCCAGCTCCATCCTTCGTGATCCCTGGACCCAAATCATCATCATCTCGCTTATATCCTTTTGCAACCCTGGCATGTACAATGCTCTGACCGGCATGGGTGGCTCTGGACAGGTCAACGGAACTGTTGCCGCCAACTCCAATGTGGCCACTCACGCCTGTACAGCTGCTGCTGCTCTGCCTCTCGTGGGCACATTCTACCGCTATCTCGGTCCTCGCACGTCACTCCTCCTGGGAGGCTGGACTTATGCCTTGTATGCCGGCTCGCTTCTCAACTTCAACAGGACCAAGAATGGGCCCTTTGTTATTGCGTCTGGAGCTCTACTTGGTCTTGGTGCCGCCTTCTTCTGGGTCGCACAGGGAACAATCATGGTCACATACACGACGGACCGTACAAGAGGTCGTGCGATTGGCCTCTTCTGGGTCATCTTCAATCTTGGAGCAGCTATTGGCTCCTTGGCTAGCTTTGGCCTCAACTTCCATTCTAAGTCTGGCACAGTCACGGATTCAACCTATGTTGCCTACATTGTCGTCATGCTATTTGGATGGACGCTATCTGTCCTCGTTCTCTCCTCCGGAGATCTCTCTTCCAAATATACTGGCACCAGGATCAGGCACGAAACGGAGCGAATTACCTGGGACAACATCCGAAACACTCTGGCTGAAACCGCCAAAGTCATATTGAGCTGGAGAAATCTATGCCTGTATCCCATGTTTTTCACCGCCAACGTCTTTTACTCGTATCAGCAAAACAATGTCAACGGTGCCACATTTACTCTGCGAACCAGGTCTCTCAACGGAGCTCTGTATTGGATGGCGCAAATGTTTGGGGGCTTACTCATGGGGTTTGTCCTTGATTCGAGCTTCTCTCGGAAGCAAACTCGCGCCCGAACCGGCTGGCTAGTCCTTCTGGTGGCCGGTATGGCTATCTGGGGCGGAGGTTACCAGTTTCAGCGGTGGAATGACGCGCGAAGGAGCCGTGGCCACAAGCAAGACATTGATTACACACATGGAACCATTTTCCTGGGCCCCATGTTTCTTTACATCTTCTACGGCGCCTTTGACTCCTTTTGGCAAACCTTTTGCTATTGGATCATCGGAGCGCAATCACACAGCCCAGTGGTCAACGCCGTTGTGGTGGGTGCTTACTCGGCATTGAAACCTGCTGGAGGAGCCATGGCATGGCGGATCAATGCCGAGGGATACTCTGCCATGACACAGTTTGCCATGAATTGGGGAATGGCGATTGGGAGCCTTTTAGTAGCCATCCCTACTGTTCTCGTCACTGGAAAAGAGCCTGATGTCGAAGCCGATCCATCGGCAATTGAGGAAGTGGTGCAGGAAAAGTTGTAAATGAGGCACAGTCGGCAGGTCAAATTAATAGCTTGTAATAGGTATATTGTGAGAATTGAAGTACTGTTTTAAAAGTTACACCATTACCATGCGTCAACAGGCAGTTCGACAACATTGTTAATGTTGAAGCGGCAAGTAAACACCCGGCTATGAGCTTCGGAAAGCATAGTCCAAAACGATATCTATCTGTTTATTGCAAACCTTGGTTATAAACGGTTTAAGAGACTTTGTTACGTACTTAGCTAGCACTCGTGTGGCACATAGCGGCTGACAGCGGCAGTCAGCGTTCAAGGAACATGATTCAAATATGATGGCAGCGTTGATTAAAAAAAGAAAATTCTATCAAACTCCAACAAACGTTTGACGTCCAGATCTCTGTGGTGAAAGACTAAAAATGCCGTACAATTCGTTCAAAAAGGAACGGGTGATGTTGAGCCAGGGCTGAGTACCTGCAATGGCCTGGCAAGCATCATTGCAGACGGCGTGATTTTTACCACCCCATATCACAAACCCATTCACATCTGAGTTTCCTTGGAGTGCTAGAAGCTGATTCTGCCAGAGGCTGACGGGATAAAATGAGAAGGGGCTGTTGTGATATTGTGGCCACACAAAAGGGAAGATGGGCAGAGAGCCATTGATGACTTGGATCTGCGCGAGTACAGTGCTCAGAGATTTTTGCCAGGTGTCGAGACTGCTGGAAAATGTATAGGCGGATGGAAAGAAGGCATGGCTGGTGTGATTGGCAATCAAGGCTCTGTAGTGTCCGAACAACGAGGCCGGGGTGTTTCCTGCCAGACCATACCAGCCGATGATTTGGTCGCGAGGTAGGATCTCGGCAGCCCAAGTCTGTAGCTTCTGCATCGTCGCTAGATTGGAATCCGCCGTCGCAGCCGAGTTGAGATAGATGTTTTCGCAGTCGAGCACGAGCGGGTAGCCGGGATGGATGTTCCACTGCGCGACGATGCGCTGCCAGTCCGGGCGTGTCGGCGAAGCACCATTTGCGACGAGCGGGTTGCACACGTAGGCGGGAATCCAGTTGATATTGGACGATCCGAAGCCAATGCTGGTGTTTGTATAGGCCGTGCTGTCAAAGACGAGGAAGTTTTGGGCGTTGGCAAGCCCCAGAATGGCGAAGCAGGTGGCTAGAAGGGGAAGCATCGTGGGCGTTTGACACTCAAAATGAGGCGATGCTGTGCTTGGTGCAAACAGGAAGACGAAAGCACTTTATTTATCTGTATTCATAGCGTATAGAAAGCTCTCCGTTGGCATCATACATGCAAGTTATGAGGCAAGAGATATGACGCACACTTTGTAGCGGGGTTCGGATCACGGACCGGATCACGGACGGACTCTCGGATCACGCGCCGAGTCCCCCGAAGTTTTTGGTTCACTCGAGCTTGGGCATGACTAGAGATGATGCTTATTCGAAAAGATTCTTTGAAAATACTGAGATAAGCTATTGAGAGATATTGACATACCTTCTTTGTCAGCTCTGTAGCCTCACAGCTTTGTAAGCCCTCGCGACAAAGCTAGTCTACTCAGTAGTGAGCACCGTCCTTTCCAAGTGTCTCATGTAGCTTATCAGTAGAGACCAGATACATTTCCTAGACCCTGCTCGCTAAAAAATGTATCGTTAAGAAATGTTGGGTAGTCCATGCTCTCTAGAAGCGGTAGCTGCGCGTCCCAGTCCCACAACAGCCCGGTCTCAGTTGCATCCCTTTTCTCTCCAGCATACTCGCCAGTCAATTGTGAAGCGGCTGCCGAGTCTGTATTTGCAGTGCTGTGCGCACCTGCAAATCTCTCTGGGATATGCTTGTCGCGCGCTTGAGTCCGCGCGATGGGGAAGACTCCCAACGGATTGAGAATGTAATCCAGCGAAAATTGCGAAGGGTTCGGGGCTTCACTCGTAGACTCCTTGCCATTAGTAGAAACAGACTCCTGGCGCTGTACTATGCCCTCAAAATGTCTGAGCGCCTGATTGGCAGACTCGACAAACACATCGACCTTCATGTATTGCTGCATGTGTTGCAGCATCACGAGGTTTGTCCTCAGCATGCGGCCATACTCTGCCTCTGTAGAGTTTGGCAGGAAATTTGATCCCACAACTTGAGCCGAAACCAGCGTCGTCACAAGAGTGCTGCTGCAGACCTGGGCATGTATCGCATAGGGCATATCAATCATGCTCTCGCGGTGGCATGTGTATAGACTCTCCAGCAGCCCGGATATAAGCGTTGCCTGGTATGCGCAGGTCTGATGACAGCGCCGCCGAAAATCAAGGGGCGCGTTGTCGCGAAGCTGTGCCGTGGCGGAACTGGGGAAGACGAGCCCAGCCACACCGACGCGGTAGAGATCGGTCCAGGTTTGGGCCAGCAGTATGTGCAGGCCGTAGTACAAGTTGAGGCGACCAGATGCCTTGTACAGATACGTATTTCCCCTGTTCATCTGCAGAGCGTGTGGAATAGACTGTTCAAGGGCGGCGAGGCGCTTCTCCAACCGCTGAAACCGCGAACCGCCGAGCGCGTCCCACGGCTCGTCGCCGTCGATGTGCTTGACATAGCGTAGAATGCAAGAGCGGAGTGCCATGGCACGAATGTAATACGCCCTCAGATCTAAATTTTCCGCAGCTTCCCTTGCAGATGCCGCTCCGACTGAAGGAAGCCAAGTGCCGGCTCCCAGCGTCTCCGCCACACACGGCCGGCCGCGAAGAAAGTCTTCCTCTCGGCACGGCAGCTGTACACGCGCGTCGTCGCCGGAGATGAGCTTGAGCTGATCGATGCCGCATTCGATGAGTGCGTCTTGCAGATAGCATGCCCAAAACAGACGGCGCCGCGACTCCCTAGTTTCGCTCGCAAGAGAGCCCGCAGACACACAGAGCGTGTCGTCATCGTGCTCCAGGTTGAGCTGCAGAATCTGGACCTGGCGTGCAATCATGCCCGAGATTAACAGAGCTTTGGTATGATCGCCCGAGCGGAGGAGATGCTCGTGAACCAACACCGACACGGCTAGGGAGTCGACCGTTGAGGAGCCAAAGTTGGCAAACACGCGTTGCATGGCGGTCGCCGCCCAGCCCCGGCCGGCGTCGTGATAACGGCGGCTCGGTGGGTGGCCGTTGTCCAAAGTGTCGACCAATTTCGCGTACATGAAGGGTGCAGCCAAGGCGCACATGATGTAAATGAGCCCCGAGGAATCGGCAAGAAGAGTCTCGTCCTCACGAAAGCGCTCCATGAATGTCGGGACATGGAGGAAACCCAGACACCGAACAGTGTGCACCTGGGCAAAGTAAATGTCCACAAGTTCACGCACACGCTGCGGCGATGGGAGATCTGTAGAGCTCAACCAACTAGGCGAGATGGCTTGCTGTACTTCCGAAGGCGCTGCCGTCGCCGTCACCGCATCCGCGAATAATGGCCGACTCTGATCGGGCTCGCCGATAATCTGCTCCGCCGCCGCATAGGTACAAGTCAGCCCTTTCTTGCTACATCTCGCGCACGACGGCTCGCCGGAGCATTTGACTTTGGACCGTTGGCAGGCTGCGCAGGACCGAGGCACTCGGCGCCGAACAAGACCGGTCTGGGTAAAGTTGCGGCTAGACTCGTCATGTACATTGCTGGCGGTGCTGCGTTTCGACGTGGACCAGGGACCGGCCGCGTACACGCAGCTCGCGCCAAAATGAATGCAATTGCGGCACGACGGCCGATTTCGGTCACATTTGATCTGCTTTGTTTAGTATTGAGGAACGTCTTCTCATCTGGTAGGGGAAAGATGGAGAGACAAACGGACCTTGCGTTTTCGGCAGACGACGCAGCTGTTGGTCATCGTTGGGGAAAAAAAGCAGCCATGCCAAAGCTATCAATCATTCGATGGGTTAGACATGTCACTATGAATCACACTCTCGCACAAGTGAAGAAATTGATGTGATATGTGCAATGATGGCGCGATGCAAGGAGGAGTGCTAAATTGACTAGGCATATCAGGTACAGTCTAAGCCTAATTCAGGCGTGGCCATTTCGCGCCAAGACCTCGGGAACTCAACTCCTACAAGTCATTCGCTTACTTGCCGCGAGTATCGGGCCAGATCTGGCGCATACGCTCCTTCTGGCCATCGGTGAAGTTATCCATGCAGGTATCGTCCGAGTAGTCCATGTAGTTGTGGACGGGGTCCGGGCCGGGCATCGACGTGTCGTTTTCGCTTTCAATGCTGCCGGTGCAGGTATCACGGTCCTGTCAAAGGGAGTCAGCGAGCTCTGTTCAATGGAATCCAAAGCCAAAAGGAAAGAAAAAGGCAAGAGGGAACGCCGGAGGGCTTACCTTGGGGCAACGGCTCGAGGGAGTGCCTTCGGCAGGGGTATCATAAACCTCATCGCCGGGGCCACGGCATCCAGCCTGCGGGTCGCCTTTTCTGGCGCCAGCGGGCGGCTGGAAGGTGTGCATCAGGCTCAGCCAGTGGCCGGCTTCATGGGGCAAGGTGCCGCCGACTTGGGTACGGCCATACAGGACGCTGCCGGGGAGGCTGACTTGGTTGATAACGATGCCATCCTTCTGATACTCGAGCTGAGAGGGGGACGTCTCCGGAAAGGTGCTAGGTAAACAGTGTCAAAAGATATTCCCCCAAAAAAAGGCGGAAAAGAAGGCCCTAAACAAAAGGACATTCAGAGGAATTGGAGGAAAACAGAAACTCACGCCCAGCCAAGAAGGGTGCTGTCCGGATCGTCAGACCCAAGGGTTGTCACGTAGACGTTGAGCGTTCCATAGTCACCCTTGCGCAGCTTCTTCTTCATCGCGATCGACGCGTCCGAGTCATGGTACATCTTGCGCCACTTGGACTGGCGGGTGTAGTCAGTTCCATTGAGGACAAAGGAGAAGCCGGTGCCGGAATAGGCGTTGTTGAAGTATTCCATCTGTAAAAAATATGTCTCAATGAGTAAAAGGCGACGCAAGAAGAGAAAAGGTACGAAGAAGGCCACCACCGCCGCAGAGGCAAGAGGTGAGACTTTGAAGGGGCAGCAGTTTACTAACCTGCTTGTTGATCACGTCACCGGAGATGTTGCCGCCGGCCTCTGTGTCGTCCTCGGTGATGACATGGAAGAACGTCTGGATCTCGTAGCTGGCATCGGCGGTCTCATCGCGCTTGCCGAGGAGTCGGTTCTCAGCCGAGGCCGCGGCGTAACCCTTGTGCATTTCACGGACCCTGTTGTTGACGACAGTGCCGCACTCGTGGGAGGAGGCGGCGACCAGGGCGTTCAAGCCGCCAAGGAGGACCAAGGTGAGCTTCATGATGAATTGGCAAATGACAAGAGTATAGAGATGGAAGATGAGATGGCTGGACCTGGACCTGTGTCTGTGTCTGAAGAACTGGAGAGGGAGTTGCTTTGAGCTGCCTTTATATACCCGGACTTTGAAGCTCGTCGACGAACTGCCGGCTTCAACAACTTGAATCTTTTTTTTAGCATCGTCAACCTATCGTCCTTCCCCTTTTCGACATTGGACGTTGTCCTTCCCTTTTCGACAGTTCTAAAGTTGAAGCCTTTTCCTCTCGTAATTTGCCCATCGTCCTTCCTCATTTCGACAGTCTTCAGCGCGAGAATCTTGCTCCGCCTTCTAGACCCCCCAACTCCCCCACAGCACACCGGGGACAACCTTGCCAAGAAGCAGATGATCATCGCCAAGTGTTGTTGGTGAGGCTGATCCAGATGCCAGAATGGGACAAGGGGCCGGCTGCCGCCGGATTAGGCCCGGGGCGCCCATTGGCCAACGCCCTCATTAGCCGCGGTCCTTGTACGTGGGCCCGGGGGCCGGCGTGAGAAGCTTCCTTTCTGCGTTTAGGGTGTTTCCGAAGGGCGAGTCATATGCCCGGCTTTTTGGGGAACCTGTCCACTTCGCGTAGCAAGTGCTGGGAGAGGAAGCTAAATAAAGGTTGAGAAGTAGCACCGAGGCACGCAAAGAACGCCACGCTGCAAGGGCATTGATGATCGGCGAGGGGGGAGCGAACTGTGTTTGACTAATAGGCATAACGTTAAAAAGAGAGACTAATAAGCATAACGTTAAAAAAGTAGTTAAAAAAACTGATGTACGGTAATCCTCTAATTGATTGAGATCGTCCGCTACCCCACATGGTTGGAAACTGAGCAACAACTGGTCAGCTTTTATTAGGTACGCAGCGTCTCGCCCTCCGGAATGAGACCTGTAGTCTAGTCTCGTGATTTCCTCGTCCTGTTCCCTAGAGAGATTTGTGTTGTTTTATCATGGTAGCAAGTATGCCGTGTAGACAGAAAGAGTGAATTGAATGATTAAAGATATAAATGAAAAGAATTCTTTTGTGTCCCCATAACGCCTATACGCTCAACCCTTAAACAATACTCATCAAAATAGACAGCCTTTTGCACAATGCCACTCTATATCGTTTAGATTCTTAAGAAAAGTGAATGCCCTCTTCGTTGAACGCAAATAGCAGCCGCAAAAAGTCCGTCTCATCGCACTTGCCCGAGCGCTTGTCCGCCAGCTCCGTTACGTCTTCGAGAACCTTGCGAATTTTTTCACGGACCAGCTCAGCCACCTTCGTCTTCTTGCGCTTGCTCTTCGTCTTGGCCGGCGCCGCACTCGCGGCAGCTACCTCCTTGAAGAACGCTGGGGTGTCGTCGTCCTCGGCGTCGACGTCCATGCCGCCGTCCTCGCCGCCGTCCATCGCGACATCCTCCTCCTCATCCTCGTCGCCGCCGTCTTCGACGAGGCTGTCGTCGACGGGCACGCCATTCATCGCACACCATGTGCGGTAGTTGCGCTCGACCATGGCCAGCACCTCCTTGGTGCCGAGCCAGCTGGCGCGCAGCGTCTTATTCTTGCGGACGAAGCAGACGCGCAGCAGACCGTCCCACTCGTCCCAGCTGACGTTCGGGCGGTCCTTGCCGACCTTGGGCTCGATGCGCACCACCGACGACTCGACCTGCGGCGGCGGGCGAAAGTTGTTCTTGCCCACCTTCATGACGTGAGTGATACGCGCCCAGAATTGTGCATTCACCGATAGTCGGCAGTAGAGGGTATCACCGGGCCGGGCGGTGAGGCGCAGCGCGAACTCGCGTTGGAACATGAGCACCGACGTCCGCGGGGGGTTTGGCATAGAGAGCAGCTTGAAGACGAGTGGCGAGGAGATCTGGTACGGCGTGTTCGAGATGCAAACGTCAAACGCTGGCAGCTCCGTCTTGATGACGTCGCCGAGTATCACCTCGAGCTTGCGCTGCTCCGGCGTGCCTTGCACGCGCTTTGTCAACTCGGCCGCCATGCGAGGATCGAGCTCGACACATATCAGCCGCTTGGCCTTCTCCAGGATGCGCACGGAGAGATTGCCCGTCCCCGGTCCGACCTCGACGACCTTTTGGGGCCCGATTAGTAGTTATTCACGCTTCTGACGAGTCTAAGAATTGAGGAATTGAGGAGTTGATGCAGAGGGCGGGGGGGGGGGGGGGGGGGGGGAAGCGCCTGTATAAGGCGCAATGGCGTTTGGCGAGAGATGACTTACCGTGTCGGTTGGTTTAAGGTAAGCCTTTTCCACGATACGATCGGATATACTAGGGTTCTTGAGAATGTGTTGACCAAAGTTGGTGTTGAACTTGAAGACATTGTTCTTGGCGGATTTGCCATTGCCGCCGTTGCCGCCGTTGCCGCTGCTGGACTGATTCGGCCGTTCATAGGGCGTACCGGAAGCGCCGCCGCGCTTAGGTGTCTTGACTTTGGCCATGCTGCAGGTTTATGATCGTTTAGGCGACTGACGTGACAGGATAGCCAAGATGCAAGTGAAGGAAGATATCTCGAAAATGGAGGGGCGGTATGACGGAAACTTTTTTGGTGTATGAGACTATCGATAAGAAAGTGGAGCGAATTTTGCGAGACATGTCGCCTGTAAATTTGTTAGTAGTGTGGGCGGATTTGGTACCGGATTACGCTAATTTGGCAGAAGGTGGAGTCCATTTTCGCAGGCAGCCAACTAGGCTCCTAAAATGTTCTCATGAACAGCAACTCGTACAATCACACTTTTGTTTACTCCTTCTCTTGTGTATCCGCGCAGACAGCGCCATCGTGTCCGACGCACATAGGCAGCTTCGCCTATAGACAGTCTGTACGTACGCTGCAATGACGACCCGGCGCGACTTTCTTAGCCAGCCGGCGCCGGAAAACTACGTGGCAGGTCTCGGTCGCGGTGCTACGGGCTTCACGACCAGATCTGATCTCGGCCCCGCGCGCGATGGCCCCAGCGACGATCAAATCAAGGAGGCGCTGGCTAAGCGTGCCCAGCAGCTCGGATTAGCACCGGAAGGTGGAAAGAAGGGCAAGGACGAGGAGGAGGCCGGCGGTGGTGGCGGAGACGACGAGCGATACCAGGACCCGGACAACGAGGTAGGCCTCTTCGCCGGTGGCCTCTACGACAAGGATGACGAGGAGGCCGACAAGATCTGGGAATGGGTGGACGAGCGCATGGATCGGCGCAAGCGGCAACGCGAAGAACGAGAACAGGCCGAGCGCGACGAGTACGAGCGCAATAACCCCAAGATTCAGCAGCAGTTCACCGACCTCAAACGCGCGCTGGCGACCGTCTCTGACGATGAGTGGGCGAACCTCCCCGAGGTCGGCGACCTGACGGGCAAGAACAGACGAAGCAAGCAGGCACTGCGGCAGCGATTCTACGCCGTCCCCGACAGTGTCCTAGCTGCGGCCCGCGATTCCACCGAGATGAGCGCCATGGTGACGGACGATGGCGGTGCATCTTCAGGCGCGGGCGGTGGAGAGAGCTCCGACGGCACAATGACCAACTTTGCGGATATCGGTGCCGCGCGCGACAAGGTGCTCAAATCCAGGCTGGAACAGGCTTCACGGTCTGGCAATGGTGACGCCGCCAATGGGAGCTCCACGAGCATCGACCCCCAGGGCTACATTACAAGTCTCAACAACATGGTGATGCCCGAGTCCGCGACGCAGGTCGGCGATATCAACCGCGTGCGCGAGCTGCTACAGTCCGTGGTCAAGACGAACCCCAACAACGCGCTGGGCTGGATAGCGGCCGCCCGGTTGGAGGAGCTGGCCGGCAAGATTGGTGCCGCGCGCAAGACGATTGACCAGGGCTGCGAGCGGTGCCCGAAGAGCGAGGACGCGTGGCTGGAGAACATCCGCCTGAACCATGAGAGTAACAACGCCAAGATCATCGCGCGGCGAGCGATTGAGGCCAACAACCGGTCAGTACGGCTGTGGGTGGAGGCGATGCGGCTGGAACACATCCCCAATAACAAGAAGCGCGTCATCCGGCAAGCACTGGACCACATTCCCGAGTCGGAGGCGCTGTGGAAGGAGGCCGTTAACCTGGAGGAGAACCCTGACGACGCGAAGCTGATGCTGGCCAAGGCGACGGAGCTGATCCCGCTGTCAGTGGACCTGTGGCTCGCGCTTGCGCGCCTCGAGACGCCCGAGAACGCGCAAAAGGTGCTCAACAAGGCGCGCAAGGCGTGCCCAACCTCGCACGAGATCTGGATCGCGGCCGCGCGCCTGCAGGAGCAGCTCGGACAGGCCGCAAAGGTCAACGTCATCAAGCGCGGCGTGCAGGTGCTCGTCAAGGAGCAGGCGATGCCGAAGCGCGAGGAGTGGATCGCCGAGGCGGAGGCGTGCGAGGCCGATGGCGCGACCGTCACCTGCGAGAACATCATCCGCGAGACGCTCGGCTGGGGCCTCGATGAGGACGACGACCGCAAGGACACGTGGACCGAGGACGCGCGCGGCAGCATCAACCGCGGGCGGTACGAGACGGCGCGGGCGGTTTATGCGTACGCGCTGCGCGTCTTCGTCAACAGCAAGACGCTGTGGGCGGCCGCGGCGGACCTGGAGCGCGCGCACGGCACGCGCGAGTCGCTCTGGCAGGTGCTTGAGAAGGCGGTCGAGGCGTGCCCACACAGCGAGGACCTTTGGATGCTGCTCGCCAAGGAGAAGTGGCAGAGCGGCGAGGTCGATGGCGCGCGCCTCGTGCTCAAGCGCGCCTTCCACCAGAACCCAAACAACGAGGATATTTGGCTCGCGGCTGTCAAGCTCGAGTCGGAGAGCGGACACGTTGAACCTGCGCGGCAGCTGCTGGCGGTCGCGCGCGAGCAAGCCCCGACAGACCGCGTGTGGACTAAGAGCGTCGTGTTTGAGCGGGTACACGGCGAGGGCACCGCCGGCGCCGAAGCCGCGCTCGACCTGGTCCTCCAGGCGCTGCGGCTGTTCCCCGCCGCACCCAAGCTGTGGATGCTCAAGGGCCAGATCTACGAAGAGGACCTGAACCGCGTCGACGCCGCCCGCGAAGCCTACGCCGCCGGCGTCAAAGCCGCCCCTCGTTCCGTGCCACTATGGCTCCTCTACTCGCGCCTCGAAGAGCGCGCCGGCCTGGAAGTCAAGGCGCGCTCCGTCCTCGACCGTGCGCGCCTCGCCGTCCCGCGCTCCCCCGACCTCTGGCGCGCCTCCGTGCGCCTCGAGCGGCGCGCCGGCCACCTCGCCCAAGCCCGCACCCTCATGGCCCGCGGGTTGCAGGACGTGCCCGCCGCCGCCAGCGGGCCGCTGCGCGTCGAGCAAATCTTCCACCTCGAGGCGCGCACGCAGCGCAAGCCGCGGTGCCTCGACGCCGTCAAGAAGGTGGACAATGACCCCGCGCTGTTCGTCGGCGTCGCGCGGCTGTTCTGGGCGGAACGCAAGCTGGACAAGGCGCAGGGGTGGTTTGAGCGCGCGCTGGCGCTGGACGCGGCGAGGGGGGATACGTGGGCGTGGTATCATAGGTTCTTGCGGCAGCACGGGACGGCGGAGAAGCGCGCAGAGGTCGTGGGGAGGTGCGTGGCGGCGGAGCCCCGGTACGGCGACGTCTGGCCGGCGGTGGCGAAGCGGCCAGCCAATGCGCGGAAAAGTGTTGAAGAGATTCTCGAGCTGGTGGCCGAGGAGCTGGAACAGGAGTAGCAGGGCGGCTATGGAGAATGGTAGAGGATTTGGTCTGTATATTAGCTGGTCAATTTGGGGAGGTGCTCTATTTTGTCTTTTGTCTTTTCACATCATCAGCACAGACGGCTATCTTGGGAACAATAATCAGGAGTTGACATCATGTAATTAGCCAAATCAAGGCCACGATAAGGAATTTCACGCCAAGTTAGTCATGAGAGGGTGCACTGTGTGAACGTGATGGTTGTCAGTAATGATTTAAAAGAGGTTTGATTTTTTTTTTCCTATAGAAAAGGCTGTAAACGCATTGATGGACAAAATGAGCAAAACTTGAACAACAAGAGCATTACAATCTGGCGAGCAGTAGCTTATTATTTGCCGCCGAACCAGCTGGAGATGCCGCCCTTGGCCTTGGCAGCGCCGTCCTCGACCGTCTTGTCAAACTTGTCGACGGCCTTGAGGGCCTCTGCTTTGGCGTCCTTGACGTAGGCCTCGGCGTTGTCGCGGGCCTGGCCGACCTGTCTATCCGCCTGCTGCCACTGTGAATTGATGTTAGTGATTGCCGTTCTCGTCCTGCCTCCCAACAGGGACGCGAGCTTACAGCCTTGTCGAGCTTGGCGCCGGCCTCGGAACCGGCGTTCTCGAGCTTCTGGGTGGCGTCGGGGGAGGAGCCGGTGCCGGGGATGGCCGACTTGATGTTGGCACGGGCTTTGTGAAGGTCGCCTGGTGAAGGCAAGGTCAGTAACTTGGTCATTCTCAATGCGGTAGTAGCGGATTCTCAAGGACGCGCAGGCGAGGGCGGCGAGGTCAACTTACTCTCAAACTTGTTCTCGGCGGCCTTGGCGTTGCCGCCGGCGCTGTAGAGGTAGTATCCGATTCCACCAGCGGCGCCGAGGCCGAGGATCAAAGGCATGCGCGACTTGGACATTTTGCGAAGGATGTGGCGAAGGATGTTTGTGATTGAATTGAAATGAGCAGTGGATGGTTGGTGTGGTGGTGTGAAGGAGAAGGGAGAAGAAAAAGTGGTGTGATGTAAAAGGGAGGGGGGCAAGTAGAGCTGGGAGGAGCTGGCATGCAAGGCTAGAATCGGGGTTTGCCAGGCACTGCTACTGTTTCCTTGGCTGAGGAAAACTACTATACCGTAATAAGAGAGGGCAGAAAAAAAAAGAGAAGGCGCAGGAAAGAGTCCAGCTTTCCCTTCCAGCTCCGTGGTGCAGACCAACTAAGAGGCAACGGTGGGCTAGTTAGAGCTCCGAGAACCTTGGTAGGAGCTAAAAGTAGCGAATACCTTGGTCAGAAACTGCGCTTAGCCGAGAAGGGCCCAGAGGAAAAAAGTGCAGCGTAATGGATAATATGGGACGGGTAACATTGCATACAGCTGTGGCTCGTTGCTTTGGTGTGCCGCTTGTAGCTGGTACTTGGGTAGCATGTGCAATGGCCGTCGTCGTTTATTGGACGGGCGGCCTATTAGAGATGAGCTGCTGCCACGTCTACAGCCGTTGATGGCTGGTTTTTTGCTCCTATAACTGTCAAACTTCCCCTTCAATTCCCTCAGCCTCCAACTGTAATAAATCCTTTTTTCACAGTCTGGGGAAAACATTGCACAATTCCCGTCCACTGGACAACCAGAACCGGCTGTCCTTGGAAGAAATACATGACGTAATGATGCTGCGGGTCGGGGAATCGAGACATCGCGGGGAGCTCTTGGAAAGTGGAGCTTTGGGGAGCTTCAGTGGGGCTCGTTAGCGGGCTCATCAGCTAAAATTAGCGGGCAGAATTGCTGAGTTTACAGTGGTTGAAACGGCCAACTCTGTACTGATCTGACATCTCGTAGACTTCGTAAAATAATATCGAGAAAATACTTATTTTGTTATAAAAGTCTCCTAAAATCATAAAAATACCCATATTACTTTATTTACTTTGTTGACGAAAGATGCTGGCTGTTTAGGTATCTTGTCTCAGGTACCACAATCCCGACAGGCGGCCTTGTCTTCGTTCAACTCACTGGCGCTCATCCTTGCAAACGACATCACCAATGCTGGATTTCCGAGTTGTCAAAAATAAAATTCTCAATTCAGACTGAATTGAACCTACTACACTTATATCTCTCGGCTAAAAAGCCACAACAAGCCTCCGGCCCGTCCCTCTAGTTGCGCACGCGAATCGGATGCGCCTCCGTGTTAAAGACAAAGTCTGTCTTTTGCCCTTTGCCGTGCAAATGAACAGGACTGTCCTCTACAAAAATGAGATACAAGTACTTGAGCGTCTCCGCCAGCCAGAAGCTTTCCATTCTATCGCTAAACCCGCCGCCGTCACTAGCCATGACGTTGTTTATGTCTGCGTAGCCGGCGCCCGACCGGCACACGCGGCGCATGTTCTGGAAGCCCTCATACGCCATATCCTGGTACTTGCGGTCGCCCGTCACCCGGTACGCATAGTACAGCGACTCCACCGTCTCCGGGTTGAGCCCCCAGCCGGGCGACGAGGCCCAGAAGCCCGACTTGTTGTAGAAAGCGGCCTGGTTGCTCGGAGGTGATCCACCCTGCTGCGCGTCCACCCATCGGAAGCCACCGGGGCCGATGCCGCTCGGCGTCTTGTAGGTCTGGTAGTACGACTCGGCGAGCTGTAGTCCAAAGTCGACGTACCTGTCCTCGCTGAGGAGGATGCCGCCGAGGATAAAGTTGCCACCAGCAAACGAGGCGAGGTGCTCCGACTGGGCCGCGGTGCTCTGGCCGCTGTACAACTTGAGGAATGTAAGGTCGGATCGGCTGGAAGGGTGAGATGCGAGGTGCGCAATGGTCGAGTCGGCGGCCTTGACCCACCGGTCCTTGTGCTCGGAGAACGATTTGGGGTCATACAAGTACATCTTGATAAGGTACTCGTAGAAGCTGTCCATGTAAGAGGCCCAGCCGCCGCTGCTGTCTTGGAACTGGCCGTCATCGACGCCAATCCACGTGCCGATCAAGCCAGGCCAGGCTTCCGGCGCGCCAGAAGGGCGGAGAAGATAATTCTCGGCTTTCTGGGCCAGTTTGGCATACTTGTCATCGCCAGTGAGATCACTAAGGCGGGTCCACTCAAGAATCAAAGTCCCAATTTCGGCGGCGTTGTTGCGGTCCGTGCCGCTCTTACTCTTCTTGGGGTTGAAGTAGACCGTGGGATCGGGAATACCTGTCGGGGTGTCGAATGCCACGGATAGACCGTCGGCTAAAGTCTTGGCCTGATCTAGCAGCAGCTTCGCACTTTTTCCGTTGAGCAGATCACTATACGGGCCACTGAGGAGATCATACGCTGTATCGATCAGTATCTTGTGGCCCCAATTGTGCTCACACGACAACTTACAGGCAACCATGCCTCCCAGGTAGCGAATCGTAGTCTCAAAGACGGAAATACGGTCATTCTGCTTCATTGTGGTGCCGTAATCCACCTTGGAGATAATGCCAAGAATGTTCGCAACAGTCGCGTTGTCGCGCATGACGATAGCTGTGCTGAGTGCATCTACAGCAGTAAGGCCCCAGCCATTTCTGCAGCACAAGTCAGCATGACCGCCTCCCCAAGTTGAATTGGGGCAACCTTACCGATCATCCTCCCAGTTCTTTCGCCGAGGGTGAAGCACGTCGTGTCCCTTCGCATAGCGGTAGTACCCCGCCCACGACTCCTGGAACACGCTCTTGACCTCCTGGGCCCGCGAGTCGGCGGCCTGGGCTTCCGACTGCGCATTTCTAGGAAGGGCCAGTGCATGACATGCAAACCCTAAAAGGACGCTGCTAATGATTTGGACCTTCATCGTGAGTGGTGCAGGCGAGCAATGCCAGACGGGGCGCGCAGCTGGATCGTGCCAAACATGATGGGCCAGGGCTACTTATACCATTGGGAATCAGCACAGCGTACCATCCCAAGTAGTAGCGGGCGGAGTTGTATTATTGAAGCATGTGCCCAATGCTGCAAATGAATCTGCCTAGCGCTGAAACTGCAGGGCCGGTGCTGTTTTAGTTGCCCAGGCTAATAAATGGTAGGTGATGTACATAGGTATGTCATCAACCAGAAGCGATGCTGCAGCATGCAGAGTGTGCAGTCAAAGGGCCACAATAAACCAATGTTGGGTGATGCTTACTCTAGTAGTGCAGCGCAGCTGAAGGTTTGCTAATCCACTGGCAAGACCTGACACAGACATGTTCTCCTCACTCATGAGATGGGCCGTGACGCGGGGTTGTCTCCATCATTGAGCGAAGTGTGTGATGCCGGGCCGCACCCAGCGAGGAAGGTCCGATTTACTGCTGACAGCGGTACAGCCGGCATCTCCTCAATCAGGGAGATCGTCATGCAATGTGGCCCATGCGCAGCTACCAGTAAGCAGCACCCAATTGAAGGAACAAGACAGCTCATTTGCGAAGCTTTGCCAATGCAGCGGCGATTCCATCGGGCAGCTCTTCAGGTTTGTCAGTTTCACGCTGCGCTGGTTTGCTGGCCTCGGGCATGGGGTTGGAAGCCGTGGTCGCGGCAGCTTCCAGCTCGTCATCTTCATCGTCCGTATTGCCGTGAAATTGGAATTGCTTGCCCGAGTTCAATGCCCCGCTTGCTTCAGAGACCGTCTGTGCCGTTTTGGCGGCTGGCATATCTCTCAATGGCACGCGAGAGAGTGGCACCGCTTGCTCCAGCCGCGATGCTCTGTCGGCGGCACCAGGCTCAGCGAGCGCGGCCATGGCAGCAGCGTCGCCAGTGGGCAGGATACGCTTGGACGCATTCTTGGCCCGAAACGGCTCCTCGATGGCGGCGGTCCAGCGCTTGACCTTGACGCCGCCCCAGCCGCTCAGCATGCCGAGCTGCTCAGCATCGGCGTTGATGGCGTTCTTCAGGCTGCCAAAATTGGCGACGAGGGCAACGGCGTCCGACTTGTTCAGGCTGCGTGGAACTGTGACAAAGTCGACAAGCCGCTCTGCGTAGCTAGATGACTGCTTGCCACGGATCGCGTCGAAGCTGGCGTGCTCGTAGGCTTTGTAGAGCTCCAAGTAGCGGGCGGCCTCAGCGGCGGACCAGCATGAGATGATGGTGACGCTATTGACCATGGAGGTTTTGGACAGCTCACGGAGGGGGTCTTCGTGATTTGGGATATCAATCATGGTAAGCAGAATTCGTAGATTATACTTGCCCTGCAAGTTTCGAATTCGAGTATAGACGTATTCGGGATGGAGGCGGTGGTATTTGAGACTGTGATACGACTGTGTCAGTAAATGGGACGCCAATTGCTGACTTGGTATGTATTGTACCTCAAAAACAAGGCGCATGTCGAGGTTCCAAGGGTATAGTCTGCTGGAATGTCGCTGTACTCCCACGGCATGGACTTGATGTGCGTCAGGACTGGATTTCCGCGCTGGCGTGGCGAAACGAGAATATTAGAGGCGCCTTGTCTTGGAGGAAGCGACTGGGGAGTCGGCTGGACGACTTTGCCTCCGGGTGTTGTAGCCGCGGGAGGTGCTTTGTCGAGACGCTGAGGTGTAGGTTGCTGAATCTTTGGCCGTGGCTGCGGTTGCGCAGGTCGTGAGGCGGGAGTCGGATCAGTGGCGGCCATTGCGGCTAGCAGCGCATCATCGGCGCCGTATTCGTCAGCCATGACGACTGGGAACCTTATCCTTATTAGCGATGCTTGGCCGGTTGGTTATGCGACAGAATGTCAGCGGCGAGCATCGCCTGAGGGTGGTTTGTTTGGTCTAGAAATTCACGGTCGGTCGCCACGCCAAACCCCACTGTAGAGACGACCAGGGAGCCGGCATTGCCGTGACGTATATTGATCCGTAGCATTCGTACAAGAATTGTAAATTTAAAAAAATCAATTAATATTTATCGTGGTATCTTTTCCATCCTTTACATTATTTACATGCCCTGTCCTTCTATTAAAAAGTGAAAGGAGTAAAAATCACAAAACAAGTACAAAGACCACAGTTAGGAGTAATACAGATATGGCAGAAATAGCACCAGTGCCGCTGTCTTTTGTCTCATCTTTCCCTTCGTCTTTTTTGCTAGCATGTGGCTCCGGTCGCACGCAGCTCAACTTCACTCGCAGTTGGGGTCAACCCGGCATTCTCCATCAAGCGAGTCACCATGTGGCTATACATCGTCATGGTCTTGCTTGCTCATAGGATAGACATACCAACATAACGAAGCCGGTCTTAACGTGGTAGTGCAAGCCATGACGCAGACATGGGCTGCAAGTCAATCCCATGGCAACCAAATAGAAAGCAAAGGAGACAGGGCGGTCAATTCAAAGCTTGAACTGTGGAGGCTTCACCCTGAAGCAACTCTTGATACAGGACACTCTAATAATCAAAATATGCCAGTCATCAAAGATTTTGAACCACGCTCTCAATAACCAGGGTCCAAGCTCTCGGCAAAATCACTTTTCCCTTAGTATCTAGGGAGGCTTGCACTCGTGTCACATTTATTAGCCGTCGGGAAAAATGGGCGGACTTTGTGGAGCGCGGAGTGCGGGGGACAATGATCAATGTTCGATGAAGGATACAAGTATGTGATGAATTATTTATACGGCTATTCATAAAAAGAATTTGAAGTAGGAAACGTCTTCTTGCGGCACTTTCACTCAAGCGACCAATCCACCGTGATAATGCTACCTCATACATTGTACTGCCGCCAACTTGCTGAACCAGGGAAGGGCAAGAACTTCGGTTCCTGTTGTTTTCTTTACAATGTGTTTCTTTCTTGCCATCCGGCTATAGATTAAGAAATCAATTCATTTATTAGCCACCCTCATCCGTCTACGCTGTAATGGAACGCCGACGTCGGATACCCGCGGGTCGAGGCACCCCCATCCGGCCCCCCACTTCGGCCTTCAACCCGCCTCCGGGGGCCGGTGCTCATCAGTCCCGAATTCTATTCCGACGCTTCTAGTTAAACCCAGACGCCACATTGGAGGAACCTGCTTGGACTGGCAATTGACTATTTCAGCAGCTTCCCACTCCAGGACAATAAATAATTGCCCATTTCTTCCTTCCTCAATTTTGCCCACTGCTCAATCGCATTCCCCTCAACCACCTCTTTCTCTGCCCCTCCCCCGCCCCCGCTCCCGCAATCTCAACAATGACCGAAATCACAATCACCGGCTTCCGGTCACGCGATGTGCGCTTCCCGACGTCACTCGACAAGACTGGCTCGGACGCCATGAATGCCGCAGGCGACTACTCTTCTGCGTACTGTATTCTTGAAACTGACTCTGAATACACTGGCCATGGCATGGTATTCGACCCCAGCTCCCTCTGACCCCCGAGCATCAAGACTAATTGCAACGTTTTACTTCAAGACATTCACCATTGGCCGCGGCAACGACATTGTATGCGCTGCGATTGATCAGGTCGCCGACCGCCTGCGCGGCAAGACGCTTGCCTCTCTCGTTGCCGACTGGGGCGCCACCTGGCGACACCTCGTCTCCGACAGCCAGCTGCGCTGGATCGGCCCCGAGAAGGGCGTCATCCACCTAGCCCTCGGCGCCGTTGTCAATGCCGTCTGGGACCTGTGGGCCAAGGTGCTCGGCAAGCCTGTGTGGCGCGTCGTCGCCGACATGACGCCTGAGGAGTACGTCCGCTGCATTGACTTTCGTTACATCACCGACGCCATCACCCCGGAGGAGGCCCTCAAAATACTCCGCGAGGCGGAAGCTGGCAAGGCGAAGCGAATCGAGGAAGCGCTGGCCGACAAGGCAGTCCCCGCGTACACGACGAGCGCAGGGTGGCTGGGATATGACGAGGACAGGATGAAGAGGCTGCTTGGGGAGACGCTGGCGAGCGGCTACAAGCACTTTAAGCTCAAGGTTGGCGGTGGCATTGAAGAGGATCGTCGCCGGTTGGGGATCGCGCGCGAGGTTATCGGCTACGACAAGGGCAACGTTCTCATGGTAGACGCCAACCAGGTCTGGTCGGTGCCCGAGGCCATCGAGTACATGAAGCAGCTGCGCGACTTCAAGCCCTGGTTTATCGAGGAACCCACCTCGCCCGACGACATCTTCGGCCACCGCGCCATCCGCGAGGCCCTCAAGCCGTACGGCATCGGCGTCGCTACTGGCGAAATGTGCCAGAACCGCGTCATCTTCAAGCAGCTGCTCCAGAACGGCGCCATAGACGTGTGCCAGATCGATGCCTGCCGCCTCGGCGGCGTCAACGAGGTGCTTGCCGTGCTCCTCATGGCCAAGAAGTTTGGCGTGCCGGTGGTGCCGCACTCGGGCGGCGTCGGGCTGCCGGAATACACGCAGCACTTGAGTACCGTCGACTACGTGGTCGTCAGCGGCGAGCGGTCGGTGCTCG
Source organism: Cordyceps cateniannulata (assembly GCA_028828415.1). Classification (NCBI taxonomy): domain Eukaryota; kingdom Fungi; phylum Ascomycota; class Sordariomycetes; order Hypocreales; family Cordycipitaceae; genus Cordyceps; species Cordyceps cateniannulata. The sequence continues at coordinate 719,516 of JAPHMX010000004.1, read as the reverse complement.
AGTACGTGGACCACCTGCACGAGCACTTTTTGCATCCGTCGGTGATTGTGGACGGATACTACCGCACGCCGACGGAGGCGGGGTATAGCGTCGAGATGAAGCCGGAGAGCATGGACAGGTTCGCGTTTCCGGGAGAGAAGGGAGTGAGCTGGTGGACGAGCGAGGAGGCGAAGCCGATCCTGACTGGTGAGAAGATTTAGTAGTTTAATACGATGTTTGATAATTTTGCACTTTTATGTTCCTAGTGATGCGTGTATGCAGCCCCGTTGATACACGAGAGACACGAGAAGTGGACGCTGGCTCGCATACTCCGTGCTGGGAGACTTGGCCTCCGCTCACTTAGACGGTAGTGTAGATTTCTAGTTTTCAGTGTGAACGTTTGATACTTTAACATGGATCCAGATGCACGCAAACAATAGCACTGTAGCCCGATGGCCCAGCATGTAGTAGGCTATGGCGTGGAGATCCAGCCGCAGTGGTAATAGACTCACGCAGCCGAAGTCTATTGTTTGTAAGAATACGAACGGGGCTTATTCATACATAGATCCTAGAAGCGATTGCCGCTGGGGTTTGATGGTCAAGACGCACTCATAATACAGGCGAGGCTGAGCTGATGAAGCGCAGTTCAGCTTTACCAGATGAGGAACGTGGTTGCACCACGTACATATCGGTAATGACTTATTCTAGACACGGTAGCAGCACTCCTGCAGGGTTCATTTGATCCTTTCCATCCTACGGGAAGGTCCCTTTCAAGATTTTGTTACTAGTTATCAACTTATAGCTAGTCCCTGCGCCGCACTAGTAATGCACGAATCGTGTCTGCGGCGGGCAGTTGCTCATTTTGGCATCAGCCGACTATTGTATGCAGCATCCATAGTGTCAATTTATTGGGCCAATAATCCTGCCGATGCAACAAGGAACTCGGCATCTGCTCTAGTTGTACATTCTGCGAAAGGAAAAAGTCGCAGCCATACCACTGCCCCCATCTGATAGTTCCGGCCGACTATAAAAGCTTGCGGTTCTGCCCCCTAGAACTCCAAAGGCAATCAGTTCAAACCTAATTCCAAGGATTTAAAAAATGCAACTCATGAAGTCCATCCTTGCCATCACCACCATGGTGGCTCCTGTCGTCATGGCCGTCAACATTGGTGACGGCTGCAACCGCAACATTGAGCACGACTACACCACGTGCGACAACAGCAGAACCAACATCATCTACTGCGACCCCGGTTCCTCAAAGTGGTCGTATGCTTATCGCTGCACTCCAGGCTGCTGCCGCAATAACCCTCCGAGCTCGGGTGGCGGTTCCTACGCCTCCTGCGGCTGCTGAGCAGCTCATCCAAGAAACAGTACGCTGGTGTAGCACACACAAAACAAGCATACGTCACTGACTCTCTATTAAGAAATAAAGGGAATATGTGAAAATTATTGAAAAGATCTACGCCGTTATAGGAAGGATTCAAACAAGCTGGGTGTAGCTCGCCATCACTGAGCGTGAAGCAGTTGTGTTGGTCCTTTTCGTCCATGAATCCGCACAGCGGGAAGCTCGACAAGCTCTAGATTCTCAGCAAATAATAGAGATCATATTCACAACTTCCATATTTGTTTCTGTGGATCATATCTCTCATTCAACTTTGAGTTCTAAGAGAGCGTGCATGAGCGTGCATGCATGTCGCCACGACAGAAGGCTGTGGTATCAGCGCCCGTAGCAGGCCACTATCAAGATTAATTCACATTCTTCTATTCATCGATTTCAACTTTACCATTCGATGCATTGGTAGCAATACATAATTACTGTCGGGCACCCATCTACTTTATCCTCAGTACAACAGTTCCCTTGTATCGAGTTCGGGGGCGCTGCTGAGGCCCATCACTTCTCAAGGCTGGCCTACGTTACACAGGGCGTCGTCACGCCCCGATACAAGGAAGCTATTTAGTGCTGAAACAGGCCCATGGTTAGGCTTTCCATACCGCACTCGCGGTTCCGCCTATAACGCCACTGTGGCAACAATTAGACAGCGATTGTGATAGGAATCGTTCCAGACTTCCAAAGAGCCTCCGATTTCTGGGCAGCCCACATAGCATCAATGTAGCACTGCGAGACTTCCGCAGAGGAAGGCTATCCTGACATGTCGCATGCTAACAAGCTCGAGTTTGTACGCAAGATGGCTCGGGACTGGCAAGCCTGCTGGGACCTGCCTCTCCCTTCACCTCGCCAGATTGGTGAGCTGATTGCACGGACAACAATGGGACCATTACGCTTGCTATTGGACCCGATCGGCACTTTGCCCTAGGAGGGCCGTTTGCATCCGTATCCGAGTGGCTCAAAACTCGACTTCGGCATTATGTTGCAAGCCTTAAGAGGGCCAATGGTATTGGCAACTACAAAGAGAAATACCAAGCTGCTATCCAATCACTCATCGACAATCGACTCGACCAAATCCCCGAGACTGTCGAAGAATGCCCTGTCGTGGCCCTACACGTTGATGAGAAGCAAGTTTAGAAGAACCCCAAAATTGGCAAGACATGCGATGAATTTATGAGCGGTGACGCTTGGCTGCCGATTCACATCCCCAGCATAGCCAAATTTAGCATCTTCCCAATTAGGCAACTTTGCGATAGAGACCCCGGGTGCTGCCGCTCAGCTGGTGCTGATGAATGCGAGAGAATACAAGCCATTCTGCACGCAAATGAGTTGGTCTATTATAAAATAGAACCTGTCTCGAATTGCCTTGCATTCAGCTAAAGCGACAAAACAGGCAAAGCTTCGTTTCTATCGAAACTCTTCAGGTTGCCCCTCCACGCTACTCCGTGCCCTGCCCCGCTCCGCGCCGTTCAGCTTCAAGCCCTGTTTTTTTTCCCTTGACTGGTGAGCTGAAGTGTCAATGCGGATGAGATAAAGCCTCAACATATTCCATTATTTTCTCAGTGTTTGAGAGTCAAGCGTCGATAAACAACAGACGAGCGACGTTGCCCGTCTACAGTACCCGGCCGTGTCTTGCACCAACTCCGCCGCACCGAACACCGGCCCCGCAACCTCACTTTTGGTTCCGACCAACCCGCCACACGCAAGCGGAGAAAAACTCCCGTAGGGCTGTTGACGATCACAACCACAATCTCACAGCAACAATGGCTCTGAAATCCACCGTCGCTGCGGCGTTGCTTTTCGCCGCTGCCGTCTCGGCCGACTGCTCCAACAAGCTCGCCGTGAGCTACCCTCCACCCGAGGCCGCCCAGGGCTGGTCCTTCCAGCTCGTCACCAACGGCTTCACCAAGCCACGTGGCATTCAGTTCGACAAGGACGGCGGGCTGCTGGTTGTCGATGCCGGTGCCGGCCTCGTGCACCTGAGCCTCAAGGACGAGGGCGGCACTTGCGTCTCCGTCGACAAGAAGACGACGCTCATTGCTAGTAAAGAGGTAGCACACTCTTGTCCTTGGAATACGGTTAGTCTTCTTACTAATTGAATACCCCAGCTCAACCACGGCATCGCACTTACAGACGATGGCAAAACGCTGTACGCCTCGTCAGCCGAAAACGTCTACGCCTGGACGTACGACTCCTCGGCCGTCAAGCTCTCCGACACCAACCGCACCGTCGTCACCAACATGAGCACGTCGGACCACACCACACGCACGCTCCTCCTCTCCAAGAAGAAGACCGGCACGCTGCTCGTCTCCCGCGGCAGCCAGTCCAACGAGGACGGCGACGCCGAGCTCCTCGACTCCGGCCACTCCCAGATCCGCTCCTTTGACCTCTCCTCCCTCGACACCTCCGCCAAGCCCTACAACTTTCTCGAAGGTCACGTCATCGGCTGGGGTCTGCGTAATTCTGTCGGCGTCGCCGAACACCCGTCGTCCGGCGGCCTCTGGTCCGTCGAAAACTCCGTCGACCAGCTGCACCGCAAGGGTCGCGACATCCACGAGGACAACCCCGCCGAGGAGCTCAACTACCACGGCAGCCTCAGCGACACCAAGAACCAGGGCGGCAACTACGGCTACCCGGTCTGCTACGCTATCTGGAACACCACCAACTTTCCGGACCTCGGCACGCTCACCACCGCCTCACAATTCCCGGACGACGACGCGCTAGGTAACGTCACCGACGCCGCCTGCAACGACGAGTACGTCGCGCCGCGCCTCGCTTTCCAGGCGCACACGGCCCCGCTGGACGTCAAGTTTGACGCCGACGGCGCGACCGCGTACGTTTCCTTCCACGGCAGCTGGAACCGCGACGCGCCTGTCGGGTACCGCATCGCCAGCGTGGCCTTTGGCTCCGACGGCCAGCCGACCGCGGCCCGTAACAGCATGGACGCCGCGGTTGATGTGCTGGTCACCAAGGACCTGTCCAACTGCCCGGACAAGTGCTTCCGGCCAGTCGGGCTGGCGTGGGATGCCAAGGGTCGGCTGTGGTTCTCGTCGGACAGCACGGGCGAGATCTTCGTCATGCAGCACAATGGTACCTCAGGCGGCGGCAAAGACGGAAAGAGTGCTGCCAGCCGCGGCGTGCCAGGGTTTGCTGCTGTGGCGGTTGCCGTTGCTGCTCTTTTGCTGTAGCATCAGACGAAAGCTAGCGTTGACTTTCTAGCGTATCAATTATGAAGTATGAGGGATGGGCGCGATAAAATTTATGTAATCCGCAAACATGACAGCAATCTGAATAATTAGAACATGTCTGGCTCAGTGTTTCGATACTGTTTTTAATTTGGACTCATTACACGTATACTTCTAGTTCGGCTCAGGACCGGCTTTAGCCTGCTCTCTATCTCAGATCCGTTGCTGGCAGCATCCCATTCGCCTCACGCCCGCCGCCTCGCTTGGTGTTGGTATGGCCATGAAAACGCCCGTTATTTTCCCCTCCTCCCTTCCCCGTTAAAATCCTAAAGAGATTTGTTTGTAGGGCACTCGGCGTAATTTGTATGTGATATGTGGTTTTGGTTTAGGCATCCCTTGCTTCCAGCAAGCCTCTTAATCTTCCAGCTTCTTGACGCACTCCCACTCGCCGCGAAGGTTCTCCTTCCACAGCGATACCTTGTTATCGGCACCGCTGACAGCAAGTACGTTACCGCTGAGTGACCAGCTCACACGCCAGACGGGCGCCTCGAAGTCGAGCGTCTTGCAGTCCCACTGCGCCGCGGCCCCGGTCGTCGAATCGGAGGTCCAGATGCGAACCGTCTTGTCCTGTGAGGCCGAAGCAATGTACGATCTCTTGAGAACAGTGGGAGACCAGGCAACATCGCGGACCCAATCCGAGTGGCCGGTGAGAGCCTCTCCTTCTTGCTTGTACAATTGCGTGGCCGGGTCGAAGGCCCAAATCTTGACAACGTTGTCACTACCACCAGTGACGAAGCGGCGATTGCCCGCGGCGGCGGGTCCCGGGGAGCTGCTGACGATGCTGCCAGGAGCGGTGGCTGGAGCCCAGGAGACGGAGTTGACGCCGAGTCCGTGGGCGGGGAAGGTAGTGTTGTCAAAGGCCGAGTCCTTGAATTCGAGAACGCTGACATTTCCGTCTGAAGAAGCGCAGGCTAGCAGGCAACCGGCCTCGTGAGGCGCCCAAGAGACAATGTTGACCGAGGCCTTGTGTAGCGGAAAGTCGTAGATACGCTGCCACTGGTGTTGCGGCCCTTGTTCTTTCCAGATGAAAACTTTGCCATCGTAACCGGCGGACGCGAGAATGTTGCCGTACTTGGGGTGAGCCCAGGCGACGCACCAGACGGCACCTTCGTGACTGAATTCAAAGTTCGTTAATCGGCCAGTCCATTTTGTTGTTTACACCGTCGCAGAACGAAGCCGAGCCGGCAGGGGTGGGATAGGTCTAGACACTCACCCCTTCAGGGTCTCGATTAACCGCTGGGTATCGCCTTCAATTTCGAAAATCCTGATTGTGCGATCGCTGGAGCAAGTGGCTAGCTTGCGTCCGTAGTAGTCGAGGACGGCATCATGCTGCGGGGTGCTTCTTGTTAGCTTGTGCGATGTCGCAATCTGTAAGGCAAGAGTCGAGGGTGACTCGCAGTTCCAGACGACTGAAGTCGTTTCTGGAGCTCAACACTGTAATTCAAGGTGGTCGTCGGGGAAGTTTTGTGGAATCGTACGTACAATCATATCATCATGGCCAGAGTTGGAGATGACCTGCGCCGCCTATGCACTGGTTAGCTTTCAGGTCTAAAATTGGCTGCATTTTGAGAGGAGAAGAAGTATCGGCAGTACCATGGTTATCGCGACACCGAAAGTCGGGAAATTAATGAAGAAAAAGAAGCTCAATATGACCGAGGAGAGAACACAGTGATCGGAGAGCCTCAGACTCCAGTGGTAGCTCGGTCGCCTGGTGGTGATGGGGACAGATGGCCAGGGGACAGCTGCACGTGATGCAGACCCCACTTGTTTACAGTGCAAGTTTCCAGGCTTCAAATTTGAGCTTTGCAGCACACCCCAACAGGCAATTTGCATTCAATCTATTGTTGGCGAGGGTCATGTTGAATTTCAACATTGAGTCCTATTGCGGCTAAAACCATAATGCGAGAAAATCAGATCCTGCAAAACAAGAAGAAAGTAACGTATCAGCACTGGAACCAAAACAGCCAGCACTGCAATCATGCCAAGCTAATCGCCAGGCACCCGATCTAATGCTGCTGAGGCTTGGAGCTTGGATGGGAGGAAATGCAGCCTTGGTCCCTCAAATTCGTCATCGCGGTCACCAAAATATTCTCCCACGCTCCAATTTAGCATTTCTGATTCGGGGTGCTCAAGATACGGAAGCGCGTCGTCGTCCCAGGATGCAATGATAGTGTACCAATCGGCAAGGTATTGGCTGAGCGGCCGATCGCATCGACACAGCTCTGGTGTCGTCTCTCTATCAGTAGCGTGGAGGGTAAACGTCTGCAGGTCAGGACACTGATGGACGAGGCTATGACTGAAGCGAGTCACGTCGACCAGGTCGGACCAGTGAAGCACCAAATGTCTCAGCGACAGACTCTGGTGAGCGTGGATGATGTCGAGGAAGTCGGTGGCGCGTGCAGTGCAGCCCAGATACACGATGGTGCGATCTGGTATCAGCCAGTACACGGCCGTGCGTGACGAGGCTCCAGAGCCACCACCGCCGGCCAGCAGCTTTGTATACAGTCTCTCCATCAAGCGTCGCGACTCCTGGCAAACGAGGCCAACGAGGTATGGCGCTACACCGACGGGCTTCATACGAATGAGAAGACCACTGGCCTGGAGATTGATGTGTGGGTGTGACGTGTACCAGACCGCCCATTCGCAGAGCGCCTCTCGCCAGACGTAGTGGCGGAGTTCAGGCGGCAGCTTCTGGAACAGGGGAAACGACGGGATTTGAAGAATAGCTACAGTCTGCTGCTGCTGCTTAGTATCGGAAGTCATGGTTGGAAGACTGCGCGGTGGCATGTAGATGCACGGGCAGGAGAACAGTTGCGTTGCCTTTGGTGCGAGCTACACATTTTTGCGACATCCGTCATAAATAGGTAGGCTGCAGATTGGGGTAGGAGATGATGGCTTGAAAAAGACCACCTGAGTGACAGATGCAGCCGTGTGTAGAGAGAGCTGCAGGTGGCGCGGCCCAATGTGTGGTAGATGGCAGTTTTTGGTGAGGGGGCAAAATAGTGCATGTCCCAAAGAATCGCCAACAAAACTTGCAACTCGGAGGCCCTACAGCAAGCGCGCCAACAGGCCGTTCACCCGGAGCCAATGCCCATCTGCCCATTTGCCCATTCAAATCCCCCATGCCATGCCTGTTCCAGCCTCGGGGAATCACCAACGCCACCCTTCAAAGAACGACGGCAGTCACAGGCCAGTTCCGTCCGAGAGGCTCCACCCTGTTGCGGCCGACCCCAGCTTATTACTTGCCACGGCCTCGGCTCCGTTTGTCATCTGCCTGCTGCAAGATCACATTTACCTCAAACCTTCATTACACACCGGGTATTCTTCTCTCGGTCTGCTTTTCAGATTTGATCCTCTCTGTGTTATCTCGATAACATCTTCGCTACTGAATTGATTTAAGACCCATTCTTCACCCCTGCTACAGCTCACAAGTCGCATCCCAGTCGCGGCACTTGACCCTCCCTCCATCCGACAACGCAAGCCACGCACTTTCATATCAGCAGCCATGGCGGAAGCTTCGTGCAGCGGCGGAACGCCCTTCAAGCAGCTGATGGACCACCAGTCCCGCGATGTCAGCCATCATCAAGACCGTCTAGTCAACGGCGGCAGCCAGCCCCTCGGAGTATGTATTTTAAAACGCCCTCTAGCCCTTTTGGCAGGGTGCTAACAAAACGGCGCTCCCTCTTCTAGGCTTTCCGATCGCAGTCTCAGAACATGGCGCAAGGCCCCCAAGAGTTTGATGCCTTCATGGGCACGCCAGCTGGGCTGCCAGGCATGCATCACGATCCTGCAGGCCGCCTCGCCGCTCACGCCGCCGCCCTGAATCCCGCTCACGCCTCGGCCAGTGCCTTTCGCCCATCAGTCGCTCCCGAGCTCACATATCACGGGCCCCACGCCGCCGCTCCAGAGATGAATAGCAACTGGGCGGCTGACTTTGCCAGCTTTGCAGCGCAGCAGCCGCAGCGACAGCCGCTTCATCAGCAGCACCAGCGGCAGGGTCCCGCGTTTGCCGGCGCCGCCAACCCCATGCAGAGGGGCTTCCAGAGCGCCTTTGCGCCGCAGCAGTCGGGCAGCTTCTCTCCTTTCTTTGCGCCGGCGGGTGGTGCATATGCCCAGCCACAAGCCGCCGCCGGTGATGCCGACTTTGACCAAGAAATGGCCAAGTGGATGGCCAGCAACGCGGCAACCGGTAACATGGCGCAAGTCGATGCCGCCATGGAGCAGATGGCGCGCGAGCTCGAGCTCAACGAGCAGACGCTCGCCAATGTGGATGGAGTCACGACGGATGCGGCGAAAGCGGCCGCCACGCAGGATGAACGACACTTCTCGGACCTCGGCGTACCTGAGCTAAACAATCTGTCGCTCGATACCCGCGAAGCGCCAACCATCACGCCGCCTGAGCCGCTTGAGGAAGAGAACACGGTGGCCGACATGCTCGCCGACGACGCGCGGAGCAAGTCGGCCGTGTCTGAGGCGGCCGAGCGGCTGCTCGAGTCGGTGCAGCACGAGAGCGGCGAGAAGTGGCAGAACTCGGTGTTCCTCGCCCTGATGCGCGACTTTCGCGACGGCAAGAAGGACATTGTCGGCAACGAGGTGCAGCCGACCGACGGCGCTTCGGGCGAGGGCAGCGCCGCCGCCGCGTCGGAGAGCGTCGCCCAGGAGGAGTCCGCCGCACCCGCAACGTGACTGGCCTCCAGAGTCAAGGCAGACAACGAGAAAACTGCGGCTGCGCCGCCGCTCGTCGCGCCACCCTCACAAGAGATGGGGCGGCACGATGTGTATCGTGAGGATGACAGCACAGCACAGAAAGGTCGGCTGCGACCTCAATCGTGCGTCTTTCTCTGTCCTAAGCAGAGGTCTTGTGCCTACCATATGGGCGACCCTTTCCTGTAGAGCGAGACGGCTGGGCGGATCTTTTGCACCGGGTCGGCTTCCCTGGCCAAATGCAATTGAGCATACATAGACAGGGCCAGAATATGGAGCGGCGTGGCCAATACACATACATATCACGATGAGATCAAGGCGAGATCAAGTCTAGACTTCGTATAAACAAGACAGATTAAATACACAGCTACAACGGGACTACAAAACAAGCTGTTTTGTTCAAATATTGTGCCTCTTATATTTGTTACTCATGCCATTCCAGCAACGTACATACAGCCCATGATCCACTACCAACTGCTATTTTCAATGTTTGCGACGAGTTCCGACTCATCAGCCAATGCAAATGAGAAAAGAGAATAAAGAAATACACGACCCCGTCATTCATATTGTTCCTTGTCATTCTCCCACCAGCGGAGAGAAAAGAGAAGAGGATCGAGCGGTCATAATAAGAGAGAAGGGGGGGAGAGAAAGAGAAACGCCCAGCCATCAATGAAACGAGAATAAATAATAAGTCTTATGTAGACTTCTAAAGAGATCCTTTGCAAATGCTCCGTGAAAAATATCAAAACGCCGAATTTATCGCTCTCTCGATAACACCAGGATAACGAAACGCCTGGAAAAAAAGCAAAGCCCATTTCGTCGTTTACTGTGACCAAAGACAGCCGCAAGGTGTGAATTGAAGGGACTCCCGAGATCCGAGGCTTGGCCGCTCCTCGTCCACCACCCGACGGCTGTCGCTAGTCTGGCCATCGGGAGCGTCGGATGACCGGTCACTGTTGCGAATGGTGTTCGTGTACTCGGAAATGCTGATCTGAATGGGCGTGCCGTCGGGGTACTCTTGGGCTTCGATTTTGCCGCTGAAGTTCATCAGATATTTGGAGCACGTGGCAGGAAGGCTGTTGGCCGTACGGCGCTCAATCAATCTGACAAGCTGGGGATAGGGCGATAGAGGCTCCAGGGGCATTTCATTCAAGTCAAAATTACCATAATTTGAGTCGCTGGCAGCGGGGTTTGTACGGGTTGGTAACGGCGGCGGCGACGACGAGTAGGTTGCAGCTGACGAGGCGGTCGGGGTTGTCGTGACGTTTTGGCCTGGATAGAGGAGAATTTCTAGCACCGTCTGTGGCCAAGTGCAAATCCACATGCAATCGCCAGGTCGGGGCTGGTAACCCGGTTTCTTCGGGTTTCGGATATTGGCCGTGGCCATTGTCACAGGAAGTCCAGAAAAGGGCCAGCTCCGCTTGTGCAGCGGGGAGAGGTCGGCATCCCGGACAATGACAGTCTTGTTATAAGTAACCGACGTCCACCAGGCGGGGCCGCGCGTATCCCCTTCCATGCTGTCGTTGACGAGCCTTAGCTTCACTGGATCTTTGATCCAAGGCGGCTGTGTACCCCATAGCAGTTGTGACTGTGTGTTGTTGATGGGTGAGAGCATCATGTCGTATCGTTCCGTAGAGGGTCGCGCTGCATCCTTCACAATATTGATGGAATAAAATCGGAAAGCCATGTTACAACTCCATGCTGGAAGCTGTCTAGTGTCGCTAACGCAGAATTTCCTAGCCCCACCACCATCCAGCTGAGGAAGCGAGAAGCGACCGACAGGTAATGGCAGCAACGCGTTGGGAACAGTTGGCAATGGCTGGATATCGACGGATGTCGGGCTCGGGTTGTGGTCAGGTTGTGGTGTGGGCGGCGGAGGAGGCGGCGGCGGCGGCGTGTCTTTGCGCGAGCTCTTTGTCAAGACAGTTCCAACAACTGCACCCATGATACTGCCCAAGATGAGACCAACAAAGACGAGGCAGATAGACCAGTATGGAATAACACCCCAGAGTTTCCGTCTCGCCCTGCGTTGCCATTTGGTCTGGATATGGGGTTCTTTTTCAGAGAAGGATTCGTCAGACGAGGGATTGTCGCGATAGGTGGATACAGTTCTAACGGAGCGTCTTGAACGCGTCGAGTTCATCCGTACGAGGTCGTCTTCGGCGGAGGCAAAGGGATTTTCCGGGGCGACGTCGGCAGTGTTTTGGGTCTCGGGTACGACAGTAGCAGCGCCAGCTGACTCGCTACTCGAAGCCTCTGCTTCTTGTGCATGCTGCACCGGGGTTGATGAGGAGCCGATGGTGATAGCAACGCCTGGTGCTGGCTTGGTAGAAAACGCAACCTCGGGGTAGCGAGTGTAGGGAGGCAATTCTTCTGTGTGGCCAAGGGGTCCCAGTAAGTCGCCAATATCCTCGCCATCAGGCCCAATCTGACGCTCATATGGTGCGGCTAGCCCAGTGAAGCCGACGGGAATGGCTTGTTGGTTAGCCTCAACCGGTGCGGCTGCTGTGCCCTGAGTATAAAGAGTGTACGGGTGAGTAGGACCGCGAGGGCCAGTGTATGAGGATGGACGATTGCCACGAGCGCTTCGATCGGTAGCGTTACTGGCGGTTCGTTGGGGGTACATGCCGTAAGGATGAACAGGATTCGAAGGGCCGCGGTATGGGGCCTCGACACGCAGTGGCGGGGCGCCGTTTCCAGCGGTCTGGTTAGCGTTCGAGGCATTGGAGCCGTCAGCGCGAATTGTGAGTGAATCGTGCGGTCTGGGGGCCTTGGCAACGCTGGAAGGTCGATGATTCCATTTGGAGAATGATGGGTTGACTGCTTGAGGCGGCGGTAGCAAAGGTCCGGCGGGAAGAAGCGGACGTCGGGCGGCGGACGGGTTGGGTACGGGGCCAGAGGGTCGAAAGCCATCGGGGATGGCAGCACTGGCTATCAGATCATAGTCCTCCTCGGCGATAAAAGATGCGGATGAGGCTGTTGAAGCGGTACTCGACGTCGATGAAGAACGTTGCCGGCGGCTGCCGCCAGAGGTACGGCGTGAGTTGTCCATGGCAAGGGCGCGCGCCGTGTGCGAGGGCGCAGCCGGGTATCAAAAAAAAGCAATCGGGAATTGAAGTGCGATTTTCGGCAGTCGATTCGAACGGCGGAAGGCGGACTGCAGTCCTCACTCAAGCGAGGAGGATGGCAGTCACGCTGGCGGAACCAACGGACTCGCTGGCTGGGCGAGTCTGGGCAGAGCCAGGCCGAATGAGAGGGGGCGAGGCAACAGGCTGTTATCGCAGTCGGGCGCTACGGTCGGCGAAGGTGAATCGAAGTGGTGTGTGGTCGGGAGCGGATGGCCGCGTCCTGCAAATGGACGATGATGGGGGAGGCCGCGACGGTGGAGGAGTCGAAGGCTCTGCGAGCGAGCGTTTGTGGGCGGGCGGTTGTGATGATCAGGAGAGTGGTTGGCACGGAACTTGACACGGGGGGATCGAGAGGCTGAGCCAGCCCAGGCCGACCGCCATACTACTAGGAGGTAGTTACTACCTAGGGGAGAAACAGCGGGCAGACCTGCAGGTGGTGGCCCAAGGGCAGGGAAACAGGCGACTGGACGTGTGAGCGGAGCTGAGGAGCCGCAGCGCAGTCTCTCATCCAGTCAAATAGTGGGACTCTAGTTGGAAAAATAAAGACCACCGTCGAGATGGCCGAGATAAACACCAACCTATTAAGTTGCAGCTAGGGCTATTTTTCCAGCGACAGTCAATTGCTTGGCTGGCCGTGGCCTGCCCGAATTACAGGCACCTTCCATGGTTAGTAGCGGCCTCGCGGGCTTGCAATGGCTGCCTCTACCGGGGGACCCGGCGGCCGTGTGGTTGGTGCTGGCTCGCCCTGAAAGAGGAGACTGGCCCCCCTCCCCAGGACCGCGGAGAGTCCACCTACAGGGCACCGCAAGCAGCCACAGGTACCACAGGGCAGGTTCTGGCGCCCGGCCCTGGTTGTCATTGGGTGCCTGCTGGGAGCACCTTGTTTCGCGCTGTCCAGCGGCCAACTGCGAATAATTGTATGCCTCATGGACCAGGCATTCTCCTAACCAAAGCGGGGCCAGCCTCAGCCAGGTTTTCTTCAACGCCCAAATTTCCCACTCAAAAAAAAAGCCCACGAATCCTTCTGGGCGAATCCATCCACCAAGCAAATGCAACAGCGTACTCTTTCCACTTGATTGGCCTTGGCATCCTGAGTCGAACGTCGTTCTGCCCGCCCAGAGTACAACGCTACCTGACGTCTTCTGACGAACTAGCTCAGCCCCTCATGCAGCGCCTAGTACCAGTTGAGAAGCTGAGAATCGACTTGTTGCTTCCTTCCGCGTCCTACACATAAAGCAAGCCACAATAATAAAAATGGACAGTACGTACCTCCTGAGTGCATTGGAAGATGAGCATTGCCCATCTCCTCACACGCCATGGGCTTCTTCCCATCGACTAGTCAAGTCCCCCGATATGCTTCGATGGTAAGCCCATTGCGAAATAGGCCACCCATGGCCTGTGCTTGCAGAAATGTACATATGATGGCCCCGGCTGGGAGGGGCCGGACAGTTCTTCTATCGTCGACTAGAGTGCTGACTTTGCACCGTATCGCCAATATGCTGACACTGGACGGCATTGTCAGCACTTTACTCGGCAGGCACATGTATCGCCCCGTTGTCAACTGCAGATAACAACAAGCATGTGTTTAGAGTCGTGGCGGATGCCCTCTAACTACATAGGCCTTGCCTAAATATTGGTCGACAAAGCGAAACGGCAAGCCACCGATGCGGGATCTTGCGGATCAGCCCCTATGAGCTGTTTCTTTACCGTTTCCGCCCCCTCCGCATTATGCAGTTCTCGCACTGTCCTCGCCCTTTCCCTCGGTAATAATCCAGCAAATACACACGGGGAATGTCCAGCGCCAGAAAGGAGGCTAATAAGTTAGCAGCTTGGGTCGGTCAAAGAGATAGCGGGTATTTATGCCATGGCTTATCGGGTATTCACACAGGCCCTATCCATTGCTTCATTTACCCGAGCTTCCTCTGAGTGGCCGTTAACACAACATTGCCCCTCAAGCCAATGCCCTTGAGTTGTCTGGCGCCTGCCTCACTTGAGAGCGTGTCTTTCGCCTACGTATATGGCTACCCCTTGTTTGCTAAAGGGAAGGGGCGGGGTGTGAGTTGTTCACGCAATTGAAACGGAGGTATATTTACTGAGCACCGAAGCCTTGTTTTTCTGTGCTCGGCGCCGACCCCTTCTGACGAGCTGGCTCCTTTAAGATGCATCGTAAAACTCAACCAACACTGTTGATTAACGATGTAAACTACTTCGCTTCTCGAAGCCGCAAACTCAGCCGAGACTACCTATGAGGGCGGGGTTTTGGGAACATAGTACGCCGATTATATCCTGAAACCTCCCCGACAAGCCTACTCGGCGAGCAGCAGCGCCACTTGCTTCGCCTGCGAACACCTCCTTCGGGTGTGAACTTGTTCCACTGTCGTCCAAGATGAAGATGAATTGCCTATCTAGGCGCCGGAGATAGTGGTGTGCTCTCGGTGAATGGGTTTATGAGCCTGTCGGGGGCGACAAGGCTTATCCAAGAAGCTGTCAAAATCATACGTGATTATGGCCGACCATGTGGCCGAAGGCAATTATTACCCCATCTCGTTATTACCGACGGTGTGGAGCACGGTGGTCACAACGTCCAGGCTGGCGTGCCAGCCGCGGTAAAGTCGCCAGTGACTCTTCTCACAAGGCACAACACCGGACAGCCCCAGGGGCCGCTTGGGGTGTCGGGGTTCGTCTTCACTTATTTCCATCCTGCGGGAAAGCCCCTGCCGCGCGCGAGACGAGCCTACCTGTGACGCGAAACTCTGCGAGTTCTACTTACATGCTCCAAGTCATTCATTACTGGCACAAACTTGGACCGCCCACTTTTACTCGTTCGAGCGGCACCTGTCTGTGACTATCAGTAAGTAATTACCAACTAAATTTAGCTGGGAGGCCTCGAGGCGCGCACGCCTTGTTCCCGAATAGGGTTGGGTGACGCATGAAGCCTTTTATCACCATCTCGTCGCATGCTGTTGCTTACATTTGTATTAGAAAGCCATGGAAGTGGCTGGTCATTGGCGAAAAATAAAAGTAAAAACGAAAGCAAAAAGAACAAGCAAATTCCATGTAGAACATGGGCAGTGTGGCTGTCTTTGTTGCTGTGGCTTACTTTTGACAAGCAGCAGTTGACTGCCTCTGTTAATGGCGACAAAACAGTTTGACATGGAAACATGATGTTCGTCTTTTCGTTCCCCATTTGCGTTCTCACTAGACTTCTGTTCGACATCGATCGTAAACGGAAAAGGGGTCAGAAAAGGTTACGTCACCTGGCAATCTCGATTCGTTTACGTACCAACCTACCTATGAATAGCTGGCCGTTTGTTTCAGGTTTTGGCCCACATGTAGGTTTACAGAGTCCACGATGCTACGTTTATAGCGGCAGCAACCGTTTGAGGCGGGTAGACGGCCATTGAGTTCGTATTTTTATTACTGACATGATATAATCTCAATTATTGTGGAATTCGTTATTGGCCTTTTCTTTTTTTTTCCATTCCAAGCAAGTCTTGGCTCGATGCATTGTAGTGATGCGATGGCCCACCTGTTCCTGGGAAATGGGGGAGAAGGCCCACGACAACCAGTGCACAACAACTTGTGCAAGTCCTAACCTCTAGTGGTTTTGTTCTTCTATCAACACAATGTGCCCATGTTCTAGCTAGTTCCATTTCATAAACGAAAGCTCGCTGCGGGTATCTACCAGCGACAGTTGATGGTGTGCACAATGGCAGGCCTACCTTGAGTCAGTGATGCGAAGCGCCGCGACTTGAGGCAGGCGCCCGGCCTCTTCCCCTCCTTGTGTTGGTGACACAAGGCTTCACAGTGCAACCAATCACTCCCATCCTCCCCGTCTTCAACAAATCCCCGTCCAGCGCCTGTGTTCTGGTGCCACCGGGAAAAGGAGAACAAGAACAAGGGACAGAATAGGTGGCACCAACACCCCCCGCGTCCGACCTTGAATAACGCAAAAGTGTAGCCAAGCCGGCGCCGAATCTCTTGTTTTGCCATTCTGGCGCAAGGCAATGTCCTGCAACTCTGTCGCACCGCAGCCGTGGCAGATACTATGACAGACGCTCGCGGTACCTCAAGTCACTTTGGTCCCCCTCCCTTTCCCGACCCGATCACTGTGATTTCTTTCGTCATTATGCCCGTCAAGCTCGGCTACAGTTCGTTGGGCCTCCAAAGGTGGTCGGTCTCGCTGCCCGAGCAAGGACCAACTGCAGTTGGTGCGAACCGCATCTCCTCCTCCTCCTTCTCCTCCCCGCACGGCGCACAACTTAATGACCGCCGGTCTACTTGCGACAACGCCACGGCGCGAAAGGATCAAGATCTTGAAAAAAAATAAAAGAATTAAACATATCCTTCAAGCATGTCTTTAGAAATCGTCAAGTAACTCAAGCGCTGTCATCCAGCCAGTCACCTGGGTTGCTGCGCCTTCCCGCCGAAGGCGACCTGCTGGGCCGCCTTTGCAAAACGCCTCGTCACTCTCGAGAAGCCGTCTGTGTGTCATGGTCTGCCTCTTTGTAAGGTAGGCGCCTGCATACCTCAACCTTGCCAAACGCCGTGTACCATAGGTGACTGCGGCCGGGACAGTTCGTCACGGATGGCACTCTACTCTGTATCACTGCCTCCAACGAGATATATATCGTCATATCTCCCCCATCATCGTCGTTGTCATTCCCAAGATCCCTTTCCTCTCCTCATTCCTTGACTTGGCCAGAGAGAACTACCTCATACTACACACGCACGCACACACACTTCTCCTACCACAAAGATTCACCTCTCTTCAATAACCGTGCTTGTCTAACACTGCCACAACACACGCTTTCACCATGCCGGACAAGACTGGCTCGATGCTGATCGTGGCGGATGATCAAGACTCGTGGCTTCAGGTGTACGAGGCTGTCAACCGACCAGGCCGCATCGTGCGCACCAAGCCGCTGCCCAAGCGACCTTCCAAGGGCTTCCGGTTCCTCGCCTGGAGCGCGGGCATGCCCCCGCACTCGTCCTACATTCGCAAGACGAGTGACATTCTCCCCGAGAACACCTGGTACGACGGCTCGCACCTGCGGTACCAGGAGAGCAACCCGCGCTTCCGCTGGGTCGCACGCAACAGCCGCCGCAGGTCCAACTACTACTACGATGACGACGAAGACGACGAAGACGAAGACGACGAAGACGACGGCTGCGGACACGCTCCGTCCGGCCAGTGCTGCCAACAATGCGCGATGCGCTGCCTCGGGTGGCGCGGCAACGATAACGGGTACTCCCAGGACGAGTACGGCAACTGGTACGACAGCTGCGGCAACGTGGTCGGCAACAGTTTCGTGACGCCCGCGTCGCAGCCGTGCCAGGAGGTGGAGTACTCGCTGCCGGCCCGCCGCCCGCCGCTGGGGGACCGCCGCGGGCGCCGCTTCGCACGGATGCCGTCGCCGGTGGGTGGCGCTTTCGGCGGCTCTGACGATGATGACTTTGTCTGGCAGGACGGGCCGGCCGGCCGGGTGCGCTACACGAGGCAGCTGGCGAACCCGATCTGCAACTCGTCGGGGCGGCGGCCAGGCGGCGTGGAGCAGTATCGGTGCGGCTGATGGAATTGTTTTAGCGGAAGAGAAGTAATGAGTATGAGCGTTGTGAGGGAAGGGGACCTGACAATTTTTATAGATTAGAGGCTGCTTTTCCCTGTTTTTCTATATGGGCGGGCGATTTAATGTGCATACTGGTATAGTTTTGGCCATCTGTCGCCGGCGACACGACCCCCGACATGAAGCGAAACAGCTCTCTGAGGCCTTGGCATGATGATGAGGATATATCAGCTCGTATCTATGGCTTTTTGTTTGTTTTTTCTGATAATTAAATGCATTACGCATCCAATGTTGTAGTTCCCTGCCTCGAGCGCAAGTGGTCTGTTTCTGCATTGAGCCACTGAGTCCGACTACGACTACACGAGCTGGGCTGATGTTCCGGAACTCACGATAAAAAGAATTTTAATCGCTTTAATCTATCAAATTCTTGGTCTTGTAAGCAGGACGGTCGCGATGAGTCTGTCTATCAACTTGGGATAACTGGCCAAGATGGAACAGGACCGCCACACCGAGGGGCGAAGCTTGAAATGACAAACACAGGCAATTTCGAGGCGCCTTGATAAATTGATAGTCATATTAGGGGAACTCCCGTTATTGCTCATCCGCCTTCAGGTGCACATGATCCTTTGTATACTTGGCCGTCCGCAACATACGCCGATAAAGAGGCTCATGCCTCACGAGTCGCCATTGAAGATGGGACATGTTTCGGTTTAGATTATACCACCAATCGGGACACTTACTGGGAGCAGAAGTCTGTTTGCTTAAAAGAAAAAAGAAAAAGCATTCCCTCGTGTCCTCGATTATCACTGCTGAATTGTCGCTTACTGCGGATTATGGTTTGATCGGGAAGTCAGCAGCAGCGTAAACGTGTAAAACAATGACGACATTTACGAAGAAAGGTTCGTATACAGAATCTCCCACCTATGACGCCGATTTCCCCGCGACTTTCATCTCACGGGGCGGCGCAAGAATGGGAAGCGGTAAACTGCAGAGAGTATATACCCTGTAGCCAATAACACGACTCTGCATGTTCCACGGAACAAACGATCGATATCAGGGTTGAACAACAAATGTTAGAGAGGACATTCAGACTTGTACTAGATGAGAGTCCGGCGTCCATTCTTGGACCGTGTTACCATGACTCTTTTGCCGGTCACAAAGGCCGATGTTGGGGACTCAAATCGGGAGTGGCACGAGCGAGCGCAAGCGAGTCGAGGGTTGGCAATACCATGATGCCATTCCACTCAGCCACTTGTACACGGACTTGCGAAAGGTATCTGCCGCAATAGTAATTTGGATGCCTGGCTAGATCTGGCAGTGCCAGCGGCAGGCGTCGCCGCTGCAGCCTCAACACTGCCCTGCCTGCCTTTTACTATTTACCCCCCCCCTCCCCTGGCCTCTAACACTAATTCACCAGGGACAGACCGGTCTGCCTAATTGCGATGTGTGTGTTAGTTATCTTGGCATCGCCATGGCCGCGTCACTCTGCAGCGAAAAGGGAACAAACCCCCGGGAGACTTGCAGGGGCATTCAGCCTTCTGGGTCATTTGCCGCTAGGAGAAAATGACAGACATGGGGCTCCAAGGCTGGCGATTGGGGGAAAACATGGATTTTGTTTTTTTGCCTGGTCATCCTGCATTGGCTTCATGCATTGCCACTGTGAGGCGCAGCGAAAATGATGAGAGGAGGGAGGGGGGTGCAAGTGTGACGCATCGGCCGAGTATACGAGATCGAGGTGAGGGGAGGAAGCAGCGTCAACTGCGCACAATTTGCAAGTAAAGGAAAGATATAGTGTTACTAGATCAAAGACCACTTGGATCTGCCGTTAGACTTTCTCTATTCAACTCGAAACTCGAAAAATATTATCCTCGTCTGATAATGTAGCAAGGCGTTTTTCCTTCGCCACACCCTCATCGACGCTAAATACGCCAGGCGTGACTCAATCGGCAACGCCCTTCGGTCTGCCGCGCCTTTCTCCCTTCTAGCCAATCTTTGCGTCCCTGTTGAGCGGAAATTTCTTCTTTCTTTGTTTTACTTGTCCGTTTTGGCGAATTAAATTGTACGCCGATCATATACATCAGCCACACCGTCTTCTGTGCCGCGGACGGACAGGCGACTCAACATGCAAACGACTGGGGTTAGTTAGGCAACAACACCAACATTCACACCCCAGTAACACACCCTCTCGTATAAATTCCTCCTTTGTCAAAAGTCATAAATACCTTTTCATTCCCCTTCATTATCGCTTCCTCTTTTGATCTTCTTCTTCAGGCTCTCCTGCGTCAATCTCAATCCTCCTCTTCATTTAGCAGCATCTGGTGCTGCCTGGGCTCAAACGGGCAAAACACCAGAGAGCGGCAGAAACATAGAGAGAGAAAGACACACACACACAACATACGCATATAGATACATCAACCACATAACACCATCTTGAGCCCATCATCATCATCATCATCATCATCATCATGGATCCTCTACAGGCCACTGAAGCGGCCGTGGCTGGCGACCCCGGCAGTGACAGCACTGGCATCCCCTCCCCCCAATTCGCTGTCCTCAACTACTTCTTCCCTGGCTACTCAGTCCTCATCTCGACTCTCAACGCCAGCCTCGGCGCCGACCTCAACCGCTACCTGCCCTTTGTCGTCGCCGCCGTCGCCGTCGCCTTCTCCTGGCGCTACGTCAGCGAATTCATCATGGCCCAGGTCGAGGCCAGCTTCATGTCCTCCTTCACCGTTCACACTGACGACGAGACCTACAACATCCTCATGTGGTGGATGACGCGCCAGCCCTTCTGCCACCGCACCCGCAACTTTGTCGTCAACACGTCTGTCTACTCCCGCAGCGACTACCTCTACCGCTCCCACGAGGATAGCGACGACGGCGACGAGGAGGACGCCGCCGCCGCCGGAAGTGGTGTTCTCGATGCCGTCGCCGACGAAGACCCGGCCCTCGCCAAGAACCGCGGCAAGCACATCCTTCACTACACCCCCTCGGCCGGCACCCACTGGTTCTGGTATCGGGGTGTCCCCCTGCGCTTCTCCCGCCGCCAGACCAAGGAAAAGATCAGCCTGCGCAACCCCAGCGAGCAGGAGGAGCTCTGCATCTCCTGCCTCGGCCGCAACCCGACCGTCCTCAAGGAACTCCTCGCCGACGCTCGCCTGCTCTACCTCAAAAAGGACGATCGCAAGACCATCATCTACCGCGCCACCAGTTCCGTCTCCACCTACGGCACCGACAGCTACTGGCAGCGCTGCATGTCCCGCCCCAACCGCGACTTTTCCACCGTTATCCTGCCCGACAAGGTTAAGGCTGACATTATTGCCGACGCCGGCGACTACCTTGACCCTGCCACCCGCCGCTGGTACGCCAACCGCGGTATCCCCTACCGCCGCGGCTACCTGCTCTACGGCCCGCCCGGTACTGGCAAGAGCTCTCTTAGCGTCGCACTCGCTGGCTACTTTCGCATGAAGATTTACATTGTCAGTCTGAGCTCCCTTACTGCGACTGAGGAGAACCTGGCGTCGCTCTTTGCCGAGCTACCCACCAACTGCATTGTCCTCCTCGAGGACATTGACACCGCCGGTCTCTCCAAGACGCGCGAGACGAAGAAGGACGACGAGGACAAGGAGAGCGGTGGCAGCGACAACACACCGACGCCGCAGGGCCAACTGTCCCTCTCCGCGCTGCTCAACATTCTTGACGGTGTGGCTGCCCAGGAGGGCCGTGTGCTCATCATGACCACTAACCATGTCGAGAATCTCGACAAGGCCCTCATCCGCCCCGGCCGCGTCGACATGATCATCCCCTTCCAGCTCGCCGATTCTGACATGAGCGAGTCTATTTTTAAGGCCATCTACACCCCCTTTGACGGCGAGCTCGACGACGGCACTGCCACCAAGGGCGGCAAGGGCAAGGAGACCCTCCTCGACGAGGTCGCTGTCCTCGCCAAGGAGTTTGGCCGCCGCATTCCCCCGAACGAGTTCAGCCCCGCGGAAATTCAGGGCCTGCTCCTGCGCCACAAGCGCTCCTCTCAAGCTGCGGTCGATGCCGTTGAGGCCTGGGTCTTGCAGATGCGCGTGGATAAGAAGGATAAGGCAGAGCGGGAGAAGAAGGAACAGGAGGAGACAGAGCAAAAAGAGAAGGAAAAGAAGGAGAAGGACGAGAAAGAGAAGAAAGACAAAAAGCAAAAGAGGAGCAAGAAGAAGTCAAAGAAGGCTAAGAAGGAGGAAACGGAGGACGAGAGTGAGAACGAGAGTGAAGATACAAACGAGGACGGTGATGACGATGACGATGAGGATAACAAGGAGACAGATGATACCAAGGAAGAAGGTAGCGAGGACGAAAATGTTGAGAAGAAGGAGAAAGGGAAGAAGGAGGCACAAGAGGGTGTGGCAGTGGCTGGAAAGGCCAAGGCGGCTAATGTCCACCAGGGAAAGCGCAAGAGTCGAGGCTCTTCGGATTCGGGATATGCGACCCCTTAGAATATAGCATTGCATAATATCGGCGTTTGTTTTTCACCAAGCCATAAAATATACCTGACGATTACATGAAGCCATCTTCCTTTGGAATGTGACAGCCTAACTACTATTTTGACAGCCGTCCACCGATATGCGCGGCGGCGGCCTTGCCAGCCCTCCTACCGAAGACTGTCCCGGACGTCAGCCCGCTTCCCCCCGGGTAGTTGCCGTGAAACAGCCCGCCCAGCATCTCGCCCGCGCAGTACACGCCGGGGATCGGCTTCCCGTCCGCACCGACGAGCTGCGCCGTCGCAGGCTCCACGCGCAGGCCGCCAAAGGTAAATGTGATGCCGCAAGTCACCTTAACGGCCAGAAACGGGGGCGTGTCCAGCATCAGCGCCCAGTTGGATTTGGGCGGCACAAGCTGCGTCCCCGTCGACAAGCCATCCTTGACCGCGGGATTCCACGCGGCAGCGGCGTCGGCTGGCCGTGCAAGGACGGCGTCGTTGTATGCGCGGATACTCTTGCAAAAAGCGCCCTTATCGACAAGGCCCCGCGCGGCGCAGAGGTCGGCCAGCTCCTCGAGCGTGTCGGCTTCGAGGCGCTCAGCGCGCTCCCCACGATATTCTTCGGCACGCAGCCACCCACTCGCCTGCGCGTCCCAGACCTGGAAGGCTATGTGCTCAGGTTGCTCGAGGATGGCGCGGCCAAACTTTGCATAGGTGTAGTTTCGCAGATCCTCCCCTTCGTCCACAAAGCGCTGGCCGTGGACGTTAAGCATCAGCCCCAGAGGATAGCCGGACTTGGTGTACTCATTCGAAGCCAGACGATCACCTTTGTTCGGGTCCGCATGCGTGGCATCCCAGGCCACGGAGTGACAGCCAGCCCAATCACCCACTGGTTGTGCACCAAGCGAGCCCTGAGCGAGTTCAAGGCATTCGCCAGTATTGTACGGCGTGCCGCGGACGGCTGCCCTGTCCCAGCCTAGCCCGAGGAAGCGTTTACGCATCTCCGAGTTGGCTTCAAAGCCGCCGGCCGCCAGTATCACCGCGCCGGCCGTTATTCCCGCCTCTTTACCGTCATTCTTGACCCGGACCGCGACATGCTCCCCGTCCGCCGCGTGCTGTAGAGAAAGAAGCTCTGTTGAGAAGTAGACCTCAATTCCCAGCTTGCGAGCCGCATCTCTGTGGTCTTCTATCAGACTTTTACCGCCCTCGAGCGTCCTCAGACATAGACCACCCCAAAACTTGATCTTTCCATCAACTTCATACGCCTGGCGATTGAACGACAGGGCAAAGCGGATGCCGTTGGCAGCGAGCCACTTGACTGCCGCGTTAGACTCGGCCACGAGGGCGTAGGAGAGTGCCGGGTCGGACTTATCCTCGCAAACACGACGGATATCGTTGAGAAAATCATCGTTGGTGTATGGGGCGAGCTGAATCTTGGCGGCTTGCTCCTCGGACACGTTGCTCACTAGCGGGAGGACATCTTTCAGCCCATCATGCGCAACGCGGAACGCACCCGCCGTAAAGAAAGAGTTACCGCCCGCCCATTCCTCGGGGCACTTGTCTATTAAGATGACTCTTTTTGCTCCGGATTGGCTCGCTGAGAGTGCTGCAGAGAAGCCAGCGTTGCCGCTCCCGACGACAAGCACATCACATTCTGGCGGGGCAGACATGATGTGATAGTCCAGACTTCAGCTCTGACAGCAGTCCTTGGGGTCAACCATGCTGACAAGAGTTTAATCGCGCATAAAGCGGTAGAAAAGAACAACTGTATCCTATGAACCCCCACATGAGGCATTTGGCCAAACTTGTGGAGAGGTCATGACGTTGTAGGAGAGATGATCTGATAAAAAACTTGA
This sequence comes from Cordyceps cateniannulata, assembly GCA_028828415.1. Taxonomy (NCBI): domain Eukaryota; kingdom Fungi; phylum Ascomycota; class Sordariomycetes; order Hypocreales; family Cordycipitaceae; genus Cordyceps; species Cordyceps cateniannulata. The sequence goes on along the minus strand of JAPHMX010000004.1, from coordinate 695,185 downwards.
AGTGTAGGGTGGGTGAGTGGGCTGTTGGAGCGCGCTGAGCCCAAGTCCGATGGTGCGCCGAGCCACGAGCCATCCAACCCATCCGGGCAAACTGGCGACCGTCGATCGGGAGTTTGTTTTCAATGCGAGATTCGAATGCTTCTTTTTTAAGTTGTTGCATGATGAAATTTAGCAAGTGCGTAGACTTTGGTAGTTGTGCAGCTTTCCTTTGGGCCGGTTTTCGGAGCCGATCCGAGCGAACACGAGCCAGCCCGGACCCGTGCGATTTCGAGAGGACTTGAACAAAATTACGAATCCCGACTGCCTTGGAGATGCAATATTGAAGAGACGGGTTGCCGGCTAGAAAAAGGAATGCTGCGTAATCAAATTGGAAGGATGCATAGCGCATCGCGGCCACATCCTGCAGTATGTACCTGTAGTTCTTTATTGCATGCGACTGGCCAATGGCGTTGTTGTTGGACGACCAACGTCACGGATGCATTGCATCATGAGGCCATCTGTGCTGCGTGGCGTTTCAGCGTCCACGTTCTTGTTGCTAGCTGGCACGACTGCACTGAATAGTGGCCCAGCGGCTACTGATAGCTTGGTTGATTTGTAGGGGCTGCGTAGTTGATACATCTTTCCAAATTTGCTGCTATCCCAGCGTTGGCCGACAACACATGATCTTGTAGCACGGCGCGGTAGGATCCTCCTATAATGAGACCGCCAAGACCCCATATCTACCCGCGTGAGGTTCTAGCGGCATCTAAAACATGCCGCGCCGGCTGGTTGCGTGTGAGAATGGTGATGGAAGACAAGTCTCTGCCTGCTAGTCCTGTCAGACTCGTATCGTGTGTGGCTGGCTGGCTCTAAGGCTCAACCGCTCGTGGCGAGGCTGGAAAGTCCAAAGCATCGGCTGGACCCTCCTTGCGCAGGGCCGGCCAGCCTAGCCTATCCGAGACAAAGCTCAGCGCGAGGTTTTCATGCGACCGATCTCTGCAGGCAGCCAGTTCTTCGGCAACGCAGCTAGCCTCTGCCGGTCCTCTGTACGAATACGGGTGGGAACGGGCAAGTGCACGCGATCTCAGCATTTGGTGATGGTCAAGGTGGTTGACGCAGCCGTTTTATCAGGGCTTTCTAGACGTGTGTTTTGTGAGATTTTAAATGTCTTGCTTTTAGATTTGTGTCTTTTGGGTGCACTTTGCCGATGTTGTGGGCGAGACTGGCCAGTGGTTGCGAGCGATTACGGCTCGAGCTCGGCGGCGGATGCGAGATGGGGTTATTACCGCGTCAACGGCAACGGATGCGGGCGGGAAATGAGACATGGTCGATGATGCTGATGCGAGCACATGGGAAGAGGCGAGCAACTGGGGCTATGTTCTTAGTGGCGTTTGCCTCGACTTTGGGCAGGGAGATTAGACTGTGGTTGTAGACGCGTCATGAAACGAGTGAGTTCGGGACGAAAGAGAAACAAACAATCTGCGAAGCGAGTTCGCCGCGTTAGTTAGATCACAACCGAGTTGGCATGGACAGCCGATGGCTGTACGAATACTCGTGCTAATAATGGCCACAGTGAGCGGGATACCTGAATGTATCAATGCAATGGACTGCTAAACTTTAGTACAGTGGATGCACTGTAGATAATCGGCAGTGGAGCCTTTGTGACTGGACAGTGGCCACTGCTGTGCCCGGCTGCCGACTGGCTGGAGGTTGTTGCTTGGAGCCCTTGTTGATGAACCTCGAAGCTCGTTAACTTCCCCTAACCACTGCACCAACCTCACCCAACCCCACCAAAAAAATCGCGGCCCCTGGCAGAATCCGCTTTACTGCCATTTCGGAACATTTTTCTGCTCTTGTCAGGCTGCTCACTTTGGGCTGGTTGGAGCGTAATAAATAAAGGGCGGTGAAAATCCTGTAGCGATGCCACCCAAGCACATTCTATCTCCTCTCCACCTCCACTAGCTCAAGTCCTCGACAATAATAACCTTCCCACATCCCCCCCTTTACAATATTTGTCCTTCTCAATTGTCTCTTGCTTCTCTACCTCCTTTCTTTTCTACCCGTTACATCCTCATATACCCTTTCGAAATGGCTGCTCGTCCCCAGAACATTGGCATCAAGGCCATCGAAATCTATTTCCCCAGCCAGGTATGTTCTCGTGGCAGGACCCCTACCCCTCCAAGTTGACCCCTCTATCTATCGCCAGTGCTGGGTTGGGCCGCCACCATTACAACTACCAAATAGCTAACCGCCATATCCCCCCAGTATGTTGAGCAGACTGAGCTCGAAAAGTTCGATGGTGTTGCTGCTGGCAAGTACACCATTGGACTCGGTCAGACCAAGATGGCTTTCTGCGACGACCGTGAAGGTACCGCCTACCCCCCAACCTCCGACACCGCTCCCTGCACTGCGTGCATTCGACAAAGCACGCCAAGCTGACTCCTTGCCTACTTTAGACATCTATTCCATGGCCCTGACCGTCACGTCGAACCTCATCAAGAAGTACAACATCGATGTCAACTCGGTTGGCCGCCTCGAGGTTGGCACCGAGACCATCCTCGACAAGTCCAAGTCGGTCAAGTCGGTGCTCATGCAGCTCTTTGGCGAAAACACAAGCCTCGAGGGTGTCGACACCATCAATGCTTGCTACGGCGGCACCAACGCCTTCTTCAACTCGGTTAACTGGGTTGAGTCCTCTGCCTGGGACGGCCGCGACGCCATTGTCGTCTGTGGCGATATTGCCCTCTACGCCAAGGGTGCCGCCCGCCCTACTGGTGGTGCTGGCGTCGTCGCCATGCTTGTCGGCCCCAACGCCCCCGTCGTGGCTGAGCCTGGCCTGCGTGGTACCTACATGCAGCACGCCTATGACTTTTACAAGCCCGACCTGACCTCCGAGTACCCCTACGTTGATGGCCACTACTCCATCAACTGCTACACCAAGGCTCTCGATGCTGCCTACCGCGACTACTGCAAGCGTGAGGCCAAGCAGCACATCAACGGCAACGGAGCTGCCAATGGCGACGAGAGCAAAACCTCGCTCGACCGCTTTGACTACTTGACCTTCCACGCCCCCACCTGCAAGCTGGTCCAGAAGTCATACGCTCGTCTCCTGTACCACGATTTCCTCGCCAACGCCGACCTCCCCGCCTTTGGTGAGGTTGCCCCGGAGCTCCGCGACATGGACTACGAGAAGTCCCTGACCGACAAGGCCGTTGAGAAGACCTTTATGGCCCTTACCAAGAAGCGCTTCCAGGAGCGTGTCAACCCCGCTATCCAGGTTGCCACCATGTGCGGCAACATGTACTGCGCCAGTGTTTGGGGTGGTCTCGCCAGTCTGCTGTCTCTTGTCCCTGCCAAGGATCTCGAGGGTAAGCGCATCGGCCTCTTTAGCTACGGCTCCGGTCTCGCTGCCTCCTTCATGTCCTTCCGCGTCAACGGTAATGTTGAGAACATTGCCAAGGTTCTCGATATCCCTGCCAGACTCGAAGCCCGGCGTGCTGTCCCTCCCTCTACCTACGACGAGATGTGCAACCTCCGCAAACAGGCCCATCTCCAGAAGGACTACACCCCTAAGGGTGAGACCTCCACCATCATTCCTGGTGCCTACTACCTCACCAAGGTCGACGACATGTTCAAGCGCGAGTACGCTGTTCAGGCCTAAACGTGTACATGTTTGACGGGAATGAAATGACGCAATATGACTTGGCCATTATGGAAGAGGGAAAGAGGAGGGCACGGAAAAAGACTTGATTTTTTGCTAATAGACGAGCTGGTGCGAGGAACCGCGGACACACTAATTGCGGCGATTATGTAGTGCCAGACTAAGTCTCTGGACTTTATAGGCTGCACATTGTATATACTTGGTGTCTAGGAACCGCGCCATACGATATAACTGAAGATGATATCATCAGATAGGGCCTCAGGCCATAGAATCAAAGAGCGTTTTTTTTTATTTATTTATCTGCCGACGATGGAGCTGCGTGTGTAGAGTTAAAGCCTTGTGCAGACTGAGGAGACAATCAAAGTGTGAAATTTAAAACAGTGAAAGAGGAATAAGACAAATGCGTGACTGGAAAAAGACAAGGCTTTGCCGTGATTGTCAAAAATTAGGTAGCAGAAAACGGCTTGGTGATAGTTGCCATATATGAATGAGATTAGAGGATGTGCATTGGCTGAGGACTCGGACTATCTGCACATTGAAATAAAGCATTGTGCGGGGATTTATAATTTAGTAATGTGACATTCAACATCAAACAGCCGCCCCAACGCTCTCCAGCGCCTTGGGATCCAAACGCTTCCAGTCCCCAAAGGGAAGGAGGCAGAGTGCCAGCCCGGTGGCACCAGTCGTGATGGCAAATGCCACCTTGATGCCAGCCATGTAGCCGGCAAGGATTGTAGGTAGAAGATTGATGGGGAAGACAACTCGGATTTGCGTGGCTCCCGTGGCCAACAGAGCTACTGGTTGGATGGTCGGGACAGCAGCCGTCACGACTTGGATCAGTCGGTTGGCAAAAGCGGCCTGTGCCGAAGAGAGTACCATTGCGGCACCTAGTGTCTGAAAGACTGTACAAAGAAGTAAGCATCGGGACGGAACACGGGGATAGATCTGACGACTTACACATGATGATTCCGGTGATGGCAGATAGATCCTCTGGCTTTGCGGTTCCCTGTGCATGAATAATGGGAATCTGGAACGCGCCGCCGTAGGCCGCACCGGCAAGGATCTGAAATCCAATCCATTTTCCGGTTGGAGTGCCAATGTCAAAGGTGTAGAGAAGCCCGCAGGAAACCGTTCCCAGCACTGCCCCCGCAGCCATCAGCGGCGTAGTGATGCCATTGCTGGCTATGCTCGCTCCCACAAGGACGCTTCCAATGATGGCCGCCAAGATAAAGGGAATGTTTCTGACTCCGGACATGATTGGAGACACGTTGTCGATACTTTGGAAGTACACCGGCAGAAAGTAGACTATCGTGAAGAAGGACGCGACGACGAGAAACGAGTACGCAGCATTGACCCAAACAAAGTTCATCTTCATCAGTCGCGACTCAACCATCGCCCGGCTGCCGCTGTAGATTTCCCAGCCCACAAAAGTCGCGACAATAAGAACAAACCCGATGAGTAGCCCAATAACCTTGGCCGAGCGCCATGGGTCTGTCTGTCCGCCGGCCTGCATGGCGAGCACAAACGCAATCACCGCGCCCATCACGAGCGCCACGCCGACCGGATCCATCTGCAACGCCTTCTCGCGTCGCGACGCCACCACAGGCTTTGCGAGCTTAGGCGTCCGGAAAAATAGTAGGATGATTGCGCCCGAGACGGCGCCGATCGGGAGGTTGATATAGAAGCACCATCTCCAGGTGACGCGGTCCGCAAAGACGCCACCAATCAGCGGCGCCACGACCGAGGCGGCGCCGTACGCCGCGCCGATGATGCCCGTGTAGAGGGGCCGGCGGCGCGGGGGCACGGCGAAAGCGAGGAGGGTGTAGCTTCCGGAGCCGATGCCGCCGGCGCCAATGCCGGCGACGGCGCGCCCGACGATGAAGCCGGTGGAGGTCGGTGCAACGGCGCAGATGAGGCTACCAAGCTCAAAGATGAAGAAGGCGACAAGATAAGTGGTCTTGAGGGGGAAGTACTTGTAGGCCTTGCCCCAGAGGGGTTGGAAGCCGCCAGCGGTCATAAAATAGGCGGAGCCGTACCAGGCGACGTCGGAGAGGCCGTGGAACTCGTCTGTGATTTTGGGAATGGCGGTTGCAACGATGGTCTGAGAGAATTTAGTTCCAGTCAGTGTTATTCTAGGGTCATGTATCGATAGATGGCCACGTACATTGTCTAAGGCCGTCATGAACATGCCCAAGGCTAGGGCCAAGGTAAGGAAGAAAAGTGTCAAGCCGTGCGGGTAGTCGTCGTCGTTCTGCGCCTGTGGCTTTATGGTAGCCTTTTCTTCATCCGAGAGGTTCTTCTCGGAGTCTGCAGCTCCTGCTTGATGTTGGCCCCGAATGTCGCCTCCATCGCTGCCAATGTGCCCTGGCTCTGCCATCGTGGTGTTGCTTGTCGTGGACATGATGAGCTTTGACGCGTTTCAGCCCGTCGGAAGCAACTGGATTTGAAAGAGAATGGGAGTAAAGCAAGCTACGTAAAGGTCAAGAGGGCAGGCCACCTGATTGATATAGGCCACATCTTATATATCAGCGCGGATAAGGGCATCCTCAGGTTGTTGGACGTTTGGTGGTGCGGCATTGTCGTATTACGAGTTCAAGGAATGTCCGCAAGGGAAGTTTAGTAATATGAACGCGGATATAGCGGACAAGGATGAAACAAGAGGACAATTATATTTGGTGGACTCTCGAGTTGTGCCGTGCGTGACGACAACTTGGTCCCCTGTCGGCGAATTGCAAGTGGTTTTCGCCCGAACGGCGGACGAATATCGATACAGATTCAACTGAAGGCGCTGGTGTCACGCAACAGCTCCGCTTTCTCGGAGGGAAGCTTGTGCCATCTCGATAATTCGGGAATCAGTTGCACCGACTTATCTAACTTTTCTTTTTATTGATTCGTTTAATCGTAACGGCGTAGATGATACGCCGGCTGGCTGGGCGACAAGCCCTCCATGGCGTGTTGCTCTGAGTGGACAACAGTTCCAAGTAGGTACCACGCTAGACATCCCGTAGCATCATGAAAAAAGTGAAATTCACAGGAAAATGATTCGAAATAGATAGCTTTTTTGGCATTCCTCACATGATTAAAGTCCGATTCACTCGGGCTTCGGGCTGGTGTTAGAGGTCGGCGAGGCTAGCTCTCCGCCGCCATATAAACTAGTCCCCCCCCCCAACTCCGCCGTCCGGACGGCGTTTGCTGCTTACAACATCTACCAGCACACAAACAGCGGCATTGTCCCTCCCATTAGGCGACTGGCTTCTCGCAAACAGTTACTATTCGCTGTTCTCTCTAAGCCATCGAGCCATAATCCCCTTTGCCCTCCTCTCCGCCCGGTCCGCGCGCTCGGATATCGGTCTCCTGGTCCGCTCCGACCAATGGCTGCTGACGGAAGCTCTCGCGACGCGCGCCAGGAAAGGCGGCGGAAGACGAGAAAGGGCACCCGCAGCTGCTGGGAGTGCAAGCGCCGCAAGATTCGATGCATCTTCTCGGCTCCAAGCGATACAGCATGCATCAGCTGCTCCCGCCGCTGCAGGGAATGCGTCAGCCAAGAGTTTCCCGACCAGACGTCGCCGGAGCGCAGCAGCAGGCTGGTCGGCGATCGCTTCTTGCGCATGGAAGCCATGATTTCCAAGCTGTCTAAGCAGCCTCCGTCGACCACGAGCAGCGCCGAGTCATTGACCACGTCCGTCAATGCAGGGGCAAGGCCCTCTCCCGTAGGTCCCCCTCCCCTGTATGGATCGTGCAAGTGTTGATCTTGCTTCACTAGGGACCTGTCGATGGACATGCTATACCGGGCTTCTTTGTCTATGATGACAACTTTAACACGCCTGCTTCATCGCCCCACGCATCACCTCACCCCCAGTTTGTCATAGCCACAGCACCTACCACGACCAACACCAAGGCCCGTGAGATGTCGAGGATCCTGTTGGCGACGTACCCCGACGAGGCATATGTCCAAGTCCTCGTCGATTCAAGCAGCATATTTCTGAATACTTACCTGACGATGTTTCATTCCTACCACGACATTGACGACTGGATCGATCTTCCAGCTCATGAGCGAGTGGACTACCATTTGCTGCATACTCGGCACACAACCGACTCACATCCCGCCGTCATCGCAGAGCAGATGCTCGTCCTAGCCAATATATTACAGCAAGCCGGGAGTGACACGCTGGCCAAACTCAAGGTCCTCTCCAAAGAGCCCCCCAAGACTATTATGGCTCGCTTGGCTGCCGCTGCCATGAGCACCATCGCCGCCAGCGATATGATGCTGGATACAAGCGAGGGCATGACATGTCTCATACTCGACAGCATATACCAAGCCAACCAGGGACATCTGCGCCGCGCCTGGCTTGCTCACCGACGCATCGTTAGCATTGCACAAGGGCTCGGCATCCATCGCCGCCCTTATCGAGCCCTTAGCATCAAATCAATTCAGTCTAACTGCATGTTGGATCCTCGGTTTCTCTGGCACCGCTTAGTACACATTGACCGCCTGCTTAGCCTCATGCTGGGGCTGCCACTCGCTTCACTTGATTCGTCCATGATGGCCGAACCAGCCCTCGGCCAGGACACAGCCATGGGCCAACTCGAACGCCGACATGCTTTTGCCGCTGGTCGGATTCTAGAGCGTAATGACCGTGAGCCCGCTGCGGGAGACTTTGAACTCGCACAGAAGATCGATGCGGACCTGCAAAAGGCCGCCAACAACATGCCGAGCAGGTGGTGGCTTGAGCCAGCCTGGAAGCATTCCCTTACCATCACACAGCGATTTTGGGAGTCCCGGCGGCTGATCAACCAGATGTACCACTATTACTTGTTACACCAACTTCACTTGCCATACATGATCATCGGCTCGGCGCCATCGGCAGCCGACCCGAGTCGCTATGACTATAGCCGCAATACTTGCATCAGCGCCAGCCGTGACATCTTGACTCGGTGTCTGAACAACATTTCCCAAGACGGATTTCTGTCACACTGCAGACTCCTTGACTTCTTGGCAATGATGTCTTCTCTCACTCTGCTACTCATGCACCTTTACATCAGGCGTCACGCAACCGGCCCTTGCTATCTTGCCCATCAGCGGCTGTCAGATCGCGCCATGATTGAGCAGGTACTGGAGGCGCTGGAAAAAGACGTACCAGCAGACGGCGGTGAGTCGAAGAGCCCGGCGGCCAAGATGATTAGGCAGCTTCTAGCAATCGATGCCGAACTGGGCTCCGAATTTGGCAGCGGCACGCCGGACAGCAGTAGTGCTAGTGATCCAAGGCCACAAGATGCTGAACCGATCCGGTTTTTTGTCCCCTGTTTTGGAGTGGTAAACATCGGCAGAGACGGAAAGATTGCGTTTGAGGGTGTCAGCGCTGGGGATTTTACAAACAACGTTTCACAAGCTCAAGCGCAGGCAAGTGACTCCAGTCCGACCGGGAGCGCAACCTCGAGGCATCAAGAATCTGCTGCCTCCGGGACCTTGTCCGTGCACTCTGCCAACGAGAACTACTTGCCTGTGACATCATCATTGCCGACCGAGGAAGCGGATCAATGGGCGCTGCAAGGCGTTGATTTTGCATTTTTTGAAAGCTTGATGCGAGAAAGTTCTGGGCAGATTGGGGACCCTGTGGGAAGCAACCTGTGGGCAAGTGCTGCTGGGCTGTAGAATGGCACTGCAAATATGGCTTCATACCAAATACTTTGTAAGTTGTAATATATGCATGCAAGTCAATTTCGAAATTCTGACATGTTCAGAAATGATCATGGTATACGTGATAACAGGCTCACGGAACGAAAGCAGGCGCAGCGGGCACAAAAGTGTTCTTGCGGAGAAGAGTGCAAATGCCCAAATAACGCACAAACCACAAAGATTGGCGAGAAACATCCGTCACTCGTCTACTTCTTAAGGACCAACTGAAAGTCGGAAAACGTGACTGGAAGCTTGGTAAAGGGGTCCAACGGGGGACTCTCCCGCGTCGGCTTTGCGCCGTAAATGCCCACATGCACCATATCCCTCGCCCGGCCGTCACGTCTGCTAAACGCCCAAGTGACCTGCCGCAACTGGCGTCTCGTTTTGCCTCCATCCTCCAGCACGTACACCCACGCGTCCGTGCCCTGCCGCTCAACCATGACTGTAGCCGTCACGTTTCCAGTCTGCCGCTCCAGGAGCGGGCTCAGACTCCAGTCGGACAGAGTGTCGGTGCCGACGACGCCAAGAGCTGGCGTGCCGTCGGTAAACTCGATGCCAGCCTTGATGGAGCGCGCGGCAAAGGCCTCGTGGAACGGAAAAGCGAGAATGAGGCCGCCCTGGTCGTAGAGCGTGCGCCACGGCGCGGTGACAGTGACGCGCGCGCGGACAAAGGCGGCAGCAGGTACTGTGGTGTATAGGAAGGGCGCGGTGAAGTTGTCGCGGTCGGACGCGGGCCGCCAGATGTCGGTGTCGGGCGGCACGTGGATCGTGACGAGCCGGCCGACGGGAGAGACGGGTTGGGCGCCGAAATAGTTTCGCCAGTGCCAGGCAAGGGAGGGGTAGGCGGACGAGGCGGCCGCTGCTGCAGACGATGAGAGGAGCACGGCACTGACGAATGACTTGCAGGAAACCATTGCGGAGAAGATCAATAAAGAAAGGTCAAAGGTAAGTGCCTTGCTAGACGTGTTTGTTACAGGTGATGATTGTAAATGAAGGATGGCAATCAGTAGCGGCCCAAGCTGAATCCGGATATTGAGATTTCTTTACACTGTGCTACTTCCGCAGAAAACCAATGGTTCGTTCTTTCCGCCCTCACGCACCCTGATGCCAAATGTGTGCTAAAACTCCAGGAACTAGTATTAATATGAATTATTACAACACTTTTACACAGACCTGTCTGTGTTTTTCTTTCCTCGTCAACCGCCACATACTCCCTCGGGTGGAATTTACGGCGAGATCGCCGCGGCAGTGCCGTCCGTGCTCCTGGACATCGGGCGCTTCTCGCCGCTCCCCGGTCGCGACGTAGCGTGATGGCCCTTTTCCAGATCATCCGAGTCCTGGCCCGGGTTGGCCGTCTTGTAGTCCACCCACTTGAGGAAGGTATACAGCCCATACGCGATGACCGACCCCATGAACGGGCCGAGCCAGTAGATCCACTGGTAGCCGGTGAACTTGGTGACGACGGCTGGGCCAAAGGAGCGGGCGGGGTTGATGCCGGTGCCGGTGAAGTTGGTGCCGCAGAGATGCGCGATGAAGACGGCGAGACCGATGCCGATGGGCGCCAGGTAGGTGGCGCGGTGCTTCTCGACAGCCAGGAAGTAGACGGTCAGGACGAGCTGCGAGGTGAGGAACATTTCGATGAAGAGACCACGGACGATGCTGGTGCCGTCGCCGAGGGTGTTGGCGACGCCGAGAGGGCCGGGGAGGAGGCCGTCGGCAACGGCGGCGGCGGCGATGCCGGCGACGATCTGGGTAGGGAAGACGATGAGCCCGCGGAGCGGCGAGACGGCACCGACAAGAACCAAACCGAGCGTCACCTGTGTTGTTTGTCAGCTTTCTGTCTGCTTGGGGGTATCTGCATATATGTGCTCGAACTTACAGCCGGGTTAAACATGCCGCCGGTGACGCGGAAAAAGATCCAGACATTGACAGCGAGGGCAGAGCCAAAAGAGGCGGCAATGTACATGAGGCTGAACGGGAGGAGCTTCGCCTTGGGGTCGCGCGGGTCATTCTGGTCGAGGGCGGCCTGGGTGCCGATGAAGGAGAGGAGGAGGAACATGAAGGTGCCGCAGAACTCGCCGACGACGACGGTCAGCGTGTTCTTGTACTGGCTGGGGATCGGGTGGACGCGGTCATTGCCATTGAAGTGGTTGCCGTCAATGGGAGGAGAGGGAGAGTCTTCGACTGGTACGGCCATGATGTCGGTTGGTGGTCTGTGACTAACAAAAGTATGTGCAGAGAAGAAGAATGCAAGATCGTACTGGAGGAAGAGGGCATGCACATTTCTGTCAACTGGGCGGGCAGAAGTCAGTCTCTTATAGAATGGCTGTCACGGCTTGGGCGCATAATTGCTGTTAGTAGTGCTGGGCAGGACATGGAGGGCTGAACAACTGGGTGTGGTTCGGAAGGGTCCGGTCTACTCCATCGACCAATCGCAGTATAAGCTCGATATAGGGTGGTTCACCCAAAAAAGACCCTGGCCGCACATCATGTTCATCGTTCGGTTCTCCTCCGCAAGCGGACGGGGGGGAGGGGGGGTATATTCTTCCTTGTGGAGGCTTACACACACTCTCACACACACCAGCATTGTCCCCCAGTCTCAAGCAACTTTATGCAAGTCAACGCCACCGTCTCGCTTGGAGCCGCCCCCATGATGTCGTTGAAATGCTTACACCAAAGAAAAACAAGCCCAACCTATACTATGCCTCCAACTTGCCCCAACCGGCACTCAAAGTCACACACGGGATGAATGTCATTGACACTCAGCTATACCAACGGAGAAAACAGGGGTTTTCATGACAATTCCTAGTCTCTCTTCTAGCCCCGTTCGGCATCGGCGGAAGAGTCAAGGAAACGCATCCGGCTGAAACTAACTTTGACGCTTTACGCGATTCCGACTAGACTCGGCCGTTGGACTCGTTGGACTCGGTTGGCACGAGGCGTGAGCTGATAAGTTAGCTGGGGGTTTGAAAAAAAAAATGTTTTCTCGTATCGACTGCGGGGTGTTTTCAGAGATGGCCCGCGGCAATGCAGCAAAGGTGTACCTGCTGAGCTGAAGTTGTTTCGGGTTGAGCGACTATGGTGGTGACGAGAAGTGGCTGTGTGTGGATGAGATGCAAGAGCCAAGGTCGTGTGAGCCACTTGCATATTGTTGAACAAATTTTCTCAAATTTACTACGAGGTTAATTGCAAGGGTGTCATTTACAGGATTCATCTCCAAACTTTGTCGTTTCTCTTTTTTCCAGGATACTGTCACACCTTCAGTCGAGTTGTCGATTTCCAGCATGAGCTACCACAGCCACACCATTCGGAAATCGCACCAATGAAGCCAACGCGAATTAGCCTTTTGCATCATCGACTGTTAGCATGACTACACACAACTTGTTGACACAAATACTACATATGCAACAACAACAGCAACGGAAGTGGTTGTCTGGGGACAAAGTGGCGGCGGGCAGCGTACGATGGATGGATGGATGGACCAGTCTGGACCGTCCCCCCGTTTTGCTGAAGCCACCCCGAGAACAGACATTTTGGCCTATCGCTTTTTGCGATGCCCATGTGAAGGGGAATAAACGGGCCTATGCATCAGTGTTCAGCTCTGTTGACTTTTCTTTTTTTTTTTCGTTTTTTTCGCTGCGCTTGGCTTCTCCATTCTCTGATGAAACTCAAGCGTTGCAGTCTTGGCTGTCCGGCTCCTAACCCTAACAAGACCGGAAGACGCATGCAACTAGCCTCCATTCCAGATTATTTTATTAAAAATAATACCGATAGTCATCATTGCTCAATTCAAGGCTGTACTTGTCATTGGTTGCTCTACATGGCCATCCGTTTTGCCACAGTTGTGTATAGATGCCGCTTGGCCAGCGTCCCTCACACCCCTCCATTACGCACCAAAGTCAACAAACTTTGCAGCGTTGGTTAGATTTAGCCCATGATTAGCTCAAAATCATACGAGGCGAGCTTGGAAAGGTGTAATCGGCACGAAGAAGCAAGATGGGATCGTCTTTTGTCAGGGACACGTCGGCAGCTGGGCTGGGAGAAGTGCCTGTGCCTGCACCAGCAAACCTTGGATCTAGCATTACAAGCTTCGCTCAGACGCAAATTATACACCCTCTGTACATTTAAGCCACGAAATCTCCCGTATAGTTGCGATTGCCGCATAGACGACGCTATGTTTAGGACTTGGATCAAGCTGTTCTCGTACGACCGTCGCGTTGCCATTCGTAAGCAGAGATACACTCGGCAGTAGGCTTTCGAAACTGAACGCAACACTCGCCTCCCTTTTCTTGAAGCGAGCGAGGGTTGCTTTTGGTGTGTCTCCTTGCAGTTTCACATGCTATTCTGGCATATACACTCCGAAGCCTAGCAAGAGATGCTGCAGCTGCATGGCGGGCCGCCGCCACCATGACAACCCGCAATGCACAGCAAGCGGCTGAGGAAGTTAACATCTCTCGCCCCTTTTGCTTCTTCGTTTTGCCACACTGACTCATTTGAAACGTCTATTGTTAGTCCAAGATTTGAGAAGCATATGTTTGTGATGCACGGAGTTGCAGTCAGGCAGCTACAGCAGCTCACTGCTCAGCAGCGGCTGGCCACGCCGCCGTGGAGGAATTCGGGCATCAATCTCACTCAAATACTTGAAGAATTCATCTTGTCGACGATAGGGTACTGTTGTACGCAATGGTGTCAGGATATCGGCATGCAAACAGGTTTTTTTGCCGACCTGCCAGCTGGCACAACTACAAGGGCTGCAGCAACTATTAGTCTCTGGGGTCGAATACGGCGATCGAAGTAATATACCTGAGAAGACGGTTTCCAAAATTTGCCTCCAATAACTCTTCACAGATATGCTTCATGCGCCGTGAAACATCCTGGAGGCGCATTGAACTGCTTTCGGGTGGGTGCATATTCCGGTGCGCTTGGCGGCAGCGGCATCCACCACGGCACGGCATGCATCGCTTATTATACCACCCTCACCAATAATTAATCATTACAGTTGGATCGGATGTATATACGCCAAGAATGACGGAAGCAGGACGGTAGTGCGGGGAACTGATTTGCCGTTGGATCGACAGTACTAACATCACGGGCGGAATGGAAATTCTACTGGTCTTTCTCTGTTGCGAAAGCCAAGCATCACACCGATAGGTAGTCAACACTTATATTACCTCCATGATGGCTCTATCTACCCAACAGTATACATATTACCAAAACGCCACTGCGATGTCGGCTCAGGCTGCTGCAGCCGAGCTCACCAGACGGCAAGCGAACCTGCAGGCTTCCTACCCGAACAAGGAGCCCGGCAATCCTTTGAGGGCAGTCGAGACTGGATTATTCATATTCGGCTGATAAACGTGAAATTTTAATCAGTACTAATACAGGATTATCTGCTCAGGAGATATGCCAGCCCGCAGCTTTCAGCCTTGATTAGTATCAACATTTCAACGCTGCCTTGCATTTTTCGTGTCACACAAGAAAGGGACGACACTTCTAACTGTCATCCTTTATTTTTGTGCTCAGTGCCTAAGGCGGCAATTCCACATGCATTTGTTTGCTTTTGATCTTCTCTGCACTACTCTATCAATAGTGAGGCTTTTCCCGCTTGGATCGACAGCCGGGTTGCTTTGCCCATCCTTTCTCTTGCCGATAAGGATACCCCCATGGCTATCCCCGATTGGATGTGATTTTCGTAGGCGCAGGGATATTCGGGAGCTGCTATTGCTACTACCGTCGCCCGCCAGAACCTCTCCGTCATCCTGCTGGAGCGCTCCCTCAAGGAGCCGGATCGGATTGTCGGTGAGCTGCTGCAGCCAGGCGGCGTCCAAGCTTTACAGAGGCTCGGTCTAGGGCACTGTCTTGATGGCATCGACAGCATGCCCATCAAGGACTACGTGTTCTACTACTACAGTGAGGCCGTCACGGTGGCCTAGCCGTCTGACACCTCGTCAATATGCGAGTGCCACTCGTTTCACCACGGCTGCTTCGTCCAGCGCCTGCGACAAGCAGCTGCAAGAGAGCCCAACGTTGTACTCTTGGGGACGCTGGTCACAGACCTGATCACCATCAGCAACGCGGATCAAGTACTTGGCGTCAAGTCGTTGACCAAGGGCAAGCTAGACTCCTTCTTCGCGCCCCTCACCATCATCTCCGATGGCTACAAAAGCAAGTTTCGCACAGGAGCGTCCCGAAAAGTAGACTCCGGTTCCAAGTTTTGGGCGCTCGGGCTGCAGGATGCCGTGCTATCGTCGCCAAGCTTCGGTCACGTCTTCCTAGGCGACTTCTCTCCCGTGTTACTCTACTAAATTGGATCCAGAGAGACGAGAGCGCTCATCAACGTCCCCGACGGGCTCGAGGAGGCCAAATCTGCCAACGGAGGGGTGGCAAACTACATGCAGTCCAAGGTTCTACCCAGCCTACCCGCGAGTATTCGGCCGGCTTTCGCCGCGAGCCTGGAAAGAGGCCGCCTCCGCTGCATGGCGAATTCTTTTCTCCCAGCAGCGCGGAATCGTACGCCCGGGCTTCTCGTTGCAGGAAATGCGCTGAATATGCGACATTCTCTTACCGGCGGAGGCATGACTGTTGCGTTGGATGATGTCGTATTGAACTACTTGGTCCGTCGAAGACACCCGACTTTAACCACGTCGACCAGGTTGTGCAGCGACTGGCAGACTTTCAATGGCGGCGCAAAAGACACACTTTTGTACTCAACGTCTTCGCACAGGCATCTTACTCGTTATTCGCTGCTGACGACTATTATTTGGCACTCCTTCGACAAGGTTGTTTCGAGTACTGTAAGCAGGGTCCGCACTGCGTGGCTGGCCCGGCCGCCTTGCTTGGTGCCATATCCACAGGGCCTTTCCAACTAATATACCATTTCTTTTCTGTGACCTTGTTTTTAATCTGGCGGTTGTTCTTCTCCAAGCCGGTCTGGAAACTGCCGATTGTTGGGGCAGATTCCGTGGGACTCTTCGTCCGAGCGTACTCGGTCTTGCTTCCATATGTTATCGATGAACTCATCGGGTGACTGTTAATGAGACTCGCGGCTGGCTTAGCTCGTACCCAGGCAGACAGACAGTTTTACACGTGAATAATTGAGAAGATGGTTTTTATCTATTCTAAAAAACACGGAAACCTTTGCCGTGGAAGTGTTCTCTATAAATACAGGCAAGTCCATGGTATACTTTGGTTACAATCTAATCAAACAAGCCTCCGGACCATTCTCCCTTACTTCCTCTCCTTGTACTTCCACTCCGCTCGTCTATGCAGGTGATAGTCGCCGCTCTGGATCGCCTTCCAGATACCATACAGGCCACCGACCGGCCACTTGCCCTTGAGTGACTGCCGCGTCTCCTGCCTCTTGCGGCGGTTGGCCTCGACGTCGATACGGACCTTATCGTACACGGTCGGCAGCGTCGTCGCCGCGTACTTTTCCCGCAGCGCCGTGTACCAGGACTTGTCGTACACCTTCCAAAAGTCGTCCTCGTCGTAGTACGTATGCGCGTACAGCCACTTGCGACCGCCGAGCGCCTGCAGCTTGGTCTCGAGGTCGCGGTTCTTGTCGACAAACTCTTCAAAGTCGGCCGGGCCCCAGCCCCAGAGGCCAATGTTGAGCATCGGCGCCATCTGCTGCTGCTCAGCGTCCGCCGGGGCCGTGGCCGAGGTGGTGGCGGCCGTGGTGCCGACGGCCTCGGTGATGCCGGTGTGAGGGTGAAAGGTCGGCTGCTGGGTCGGCTTGAGCGGGCACAGCCACAGCGGCCAGATGTTGAACTTGTCGGCCGTGTAGTCGATGAAGGCCTCGGCGTTGTGGTACGGCAGGCCGAGGTCCTGGACGACGAAGCGGGCCGACTCGCCGCTGGCGTGGAGGGCGCGGTACATCATGCGGGTGTGGATGAAGTCGTCGAGGAACCAGCGCGTCCACTTGTTGAAGGGGAAGAGCTTAAAGTAGGTCCAGCCCTGCGTGCCGACCCAGAAGCCGGCACGGTCGTAGCGGAAGAGGTACTCGGCGAGTGGGACGTAGTCGGTGACGGAAGTAGCGGTGGTGGTAGTGCCAGTGCTGACGGTGCCGGCCGAGGGCAGGGCTTTCGTGCGGTCGCGGGCGTGCAGGTAGAACCAGGGATCCATAGCGCGGCTAAAGGTCTGCGGTTTGTGACCGGCGGGTAGCTCATCGGTCATTCGGCCGGTGACGACGACGCCGTGGTCCTTGGCGAACAGAATACCATCGACGTAGTCATTCGCCGGATCCTCCGTCTCCGCGCGCACGCGAGCCACCGCCTCCGCCACCGAGCTCGTCCTATGATACGTCGTCTGCACATATCTCCGCGCCTCGACCAGCCGCAGCTCCATCAACGTCGTCACGCCGAGCGTCCCGACCGCTCCCGCTGCGCCGCGAAACAGATCCGCACGCTCCTCCCTCGACGCGCGCACCACCTGCCCGTCGCCCAGCACCATCTCCACGTAGTTGATCGTCTCGTCAAAGAAGCCGTGGCGGAAGGAGGAGCTCTCGCCGGCGGTGCCCGCGTAGCCACCGCCGGCAGTGATGCCCGGAAACTCCATGACGACGGGCGGCACGAGGCCGTGCGGCAGCGTGGCCTCGACGAGCCGGTCCATGGGCACGTTGGGCTCGACGAGCGCGGTGCGCGTGGCGCGGTCGACGGAGAGCACGTTGCGCAGGGCGCTGATGTCGACGATGCCGGCTTGGCCGGGCCCGGGCCGCGGGCGGGTGCTGTTGGTCGAGCCGTGGAAGATGCGGTAGGACTCGCGCCGGTCGAAGAAGCCGCGCACGGCGGCGGCGATCTTGGTGACGGCCTGCTTGTGGCGCTCCATGGCGGTCGATCGGTGGGAGGAGACCGTCGTGGGAGGTCCAATTGGCGAGGTTTAGATTGGATTGGATGGTTGGTGGAAGAGTTGAAGCTGAGGAAAGCTGCTCGTTTTTTTCTTTGCTGGTGGAAGCTAGGGGCGGGCGGCATCACGGTGGAGCTCCGTTGCCGAGCCTGTGACTAGACGCTACAAACGAATACATGTGTATGTGTTTGGTGGTTCATACAAATGTTCGGTAAAAATAAGTATGCCGTTTGTTAGTACTATTGCTTTTTTTTCGTTACATGATGCGACAATTCATTGGAAAATACCCGACTGGAAACGTAATTGCGACCTCAGCTCGGGTCGTTTCTTGTAGCTACCCCGGACGACCCAGGCCAGGTGCTAAGCGAAGTGACGACACTGAGATGCCGTCTTCATGTATCTTGAATAAGAGGATTTTGATCTCTAAGCCAGTTTATTTAAGAGCTATGTGCTAGACTAGGATCAGTTGTCTTGATTTTTCTTGGCTTATTTCCCACATGAAGCAAGGCACGCTTATGAGGCCATCACATCACATTTACATGTTGTGCATCAATATGCCGAGAAACCAGGGCCAACTATTTTCAAGAAACGGCCTGAAAGTATTCAAGCATTGTAAACTTCATAGCTATAAAACGGAATGCCAAGCAGCTATCGAGTAGCTCCCAAATGTCTTGGTCTACTTGGTTCAGATCTCGAGCCTCTCCTGCACGTCCATCTCCTCCTCGACAAGAACATTGCGCACAACCTTGATCAGGATACCCTCGTTGGTGAATCTCCCGTCCTCAAACTCCTTCCCCCCGTAGCGGACATCGCTCGCGTTGGCCCGCAGCGCCATCTGGCCGCCGTTGCGCCCGCAGCCGTACAGCGCCGAGCGTCGCTTCTTGCGCGAGCTGCCGCCGTCCAGCGTGTTGGCAATGTCGTCAAATGTCACCTTGGCCGGCAGGTTGCCCACGAGCTTGGCCAGCACCAGGACGTCGCGGTAGCTCGTCACCGTCCATTCGGCGCAGTTGTTGGCCGCGGGCAGCGGCATGGCGTAGAACGCGTGCGCCGGGTCGGAGCCGTGCACGCGCAGAAAGTCCGCGAGCCGGACAATGTTCCGCGGATTGACGTCTTGCGGCGTTCCGCCCTGCTCGTTGTAGCAGATGCGCTCCGACTTCTCCGGGTTGTCGCAGTATGCGATGGCTTGACCGGCAAAGGCAGCGGCGCTGATGAGAGTGCAGAGAGAAAACTTCATTTTCGGGGGCTTTCGGGGGCTTTCTTTGTAGGTTGAAGAAGAGACCTTTTGGAATTTTCCAAGGAAATATGAGAAGATTTTGGTGTGTGTGATTAGCTGTTGACCATCTCGGCGGCCTCTTTCTCTTATAGTCATCGACTGACAGCCATTTTACACCATCGTGCTCAATGTTTTACTCACCGTTCTTCTTTATGCAGATTTACCTGCATATGAATCCAATATTTGGCATCATCTGGCTATTTTGCCACCTCCACTGCTCGCTTAGGATGCATTTCAATCAGGTGTGGCGTGCTGTCTGCCCATCCTTGGTGACACATTTGGTGCCCAAATCCTATCCGACTCTGCAGCCAAGTAATGATGATTCCACAACTATCCGAGCATACTTGAAGGAGGTGCAGTGTAAATACAAAGCTATACATATCCCCGATAGTGGCCGACGGAGCGGTGGTTACCGCTACACCCAGGATACTGACGGCGTGGCGTGTTGATGCTGAAGTCATGGAGGGGACACAATATCTCGCCACC
Source organism: Cordyceps cateniannulata (assembly GCA_028828415.1). Lineage (NCBI taxonomy): Eukaryota > Fungi > Ascomycota > Sordariomycetes > Hypocreales > Cordycipitaceae > Cordyceps > Cordyceps cateniannulata. The sequence continues at coordinate 675,265 of JAPHMX010000004.1, read as the reverse complement.
AGGTCGAGGTACATGTTTCTTAGAGACGCGGCCGAAGTTTTCCCATGGTCCCAGGTATTTTAAACAAGATTTATCGTGCGATAACTGCCGCAGATCTGTGCGTGTCTCGGATACCGTCCCGTGGGAAAGATGCAGACTGCACAATCGGATGTCCAACCGCGCATATAAGTATCGTCGCCCTTGTTCTTAGCAGGAGCGCAAGGCATTGGGTGCTGAAGATCTTTGAGCATTCGTGACTTTTACATTCCGATCTTAGCAATCCGTGTTCCCGTTCTGTGACTGCGCGCATATCGGCAGCAGCGCGCGGTATGCCGTTTCCGACAAGGTTTGCATGCTCATGTAGTGCAGCGTCTTCGCCACCAGCTACCTATTGCCTCTTGACGCCCCGCGGCGGACGGATCGGCACACCTGCGGCTCGCTCCGGTGCGGGTCAATGTACCGAAGCCATCGTCGGCACCCCTTGCCATGTCCGTTGTCTTCTCGTATACTTGCACTGTGTGTGTCCGCCTGAGGTCTGCCGCATATATTGGCTTGGGGAGACTGCAAGCCAAGATTTGATGTAACGCGGCGCTGGATGAGACACGATTTGGAGTGTCTGAATTCCCCGCCAGGCTGCGCGTTGGCGAGCATTTTCTTCGGCCTCTGCGCTACAACCCTGATTTTCAAGAGGTTGTGGCCGCATGTTACTACTCTTCGGGATGAGTAAGTATGAGTCGTGGATCTTGATCCGATACCAGACGACACACATGTCATGTATTCACTGACCAGACCATGGCACCGATATCGCACCTCAGTCAACTTACACCCAAAGCCCGCAGATCATCGCTCGTGTGTCTTGCTACGGCGATTCTTTGCCCGAATTCGGTTCTCGGGGGTCTGTTTTGTGTCGATTAAGAGAACTCGGCCTGTCCGAAGATGATGAGTGATGAGTATTCCGTAGCTGTCCTGTTGTCCGCCATCTCACCCAAACTACTGGCCTATTTAACACAAAATTCCAATATCCTACAAACCGGCAATCTAGCAAGTTTAGACGCCAAGTACTCCGGCTGATACGCCTACATGCCTCAAGACGGCGACATGCCCAATCAAGAGCGCGGCCCAGCCAACCTCAAAACAAATTCGTATACTCCAAACGTAATAACAGCTGAGGGAATGGACCTCACCAGGTGCGGCGTCAGGCCGGCGTAAAATCCGCGCCAGCCTTCGCGCGCCCAGGTGGTCCTGCAGCACTGGACGAGGGTTGTTTGTTGCACGCGGCCCACGCTCTCTACTGGTGCTTGGCGCAATCGTGTGCGTATTACCTGTTGGTAGAGACGCATTCAGTCAGCACACTTGTCTATGGTTACCCATCCTCTTCCGTCTGCCCTCTGCTTACCTCGTGAGGATATGTGATGAGCACTGCGGCTACCTTGGCGGCGCCAGCCGCGCCTGCCGTGCTCGCCCAGTTGGTCAGCTCGCTGCACCGCATCTCTGCCGCTGCTCCGACAACACTCCCATCCCCGCGCAATGCCGTCTTGAGACGCTCATACAGCACCAAGTGCACCACCGTCTCCAGCGCGCCGAGATAACTCGCGCTGAGGCCCCTGTACATACCAGCCACGCCTTCCTGCCTCAGCACCTGGCGCATACAATCCACCACGCCTTGATACCGCCGCGACGTCTGCTTATCCAGCTGCAGCCGCGTCTTGACGAGCCAGATGGGGTTCGTCGCCGTCGCCGTCGCCAGGCCCGCGGCGACGGCAGCCTGCTCATGCACAAGGACGTCACTCTCAGTACGCCCGAGGAGTCGCGCGCCGAGGTATTTTGCAATTGCCGTAGACGTAGAACTTGACGGTCTGCGCGGGCACCACGCCGGCGAGGCTGGGCAGCAGCCCGCGGAAGAGGCTGCGCCAGCCTTCGGCGCGGTGCATGGCGCGCATCGTGGCAAAGGTCTCGTAGATGGGGCGGAGGAGGACGCTCGTCGGCGTCGATGGCGATCGGGAGGAGGTAAGGTACAGGTCGGATTGCATGCGCGTCCGCAGCACGTCCAGCGGAGAGGTGATGATGGCGTTGATCACGCCGCCGGACCTGGGAATGGGATGTTAGCTGCGGGTGCGTATAGCTGGCGGTTGCTTGTGAACTCACGCGCCAGCGGCAAAGTGCAGCCAGGGCGGTACGACATGGTCGATGGCGCTGTTCGCTGTTGGGAGAGGTTGTTGTCGTGCATGTTGTTGGACGTCAAAGGACATTGTTGGGCGCTACTCGTTTGCAGCTCTAATTCGTCCTCAGGTTCGATGTATCGTAGCCAATTCGAAATGTATAGATCTAGCAACTCATGGTTTCGAATCGGTTGTCCGTGGAACTTCGTGATGAACGCAGGTTATTGTTGCAAAAATGTAGAATCCCGTGTTTCTGAAAAAAGTTGGCCTCACACCGAGACACAGCCTTGTCACCCCAAGCTTGGCCGTTGGCCTCTCCAACAGCGATCACCGAAGAATGCGATTTCTACGGAACTGTTTTGCCCCTCCCCTTCCCTACAAAGAAAGATGTGAATATTTCACATGAGTACAAAACTGTGGTAAATTTTGATGACTTGGCGCACAGTAGCCTGATTCTTTAGCAGACAGAGACCGTCTCTTTGTTCAGCAAGTTCCCCTCCTTCACCTCCAAACGCCTCACCTCCAAACGCCATGGAGGACAGACGCGCTCAGCCTCCCGGCTTAGATTCTCTCAATGGCGACACTCTCATTGCGATTCTATCAGCATGCGATTATTTGAATGATCTTGCCTCGCTCATCCGTTCGTCGCCAGCCTTCCCCGCCGCATTTCTGTCCGCCAAGTCCACCTCTCCTCGGTGTCGTCGTCGTCAACTTTCTCGGGCCTGCAACGCGAGAGGCCGTCTTGCTCGCAAACCCGTCGCAGGTTTACGGCGAAGATTTGTTGAATCATAATGTCAGCGATGCATTGGAGGCGTATAAAGCTTGCTTGGCTGTCGCAGACCCGCCGTGGGTAACGAGAATCGACGCCAGCACTGTGCTCGCCCTGATGCGTATCACTCACGTGGCCGAGCTCTGGGTCGACATATTTGCCTACTTCCATTGCCGACATTTCAAGCATGACCTACATTTCCTGCAAGGGAATGGTGGCTTTCCTCACTGACCGCGTATCAGCCGCACAGAACGAGGCTTGACGGGTCAGCCCAAGAATGGCCCGTGTTTGATCCGTTATATGGACTCCTACATATAGCATCTCTCGACTGGGGGCGAGGGAACGGGGAGGCCGTTGCCGTGGCGTTTACACTGCTTCAATCAAACCATCAAGGAGCAATACCTACCGAGCAGAGAGCAGTGTGCAGCTGCAGAGATGCAAGCGCCGACCGAATCCACATATCCCGAAAGCTTACCAACATGCGTTCGAATTGTAATATCGCTACCCAGAAACTAGGAGCGCCCGGATACGCCTTCCACTCTAGATGTGCTGCTTGTTGGTGGAGGGCGTAATTATGGTGTGCCTCGCTCCGTTCCTTCGGCACTTTGCAGCAAAGTGGCTGAAGGATTGACCTGGCCGCACCTGAGCGAAGGCCTCCAACAATGACGCTTGAGAGACGACCGGCTTGCGATCAACTTATCAATTCAGTTCGGTACAAACTCGCCATTTCGCCGGATGGGTACAAATTCGCCGGCTCGAATCATAATCTCTCGGTCCTGCCTGCGTCCATCCTGCTGTTCTTAGGGGTACACGAGGGCAGTTATAGAGATTAAGCTAGCGGGCATCCTATATGTACGACATTCTATAATCGAGGTGCCACCTTGAATGGCGAGTTTTGAGACTCAAAGATGGCCCGGGCATCATCGTCACTCAATTCCACCACCTTTTCAAAGTCCACCTCCTCCTCCACCAACGTCTTCGGCTTAATCCTCCTCGCCCTGCTCATAATCAGCGCCGGCTCATGAACGCAGCTGCTTATGAACCCCGCCCATCCATCCCAGCAGTGCTCCGCCGTCGCCGTCGTCGGCATGATGAGCGCGAAGCAGTGCGGCATCGCCTCGTACTCGTTCAGCACAACCTTTACGCCCGCCTTGGTCGCCAGCCGCCGCGCAAACACGCGTGCCTCCGTGCCGAGGTGCTCCCAGCCGGTGCAGATGTACACGGGCGGCGAGCCGGCCCAGTCCGCGGCGCGCGTGCCGAGGACCGACACCAGCGGGTGCGCGACGAGATCGTCGTCGGCGTAAAAGTTGCGCCGCGGCGGGGAGGCGGGCCAGATGTGGTCTGCGCGGACGTTCGGCATCCAGCCCGTCTCGGGGACGGGCAGCGAGGTCACGTCGTACTTGAGCGGCCGATCGCCGCCGTAGGGGATGAGGCTGTGCGTGACGTCCAGCCAGGGGGAGTTGCAGGCGGCGCCGGCGGGGAGCGGGACGTCGCGCTCCTCGCCGTGCCATGCGATGCGGACATCTTGCCGTCGCAGATCTAGAAGAAGCTGGAGTAGGGACATGGTCAAGTTTCCTCCGGCACTGTCGGGGGCGGTAGTTGTAAGTTGTCGGATCAGATGAATGATGGAAGGAGGGGGACGTACCTGTCTCCAGCAAGGACAATGTGCTCTGGTTTCACGGGCTCGTGAAAGGCGCCGGGAGGCGGATATAACAAGGTCAAGTATGACACAAATGCATCCAGCAATGCTGCTGGAAAGACGGCCTGGGGCGAGAGGCGATACCGCACTGAGTAACCGCGGCCACCCGTACGCTTACACAGCTGCTTCAGAAACGGCCTGTGCGACTTTGGATCCAGCATCAAGTACCCCCCTCCATGCAAGTACAAAATCGTCGTCTGATCCTTCACATCCCCCATCATCCGCGCATACTTGTCCCTCTCCGAGACCTCCCGCAGCGGCCTCGCCTCTGGGCCGTACGCCGTCCACTCCGCCTCCACCGTCACATACTCGGGCACTTTGACAACAGCATCCGTCTCCAGCCGCACCATGCCGCGGACCGCGCGCATCACCGCGTCCACCGCGCCCGTCTCCGGTGGCAGCGGCGACGCGTACCGGCTGATCCACGTCTGGTCCGGCACGGCGCGCGGCCGCAGCGTCATGGCCTGCAGCTCGGCAATCGACGTCGGCCCGTCGCTGCCGGAGAAGAAGGACTGCCCGACGCCGACGACGAGCCGCGTCCAGAGGTCGACGTGCTGCGACTGCTCGGACAGCCCGAGGGCGTGCTGGGTGGCGACCCACGCGGCGAGGGGGATGCGCCGCACGGCGTGCCAGGCGTACCGGGACCGGGCCGACTGGATAAGCGCCCGCGTAACCTCGGGGTCGGTGTCAGCCTGGATAACCATGGCGGGCAATGCTTTTGGGTGTAAAAGCACTGAGCCGGCTTGAGGAGGAAGGCTGCCGAGGAACGTAGATATGGCTTGGACAGTGTCAAGACTAGTAGTTCCGGATGAATATGGCAAGGAAAAATTGCACTATGGGCAAATTACTTTGGCTAGGAAAATTGTAGAAAAAGGCGACTATAGCAACATAAAGTTATTGTAAGAAAGAGGTGCCACATTGCCGACTCATGGATCGCGGAGGCGGCTATCATCTCGGCCCCCGCCACCCCGGCTTTGACAGGCCAATGCACAGGCGCTAGTTGAACGGACGACATCATGCCTCGGCTCAGCGCCGCAAGCAGAGACTCTCTATGTCATTCTCAAGGAGATTAAACTTGATTTCAAGCTGGACTGTTTTTGCAAGTCTCGAATTATTTCCCTCACCAGATGCAGACTTCAAGCGTTGTATTGCTTCGAGGTAGGTTACAAAGTAGCTCAAAAGGTGAGAATACATTAGCACCCCATCAAACTATCAGCGATATGATTTTCAAGACATTTCCCATTCCATAATCAATCCTTTATTGCAACAAAAAGTTAAAAACACATCAGCTGCCCGATTTGCAATGCCCCGAGGTGTCCTGCTATTGGTATCGTATTGTACAAGCTCAAAGCACATTGTGCACTCAAGAGCTGCTAGAAGACCCCTCGCCAGCGTTACTTCCGCCAGCGGCCGAGGACGATCCGGCGCCGTTCTTGTTGGCCATGGCCATTTGCCAGGCCGGGATGGATGCCTTTCCGGAACCCTTGTTGAAGGGGCTTTGGGAGAGGGTTCTCGGAGCCTCGACAGCCTTCGCGGGCTCGGCGGCTTTGGCGCTGCTGGCAGTCTCGGTGCTGGTGGTAGCTGGATCGGACACTGTCGCGGGCTTGGGAGTGGCAGCGGCGGGGGCCGGCGATGCGGCGGCGGGAGTGGAGGATGCGCCGGGTCGCGAGTAACCACCGGCCGAGCTGTTTACGGAGGTCATGCGCTGAGAGACCAGAGTCTTGAGACTTGTCAGCTCAGTATTAATTTCGTACAGGCGGTTATCGGCCTGGGTCTTCTGGCTCTCCATGGCCTTGGGAATGGCGTCCTTCAAGCCTTGGATGTCTTCGCGGATGCGCTGCGCATCGTCGTCTCGTCGTCGATTCGCCGTCTTGAGGTCTGACATGACGGTCTCGAGCTCGGCTAGAGCAGCATCGAGCTTTTCAGTTCGCTGTTGCTCGGTCTGCTTGAGCTCTTCGGTGTCCTTGGCAAGCTGCTCCACCAGAGCAAAGGCTCGCTCAAACTGGTCCTCGATGGACTTTTTATCCTGCTCCAGCTTTTCCGGGGTGGGAGGGGCAATAAGAGGGTATACATAGCGCTGTGAATAGTGTATGAGTTTGTGCATCGGAATAGTGCAAATCGGCGCATGGACCTACCTTGCCAAGTGTGTAGACACCATAGCTCACGCCGCCGACTAGTGTGGCCATGATGAACCAGTCTCTCCAGTCGCGCCGAGGAGGAGGCTGTGGTTGCCATGCCTGTTGCTGGTATGGCGGATAGTATGGTTGGGGGGAACCCTGGGGCGGATAGGATGCTGGTACGACGGGCGCGGCACCCGCGCCGGTGCGAGCGAGGGCATGATCAATCTCCTCCTGCGTCAAGTTTTTTGATCGCAAGAATCCGATCTTATTTTCGATTGAAGAGTTGGCGACATTGGGATCCTGCAGAACTGCGACAGAGTCAGTAAGTGCAAACTGAGTGGAGAGGCTGGAGATTCATCCCACATACATTGGACCTGCGACAAGCTTCAGTCAGCAATCTGGGTCAATAGGGCAGCGACGCATAGAGAATGAACTTACCGCAGAGGCTACGAGGTCCTCGCGAATCGCCATGACTGCTCGGCACTTTCAAATTGAGCTACTTGAAAGTCGAGTTGGCGGATGGGCTGGTTTGACAAAGAGAAAGCGAAAGCTGGGGAAGCAGGAATGACGAGGAACATGTGCTGGGTGCAGTAAATGTGGAGCTCCGGCCAAAGACCGACGGACTGTGCCGAGGTAGCTCTGTAAGCGGAATGAGTGGCTGAAGAAAGCCACCAGCCACGTCACGTGCACTCATGGCGCGTACTACGGGACCATCGCAATTCTCATTGGCCAATCACAACGCGCAACGGCGCTTTTGTTTACTTTCTAGCCCAGCAACAGCCATACATCCATTTCGCATTGGGCATTGAGAGTCGACTTTTCACAATTGCGACAAACTATCCCGCCACTTGTATTCCCGCAATCGGAGGCCTAGAAAGCAATTCTAAGCTTGCCGAGAAATACCTGCTGCCGCTGTGCAACACTTTCTATCATGTCTCAAGACACCGGCTTGTGGAGTGTTCGCAGGCCGCGTGAGGTACGAGGAGCTGCTTGCGTCTTGCGATAATCGCAACGAAACCTACTGACAATATTGTAGACCCTCGGAGGGCTGAACCCAAATACAGGAATACCCGCGCCCGGATCGAACATGAAGCGCAACGCCAACGGCCATGCACGGGCGCAGTCGGGCTCAAGGCAGTCCTTGGCCATATCGCGCCCCAACCAACCGCTCTTTTCGCGAACCTCGTCCGGATCCAACCTCGCAGACCTTGGGCTCTCCTCAGTGAAGAGACAGTCGCTTGCGCCAAAGGCTGCCTACGCCGCTGCTATGGGAACGCCTGCCGCGGCGCGCACCTCGACAGACGCGGAGAGACGAAGCAGCGTATTTCGCCCGCGCCCCTCTATGAACGGCCCCGTCAACCACCACCAAAGCTTTTTCCAAACAACACACCAGCCTGCTGGTGTGCCGAAAGACCCTCGACCGCTCAAAGACCGAGCGTTTCAGGCGCGAATTGGGCAGGAACTGATGGAGTACATGACGCAAAATAACTTTGAGCTCGAGATGAAGCACGTTCTGTCGCCCAACGTCATGAAATCGCCAACACAAAAAGACTTCAACTACATGTTCCAGTGGCTTTATCACCGAATCGACCCTAGCCATCGGTTTCAGAAGAATATTGACCAGGAAGTACCGCCGATCTTGAAGCAGCTACGATATCCTTTTGAAAGGAGTATCACCAAGAGCCAGATTGCCGCTGTTGGTGGACAAAATTGGTCTACATTCTTGGGGCTTTTGTACTGGATGATGCAACTTGCGCAGATGCTTGAAGGATATGTGGCTCGAAGTTACGACTACGCATGTATGGATGCCGGTGTCGATGTCAGTGGGGACCACATCATTTTCGACTTTCTCAGCAGCGCCTACAGAGACTGGCTAGCAATGGATGAGGATATTGGCGACGATGATGCAGAAAAGGTGCTGGCACCTCATGTGGCATCCATGGCTCAAGCTTTTGATCGCTCCAACGGTCGGTACACATCAGAGCTAGAGATGCTCGAAGCAGAGAATGCACGTCTTCTCAAGGAGATTGCAGACTTGCAAAAGTCTACACCAGATCCTGCCATTCTAGACGATCACTTCAAAATTATGGAAGAGGACAAGGACAAGTTTGAAGAATACAACCACCTTGCCGTCCAACGTTCTCAAAAATACGAAAACAGGATACAGAGCCTGCAAGAGGAGCTAGAAAAATTGAATGATGAGCTCAAAGAAGCAGAAGAGGAACGGAGGGGCCTGCAAAAATCGGTGGATGCACTTGGAATCAGTATGCAGGATATTGACCGCATGACATCTGAGAAGGAGCGTCTCCAGAAAGGAATAGAATCCGCCAGTCAACGACTCGAGGAAATCAAAAAGAAGGTGGCCGACAAGGAAACCGAAGCAAGTAAGAAGTTGGACGATCTGGAAGATCAGGTGGAAAGGTACAATTCGCTTGCCTACCAAACCGCACTGCTTCCTTCGACGGCAGCCAACGCCAACGGAAAGGACTACGAACTTCGACTCACGGTCAACGACAGTTCCGATTTTACGTCAAATAATCTTTTAAACCACGGGAAGTCTGGGGCCGCCGACCGACTGCTAGCAGAGGAGAACATCGGATATCAACCCAGCAACATTATCAATGCCGATTTGCGTGGCCGAGTTCGCAATGGATTTATATCTCTTCGCAAGGCAATTTCGGAACGTCGCAGCGCACTCATGGACGAAATGATCAAGGATCGTGATCTGCTGGACGGCATCAAGGAGGCCATTGAGGACAAGCGGAGCGAAGTCGAGACTCTCAACCACCGTGTCCGTGCTGCTGAAGCAGAACACGAGACGCTAAGGGATGTAACGGGGACACAGAAAATGGCGTCGGATACTCAGATTGAGAAGATGGAGAGGGATCTTGCGCGGATGCGGGCCGGTCTCACCGAGTCTGTGCAGCTTCTGGAGCAGCGTGAAATTAACACGACTATTGAGTGAGTCTTGTTAAATAATTTTGATCTTGGGCAGGGTGCTAACACATTTCAGATACGAGCAGCTGGTTCTTAGGGCAGATTCACTGCGCGAGGAGCTGCACACGGAAATTGACCGTATGCTGACTGATGTAATCAAGTTCAAGCTTCATGTTCAAAAGAACCTGGACGATTACGAAGGGTTCGTGACGGATGAGCTGGAGAAGGAGCTCGGTGTGGAAGACATGAGAGATGATACCCAAGCGATGGACCTATAAAAAGGTCACATTGTTGTTTGTTAGAAAGCGAGCATATTTAGTGGTGCTTCTGGACGGGTTGTATCTGACGGGTTTTCGGGCTTGATGGAGCGCATAGCGAAGGATTTCAAGGTTGCAATTCGTTTCATGACTGATGAGGTTAAGCATATATACTTTTGAGAATACCATTTCGATTATCTATTGCAGGGAAGATCGAACTTGTCGCGATCTAGTGTACCCATTTAAACAGCGTATTCCGCCAATCAGCCCAAAGCGCAAAGCGGTAAGGAAATCTGGCCAATGGTGGTCGTAGTAGTGGGGCACTTGCCAGATGGGTCTTGGATTTTTTTTCTTCGCCGCCTTCTTGAATTTTGTCACTCCAAATCATCACCAAATTTCCAGTCGGCTTTCGCCTTTTCTCTCTTCCTCCCAAACGGCAGTGAACCTTTTTCGGGCGAGCCTCTTACCAAGGAACCCCCCCTTCTATCTACCTTTCTTCTTTCTCCCCCACCCTCGCAAAAATGTCTGAGGAGAATGTCGGTACGTTGGTCTAGTTTCCCACCCACCACAACCAAAACAAAATCTTACCAAAAATTCACAGCCTGGCCTTTGGCCGACGCCGCGCTCACCCAGGAGATTCTCGACCTCCTTCAGTCCGCCACGCACATCCGGCAGTCCAAGAAGGGCGCCAACGAGGTGACAAAGGCGCTGAACCGCGGCACCTGCGAGATTGCCATCCTGGCAGCCGACACGGAGCCGCTGGCGATCCTGCTGCACATTCCGCTGCTGTGCGAGGACAAGGGTACGCCGTACGTGTACGTGCCCAGCAAGTCGCTGCTCGGCCGCGCGTGCGGTGTCAGCCGCTCGGTCATTGCGGCGTCGATCAACTCGAACGAGGCGAGCGAACTGGCGGGCCAGATCAAGGCCCTCCGCGACAAGGTCGAGCGCCTGGCCATATAAACGAGAAGTTTTCGTACGCGTCGTGGACTTTTTGGAAACAGCGGTTCCCGGCGACTAGGCTTCTCGCGGATGGAGAGAAAAAAAGAATGGGAAAACGTGTCTGGTGAAACGGACACTAGAGAACGTGGATCCATGGGGAGAGATATAAAAACAATTTTGGAAAAAGTTCTGCGGAATCGGAGTTGTGATTATTACTAGTGAATAGTCGAATACACGATATCCGGGAAACTACATCGATGTTTCTATCGCATGCTGCTATCGCATGCTGCTATCGCATGCTGGCTGGATCAGGCAGATAGCGCTTCCAGCTGTCCGTGTGTGCCAGTTGAAACGTGAGAAATTCAGTCTTTGTTACTCAACAACCCATTCATGCTAAGACATGTACACTAGCTCACGGGCATGCTTTCCGGCTGCTCATGGGCATCTGAGTTCGTGTCCCATGTACAGTATCCTGCTTGAGGCTCGCCCACCAGACGAACGGCGGCCAAGCACCACTTAATTGCTGATGCAGGATTTTCGAAACAAGTCAAACTAAGCCACAGTTGAATGATACTGATGCGCGTCGTCAGCACACCGGTATGGCGCCTGCGAGTTGTCAGTGGCCGCCCCGGACAATTGGGTCATGAAGTTCGGGCGCGGAGTTAACCTAGGCCCGGCAAGGTCGCGCGAGCAGCTACTTTACGCTATCCCGGCCCGCAAAGCAGCAGTGCTTGAGATACGGACTGCAGCAAACGCCAGATGCTTGGATTTTTTAACTCCGAAGGCAGCTTTACTTTACTTCATCCAAGAGCACCGCCAATTTACGCGCCAGCTCAAGTCCGCTCCCCAGGTCGCATTCAGCCGTAGCCCGACAGATTCGTCAACGGCGCCGTCGTCATTAGCTTGCCTAGTCCTCTCCAAGGCGTCCGATTCCGTCCTCGATCCCAATTCCTTATAAACCTTGATCCGCCGTATTTCCTAAGACTCCGCCCAATCTTCCTCTACACATCACTTTCTCCTACGTTTCTGTGAACTTGGTCCATCATTAGCTGCCTCACTTCTACACAACAGCTCCACGCATCAGCACAACCATGGCCGACGAGACGTGGACCACCTCGGTCACCAAGCTGACCGAGGTCAAGGCCATCCCCGACGAGGCCATCGCCAAGCCGCACCACGTCACCAACAAGAGCGGCAAGCTCACCGGCTTCAAGAACCCGTACCCGTCCTGGTACAACCTCAACGAGCCCTCGCGCTTATTCCACGAGCTCCTTTGGTAGGTCCCCTCTTGGAATCGGCTCCGACAAACTTCCAGCTAACCCACCAGGCCCATGATCACCGGCCGGCTCTCCTCGCCCGACACCACCCCGCCGACCGTCAACGTCGTCAAGCCGAGCTTCCTCCCGCACCGCCGGGCCTCCCAGCGTCTACGCGCCACTTGGCTCGGCCACGCCTGCTACTACGTCGAGTACCCCTCGGGGCTGCGCGTGCTCTTCGACCCCGTCTTCGAGGACCGCTGCTCGCCGTTCCGCTTCCTCGGCCCGCGCCGCTACACGCCCAAGCCCTGCGACCTCGCCGACCTGCCCGTCGTCGACGCCGTCGTCATCAGCCACAGCCACTACGACCATCTCTCGCACTCGTCCGTGCTCGAGATCCAGAAGCACCAGCCGGAAGCCCAGTTCTTCGTCGGGCTCGGCTTGGAGTCGTGGTTCCGCGCCAGCGGCCTGCACAAGGTCACGGAGCTCGACTGGTGGCACGACGCCGAGCTGACCGTCAAGCGCCGGACCGGCGGCGCGACTAGCAGCGGCACCGACACTGCCGCCGCCGCGCTGAGTAGGGCCGGGGCAGCAGACGCGGACACAATCACTGCGCGCATCTCGTGCCTGCCGTGCCAGCACACGTCGGCGCGCACGCTGCTCGACAAGGACACCACGCTGTGGTGCTCGTGGGCCGTCTCTTCCGGCGGCAAGTCCGTCTGGTTCGGCGGCGACACCGGCTACCGCGGCGTCCCGCGCGGCCTGCCCGCCGGCGCCGATGACCACGCCGCCGAGTACGCTGCGTTGCCGCGCTGCCCGCAGTTTGCGCAGATTGGCGCCCATCGCGGGCCGTTTGATCTCGGACTCGTCCCCATCGGCGCCTACTTCCCGCGTGCGGCCTTCTCCGCCATGCACGCCGACCCGTTTGACGCGGTCGACATCTTCAAGGACACGAGATGCAAGCGGGCCATGGGCATCCACTGGGGCACGTGGGCGCTCACCATGGAGGACGTGCTGGAGCCGCCAAAGTTGCTGCGCAAGGCGCTGGCGCGGAGCGGCATCGCGGAGGAGGGCGTCTTTGACGTCTGTGAGATTGGTGAGAGTCGCGAGTTTTAAGCCAGATCGCCCGGTCTTGTGAATGATGTCAAGTTTTGGTCTATATGGATGCGGTGTCGGAGTTGAGGGAAATGTTCAAGAGTCTTGCTGTTTGGGAGCGTCTTCTTTGTCTTTGCGATTCGCAGGCCGCCTGCCGCGTGCATTCGCACTGCAACATTTGTAATATTGTAAAATAATCCGCCACATAATATTAGCACCCTCTCGTTCCACTTCAGTATTTCTGTATTATACTTGCCTGCGGCTGAACTACCTCGAATGCTCTACAAGCCGTCCTCGGCACCAACATTATGGACCAGTCACCATATGGAGCACATCCATTATTCTCGTACCACATGTAACCGTATGACAAATCGTCTCAATTCTCTCACAATCTTCCCATTCATTGACACTGCTTCTAGTGTAACCAAATCCTCGTGCTTGGCAGCTCGCCTACCCCTCCTTGTGCGCGTTTGGGTGTAAGTTGGGGCTTCAGCCCGCTCTCGGTACTGTAGATATCTGTGCATCTCCCCATTCCTCTTAAGATGCATGATAGATTATCGGGTACAGTAAAAAGCATCTGAGCGGTTTCTTGCAGTAGACTTTTCTGGCTCTCGTTGCGAGCAGATCTCTAACGAGTGGTGATGCACTCCGAGGCTACGCAAACTCACCTAGTTGCTTGCGTGACTTGTGGTTTCTATTCAAAATGGATACTTGCGGGGTCATGCACGAGAAATCCTATTCAATAGCTCAGGCTACGACAACTAATTTCGTCAGATGTCCAAAAGAAGGCAAGCCACCATACGCTCCGATCAAGAGCAAACTTCAGGCTTTGTACAGCGGGTCGTCACCTCCCGGAATAGTCACATTGAGCTCCGAGTTTTTACGCGCATATATCGTCGCAAGCATTGCATGCGATCTTTGTTCGTTTAGAGCAAGCCATCAATGACCACGCCAAGTCACTCAACGCATGGATTACCCAAAAGAAGAAAGCCCTCGGTCAACTGCCTAAACTGGACGGGGCAGGGAGGACAACCATCAGAGAGGAAATCAGGCCTCGCCTGAAAGTATAAGAACGACCATTGCTCTGCCCATTCGAGATCATAACTTTCCTTCTAGAAACAAGCTCCTCCAGCATTCTCGAACTCCTCATCCATCAGTTGATAGTCACCACCTACTATTCCAACATGAAGTTCTTCGCCTCCGTCCTCGCCATCGCCATGGCCATAGTCAGCGTCCATGCCGTCGCTATCGAGCCCATCGTTGACATCGAGCCCATCACTATCGTCCACGGCCGCTGCATCCCCGTCGGCCAGCCCTGCACGATCCGCACCCCGGGCTGCTGTCATGGTAGTTGGTGTACCGCCAGGAGCTTTGTTAGTCTCCTCAAGCCAACTCCTTATTGTGTTGTTAAATCATGCTAACCCGTCCATTTCCTTGTTTTAGAAAGCTGGCTATTGCAAGAAGGTAAACAATGCCTAGAGCAAGTAAGCACGGGAAGCATCAAATAATCGAATACAGTCATTATGTATATCCAAAAGACTAGAAATTACGTATGACAGATTAATTGAAACGGTCAACTCCCTGCCATTAAGAGTCAAAACTCCAGGGAAACGCTCATAATGCACCCTGCGCCGATGTGAATTCTTTCGCGTTCGACAATAAACCCAATTCGTAGTACATGATATTGAAACACCGCGACTCGTTTTCAGTGACTCCAGCAATGACCCATGACGATAGGAAAAAAAGAGACGAGTGAGAAAAGTGAAACGTGGGTATCCAGCAAGGATAAGAATATTTATGGTTGTACAGTTTTCCAATGGAAAACAAGGTTTTATGACTTGCCCGGGAGTGCGCCCAGATTCGGCGGCGCTGGACCACTTTGATCGATGCCTTGAAAAGTCTCATAGAATTGATGTCGGTCATCTCTCAACTTGATTCTTGATTCGCCCGAGGCAACCATGTGTTTGATGTCGCTCCAGTAGGCCAGCTTACGGACTTCTTGATCCGCATGCCGGAGGGCCGCATTCAGCGCGTCTCTTCGATTCTTCATGGCCGGGGTGGGTTCCGTTCCAGCGTCCCGTGTGGCTTCATTATACTTGGCGACAATGTGGCATAGTAATAACCTGCGCGATGCCTGGAAAATGAAAAGCCCCATGATTTCGTGCATGTTTCTCTGCAGGGCTGGGAGGTCTTGCGCGTGCTCCAGGTAGTTCTCGACAGCTTCTCTCTTTTCGCGATCTATGCGAGCGAAGCGTAAGGTTCGCATTAACGTGGGTAGATCGAAAATGTCGGGCTCTTCTTCAATAAAATCCACGGTGGAAGCTTGCGTCGTGCTTGCGCGGCTGGGAGCCCGGCTAATGAGACTGCCGGCCGCGGTCCTCGTGCGGTCTGACGCTGGTCGGATGGAGAAGTAATCGGTGGTGAGGAGGTGAGGCTCGTCAGCCTTGTGGTCGCAACGTTTCTTTACCCTTTTCCGTGTCCAAGCTCGCCGTCTGACAAAAGAGTTCCACCACTTGGCATCATGCCAAGAAAACATGCTGGAAAAGGCAAACGAATATTCCCATCCAAACTCATCCACACCTTCTTGGTGGTTGACACGCCATTCTGGCCAAGCCCACTCCCACGTCGGATCAGGGACGACAGCGGTATGTATATCGGTCAAGGACGGTTTGTGAAACTCGTTTGTCCACGGCGTAGGGTCCAGACCGCCCAGCGCCGCAGAAGAAAATAAGGCAGCGCCACAGAAGAAGCCGCCGCGCTCGTTTTCGTACAGAATGTCAATAGCGGTCTCTCGATTGTCCTTTGTCTTCTTGGTTACTGAGTACGGCTGAGGTTCAGGCATCGGGGTCGCGCCGTGGACTTCAATAGAGGGCTGAGATGGCGATGGTCTCAGACTGCGCTGGTTCTCTTGCTCCTCTGGCAGCTCGAGTATGACTTGGCGACTGCCGCTGGGACTGGGGCGCCTACTAGACGCATTCGACTCATCGGCACTACCAGGAGCTCGGCTGCTTCTTCGGGTACTGGAGGCGGGCGTCAAGAGGTTGGAAGTGGTCGTGGTCCGGTCTATTTGGGCATAGTGGTGGCCATTGTGCGGAGAGACGGTACCGTCATGGTCGACGAGATTGATTTCGTGGTCAAAGTCGTCCGGTTTGAGGCCTGCCACACGGCGCGAGCTGCGGAGCTTCATTGCGGCCTGTCTGTCCCAAGCATGTCCGACCAGTGGGCACCGTAGATCTGGCAAGGCGCGGGCAAGCCCTTGACGAGGGTCGGTTTATATGATGCCGGTCGTGGTCAGAATTCCATTGACGTGGATTTTGTTTTTCCCTTCGAGCGACGGTTGATCGATAACTTCGTCGTGCGATGTTGAACGTATCTCAGGTGGTGGAGGACACGACCGAGAGTCTTGGCAGTAGAGTTAGTGCGTCAGAGCTCGGCCAGTCCGTGGCAGAGGAACAGTTCGAGTCGGTCTACCGCCAATATCGTGAAAGAGAAACGAAAGAAAGGAATTAGCCAGAAGCTGAGGCAAGCTAGGTCAGCTACCCGCCCGGATAAAGAAACAGTAGCGGCTTTGGTGCAAGACTGAGGTGCTGTGTGACGCAGACGACGCTTTCAGCGAACGGGGAAGTGCCTTGGCCAGCCGGAGGGGATAGCAGTGGCAAAGATGCGATGTCGGCAGGGCAAGACACGCAGGCAGTAGGGGGGGTTTCAATCAGCCAAAACACCCAAAAGGATAAAACGAAGAAAAGCGCCAGCCGAGCTCAGATTTTAGATGTCGGGGTTGAGAAGCAGAAAGCTGGAGCTGCTGTTGCTACAAACAAGGAAGCTGTCGGCCAAGTAAAATCGCCAGGCGGTGGGCTGATGGGCGAGCTGGCTGCCTCTAGCGGGGTTTCAGTGCGTGTGCCGCTGAAAGGCTGCCTCTGAACCCCGCTGGACCGGCCTGGGCCATGTGGGGCTCCCGGTGTGGCGCTCATGATGTAATGCCTGCAAAAGCCCGGGATTGTCATCCGAGCGGCGGAGGCAAGGGTGCTGGCCTTGGAAGCTGGTTGCCTGGAAGTGTTCCGATAATTCGCTAGTTAGACAATCCTGGTATTCTTACAAACCCCATGCTGAAGGTTCTTTATAGCGTTGGCAGCACTTCACTTTGGGGGCTTCATCGTACCTTGTGGCTGACTCGAGGCTGTGGTCAGCTATGTACCAGCTACCAGCCACCCGTGAGACTAACACGGCAAGCCCGCAGGCACACAACTTTAATTTCCAGCGATAATAAAATCACCGTCTCGATTATCAGTGCACGGAAATGGCGTCCCCTCAAGAAACTTGTCCATAATTTGGGCTCAATTCGTGTGTTGAGATGCTCATGTCGCTGTAGCGCTCTCTGCTGGGCGTCGTACTTGACGGCCCCCGTATAAGCCAGGCATCGCTGGCTCCTCACATCTCAGCAAACGTCCTATTAACAGTCTCTTTGATCTTCTTCACAAGCCCTTCAATGTCCTTTTCGGTAACTGTGTAGGCTGGTGACACCAGCACATGGTCTCCTTCAACACCGTTCACGCTCCCCATTCCAGGGTACAGCATGATGCCCACGTCCATCAGCGCCGTCGTGTGGACGGCATTGGCTATGCCCGCGGCGACTGGAAACGGCGTCTTGTTTTCCTTGTCACGCACAAACTCAATCTGTAGGCACGTCAGCCATACTCGTCACATAGATACCCACAAGTTACACTTACACCCCAGAAAAGACCCTTTCCTCGCACGTTGCCGACATTAGGATGGCTGTCGAGTTCCTGGTGTAAAAGACGTCCCAGCAACTCTCCCGTTTTCTTGACGTTTTCCACAAGGTTGTCTTCGCGGACGATGCGTTGCACTTCCAATGCGGCCGCACAAGCGATTGGGTGGCCTTGGTAAGTGTGGCCGTGCATGAAAGCCCTGATGTTCAGTTAGCAGTCAAGTTGGCCACGTTTTCGCCTTGAACAAACCCAGTTCCCGCCATTAGAGTGTCTGAGACGCGATGGTTTGTCATCATTCCGGCCACCGGGGCATATCCGCCGCCCAATCCTTTCGCCATTGTCTGTATATCAGGCACCACGCCCTCCTGTTGCCATACATGGAGCGATCCGCACCGGCCCATTCCGGACATGACCTCTGGGAAATCATTAGATATTGTAGTTTTCCAATATGGAGTGTACAGACCGTCTAAAATAAGTAAAGCGCCGTATTCATCGCAAACTCGTCTCATGGCCTTGAAATAACCAGGCACTGCAGGAACACATCCTAGTGCCTGCCAAAGGGGAGGGTCTGTAAGCAGATGGTTCAAGATTCCGGGTCTTTGGAACTTACTGCTCCAACTACTGGCTCGGCAACGAATGCGCAGACGGTATCCGGGCCGACTTGTTGGAACTTCTTGTCAAGCTCGTCTGCCAGTTGCTCAACATACTCCTCAGTCGTCTGGCCGGGTTTCATGCCCCGGTAGGCATTGCATGCCGAAACTCGATGCACATTTGGTAGAAGCATGTCAACGAACAATTTTCGTCGTGCAACATGTCCGCTCATGGACAGCCCGCCAATCGTGGTGCCATGGTATGAGCCCTCTCGCGCAATAAAGTTGATGCGTGTCGACTGTTTAGAGCTCAATTCCATGAAATACTGTCTTGCCATTTTCATGGCCGCGTCCATAGCCTCAGATCCTAGGTTTCCAGCGGTCAGCTGTGTTCACCACGTCGTGTAGACGCAACCAACCTGACGACAGGATGTATGCCTTCGCCATAGCACCACCTGTGCCATTAATGAGCTCGGTCGCGAGATCTTCTCCTACTTGATGGCCAAAGAACATGGAGTTGCAGTAAGAAAACTTGTCCATCTGATCAATCATGGCCTGTCGAACTCTTTTGTTTCCATGGCCGAGGCATGCCACCGAGGCCCCGACAGTACTGTCCTCGACTTCATGTCCGCTGGAAAAACGCATACGCGTTCCGTTCGCCGCAACCACTTGCATCGGTGTCGTTTTGATGTTTCTGTGCAGCATCGCGCTTTTGGCGACAGGGACTGGTTGGTCGTCGGCCGGCATAGCAGCAGCAGCGGTCGAGGCACAACGACGGGTACAAGGCGTGACCGCAGCCCTCGCCATTCCTGGATATGGCCATCTTAACCCACTAGTCGCAATGGAACATCCCAATGATAAACCGGCTCGATAGGCTGCCATCTTGCCAGGCCAGTAATGAATATGAAATGTAGGGGACAAGGTGGCAGCTAGTGACGGGCGCGGACAAAGGCCAAGGCGGGGGTTAAAGCTTGGTTGGTGTTTGCCGTCGTTGCTGCACAATCTTGCGATATCGGTAAGCCCCCGGACGCCAAGATAATGGATCTGGTCATCTGGCCAACCATCAAGACCAGTAAGGTCTTGTCCATCGTCGACGGTGTGGAATACGATTACTCCTAGTGGGAGGGCGCTGTTTTTAGACATGGCTGAAGTTACGTTAGTAGGTAATTACACTGTGAGTTCTATTCAATATTTTTGCCGTTTATTAGTCAACATGTTGATGCTATAGAGAGGGTTTTTTTTTAAAAAATCTTAAAAATGTGTCAGATCCTTCAACATGTTCACTAGACGGCAAAAATAGATGTAGGTACAGACTGACATAGTGAACATCGCCCATACATTGTACCTGTTTATTACCTGCACTTTGGCATGCGAGCCCAAACAATGTGGGGCATGGCAAGCAGGGAAAGATCTATCAATCACCATGTCGTTTCGCGAGACAGACCCAGATTTCGAGAATGAGCTCTTCGAAAAGATCAAGGGAGCGTTGAACGCAAAATTCGAGGTTTTTGAATATGATCTCCCGCTGCCGCTCCTCATCGTCGATGAATATGCAGCAAAGCCACTGCCGTGCCATGAACCTGTCGAGGAGACCACCGCCATCAGCGTCCACATGTCGGTGCGCATTCGTGCCTTTTACGAGCAGCTTGCCGCCGCCTATAACGGGACCGAGGATCTGTCAACCAGAATCGGCATCAAGCTCGAAATCCAGCCGCAGAACTTTGACCCAGAAGAGCCAGGATGTCACCATCGCAGGTATCACTCGCGCCGCCTGCAGCTGCACGACCCCGAGACACTGCCAGATCTGCCCTTTGTGAGCAGCCTGTCCATCAGCTCAAGGTCGTACGGCTCCGACGCCGAAAACGCGATAGATGTACGCCCTCTTTCTCCCCTCGTACCGCTACAGTGCCTCGTCCACCTACCAGCTGTCCAAGAGTGGAATGCCCGCTGGCTGTGGGAGCGGCCCATGCCCGCCTCCATGCCGAGTAGCGTGATGCGTGAGCACTACACCTGGCCGTGGGAGGGCCCCCTGCGAGACGCTCGCCACGAGTTCGGCGCCGCCATCATGGACCAGGAGAAGCACCTCTGCGGGAAAGGGATCCCCGCCAGTCTGACCAGGGCCGCACTGCACTTCTGGCCTTTCTTCTCGCGCCCTAAGCATGACCAGTCCGTGGCCCGGCCGAACCTGATCCATCCCGCGGATAAAGACCCGGTGTCTGTTGGCTTATGCAAGCTCGGTGCGCAGCTAAGCCTGTTTGACGTGCGTGCTATGGTCACTCTAGACCTGTTCCCCAGTCCTGAGGCATCAACCGACCAGCAGTGGTCACAGATGCGGCAGTTCCGGCTCGAGTTCCATTCCCTCCGTCCAGACGGGCGGTGGTACTTTATCGGCCCCGGTGGTGAGGATCCGCACGACTCTGAACAAGGAGGGTTCAAGATTTCAGACACAGAACACTACCCTAGCGAAACCGACACGGACGAGGGCTTGGACCTCGACGCCGAGTACGACAACAACCCGGACGACGAGTATGATCACGATCTAGACATGTTCCGCACCGAGCCCTGCAATGAGCGGATCGAGCCCCTGCTTGCAGCGTTTGCGAAGTCTCTAACTCGCGACAATATGCCGAGCCTCGAGGACGCCGAGATTTTCACGTATCTATGGTGGGACCCTTCAAACGACAAAGAAGTGGGGGAATATGGTCTGCCAATGAAAAATGGCCACAGATGGGGTGTCAAGTTCATTGCTGGGCGTGAAAGTAAGAAGCAGAAGGACGGCGATGCTGCTGCTGCGGCACCAACACCACCGGTGGTGCAGTGGCAGGTTGGCGACTGGAGACCCAGCGAGGTAGTCATGAGTTTGTTCGAAAGCCTAGGACGGCAGGAATGGCTCGATCTCGAGTGGAACAAGTATAGATCTACGGCCGGGCAAGACTTGCTGGGAAACAGCGAGTCTTCACCCATATAGTCAAGCGGGCAACTGGAGTCCTTTGTTGGGGATTTGGAGAACAATTGGTCTGATACCTGTTTAGAAATGGCTGGTTGAATATGCTTGTCATTCAATCACGCAGGCCCTTCTTGATAAGCGACTCTATTAATCCGTATATAGAACAGACTAGTTAAAGATTTTATGCACAAAAGGCACAGAATCGTCCATGACATTTTGCAAAGCTTTCATTCAACCATCTGGAATCCACATACCTAATCATGCTTTCCCGTCTAACAAACGCTTTCACACTCCCCAACACTCCTTCTACGCTCCTTGTCCTTGGCAGGTTTGGTTCCACGATCCATATTCTTCATCTCCTATCCGAGAACGGCATCAACGAACGCTTCAGCCACACATCTCCCGCTACCACCTTTCACTGCAACGGAGCCACAGAGCAAGCCCGTGAGCAGATTGGCACGGTAACACTTCACGTTGGAGATGGCGAGACAGCCAGCAGCTTCCTTGACGATATTGAGGCACGGATCCGCAAACTGCGGGACGATTCCTCCGGCTCGAACCCAGCGCAGCAGCAGACAGGAACTGTCGGTATGACTCAACTGGTGTAGAACGCCCTCAAGCCAGCAGTGATAGATGCAATCCACGACAGAGAGACGCGAGAGCGGTCTATGAATGCGACACAGGCATACCCGATTTTTGTTGTTTATATCCGACGCTTAAAAGCAGGGAAGATCCTAGGAGAGCCAACGAGCTTTTCTTGAGTTCACATTAATCCTTGCGCTCAAGGTACGAATACTATTTGCGATGTTTTAAATATGAACATGATTTTTATTCCGAATGTGACGTGCTTTGTTGAAAAAGTACCAATACCTGTAAACAATCTGTGCTGTACTTAGTAGTTAGTGTACTTATAGAAAGGTATGTATTTCTCCAGCTGTAACCGCAATTCGTAAAGAGGATCACCTCATAATACAGCCCTTGTATAATATTCGAGATGTCCATTTTATTTAATTCCTTCCTTTTTCTTATCTGTCTTTCTATTTCCTTCAGGCTGATTGCTACAAGCTGCTTCTGACAAGGCACTGTTATTTGCTCGTGTAAATTAAGCCTGTTACTGTTATCGGCCATGCCAGTAAACACGCACCAGATAACACTACCGAAGAATAGGTAATAATAAACATAAAACGAAATTCCGTGGTCTGTTTATACTATCGTATCAATTTTAAATGCTCAAGAAAAGTTGCTAGATTTGCTCACTGTCCAGCTTTCCTATACATTTACAGGCTGCACGTGACTCCCCAGCATTGTCAGAATCTCGAACTTTTTGGCACCTTTTCCACCTTCCACCTTTCCTCAGCACCACATTCATGAATATCGCAAGTCCCATACGCTCGGCGTAGCACGCCCATGTATGCGGGAGTCGCGGCACTATTCAGGACCCGGGCCGTTTGGCTCGGCGTACCTCGATTTAGTGCAGCCGCATCGAGCCCAACGAACGGACGTTGGCAGGCGCTGTCTCTTAGCCATTGGCGGTCTCTACACCTGAGCTCCTCAACAGGGTCCGACATGACACCTTCTACCGACCCGAAAGACACGACAGAAGCGAGTACCGTCATCAAGCCCAAACTATCGCACACGAACCTGGCCCGCAACAGCGAAATACGCTATGCCTACCGAGACAAAACCCCCGAAACCGAAGCGGCCATCCAGGAGATGCTCGACACGGCCTACATCCCGCCCGCGCGGCCGTACCCCTCGGCCGAGTCCATGGCGCTGAGCCTGCAGCGCGCACGGCGCGTCGCCCGCATCCGCGTCGGCGAGGAGATGCTCGCGCGCAAGGGCGGCAAGGTCCGCCGCCGCGACGCCGCCGATACCCTGGCCCTGCTCAAGCGCATGACGCAGCCGCGGGGCCGGAAGCCCGCCATGCACGCGATGCGCATTGTGCTGCCCCGAGCGTGGGAGCTCGACGTGTCTAGTGGCAAGAGCGTTGACTTTGTCGAGGCGCGCACTGGCCTCGCGGCACGGCTGCGCATGACGAGTGACCGCGAGAACGCCACGGCTGTCGTGCTACGTGGCCAGGGACCCGTGCTCGCCAAGGCGGCGGACGAAATCATCGCCGTGTGCAAGGATGTCGAGATCTTCAAGCTCGGTGAGGTCACTAGCTTTGATTACGCGGCCCAGCGCCTCTGGCCCGTTATCGAGGACGCCGAGGCAGGCGGCGCCGTCGTACCCCCCGACCAGCTGGGGAATATCTGGCTGCACAAAGAACAACAGTACTGGATCGATTCTGCGTACGAAAAGACGCCGCGGCCCAGGGAGTGGACCAAGGCGGCGTTTGACATGTTTATCAAATCGTTGGTATACGGACGGTTGAAGCCCGGGTTGCCACGTCCGGTGTACACTCACGGCACCCACACCGACAAAATCCGCGTGCGCATGATCATGGAGGCATTCGAAGATCCGTCGGCACGCCTCTTCATCACGACCCCGGTCCTCAAGATGGCGCTGCAGTTCATGGCCGCGCACGGCGGGCACCGGGCGAGCGCCGAGCGGCTGCTATCGCACGCCGAGCGCTGGGGCGTGCCTCTCGACACGGACGCCTTCAACATCCTGCTCGACTGCTACGTGCGGACCCACGATGTGCGCTTCTTCCACAAGGTGCTCCTCAAGATGCGCGAGCGCTGCTTTTACCCGGACGTGCGCACATGGCTGCACTTCCTGCGGCTCGTGCAGCGCGACGACACCCGGCTGCAGGTCGAGGCGGCCATGTTCGACCTCGGCTTCTTTGAAGACCCGGGCACACGCCGCGGCGTCGGCGTCGTCACGGCCGGAACCCTCGCCCACCATGCGCTGCGTGCTGGCGAGACTCTCCCCGCCTTCCTCGACAAGCAGGCGGCCCGGTTCGGTCCCGCGTGGCTGGCTGATGAGGACGCCGCCGCCGCTAACGCCGTGCTGCGCGAGTTCTTCCTCTTTCACCCATCGGCGGCGAGTAGCCGGCGCTACCACGACTACCGCGTCCTCGTTGACCGTCTGGTGTCCGAGCACCGCGGCGGTGGCGCGGCCGCAGTGCCCGCCAGCACGCTCAACCTGATCCTCGAGCACTGCGCGCAGCCACACGTCCGCGACTGGGACACGGCGCTGTGGGCGCTGGACCGCGCGACCCCGGCGACCACACCTCGCGATGACAGCGCCGTCGGTGAGCGCGCCGCCGTCGCGACCGCCTACCGCCACCTCGTCGACCTGTGCGTCAGTACGCGCAGCGCCTCCACGCTCGCCGCCGTCGTCTTTTACGCCGTCAAGGAGCGCGCTCTCTCCGTCCGCGCCGCGCGCGCGGCCGTCGCCGCCGCACTACTCGGCAAGGCCGGCCCCGGCGGCACCAGCGATGACCATGCCTGGTGGCAAGTACACTCCCCGCGGCTGCTGTCGCGCGACATGGTCGCCGCCCTCCGCAAGAACCCCGTCGAGGCAAAGGCGCACGCCATCCGCGCCGTTGAGATCGCCATCCGCGACGCTACAGCGGGCTACGTGCCGGCAGACAGGCTCGTCGATGTGTTGCGCCACGCGCGGGCGCTCGACCAGCAGCGGCCGCAGCACGAGGCCGCCGCTAGTGACAAGGAAGAGGTCGCAGTTGAGGAACCGGCGCTGACAATTGCGCTCGTCGGCGTCGAGGACATGGAGAACGGTGGCCCTCCACCGCGCACCGAGGTCCGTCTGGACCGCGCCTTTGACATACGCCGCATGGTGCTGTATAACCTGCACGCCACGCCGCCCTGGCTCGCCGGGCGTAAGCGGAGCGGCCGCGAGCCGGCCGCGAACCCAAGCAGCAGCCAAGCAGGCGACCCGTCGACACCATCGCCTGCAGACACAGAAACTCCCCCGAAGGACGGAAACAAGGAAGCGAAAGCGTCCGCAGAAGCGCAGGGCAGCGAGAAGAGCAGCGGACACCACCCGCTTGTACAATACCTAAACTCATTGCATTGAAGAAAACAGGGGGCGCAAGGCCATGCGATTTTATAGACATGTTGGACGGGGAGTTGCTGTATTATAGTTGTATAAAGTGAACAAGAAGAGAAAATTTAGATACCCCTACATTTAAGAGTCAACGTTCTGTTCAAAGGCTGAGTGTAAAGGTCAAGCTCTGTATACTGTGTATGCTGGTATACTCGAAAAGGATGCCCATACCACAACCATCAACAATGAAATACCTAGCGTTTTTCTTGGTCTTTTGTTTTCGTAATACTTGGAAAATACAAATCCCAATTATCCGTCTCATGTCTCTCATAACCCATTTCCCTCCCTTTCGTCTTTACAAAAAAGAAAAACCAGTAACAATAAGATATCTTTCGTTCCAAAACTTCGTTTATTCCCTTTCCCGTTCCATCCGTCCAGTTTGCCGTCTTCGTTTGCGTTGTCGCGGAGGCGGAGATCTTTGCAGGTCATCACGTCGTCAGCGTCATCTTCCCAACACCCTTCTATGGTCATGTCATCGTCGTCTGAAGAGAAATACCGCCACCCGCCTGTCCATTGGCACATATTCTTTCTTCTTGTAGTCTTTTTTCGCTCATCTGTCCACATCACGGTCACTTCCTTGTTTCCGCTGTTCTCCCGGTTCTTGTTTCAGCTGCACAACTTTGAGAGGGCCATAGAAAAAGATTATATATCATGTCTAGAGAAAAGCCGACACCGCTCCTTCCAACAAAGCCCAAGGTGTTACTAGCAGATATGATATTCGAAAGAGAACATTGGGCACATGGGGAACAAAAAAGAGGTACAGGAGGATATCATCGCCAAAACATGGAGATCTTTGAAGCGTAAGATATGGCGAAGAAGAGCAAAAAAGGATGCGGAGAAACGGTGGTTGCAGGCGCCTTCATCAGTCATGGGGTTCAATGTTTACACTGTCACCCGTTTCGGCCATTGCGTCGTCACCCCGGCATTTCGAGCCCCGGCTTGTCAAGACGACCACCTAGTCCTTCTTAGTCTCTTCCGAAGCGGTCGAGTCTTTCTTTTCTTGGCTGTCGGACGCGGAAATAGGCTTCGATTCGGCGGCGTTTGAGGTCGATGCGGGGGCAGAGGGCTCTGCGCTGGTATTCTTGTCCTCTTCGTCCTTGTCGGTTGTCGTAGATTTCGAGACCTGGCTCTCGAGGTCCTTGTCTTCGTCGGCATCATCGAACATTTCGGTATCATCTGAACCCGTAAGAACCTCTGTGCCATCGCCGAGGAAGATAATTCGACCGCGAGACCCACCACTTCCGAATCTTTTCTTGCTATCGGCATCCATTTCAAATCCGCTGTCGCTGTCCTCGTAGTTGTGGTGCACGCCGGGGCCACGGAACTCGGCTGATGGAGGGTTAACTCTGGGTGCTTAAGAGTACCCTTGGGTGGGCTCTGATTCAGTATCCATACCGTATTCGGGAGGCGCGCAAGGACCGTCACCGTTGGCAACACGCTTGGCAATCTCGTCGTACCATTGGTCCTTGGTCTTGCCGTTGAGGAATGCGACAATAATCATGGTCATGTTGTCGCAACCGACACCTCCAGTCTCCGAGTTGGAAGCCAGGCAGTTGTCCATCATGTTTTCGCAGATCTTTTCGAGGTCCTGCTTGGCGGCGATGCCGCGGCGAACGAATTCGACAACAGCCTGCGAGGATTGGCAGTCCCAGATTCCTATGTATGAATCAGTATCGCGAGCAGAATCTTTGAGGCGTACCTGTCGCATAGTGGCATTTCAGGACCTACCATCACAAGCAAGAACAAGGAATTCATCCTCGTCGGTCAGCTCGTGCTGCTCGACATCAGGAAAGGCAGTGACGATCTGCGACTCGGGGGGCAGCTCAGCAACCTTCTTGAACTCAAAATCGCCAATGGCGCGGGACAATGCAAGGTTGCCGTTGACACGTCCAAAATCGACAAAACCACCAGCGGCAGTGATACGGTTCTTCTCGGCCTCGAGTTGGGGCTTGTGGTCCTCGGACATGGGCTTAGCGCGACCCTTGATGCCCAAAACACCTCGGGAGTCACCAGCGTTGGCCTGCATCGTGTATTAGCGGTCTCTGGTGTCATGTTTGGGACCATTGCGGCGGAAGTTTGCAGGCGTACCACAAATATTTTGTTGCCCACAATCAAGCTGACACAGGCGGTACAGCCGGAGACTTCGTCCTCGAATCTGGGGTCTAGAGGAATGCGTCAGCGGATGCAAAAAGGGCGGTCAGGAGTAGCGGCATGAGCGGCAACATACCACCAAGCATGGCTCTATCGGCAGCGAGGAAGCCGTCCTTGAGACCTTGGACATAGTCGCCTTTCTTGAAGGATTCCTGCCTGGCGATGATGCTGTGCATGTTGGCACCGCAGTACGTGGCCACCTTTTCGCCGCCGTGGCCGTCGTATACACCGAAAAATGACATATGAGCGTTCTTGTGGACTTCGGACTCTTCGGCGGTGGGGGAGGGCATCAGATCGAGGACGGTGGTGTCAGCGTCTTCCATGCTGATGCGCCATCCTTGCATGGAGGAGACGCCATAGAGGAGGCGGTCATCTTGGCCCTTGGACGAGTTCTGCGGGAGGGGAACGAGGAGAAAAATATTAGCTCTGGTTCATTTTGGTATTTGGAGAAGATAGAGGCCATGGCTTCGCATATTGCGGCCTGGCACGCAGCTCAAGAGTGGTTTGTGGTGGCGGGCAACTGAATGCGGGGCACGTGGAGGAAGGGATTTCTGTGCTCAACAGCGCGCGTGAATGCGCAGCATTCGGGTTTGTTGAGAGTCGCAGGCAGTGCCATGGCTGCAGAAATTGACAGAGGGCACCAATAAGATGCAATTCATAATCCATTCTTGAGGCTGCAGGAGGTCCCAATCTCAGCAGGGAGAAAAGCGCGTTGCCCGTAGCAGACAGACCCAAGTAATGGCACAGCTGCGCAGCCAGGTTGACCCAGATTCAAGCGGCGTCGGCGGGGGGGAGGTAATAAGAAGAGGTCGAAAAGCAAATCATAAAAAACACACCTTGTCAACCACCGGCTCCGAAAGGGTTTGACCCATGGCTACGGAAAGGGCTGCTGTGTCGAGGGAGCGGCGCGAGGGCAGCTACCGCGAGACGATGGGATTGTGTATGGTTGCTGCGGTTTTGTTCGTGGGGGGAGGAGGTGGGATGGATTTGGGTGGACGAAACCGTGGTGCGCGGGGCTGCGGCCGGGGAGGGGTTCGTTGGTATGATGGTACTGCCGGAGGGCTGCGGGCAGACGAGAGGTCGAAGGGACGAGGACGCGATGCAAAGTATCGGCGTCTCGGTCGGTCGATATGGGAGGAGGGAAAATTTTTATCTTCGCCGTGTTGGGAGGAAGAAGGGTCGGAGTGTGAGTCGGAAGGTTTCAAGCGGCGAAGAGAGAGAGAGAGGACGATCTGGCGGGTGCTGGTGCTGGTGCTTGTCGAGGGCGGGGGCTGTACCTACCGGCCAGAGGTAGGTTAGTTAGTGGTACCTTGCCTAGAGAGGTACATGGAGGGGCGAGAAATGGGCCAGGCTAGTGACACTACAACACAGGCACAAAGGTACCGAATAAGGTCGGTACCTCTCCGGTGCTAACAACAGGTTTGAGCAGGTACAGGCTGCCTACGGGTATGTAACCAGGGTTCTGAACTTGTGCTTCTCGGGACTTCTTTGAAATTGGAAGTGTGAATCACCATCATGGATAGTGATGCCTAGCTTCTGTAGGACAAGAACCAATTATCCTAGGCACCTCGCGTTTTCTCCTTTCTCATCTCCCTTTTGCTGGCAGCGTGAATGAGCTAAAAAGTCCGCAATCTGCTTCAGGTCCCCCCGCAAAGCTTCCTCTGCCGCTAAAAAAAGCTCGCTCTCGCCGGCACAGCCGCTCACAGCACATCATCCATCCACCAGCACCGCAAAACTTTCGACCGTCTTTGATAACGAACAATGCCTCCTGCTAACCTACTAACTAACCAGGTACCTTATTATTACCGGTGTACGGTACTGACCAGCCTTGCCCTAGCGCCGCCTTCTGCCTGCCTTGTCCTGGTCCTACAGTTCCAACTCCCCAGAAAATTGTTCATCAAGAATGTACCTCTGTGCATCACAAACATTATCCGTACTCTGCCCTCAACAACGCTGCCCCAACTCGACTCCCACTGACCAATGCGACGCCACGGTCAGCATCGGCACGACACAAACCCAACACACCAAGAATCCAATCCCGGAGTGCGCCTGCAAAGGGGGCTTGATCTGCCTGCTGCTGGCTTACTACCAAGTTGCTCGCCCTGCCTCCATCCCGCTGCATCATGTGCCTAAATCAAGCTTTTTTTTTCCCCGTCGTCCGTCCTCTTCTCCAGCCACCAACAGGCAGGCAAGCAGTACCACACACACACAAACACACGCAGGCACCTAACTGCCACGACACCTCGTTGCCGCCTAACGTTCATTATTTTGTTCGTTGAGAAAGATTGCACAGCACCACACATGTCCCAGAAACTCAGTCCACCATGTCCTCTCCC
This sequence comes from Cordyceps cateniannulata, assembly GCA_028828415.1. NCBI lineage: Eukaryota > Fungi > Ascomycota > Sordariomycetes > Hypocreales > Cordycipitaceae > Cordyceps > Cordyceps cateniannulata. Next base: position 645,293 of record JAPHMX010000004.1, on the reverse strand, counting down.
ATTGCCATTTTTAGCACCGAGCCCCAAGATGTGGAGGACAATCCTGGGTCCAGGCCCCAGCTGCAGGCCAAGGCCCCCGGCCGACATGTCCGCTTCGCCATCTTCCGCAACCAGGGCCCCTGGCTTCTCCATACAACCCCAATGAACCGGTAACTATGTATAACCGTAACTCGCATATCCTGCGATTATAACTACATATCACCGCAAACTATATAGTCATTCGAAACGCCCCCATGCTCCTCGCCTAGACAGTCTCCTACTGAATCCGTACACTTGCCCTAGCACGCCTGGATGGTGGTGACGCGCACGCGCCACACCAACCTACCTTTCTCCTCGATTCAGGACAAGCCACTAACGTAGAATCCCAACCCCTCCATCCCTCCAGAGCTGGTCCTACCACCTTTTTCTCCTTCAGCCGGATTTTCTTGGAGGTCGCGTGTTCAAATCTCATCCACAGTAACACACCCCATTCCGTTTCTGTGGCCAGGCTGTCACTCCACGACAGCCTTGCCTCAGGTCGGCCACCACCATCCGTGCTCGGCGAGCATCGGCATTGCCACCCATGCTTCTGGTAGTACGGATACTGGCACAAGGGGCATAACTGCGTCATTCTTTTAAGACGAATCCGTTAAACGGCCCACAAGTTGTTGATGCTGTTACTTGCTACGTTACGCAGTTGACGCCCAGCTTCCATACCGTAGCCTGCGTAGCACTCCGACATCATCATAACTCTAGAGTTGGCAACCACAACCACTCATCAGGCACTCAGTTACACAAGCTGACCTCGTTCGGGCGCCTCGACGTCACAAACGAAACTATACCAGAAGAATGAATCATAGAGCTTAGTAGTCAGTATATCCATGCCAGCAACTCTGTTAATTCCTGTTCTAACCGTACAATTTTAGCTAGGAGTGGCTGTCCCTTGCCTCAATACTGCCATCGTTGACAATCAGAGCATACCAGTTTCCCAATGGTCATGTTCAACATTTCATTAACCACACAACCCGAAGTAATCAAAACGAACTGCCAACATGCTAACAAGCTTCACAGTATCTCATCCATAGTACTCAAAAGATCGTGACTCTCCCTCTCCTCCGCATCGTCGTTGTAGCGAGGATGATAGCAGTCGGGGTAGTCCTTGCCTCGATATCGTTTGTGGCGCGGCACGTACGGGGGTAGCCGCCACGCCTCCCGACTCCTCTTCGCCCGGTGGCGCGCCCGGCGTCTGTCCCACGTCCTTCGTTCCCTCTCGGTCGCCGACATGGGCACCTCCACGCCGCCGCCCATGCTGTCCGGAAGAGAGCCCTTGATGAGCGCCACAAGCTGCTCGACAAACGGGGACCGCTGCCCCCGGTCCAGCTCGCGCATCCACTGCCTATACTCGCTTAGTCGTGCCGTCTTTAAACCTTCCATGACCGATGACGTGAAGAGGTGCTCGAGAAGCTCCTCGACGGTCCCGTTGCCGCCACCGTATCGCGCGAGTAGCCGCAGGTGGCACTGCTGGGCGTCCTTTAGGAACTGGTCGGTGGCCCCGGGAGCATACCACGACGCAAGCTCACCCCGCACGAGGTCGACAATATCACGATGCATCTCGTAGCTTTGCTGCGGATGACGCTCAGGCTCCGCCAGCATGTCCGCGAGCAGCGCGAGCGTGTTGTTAAGTGTCGCAGACCTGGCCTCCCATCCGCACCGCCACAGCCGCTGCAGTATCTGCTCCGACATGTTGTTCACCAGCAGCTGCACCGCTCGCCGCTGATCCGCGACGTACTGCAGCTGCTCGGAGTCGCGCAGTGCCCGGAGGTCGGGGAAGAGTAGGTGTCGGAGTCCCATGGCGTCGAGCTGCACGAGCACCGCCTTGTGCCAGTTCTTCCACGAGCCGTGGCCTCGGAGCTCCTTGAGCTTTACGATCGAGTCCTGGTGGTATCGAGCCATGTTTAACGGGTTCCGCTTCTTGTTCTTGTCGATTCGGTATCTCGTCAATACTGCATGTTGTTCGAGGCTGATCTGTTTGTAAGAAATATGTAGAAAGAGGAAGCGCGGAAGGAAGGAAGCAGAGTGAAGCAAGCTCTGTTGCGCCAGCTGCCAACTGCCTGCCAGCTGCCAACTGCAAACGCTGCAAACAAGCAGGCAGAGGTAGGTACTAAATCACCGCGGAAACATATTTCAAGAGTGCAAAACACATAATTCGTGCCCGTGTCTCTACCAACCAGGTTGTGCAGGCCATCCTAGCACCATTCGAAGCCATACCAAACCCGACTGCGTCACCGTCTTTTCCCGTGTTACCCATCCTTTTTCTTTCCGCATCTCCTTCCCCTTTAGAGCCCCCTTTTAACAATCGCGATGCTTAAAATACACAGTCCAAGAAGAACAAAAATCCGATAGCCTCTAGGCCCCAATGGCATCCGAAATCGGAAATCCTCACGCCGGCCCAGTGCCCTCTCAACCCTGGTCTCCTACAAACAACGCATAGAGGTCAGCGGTGACGGGGATCTCTTCCTCTTGCTGTCCCTCCACTGGCCTTCCCTCAGGGACGCGATCTGACCCCGATAGCGGTCCTGCCACGTCCGCGGCGCCTTGTGTGGGTGCAGGTACCAGCAGGCATCGTCGTCGTGCGGCCACGTCGACGGGTGGTGATCGGCGCAGTAGCTACAGCGCTGTTTCTGTCCCTTGTTAGTCTTCGCCTTTTTTGGGGGGGGCCGTTGATTGGCGGCCGGTTTGGCGGCCGGTTTGGCGGTCGGTTTGGCAGGCAGACCAAATTCCAGGGCGGACTCCCTTCGCGACTGGGAGGCGATGGCGGCGGCTGCAGCGATAGCAGCATCCCGCTCCTTTTGGTCGGCCGCGTCCTTGCCCAGCAGCCACTCGGTCACACCGACGCGCGTGGCCGTGGACCCGAGCGTGCCCTCTGTCATCTTCTCCATCCACTTTGCGTACCACTCGGGCCGCGCTGTCCGGAGGCCCTCGACGAGAGACGTTACAAACAGCTGCTCAAGGAGTCCCTCTGCTGGGCTCACGTAGCCCTCGCTTATGTCGATGTCGTTCTCTCCGTAGTGCAGGAGCAAGCTGTCGTGGTTGTGCTTAGCCGTCAGGATGTATTCGCGGACCGTCTGCGCGCCGGCGTCGAGGTCCATGCGCGCCAGGTCGGCCAGCCGGCGGCGCAATACCTTCGCGCGCTCGTCCTCGTCGCGCCGCGCTTGCTGCTCGTCACCGAAGATCGTCTCGAGCGTGTTGAGCGTGCCCGTTACAGTTGCGTCCTCGGGCTTCCACCCGCGGCGGTACGCACGCTCTAGTATGCCCTCGGACATCGCGCCCACAAGCAGGCCGACGGCCGTCGCCCGGTCCGTGTCATATTGTTCAAAGTCGTCCGGCATGTCAGGCGGCCCGTCGTCGTTTAGGAGGTAGCGCAGGCCCCGCGTCTGCAGCGCCATGCGCGCCTTCATGTGCCATGTGTGCCAATTGTCGAAGCCGGTGAGCTTGCCGAGCCCTTTTTCGAGGCATTGAACTCGTGGTGGCGTGGGAGGACGCATTATCGCACGAAAGGGGGAATGAAGTTATTGAGGAGAATAGAGAGAGAAGTATTCCAAGCTGCTAGCGAAAATGATATCAGAGCAATCGTGAATAGGAGGTCGAACCACTTCCAACTCACACCGTAGAGGCAGGGATCCGTTAAATTATAAAGAAACACTCAAGATCGGGGCTGTAGCCAAAAAAAGGGGCCTCGACAAGGATCTACAAAGTTGCTAACAAACAAAAAGATAACACTCCACCAGCCATCCAACTCCTTTCTCCAAATGTTATGATCCAAGTACCGAACTGATAGACGCCATGGGCAATACGGCAAGACGGAAATCAGCAGCTGCCCGGAACAACTAACTACTCAGTTTGCTAGGAAAGTCCCTAGCCGGCAGAGAGCCTGATATTTGTTTGCGTTTTTCCCGTGAGGATAAGTAAAGCAGAGACAATGTGTTAACATGGGTCCTTGAAACGGTCAAAGTGTGGGGGTCGTGAAGAAGTAAAGTTTGACGAAGACCTATGGGAGGTCGAAGAAGGCGGAAGTAGTATATGGCTGTTTCTTCAGTAATATCCTTCATACACAGCTTGTCAATTTCTGTATAATAAGCCTCTGTTCTATATCTCAAGTACAAAAGAAAAGGAAAAGTATAATTCAAAAATGGTACACCGCCAGTTTATGTATAATCAAGCACCTCGACCAAGTATTCGTACACCTCAGCCACCTCACACGCTTCCAAGTCCCCGAAACAAGAAAGAAATTATGAATAGTCTGGTATCAATCGCCGCAAACAAAGAAAGGAAAATATTCAAACGACTGCACCACAGCACCCTTTTGCTGTCTTTTTTGTTTTCTGCTTCACTCCCCCAGTCAAGGCGCCAACTTATATAAACACTTTGAAGCTGCTGCCTGCCGACAAGCCAGAGTTGTCCTTTCGCCACGCCGCGCTCGCGCCGCTCGCGGCCGTCGACAAGACACTCGCGCTCTCATGTATCGTCGTCTTCTTCTCCGCGCCGACCTCGCCCCATTTGCTTGCCTGCTGCCGCTGCGCGAGCGTGGGGCTCGAGGGCTCGCCGGGCATCGCACGACTCGCCGAGGCCGGGCTAAACGGTGTGCCCTCGGCAATGTCCCTGAACAACGTCGTCGTCGTGGGATCCCGCTTGCCGATGACGCGCCAGTTCTCGGCGGACCCGAACGACGGGTCCGTCATGAGACTGCGGCTGCCGTTGGAGGTGATGTCGGCCCACCCAAAGCCGTCTCCGGAGGCGCCGTGATTAAGATAGACTTGTTCGGGTGGCCGCAGGTCCATGTTGCTGCCGTCAGACACGGTGATGGTTTCCCAGTTGGGGTCTGACACTTGGCTTTCCGCGATTGTGGGCGCAGACGGCTTGTGGTTGCGGCCGCGCTCGTTGATTGGAAGAGCGACGGAGCTGGTCGTCTTGGTTGAGTATGTATCGACGCTCTTGTGGTCTCGGCGTCCATATACTGGTGTGTAAGCGATGGCCGAAGCCTTCTTGACCGACGGGTTCCTCGGTCCCGAGATGCCATCCATGTCCTTCTTGTATCCCCCTGGGCCCGCGTCACGCATATAGCTCCCCGTGGGGAATACTTGATGTGTAGAGTCCGGGATGCTTGGGTTAGGAGATGGAGGGCCGTCATTGTGCATCGACTTGGCGCCGCTCATATATGGAACATCTCCTTCCACGGTTTCCCAGGAGCGCCTCCCGTCATGGCTTCCGGAGGGACTTATGCTTCGTATGACGCTGGACTGTCCCCTGGCGGTAGGTGGTCGTGCTGATATTGCCTCGTAGTCTTCTTCAATTCCGCCAAGCGTTTCGGACGACCGTCTCCCCGTCGAGGCGCGAGGGACCGCATCCACGTACGCGGCCGCTGTCGGTTTCAGCATGTGCTTCTCATTGTTCAGCACGACGGTCATCTTCTCGACGCGGCGCATTGACGAGTCGGAACCATGGCGCAGGCTGCTAATGGGGTTGACGACGTTTGACTGAGTCTTGCTCGACAGGTAACTGCGGCTAGCCCGCCGGCGTCGCAGGAAGCAAACAAATAGCATGAGCATAAGAGCAATGAACAGAATCGGAATGATGGTGGCAAGCAAAATATCGCCAGTGCTGAGCCGTCCTCCCGTTCCTGGTGAAGGCGATTCGCCAGCTTGAGTCGTGGAGGTCGAGGTTGGGCTGGTTGTTGTGACCGAGGTGCTCGTCGGGGTGCCGTCTGGCGCCAAGAAGCTGACATGAAGTTTTTCGCTTTCTGATAAACTGGAAGATTTGGAACTAGCATCCACGGTGATGTCAAAGTTGCCCTTTGCATCTTTTGGGACGCTGCCGGAAAGCTTGAAGCCGTCGACCTTGAGCCACTTTTCGGTTGGACTAACGTTGACGTTCAATTTGATGTCAGACGGATCTTTGAAATACTGGCTCAGATCAACGTTAAATTTGCCGCCGGGCCGGGCCTCCATGTCCTCAAAAGTAGACTTGAAGAGACCAGTCGCGACATTGACAACAACAACAATGTCCAAGGTGGCAGAAAGCATACTGCTATAGGTGATGGTAAAGTTGCTAGCATGATCGCCATCGCGAGGAGTACCGCTTAGCTTTCCGGTATCCTTGTCGTAGTTGAGCCACTGGGGCATTCCTTCTGTTGTGACGTCGAGATCGCTCGATTTCACTGACTTGCCATCCAGATCAATGGCATTTTCCAGGCCATCATAGTCGAATGCAGTGCCTCTCGTCGCATTTATCGTAACGATGGGGTTCTTGGTCGTAAGCTTGTGGCTGCCGACAACAATGTTGAAGGTGAGTGTAGTGGCAGCGAAACCAACAATGTCGGATGCGACCAGGCTGAGGCCAAAGGTCTGAGGCGGCTGCACGAGCGACTCGAACGGCGGCGTTGTGCCGGAAAAGGTCAATGAGCCGGCATCAAACTTGACCCATGCCGGAAGAGGACTATTGTTGGATGAGACGGCGTAGAAGTTGAGGCCGCTGTTCTTGCCGAATGTGTCCTGGTTAAAGGTGTAGCGAAACGTCGTGGCTGGGTACGACAGGACGGAGGAGGGCGCGGAAATGTTGCCAAAGGTCTTTATTTGGTCTTCTAAAGGAATTTTGACGGCAGGCGCGGGTTGTCTCGAAATAACGAGTGTCGAGTCCATGGTAGTTGAGCCGCTGTTGTCGGTGGCCACGATGTCGACCTTTTGGCCAACCACCTCCTCGCCGTCGGGGATATCAGCCGCCTTGGGAGTTCCATAAAGTCTGCGGGTCGCACTCTCAATCGAAAGCCAGGAAGGATGATTTTGGCCGAATGCGTATGTGATGTTGGATGATGACACGAAAGTTTGCGGCGAGAAGGAGTATGTGAAGAACGTGTCTAATCGGGCTGCGAGAGGCAGCTGTGCGTTGAGCGGGAAGGCGAGGTTCGGTTTGCCACAGGCAAGGCCGGCCAGTTGCAGAGCCACGAGTATTATCGTGAGCGCAGCCATGATGACTCTGCAGCGCCCGGTCGACGAGGTCTTGGTTGATCGCGATGCCTCGATGAAGCTGCCAGTCACGATGTCTTTGGAAGAGACAGTCACTGTAAGGGCGTTGGTTGTCGAGAGGAAGAAGGAGAAAAGGGAAGGAAGAATAAAATTGGCCCAAGAGTGCAGACAGCGAGGGGTGTATCAATGTCTTTGAAGCTGTCTGGACCTGATGGCTGGCTACATTCTGCCGATACGGCCCCCTTCATTCCTACACAATCGCCCCACGGTGCATTGTGTGCGCAATAGACGGAGGCCGAGCGGCCGCAGCGGCAGCAGAAAGCACACGTTTTTCCATTACGAAAAGAGGCAGAATGTCTCGAAGCGCGTAAAGCACCTTGGCGGGGAGGGGGATGACGCGCGAGGAACGAGGGCTGGGCAGAGGTGACTAGTTTGTAGGTAGTCGGTTGGTGCTAAGAGAGGCACATTCCAGAGCGCGGGCGGGTGGTGTGGTGACACGCCTGACCAAGTCCTTTTTTTGTCCCAGGGCGAGACGTGGGGCCGCACTATTGAACAGGGCGGGATCGATAGCCAGACTTTTGAGAAATGCAAATGATGATGGTCGGGAAATTCGAGGATTTAATCTTCTTTCATTGAACTCAATGGTGAGGATCTGTCAAGATTCTGCGCTGCTGATAAGGCAAGGCAAGGGCGGCGTTGAAGCTGCGCCGTTTGATGTGGCTGTGACGAGGCCATCGACTTAGCAAAATCTTCGTGTCTGCACGTTAAAGACGTAATTCGGGTCGGTTGGAATACGGATAATAAATGCAGGAATCAAATGAGACAGAAATATCCGACAGAAAGTAGCCACGTTGTTTTGCGTTTGTCCTAGCCAACATGCCTGACGCAGGCACTGCAGCCACATCTACAGCCACACGCAGCCACATGCCAACAGTACTTGGAATTTGGCCCGTGACTGGTGGTTGGAGATGTATCACATGTATCACTTGCTGAGATTTCTCAAAAAAAAAAAAATTCGAGCGGTTGAAAGCGCAAATAAATAAAATAGAAAGATTCGCCAGTTGCTCGCCCAGTCATTTGCACGCAGAAGATCCAGCTTTAGTTGTGCTGTGCAGGGAGCTGAGCCATGCAAGTCGTCTACGAGGATCACAAAGCAACAAGTAGATTAGGAAAATAGACTGTGAAAATGGTCAGAGTTTCCAGCTTTCCAGCGCTACCTGTCTACCAGGTACTAAGGCACCTAGCTACTTGGGGGCGGCCGTTAATTCAACGGGTAATGGTACACCAATAACAGTTCTTAACGTTAGGCTACCATGAATTAACACAATATCTCACTAAAACACATAAAATCGAGATATTCCACAGAACCACGCAAGATGCACACACCTATAACACTTTCCTTCTATAGTCACTTCTGCATGCAGATAAGCAGCCTTATCGGAGCAACAAGCGGGACTCGAGCCGCCTCATGGTTAGTTCAGGGTCCAGAACGCCCGATCCGAGGGTCGGTGGTCGAAATAATCATATAGGCCGTATTGCACAAAGACGGCATTTGTCACGGCCGCCGTCAAGGCCTCACGCCTCACGAAAAAAATCTCAAGAAAATGCCATCAAGCCAGTACCCCGCTCCTGTCCCTCCAAGCCAACAACCCCGTCCGCTGTTCGTCCCCGGGATTTCACTCCCCATCAATCAATCCCGTTCCCCGCCGTTTGCTAGCAACCATGGGAGACCTTGCCGACTCGCCCCCCCTCGGCGCCTTCCACATCAGCGAGGACCTCACGCCGCTTCCCGAGCTGAAGCCCGCCGGTGACACCGACGTCACCTTTGACGGGCAGCTGGCCCGGCCGCTGCGTCTACACGAGGACCTGCGCACCGGCTGCGGCGGGCAAACGTGGCCCGCCGGCATGGTGCTCGGCAAGCACATGCTCCGCTACCACCGCCACGAGCTGCAAGATGCGAGGATGTGAGTTTCCTTTTCCCTTCACTTCAGACAAACCGGCGAGGCCCGGGGAGGCATGGAACGATGGCCTCCGCCTCAGGACCAACAGAAGGATGCTGACCGTGTGCGTTGCAGACTGGAACTCGGAGCCGGTGGCGGCCTCGTCGGCCTCGCTGTCGCGCTGGGCTGCGGTGTTGAGAGCCGCCTCATGCTGACGGACCAGCTCGAGATGTTGGAGCTCATGAAGCACAACATTGCCCTCAACGAGGTCCAGGATAAAGCCACCGCCTCAATATTAAATTGGTAAGCACACAGGCCCTCCTAATTTGAATCAGAAAACGGTTCTTTATTTCCTCGCGAGCAACCCCAGTGGCTAACCTCTGATGCCCGTCTTGCAGGGGAGAAACGTTGCCCCAAGAAGTCGTCGACTACCGGCCCAACGTCATCCTCGCTGCCGAGTGCGTCTACTTTGAGCCCGCCTTCCCGCTGCTCATGCACACGCTGCGGGACCTCATCGCGCTCAACCCAGACGCCGTCATCTACTTTTGCTTCAAGAAGCGCCGCCGCGCCGACCTGCAGTTTGTCAAGATGGCCCGCAAGGCCTTTGTCGTGAAAGAAGTGCCGGACGACGACCGACCTGTCTTTGCCAGGCAGTCGCTCTTCCTGTTCACTTTCACAGCCAAGCCCCAGCAGACGAAAAAGCCGGCAGATGGATCGGCGGCGCCCGTCTCGTAAAAAACTGGTCAGGATGGGTGTCGCTGGCTGTCATCTCGGCCACGCACATCGTGATGAGTCCGACGGTGACACAGTGCTTGTGTCTTTTGCGACGTCTGTCATTTATCTGGAAAACGCTCGCATTCGCTTTCTTCGCTCCACTACCAGCCTCTTTGTTAGCCTAATGTCGGCGCATGGTTAGGTGTCTGGAATGCGGCGCCATCCCGCGGAATACAAGCATCAGGCTTGCGAACCTGAGCAGTCCCCTCACAATCCGGCGGGATCTCGTTTTTTCTCGAATCCGATGGATCGAATCCGACATGGTTTATCAATCAAAGCGACAAACCAGACGGGCACGCTACCAATGAAAGCATGGAGACGAGGCGGAAGCTGTCCGTATGGGCGGCGTTCTTCAGCCATTGCCGACATGCAGCCACGTGCTACGCTGGCCCTCCGCTACCCATGTCAGCCCTTTATTTGTTCCTTTACCTACAAAAATTTTATTTAGTTCTCGGCATTATCCGCGGAAAGTACACGAGACGGCGCATAAATTTGCCATTTATGTATAATTACACCGGGCGATGTATAGCCCACTCACGACAGGAAAAGATGGCATGATATAGACGAAAATAGATATAGACGCATCACAAGAAGAAATGTCAATAAAATCAACGTCTTCAAAACAAACCAGAATTACATCTTCCATCAGTCAAAAAAGTTGTAATTGGACGCCAACAGCCTACCTTGCTCGCCCGCCCGGGATCCCACTCTCTCCAAACCCATGTTCAAGCTTATTCTGGCGCTTTGCCAGGCGACCAAGCACGACCAGCCAAGGCCGGATTAAAATCTGACAAACCCGCCCAGCTGGCCAAGCCTCGAGTTCCAGCCCCAGCGTAAGATGAGGAATCTGGTTAGACGTAGTAAATGGGGCTCGGGAAAATCATGCTGGATTAGGAAAGCGAGGCAGCGCATGGGCGCTTTCGCCAGGACTCTGGAAGTTGATCCAGGTCCTTGTCAAATTAACAACGTGGAGAATGGGCAGGGGAGTTTAAAAGGAGTTTGGCAGATATGGAGGTGTATATATGTCTTGCACCTGGCCCTGTGAGTTTGAGTTGGTTGTTTGGTTGGTGTTCATGTATTGGTAAAATAGGACAATATACTCAACTCGCTCCTCATCGTCACTTACAAGTCTTTCCTTGGATGCCGCCGGACCACCCCCATTCCTTCTTCATTCCTTTCCTATTTCATTCCTATTCCCCTCCTTCTCTCTCGACGGACCGCCAGACGATGCTCCCCAACGGCGTGGCGCCCTCGCCGGTCTTCACCCTCTTCAACCGCCTCCCCGCCGAACTTCGCCTCGCCATCTGGGAGCACGCCCTCCCCTCCTCCTTCGACACCAACCGCAGCGCCGTCTACTTCTTCCGCGACTGGAAGTGGAATCCCCATAGCCCCGAGCCCTCCTCCTCGCGGCCCGTCCTCGAGACCGACGATGAACTCGGCGAGGCAGTCGTCAACCCGCACGTTCCCCTACCTCACCTCCCGCACGTCTCCGTATGCTACGAAGCACGCGTCGTTGCCTTGCGCTGGGCCGCGCGCCACCACCTCACTCTAAAACTCCACGAGCGCGCGTGGGACGAGGACGTTGACGCGGGCGGCCGCATCGCCGTACGTGCGTGGCGGCCGCGCCGCGACGCCGTCTACGTCGGTCGCGACCGCTGGGAGGAATTTTGCCAGCGGCCATGCACGTTTCCTTTTGACGGGCACGCCGCCGTCTACTACGGCACCGTCGACAGCGGCTACCCCGCCTCCCCCTGCTCCTCTGCCTCATCAAGCCTCTTTGGGCGGCCGACGCCGCGCGACGTCGAGATCCGCACGCTCGCGATACCCGCAGCGGACGTGCCCGGGCGCGCGCTCGCGGGGCTGCTACACTGCCTGCCGAACCTGGAGCGGCTGCAGCTCGTGTACGGGCCGCTGCCGCAGCCGCACGAGCGCGAGGACGAGCCGCTCGTGCCCCGGCGGTGGGCGCTGGTCGGCGCCGACGGGGTAGCCGGCGGTGTAAGGCTGCATCATTATACGGACGCGCCGATGGGAGGCGGGAGGTACGCGCCGCGGGAGGAGGATGGGGAGCCGCTGTGCGGGGAGACGCTACGGAGACACGTTGATGATGTGGAGAGGATGCTGCTCAGGGAGGTGAAGCGCTGCGAGGTTGAGAGTGAGGCTCGTGACGCTGTAGAAGGGGATGACCGGTTGCCGTTTACTCTAGAGACGGTGGTGTTTGAGCGTGGGTACTGACCTCTGCTTCTTCCTTTATTTCCTCTTCTTTCTTACGACTACATTCTTTCCTTCTTCCTTTGTTTTTTTTTTTTCACGGCACATATCCTGGCCGCTGTACATACAAAGTCTTGAGGCCAGAGGCAAGTCTACATATTGGCCGGCAGTTGTTGTTAATCATTCGGGCTCCCAAGGTTGAACAGAACCCAACGTACATACCACCCAACATTCATTGGATAATGGCGATATTCACTCAAATCATCATGTACATTCTTCAAAAATGTTACCTGTCAGTTCCGCGGAAACTAAATAAATGCGAATCGTGCATAACTTCATTATGCATACTACAACGAGCATCATGCATTGCCTGCCGCGAACGAGGATGCAGTCTTCAGGGCACAACGCCCAATATCAGACGACTTCTTTTCCACACCATTGCCGAGAGACGTGGCCCTGAGGCAGGGTCCTCCTTCTCTTGCATGCTGCCGTTTAAATGGACAGCGCAAGACAAATAACGGGTGGCACATGCGCCGCGTGATCAACGCCAAAAACACATTCAGTCATTTTCTGCGCAGGGCTTGCTGATTAGATTGCAAATGTGAGTTAGCATCAAAAGCGGTGATACAAGCAATACAACAGCGTCTGACAAAAGTACCTAAAACACGGTCCGTCATGTCAGGCCCCCAACTAGACCTGGCTGACTGACCTCCGAGTCCGTCATCCCCGCTATGAGGTAGTGAGTCCAAGAAACTCACCGGCTGTCGGGGTTCGTCTCATCGAAGCTCGAGCCGTCCGTGGAGCGGGATAAGCAAACGCCGCGCCGCCGCCAAAGAGGAGCCTGATCACCAGTCAAGGTTATATTTAAGCTATACCGATGACGATTTCTACGCATACGAGTAACGGAAGGGAAAGTGGCGGGTTGGCGGCGCGCGTGCAAGTCCAGCACCATTCCCTTCCTATTACGGTGTGTCGAGGCCTTGCAGCGTAAGCACACTAACTAGTATGCCTGAAGCCACGCCTGAAGTCGCCAAGAGCAGATGGAAACGTGTGTGACTATAGCGGCAGGCAGTGGTAGGACGGTTTCTAGACAGCAGATGCTGTACCGTGGGTTCAGTCTCGTGCGCGAGACTGAGTTTGCGACGGTTGCTGGTCACTTATATCAAAAAGTCGACGTGCATAGAAGATGGGGGGATTGCTCGGCAATGAATTCAACCGACACAACAGGTCAGTGGCGTAGTCATGGGATTCGAGTGAGTTGGTGTACATGGCCAACCACAAGAAAGTATTGCCGATATGGATTTAACAGGCCGCGGCGCTTATGCAGCTACGATGTTCTTGGATAACGCCTGGTGCCGTGCCGTGCCGTAGATTAAAATCTGCAACCGCAGGGTCTAGCTGGTAGATTGCTGTGCATGCGGCTTGCCGCGATGGACAAGCTGGAGACCCCAGAGTCTAGCACCGGCATTTCCTAAAGTGAATCTGCAGGCGATAGATGTAGGCGACAGAGGACAGACGTAGGCGTGGTCGGGCACTGACGGACGCAAGACGGGTGGAAAGGTCATGAGCTGAAGAACGGCTGCAGCTGTACGCAGACCTTGGTGCACGACACTGCAGTGGGAAGACATTTTCATGCGCGGGCATGCGAAAGAGCAACAAGAGCGAGGCGGCGAATGCAGACACTCCCCAGGTTCGTCCGGACCGAGGCAGCGCAGTTGGTTGACGTACTTTACGGTGAGGTTTTTGCGGGGAAGAGCCCAGACCGAAGAATCTGCATTGAATCGCCGTCCACCACATTGTACCACGGATTGCCTTTTTTGAGGTGTGGACGCCGGCGTATCTGATTGGGCGGCTGAGATGGAAGAGGATCAAGATGGCTTTTCATGGATTGCGCGTTGTTTCCAGAAACTGATTCAAGAAGACTGATTCAAGATGGTTCTTTTGACTGATTCAGCACAGTCCGCTTTTTGCGAAAACTTTGTTTTTTTTTTCGACAAACATGTCTCTGCCTCGGACCTCGACAAAGAGACGGTGAGTGATCGGTTAACGGAGGGAAAAAAAAAGGAAACGAGAGTCATGGACTCATGGTGCTTTGGATGATGGGCGGCTGAAACAAGTGCTGCCTGGAGTCGTCGGTTTGTGCGGAGGTTCACTGTCAAGTGATAACGTTAGTCTGGTCTGATACGTATGTATATGCGCCGAGAGCGTTGTGAGACACGGGTGACATCGTCGAATATTCTGCATGTCTCTGCCAGCAAAACGCCAGTACCACAGCAGGCGCCCCGGGAATGAGACTGGGCAATATGTCGACCGGGGATCAAGCTTGGCGAACGGTGAAGAGACGGCGGCGAGCGGGCGCAGCGGAGGCAGTGTGGTTGCAGGCAATAACACGATACGAGAAGGGGAAGGGGGGGAGGCATCCAGCCATCCATCCATCCTGTCCAAACAAACAAACAAGGAGAGGAACAAGGGAGAAGGAAAGGGAAGGAAAAAGTAAAAAGATGGCGAAGCCGAACAGAAGCGCCGGAAAAAGAATAGCGCGAGACACGCAGCCAATCAGGAGCCGCGAGTACCTGGGCGGCGCAAGGTGGAGGTCTGCTAGGCGGTGGTCGGTGGCAGTATTCCGAGGTAGCCTGGTACGCGGCGAGGATTTTGAGGAAGTTTCAGGCCCCAGCAGATTGATTTGGGTACTGACCGGCTGCTGCGCGTCGACAAATCTGCAGCAGAAGACGCAGGGCTTCTTTTATGTGCGTGGTTTTTGGTACATCCAGGAAGACGGGAGTCATCACCAAGCTGCAGGTACCCCTTGTTGGTGGTGTGTGTGCGGCGTAGAGGCTGGACCCCAGTTGCGCCAATCAGGATGGTGCTGTACAAGGTGTATGTGGCTCCACTGGGTGCGACTCCCGTCAAGCCGTGCGACTTGGATTTCTAACTGGCTTAGGTAGTTTGAAAGAATGCGTGTGTGTGTGCGCGCGCGCATGTGGCTGCTCTTATTACTTATTAGTACCAGTAAAACCTGTCAGCTGCAAGGTCAGGCAATACTGTATGGTACCTGCATTGCGTCGTTCGTATTGATTGAAAGGGAGGAAATGCGTTTGTTGAAACTAGAGAGTGGTTCGATATCATGCCCAGCGATTCGCGGGGGAACGCCCATCGTCGTTCGGTTTGTGATTAATTGTCCGGGTCGTTTTTGCCGCCTAAATTGCTGGCACCCTTTTTTTTCCAAGCAGCTCTCTTTGTCTCTTCCTCCTTCCTATTCGAACTATACAGAGTCAAATGTCACTCTTTTTCCTAATAAGAAAACTGATTTTTTTTGCCATGACATCTCAGCGACCAAAAACCACGCACGCCATGTTGGGGGAAAGATTCTAGACCGCCAACAGTCTCCAGCAGAGGCTGTCCACAGCGGGCACCTTTTTAGCTTTTCAGCGGGCTGGGTGGTGATGTTAGTGCCTGTCAACCCATGTGTGAAAAATTCAAAATAAATAAAAAATCCAAAGGGGCCCACTAAAAAGATAGGCCTCACTGGATGAGCAGATCAGCCCGAATCCCTCCCAGTTCTATTCACGGCTTGCCAAGTCGCTTCCCGCCCAGTGGCAGTGCGGACAATACTTCGTACCTCGCCAACGCCAACACCACCCACCCACCCACCACCACCATCTTGGGCCGCCAGCGTGCTCCCGGCCTTGTCAATGGTCCCTTGCTGGGTCTGTCCCTCCCCCCCACCCTTCTTTTCGTCCTCTCCCCTGGAAATCCTCCCACTAGTCAGGTACCTCAGGTACCTCCGAGCCATCCCAGCCCATGCCGTTTGGTACCCGGACAGGGGCACGGCAACTCAAGCCCACGCACCCTGCCAACTGCCTGCGCAAGGCAAACTGCCTCGCCTCGCGACTCACAAGGTTGCCATGAGGCCAGTACCTGTTAGGTACGTACCCAGGTACCCAGCTTGTCCCCCCCCTCACCCCCCTTCCAGGTACCATTAGTCGTGCCCTCCACATTCCCAACTTCCTCTCCACCCTCCTGCTTCAACTTGCATCGCACAAATACGTTCCCTTTTCTTCCTCTGATGTTCTTCTACCCTCCTTCTTGTTTTCTTTTCACAACCTAACCGACTTTCCTTCTCTTGCCGTGCTTCCCTCCTTTAAGCCCGCCAAGATACACAGTATCTGCATTGCGCAAACGTTCCTTCACGCCAGATAGGTCGTTATATAAATCCACTTCCGTCTTCTTTCGACAACAACTCGCTTTACGCAACCCAACCCAACCAAACTTCACACTCCTTGCATTGGCTGTGCCAACAACAACTACAACAACTTACGCCTCACTTTGCTTCTCCCGCTGCTTCGCTGTGCCTAGCGCCCTTCCAACTACAACAACTCCCACCAACTCGCTTTGAAAGCCAGTCACCACTCTTCACCATGAAGTCTTTTGCTCTTGCCACCGCCGCCCTCTTCGCCGTCGCCACGGCCAAGCCACTTCAGCGCCGTGACGCTGGCACCGTCACCGAGACCGAATGGGTCACTGAGTATGAGACCGTCACCGAGATCGTGGATGTGAGCACCACCCTCTACATCACACCTGGCCAGTCTGTCCCTACCGACCTCACCGCCATCCTACCCGGGCCCTCTGATGGTCAATTCTTTGAGACGGCTTCGGCGTCTTCCCCTGCACAGCCTGAGCAGACCTCTGTCGCTCCGGCTGCCCCCCCTTCGTCTACTCCTCCTCCTCCTCCTCCCCCTGCAGCCGCCCCTACTACCGCCGCCGCGCCTCCTCCTCCTCCTGCTTCTTCCTCTGCCCCTCCTCCTCCTCCTCCCGAACCTACCACCACTGCTGCGCCTGTCGCTTCCTCGCCTCCTCCGGCTGCCTCTCCGGCCACTCCCGCACAGCAGTCTACCACTTCTGGCGGCGGCGGCGGCGACGGCGTTGTCCACTCTGGCGACATTACCTACTACCAGGTCGGTCTTGGTTCTTGCGGCTTTTACGATGATGGCAAGGACAACACAGACAACATCGTCGCTCTCTCCAAGGATCTCATGGGTGAGCAATCCAACGGAAACCCGCTCTGCGGCAAGACCATCACCATCAACGGCAACGGCAAGAGCGTCCAGGCCACGGTCCGCGACAAGTGCCCCAGCTGCAAAGTCGGCAGCATTGATGTCAGCGAAAAGGTCTTCCTGGAACTCTACGGTAGCACCGACGTTGGCCGTGCGCAGGTTAGCTGGTCCTTCAACTAAGTACTTGGTTCCGACACTTTCCTGTCGCTGTGCGCAGCGAGGCTGGAGCCCTGCACATATGAGCCGCTCTCTCAACCTTGTCAGGACGAGACCTGCAGAGGCGCTCACTGTTGGATCTGGAAATGGCGAGACCTTTCGTTCATTTACTTCTCTGTATATACAATTTTTTCCGTCATTCGCTCTTTCTCAGCTTGGTCTTGGAGATTGACAGGACGTTATGAGATACGCAAACACACTCGTTTACATGCAGATAGATTGCACATACCAGGATATAGATATGGGAACCATTTACGACTATGTCACTGGATATAGCTAGATGGATGAATTTAAACTTTTTGCAAAGAAAAACATAAGCCAACTATTACAAATGGAAATGATCGGTTTAGGACCTGATCGGTTTAGGACCGAATTAGACTAACGAAGCCTCGCCGTTGAACTTCTAACGGCGCGCCATGGTTACTACCTGGCTAGGTAGGTACGGTCTCGACCTTGGACGCGCCAACTCAAGTACCAAATCGCGGTGGCTGGTGTCGACCGCGTAAACCTACAAGAAGTCAAAATCAATATTGGTCTGGTTCTAGGCTTCCTGGTAGAGCGAGCAACCGCAGCGCTGGTCTACTTTGTAACTAGGTAGCCGCTGGCTTCCTCCATCCGGTCTGATCTGCGCGTTTTTTTTTTGACACCTGTGTGTGGTCTGGTCGGACGAGGCCGAGGCCGCTTACCCGCTACAAGGAATGTATGAAACAACAACCGACCGAATGGCAAACGCGCCCTGCAGCAAGGGAGCTGCAGGGTGCACTTTAATGGCGCAAGAATGTAAGGTGTCTGGTGTAAAATTGGTATTTCGCGTAGTGGTAAAAATAGACGTGACAGTTCCGTTTCATGCTGGATGTATGGTCATGTACTGTCATCCGTTGAATGGCATGTGCGACAGCAGGAACAGGTACTTTGGCACGCGAGCGGCAGCCGCTACAATCTGACGTCGCTTGTGTACCACCCCTCGAGACAGAGACGATTACGAGAGAAGGGATGAGCAAAAATAAAAGGAAACAGAGGAGATTCTATAAAAACTGTTGACTTGACGATGCTGCATACAAAGTGCAAAAAATTATATACTCTGATGAGAATGGGATTCGAACCCATGAGGATTGCTCCACCAGGAAGACATGTTAAGGTATCCTTAACCTGGCGCCATAACCAACTCGGCCATCTCACCAATCATGCAGACAGGCAGATTTGTTTAACTATATGAGGCCATCCATCGATTATTGACCTACAGAACCAGGATGCTCAAAACTTCGAAACTCGCCAAGGTCCGAGTTCGCAGTGACGGACGTCACTGATTCAAGAGGTCAATTATTCAATTAATTCATTAAACACGGGCGCACTGTCCCCCGACTTTCGCACATGACGAATCCGATAGTACTATAACAACGATGTTTATTACACACGATGCACACGTTCCTTTGTCTGCTGGGTGCCTCTTGGAGCCCTTGCTGTGAAGGTACTTAGCACAACCCGCACACAAGAACCTGCCAAGACAGGCGCCCGTTGCCATACTGTGCGAGTCGTTTTCTTTTACAATGTCAAACTCCTGTATCAGCCTTTGCGCGCATTACGTGCTTGAGTAACGGGAAAGTCTAACTAGCCGCAAGACTGCGTCGCTGGCTTGTTTCGAGGCAAGATGTACGTTGAGACGACATCACTTCACCAAAAAGTCAAGGCTCCTCCTGCGACAGCATCCTGCACTGACCGCATACGTAATGGGTGCGAATCTCTGCTTCCGGAACAACATCCGTCACTTGATTTTTCGTTTCATCGAGTTGAGAACGCGTTCTGAAGCTACGGCGCATCGTCTTCCGAGAGCCGGAAGATCAAATGTCTCGGCAAGCGCTCGGAATAGAATCGCGCCGGGGCGATGATGAGACACTTTCAGAATAACTAGTCAGGGATTTACAAATTACAGGTGCGTGTCATTACCATCCTTTCGTTTACACGTAGTGGCCTTAGCCAGTCGTTCTAGAACCTTGCATGGTTGAGCGTCTCCTATATATCGTTTTGTCACTTGCATGTCGATATTGAAATGTAGTCTTCGTCGCGCCAACTATCTGCGGGGAGAAACAGTTCATTAAGACGCCGCCCTCCAGCTACATTCGCCTATCGAAAAATGGCCCCAGCAGACGGCAATGATATGGACGCCTTGCACGTCCCTCTACGTCATCAGTCATCAATCGCGTGCCAAATCCCCGTTGGCGTTGACCCTGAAGCAGTTCGGCGGGTCGCGTTGACGCGTGCAAAGACTTCAAGGCAATATGTCCAGCTCAGGCAATAAAAAGTGCTTGAAAAGCCTGCGCTGCTGCGCCCGCCTGACAAATTGACGGCAGGCAAAAAAGAAAGGAAAAGAAAAAGAGTCAGGAAAGGAAGGGTGACGAGGGTTGGTTAGTAGTCATCGTCACGACGTGCGTAGAAGATGGTGTGAGTACCCAACAATGCGGCCTCAAGAAACGAAGGTGCTAAAGTAGCATTTATAGCGGAAAATAAAGCCGCAATGATCACAGTTGGTGAGATGGCCGAGTTGGTTATGGCGCCAGGTTAAGGATACCTTAACATGTCTTCCTGGTGGAGCAATCCTCATGGGTTCGAATCCCATTCTCATCAGATTCTATTATTTTTTTTTGCCAGCATTTACAAAAGCTGTGCTATTCGTTTTTTGCCTCTGTTCCCGCTTCGCCTCGTTATTAATCTCTAATACTAGCAAAAGTGTTAAGAGTTACCCCCCCCCTATGTTCCCCTTCTCTTATAATGTTTCACTAGCGATTGAATAGTTAGTTCATTCTAGTATCTGGCGAGGCCGAACCTGTCTTGCATGACGAGCCGATCGATCGAGGTTTATCAAGCCGATCACTCTTCTTTATCCATAACGCATTGCAATGAAGCCAAATTTTATTAGACCCCACGCCTATATGTGCCAAGAGCTGAAACTCCCCAATGCCGCTGAAATTATAAAAGCAAAGTCCAAGTCCTCTCCAAGGAGTCCCCTCTGCATAAATCAAAATCTACAGCATACTGAGTAGGTCTTCGACATATCGTCGCGTGTCCACCCCGATCCCCTGCGCAAGCCTTCCCACAGACTCGATGCCGCCTCCTCCTCCCATCCCCAAGGTACCGCTCCCCGACGAGACGTGGTCACTCGCGCGGCGTATCAGAAAGATTTCCTTACTCGTCGTTGCCGGGCCTAGAACAACCGAACCCACCCCCACATCAGAGCCAGGCCGGGGCGAGGGCGGCGCCGACGTAGCGGGCGAGTCTCCTGATGGCTGCGTCATCGTTGCGCGGGACCCGGCTTCGCGCTGCACGAGCCGGGTCCAGACCACCCACCACCCGCGACTCGTCTTTTGCGTGCGCTCCAGGTCCGTCGTGTGCGGCGACCGCGTCCCGCTGTACACGCCAAGAACGTGCAGGTGCGTGTTGACGGCATCCGCGCGGGACCACCGCAGCGACGAGGCGTGGTCGTCGGCCGGATACAGGTGGTCGGGGATGTTGGGCACCGTCGTGTGCACAGTGAGGTCGGCGGGGTTCCAGACCAGGTCGTAGATGCCCGAGGCACCGCCGCTGCGGCCGGTGTCTGGCCGCTCGGGACGGTACTGGGTGGAGGTGAGGAGGGGCCGGCGCAGCGGCGAGAGCTGGTAATGAAGGGATCGATACAGCGAGTCCCATGCCAGCGAGTCGGTCCGCAGGCGGAACAGAAACACAAAGATAAAGGGTCGGTTGACGTAGACGACTACGCGCAGCTTCTCCGACTTGATGTTTTCTTGAGCGTTTGCACCGGGACGTAGGGAGCCGCGCATCTGCGCTTCCGTGAGTGTGGCACCGCCGGTATCTATTTGGCCATGTGGAGGTTGCCCAGCATGAACGTCGCTGATTTCGTTGTCTTCTAGTTCGACATGAATAGTTCGTAGCACCGTACGGGCGTCACGCTCGGATTCTGATTCATCAGATGCAGCAGAGCCGTCTTCATCGCCGCCGTATACTTCCTCGATTTCACCCTTGAGGCCGATGAGATAATGACCGGCCGCTTCCTGGGATGGGGAGGGCTTAGGCATGGGAGGTCTCTTCGGAAGCACTGGAGCTGCAGCTTTCGAGTTGTTTTGGTCGGCAGCTTGCTCGGTGGAAGATGTAGAAAGACCAGGGACACCAGGGATGGTCCAGTATTGACCGTAGCCGAGTTTTAGATAGCTCACCATCTTATCTAGTTTGCCATCTTCCGCTCCTCCAGTAGCTTGTGATCCAGATTCTTGGCTGCCCTTTGCTTCCTCAATAGGCTTGTTTTCCGTTATGCTGCCTGGCGTGTTGGGTGTCGGAGGACTGGACTTCTTGGTCTTTAGCTCCTTGATTGTCGATTTGCTGCTTTGCGTCGAGAGCTGTGTAGGTCTTGTTGGTTGGCTCGCGCCTTTTGAACCAAGTGTTGAAGCCTTGGTGGTTTCACTTGGAGAGTCAGTTTTCTTCGGCCGCGCCTTTCGCGTTGAGATTGGGCTCTCAATGACGCCATACGCATGTTCTCCCCATGTATATAGGTCCTCCATCCAGTGCGTCACGTCTCTCAGGGATTTCCTGGATAGCGCACCTGTGCCTAAGAATATGACTCCGTCGTCTATTGTGGGCTCCCTCCCACTGCCCAACCAAGGCGGCGCCTGGCCTCTTGATTCTGCCGCATCGACGTCTACGCTGCCAAACTTGGACACCACTAGGTCCACGAGGCCCTCTGTTCTACCGACTAGGCCTTCGAGGACTTCGCGCTCGCCGCTGCCGCGCTCTTCTTCGCCGACGCCGACGCCAAGCTCACCCGAGGCCGCAATATTGATGCCTTGGTAAATATCCCTAGCGGGGTTTCCGTGTAGGAGGACATTCCACGTGGACAAGTAGAGATCCCAGTAGCGACTAAGGACGGCAACGAACTTGTGTCGTGGTAGGCGCAGGAATAGAGAGCTTAGTGAGACATCGTGATGCATCAAGAAGATGCGGTGCGCGCGCTGGAGATCACGTAATATGAGGGCGGCAGGTTTCATCTCCTTGGTATTGTGGTCGTACTTTTCCTCTTGCGGCTCACCATTCTTGGTGATGAGCCGCGGTGGCAACGGTGTCTTGTTAAGATCGATGCTCTGGGTAATTAATTAGTACCCAAAACGGCGAGCCAGTCGCGTGTTCGTCGCCCACTTACCACCAATATCCACCACCCAGACTCAAGCTCGTGCACAACGACCCTGGTCGTCTCCGTCTCGATGCTGTCCACGGGGTCGCCGTCGGTGAAGCCCCTGCTGAAGCTAACCATGCCTTGCGCCAGGCCGATCTGGCGCAGACGCTCGTTGCGCTCGTTGGGCGAGATGCCTTCGGTCGGGCGGCCCCTCGTGCGCGCGCGGCGTCGCTTAGAGGGCGCGGCGGCCTGGGAAGCGACCGAGGAATAGTAGACGATCTGGTCGTCGATTGTATCATCGGAGTCGCCGAGGGACGGGTTGTAGATGGCGAGGAAGCCTAGCTGCGCGGGGACAGGGCTCCCGGACGCGGGGGCGACCGCCATCGCGAGGACGTGGCAGGCAAAAGCCCGGTATTCTTGTACGCTAGATAAGCGGATGAGGTATTCTTGATTTGGGGTTTCCTTCGATCTGAGGCCCGGTACCCCGTGTCGAACCTAGGCCGTGGCCAGCTGTTTGGTGAAGAGGCACGGTTGCGTGTTTGGCGGGGCAGGTGTTGACGTACGTCGTGGTGACGATGCTGCGCTTGCGCCTAATCTGCCGTGGACAATTCGTCAGCCACAATTAAGCTGAGAGGTAACGAGTTGGAATTTTGCCCTTATTTTAGTCTAGATAATTGTTTAATTTATTTATTTGCACATATAATCTCGACTCGCCTTTCTCTCGAGGAAGTCAGTATGCAGCTCAACGTGTATGACACAGTGTGTAGAGTAAACAGCACACCAGCACAGGTACTAAGGTAGGCAGGTATGGTTAGTAGCTGGCAGCGTTTGCCATTTACAAACGCCAAAATTATTCATGACGAGCAAATTACCGTCATCGTTATCATACCAGGTATCCAGAGATTCCCGTCTAAAACATGTCAGAGGCACTACTACACTTCTCTACAGCGCAGTTCCGCGTCTCTTCCTCGCCAGGCGGCGCTCCTCGTCAACCTCCCTCCCTTCCTCTCCATCGCTGCTATCAACACTCCTTCGGGAGACGGAATCGAACTCGCGGTCTCGCTGGTGTTTCAAATACCACAGCCATACGAGATAGAGGCTGAAGATGACTATGGTCAGTGGCAGCGTGATGGCCCAGTAGAGGCTGAACTGTGGTAGCAGACCGACGCCGATGGACGGCGAGTCCGGGTCCGCCTTGCTCCATTCGAACATGGGCATGGAGAACATGGCCGATACGAAGCTTCCGGGAAGGAAGAACATGGTGACGATGGCGAGCGTCTTCATGGAGGAGGAGTCGCGGTAGCTGGCGTGGGCAATTTGGTGAGTCGACTTGGCAAGCTCGATGCTGTTGAGGGTGTCTTCCTGCGTTATCATGTTGAAAATCTGAAATGTTAGAGACTTGAATGCGGTTTATCTTATTGGATTTTCTCACAGCATTGATTTGAATATCCACGCGCTTCATGGTATATCGCGTATCCAGCATCTGCATCTCAAGCCTCTCCTCCAGCACACCAACATGGTGACGAAGGAGCTGCTGCGCTTTGCTCTCCAAACTGTCCGTCTTGCTAAACACGTCTTTGTTCAACTCCTTGACAATGAATTGCAGGACTTTTTGCATCGAAGCGCTCTTCCTGTCGACGCTGGCGAGCTTGGTGGCGGATCCGCTGGCTTGGACGGCCAACGAGCCGAGCTTGGCCTGTGTCGATGCTGCCAACCGGCGGCTATTGAAGGTGTGATAACCTGTTTTCCCTTCAATGCCGCGAATGACAATTTTTATGTGGCTCTGTGTCACATCAATCTCGAAGCCGAGTTGCATGGCCAGAAGCAGCGCGGGCGCCATGCTGCTTGTATACAGGACGGCGCAGAAGGGCGATGCCAACAGCCTCCGGAGCACCTTGCCCCGCGTGAAGTTGGCCGTGGCCGGCTTTTCGACAATGTTCCGATCAGAGCCGCCGTTCGTTCCATTATGCTCTTCCATTATGTATATGATGCCTTCAGTCGCAGCCTGCGTATGGTGAGTCCCCTCGCCGGCATAGCGCACCTGCGACCAAATGGCAGCCAACTTCGGGGCGTGGTTAAAGGCATAGCAACAACGCTCCAACCCAGACTTGAGGGTGACTTTTGGAAAAGCCGTGACGCTCGTGATTGTGCCTTTGAGAAAATCATTAGCCAGTTGCAGCCCGAAAGCCTTGACCAGCTGGCCGTGGGTTTCCTTTTCGATGGTCACAATTTTGGGCATGATGTTGGTCTCTGTACGGATGGTGATGAGGACCAGCCGAATGAGCAGCTTGTGACCCGTGTTTGCATCTGGGCCGGCGCCGTTCTGCAGCCAATCCGGCACGGCAGCGGCATCAATCGTGCGGGTGCACGACACGACATTTCCGGTGTCTTTGTGCACCCAGGCTTCGTATATGTCGCAGACACGAGCGTCGGCGTCGAATTCAAGCGCCGACTCCCCGCAGCTGGTTGCGAGCTGTCCAGCAGCGGCCAACTTTTCGTATATTTCGTTCATGGGTGACTTGGACTGTCAATAGACGACAAGGTAAGCAACCATGATTCAAACGAGCCAAAAAAAAAAATGGCGGGCTTTGTCGAGTTTATAATAAGAGACGTCTGCGAACCATGCGGACAAGCCTCTACGCGCCAGCCTGCTTCTAGGCGTTCACTCATTGGACTGAGGCTGAGGGCAGCAGCCCGCCAGGATGCAACCTCTATGCACGGCAGCGTCAAGGCGAGGTGGTTGGCCCCGGTAGTTTGTACAAGAAAGTATTTATCGCCGTTGACTGATGAGAAGATGAAAGTGATCATACAGACATATGGCAAGTCGTCGCGTTGCTCTCGGACATGCCATCACCGCATGGGTCTGCGTGTATTACTGGACCACTACGAACTGCTAAACAAATGCTAGTAGCACTAACCTCCAGAATGAATATGTTTCATGCTACAACAGCTATGGTAAAGAGCGCGGGACGGCCCGCCCTGAGTACACAGCCCCGACAAGATCAGCCAGACAACGCCAACTCATCTCGGGCGCTTAACTGCAGCTTGCAAGAATGCATCATGATTAAATTGGAACTGCTTGCCTCGAGAGATTCGCTAATAAGAATATGTACAAATACATTATATGCATGAAAATGGCTCTTGTATGTGAGAACGCCAGGCTGTGTCAAGTAACAAATAAATCCAACCCCTGCCCGCCATGCAAAGACTTGCACTGCCCCCCCTTTCATCCTGCTCAATGTTGCATGCCGGCTCCCCTTGTCAACTTGTCCATCTTTTCCATCATCCTGCTAGCCCTCACCTCTGCTGCTGCTGCTGCTGCTGCTGCTCGCCGCTGGGCAGCTCATGAACCTGATCCTGCTGCACGGGCGCATAGTATCCCGCCGACGTCGACTCCGACTTGGGGTGCGAGGCGCCGTAGTACTGCTTGTTCTGCCAGTTGCCGTCGCTGCCCGCCGGCCGCTCGTAACCGCCAATCTCCTGCGGCGCGGTCCCGGCGTCCATTTCACCCATCCTCTTCTTCTGCGCGCCGCGCCGCCGGAGGAACCAGAACGCGAAGCCAATCAGCGCGAGGCCGGCGACCGGCCCGACGACCGCGCCGGCGATCCAGGCCTTGCTCGCACTGCCGGCGCCGGCAGAAAGTGACTCGGTCGGGGAAGCGGTCGGACTGCCCGTGCTGCTGCCGCTGCTACTTGGCACCGTCGTCATGCTGGCCGAGTTGCTCGTGGGCGTGCTGCCGGTCGAAGCGGAGGACGTGCTCTTGGTCGTCTTGGTGGAGGTGGCGGTAGTGACGGGGACGGTGTCGCGGTAGGCCTCGAGGGCGTACCAGTACTGCGCGCAAAATATGCTCGAGGTGACGTCGGCCCTGGCACCGGGCGCCGACATGATGGACATGGTCTGGCAGACGGCGGAGCCCGGGCACGCGCCGACGGCGAAGTTGTCGTAGCTGATCTTGTTGTCGTGGCAGGCCGTCGGCATCGGGCACTTGGTCTTGTCGCAGCACACGGCGTACGTGCCGGACGTTGTAAAGGTGCCTTGGGGACATGTGAGAGGCTCGGCTGCAGAAGGTGTTAATGAGACGAGGCTCGAATTATCAACAGGCTGTGGGTGCCTTGGAGGAGGGCTTGCATACTCGTGCCGTCTGGGTGAATGTACCATCCCTCGAAGTTGGGGGAGGCAGTGATCTGGCTCGCCATGATGGTTGAAAAGGTATGTGGTAAGATGATTAAGACGAGGTTCAAGATGAGAGTGTATGTAATCTGTAAGTGTCTTGTTAATACCAGGCCACTCTGCTGGGAGGAAACCTGCAGATTGCTGCGAAGCAAGGCAAGATCGAGAATCGAGACAGGAAGAAGCAAGGACCCGGAGGGAAGGGGAGTTTTGTATCACCGGCTGAAGAGATAGTCTTGAGTCGGCGACGGCGGCGGGGAGGGCTTGCTGCACCTATCTGGATCCCTCAGCCAAAGCCTGATCCAGAGGAATACAGCTGGCAGGGGGGCCTGCATGATGGTGTGGACAAAGAGTGCCAGCCCCCAAGCAGAATAGGAGGCAAGGGTGCCGATCAGAGCATTTGCCTTGTTCCTTGCCCTGCAGAAACTAATGAACGACTTTGCTGTGAGCGACGTAAAACGACATGTGTACGCCAATCGTCTCACAGAGTATACAACTTGGCTCTATCATAGTGGTGCAAATTAGTTACTTTATGAAATTTGAAATAGTCAGGGCGCCGCCTAGTTTGTTCCTAGCGTTGGGAACGGTTTCTTTTAGCTCCAGTCCACCCTCAGATCTATCAGTATAACTGAGGTGCCGGCAGTGCGCGTCGTTGTATCGTGTCTGCAGGATCTGTATGTACAAGGCACTGCTACGTATGTATAGCACTCTGTTCTTCAGCGACTCTGCAGTTGTGATGAATTCCAAATTAACGGATGCCCCCCCTCCGTCGGAAGCCAGGAGGAAAAGAAAGGAAAAAGTAAATAGGAAACAAGCCCCTGTATGGTGGACGGCCTGGGGGGTCAAGCCAGTCAGCATGGCCATTGCTAGGTCAGCCTTGCCACAGCACGCCAAGTTGACTCGGGAGCCAATGGCAGCAGTATTGGAGTATCTCATCCCGCAGTGTATGGTGCTGTAAGCGCTGTGCTGCATTGGAGTTCTCCACTGGAGGCTGTGAAATTTAGTTTTAGCTTGTTGGGCCGCCACGTTGGGGCCGGGATGGTCGAGGTTGTGGGTTCTGCGGCTCTTTTTTATTCTCTTGGCGACCGCGGGAAGGCGGTCGGAGGATGAAAGAGGCTGATGGCACATTCGATTCAAGCGCCCGCTGCTATTCTTCCTGTCGAGTCAAGGAGGCGGATTGCTGATTGTGAGTTTGGTGGACTAGAATGGAGAAGAGGAACAAAGAGCCAGCATTCTCGGCAGATGGGGCTCCCCCCTATGCTAAATGATAAACGTGATCGTCGGCGAGTTCTCTTTTGGAAGCAAATTACGAAAAGCCCATCACATTTGGCAGCACGTTGGAGTTTTTCGCGACGCTCACTCATCAAGATTTCTCAAGAGCCAACCTGGTAGCAGCAACGTTCGGAAGACACATCCTGTTATGAGTATGTTCCAATGTTTTTGAGCAGTGCCGTGCTCTAGTTCCAGATACAAAAGTAGAAATGGGGGCGGTCACTACCTTTGAACAACAACGGTCTTGGCTGTGCGCGTGCTACTAAGAATAGCTCAGCGGAGTCGTTCACTCACTATGAAATAACGCCAACTCACTAAAAGGGTCAGGCCCAAGGCACAATCTCACTGAGCCGTTCATTGGATATCCATCACCTGCGCGAGAAATCGATTCTCGAGATGAGGCTCAATGGCAAAACATTGACTGTATGATGCGATTGCCTCATTTTCATAAACTTGACACGCATATCGCATCTCACACGGCATAAATGTGCAGTTCGAAACAGACGCTGGATCAGCCACTTGCACAAAGACGAGCAGGTCCCCACCTTGTATCCGGGGCAGACGGGCTGTGCCAGGACAACAACAGACGAGGCTCTCTTCCCAGTGTCATATGTGATTTGTTTTGTGTGCTCTTTTTTGTTTTGAACGTCTTTTTGCATCTTTAATCTCAAACGTCGAATGATTGATGTTAGAGCTCCTCTTAGCTTCGCATCACTTGCACACTCGCCCGCCCATCCGCTACTCCGTCAAGCTTCAGGCCGTTACCTATCAACCCGGTGAGCTTAGTAGGTACCTACCTCCTTCTACTAGGTAGTACGTCATCCGTCCACATCACCGCCACGCCACAATACCGTGATCAACGCTGTTCCTTTCACCAACGACATCTATCCTTTCCGAAGCTTGCCAACAGCATCATCCACCAACCAAGAAAACAACACACACACACACACACCACCGCCATGGAGCAGGTCAAGCTTCTCCGGCGCCGCACCACGGACCTGCTCGCCAGCGCCCAGCAAAACATGGCCAGTACTCAGCAGAGCTTCCTCAGCAGCGCCCAGCAAAACCTCACCCACGCTCAGCAGAGCCTGCCCGCCCTGTCGATGCCGCAGTTTAACCTCCGCAACTTCACCCAGTCCTCTTCTCCTTCCACCGAACCCACGGCAACTTGGCAGCGCATCGACGACATCCCCGCGCTTCGGCGCTCCGGCCACTCGCTCGACATCGTCGGCGGCAGCGCCTACGTCTTTGGCGGCGAGCTCGACCCCGCGTCTCCTACCAGCCGGCCCGAGCTTGCCGACAATGACATGCACGTCGTGCGTCTGCCCGTCAGCGGCGCCAGCACCGATTATCTCCGCATCAAGGCCGCCCCCGAGACGCCTGACGAGGGTGCCGGAAACGACGAGGCTGCCTCGTCCGCCGCGGGGTCCGAGGTCGGAAGCCTCAGCAGCCCGCGATCAAAAGACAAGGGCAAGGGCCGCGCCATTGACATATCTCGGCCGGACCTAGGTGATGTGCCCGCGCCGCGCGCCGGCCACGCCACGGCCGTCATCGGCTCCCGCATCTTTCTCTTTGGCGGCCACGGGCTCGGGTCCGAGGACAATGACACAACACCGCCGCCGCTGGAAGAGGCCGGCACCGTCTGGGTCTTTGACACGCGCACCCGCGCCTGGAGCCGTCTCGACCCCGCGCCCGCCGTCAAGGGCGGCGCCATCACCATCCACCCAGCCGCTCGCACCGGCCACTGCGCCGCCTCCACCGACAAGCCCCGCGACTTTGGCTCAACCATCACCACCACAACAACCACTTCCCCTCCCGCATCCGCCGCCGCGCCTCCTCCCACCAGCCCTACGACGCTGCGCGCCCGAGCCCAAAGCTGGCGCGACTGGGCCGTCGGCGACCTCCTCGCCAACTCTGCGCAGGAGCCCGCCGTCGGTCACGTCGCCGAAAACGCCGTCGACGAGGAGTCCCGCGGCTACGGCACGCTTTTCATCCACGCCGGCCGCTTTCCTAGCGGTGAATGCTCCAGCGACGTCTGGGCGTTTGACGTGCGCTCCCGGATGTGGTCCGAGCTGCCCGCCGCTCCGGGCCCCGCGCGCGACGACGCCGCCCTGTGCGTCAGCCAAAACCGGCTCTTCCGCTTCGGCGGCAACGACGGCGAGGATGCTCTCGGTGGGCAGCTCGACTACCTGCCGCTCGAGGTGGAGACTACAGACGACAAGCGACGCGGTGGGCGGGTCGAGGTCGCGGTGCGTGCGCGGGACGGCTGGCAGACGATTGTGCAGCGCCCGACAAGCACATACAGCAGCACCGTGACGCCCTCGACGCCGCTGTCCTCGCCGCGCGCGTCGACCTTTTCCGTGGAAAGCACCCCCGGCGGGGCCGCCGAGCAGGACTGGCCGTGTCCGCGCAGCGGCGCCATCCTGGAGGCTGTCAACGTGGGCGGCGGCGGTCGCGAGGCCCTTGTGCTTGCGTTTGGCGAGCGCAGCGTTGGTCAACCGCTCGACGACGTGTGGGTGTTCCGGGCGCCGCCGGCACCGCTGCTCGGACAAGGGCTGTCGGCGGCCGTCATGCAGGCTGTTGGGCGGCGAGCCACAACGACGACGGCGGCGGGAACGGCCGAGAGAGGTCGGTGGACGCGTCTGGCGACGCGGCCGCACGACGACGACGACGAAGAGGAAGAGGAAGAGGAAGAGAACCGGCCAGCGGCACTGTTGTTGCCCCGAGCACGAGGGTTGCTGGCCGCCGCGCCAATGAACAACCTCGAGGACAGTGGGCTGCTCGTCTGGGGCGGCCGGGGTGAGGACGGCGCGAGGCTCGGCGACGGCTGGGTCCTACGGCTGTAAAGACGGCGATGGAGCATGGTGTGGTCTTTTTTTGGCTCGGGGCGGAAAGGTTGGATTGTATATTGCTCTTGTAAAGCGAGATGGTTTGTCCGCAGTAGGATATTGGGAGTTGCATCTGAAACTGTGCATACGAGATGTATGAAAATTGAACCCTAGTTACGAATACGAAAACTAAACATTTCAACGACTCAACGAGGCGTTTCATTACCCGCACTTCACTTCAAACACAAGTGCTTAGATGTAACTTTAGTTGGTCATTGTTTAATTTGTATGTACAAGTCCATGATAACCTCTATCTTCCCACACAACGATATGCACCATCTGCCGTCCATACCTCCTTGACCGACGGAGACGTAGACTAGAAAAAATGGCAACCGACAAAGTAAAAAAAAAACAAGATATCAAAAGGTGTGGCTACAAGGCTTTTCAGGCAAGCTGTGCATCAGCAACCCACTCAAGGTCAGCATTTCTGCACCAGCTCCCCCACGTTCATATCCCCCCCCCTTCTTCATAATTTTACAAGTCCGCCCTCGTCGTCTCGACACCCCACGGCTCGGACGTCAGGTTCGTTGGGCCCGCGCTGTTCTCGCAGGTTTGGCGGCCGCTGAGGGGACCGGCGGCGGGGACCTTACCAGTGGCGGCGCCCTCCTTGAGATCCTTGAGTAGCTTGACGACCGTCTCGGGGGTCAGGTCCTCGTAGTAGTCGTCGTTGATCTGGATCATGGGCGCGTTGACACAGGCGCCCAGGCACTCGACCTCGATGAAGGTGAAGAGGCCGTCGGCAGTGGTCTGGCCCTGCTTGATGCCAAGGTGCTCCTTGATGGCCTTGACGATGACATCAGAGCCGCAGCCGCCGAGCTGGCAGGGAGTCTGAGGAATAGTTAGCAGGATGTCGGCGAATGCAGGCTCGTGGGTCTGCGAGAGCTCTTATAGGAGGTATCTCGGCGCCCACGACACCGCAGAGGATGAAACGTACAGTAGTGCAGGCCTGGACAAAAAATTTGCCAACTGGCGTGCGGTTGTACATGGTATAGAAGGAGGCGACCTCGTAGACGCGCATAGGGGGCATCTCGAGCAGGCGGGCCACCTCGTTCATGACGCTGATGCTGGTGAAGCCGTGCTGGCGTTGGCCAATGTCGAGGATGGGCATGACGGCGGCTTTTTTGTACTGGGGAGGGTAGCGCTTCAGGATCTCGGCAATGACCTTTTCGTTCTCGGCGCTGAACTTGAACGGGATATCGGGGTTGTTGTCGGGCGTGTTGCGATGCTAGGAAAATCAACTCGTCAGCGGGTTTTTCTCGTCTTGCGGATTCCGTCCATCCCCCCTAAGTCGCCCGTGCCCATGCAGCAAAACCAGTTCAGAGTAGATGCGCATAGACTGCCACATATCCGCCCGCCACCAGATTTTGGGGAGCTTTTGGCCTGCCGAGTTCCTGGCTGGTCCGAAACGCCTCTCTCGGACGATTCAGGGTTCTGGGCAGCTTCTCTGTCTTATGTGTTCGGTGCACGGGAGAACGTCTCGGAAGTAACGCAAGTCCATCAATTGTCAAGATCCTTACCACACTGAGTGTATCGCTCGATCGGGTCGCTGAGACGGAAAAGGCGCGGCTCGTCTGGGGACGGACGGCGACTCGCGCGGAGGCGCGGACGCACGACCGGAACAAGGGGGCAAGCTTGCTAGCCATTGTGGTGTGTTGAATCGATATCCTCCGATGTTGTCCGCCGAGCGATGCGGATACGGGTTGTCAATTGGAGGGGAGACGGGTGGCGGGATATAATGTGCGACGGTTGAAGGTGAGAAGTCAATTGGAGCTTTCTGGCAAATGTCCTTGCCTCCCAACGCCAATCGGAAGCTGCTTGCAAAATACGTTGCTGTGATTGGCTGTGGGTGGTTGTCGGCGGATAAATATCGGCTAGGCGGTACGTACCCCCTGACTGTGATCAACACTCGCCATTCACAATCATTCAATCAACATTGACATTGTAAAATTCATAAATATTTAATTAAACCGAGTGAACCCGAAAAATGCAGTTCACTGCAGGCCTATACGTAGTTGATTTAGGTCGAGACTTGCGTGTCCATTGCCTGGAACCCGGTACAGCGACTTACATTGAGCACAGAGGAACGAGAACATCAGAAACTTGAAACAAGATAATATTGGAATATCTTGCCAATTTTCAAGTGCAATTACTCGATCGACTTGAATATATGGAAAATCACTTCAAATTCACCAAGCTCACTACAGCAGCCCCACTTTAGCAGATACAACTGCGAGTGAGAAACCCATCGTCAAAGTCAACACAAAACCCAAGGACAAGTCTTTGGCTTAACGGTTCATTTTCATCGCTCTTTTGAACGTTTTATCCAAGCTTGGAATGATTACCTAGCTACACATCTTGCGTTGGCGTCTGCATTTGCCATACACCACTAACCCTCCCTCAACCGCTCTAAAACATCTCCTCTCGATGCTCCTGGATCCAAAACGTGTTCATCCGAATCTCATCCTCCAACGTCCTCGGCAGCATCATCCTCTCCGCCTGCCTTGCCCTCTCCTCCGACACCTCAAACTCCTTCGGCAGTCCTCCCACCACATCCCCCCTGCCCATCATCCTGCGCGCCACCGCCACGCCGCTGCGCGACGCCGCCGGCATCCCGTGGCCCGTGTACCCCGCGCTCACAAACAAGCCCTCGCCGCCGCCGAGCGCCTCCGGCACCACGCCGACCCACGGGTGGCCGTCGCGCGAGTAGCCCATGATGCCGGTCCACTCGTACGTTGCCGCCGGCAGCTGCTCCTCCTGGTCATCACTCTGCAGGGAGAGGACGTTGTGTACGGAGTTTCGGAGACGAGTGCTGATGTCGGGGTCGATGGCGTCGTCGCGGGACGTCTGGCTGCGGGAGGCGGCGTCGCCGGAGCGCTCCCCGCCAATGATGAGCAGCCCATCGTCGCGCTGCACCAGGTAGTCGTCCGCGTCGTCTTGCGTGCTCCAGATGTACGTGTGCTCCAGCGACGTCTGGCCTCCCGCGGCTGGAGGGGGAAAAGCAGCGACCTGCCCGCGCGTCGGCCGTATCAGGTCCGTCATCTTTGGAAGCAGCCGCGACGTGTACCCGTTCGTCGCCAGCAACACCTGTTTCGCCAGGACCTGCCCGCGCGGCGTATGCATCATCCACGAGCCGTTCTCCAATCTCTGCAGTTTCGTCACCGGCGTGTCCGTCTGCAAGTTGAACCGCAACCGCGCCTCCTCATTCGTCCTCAACAGCGCCTCCAGCACCCAAGCCACCAGCTTGTACGGCCACAGGCTCGCCGCGTGCGGGTGCACTACCGCTGCCGCCGCGCCCGGCACGCGCAGCCTCCGCAGCTCCGCCGGGTCGTCCACGTAGAGCGCCTTGTCCGCCAGCGCCGGGTGGTGCCTCCTCAGCAGCCGCACGCTCTCCTCCGCCGCGCGGGCTTCCGCCTCTGTGGACAAGCGGCACACCGCGCCGACGGAGCGCCAGTCGCACGGCACGCGGTTCGTGCCGACAAGGTCCCGCAGGAAAAAGTAGTTGTCGAGCTCAAACTGCGCGATGCTGGGCTTGCTCAGAAAGACCAGCGGGTGGCAGTGGCCGCCGTTCTGTATACCCAGCCGTCAGTGAAACAAGAAGCCATGTAAAGGTAATGTTGTGTAAGAGGAGAATAGTCGTTGGAACGTACCCGGCCGGTGGCCCCCCAGCACGCCTCCCGCGCCTCGAGCATAAGCACGTCCCGTCCGCCGTCCACGAGCTCCCGCGCCGCAAACGCGCCCGTGATGCCGCTGCCTACGACGATGACGTCGGCCTCGACGGGCAGCTTGTCGGTGGTGCGGTGGCCCAGCAGCGCCGGCGACGGGTCGTGATGCCAGTATGAGTGGGTGCTCTCGGGCGTGGGCAGCTCGGCTTGGCCCTCTTGTATTTTGACCCGCGTCATGGTGAAGGCAGTAATTATAAGCAAACACAAAGAAGGTGGTATATTCTAATGCCTCTGATTTTTTTCAGCCCTACTTGATGAATGAGAGAGCCCCGAGGATGGTAGTTAGTTGTTGGAAGTGACCCGAGGTGGGGGGGGTTACGGCAACTTAACAGATCCAGCCCGGGCGCCACAGTTGTGGCCCAGCATACAGTGTACCTACTACCTGTCTAATTTTGGTACAGGTAGGTACCTACCTTAGGTACTACTAAGGTTAGTTAGAGGTAGTAGTAGTAATGCTTGAGACAAACCATGGCCGACGTACGCAGCCTGATGACGACTTCAACGACGCGTCGCCCAACAATTTCGTCGCAAAGGCGGGTACAACGCCCGCTACCCTACCCGGCTTTGCATATTGCCCTAGGGTTGCATACTTTCTAGATCCTACGCAATTATTAGTCCATCAGTGCATCAGTCTACAAGGTACCTAGTCACCAGCAGAGAAGTCCGAGTAAGCCATAATGTGTTCATACCATTTCTTCGTTAGACTCATACGCAACAAAATAAACGTCGACTAATATGTTCGCGACTCCCCTTGCTGAGACCCATATCCCTTCCAAGTCCTATCAATGTCCTCCCATCTACTATGATACGTATACATTTACATGATCCTTAAACGCCAAAATCATCCATAAGCAGTAACCGTCTTTCTGTTCTGTGGCAATGCAAGCCAGATTCTGTGTGCCCTTTTTTCTTGCTTCCGTAGCACAATATCCCTCTCCATATATATATATTCCCAAGCTGGCCCTTGAGATTGATATCCATCGGCCATATATCTAATAGTTCAAGTGTAATTTCTTGTTGGGCGTCACCGTTCCGGTCCGCCATTATTTCTGTAGCGGTACTGTTGACGCCTGGTAGTGGTATGTGTTGTGTAATGCCAAATAACTCCATATAAATCATGTCGTAGTGTAACTTCGTACTGTGTATGGCTGTCCGGGTCTTGTTGGCAGCAACTTGCAAAGCCGTTGCAAAGCCGTTGCGAAGCCATTGGGTTGTTGCCATGTTTCCAACTGAGCAATATCTCTGTGTACATTTCTCAGTACTGCTTCCAATCCAATCGAAGCTCGAGGGGTGTCCTTTCATATGTATCCAGCATTGCCCTTTGGCTAGATGGGATGTTCGTCAAGCTTTAAACATCCGTCATTTCGGTATCACTGTCGATAGCAATCGCCACCGGGGGCATGTCGTCTAGTCCCCAGCTACCTTCGTAGACGGTGGCGGGCGCTTTGCGGTGTTGAGCGACCCACTGCAGCCCCTCGAGCTCCAAGACATGGTCGATACGAGGTCTGTCACCGGGCTCCTGAGCCGTCATCCATCGAACAATCGAGTCGAGGGAGCTTGGGTGGAAGGCGTCAACCATGAAGGAAGGTTGCTGGCTGAAATCGGCGTTCTTGAAAGCATCCGGAACATTGCCTCTGCTGTGCGTGTTTGCCAAGAGCTCGCTGCTGTGCACAGCTTGAAGGGGATTGCCGCTAGCATCATGCTGCACTTCATTCGAGGGCGTCCAAGTGAGGCTGGGGACTTCTGACAAATCTCCAGATCGGAGGGCAATCCAGGTTGGGCCGTTTTCCGGAAGCACGACGTTGGCTGCAGCTTCCAGGGTGATGAGTCCGAGAGAGAACACATCAGCCGACTGAGCAACCTGGCCCTTGAGCATTTCGGGGGCCATGTACTCTCTGTCTCCTTCCGTTTCCGCGCTGTAAGCGGCAGAGCAAGCCTGGGCGAGACCAAAATCGCCGATTTTTAAAGCACCCTCAAAGTTGATAAGGATGTTGGCCGGCTTCATATCCAAATGCATAAAGCCGGCATCATGAATTTCCTTCAACCCCAGGGAAAGGTCTTGCAGAATCTTGAAGATGCGGAAGTCGTCCAGGCGTCCAGTACGTCCAATATTGCCGAGAAACTTCTCCAAAGTACCTTCTTCACAATACTCAGTCTGGATGTAAAGATGGTTGTTACTCTCCCAGTCGTCAATGTAGTGGACAACATGCTCGGCATGAGACAAAGCCTGAAGGATGCGAGCCTCACGTAGCTTGAGTTCACGGTCCTTATGGCCCTGGAAAGGGTGCTTGCTCTTCTTCACGGCATACACTTGGCTCCTTGCCGGACTTTGGCCAAGCCTCTGGGCGGGCGTCATGCAGAGTGACCCAGAGAATAGGTTCTGGTTCGTCTTGGTGACGCGATAAACGGTAGAGAATTCACCTTTGCCGATTGGTTCAACCTTGTCAAACCTAGAGTACAGGTCTTCGTCAATATCAAGCTGGCTAGTGCGATCATTGACAGGAGTGACGAAGACGCTGGTGGACGAGCGAAAATCCCGACCAGTGGTGGGCGTAACGGGAGGAGGCATGGAGCTTTCGGCGGCTTCGTTGATCTGCGAGAGGGAGAGGCGGCTTGTATCAAGCGGCAGCATACCCTCCTGCGGAGTCTGAGGAGTACGTTGTCTCTCGATAGGAGATGCTGTCGAGGACCTCGGAGGCACCTGCTTGACAGCAGAGAGAGGGGGCAGCGCAAAGGTGCGGTTTGCGCTTGGGCTCTCCAGAGACTGCTCACTCAGGTTGCTGAGGCTAGGTGTCAAGCCATTCTTGGTTGGTGTCGGGGGAATATCAACGTCCACGCTGCGAGTCAGATCGCTGACCTCGCCAAACAGCGTGCGATCTTCGCCATCGAGGCTGAGGACGCTGCCGCGACGGGCACGGAGTCCGGATGGGCCGCGCTGGAAAATGCCCATGCCCTTGACGGGATTGCCAAATGTGTCGGGTCCACGGATAGGCGCAGCCGAAAATGGTGTGGAGGGCATACCAGCAAGAGAACCCCTGCTGTTGCCTCGTTTCCTCATGCCGCTTCCCGCCTGCGGGGGGTATGTAGCAAACGGATTGTTCTGCTTTTTGCACGGTGTGTCAGGCGGGGCAAACTTCTTGTCTGCCTCCTCTTCGGGGTTGCGATTCACTTTCGAAATCAATCCCGTCGAGTTGAAGGCGCCAACCCACAGATTTGAATGATTTGGCGTCGCCACTGCCTTTGTGTGATCATGCATAGAGCGTGCAGTAGGCCGGGTGGCGTTTAGAGGAAGGGAGCGGGAGAAGGGATGCGGCTTTGGGCGTTCATAGCTGGGCTTAGCCGGGGCGTAGAGAACAGGCTCTTCTTCAGTCAAGCTGTTTCCAGAGGAAGACGTGGTTAACGTCTTGGAGAGGGGGTGAGGTTGGTGCGATTTGCTATCCATAGGGTGGATGGATGCGTTTGGCAGAGGCGACACATTCGAAAATGGACTGTCTCTTGGCACCTGTGGGGGGACAAAGTGGTCGGTAGAGAGCCGTGGCCTGCTTCTACCGGGAGTCGCGGGATCTGAAGATAGTTGCGCGAGTTGGCGTTCGCCAGTACGCCTGCCCAGAGAGCGCTGCTGGAGCGTTGATTTGCGGAGAGAAGAGGAGCGCTTGGGAACAGAGGAGGGTGAAGAAGAAGACAGGGCGTCGCCCTGAAAAGCGACAGGCATCGCTGAGAGCTCGTATTCAGGATGTGAGTCTTCGTGAATATCAAAACTTTGAGACGAGGTGGTGTTACTGCCAAAAATGCTAAATCCTTCCGGGTTGCCAAAGGTAGCGATGCCGTGCATGCTGCGACGTTTGGCCACGGGGCTGCCTTGGTTGGGGTGATCCAAGTTCATTGTCGCATCACTGCGCTTGAGGGCACCGGTGGTCGAGACCATGTATTCAGGCGTCAGATCCAGTGCTTTTAGGAAGGCAGCCTGGGAGGAGCCAGAAACATCCAGGTGAAGACTATGGCGCGAGGGCTTCTTATCGAGGGTCTTGAGGGTGGCGGCGCTTGCACGGCCGTTTTCCTGACCAGGAGAATATCGAGTTCGCGGTGAGGCCGAGGTGGCGGGTCGGGCGTAGTTGATGGAATCCGACGTGGTGTTGAGACTGCGTTTGACCGGGCTCTTAGGCGAGGCGCGTCGTGCCAGCTGGCGGGCAGGCGAGAGTGTTTTTGTAGACTTTGCGCTGCGTAGCGACAGTCTGACGCTAGGTCGGAGCGGCGTCAAGACGGGCGATTGCAAGGGCGTCGTAGATTGCACAGGTGCGGCGGC
Organism: Cordyceps cateniannulata; assembly: GCA_028828415.1. Lineage (NCBI taxonomy): Eukaryota > Fungi > Ascomycota > Sordariomycetes > Hypocreales > Cordycipitaceae > Cordyceps > Cordyceps cateniannulata. The sequence continues at coordinate 606,593 of JAPHMX010000004.1, read as the reverse complement.
GGGAGGGGCAGAGTATGGCGGATGGGCAGCAGCAGCAGCGATCCGGTGTTGATGTTTCGGGGTGAGCACGAAGCGTCTGGAGGGTGTCCTTGGCGAAGTAGGCAGCGAGTGATCGGAGCTGTGCGAGTTTGTGCGAGAGAGAAATTTGGATGGAGATCGCGAGAGAGAGCGACGAAGGGTGCGCACGGCGGATGAAACGTCAATCTGATGGGCGTGAGTGGGAGATGGCAGAGCCAAGGTGCCGCCCGAGTTGGAGAATGACATTGTGTGTTTGTTGTGAGGAATGCGCGGCGAGTGAGTTGATAGCGGGGCGCGCACAAGTGAGGAATGTCGACGACACAGCTGCTAGCTTCTAGCGGCAAAGATGCGAGGAGAAGGGTCGAGTTGAGCAAACGGGTTTAAAGGTGGAAAAAGAAAAGAAAAAAAGAACAAAGGGCAGAAATTCCGAGGTCTGGGTATATAATTGCTAGGTAGGTGGTGTCGAGTGTGTTTCGAGGGTATCAAACAGAAGTAGGTTTGTGGTGGGTATCGCGTCGTTAATATGGGTGACAGACCAAGGCTGGCTCGGCCGGCTGCTGAGTGAGAGCAGAAGTGTAAAGACCCAAAATAGAAAGAGAACTGGTTAGGTCGCCACCATGACTCGGCAAGCACAAGTTGCACAAGACAAGGCAGCAAAGTTGAAGTTGGTGGTCAGCACCGGCAACGACGGTGATGATGCGGCGTACGTGGTAGCGTCGTCGTAGTAGGAGAGGCAGACAGTTTCCCTAGCACATGGCTGGTCACACGGGACGGGCACATGCGAATCGTTCCTGGGTCGAGGAGGCGAGTGCGCAAAGAAGGCGGCTATTCTGATCTCTTTATGATCGGACGGCCACGCGCACAATCACATCCACCGTGTCGTACAAGTCTCCGTGACAGTTTCCTAGGTTATGTGTATCTAGATTCCTTGCGACGGTCGAATCTCGCACGACGCAGCCCGCTTCTTTCTGGTTAACCGACGAGGACCATGCCTCCGGGGCAAAAAAAAGAAGTGTCTGAGAGGAAGCGAAGCGAGCGTTGGAGACAAGATGACGATATCTGATAGCGAGGGCGGGAGCGCTGTTTGTCGAAGGGGCGGCCGTTTGACGGGTGGCGGATGGACAGGTATGTTGAGGAATGTAGAAAAAAAGTAGTAGGTAGGCGCAGGGTCCCGGGAGTAACTAAGGGTAGTAGACGGGAGCGAGTAGACAAAGTAAGGTGGCAGTAGTGGTAGTAGGAGTGAGGAGGATGGGGCAGGAGAAGGAGTTAGCGCAGCCGATAAAAAAGCCCACTTGGACGGACAGAGACAGAGAGACAGGTCGAATCCTCTGGGTTTTGTCGCGGGTCAGGTCTGGGTCCAGATATCTGACCAGGGGGGTGTGCGTGGAGAATGCTGGGTGAAGCAGCGGACAGGAGAGGCTTGGAGACTTCAATGATGAGAGAGAGAGGACGAAAAGTGCATTTGTTTACCATATTTCCTGATTAGGCTAGCGCGTCGCGCCCGAGACGCGTCAAGAAAGAGGATGGGCCCAGAGGTGCTTGGCTCGTGCTGTACCGGGGGAGGACCAGGCAATACAGGGGTCAATGGGGGGTTGGATTGGGGGCAGCGGCGAGCTTACAGGGGGAACGAGTCCACTGTTCCGTCATGCCATCCACTGAATCCACCGGACAAGCCGCTGAAAGCCACTTTGCAGGGCAGGCAGCATGATCAAAGTGCAAGATTCATCCGCTGTCACGGCGGTTTGCAGTGGTCTGCGCCCGCTGTAATGGAAGTTGACCGTTTAAGGTTGGCTCTGTTGATTGACTCTGAAGCTCTGTTCCAGCAATGGATGCCTGGATGCCACCAGTGACAAACATGCCCACCTCTTCAACCACCACCAGTTCTCACAAGGATGTCCAAATTTCTATCATTTTCCGCATGCTAATTTCCACTCCCCAATACCCTTCATTTCTTCTGTTTGCCATGCAAAGGTATTTTGCTTAGTACGAGCGCGCAAGCGATAGCCCGAGCAGGGTACCTGCTGCTGCAGATTGGTGCTGATGCGAGGACGAGTCTGCGGCAGCACCCTCCCGTCTGTGTGGTGTGTGTGTGTGTGTGTGTGTGTGTCTGTCTTGTCTTTTTGTTGTTTTTTTTGTTTTTGTTATTGTTGTGATTGTCTTGTTTCCCCCGCCTCCTCTCTCTGTCTGTCCTGCACGCTCCTCCTCCCCCATCTTGCATCAGCAGACAGGGCTTCTCTCTCGCCTCCCGTCTCCAGCCAGCCACATCAACCTGACCAATCCTCAAGCGACCCTCCCACAAACTTCTCTCTCCTGTCTGCAGGCGCAAGCCCTTTCTGCGTCGCTGCGAACCAAAGAAACTTTTGCGACAGTGTCTCTCCTGCCACGGTGGCCACCACGCTAGGTCCCACCGTTCCACCATCTTGTTCCCGTCTCACCTCTCACAAGAAGCCCAAGAAGCGCCAGGTACGACGACAGACAGGCTCCGGACGCACCACCCACGGTGCCGGTGCGCACGCCCGCATCTCGGGCACATCTCGCAGCGAGTAATCGTTTGCCATGTTGCAGCTCCTGCTGCTTACTGGGGCAGAACCCATTTGCCACGCTGGACTGCGTCGTGGTAGTTTACGTGTGCCGTTGGTACTGGCTGTCTGTCTTCTGGTGTCTACCTCCTTAGTACTAAGGTACCTACTGGACCCCGTCTGCCTGTACGTAGTACGAATACTGGCGGCGGTGCGGGTGCTGGTGCCAGCACCGCCGCCAGTAATAAGCCCAGCTTTTTGCGCCTCAAATCAGACGACCCTGACCAACCTGACCTGATAATCTGGCTTTCGCTCTCCAGCCATCTGCCCATCCTTGCCAAGTCCTCCAACTTTTTCTTCTCTTCTTGACACCATCGACAATATTGGCCAGTCTCGGCTTCATTATGCGCCCGTAGTCTTTGCTTTCGTCACCACCATAGACGTGCGACATGCTATCTGCATCTATGTCTGTATGCTTGCCCTGATCTTTACCAGCTAGCTCGATCTACAACAGTCTCTCTCCTGCTCATTTTTGCCACTCTTATTAGCAAGAAAGCATCATCAGCATTTACAGATTACAACCCAGCCCAAGACTCCCAAGACACTTGCCGTCAGTGGGTCATTGACAATGGGGCGACGCCCTCTCATGCTCTCTCATCAATGCTCTCACTCTCCTCATGCCCTCCTCCTCTTTTGCGCTCTTCGTAACAGCGCTACTGCCGATGCCCAACCATTGCCGCATCAGGCACGCATCGCAGCACTGTCCCCCTTCTTGTGTCTTTTGCTTCATCTTTTGCCGCCCTGTCCAACCGTGCACCCGTCTTCTGTCCTATGTTGGACCGGCGGTTACGTCGACGGTCTACCAACTGCCTAGGCTCATACTGGTACAAAAGACGCGGCCCCCCTCCGCTGTCCAGATCGGGACAACAACAAACAAAGGGCTTTCGTTACGTGTGTGGTATTATGGTGCTGGGTTTTATCAATTTTGCCCCTATTCCCCGGCCTCTTCTCTCCACACCCTATGGGGCTCGGTTGGGTGTACAGTACGTACCTAGGTATGCCGTACCTATTCCCAGGTACTAACTTGGCGAAGAGCACCCGGAACTCAGGAGAAAGGCAATCGATTGTAACTAGTCGTTCATCATCAGCCCCCTTTTTCTTTCTTACTTTCCTTTCTTCTGGACCTCAACACGCGCTCACACACCCCCCAATCAACATCTCGTCCGCCCAAGCCTACACTAGCTTGCGGTTGAGCAAGGTCAGACTCAGCCCAAGCCCAGCGGCCCGCAGGCGGACGGAGCCCAACCCGGGGTTCCGCCCCAAACCACTTGTTTCCATCTTGGGCCAGACTCTTGCTCCTGAGAGGAGAAGCTGCCATCCGCCTGGTCCCCTGTAGCAGGTTAGTGTGTCAGTAGCTTCCCGTCAATGTCAAATGGCGTCCCGAGTCACTCGGCTTTTCTATTTCTGTTGCTGGTGGTGGTCATTGTACTGGATTGACTCGGGCCATTACCAGGTCAGAGGCGGCCCAGGGACCCGGTCTTCGCAGCTGCTGCTCTGCCCTGAAAATATTTCGACAATTCATGCAAACTGGTGGGCGGCTGCTGAATCGCTGCAGGGGGAATTCCAAGCTCAGACGAGTCGGTCTCTAACCAATAAGTTGTGGCCAGATGGTTTGGTCGTCGCAGAACTGCTGTAAGTCTCAAGCCCACCTGCGGCCAACACTCGCATTCTGTTCCCCCATTTTTCCCCTATTCTCTACTGCCTGCATTGTGCGCGTGACATGGTGACGCTTTGCGGAGTCCTTTTTCTTTTTCTCTTTCGACTTGTTCTTCTCTTGTGTCTCTTCGTGGAACACGTGCCCCTGACCGCCCCCTGCGTACAAATCGGCGCAAAGCCCGTCCTACCTAGACGTAGCGCCGGTGTCACCTCCGCCGAACACAAGGCGGTAAAGGAGATAAGAGGGGATATCTCAGGGCGGCCTTCTTGTGCTCCTCACCGCATGCGGGCATACTATGGCTGGTTAGCACGCGACGAATGCCGTATTTGAAACCCACGAGGCTGGGTTGATCAATGATCTTCGAGTCCAGCCAGCCAGCCCAAGCTGCGCGGGAACGAAGAGCCGAATTGCAAGGGCATGGGAGGCCGGTCACCCATTGACCGCCTCACGCACAGTGCATGAACGACAGACTAGTTAATAGACTAGTTAATAACGGGTGGCTGAACAAATCATCGCGTTATTTTTTTTTATTAATTCTCTCGTGGCGGGGAAGAGAAATACCCTGGTCGGGCGAGCCAGCTGCTGAATCTGGTGCTGGTGGATGTTGGTGGATTTGCTTGCCCTAATAACAGGCGAAGCCAAGATAAGATGCAGTCAAAACACCCTACCCTATATGTAAAATATTTTCTCTCAAGAAAGAAAAAAAACAAGGAATTGCCTATCAATTGACGAAATGTTTATTATGCGCATTAAAAATGACGATTTCCTGTAATCCCCGACGTGTTATATGTATATTGTGCTTGATATTACCATGAAATATGTGGCGTCAACCGCGGTATCCTGTTTTTGTGAGAGACCCTGTCCGCACGTAGACTTACACGCACACTCACGACTGCCGGTGTTGGAAAGAGCAGACACGGGGAGCAATTCACTTATTCGAACCTAAAAGAAGCACGAGCGTAAAGGATAGGATTAAGCCCAGCTAAACGCATGTTCAATCAAAGACAAAACGTATACATGCTATCTCACACCAACAACACCACATCGCCGTGCTATATACCATCATCGCATCACCAACCTGCCCATTCGCGTGGTCAATCAAAACATGTCCATCTTCTCAAGGTGGATCGATCCGTTAGGGGGCTATTGTAGCAACCAAAGTTAGTGATTGTTCGAATCATATATGTACTCAAACCTCGCAGTAGGGAAGAAGTGACCGGTTAAACCACTCACTGGTGTAAACTGCCTCAGCTTGACGCCAGCCTCACGAAACACCGCCGCCGCCTCCGCATCCATACTATACCCCCGCGCATACACCACCTCTGCGATGCCGACCTGGCAAATTTTGATACTGCACGTCAAGCACGGGCACGTATCGCAGTACAGCACCGCCCCCGGCCTGATGCGCTCCCTGCCCGCCTCCAGCAGCGCATTCTCCTCTGCGTGTAGGCATAGGCACGTCGCCAGCCCGACGCCCGACGCGCACCCGCCGCCGTTGCACCGCGGACACCCGCCGTCCGCGCAGTTGCGCAGCCCGCGCGGCGTGCCGTTGTACCCCGTCGAAACCACGCGCCTGCCCGCGCCGACCAGCACGCACCCGACGCGCCGCTTCATGCAGTTGGAGCGGCGTGCGGCGAGCGCGGCGAGCGACATGAAGTACGCGTCCCAGCCGGGCCGCAGGCGCTCCGGGTTCGGCACGTCGAGCTTGCCGAGGGTGGCGTAGAGGTGCGCGAGGGACGGCGAGGTGTTGAGGAGCCGAACGGTGGCGCGCGAGATGAGCGGCTGCAGGCCGTGCGAGGGGCAGTAGAGGTGCGTGTCGCTCTCGGCGGCAAAGTCCTCGAGGGAGAGTGCGGGCGGTGAGGTGGTAGGGGAGGTCTCGGCGCGGGAGGTGTGGCGGCGCCAGCGGACGAGGAGCGGCGCGTCGACGGAGATGAGCATGAAGAAGGGCCGGCGGAGGAACACGTCGAGCACCTGTTCCGTGTGAATGTCCGTCGTCACGAACCGGCTGCGCCAGCTGAGCGTGACAAAGTCCAGGAGCGCCTCGGCCGTGTCGAACGTGTGGCTGTCAGGCCGGCCTCTCATGACGAGCGTCCTGGGCGAGTCGCCCGGCTGAGCGGCCGAGCCAGATTCTGTGGCAGCGGCGGCATCTGTAGGGTTCTCCCGGGCGCTTTTCACCTCCTTTGCATCGCCGCGTAGGTGGAGGCGCTTGAAGCTATGGTGCTCGACGAGATACTGCGCCACAGTCTTCTTGCCGGAGCAGATACCTGTCCCGCAACCGTCAGTACATCGATAGGCACTCCCCTATATTTAGCAGGACTCATCTTACTTCCGCAAATACCGATGAGCATGGTGAATCAGACGCTGCCCGCTAAAAAAACCCTAGGCGGGTTTTAATCTTATTCTGGTAGAGATAGAGAAGGGTCGTGATGGATTGAGGGACGTGTCTTGGGCGCGGATCGAGGTGGGTCTTCGCGTTTAAGAGGTTTTGCTCCAGCTGTCTGAATTAAGACAGCGACCGCGAATTTGAGGGCTATTAATTTGAATGACGGAGTTCCCGTCGATTGCACTCGCCGATATTAATCACTACAGCTTCTTCGGCAGCACTATGTTTCGGTTCGGAACCTATAATACCTTGACTTATCTTCGGATTGGGCACGCACCCATGCTGCGGTTAGTGACCTAAAGACGGACAGAAGACGGGCACTGAGAGGCAATATAAAGGAAGAACAAAATTACCAGCTAGGAAAAAAAGAAAAGGGAAACAGTAGACACAAAAAAAATTTAAAATAAATGCACTGAGTTCTACAAAAAGTTTTGGCGCCAGGCAGCGGAAAAGGCAAAAGATTAAGTTCTCCGGTACAGGGAATCGAACCCTGGGCTGCTCGGTTCCATATTGAGAGCGAGCGATGTTAGCCACTACACCATACCGGATGTTTTCTTGTGGAAGGACGGTTACTTATTTATCATTATACAGTTGTGAACTTCATCCAAGATAAACCAGTTCAAGTTTTGCAGCACGTTTAAATTGAGATGGCAACGTTTATATCATATGGCTGATCCTAACAGCTATCCAGCACCTGAATATTTCTATTTTAGCGACATAAACTCAATCTTGCGCAATTTAATCTTGGTGACCATGTTTCGTTCGTCGTTCCTCGTCTCCAAGTTTGGCCGTTGAAAGCCCCGCGGCGGGGCAGCGGACATGGGCGTGCATCATCTGCCTTGTCAAGCAGTCATGACTGTCTTGGTCCCATGACAAACCACCCGCGCTTTATTCATCACGACAACGTTTACAGCTGAATTTCCCCGAAACCATTGCTCACATAACCAACATAAATTACAAATCACCTTACATAGTATTGCATCGAGAAACCCGAAACCGCGCGCGACCTGTGCACGTTTGCCGCCCCAACAACAAACTCTCCGAACGCTTGCGACAACAGCGCGACACGCGCAGCTGCAGCGATGGCGACTCCTTTGCAGTTTGCCCCGTTCACATCCGAGATTGAGCTGCCATTTTACTCGGCCCTTTTCGCGTCCAAGCTCGACTATGACAAGCTGGACGACTCGGCGCGCGGCGTGCTCGGACTGTACGAGCCGCGAGCAGAGCAACCCGAAGCGAGCTGCAAGATGCAGATCTTGGGCAATGCCCTGACGAGCAAAAAGTATGAAACAGCGCTGAATATGGAACCTCATCGCAGTGCAATTCTTGAGACGCTTGGTTCGGCGACTAACTGATGACGTAGCGCGCCGCTGGGCATGGCCAGAGCTGAAGGCATCATACGAAACGTAAACACACTTGAAGATTTCAAGAACATGGACAAGACTGCGATGCTGAAGACGGCAGGCCGGCAGGTAAGAGATACTAAAGCTCCGCACGTCACTATCGCATCTGTATTAACGTATACAAGATCTGGGATGCCATTAATGATGGCACAATCTACTCCGTGCCCTCGCTTCTCTCTTCATTCGTCATTCTCTCATATGCCGACCTCAAGAAATATAAGTTCACATACTGGTTCGCCTTTCCGGCGCTGCATTCGGACCCGACCTGGAACCGTTCAGGTCCTAGCGAGCGCCTCACACCGGACGAGACGACCGCCCTCGTCGACCGTGTCGGAACATGGCGCTATTCCGTCGACGGCCGCGAGCACGGCTTCTTCCTCGCCAAGAAGGTCCAAGGCCCCGACAACGCCAGCCACGACGAATACGCCGACGAGGCCGAAGATATGGAGCCAGACGCAGAGGCCGAGACGGCCGCCCGGAAACTGCCGTACCACTGGGCCGTCGGCTCGCTGCGGCGTTTCGAAGACGGCTTCTTCAACAACGTCCCTGAGGAGGACCAGTACATCTGCTTCGTCGACTCGTCGACGCACGCCGAGGGCCCATCCTGGCCGCTGCGAAACCTCCTGGTGCTGATCCGCCAGCGGTTCCGCCTCACCAAGGTCAAGATTCTCTGTTACCGGGACACGCGCGCGCGGCGCCACGAGGCGCGCAGCATCATCCTGCCTCTCACGACGGACGCGGCGGCCGGCCCGCTCGCGGAGATGCCCAAGGTGACGGGCTGGGAGCGCTCGCGCAACGGTAAGCTGCAGGCGCAGCAGGCCAACCTGGGCGAGTACATGGACCCCGCGCGGCTGGCGGACTCGTCGGTGGACCTGAACCTTAAGCTCATGAAGTGGCGGCTGGCGCCGGACCTCGACCTCGACGGCATCCAGAGCGCGCGGTGCCTGCTGCTCGGCGCGGGCACGCTGGGCGGCTACGTCGCTCGCAACCTGCTCGGTTGGGGCGTGCGCAAGATCACCTTTGTCGACTACGGCCGCGTCTCGTACTCGAACCCCGTGCGGCAGCCGCTGTTTGAGTTTTCCGACTGCGTCGAAGGCGGCCGCCCCAAGGCCGAGGCCGCGGCGGCGATGCTCCGCCGCATCTACCCCGGCGTCGACGCGCAGGGCCATGCTCTCGCGGTGCCCATGCTTGGGCACCCATTTACGGACGAGGCGCGTACGCGCGCAGACCTAGAGCGTCTGGAGGCGCTGATTGATGCGCATGATGTCATCTTTCTGCTCATGGACACGCGCGAGTCTCGCTGGTTGCCGACTGTCATGGGCAAGGCGGCGGGCAAGATTGTGATGAACGCGGCGCTAGGCTTTGACTCGTACGTGGTAATGCGCCACGGCGCCGAGACGATGCAGGAAGGACACCTGCCCCTGGGCTGCTACTTTTGCAACGACGTTGTTGCGCCCGCCGATGTAAGCTGGCTTCCCCTTTCCAGCGCCAGTCTCATAGATTACAAAGCTAACCTTTGAACTTCCTTCTCTAGTCCATGAAGGATCAAACCCTCGATCAGCAGTGCACTGTCACCCGCCCCGGTGTTGCCGGCATCGCCTCGGCGCTGCTCGTCGAGATGCTCGCCAGCCTGCTGCAGCACCCGCTTCGCAACGCCGCGCCGGCGCCGGCGCACCCGGCGTCTGCCGCCGAGCGCGACCCGCCCGACCACCCTCTTGGCCTTGTGCCGCACCAGATCCGCGGGCACGTTTCGACCTTTGCTAGCCTCGCCATCCGCGGCCAGAGCTACGACTGCTGCAGCGCGTGCAGCCCGCGCGTGCTCGCCGCGTACCGCGAGGACGGCTGGGGCTTCCTCCGGCGCGCGCTGCAGGAGAGGGACTACGTTGCGGAGCTCTCCGGACTCGCGGAGGTGCAGCGCCGCGCGGAGGCGCTGGCGGGGGATGTAGACTGGGACGAGGACGAGGAGGGTGTGGCGGGGGATGACGACGGAGAGGGCGAGTTACTGTGACAAGAGATGGTGTTGGAATGAGAGGAAGGGCGTTGGTGGGGAAGAAGCATGTCGAGTTGAGTAGGAGGGAGATAGGCGTTTTTGTCAACGGTGATGTCCGGTTCTGGGAGTTTTCAGGCTCGTCGAGCGTGGCCAGGATGTTGGGCAATGGCGTACACAAGGTCTACTTTTGATTCACATCCTTATAGGAATTTGTTGGCGTCTTTCAAGTATGGTATTCATAGGTACAATAACTATCATTCATATTCAAAAAATTCTGTTGTCGTTTTCATTTACATGGTATTCGCTTAGTACCAGCCGTTGATTTCTCTGACACTCTGCCCAACCCTGAGGTGGCCATGACTGTTTTCGTGCAGTGTAGGTGCTGTGGCGGTGCCAGGAACGGTGCAACATCGATGTGACGCATGAAATGTAACCTGGAATCGTCGTCTCACTACACACACCGAACTGCGTAAAAAATGGCCAATCGGGTAGATCCAGGCAGGATATTCCAAGTGATGTGCGGCGTTCCATGGTTTGGTGGCTCATGTGTTCGATCCACTGGCGTGGAATTGGTGTGGCGGCGTCTGCGGCCTGACGTAATGATGTGCAAGCCAGAAATGATAGCGTCACTGCCACGACTACGGGTATTTTTTTTTTTTTCGCACTGTCACGATTGATGGGAAATTGAAAATTGAAGAAAAGTCTTTGGATTGATGGGTATCGAAGAGAAAATTATCGTGGCCAAATATCGCCCGCGTTATACAACCCAGCGACTCTCCGCATCTCTAAGTTCGTCATTAGAAGAGCGGACCGGTCATGAACCCGTTGCTCATCACACTAAGCTACTGAAAATAAACTAAAGGAAAGAAGTCGCCGTCGGCCGTCGTGTAGATTGAGGGAGCGTGCGAAGGGTCTCGCGACCGTAAAGAGACCAAGTGAGACGAAGTGCGCCGAGGCGAAGAAGTGATACGCAAAAAGAGCGAGATGAGTGTCGCGACGAGAGGCGAGGTGAGCCAAAAGCAAAAAGACAAGCCAAGCACCTTTTTGCAGGCTGGATGCGATAATTACAAAGCGCAGCTGATGAGCTCGGGAGACCGGGGCGGTCGGTGGCCGCCGTGGGGTGCTTGGCGGATTGTACAGAGAGTCATGATGCAATGGCTAAGCTCTTGTCGCGGCACTCACACGGAGCGCCGGGAGAGTGCCGGCGCACTTAATACTTGAGGATAATGTAGAGAGCGTGGATAATACCGGGAATGTAACCTGGAGGGAGAGAAGAAAGGGATCATTAGCATGGCGTTTTTTGGTTGGGGTAAGCGCAAAGGTTGGTAGGTGAGTTGGGCTTACCAAGGATGGTCAAGCAGATGTTGATGCAGAGGTCAGCACCACAGCCACGCTCCAGAAGGACACCCACAGGGGGGAGGATGATGGCAAGGAGGATTTTCTAGGGGTCTGTTAGTATTCGAGAAAACCAAAACGTCTGGCGAGGCCGGTTATAGACGTACGCAAATGTCGCTAGAGAGAACGGTTCGTGTTAGTTCGGTTGCTTCGGAAGAAAGTTGGGCGCCATGCGCGGGCAGCAAACGGGGCGCCGCGACTGATGTGCGCTCATGCGGACGACACCAGCAGCAAACGGCAGGAGAGGAGGAGAAAGCTTACCTGGCGGTGAAAGGCATGTTGGCGGGTTAAGGATGAAAACCGGTGAAAAGTTTGTTAAGTTGGTGAGGTGTGTGGTGTTGGAGAGTTTCGGTGGTGGGTGGACAGGATTAAGTTGGAGGAGAAGAAAATGAAATGACGGCGGGGGGAGGAGGAAGAAGCTTATATGAAGAAGCAGCAGTACCTAGGTACCAAGGTCAGGGTATGCGGCGCGGGCCAGGGCTTGGGCAAACTTGGCAAGCGCTGGGAATGAACAAGAGGGAGCAGCTCAAAGCAAGACGGAATAAAGCGTCGCGTTGCGTAGCAGCGGCAATGAAAAGGCAGGCAGCGTATCTTGCAGTGAGGGGAGGTAGGTAGGGCCAGGCCAGTCGGGGAACTTGACTGGCTCCCATGAACCAGAGCAGCATTGCGCTGGGGCCGGTGTCTCCGCCTTGGCCGCACACGGACGGCTCAGCCACAGCAACCAGCCCTGCTGTGACTGGGCTGTCAACCTCGTTGTCTTGATACTAATAACATGATTGGGCTTTTTCATCATCTGTTTTTTAGACAGATTCGCAGCCTCTCCCGCCGACATGCCTGGTGTCGAGCAGGCTTGTGAGAATCGTGTTGTCGGCGTACCAGTGCTAACTACCTACCTAGTAAATTGCATAGCACTGGATAGCTCCGGTAGCTTCAGCCCCACAAGCTGCGCCCAATCGGCCGACCAGCCTGGCTCTGGCTTCCATTTCTTATTTCCCTGGCGATTTGCCCTAATCGCCTTCCAATGTACGGATACCACCATTTGCATAAAAAGAACAGGAGTGAACGCTGTATTCTCTAAAATCCGTTTGATTTTCTGCTACATCTCATCGACGATTGACCAACGCCCACAAGCCGTTCTGGCGGGGCAACTCGCTTTCCAAGTGAATCAAGCTCAAGCACTGCGTCATCGACAACAAGCCACACTTGCTGGCCACCAAGCCCCACTGGACCTATTTCTTTGACATTTTTTTTTATTGATTTTTCTTCTTGCTTTTATTAAGAATGTGAATGAGTAAGCCTACTGGATTCTAAATACTGAGTAAGAAAACAATACGCACAACAATACATCACAACAGCCTTGTAACAAGACCTGCAGAAAAATGTACAGAGCGGTCAGAGGACAACCTTCCCTTGCCCAACTGAGACCTCGTCCTCATCGCTGATCCGGCATTCCCTTGGCAACACCTGGGCGTATCGCTGGGCCACATGTCTGGCGTAGCTTGTACGTCATTGGGGGCTTTGAAAAAGGCGTTTTGGCCGGCAAGGTACAGTAATACTAATAAATTAGGTGCAACCGCCAAACGAACCCTGCCACAGTTTACATCTAGAGCCAGTCCCGCTGCAACGCCATTGCTTGGCTACGTGATAAAAAAAATAATTGTCCGATATTAGCAACAATGCAGGTCTGGTTACAGTCTGATGACCTCGACCAAATTTCAATCACCCAAAAGCCAAAATCTACCCCATACCTCGACGACCTGGACTTTATTGGCTGTCGCCTTGCTGTTACCCCTGCATTAACATGGCAATTATCAATGGCAACTCCAGAAAATGGCTCCAGAATGATCGTTCGACTTGACTTTGAGCAAGGCGGCAAAACAATCACACCAACGATCCGCACTGCCATCCTTGTTCCTGCTTTTTTCCTGTCATTTTATTCCATCATGCAGCTCTTGTTCCCAACGCCACACACGATATCCTGATTGTGGCACAAATATCATTGACATCACCGCCACATCCACGCCGCCACTCCCCATTACATCACCCTCACGTCCTTGGCCGTGGCGCAGCAGCCGTTGTGACCATGGTTTCTTTCCTCTTTTAGCAACCGTCATCTTGGTTTGCCAATCGCTCACGAAATAACACCAATGGCCCATGCGAATTCTTGCATCTCATCTTGACGCAACCCTCCCCCTTTCCCAGTTCTTTCTCTCTGTCTACGCGCCTGAATGGGCCCGCTGCTGCAATGCATCCCGCGCAGTGGCTGTGCTGACCTGCAGTGTGCAACAATGTCGGAAGTAGCCCAAATCAGGTGGCTCTTGGTAGGCTCTTGCATGCCCTCTCGTCGCACGCAACACGCTCTGTTCAGCATGCAATCAATCCGCTACATGGAAATTTGGAATGGCGTCGGGAAACGCCGAGGCGGCACTGCTGCGCTCGGGTTCCGGCTGCCCACAAAAGATGCCCTCGCTCCAGTAGCTAGATGCTTGGCAAGAGGGCGAAGCGTCTGCAGCCAGACCCGAGCGGTGTTGTCGACGGCGCCTAGCTGCCCAATGCATCGGAATCGGATGAGAATGATGTGCGTGGACAATGGCCACAGATGCGGACTGCTAGCCCTAATCACCGTTGCACCTCTGTAGATTTGGAATGTTGTATTAGAATTACAGCCCAGTCTAAATGACGGACATGCCCAATCGTACTTTGGAGAATACATGTAGTAACCAGCAACGTACACATCAAAACGTCCAACGTTCCTCTGCCACCAATCACTCCACCCCCCCGGCTCTCAATCCGCCTTGACCGCGTGGCCGGCCATCCTCCGACCGAAGAGCACCGTACTCCCCAGCAGGCTCCCCGCCGCCGCGCCCGCATAGGCGCCGACGACGACCGTCACCGGCCACCGCTGCCAGTCGCGGTCCCAGTCGAGCGGGATTGGCACCGCGCCGAGCCACGCGCCCGCCGCGGCGCCGACCAGCGCGCCATAGGGCTCATCCAGCGGCGCCGCCGCGCCCGCCGCCGCCAACAGCGCCGGCCGGTCCAGGCCCCGCGCGTGCACCAGCGGAAACACGCCGAGTAGCGCGAAGTGCGCCGCGCAGAGCACGGTGCGCGCCGTGTGCTCGAGGAACGGCGCGCCGAAGAGTATGAGGAGCGCGTAGAGCGCAGGTACGGTCAGCGCGGAGAGGACGAGGGCGACGATGACACTCTGGGAAGGTAGACTCGTTAGTATATGTACTTGATGGGCAATGGACTGCCTATGGCCGCGGACATACAGAAATCGGATTGGCACCTCCGTCGTGCTTCCTGGCCTTCTCGCCTGGCCGCGACTTCTTGCCCGCTTTGCTGCTGCCCTGCAATGACGAGCCAGCGGGTGGGATGCACACGGCTGCGTAGACGGCCTGCACGGCGGCAACAGCCGGAAGCGCCCGCGACAGCGCAGACGCGGGGTCCGCGACGAGGCCATCCATACCCCATGCTAGCAGGCCCAGAAGCACCGCGACGCGGCCTACAGAGACGCCCTTGGCCAGTGGCGTGTCGTAGATGGGCACAGGATGTAGTAGGATCTTGGGTTTGGCGTCGGCTTCGGCAGCGGCGGCGGTCGTTGTCGTCTTGGACGTGGACATTGTGTATGCGTTTTTGAGGTGTGCGGAGGCAATGTCGGAGGGCGAATAGACAAAGCTGCTCATGGGGAGGAAGAGGCCGTCAAGGTTGAGGTTTGCGCGCCAATGGTGGCATCTCCATCGCGAAGTCACGTGCAGCTACATGCTGGATAAAGGTTGCGAGTGTATAAAATGAACAATTTTGAAAGAGGCATGGGTGATGATTGTGAGATAAGATTGGACGGTATTGATGTATGATTGTTAAGGATTTATTTCGAAGAAAAATTGTTGGCTGCCTCGACTGCTGAATCGCTCAGGGCATTGGCCTAGTTGCCATCCGCGTTCAAGAAGACGTCATGGCTCTCTCCTACCTATTATTCCCCAGATTTTAATTTTCTCAAAGCCTCGCTTAAAAAATAAACTCCGTTACACATGCCATCCAATCATTGAAACCGTAGGTGTCAGCTGGAAATTTCGAGTACTGAGTGGTGTTCCGAGTATCACGCCACATCCGGGCCGCCCAGCCCAGCAGACCGTTCCGCAAAGAGCCGGGTCCGCCGCCCCGCCGGAACAGCCTCTCTGCTATATGCTATAATCTGCCCGCTTGTCGCCCAAAATGGTGCCACAATGGGTGCGACTCGTCTGCCTGGAGCGACAAGAGGCGGCTTGTGTGGTGTGATTCGCGGGTGCCGGCGCCTTGCTCGTCTGCCCATTGTGCCGCCACATGGGCACCTGGAGGCCTTGTAAGAGGCTCTGAAGGGCATTTGTGTCGCGGGCACCGCCGCGCCTGGTTCCTGAAACAGATCATTCGTCGGGGCACTACGGGCTGGTAGGAGTCATTGTGACTTGGGCGGCGAGGAGTACAAAAAGGCGTCGAGTAGCTGTGTAGATGCTATTGGTTTCTTACTATTCAGAACCAAGCCAATTCATTTATACAAAGAATCAACTCTCTACTCACTCTTATCACACATACGAGCCTCACCACTCACTCCTATCGTCGAGCTAGCAACTTACCACTCCACTCTTCACGACACTGGACGACTTGTCTACGAACCTTTCCCACTTCTATTCTTCAAACACCTATCAGGATGACGCCTGTTGCTCGCATCATCGCCCGTCGCCAGTTTTCCGTGCTGCAATCCGTGCGCGCCGTCGGCCGTGCCATGGAGTCGCATCCGTTTGAGCGGCTGCCCAAGACGCAAAAGTCGGCGCCGGCCAACTGGGGGGGCGATGCGAAACGCTTCGGCGTGCAAATAGCCCTGTAAGTCGCGCCTATTGTCTCTGTATTTTGGTAACAACTGTCTGTGTTCAATGCTGAGTAGTGTTTAGCTTTATTCCCGGCATCAGCCTGCTGCTTGGCTGGCCGTTCCTCGCCGCCAAGGCGATGGATGGCCACGTCTAGTCTCAAGACTTTGTCTGTGACGGAGCGAGCGACGACTCTTACACTCGTTGAGTTTAGCAAAACTCCGGAATAAGACTGCTTTATAGAACCGCCTTCATTCCTTTTGTTATGCATTTCCACCGGCGTTTGGGCGGGTAGACTACCACCAAGGAGTCTCCCTTGAGCTTTACAGAACAGCATCTCCATTTAGCTAGCTTTTCAATAAATTCAGAGCCAATCGGATCAAAGCCCAGCAAATGTGAATTGCTAACCTAGATGCTTACAACACGCATAATCTGCAGTTGTCCTGTCTTTCGGGATCTACCGAACCTCTCGGGCATTGTTCCACCGGGGGCTCGTCTCAATTTGCGCCAGGTTCATCAACATGACCAAGCCCATACATTGGCCACCTCCGTTTCAATTGCCGGAGACAGCCACTTACATCTGTGCCCAACATCTGGTTCGCTAACAATGTTCCCCCGCATCACAAGCGGACTAGGGGCGACGATCAATCGACCATCGCCTCCCCCACACAACGCTAAATAACTGAAGCCTGTACGCCAGCTGTGTGTGGCCTTTCTATTACCGTCTTCCGACGGTACTTATTACAGGCAATTCCCATCTGCCGCTAGGACAGCAATGACTATAAAAAAACGACGAGCCTTGTTTGTGCAACGTTCCTCTTTCCTGCATACACTCCCCGCACGCCGCGTTACAAGTGCCGATATATACCGATGACGGAGCCATACGATACCAAGATGAAGCGCGATGAAGCGCTCGACGTCGACCAACTCGAGGACGCCGCACCGGGACAACATGGCCCGAACCGGATTCACGGCATCGCCATGCCCCAGATTCTTGCCGACTTGAGCGCGGAAGAACGCGATGCGCTGGAGCGTCATCTACGACGAAAGATTGACTTTCGACTGCTTCCGATGGTCATCCTCATGTATATTTTGAACTATATCGACAGGTGAGAAAGGAGTGCTTCGAAACTGTAGTCTACAGTAGCTGATAGTGTCGGTAGGAACAACATTGCTGCTGCGAGGCTGGCAGGCCTAGAGGATGATCTGAATCTCGATGCCAGCGGCACCCAATTCTCGGTCCGCCAGTCAAATTTTGAGAGAGAGATACAACAAATTTGCTAACAGCTCCAGGGTAGACCGCCGTCAGCATCCTGTTTGTCGGATATATTCTTATGCAGGTCCCGTCAAATCTGCTGTTGAATAAGATGGGAAAGCCGGGCATCTATCTCCCTGTTTGTGTAAGATGACTTCTCGAACTAGATTCAAAAGATTATAGTGACTGATGGAGTTTGAATCATAGATGGCAATTTGGGGCACCATATCAGCAGCTACTGCCGCAGTGCAGAGCTTTGGCGGCCTACTCGCATGCCGTTTCTTCCTGGGCTTCGTCGAAGCCGCCTATTTCGTACGCACCATCGCATCACTTGCATCCCATCCGACTGCCTTGCTAACAACATCTGATGCTCTAGCCCGGATGCCTATACTACCTGAGCTGCTGGTACACGCGCAAGGAGCTCGGCGTCCGTACCACCTATCTATACGCCGGCTCCCTCCTCTCGGGCGCCTTTTCGGGGCTTATCTCCGCCGGCATCACCGGAAACCTGGACGGCGCAAGAGGCATGCGCGCCTGGCGCTGGCTCTTCCTGATCGAGGGCGTCATCACCGTGGCGGTGGCTATCGCTGCGCTCTTTGTGCTGCCCAACTTTCCGCGGACGACGTCGTGGCTGAGCGAGAAGGAGGTGGCCGTGGCCGTCTGGCGGCTGGAACACGACATTGGAGAGGATGACTGGGTTAATAGCCAAGAGCAGACATTCTTTGACGGGTTCAAGGCCGCGTTGAAGGACTCGAAGATGTGGGTTCTGGTAAGTCTCTTCGCAAGTGTACTGATGGATTTCTCGGTGGCTAACCAGTTGAAATGAAGCTCGTCATCCTGTTTGGCAACGTTTCTGCAGCGTCCATTACCAATTTCTTCCCCACGGTTGTCGCGACGCTCAAGTACTCCAAAGTTACCACGTTGCTCCTCACCGCGCCGCCGTACGTCCTCGGCGTACTAACCACGCTCCTCAACGCATGGCACGCCGACCGGACCGGCGAGCGGTTCTGGCACGTATCTCTACCGCTATGCCTAGCCATGGCCACCTTCATCATCTCGGCGTCCACGACCAATACCGCCGCGCGCTACGTCAGCATCATGCTCATGGTTCGTTTTCGGCTCACGTAGCTTACTTGACACACTCGCTGACTTGGACACAGATTCCCGGCCTGTACAGCGGATACACGACGGCGCTGGCCTGGATCAGCAACACGTTGCCTCGGCCGCCAGCGAAGCGTGCTGCGGCGCTGGGCTTCATCAATGCGGTGTCCAACGCGCCGGCTATCTACACGAGCTACCTCTACCCGACCTCAGCCGCGCCGCGGTACGAGGCCGCGTTTATCCACAACTGTCTGATGGCGGCCATGTCTGTTGTCGCGGCGGGCGTGCTGCGGACGATGCTTCTGAGGTTGAATAAGAAGCTTGACAGCGGCGAGAGTGAGGATGCGCTAGATGCTGCGCCGGGCGAGGCTGTAGAGCACGGGTTCCGGTTCTTGCTATAATAGACAATCGATGAGGCTGGAACAATTGATGTGGTTGAAGTCGGGGATATCAATGAACTCTGTCTAGTACTTGATACGAATGTATTCTTTCCGCGATCTTTCCGCTGTTGTCCTCAATTTGCACCTTTCGATAGACGTTGTTGTAACTAGATGTAAACGACGATTGGTACATTGTTGGCAGACACTGATACATGACAGTGACGTACTGCGCGTGCTATTGTTTCTGAGAATATGGACTTGCCAGTCGCTTGATTCGTTGGTGAATGCGTGTGGCTGATGCACAGGAAGCACAGCGGATACTATTTCGGGCAAGCTAAAAGATGACGTGCATGCAGCATAGTGATGAAGATGAGACTGGGGCCCGTTCACTTTTTGTTGTGTAACTGTAGGCTCAATTCCACTTGTTTGTTTCTACAACGACTCCAGAAGAAAGGACACCCCGACTGGTGTACAACAACGCCTTGGCGAATGTTCTGATTAGTTGCTCGTTCCTATAATCCGTAAACTCTCCTTCTTGCCCGACGAATATGCTTGGCAGTGGACACAATACGATAAGTTGTTACTGTTAGTTAGCGCCAAGTTTCCGACATGTTTCAGCCGCAGGGTATAGTCCACGGTGGTATTGATTCGATAGCAGAGCGGGACGGCATCGGCATGCTGCTGTCAATGGTTTCGGGGCACGTTTCACAGCAAATGCAACGTGCATGATATTGTCATCTAATATGAGCTAGGCTGAGCATGTGGTTGACTTGGCAGAGGGCTTTGTTAAAACAAAGTTGCAAAGCAAGGCCCCCAAGTCGAAAGCGGGTGCTCGTCCTCCTGCCGGGCTCGCTCAGCTGGACGCCGAAAGCAGACGAGAGATGCGCCGAGGAAGCTGAAAAGTACGGATAACCCTTTTGCTCCGAGGGTCTGTGCCGCTGAGGAAGCAAGTCGGCCGATTGCCAAGTGCAAGTTGCCAGGTTTGGTGAAGCTAACTTCGCGTATCCGCGTGGGAAGAGCGGCTGGCGCTACGCTAGACTCCGCTTTAATCTTAAATGATGCCAGGGGACGAGTTGGACAAGGTCAAAGGGAGAGGAGTGTTTGAATAGTTACTGGTAACTAGTCGAAGAGAGACGGTCGGTGGCTGTGGAAGCACACAACTTGGGCAACTGCTCAGAAGACACTGTGATTGGAGTTTCGGACTGGGTAATCACACAACACTACTATTGGCAGAGGCCACGATCGAGGTTTTGGTGGGTGAGACGGATGCAGGGCTATTAGTCAAGGGCGGCCGAGTGATGATTAGCACGGACCGCAGCATATCGGGAGTGCTTGGGCGCAACAAGCGAGCGGGTATGAATAAGTTAGATGACGGTGGATTCTAGTGCGATGGAGGAGCATTGTGTAAATGCAAAAGTTATATCATGGTAATGCGTGCCTTGAAAGGAGCATGTTGAATGAGTAGAGGTGGAAGGGTTGACAGAGCCACACAATGCCATTGTGATGATCTGTCAGGAATGAAGGCGCCACTGCAGGCTATGCATAGACAACCAACGGTCGTGTAAAAGCCCATGGAGAGATAGTTGGTAATAGTTTGCGCATTATGATAACACATGGCAGATCGAACATACGGGTTGGGGTTGTGCAGGGCCCTTTTCTCCGGATCAGCCATCTGTTGTATTAATAGAATTAAGGCATTCCGGAAGCAAGTTGGAAAGTCAAGCAGAGTGAGGAGAAAAGCCTGTTTTGAGGCAGTCTTTGTAGACGTTGGGGTGCGCCACAGGATATGATGGGCGCACCGCCACTCACGCGATAATGCGGCATGGAGTTTTTGAAGGAGGAGCAACCGAGCAACTGATATTCTCTACCAGAATTCGTAGACAAGACAAATTCATTGTAAAATACGACTGTGTTGTGTCTTAATACAAAATTTACCAGCCGTGTCGGAACGATGACGCTGGGAGGACGCGAGGTACCTGCAAGTCGGCGTCGAGGTACATGAGGGGCCGGGCTGGGGAGGCTTGTCTGTAGCGGAGGGGCATTTAATATTAGATGGCTGGCCAATGGCAAGTCCAGGGCGACTAAGCCCGCAGCAGGTGCAACGCTGAAGGCTGTGAAGCGCAGGACGAGGGATAAAGGTAAGCAAGCCACGGGCAGGAAGATCAGATGGTTATGCTAATCAAGGGAACCTTTGTTGTAATGCTAATGGTACATAATTTAAAGTATGCTACTGGTAGTGTGTCCGTACCTGCTTCTTGTACCTGCTTCTTGTAGCCTGGTGGGCCTCCACAAGATTTAGTACTACCTGGTAGTAGGTTACCTGTACCAGGTAGAAGAAAGCCTGCCAGTAGGTACTTTGGACAGTCAATCGACGAATGGTAAGTACTTTCTGTGCGGCCGCTGGAAACATGGACTTCCAGAGGTCCCTCTCCCAGGCGACCAGACACCTCTCAGCAGGTGTGGTACCACCAGGCACACCAGGTACCAGAGGGCTGTACGAATACATGAACAGCCTTCAAGCCAGCTGCCACCCCTGTCTGGGCCTTTAATTGGAAGCAGGTACCTCCCCTAGTTGGCACAAGTACCTGTCCACCTGTCTTGCCCTGCTTTCCAGCCGTCTCTTGGTGGTCCTGCCCTTTGGCCGCCAACCAGCCTCTTTGATCTCTCTTTGTCCCCCCCATTTTCCATTCCTTTTCCCTGCCACACCCCCCAGATCGCCAGTAATCTCCTCACTGTACACCATCCATCCGACTCTTCTTTTTGCTCTTCCAATCCTCAGCATCTTCGCCTCTTTTGCTGACTTTTTCCCTCGGAATCGTCATCATTTCGACGCTGTGTGGTGCAGCCAACTCCGCCATTGGTTCCTCGGATTTCTCTTCTGGCGTTGGCAGAGCCCGTTGCTGTGCCAGTCCGCCGTCAGCCGCCCGCAACCCAGCCACACACGCCAACCCGGAACCCGACAGGACAAGAGCGCAAAAACGAAGAATCAAATAGAATACAATTAATCTCGCGTTGCGAGTTCATTGCGCACCGAAAAAAATCCACCCACCCGGCATCGCCACTTTCGATTTTCTGCACGACGTTTCAGACGCCTACGCAAGAACCGACCTCATTACTCGACAGCCACCCCCCGAATTCCTCGACAGTGGGCGTCTCGCCGTAGGGCCCCAGTTCCGCAAACAGACTGCTGCGTCCCCGACGAACAACCTCGCTTTGTTCGACTTGCACACAAAGTTCACGCACTGTCCCCCATTGGATCGTGGGGAAGGCGTCGACTCTCGCTTCTTCAAAAGACGGCGGGCTGCTGATTTCATTCCTGTCAATCCCCCCGATTGTCCACAGTCACAATGGGCTCGACCGACTTTGGCAACTTTGACGTATGCGAAACCCTCCTCATCGAAGTCCTTGATCCGCCATGTTTGCTAACTCTGTCTCCAATAGAATTTCTGCAGAGATTCCACTCTGCCAGTTTGCAACGTACTTACACATGACTTCCCACTGCCCGCTCACAAAATGCTAACATGTCCCAGCTTCTCACAGACAACCGCAACCAAACGGGACCATGGGGCGGCTGCGAGCTCACCGGCATTCCCCTCAGCGGAGGCCGACACCTCGGTAACCTGGGATCCATCATCTTGGCTGCTATTGCCATCGTCACATCCATCTTCTTGGTGCTCAAGTCCGACAAGAAGAAGGCTGCTGTTGGCCGGAGGTATGCAGGGACTTGTCCTATCAAGCTGTTTCCAGAAACTAACACCACCACTGCAGAGAAATGCAATTGTTCCTTGCTGGCTACATCATCATTAGCATTTGCGAAATCTTTTCCGTCGGCGAGTTCCCGCTCTCTGGCAAAGTCCGCGTCGTACGTTACTTCCGTCGCCTCAACATCACATAACCTGACCCTTTTGCAGGCGTTTAGTGCAATTCACATCGGCATGATTATTGCCACGACCTGGATCCTAATGCTCAATGCCGTAATTGGCTATCAATTGATCGACGACGGCACTGCGCTTTCTATGGGACTTGTGCTTGCATCCGCCGCCGCCTTCTTCATCGGCACCGGCTACATTGCTCTCGACACAGGCTTAAGCTTTACGGGATTCTGGGATTCAAGTTACGCCCTGCCCAACCGCAATGTTGCTCTCTACGTGCTTTACCAGCTTGTACCCCTCATTTTCCTCGTCGCTTTCTACGTTCTGGAGGGCATCCTCGTCCTCCGCATCCTTGGCGAGATTCGCCCCATGATCTACCTGACAGGTGCTGCGGCCTTGTTCGCCATTGGACAGGTCTTCAACTACACCGTGTCACCGCACATTTGCAATGGAACCAACGGAAAAATCGACGGCGCCCTATTCCAAACCCTCTTTACTCTCTTGTCCGTCGTTGGTGTCTGGGCCTTTTGGTCCAGCATCACTGAGGATGACTGGTCGACGCAGGAGGGTACATACCCTTAATCCGCCTCGACACTTACCATACCCTTAAGCCATTGCTTTCTTTTCGGTTAACGGCGTTATTTTTCGGAGGAGCTGTTGCTCACTGCATTTCTTGACTAATTTTTATTTCCTCTTATGCCGGTTCCTTCCACCAGCGCTTTCCGGGCAGCAAGGACATTGCACCCACACGGCCCAAATCCTCGACACAAATCACCCCTAATTCCTCACCGTTGGTGTTCTGCGAGCCCGGATACAACGGCGCAAACAACCCTACCCTTTGCCGCTCTCAGTTGCGGCCCAACTGGGGGGAACCAGTTTGGTTACAACTTGCGGAAGCTTGCTTTGCATATGACTGAAGTGGCTTGTTTTCTGATTATGACGGACATGTATTGGTACGGGAAGAAAAAGCAAGACGTGGAGGACGAGGAGATATTTGTTCACTTCTAAGACTAACGCGCTGATGAACCAGCTGCTGTATTGATTTATATACGTTTCGTAGTATACCCCAGATGCAAATAATGCTCATGTAGCTTAGCAATTAATACTATTGCTTAAAGATGTTTGTTCTTTCGATGACTGTTAAATGGAATATTTCACTAATTTCCTTTATAAACAAAAGAAGGAAAAAATCGAAGCTGTCATAGACGCTGTAATGCTGGCGCTCTGACTGGTGAGTGACAGTTGTGGGGAAATTTTGGGTGATGCAAGGCACGGTTCAAGGCTGCTAAGCTTTTGTCCTGTGCACATTCACGTTCAACACACCACCAGTAGCCTCCAACCTCGCAGGACTCGTTCCTCGCACAAAAGCACAAAGAGCCCTAGAGCCTTCTTGATACCGTCCTGCTACGTTTTTCATTCGTTTTGCACTGCTAGGGGATCAACAGACAGCATGGCCGACTCCGACGGCGAGTTTGTCGCCGACAACATGTCAGACGACCTCATGGACCACACAATCGAAGACGAAGACGACGATGACGACCACCACCACGCCTCTGGCGCCGGCGACCGACCCTCACGGACCGGCGGTGCCTCGGGCAGCGGACGATCGAAGCGTCGAAAAAAAGATGGCGGCAGCGGCAACAAGAAGAAGAAGAAGAAGACGTCTGCGCAGGCGTGGGAGCAGTCGAAGCGCACGTGGGAGACGGACCTGCCCGAGGAGGGCGAAGACGGGACGCTGGACCTGACGATGCTGGCGGCCGAGGAACGGCGCCGACGGCTGCGCGCGCGGGACGCGACGCCCCTGCAGCGCGGTATCATCCGGCACCTGGTGCTGGTGCTGGACATGTCGTTTGCCATGGCGGACAAGGACATGCTGCCGACGCGGCACCGGCTGGCGCTGCGCTGCGCGGCGGCGTTTGTGCGCGAGTTCTTTGAGCAAAACCCGATCTCGCAGCTGGCGGTCGTGGGCATGCGGGATGGCGTGGCGGTGCGGGTGAGCGACCTCGGGGGCGATCCGGCGGAGCACCTGGAGCGGCTGCGAGCGCTCGAGGGACAGGATCCTCAGGGGAACCCGAGTCTGCAGAATGCGCTGGAGATGTGCCGCGGTGCGCTGTTGTATGTCATGTCCCACAGGGATTTTGTTTCGAGGCTAACAGTTTTATGATGCAGCCACGCACCTTCACACGGCACGAGAGAGGTCTTGATCGTCTACGGCGCCCTTCTATCGAGCGACCCCGGCGACATCTACGAGACGATGGCGAGCCTCGTCCGCGACCGGATCCGGGTGTCGGTCGTAGGGTTATCAGCACACTTGTCCGTCTGCGCGGAGCTGTGTGCGCGGACCAACGCCACGGGTGACAGCGACGCGACGCGATACTATAGCGTCGCCACTGACGAGGTGCACTTTCGGGAGCTACTACTGGCAGCGACGACACCACCGCCCGTTGCGCCCTCGGCCGCAGACGAGGAGCAAGGCGCCGCCAGTCTCCTGATGATGGGCTTCCCCTCGCGCGTGCTGGCTCCCGGCGGCACCGCTAGCTACTGCGCGTGCCACAACCGGCCGTGCCGCGAAGGCTTCCTGTGCACACGCTGCGGCAGTCGCGTGTGCCGGCTGCCGGCCGAGTGTCCCGCATGTAGCCTCACACTCATTCTCTCGACACACCTGGCCCGCTCGTACCACCACCTCTTTCCGCTGCGGAATTGGGTCGAGGTGTCGTGGGCGGATGCCGTGCGATCGGTCGCGTGCTTTGCTTGCCAGTGTCTTTTTCCCGTGCCGCCGAAAGCTGTGGATGGGGAGGAGGAGGAAGGCGGGAAGAAGAAGACGACGACAGCAAAGGGGGTGAGTGAGAGCTCACGGTACGCGTGCGAGGTTTGCGGGAATCACTTCTGCATCGACTGTGACGTGTACGCGCATGAGATTATACACAACTGCCCGGGGTGTCAGAGCAACGTGCAGGCGCCGCAAGAGGAGGCCACGCATGCGAATGGGAACGGGAATGGCCTCAGTAATGGGCATACCAACGGCGCTATGGCAGTTGATGGGTAATCTTGCGAGAGGGTCGTCTGGGCTTAGACTGTCGGAAACGGCACTCAACCAAGGGTACAGTATTAGAGCATATGAGCGTGGAATTTTAAAACAGACACCGGTCAAGCAAGGCCATGCTACGGGTTTGCCTCTGGGTTGCAAGTTTATGGGTTTGCGTAAAATTTTCAGCATAGTATAGGCGCATACACGGTGTAAAGTACAGGTCACTCGTCATAGGAGTTGATTGTATTTTAATATTGAATTCATCTTTTCATCTTTTTTTTCTTGTTCATTCAGGAACAGTCGTAGCTCATAAAATCGAGCTGCAGGAGGATAAACCAGCTATGTACCGTGCAAATGCTATAAATGTATACATGATGAAGAGTGTGTGCTAACAACGTAAATGAGAGAGCGTTGGCTCCGAGAACCTCGAGCCGTGGTCGACAACGAAGCGACTACAACAAATCAAACCGGAAACGATGCAAACAATCGAAACGCGAACCATGAAGCAGCAGCACTTGCTTGCTTACAGGTTACCGCGCTCGGCCTGCTCGCGCTCAATGGCCTCGAAGAGGCTCTTGAAGTTGCCGGCGCCGAAGCCCTCAAAGTCGTTGCGCTGGATGATCTCAATGAAGACCGTCGGGCGGTCCATGAGCGGCTTGGTGAAGAGCTGGAGCAGGTAGCCGCCCTCGTCGTAGTCGATGAGGATGTTGAGACGCTGGATGGTGTCGAGATCCTCGACCAGCTCCCAGTTGCGCTTCTCTGTCTTGAGGCGGTGACGCATGGTGTCGTAGTACGTCTGCGGTACGTTGATGAACTCGACGCCGCGGGCGCGCAGCGCGGTGACGGAGGTGATGATGTCGCGGGTGAGCAGGGCAATGTGCTGGACGCCGGCGCCCGAGTTGAAGACGACGTACTCTTCAATCTGGGACTTTTTCTTGCCAGGCGCGGGCTCGTTGATGGGCATCTTGACGAGGTTGTTGGGCGAGGCCATGACGATGGAGGACAGCGCGGAGAACTCAGTGCTGATCTGGTTGTCGTCGACGGACCAGAAGCGGTGGAAGGACAGCGCGGACTCGTAGAAGCGGCACGCGGCGTTCATCTCGTCCCAGTCCTGGTTGCCGACGCAGTGGTCGATGCGCACGAGCGGCACCTCTGGCGTCTCAACCACCGACGTGCTCTTCTTGCCCGCGCGGAAGCCCGGCATGAACGTGCCCGCGTACCCGCCGCGGTTGATGAGCGTGTGCGTCGTGTCACCGTACGTGCGGATGACCGCCGTCGTGACCGCGCCATACTCGTCCGACACGGTTTGCGGGGGCTGGACGGCCTCGGCGCCGCCCTTGACGGCGCTCTCGTAGACGGCGGCGACATCGTCGACCTCAAAGGCAACGTCCTTGACGGCATCGCCGTGACGCTCCATGTGGGCGTAGACGTCAGCGAGCAGACGGCGCTCGTCGGCGGTGATGGGCTCATCGGCGGGCAGGTGGGCGGCGGAGCGCAGGGGCGAGGTGAAGACGAAGCGCACGGCGCCATTGGACACGACATAAGAGGCAAAGTAGCGCGAACCTGTCTCGAGGCCGCGGTAGGCCTCGACGTGGAAGCCAAAGAGCGTGGTGTAGTACGAGGCGGCCTGCTTGGCATTGCCAACCCACCAGGTGACGTGGTCGTAGCCGGTAAAGTTGCCGACGGGCGCGGCGGCGTCGGCAGGACGCTCGAGCGTGGCGATGGCGGAGGGAGCCATTGTATGTGAGTGAAGGTGTGTGAGGTGGTGATGAGTTTAGGTGTAGATGAGGTGAGGATGGGTTACTGGTAAGGGTGTAATGCAGTCACTGTCTGTGGTTAGAGTCTGCGAAAATGGGTATAGACAGACTTAAGATGGACAGGCTTCAAAGAATAACAAGACGAAGACAGAAACGATTTAGTGTCGACGGGGGGTCAAACATGTTTATAAAGTTCCCCCCAGGCAGACAGGTCATGGGTCGGTCGGCTTTATTGGGGGAGGCGGGGGGAAAAGGTGTGTGTGTCAGGCTATTTTGCGTAAATCTTATTCGTCTTCTAAGCCGCTACGTTTCCAGGCCTTCCGAAGATTCTCTGGGCGGCAAAAGGCATACCAGAGACGGGACCGGCGTGCTGGAAGGAGGGTGGGTGGGCGTGTGATGTGACGTCCGCAGGCAGCGCCGACCGTGAAAGCCGCGCCGGAAATGCCCCGCGCCGCCCGGCTAGCTGGCCACTGAGCCGCACTTTCCGCACTGGTGGATACTCATGTGACGGCTCTCGACGGCCATGTCAATAGGTTAGTATTTGTTGAAAATTTCGTTTTGGCAGCAAGTAACGCGGTTTTTATAGAATTTTGGGGCTTTATTCCCAATGATATCAAGCCCCCCCGGTACTTGTGCAGCTTTCTAGGTACTCCATTCCCCCTGTTCGAAAACGGCTGTGATTACCAGGCTGCTGGTTGGTGGGGGGATAACGCAGTTGTCTCATCCGCAAGCGCCAAGTCGGATGTTGGTTTAATGAAGGTCATTTAAAATCCGGCAATTTAATGTGAATACGTAGACGTGATAAGATGTGAGTACGGAGTATACTATTTTCAGAAAACCAAGGGCAACCAGCAGCATCTACGCTCACATCGCCAAATCGCCACCACATTTCGCAAAGCCGCCGATTGGCGGGCCCCATCGTCAAAAACCTGGGGCCAAAAGTGCGGAATTTGAGCGCGCTCAGCATAACCCGGCGCTAAATTCTTCAGAGTTTTGGTTACAAAAAGGCAGAGGCCACCTCCGTTCAAAGCCGCGCCTTGCCGTCCCCGGTTTTCTCACTTCGATTTTTTGACAGCCGCTGGCTCGGTCTCCACTTTGGACTTTGCACAACGATCGCTTGAATTGTTGTGCAAGCTGCATCAGCAATGACGAAACTGTCTCGGAATTTTCAAATTGATTTTTCAATGATGGGCTACTAGTGGAAGGCTTGGCCTGTGCGGACCGGACGTAAAACGGTCAGAGCTGGAGGCGGCTTCCTGCGCGCGGCACTGGCATGGACAAAGACGGAATGGTTGTATCTGAATGCCGAATTCAATATCGACATTGGATTTCCTCTGGGCCGGCTATCAACGAATTTGATGAAGTCTCTTTGGTGCAAGCAAAGCGGCAATGTACAACCATACCTGCTGTCCTTGCATCGTAGCTATCCCAACCACACCCTAGAGCTACCAGTGCCATCCCATCACAGACGCCATGCGGTAAAAAGGGGTTGACCACAAGTCTTCAAAGATGGAACTCTTTACTGCAAGGCAGTCGTGGCCGTTTTGGGAGGTCGAGGCACAACAGTGGTGACACTTACACGAACCCAATGATACAGCTGTAGGGCAGCTAACACAGTTCGGAGAGTGTGCCGTCGTTAGCCGCAGCAGTATGCCTGGCGGCGAACAACGCAAGGAATTACCGACAAAGTGCAGCGCATCAAATATCGGTCACTGAAAGGTTTCAGCACAGAATCAATCAAGACGAGGCATATTCAATATCTTGAGCTTGGCACACGAGCATACATAAATTCAATGGAAATCGCGGAACTGGTCTGCATGGCGCGCATGCCGAGCCCCGCGCCATGACGGAAGTAGTGGGGTGGCGGCGAGCGGTTCAAGGGGACTACTGCTTCCAAGCTTCTTCTAGAGCCGATACATATAAACACACTGGTGCATCCTTTCTTGCTAAGAAAGTCTCGTAGCTTGCCCATACGTACTTGCAGAACACCCCACACATCACCCTGCACACACATCATCATGGCTGCCCACGTCGACCTCTCCCAGCGGGACATGAACGTCCTCGAGAAGATGCGCGACCCCGACTTTAACCCGGCCGCCAGCCTCGTCCTCGACGAGCGTCTCCCGCGCGACCCGCAACTCACCGATCCGGACGTCTACGAGCAGGTATCCGCGCGCGAGCGCATCATCGTCAAGGCGTTGCAGGCGCTTGAATCAGAGCTCGCGCAGTCGCAGGACCTCGATGCTGATGAACGGGCGATCGCCGGGTACCAGGATGCGGTTGCGCAGCTGGGAGCGCTCATTGACGAGCACCCGCGGTACGCAAGCGCACGCAATAACCGTGCGCAGGCCACCCGCCGCCTCTACGGCGACCTGATGCTGCTCGACGTCACCACTAGCTCCGCGGCTACCGCTATGCCGCTCATCCCATCACCAGAGCGCGAGGAGAAGCGGGAGGCGGCAGCTCGCACGCTCGAGGACCTCGAGAGGTCCATTGCGCTGCTCACGCCGGCCGCGCCGACCGGCCCTATGGCCCCGACGGCTGCCCGCACACTCTCCAGCGCGCTCACGCAGCGCGGCGCCATCTACCTGCAGACGGGCCGGGCTCTGGCCGCCGGCAGCCGTGCGCTCGACGTCGACGAGGCCCGCCGCGAGACCGCCTGGTCGGCACACCGCTTCCAGGAGGCCGCTTCGCACGACCTCGCGCTCGGCGGCCGCTACGGCAACGACATTGCCAAGAACCTGGCCGTCAGCGTCAACCCAACCGCCAAGCTCTGCGGACAAATTGTGCGCGAGGCCATGCGCAAGGAGTACGGCCCTGGCTTCATGGCGCCCGAGCCTGAGGAGTAGGGGGACTCGCGTTGCGAGGTGCTTTTACGGCATATTTGCTTTCGTCTTGGCTCCTTTATATTGCTTTCTTTCATCTGCGGTTCGGAAAGAAATGGGCCTCCATTGGGGGTATCAAGATGTTATTATTATACAAGTAGCTACTAGCATTGGGAAGGCAGCATGATGGCGTTTTGGGTCAGGTTTATGACATGTTTTCTTTATGAGACCGGTGCTGATTTGAGACCGAGTCGCCTGTAAACACAAATTAGCGTATGTACAAATGAGAAAAGAAATGAAAATATGAGTGTTGCGCACCGGAGCCCTGTTTGAATAGTTTGGCTCGTGCTGTTGCCCTTGGCCTCTTCCTCTCGGTTGATGCGCAGGCCGGCCGCAGACAAGCCAATGACGAGCGCAAAGATGGGATCAGCGACCTTCGAGATAATGTATGTCGGCGCCGGCATCTTGGTATGCGGCAGATGCACTTTCAATGAATTGACTGAATGACTGGCTCTTGTGCCGTTGAGCAAGTTCCCAGGAGGTTTGGAACGAAAGAGAGGAATGAGATTGATGACTAAGAAACCGTTCTCTAAAAATTCGAGATCACGTGCAGCCACATGAGTCCGTCGCACACATTATCCAGTGATTCACGTGACTGGGCACGCTCGCTTGGAAAACAAGCCCACAAACCCCAAAAAAATTTACCCAGCCCAAATTTACCGTATCACGGCTGTGCGTCCTGAAGTGTGTCTTTTGAAAAACCTCTAATTCACACACCACATACGCCCCCCGACAAGATGAAGTTCCTCAAGGTCGGCCGTGTCGCCATCATCACCCGAGGCCGCTATGCCGGCAAGAAGGTACGGCTATTTCTTTATTCATTGGGAGATTTTGTCGTCATTTGTTGGGTTCGCAATCGGAGAGGAGGGAACGGTCGTCGCCAAAAGATTCGAGAGGGTTGTTCAGAAACGCTTCAACGGGAAACAAGAGAGAGATAAAAGGCTGCCATGATGCTGCGCGTGCGAATTGGCATTCGACTCCTGCCATCGATTGCACTACCGACTGCCGAATTATTGAGCTAGCTCGAGGGCATCATATCGCTTTGTACTGGCATCGATTGAGACAGCACGATGCTGGACACGGTTGCAAAGGATATTATGGCACCACGACGATGCCCCGACTCTACAAGACGAAATGCTCAACGAAAAACCTCAGCCGACTTGTTTCGCATCGCATGGCAGCCGCTCTCTAGAATTGGACCGCTGGACGTTTCAAGGACCACGAATCTGGCAAACGACACGCAACTTCCCTTCCACGGCAAACCCACGACTTGACAACACGAACTCCTTCCCTATCCGCCTTTTCATTCCATACTAACCCCCATGCCTCAAGGTCGTCATCATCCAGCCCGTCGACAACGGCAACAAGCCCCACCCCTTCGGCCACGCCGTCGTCGCCGGCATCGAGCGCTACCCCTCCAAGATCACCCGCCGCATGTCCAAGGCCCGTCAGGAGAAGCGCTCCAAGGTTAAGCCCTTTATTAAGGTCATTAACTACAACCACCTGATGCCCACCCGCTACACTCTCGAGCTCGAGGGCCTCAAGGGCTCCGTCACCGCCGACACCTTCAAGGAGATCTCTCACCGTGAGGAGGCCAAGAAGACGGTCAAGAAGGCGCTTGAGGAGCGCTACACCAGCGGCAAGAACCGTTGGTTCTTCACCCCCCTGAGTACGTTTTTTTTACCTTTCCTCGCTTCGCTCGACGCCGGGCTCGAGTGTACCAAGACCTGGCGAGCGAGGATGCGAGACTGGGAGAAGGAGGTGCAATTTGCTAACGAGGTCTAATAGGATTCTAAATTAAGGTCGTTTTCTCCATTATGGTCATGGGAGTTGGCGGGATGTAAAGAGCATTCGAATGGCACTTGAGGTACCCGCGGGGTTTTCTTTTATAACGGGCTTCATGTGAAAAAAAAAATTCGTCCAAATTACACAAACAAAAATTTTAACACGACACAAAACAAAATTTATACGTCTCTCAAAGTGCGCTGTGATGCGATGTCGTTCACTTTTTGTGTGAATCAAGCGGACACACAAGACGGGGAAGAAAAGACGGGATGAATGAATGGTGTTTTATTGGTTTTTAGGTTGGACATGATTTCGGCCTCAATGCTAGCATGAATGAAAGAGAATTCATTTATCTTCTTGGTGTTGTGATGCGAGAGATGTTGATATCATGTCTTCTGCGAGAAACCGGCGAAGGGCCTCTTTCGCCTATTGACGGGAATAACCCTTTCTTGTGACGCCTACAATGTTCAGTCACACACACGTGAAACAAATCGACTCAAGTTTCAAAATCATTTCTAAATTTCTATATTGTCAAACGCCGTCTAAGATACATGTGCGCTAGACCTTTTTTTTCTCGAGTTCCTGTTTTATTTTAATTTCTTGGGCCTCCGGATCCTTGGGGCGGGCTCTTGGTGGTCATCCCTCGTGTCATGCGCATAGCTTGAATAGGTAATTATACACGGCTGACGGGTTCCAGAGTTGATACATTTTCCCCGCTGCGCTCAATTGCCTCGCCCGGATTGTGGACTGTATTAAATGCGGTACGGAGACTCCACCGCCAAATCGCTCCAGGGCAAGATGCTACAAAGCCATGGTGAAAGGAAATGCACAAGCGACATTACCGCAGCCAAAAGTATAGGGCTACATCTGGTGACGATGCATTGCGACCGATTTAGTTGGCGTCAGTTTTGCCCATCTTGCTGGTGACGTCGGCAACAACCTTGGAGGGGTTGTAGTCGGGCGCGTATGAGGGGGCGAGGCCGCCAAACAACAGAGCGACAGTGAAGAAGATCATGACAATAATGCTGAGCTTGCGCAGAATGGGCTTGCGAGCACCGAACTCGGCCCAGTGGCGAGAAGCCTCACCAGCGTATCCCTTGATCTGGTCGTAGCCGAGCTTGTAGTAGACCATGCCGCCCAGAGCAATCGAGTAACCGAAGAATTGCAGGGGAGCGACGGGGGTGCCCCAGATCATCATGGAGGCAACGACGAGCATAATGTCCTTCAGGACACCGCAGAGGGTCAGGACGACAGCAGACGTCTTGCCAATCTGAGCAGGGTCTGTTAGCAGAAGCGCAGTATGGAGATGCGACAATTGACTTACAAGGAAAACAACGGAGACGTTGAGCATAAAGGCGCAGAGACCGTTGAGGAAAAAGGTAAAGAGGCCGACATGGTAGACCTCAGCCATGCTGACCTTGGGGACCTCCCAGAACAGAGCAACAAGACCGTTCATGGCCGCGCAGACGGGAGCAAAGTAGTAGAGGGAGACAAGAGGGTCCATCTTGAAGTCAGCAGAGCTCAAAAGGCGCTGGACCATGGTCAGACGCAGAGCTTCAAACAGAATACCAGCCATCTGGAAAAGGAAGCCGACGAGAACAAAGTCAATTTCACCAAACGAGGCGATAATGACACCGACGACAATGGCGGAAACGTTGAGGAACTGCTTGATGTTGGGCTGCGAGACGCCGAGGCACCAGCCGGCGAGAAGGACGGCGACGGGCGTGGTGGCCTTGAGCATCTGGATAAAGGCAACAGACAGGTAGAGGTAGGTCAGGTTACCGCAAATCAAGCTCAAGCTGAAGAAGAGACCGATGGGGACGACGGCGCGGAGGTAGACGCGGCCGGTCATCTTGACATTTTTGCGACCATCAAGGACCGTGGTCCAGCGGGCGAGGGCCTGGGTGACAACAGTGGCGAAGACCAAGTGGTAGGTGGTAAGGATAACGGGATAACCTGGGAAAGTGTTAGAGTTGTTAACTGTCGTAGGTGGTATTGCGATTCGAAATCGCTATTGGAGGGACACGTACGGAACTTGAGAGTATCAAGAATCCATTTGTTGAAGAGAATCACAGAGGACGAGAAGCCAATCCAGATGCTGCAATACGTTAGCATGTTCGTTCAAGGCAGGCGCGACAGCGAACAGTGTGCAAGATCAACGCACATGACATAGAGAGCCGGGTGAATGCCAGAGCTAGCAGGCTGAGGCTTCTCGGCGGCAGGGTTGACGGTAGGGAGAACCTGCGCAGCGTTGCGAGGCGCATCGTCCGACACCCGCACCTTGTCTTCGGTAGACATGCTGAACTTGGCTTGTAAGATCGAGGTATAGGTGAATTCGTACGAGGGTCAAGCGGTCGCGGTCGCTGGTGGGGATCGCAACGGCGCGAGGATGTGTATCGACGACGCCGTTGGCCAGCGGCGCAAATGTCGAAGGGGTGGAATAGATGGAGAGTTGGGGACGATAGGGATTAGAAGAGGGCGTTGCTGGTTGGATTGAATGGAATTAGAAGAGTAGAGAGGTAAAGTGGAGGGATTCCCGGAAGAGGAACACGAAGAAAAAGAGTAACGAAGAGAAGAAAGAAAAAAAAGCTGCGGAATCGTTGAAGAAGAGGAAGCGCCTTGGTGGGAGAGAGACGGAGGTACCTCTGTGGGGGGGTGCGAGGATGGAGAGAGGTGGGAGAAAAAAATTACGGCTCGCGGCCTCCTGACGATATACGTGAGGCGAAAGCGGGCGACGCCACAGCAATTGAAGTGAGACTCGTAATGGATGGAAGGCACTGCATGCTGTTCTTTGCCAGCCAGCGGAAGCCAGAACGGAAGGTCGAGTTTTACAGGGGGCGGATAGCGCCCGATGGGGGCCCTTGCAGCGGGATTAGCGAGTTTGCACAGTGAAGGTTTTCAGTGGTGTTTCTAGCGGCGATAGGCGGTTCCCTGTACAGAAACCCTCAGCCACTGTAATCTTCCGGAAGCTGCAGCCAATCTCATGAGCATGCAGACAGGCGCTAATTTCTAGTAGAGCGAGGTGAGGTATGTGGCGCGCGCCGCGATAAGACGAATGCGGTTTCGCTAATTCACATATCACCTGCCAGTACGGCATGCGGATATTTACTATTTTATTTCATTGAACTTTATCCTTTTTCATTTCATTTCGGTTCTATATTTTAATCGTCTTCATCCTATGTCCTTCCTGTGCGTCCTTCTTGTGGAAGCGACGGGCGACACAAGATGAACATGAACCCCACCACCGTCGCTCATCTTCACAGCCCTCTCTTTCTCTTACGAATATGCTCTCCTTTCTTAAAATAAGTTACACGGCGTGACGGTTTGCTGCTTTGTCCCCCTCCTTGATAGTGATAGTCGACGGGGAATTGTCGCCAGTTGGCGGGTCGGTGACGCGTAAGAGGCGGCGATCATAGAGTGGGTGCTGGCCAAACGGCCGCATTGCATCAAACTGGCAAGGCAAGAAAAGAGACGCTTTCTGACTCGCCTGTACACTGCAGTACGGCAGTGCTGTGCCTGGAAAGTCGGGCACAGACTGATGAAACAGAACAAGTCGACGCTTTTTTGTGCTTGCGTCTGGAAGAAGAGAGCCGCTTTCAGACCAACCTTTTAGTTATAGCACGGATGCGTGTCCCTTGTTTCCCCTGCAATACTAAGAAAGGGGATTGCAGGGGTGGTTATAGCGGGAGGCCAGGATTGCCAGGGGAGCAACACCATCCGATAGCGGGGCCACCCACTGAGCGACTGCACCAGTCACAGTTGTGCACCAACAATGAAGTAAAAAAAAAACTGCTCCCAGCGAATCAAACCAACCACGTTGGTGCTTGATACGCCGAAGTTGAAGGCGTGATTGGCCTCTGCTCGATTGAGATGAAAATGTACCCAGATGATTTTTTTTTCTGTCACAGTGCAGATGATCCAGATGCTCACAATTTTACATGTTTTTTTTTTTCCTTGGCCACCTCCTTTTTCGAACCTCTCGCCATCCACGCGTCGGCGTCATCCTTCGATTCCATCCTTTGAGGTACCCTGAACAGCCTGACCCTTTAATGGCACTCGTTTCGATAGCGCTGTCGCAAATGTGCCCGCTCCAGCGCCAACTTGCATGAGATGAGCCACGCGCGAATGGGCTTTGTGACCTGCATGTGTCCAATAATTAGTGCTACATACTTGTCTCGCTTATTACGCTCTCTCGCCAACAAATAGGAAAAAGTCAAGACAGGCTGGCGCTTTCCGGTTCACGATGCTCTCCCGACGGCCAATCTGCCACGAGGCTGACTAGCCTCATCGACATCGCGCGCAAGGCTAGCCGACCAGAGTGGGAATAGCGTCCAAAAAAGAAAAGCCAAGTAGAAAGCTTGGCATACCGCTCATGCAATACTTCGTATACCTCCGTAGAGCGCGTGACTCCTGACTTGTCGGCAGCTGTCCTCAAACAACCCTGGTAGTGGGTAGTGGTCGCATCATAGTCTCTGGACCGAAAATTACGGTTCTAGAAGCCAAAGCATACAAAAACAACACATCGGTATCAACAGGAGCCTTGCTGCGCCTACCATAATATGCCCGTCTATTTCATGGATCACGGCACCACAGCGCACATATTAATGCATATCACTATCACATATTGCAGTAGTTATCAGCGCTGACAGGTAATGCCATCCAGTCGGCCCTGACCGTGGCCTCTTCTGCCTCGTCCGTTGCTTCTAGTTATGCCGTTACGTCATGTTCCTGGGCCCGGCGCATAGCACTGAGCCTGATGCTGCGCTTGCTTGCTTGCTCTGGCTGGCAATCTTGCAAAGCTTGTCAAGCTGGTGGAACGTGGATGCGAAGGGTTGGCGATCCTGTCGTTTCAGAATTGTGGCTCGTTCCAACCACATTGCAGTATCGTCCATTAACAGCATCCGTACAGTCAAGAGCCGAAATCTATAATTCGCTCTCCAGTGGTTTGAGCCATGGATGCGCACGCCGATCCTGCACAGCAACGTGGTTTCTTGGCTACTTCGAATGATAGCAGTGGGCAGATCGGCACGGCGTAATCTACCTGAATTTTTTACGGACAAACAACGCTTGACTGCCCATTTTTGAACCTCGAAATAGTCCCTGCTACAAAAATTGTAAGATCGACCACCAGATTGACCATGCAGGTAAGCACCTGCCCGTGATGACCAGGGACTCGGTATCGGAAGCAAACAAAAGCGGCCGGTTATCCGTAGGAGGCTGTTCGATCCGGCCCGGACGCCTGATTGTAGCCTCAGTTGCAACTTAAAAGTTTCATGTGCCACGATTTGCATATGCCTTGGAGCGGCAGTGCTGACAAGCATCTGAGAATCTGCATGAGTGCTGTCACTTTCTATCCTGCAGACATGTATGTGATGAAACGAGACAGCTAAGGGTCGTTGGTGGTTGCGAAACAGAATTGCACCTTGATAGGTGTTGTTGCTGTCAGCGTGGATCGCACAATACCTAGTTATAGACTACTAAAATATAGCCCTCTTGCATTAGACGTCAACTGTATGCAATTCCGTACCGGATGTGGAAGGCCATATGTCAAAGACACAGTTCCAAGACATAAAAGGTAGCATTACCAGGCTTAGGAGCCACAACCCGTTACAATATGGTTCTTTTACCAACACAAATGTCGTTTTTTTCGGCTCTGACCTTGTGTCCTGTCGCCTCTCATGGGCAAGGGCAGCTGGGGGTTGGAATACAGCAGCGAGGGGTGATGGCCGCGGAATAAATCCGTCAAACTCCCTCAGGCTATGCGTAGGGAACGGCATGTGCCATCAACGGCTTCCTCTACCGGCGGCATTGACCCGGGGCCGAATCGACGGCTTGCTACTTCGATGAGCGCCTGGGTTAAAATGTATCGGCTGGTTGCAGAATGCTAGCCTGCCTTCCTACTTAGTAATGCAGCGGACATAAGTCGGTTTCCCTACTTGACGCTGGGAGACACTAGGTACCGCGTAGTGGTAAGTACAATAACCGTCAGGCCAACATGATCCTAATATCTCGCGGTAAAAATGGCGAACCTGAGTCGTCACCACCAATCCCGCAATGCCCCAGCTTATGATGTACGAAGTAAATACACGACCCACGCATCCCATCAAACCTGGGGCCACGAATAGTGGGGCCTGAGTGTGGCTTGAGTGTTCAGAGACTTCACTCTCAGAGACAAACCTCACAGGCTCAACTCGACCCCCCCCCTGAAAGCATTAATTTTAGCCCGCCAACCCCTCCAACCCTCCAAGAGCGGCCAACGCTAAGCTCAATTTTATTTTTCCCAGGGCACCAAATAACGTTACCCAGTTGCCAGGGGATCGTTAGTCCGAGAGGCGATGTAACGGGCAAAAAAATAATAATCAATTAATAAAAAAATTGTTGCGCCTCTTGGCCACCTACCACCAACCTACCTATACGTACCACACACTTCCATCTCCCTCACCGTCTGCAGCCTTAGCAAGCTTTCTTTTCCTTTCATACCACTTCTTGTTTTCGTGACATTGTTGTTTCCCGTTTGCACTGCGCGATACCTTTGTCATTTCTTTCTCTTACGCCCCCCATCAATTATTCACAGCCGTTCCCTTGGCACGCTCCCCCACCGTTACAATGGGCGCCGACCAGTGAGTAGCTTCACCGTTCCCCCCCGCCAAAAATCGCCCGCGCAGCCAACAGACATTGCCCAGTATCAGACTTGGGAAACGGACAGTGCGAGACTGACAACCATCGCTAAACAGACACGTTGATGTTCTCGTCATTGGCATGGGACCTACTGGTCTCGGTGCCGCCAAACGCCTGCACCAGATCGTGAGCCAATACCCCTCCCCCCAGCTATAGAAAGCCTCCCCCTGCTAACAAGCCTCAGAACGGTCCTTCCTGGCTAATTGTCGACTCTGGCGACAAGGCCGGTGGTCTTGCCAGCACCGATGTCACCCCCGAAGGCTTCGTAAGTACACGCACTCCCTCATCGCACGACGACCAGGCTGGTTTTGTTACCTCTTGCTAACTCTGTCCGCAGCTCTACGATGTTGGTGGCCACGTCATCTTCTCCCACTACAAGTACTTTGACGACTGCATCGACGAGGCCCTCCCTCAGGACGACGATTGGTATACCCATCAGCGCATCTCCTACGTCCGTTACAAGGGCCAGTGGGTTCCCTACCCCTTCCAGAACAACATCTCGATGTTGCCCAAGGATGACCAAGTCAAGGCCATCGAGGGCCTCATCGATGCTTCGCTCGAGGCACGCGTTGCCACCGGCAAGCCCAAGGACTTTGACGAGTGGATTCTGCGCTCCATGGGCAGTGGCCTTGCCGACATGTTCATGCGTCCCTACAACTACAAGGTCTGGGCGGTTCCCACCACCAAGGTAAGCCAAACCTCAAACCCTCCCCACGCCAGCATAAACATGGGCGTTGGCTGACCGGTTCCTGCAGATGCAATGCGAGTGGCTTGGTGAGCGTGTCGCCGCTCCCGACGTGAAGCTCGTCACCAGCAACGCCATCCTGGGCAAGGTTGCCGGTAACTGGGGCCCCAACGCCACCTTCCGCTTCCCTGCCCGCGACGGCACTGGTGGTATCTGGATCGCTGTCGCCGAAACTATCCCTAAGGAGAAAAAGCGTTTCGGTGCTCAGGGTGAGGTTACCAAGATCGACGCCGACAACAAGGTCGTCAGCTTCAAGGATGGCTCCACCGTCAGCTACAACAAGCTTGTCAACACCATGGCTGTCGATCAGCTGGTTGAGAAGATGGGCAACCGGGAGCTTGTTAGCCTGTCCAAGGGTCTGTACTACTCGTCTACCAACGTCATTGGCGTTGGCATCCGTGGTGCCCGCCCTGAGCGTATCGGCGACAAGTGCTGGGTAAGTGTTGATTTCTTGAAACGGCATGAAATGCGCCGACACTGACCTGCCAACAGTTGTACTTCCCTGAGGACGACTGCCCATTCTACCGCGCCACCATCTTCTCCAACTACTCTCCCTATAACCAGCCTGAGGCCAACGTCAAGCTGCCTACGCTGTACCTTGCCAACGGCGACAAGGCTGCCTCGTCGGAGGCCAAGGAGGGCCCGTACTGGTCCATCATGCTCGAGGTTTCCGAGTCTACGATGAAGCCCGTCAACCAGGAAACTCTTCTCAAGGACTGCATTCAGGGCCTCATCAACACGGACATGATTCGTCCCGAGGACGAGATTGTTTCGACATACCTCCGCCGCTTCGACCACGGCTACCCGACGCCCAGCCTGGAGCGTGAAGGTGTCCTCAAGGAGCTGCTCCCCAAGCTGGAGGAGCAGGACATCCTGTCGCGTGGTCGCTTCGGCAGCTGGCGCTACGAGGTTGGTAACCAGGACCACTCCTTCATGCTGGGCGTGGAGGCAGTCGACGCGATCCACAACGGTGCGGTTGAATTGACGCTCAACTACCCCAACTTTGTCAACACCCGCAAGAACACGGAGAGACGTCTTGCTCAGGCCTTTGACTACAGCAAGGCTAACGGCCTGCCGCTACGCAACTAAAGGGACGAGGGGCTGATTTATGCTAGACGGAATGATGTTGAATTTACGCAAGATTTGCTGTAGAGCTTTTGATTTGATATACGAAAGGATGGACCAAAAGGTAGAATAATAATAGACTTGGCATCTTGCGAGATGGAAACTGGATATGATCTGTCGATGAATATTGAACTACGTGTGGCTGTGCACAGCTTGCAGTAAAGGATTAGTAGTATGGGGTGCTGCAGCTACGTGGTTATTGAAGACGATGATTGGTGCTCGTAAATATATTGGTGCGTTGTCCTGGGTCAGGGATAGCTTTTTTTTTTTTTTAGCGGCGGCGGGTAGTTTGTTAGTCGGAGCTGACTGGGCCTTGGCTGCGATGGGCAAAGGAGCAGATGTGTTGGTAGTTTTGTATGTTTGGAGGTTCGTATTGGGCTTGAGACGTGCAGGAGTTGTAAACTCGAAAAGGCAAGACGACGGGGCTGATGAGTTTCCTTGCAAGATCTGCAAACACATGGGCTGCAGGCTACACAGGGCTCGTTGTTGGGAGGCGGTCAAGGCGGGCCGTGATGACCAGATGACCAGAGCCATGCAGAAAAGGCGAGCCAACGATGCAGGGTGAACCTTGTCCGGACACGATGCCAAGGGGAACGAGAACGACGACTTGTTTGGGCAGCAAGAGATTCGGGCGAGGGGAGTGAAGCACTATTTTCTTTGTTGACGGTGGAGAGTGAGGGGCTCTGGTTTAGAGAAACAGAGAGAGTTGCGAAAAGTGAGAGAAAGGGAAACAGAAGAGACAGCAAGATACTGAGGGGAGATGAGATGTGGGCGAGTAATTAAAAATGAAGGAGGAATATTTGGTGTGTGTGGTGAAGAAGGTAGCTAAACTAGGATGAACCTGGTGGGAGGTAGATGGATATGAGGTATCACGATGGAGGGGCTGATTTTCAGCGGTTTGACTAGAGGTTTATAGTTTATATGGTTGGGTCTTGGGGACGCAATACTCTGCGTATTTTCTAATCT
This sequence comes from Cordyceps cateniannulata, assembly GCA_028828415.1. Classification (NCBI taxonomy): domain Eukaryota; kingdom Fungi; phylum Ascomycota; class Sordariomycetes; order Hypocreales; family Cordycipitaceae; genus Cordyceps; species Cordyceps cateniannulata. The sequence goes on along the minus strand of JAPHMX010000004.1, from coordinate 564,750 downwards.
ATCAAATAACTATTTATACATGTTATCACGCTGTAACCATGCACTCATCTTGATGCGTCGCACACTGATGAGGGAGGCGCTAACTACCTACCTAACTTAGTACCTGCCTACCTACCTAGGTACCTAGTTACCTATCTACCTGTACCTTACCAGGTACCTACCTTAGATACCTTAGCACCTTAGTACCTATCGCCATGCAGGTTGACTGCGGCCGGGCAGAGGAGTGGACTCCACCAGCTCGCTGCAACTGGGAATAGGCAATAATGGTAGGTACCCAAACACCTCACCTTGGTTGATGGACAAGGCAACAAAGTAGCCTTGCTTGCGGGCGCTGCTTGCTCAACAGGAAGGGGGGATTCAGGTTTACATTGGCTGGCGGTATGCCAAAGAAAAAAGAAAGATGAGACACGCAGACGGCTTGAAATGTGAGAGTCGACCAACATCTTGACCAGCAGAAAGTACTTTCGTAGTGTAGAGGTGGTGCTGGTGGTACTTGTAGGTACCTGCTTGTTGTCCACTGTCCAGCGTGCTGGTGGTGTCAACGAAAAGCTTATTACGGCCGATAATAAAAGCACACAAAAACAACGACGTTGCTTGCGGAAGTCACACGCACAGGAGCATCGTGAGAATTCTTCAGTTTTATCCTCCCTTTTTCATTGTTGTTTTTATATCTCTCCATTTTGCTAGCAAACGCTCCTTCGTCGCCGCAACCAATCGCCCTACCAACTCCCACTAGCACCAATTTCAACAACAAGACTGCAACTCACTTACCACTGCAGTAACCTTGGCTTGCCATTGACTTACCTATCCTGCCCTTGCCGCCAATTATCGCTGCTGTCGGCTGCCTTTTTCGTTCAACCTTGCAGATTCTGTCTCTGCCCTGCTGCAAGTGACGTATGACCCGTTTTCTCTCCTGCTTCCCCCGACCCTGTTGCTGATTCGAACCAAAAGACCTGCCTTCTTCTTCTTTACGAATTATCCTTTTCAATCCACAACCACCTTTTCCACTTGGCGCGCTGACGGATCTCGACCATGGTGCCCGCCCAGTCCCGTTCTCCGTTCGATTGATTTCCCGCCCCGACGTCCTCCACTCGTCTGCTTGACGACCTCCGACCGACACGCCATTTTCCAACCCCTTCGTTGGTCCTCTTTCGCCTCTTTTATCATCTTGACCCTCGCCTCTTCGTCCCCGTAGCCAGCACCTGCCACCGAGGCCGCTCCATGGTTGCGCGCCGCTCTTCATCATGGTCGGTGCCGCTGTCGTCGCGGAAGAGGCCCTCGACCCCCCTCCGCCTCCCCCGCGCCTCTTTGAGCGCCTGCGCCAGATAGCCGGCTACACCTGGGACGAGTCCATCCATCCGATTCACTCCACGTACGACTACTGGTACGTCATTCTGCGCCTTGCTCGCCCAGTGCTCAGCCCCTCTTTCGACAAGGAACCGTGCCGTGGCCAGCATCGTCGTCCGCTCGCGGCGTTCCTTCCTTCACACCCGCTTGCCTTTGTCCCATCTGCTAACCGCCCGTTGTGCTGCAGGTACATTTTCGGCACCCGGCTCGTGCCTCAAGCCCCGACACCATCCGCCTCGTCCCACCACGTACAAAGCGCCGCAGTTGCGGGCAAGCTACGGCCATCCACGTCGGACCATGGCGCTGGACAACAAACACCTACATCCGCCCTCGAAGGCGAGCCGTTCCCCTCGCCTTCCATCTTCTCCCGTCCGCCCTCGACAGCCTCCTCAACCTCTGCTAGCGATTCCTCCTGCACCGAAGAACCCATCGTCGCCCGCATCTCCCTCCACACCTTTCGTGAGGAGCGGGCTTTTCAGATCGCCAAGAACTTCTTGGCCAAGGCTGACCCAAACGCCCACCATATTGTCAGACCCCTCGATCTCATAAGGCTGCCGCCGGCCTCGGGCGACCGCTCCGCCCTCGTCGTCGCCATCTACCAGCGCATCGGTCCCAATTACCTGTTTGACGTTTTGGACATGGGCCCCGCTCTCTACAGAGCCCGCAAAGATGGCGAGTCCTATCAATCATATTCCGACCTCCAAGCCGTTCCCAGGGAGACCATCAGCCTGGAACATTTTCTCGACTTCGCAATAGGCGCAGCAGAGTGCCTCGAGATTCTCCACCATCACCACGGCATGATTCATGGCGAGCTTCGTGGCGATGCCTTTCATTTCAACGTCGAGACCAACCAGGTTCGAATCGTCTCCTTTGGCTCCGGTTTGCGATCGTTTGAGCATGGCCTGACTAGCACCGGCTGGTCGACCCTGTCCAAGGAAATCGGCGCCAAAAATAAGCTCCTCTACATAAGCCCTGAACAGACAGGCCGTATGCCAGCAGAGCCCGACAGCCGTACTGACATTTACTCCCTCGGCGTCCTCTTCTGGACCCTCCTCACGCGACAGCCCGTATTTAGCGGCGACAGCCCCCTTGACATCGTCCAGGGTGTCTTGAACAAGAAAATACCAAACGTCACCACTATCCGTCTAGGCATCCCCGACGTCATTGGACGCATCATACAACGATGTACCGCCAAAAATGTAGCCGACCGCTACCTCTCCGCTAGCGGGTTGCGCCACGACTTGGTTTTGGTCCAGGAGCATCTTGGTATCGGCGACCTTCAAGCTCTTGCTGATATGCAGATTGGCTCCAAGGACGTCTCGTCTTTTTTTCTGCTTCCCACAGTCATGATTGGCAGGGACAAGGAGAGGAATGAGCTGCTTCGTGTCATTGACCGCGTATCTAGATCTCACTCTATACAAGCTAAAGGCCCGCCCCCGAAATCTTCTGACGGCTCTAGCTTCCACAACGACGCTTTTCTTCCTGATGACGCCTCAAGTGAAGGCGCTAGCTCGATTGGCGACGGCAACACCCGGCGAAGCGGTTCTTTCACCCAGACGTCTTTCAGCGACCAAAAGTTGTTCAAGGGCAGTTTTCAGTCCTCGGCGCCGGCCGATTCGCATAATTCAGACAGCGCCTCCACATCCCACTCCATCAATACCCTCCCGGCGCCTCGTATAACCCGTCGTTGGGAGCGCCACCAGTCCATGTCCAATGACACAAACTCTGCTGCTGATAGCTCTGGCTATGACGGAAGTCGTCACGGTGGCATAGAGTCGGGAGCGTCCACACTGTCCAGGCAGCTCGGAAACGCCAAGTTTAGGCGTAGAGGCCAATGCGAAGTCGTCGTGATTGAGAGTGCTGGTGGTTTGGGCAAGAGCTGCTTGATACAATCCGTATTGCCTGATATTCGCAGACGTGGATATTGTGCCACGGCCAAGTTTGATTCCGCTAGGAGAGCTGCACATGGGCCACTCATTAAGCTTCTCTCATCCCTCTTCAAGCAAGTCTGGGGCGAGAGAAACACGGACACGCCGTTCCACCAAGCGCTGAAGCAGTACGTCCGCCCCGTCTGGCCCATGCTGCATAAAACTTTGGGCCTTCCCGAGTTTCTGCTAGGCCCGGCAGACACCGTAGCTTCCCGCACTATTTCGCTGTCGCAAAGCTCGGGACTGCGCAACAACGGCCGTGTCGGTAAGCGCAGAGGCTCTTCTCCCGGTATCTCGCCCAGCCCCTCTGGTGGAGGACCTAGCATCGCCTCTCAGACCGCCCATGACTTTCTGCGCGCCGGTGCCTCGACAAAGACGAGACGTTTCGTCAACACCTTCCTCGACGTCCTGCGCGTTTTCACACACCACAAGCTCATTTGCTTCTGTTTGGAGGACCTTCACTTCGCCGATGAAGAGTCCCTGGAGCTCGTTTCTCAAATCATCAGCGCCCGTATGCGAATGGTCATTATTCTCACGCATCGTCCCGAAGAGCTTTCACCCGAGAAGTTGCAGAGCGTAATCTACTCTCCAGAAATCCAAGAATTGCCCAAGAGCAATCGGCCAACCGTAACGAAGCTAAAACTGGCCCCCTTCACCGAAGCAGAGGTTTTGAAGTATGTTGCCACGACTCTCGCTAGACCGACCGACGACATATTACAATTAGCAATGGCTATCCAGTCCAAGACGGCAGGCAATCCATTCTATATCCGCGAGATGCTCGGCATATGCAACCGAAAGCGCTGTATCTGGTACGACTACCGCGACTCCCAGTGGCACTACGACCTTGAAAAGATCTTTGCCCAGTTTCAAGGCGAAAAAGACTTTGAATTGCTCGACACGGATTTTATTACTCGACGGCTCAACGAACTACCACCCGCAGCGCGAGCTGTTCTTGCCTGGGCAGCCCTCATAGGAAGTTCTTTTTCCTTTGAGCTCATCTGCCGTTTGATGCATGGCGAGTACAACTTTGAGGACGGAGCTCCGCTGTGCGCTGCTGAATCACCCATGCAAAACAAGTACACAGAGGGCGAGGCTATCGAGGGGCTACAAGCAGCTGTGCAAGCCTATATCCTTGTTCAAAGCGAGACGGAAGATCGTTTCCGATTCGCGCATGACCGATACATACACGCCTCATCGGGCTTGAAGGAGTGCAACGAGCAAAAGATGCACTTTGTCATTGCGCAAACTTTGATGAAGTATTATGCTGATGATCCACGAGAACGAACCAACGTTGCTAGGCACATCTGCAAGGCGGTCCCTTTGATCAAGACACGCATCCCGGAACGGGAGCACTTCCGCAAACTACTAAGAGAATGCGCCCAAGATGCCGTCGAGAACGGAGCCCGACCGACGGCTTCTAAATATTATAGCAAAGCACTGCAACTGCTACAACCCCAACCCTGGGATTCGGATGGCCCTGATGTCAAGTACGACGAGACGCTTCGACTGTACCTGCGCACAGCCGAGTGCTATCTCTACATGAGCAAGCTATCCAAGGCCAACGACTTATTATCAATCATCTTTGCCAACGCCAGGACACCGCTGGACAAGGCTCCTGCCTATGTGCTGCAGTCTCGCATCTTTGCGCAAAACGGCAACTCCTTGGCTGCTCTAATTTCACTCAAAGATTGCATGTCTACTATTGGCGTCGACGTCGAAAGAGAGCCAACATATGAAGCCTGCGATAAGAAGTTTGAGGAGCTGGCGACAAAGATTAAGTCGATGGATCGGTCTACGATTACAGCTGCACAAAGTAGCAACGACCAAGTCATGACCTCGATTGGCGCCGTGCTGTCTGAAAGTTTGAGTGCTGCCTGGTGGAGTGATTGTTTGGAGTACTACTATCTCACGCTGCTCATGCTCGAAACCCATCTCACGCGCGGGGCATTCCCACAATCTGGTGTGGCCTTCCTCAACATGGGCGTCGTAGCCCTTTGTCGCTTTTCGATGGCCGAATTTGCCGTCGATCTTGGCGTCATCTCACAGGATCTGCTCTACGATGGGCGTGACACGTTCTCCATTGCCCGCGGCCAGATGCTACATACATGCTTCCTTGCGCATATTCACTGTCCAATGCCAGTCGCTGTGGCGCAGACGGAAGACGCCATTGAACTGGCTTCGGTCGGCGGTGATCGGATGTCGACAATTCTCAGTTATGGCCTTACAGCCCACGCCAAGTTCTTTGCGAGCGAAAATCTTGACGACCTGGAGAGCTACTGCCACTTTGCATGCGAGGAGATCCCTACCTGGTATTCCGACACAAGAGGTGGTGCCATGATTGTGGCTATCCGACAGACATGCCGTGCTCTCCAAGGCAAGACACGCGTGGGTGATGCCCTCGGTATCATGTCTGATGATCAGCATAATGGCCCTCGATATAAAACGTGGCTCACGACACAGACGCAGGAGAGCAATCGATCTCTTCTGTTATACGAAAGTGTTGAACTCGTCAATTTATTCTTATACGGTCATTATGAGAGAGCAGTTGAGCTGGGCAGGAAAAGCTATGATCATCTGGACGCTATCTGGTCTGCGCGCAACAGTCGACTGATTCTGCTCTTCTACGGCCTGGCAAGGGCCGGACAGCTCCTGAGACAAATGCAAGATCCGCGCTCACCTACGGCCAACTTTTCGGCGCAGACGCAGGAAATTGTGAAGGAAATGCAAGGATTTGTCGACAAGATGAAGCAGTGGTCAACAGTATCGGATATCAACTATCTCTGCTGGTCGCGGCTGCTGGAGGCGCAAGTGGTGGAACTTGTTGGCAATCACGGCGAGGCAGTGCAACATTATGAAGAAGCACTCGATCACGCCAGTGAGCACGGGTTTGTCTTTGAAGAAGCCCTGGGCAACTACCTCATGGCCGGCTTCTTCCTCCGCCGGCGCGCCCGACGATCTGCCCGATCCGCTTTGCTGGAGACGGTGGGCTTATACCGCCAGCTGGGTGCTACTGGAGTCGCGAAAGCAATTGAAGAAGAACACTCTTTGCTACTGCGCGGGCCTACCCGAAGCCACCAGACAGCAGATGCCGCAATGCAGACCGATTTCGTTACGGATGCTTCCTCTGGTCAATATCCTCACGTGGATGGCGAGGATGACCACCAGCTGACCCAAGTCAATTCGCATACTCTAATGGACGCCAAAGGCGACAGGATAGGAGCCTGGCGCGGCTCTATGGACATGCAAAATGAGGAAGTATCTGGATTACCTACGCTCGACATGATTGACCTACACGCTATTCTGGTTTCTTCTCAGGTCATTTCGTCCGTGCTGCAAATCGACGAGCTTCTCAAGACCATGTGCGATGTCATCTTGCAGACTTGCGGAGGCTCGGCAACTCTCGCTGCCATTGTGGTGCGGGAGCCTGATGCAGATGACAATTCCTGGTGCATCGCTGCCAGCGGTGACCCCGAAAAAGGCGCCTCTGCACACAACCCTGGCCTCCCCCTTGCTGCGAACTCCTTGATTGCAGATAATGTCGTGCTGTACTGCACGCGCTTCCGCGAAGCAGTGTTTATCCCCGACCTCAGCGTTGATGAGCGTGTAGGCAACGTCAACGAGACATGGCTGCAAAAGAACCCGCTCGGGAGATCCATCATTGCCATTCCCATTATTCACGGCGATAAACCGCTTCTCGGCGTCTTATACATGGAAGGTGAACCTCGTTCGTTCACGGATCGCAACGTCACTGTACTGCAGCTCTTGGTGAACCAGCTAGCGATCAGTTACTCCAACGCCAAGACGATGAGGCATCTCGAAAAAGTGTTAGCCGAGAATCGCTCCATGGTGTCTGTGCAGCGCCGGGCGCTGGAGAAGGCGATCAAGGCGGAAACCAAGGCCAAAGATGCAGAGGCTGAAGCTAACCGCAACGTTAAGCTTGCTGAGGAGGCGGCCAAGGCAAAGTCCATCTTCCTGGCCAACGTCTCTCACGAACTGCGCACGCCACTCAACGGTGTCATTGGCAACTCTGAGCTGCTTCGGGATAGTGACCTGAACAGAGAGCAGCTGGAGATGGCCGATTCCATCCGGGTTTCTGCAGATCTTCTCCTGACAGTCATCAACGACATTCTCGACTTTTCCAAAATGGAGGCGGACAAGATGAAGCTCTACATTATCGCCTTTAACCCTGAGGAAATGGTTCGTGAGGTCGTCCGTGCTGTATCGTATAGCAATCGCGAAAAGACGTCGAAGAAGAATGTCAAAATCATCCAAGATATCAATTTACCGTCGATGCTGATTTACGGAGACCCGATTCGCCTCCACCAAGTCTTAGGTAACCTGATTGGCAACAGTCTCAAGTTTACAGAGGACGGATCTATCACTATTGGAGCACGAGTAGACTCGGAAACGGCCGAGAACGCGACCCTCACGTTCTGGGTCAGGGATACGGGAATCGGCATTCAACCACAGCAACTTGCCAAGCTTTTCCAGCCGTTTAGTCAAGCCGATGCTGGTACGGCGAGAAAGTATGGCGGCAGCGGTCTTGGTCTAAGCATCTGCAAGTCTTTGATCGAGGTCATGATGAAGGGCAAGATTCAGCTGGAGAGCGAAGAGACTATCGGCACAACGGCCTGGTTTACTGTGACGTTTGAAAAAACAAAGGCGGACGTTCTCGCTGGTGACGCGCTTGCAAAATCATCACCACCCATTGACCGGTACTCGAGCCTGTCGCCAAGTTATGACCGGACGATTGTTGCCAGACCGCCCATGAACCTATCCAAGCTCGCCACCGAGGATATTCGCATCTGCATAGCTGAAGACAACCCGATCAATCAAAAGATTGCGATTCAGTATGTGAAGCGGCTCGGATACCGCCATGTCGTGGCCTATGAAAATGGCATGAAGGCCATCGAGGGTCTACGTGCCAATGCAAAGGATGGACAGCCGTATCACATTATTCTGATGGATGTCATGATGCCTGTTCTCGATGGGTATGAAGCGACCAAGCTCATTCGCAAGGATCCGATCGAGGCTGTACGAAAGATTCTTGTCATTGCCATGACGGCATCTGCTATCCAGGGCGACAGAGAAAAGTGCTTGGCAGCGGGCATGAATGACTATCTAGCCAAGCCTGTGCGTGCCGACGTGCTTCGGCGGAAGCTGGACGCGTATGTCAATGCCCCTGAGAATCCATTCCCAACACCGTCGCCGAGCCCGCTAGAAATTTCGCAAGCCGAGTATGATGCGAGACTGAGGGCGGTCTCGGAAGCGGCCAAGGATCAGACGTTTAGCCGCCAAGCGTTGCGGACGGATGCTAGCATGGATCCGATGGAAGAGGGCGCTGTATTCAACCAGCCCCTCGATGCGGACGGACTTCGCGCGTGTGATAGTCCTATCTTTGGCTCATCAGCGCCGTCATTTATGCCACGCAGTCGGTCTGTCCACAGCTCGACATCGACGACGCGGAACCCTTCGGAAGCGTCTGGCGAGAAGAAAGACGGCAAGGACAAGGGCGCGGTAACTGCGGGCACGAACGGCACCGTGCCGAATGGAAAGAGTGAGAGGTGATGATTGGCATGACGAGAGAACGGGACAGTCACGAGTCACGGCCAAGGTGGTGTTAACGTATATCATCCACGGTTGAGTAGACTCTTCTATATGGATTTTCTGCTTCTTATCATTGTTATTTTTAGCGTATTTTCTTTTTTCTTTCTTTTTTTGGCCTATATCTGGCGTTGAACAATGGAATGCTTAAGAAGGCGTGGGAAGGACCGGGGGTGGGGGCAAATGGGTACATGGGTGATACATTTGGGTTTAGAGCCAAAGCCATCTCGCTCCTTTATATGTAACGAAATTTTTCTTCTTGTTCAATCTTTTTGATCTTCTTTTTCGTTGCCTTTTCTCGTATGGTTTCTTATCTTGGATAAGTGAGGAAAGGCTTAAAAACGCAGGCGTGTATGTAGGAGATTGCCGAAGCAGGTAGGAGACAAGATGGTAGATTTCGATTCATGCTTTTTAGAGGCTCTTTATGACATGTCGAAAATTTTTCGTTTATACTCTTGGGCCTTGGCGAAGAAAAAGACATGACCGAGGAAAACAGGCTGTAGTGATGTTCAGTTGGGACAACGCCCGAGGCTTGAGTGTGGCGTGAGCCCTGCGACCATGTGCGCAGAGAGAGCCAATGAGAGGGGGTTTACCAGCATATCCACGGTTAGGCCTGGCAAGACATGCATGAAAATAATTGGTAAGAAGAAGAAAAGACTTGGCCATACATATTATTATGTCGGAGAAATAACTGCAAGATCCCTGACTTTGCCCGTGGCGCAGTCTTGTCAGGCTGCAGGTGTGGGCTCTTATGACGTTGCGGCCCGGGGTGGGATTGATTGACACGATTAAGCTTATGATGATGGTGAGATCTGCATCTGTCTCACTTTTTATCCTGTTTTTTATTCTTTAGGAAAGATGAAGAGCACAGATTATATATTCTCATGATTTGACTCAAACACCATCCTCAAGACTCACAACACTGTCGACTGCATTTCACAACAATGACAGAATCACACAATGCCAGCCAGCAGCCGCCGAGCTACGATAGCTGCATCGCCTCCGCCTCCGCAAATTCACTGCAGGAGCCTGTTCTCCTAGTTCTCGCAGGCCAGAGTATCCATGCGGGCTCCGCGACCGGCGCGCCTCTGTACGAGACGAACCGCGGCGTGGCCAACCTCGGGCACGCGACAACCTGCGTCGAGCTAACCCGCGTGGAGCGCCGCGTAGACAGCAGCAGCAGCGCGGAAGCCGAAGAAGACGCCAAAGAGTTTGGTGCCGCCGACGACGACGATGAAGCGCTGGTGACGCCGCGGGTCAAGGTCCGCAGGCGACACATCATGGACCTCGTGCATCCGACCGGCAAGGGCGGCACGACGACCAGCATGGCCGAGGCGGCCGCCGGGACGCCGCCGTACTACGCGAAGCCGTGGACCAAGCAGACGCACCAGGGCATTTGGGGGCTGAAAAAAGCGCGCGGCCGAAATCGGTGGCAGGTGTTGCCTGTGCTGGAAAAGGCGAGGTACGGGGAGCCAAAGTACGATGACGAGGGAGCGGTGCTGTTTCGGGTGGTCAAGAATGACGAGGGGTATGAGTGGAGAGATGAGAAGGATGAAAGACTGGCGGTCGAGGAGCAGGGCGAAGAGGACAAGGAACACAGACTACGCACAATGAAGGGCTTGGACAAGGACATGATGGATGTGTTGGTGGCGATGTGGTGCTGCCGGATCTGGGAGGAGGCCGCGGCGGCGCAACCGCCGATTCACGAGGGTTTGGAAAAGGGTGAGTCGTACAAGGGGAGACGATCCCATTGTTTAGGGGGCCGGGATGAGGGTTGAAAGAAGATTCATGTGCTAACCGATGGACAGTGCGTCGACGACTGCGGCTCGCCAAAGAGTTTCCGGGTACGAGCGGGGTGACACTGGGCATTGGGGCCGCTGCCGTGTTTTAGATGAACCTGAATGAATGAAGGAATGAATGAATGAATGGCCAAGGAAGAAGGAGGAATAGTAGCGAGATTGCGGCGCTATGGCATATGACAGGAGGGTCGGCTTGGAGACGACGACTCGGACGGATTGGGAGTCGGGTGTCCGTGTGTATAGAATGGCAACAAAGACATGCTTGATACAAGTATCTAGAATGAGATGACTACATGAGGGAATCGAGACAAAACGAACCTGAGCCATGGCTGGTTGTGCATTTACACGTACCTCTGCGGGCTTGTAATTAAATACAAGCACAAGCCAGAGGACACTGGCCATTTGCCGTAAATACGCGAAAAAAATAATGCGTGCTTTTGTGTTCTAGGCGCCTGCTGCCTTGCATTATCTTTGACACAAAATCACAAGTCTCCCGGCCCGGCCTCTGAACGGGGCCGCCGAAAGTAAGGGAGGGCCGGGCCACAGCAACCCCTCCCTCCTGCCTCATGCGCTGCCTGCAAACGCCAATCAATCAACTCTCTCTCTCTGCATTCTCTTCGTAATTTAGCTAAAAACGCCCACCATTAATACTGCATTCATTTCATTCTTCTTTTCATCTTTGCTTGATCGCATTTGTTTAGCACCGTCCTGCATATTTCCGTTCCCCCATGTACATGACCCCTCCGCCGCGGCTGCCTGCCGCCGAAGCCGACACCGCCGCCGGCCCGCTGTCGCTGCATGACCTCCCCAATGAGCTGCTCGTCAGCGTGCTCTCCTGCCTCGACGCATCCTCCTCCCTAGAGCCGCGCTTCCGCGACGATGCATCCACCATCATGGACGACTACCTCGCCGCGCGCGGCTCCTCCTCCTCCAGCAAGCGCACGCCGCTCAAGGCCGCTTCGCTGGTGTGTCACCGGTGGCGACTTGCTGCTCTGCCGCTGCTGTTCCGCCACGTACTCTGGACCTTTCGCCGGTTGGAGCAGCCGCCGGGCGGGGTGCATGGCGACGACGCCGTGGAGCGCTTCGAGCTACTGGCGTTTCTGCGGCGCAACGGTCTCGGAAATGCGGTCAAGGGTATCACGTTGCACGTGCCGTGTCCGGAGCACTTGATTGACGACCATACGGAACTGGTGGGACGATACGGCCTGGTGCCGGACTCGACGACCGCGCCAGCAACGCATGTCGACGACAACGATGACGACGACGACGACGATGATGTGGACAGTGTGGTACTGTCAGAGTCGGCGAGTCTGGTGCTCGCCGAGGTCAATGGGCACGCGACATGGGCCAATACATGGTTCTGGGCGCTTCTCTTCCGCGTTGTCACCGACCCTCTGCGCGTCAGCCTCCTCGCCGCACCCGTGGTGCTCGCCACCATGATCAGCCGCAAGGTCTTCACCCGATATCAACCATTCACGATGACACGATATCACCTTTTGTCCGTGTCTCGGCAACGTGGCAGCGGCAGCCCTCCCCCAGCCGCCGCCGACGACGGCCCCCAACTGACGCCCTCCGGGCACTACCCGTTCGCCCCGGCGTGCGACAACCTCCCCTGCGAGCTCTTCGCCCACACGCCGCCTTGGACCGCGCTCGTCGCCAACGAAGGCTCCTTTATATCCCTATACAAGAGCGAGAACTACGGAGAGACGCCTCCCTCGCCACTGCTCAGCCTGCTCGCGTCGCGCGACCCGGACACGTGCCGCATCTTCCTGCGCGCCGCGCTGCGCCGCCTAGAGTACATCGCCATCGTGCCCATGTCAACACACGTCGAGGACGTGCTGACCACGCCCGAACTCGTCCCGCCGCGCCTGCAAGAGCTGTACGTGAAGCTGATGCCGCCCGGAGCCAGCGAGGCGGAGACGTTTGACGGGCTGGACAGGCACGACTTGATTGCGGAGCGGGATAATTCGTATGGCCTGCTGTTTGAGAGCATCTTCATACCCGGGCCGCAGCCGGAGTGGGAGTCGCTGCGCGTGTTTGAGACGGGCGACGCCGAGGACGCGTTGGCGTGGGATGAGGCGATCGAGAATGTGCAGGCGAGCAGGGCGATTTGGGAGGTGGACGGCTTGGGACGGTTTGTGCGGAATATGGCGAGGGAAGAGGCTCCCAGGAGGAGAAGGGGAGGGATGAGCGGCGGGACGGGTTCGTAGAAAGTGCTACATGGTTGAAGTTGGAGGTACCTTAGTAGGTAGGGGGTAGTGAGGGGTTGTGATGGTTGGGCGTTGCGACAGAGCTACGGGCACCAGGCTTACCAATTTGTATAACTGCATGTCAAAGTAACGAATGATGAAATCGGGCACGTCGTAGTGCCACGCATGCATTTTGACGAGACACCCCCAGGTTCTAAAAAAATCTGTCCAGCCTCGACGGGCGTCTACTGTGATACGCCGTTATGCTACTCCCAAAATAAGAACCCCCAGATATGCAAGGTTTGATCCAACCGAGTAAGAAATGCGTGTTGGATGCGAGAACACACTCAGTGAAATAGTACAAGCAAAGACACACAGAAAGGCCCGGTTAAACAGGCGTGTACAAATTAAGGACAGGAAAAAACCCACAAAGGCAAAGAAAGGCTCGCTCATGCATCGCTTCCGCTCATGTTGCCGTCTTCATCGTCGCTGTCCGTCAGGTCCACAGCCAGCTTCTGCGCCTCGTGCTCCGTCATCTCGCGGTACGTGCTCCAGCTCAGCGCCAAGAATGCCAGTACAATCATGGAGCCTCCCAGCATGGCCGCGCCACTCAGCGGCTGCCCTGTAAGCGCCCAGTCGGCGAGGGCGACGATGAAGATTGTCAGCAGCGCGGCGACCGAGGAAAGCACGGGCGAGGTGAGCGAGATGAGGACGAGAAAGGAGCCGCTAAAGACGGCGTTGCAGAGGACGGCGAGCAGGACGAGGCGGGCGGTGGCGGCGTCGGGCAGGGCAAAGCGCTCCCAGCCGAGGACGTGGAGCACCGGCAGCGGGATCCAGAGCACGGTGAGGGTGAAGGCGCCAATGAGGGAGCCAAACGTGTTGGCAAAGATCATGCCGCGGCCGGGGGAGACGCCGTCGGGTGGGCAGGCGTAGCGCTTGTACATGACCTCGTAGAGCCCGTAGAGAACGGAGCCGAAGCCGATGACCATGTTGCCGAGGAAGCGGTTCTCGGAGGATGCGTCCGGGCCGGAGGAGGATGCGCCGGCTTCGGTGCCGCCGGTGTCGCCGTAGGCGACGACGAGGACACCGACAATGGCGATGAGCACGGCGACGGACTTGTCGAAGCGCAGCGGCTCGCGGAGGAGAGGCACGGAAAAGGCGTACGCGAAGAAGGCGGAGCAGTTGTAAATGGCCGTCAGGTCCGACGGCGTCGTCATGCTGACCGCGACATACCAACTCAACCCCGCGACCGTGAGCGCGCTCGTCACCATGGCCGTGACGCGGAGCATGTACCGCGCCGAGCGCGCGCTATAGCTCAGCGTCGTGCCGAACACGTCGAGCGTCTGCGCCTCAACCATGAGCGCCGTCGTCTTGAGCAGCTGCTTGTGGCGGCGCCAAAACACGGGCCAGGGCTGGTCGAGCCGGCGCAGGCGTAGCACGAGCAGCTGCGCGGGCCACAGCACGACCCAGGAGCCATGAGTTAAATACATCATGCAGTAGGCCTTGTCCCAGCCGAGGTCGTGCTGGATGTGCGCGCTCAGCTCCGTCTGCGCGCAAAAGGCGACGAGCGAGACGACGAGGAAAAACGCGGCGTAGGTGTACTTTTTGCGCGCGGCCTGCTCGGCGGCGAAGCCGCGCGGGGAGCGGGACCGCATGGCCGTGGAGCGGCGCGACAGGGTCGGACGGCCGCTGGTGGTGGGCGTCGTGGCGGTGGTGCCGGCGCGGGCGGGCGTCAAGGTGCCGTTGGAGCGGCCGCGTTCGGCGGAGTCGGCCGCGTCTTCGGGTTTGGCGAGCAGCGGCGTGCCGTAGATGGCCTCGTTTGGTCGGGACATGGCGAGGGGTTCAGAGACGGGGGCGGACGTCTGGAATGGCGTCGACGGAGGCGAGAAGCGAGCGTCGAAGGGGAGAAAGGGGGGGTGGGAGAGGAGGGAGCGGCTTCTCGATCAAGGCATAGAGGCACGCGAGAAAAAGAGCTTTTACGTGTGAAGGGGCTCGTCGTATTTCAGCGTGGAGAAATGGGGACGAGAATAGGAGTTCCCGCAAAGGGATCACCGTTTGCTGTCGATGGGGCGGGAGCGTCGTCTGGCATGTATTGGTCGTTGGGAAGGGTAGTGCGTCGGCTTGGGTCGGATCGGATAGGGGAGATCGTGGAGATGTAGCTGGCACGATGGTTGCGATTGATGGCGGATGAGATGAGAAAGGGATGAGGAACGAAGGCGTTTGGGCGAAAACGGGTTCGTATCGGATGCGGTTTAGGTGGGCGTTTTGGCTTTGGTGACGACAGTCGACGAATCGGAAGGAGGCTGAGCCGAATGGGCAAGCAAGTAATAAAATAAGCCACTGGGACGAAGTCTGGAGAACGGTGGGGACCGGGGTACATCAACAGTCAAAGATGAAGAAGGAAATGAAGTTGGATAAAAATAAAAATAAAAAGAAGCATGCGAGAGTGTGTGCCTGTATCAGTCACATTGCGAATTCCCATCCATGCATGAAGAAGTAAAGAATCGTGAGATGGGTGCAGAGAAATTGAAGGTTGGCGTGTCAGCGTCAGCTGCCCCCCTATAACAGCCACAACAGGCGCTATAAAAGCGATAAATGCCACTGTGCTGCACGCCTGGTTTCAGTGCGCTGATGCCAGCACAGCCAGGTCACTTGGACATGCAAATCTTCTGTCCGACTTGAATAATACATTGGTGTCTGGTCACCTGCACATGTCACCTGCACGACGCCCCCCCTCCAAATAAGCATAACTTGACGTTCTGCATTTCTTCTCTCCTGCATCTTTATCAGAGGTCATCTACCCATCCTTCAAGTCCGCGGCTTGGATAGCATCCCGCATGCTCATCGCTAACTAGTCCAGTCGCATCCATCCAACGAATCCATCATGACCCGGCTGCCTTACTTGGCTCCCGGAGCAAACAGCGCCCTTTGCGTGTCGTACGTGTACTCCAACGTACCGTGCCAGTACGGTGCCGCATCCTGCTGCGCCGCCTCCCACGCCTTGTCCAGCGCCTTCACCACCTCCTCCGGCAACGGACCCTTTTCCAGATCCTCCAAGTTCCTCTCCAGCTGCTCCACGCTCGACACACCAACAATGATGCCATCATTCCCGCCAATCACCCGCAACCCCGAGTGATGCACCGTCCAGCGCAGCGCCGTCTCGATCAGCGTCAGCCCGTGCGCGTCCGCCGCCGCCTCGGCCAGCTGCAGCGCGCGAAACACGCCGTCCTTGAAGTACCGCGCGCGGTACCGCCCGCCCAGCGCGCCCGCCTCGTCCGAGAAGCGCCCGCTCTCCGGCACCGCGTCCCGCGATCGCACCTTGCCCGAGAACAGGCCGCCGGCCAGCGGGTTGTACACGACGATGTCGAGGCCGTAGCGCCGGCAGGCCACGAAGAGCTCCTGCTCGACGTGCCGCGTGATGCAGTTGTACATGGCCTGGTACACGGTCGGCCGCACCCACCCGTTGTACTTGCACGTCAGCACCACCTCGGCAACTTCGTGCGCGGCAAAGTTGCTGAGGCCTAGGCGCACAAACTTGCCCGCCTTGTGCAGCTCGTTGATGGCCTCGAGGGTCTCGGCGAACGGGGTGCCGCGGTCGGGGCAGTGAAGGTAGAGGATCTTGCAAACGTGTTAGCGAACATCACCACAAGGCCACCATCATCATCACGTAGTTACCCTCCGTCACTTACATCGATGCAGTCGGTGCCCAGCTCCTTCAGGCTCTTCTCCACAGACTCAACCACCGCCTTGGCATTGTTGGCTCCCGGCGTCTGCGGGTACTCGACCTTGGTGGCCAGCGTGAAACCCCGGTCCTTCCAGCCCGCAGCCCGTGTAAACGCCTCCTGCTCGCCGTCGACGTAGATGCGCGCCGTGTCGATCTCGTCGTAGCCCCGCGCCCGCAACGTATTGAGCGCCTGGCCCAGCGTCGCCTCGTCCGTGATGCGTGCCCCGGCCTCCTTGTTCGGGCCAAAGGTCATGAGGCCCAGGATCACCCTAGGCTTGATGCGGGTCGGGACGATGAGAGGCATTGTTACTTTTTTTTTTCTTGATTTGGTTTTGATGGGTTGACTTTGATGCTATTCTGAGTGAATCACGTAGGTGTATGTTGTGTAGGTTGATAGTTGGTTGAAGGTTGAAGCAGCTCCGGGGCCTTTTTAGCTTCCTTCCTGGTGTGGGGGAGGGGTCATCTTGACTTCTCTTGTTAACTCCGACAGCTCCTCCTACAGCAGTGCATTACGGTATCGGCTCCCTCTAAACCTGGCATGTCGCCATCGCTACTTGCCTCCGCCGTGACCGGATCCTCCACTCTTTTACCCGACTGTTGACGTAATAGCAGAGGCGCTGTGTAAATCGCGACTTGCCGCCTTTGTCGCGTGTAATCTTTTATCCAAGCTGTCTGAGCTTTTTGCCGCGTGGTTAGACAACCCCGGGAATTCAGCCCGCAGACTCACATCTCGTCAAGCAGACTCATATCTTGTCAGACAAACTCGTGTCCCTTCAAATAGACTCATATCCCGTCACTTCTCGCCTTGACGGTGCTGTATATGTTGTGGGCTACGCTGACCTGCCGCTGACCTGCAATGCGGTTATTCCTCTCGGCGACCATTTACACACCTGGCAAACATATAATGCACGCTTGGTAAACAGCCGTCGCCAGTCCACTCAGAATCCTTCCCCAAAAGTGTACACCATCAGCTACCAGCCATACCTGTGTGCCGCATGCATAATGACTCCTCCAGACATCTCCAAAACGGCACTGACATCCAAAATAGCTTCCTCCGTGCGCGCTACCACCAACATCGTACAATCCAGAAAGGAGTTGCGCATAACATCTTGTATACGATCATGTGTCCAAGCATCGGCACACGTCGTCACCTCATCCACCAACACAACCTTGCTGCCCGTCTCGCGCTGTTTGAGACTGGCCCTTGCAATGCACAGTAGTTGGACCTCACCGGGCGAATAACCCGCATCATTTAGCACCGTATCGAGGCCGCTCTTATCCGCAAGGCTCTGCCAGATTCCAACGCGTCTCAATTCTGCCTCGAGAGCATCATCTTGTTCTCTTGCAGCCCTTGCGGCCCTTGAGGCTTCATCTGTATTTCCTTCCTCTTCCTCCGAGGTGGTCTTGGCCACATCGTTTAGTGTGAGGGGCAGAAGATTGGTTCGAATGGATGCATCGAACCTCACCTGGTCTTGGGAAATCGTAACTAGCCGGGAACGAATGTCGTCTCGGGATAGCATGGATAAATCGATCCCATCAATCGTGATTGTGCCACTGTAATCGACCAGCCCAAGGATGGCATTCAGAACTGACGTCTTCCCACTATATTTGGCATTGTCAGCGGTTGCTAACAAGAACCAGTCGTGTCAACTTACCTCCCAGTGCGCCCAATTAGCCCGACCCTTTGTCCAGACTCGACAACCAGTGTCAAGTTTTGTAAAGCATTCGTTTCCGAATTTTCCCTTGAGATTGATTAGGTCGCCAATTTAGCATCGCCGTTCATTGCATACACTCACTCGTATTTTGCTGTCACATTTTCAAACTCAACCTCTCCACGCCAAGGCCAACCTTCGGGAGCTGGCTGGGCAGTCCGCTCCGTCTCTTGCGGGGTATATCGCAAGAAAGAGCGCAACCTCTCGAGCGCGCTGGTCGGAGTTTCGAGCAGGGTACGCACCTCAAATAGTCTCTCCAGTGTCCAGCTGAATTGGAACAGTGCTAAAAAGGACAAACCTACTGCCGCCTCAGATGTGCCCTTTGGGAAAAACAATACAAGCAGCACTAGGCAGGCCGCAATACTGCTGGCAAACAGTCCGAGAACCATCACCAGCCACTGTTGGAAGTAAAATAAATAGTAAAATGCCCTCTGACTAATGTTCAAGAGCCCCAAACTGATTCGCGTGTCAGCTTTAAGCCAACGGAATGCACGCATGTATATTATGCCGTCGGCCGTCTCTTCAAACCGTTTGAACAGTGGTGTCTTAGCCTCGCTATCCAGCTTGCGCAGTTGGCGAACCGTTTTGGAGTAGAACAGCTGGAGGTAATACAAGGCAGCCACAATAAGCGGGAGAATAGCGATCAAGTACGATGCTCCCGAAACAATGAGGGAGATCTTGATGATGACGGAGAAGAGCGCGCATGCAGTTCTCATAGAGTAGAAGGGTAATTGGCGAGAGAGCATGCTTGCATCTTGGTCGAATTGCCTCAAGACTGATCCCATGTTGACAGCGCCAAGAAAAGCGATCGTGGCCCCGGTGATGGCGTTTACGAGCTGCTGATGCAGTGCGAGAGAGGCTCGCGGCGCAAGCTTGACGTAGAGTAGCCAATAAGACAGTGTGCCAATCAAGCATGTGATGCCAGCCGCAGCAGCGTAGCCAGCGACAGAGTAGGTGGCTAATTGAGAGTCTATCCAGTTTCGCATATAAATGTCTAGAATGGCTGTCAGTTGTATACGCGCAGTAGAATTCTTCTTAATCTTACTAGGAATATGCTCTCCAAGAGTTAGGCAAAAAAGGAGCACGGTGTATAAAGTCACCGAGAAATATCCAATTGGTTTGATGTAAAGAGTAGATAGTCGTGTATTTGAGAGCGGGTTTCCCGGTACTCCAGCCGATGCGGCGCGTGAGGAGAGTCTTTCAAACTCCAATGACCGGCGTATGACCTCCTTTTCAATGTCCTCAACCTCTTCGGAAGGTCCTTCTGGTACAGAGTTGAAAACCTCCTTGACCTTAACCGCGAAGGCGGGAGTCTGGAAAGGGTGGTCTTCAAGAGAAGCATACCCCCGGCCATCGAGAAGTAAAACCCTGTCCGAGACGTCAAGGCTCTCCCGCAGATACGACACTAGAGCAACAGTGATGCCCATTTCTCTCAAAAGTCCACTCGCGCCGAACAAATGAAATAGGATAGACACGGCTGTCTTTTTGTCGAGGGCGCCGAAAGGATCGTCGAAAAGCATGACCGCAGTGCGGGAGTAAACTGTTCTAGCGATGCCAATGCGTTGTCGCTGACCAGTGCTCAAATTTCTTCCTCCAGGCCCAACTATATAGTCAGCTCCGCCAGGGAGGCGATCGAGGTCATCCCCCAACGAGCAACATTCAACCACTCTCTGGAAGAAGTCGGCGTTGTAAGGCAAGGGTCCAATAATGTTATCCAAAATCGAGGCATCTTGTAACCAAGTTGTCTGGCCACAAATGGCCATGTCTTCATGCTGGACACAAATTGAGCCTTCAATGAGAGACGCTTCACCAAGAATGCCTCGCAAGAGCGTGCTCTTTCCCGTCCTGGGTGACCCAATTATGGCTGTGATTGACCCTTGAACAAGCGCAAAGTCGACGCGGAAGAGGATGGGGTGTCGTACGCCTGGAGTTGCAATATCAACATCGATCACTTGAACTGGGTGAACGAACTGCTCGTTCATTGGCGGAACCCGGCGATACTTTGGAGAGTGTTTGTCTCTGATGAACCGATATTCGTCTCTTTCAGGAAGACTCAAAAATTGACGAATGGCTTCGAATCGGGAGTTCATAGATGACGTGGTCGAGTTCATATCCAGGAGCCGACCCAGTGGGCCCTGAATCGCAGCGATCAGGGCCAACATGGGGAACATGACGTTGGCAGGGGCTGTTCCTGCCAATTCAACTCGCGAAAGCGCTTTGCTGAGTACCCAGACAGGCGTCATAATGTTTGCTGCTTGAATCAAAGGCACTGTTACCGTTTCGAGGGCTCGATGTCTCGTCAATAGACGCAGTTCTTCTCGTCGCAGGCCTTGAAGAAAAGCGCCAACGGTCGGTCCTAGGCCTGTCATTTTGATAGCGCCTAGTTGATAGAGAAGAGACGACGTCTTTGCTACGCGTGTCTCGGTCATCTTGTTGCAGGCTGCGAGGGCTGGCTCGGTTACGTAGCCCCAGAACCACAAGAAGATGTTGGAGGCCAGGACCGGGACGAGTACCAGGAAGCAAGCATTCCCAGCAAACCAAGAGAGAGCGTAGATACCGAAGCATGTTTCCATAAAGGTGACGGGGAGCTCCAGGAATCTGGGCAATGTGGCGGCAATACCGTCAAATTCAGTGCTGATCAAGGAGATGGTGGCGGAAGTCTGAGCGTCTTTGTATGAGATGCGATGCGTTTTCTCGATGATCTGGGCAATCAAGCTTCCGCGCAAGCGCGTCACCATGAGGTAATTCATATGGGCGTACGACGATTTGCCAACAGTAACGCCGACGAAGGCCAATAGCGTCACGACGACTAGCGTGAGTTTGCGCAAGAGCGAGACCTCATCTTGGCCCACGGCTTCGATGATTGCTTTCAAAATGAAGGGCTGGCTGAATGTGCACATGGCAAAAACCAATCGTGGCACCAAAATTCGCTTGCCCTCGGTCCACCAGACTGTAGCACATGTTGTCGAGAGGCTTTCGAGGTGCAGGTGTGGTGCTTCTTTGTCGCTGAGTTGTGCCGTGCGTCGCGTTCTCTCCATTTTGTCAGTGGCGTCATCGCTCAGCTGCCAATAGCTCCTGAGCTTGTCATGTAAACGATCGGAAGCAAACTCGGACGCAATGGGCATAAGATTGCCGTTTTCGATGGATATGCGAAGTTGCCTGGGAATGGAGAGGCGCGGGAAAATAAAATACGCACGGCGCCTTTTCTCTTCTTGTAAAGCTTCATTTTGAGCTGTCAAGGAGGGGTCTTGGTCGGCCGCGAGCTCCTTCTTGGCGAATATATCTAGAAGTAGGAGCAGGAAGCGAAAACCTCCAGCGGCAGTGGCAATGGCAGAAGCCGATGATAGCCCTTGAGCCAGGTAAAAAGAGTGGCACTTGGCCGCGTCAATCATACAACCAGCAGATAGGTACAGGGATAGTAAAGTAGATGGACGAATGCCTTGAGCTTCGATATAGAGGATAATGCCTATGGTGAGGGCAACAACCAAGTCAATGAGTGCTGCGGCGACCATGGCATCGGCGCGGGGATCGTGCCGCATGCGGCGGAGAAGAAGGTTGGAAAACTCGAGGCATATGAGGGAACCGGCGGCGAACTGATACCAGACGGGCAGGTTAGAGAGGTAGCAAAGGAGGAGTACGTACCCGAGAAGGATTGCTTACCAGTTTGAGGCGCGGAAACGGGACGTATCGCAGGTACATTGGGGGTTGAGAGTAGTGACGCAGGAAAAAGGGCGACAGTGCCAGTACCAGAGTCAGAGGAGATATTTGAAAGACCAATTCCTCGTATGTAAAGGACGAATTGACCACGTTGCTCGCGAGGTCCTCCCACCAGGACGAGGCGGCCGAGTGCGGCATGCTGTCAGCCGAGGCCGAGGCCATGGTTGGCCGCCAATTGTGGACGCCCGAGGTCCTAGTGGCCGGTGTGACGATGACAAGCTCAGGAAGTCATGGAGGTTCCAGGAGAGCGTACCGGATTGCACACGACGGGCGCGTCTCGACGACTTGTGGTGTTTGTTGGTAGTTGGAAGTTGGAAGTTGGTAGCTGGCAGATTGGATTGGCAGGCAGATTAGTTGGCCGATGGTGGCGGGGAGAGTGTGGGCATTGGTGGGGGCGCGAATTGCAAGTACTAACCTCGCACCTTTGAGTATTTTATTCATTCAGTATTTATTGCACCAAAAACCCGAAAGAGAGCAACCCAGATTGGACACTGCAGGATAATGATAATTATGAAAATATGAAAATTATAAAATTCAAATCACTAGCGAGCGATGCAACAACGACAGTCAAGGGGTGGCTGCTTGTAGGACAACTATCGGTGGGCAGCCGACTTCGTTCACTTCCATCATCAACAGGTACGCAAGATCTTCCACCTCTAGCTAACTCCTCTATCTAGCTGATCAGTGCCTATTATAATAACTATAGGTAAGTGTCTTTTAGCAGAATCTTTTACAAAAAAGGATCTGCGCTGACACAGACCACCCTTAGATACGCAGTGTTGCTCATCACCGGGTTTCCCCTCAAAGTTACCACTTGAAACTCATCACCAGGTACCATAAAACGGACCTAAACTTGCCTATATACTTCTCTTTGAGGATACGTGGCGGAGAATGGAAGGTGGAAGGTGAATTGTCGGTATCATGGCTCCTTCCTCACTTCCCAGGCAGGCACGCGCTGTTCGGTGATGGCAGCGCGGTTGACTCTCGACCTAGACCACATACGGCGAGAGCACCAGAATGATACGTAGGAGGATACAAGTGGGAAAATGGCTTTGTAATCGGTTGGCCAAAAGTTTGGCCGTTGCCAATTCGTAACAAGGTACAAGAACGATGATGACGATTTTACCTATCAGGTATACAGAATGCAGGCCGAGGAAAAGGTACTCAGTACTACTACTCTGGTCTTTCTAATCAAGTCTGAATTCCGTCTTCTCACAAAGGTATGAATAAATAGGTTGAATTTGTTCTTCTTCTCCTCCTCTCTCTATTTTCTGGCGGATCAAAGGCATTGGGTCAAGGTCATGCCGTGACAACTGCTCGTGACCAAGGCAAATTTTGGAGCATAGTAGAGGGTAACCCATCTATGACTTTAATTACATGTTAAGCCCTTGAATCACCAACGCTTGCTCTGCCGATTCGCAAACTTCTTGACATTAATGTCCCTCCAGAGCGCCGTGAGGCCGAGGGTTGCGACAAAAATTCCAATCGAAGCCAGCAAAAGTATGCGCTGTGTATCTCCATACGCGCGAGCAATGGATCTAAACGTCTCGCTGTCCTTGGAGTATGAACTCTGAACCTTGATGCTCCCGTAGATGCTTTCCAGATTTGGCATCTCCGACGCTGGAAGATACCTGACCAGTCTTCCCTTGAACATGCCCGTCCATATAGCTCCAGCCAACGCAAAACCAATACCTTTGCCAATAATGGCAAAAGTGCTCTCCACCGCAAGCAGGGCCGGAATATGTTCGTGATCAGACTCCACCATGAGGGTAATCTGCTCCAAGGGGTGCAAGATGCCGCCACCAAAGGCGTTGAGGAACTGGGTCAGAATGATGAAACCAATGTGTGTGTCAGGCGTCCGAAACTTAATCATGAGGCCGACGCTCAACATCACAAGAGGCACGCCGCCGCACAGGGCGAACCATTTGATGCGGCCGAACCGGCGCACCACGACGCCGAGGATCAGATTCGTAATCGTGCTGGCAATGTAGTAGATATTGGAGATGTAAGTTGCGTTTGTAATTGTCTGTCGGAACACGACAATTAAGAAGGAGTAAAAGTAGGCATTGGCAAGCTGCTGTCCGGCCTGCAGAGTGAGCACCATCAAGTTGGTCGCGATGACGGTCCTGTTGGTAAAGATGGACCACGGGATAAATGTCGACGAAGCAAAGTATCTCTCGTACAGACAAAAGACGGGTAGCAGCAAAGCTCCAAAAACGAGGAAGCAGATGATCAGCGGAGATCGCCATTCATTGGATTGGTAGGAGTAGATGGACACGGCGAGTAGAAGCAAGGTCAAGCCCGTCGAAATGATGAGAATGCCGACGACATCGAAAAGATTGGCATAGTGAATGACTTTTTGCCAAAAAGTAAGCCGTGCCGTCTCCGAAGCGTCGGAATCACCCGTGTTGGTTTCACGTTTTGCCTTTTGCGCACTGTAAAGCACCATCAGCACTGGCAGCGAGACCACCAGGTACACCGGCGCCCACAGACCGAAACCCCATCGAAAGCCAATCGTCCTGAGGATGCTGTCCGACAGCGGCCCGTACGCCCAGAGCGTCGCCAGCACCGGCGACCCCGTGAAGCCGATGAAGAAGGCGCGGTTGTAGAGGGCGGTGGTGTCGGTGATGAAGACTGTGATGCAAAACTTGATGCCGTACAGGCCGACCGTGTAAAAGACCTGAGCGGCGCAGTACGTTTCGACCGTGTTGCACGCGGCCAGCAGGACGATGCCGAGGAGCATGCAGGCGATCATGAGGGCCAGCACCTGCATGCGGCCCCAAATCTCAAAGAGCTTGGCGATGGGCAGGTTGGAGATGGCGCCGATGATGCTGGACACGACGGCGGTGGTGGCGGTCAGGGAGTGGCGCTCGAATTCGCTGGTGACGTATGGGTTGAGGACACGAAAGATGCCAGAGGTGAGTTCCTGAACGAAGAGCAGGATGAAGATTCTGTGGTGAAGCAAGGGTGTTGGTCGTTGTCAAGTCGTCAAGAGTAGGCTGTCTCATGACAAGTAGTTGTGTGGAACTCACGCGGTAAAAGCGACAATGAGTTGCTGCTTTGAAAGAGGGTATTCAATATGACTCGTCCTGTCATGTTCAGAGTCGAGCTCGTCGACAGTAGTTTTCAGCTTCTCTTCCTTGCTAGGAAGATCCGCCTCACTTGGACTTGTCGTTGCCGCCATTGCGTCTGAGACTTCTAAGAGATGAAGACTTTCAATATATTACCAACTAGAAGTTCATCAGAGAAAATTCGAATACCTTTTGAGCGGCTGTCCCCTACCTATTTATAACAGACAACTCAAATACACGAGAATGATTGATCCCAGGGTGGGTCAGCTTCTTGAAGCCAAGTTGAGGCCATCGTTGGCTCTGTCGGAAAAGCTTGATGCTTGGCAGCCAAGAATTCCCGAGTGGACTATCGTCTAATACCTCCAGCTGAGCCTCAAATTTTCAAGAAGAGCCTCATTTTTTTTTACAGCTCGCATCTGATAAAAATTTGATCTGATAGTTAAAACCATTGACCTGGGCAGTTTCGCGACAGAGCCAATCAGACAGCTCGCCAAGCGCTACTTGCGGGATAGTTTCTGATCTGATAACTGGGTTCACGCTTAAAGAGTGGAATATCTG
Organism: Cordyceps cateniannulata; assembly: GCA_028828415.1. Lineage (NCBI taxonomy): Eukaryota > Fungi > Ascomycota > Sordariomycetes > Hypocreales > Cordycipitaceae > Cordyceps > Cordyceps cateniannulata. The sequence continues at coordinate 539,101 of JAPHMX010000004.1, read as the reverse complement.
CTGGTGTCGGCCTAGACTTTACCGTCCATTTCCGCTGCCAAGTTGGTAGTTTCTAGCTACACGAGGACAGGAGTAGAAATACTGACTCGGGTCTACAGAAATTCGGCATGTCAAGTATGATGAGACAAACCCCACGTGCCAACGATGCACAAAGAACGGGTATAATTGCGACGGCTATGAGCAGTTTACGCAGTTTACATGGGACGATTTGCAGAAAAAGCCTCGGAAAGCCCTCGGAAAGCCTGCGGAAAGCACACACTTCTTGGCTCTACCAAGAGTCTGGGCAAGCAGCTGATCACGGGTGCCCGGACATGCCCAGCTGCTCGCGTGCTCAAGGAAGCAGCCGAATCTCATCCTGCAGTGCCGAGAAGTGCTCTCCTATCACGTTCGGACGTGCGTCGTGCGCGGCATTGCTGCCGATTCTTGGCCGAGGGCCTTGCCCTGCCTCTCTCACGACACTCCGCGCATTGCCAGTCATCCTGCTCAACTCTCATGCACCATAATGCCCATCAAATCTTAGACCTCCATGTCTCAACATCTCTCTTCGGCGTGTTTTATATACTGTATACAGTCCCAGGCCTTATTTATGAAAAATATGTTGTACATGCGAAATGCAGACTCGTCTTCCCCGCAGGTCTGCCCTCAGGCCAATAGTACAAGAAAAGTGCCAGTATCTCGCCTACTTCAACCCAAAGAAGAATAAAATTGACCTCGCTGTATTATGCAAATTCTTTCCCTTTCTCCACCTGTCAACTCCTCGCGTCTAGGCCTCTGCTCGCATGTTGCGGTCAATCTTGAATTGGCATAGCGAATACTCATTCATCTTTCGCCCAGCCTTTAACATTTCCTCCCACTGTTCCTTGTATCGCAGCTTTGCCCAGTTCTGAAATTCGTTCTGGAGTTCCCGCCCAGGTAGTGCATTATACGCGATGGCAAATCTGCCAGTATCCAGTTAGCAATATGAATTTTCACAATCACATCACGGCTCGATTGCCACTCACGTTATCGGCTCAGGCTCGACCCCGACAACAGTCGGCATCTTCATGATTAGGGCGCGTATCTCCTTCTCGGAGCCCGCGCCTGCGACTGCGCCAATGTACGCATTGTACACGCGCGCCGAGACCTCGAGATCCATCCGCTCTATGCGGTCCCAAATCTCGCGCGCCATCTTGTACCCGCCTGGCTTGCGCTCCAGCGTCCAAAACACCGCCTCGAGTGTCGCGTATGACGGCCCCTCCCGCGACTGCGTAATCTGCGTCCAAAAGTCCAACGCCGTCAGCGGCTTGTCGCACGCCGTAAAAGCCAACATCAGCGCCGTCTGCAGCGTCGTATTCGTCTGCACGGTCGTATCCATCTTGAGCATATTGTGCACCATCTCCAGCCCGGCCAGGTCCGGGCAGCGCGTAAGGCCCTCGAGGCAGGTAATGTACGTCTCCATCCGCGGGTGTTGCGACTTGCTGCGGTTCTGGCGCATGTGGCCAAAGACATGCGCCGCCATGTCGGGGCGTCGTCGCTCGAAGAACGCCTCCATCAGCTGCGTGCGGCGCTCGAAGCTCGTATCCTCGAAGAACTGCTGCAGCAGCTGGTAGCCGCCCCATGCGCGGGACGTGCTCGTCTTGGGGTCCAGGCAGAACTGGATAAAGGCGGACTGCACCACTTCGCGCTCCGCCTCGCTGAAGAGAAAGGTGTTGATAGAAAGGATATCCATGACGTCAAAGTGCTGGTCATTTTCTAGGAAACGCAGACACAGAGCTGCAATGGTAGCCGGTTCGAGACGGAGGCCAAGCTCCTCGACCGAGTTAAGGATAGAGAGAATGAGGGGGAAGTTGGGAGGCGTTTGCTTCGCAAGTGTGACGAGGTAGTGATTTACAAGCCGCCCAAATTGCGACTGAAGGTCTGATTTAGAGTCGCTGCCCCAAGGTTCAAGGTACTTGACTTGCTCATAGGCACTTTGCGCACGGTCAAAGTCTTTCGCTTCGATACACAGACGCATCATGTGCATATAACTCTCGCCGTTCAGCTTGATACCCCTTTCGTCACCAAGCTGCAGTATATCTTGCCCAAGTTGGTAGTCCTTGAGCTCGACAGCTACCGAGAGGAGGCCGTTGATCGTGTTAAAAGTAGGCTTGATGTCACCGCCACGGTCGACCATGTGGTCCATCATGGTGCCAACCTGAGAAAGGCTGCGGCCCATCAGCAGAATCGATTGCAGCAGGACATCCCAATATTGTTTCCTGGGCGTAGACTCGCCCAGTTCCATGAAGAATGGCATCGCCCATTCTTGTAGCTTGTTACGCCTCGCAAAAGAGGCAACAGCGCGGTACGTATCTCGGTGGCACTGCGGCTGTTCGATGCGTTTCGTGAACCAGGCCTTGGTTTCTTCAATTCGGTCGCGGCCGGCAAAGTATTGTACAACGACCGATTGTAGGTTGGCATGGAGAGCAATGCCGCGCGTCTGCGCATAGTCGGCCAGCTCCAATAGCTCGGCTTCCTTGCCCTCTCTTGCAAGGGCCCGCGCAACGATTTCCAGTAATTGGTCGTCCTGGGTAAGGTAGACGGTGTACTCAGTCATGTCCCACTTCTCGTAGAGCATCCCCTTGGCCTCCACTCCGCATCCATATAATGAAAGCGCCTTGACAAGAAATGTCCATTGCATCTCCACCGCACGGGGCTTGTGAGCAAAGTCGCCGTCCATCCACGTCTTATACAGCGCGCGCGCAAAGTCGACATGATGTTGCGTCGTTTCGCTCGGCTCGAGCTCGAGGAGCACCTGGCGCGCCATGGCAAGGTCGGCCGCAGATAGGGGTTTAACGTTGTGGTCCTCCTGGAGGCTTATACGCTGGTCGGAGAGGTAGTCGAGCAGACGTCGGCACTGCAGCGCTTGCGTGCTGTTGAGCGGCACGCGCGACTTGAGCTTGGCCTGCATGAGGCGGCGCCAAGCCTCCATGAGCTCGCGTCGGGGCTGCGGCCGCAGGTTGTCGAGCATGCGGCTGCGCCAGACCATGATTTGCATCCATCCGGGCTCGTACTCGGGCTGTCGAATGTCGCGAGGCGGCTTCTTGAAGAGGACGTTGAAGAAGGTGCGTTCGAATCGCGGGCACACTGTCGGCGCAGTTTGTGGTAAGCGTCTCACGGAGGGAGAGTGATTTATGAGAGAGCAGGATGGCACCCGGGTGCGATAAACCAGGAGGCGCCGCCCATGGCGGGCCAAGTTCGCCCTCATCATGTACAGCGTGGGAATTTTATGACGCGTCGGGGGCAATTCTGTAGCGTATGCGTGATTAGACCTGAACTTGGCCAGTTTTCTCACATATATGAGGCATCAACTTACAATAGCATCGTTGCGAGCCTACCAATTGCAGGATTTGTCAAAAAGTATGGTCAACTCGAGCGACTTCAAAACGCGGAAGCTGGTAGACATCATCACAATTCTGGTGGAGCTGCAGGGGAGCCGCGATTAGCCGCAGTTTCGCCGGCGCAGAACACAATTTGCGTATACGCTTCCATTTCCAATTCGGACTGAAGGTATATAATTATTAGATGAAAGTAATCAATTCAATCTCATTCAAACTTTCTCCTTTTCTCAAGAGTCCTTGCTGGTGAGCTGAAAGAAGGCCAGCGGCGGACTTGGATATAGACTCAGACAACTGGTTTGGACTTGCGCGTATTGTTCAAAATATTGTGTAATTTGATGAGTTGATTACAAAACTCGAACATGCTATAGTACATGCATATGCTAGATTGGTCGACAAAGAAAATTGATAGTTGGCCCTCCCGCCTTAATATACAGTTGCGCCATGCAAGCCCGCGCAGCGCTCAACCTCGACGTTGCTCGGAGGGGTAGAAATCCGAGCGAATAAGTTCGGGGTGGTCGTGGATTGTCGGGTACAGTCCCATGCCTTGAATTCTGCGAATCATCTTGGCAACCTTGCGCTGGTTGACGGGCCGCAGAGCAGTCTCCCTGGAGTGCTTGATTTGTCCAGAGCTAGTCGTGAATTCTTGGATAAGAGAGAAATTCTGCATCATTCATTAGCTGTAATCCACACCTGTTATCTTTGCTATCCGTCATCATACCTTGTACATATCCAATGGACGAAGGCCGAGGATGTCAACCACGTCAGCCTCGCGCTGGTTTCTTCGGCGCCACTTGTCCATTTCGCGAGGGCTCAGATCGTGCGGTGAGTATACGTCACCCGGAACCCATCGGCGCGGCATCTGTCGGAGATATTCGTTGGACAGCTTCTTGTTTTTGAGGAAGTCGATGTGTTCCTGCTTCATGACGAGGTTCGCAGCGGCGCGCTCCCGGTAAGCCTGGCCAATACGGTGCATGGAACTGGAGCCGGGGCTTCGGGAGCCGGCTCCACCGACGGACATGCGGTCCTTGTTGATAGATTGGAGTCGGCTTGTCGATGACGGTGTCGACGTTCGGACGGGTGGGTGAGCCTCCCTCGGCGGATGCGCGACGGCGGCTGTGGACGAGAATTGACGGAGGAAAGAAACGGCAGGGGTTGATTGAGCGCGCATGGCGCTCAGCCCAGGTAGTCGCATTGCCATCTTTTCGGACCACTCCAATGTGGTCGAGATTGGGATCGAGGTGCCAGTCGCGCTCTCTCTGAATACGGAGTTGAGGATTTTCAGATGGGAACTTGAAGGTTGGGATGTGGACCAATTACAGGTGAGCATCAGACCCACATCAAACTTATACCTGTAGAAACAGGAAGCTGTCGAGTAATACGAGATTAACACAGAGACGCTAGAAAAAGCGGATGAAGAATTCGGAATAGAATTTCGATCTAATTATAAGAAGAAAATTTCACAGTTTTTGTAGAGAAAGCCATGTCTTGTTTCAGCGGCGCTTCTATCTCATAGGTATGACACGTGAGCATGGGCATTGCCACCGCTCAAGAAGATGAATAAAGTAATACTCGCTTTTCGGCTTCAATTTTTCAAAGAATCAGCTCGGTGAGGTTCTACTTGCAGAGATGCCATGAAACTTGTGGAATGCTCGGCGTTATCTTCAGTACATCGGCGGGTCGGCGGCCGGTCCTCCGTCCCATCAGTGAAGCCCCACAATACTTTTTTCAAGATGCTAATTTCGCCTCGAGATTTCAAGAGTCTCGCAATTCCTCCAGATACCCCACGACACATAAGCAGACTCGCCAAGATGGTGCGAAAACTCAAGTATCATGAACAAAAGCTCCTGCGAAAGACGGATTTCATCACCTACAAGCAGGACCACGGACACCGCGACAATGAAGTCGTCCGCCGATACAACATCCAGAAGCCAGAAGATTATCACAAATACAATCGCATCTGCGGCGTACGTACCGTCCCTACGCCACAAAAGCTTGCCCCCGCCATGCTTTGAAAGACACTTTTTGCTGACATTTGTATCCAGTCGCTCCGCCAACTCGCCCACCGCCTGTCGCTCCTCCCGCCCGACAGCGCCGTGCGTCGCAAGCACGAGGAGCTGCTGCTCAACAAGCTCTACGACATGGGCGTGCTGTCGTCGGCGTCGAAGCTGTCGTCGGTCGAGCGCGGCGCGACCGTGAGCGCGTTTGCGCGGCGGCGGCTGCCCGTCGTCATGACGCGGCTGCGCATGGCGGAGACGGTGCAGGCGGCGACCAAGATGATTGAGCAGGGCCACGTGCGCGTGGGCGTCGAGACGGTGACGGACCCGGCGTACCTGGTGACTCGCTCGACGGAGGATTTTGTGACGTGGTCGGTCGGCAGCAAGATCAAGCGCAACATCATGAAGTACCGCGACCAGCTGGACGATTTTGAGCTGCTGTGAGGCGGCGAGGGGAAAGGCGGGGGCTTTGTGTTGGCGTCTAGGTTTTCGATTTTATTTGTGTTTTTTTGTGATTCTGCTCACTCGGAAGTGGCAGCAGCATTTCCAGGGCGTTTTGGTGTCAATCAATACTTTGATGAATGGTGGAGGCGGGGAAGCGGTGTCAACAAGGACGCCATAGTCGGACATTGCAGCTTTTACGGAGCTCCTCGGCTCTATACATTTCAAGAATCGAGTGCAATTCATCATGGAAAGGAGCGTCAGTGCACAATTCTCGTAAGGACGGCAAAGTCAGTGTGGCCGAGTCCGAGAAAGGCCAAATCTGGCAGCCGACGTGAACACAGGGGCGTGGGCATAGCAATTCAAGCTCGCGTAGAGAGGGCTCAATCTGGTCATTCTATTGGTGTTGGGACTGGGAGGCTCGCATGTGGACATGCGCGGCACTGCGTTGGCCGTGCTGCTTTCTCGGAGGAGCGCCGTCCGTCGGGGCTGTGGGCGTGTCAGCTGGGGTTCGTTCCAACACGCACACCGGGGGGCCGATACCACCATGGGTGTGTCCAAGATTTGTATCCATGAGTTGGATTGGATTAGTAAGGGATCTAGTCACGTATCTGGAAACGTGCAATGTTTTTGGAAATTTTGCCTGGTTCCTCTTTTCGGCAGCTGGTGCGGGCGAGTGCACCCGGTCCGGACGAGGAGGTAGACGAGGCCAGCGGGAGCTTGCACGATAGGCCACCACACACAATGCAAATTCGACAAGTAGCCCTCGCCAACAATATACCGTGTACTCAAAGATAATTTGAATTTTCGTCGATCCTTACACAGAACCGTCATTTGTGTGCTCCTTCCAAGTTGGCAAGCAAAAGCTAGGGGGGGGGGGGGTGCGGCTTGTCGAGCACCACTTTTTCATCCCCACAAGCCCGAGGCTGCCGCCGCCCAGCTCCAGCTCCGCTCCGGGCTCTCTAACTATTGCTCTGCTTCTGCTATGTTACTAGGTAGGTAGGTAGTATGGAGTTGCCTGAGTTGTCTGAGCTGTCTCGCCCATGCCTCTCCAGGGCTCTTCTCGTGCCCGCGCCCTCCTTCAGCTGTTAGCCACACACCCGATCCGGGCACCGATATAAAAGGGAGCTCCTCGCCCGAGTTGCGCCTCTCGCGCCATTCCCAAACTCTGCGATTCATTTTTCAGAGCTCCTCTTACCCCTCGCACACATTCTCCCAACTCCAATCTTATTCATGTAAGTTTCATGCCACCTTTACCACGCCCTACTGCCTCTGTCTCTAACACACACTGGTCAGCACCCAACACCACATCGCCACCTTACTCTTCTTCGCCGTCACTCCTACCATGGGTCTCGCAGCAGACGTGGGCGACTTCGCCATGAAGATGATCGGTCCCTGGATGTTCATCGGCATGGCTGTGGCCCATTTCCCCCAGGCCTTCCTCTCCCTCGTCTCCTCAGGCCAGTACGCCAAGCTCTTCTCCCCCTCCGAGTTCCTCGCCGAGGCCTTTGGCCGCTTCTGGGGCACCGTCGGCCCCAGCATCAGGGAGGACTTCAAGCCCCGCGTTGTCCCCGTCCTCCAGGGCCGCGTCCGCGATGGCCGCATCGTCGACGAGTCCGTCTATGAGCCCGTCTCCGGTGTCATCATGGAGATTGGCGCCGGCAGCGGCATGTGGATGGATGTCCTAGCCGGCTTTACCGCCGCCGGCTCCTCTGAAGGGCCCGCCGCCAATCTGCGCAAGCGCAAGCCGGATGCCTCCAACGGCGGCACTGTCACCAAGATTTACGGCGTTGAGCCCAACGAGATTTCTGCCGGGTCGCTCCGAAAGCGCGTCACGAATCTCGGGCTCGATGGCATCTACGAGGTCGTTCCCGTCGGCATCGAGCAGGTCACTGACCCCACCGCCTGGGCCGGCGAGATCCCCGAGGGCAGCCTCGATTGCATTGTCTGCATCTGTTGCCTTTGCAGTATCCCAGACCAGGAAAAGAACATCCAATATCTATACAAGCTTCTCAAGCCCGGTGGTCGTTGGTATGTCCATGAGCATGTCAAGGCTACTCGTGGCGGCCCTCTGTTGCGTCTTTATCAGAGTATGTACTGTCATCTAATTTCAAGCTCCGCAAAATTCTAATCTGTTCAAAATTTAGGATATGTCGGGTTCTTTCACGGCTTGGTCATGGGCGGCTGTACACTCACTCGCTCTACACTCCAGAATATCCTCGCTGCGGGGCCGTTCTCGGAGGTCAACGTTGGACATCCTGAAGCCGAGACGGGATACGAGGTGATTCCATGGGTCATGGGTGTCCTTAAGAAGTAGTGAGAGGGGATCGAACAACGAACGTATGAAAAGCGTTGGGTGTTAAGGGTGGCTAACTGGGCGAGGCAATGGCATCTTTCAGGATTGCATGGTACAGGCAATTGAAGAAGGATATTTCGCAATTAAATGGTACAAAATTTACAGTCCCAATTTCCAAAATCAAAAACATGCCCAAGCTCCCGAAAATGCCACATTGCTTCCATGTTCGAATCTAGTCCCGTAAAAAGCCCCTCCTCTTGTTCCGCCCCAGCTCAGAGCTATAGGCATCGAGGCAAACCGCCTCCATTGCGCACTCGAAGTTGCTCTTTCCATGCGTGCTGCGCTGGATGCGCAGCCTCCATTGGCCTCGCCTTATAGTCCAATTTTCCCCTTCCTGCGGCTCACCCGAGGACGCGGCTTCTGTGCGCCGACGTTTGCGCGAGTTTGCGCCCCCAGCGTCGGCATTCTCCGTCGACGGCGGCTGAGAGTCTGTGTAGTCGTCACCGTCCAAGGTCACAGCAGCTTCGGGTCCAAGATTGACAATGACAAGGTCTTCGCTCAAAGGCGTGTTGCCCGGTGCCGCTGGCAGTGATCGGGCCCCGCCCGAGGCCATGAGCAGGCCCAGAGGTTGCGTCGTCGGGGGTAAGCCTAGCTTCGTCGCAATGACCTCGAAGAGCTTGGATACTCTGGTTCGCGTGTCGCCAAAGAATTCAGCCCGCGGTCCATTGCTCGTAAAATGAAGACGAGTTTTTTCGCCCCCAATTTCAAGGACAAGCTCCGCCGGGATGTCGTCAACATATGGCCGCGCATAGTTGACCCAGCCGGACAGGGACTCATCAAACTCGATCATGCCACTATCCCCAAGGATCTCTTCGGGTCGGTCGTGAACGATGTGAACTCCGCTTTTCTGCACGTTTTCCAACCGTAACACGATTTCGTTGCGCTCCCTTAGCGAGTTGAAGCTGATGGAGTGGGGAATCAGCTTCTGTTCAAGGCCCTTGAAGTGGAAGTATCGCGCGTCGCGCAGTAGTTCGTCTCGATGAGTCTCGTCCCGGATGTTGACAGGGTATCCGTGCAGTAGATGAAGAAGCTCTGCAAAGGTATCCGCGCTTCGGTTTGGAACACTTGGTGGAAGGATCGAGGGCGGCCGTATAAGGCCTTCGCGGTCAAGACCAGGAAACACTTCGTCGCGCCGGGCAAACATGAGACCAAACCCCAGTGAAAAGTAGTTGGGAGAGTTGCCTGGGTCGGTAAGAACGTCGCGCGGAATCTGGAACTCGCGGTGCCCGATCGAGATAAAGATGCTCTCTTCATACAACTGAGACATGAGCTTTGGTACTGGCATGCGCTGTCAGCCAACTACAATGCGTGGACGTCAGTCCGATGACCTACAGTTGTAAAACTGGGCGTCGGCGAAGAGGCGCACGAAATGGGTGCCATCGCGCGGCTGGAGATGGTAGCCTTGCAAGTGCAGCGCTATATCGCCAAAGGTGACCGGATCGCGATCGATGTATAGGGTGCGAATATTGGAGGAGATATCCTGGCCATTTTTCTCTGCCGTCTTGATTTGGCACAAGAAGTACTGCGAAAAGTAGGAGGGGGCTGTCCTCCAAAGCTCATATTAGCCCCAAGTTGCTTGTGGGCAATCACCCAACGCAATGCGCTTCGACTCCTACCCACCGTCGGATGAGATGGAAGCGCCGGAGAGTTTAAAGAGCTCGCCGCCGATTTGAATTGGGAAGACGCGCTCGCGAGGAAGGATATCGGGTATCTTGTGAACGGTCTGCTCCGTGTGGCCGCTGTCGCTCGTGGCGGCCGGGGTTGAGGAAGCCATGGTCTGCTCGCGCGGCGCGTAGCGCCAGGGGGAGTCGGGACGTGTCGGGACAGTATTAAAGGATAAGATTCGGTTGGTGAGAGTATCTGGGCGTCGTAGAATAAGTTCACAGCTCTATTATCGATGGAAGAAGACTGTGTTGATAGACGCAATTCGTCCTTCCAAGTTGTAGAAGGGCTTCGGAAGTTGCCGTGCGGTCGTAGGTCGGAGCTTGGAGGAGCTACTGTGGGCCGACCATATCCGGAGGCCGCGCCGGCGGCAAAACTGCGTATTGAATGTTCGGGTAGCAATAGCCATGCAAAACATTTCCGTCAATTAAATAAATAAATTTTACTAAGGAGCGCTGCTAATAATATGCGAAATCGACTTAACTTGGAGAAGCCATACTGCCGACAGCTTTAATTGATGCAAGACAAGTATGTTACTAGCAGGTATGCTCACCAGTAAAGCACGACACACCTTAGGAAATTAGCCAACGCAAAGAAGAAAGAACCGTCTATTTTAAAGTTTGCACATCGAAAATGCAATCATAAAAATGACATTTACAATCACGGAGTTGCGATGCTGCCTAAACCTTGCATCACGTGCCGACGCTCCTCAACCAGTTCACTTAACGCGCTTCAGCACGCGTCCACCATCCATCCTCTGACAAACCCACCTTGAATCAGCTCAAGAATGCCTGCCAGCGAAAATGGCCCTGGCCGCCAACGCAACACCCATTGTCATTTTGGATAGTGACGATGACAACTTGGGAAACAATGCGACATCAGACATACACATTAAAGAAGCAGAGCGAAAACGAAAAGCTGAGCCTGCCTTTTCTGAAAAGGTGGAATGGACCGATGAATCCGACTCTGTACCAGTAGCAAAGCCGAAGAACAAGCGCGCAAAGAGAAAATCGGCGCCGAAAAAAAGAGGCAACGGCGCTGGCGGGCCAGCGATTAATGCCGATGATGTCGTCTTGCAAGATGACTGGCAGCCCGAATTGCCCGACTATTTGATTGAGCGGCGACAGCAATTCGACACGGACAGGCAGAAACACCACGAGGCCGCGCTCATGCTACCACCAGACTACACCAGCATAGATCTTGGCGACGAGAATGGCATCGAAAATCTCAGCGAGCGCCCTGTTTTCCCCACTAGCAGCGGCATTCGACCCGTTCGGGCGTACGAAGATATTGAGCTGCCACAATCAGCAGGTCTCATCCCGGCATCAATCGCTCAGTATCTGCGCGACTACCAGATTGAAGGTGTCAAGTTCCTCCATCGCAAGTTTGTCTATCAAGAGGGCGGGGTTCTCGGTGACGACATGGGTCTCGGGAAAACGGTGCAGGTCGTCGCGTTCTTGACCGCCGCGTTTGGCAAAACCGGCGATGAGCGAGATAGTCGAAGGATGCGACAGGTGCGCTGGCACAGCACCGATCGATGGTATCCCCGCATGTTAATTATATGCCCCGGGTCGCTTCTCGTGAACTGGAAGAATGAATTAGATCGTTGGGGCTGGTGGCACGCGGAGATTTACCATGGACCAAACAAGGACGACATTCTTGGCACAATGAGAGCGGGCATGTCTGAAATCATGATCACCACCTACGACACATACAAGAACAGCCGCAGCGCTGTCAACATGGTCCAGTGGGATGCCGTTGTTGCCGACGAATGCCACAAACTCAAGGGACACAATTCAGAAACGACCAAAGCCATGAACGAAATTAACGCATTATGTCGCATTGGACTTACTGGCACAGCCATTCAAAATAAATACGAGGAGCTCTGGACGCTGTTAGACTGGACCAACCCAGGCAACTTTGGCACCAGGGCAGAATGGAGCCAAACAATCAGCAAGCCGCTCGCCGTCGGCCAATCCCATGAAGCTACTTTGGCCCAGCTGAGTCTCGCAAGACAGACGGCGCAGAAGCTTGTCACTAATTTACTCCCCCGCTACTTTCTACGGCGAATGAAGAGCCTAATTGCCGACCAGCTGCCCAAGAAGACGGATCGCGTCGTCTTCTGTCCACTAACCGACCTGCAAAAGCAAGCATACGACAAATTCCTCGAAAGTGATGACGTCTCGGTCATACGAAACATTTCAGAAACATGCCAGCATGACAAGAAGCTGGGCTGGTGCTGCGGAAGATACCTCAGCAACGGGCGAAGCTGGCAGAGCGCCGTGTTTCCGAGCATGATGTCCCTTCAAAAGCTTTCCAACCACATGACTCTTCTCGTGCCTTCGGCGACTGACCTCGACAGCAAGCAAAGCTCGGAGCTTAACACGCTCAAGATTTGCATGCCGGATAGATGGCAGACGCTGTATGCGCAGCGCGACCAGATTGGTAATCTAGTGAATCCCGAATTTTGCGGGAAGTGGAAGGTTATGAAGAAGCTTCTCAAGTTTTGGCATAGCAATGGCGATAAAGTGCTTGTCTTCTCCCACAGTGTCCGTCTGCTGCGCATCTTACAGCACCTCTTTACCAACACAAGCTACACAGTGAGCTATCTCGATGGCAGCTTGAGCTACGAGCAGCGACAGGAAGTTGTTGACACGTTCAACTCGGACCCGACACAGTTTGTCTTCCTCATCTCAACCAGAGCAGGCGGTGTCGGCCTCAACATCACATCAGCCAACAAGGTCGTCATTGTTGACCCGCACTGGAATCCCTCCTACGATCTTCAGGCACAAGACAGAGCGTACCGTATCGGCCAAACTCGCGATGTCGAGGTTTTTCGGCTGATTTCGCTCGGCACTGTTGAAGAAATTGTCTACGCGCGCCAGGTCTACAAGCAGCAGCAGGCCAACATTGGCTACACTGCCTCATCGGAGCGTCGCTACTTTCGTGGCGTGCAGCAAGATGCAGATCGCAAGGGCGAAATCTTTGGTCTGACCAACATTTTCACGTTTCACAGTGATAGCGGCCTGCTGCGTGACATTGTCAACAAAACCAACATTGCGGAAGCCAAAGTCGGCGTGACTCTGGCAGAAGTTGACATGGACCAGGCAGCAAAAGACGAGGACGATCTTGTCCCCGTAAAAGCCGAGAATGGCGATGACGACAACGGCGTCGGCCAGCTCGCGGCACTCCTCACAGCCGAGAACCAGAAGCCGAAGCCGGACGGTCGGAAGGTGACACCGCGTAAGAGCGATGCCATCCAGGCCATCCTGGCATCGGCGGGGGTCGAGTACACGCACGACAATGCCGAGGTCGTCGGAACCTCCAAGATTGAGGAGCAGATCTCGCGTCGCGCCGCGATGACGTCGTGGGCCGACGACACGCGCGGCCAGAACGCGCTGTTCGCGGGAAGTCAGGACGATATCCAAGACTTGGACGCGCTGCATAGCGTGTACAACCCGCCCGAGGACGTGCGGTTGCGGCAGTTTTGCGAGATGGCGCGGGAGTTTGGGTTCGAGACCGCGCAGGACTTTGCGCTCGTCGTGGAGGGGTGGACGCAGGAGGAGCGGCGCAACTGCCTAGAAACCTTTTACAAAAGGCGTCAGGAAAAGATTGCGCGTGAGGTGGGGGAGGTTGAGGAGGAGGTTAAGAAGCGGGAGATGGATGATGGCTCTATCCTGCCGAGTGTGGAGGTGAAGGGCGAGTATGTTAAGCCCGAGCCAGGAGTCAAGGAAGAATCTGTGAAGCGTGAAGGCAAGGGAGAGGTCAAAGATGAAGCAGACGATGAGACTGACGACGAAACTAAGGACGAAGTCAAGGACGAAGTTAAGAGCGAAGTCAAAGAAGAGATCAAGCATGAGGTTAAGCCTAAAGTCAAGGGCGAAGGCATAAGAGAGGCCAAGGGCGAGATCAAGGATGAGGTGAAATATGAGACCAAGAACGGGATCAAAGTTGAATTCAAGAGCGAGGCCAAGAATGAGGTCAAATGCGAAGTCAAGGACGATGTAAAGATGGATATCGCTGCCGTCAAGCATGAATGTCGTGCAAAGACGGAACCGGAAGATGTCAAAATGACCAATGTTGAGCCCGAGGGTGAAAGCAAGAAGGTGTCCATCTTTTTAATAAGCGACGATGAAGATGATGAGCTTTGACGAGTTGCTCGTCCCATGATACCCCAAAATACAAATACGATTTAACGTCACTCTATAACCAATGTACTGTTAGATTTTACCATGTTTTTATTCGTCATTAGATTGCTTTCATGTCATGCCTTGTCTATTTTTATACAAATTCTCCTCTTCATCACGTCTTCACCGTCTTCCCCATCAGCTCCACGCCCGCGCGCACGACACCGACCACCGCACCCGTCTGCAGTACCTCACTCCCACCGCCCGCGACGCGGTGCTCAATCTCCGCGAGCCCGTCGAGCCAGGCAATGGTGACCTCGGGCGCGACGTCGAGCTTGACGAGCTCCTCGGCGAGCGCGGTGACGACGTCGGCGAGCGCGAGCCCCTGCAGGCGCTTGATGGAGTGGACCGTGTTGAGGCAGCTGGTGACGTCGGCGGTGGAGAGCAGCGTCGAGAGGATCTGCTGGACGGCCTCGGGCGCGGGCGCGGCGATGCAGCTGTAGATGGTCTCGGTGGTGATGGTCTCGCGCTGGACGTCGGCGTCGGGGACCTTGGGCTCGCCGGGCGCTCGTAGGGGGGTGCCTGTGGAGGAACACTGTTAGCAAGGAAACCAAGGCCATTCTCTGGGTCGTGTCTGGTCACTTACTAGACGCGTGACATGCTTGTAGGACGTTCAGGGCACGTCGCATGTCGCCCTTGCTCAGCTTGACGAGCGCGTCAACCGCCTCGGCGCCAATCCGCACCGCTTCCTCATCCACAATCTTGACCACCAGCTGTCTAATATCCGCCTCCTTGAGCGGACTGAACCGGAAGCGCGTGCATCGACTCAGCAGCGCTGGGCTGAGCTTGTGCGCATAGTTGGCAATAATGCAGAATCTTGCATTGGCCGTGTACTTTTCCATGATCCGACGGAGCGCCATCTGCGCCGTGTTTGTCATGGCATCCGCCTCGTCTAGAATAATCAGTTTAAAGCCGGCCATCGGGCTGCCGCCGGCTGCTCGTTTGGCGGCCCCGCCCATGCCGAAAATCTGCTTGGTGCTCGCAAACGTCTTGATCTGCTCGCGCACGACGTCGATGCCGCGGTCGTCCGAGGCGTTGAGCTCGAGCACCATCTGGCGCACGTGCGCCTTGCCGTAGATGCGTCGCGCGAGGGCGAGGATGGTCGAGGTCTTGCCGGTGCCGGGCGGGCCGTAAAGGAGCAGGTGCGGTAGGCGGTTGGCGTCGACAAACTTGTTGATGGTGGCGAGGATGTCCTGGTGGCCCTCGACGTCGTCGAGGGATTCCGGTCGGTACTTTTCGATCCTGCGCGGGAAGTGTTAGCTGGCAAAGTCGATAGCTGGGGTACCGCGTGTTTGTTTGTGGGTTCGTACCATGGCAGCGTGTCTTCGGCCTCAACGGATAGGTTGGCTGCTGTGCTTCGCTTGCCTTTGCTAGCATCGGCGGAGAAGAGAACGTCGTTGGTCGGGGCGGGCGCCGAGTCGACGTCCATTTCGTCTTCAAAATCGGACATTTTGCTGGCTGTATATCTCTATTGCGTTGGACTGTGTGCTGGGCGGATCGTTTTTGCAACAATTGGATGGTGTTGGACTGCTGTTGTCGAAGGCTGTCTACCGTGCAGAAAATCGACCGATGAGATGTGAGGTTGGGAAGACGCGACGTCACGCGCCTCCGACGTGAATCCATTAAACTGCCTCCACATGGCAGCCTGGCACAACCCAGCTACCCTACATTACTTACACCAGGCTTCACTCGGTTTTCTTCTCAGCTTAATAAGTTCTCCGTCGTATTTTTTTTTTCTGCTTTCGACCTGTTTGTTTTTATGGTTTCCAATGCTTGGTTTAGTTCCCTGGTTATTTATTCCCGCTGCGCACTCGTCTATTTAGCATGCCACTTCATCATGGACTTATGTGGTATCCCAAACATAAGCACCTCTCTCTGCATCTCAAAACCAGCAGACTCGTATAGTGGCAACCCAGATGGCGTAGAAACCAGATAACAATCCCTCTCCTCGCCTCTGGCCTTCTGTATACCCCAATTGAGAAGCATCTTGCCAATGCCCCTCCGCTGTTGCGTAGGATCTACGCCTAGCGAGTCCAACGCTGCATAAGCCAATCAGAAAACAAAATATCCCACTGAAGCTTGCAAAAGTCTACCGCCAGGTTAAAGATCAATGAGAAAATAACTTACTCCACACATCTCTGGCGCCCTTATCGCCAAAAGAGTCCCGCTCATCCTTCATCATCGCCTCGCGCAGCTCCGCCACGGCCGCCACATCTAGCCCGGCCACCGGCGGCCTCTTCGGCGGTCCCTGCTCCTCCGTCTCTCCCTCTCGCAGCGGCCGGAACCAGAGAGCGTAGCCCACTAACCTCCCCCCCTGTTCCGCCCCGGACGCGTCCTCTGTGGCGACCAGCATGACGCTGCGGGCGGCCCGGAGCCGCGTCGACTTGCGCGCGATGCTCCAAACGCGGAACTCATCGCTGAAGCCGCCGCTGTCGGAGCGCTGGCCGCCGGGCATGAGGTTCCGCGACACGGCGTCGGTGGCTGGGTCAAAGGCCACCATGGAAATTTCCACGATGCGGGGGATATCGGCTTCCGTGGCGGGACGAATGGATAACGGCATGGCGTGCGATTTGTCTCGAGTATACACGCAAAAAAAAAAAGAAGGGCAAGAGAGGGAACTGAAGGAGCAATTGAAGCGACAGCGGAACCTGCATCTACAAAGACGATGACGTGGTGGGAGTGGCAGTACTAGTTATCAGGCTGAACGCCTTGCCAGATATGGCACTCCACGTAGAAATCATCACCTATATGCTTAGAGAATGAATGTTTTCATTATTGTGCATTTTTATCGAGAATGGTAACCGATATTCATCATCATAACGCCGTGATCCCCATATGTACCGCACAATTATCTAATGCTGTGGAAAGGTATGTGGTTTTCTGGCCGGTTTAATGCGTGTGTAAATGATTCGTGCCGAGCCCAACTACCTCGAAAATAATCGGAATTAATGCAACCGCAAACCATGCAATTCCTGCAGCAAATTAGCAACTAACCCCAAAAGTGCCTGTGTGTTGTGTTTGGTGTGTGTCGGTACTTACCAGTATAAACAATTAGTTTTGTTACAACTTCGACATCGTACCGTACACGCGGCTTGACAAGCAGCGCGAAAACCTCCTTCTCGTCGACCGCTCGGCTCTGTTGCTCCGTGGGCTCCTCCGCCGGCGTCAAGACGGCCTCATTTCCCGCAATCATCTTTTCATACTCCGTCGTCGACGATGGCTTCTGCGCGCCAGACGCCAGCGCCCTGCCGGCCTGATCCTCCGAGCCGCCGTCCACGCCGCCGCCCGATCTGTTCCTGACGCTGTGGTTGCTGCCGATGCTCTCGCGGCGCTGGCGCTCACGGTACGCCAGCGTCTCGTACGCGTCCGCCGCGCTCTGCGGGCCGATGGACACGGAGCGGCCGCGCGTCGTCGGGTGGCGGATGCCGGCCACCATGCGCGGAAAGTCGGACGCCGTCGGGAACAGTGTGTCGATGCGGGAGCCGGGCGGCACCGACTTGTACTCGCTAGCCGGCGTGAAGAAGCGTCGCGGCAGCGTGAAGCCGCACGATTCAATAAGACGGAACAGGTGCGGGAGGCCCTTGAGGAGCAGCGGCTTCATCGTCTCGCGCCAGGCAAAGACGATGAGCACGCCGAACACGATGCGGATAATGTTCAGGCCCCAGCCGAGAGGTCTGACGTCGACGGTGCCGTTGCCGGCGTAGGCGTTGGTCACCCACGGATCCCAGGGGATCTTGCCGTACGTCCAGGATCCAAACTCGAGGCCGATGACGACGCCCGCAAATGCGACACTGTCGTCAAAGCACGGACAGTCGTCGGCTGGCTCCGGGTGGATGCGCACGAGCACGACAATGACCAGGCAGGCGACCGCGGGCGCGACCCAGGAGCTCGCGTGCATGTACGCGTCAAACGCCGGGCCGTAGTAGAACTCGAGCATGCCAATGGCGACGCCGATGACGGAGCCGACAACGACGTCGAGGAAGCCGTGCATGCCGCAGTACAGCCGCCCAAAGACAATGGACGCGGCGTAAAAGTACGACAGGCACTCGAGGGATAGCTTGGCGGCGGGCGGCAGCGTGTTCTCGGGGCTCTTGAGGATCAGCAGCCCGTACACGGCGACCGAGACCGCGTTGGCGCTGTGCGTCGACGGGAAGCCGTACTCGAGCGCGGCCGAGCCGGACATGGTGATGCGGTTTAGCGGCGGGGAGAGCGGTCGCGGCAGCGAGTAAAAGTCCTTGATGAAGCCGGTCCAGAAGACGCCCAGGGCAAGGATGTGCACGAGCCTGCCCAACAGTCAGTATTGTTAAATCGCGGTCCTCGACAGTACCACCAGCCCATTCTTACCCTTTCCCGAACCAGGCCTGCCCGCACCAGAAGCACATGGGTAGAAAGACCATGAAGAAGGTGTGGGTGCCCAGATTCGCCGTGATGGCAAAGTAGCTGTCGAGCGCAGGCGTGCGCAGCTTCTCCTGCATCCACGCGAGGTACGGCGTCTCCCAGCGGATCAACGGCAACGCCTGTTGTCGAAGTCGGTACCGCCAGGGCGGGAGAGCTCTCTTGTCTAGTTTGCGACGCCCCCGTGTTAGAACTCTTTTTACCCTCACCACTTGCCAACGGGAATAGGGGGGGGGGGGGGGTTACAATGATCCAAGCTTCTCAGCCCAGCGTCAGGAACATCGCCATTCTCGTGCGACACACCAGTGCTTCGCGCGTTTCCACCCATGGCGTCGGAGTCTTGTGCGATATCGTTTCGTATACGGCCGCGCGCGCGCGTTGGTGAAAAAATAAACGTGCCTAGTAAGAGAGAGGGGGGGGGCTCTTTGGTGCTTGACAGAGCCCCGTCGAACGGAGGAATGCGTAGCGTATAGACGGTCGAATCCAACGCAATGGGCGAAAATAGTAGCACAATGAAAGGAGTGGACGCCCAGAGACGTTGCGCCGTGGGCGACGAATTCGATTATGAATTGAGATGATCCCGTTCGCAAGATTGGGCGGAGGCGGAGGAGCTACCTCGGGTTTCTTGTGCCTGGATTTGCAGTGTGGAGACGGTTTCCGGGGCGGCTGGTTCCTTGCTGCATTCATTGAGCAGGGTACCAGCTTCTGCTGCTAACCCGGTTTATATCCATAGGTAGGTACCGAGACAACGCATTGCGTTGGATATGCTCAGAAATAAAAGACAACATGATAGGACCACATCGAGATCAATATTATTATTATCCAATGCGAAAAGAAAAGAGAAACCGAATCGAAACAAAAAGCACTCGCAATAGCCCAATGAAACAAATGCATAAAACTCCATACAACGCCTAGCATCCCGAACCTCATAATGCCAATATACAGCCTCTGGCTCAAACATATGTACGTAACATGTCCAGATGCAGTCATTACTGGAGTCCCCAAAAGAAATTCTCCAGGATCAATACAAAACAACGAAACAAAAAACATCAAAGTAGCACTCGCTGATGGGTATAACTCCTTGCCATGCTTTATCGTGTCCTGCTCATGGTGCGGGTGGTGGTGGTAGTAGTTCTACTGGGGGCTCTGCTTGCCGCTCTGCTCGTCGGCCTGCTGATGGGCCTCGTCGTAGCCTTGGGGGCCGCAGGCCTGGTCCGTGTCGCCGTCGCCGTAGTCGTCTTGGAGATGGTCTTCGGTGTCGTTCTGCTGAGGGGAGCCTTGGCCGAGGACGAGCTGATGTCGCGTTTGGCGCTGGTCGGTGCTAGCTTCTTGGGCGGCACCGCAGTCGCCTGGGCAATGCTCCGCGCCCGTCCTCTGCGCTCTCGAATCTTGGCAAGCGCCTGTTCACGCGTCATGGTTGGTGTGAGAGCTGGGTCTGTGAGATCAAAGCTAGCGCTGCTGCTTGTCGAGGGAGTCCGAAGCTTCTCGTTGGACGAAGAACTGTGCTGAGAGGATTCATCGCGCACCGGAACGGTCGTTGTTGTGACTTTGAACCGACTTGTAGATGAGTACAGTGTCGGTGTAGGCGACCCAGGCATCCGGCGCGCCTCCTCCTCTTCTTCCTCCTCCTCCTCATCTACAACAGCTTGCTCAGCAACCTCGTCCACTGCGATTTCGGCCATGGACTCGCTATCCTCTACAGTCGGAATATTGAACGTCTTGGGGATCGATGACTCTTCCTCGCTATGTGGCGCGCTCAGCAGAGACTGAAGAGAAGTGCGGTCTCTGGTGAAACGATCTCTCGAAATAATGGCGCATGACGGTGGCTCCACTGATGGAGTCCTGGCATACATACGCGAGCTCCTTGCCTCTTCGATCGCATCGGGGAGGATAATGTCAACATTCTCTTCCATCTCGTCCTCAACAGGCTCCGACTGGAAACGCTCTTCCAAAGCTGCAGCTTCGGCTTCTTGCTCCGAAACTGTACGAAAGACGCCCTCTTTGGGACAGAAAATGGTGCTGGTTCGCTCTTTTCTCGACTTCACAATAAGCAGCTCATGTTCACCAAGAGCCTCGGGTTCCGGGAGCGACTCGCGGCGCTCTTCGCCATCAGATTCGTGATGGACCTCGTTTTGATGGCCAATACGAAACTCTGGCTCAAGCTCCGGGACGGCATCAGCAGGTGGCGCCGTGGCCTCGTCAGGAACGTCTTCGATATCCAGCACATGGTCCTGCGCCGTTGACTCGACATCCTCTGCTGGCTCCATAACTGTCTGGGGCAGCTGAAACTCCTCCACGGCCGGTGCTTCTATCGTTGGATCATGGTATTCGACTGGGAGAATGTATTCCGGTAGCATTTCAAACTCCTCCTCTTGTTCCTCCTTTTGCTGATCTTCGTCCATTGACCCATGCACTTCCTCGGTCGCGGGGGTTGTGCTTTGCTGCGGAATCTCTTGTCTTTCGGGCGTCATCTCAACGTCAGCCATCGGCTCAGGCTCGTCGATGACAGCTTCAGGGAGCTCAGCGGGCTCGGCTGAAGAGCCTTCCTTGGTCAAGTCCCTGACAGTAATAGTAGCATCTTCGCTGGTATCCAGAATAGCCTCGGTAGTGAGATCTGCAGGCGTAGTCGACTCTGCCAACTCGGTACTCTTTTGTGGCGTGGCTTGTTTAATCTGGCGCGTCTCCTTAGCGCCGCGGCAAGAGTGCATTTGACATTCGGCCTGTAGAAATTCAACCATCTCCTGCGCCCTTTCAACTCTATGCTTCTCCCAAGCAACTTGAAGCGCAAGCTCTTCGATTTCAATCTCCGTAGCAGCGGAGCCAACCAAGTCCATAGCAGACAGAGACACACGGCCTCCATCCTTGGCAGAATCACGCTTGCGCTTCTTCTGGACCTTCTTTGGCGACGACACCTCGTCTGTTTCGTCACCAAAGGGAAGGGGTAGTCGGCCTTCGGCAGCGATGCGTGCAACCTCCTCGTTCTTGGCGGCAGTCTTGTACGCATCACGCTCCTGCTCGACCACCTTGACTCGCTCCAGGGCCTTGTCGAGTTGTTCCTGCACGCCTACTATCTGGTAGCGGGCAGTGAAGGCCTCCTGTTCTCGTGTGTAACTGCGCTCTTTTTCGCGTTGCAAGCACTCTTCGTTGATTTTGGCTGCTGTGCGTGCCGTCTTAAGCTCCTCTTGCAGCTTGACTATCGTCGATTGGGATTTGAAGTTTTCTTTTCTCGCACGTCGAATCTCCTTCTCCCAAAGGGCGTGGGTGTGCGCATGTGTCTCCTTGGCGCGGCCGTAGCTGTCCTGTGCGGTTGTCAGTTCTGTTGTGCATCCAATGTCTATTTCGCGTCTTACCATGACTGTTTCTAGTCTTTCCCCGACTTTGCTTTCTCGTTCTTTGCCCTGTTCAACAGCAGCATGAAGCTGTTTGATTTCGTCTCTCATACGAACCATCTCCACCTCAGCCTCTTCTCGTCCGAGAACAGCTCTCTTCAACGCGTCGTTCGTTCTGCGCTCCAGCTGTCTGGATTGCCCAGCCATATTGTTGAATTGGCTGATTTTTTCTAGTACTGGGCTGTCATAGCCGTCGGTTCGAACTGGCGTCATGTGGGATTCGCGACGTTGGTTGACGCGGTCTGGCGTTGAGGTCTGGAGTGGGCTGAACAGCCCAGTCGGTGTAGAGCTCACGCTATCCTCCATCGTCACGAAAGTAGCTTCTCTGCTGGTTCTTTGTGTTTATAGAAACAACAGCTCGTCAACTAAAAAGTCTACCCCACATCTATCTCACCAAAGCTGGTGGTCGTGAATTGGTCGTAGTATTGCTGGGGAGGTTGTTGAATCTTTTGTGCGTTGATATTCCGAAAGGTATGTTTACTGTGGTTCCTGACCCAAAACGTCGGTAAGGTAAATGGGGCCATGTTGGGTCGCCGTTGCTGTGGTGACGGGAGGGTCATGTGATGCGCCTGGGGATCGCGGTTTGCTGTGGCGCGCCGGGGTCACTCACTCCCGTGCGCCGCCCGCTACAAATTACCCGTTTTACTAGATCCGGGAAATTGGGGACTGAGACTTGCATCGCATCGATCACCCTCGGACCTCTCTCGTCCCGTTGCCTTGGCTGCGGGAGCGTCCAGATTTTGTATTTATTGCATCCCACGAACGATATTGGACGAACCTGGTCCCCCCCAGAACCCACATCAGTCAATCAACCATGGCTGACAGCGAGCTCCGCCAACGCAAGGTCAAGGCTGACGATGGCCAGACAAAGCAGAGCGCAAAGCCTCGCTCCAAAGGCCAAGAAGACTACGACTCACGTTCACTGGGACTAGATGTTTTGCGGGTGCTGACTTTCCTATTCGTTGCTTCGTGCGGCCTCAGCTATGTCATCAGCTCCGGCGAGAGCTTCTTTTGGGGCATGCAGAACAAACCATACTACCTGAAACCTGAGTGGTGGACGTCAAAGTTTGTATGCAATTTCCCCAGATTTCATGGTCTCTATGACATAGCTAACCCAGCATACATAGGCTGGACCAATCTATCTTACCCCTGACGAGCTCTCCGAATACAATGGCTATGAAAAGGGCAAACCCCTCTACCTCGCCGTCAATGGCACTATCTTTGACGTCTCGAATGGCTTGCACATGTACGGCGTCGGTGGCTCGTATCACTTCTTTGTCGGCCGTGATGCCTCGCGCGCTTACGTGAGCGGCTGCTTCGAGGAAGACTTGACCCCCGATATGCGCGGCCTCGAAGAAATGTATCTCCCCATCGACGATTCCGAAATCGATTCCAAGTGGACTACAGCCGAGATGAAGGAGCTCAAAGAGCAGGAGCTGGCTGAAGCCAAAGCAAGAGTGCACAGCGGCCTGAAGCACTGGGTCGACTTTTTCACCAACAGCCCTAAGTATCAAAAAGTCGGCTACGTGAAGCGCGAGGAAGGCTGGCTGGAGAAACTCACTGTTCCTCCGCTCTGTAAATCTGCTCTGAAAAATCGCAAGAAGAGGGTTCCCCGCGATCAACAGTAATGTAAATAAAAAAGTCCATTTCTGCTACCTTTCTTTCCATGTTCAGCACTGCCAAAACCGTTGCCAAGAATAAAAACAAGTGATGCAAATTGATTGCTCTGCGTTGTACACAGAAACCCCCAAATATTAACCAATTTCCAGTCCGTGCCGACCCTCGCTTGATATCATAAACCCATTCATTTACACGACGCTATTACACACGGCTTAAAGTCTCCTACAGGAGCATAAAGACTACACCAAGGGCAAGTAGCATCGAGCTGGAAACGCTGGTAATGGAAGCACCCGCCGTTGAGGGTGTCGCCGAAGCGGCGCCCTCGGGGGTCGTGCCGGTGGAAGACTCGGAAGCGGGAGTGCCGCTCTCCGTCGCGCCGCCTGAAGGAGTAGCCTCTGCGGCTAGCTTCTTGTAGCCCTCAATAGATCGCGAAGAGTTGGCGCTGGTGCTGCACGAGTATGTTAGAACAGCACTCTGGCAAGTAAGCTTATGCTGGGAAGGAGACAGAACTTACTTCTCGTTGATGACCATGACCATGCCCTTTTCGCAGTGCGGGCCTTGGCTACAGAAGAACCACATGGGCTTGGTGTCATTGACCATGATGGTAAAGACGGGGATCTCTTTCCTGGCTGCACTGGCGGCGACGGGCTGGTATGCTGAGAAAATGCCCAGGGCGCTGGGGTTGACCTCCTTGATGGGCTTGCACGGGTGGTCGAAGTCGGATTGGGTGACGGTGTGGTTTCCGGCGAGGAACTGGAACTGGACCATGGAACCAGGCGCAGCCTTGATCTTCTCTGGCCAGAACTTAAGGCCAGTGGCGTTGTTGACGGGGTTACGGCCGACAGAGACGACCTGGACGTTGATGGCTGCGTGCGCTGCTGTTAGAGAACGTGACGCTGTGACGTTGTCCCCATGATATCGGATGCGTACCTTGGGCAGCACCCATCAGGGCTGCGATGGAGGCAAGAGTGAACTTCATCGTGACTGGAGTTGTGTTGACGTGGTATTATGCGATGGATGCGACAAAAAGACCGGACGGTGGGCAGCGCTGCCAGAGCTGCTGAGCGCGAGAGAGAACAACCGTGCGACTGACGTAAAGGTCTAGAGAGAACCAATGACCAGCAGATAAGAAGACACAAAAACGCTTGCACAAAGGAACTAGCCTCTGCGAGAAAGAAAAGAAGAGAACGTGTTGAGAAGGAAAGAGAGAAATAATGAAACAAGGGAGAGGAGAAAGGAAAAGACGAAGAGGAGAGATGGCTAACATAAATGCAAATTCTTGCAAAAAGGCAGGGGACGGTTCCAGAGGGAGCCTAGAGGCAAAGCATCTGGGCTGTAACGAACTAGATTCACAACCAGCCATACGCGCAAAGGCAGACTTGTTAGTCGAAACAGGAGTGATCAGCCACCACATCTTGTCCCCCTTGGCGCACCTGCACATCTCATTGTTTCTCTGCCAGAAGGTCCTCCGTTAGGTTGGGTTGCCAAGGGACAGGGGAAAAGGGAAACCAACCAGCAATGCCAATGCATGCCGTCTTCCGAGAGTCCTCCTTCCAACTTCTCGCTAACTGGCTAGGCTGAAGCGTGGGGGTGAAGAGAGGGAGGCAAAGGTCGTCTCATCCATCTTGCGTGGCGGTTGCCCTGGATCTGTATCGTCCAAAACGGGCTACTTTGACACCCGAAACCGGGCTGGCGTCCTCGTTCGTCCATTGTCGGTGTGGGAAGCCCATGTCCCGGAGTAGGCGGCGTCAGAGGTGTTGTCGGAGGTTATGCTCAAAACGTGGCGGGTGTCTCCTTCAATTACATCGGTCATCTTAATCGGCGCGTTTTTAGGACAATTACGTATTCAGATCGATTTTTCTCAGTTAAAGTGAAGATCCGCTCTTAAATAATCACTCAGTACTGCAGGCTCGGCGCGGAGACTGTTGGTCCGGCAGCCAACAGGGACTGAAGCAGTCCGCACAGCACAACAGCGCAATGGCAACACCCTGGAGAAGCTGACAGGCGTTGAATGATTTTTTTTAAGATAAAAGGAACACGCTGTCGCTTTTTTCTGGCTGCACTTTCGCCGTGCATGAGTCTGTCACTGGTCATGCCGCACCTTGGTCATTCTACGACGCCGACGAGACAAGGCCCGTTTCAGACCCGGCCCCACAGCTCCGTACTTGGAGCCCGGCTCAAAGACCGCCGACGGGGGGACAACTTGACCGCTTGGCTCCTATGACTATCGGCGGCTGTGACGGCAATTTCTTTTCAGGTAGGCAGTGACTATCATGTGACAAAAAGTAATCGACACGTTTATTGGCTCCTTGTCATCTGATCAGACATTGTTTGGGGTTTGCGACTGACCAGGCGAAGTCGCAAGAGCCACAAGATAGCTACCTTAAATTGGCATACTAGACGCAAATGTGCAATGGCATGGTTTTAGTAGCTTTATATTTCGCCTAGATATATTGGTTCATACGAACCCATCAGAGGTCGGTATTCGTCCGCAAGGCTGCATGAAAGTATTGGATACGTGGTGGTAAGGCTCGCGACTTCGTCAGTGCTATTGCTTTCCGCATCAAATTCCGTTTCTTCGACGCTTGACACCGTCATGCGTCCTTGCATTCATAAGTAAAACGACGGGGGCCACAACGGAGATCGGTTTCCTAGGCTAGGTATGTATCCAGTAGGTATCGACAAGTTCTTCATGACCTGATCGAACTTGTTTCGGCTCAACATGGCAATCGCTTACCAAGCAAGCTGCCAAAGTCGATGATTCCGCTCATTTGTGCTGAAGATGCTGAGCATGCCTCACAAGCATATCTCTTCAGATTCGGGCTGTCTTCACGCATGAAATGGTGATTGCTCGATGCATCGGGCTCCGATTCAGTACTCCTTTGTTTTGCCCATGCTCTGGGATCAAGTCGATTGAAGAGGGCGGCCACCGTCTACTGTCGAGAAGCGACCATTACCCATGACAAATTTGTAGCATAGAGTCCAACGCCAACTTAGAGATCCAGCACGAGCTGCGGCGCAATCTTTTCCAAATCTTCGACCTATTCGCATCATCCACGTCAGCCATCAGCACGTTTTTATTCCCGTCCGAGGTGCGGAAAGAACAAACCTCAAGAAACCCCGACCGCTTCTCCACCGCCGAGCGCGCAATCGCCTCGCGCACAAAGACGTCAACGTACTTGCCCACTGCCGCATTGGCGTCACGCGAGACCCGCGTCGCGTCCTTTTGAAATAGGTCGTGCAGGATGCGCGTGAGTAGGTCCTTCGGAATCGACTTGTCGGCGGCCGAGTCTCCTCCTGCAGCGCCGCTGCTCGCGTCACGGCTCGCGGCCTGGGGCCGGCGGCGGGGCGGCGAGTCGTCCCCAGTATCGAACGGGTCGCTTGAGTCCTCGGCGGCTGGCCTGCTGCTGCCGGCTTGTGGGCGACTGCGGGCGCCACTGGCCTGCTTGGGTGGCATTTTTTTGAAAAGCGTTGATTTCTCCCCGAAAGTTTACAAACAGGCAGATTGAGAGCTGCGAACGACGCGTTCTCACCGCGTCGTGGTGGAGAGGTTCTGTTAGTCATCAACTGCAGGCAGACGACAAGCCTACAAACGACTCAAACATAAGATGCGACGATGTCAATCTAGTCACAAAGAGAAAACTGGCAAGTATTAAGAACCAAAGTTCAAGTAATCTAACAACAAGGGAAATTGCGTAGGTGTATAAATTACAGCGACTAGAAAGTCTTTGGCAGAGCCATAAAAGAGAATTGCGCCATGCCAATGCCAATCTAATCCGCGCATCAGCTGTTGCACATGACAGAGTGTCAGGGTATCTACCCCAACTTCCCTCACTGTCAAACTTTCCATCTCTCCATTTTGAAATCCCCGAGTGATCCTTTCCCAACTAAAAACAATGTCTATACAGTGGTTGTAGGGAGCAAGGCATTTAGCCGGAGCCGCCCTTGAAGGCCTTGCCGAACATGAGGACCTGGAGCTTGTCGTAGATGGACAGGACACCAGCACCGGCAACACCACGGAGAATGTTGGCACCAGCACCGTTGAAGAGCGACTTGACACCGTTGGCAGCAACGATCTGGCGGGCAGCGTCGAAGGAGTTCTTGTACTTGACAGCCTCACCAGAGGTCATCATCATGCGACGACGGATGGTGTCAAGGGGGTAGGCAGCAATACCAGCACCGGTGGTGACACCCCAACCGAGGAGGAAGGAGGCAAGGAAGTTGTCCTCGAGGGAACCGGTGAGAAGGACAGGCTTGAGGGAGTCGTACATGCCGAAGTAGAGACCACGGTAGACAACAATACCAGCGACGGAGGGCATGAAACCACGGTAGAGACCGGCAATACCGTCAGAGGCGAGGGTCTTGCGGTAGACGTCAATGAGACCGTTGAACTGGCGCTCACCACCCTTGGAGGCGTTCTTGGCATCGTTGGCCAGACGGGTACGGGCGTAGTCAAGAGAGTAGACGAAAAGCATAGAGGTGGCACCAGCAGCACCACCGGAGGCAAGGTTACCGGCCATCCACCAGGCGTAGCCATCACGGTCCTTCTTGAAGCCGAACATCTTCTTGAACTTGTCACGGAAAGCGAAGTTCAGGGCCTGGGTAGGGAAGTAACGGATGACGTTGGCAGTGTTACCACGCCACAGAGAGAGAACACCCTCATCAGCAGCGGTACGGCGGAAGCACTCGACGATACCGTTGTAGCGGCGGTCGAGACGGCCAGACTTGATCATCTCATCCTGTTTGAGAAGGTTAGACGACCGCGTCGGAGTCGCGCTGTGTATGGATGTCACTGACCTGGTTCTGGATGAGAAGCTTGACACGCTCGATAGGGGCAGCAGCAGTCTTCGAGACGGCGGCAGAGACACCACCCACTGGGGAAAATGTTAGTACTCTATTCAAGTGACTTGGTTTATTGCTTCGATTGATGGCGAATGGCGAGCTAGGTTGAGAGCGGATGAAACGTACTCAGGAAGTCGGCGACAAAGGGCTGCAAGGCGAGTTAGCACGCGTGTCCAGGGGTAACCGAGCGTGTAGCCGGAGGCCATGAAAATTTTGTCGCGTTACGCTGGCTGTCGTGAGAAAGGGGATGAGGTGTGCATATGAAGCGCAATCTTCTCGTGATGGCATTGACGTTGAATCGCAACTCAATTGGCCCTCCCGATTGCTGTGGCTTCAACGGCCACCTTCCCCCTTGGTTCCGACGACAAACGGCATAACGCGGCATTTCCGGCAACGCAGCGAGAAAGGTTGTAGCAACTTACGGGCATGCCCAGGACCTTAGGCTTCTCTTGAGACATGTTGATAGATGTTCAGGTGCTTTCCCAGAAAAAAAACAAGAAAAGACTGAGGGGAGATTTGGGGATGGAGAAGAAAGGAAGAGAAGTGTGTCTGGGGAAGTCGAGCGAAATAAATTCTGCTCTGCTGGCCGGGTGGCAGGGTTGGGGGGGAGCGAAAAAAATTGCTGCGGGTCCAGCAAAAGGGACAAGTTTTCTTGGGAGCGAGTCTTTCCGGGCCTGCGCTAGAGCCAGGTATGAGCGCCTCTCAGGGACTTTTCCATGGCAACAGTGGAGTTTGCGCCTGAGGCCAGAAGGGAGGTCTGAGGCCAACAGCGTCTAGCATCCTCAAGGCCCACGCCGTCTCCTTGGTGCTTTGCCAAGGGGGCCAGAGTTGCCGGTTCGCCCCGATGTTCTTTTTGCTTGCTCGCCCTGCCACCAGGTACCTGCGTCACATCTGAACCTCTCAGATAGTTACCTGTTACCTCCCGGCGCCGCCGTGAAGTACCCCTAACCTAATAAATGCATTCACTCGCTGCCTTCCACTGCAGCAGAGGCCGGGCTGTTTCCTGCTTGCTTGCTGGACACTGGTTTCCTTCAGATACGCATTGCCAATACCCAGCCGCTCCGCTAACCAGCCCTTCCCGTCATGTTCTTTTCTAGGCGCGCCTACGGATAGATATGTACTTGGTTGGGTACCTTTTTGGCCACAGCTGACAGAGGTAAGCCAATAGGAACGAGCCTCGGTCAGTCCATGCCTGGCCCAGAGATAGATCTCGCTTTTCCGCCTAAGAGACACTGTACGGATACCGTCAATGCCTGGAAATACGCCGAGCCACGGTATAGCCCATATCTCAATCACCTCTCACTTTTGTATCATTCCCATGACAACAGCTCCTCACCATGCTTGAACAATATAACTCGCACCCACACAATCTAGTTCCTTCATGGGTTTTCAAGTACTGTAAAAGGAGTCCTGTTGCTTATCCTGGCATTTTGTATCGTAATTTTCTTACAGATTACCTTGACCTACATAGAAACTGCGCCACATCGGAGGTACAGGAAGCTGCATGCCTCAGTCAAATCGCAACTTTTTTTTTGCCCGGGGCCCACCAGACAGCGGTTGCGCCGAGCCAGGTCGCAAGCCCCTGTCTTGCGCCATTCCCCTGTAGCCCCCTTCACCCGAGAAAGCCGCTAATCGAATTCCAGAAGCACAAGCGCAATGCTGTTCCGCTGAGTGACCTCGCCCAAGGCGCAGGCAGCAGAAGGAGACGGCATGGAAATCTGGTTAAAAGGGGCGCAGCTGTCGTTATATCTAGAATGGCCAATTGCAACGTAGCGTGTTCTTGTTCTTAGGATTCTCTAGCATGCACCTATCACAGCCCGGCCGTTTGTTTCAATCCCGCCAATATCCTGGCTAGCCAACTGCCCCTAGCTGGGTCTGCCGCATCATGCCGCTGGCTTTGACCACAACTCAAGTTGGGACGTGCGTCCAGAAGCAAACGTCCAACACAAAGATTGAGATTGCACTCTCATAAATATTTAGACCTACAACATCTGCCAATGGCTACAATGACCGATTTTATGAAGGAAGCCGCTATCCTGTGTCACGGGCCTTGCGATAGTAGAGGGTCAGCGTGAGCCGGGCTGACCGATAAGCCGCCAGCAATCACATGCCTGACAGTAATGACAATGACAATGCCACTGCTTGCTTTCTTGCTTGCCCACGTTGATAGCAAAAGATATCAAATCGTACGGATGCTTATAATTCCAGTCTCGTGGTTGTTAATGATCTTGTCTGGGATAGTTCACGTGCATTGTCACGTGACCCCACATATACGGTCTTGACGCTGGCATGGGCAAGAAGTATTATGCGTACCTAGAGACTTCTCTTAGTTATGTCCTTCAATTGATACCAAGATTGGAACTAGCCGAAGTCATCTATGTGCTGAGCTTGCATTTACTCATTGTCCTCATTTCTCAGGTTGTAACCCAGAAGATGCATGGCACAAGACCAGCATTGGACCGGATACTCCAGGTATCCAAACATATGTCCTGACGTTGCTCAATTGCCCAGATGAATCCTTTGTTGCAATCGTCCAGTAACGCTCCGAGTTGTCACGGTGTGTGATTTCCGCAGCAGTTGTCATGAAGATTTTTTTTTCATTCCGTTGCCGTTTGCTCATGCAAATTCGGTTTCTAGGTATGCTTAACCGAGTATAGAAAGCGTCCCAACCAGGCAATTCTTTGCCTTGTATCTTTTCCCCATCCCTCGGCCATTTATCATTCAGGCCATAATGACGCCAAACTTCCAGAAAAAACCTTGATCGAAATTCGCTTAAGCAGCAATGGCGCGGGCTGTCAACAATTGTTAGCGCTACGTTCGTGTCGTGCTCGCCGGGGAAATTCAGAGAGCGTCGCATACTGTAGATCTTCATCTTGCTGTGTGTCGTGATAGGCTTGATCAGGCCCTTCTCCTCGAGGTCGACGATGCACTTGCGGGCGAGCGAGCCGTTGATCTTCATGCGGTCGACGAGAACGGCGACGGTAACAAGGCGGTAGGACTGGACATCCTTGTAGAGCTTCTCCGAGGTGGACTTGTCCAGGATGACAGCATGCTGGGCCTTGTCCTTGACCTTGCCCTTCGACCACTTCTTCTTTTGCTTCTTAGCTCCAGCAGCAGGCGCCTACAACGTGAAAAAAAAAATCGACAGTTAGTTCATTGATCTCTCGTTATGCAGTTCGTTTCGGCGCAAGTATCGTCGTAGGCGGGCGAGGGCGTACCATTTTGATGTGATGTGATTTGACGTTGACTGAGTGTGGAGGAAGACGGATTTTCGCCAACGCTGCAAAGTCGACTTACCACTTTGGCGGCAATGGGTCCCGCACCATAGAACCGGTGATGGCAGGGCAGGCTTGCCCTAACAATGGTGGCGTGTAGGGTGCGCCCCCAATTCTTTGTAACGTCTGATTGGCCCACATGGCACCCACCAAAATTTGCCAAACCCTCCTCAGCCGAGCCAGACCTCCAACTTTACGAAAAATCCCATCACGACAACCGAGCATACTAACCGCAGTTCGCCGCCATCCACGGAAACATCGACTGCTATATTCAAAATGTCTGAGGGCGGTGATATCGACGTTCTCCCCAGCGTCCTCCCCAAGGACGTCGCCAAGGAGGTTGGCAACGTCAAGTTGTTCAACAAGTGGGACTACGATGTTGAGGTTCGCGACATCTCTCTGACGTACGTTTATCCCTGCGCCTTTGTGTGCGCGCACGCGGGCAAGGAATTGGGGAGGAGAGCGTACTCGAACGACATCCTCCTCGTCCTTGCCGTGGAAATGCTATTGGAACGAGTATTCTAACGAATTGAACGATAGCGACTATATCTACCTCAGCAAGCCCGTCTATGTCACGCACTCCGCTGGCAAGTATGCTGCCAAGCGCTTCCGCAAGGCCAGCTGCCCCATCATTGAGCGTCTCACCAACTCTCTGATGATGCACGGCCGCAACAACGGCAAGAAGCTCATGGCCGTCCGCATTGTCGACCACGCTTTCGAGATCGTGAGTGACGACTGCCCCAACCAAGCCATACTCCACACGAACAAGATTCGCAACACCAGCGCCCGAAAGCGGAGGAGACGAACCAGACGCCATGCGCAGCGAATTGGACGCGACGTTGGAGTCATGGATAGAACATTTGGACGATTCGCTAACCAGGGAATTTTCGATTTTAGATCCACCTCATGACCGACCAGAACCCCATCCAGGTCGCCATTGACGCCATTGTCAACTGCGGTCCCCGCGAAGACTCGACCCGAATTGGTTCCGCTGGTACTGTCCGTCGCCAGGCCGTCGATGTTTCTCCCCTCCGCAGAGTCAACCAGGCCATCGCCCTCCTCACCACCGGCGCCCGCGAGGCCGCCTTCCGCAACGTCAAGTCCATTGCCGAGTGCCTGGCTGAAGAGCTGATCAACGCCGCCAAGGGCAGCAGCAACTCGTACGCGATCAAGAAGAAGGACGAGCTGGAGCGTGTGGCCAAGAGCAACCGATAGAGGTTTTCGCAAACGAAAAAATGGATTTACGGCTGGTTGGAGTGCGGCTTTGGCGTGGTTCTGGCAAATTACAGAATTGCATTTTTGCGTTTCGGGTCAGGGAACGCGGCTCTGGATTGTTATTAAAATGTCTTTAGCCTCAATAAACTGGGCTCTGATGAAGCCCATTGACCTAATAAAATGCCATGCCGTTTCGAGCAGGCGAATTTGGAGTTCGGCTCTGTGAATGGCTCTATGTTGCATATTTGTATGCCGATGGTGCCCTGGAAGAGGTCATTGCGGCCTAGAAGTTGCATATCGATTAGATGTTCATGTCGATTGGCGTTGTCTGTCTCGATAGAAATGGTATGTAAGCAGTGTCTGTCATCTAAGGCACGAAATGGATCGTCTGAAATCGCGATTCTATAGAATGTAGTGACCTTGTGTCTGGCATTAGCACTGCAGTAGATTGGTGAATCAAACTTCATTTGGTTCTGGCTAGCAAGGATGCTATTCTATTAGGTCGCTAAGTAAGAAAAGTGTAGCAGGCTCAAGCAGAGTTCTAAATCCGCCTTCATTCGGGTCATGTTAAAATCATAAACTCTATAAATTCCAGAACTAGCCAGGGCCATCATTCGTCAGTAGATTCGCAGCTTCTTCTCACCAATGGGCAAGCGCTGGAACATGCCGACGTGGGGGATACCCTCTTCCCACCACGTCCCCATGCCTTCGTCAATCTTGAATCCGCAACGCTCCCAGAAGGGCTGGACTTGCTTCTGCGCATGGACACAGACCAGGCCGCCCCATGCGGGAATGTCCGTTTCTCTTCTGGCGCCCATTTGCTCGAGGCCAAGCTCAGTGATGCTGGGGTCAAAGTACGAGGAGTTCTCCCTGAGCCAATGCAGGGCCGTGTTGACCAGCAGGCCAGCAATCTGGTTGCCGCGAAACCCTTTTTGGACAGCGAGCCTGCCGAGCTTGACGTAGGACTCCCGGCCGTCGTGAAAAGTGGTTGGCCGGTCGGCGGTGAAGGTGGGCACCGCGTCCGCGTCCGCGGAGGGCTGGTCGGGCTCACCCTCGAGGACGTTGTTCCAGTACCGACCACCGATGACGGGATGGGGGCTATGTGGAAAAGGTACGAGGCGGACGGTGCCGATGGGGGTGCTGCGCGTCGAGCTCTTACGCGGCTGGACGATAGTGCCGTCGTCGTCGCGGACCTCGGGCTCTTGGGTGGTGTGGACGCTGGCATAGGCGACCCAGTGGCAGCAGCGCGAGTCGTCAGCGTCGAACTCGTTGGCGATGGGAACGCTCTGCTCGTGGACAAAGACGTCCTCGCGCACCTCCATGGCGTCGAGGAAGGTGGACGGGATACCGGCGGGCTGTTCCTGGCGCGGGGCACCCGGCTGGTAGCCCTCGAGCTTGCTAGGCTCGACGAGCGAGATGAAGGGCGTTCCCATGGCGATGTGGCAGCGAAGTGGGTGTCGCTTGTTTGAGCCGCGGTTTGATGTTGGTTATGGAGGGGCGGGAGGGAGGGATGCCGGGAGATTGGGGACAGCTGGAGGGTTTTGTTGAAAACAAGGACGGTAGTTGAAAGGCAGTTGTGGTTATTATGTCAAGTTGAAGTCAAGTAGAACTGGCGGGCCGAGGGGTTTGAGAAAAGGTGGTGCGATTGTGTCAAGAAAGGCAATGAGTTGTCTTGAGATGACGTTGAGTCAGAGACCCGCCAAGAACAGCGCGACGAGAGGCCAGCTTGCGCGGGAACAGTGGTGCGGTTGGGCTTTGTTTTGTTTGTAGCGCGAGGCGGTGAGAGTTGCGGGCGTCGTATAAGCACAGAATAATAGCCCGACTAAAGTTAAATAACAATCGTCTATTGTCCGGAGATGGGGGCCCTGAATTGCACGGTCTGATCTACTAACCTAGATTTCATGGCCGCCACCTACACCTCCGTACAGTTGTGAGGGACCCTCCCCAGGGTTAAAGTCCAATCGTGGGCGAGTACCCTGCACCAAAAGCTACTAAATAAGTGACTCGCATCGGCTGCTACCTGGGTTGTCTTGGATGACATTGAGATCCTGAGTATACCTAGGTAGTCCTGTTGGCCAGTTATATCGACTTGCAGGGGAACAGGTCGGGTTGCATAAGATGGGTAAGGGCTTGGGCAACATGTAAGGTGACGTGATGCAGAGAATGAGGAGGGGGTGCGTGGGTTGTGGTTCAGATTGAACATGAGGGCTGCAATGACGCAGCTATGTGGCATTATCTTATGCGGCAACTTCGGGGGGTCTCCGCGGTGCGGTCGCACAGATAGTTTCACGAGAATTTACAAAAGTATTATATTATACCTTCTGGTTACATCGTGGTATCGTTGTGAATTTTGAATCTCATGCTACCAAGATTTCCATGAACCAGCGGGTTGAGTGGGGGGGGGGGGGGGGGGGGCATGCTATTAGGTACTTCCAGAGGGTAACCACCTTCCTGGGAAATTTGGTTTAAAAAATGGTCTGGTAATTGGAACATGTAAGGGGCTTCGGCGCGGATGACTGCTTTTATCTATCCGACGATTTATTTCAACAACCGTGCGCGGTAAATAATTTAGTAGCAAGTCGGCCACTTACACTACCCCCTGTCTGCTGCTGGGCGGCGGTTGGTAACTACTAACGGTATCCTCCATCCCCGTCCAGACCTAGCACCCCCGCTGGCGCTGGGTTAGCGGCAACTGCTTTGGCTAATTGGATGTGGTTGGCGATTCGCTCATCATCATGTGCTGGGAGCCCAGAATTGATATGGGAAACGGTGCGCTTTCTAAAGTGCCAAATTACCTGCCTATTAGTAGGCATACCTTAGTACAGGTAAGGAGGTGGACTCTACTCAACCAGCTGGTACGTTTGTAGGTAAGGTACGGCACCAAAAGGCATCCAGATCCCTTGACCTGCCGTCTCATGTAACTCCCTACTAAGAATGATTCTGCAGCACAATCCTTTAGATTCATGCCCTGCCGCGTCGTGTGCAGCGCCAAGATAACGCTACATGCTTTTCTAGAGCTTGTCCTTTTGAGTAGCATGGTTAGGCACCTTGGCCGTCATCACTTGCTTTTTTTCAAGGCCTGCCTCCCGTCCTCACTAGCCTGCCTGCTCCGGTACCGCCCAACATTAGTTTATAGGTAGGTGGGCGCGCAGGTACCACAACCAGCCGCACCGAGCTTTCACTTCCCCATTTCGCACTTCGCTCAGGGGTGTGCGCAACCAACCCCAAGGAAGTTTTGCTTTCCCACGTTTCCCCCCCCCAGCCGCGAATGCTTCCTTTTTACCAGCTTCTTTTTTTCTCCGAGCCTGTACTCGACATTCATCCTCGTCAATCACTCACCGGATACAACACCCTATGGCATTTTGCTAGCTATTGGAGCTTCATGTTGTTGCTAGCATTGCTCCCCCGCCTCCAGCAACCTCCGTCTCCGCCGGCCGGCCAGCTTCTTCAGATAGGGCATTTCAGGCCCAATCCCATTTGAACTTCGCTGGCAGCAATTGATCCAGATTGCCTCGACCAGAGTTGCCTCGCGCTCGAATATCGCCTCCCAAATAGTTGCCATGCCTTGGCATCCGCTCCCGCGCATCGCCTTCGCCGTTGCAACTTTTCCCTTCACCGCCGAACGACCTGCCGACCTCCCTCTCGAGATTGGCGATGAACTCTACATCATTGAAGAGACTGCCGATGGCAACTGGCTGAGGGGCTATCTTGTCGCCCCCCCAAGTCTGCTTGCAGGTCTCACCTCGGTACAGGGTCAGACACTCGAGGCTAGAGTCTTTAGCGGCATCTTCCCTCGCAGCTGCATTGAAGTTCGAGAGTTGCTTGGCGAGGAAGAAGACGGGGATCAGACAGCACAAGATGAAGGACACACCCAGCGCAAGAGCAAAGGACCAAAGGATGATGAGACCGCGTCTGAGGACTCGGCCAAGGGGGGACTTGACAGTGATGGCGAAAACGGGCACAAACAACTCAAGACAAGGTCCACACGCAAACGTCGAGCGCCGCTGCAAGAGCTTCCTCTGGGCACCAGTCCGAAGCTCTCAGTACCCGTAAAGCGTGATCCAGCATTACCACGCCCTCCAGCACCAGTACCAATGCTCAAAATTGGCGACGAAACGCCCACATTAGCCTCCGAACCATTGATAGACGAAATTTCCTCGTGCCTGCGCGAATGGCACTCTAAGAACCTTCACCAACTCCTCCTCGCCAGAGAATACTCCAAGCTCGACAAACTCTCTCAACTCATCACCAAACTCAACTTGCACCGCCAGCAGTTTCTATACAATGTCCTTACCTCGCGCGAGTACGAGGCCCTTCGAGAAAGAACGGTATGGGATCTCGTCCAGGTCAACAAGCTCTGCGGTGGCGAAGTCATTGTGCGCGACCCTGCGGCCCGTGGTCGCATCCTGACGGGCGAGGACTCTGCCGTGGCACTCACTGAGCTCCAGTCCAGCATGAGTGTTCTTGACGAGCCTCCAAAGCCGACAATCGAACTTGCCAGTTTACATCATCTATTATTAGACATCAAAGGCTTTGCCGGAACATCTACAGAAGAAACGTCCCTGGTCGCCTACCTCGCCAGCAAGCCGCATCACGACAAGCCCATCAGCCTCTCCGAAGCCTTTAGTATCGACGTCCCTGCAGGCCGCACTATTGGTAGCCTCATGCAGGACGGTGCTACGAGAACACTTTTTACAGATTTGTCAAGTCTCGATATTGGTGACGTCCCTGCCGCTGAATCAGACCTTTATCTCGTCGTCAAAGTGCTGTCTCCGCAAAGAATTGAAATGACAACACCCCAGACCAGATCTGGCAGCTTAGGCGACAACTACTACACCAGAGAACATACTAAGTCGCTACCTGTTGGCAGTGGCAAAGGGTCGAGGAGAAGCTTCATGTGGGCCGCTAAATCTACAAGGTCTACGTTTTCGCGAGGCTCGTTCTCTAAGATGGATGCCGTCAATGAGCAGCAAGGAGACCGGCCTTATTCCAACCGCACAGCAAGCCGGGATGATCATGGTCCCCCTAGCACCGCCGGATCGCAAGCTAGCATGGTGGTTGATGAGGTTCAAATGGCCCAGCGCACTGTGGGAATCGGCGTTATGAAATTGAACGCCATCATGAAACAGGATGAAGAAATTGAGCATGTTATCAGTATCTGGGCGCCCTCAGCACGACCCATGACCGACAAAGAGATGGGCGAAGAGTGGAATCCGATTATTCGAGAAATCATGGCAAATCCATCAGAATCATTTGAAAGAGCGAGGCGAGGCGAAAGACTCCAGGTCTCGCTCAAGGCCTTTGATCACCCAGACCCGGATGCACTCATCAAAGCCACGCCGACAATCTTGTCTGGCGTGTCGAAAACCAGAAGAATCGGATTCTCTGGCGCACCAACGCGGCCCAGATCGGACATCTACCTCACCATCAATACTGCGGCTCTTGCGAAGCAAAATCTCCTCTCTAGATACGGGGGAAGCGCGACCAGCATGCCGCCTGGGATGCAAGCCTCGAATTTACAAGTGACGCTCGAAGTCCGACATCGATCCGGAACAAAGATCGAAAACTGCATCTTCCCCTCCTCGAATAGCAGTGGTTTGACTACGTTCAAATCTGTTGCTACGGAGCGCGGAGAGGCATGGAATCAAACGCTGCGCCTATCTCTTCCCGCGGATGACGTCGCCAATGCCCATGTGGTCATGTTTGTGAGCGACATGCCAAGCCCTCCGTTCGCTGTCGCACACATACCTCTTTGGGACAGGGAGGCATTCATTCGTGACGGACCGCACGGCTTGCTGCTCTATAAGATAGACGAGCATACCTCGACGGCACGGGCGGGACCAACGGGCAAAGGCGGCTATCTTTCCACTGTTTGGGCACCACGGGGCAGAGATGAGCGGTCGGTTGAAGTGACCGGCCCGCTTGCCTTACTCCTCATCGATACATTCCTCTGCAGTACGCGTTTCTCCCAAGATCGCGTGATTCTCGGTCTTATGAAGTGGAGAGACTTATCGCAAGAGGACCTTACCGCTGTTCTGCGTCAGATTAATTTCGTGCCTGAAATTGAGATTGTGAAGCTGCTTGGTGACGTTCTTGACGGCTTATTTGGCATTTTGGTCGAACACTCTGGTAACAATGAGTACGAGGACCTGGTTTTCACGGCCTTGGTCAGAGTGTTGGGAATTGTGCATGACAGACGTTTCAACCTGGTTCCCTTGGTTGACCAATACGCCGAGAACCAGTTTAAATACCCCTTCGCGGCTTCTTGTCTTGTACGTGCTCTTGCACGTCTGCTCCAGCACCCAACAGAAACCGAGACTGCTCGCAAGCTGAGATCTACTTTCAAGATTGTCAGGCACATTCTCAAATTTATCACACAAGCGCGCAGTCAGCAGCGAGCCAAGGAGGCAGGAATTGGTATCAAGACTTCGGCGCAGGGCTTCACAAAGCAACTGAAGTCAATCTTCAAAGCCCTTGAAGAAATGATGCGAAATCCGGCCCCTGTTTTGGTTGGTAGTCAGACCCTTGTCGTGCAGCACTTTCATACGTGGCTGCCTGAGCTCACGGATATGCTTACGGCTGAAGACATTCTTCACATTGCCATCGACTTCATGGACTCTTGCACTGATGTCAAAGGCAAACTGACTCTATACAAGCTTGTTCTCATCATCAACTACTCCAAGTTGGACATTTTCAGCCACCCTGACCAGAGATCTGCGCTGAGCGCAAATACTGTTCGCTGGATAAGTCCCCATTGGGGCCACTGCCCAGACATGACTGACCAGTGGAGGAATCAAATTCGACTTTGCTGCTCTATCCTTGCCAACCAGCTCGACTACATTGGACCTGAGATTCCGGACCATGCACCTAGAGTCATTGACTCTTATCTGTCAATTTTGGCATCGCCCCCACCAGCGCGAAAGAAACTGTCGCTCCTGTTTCCTTCATCATACCCATTTCCGACAAAAGCGACTGCGCATACTGTGGAGTTTGACGAGGCTCTTGCTGAACTGTCTGCTATCCTGTCGGCAATCTCGAGCTCGCCTGTGGGAATGCAATTGGAATTGGCAGACAGCAACATTCAGACTATGTTAGAGAACGTTCTCCAGGTGCAAATGAGCATTCTCAGGGGTGAGGCGTTCCCTGAAGGCTGGCTGAGTGTACACATCTATCATCATAAGTCTGCTATGCGCACACTTCAGTACCTAGCTACAATTCTCTTGGAGTCTTTCCTGCCCCATCCCGACGACGCTGAAACTTTCAACACCGACCTGTGGAGATTGTTCTTCGAGACATTACTGAAACTTGTTGGCAGCCCATCCCTCGCCTTGGAGACCTTCCCCGAGCAAAAGAGACGAGCTGTCTGGAAGATTGCCGGTGATGTGCGTGAGGATGGTGCTGCCCTCCTGCGTAGAACGTGGGAGGCCATTGGCTGGGAAGCAAGCAACGAAGAACGTACTAGATACGGACTGGCAAAGATGGGTGGCTATCAAGTCCAGTATGTCCCCGGCCTGGTTGGCCCAATTGTTGAGCTATGCTTGAGTGTTCACGAGGGCCTGAGAAGAATGGCCGTCGAAGTCTTACAAACCATGATTGTCAGCGAGTGGACTTTGAGCGAAGATCTCTCGGTCATCCAAACAGAGATGGTTGACTGTCTCGACGTTTACTTCAAGACGAAACCTTTGACGGAGAGTGTCTTGCAAAAGCTCTTCCTTGGGGAATTGATGGAGAGATTCATCACTCTTTCCGGAGATGACGATGAGCCCTTGACAGAGGCCCTTCAGGACCTGACTGGAACCTTGGACGAGTTCTTGGATCTTTTGGTTGCTGTGCACAGCGGAGACAACGGCAGTGGTGCCTCGGATATCATCAATCGCCTTCGCCTCATGGAATTCCTTCGAGATATGCAAAAGGAAGAGATTTTTGTGCGATATGTACACCAGCTGGCCAGTTTGCAGGCCGAGTCACGCAATCACGCAGAGGCCGGCCTAGCACTGCGATTGCATGCTGAGCTCTACGACTGGGACCCGAATCGCGAAACTCCCGCCATGGCTGATCCAGAGTATCCCGCCCAAACACACTTTGAGCGCAAAGAACGGATATACTTTGACATGATCAAGCATTTCGAAGAAGGCGAGTCTTGGAGCAACGCATTGACAGCCTATAAGGAGCTTCAGATTCAGTACGAAACCAACATTTACGACTTTGCCAAACTTGCACGAGCCGAGCGCGCCACTGCTACCATTTACGAAACCATCTCCAAGAGCGAAAAGCTTGTTCCCAAATACTTCAAAGTTATCTATCGTGGTCTCGGCTTCCCGACTACGCTTCGCGATAAGCAATACATCTACGAAGGCTCTCCAGGCGAGCGCGCTGCAGCCTTTACAGACAGGATGCAGGAACAATATCCGTCTGCGAAGATCATCACAGCGGAGGATGGCGACGAAGTGGAAGGACAGTTCTTGGTCATTTCTGTGGTGACTCCACACCGCGATTTGACTCACCAGATCTACCAGAGAACCCGTGTTCCTCAGGTTGTTCGCGACTTCTTGCTCTCCTCTCACCCACAAGTATTCTCCATCACAGCCAAGCGCACAACTTCTGGACCTGTTCATGGTCACTATTCTCAAAAGTTGATTTTTACAGCGGCAGAACCGTTTCCGACAATTCTTCGCCGCAGTGAAATTATTGGCGTCGACGAACTCGAGTTGTCCGCCCATGAGACTGCTCTGGAGCGCATTGTGCGCAAGACGCAGGAGATGGCTGCGTTGGAGCGCCGCATCTCGGAAGGCGAGGAGCAAAACATGCAGCTTCTCTTGGATGCTGTAGCAGTTTCCGTGAACCCCAATTCTGATCAAAGTGTATCTTGCTACCGCAAGCTTCTTCCCGAACCGAAGGGCGACGACGAAGATGGCGAAGATGAAGAGGACGAGGACGAGGGTGAGGAAGAGCTCAGCCCCAGCAATGTGGCTATCAAGACGGGTCTCATTGACCATGCCATGATGCTCAAGAGGTGTTTGGCGTTGTTTGCGCGAGCCAAGTCTGATCCTTTTGCTGCCAGCAGGCATGATGAGTTGGTTCGGCACTTTGAGAGCACGTTTGCTCCCGAGATTGTCACTTTTGCGCCTCCACCTCCCGTGAAAGAATTAATTTCCACACCCTCGACTATTTTCAGAGGCACGTCCCCTTCGATAGAGCAGAGCCCTAGATGGCAAACGGTCGTTTCTCCGAATGGTGGAACAAAGCTAGAGGAAGCCTCTGTTGGCCGCCGCGTGTCTCTCCAGCAGCCGCGAGGCACGCGCTTGAGTTTCCTCGGGGGTAAGAAGAGTAGTGTCGATCACCAACCCGACCTCAATGGCATCAGCGAATCGCCAAAGAGCCATGGCCACAAGCGAAGTCTGAGCAAAGACAACGGTATGCGACAAGCCATCTTCCGATCGCACTCTAGCGAGGTCAGCTCTGGCGAGCGACGAGGTAGTGCGACGAGCGCCGATATACGTGTGTCGCAAGACTCCAAGGACGCGCCAGCCAAAGAATCTGGCTTGATGAAGCGCGGCAACAGCGTGCGAAAGCGATTTAGCATGCTCAAGCTGGGGATAAAGAACAAGAACAGTGCGGTCATGGGCAGCGTTGATGAGGAGTAAGGACGAAGAAGCGATGATTCCCTATAGCATTTCGTTTCCCTTTCGCATTCCTTTTTTCCTCTTTTTTCTGCCAGCGAACTCATTTTGCATTCGCCGGATTTTTATTGTTTCTGCACCACAAAGACATTATATTACAGAGCGCCGTCTTTCTCTTTCTTTTCTTCTGTTTTCTTTTTTTTTACACATACATGTACTTTATTTTCTGGCTCTTTATACAGTCAGGTGTTCTGGATACCACTGGTCGCAATGTTTGTCGCAAGGATTGTGTGTCAGAGACCAGGGTTTGACTCCTCACTTTTCTTTTTACACACGTCTGGAACTTTCATTTTCTTTATTATATCCACCAAGAATCTATACAATTACCGTGTCATTCATGCAGTGCACAGAACCCGCGTGTTGCGGTATAATTGAGTCAATGGCAATCACAGAGCAGAGGGAGAAAGATTTGAGGTGTGGAAAAAGACCAGCAC
Organism: Cordyceps cateniannulata; assembly: GCA_028828415.1. Classification (NCBI taxonomy): domain Eukaryota; kingdom Fungi; phylum Ascomycota; class Sordariomycetes; order Hypocreales; family Cordycipitaceae; genus Cordyceps; species Cordyceps cateniannulata. Next base: position 496,255 of record JAPHMX010000004.1, on the reverse strand, counting down.
ACCCGCACATGAATATATACAGAAGATATATACATACATATATATATATATATACGTGAAGAGATTTCTTGAGTAGTCCTGCTTCCTGGAAACGTCACACGTAATTGAAAGAGTCTCGTAGCATGTCCATACCAAAGCCTGTCTGATCTGGATTTAAGGGCTGCCGTTGAAGGCAATCAAGTTCCTGGTGTTCCAGTACTGGTCAACGATGGCATCCTTGATGGCCGTTTCCCGGATCTTGGCACAGAGATCGGCCCCGCGGATGCCGTCCTTGGCGGCGAGGTAGGCGGCCAGGCCGGCAACGTGAGGCGAGGCCATGGAGGTGCCAGTATTGAAACCCTACGATTGCGAACATTAGTTGAACCGTAAAAAAAAGGAAAAAAAAAAGTAGAAAAAAAAAAGACTTACAGCTCCGCCGTTGGGGAGTGTTGAGTAGACGCTGACACCGGGTGCGGCAACATCGACGTGCTCACCCCAGTTGGACATGGTGTAGCGGCGGTTGTACCGATCCGTCGCACCCACGCAGCACGCGCCATTCGCCGAGGCCGGGGAGATGTTTGCCGCGTCCTGGTTCTCATTTCCGGAGGCGACGGCGACAAAGATACCCCGAGCAACGAGGTTGTCGACGGCGCTGTTGACGGCCTGGGAGCGCGGGCCGCCCATGCTCATGTTGACGATGACGCCCTTGGGGCAGGAGCGCTGGGCAGAGTCGTGGGCGACGAGGTTGAGGGCGTGGATGGTGTAGGAGTTGTCGCCGACGCAGTTTTTCTGCTGGTCGGACCAGCTGAGGACCTTGAGGGAGAAGAGCTTGGTCTTCTTGGCGACGCCGTAGGTACGGCTGCCGATGGTGCCGGCGACGTGGGTGCCATGGCCGCAGACGTCGCGCTCGTCGCCGGCGGGGATGGCGCCGAGGGAGGTGGCGCGACCTTCAAACTCCTGAAGGAAAGGAGGACGGTGTTAGTATGTGTCGGGAGGATGCAAGATCTCTCCTTCTTCGCTTATTGGTGAACCAAGGCTTGTGTCAGAACGTACAGGGTGGTTCACATCGATGCCAGTGTCAATGACGTAGGTGCAAGTACCCTCGCCGGCGCTCTCATCGTACTTGTAGAGGTTGGCGTTGTTGGTGCGGTGGGAGATGCGAGACAGACCCCAAGGGGCTTGGTTCTGCGAGACTGTGGCCGTGGTCGACATGACCGTGACCGGCTCGATGTACTCAACCTGTCAGGAGCGAAGAAGTAGGCGGTCAGTACCTTTCCTCTTCTCAGGAGAGCAAAAGTTTGGGAAGCGACAATGACTTACATCCGGGTGCTGGCGGATGGCCTCAAGACCCTCACTGGTGATCTGGCCCGCAAAACCGGTGAAGATGCCATCGGAGTAGACATTGGTCGGGTCCTCCTTGAGCAGCTTGACCGCGTTCTTGACCTCCTCAAGCGGACTGCCCTCCTTGAACTTGACAATGTACTTGTCGGCGACGACGTCCTTGGGCTCGCCTCGGTGAGCTAGGATCGGGGCCGGCTCGGCGCGCTTGCGCGTGGTTGGACCGGCAGCAACCAGCGGGAGAAGAGAAATGAAGGTAGAAAGACGCATGATGAAGGCGCAAAAAAAAAAATCTTTTGCAAAAAGATGGGATGTTGGAAAAGAATGTAAATAGAAGTGAAAACAGAAAAGAGTGACTGTTGCTGGTTGCTGGGACGCCTGAGAATGATGCGATTGAATGCTGGTTTTTCGAGAAGCATGAATGGGCGAGGAGTTTGAGTATTTATCTTCTTTATCACGGGCATAGCTCAATGCCGCATTTTGTCAAGGCCGGGTTCGTCTTGGCCAAATTCGAACCTGTGAATGCTCTGTACATGGGTTTGACGGGCCCATCATCAAGGTACACTCGGCCCGTTTGGTCGAATTGGGCAAGGGCAATAGTCAAGATGCCGGTGGGACCGTAGCTTGATTCTGCGCATTCGAATGCCTGACTGTAGTACTTGGGCAACATGGCTTGGGGAATTTGTTGTTGGTCCTCGTTGCCGAAATGTAACCCCCCCCCACCTTCTGCCATTCCGTATGGTCATCTGCCGCGTAGAAGCCAAACTTTCATATCATGAAGCATGACTCGGAGAATCGACCCGCGAGCTTGAAATCTTGAAATCAGCAAGGAAGAATGGGGGAGGGAGGCGCAGTCAGGGTACGAAATGTTGTTGGTCGTCGAACAAGTCGGCTCGTCGCCAAGAGCTTCTTCACTCTCGGGGCCGGAGCTGTACGAGAAGCTGCGAAAGCGGAGAATGGAACTCGCATTTTGCCCTGAAACGTTGTAGAAAAGACGGATAGACGTGGGCCTCTTCTTCGCGCCCCCCCCCCAAAGGCAGCTTGGCTATCTAGCGGGTGCTTATTCCGAAACGTTGGCAGACGGAGCTCTATAGCGCGCCAAGCTTAAGCGCCGAGTCAGCGGTTCCGGGGCCGAGCCGGGGTTTGGGGCTCCAAGGAAGTGCCCTTCGCTTCTCGCCCAACCCAGCTGGCGATCTAATAGGCTACAGGTAGCTAATCGAGTTTTGGTAGTATCTCGATGAGGTTGTTGATTGACTGGTACTACATAGCGAGTAGGAATATGCGCGACTTGAAAGGATCAGCCTGTAGTAGAGTTGCATTGTTTGGCATCCTTTATAGCCCTACTTCGAATTAAAAGTCCAAAATAGATAACAGCGTCGACTTGTTGTTACCATTCATGTCATTTATGTCGTTTATGTGCCTAATCCAGGACCTGCCAAATGGGGCAATGCGCCGTTTTGAGCATCACGTTTAACCATACCCCTCTAATAAAGTTTTGAACAAATCGTTGCATATTAGCATCTTCTCCTTTTTTGGACATCCAGTTGCCTGACTCTACAAAGTCCACACATTCATCACCATGCGGCTTGAAGATCTCCGCTTACACCCGCTCACACCCCCCACGATAGTTCTGCAGTGAACAAACAATTATAAGAATCATGCAAGAAGGAAAAGATGAGAAAATTAGTTAGGAACATTCTTATGAACGAGATGGAAGATTCACATCATTGGATTTCTGTGAAGTGACTCATGCTTTGCATAGGGAGCCACAGTTGGAGCTACGTGTCATCGTAACGGAAGAGCTTGTAGCCGGTGGATATCATTCAAGCAACAAGGAAACTGTCTAAATAATCGAGTAGGTAGCTTAATCATACATCCATGCCAAATACGCATCTCGCGCATGAATGCCGTGGCACTATATCGTGAGTGCACACGTGCATGCGCCCAGCCTGGCCCTCGCCATTCGGCTTAACTTACACAGCTGGGGCTGGCATGATGTGCATGGTCAAGTGATGGCTACAATTTGCGCCTTGATAGATCGCGGCAGTTACCTTTTCCAGTTTTCATAAAAGGCTTCTGTGCTTGCACATAGATGTCTCATTTCCGGCTTATTTATCCCAATCATCTATATACAGGCCCTGTACTAAAATCTCCGCTTCCTCATTGCGTGCAACCTCTTCACCCGTCCATGAAGTAATTGACAGGTACGATCCTCCCGAGCTTTTGGGGGGGCGGCCCACGCTCTCATTTGCAAGCACTCTAAAGATCATATGCGTCAAACGTGCTGCGCCTACCTCTTGGTCCCAAGTCGAGGCGGACGCAAGGAGTCTTCAACATCCTTCAGCAAGTGCCGAGACGAACCAGCTCACCAAAGGCACGAGATGATATGATCATGACATCTCCGGTGGTGTGATTGACGTGCCAGAACCAGGCTGTGCTACTTTTGCTACTTTACTTGCCGCTAGATATACTATACTAATGGCCAAGGCTTTCCTTCCAACTAGCTATCTCTAGCTTTTAATTATATATCAACGTATTTAATAGAGTAGATAGTCTAATAGGAGTCACAGTTTCCTCATCATGCTATGCCTGCAACGCTGTAACCTGTCTTCTACGAAAACCTTGTTCGACCGCTTTGGCATCTCTTGTGGCCTGCTACTCGCTACTGACGCGACTGCTGCACCCCTTCTAGAGCGCCTCAACACGACGACCCTTTATCCCCTCCATATAGGACAGGCTCGACATGCCGCGGCGCCTCGACCGGGACCTCAACGTCCGCAGCGGCGGCCTACTAATGTGAAAGGTGCGTCGTCGCCAGCGGTACATGACATGCCTTGTACTACTATTTTTTGCCGCCTCTCTGGTTGCCACAGACCGGCACTTCTTTACTTGCTTTTAATGCCTCCGGGTCCTGGCAACGCTTCGCCTTTGTAATTCTCCATTGCCAGAAATAAGGTACCCCGAGGCAGGCCTGCATGCAAAGTGCCTAATTGCCAGCGGAGATAGTGGGGACTCTCCAGATATACGAGTATGGAATCTCATGCAAGGAGGGTATGTTGAACGGTCTGCCTCAATGTAGCTGGAAAAGTTACTGAAATCTAGCAGAACTTGCACGCATGTGCTCAAGGGACACCGAGCTACCATCCGAGACCTACGACTCCTATTAGACTGGAATACTCTCGTGTCTGCGTCAAAAGACGATATTATCAATGTCTGGAGTCTGGACAAGTCCGAGTGCATTCAGGAGCTCAGTGCACACGAAGGTGCTGTGCGATGTCTCGACGTTGACCAAAGTCGACACCTGCTTGTCTCCGGCAGTTTTGACCGAACTGTCCGCGTGTGGGATATTAAAAACGGGTTTCACTGTGAGAGGGTATTACGAGGCCACGCAGGTGCCATATTTTGTCTCGGCATTCAAAGTCAAAAAGGAATTGTTGCTTCCGGTGGCGAGAAGGGCATGCTCATGCTCTGGAATATTGAAGATGGGTAGGCACTACTACGAGCAGAAAGGCCGTTGTTCAAGCTGACGAGATTAGATCATGCCTACTAACAAGTCAGACACATGAAAATAGTATTATTGGCTCCCTGAAGTTCTTCAACGACGGTATTGCAGGACGACATTCCACTGGATATATTTCGACATGGTCACTAGAGCCGACGATCGGTCTTACTGCTTCTGTTGCTTCACACCTACCCGGCACTACCTGCATTGATGCTGTAGGGAATTACATTGCTTCAGGCGGCTAGAATCAACAAGTCAAGATTTGGTGTCCGCAGGAGAGCTCAGAGTCTATAACGCTGTCTCCAAGATATCAGACAATTTGGGCAGTGGCCCTTGTCGGCTCTCATCGAGTAGCCGTTGTTGCAAGCCGTGACGGGTCTGCACTAGTTGAGATGATTCCATTCTAGGACGTTAGTTATAATAATAACAGTACAGTATTATAAGTAAGGTTCTACTTATGACCTCGATATAAAGTATAAAACTTACCTTGAGATAGAAATACTCCCCTTACTGTATATATAAATAGGGAAGAAGTATAAATTTAAAAAAAAAACATCGTGAAAGCCTTTCAACCTCTGCTGACAAGCTCACTTAAAGTGCTGCCGCGTGATGCAAGTAGCTCTGCTGGCGATCCCTGCTCAACAAGACGGCCGTCGTCGAGAACAATAATCTGGTCAAATTTTTCAATACCAGTCAGAGTATGCGTGGTAGCTATGATAGTACTATCAGACAAGACGCTGAGAATTGTTTCCATGGCAGCGTTGTGACAATCTTCATCCATGCTATCAACACGATTAGCAGACTTGCACCGCGCGAGACAACAAAGACGTACCCGCTCGTAGGCTCGTCCAGCACGTAAACGTTGGATTGTCGAAGCAATGTACGGCAGATGCCAATTGTCTACTGCCAACCTTGGGAGAAGTTGCACTCGTTCCATTGCGAGTCCAATTTAGCCATGATCTCCGCAGCCATGTGCGGCGGGGCCAGCCGTGTCAACACTTCTTGAATATGAGACAACGGTAGGATACCGTCCAAGTCGATATTTTGTCTGACGGTTCCGCCGGCTTTGGGGATGAAGTTCTGCGGGTGTCCCACGAAACGCGACCGCACAAATTCGCCCTCAATGGCAGCAAGGTCCAGACCGTCGACTTGCACACATCCACCAGCGCTACGTATGAGTCCAAAGAAAGACTGAAGTAGCGAGGTTTTTCCGCTGCTCAATTAGTCAAGATTGCCTAAAAAGTTAGAAAGCCAAGTCACTTACCTGCCCGTTCTTCCTAGAATCGCGACCTTGCTTTTTGGGGGAATATTGACGCTCAAGTGTTTTACAATATGACGTTCTCTATGCTTGACGTTAGTTGAAACCGAAGTTGGACAATGAACTCGTACCGATATGCAAGTGAGAGATTAGCCAGCCGAATGCTGCCGCGCTCTGGCCAGTTGCTTGGAGGACGCATGTCAGGTGCATGGCCGCGTTCCTGTGGCGTGAGGTGAATGTACCCATAGATACGATCCATTGACGCCATGTCTGACTCGAAAGATGTCCACCAATTCATAAGAAGCATACTATCTTGCCCAAGTCGTATGATTTTCACCAACGCCAGACCACCCCACGCAACACTCTTCGATCCCCCGAGGCCGATCAATAGAGCCGCGAGAGCAATCGCCAGGCATCCGTTCAGGAGACCAAGCATGAGATTGACCCAAATTTGCACGGCATGAAATAAGTATCCAATTTTTAGACCCCTTCGAATACGGTCGGACATGACACGCGCAGTATATTGCTCTTGTCTTAGTGCGAGGATAGTCGTTCGGCCCTCCAACATAGCGCTCACCATCTCGAGCATTGGCGCTTGTGCAGCAACCTGAAGCGAACGTAGCTGGAAGGAAGTAGACAGGTAAAATTTTTGAAGGAAGAAGAGGGGAGCAAGGAGAATGGGTAGGCCGATGAGGGTGAATGGGGAGCCGATTCCGATGACAACAAGGGAGCCAAGCGCTGACGCAATCACACTGATTAGGTTGTACAAAGATTGCGGCAGGTGCAGATCGACAGCTTCGATATCATTTATAAAACTGTATTGCGTAAGTAAATCAGAAGAGGTAGTGGCAATAAGGGTTGAACGCACTGATTCACAGTCTCTGATTTATGTTGCTCAACGTGACAGACTGGAGTCCTGGTTCATCACTGTCAGAAGATAGCCAAATGAAAGATTGCATGGCTATTATACACACTGTGAAAGTACTACAAGCATGTGCTCGTGTAGACTGACGCTACTGTTTGGAATAGCTCGGTTGAAAAAGATCCTTTCGTTGACAGTCAGTTCAGTGGTGAAAAAGGCCATGCAAATGAGTACATACCAGACCGAGATGAATGCTGCTAGAACTCCTGCGATAGCAAAAGCAGCGTAGATGCCTACGTAGTAGCCGGTGTCAAGGACAATGCCTAGTTTGGTAGCATAGCTCGCCCATTGCGACAACCAGAATGCTGTCGAGCCATTAGTTTACACAATGTCAACTTTCCCACCAATTCATGATGAGCACGTACCGCTGGCTCTCTCAATTGCAGTCCATATGAATAGGAAGATAAGAACTGTTGCAATGACAAAAGGAGAGCCCAGAGCTTTGAAGTACATGCGATGTGCCTCCAGGCCCTTTTTGGCTGCTTCATGTATGGCACCTGCGTCCATAGCCGGGCCAGTCTCCCTCGTGGCACTCTCCTGACGGGGTGCCGGGCCATTGAGTCCTGTATCACCTTGAAATTTTCTACTTGAGCGGCCTCAGAGCCCTCTGTAGCCTCATGTTTTTTTGTCTGGTCTGCAAATGGGCTTTTCTCGATCGCGCGCAGCTGACCCCTTTCCATGACATAGAATTCGGTATTTGCAAAGGATGACATGATTGAAGGCGCTGAAACAAATTGTCAGCAAGACGTAGAATAGACATGAGACAATTGTAAAGGTGAAGAAAGACTCCGTGACAGAAACGCGAAAGGCTTACGAGTAGTGCAGCAGAGAACGCCAGCGGCGCGCCTCTCAGGGAGGAAGCCATGAGCGCCAAAGAGATTGACGGCAACGGTATTCCTTGTCGTCACATCTAGACCGTTGAAGATATCGTCAAAAACGAACAAATCGCCGCTGTCATACAAACCACGCGCGGGTGACACACGTCGGCGCTGTCCTCCACTGAGAGGAGCCCCAACGACACTTAGCTTCGTCTCGTCACCGGCTTCCAGGGCACTAAAGTCACGGCCAAGGCAGCAGCAAGTAATGACCGCGTAATATAAAGCTCCGTCGTAAGCTTTCCCGAAGATGATATTTTCCCTTATCGAAGCTTCGGGAAGGAACCAGAGGCTTTGGTCGCAAAACGATACTTTGGTTGCAACATGTAGAGTCCCGGATGCGAGTTGAGTTTCTCCTAGCATCGTCCTCAAAAGGTTCGACTTGCCAGAGCCAGCAATACCAGCAACGATTGCCAACCGCCCTGCCGTCACAGACAAGCTGGCATTCAGATATGTAGTTACTATAGGGCGGGCGCAGGTTGGCTACCCCCAGCCGTTTCTTGTCACACATTACGACTACACACTGGCCACTGCCACTTGACCCTCACAGGCCTGCTTGGCGATAGCAGCAGCCAGTTTTCCAACAATGAGAAGCTCCTTTGCCTCCAACAGTACGATCGCGGAAACCGTCACCGATGAGCAGCTTCCCGAGGCTGGTGAGACCGCTCCCCTACTCGGCCATCACCATCACCCCACCTCACCACTGCAACAGAGCAGCCGGTCGCCGTTTACGCGCCCCGTGTCCGTCGTCACGACTCTCGTCTACCTCGTCTACTTTGTCGCGCTCGAGCTATCCCAGTCACTGCCCGGTAATGCCTTCCATCAGGTAGTCGAGGAGAATCTCTGCCGTGACATGCATGGTCGCACCGATGCACAATTTTGCGGCGCCAACAATGACGTGCAGTCGGAGCTGGCCGTCCTATTTGCATGGCACCGCACCGCGCAGCTTGTGCCAGGCCTGCTTACCGCGATACCATACGCTCTCCTCGCCGATCGCTACGGACAAAAACCCTTCATCCTCTTGAATGCCTTCGGAATAGCTCTTGCCGCGGCAGGCGATCGACTTATTTGTATGTCTAAATATACTTGACCTGTACAGTTATTGACACAGTCCAGGCTACTGGCCTCAGACAGTTTCCCTTCACTCTCTTTGGGCTGCTCCTCTTCTCTCCTTTGTTGGAGGAGGCTTGCAGGTTTCTAATGCTCTGCTGTTTGCCAATGTCACCGGCCTTACTACCGACGCTTCGCGGTGCGCCAATACTCCGACATTGTTCTTTACTCAGCCATGGTCGCTTTGACTAATCGCTTCAACAGTCCCTCAGTCATCTCCGTCCTGGTAACGCTTGCCTACGGTCCCCGCCTAATCGCTGCCATGGTAACCTCCAAAATGATCCAACTTTACGGCCCCTGGCTTCTGCTATGGCTTAGCCTTGCTTCTGCCGTTCTATGTTTTTTCTTGGCTTTTTTTCTCCTCGAGCCAACGCAGGGGCCAAGGTCCTCCGCCGATGCCATCGCAAGCGGAAGCACTGCCGGCACCCTACCTGAAGACCACCCATACTCCAGCAAGGGCGGACTGAAGGCCCGAGTCCTCAAGGGCTATCGCGAGACAATAGCTGGATTTTCATATTTGGTCAAACAATGTGATTTACGTGTCATCAGGCTTGCCATTTGCTTGCTGGTGATGACACTAGCTTGGCAATCTAACGGACTCAGCTCACAGATCATGCGAAAAAGGTTTGGATGGACATGGGCAAACGTTAGTCTTCTTGTTCTGCTACACTCCTACGTCGCATACTTATGTTTGACTTGCCTTGTAGCTTGCATACCTCACCGCTTTGGAGGTTGCTCTTTCCATCATATCTTCCATGGTTCTATTGCCGGCCGGATCCTACATCATGTCCGTAAAGTTCTCAATAGCAACTGAAGTACGAGACATGATATTAGCGCGCTTATGCGGGCTCCTATTTCTCATTGGATCGATACTAGTTATATCCGCATCTACAAGTACCGTTATGCTCTTTGGTCAGTTTGTGAGTCGTGTTGATATGAGCGTCAGCTTCTAACCTGATCTAGGCGTCGGCATCTGGACGCTTGGTACCATGTACAACTTGATCCTGAGGAACTTGCTTGTACTGGCAGTTGGCGAAAACTCCGTCGTCCTTTTTAGTTGGGTCAACACTGTCGAGACGATCGGTAACCTCGCCATAGCGCCAATCATTGCTCAGCTCTTCAAGTTCGGTTTGCATTTAGGAGGCGTCTGGGTGACTCTGCCAGTGATGATTGGCAGTGGTTTTTCCGTCCTCACGCTTCTGATACTTGGTCTCAGAGATAGCTAAGTGGTGCTCTGCCGTACTTGGGGCACATTCTGCCACTGAAATCTACCGCAGTGACAACAAGCTGCACGAAATATTCATAGGCAACCCTGAGACTGTAGCTTAACTATTACCCTCACCCATTTACATCTGCGCCAAATTCAAGTAGTACTTTGACTAGCCCTAGAAAGCCGCATTCCACCGCAAGACATAGCACGGTAACTCCTAAATCATCTTTGACGTATACATTCGCCCCAAGTTGCAAAAGCCGACGCGCTGATTCTATGTGGCCACTCTCAACGGCACTGAAGAGCGGCGTGCGGCCTTGCGAATCTCTCACGTCAATGTTGACTTCCAGCACTAGCAGCCCATTCAAAATTGCTGTATTACTGTGCCTCGCTGCATAGTGCAGCGCAGTACGACCACTCTGATCTCTTCTCATCGGTTCCGCCCCAGCGCGGAGGAGGCACTGGGTCATGTCAGTGAGCCCTTTATCTACGGCGCAGCAGAGTGCATTAGTGTGCGGATAAAGGCTGCCGTCTGCTGATGCGAGTTCGGCCTGGACTCGCGCATGATCCGTATCCGCAGAGAGACCATCGACGTCGATGAAAGCAAAGTCAGGGAGTGATGATAGCAGCTCACCCTGTGAGTGTGCGGCTCCGGACATCTGCAGACACTCGTGAGGCCTCGGCGAATGACCAAGCAAGATTGCCTCCCAGCCAAGCATATTGGTGCTTTGGCAGAAAGATTCGCCGGCTCTGTGTTCAAGAGACTCGCCAGCACGAGACTCAAACTCTCCTGCTTGGGAAGACATGAAATGTCCTGATTCCCCCAACCCCACCGGTTGCGACAGAACAAGCTCAACCGTGAGAGGTGGCGGCCTGCGGATACGCCCTACACTCTTCTGCTGTCGGCACTACGTAACTACTACATGCACAACGAGACAATGACCAACAGCTTTCCGCAACGCACAAAACGCGGCCGGTTTCTGAGTCAACCCCGAATTTGCGCTCATGGTCAATTCTGGGCAAAGGGAGTCCAAAGATGTCATTCTTTGGATAAATTGTGTGTGGACTTCGGGAAAAAGGATGCCCAAGTCCAACGTGGGCGGGCCAAACCGCCTCACTAGTCTGTATTTATGGCACAGCGCTCTAGTTGCGGACAGAATACCCGCTCTGTGGCTAAATCCGCATTGTTAGTGAGCTTCTTAAATTGGAATGTAGATAGAGACAAGACTGTGGCGTCGAGTCAGAGTGTTGTACTTTATCCGGTTAGATGAGTAGAAACTTGTATTACTACTGGGCTATTAACTCTGTTATTCGTAATAGTTGTTGGAAACCGTTATTATCTAATCTGACATTTCATCTCTGCCCTCCGTTCTTATCATAGTGCCAGTGCCTCACAATGCGGAAGCGAGGGTGACTAGAACCCAAGTGTTGATGCCAAGCCGAGGCGGAGATGCGGCAGCGGAGATTCGCCCATCTCAGGTATAGAACAATTCCGATTAATCTCCAATGCTGGATACTTGGTGTTTTGTTTATATACTAAAGCCTCTAATGGCTAGTCTCTTTACTATTTGACGGGCATAGAAGCGTAACTCTTACCTTAGCCCACCTAGACACACTAAAGGCCAGGTACCCAAGTAGACTAACATATGTGCTTAATTATAAGGCTGTCTACAGAAAGAGATACCCTAGGTAATCGCGTGCCGTTACTAATATGTTTCCGTCCCTTTTAGCAATACTCTTTGCAAATCTCACGGCATCGGATAGCGAGTGCGCTATCTAACACCAGCTGCCTCCGCGCATTCCGGAGCCACCATTCGACCCCATTCTCGATGAGGAAGGTTGCCTGTTCAACGGCGCCGACGTCGGTCCCAATCGCCAAGAAGCGGCCAGCATTCCAACCCATCTTCTCCAAACACTTGTCGGATCTTCGGCAGCGCAGCGACTCGTCGTGGCGTCAAGTTACTCCCTTTACTAACCATGTGAACTGCTCACCGTGCTCTTCCTGCTTGTAATGGTAAAGCTTCATACGAGGGCTCGAACGTTGTGACAAACGACAACTGGTAAGCTAGAGCCGTAAGGCTTTGCAATACTAGGACAAACCAGTGTTCTAGCAAGAGTTGTTTTATCATAAGAAAAAGATAAAAGGGCATTGATATCCCCATGGATCAAACAATACTCAACAGCACCTTGCTTCTCTTCGGTTTATAACGTTCTCATTCATGCACGTACAAATCATCATGTACAAATCACTTCTCCTCACTCTTGCTTCCTTGAGCAGCGTCCTCGCTGCTCCCCTGGACGGTGTCACTCCCGCCAGACACAAGCGTGACCTCACCTTCAACAACTGGTCTGGTGCCATCTCGGAGTCCTCCAAAGGAAGCTACAACTTTGTCCAGGCAAGCTTCGTCGTTCCTACCTTGAACGACCAAAACAACCCAGATGGTACTGCTGATATCTGGGTTGGCATCGATGGCAACAACTGCAAGTCTGCCATCCTCCAGACCGGAATCGTCACTTACGGAGATGGCACCTTCTGGGTCTGGACTGAATGGTGGAAGCACACCATGCAGGATTACGCTGTCAACCTGGTGGTCAATGCCGGAGACACTATTCGTCTCACCGTCCACGCCAAGTCTACTACGAGCGGAACCACCTCGGTCGAGAACTTGACCACTGGCAAGTCTGTTTCGCAGACCTTCACCAGCGAGACCGCCTACCCTCTTTGCGAGAGCGATGCGGAGTGGATTGTCGAGGACTTCCAGACCGATAGCCAAGGCGATCTTGCTCCCCTTGTCAATTGGGGCACGATTAAGTTCTTCGACACTTCTGCCAGTGGCCCCAATACCAAGATTACCGCTGCCGGTGCTACAAAGGCCAACATCAAGCAGAATGGTGTAATGCTCACCAAGACCGATATTGACAGCGACGGAAACGTTTCTGTTACTTATATTGGCCAGTAAATCGGAGGGCATGTGGCAGCTGTTGTCGGGAAAGAAACCCGAAAGACAAGACTCCGCAACCGTTATATGAACCACAGTGTCGCCCTCGGGCAGCAGATAGAACTTCAATACAATATAACACGATTTTACATGCATTTTCTTTTGTATACTAAATATTTCGCCTTTTTATGAGGGACAAGTGTTACCAACGCAACTGCACGGGGCGCGGGGCTGAGCCAGGCCACCTGAGGGGTACAAGCCGTTACTTGCACTGACGATACTTAATCTTCACTCCTGTGCATCCAACCTAGCTCACTTCCTAAGAAACTAATCACTCTGGGCTATGCGTAAGTCACGGTTACAATGGTTCTTTAAAAAAGCAAGAAAGTGTCCTGACGTTTTGAAACGGGTACGATGAGAAGGAGCTTGTGCGACTCTGTCTTGACCTGTATACTGACTGAGTTAACCTATGTTGCACTCAAGCAAAACACGGCGGTTTCAGCGAAAAAACTTCGTGATGTCCAAGCTATTGTGCTTGGGGGGGGGGACAAAAGAAACGAGTGAGGGGACAGGAGGGTCAGTCAACTTATAGACAAAGTGCAGGTTCACCGCAAATGTGTCTCGAGCTCAGGCGGACACAATAGCATTTTTTTAGAGGTTAGGATACAACTTTTAGAGGCAGGTAACTTACGAAGCGCCTACCACCTGCTGGACCTATACTTCTATGCTGTCTAGTAGTAGTACCTAATTAATTTTAATAGGAGCTTAGGGTATATAAGATTACTCGAATAAATAGTTTTACTAACTTATTATCCTAATTAATATTTTAGGTCAGGAAGTTAAGGGCATAAGCCGCCAATTCGCCCCAGGATAAGCGATAACGCTGCCTAATAAGCATGATCTGTTAGGGAGGATTCTGGAAGACTTTTTGAAGAAATTATAAGTCAACTAGATAGTCTGTAGACTCTTGTATCCCTTCTTGACCTCGCCCAGCCCAATCTCCCACAACTTATAACGGCTGTTGAGCTTGTGAAACATGATATAGCCTAACATATGGTTGTTCAGTAGTTTTAGGTGCAGATCCCTTCCATTCAACACAAGGCGCACTATAAACCCGAGTTAACTTAGCGCTGCAATGGAGAATGGCTTCTGGAGTGTTTAATATTTCAAAAAAAAAATTGGCAGAAATCCTGCGCAGACGCAAATGTGTACGCGTAATAAAGTAGTGCAATGTTGAGAGAGCCACTTTGACTTACTTCTCTGTGTTGTCCCTTGCACATCCCTAATTATATCGGAGAAGATGGTTCGGGAGTCTCTGCTCTCGTACCAGGCTCTATTGTTGATGTAGTTGTCTTGATCTCCGGCCCTCTCTTCTTTGTAAAAGCTACATTGCATACTGTCAATGACAAAGTAAAACGGTGATTGGGGATGTAGTGAAACTCACGATAATATATCATTTGTTTTTCCGATCCATGCGGAGAGATCCGGTACCACCTCTAGAAAGCATGATATATCTGAACAGATAATCTTCGGGAACGTAAACCACGCGTACGCTTCGCCCACTCCATCCTTATCACGGAGAAACCAGGCCCAGCTGCCACCAGCTTTGGTCCGGTTCATGCCGCAAAATTCCTTCCTGGCTTCAAGCGCATTGGCGTTTACGAAGTTCAGAGACGCAGAAATAATGAAGTTGGCAACGATTGGATCCCAATACTTGAACGTCAACTTCATCAAATCTGCCCACCCTTGTAGCAGGGGTATTGGTTGTCTCTCGTCTGCGATAAAACGCTTATGAAACATTTCAAATTCGTCAAGGTATTTAGCGGCCTCGTCATCCAGGAGGAGGCCCAGCCACGAGTAGATGCCGATGTAGACTTGCACCTCGAGTGGATGCTCGGGAAAACAGACCTACACAGATTTCTCGACTTAGAATCGTCAAAAGTAGATATAGGGAAAACCTACAGCAGGGTACGTGTTCCCTATTCTAAAACAATTCCATGAATGAGATCCTTTTTGGTAAGATACTCCACTATGGTCTGCGTACTGGCACATAGCTTTCCAAATGTTGCCGTTATTTGGGTTGCTGTGAGGCATATATCCTAAATCGTCCGCAAAAGAAGTGATTAAAGGTCGCACGAAGGACGCCAGATCCTGAGAATCCATTGCGAGGTTGTTGATCTGCGGGCACTGGCTAACATTGAACCTATGGCTCAATAAAACCCGATAAAATGGAACCAAGAGTAGAAATAGGAAAAAAAAAAAAACGTGGGCTTAGATACAGGATTGGTATACTACGTCTCAGACAGAGCCATGTATTTATACGCAGGGAGACGATGAAGCACAGCAAACCTACTAAGCAGCTTCCTTCAAGCAGGAAGAAGATCCAATGTAAACAGCCACCGTTCCTAGCACTGCCTTTAGGGCGACAGTCTTTTCTTACTTTTTCTTTGACCTACGTCATAGAAGACCATAATGCCCTTCTCAAGCAAAAGCGTAGGTGGCCAGGCTCAATAAACACGCCACAGCTGCAGGTGACAGAGGCGCAGGGGTGCCGCCGCATATCCAGGTATATCAAAGTGATTAAAGGCAGGCCTGTAGCGCGACCCAGACGGCCGAATCAGGACGTCCATTTTTGGGTACTATAGCAGATAAGCACCGGATTATGCAGAACTGGCCGGCGCATAGGTCCATGGACCACTGTGGCCGCCTTACATGTAGAATAGACATGTGGCTGCATGATGCAGAGGGATACAGCAATAGTCTAGAATTGACGGGGATAAATGGCCTGATCTTCTTGATGAATTTGCGTCGACGTGCACAATATGTAAGTCCAGATTAAAAAGCCATCCATTCGAGTTGGTCCGAGACCCAGGGTTGTTATAATAGCAATAAACTCAAACGGGGCACGCATTGCCTGCCACTGTGCTAAATCGCGCAATTCAAGGTGAATAGAATGAAACCATCAGAAGGCGTATTTCAGGTGCAAGAAACGATGGAGAAGGTACAACGCAAAATCGCGAACAACGAATGCTGAAGAAGCCTGGTGATAAATTGAAGAGGGGAGGAAATAAAAGGACTGTTTATGATTGAGTGCATCGAGAACCAACTGGGGGGGGGGGTTGCAAAACAGTAAAAAAACTACCAACCTGACAATAAATAGGTCATGGTTGAAGAGAGACAGACTCACGCCGCGGGTTGTTGCAGTTGCTGTGTGATGGAGCATCGAATGAAACCGGCTGCCGTGGAGACGTTTTTTGACCTACACAAAGAAAAAAGAAAGAAGGAGAACATCCCGGAGTGTTGTCGTCTCAAAGATCGCGCGACAAGTGATGCCAAGTAGGGGCGATAAAGCGCCTCGGATAGCCGAGGTCGACCAAAGCGTGTGCTGGAAGCGGTGGTCAATGCAGGAAAGATTGCTTTGTGTGCAAAATAGGAAGCTACTAGGTAGCTGGCTGGTTAGCATGAGAAATAGGACGAGTGTTTACCCTAGATATAGAACTTGTTTTACTAATAGTCACCGATTTTTTTTTACTTACTTAAGACGAAGTGGAATATAAATACCTTTTATTTATTTTACTTTAAATCGGCATACACCAATAGTATATATAAAAAGTAATAGTGGCCTTTCACCATATGATACTAAACTACTACGTAACATCCTAAATACCCCCCACTGCCATTTGACACAGGGCGAAGCGCCGAGCACCACAGCTTATTACATTACGTAGACACTAAGTTGTTGCATTTATCTCGTCACACGTACGGCCAAGTCTGGCTCTTGGGTTTCTGAAGGCTTCACAAGGCGAAGCGTGAAACACCGCAGCTGATGATATTACGTAGACACAAAGTCGTCACACTTGTCCCGTCACACGTACACAAGTCGGGCTCTTATTAGGCTGCCGAAGGCTTCACAGGGCGAAGCGCAGAGCAACACAGCTGATTACAATAGGAAGACACCAAGTTGTTTCTTTTATGCCGTCATACAGACGGATGAGTCTGTCCCTGAGGCTTTTAACGGCTTCAAAGGGCGAAGCATGAAGCACCGCAGCTGATGATATTGCGTAGGCAGCAAGTTGTTACACTTGTCCTGTCCCACGTACACAAGTCGGGGTCTTAGGCCTCTGAAGGCCTCACAGAGCGCTAGATGGACCCTTCAAAAGACTATATAAAGGTAGCAAGGAGATTCACGGATGCAGATTAAAGTTCGGTTGTCAACCACATCCAAGATTACCTAAACGCAACACTCTCAGCACCACATAGTGTAAGCAGCCAACAAAAAATGAGCGTTAACATGATCGGGCAGAAGGAGGAATCCATAGAGGAGGCCCTAGCCAGAGCCCACCTTTACCAGAATCCTGCGCAATTGCTCCTCGAGCTCCAGCAGGACAAGGTTGAAGAGTTTGCATTGCGGGTGTCAACATCGGCGCGCGATTTCCTTCATCTTCCTCAGGACAGCGACGAGATAAAAAAAAAGGGTACTTCCACGGTATCGATGTGATTGTCGGCCTCTGGGCGATGAAGGTTATGCTCGACGATTCGGAAGTGGACGAGGAGCGCCGTACCGAGAACGTCTTGAGCGTCATCCCCTGGTTTATGGACCGGAGCAAAAACAGCAAGTCGGGTGCCATGACCCGGCTCTTGCAGCTGCGCCGCGACAAAATAGCGGAGGTGGGCATCGGCCTGCAAGACCTCGACCGTTTTGACGCGACAAGTGATGCCAAGTGAGGGCGAAGAGGCGCCTTGGTTAATCTGGACGTGCGCTGGAAGCGGTGGGCAAGGAAAGGCTGCTCTACATGTTGAAATGAGAAGCGGACTGCCGCGGGACTTGGTCCTGTCGAGCTGCGATGAGAAATGGGTCGCGTTTTAGCTCTGGAGAAGATACTTGGTTTGCGAATGGTAAGATGTTTCGTTCAACTTGCCCCGAGGCTGAAAAGAATGAAAATGCCTCAATCTGTCTAGTCTACTTTGAATCAACTGTATGCCACCCTCGAAAACCAGACATGATATCATACAAATGCGTGAAAAGTGACTGTAGCCTCTCGCCATGCCATGCCAAACTGCCGCTTATATACATCTTGGGAGCCTCAGTGACCATGGCCATTTGTGCCTTGCCTTCGCTTCGCGAGCATGACCCCTACGACGTCAACTCCGCCATGCGCCTCTCCAGCTCCGGCACCTGCCGCAGCTTAATATCCAAGTCCTCCTTCTCGTCCTCCAGCTTCAGCCGCCGGTCCGCGTCGAGCCTCGTAAACACGTAATTGCCCTGGCCGTCAAACTGCAAGATGTGCGTGTGGTACTTCCACAGACTCCGCCTGTGACTCACCGTCATCAGTGTGATGCCCAGCGCCTTGGCGTGGTCGTACATGACCTTTTCCGTCTCCAGCGTCACGCTGCTCGTGCACTCGTCCAGGATAGCGTACTTGGGGCGGTGGTAGAAGAGGCGCGCCATGGCCACGCGCTGCTGCAGGCCGCCCGAGAGCACGTCGCGCCACTCGGCCTCGGCGTCCCAGCCCTCGTCGTAGAGCTCGGCGAGGTGAGCGAGGTCGAGCGTGCGTAGGATCGCGAGGAGGTCTGCGTCGGTGGCGCCGCGCTGGCGCATCTGTCGCAGCGAGTCGGGGTAGATGATTTGTTGACGAAGGGAGCCGCGTGACAGGTACGGCCGCTGGGGCAAGTAGAAGATGGAGCTGAAGGGCGGCTTGTGCACCGTGCCACCGTACACGGGCCACAGGCCGCCGAGGATTCGGAACAGAGACGACTTGCCGCAGCCGTTGGGGCCGACGACGAGCAGGTGGTCGCCGTGCTTGATGGAGAAGGACAGCGCCTTGACGAGAACGTCGCCGTTGGGCGAAACGATGGGTCTACGAACAATTAGCACACGCTATAATATCCGATATCATCTGATGGAACTTACACGTCGATAAAAGTAATATCCTTGCTCTCGTGGATGGTGCCGCGGCCCTGGAGCACGGCCTCGTTGTTCTCGGTCCCCGATGACGACACCAGGTTCTTCTCAAAATGTCCCGACTGGATATCGTCCATGACGTTCAGCAGCGAGTCCACACGGGACGTGTAGCCCGCGAGCTCCATGATCTCGCGGTATGAGAACATGATGCGGCCAAACGCGTCCGACGCGGAGAGCAGCATGCGGCGGTTCGTAACAAACGACTCGGTACGGTCGCCCATGCTCGCGCCCGCGCCGCCACCAGGCAGCCGGACAAAGACGGGCACGGAGCATAGGACGAGGCCGAGGGCGCCCCAAAAGTACTTGATGACAAAGTCCTCCATGAAACCGTGGTAGAAGCGCCGGCGCAGGATGTAGTTGACATGCTTGATGAGCGTGAAGTAGCCCTTGTCGAGCGTGTCCTTTTCGGCCTCGTGGCCGTTGTAGAGCGCGACTTCCTCGGCGTAGTCGATGAGGCGCGAGTGCTGGAAGCGGAACTCGCCCTCGAGGCGCGCCTCGTCGGCGACGTACTTGCCAAACGGCGGCGTCAGGACGCGCATCACGTTGGCGGACAGCTGCACGAGCAGCGACATGAAGACGACACCCTCGCCGCCGACGCTCTTGGAGAGGGAGTAGGTGTAGATGGTCTATAAAAGTTAGTGCTGGGAATCAAGGTGATGGGTTGACGGAGGAGTGTACCATGTCGAGGAGCGGCTTGGCCAGGTTGCTGTAGAGCTCGGCCAAGCTGTTGGAGAACTTGGACACATCGACGGCGATGAGCTGGTCGGGGTTCTTTATACGGTCGTCAAGCGCCGAGATGCCGTAAAAGGTGAGGTTAGATAGGTACTTGTCATGGATGTGTTGGGTGAGTCGTGTTCTATAGTTGAGCGACAGTTCCGCTTGGTGATATGAGAGCTTTGTTGTGTTAGCGTGGCGTCATCAAGCATCGCCGTGAATCAGTGTTGCTCACCATGGAATTCGTAAATGTAGCAGGGACCGCGATAATCATCCACCACACGATCCGCGAGATAAATTCGCGACCGTTGCCGCGCACCAGCGCCTTGACAATCGCGCCATCCATCTCCGCCACCTTTAAGCTGATCAGCGTGCGCAGCACCAAGAAGAGGCTGTGGCTGATGAGCAAACGCGCCTCCTTGCTGCGCCAGCCCGGCACGACGATCCGAATCAGACGCATCAGCGAGCGGAAGAATGCGCGGTCAAGCGCGACCTTTTTCCGCGGCGCATCCGGACCATCTTTACCACCGGCGGCGGCGACGGTGGCGCGGCGCGACGACGCCGCGCGCTGGGCCGACTCGCGCGCCGAGGCGGCCTTTTGCTCGGCAATGGCGTTGCGGATGCGGTGCACGAGGGCGACGAAGAGCGTGATCCAGACGGCGCGCGAGATGCGCGACCGGTTGGCGACGTACAGCTGGACGAGCTGCGTGGCGAGCCGGCGGACGTTGATGTGCGCGCCGCCCGGGAGGGCAAACTTGGACTGCGTAGCCATGGCCGCGAAGCGAGCCGTGGGAGGGAGGGAGGGCGCGGAGAGTTGATCGACCCAAAGCTTCCTTGTTGACACTGGTAACTGGCGATGGAAGGATGGGAGGAAGCGTGGTTATGACGGTCAGACTAATTACCCCAGGTGGAGTTGTTGGCACGGGCGGCTCTCTGGTATGGGGGAGAGGGCCTCGGCCGATCTTATACGCGGGTTGTCGTCGAGTGATGATTAGACGGGAAGCAACGCCAAGCGCAATTGGCGGACAGAGAGATCGTAATACTCTCCCAGGTATGCAAATGATGATGGAGAAATAAAATGAAGGAAGAAAGAAGGAGATCACGAGGGGAGTGCTGACGATAGAATGCATGTGGTTGGATCCCTCGGCCTGTTAGAGAAACTGGGGAAGTTCTTAGCGCTGGTTACCATCGGCTGCGCCACAAGTTTGTTACTGCCAGCATGTGATTTTGAGTTTTCAGCCACGATGCGCCACAGTTGGTTGGAAATAATCTGTAAAACAAGAGTTCAACTGCGGCGCATAACCAACTCGAACAAACCTCAATTGGCGGTATTTACACGAAACTCGCTCATTTGATGCAGTATGCAGCTATGGTACTATAACGCAGAAGTATTCGGGGGCGCCAAGGCAATGCAAGCCGGACTTGCCCATGTATATCTCATGTACTCTATTTCATTTAATATTTCCTCGCTTCGCTCGCATGCATTTTTCTTTAGAAAAATATGCTATTGCTCCAAAGGCTTGTAGATGAAAGCATCAAGCTCCTTGTAAGCGGCCTCAAGGTCGTCGTTGACAATGATGAGGTCGTGGACGCCGGGGGTGTTGGAGTACTCGAGCTCGTTGTTGGCCTGGGCGAGGCGCTTCTGGACGCTGGCCTCGGTCTCGGTGCCGCGGCCGCGCAGGCGCTTCTCGAGCTGCTCCAGCGACGGCGGCGCGATGAAGACGTAGCGGGCGGCGATGCTCGATTTTTTGATTTGCTTGACGCCCTGGGAGCTCTGTTAGCCATTTCTATCCACCGCTGTCTTGTCCGTACGACTGCCAGCATATAGGCGCCGGGGTTTTGCGACGCACCTCCATTTCGATATCCAACAACACGATGCGCCCCTTTTTCGTCTGCTCCTCAATCGTCATCTTGCTGGTGCCGTAGCGGTTGCCGCCAAACTTGGCGTGCTCGACGAAGCCGTCGCGCGCGATGAGGTCCTCAAAGTCCTGCATCGGGACAAAGTGGTAGTGCTTGCCGTCCTCCTCGCCAGGCCGTGGCGCGCGGGTGGTGTGCGAGACGGACAGGCAAAAGGCGTCGGGGTGGCGCTCGAAGAGGAGGTTGTAGAGCGTGCCCTTGCCGACGCCCGAGGGGCCGGAGATGACGACGGGACGGCGATCTGTTGAGATATGCTTGGATTAGCAGCTGCATCACAAGGAAATCGCAGCGAATGTGGTTGTTGGTTGTGGCGGTGACGAGATGGCGGGGTCCTTTTCAAGGGGAAGCTGGCGGGGTAGATGTAAGATATAGAACAGATAAAACATACCAGTGGCCATTGTAACTATGCTGCGAAGTGAGAGACGGGGATATGAAACGGTAGAAACGGATCGAGTAAAGGCAGCCGCAAGCAAGCGCACCGGCATGGAAATGAAGAACAGTTATACTTGGGGAGGACGATCAGGTTCAAGAAGTTAAAAAACGTTTTGGAGGGTTCGGCGGGCAACAAGGCACCAGTGGACTCGGCTCATCCCCGGAGTGCGCAGTTTGGTGGCGATTTTCCACTGTATCGTTTTAGTTATTACCCCTCCAACTTTTTTCCTTTGTCGGCATTTCCATCTCTAATTTTGTTTTAATTTCCTTGTTTTAAAGGAATCATCGCCCGAAATGGCCGACGACGACGACAACCTGTCCATCTACGATGAGATCGAGATCGAGGACATGACCTTTGACGCCGCCCTGCAGACGTACTTTTACCCGTGCCCGTGCGGCGACCGCTTCCAGATTGCGCTCGATGACCTGCGCGACGAGCAGGACGTCGCCGTGTGTCCGAGCTGCAGCCTGATGATTCGCGTCATCTTTGACCTCGTACGTTTTTTTACTCCTCGCTACGCTCATCAATATATTTATATATTTGTAAAATTTATTTTTGGTTTGCGCAAGAGTTGCTAACATGCTGCGATGTAGGACGACCTGCCGAAACCGCCGCCCGCGCCCGCGAACCCGATTCCTGTCGCTGCGTAAACCAACAGTTGATCGAAGGGGGACGAGCAAGCAGTAATGTAGTTCGCTGCCGTGGCATGAAAAAACAAAACCGGCGCCCGAAGGGCTGTGTGACCTGCGCGCCGGGTCAGGCTGTGACTCATGTCGCAAAAGCCAGTCGCGAAACACGATGACGAATTAACGAGGTCACGATGGCGAGGCACAAAACCAAACAAGGAGTTTTGGATATAAAAGGCATGAGGCAGAGGTTATATGCCAACTAAGGGACAGCTGATAAACCGGCACCTTCTACGTGGTTACACATCCCTTGGTACATACCTCTTTGGTGTACACCACGTGTTGTATAATCCTGGATATGCCCCTCGATATGCCTTTGATATCTGTCCTTGTGTATATATGACTGATGAAAAATACTGGGGGAAAACTGCTCGCTGGCGACACGGGTTCATTGCATCGGAGTTGGGATACCAAATGATTTGGGGTTTGCATATTCTTTTCAATTTCGGTTAAGAAATTAGTGTGTTGCGTCAAAATACCACTCTTGGACAATTCTTTTATAAATTTGTAAATTTTACGTGACTCTGACAAGTAAATGCCAAAGTTTATAAGTAGCGTGGCCATGCCGACGCAATCTATCTCGCTATCCTAGGAACGCAGTCGCCCACAGGACAATTTCTGTCCAGGTCCGACACCTCGACTCATAAACGGTCGAGTAGAAAGAAACATGTTCCTTATCGCCACAAAAAACCCCATTAAGATATTCTGGTAAGTATGCGACTCTGGAACAACCCCGTCCTCCCCTTCCTAGGTGCGTGTGTGTGTGCATGTAGAAAAAGAGCAAATCTAAATGCGTGTGGTGTAGCTTTTCTATGGTGCATGAGAACAAGAAAAGAGGCAGTCTGAGATGAAAGAAAGACTGGAGAGAAAAATGCGAGTAGAACAAAGCTTGGTGGTATCTCCAAACGCCGGCGTCCTGCCAGGGACGGTGAATGCATCCAAACAAGGTAGACAAGGCTCGTGAAAAAAAGGTAGGACGAAATGTATATCAAAGATGTAAAGACGAGCGCCGAGTTTCGGGTATAGTCGAAAGGTGAATGCGAATTATATATACTGGTCGACTTGTGCGCCTGCAAGGGCGGGATCATTATTCGTAGGGTTTGTATACGTGGTTGGCGGCAAGATCAGGCGCCAAACTCTCATGGCCGGCCATGAGTCTCGAGTATTCGAGCAGAGGGTGCAGCTAGAGCAGCATGAGGCTCATGATGCAGAAGCCCAAGAGACCAGCCATGGAGCCCTGCATTTGGGGTAGAATGGCACCACCCGTGGCATCAGCAGGCTTGGAGCTGGTGGCATTGGCGTGCGGTGTCGAGTCGGGAGTAGCTTTTGATTGTACTGGAGAGGTGTTAGCTGTCAACTGTGTTTCGAATGTGTCTGCGGCGCAGCACGTACCACCAGTTTGCGTCGTCGTCGAGTGGTTGGCCGGGCTGGCAGTCGTCAGGGGGGAGTGCGACGAGGCGACGACGGTCCCGTTGGCGGTCGAGACGAGCTCCGAGGTACTGTGAACGCCAACGGCCGTGGTAACAGGCAGCGAGGAGGGCGAGGAAACGAGAGCGGCGGAGGAAGGAGGCGCACCATCACCGGAGCTGGGGATGCCAGCGCTGGCGGCGACTGCCAAGGTGGCGGCAGCGACGAGTTGTGAGAGGCGCATCGCCAAGGATGTGATTATGTTACGGCGATGTGTAGGTTGAAAGAGCAAGAGGAGCGAGAGGAGAAGCTCGCTGCAAGGCTGACTGGAGTCGACGCAAAGGGTATTCGTAGAATTAAGGATTTGAGTTGGCACCCCACAGGTCTTGGCAGCGGACAGGATACCGACTAATAAGTCGTCTGGGGTCGAAGCAGCGAACGAGAAGCTTGGCCCGGAGTCGAACGAGCGAGAGCCTGTTGGTCGATGGTCGGACGGATAGAGAGAGGGCGTCTTGCGAGGACGACAAGTTCTATCGACAGCCTGGTGTAAATAAGCTGTGTTGGTGAAGATGTTTGGGAGCAGAAGCGAGCGGCGCAGGTTGAGGAGGGAGAGTAGAGGAGGAGAAGGGGAGAAGAAAAGACTGGAGAAATGGAGAATGGAGACCAGGATGTAAATAGCGAACGTATGTGGGAAAAAAAAAAAAGAGAGTTGGTGACGCGAAAGCTAGAAGGAGGAGCAAAAAGTTAGGAGGAGGTAGCATTCGCAGCCACGGGGGGGCGTATCCTGGTTGGTACTGGTGCAAGGAGGAGTGGAGGACTCGGGTGGATGTCAGGCAGGGTGGCATGGGTGGATGTCGAAAGCAGGCAGGGGAGGGGGCGTAAGTGTGGCGCCGATGATGGATTTTTCCTGGAAATGAGAGGAAAAATTGGCTGAATGATGATTGATGGATGATGAATTCGGCGTTTGGGGAGCTCACAGGAGGAACGAGGCTGATGTTGAAAAGAAAGAGACAAGAGAAAGACATGCAGTGAGATCTAGTCATCTAGTCAAGAGACGAAAAAGGACGACAAGGCTGTCCTCGCTACCTGGCCTCGTATAATCTGTACCTTTGGTATTATTCCCCCCACCCGTTTTCAGTTTCTTTTTTTATTCTTCAAGTATCCTTTTGGCGGCATCCACACCAAAAAGGTACTTTGCTAGCTTCCACTGATAGTTACCTAGTACCTACCTCCTACTAATAAGTTAGCCCAGCAAGCCCAGTCCGGCCTGAACTAGGTTGGTTAGTTTTTCAGTGATAGATTGCGGATTTCCCTGTCTTGTCTCAAAAGCCCCCTACTAAAAATTTCCCTCTGGTCCAAAAAGGCAAGGCGCGCAAGCCACCCTGGATTGGATTAGGAAATGGTCTTATCGGTGATGAACAAGTTGCAGGGAAGGACAAGTTGAGAAAAGGTCGCATTCAGAGCGGCGTATGCATGTGTATGAATATGTAGCACGAGTGACTATATCAGTACAACCAGCAACCACGCGAGACGGCTCGCACAAGAGCTAATGCACATTGGTCAACTCCCTCCAAGCCTTTCTTTTTTTTCTCCCCCCTTTCGTCTCGTCTTTTGTTCTACGGCTGGACTCTTCTGGCTGCACCGGTCACTCTTGTTCCCACTTGAACTGGGTCCCAGGCTAATAAACAAGCGATGATCCAATGTCGAGGCGAGCAATGGTAATAATACCTCGCCCAGCTTTGGGGGCGCTCACAATCTACGGGTGGATAGGTCGTTTCCCGCCGTCACAAATGACTGAGTAGCGTTGAAACGATAACCAGGCACCCAGGCAACCTCAAAAACGCAGCCGAAGTTTTTGAAACTACTTATTTTTCCCCCCTCTCTTTGTGTCTTGTCCACAATGCCCTTCCAGTCTCACACCCTGCTTTTAGCTCAAGACTTTGTCTAGACACCACCTTTTCTCAACGGCCAATCGGTCTTGGCACCAAAAAAGCTTGGCTCCGCCACCATCGATCATGTACGTAACATGAGCAGGATTGTTTTTGAACATTCCCGTGTGTATCATAATAACCATGCTCTTGTCAATCAAACGCGGTGAACCTCGCTTACTCTTGCACTTTGTCGGTCGTGTCATGGCCCCCTACAATGCCTGGTCGCAGAGCCTCAAGCCACCGTGGTCAGGTTAGAGGTAACCTACACAGAGAGGTAGCAAGATGCAGGGAAATCAAGCACCAGAGACACAAGTCAGCTTAAACTTACTTGCACCAGCCCCGACATGAATGTTACAACGCCCAAGCTATGCGCATAAAAAATGCCTCGACGGAGACTGGCAGCAAACATGCTCCTTCATCTTGCGTCATCGCTTCTTAACCATAATACACTACCGAACGCCGCAACCTAAATTTATCAACTTGCGACAAGCACAAACACACACCTTCAAAGGATCGGCATTCAGCCACCTTCGTAAGCTGTGCCTCTTCGGTGGGGGGTCCCTCAACTTCTGTAACCAGCAGAACCCAGTATGTCCAGCAAAATCACGCTTTGGCAGCGTCATCGTTTGTTTCTCTGGTATTAACTGCACCGGCAGATTTAAAGGCTCCTTACCCAAAGGAAGATCGGTTACTATACTGCCCATAATGTCACTCATCTAAAAGCACAGCTATCCATTCCTGCAATGTTGCATGGGACTAGTGGCCTCTTGATATGCATCCAACGCTCCCAATACGAGGTCCTCCACGCTATTAACGTCGGCAAGTGATAAACAATGCAGTTTCTCAGCCTTGTTCAGAACCCTCATGCAGCCTTTCTAACTCCTCTTCCATTGCTATTGTTCAGGGCATCAGCCACATCTCACATTATTTATTACCACGTGTCGTGGCTCTCCAAGCTCTTCAGGCCACGCTGGTTTCTAGCTATTTATTATTATTTTTTTCAAGAAAAAAGGCATATTTGAGACGCGCCCTTTTTTCTTCTGTGACTCTTCTTCAACGCCGTTTCACTCATCACACACCCAGCACGCTGTCCACCCCCAGATAAATAGTACAGTAAACTATCCAGGTGGCCTGCTGCATAATACTGCCCGAGTATAGCCACCATGCATCACCATGACCGAAACGACGCTCCATTTCCTCACCGACCCGTTCATCCCGTCCATGTCTCCAATGGCTTACTATCAAACTCGGCTTGATGGCTTCTTCCTAACTGCCCAGCCTAACTACCTAGCACACGGCCAGTCTTCCATGCCGGCATTGTGACTTCCTTTATGACGGCCTGCAACGGCCTGCAAAGTCGGGTTTTCCTTCTAGTGTAATTCTTCACCCAGCGACACGTGTAAGCTTCACTTGGCAGACTGCTTTCTGACAGAAGCAGAAGCCCCCGTTTCAGCATGCCACACCTCAACGTCACAGCCGTCGCGTTGTAACTCGCCATGCCCATCATGTCGCCCACGTACCAAAGTATCTGCATGGTTCTATTCATGGTAAATTATACTTGCCGAATAATGGACAAGCCTACCCACGTGGGGGAAGAGACTGGCCCATGTCAACGCGCTTCAGCGGCCCTCATTTCCGCACCATGTCATCGGCGCCATTTCTTTTTCCTAGGCCGCCCCTGTCGCTGCAATTTTAAACCAAATTTCCTTTAAACAATTTTCCATCACTAGTAGTAGTTAGTTAACTTTTCACAGCTTGGTTCAAGTAGTCCTCACTACAGATTAGTTACGAGGCGTTACCTAGTTGATGGCTCAAGCTCCTTTCGGCACGTCAGAAGCCATCGCCATCGGCCCCGGCCTTGGCATCGCGCCGCTTCTCGACTACCGCTATTGCGAAAAAGCTTGATGCTCTCGCGTCAGCCCTGTAAATGCACAGCCCATCTTACTCTACGAAGTAAAATGAACTATTACTCCCGAGTTCTAACATGCCATCACATGTCACCTCCATTCCGTTACAATTCACTACCTCTCCAGAACCATGCTCGGTCACATCGTCAACCGACGCCGTATTCTTCTATGAACAAAATATCATTCTTTTACTTTACTTTATAGTCATCTTTCATCTAGTCTATACAGATCACTGCAGACTGTAATACCATCCTGGCGAATTCTTTTCCATCAAAGCAACCTCCTCGCATTTAAGCCTCGATATTCTCAAATACAAACGTCGGGTAACCAGGGACCGCATTCTCCGCCAACACATTGTTAATCTCCACCGTCTTGCCGTCCACCAGGCTCGTCCCCTTCTTACCGCCCTCCTCCACCGCCAGAATCTCAATGTCTGCCAGTGCAGCGCCGCGCTTCAAGCTCGGCACCATCTGCTGCAGGGTCTTCTTCTCGTCAAACGCCAGCTTCTGCTCCAGCACCGCCGACGCCGGCTCACCCATCTGCAGGCGTCGCTTCAAGCCTTGCACAAACGGCATCGCCTTCTTCATCTCCCCCATCTTGCCAATCTTGGCGTTCAGCTCCTTATCGTTGGCCGATTTGGTCGCCGGGTCCCACATCTCCTTAAGCAGCTCCAGGTACTTGGCCTGCCACGCCGGGAACGTCGCTGACAGGTAGATCGTCAGCTTCTTCGGCTTCTTGGGGTCAAACGCCGTCTCCTTGCCCTTGGCCTTCTTCTTCAGCTGCTGGCCCTCGGCCGAGTTGACGTTAGACGCCGTGTTGCGCACGTACTCGCGCTTGGAGGACAGCGCAGCGTCTACCTCACCCATCTCAGGGAACGTCGCGTGCTGGATCGACTTGTCCTTCTTGAGCACCTCGAGCCAGATGTACTCGGCCCAGTGAGGAGCAACAACAGTAAGAAGGAGTGCTTGCACCTCAATGTAGCGCAGGACCGTCTCCTTGTGCATCTTGATATTAGCAGCCGCACAAGCCTCACGGTAGAAATCTCTGGCCGTGATCAGCTCGTACAGACCAGCCTTGAGCGCAAGCTTGAAGTTGGTCTGCTTGTACTGATCAATCGACTCGCGTGCCAACGCGTTCATGTCGTTGATGAAGAGAGCATCCTGGAAGTCGTTGACAGCACCCTCACGAAGGCCAGCCTCGGGGTTGCTCATCTCCTCACACCACTCGCGGAGGTTGTACAGACGCAGAATGTTGTTGTCCGCGACATCCTCCTCCAAGTTGCAGTCACCAATGCCGTCACCAGCGTCGGCCATGGCGATACGCGAAGCGTCGCTACCATATTTAGCCAGGAGCTCCTGAAGGGTGAGAAAGTTGCCGGTACTCTTGGACATCTTCTCACCATTGATAGTCAAGTGGCCATTGACACGAATACCACGGGGCCAGTACTCCTGAGGGAACATGGCCAAGTGAATGTAGAGGAAGAAGGTCAAATGATTGGGCAGGAGATCCTTGCCGGAGACACGCATGTCGAGAGGGTAAAAGTATTCAAACTCGCGACGCATGCTCTCGAGGTTCTCGCGCGAGATCTTGGATGCCTTGAGGACAGACTCGTCAAAGTCACGACGGCAGAAGATGTAGTCCCAGACATCGTCCGTCATCTGGTCAGCAGAAATGCTGAACTTGCCAGGTTTGGTGCCAAAAAGGTCGCTGTGCAGGAAATGGGCAACAGTATAGTACGACATGTAAATGGTCGAGTCGCTCAGACTCTCCACGATAAACTGGGGATCCCACGGGAGCTTGGTGCCGAGACCAAACGAACGAGCGCAAGCCCACTGGTTGAGCCAGTCGAGGACGCCCTCGAGCGCGTTCTTGGTATCGGCCGAGAAAGAGTCCAGCCCGTTGTCAACCCACTGCAGAGCAGTCTTCTTCCACTCCTCCTCACCATAGTCAAGGTACCACTGATCCATGAGGGATACGATGCACTCGTCGCCAGATCGCGAGATAACCTTGCTCTCGGGTTCTGAGTACGCAAACGCTTGGCCGGCAGCAATCAGGTCAGCGCGGACCTTGGGCTTGGCAATTTCGACCTTTTCGCCCTTGTAAGCACCGACCTTGATGATACCCTGATAGAACCCTTCCTTGTACGCAAGTTCCTTGGCCTCTTCCAGCTGCTTGGTGTCCTTGGGGGAAGCAATCTTGAGCTTCTTGACGAGGAAGGGCGCGCAGAGATCGCCGTACGAGGGGGTCTCGATGATGGGGAAGATCTCAAGCTCGGCCCACTCCTTCTGGATGCCGTAGTAGTCAGCCTTCTTGGCCAGGTCAGTGACAGTGGCAAAGTCGTCGGGGCTGTCAGACGGGACGGAGGTGACAACACCGGTACCCTTGGTAGGGAGGACAGTGTCCATGGGCAGGACGCGGACGCCCTCCTTGTGAAGAGAGAGAGGAGCATCGACAAGGGTGCCGACAACATCAGCACCAACAATGTTCATAGCCTTCTCAATTACACCCTCCTGAGCAAAGACGCCTTGGTAAGCCATATTACGGGCGGCACGTTCGGTAATCAGGAAGTAGTCGGTATCGTTGACCTTGAAGAGCCCATACTCAATCTTGGGCCCCACGAAGCAGCACGTCTGGCCGTACATGGTCTCCGGTCGTAGGGTGGCAGGTACGAGGAAAACGTTGGCGTTGGCCGGCAGGCCAGTCTTGATCTTTTCAGCAGCCTTGTCAGACCACTGCAGGACCTTGAGCTTCAGGGCGGTATATTCTTGGGGGTTGACGGCCTCGCCCTCGGCGCGGTCGTGGTCCATGCAAGGCTGGCCATCCTTGATGGAGTAGATGGTGTAGCGCTTGCCAAACTTGATCTTCTTAAGCTCGCGGAGGCGGTTCATCTGCCAGCGGACAAACGCGTCGTAGTAGGGGTTGGCGTCGGTGGTGACAAACGTCCGGCGCCAGTCGATGCGGCAGCCAAAGTCGGTCAGGTCGCGGATCGTGAGCGGCGGGAAGTACTGGAGCCAGTGGTGCGAGTCGGCAAACTTGTGAATCTCCTCGAGCGGCACGCCGATGGACTTCATGATCTGGAACTGGTACTTGGCCTTGATGGTCTTGGCATTGGCTTTGCCCTTGGTGGCTTTAAACTTGGTTGGGTCCTCCTTGACCTGCTTGGCGGCGGGCTTGGGAGCCTCTTCGGCTACCTGCTCGTCGGGGTTGTAGCCGGAGAAGTCGCTGCCGAACATTTCAATCTCCTTGACGAGTTTGTCGGCGCACGCCTTGATGGGCATGCCGGTACAGTGGAAGCCCATGGGGAAGAGGGCGCGCTTGCCCTGCATGCGGGCGACGCCGGCCGAGAACTCGACCTTGGAGACGGTCAGGCCATGGCCGGCATGCATGGTGCCGTTCATGTAGGGGTAGGCCGACGTGCCGAAGAACTTGGGGTGTTTCTCTCGCAGCTCGCTCGCGGAAACGGAGTGGAGAGGAACTTCCTCGGTGGTCGGCGCATCGGTGTGGAAGACGCCATCCTCGGCCCATTTCTTCTGGTATTTCTTCTCGATGGCGATTAACGAATCTCTCTTCTCAGTCTACAAGGCGTGTCAGTAGCTAGAATTTGGCGAATGACTAGTAGCATTAATTCACTTACACCCTTCAACTCCTTGGTCTTGGAAATGGCAAGACCCTCCATGGCCTTGGTAGTGTCCGCCATAATTGCGAAGGTTTGTTAGATCCAAAACACACTTTTAGCGACTGCCCGGCCAGGGAAGTGCAGTCGACGGGAATATATGTATTCTCGAGTTTATCTCCTGTGACTCGCTCCGTCAGCAATGCTACAAGCGCCTTGCTAAATCAGACTGTGGGAGCGAGAGCTCGTTTGGAAGATGTGACTCAACAAGGTGGGATGACTTGTCGACGATTTTTGGAGGGGTGAAAACCGAAATCGCGGGGCAAGCCGTCCAGGGCACCGTGGTGGCTGAACCGGTCTGTGGCGGTGCATTTGATGTGGCGCAACTTTTACAAGAGGCCTGGTGGAGCAAGCCAGCTTTGGCGCATCATTTCGAGAACTACATCATCATCACTGACGTTTTTACAGACATCAATCCTAGCCACCATTTGCGGTTTGGGCTGCAAAGACAACACAGCATGATCCCAACGTTAGTAAGGAGGCTTTCGCAGCCGGCCAAGGAGGCAGTCATCAAGTCGACGCAGGCCAGCAACTTTCACCAAACCAAAAAGGTTTGGCCCCCCAACTTCAAAGAGCTCAGCCACCAGCAGCAGCTGCGCTTCGAGAAAAAGTACAAGCGCCGCATGATGCTGGCCAACCGTGCGCCGCGTTGGGAAAAGGGTGTCAAGTACGCCCAGTTGGCAACCATTACGGGTGAGTCTTGGCTCTAACGTGCAGCCTGCCTCGGTTTGCCTGTGCAACTCGGCTGACTCTTTGGCTCACAGTTGCTTTGATATGGCTTCTTTTCTACTCCGAGTTTGAGTGGTGGGGCCAAAAGTACAAGCCGTCTGAGGAGGTGTGTATTTTGACTTGTTGGAAAGGAAAGAAGCTTTTCTAACTTTACAGATTCGTCGGCGTGCGCAATACCTCTTTGGCGTCATGGACCCTGACAAGCGCTACGAGCGTCGCAAAGACATGGTTGAGCCAGCCAGCATCAACAGTGACAGCAAGGAGTCACCCTCGAAATGATCTTGTACGATACACCGACGAAGCATCCTGTACCAATCTTGTACCAATTATTACTTGTATAATCCGTATACCCTGTCAAAATAAAGCATGACATGATTCCCATTTTATGCATCTATCCCAGTAGTCGTGAAAAAATAAAAACGTGCCG
The DNA here is from genome assembly GCA_028828415.1 of Cordyceps cateniannulata. Taxonomy (NCBI): domain Eukaryota; kingdom Fungi; phylum Ascomycota; class Sordariomycetes; order Hypocreales; family Cordycipitaceae; genus Cordyceps; species Cordyceps cateniannulata. The sequence continues at coordinate 463,336 of JAPHMX010000004.1, read as the reverse complement.
TAGAGTCTCGTGAGGTGCTTCTCTTTTTGCTTCGTCCCGCCGCCATTCATCGCCCAGCCCAGCCAAAGTTGCCGCCCATGCCGATGCTCAGCCCCGAACCAATACCACCACCGCCCCCTCCGCCGCCGCTGCGCCCCTCGTTGACCGGCCTCTTCGCGACCGTGCCTTGCGCGCGCACGCCCGCGACGATGCGGTCCAGGCTTGTCTCGATGACGACGCCGCCCACCACCATCTCCGAGAGCGCCGCGTGCAGCGTCTCAAAGTTGAAGATGAGGTCGAGCTCGCACACATTCTCGAACAGCTTGTCGAGCGCCTCGACGTATACCTGGATCAAGTCGATGAGCGCCAACGGCGACTCTGTCGACGTCGAGATGACGATGAAGTAGAGCGTCGCGTAGTTGCGGTAGGTCACGAGAGAGGGTACGTCGTTTTGCGGCTCCCCGGAGGAGGAAGAGGAGGTGCCGGAGGCGGCGAGAAGGGGTGGGAGAGGGAGAAAGTTGCAGGAGCTTGCGGGGCGGTTCGACACGAGGGTGAAAATTTCGGAGATGAGGCGCTGTTGGATGCTCGTGTCCTGTAGGCCGTCGTCGGGTTAGTCAATTCATCGCCGTGCGCGTTTGCGCAGGTCTTGGCCCAGCGGCGCGGGATGACTCACGAGCTGTGTGTAAAATTTGGTCAGCCGAGGCTGGCCCTGGCCGTTAAAGACCAGAAATGCATTAATCATGGTGCAGGATCCAGCCTGGTCATGTCATGTTCATGTTTGCTGTAACCATTCCGAAGCTCTCGCACTTTTGGTGGGGAGCACGACACACCCAAGACCCGCACATGATGAGCTGCGAGTGACTGCCAATATGCGCTCCGCAATTGGCTAACGACCTCCAATAGCTTCTGCAAGCTTCGCATCACCTGTTTTTTCCATTCGCACGCGGAGAAGACACATCTTAAATCGTGCAACCTACCAAGTGCGACGGCAAACAAGCCCAATCCCACCCCTTTGTGACAATCGATACTCATTCATCCCGATCGAAACGCTTCAACAGCCAGCCGCGGCCACCTGTCCCCACGCTTCCGCCATCATGTCTCGAACCAGTATCGTGCAAGCTTCGAGACTCGCCTCGCGCACTCTCGCAAGATCTGCCGCGCCCCGTGCCGCCCTCCGCGCAATTCCCCCAGTCCTCCTCTCCCACAGCCCGGCGTCCGGTGCCACCGCACGACGGTGCTTCTCACTATCGACGCATAGCCAGAAGGGTATCATGCCCGACACCGAGTCGCCCGCCAAGGAACCGCCCGCGTCACCCGAGCCGACCTACGGCGCCGTCGAGCTCTCCGAGTCCGAATATCACGAGATTGCCGACGAATTCCTCGAGGGCGTTCTCACGCAATTCGAAGCGCTCCAAGACGCCCGTGAAGACATTGATATTGAATTCTCCGTTTGGTTCCCCCATCATCCCTCTGCTACGTCGGCTCGCTAACCCGTCTTCTACATGAATAGTCAGGCGTCATGACCATCACACACTCGGACAAGGGCACCTACGTCATCAATAAGCAGCCCCCCAACAAGCAAATATGGCTCTCGTCGCCGCTCTCCGGACCCAAGCGCTACGACTGGTGCGTCGTCGGCGAGGGCCAGGCCGACAAGGAGGGCACGGGGCAGGGCAGCTGGGTCTACGCCCGCGACGGCAGCAGCCTTGAGGAGCTTATCCGCGACGAGCTGGGCGTGGACGTGTCGGCCAGCACGCCGAGCTAGAAGATGCCCCGTCCAGTCACGCCGCCGCCGGGCCCTGAATGAAGAAGGAAGCCAAGCCTCCCCCAAGAGAGAGGGGTATATTTTCATGGAACAGTGTCGCTGAGTAACATGTGCAATGTACTATAGGTCTTTTCTAAACGGCTCAAAGAGATGAATGGAGGACGGCTTTCTCCTGTGTACATGTACAATACAATATTTTTATATGCAAGCTTCTCGCCATCCCGTTGTCCTGATGACTTCCCATATAGAGCATTTCTATCCCAAACGCCGATATAATACAAGCCCTGTGGCAGACTAGCCCTCCATCATCACCGCAGACACAATCCCATGGATTTATTGAGCATCGCAACCGTCGCATCGTAGTGCTGGAACGCATGATGGTAACGCTCCGTTTCGTCGTTCCTAGATGATCAATCCCGACCGTTAGCCTCTCGGCCCTTTTCATCCTTGTCCTCCCAACTGAATGTTGTACTCACGCCTTCTTGTCCCAGATCAGCGCCCTCCGCCAGCGCCTCGTCGGCGCTGCCCGCTCGCTGTGCATGCGCACCAAGTTCCGCAAAATCCGGTGCTCCAGGCCCTTTTCCCGGCCGGCGGCCGAGAGGAACCATAGGGTGCGCTTGATTGCGCTCGCGTCCCAGCTGCTAGCCGTCGTCATCGTCGTCGTCGGCGAGGCACCTTGGCGAAAGGCGAGCCGGATCTGATCACGTACAATGTAGCGCGCGGGGATGGAGTACTGCACGCCGCGTAGGAGGCCCCTGTATAGGTGCCGGTACGCGTGCAGGACCTCTTGGCGGCTGGCCATTGTGGACTTTTTGTCGAGTTTCGTTGAAGTCGTCAGAAGTTGAGAGGATGTGGAAACTGTAGTGGCCAAGTTCGTACCGGGCCACGACTCCGCAGTGGGGGCCACTTTAAACGCTTCCCAGACACTTGGATCAACGTGCACTCAGGAGTCCAAATCATATTCGATTATAGTGACGGCAAACTCGGTTGCCCAAGTTGAACTCATTCTAAACATCATATCCCAGAACTGTCTGTTCCCAGCTACAGGGTATCTGCGTAGGGCTGTTGAACAGTTAGGTTCTCTGGTGCTGTCGGCTATGCTAGCAACGCCTCATCTATATGCAAGGCTCAAATGCTCGAAATCCAAAATGCAAGCATCTACGTCGCACTATCTTCTCTGTCCGCTACCGCTCCTAGCTCTCTCCTCTTGCTGACCAAGCGGTGTGTAGCGGCCCTGACTACTGAGCCCGCTGCGAGCGCTGCGACGGCTTCCACGGCTGTCCGAGCGGCCCCTAACCACTCTATTGAGCCAGGCGCCGACGCTGCGGTCCTCGCCACCGCTGGTCTGTATCTGTGACTTTCTATCATCCTCGTCGTCTTCGTCAATTGGTAAATTGAGCAGGCCAGAGCCACCAGCTGGGGAGCCAGCGCGCATCAAGGAAGCCGACTCATCTTGCACAGAAGCGGCACCATGAACAGTACTGGCGTCCCCAAATATGGAGTCCATTTCCTCGAGACGAACACCACAAGTCTCTGGGTACGTAAAGTAAACTGCGCGTGTTAGCATTGATTGAAAAAAGAGGGCAGAAGTGGGACTCACCGATTACAAAACTCACCACGCAAGAGAATGCATGGATGAGATAAAGGCGCCACTTAATCCATTCCTGCAGAATGGGAGTCATCTCACCAACCAGCCAGTTGAAGGCCCAGTTGGTAGCAGTGGAAAGACTGGCACCCTTGGACCGAATGCTGAGGGGAAGAATCTCAGGAGGATACAGCCATGGAATAGGTCCCCATGAATAGCCGAAGGCGGCATTGTAGATCATGACGAATAAAACAACCATTTGAGGCGTGTGCTTGACATCCAGGTAGATGAAGTATGAGATGAGCGAGAGTGAGATTGCCATCATGACGGCACCGGAAAGAAGAATAGGGCGGCGGCCCCATCGATCAACCAAGTACCACGGAGGAATGGTCGAGAGGAAATAAGTGATGCCGTTGAAACCAGTCATGAGGATGGCGTCGTGACCGACCCAGCCAGCCGACTCAAATACATAGGGCGCGTAGTATGAGATGACATTGATACCGTTGAGCTGCGCGAGAGCCTGGGCGGACATGGCAATCAGGACCCGAGTGCGATATCTTCGGAACATGTCGGAATAAGTACGCTCCCCCTCTTGGCGTTGCAGCAAGACGGACATTTTGATTTCCTTGTATTCGTCGCGTGCCTTGTTGCTGTGAATATCGCCGCCACCATATAGGTTAGCAATAACAACCATGCCTTCTTCATCTTGATCGGTATCCAATAGCCATCTATACCGGTTAGCAGAGGCAGTGCAAGCGGCAGCGCGATTACGAACCTGGGAGACTCCACAATGATCAAGCTGCCAAGAGCGAGCAAGGCGCCCATGACACACTGCATGAGCAGGGGAATGCGCCATGACAAATTACTCTTGATAAAGCCACAGCCGTAGTCGACCCATACGGAAGTTGTATAGCCGATAATGTTGCCCGAAAATTCAATGCAAGCGAGCTTGCCTCGGTTGTGCGGGGGCGAGATCTCGGATTGATAGACAGGTACAATAGTAGACAGCATACCGACACCAAGACCGGCAATGATGCGACCAAGCATCATCATGGACATGGTAGTTGCAAAGGTCTGGAGGGCACCGCCAACGAAGAAGATGCAAGAGCCGTAGAGAATGGTTCTTCTACGGCCAATGACATCACCGAGGCGGCCGACGATGAGAGAGGAAACGAACGCACCAATTTCCAAAATGGCAACCATGGTCCCTACTGCGGCTTTGGAAGGGTGATCGAAGTAATCAATAAAGTACGGGCCGCTGGGTACGGGTTAGCCGAGGAAGCAGGACAGAGTTGCGGGGTTGGACGAACGTGATGATGCCCGACATAACGCCTTGGTCATAGCCAAAAAGGAACACGCCCAATGAAACAAATATGCTAGTAAAATATCTAGAGCGAAGCAGACACGTCAGTATATGGGTACGTGCGAGGCATCGGACAGGACGTACAGGAGGGGCTTGCCCGTCAGGCCATGAATGCCACCGGTTCGGCCCGCCATGATGGAGCCGATGAAGCGTTCTGCGCGAGTGGGAAGCCGTGGTCGCGGGTTAGGAATGCGGATAGCCTCCTTGTCAACGTGGAAATGAGTGGAGAGGGAGCGATGTCGACTGTCCGGCGATGGGCTACGTATGCGGACCTTTTTGGAGCCGCGGTCGGGGCGTTGGCGGTGTTTGGGGACGCCAGCAAGGAGCTCGGCCTCAATCTCGTCGGGGAGCTGTAGGCGGACGGGGTCGTCGAGGTCGTCGTAGCGGTCGCCAATGTCGCCCGTGTCGGTCCAGGAGGATTCGGAGTCGGAGGATGGCGTACGGGAGAGGCCGGCGGCAGGACGGGGGGCGGCGGAGGAAGAGGGCCGGGCGGATGGATGCTGTTGCTGGGAAGAAGGATCACGGTCCTGTCGCGGCTGAATGGTGCGCAGAGGGATGTTGGAGGGGAGACGGCTGCCCCTGTGTGGATGAATTTTGAGAGATCGGGGGCTGTCTCGCAGCAGCGCCCACCTGCAGTCCAACGGTAGTAGAAGGAGAGCTTGACGCTGAAAAGTATAAAAATGTCGCCCTTGGAGGACGCGCGGGGAGGGTCGGAGGCTAGCGGCGGTAGTGTGCGCGTGGCCCGGTAGCCAAGGAATAGGCGAGAGAGGCTGAAGTTGAACAGCGAGAGACGAACGGGTAGAGTCTGCTGATGTGGTCGGGTGTAAATATCGAGGTACCGTGTACAAAGTGCGCCGGGCTGTTTCTCAACTTGGTCTTGGAGTGGAGGACCGGATGCAGATGGAGCCCACGCACGACAGGGGGCGGCTGGCAGATGACCAGCAAGCCAGCTCAGGCGTGACGAGGGAAGAGGTTAGGCCGAGATGCAGAGGAATCTTCCCAAAAAGAAAATTGGTGGGACGAAGCACGTGGATGGCTTCAGGTCGATACCGAGCGTCCGGTACAGATGCAGAAGGATGGCAAGCTCAAGCCGCGACGCGGGAGGGAGGGAACGGAGTTTTGGGTCAAAAGGGGACGATGCGCCAGCGGGAATGCGATGGGACGTGGGGTGTGGAGGAACACGGTTGCAACGTCGGTCGGCGAACAGACGTGCTTAAAAGGTGGGCATGTCAAAGAGTCGATGATGACGGTATGAATGAGCGAGGAGGAGGGAAGCGAATGTAGTTGACAAACGGAGAATCTGAGATGTCGAGACGAGGACGACGGAGGACACGCGAGATAACGGGAGGCTTCGCGGCTGGGTGAGGCACAGTGGGTGTGGCTTGGTTGATTCGGCCAGGACGGATAAGAAGCGGTTGGTCCAGCTGAACAGTGTCAACACCAATGGCTCCGACTACGGGGTTAAGCAGGGCGCCCTGATGCCGATCGTGCAATATGTGTCTAATTTATACAGTAAATAGGTATCAAGGGCTTATAGAAATTCTGGTCTTGATTGGAGCATTGATAGAAAGATCAATGGTTCTCATGGAGCCCACCAACCAACGTTTCCTTGGCTCACCTTGATTAAACTTCGAGAGTTAAAGGATTTATATAGAAAAAAGAAATATAAAAATAAAATAAAAGAATTTCTTAAAAGATAGAGGGTGATTTTTATCATTTTAATACTCCGTACAAATATTAGAAGGCAAGTCTAGCTCTTTCAACCTCGAGCTGCTCCGCCACAGCGCACGCGTCAAAACTTGCATCATAGCCAGAAATCAGCCCAGGCAGCCAAGCAGCCTACAAGTAGAGGCATTTCTAGCCCCGAAATTTTAACTATCCGTAAACCGGTGCCAAACTGCCAGCTGCGAGTAGCGTCGGCGATCTTGTTGCTCATTGGCCATAGACTCCGTAGGCAGCCTCGACAAGGCAGCCCCTTGCCAACCAAACCGCAGCCGAGCTGGAGGGGCATAGCATATAGGTAATAAGCTGGTGCCCATCGTCATCGTCGTCATCGCCCACCTCGCCTTAAATTATCACTCGGCCTTCTTTTTTCGCACGACTTTTTCTCAAACACACTACAACCGCTTCCTAGAGAGACGGCCTAAATTTAGAGTCGTGACATTCTTGCGCGCCGTCGCCGACAAACCACTCGACAGCCCGTGGCTTCTACCCCTCACTCTTTCAAATGTCGTACCAAGGCTACGGCGGCCAAGGCTACGGTGGCCAAGGTTATGGCCGTGAGTCACAATTCAATCTCGATATTCTACGCGTCAACTGACTTCGCGCGCTTCCAGAACCGCCTCCTCAGGGCTACGGACAGCAGTATCCCCCGCCACACGGCCAACACCCTCCCCCGCCTCATGGCGGCTATCCTCCCCAGCACAGCCAGTATCCGCCTCAGCACCAGCAGTACCCTCCGCAACACGGCGGCTACAACCAACCACCGCCCGCGCAATACCCCCCTCCTCATCAGCCGGGCTACGGCCAGCCGCCGCCGCCCCAGCACTACGGTCAGCCGCCGCCCGCCCAGTACGGCGGCCACCACCAAGCGCCGCCCTACGGTGCACCTCCGCCCAACCAGTATGGCGCGCCGCCGGCCTCGGGGCCTCCGACGCCGGCCTCGCTCGGCTACGGTCCTCCGCAGCACATCAACTGGGACGCGTCGGGCGACGCGCAGGCGCTGCGCAGCGCCATGAAGGGCTTTGGCACTGACGAGAAGGCCCTGATCCACATCCTCTCCAACAAGGACCCTCTACAGGTCGACGCCATCCGCGAGGCCTTCCACCGGAACCTGCGCCGCAACCTGATTGACGACCTCAAGTCAGAAACCAGCGGGTACTTTGAGCGCGGCCTGCTGCAGCTGGCCCGCGGGCCGCTGCTCGCCGACGTGTACAACCTGTTTGACTCCATGTCCGGCCCCGGCACCAAGGAGCTCGTGCTCAACGACGTCCTCTTGGCGCGCTCCAACGCCGACCTCAACGCCATCAAGCAGGCCTACTACAAGACCTTCCATCGCAGCCTCGAGGACACTGTCAAGGGCGATCTCAGCATGAAGACGGAGCGACACTTCATGATGGTCCTTGCCGCCAACCGTGCTGAAGACTCGGCGCCTGTCATTCCTCAGCAGGTCGACGGCGACGTTATGGAGCTGTACAAGGCAACGGAGGGTAAGATGGGCACCGACGAGATTCTCGTCTGCAGCATCTTTAGCAGCAGAAATGACAACCAGCTGCGCGCCATTGCCCACGCCTACAAGCAGCGCTTCAACAAGGATCTCGAAGCTGTCGTCAAATCTGTACGTAAAATACCCCTAGTCGTTGTATTCTTTTTTTCTTTTGGTGACTAAATTGACAACTACAGCAGGAATTCTCCGGTCACATGAAGGACGCTCTCCTCTTCCAGCTCCGCCACGCCGTCGACAAGTACATGCACGCCGCCCAGCTCTTCGAAGACGCCATGGCGGGCATGGGCACCAAAGACGAGCTTCTCGTCGGCCGAGTCGTGCGATACCACTGGGACCGCAACGAGCTGGCCAACATCAAAGGTGCCTATCAGCAGCGCTTCCGTCGCAGCCTGGCCAGTCGCATCAAGGGTGAGACCTCGGGCGACTATGGCCGTCTGATGGTGGCTTGCATCGGCGAGTAATGGTGCGCAGACTTGCAAACACGACAGCAGAAAACTGGAGATGTCAATAATGTTTATGAATTACGTTATTTGTACGTTATCAGAGTGGTCTAATGTTTTCATTTGTTGTTTTCGGTTGATTCTTGGAGATTTGTATAGTGGCCGAGCTTACGGTCAAGTCATGGAATTCCATATGCATTCGAGTAAGAACTACTCACTTTGGCTTGATATGTGAAAAACCGTGCGCCACGTGAATCTCGACATCGAGGCGACTTGCTGCACGGTTTGGTTGCTGAGGCAGGTACTGAACGCAAGTGAATCGCGGAGCTCGCTCTTGCATTTACACCATGGACAAGGACCCCCCGGCGCGATGATGGATATGAGGCAAATCTTTTCCAGTAACCTTTTCCTAGGCCACATTGCATTCCTCACGACCATTGTTACTTTGTGCCGTAAAAGGATGCAAATGACTCCAGCATTCTGAACGACTTTCCCTAACTCCATCAAGATGAAGCTGCCAGAAGAGCCTAGCAAGGCAACTCCATACATCTCCAATGAGTGCTTCACGAAACCTCTCCAAATCGAAGATGCGAAACTCATCGAGCCAGAGACCTTCCCCTGGTCTGAGGACGATACATATTATACCAAGCTATTCAGGGCCTGGAAAAGTTTGCCCATCCACGATGCGTCCAAAGAAACCGACCTCCTGATGGAGCTGGACCACATCATTTCGCATTTCGACTCCTACATCGGGCATAACGATCTTGGATTCCGGTCCTGGATAAAACGTCATCAACTCGCCATGCAGATCGAGCTGGTCGAGACGCCGACCTGGCCAAAGCTCTACACGCTGAAGGGCGATGAGAAGAAGTGGCGAGACGAGGTATGGATCAGCCGCTACAGCTTCCTGGTCCACCAGCGCGACATCATCGCCAAAGGCAGGCTGCAGCGCATGAAAAGCTGCAAGCTAGCGGACAAGAAGCGGTTCTTTGGGCTGTCGTGGGCATATCCGCGACAAACTGTTCGGACGGTAAATACCAAGCATCCGGCGCGAATGCGGAATTGCTGGCACGAGCCACTCGACTTTTGCCTCGCAAGAATGGCGCTTGAATCATGCGGACGATTGGACTTTCTTTCGCTTCACGCAGAGTTTTAGGGGACTGACGGGCTGGGTGGCGCTATTGGCGCCACGATCGACGGTCAAGTGAAATGCAGGCCTAGGGAGGAGCTAGAGAGGAAGCAGGTTGAATGCCTCGGAGGTGGAGTTTAAGCCAAGGCAGCTAGCTGGTGCTTGATGATTAGGATACCTAGTAAATCAATGACCTACTCAATAACTGCTTGGTAACTAGTACGGATAAATTGTGTGGCTTTGGCTAAAGACAATAGGGACTAATAATCAAAGGTATTAAGTTAGTAGGCTCGAATAGCTGTGTGAATGTGCAGAAAGAGCTTCAAAGAGTCAGCTTTTAATGCAAGGCCCACAGAAGTTAAGATGATTTTGACGCTAGAAGCACTAGTCAAAAGCACCCGGGTGATATTTATGCCTAATTAACCAGGCATGAATAAAACTTGGAGACATACAATTGGCTAGCACCAAACACGCTAGTATCTAGATAAATCCTGCCCAGCTAAATTCAGGCGACTGACGCGGTTCGCATCACCAGTTGTACCATCGGGCTGAGAGAGGAACGAGGCCAACACTCTGCGCGCATCCGGTTCAAGTTTTCAAAAAAGATTATTCGATACTCCTTCACGTTATAGAGAAAACACGGACAACCGGCTGCACGTGCCTGTGTATGAGACCGTTCACGAGTTAACAGCCAACGCGTTGAGAGTAGGAGCAAACGGCTAGATCTATTGACTGCTCCTGAGCTTATTAAGAGGAAACGATTTCATCCTCTTTTTTTTCTTCTTTAATTAATGAGCGAGTGCAACGGAAGGGAGTGCCATATCCTTTAGGCCCGAGCACGCTTTTCAAAGTCGACTTTCATACGACCTACCAAGACACTTATCGCGAGAGGCCAGCGAACGAGCGTTTTGCGTCTTCCAACACAAAACAGCCCGGGTCATTGTTAGCCCATAATACGGCTTATAAAGTATAGAGTCTCAAGCAACTACAGCAACCGCCGCCACATCCACATCGCCAAACATGGCACAGCAACGGGCGCCGTTTCGGTTTCCATCACCACACTCGGAGTTGGCGCGTGACCAGAAATTCCTCGAGGCCGTGGCCCATGCCAAGAACTCAATGAAGACATACACACCTACCGTGTTGCGGCAGGCTGTCCGCGAGCTGTGGGAGTTTACCCTCGTTGGGTCAGACTACCACAGCGACTTTATTGTAAGTAGCCGCACCCAACAAAGCATCTGACGGAGAATTCAATGGGTAGCCTGGGAAAGAGACTAACTGAGTGAAATAACAGTGCAGCACCATGTTTCACAGGGCCACGCCGGGGGCCTTGAGCGCAGCGGTTGAACAGCAAGGCGCGCGTCTCGTCCACAGCTCGTCGGTCCCCATTGCCAAGCACCTGCGAACGGGGGACCTGGACCTGATGGCGTCGGTCCTGCTGCCAAAGATGAGCGCCCAGTTCCTGGATCAGGCCTTGACGCTACGCTTGGAGACTATCGGCGCTCAGCCGCTCGTCAACCTCCTCGGCCAGGCGGAGCGTCTGGGGTACGACACGCGGGACGTGGTGACGGGGAACCAGTCCGCCGAACCGCCGCGGCAAGAGAGGGTGATCCCAACGGCGAATCCCATCCCGGTACCTCCAGCAGCCGTGATGCCACAACACGCCTCGCAGCAACAGCCGCAGCAGCAGCCGAAGCTGCAGTCGACCAACCTCCCGTCCGACGCGGACGTCATGAGGCTCGGCATCGCCTTCTGTGAGTCGTGCAACCGCCCGTGCGGAGGGAAAAAGGCGCTGATGTCGCACCGCCGGAGCGGGCTGTGTGGGTCGCCGCCGGTGCCACTGCACAGGTTTCGTAAGGACAACTGCCTGTTCTGTGGACAGCACTTCACGGGCAACGGCGGGCTGGCATACCACATGAACAACAAAGTCTGCGGTGATTACACCGAGGAGCACGCCGGCGTGCTGACGGCCTTCTTCATCGGCGCCCAGCAGGGGTGGACCAAGGACGTGGAGCAGCAGCCGGCGACGCCCGTGACGGGCAGTAGCAAGAGCCAGACGCCAGTCAGCAGGGGGCGTCACGACACGACACGGGTGGTCCCGATTACGCGGGTCACGCCGGCGCCGACGCCATCACGACAGTCAGAGGAGCCCACCTCGGCGTCCAAGGACCCGTATGCCGGGCTGTCGCCGACCATGCGGCTCGCGCTGGACGCGGCGTTGGCGCGGGTCGAGCAGCAGTACGCGGAGTCCATGAAGAGAACGCTAACGATGGAGCCGGAGGCGCGAAAGGTCGAGCTGGCGCGGCTCAAGAATCTGTACAACAACAAGATGAGCATGACGCGCAAGAAGTTTGGCATCCGTCTGCGGGAGCGTCGCCCGCGGGCCGTGATTGACAGCGAGCGCGACCGCATGCTCGGCACCCGTCTGGATGATACGCCGCCACCGCTGTCTGCGTCGACCGCGGGCAGCACGAGCAAGCCGGGTACGCCAAAGCAGCTGGCGTCGGCGGGAGAGCGTAGGGGCTCGATCCCAACGTCGCTGCAGGCCGCGAGCGCGCCGGCGAGACCGCTGCCCATGTCGATCGCGGGATCGTACACGACGCCGATTCGCGCGCTGGATGATGCGCCAGCGGCGGGTGGCGGCGCAAATGGCGCGGAGCCGATTGACGTTGAAGACGAGGACGACGAGGACGACGAGGACGACGAGGATGATGACACGGGTGATGACGAAGACGAAGATGACGAAGACAACAGGACGTCCACTGAGATGGACGTTGACGAGTAGGCCGGGAGCAGTCGTTGGTTGCGGTGGGAGGCTGTTCTTTGACCTGGCGACCGCGACTTGCATGGCTGAGCATTTGCAACGAAGATGGCCGGTATACAACTCTGGTTACTTGACGCGTGGGATCGGGACGACGAGAAGCTTTTGCAGTGTTTTCTTTTTCTATGATACCTTTTTTTACGACATCCACTGGCGCTGGAGTGTTTTCTATACAAAGCAATCTCCCTGGAGAAGATGGAGAGCGTTCGCGGCGTGGGGTAAGTGACTTGAGAGCTGTTGCAAGTATTACTTACGTTTTACTTGCGGCTGCAACACCCTATCGAACATGGCATGAAGTCTGGTCAGAATGCATGGAGAGGCCTTCTCATCGGCATCGTCATTTTTTTCTAGCTAGTACAAAAAATTGCATGGCGCACAAACTGGGAATTTTACAGCATCGCGAATGGGACAAACGGAATTTTAATATCTTGGGAAGGGTAAAGAAAACGGCGGAGTGCCTGATTTGTGGATGGTGGCTAAATATATTATATCGCTCAGGCAGAAACTACCGCTTTCCATTTTTGATCTCCTTGCCATTTATTATGAGTGACCGTGCACGCGTAGGAGAACCACCACATCCATCCCATGTCCTGCCTCAGGTGGTGTCTGTATGTCACATCTCAGAAACCGACGGCAGTATGAGCCAGGGGGTGGATGGTGCGGCTGGGCGAAAAGCGCATGGCCAAGGCTCGATGGTCTTCTGCGAGACATTTCTTTGCCTTGTCGGGACAGAATGCGAGAATAGAGTGAATCGGTGAGAGCAAGCGCGGCGATGATGAGATGAATAGGAAAAGGGGAGCAAGGAAGGAGGCTAGATGCGGCCTACTGTAGAAGGAGAAGAAAAGACGTCAGGCGGAGGGATATGAAACACGTTAGTGGTCTGGCGAGGGTGGCATTTTACTCAGTTTGGGTTGGGGTTTGGTGTGTGTTGGTGGTTAGTGGTTGATGATGTGATGGATGGGAGGGGGAATGGGGCTGACAGCGTGTTGAAGAAAGTGGCTGATTTATTGTTTATTCTCCGAGGGAATTCCAAGACATGCAGTGGGCAACTGAGACATGTGGTAGCCGAATTGAGTTGTTGTATCCGCAAAATCGGTGTTGTGCTTGTTTGTTATCATGATGGGTTTGTGGGTTTGAAAGGCTGGGTTGCGAAAAGCACTGACCGTTACGGAAAACATGCCGCTCAAATTTCCCTTCATTTATGCTGTTTGAGGAAGAGTATGTAATTTTAAAACTGAAATAGATGGAATGATTTATATTAGGCCAAGTGGCTAATGCACTATGCCGGTACTATAGGTTCACATATAGTTCATGGGGGCTTGTTGCGCTAGTTGCCCATCATGTAAGTGGTTTGCTTGGCTGGGTTGTCACTTGACGGCTGAAGGCGCATGAATGTTTAGATAACCAATCGAACGTTGGACAATGATTGAGTAATTAACAAGATTTAATAAGACACCGAAAAGAATATACAGAACGCCAAGTAAAGAGGGTTCGCACAGACAAGAGTCCGCGCACAACGACTGCCGAGCGAGGACCCCGCTCGACGCCCAGTTGGTTCCATACGCCATTGGTCTTTTGTGTCTCTCGCTTCCCTCCAACAGTTAGACATGTCTCTTCTGAATCGTCGTTGTAGAAATACGCCACCACCGTCATGAAATATGCATATTCGCACTTCCATCCCGAGGGAAACGACACCAAGAGGAGAATCAAGATTGACAGACGGAGAGATGTCAGGTGGACAGGATTGATGAAGAGGCCACGCTAGTCGCCGTTGATGAAACAACTTGCTGCCTGTCGGCCGCCCTCCTGGCTCATTTATCTCTGGGGGAGGCCTGCAAAGAGAGAAAATAACCTGTCACAACTCGTGGCAGCCCCATCTCTGACGTACATGAGCGCACAGGCATATTCCCTGTCCCCTTGAATTATAACCTGGCAGGGAAAAAACAGGGACGCAGAAGTGATATCGTACAGAGAGTCTCAAAGTTGATAATAGACCGAAGTAATAAGAAGCGGAATTTGCCATCGACTGATAAATGAATTTAAGCTTTCGCCTTTTTCAGCTTTCTCGACTTGTTCTAGAACTTAATCTTCTAATCAACGTGGCGAAACTTGGCTAAGGTTGGAGGACGGTTCGCTGATGAAACCCGTCGAACCCACACAACCCGTTCACGGACTCGAGAAAACAGTAGGGACAAGTGAAAGTCACAAACCACCCCCGCCGGACCCAGACGGCCCGCGAGCGATTGAGACGAGAGTTTCGGTTCACGGTCACAGCCTCGATGGGGGAAAAGGGCCGGTCTTGGTACTGCCCCCCCTTCGCGAGGTGCTGAGCCGTGAAGTCGACGAGGAAGTGCCGACGAGAAGCACGCTCGAGACTGACAGACATTTGTCAATCGGTGCGTGAGAATTGCGAAAGACATAGACAAAAGACGAAGAGCAAGTGCAGGGACACTGTTGTCCACTTTCCCGCATATGCAGTCTTGAACTTCCCCGCCAGGACGAACATCGTGTTATCCCGCAACACTACACTCGTAAGCAGCAAGGTGACGGGGGTGCACCAGCATGTCGAGGCAGCACAACCTTGTTAACCTTTCTTCCTGCATTGGTCCATCTCAATTACCCGCACCCAGCCAGCATTCAAAGCTGCCACCCAAGCTCTTTCCCCCCTCCCTGCGCGTAAGCAGGCTAGTTTAGACGGATTGCTTCTGAAGCACGCGGCACGTATGGGCTTAGCCCATTAGAGAAGGGACAAGACAAAAAGGCAAGGAAGGAAGGAAGCGAAAAATACGTGTGTGAGAGAGAGGGGGATAAAAAAGACCACTGGTTGATCCTTGCGCTGCGTCGATGGACGGCACAGCCCAGGGTCCAAGCTTCAAGTGTAGATCGCGCCGGACGGCAGCCAAGAACGACTAAGAAGAACAAGTGGTAAACATGGGTACCCTTGCTCCCATCTTCCTTTCTCTTCTCTTCTTTCTTATTTATAAGTCTGTTATAGTAATAAGTTATCCATAGACGATTCCCCCTCCCCCCCTCCCCTCCACTGGGGAAAAAGACAGAACACTCAGAGAATCTCTCTACGCACCTCCTCCTCCCCCCTTATCCCGCCGAAACAAACTTCCGAAGTTTCCGCAAAATCGACGAGACACACTGCGATTTCCCGGCCTCGCATGACCATCATTCTTTACCCCACGGGGGAGTTGGAAATTATAATTTGAGCTAGGCAAGGGTTCTTGTCAAAGGCAGTTCTGCTGAGTCTGGACTTGGCCGTTATCCTCGCCGACTCCAAGAGTTGTTTCATACCCGAGAGCCGGTAAGGCCCTCACTCTTATCTGCCCATCTATATATATACAAGCGTCGCCATCGTCTTCTTCTCCGATTTCTGCGGAGTTGAACCGGCAGAAAAGAAACGCAAATCGACCAACACCCCAAATGCAACCAGAGACCATCCTACAAGCCGTGTACCTCCCCGGGAAGAAGAAACCTCCCGCGCGTGCCGCCACCGTCATGGGAACCCGACTCAGCACCGCCAACAACAGCAGTATCAACAGCAGCGGCAGCGGCAGCGTCCGCTACCGTCACCAGCACTCCAACTCAACACCACCGACCGGCATCCACCATCACCAGCGGGCCGCCAGCGCCGTCTCCGGCTGCCGCGTGGCGCCCCTCCGCCCGTCGCCGGCACCACCGGCCCCTCGTCCACGCAGCAACAGCACTTCCGCCGCCAGCGAGACCACCACCGTGCTCATCGGCCGCCAACGCGCGCCCTTCACCGTCTCCCGTCGCCTCCTCTGCGCCGCCAGCCCCTTCTTCCGCGCCCGCCTCGACAGCAGCAGCACGACGACCGCGACGCTGTGGCTGCCCGGCGAGTCCGCCACCATGTTTGGGCTCTTTGTCGAGTGGCTGCACGCACCGCGCTCCTTTCGCTCGCACCTCGACGACATCATGCCCGCGACCGAGGCGGAGGCGCAGCTGTTTCACTGGGCGCTCGTCCGGCTGCACCTGTTTGCGTCGCACCTCGGCCTCGCGCCGCTGCAGGACCTGGCCATGGACGCGGTGCAGGACTTGTATCTGCGGCGTGACTGGGACATTGCTCCGGGTGTGGTGGCGTATCTGTACGCGCGGTGCGAGGCGCGCCACTCGGGCCGGCTGCGGCGCTGGGCCGTCGCCATGGTGGCCTTTTCGCTGGCCGTCGCCGGGCAGGCCGAAGAGCAGGCAGTAGAGGAAGGGGGCAGCGAAGCCGGCGACGACCGGCAGCAACGGACCTCGGCCTCGCACCTTCGCGGCTTGCTTGCCGCGCTGCCGGAGCTCGCGGCCGACTACGCCGCGCACGTGCGCGGCATGCGCGCCGCCGGCCTCGATCTACGCTTCAAAAACCCGCAGCTGCGCATCCCCGCCAACGCGCTGCGCAGCGACAAGCGCGCGTTTGGCTTCCGCGAGTGCTCGTTCCACTCGCACCGCGCCGCCGTCGGACAGGGCGCGTGTCCGCACGCGGCAAGCGGCCTACGCGCGGCGGACACGGGATCGATGCTGGACCTTGGTGCTGGCGGGGAGGTGGTGGTAGAAGAGGAGGATGAAGTGGATGAGGATGATGATAGGAGGCAGTGGGAGAAGGAGTGGGCGGGGGAGTTTGCGGGCTGGGAGGATGGGGAGGAGTATACGTACGCGACGACGAGCTTGAGACGGCCGCAGCCGGAGCCGCTGACGAGGACGCCGAGCGGGAGACGGTTAATGTCCAAGTTTGGCACGCACACGCCGCGAGCTCCCTCACGGGACGGCACCGTGCCCCCAATGCCGGGATGATTGACGAGTTCGGCTCCGGCCCAACTAGAATAATGAAATAAACGATCAAGCAAACCCCTGTCTCGCGGCACCTAACAAGTCACAGCAAGATACATGGCTAATATCAGCGAAATGTGTTCCAAACGTTTGTATAAATTTGCGTATTGGCATCTGCCAAGCCAGTTGTGTAAAGTAGAATAAAAATGGTAAAAAAAGTGAAGAAAATAGAAAACTCGTAAACATCGTAAATCTTCGTCAAGCAATCTTCTTTGCCAATCTTCATCTTGGTACCTTGTCCAAATCCCAGTATATATAAAAGAAAAAGAGTAAAAAGGATGGGTTTAAACAAAAAAAACCACAGGTAGAAGAAAGGAATAAAATCCTCCATCGGCCAAAGTACACACGCAGTTGCTAGCTGCGAGGACTTGGACATGTTGAGGGTTGTACATTAGGCGGCCAAAAAAAATGATCAAGTGTCAAAAAGAATAGAAACCAGCGATAAAACACAACAATCGCTCGTATGTAGATGAAACCCGTCGTCGTTCAAAAATCATAAAGGTCGTCATAAAAATTGCAGCAAGTTCATCTTTGCTGCTGCCTGAGCAGTCCAAATCTTTCAGGTCTTTTGTAAAAATGCCAATGTCAAGCTGAACAGGTGTTGTCGTTCTTGCTCAGTAGATGCAATAAGAGCCAGTGTCTCAACCGGTTCGTATATGGAGAAATGGCGGCATGTAGATTCATGCACAATGCAGATTGTGTCGTTTTCTGCGTCTATATGTCTGTCGGATATATCGTCATGTCAAGAGAGTATGCGCATGTCTGAGATGTGTATGAATGCGTCCCTGGTGTCGGCAAGGTTTTATTCACTGTGGCGATTGGGAGCGGCGATGCCCCTCTTCGGGGCGGCGGTTGATGGACCGCAGACAATCGTCAACGTACGCCAGGCGGTTGGCCAGCGAGGCATTGTTTGCGCTGCTGTCGGCCGCCGCACCGCCTTCCTGAAGTGTCGCGTAGGGTCGGTGCGCCGACATCTCGATGCGGCCGGGGCTGGAGAAGCGGTTGGGAACCGACTGGCTTGCGCCGGCCACTACGAACGGCGAGCCCAGCCGCCCGGGACCATCTCGCAGCGTGGGCTGTGCGGTAATGGGGCCGGAAAGCACCGCTGCAGGGCGCCGTGCGGCCGAGTCAAAGAGCTGCTGCAGGTTGGTGCAAGGCGCGAAGAGAGCGTCGCGATCACGCGCTGTCGAGCGAAACTCGGCAAAGGACCGCGCGCCTTGCGGCACACCATGGCCCTTGTTCGTTGGGTCTGTCCAGAAGTCAGTGCCGAGACTCGGGCGCTTGCGCCGGCGCGGCTCCAACACCGCCTGGCGCCGCTTAGAGTTTGGTCGACTCTCAACCAGCCTCGCGGGCGATCCCAGGCTTCGGTTTCGGGCACCAGCCGTCTGGTTCTGACGCAGCGGCGCGTCTGAGAGTCCGAACGGATCATCAAGCGTCGTTGACACGCTGGGGCCACAGCTCTTGACAACAAACGGCGAGCCGAGTGGCGCGCGCTCTTGGGGAAGAGGTGCTGGTTCTGTGGGGAGCGAAGGCGGCGCGGCGGCAGATTCGGGCTCGTATCGCAACGCGCCGAGTCTTGCCAAGGGCCCATGTGGCTGCATGGACTCGCTGGTGCTCATACTCAAAGACATGGCCATTTCGGAGGCAGAAAAGACGGAGCGATGCTTTGGTGGCGCAGAGCGTCTATTCCAGTACCGGCTGGCGGTCCTGCCAAACGGCGTTGGACTGTTGGCATTGTAGCGACTATTGCGTGCCGCTGAGCCAGTGCTCGTCTTGCAAAGCTCGCGGAGGTGAGCGCGGGTTGCAGCGCAGGTATGAGGCCACTGGGAGGCGGGACGGATTGACTCCGCTGTCGGGGTTGTATTGCGGCTCCTTTGGGGTTGGGCAGGGCGTCGCCAGCTTCGCTTCGCTTCACGGGCGACTCTGACACACACGCCGTGAGGCGGAATACCGCTCTTGCCAATGCGAAACGGCGTTACCTTGGGGTCCTGCAGATACATCATGTAGGTTGCCCACAAATGTTGGCTCATCGATCTGGTCCACGGTGCTTTTCTCGTTCTGACGGAGCTGGTACGGGGTTTGGTGGCGCGATGCGCGTCGTCGACGGAGAGGAAGCTGCCGAAGCGGTCGGTACATTCGAACTCGGGGCTAACGCACTGGCTGAGGTCCTCTGAGGCTACCGAGTATCTGCTAAAGAGCGAGGAGTTTGTCTGCGTCGATCGTGCGGTAGAGGGGCGGCTGGACTCGTAGTCTGGGCTGGATTCCAAGCTGCTGAGGCAGCTGTCGAGAGACCAGTCAGGAAATTGATAAGGTTCGAGAAGGGGCACTACGCCAGGCGCGGGGGTTTTGGGTGGCGAGAAGGCGCGATCAGCAAGCGCTTGTCGCGCGGAACGGTATAGATCTATGTTTTCGATGTGGTCGGAGATGGGAGGGCAGGCCGAGTCAATCATGTCTTCGTCCAGCACACCAGGCTCCTCGATGCTTGGGATAGGAACATCAGCAGCTGCGACAGAGGCGAGGAACTGCTGCGTGGGCGCGACGAGATTGGATGCGGTTCGTTTGCGGAGGCGGAATCGTGGTCTGGCGGGCGACTGAGGCGGCAACGGAGCAGAGGATGCGGGGTCTGTGAGGGTCGAGGGTTCCGGGGTTCTGGGGAAATTTGAGCGCGGCGGCTCAACCGCAGACGGGCGCAAGGAGCGATTCATGGTGGGGGGGGGTTGTCAGGTGGGATGGTATGCGAGCCGCGCAAGATGTTCGGGGTCCTACTCGACAGGTATGGAGCAGCGGCGCTAGTTGTCGCGGAATGAGGTCAAGAAGAAGCAAGTCTGACGCAGGTGTCGGGGCGAAAAAGCAATCTAGCAGAGCCAGACAATGGGTCGTCAAGGCGGGCGAAGAAAGATAATCGTCTATAATATGCAGAGATTCGGTGTACAGCGCGGTGACGGTCGGCTTGTGGCAGAGAGGGCCGAGCGAAAGCGACCGAGTCGCGTGGGCGAGACAGCCTTGACAACCACGGCGACGAAGAGCAGCGCAACTCGGGTGAGCCTAGGCAGCGGCGCCGGGACTGGCACACATGCGCACGTATGTAAAATGCCGGATATGTATGTCGCGATGATGGGCGAAGCGAATTCAGGGTCTTTGAAGAGCGCAAAGCCAGGCGCTGTGGCGGCAAAAAGGGGCGCCGGTCCAAGGTAAGGTAGGAGGCTGGGGATTGTCGGCGCGCGCAGTGGGTGAGGCGATGGTGAGCGAGCGTTTGCGCTTGGAGGTTTTGAGTTCGGGGCCGTCGCGGGTTTAAGCGGGAGTCGGAAAAGTAGCGAGAATTCAATCGATATAGTCGCGAGTGTCTCTGGATCGGCAAATCGAAGCAAATAGGCACTCCACAGGGTTGCGGGAGTGGTGATGATGGAATGGGCGCAAAGGAAAAAGAAGGACTGGAATGGGGAGGGAAGAGGAGGAGAGGATGGAGGAGGGATGGATGGATAGGATGGGATGGGTCGCAAGCGCAGACGAGTGGGCATGGGCGAGGACACCTTGGGCTGGGTTCGAAGAGAGAGGGGGGCTAAAGGTGTCGAGGCTTAAAAGTGACCTGTGCTGGGTAAGAAAGTGACTTTGGGATGGATTGAGCAGTGACCTTGCCGTCGGCGAATGCTGGTGGAGCCACTGAAGAATATTAGGTACCTTGACCAAGTCTGTGAGGTACTCGCTTCCATCCAGCGGGGTACTAACCGGTACAGACAGACAGCAGCGGTGGGCAAAGATGCGCTGCAACAGCGACCAGGGGCTGCCAGGGGAGCGTCTAGCGGGTCTAATCCACTGTAAAACTAGCGGCAAGCCCACTGAGGTGCTCTTGCTCTCTTGCTCTCTTGCATCCACCGCTCCAGTGCTCGAGTGTCCACTGTCCATCTTGTACCAGTACATTTACAGCGCTATCGCCCACTACCTCCCAGGTACTAAGGAGGTTAGTACCTACCTTGGTAGAGCTAGCATGGGCCGTCGGTCCACCGCCAGAGCCACCGCTTGCCTCACCAAGATGCTATTCGCACGTTAACAGGCGAGCAGAAACTTTACGATTAAACATCAGTGGCTAAGTACTGTACATTGGCTGCGAGCCCATTGCAACTGCCACATCATCAAATTCCTCCTTCATCGCGCACTACCTACCACGAGCTACTCGCTCCGAGTTGCAAGGGTCCTCCTATCCCCAACAAGAACGCTACTGTAAATGCGGTGAACCGGGCCCCGGGGCCTGCAAGCCTCCCCAAGCCTTCGTTCTCCTCCCCATGTCCACGGCCCCCCGGTGAATAGCCCGCTCTATGGGTTGATTAACCGCAATGCAATGGAACCATGATAAAAAAAAATGTCCAGCCAGGGGCTCCCCCCAGCTCAACGTGCATCCTGCATTCGCTCCGGGGAGTTGCCGCTTCACAGAAGATCCTCCATTCAAGCCCGCCCCCGAGGTTTTGGTCCCCTTCTTTTTCGCGGGGACCCTGAGAGCCCTGACCAGGGAGGGGATATGGACTCAAGCCCGCCCGGATTCCATTCCCCCAGAAACAGGTTGTCCCGAGTGCTTTTGTTTTGTTTGACAATGCTAGACATCAGAGTCGCAATGTTCGTATTATAATCTCTCGCAAATGGCTGCGCGCCACGACACAGACGACTGTGACAAGTTAACAAAGAACTCACTCACACAGCTGGCACCGTCTACTACCAATGTCTAAGCCTCGTGATTTAATTTCACCGCCAAATTGCACCACAATCTCAATCCATTAATAGCATAAATCAATAAACTGTCGTCCATGAACCGCTTGGGATGCGCTCCCGTCCTTCCCGCCCCTCATCCCACCGTTCATGCCGCATAGCGCCCGCCCGGAACATGCGCCACACACACCACCAGGCATCATCTGATGCCACTTGCAATCTGCTTACTCTGCTTCTGCTCACGGTTCTCGTCAACAAATCAACCAAACTTGGTTGTCTACGTGCTGGTCCCATCTCCGTAGCTTGGTAGACGCGGGACCTCCATCGTTGGCAGTCGAGCACGTACCGAGACCATTGGTGTCGATATACAGATTGCGGGGTACAGAAAAGAAACATGTACGAGTATCCGGTCCCACCTAGCCTATCAGTATTCTGCTCGACGACTCGGCACATGGTGTCAGTTGTCAATATTGTTCCTCGTTGCTTTTTGCGGTTCCCTCGTGGCGGGCTCTGCCAGTACAGTGCTGGCACACCGTTTGTGTCCCTCCCAGTGTCTCATCCACGGCAGCGGGCCAGTGCCACGTTGGAAGGAAAGGGTTGCGCCATCAAGTGCCTGTGTGTGCCAGTCGGAACCGGACAGGTGAAGGCTGGGTGGCTGGTGGCAGCCCACACGATGCACCCCAACAAGTTCCGCCGCGAGACATGGCAGACAGCGATGGTAGCAAATCAACAGCCGTCAGTGTTCGAATGCCTCCCCGCTCCGTAGATGCACCACTGCAGCTTGTCCTCGTTTCTTTGCAAAGTCATTGTTGCAACGCTGGCGCTCTCCTGGGCTCACATCTTAGGATTGGGCGGAGGGAAGCAAGGCAGAAGGAAAAGATTCATGGCGACAAGTCCGTGAATGTCGGCTGACTCGTCATGATTTGCGTGGAAACGTGTGCATCGTCAATGTATTGGAGTCTCCAAGAGAGAAGGAAAAACTCTGCAACGCCAGAGAGGAAGGGAAAAAGCGAAAGTGGGAATGCGCTGGTCTCTGAACGTCGCTGTGAAACGCGTCAGGCGCGAAAGCAACGCGTCATTAACGCGGTCGTGAAGAGTGGGGCCCTCGGCCGAAGCCACTACAGAAAATGGGGCTCGACACCATCTCGACCAACCGGGCCGTTCCTGGCCACGCCTCGCTAGGCCAACTGTGTACGGCCAGATACGACGCTGTTCTCTTCCACTGGGTCAAGAACAGCCCAGCTTGCACATGGCATTGCCATTGAAACAATACGCAGAGAAGGGAAATAACGGGAGGCTATAATAACAACAGGCCCAGCGACCAGCATCATCAATGGATAACCGGTAGCCATTCATTCCTGTTAGCGGCTAACTATTCGCTGTGGTCGTTGCTTCAAAGTCCTTTGAGCTCAGCTTATTATCCCGTCAAGCTATCGCCCGGATGCCACCCATTGTCTGTCAGCTTCGTGATTGGATACCCTCCTGTCACTTTGTGACAGAAACATCCCCTGCAGCCATTCACATCTCGCTACTCGTCCATGCAGCGCCTACAAACTCCATACCGGGCTTGGTATATAAACCCTGCGGGGAGATTTGCGATTACGCCAACCATCAAGTGATTGCAGCCATCTTTGACACCTGTGGCGTGAGCTTGCCGGTAGTCCCCCCCCCGCGTGACAATGCAGGCTCGCCCATCGCAACTGGCTGATCAATGACATGGGGTGTCGAGGACAAAGGCAAGAGGAAGCACAAAAAAAAGAAATGATAGATGTGAAATAGCTGCATATTGGGTTCCCGGGAGGCTGTGTCCGCGAGTCCCGCTCTCAGGCATGTATGCGTGACGCAGCGAGGTTGCAGTAAACGAAACTACAGATGGCATGTTTCGTTTCGCTCCCCCCTCCTCCGGCAATTCTCCTTCTTTTCCACAGCGAAAGGCGGAACATCCATGACACCATTATCCAACAACGGAGCATGGCTGATTAGGTGGGCGGCGTTGGGCACATGGGGGATAGAGCTACCCATCGCCGCCGCGTCATGCATTGCACACCGAGCATCGCGGGGATGCACTTATCCCAATCCTAAATCGCTCGCCACGCAGACCAACAATTGGCACGTTTTCGTCTTCAGCCTGTCTTGGCTGGTGAGCTACTAAAGATACTGGCGCACTTGCTTGGTGCGGTGACGTAGTAGTGCCCTTACTACTAGGTAGAAGCAAAGGAAGCAGTTATTCCCGAAGCTCGAGAATGAACCACACTTGCAAGTTGCCTACTTGGAGTCGCACAAAAAATCCTATAACAGTAATTTCAAAGAACGACTTTGGCTGAGCAAGGATCGCGCTTCCAATTGGCGAATGAGAGCTGAGAATGGATGCCTGGACAAGGTTCTCACCGCACCCACAGGTTGGACAGCTGTCGGTATGACGGTTGCCGTGTGCAATCGAGCAAGCTGTTTAAAAACAATGCGCCACAAGAAGAAAACATATCAAAACATTGCGACGCGTTCCTGGAAAAGGCCCTGCGAATTGCTTCTTTCTGCTGCCCCGAGCTCTTCCACCCCTGTCCCATGTATGTGTACTGAGTATGCGCACGTTTCACTTAGCCAAGAGAAGAGCGCCAGATATTCTCCGGGCCTCGACTTTTTCTTTTCATGACAGGGGAGGGCTTGCAGGCAAGTTTCTCGCCGCCCGAGAAATCAATTGGATGCTGATAGCTCGGAGATGCTCCTCTTCTTGTCCTTGTTAGGCCGAATGCCCAGACCTGCATGGGAAAGCCTTGCAGCCGCCCTTTGTCCCTCGGAGCTCGGACCAGGGATGTTGGGCTTGGGAAAAGGATGTTCTATCGAGGTCGCCCCCCTGGACCAGCGGCAAGGCAAAAAAAGCAAGATCGGGACAAGAGCAATGCGCACAGGCAATTTAGTTGGAGCGGCGCACCTCTTCGGCTCAACTCAACCACAGCAGGCCGGTGTAAGAGCGGCCTGCAGTTGGGCCTATCGACTGCAGCACCGTGCTATTTTTGATCACTCCTCCTGTCTTTTTTCCATCTTTTTCAAAGCTGGCAATGGGTGGCCAGAAACAGCTGGCCGCACTCAATACGGCCAGCTGTTTCTGGCTGGTCAACTGCAAGCGACTGGGTGAGGCGGAGCTGTGGGAAAGAGCAAACAGAACAACGAATTCTTGGCCAATCGGTCGTTTAACCAGTCGAGGTGTGGTCTCCTCTTTGTCCGAATCCGAATCCAAGCCGTCGGATCATCCACACAGACGGCCCGACCCCTCAGCACGCGCGGCACAGGCCCTAGCATGCTTTGACGATTGTCTTCGCGCTGTGGCGCACCGGCCGCCAAAGAATACCTGGCTATACGTGTAGATAGTTAGTGTGTGGTTGTGATGCTGCTTGTACCGCTCTCAATTCTAGAATCAGACGTGAATTTATCGGCGAAGAACCAAGAACGAAGAGAGGTGAGAGAAGAGCAGGATAGTGAAGTTATATAGTTCTGTAGCTAAAGAAAGAAAGGACAGCGTAGGTCGGAGGGCGATCGGCACAACCGCCGCAGCAAGATGGCTTCTCTGCCGGCGCGTTGCCGCAACACGATCCGCATTCGATCCGTATGTGGTTAGAATAGAAATTGTAATAGTACAAGGAGATTGATCGTTTCGTCTGATGGCAACTGCAGTTGTGCTGAGCATCATCGCCCCAGCCAGGCCCCGTCCGTCTCTTCACAGACTTGGAGCAGTGCAACACCTCCACATCCGTGCGTGACTTTCATCTTTCCATTTCGAACAAGTTGCTACAAGCCAGGCTGAGTGGATGCTTGTCTCTCGCGTCCGCATCAATATAGACCTCAACGGCGGTACCTTGGAAGGGTTTTCACCTTCGTGGTACAGCTTCCAAACTATACCAAGCAGGTTTTCCATGCTGAGCGCCAACTGCAAAGGAGGCGGAGTCGGTTGACTCCAGCCTGCGAATGATGCAAGCGCGGCTCGCCGTTCCTGCTCGGGTTCACTGGCTTGATCGTTACAGAAGAAAGAACAGCCAAAGTTGGGATGGCCGTGTTCATGGTAGAGACTTGGGCTTGCCTCATTGTCCGTAGATACTGTACCACCAGCGAAATACTCATCCGGCGCGATCTGAATGAATACTTCGCCCACCGACGGCCATTTTGCAAGTATGTATGCATCAACCGCTTCGGGCTGTTCCTCCGGATTCAGATTATTTGGCATCACTTGTGGCAGTTTGGCTGGCTTGTCCTTGGTTGCCTTTTCCGGTGAGCCCGTCAATCTACCCATGGCGTAGAACAAGAGCGCCACCACCATGTTCCATTCATCAATTGCGATGTCGAATGAGCTTTGGGGGGAGCATACTGCGCGGCCGGTATCCAGATCTCAGGAATGATATTTCTGTCTGGCCTGAAGCTTCGAACATTGATATGTAGCTGTTTAATACGGTCCGCCCGGTATGGACAGCTCTCCCACGTCGGAAGCAGCCCGACACCTTTGATCATCATGAGATCCAGAGTAAATGGAATCTTGACCCTTCCTGTCTTGATCGTATCCTCAATCAGATGCAGTGTGTCTTGCCTCAACTGTTGATTTGTTTGTAGCAGGGTGTTGCCATTGATGTAAGCCCTGCGTTTAGGCACGTAAATGTTGGTCTCCGTCGGGTAGGTGTCGTCAAAGCGGTTCCGTAGCCGTACGCGACCATCCACAAAATCTTTTGACAAAATTGGTGTATCGCGACGACCTTGCTTGATGACATCAAGAATGATGGATTGACGCAACTCTACGGGCAAGCTGAGCAGGTGAGTCGTTGGCTGAAGGAAAACAAACAGTACAGCCAAGGCAACGAGATGTCGCCCAGGGTATTATACGCGCAGATTCTCAGCCCATGTTGCAGAAACCTCGCTGCTGTGTCATGGCTTGTAATACCTTAGCAGGGAGTGAGTAACCTCAGCGTTGTCCAGCCGCCACAAGAGCCACTTTGGTGCGTGCGGGCAGGCTCGTGATAGCTGAGTGACCCGCATTTTTTTCACCGACCTCAAACGGAGGCTTCATTCACACTCTTCCGCACCGGCAATAGATCCGATCTCGACAAGATTCTTAGCCTTGCATCTCAAACTCAGATGCTGCGATTTTTCATTTTACACTAGTCTCTCATTTTGTCAAATCCCCGGCTCCAGGCCCCCGTCGCAATGGCTGTCACTGACATCGTCACCATCGACAACCTGTCCACAAAACTGCCGCAATGGCGTCCTGACGCAGCCAACCATTTATACGCCATTGTCGACATGGGAAGGTAAGCAGTTTTTATACGCTTCCTTTTATACTTGTTTCCCGCGGTGCTGACTTCCTCCACAGCAACGGCGTCCGCTTCTCCATAACGTCGCTTGCTCCTCCATTCTCGCGACTGCTCAGCCCTCTCTTCTCCACGCGCGCCGCCATCTCGCTCTTTGACGCGCTCACGCCTTCTCCCGGTAGCAGCGGGCTCGTCTTCCCAGAGCAGACCATCATCGATGTGGCCGAGGCCGTGGCCAGCTTCCACCACGTCGCCGTCGCGCACGGCGTGCCGCAGGCCCAGATGTACATCTTCGCCACCGAGGCGATGCGCCGTGCCGACAACGCCGGCGACATCCTCGAGGCCATCCGCGCCGCCACGGGCGGGCTCGGCGTGCAGATCCTCGCGCCCGAGGTTGAAACGCTCTGCGGCGCCGTCATGGGCACCCGCAGCAGCCTCGTCGGCGTACCCGGCGGCGCGCTCTTCCTCGACCTGGGCGGCGGCAGCGTACAGATGACCTGGGTTGACACGTCCACGTCCGATTACATGGTTCATGCCGCCATGGCGGGCTCCAGCATGCCGTACGGCGCGGCCAAGCTGATCCGGGTCCTTGAGCAGCAGTCGGTGCAAACGCAAGAAGCCGAAATTGACACGCTGCGGACGGGGATGAAGTCCGTATACGACGGCCTCTGCGTCAGGTTCCCGGCACTCAGAGCTATTAGGGAGGCGTATGAGAGGGGTGAAGATGTCACCGTCGATGTGTACATGTGCGGCGGCGGATTTCGTGGCTATGGCACCATGCTCATGCACGACGATGCCATCAGCCCCTACCCCATTCCGTCCATATCGACTTACACCGTTGACGGGGCCAAGTTCAAAGAGACACAACGCATGCTGAAACTCAATGCCGAGTACGCAGGCAAGATTTACGGACTGTCGAAACGCCGCCGCAGGCAGTTCCCCGCCATTGTTCACGTTGTCGAGGCCTTCATAAGCGCAGTTCCCAATATTGGCCGTGTTACCTTCAGTGGAGGCTCTAACCGCCAAGGTGCCCTACAGATGATGCTACCCCCCGAAATTCGGGAAAGCAACCCGCTGGAGGTACTAGCCAACGTTGATCCCGTCGACAAGCCTTTGCTCGATGCCGGCTTGGAGCTCCTGCTATCCAGCTTGCCGGATCCGTCCATCGTCTCCAGGATACCCACCATCCTCGCTCCCGGCCTTGGGTATCTCTTCATGAAGGAGCTGTGGACACGAGCTGGCCACGAAGCTGACACCAACGCCTCCATTTCCTTGCATACCTCCGTTATTCGCGATCCGGGATGTCCCGGTCTGACGCATCTATCGCGCGCGCTGCTCGGGATCGCGCTTGCAACGAGATGGGGCTCTTTTCTCTCGCCGGCAGACGCGCAGCTTGAGCAAGGGCTTGTTGCCATCATCAAACGATACGGCAGCGAGGTTCTCTTCTGGACCCGGTACCTGGGTGCCATTGCCGGTGCAATCGCCGAGATTCTGCCATTCTCGCCTGCCTCTGTCGAGGAGCTGAAGCGAGCGGTAGAGTTCAGCTCGGAAATCGTACAAAAGGAAAACAGCCGTGTGGTCAAACTCTCCATTGGCATTGCTTGTGATCACGCCAGGCGCCTAGACGAAGACACACTAATCAATAATATTAAGTCGGCCACCAAGAGCAAGGAGGAGGGAGGTCCCAAAAAGGTCTCTGTCACGATTTATAAACGCGCGTGATGGTGAAACAAAATCTGCAACAATTTATTAGACCGCTGGGAAGGCCGCTAACTATTTCGAGTCATGCTATCATTTTCATTCTTGTCTCCATCGGAAATGCCAAGCAAGTCATCAAACAAAGTCGTCAAATCATTCAAGGAAAACCTATTATCTACTCGTCATCATCATCACAATCGTCATTTCGTGAGCCCTTCTTGCTGGATTTGGTCGTTCGGCGACGAGCGTTGAGCTTCTTAAGCTCGTGGTTGACAACGAGAGCAGCCAGCAACTTGTCAATCTCGTGAGAGGAACCCTGGACGCGAGAGTAAAAGTCCTTGCGGGATTCAAACAGGTGTTTGGCAGTCATCTGAAGAACCTTGCTCTTGCACGCCTTGCTGGGATACTTGGAAGAGGACAGCCAGTCTAGAGAAACCTCCAGGCTCTTCTTGGTGCGGAACTGATAGTGGTAAAAGGTGGTCATCAGAGGGAACACCATGTCTGACATCCATCGGTACGATTTGCCATGCTCAATAGCTGCGAATATGTCAGTGGATATTCCCAAGAAATGCTCAGCTGGGGGTGATGCCTACCGACGGGGTCAAACTCATTGACCTCTTTGGCAAGTCTGCTCATGTGCTTCTTGAAGGTGCCAAGAGTCTCACGGTAGATGAGGATGAGCTGCCACAAGCTGGCCCAGATGGCAAGGCGCTCGTCCGGCTTGGTGGCACCTTGCTGAGCGAGGATATCATCCAACTCCTTGAGGATATCGTGCTCGATAAAGCGCGCACCCTGGCGGGCAATGTTGCGCAAGCGTGCCTGCACAGACAGGGGTAGACTGACAAACTTGTTGCTCGGGTCACGGCACCAAAACGCATCAGTCTTCCAGATGCGGAAGAAGCAGTTCAGCTTGTGCACATTGCTCACGAGGCGATGCTACCAATTGTCAGCCGTGTTATTGTGACAGTTCGGAAAGAATGGCAACTTACTCTTGGAAGTCCTTCCCCGTCTTGGTGGTAGGCAAGCATAAAGCTTTGGAGAGCAAACCTAAACTTGGTTGTGTGCTCGCGCTTGATCTCTTCCTCGACCCACCCCTGCAGCTGCCCGTGGCTTGGGACTTCATCGCGGGGGAAGTCGGCCAGACGGAGGCCTCCAGACTCATTGGCTTCTTCCTGCGGGCGATATGCCTGCACGGTGACCTTGAGAGGCGTGGACAAGGAGTCCTTGCTGAGGTAGAGGAGGATTTTTTTGGGGCTACCAGTATGAAAGCGCGGGCCGTTGCACAGCATCTCTTCCTCGGCAGCATCTTGGGACCAGATGTCTAGAAGCGGGACGGGACGGGTTAGCTGTGGGGTGCTTATCGGTGGCAGGGGTGGCGGAGCCGATCCGTACCTGGGATCCTTCCAATCACGGGCCATGTCATACCGGGAGTGACACGGCTGCATACAAGGTGGGAATGGTCGGGGAAGGCCTTCCGGCACGTGGGACACACACCACTCTCATGGCACTGCATTGGGTGCAACGGGCGTGTAAGTCAGCAAAAGCGGCACAAAATCGGTTTGGGCAGCGAAGCAGATGGCTTGCATGCATGCGGGAACGGTGGCAACCAATGACTTACACGAATCTTGGAGACACGACATGGCACACATGCACCAGACTTGCGCACATCCGCCGTCTGCATGGGATCCTGAAGCTGTCGGTGCCTCTTTTCGACCTCATTACTGGAACGGCGACGCTTGAGACCGGCAGCCTCTGGCAACCTTGCATCATGCAACTGGACGTGGCTTGGGTACCCAACAGGCAGCTGCTTAGGGGAGGGCTCACCCTGGGGGTACGTCCACTCGTCATCGCGCAACTTGGCCTCGCTCAGCGCGATCCGGGCATAGTGAGCATCGTGCACCGGGTCGACGACGGAGGAGGACGAGCCAGAGTGCTCGGACGGCGAGGCGCTGCCGGCAGGCACGAGCTCCGGCGGCGAGTGGCTGGTAGTGTAGTCGGACGGCGGGGAGGGAGCCTCCTCGTCGTCAGACGAGCGAAACGAGGCATTCATCCTGTAGAAGTCGGACTGCAGGGCCTCGAGAGAAAAGGCATCAATGGGATACGAGTCGGAACCGGCAAATTCCTTGGACGACTGGTAGTAGTCTCCCGGCAGCTGCCAGTTGGACACGGCGACGGAGGATGCAGAGGGAAAGGTGTTGCCAATGTCCTGGGTGTCCTGGTAGTAGGAGTTCCAGTCAAAGACTTGGTGGAAGAGCTCGTCCTCGTCGGAGGCGGGAGGAGAGGAAGGGATGCGGGAAACAGCCCTGCTGGCTCTGCTGGCTCTATACGACTCCATTTTCTTCACGGAGAGCTAGGACCCGGGGCAAGCCGTGTGTGTAAGTCACGGGGGGTAGGGGGGGTAGGGGGGCGTGTGGACAACCTCCGGTGGAACTCTTGTGTCTTCGATTGCGCCGCAGCCGCGTCTTAGCTGCCCGTTTCTGCTTTGGTTCCCGTTGGTGTCTTTCTCCTTTGGGACGACAAAGTGGTGCTGCTCCGTGCAGTAGCCTGGCTTTGCCTGCTGGATTGAGGGGAGGGGGCCTGTCTGTTCACCGAGAACGACACAGCAGGAAGTGCTATCCTTGCCTTGGTGCAATTTGGGGGAAAGGGCAACAGGGTGGCTATAGTAAATTTGGTGGTATGGCACAAGGACAACCTTGATTGTGTGGGAGGGTGTGAGTGGAGGTGTGTATGATGGCTGTTGGTGTGTATATGGTGATGGTGTTGCCAAAACCTATTGGTGTTTCTATCAAGCTTGTTCTTGCCTTGCAGGTATATTGAAAGTGAGGTCAATTGAAGTACGGTTTCAAAGGAAGAAGAGCTTTTGAAGGAGGAGAGGGAAGTTGTACTGAACCACCCCAAGGCCCGGAGGCCGGGTACCCTCCTTGGGGCCCTTCTTTTTAGTTTCCCATTCATCATTCAACGCTCGTCCCGCTGCCATGGCCGGTCGACTTACACCATCGTCAGCCGGGTTGGCATTTTCGGTGAGGCAGGCCCAGTTGATTGGCTGGCTGTCCATCTGCCCCGCTGTTTTGGGCCAATAGACTCAGGGTCCCTCACCGGTTTCGACCATGCCAGGCTTGCCTCTGATTGGCTGGATTCGGTATTCCTGACTCTTTGCCAACTTGCTCTTTACACACTCGAAAAAGAATTGCAATGTTGAGGAGGAGGACTCTCAGGTGATCATTGCCCTCAACAATACTCTTTTTTTTTCTTTCGTGTTTGCTGGAGTCAACGCCTGAGCCGTGCGGCCGCTCGCGGTCGCGGCGGAGCTGGGGGGCGGCGACCCGCCGGCCGCCGAAACGTCTTGGTCGTTGGGATCATTGTGTCTGCTAGTAAGGGGGGAAGAAAGGGAAGAGAAGGAGAAGACTTGATTGAAACTACAGAAGAGAGAGAGAGAGAACTTTGTTTGAAAACCTTCTCCGCCTCTTTCACTAAACTAGCGTATAGACTAAAGATAAGAAACCGCAACTGCCATCCCTGCCTTGCCTTGCCTTCGTCTCGACAAAGCGGCGGCGGAGGAGGAGTGGCCAAGACCCAAGCGATTCTGGAGAGGAACAAGGAGGCCGTGGGCAACATGTATGTCCAGTTCTGGTTACAACACCAACACGAGACGAGGCGGTGCCGGGGCTCATCGGCAAAAGGAGAGCGCAGCTGATTTGCGTAGCTCAAAGGAAACCTAGGTCGCCCCGGCGGACGTCCCGGATCCTTGGGACTCGGTTCCGGCAAGCTGGGTCTTTTTCATTCCCAGTCTAGCTTCGCATTAGTATGTTTGGACTTGACAGTTTTCTCGGAGCTAGCAATTCGCCAAGTAGCCTCTCATGTCATTTTGTTTTAATTACTTTTTTTGTCGAGGTTCAATCAAGTACACTGTCGCACTATGAGGTTGCAATAGAGTCCAATAGGTGCCCGACGGTGGTTGATGGTGCTGGTTCGTCAAGTCGGGTGTGGAGCGGAGCAACTTTTACAACTACGAATGCAAGACATGGCCAATGCAGAAGAGAAAATTGAGACCGTTGCCAAGTATCGGTGAAACAACGTTATCAATCACCGCGTCGGAGAGACAACAACAAGAACGAAAGGAAAACAGGCCACGCACGTCGCCAGGAACAAGACGAAGTACAGGCCGGACCGGGGAGCGGGGGGGGCAAAAGGTTCCTGAAACCAAAAGCCCTCGTCATGCGCAATTTCTACAAGGTCTTTAAAAAAAAGTATGTGTGTGTGCGTGTGTACGAAGTACATACATATGCTAGCCAGCCCATCAAAGCCGGGTCCCCGGGTCCAGAAAGTCGACCAGGGTCACCCACGTCTTCGGGACAACAACAAGGGCTTCCCCCCCTCCCCCCTTCGCTCCGCCTAAAGTTTGCCAACAAAAACCACGCTGGAAAGGCAAAAGAAACAGGGCACATAGGGGTTGGTCGAAATGTCGGTCGGTAAAAAAGTCGTAGATGTGCGCCTTGGTGAGCGGAGCAGGAGACAATGGTGGCTATGGCATCTACTAAGTAGGGGAAGAGAATGTCCCGAAATCCGTGCCAATGAGAAAGGAAAATGGAAACGAAGAGGCAAAGGCCGTGCCAATGTGCCGGAACGCCTCTGACGACTTTACACGGTTTTTTTAGTCATGTCACATTGAGCGGTCAGCAACGAGGCCACGACAATGTGGCTATGTTGTTACATATATTTTTTTTTCTTTTTTCCTCTCTCAACCTTTGTGACTGAAATTTTAAATGGTGCTCGCCTGTTGATTGCAATATGTCTAAAAGGGACCTGGTATAACTTCCACGTGCACATATCTGAATCCCCTCAAGTTCTCTTGCTTCTTGGCGGCCGACTACGGAGGGGGGAGGGAAGGGAGGGGGAGTTGGTCGGTAGGTGTTGAGATTTTGGCGTGATCCGGCTGGGGAGGGTCCGTGTATTCTTTTCTAGAACAAGCCTCATTTGCAGGGGCGGCAGATAACCCTGGCAAGCCTTGGGGTTTGTGCGGTGAGACATTTCCGGGTGTCGGCTGGTTCCTGCAGAACCTTCTTTTTTTTCTGCTCTCTCTTGCAGGTTATATACGAGGCATTGCATCTGTATATACTCCTGGC
This sequence comes from Cordyceps cateniannulata, assembly GCA_028828415.1. Lineage (NCBI taxonomy): Eukaryota > Fungi > Ascomycota > Sordariomycetes > Hypocreales > Cordycipitaceae > Cordyceps > Cordyceps cateniannulata. The sequence goes on along the minus strand of JAPHMX010000004.1, from coordinate 429,385 downwards.
AATGCGAGTTGGTCGGACCTTGGCATCTGCCGGTTGATCGGCAGGGCTGCAGGTATCCGTGTTGCTTTTTTTTTTTGCCTCTTTTCTTTTTGCCTCTTTCTTCTTTCTAGTTTCACCATACACTCGAGATCGCAAAAAACCTATATGGCACCCACGGACAAGGTAGCTCACCTTAGCTGAGACATTCGCTTTGCAAGAATACCCTCCACACTTCAACCACCCCCCGGTCAGTGCCAATCCCGTGATCGCTGGCTGATGCGAGGACGGAGAGGACCCGCGCCACCGCTGCTTTGGACGGAGGGATAGATCGGTGTCCGGTGCCGTGGGACATGTGAAAAAAAAAAAAGCAATGGAACAGAGGACCGCAAAGCATGCAACCTCGCATAGCCTATCCTGAGACCATGTGGCCGAAAAGAAAGTACTTTCCATTTTGTTCTTTTCATGTTGGAATACACTTTGAATTGTCTTTGGTTGCACAATGATCCACGCGGATCAATTTGTTCTCGAATATGCGCAGAATGTGCGACCAGGGCAAGGGCTTGCAAGCCGCAAAAAGCAGCTCGATGTTTAAGGCCGAGTGGCTGAAACAGAAAATGCTCGCCGATCAAGTTCTCTTGCAGCACCGGCAGCTGGGAAACCCCGAGGCTGGCTTCTACCTGCAACAATTGGCCGTTGGTGTGCAGGTGGAACGATGACAACCCTGCAGCCACCTTGACTTACACCGCGACATCAGCCCCGGGACAAGACAATGTGCGCCACAGAAAACTCGAATGACGGCAATGAAGCGCAGGGAACATGGTATAAGCGCCCTAAATTCAGGGCTTCTTATCTTTTTTCCCTTCTCGCCAGCGGCGGAATGACAACGACCACTGACACGGCGACCTTGCTTCCGCGGCTCCCCGGTGCACCCATTCACAGAACCCGGGCTCTGGTGAGGTTGCTACATCTGATCCTAAAGACGGTCAACGACAGTCTCATCGCTCCAGGGAAGCAAAATCTGTTTCCGCAGGCATGCCATTCGTGAAAGACTCTTTATTGCCCTTCCACTGTGACCTCCGTTGGTCCGAGACATTGGGTAACTCAACTCATACCAACACACAAAACGTACGCTTCAACGCTAAGCACTGTCAACAGTACAGATTCTGGAAGGCTCTCGCCCAGAATACAAAAATACTTGTCTCACTCCTTGCGGCACACGACCTCGACATTGTTGCCCATCGGGTCAATCACAAACGCCGCATAGTAATGCGGCCCAAAGTGCGGCCGCAGGCCCGGCGCACCGTTATCCTTGCCGCCCGCCGCGAGCGCCTTTGCATAAAACTCGTCGACTTTGGTGTGGTCTAGAAGAAGGGGGCACACAATGAATGCTCTGGTCAGAAAAAGGGGAAACGACATGTGGTGATGCTGCACCTACCGCCCGCCACAAAGGCCCAGTGCGCATAGTTGCTGTCCGCGACAGACTCGGCTATTCCTGACAGCCAGAAATCAGCTTTATTCGCAGCCGGACTGTTCTTATCACCGAGGGCAACGAGACGGCCGTCAAACATGGAGATCATCTGCTCGTAGCCGAGCGGCGCGAGGGCGGCGACGTAAAAGGCGACGACTGCAGGGTACTTGTCCTGCGGGACCGAGAGCGCGACGTGGTCAAACATGTTCGTGGTCAGTGGGATGAAGAGATGGAGTGCAGAAATGAGAGGATGACCAAAATGCTGCTTTTAAGCTTACGCTAGATAGTTTTATATCTAGTTTTGCTATTCGTCGGTCTTCGGACTTGGGCAGATCCGAGGCAGATTGAGGCTTGACGCTGGTGAACTTTGTAAGAGCTAGTTCACGCCAAAGTTCACGACAGACTCTGAGATGCGGCGGGGTAGTGCGAAAGTTCTCGGCCAAGCTAAAACTACTGTCGTCGTCGTCGATCATCTGGCGCGCAGTTCGAGCATGAAATGCCTTGGAGTTGTGACTCGTCATCACGACTTTGTGCAGGGAGGCATGAGCAGAGCGGTCCGTAGTGGACACAGACTACGCAGTTTTTGTGATAATTGGCATTACTATTTTCCTTCCCAAAGAAAAAGAAACCTAAACAGCATACAGCCTAGATGAATTTGCGAATCAAGTGCCTGTTGGCACTGTCTGAAAATTGCTCCAGAGCGTCGTAACCCTTGCTTAGGTCCGACCTCTTCTCAGCCTCATCAACTGCCAGGACAACAGCGTATTCTTCACTGCCCTCCTTTGCATCAACCTTCCATCCACCGACCAGACGACTCTCCTGTTCGGAGGCGCCCCTCAAGGCGACCCTCAACTGTCTGTCAAACTCTTCCCGTGAGCCAGTCGTCATGAGGAACCGATGCACTTCCAAGATGTCGTCAGATCGCAGACTCTCCAGCTGAAAGTCGTAATGAGCCATCCACTGAAACTCAAAGTAGTTGGACATTTCCATGACGCCCTGCTTCCACTCATCGGAGCCGTGCATGCCCTTGTAGTGCGACTCGAGCGATTCCCACTGACCGAGAAGGTACAGGAGTGACGGGTCCTCGACTTGCCGGAAGTAGTGGAACTGGTGGCCTGTGAAGCTGCTCAGATGGGACTGGATGTCTGCGAGTCGTTTTTGGATGTCGGGGTCTTCTAGCGACGCGGTTGGCTTAAGTCGCAGCATCCCTATCTCGGAGATGGTCATGTTGATGGTGTATCGATGGACAGAGTAGTTCGGAAATGATCCTGCAGTGCCGTGGTTGGTGATGCAAGACAAGGGGAAAATCCGCAATGAACTTTCGTCTCTTTATAATGTTGTCCAATATTGGTTTGGAATCATTTCACTGACTTCGGAGAGCAGTCGAGTCCGAAGCGCGCGCTCAAGTTCCCAGCTTACATTTTCAAGGCTAACTAGCCTCTATTGCTATGACGCACTCGATTAGATCTGCGTGGCCGGCCGACTTTTGCGATCCTGTCCGTCGCGGGCCGCCGTATTAGGCGGAATTTGTCGTAGCCATTTTCCTCAACAACTGGTCCGCCCCCGGATGCCATCGCAGCAAGGCCGTCAATCTAGCGAGCTGTTGTCTTTATAACGCCCGTCAACCCATGGTGCTGTGCGGGCCGCGACTTGCGTAACGACTTGTACAATGTCTCAATTTATCTTCCGTACGCAGCAGTTCCTCGCGCTGGTGGTTGGCTCTGGTACGCTGCGTATGCTACTCACGGTGAAGGCCTCCGTTGGAAACTTGTCGTTGAGCTAGAGGAGTCTTTGAACTACGACAATTTGACGGCGTGATGCCAAGCGATTTTGTATCCAAAATAAGCGCATACCTCTGCGTGGCGCTGCGGGGCAACAGTTACGCAGCCTCGAAGTTTAAATCTCTAAATTCCTAGGTGGGCTGTTGTTGTTGGCCATCGCGCCATCGTGCAACGGCCCAGTCATACAGTGTCAACAGTAGGGACAAAATCAGACAGCGCTTTCCCCCCCTTTTACTCGGAAACACACCTGAGCCCCAGGAAAAGTTTCGAAGGGACCGCTCAGTCTGATGACAACATGCGGTTCCCCATCACGTTTGCCTCGCTGCACTGCCCAGCATCCACTCAAATTGTTGACGCTCCGCGCCCGCCCAGTTTTCTGGAGACTGGCCTGTGGGTGCCGTTCTTTTTTTAACTCGCCCTCGGTCTGGCGGATGGGCCCCGTGTATGCAGAAGCAAAGAAGAAACGTGACGTCGCATCAGGCTCAGGACCCTTTGTGTACCTGAGTAAGCTGGGGGATGGTGCGACCGTGGACAGCGGCTGTAAGTATCATGTATGAGGAAAACGCGGGCTTGGTTGTCGAAAGCCACTGCCACATTGTTCGGAGGTCAGAAACAAAAGTTGACAAATGGGTGGGACGTTTTCCCTGCGACCCGGTCGTCAACTATTTGGCGCACTATGAAACAAGTCATTTCCGGGACTTGTCGTACTATGTATCAGTATGTCTCTCCCTCGACAGCGTAATGGTCAACCAGGAAATAATTGTTAGCAGGCATGGAAGCGAGGGGAATTCGTGAGGAATCGCTTTGCAATATTCAGGGGTTTTATAGAGAAACAGGATGCGTTCCCTGCAAGCTGGTGGAAAGGGCGGCCAAAAGAGGCGACGATGAGCGGTCTGGCGTCCTAGTAGTGAGCAGCTAAAAGGCAAGCGGCGCAGACGCAGGAGATACCCAGTGAATCTATTCCCGACTTGTCCTGGTGTCACGGTTTCTTGCAGCAATGAGGCTTATTTGTAGTTGCAGTTCCGTGGCTGAGGCTGACTGATAATGGGAGGAAGAAACAGCCAAACAGCCAAACAACTTCAGCGCCTGTTTGCGTGGCTTGCAGGGTCCGCCAGCTGGCCGAGCTGTTGGGCCGCGAGGGTTGCCAGCTGGCAGGCAACACAGCAAACAGACAGAGATGAGAATGAAATAAAAAAGATGATCCCTGCCTCCTACATCTCCATCCCATCTCCCGTGCTTCATTTATCTTTCCTTTTTTTGCTTCCCGTTAGAATCGATTTCTTATCCGGCTTGCCGCCCCCTGCATTCCGCGTGATCCCTCGGACACCTCCCTCCTCTCCCTGTGCTCTCGTCTTTTTGCTTCCCTCTCCGTCTCCCTTCGCCAGACGTCATCGCGTCCCCACCGTCCCAACGCCAGGCCAGTTTGCCGGAGATCCGTCCAGAAACTCTACCGCTGAGAGATACGAAAGCCCAGCATTTCTCGAACCTCTTGTACGTGCCTGGCAGAGTCGCCCCTAATCCCCCCTTCTTCCTTGTGCCGGCCATCCGCCTCCCGATTTGGCGGGCGCAGGCTGTGCCGTTGCTGCAGCGGTCCGTGAATACGCAGCTATGACGGAAGCTTCTCGTGTGCTTGCTTGGCCCTTTTGCCACGCGGCGCGCCTCGACCCGTGCAGTGTTCCTGGTGTCCGGCTTTGCTTTTGCCAGCGTCTAGACTGCCCTGACGCTGCTAGTCAGTGCTCTGGTTGGTAGCAAAGCGCAGCATTCTTGAAGCCGCATGCCTGTCGATCAACCCAGTCAAGCACCGCCCCCCCTCTATTGTTGCTCGTTATACCCCGTGTCTGACTTATTATTTGCACTGTTTCTTTCTTTTAGGGAAAATTGCTATCCTTGAATTTTTCCTCCTACATCTGTCATTTTGCTTGGGCCTTCTTGTTACATGTTTTACTGCAGCATAGAGGCTTGGTCATAGTCACCCATCATGACCTCAAGTAAGTTTTGGCGAGCAGACGCGCTCCATCATTCTTCTTCTTCTCTTTCTCTTTTTCCCATCAAAAGTCAACAATTGCCTCCCTCGCCTGCCGAATCCGAAAGTCCTACCAAATCGCCGTGTCGTCGCAAACCTAGCTATGATCTGTTCCATCGTCAGGATAGTGGCTCCCCCAGACGAATGAGCCATGCTGTGAAACTTGGAAACAGTTGCAACCCTCCCAGCGAACCGCTCCCGCCATCTCCCCCCAGAAACTTTGCCTATAATAAATCTCGAAAATGGGGCGAGCGCCTCTCCTCCTTGCTCCCCTTGCTCACATCCTCTTCATCAGCACCAGATTTGGCCTCGGCCAGCATTCGACGAAAGCCAGTTGCTGCTCTCTCAGAACACGCCAAAGAGTCACCCACCACAACGCCCCCCCCTCCACCCTATAAAGAGTACGATTCGAAACATTCGCCGCCAATAATCCCTCTCGACCTTCCTCTCACCACTGACTCCGAGCGAGCCCTGTCATCGCCTTCTCTCTCCGGAGGCGAGTCTTTCTTTGGCAACAGCAACGCGCTATACTCCCCAACAACCCTCCTGCCCCAGAGCGCCACTATGCCTATACTCCGAACCGAGATTCCGCACAGCGTGCTGGGCATCGACGAGCAGCCCCAAATAGCTAGCGCTACGGCGTTTGCTGCCCAGTCTGGCGCCGAACCTCAGCCCTCGCTACTTGAAGAACCATCTCCTCAAGATCCCCCTTCACGAAATGGCTCTCCTGACGGGGAGACCGGCGATCTTCGTGGCCCACGGAAGCTGCGGAAGAGCTCGGACAGCCCGAAGCGACCACGCGCAAACTCTTACCAGGCTGGTCCCTCGATCCCCGTGCCTGGTATCAGAGCCAGTGCAACTATGCCCCTCTCCGAGTCACGGGGCCGAAGTGTTTCCTCGCATCCAACGCTCTCGGTAACGGAGATAGGCGCGCCGCCGTCCATGCCACCGCCTCCTATCCCTCGGCCAATGTCTCGGGGGGCCTCGCCAAAGAGCTCAAATCAAAGCCCAAATCGGGGCCGACTGCGTAAGAGTTGGATGCCAGGTAGCCGATCAAGATCGAACTCTGGCGACGTTTCTTCAACAAATGGCAAGATGCAGGCCTGGATCATGACTGAGGAGAGCACCTCTGAATATAATCCCTCGTTTCTCAAGAACGCTGAAAAGGTAAAGTATCATGGGACGCCCAAGCAATGTATTTACACTTAACACTAACCTTGGTCCTACTAGGTCCCCGAGTTGTGGAACGAGAACGGTGATGTGCTCGTCTACCTATATCCCAGAAGTAGTGGTTGCGGGCCTAGCTTCAAAGTACCCGAATTCACCATCAGCTCGTCATACCTCTTCAACGAGCTGCTAGCTTCAGAAATGACTTCGGCGCTCGGCCATCCTCGTTCCAGGAGCTTCGGCGGCAGAGATAGCTTGTCCGTTGACGATGCTAGTCGCTTGCATTCCCCACCGACAGCCTCATCTGAGGATTTCTCGGGTGAGCTAAAATTGTACCTGCCGGTAGCGCGTCCTTCAGCTTCAACACATCTAGTCGCGCCTGGTCAAGGTGGTGATAATGAACAGGACCGCTTGATTGCCATCCGTAACCTGTTCGCGTTCCTCACCGGTCAACCTCTTGTTGGCACCAAGTCCCGACCAACTGTCTTCCTTGCCTTTTTGGAGATTGCAGATCTTTTGGAAGAGTATAGCTTCGCTGGGCTTGATGGCACAGGTTTCGGAAATGCCGTTGATATGAGCTTCAGCTTCTATTGCGACCACCTGGGCTTATCTGATTGCAGACACAGCCGCGAAAAGACTGTTGAGGCGCTCATCCTGGGTGAGCGCATGAGAAACATTGAGTTGTATAATGAAGCATTTGCCCACGCCGCCGGCAAATACTCGGCCATTATCGATCTTCGTCTCTCACTCTTCGACAAAATCTCGCTGCGTACACGGCAACGGCTTGAGCGCGCCCATATTGACCTGGTGAACCGGCAGCAAAATGTCAACGACTACCTCGAACAGTTCGACTTTCCATCGATATTCGCCGGCATTGCAAACTCGACGTCAATTACAGAGATGAGAAATATCCGATTTAAAGTTTGGCGAAATTCGTTCACCCGAATGCGATCATTCATGCTCAGCTACTACAAATCTTTGTTTGGTAGCTGGCCTCCCAAGGCTAGCAGCAAGAAGAATCCTTTCATGGAGAGCGGGTTAAACCGACTGGTTTTGAAGATGCTCTACTCAGACATGTGTGCTCTCTACGACTTGCTCGTGGATAGAACCGACTTGACGTCTAGAGTCATCGACCATACGCCGGAGTTGTCATCTGATCCCGAGAAGATTGCAAGATCGGCCATTCGCAATATCATGTCCGAATACGATCGTTCAAGACCGCCCGTGCTGCCCCCGATTCCATTCGATTTGCCTCAGCTTCCGACTGTTCAGGCCATTCATGAGACGTACGCCAACTTGTCTGCTAAGGAGCAGGCCAAATTCGATAAGAAACTCAAAGAGCACGAGCTGCTTCTCATCTTAAACAAGGCCTATAACTACGACACGAACAGCATCCAGCTCCCCTTCCTCGACCAGTTCAAGGAGTTCGAGATCCGAGAGGCAAAGGGCAAGATGAAGCAGGATCTTGTGGACCAGCGCATTGGCTACTGGATTTTCCTCTATGCCGTCCTTCAGTCACTCCCTATGCTGGTTGTTGATGCGCCGGGCCTCAAGCATACGGAGGGAACGGAGTACTTCCTATGCCAGCCTCCCATGGGGCAACCTCCCTGGGCAGAAGACGGCCAAGTGCGAAAGATGTGGTACGAGGTAGCTGGTGGTGGCGGCGTAGTTGAGCTGTCTGCGGACGCTGTTATGTACAGTGTTGAAGCCACCTATCACCGCAGTCATTGCTGGCTTGCGGCCAAGCAATGGGAAGGGTTAGATGGGGCCGATCAGCCACCCACCGAGCCAGTCATGTCACCCCTTGAACCGCCGCGAGCGATTTTTGAGGGTAGCGACGGCATCCTCGGAGGCTCGCCTCCAATTGTCGGTCCCAGCACACCATCGCCGCCTCTGGGGACACCTCCGCTGGCAGTCAACCCGCGTGGTCTGTCGCCAGGCCGTTCTCGTGCGAACAGTGCATTCCGGTCGAGCATCGTCATCGGTCTAGAGCCTCTGCCTATGGACCCGCCTAGCATCTTTGGCCCACACCAAAGGAGCAGCTCGCTTGGCCCGCGCCCTCAGAGTGCCTTCATGGGAAGCCGCAGCGTTTCTGGTTCCAACCTCGTTGGCATGGTTCCGCCAAGAACAGGCACACCTACCACGGTGGCGGCCACTTCTGGAGCTACTTTTGACGATATTCTCGCGGGTGGGACAGACGACAAGACGAAGGGCAAGGAGAAGGAGAAAGAGAAGAAGCCCGCAAAGAAAAAGGGATTCTTTTTCTGATGCAAGATGACTGCATATATTTTCTTTTGAATATTTTGTTTTAATTTCAGGATTCCGGACATATCTTTCATCACTTGGGATATACAGCATACAGCATAGCATATATGACACTCTTATTACTCGGCTCAGAAACTGTAATTTATTAGGTAGAGCAATTTTAAATTATTGTGGCCGAAACGAATTCAGCTTCTAGAAGGCAGTGCTCTCCACCTATAGCATCTTGTGCGTATATGCATCTGACACGTCTCCGAGTCTCCGAGGCTAAGCTCAAGGATGAAACAACAGCTGCCGGTGCTGTCTATTATGAGCTATTAAAATACAATAAAAATAATGACAGTGGTATCTTGGCCAATAAAGATGGATAGGAAATGTGCGTCGCAAGGTTTTGGTCCACACCATGCAGGGCGTTCGTATTCGCTCTGCGGGGACTCTATTCAATTCCTTTTTTAGAGTGTCGTCGTCAGCACTTTACATACGGGCAACGACGAGTTCTTCTACTTTCAGTCGAGCCGAGGGCGAATCCACCGCCCGCGCTCCGTGTGCCACCAAGTCTCCTTTTCCTTCCTATCCGCGACGACGCCCTCCCGCCAGTTCCAGCTACCCATGCAGCCGGCAACACCTCCGCCTTCGTAATCCCCATCATCGGCGAGCAGGCTGGCGAGCTCGCCACCGGCGCTCGTCAGGTCCGGGACGTCGACGAGGCCGCCGCGGGCGTCGGTCGCGCCCGGATCGGGCGAGAGGCAGTAGCGGATGGGGCTGCCGACGGTGCCGACGTAGCCGGCGAGGCCAAAGTCGTCAACCAGCAGGCCCTCCTGCGAGTGCACCTGGACACGGAAGCGATGGCGCGGCCGCGCGTCGTCGAGGCGGGCCTGTGCCGCGATACGAGCGGCGCGGAGGTCCGTGGCGTGGGGCTCGTGCGGGGCCGCCGAGAACGGGTCCCCGGAGGTGGGGAGTGAGGGAGCGGTGGCGGACTTGGGCAGCTTGGAGGACGAGGGTGACGGCGCGCTGGCGCTGCTGATGCTGGCGGAGTGTCGTCCGTGGCTGCTGCCGCAGCGCCCGCCGTTGGCCCAGATGCGGTCCGCGGACGTGGCGACGACCTCGAGTGGTCGGCAGAGCTGCTGGAAGATGCCACTGGGATCGCTCGGGGCGCGTAGCGTACGTAGAGCGGGGAAGCCGCCGGCCTCGATGCTGCGCGCGAGGATGTCGTCGGCGTCGCTGACTGCGCCGGTGCCGGCGGCGACGTCCCAGTGTAGGCGCGTGAGTGTGCGGCTTGCTAGGTACGGCATCATCCACAGCGCAAACGCAGTATCTTCATCCGCGGCGGGCATCAGCGGCGCAAAGTCCTGCACGAGCGCGAGTGAGGCGAGCCGCGGTAGGTGCGAGAGTAGTCGCGCGAGTGCCGGCAGGGAAGTCAGCGGCGCGTGTCGCAGGCGGAGGTTGCGCAGACACTGGCTGTTGGGCCGCGTCGCGAACGCGGACAGCCCGCGGGAGCTTATTCCGGCGACGTGTGAGAGCGTGAGCGAGTGTAACTCCGGGAGGGCTAGCAAGGTGGTATCGGTGAAGGCGTTGGCGGGCACGCGGCACAGGTGCAGATGCTTGAGGGCCGGCAGGCAGGTGAGGGCACGCTGCAGCAGCGTGTCGGGCGCAAGGGAAGCGCCGGGGAGGCAGTGGATGGACAGGCTGACGAGGGAGGCCCAGGCGCGGTGGCAGCCAAGGAAGGACATTTCTTGCGCGGCGGAGAGCGGCGGAGGGGGCAGCATGGCGGCGAGCGCAGAGGCGAAGAGGCCGTTGTTGCCGCGGCGCAGCGACGAGTCCGGCTGGGAGGACTCGTTGATGCTGCCCGCGCCGGTCGTCGTAGGCCCGATACGCCAGTTCATCGTCTTGAGCTTTGTCCGTGTCGACAATGCATGCGTGATGCGGTCAAACCGATCATGGTCGTACGTGGCCACCGGGCCCGCCAGCACCTCCAAGTTCGGACAGGCCATGACCAGCGCGGCCACACGGCTCTCGTACGCCCTCCGGGGCGACATGCCGCCCGCGGCCTTGCTCGGCGTATCGTCGCACGTCTCCCCCGTCGGCGCCGGCACCCGGAGTGAGCGGACCGCCGCAGCGAGGCTTGAGTTGGCGCGCAGCGTGCGTCGCAGCAGGGTCATGCGGCAGCCCTGCGCGAGCCGGAAGCGCTTGCGGTGCGCGGCCGAGTCGGGCCCGACGAGCTGCACGTCGCGGTATAGGGAGGCGCGCGCGGCGGCGGACCACTTGCGCGAGGCGAGGCTGAGGCTGCAGAGGTCGCGCGTCCAGCAGGTCGCGCAGCTGCGCGGGCCGCCGGAGGACGCGGCGGGCTCAAGGTGCAACGCTTGGAGCCACTCGAGGATGACTTGGAGGACTTCGATGGGGAGAGTGCCGAAGAGCTCGTCGGGGGGCGTCGGTGCGGGGGAGAGTTTCTGCCGCGGCCGTGGGATCAGAGATGTGGTGGGTGAGCCGGCGGCGGCGGTTGGTGACTGGTACGGGGCTGTGTATTGCTGTGGTGTCTCGTAGGAAGAAGACCTTGCAGATGCTGAGGAGCTGTCGCGCGCGTGCGCTGTAGATATCTTGCGTGGGCGGTTGAGCGGCCTGGGCTCCTGCCCTCGGCGGCTGGCCATCGTAGACGGCGTGCTGCCGGTGGTGGTGGTAGTTGTTGTGGTGGTGTTGGTCATGACGGCGGTGTCCCGGGAGGTCTGCAGGCCGGGGTACATGGGATATGCCGGCAGCGCGGTGTTGAGCGGCGGCAGCTGCGGGAGCTGTGGTAGCTGCGGCGGTGCCGGTCCGACGGTCGACAACGAGGAGCGGTTCCTGTTGCTGCGGACGACGGCTCTGCCGAGAGGTGTGTTCTCGACGGCGGCGTATTGAGGATGCAGTGATGATGTGCTGCTGTCAGGAGAGCAAGACGGCCCAGGGGAACGGTAATTATTGGTCGTGTTAGCGCCGCCGCTGGCGTATTCGAGGACCGGGGCCAGCTCCGGGATCGTCTCAAAGGCTGGCGGGTGCATGGGCCTCACGGCCAGCAGCGTGGCCGGGCTCATTTTGCAGGGCGTCAGGGGTTCTGAACAGGGAAGGTCGACTCAGTCGTTCTCTGGTTGAGGGCCTAGAGGGCGCCTAGGTGAAGAGGCAGAGGTTCTCGACGACCGACTTGGCAATGGCCTGAGATGTGGTTCTTCCGTGGTTCAATCTGTGAGAACTACCCGTCTGGGGTTGTTGGTATTATTAGATTCGGTATAAGTTAAAAGACGTCGCGCTTGGAGCTGGACCTGGCTGTAGCTGACAACTTGACACTAAAAGGAGCTCGAAAGAAACTGCATGAAAGAGAAGGAAGAAGGGGAAAATCAGAATATGTTTGTCGTGGGAAACTGGCATTGTAAAGGCTTGTCAACTGACTATTCTACGAGTTTGCGGTGGTTGCGCAAGCGCAAGGGGAAATTACTGAGTCGCAGGGGCCAAATCTAGAAAGGGGATGTCAAGCAGATTCATTAGTGTAACTGCATTCCATTCCTTCAACTAATAGTCAAACCAGACGAGACACTCGCAAGGGTATTGCTGAGCTTCTAGTAGCCGGGTTTCCCAACTTGGCGTAGGCAAACCAACAATTGCGCGCATTACGTCGGCCACGTAATTATGTTATTTCTTGGAGTAATAATACCAGTACAGGAATATACCGGCGAATTGACGAGGCTCAGCCCAAGACATTAGTTACACGTTGTTCTTTCAGGCGGCTCCTCTGGACAGCCAACGAGCAGCGAGTCGTCATATTGTTTAGTTTCACTCTGTCAATAAAAGCGACACAAAATGTCCAATGAGGCCAAGATCTCCTTGCGCCCAGGGCAGATGATAGCGATGAGCGGGAAGCCCCAAGCATTTACTTGTTAACTAGTGGCTGAAATTCCGACAACTGGCACTAGGCAAGCATGAGGCCCTTGTTTTTGAACCTTCCCCTTTCTTGTTCCCCTGCCCAGGAACCGCTAGTATTCTCCAGAGAGGGGGGGCAGTGACGTGGGAGATGGAGATGAAGCCTGGGCATAGTCAGTGGCGTATTTTGAGAGGGCCGTTGATGTTCCCTCCCAGAGACTGTCATAGCGTGAGATTTTCTTACCAAACAAGAGACAAGTAGCCATTTACCTCGCATCAACTGACATCTGATTGTTTCTTACGTGGAGTTTGGAACACTCACCGGATAGTCTCACCGGACACTGCCTCCCGAGTCCCGTCTAGACTCAGGCACACGCGCCCACCCAAAGACGACCCAAAGACGATCTTTGCTTGGCCAAGATGGGGCGGAGGGGCTGTACCAAAGAAGCAATGATGGACATCTGAATTTCCAGGGTCCTGGTCTATTACATCCACCAAATCCTCTTTGCCCTTTGGAGGGGAACTGGAATGCGAGATTTCAACCTCACGACGAGATGCACCCTTTAACAACGCGAAGATCTCGATCTGACGCCCGTGTTTGCTGAGATGCAAAAAAGGCCAATGAGTAAGAAAAAGGAGACAAAAAGGAGCCGCCAGGGGGGGGGGGGGGGGGGGGATGGCGCGCCAGGGAACAAGAGACATCAAGGGACAGGGGGTGGCGGGGTAAGGAAAAACAAGACGTTTGCTTGTTCTGCATCTCGCCGACGTTGGTAAAATATGCAAAGCAGGAAAAAGAAAAAGAAAAGAAAAGAAAGGAAGGAAAAAAAAAAACAGGAAGCAATCACGGCCAGGTTCCGCGACCAAGACTCTTGGTGTTGTAACTGCGCCTGCCAGCGTCCGCAGCGTCCGCAGCGACATGAGCCCTGGGCGGTGGCTTGGTGCGTCATCCTCTTTTGAAGAAAAAAAAAACATAATGACAGTGAAATAAGAGACTTGCCAGGTAGCTACGGAGTACTCTGCGTCTCAGGACGAGGCTATCCATAGCTTCATCAATGGACAACTCCCGCATTCGCTGGTGAACACAGGCTCCCCAACTGGAGCCAACGGAGAGAAGAAAACGGATCTCGACACCAACTTCTACCTGCTACCCCAGAACTATTAAACGAAAAACCATCTCTGCGTTGCCCTTGAAAGAGGGTTGGCTAGTTGCCCGCCTTTGTCTCCCTTGCGTCGTCCACCCCCCAGCGTGGCCCCCCTTGGCAGTGGGAGCGTCTCACGACGACGCCATCAAATACCCCGTCGCATCTTTTGCAAAAAGAAGAAATCATAAAAAAAAAAACGGTAATAATACCTACATACCGGTCCGGTCAAAAGGGCGGAGATGCGCAACGGTCTGATCTCTGCGGGCGGGGGAGGGTAGAGAGCAGGTGGTGACAGAGGCAGCCCTGGCTCATCGTTTTCGGAGCGACCTTGAAGAATTGTCGGTGGACTTGAAAGCAGCTGTTCAATCAGAGTGTACCTGAAACTTGGTAGGAAATCTTGTAAATGAAGGCGGCATTTCAGCGACATGAGCTGAACAAGATGCAAGGTCAAGTCCGCTGTCAGAGTATGTAATTGGCACCATGAGCCGTGCTATCCAGACGATGGGTAGCGAACAAGTGAAGGCTCCTAGCATTCAAATATAGTCCTGCTAGTCCATGTCGTATTCATTGCTCTCATCTTCCATCGCCTTTGGTCTCATGACGCTTCCCATCAAAGCCATCTAACCAGCGTCGTGGCGTACTCAAAGATCGCCTCTGTAGTTACAATGTCTCTCCTCCATCCACCTCTCTCTTACAACAGTCTTCTACATCTTGTATACCATCTACCACCGCTCGCAACATCGGCTCATCCTTCCACCTCTTCAGCGCATCCTCCTTCCACACCTTCCACTCCTCCTCCTCCCTCCCCAACTCCCCATCCTACCCCTCCACCACCCTCTTCAGGCCCATGAACAGCCTCGCCCACGTCTTTGTATCCTGATGCGACGCTCCCACCGGGCCCAGTGCAAACATAACCCTCTGGACCCTCCGTCCGCGCAGCACGCACGCCGCCAGGTCCTCGCGCCCGCGATTGCGCAGCGCCTGCGCCAGCAGCTGCTCCTCGGCGGCGAGCGTGTTGGCGCCGTCGTAGAAGACGCCAACGGGCCACAGCATGCACGGCGAGGAAAAAGCCTCGGCGCGGGAGGCGGTGCGGCAGCACTCCCAGCCAAGGACGCCGACAATGTCAAAGTCGGCGTTGACGAGGATGTGGTCGCCCTTGTCGTCGGCGTGTTTCAGAAAGAAATGCTCGCCGGCGTTGCTGCTCGTTGCGTCGTTGTGGTCTGTAACATGATGCAGCGCCGCCGCTTCAAGCGTGTAGCGGTGCGCGAGGAACACGTCCACCGCATGGTCCGCCGTTCCAACCTCTCCGGTGCGAGGCCCGCGCACACAGCTGTTGGCCGTTGATTTTGCGGCACAGCTCGTCCAGCCGACGGGCCTCTGCAGAGCCATACTGCGCTCTGTATTCGTCCCAGTTCGACTAGGCGAAATAGTCAGTGTGATTGTCCGTGAGGAGGGGTCTTGGGGATGTCTGACCTCTGGCTGAGGGCATGTGTGCCAGGTATCGTGCATGTGAAGACGGCATAGATGTTGGCCGCAGAGGACGCAGTCGCCTTCTCGTTGGACGGCGGGGCGGCTGCAGCTTGGGGCAGTACAGGACCACAGCGAGGGCATGATTCTATCTTGCAAATTTGAGTATGTCTATAAACCAATTCTGGCTGTTTCTCGTTGATTGTGATGAAACTGAAGTAGTAACGGGTGGGGGTCTCATTCACGATGCTGTCAAGTGGTTCAGCCACCAGGCCAGGGTCTGAGCCTCGTTTGCCTGTAATTGCACGCATAACAATTCTTCCGCGTCATTATACAAAAAGAGACAAAAAACCCCCGTCCATACAGACAGCATGGTAGAAAAATGCCCAGCACAAAAATTTCAATCATGACCGTCCCAACGCCTTTCTATGATGGTAGCACTATATTTTCCCTCATTCCAGAGTCCCTTCTCTTTCTCAAATATTCTCACAAGTTTTCAACATGACAGTCGTTTACTATACCGTTTACAGACCACCACGCTCATGGTGCTGGCGATCCATCTCATCACGGAACGCGTTGCGGCCGCCCGTCGTGCCCTGCTGCTGAAAGCTGTCATGCACCGGCGAGGCCGTCAGACTATCCAGACTATCACCGCGCGCGCGTCCACCCGCCGGCGCATCCCGATACGCCGGCCCATCATCCGGGAAGCCGCTGCCGAGCTGAATGTCATGATCCGCATCCGTCGCCGCCGCGCCGGAGCCAAACATGCGCCGGCTGCGCTCCGCGCGCCCCGAGTAGCCCGAGCGGCCGCCCTTGCGGGGGATGATACCACCCAGGTGGATGCGGCGCGTCTTGCGGTTCCACAGGCACAGGCCGACCACGAGCAGCAGGATGCCGCCAAAGACGACGGGCAGGGCAATGGCGAGCGAGCCGGGCGTGTTGATGCGGCTGGGCGCCTTGGCGGGGAACTTGAAGCGCGAGACGGTCAGCGGGTACGCGGCGGTGACGTCATCCGGGTCGCCGATGGTACTGTTGAGGCGCCGCTGCAGCGTGACGGTGATGTTGTTGCTGTCGTGGCCGTCGAGCAGCGCGTCGGTGACGTCGAACGGGAAGTAGCCCTGCTTGGCGGGCACCTGGACGTGGCCAAAGTCGGAGAGGAAGACCCATTCGTTAGTGGTGCGGTTCTGCTGCTTGACCTGGACGGTGAGCGCGTAGGATTCGTTGAGTTTGCTGGCATAGTGTTCAGGGTCCCAGGTGACTATCAAGGTTAGACTTGGTTGAAGCTCGCAAGATGAGAGGGCAGGGAAAGACGCACGGTAGTAGACGTTGCCGGGCTCGAGGGTCGAGTTGACGCGCGGCCGGCAAAACGGCTCGACGCCGCTGTCCTTCTTTGAGCAGAGCGAAAAGGCGCCGGTGCCCTTGTTGTTGCTGGCCGTCGGGTTCGGCGGGTCGCCGGTGGTGGTGGTCGGCTCGCCGAGGGTGGTGAAGGAGAAGACGGAGCCGGTGAGGCTGGACGGCGCGGCGTCCTTGAGGCTCGACTTGCCCTCGCCGTCGGTCGTCCACTGCGGCGTGAACGTGGTGGCCGAGGGGTCCTCGTTGACGCTGACCCAGGGATCGAGCTCACCGGCGGGATCGCGACGCTGCAGGACGGGCGCCGGGGTAATGCCGGGAGGAGGAGGTGCGGCTACGGCGACACCGCAGAGGGCAATGACGCCGACAATGACAGAGGAAAGCATGGTTGATGAGAGCAAGGGAGGGATTGGGGGAGGAGGAAAGGAAAATGACGCGTGGGAAGGGGAAAAGGGAGAGAAGAGGTTGCCTGCCTGTTTGTTGACGATGGTGCTGATAATTTTTTATGGGGCGCTTGGACTTGGAGCTAATACGGGGATGAAACGAATTCCGACCCTGATTGTCAGAGTTATCAAAGAAATGCGCAAGTTTTTATAAAGATGGAAAAGATGATTTGAAAAATTAAGAAGAAAATGAATCAAAGGAAAGAAAAATATTTCATTTTTTAAGAACCCGGAACGACCAAAATAAAAGCCTCCCGCGACTCCCGGCATGAGCGGCTTTTTTCCCATCCAACTTTTCTCGGCTTCCCCAGTTTTGGCCGCCACATCCACTCTTCCCCTTTGCTTACATGAACAAGGCGGCAGAAAGGGGGTACTGAGTACCATGACGGATTACTGCCATGATAATTAGTCTAGCCTGCTATTCGCCCGGCTTTTATCGATGAGTGGTCCCTGGGCAGGGATTGCCGTCGCCCTGCCAGATGGCCGGCCAATGACGTCGGCTGCATCCGTGATTGGTACATGTGCGAAGACATGGCATCCTATGAGAGCCGAAACGAACGACATGACAAGAAATGCAAGAGATGGAATATTTCGAGCACCTTGGAGTATAGAATTACGCAAAAATAGATAATATCAGCCGGATTTGAATCGCATCGATTGGCGGCTTGGTGGCTGCCGTATACACCAGTCCCTTGTCCAGAATCCAAAGTTCCACACAAGAGCGTTCTGTTGCGGCAATCTGTTTGCGATGCCCCAGACTCTTAGTACACCCTATGCACAAATCTTCAAAACCCCGAGCTCTGTGTCCGGGTCCCAGAGCCGTCGGAAAAGTAGGCAACTGTGAGGACTACATCCTCATGACCTGTGAACGTTTGCTGTAGCTCATATCTCGCGGCTGCATCCCAGAGCTTAATTGTTTCAGTCCCAGGACGCTGACACGAGCTGGTCGCCTCGAGGAGAATACGCAACCGTCCACACGGAGCTGGTATGGCCTTGCAGCGGCGGCACCATCTCCGTCCCAGTACAAGGATTCTGGATCCGAACTGAGCCATCCTATAATGCTACTGCAAGCTGCTCACCATCAGGCGAGAATGCAAGCGCGACAACAGGGTCATGGTTGCCGTAGTCGAGTCCCAGAGTCGGATAATCCCGTCCTGCAACGCCGATGCGAGAGTTTTGTCCTCGCGGGAGTATATAGCAAAGTACCCTGAGGCTTTCCTACGCACGCGTATATGTAGTATTATCTTACCCTCTTCTGCCCCCCTCCTTTACTTCTTCCTATTAAATGATTACATTTTCTGTTTTGACAATGCACCAGCCAGCCCCGACAGTGTAGCCGCTAAACATCACAGCACAGCAGAAAACTTCATTCTGACCTATAACTGAATAGGCCAAAAATGGGGCGACGACATTGGCAAT
The DNA here is from genome assembly GCA_028828415.1 of Cordyceps cateniannulata. NCBI lineage: Eukaryota > Fungi > Ascomycota > Sordariomycetes > Hypocreales > Cordycipitaceae > Cordyceps > Cordyceps cateniannulata. The sequence goes on along the minus strand of JAPHMX010000004.1, from coordinate 410,999 downwards.
ACAGTAACCCCTCACTGCCGACATCCAGTATCCTCTAGCACTGGTTGAATCCGCTTGTCAAGCGGGTATTCGAGCCGGCCTCCCCGGACGCTCCGAGGTGGGACAGGCCGGTCCGGTCGGCCTCGCCCCTCATTGGAGCGCTGCATCGGCTGCTCAACACGCTATGTCAACCTATATGGTATCTAAAGGAGGGATTTATTCATAGGCTCAGACCCTCTCACCGGGCAACTCTGCCGGTAAACTACAAAGGCTACTTCTACAGGCTTCATTGAAACTGCTACTACTGTGCCAAGGCTCGAGGATACATGCGAGGATCTCTCATCTCCGAGACGATTGGGAAGAAGGCACCCGTTCCGGCATACGCAAAGATCAGGGTTGATACGGACGAAATAGCTTGGGCAAACGTCGGGTTGCCAAAGAGTTTGTAGTCAGATTTCCAGGCCATGGCATGCGGAGCAGTCGGAGGCCGATCTTGCACGCTGACGGCAATCGTCACGGTGAGGACTGAGTGATGGTGTAAGCAATCATGATCAGCAAAGGTAGTAGGAGTCTGTACGTGCCGGCAACGACGATGCATGCAACGCCAATGATTGCAAGCCAGGTGATACGGCCCAGTGTGCGAATACTGGCGAGTACGAAAACCATGACAAATGCGAGGGCGTCGAGGCAGCACCAAATAGCTTCCCCACGACAGGATGACTACTGGCCGGCCACACAGGGGGGCAAGAAGCTGCAAATGGCCTGCTCGAGAGGCCTCGCTACGGCAAGTAATCACGAGCAGTCAGTGGCGTCCAATCAGACGGAGATAGTGAGCAACTCCCCCATACAGCCAGCCACACTGGTATGCCCTTACTCTACGACTTTCGCTTACTGACAGTTTACGAGGTACTGTGTTGGGGAATGTGTTGGGAAATTGCTTAGGCTATATTCACTTAATTAGACGATTACTAGATATACAATAAATACGTTTTACTTGGACTTTTCTTTTTTAGCAAAATGTTGTTAAAAGGTAAAGAGGGCCATAGGCCCATTCGCTTATACATCATCCTCCATGGTGATATTAAAAATACTGATTGAGAATTTAAGAGAATGAAAATACATTCACCTTTTCATTCTACCCTTTCCTTTTTCTTCTTTTATTCGCCTTTGCGCAAACTGGCACACTGCGGCGTGGGCTTTTATCCATCCCCCGTCCTACTTATCCCCTGTATCCAGCACGATGCTCGTGCACACCTCTCCATACACCTCCAGGCAATGATCTAGACGATCCCTCACCAACCTGATCCTCGCCGGCATCTCCTCCCCCAGCGGCAGGAAAAACTCCCCCTCACGACCCTTGCCAGCGCCCTCCCCCAATGCCACCTCAAAGATGCGCCGCGCCGCCTTGTCCTTGTCGCCACGCGGCACAAACGGTCCGTCCCGCATCACCCCGACCGTGCGCTCCGCGACGCTGCCCGCGTAGTCCTCCGGCAGCGGTGCGCGGCCCCCCGCCGCCGCTGTCGGCATATTGGTGTTGAGCGAGCCGAGATGCACCGTCAGCGTGCGCACGTTGAACGCCGCTACCTCCTTGGCCAGCACCTTGATCATTGCTTCTGCCCGTCAGCGTCATTCAAAAAAAAAAAAAAAAAAAAAAAAAAAAAGGTCCTGTACTCACCGTCCGTCGCCGCCTTGCCGGCCGCGTACGTCCCCATACTCTCACGGCCCTCCAGCGCCGCCCCGGAACTAACATGCACCACCACCCCGAACCTCCTCCGGCGCATGTACGGCACCGCCGCCCTCACCAGCCGAAACGGCCCGAAATACAGCGTCTCCATCTGCCCGCGCACCTCCTCCTCCGTAAACGCCTCCACGACCGAGTGCACCGACCCCGCCGCGTTGCTCACCAGCACGTCAATCGGCACGCCGCCCTCTTCTTCTAGGGTGCGGATGACGGCCCCGCTGTCCGGGTCCGTCACGTCGAGCCGCACCCAGCGGCCGCCGGCCCGCTCAATCTCGGCGACGAGCGCGGGCGAAGAGGCGGGATCGCGTGAGGTGGCGACGACGTGGTGGCCTTGGGCGAGGACGTGCCGCGTAAGGGCAAGGCCGAGGCCGGAGGAGCATCCGGTGATGAGCCACCGCAGGGGCCGGGATGGCGTGGTGAATGTCCCAGGCGACATGGCCGAGGCGACTTGCGACATAGCGAACGATGTGAAAGACTACAGCGAACAGAAAATAATACAGTCGATGGTGGTTGAAAGTTGGGAATACTTGCTTCAGCTGCGTGCCATCTCGACGGCGTCATGGACATATATACTCCATTATGTCCTAAGTCCGGTGTATCCCCGCATCAGTAGGACGGATGACAGAGGACCAAACGACCTGGTTCAGCCTGATTTTCGCAATTATTTCTGTCATTACACGTGCTGATCATGTCCTGCGACTTATTCCTCTTCAAACTACTGAACAGTGCTAACCATTCACTGGTACAAGTACACGCCACGCCCAACAGCGACCCAGTCCGCAGCCATGGTACGGACCAGCCGTGCCTGACATGTCGCGCCGCAATCATATGCCTAGATAACTTCCAGGCAGACGTCAGAGTTGGCCACCTGCCCATCGAGGCGAGGCTGGCAAAGGTGAGAAGCCATGTAAGCCGACGCATCGGGGAACGCCTGTTGGCTTCTGAAACCAACACAGTAGCCTGAGAGTGGATTCCACGTAAAAGATGAAGACATATATATTTGGGACGCTGTTGTTCCCGGCGCTTTATATAATCAATGTGGGCACTCTCTACGTCGTAAACATTTCCGGTTCCCGACGACCCGCTGCATTGCATCAAGCATCAAGCTTATGCCGCTTCCACCCTCTGGATTCGAGTATCGGGACTGCTCACGACAATGCCTCCTCCCCTTGGCAGTCTTTAAATGGAATACCGCGACACCCCTCTGGCCAATGGGGGCCGTGGAGGCTTTTCATAGTCCAAGCTCCATTCCCGGCTTTCCACCTCGGAACCGGTCTCGAAGACGGTACCGTCGGCACTCTGCGACAACGATTCCGCGCCGGCCGTCGGTCGTTGCATCATCGACAGCTGCACTGCTGGCAACGTGTCACCAAGTAAACTCGCTGGTGGCTCGTTCATCGAAGGCCCCGACGACTCCGTCATAGACGAGAGCGAGAGCTCCAAATCCTCATCCTCCTCCTCCGAATCCCCATCGTCCATCTTCTCGTCGTCGGCCTCGCTGCCTTCTTCCAGCCTCGCCGCCGCCACCCTCCTCGCCATCGTCTCCACCTGCGCTTCCAGCGGCCGCACCGGGCCCTTTCCAAAGCACTCGGCCTCGAGGTGCAACGCGCGGTCCGCGCGCTCCCAAAACTCCAGCTGCGCCAAGTACCGCGGCTCGCTCCCGCGGCGATCGCCCCCGGACATGGTGCGCCGGTGCTGCTTCTGCTGCTGCTTGAGGTACGGCCGCAGCGACGAGCACTCGCGCAGGCGCGGACACCGACCGAGCGGTGCCTCCCGGCTGTGGCACTGCTGAATGCCGTCGGGGCACGCTGGCGGTAGGTCCGCGCTCCGGCTTATGCGCGGGCGCTGGTCAAAGTTGTCACGGTCGATGACGACTTGCCGGTACCGCAGCCAGAACTGCGCGCACTCCTCCCACATGAAGAAGAAGCTCGCGCCGCAGTAAAAGCAGACAAAGTCCACCGCGCGACACATTGAAGGCGGAATCGGCCGTCTTGGATTGTTGGGTATGGGTTCCTCGGGAGGGAAGGGTGTAAGCTGGGGTGCATAGACTTGGGTTCTTTGTTCGTTTTTAGGACGCTGGGGAGCTCCGATTGGTACGAGTGTTATGGTCGTCGATGCTGTTTGCCGTTTGCCGTGTAAGCGATCTGGCGATCCTTGTCAAACGCCACGCGTCGGATGGTTCGTCCAGATTGGGAAAGCCGTTCACTCAAGAAAAGATGCTTTGGAAAAGTATACCTTCAAAACGACGGAAATTCTGCCAAAGCAGTCGTGCGTGATAGCGTGTCAGAAGAAATGTAAAGTCAATGGCAGTGATGAAGGAGGGCTGCACAAGCAACAAGTCAACAACCAACCGACAAGCCAGCAGCTTGGCGCCGGCCAGACAGGCGCGACACTCGTTCTTCCCGACTAACACTGACACGCCCAACAACTGATGACGAGCTGAGCACCTTGATCATCCCCCTCCTCTTCCCCTTTCCATTTGAAAGAGAGAAAGAGAAAGGATGCAAGCTCCCGTTTGTACCGCTTCGTCACACATGTTGGACAAAGGTGATCGAAGAGCCAAGACTCGCAGAATGCGATCAACTGCGATACGCCATACAAGCCTTGCAAGGAAACAAAAACGATAGGGCTGCGGCAACGTAGAATAACCTTTATGCTATAAGTTACAGCAAGGCCTGGTCCAGGATACTAGGTAGCAAATGAGCTGCCCCTTGCAATAGCAAGCCTGCAGCGCTGAGACCAATCAGCCTCGCCTCGCCTCCCTACCCGTGCATAAGCCACAAGGCAGCATTTTCCGAACGAGGCACTCTTCTGCCCCGAATTGATAAATGTGCCCCGAATTGGCGATGAGAGACAGTAGTTTGTATGATTAGTCAGGCATCGAAATGGTTGGCCTGTCTGCTCAGGGGAAGCTGTTGTGCCTAGCCCTCACATTGACGACTGGGATGTTTGCATTGCCTGTTCCGCCTGCGGCAGCTTATCGCGACAGTCACACGACTCACATCTCTCTTGCATCTGAGCTTGCTTTTGCTTAAGCTTGCGCGATGCCGCCCGCCGAGCTTCTCGACCCGGCTCTGTACACGTTGGCGTGGATTGCTCCAGTCGACATCGAAGCCAGGGCTGCCTTGGCTCTGTTCGACAAGATCCACGAAGGACATTTCGCCGTCGCTCGCGGGCATGACTATATATTTCACGCCGGTGAAATTGCCGGCTACAACACGATATTGGCAACCCTAACGCCAGGGTCGTACGGGACGGGCTCTGCCGCGGCACTGGCAAGCCAGGTCAAGATGCTCTTCCCGAATCTTTGGCTGGGACTTGTGGTCGGTGTCGCCGCTGGACTGCCTCGGCTGTCGCACCCAGAGCTACCCAGCCGCGATATTCGCCTCGGAGACGTACTGGTCGCACAGCCTAGCAGCAGACGCGATGCTCTGATAGCGTACGATCTCGGGCGGGTCGTGGATGAGAGTGGCCGCTTGGAACTGCTGCGTGATGGGCACGCGTTGGCTAAAATTGAGCCTTTGGTTCTCTCCGCCACGAGCAAGCTGAGGCAACGACCGGACACGACGGCAGATTCGCTCTGGCGGCACTACCGACAGATTGAGAACGAGGCGTGCGACGACGATGGTAACACATTCGCATATCCCGGACAAGACAAGGACGTATTATATACTGGAGGCACTCCAGTGGATCGTCCGCGACGGCGGCAGCGCACCCGGGTCTGGTACGGATCCATCGGGTCTGGGAACAAGCTTATGAGGGATGCCACGACGCGAGATAAGCTGCGAGACGAGTTTGACCTGATTGGCCTGGAGATGGAGGCAGCAGGAGTCATAAATTACATCCCTGTCGGCGTGATCCGAGGTGTGTGCGACTATGGAGATCGAGGCAAGGATAAGCAGTGGCAGCCTTATGCGGCAGCGGTAGCAGCCGCATATGCCAAGCACCTGCTGCAGACAATGCCGCCAAGTCCGCCGGCAGCTCTAGGTAGGCAACATTGGATAACCCTTTGATTTGTCGATATTTGTATTCTCGATGTATGATGAATAATACATTAACCCTATGCTCTCCAGCTCACGCCGCCACAAAAGCCAACCTGGCCCTGTGGCAAGATTGCCTCGTATCACTGGCATTCCCTGAGATGGAGAGTCGCTTCCGCACCATGGATCCTGCGGCTGATGGCACCTGCCAATGGCTGTTGACACACTCGGAGTATACAAGGTGGGCGGGCTGCAGTGGAGGTCTGCTCTGGATCAAGGGGAATCCCGGCTCGGGCAAGTCCACTGTCCTCAAACACATGTTGGAGCAGCTCAAGTCGGACCATCGACATCTTTATCTTTCTTTCTTCTTCCACGGCCGAGGCAGCGAGCTCCAGCGGGGAAGACTCGGGCTATTTCGCTCTCTCCTTCATCAGCTGCTGCATCAGGTTCCCGAGGCACTGCCACATCTCCTCGAAACCTTTCAACACATGCTAAAACGTTATGGTGCTAAGCTACAGTGGTATGCTACGGACTTGTGTCGCTTCATCGAATCGTGTCTATTGAAAATCCTGCAGACACAGTCAGTCTATATCTTCGTCGACGCTCTTGACGAGTGTGGCAAGGAGGATGACGAGAGGCTCCTCAGCGATTTCCAACGCCTGCTCGGCAAGGTCACGTCAGTAAATGGTAACGCACTCCGCATTTGCTTTACTTGCCGTCGGCAGCCGGACTGGAGATGGAAACCCGAGTACGAAATACTCGTTGACGAGCAGAATCGTGACGACATATCAGTATACGTGCGCGCTCAGCTCTCTGAGACCTGTGCGCGCTTCTCGGATCTTATCGTGGAGGGTGCTGAAGGCAGCTTCTTATGGGCATGCCTTGCGGTCAAGCGAGTGCTACGCCAGGCCGGCTCCAGGACTTGGCGAGCAATCGAAGACGACATTCGATCGATTCCACCCGAGCTCAATGCGGTTTACAGGTCACTTATGGAAAACGCAGAAGCGGACTCGATCAAACTAGCCCAATGGCTCCTCTTCTCCACAAGACCAATGTCGCTCGATGAATTACGATGGGCCATGTTCATCGACACAGATTGTTGTCACCCGTCTCTGGCTGGCTGCGAAAGAGCCGCTGGCTTCATTTCGTGCAATCTCATGATGAAGAAGATTGTTGGTGAACTCAGCCGTGGCCTTGCAGAAACCAAACAAATTTCGGACGGTAGGCACGTTGTCCAGTTCATCCACCAGTCTGTAAAAGAGTACTTTGTCAATGAATTTTTAGGCGGTGTCTCATCTGTGCCAAACAAGAGCCTGGCAAGAGCGCAAGTAATGATCAGAACACAAGACGCGCATCGTCGGCTCTCTCAAATCTGCCTCCGTTATTTGGTAGTGGAAGAGATTCAGCAGCTAGCCGGTTCGAAAATGGGCGCTGAGATGGACAGATTTGCTTTCTTGCATTACGCTACCACTTCGTGGGTAACACATCTGCAGCGAAGCGATATTGAAGGCAGCTTTGCTTGGTTGCCAAATGCCAATCACATGGAGCAGTGGGTTGAAATATACCGAATGGTTCAAAGATATTCGCCTGACTGCCCCCCGCGCGGGACAACCTTGATGCATGTCTTGTCGAGATACGGCATAGTCGGAGCACTGAGGTTGGCTTTGGCGATGGGACACGGTGACATCGATGCGAGTGATGAGCACGGCCGGACACCGCTATCATGGGCCGGCGCAAGCGGACAGAAAGTGGCCATCGAGCTGCTGCTTTCTACGAAACGGGTTTGCCTCCATGCCACGGACAATGACGGCTGGACAGCGCTATGGTACGCCGCTGCCCACATGCACGAAGCAGTGGTCAAGATGCTCCTCGTCGAATATGGGGCAAGCTTCAGCGGAACGGAAAAGAATGGCAAGACCTTGACGACCTGGGCCGCCGCCAACGGGCACGCCGCCCTTACCAGGCTACTGTTTGCTACAGGTCAAGTTGATATGAATGCTATGGATGAGCGCGGCTGGACACCTCTGCTATCGGCTGCCGGCCACGGACACGAAGACATTGTTGAACTGCTACTGAATCTCGGTGTTGATGTTGCTTGGGAAGGGGCCTTTAATGTCTTGGCTGAATCCAAAGTACGTCGATGGGCGGTAAATATTGCGACCCTGCTAGCGTATCTGGTAGGGTTACTTTTCGGGCTGGGTATTGGAGAATTGCTCACTAGAAATTCAAGGCGGTCTTTGTTGCAGCTACAGTCATTACCGCAAATAGGCATTGTACGAATGCTGCTGCCTAACAAATTGGAAGTGGACAATTTGCGGTTTTCGACGACCACGATTGACATATTCTCTAGAGGCTGGTGTGGTTGGACACTACTGATATGGGCTTTGGAACGGGAGAATACCGCCATAGTCTATCTGCTGCTGGCTAAAAACAGAATCGACGTGAACCAAAAAGATGGCTCTGGCCGGACAGTGTTACTATGGGCCGCTGAAAACGGCTATGAGACTACTGTGAAGCTTCTGCTGAGCATGACACCGGTCAAGGTCGACGACAAGAATGGCGATGGAAACACACCTCTATTGTGCGCCGCTAAGAATGGGCATGAAACTATTGTCAAGCACCTTCTTGCCACCGGCAAAGCCAACATCAATGCAAAGAACGATGAGGGCGAAACACCGCTCTTGATGGCTGCTAGAGCTGGAAACAAGACCATTGTCCAGCAACTGCTCGCCTCTCCAGTGGTTGATGTTGATGCCGCTGACAAGAATGGCATAACACCGCTGCTCTGGGCTGCCATTGACGGTCACGAGGCTGTTGTTTACCAGCTTCTGATGCGGAAAGCCAGCGTTCATTTGGACCGGGAACTGCTGATAACCAGGGCTTGTCAGCGTAGACCCGAATTGCAGAGTTTCTTTGGGCTTGAATTTGATCCTTTGTTCGCTTACGGAGGCAGTTGCCAAGGGGCTGTGATTCAGCTGTTAGTACCTAATATCAGCGGCATCTTGTATGGCCAGATGATGGCCTTTATGGACGACACGGACTGGTACTGCAAAGTGTTGTTGTTTTGGGCGGCAGAGGAGGGATATGCAACAATAGTGGATTTTCTGATGAATTCAGGCAAGATTGTCGTCGCAACCGAAAACGATTACAGGGTCCAAACTATTCTGAGGCAACTCAGCCGCAGCAGGAACAGAAGGCACCCATGGCTACGCGCCTGCTCCCGAGTAGAGCTTGCACAAATGAAAGTAATGGTGAGATCTGGAAACAAGCAGCAGAAACTGCTCAACGCAGCAGAACTTGGCCAGTTTGCCGTGGTGAAGCAAATCCTTGATCAAAGCAGAGTCAATGTCAATGTGACAGACGCATGCAGCCGAACGTCACTACGATTAGCTGCAGCGAATGGACACGAGGCCATTGTTCGGCAGCTTCTTGCCGAACAAACAATCGGCATTGACGCAAAAGACGTGTGTGGCTTGACGCCATTGCTATGCGCTGCTGTCAATAAGCATAAGGATATCGTTTGCCAGTTGCTTCTCAATGGGGCCCGCCTGGAGTACGAGGACCCTACGCCGTGGCTTTTGCTTCAATGCCGGTGGAAGTATTTGGGCCCTGGTTGGCTTTTTTCTTATGCTGTGGTTAGCTTCTCCATTGAGATTTTTTTACTTCTCTTTTTTGTATTACAGGTCAAAACTATTGCTTTATATTGGTCACTCGCGCCTTGTTGGATAGGGGTGCTAGTGGTGGCCCTGGGTATTGGCTTTGACCCGCGGCTCATGTCGGCAAAGGAGCAGCGTACAGCAGCCATCAGGCTGCTGCTGCCCGATGGAAGCAGTTTTCTGCAAAGCGCAGCCCAGATAGACGTTGAGCTGCCGGGTTGGTACAGCCGGGCGCTGCTCTTCTGGGCGGTGGAAGAGCAAAGTGAGGCGATTGTCACCCTGTTGGTCAACGTCCGCCAAGTTGACGTCAACGGTACAGATGTTGTTGGCCGGACAGCGCTCGCCAGATGTGCCATGAAGGGGTGCGAATCCATGGTCCGACTGCTCCTCACCAAGAGCCAGCTCGACGTGAACGCGCAAGATAAGGATGGCCGAACCGCGCTGTCGTGGGCGGCCGCGAACGGTCACAAGGCGATTGTCAAGCTGCTGATTGAGCATGGCGGCATTGTCACTATTGCAGACAAGGCAGGCCGAGAGCCAGCAACGTTTGCCGCTGACCAAGGACGGCGTGACATTATTGAGTTACTTGAATCTAGATAGTGACTCTTGGATGTTAGTAAATATAAACTACACTATACTAAAAGACATGAAGTTGGTATTATGAAATAAAACAGTATATAGAAGTTTAGGTTAGAACTATAACTATATTTATAGCTACATGTTATAACCACTATATAATGATTCACGAGTTGGTGGGCCATTTTATGTACCTTGCTAACAACTAGGTTGATGTCTAGGGTAGGGTTGCTCTCTACAGCGTCCCATGTGTGCAGAGGCTGAACAAATACGGAGTTGAATCAAATGTATTAAATGCACGTATTTGATTGTTTCGTAAAAAATTTGGCCTTGATTTGTATGTCAGTTGGGACTGAAAGAGGCTGCAAGCGAGGCAGTGCGGGCGACCCCTCCTCCCCCTCCTCCCCCTCCTCCATGCCAAGGGTTGTACAGAACTTCGGCTCCCGGATCCCATTGGCAGTGGTTTGTTTCAAATTAAACAGGTCGCACAGGAAAGGGGGGCTGTTGTTGTTGCTGACCTCCTATCATCATTCTCAGACAGGGTGGCTGCTCAAACATGCTTCTTTTCGGTGTGTTATATACAATCAGAGTCTACATGATCACCACCCAAACAAAAATCCAGGAACAAGCAAAAACGAAAACACAGTAAACGCCGTGTAGATGAATCTGACACACTGTATCCCTCTTCCAGTCAATGAGGTACGAGAACCCCCTCGTCTATGCCTTCTTGCCCTTCTTGGCCTTCTTCCTCGACGACTTGTCACCAAACGTCTCCTCGTATACCTCGCTGGCCGTCGTCGCGCCCGCCGCCTTGCGCTTCGCCTTGCCCGACTTGACGCTCACGACCGCCCCGGCCTTGCCGCTCTGCACCTGCTTCTCAGCGTCCTCCCACGCCGGCGCGTCGCCGTCAATGGCGTACTGGTCCAGCGGCAACGAGTCAATCATCTCGCGCTGCTTCTTGCGCAGCTGCTGCAGCGCCTCGCTGCCGCCCTCGGCCAGCTCGTCATCCAGCGATGTCGTCAGCGGCGCGTACTTGTCGCTACCGACCGCCTCGTCGTCGTCGTGCGCGGCGCTCGCATCCGCGCGGCTCGCGCCCACCTGCTGCGCCCGCGGCATCTCGGCGTCCACAGCCGCCGACACGAGCTCGGCAAAGTGCGTCGTCACCTTGCGCAGGATCTTGATGAACATGGCCATGAGCTGCGGCGCCGGCACCGTCAGGTCCCGCGACGCCGCGTCAAAGTCCTTGCGCTGCAGGCCCATGGCCATGAGGATGCCCTGCTGGATGCCCGTCAGTCGCACGCCCTGCTTGAGCTTGCCGTTGAAGTACAGCTGGGCGATGGTGGGTAGTAGGTCAAGGATGACGTGGTAATCGAGCATGTTGTTGGCGTACGACTCCAGGCGCTTCAGGTCAAACGGCGACATGTGACGGTCCAGCTCCTCCTTGGTAAGGGGTGCCGGCTTGGTGCCGTCGAGGCTGGCGCCGTTAGCGGCAGCCTCGTCAATGCTCAGGGCCATCTGGACGTTGAAGGTGCGGAACTGGTAGGAGAGGAGCGAGGTAAATCGCCGTTGGAAATCGCGTGTGAATTCACCGAGCCAGCTCCCGTCATCCGCCGACTCCAGAGGCCGCAGCATGACGCAGGTGTGCTCGCCAGTTAGATCGTTGGCCGTTTGGCGCAGGTAAACAGGGGAAAACGAAGACCGCTTCCAGAACTTTTGCAACTCCTTGGTCAGACCGTAGCTGACGCCAATGTAATCCAGCCTTTCGGGCCGCTTCTGCGCTAAGTCGGTAAACAGGAACGGCATCTTGTCGCGAACGGCAATCTTGTCGTCCAGCAGTGACGTCTTTGACAGCTCGGCATCTGTGGCTCTGCTGATTCGGTCTTCCATGGCCTGGTCCTCATCCTCTGACAGGTTGGCAAACTTGCCCTCATAGTAGTTGATGAGCAGCTCTAGTGCCTTGGAGCCGTAGCCCTGAGACATGTATTCGGGGTTGGTGGCGATTCGCACAATACGCGCGCCAGATAGTGTGGCGAAATTCTCGTCCTGGAACTGCTGGCTGACGAGCCAGGGGATAAGATCACCGTGTGGTCTTTGACCGCGGCTCAAACTGTTCAGCACGCTCTCTCGGCTAATCTTACCCTCCAGGGCGACCTGGAGGACGCACAGAGGCTCGGGGAGCCTGTTATTATCGGTGCGAGGACCCGTCAGGACGAAGAGCTCGTGAGCGGGCGCGTCACTCATCAGCTGCAGATCGTCTGGTGTGTTCTTGTAGTGGCTGGCCACGTACAACGCAACCATTTGCTGGAGGAAGTTCTCTGAGACGGGATGGAAGGAGAAGAGAGTATCGCGGTTAATGTTCAAGAGCACGCACTGGGAGGGATCCGGGGACCCAGCCTTGACCTTGGGCAGCTGAGCGTCGAGACACAGCAGCTTGTTGAGCCACTTTTCGACACCATCACCTTGCGCGTAACGGATAGGTTCGGAAAGGGTAATCTCGCGCAGTTTACGGCCAGCCTGGTATTCTTCCCCCTTGGCTGCCCGTCCAGTAGCGCGATCCGCAATCTCAGTATCGGCGCCGCCAGCAGAAGCGGTGCGTGACTGCTCACGCAGCTGTTTAATGAGCTTCAACGACAGAGACCGGCCGGTACCCTCGTAACCGTTGATGGTGGAGGCCATGAAGACGAGATAAGGACCCATCAGCTTGCGAACAAGCGGTAGCGGGATAGCAGCGGCCTCATCAATAACAACCAACTCGGCCTGTCCGAGAACGTGGGCGTCCTGTGGGCGAATATATTGGATCGTCTGACGGTGCTGACGGTGAATATTGACACGAACAATAGCCTTGTTGAAGTCGGGGTTCGTGCTCTGAATGATGGAGTAATCGGCGTGGTCGGCGTAGCCCAAGGCGTCAAAGCCCTTGAAGACAAACTCAAACAGCGTCTTCAAGTTCTCCGGCGACGGCGACGTGATGAAGATGTTGCTGTAGCCGTACGCCACCGCTGCTGCCACCGCGACGCCCAGCGCCGCCGACTTGCCGCGACCTCTGGCGGCCGTCAGCGCCACCGTGCTCCGCAGCGTCTTCTCCGCGATGGCGTCGACAAACGTGAGCAGCGCCTTGGCCTGATCGACGGTGCGCGCGAGGTTGACGAGCGCGCCGACGGGCTGGCGGTCCTGCACGTCGTCCTTGACGGCCGCGAGCTCGCGCTGTGCGGGCGTCGTGCTCTCGTCGCGGTCCGGCGGCGGCAGCGCCTTGACGTCCTTGCCGCCCGAGATAGGCAGCACGTTAAGCTCGTCGTCGATGACGAGGCACGACTCGCAGCCGCCGAGCGAGAGCAAAAAGCGCTCGTTGAAGCGCGCGACAACATCGGCGTGCGCCTCGGTGCGATACCGCGAGTGCACGTCCATGGAGAGGTTGTACAGCTGCCGCAGCGAGTTCATGCCCTTGAGTAGTAGGATGACCAGGCCGCCGCCCTCGACCGTCTCGATGGTGCGTGCGAGGATGTTGGGAGTCACGGCCTCGAAGTCCTGCAGAATGCACATGCCGTAGGTGTTGCCGAGAATCTTATCCGTCTCCTTGTAGTAGGTGTAGCGGATGTTGTGTAGCGAGATGAACAGCTCGAACGGGTCTTCGTCGTTGACTTCGCGGATGCCTCGTTTAATCTCCTTCTTGATCTTGGCCTCGCGCTTCTTTCGGTGACTGCATTGGCACATAGGTTAGCCGGAACGAAAGACTCCGTGGGCTCGTATGGGAGTGGTCGCATACCTTGTAAAGTTCAACAACTTGTTCTTGTACGCCCACAGAACCGATTTGTTCTGCTTAATATCGACGCGCGACATGATGTAATGCAGCCGGACGATCACATCCTTGCTGTGGTCGCCAACAACGACAAAGAAGCTTCTCTTCTTTTCTTGTAGGCCATTGCGAATCAAGGCGCCGATACGGGGATCGCTGTGAGGGTCAGTTTAAGCTCTTTGAAGTGATAAAATCCCGTTACGAGCTTTTTCAGAAGTCAGTGACTCTACTTACACTTGCTTGCGAGAAGACATGGTGCCGGTGCCGTCAATCTCGCGGTTGAAATCGATCAATGAAACCCCAGCAATGGCAGAAAAAATGGCTGTTCGAGACGACTAATAATTTGGCGGCGGGCACATCCAAAATTTTGGCGGATTGTTGAGATTCTGCCAGGCGGTGTGTCGCCGCAGCTCAAAAGTTTTTATGGGGCACTGCCAGGCCGCATCTACGCTTGCCTCTAGATGGACATACAGACAAGGACCACGCCGGCGGTTTAAATCATTTCTATGCTGCCTAAGTGCTATTGCAATGTCTATAGATGATGTAGCGCACTGTGAAACTAAACAGTCGAAAACAGCTCTTAGCAGCGCGCCTGATCCAGTGCAGTCAAGACTGCTGTACGGAGCACACCACCTCGTGAATCAGCCCCAGCCTGATGGACATGTCGGAATTAACAAAGAAAAAATGAATCTAATATACACGCTCGGAGAGGATGTAGCCGCCAGGTCGCACTTATGTGCGGTCAAGCTTGCGGCGCAAGTTCCTCGTTCGCTTCATAAACTTCTTGTACTTGTGCTTCTTCATGCGGAGCTTGCGCTGGCGCCTGACGCTGATCGCCTGCATGGTCTCGCCGGCACGGCGGGCGCGAGCCTCGTCGAAGCGCAGCTGCCGCTGGGCGAGCCGCTCGACGAAGCTGCGCGGCTGATTCTCGTTGACGATGTGGGGGCTGTGCGCGACGATGCGGATCTGGCCGTCGGCCTCGGTGGATTCCTCGATAGTGAACATGGCCTTGTAGACGCGGTGCTGGGGGTTCTCCTCAGCCGTGGCCTCGGCCTCGGCAGCCATGCCGGTCTTCTCACCCTCGGCGCCGGCAACCTGGGCCTGAGGGAGAGGCGGCGGGCGAAAGGGCAGGAAGTCGCCCGACATGGTGTCGACTTGCAGGTAGGCGCTGGACTCGGTGCCGTCGGCGTTGCGGACCTCGAGGCGCTGCATGCCGTTTTGCATCTGCTCCTCCTTGCCGCCGATGGTCATCTGGGCCATGGGGCCTTCGAGCTGATCGATGGTGTCAGACAGGGTCGACATGGTCTCGGAGATGCGGCTGGCCTTGGATCGAGCCGCGAAGATGGAGGCAAAGTGCTCATCGGTCACGGTTCGCGGCATCGTTTGGGTAATGGAGATGGGGCGGTGAAGCGAGAAGAAGCTCGAGAGGCCGAGGGCTAGTCACCGGTCAGTATTAAGAATTACGCACATAGATACTAGTGAGCAGATGCCAAATTCGCAGAGTATGGCGTGTGGCTTCACTCCTATCCTCGCATCTTTCGCGGCGTACCTTCAAGAGACATGTGGTGCGTGGCAGGAACGGCAGGCAGCTTCTTGAAAGAGGCATCGCGAGCCGACGTCTCCTTGCTCTTTCGTTTCCTCTTGTCGCCCGCGGCCTTGCCGTCCGGCCGCGACGACGAGGCCGGCACCGACTGGCCGGCCGAGAACTCGCTGGAGCCGTTGTCGGAGCGCGAAGGCTTGGACGAGGAGAAGCGGCGCTGGTGGCCACGCATGACGACGGGGACCGAGGCGGCACAGGCAGCGGCGGCGGCCCTAGGAGCCGCCGGCGGCGCGGAGGCGACGACGCGACGCACCGAGGACGGCAGCATGGCGAAAACGGATGACGGTCGTAGGCTTGACAGATGGGAAGGCGGTCGGTCGGGAAATCGAGGTAAGCGCGTGGGGGGGGAAGGAGAGGGAGGGAGGCGGGTGGCGTCAGGAGGTTGTGTGATGGGAGATCTCGATGACTGCACGATGGGATTTGTTGGCAGTCTTGTGTTGGAAACCCAGGATGAAATCGGTCGCTGGTCACAGTCACAGAAAGGTGAGGCTGCGGTCGAAAAGTCGGGTGAGGGGGTGGCCTAAGGCAGCAAGACAGTGGACCAAATTAGCCGCAACGGCGAAAAGTCACCTGGTCTGATACTTAAAGCCTTTACCCTACAGTAGAATTAAATCTTCAACCAAAGACAGAACAGGAGGTTAATCAACGTGTTGAGAGTAGTGAGAGTAATTATGAGGACTGGAAGATACTGATCTTATTTTCAGCGTAATACAAAAAGCCTGGTGTTGAGGGAGGTGGCAAAAACAAGACGCAAGCATGCGTGTCATAGGTACTTTTGACACCTACTAAAAATGGCACCTCACGACACCGAGCGCGGCGGCTAGACCGCCACCACGTTGCAGCTGTGCAAGGTGGCTGAGGGATGGGCTCTAGGTACAGCATCGATTCGTCGCGAAGGTCACTGAGTGCCACCGCAAAAGCGACACGATCACAATCTGCATTTCCATTATTCATAATCTAGCGCATAATCCCAACCATGTAGGCTGTAAACAGCTGTAGGTCCTAGGTATTTCGATTTAATAGAAGAAACTCTAACCGAACAACACTCAAATTCAGAAAACAGGGGTATTCGCAAACTTGGGGCAAAGACAAGATTAATAGGGTATCGTAAAGGAAGCTGTCTCATATCTAACAATGGCAGGCGAGACAGAGTTGGCACACGAGTTGGCCTATTCAGGCAACATTACTCCAACAAAGCAGAAGTCTCGTTGACAGGCGTCAGGGCCTTGCCAATCTTCTTGGGTCGAACGTCGATGGTTTCAGGCTCGATGCCGTAGCCAGTAATCCTATGGTCGTCCTCGTCCTCCGAGTGGTAAGACACTGCACCGTCGGTAAAGACGGGGACGTAGGACGACGAGTTCTTCTTTTGGAAGAAGCGCGACCAGGGCATCGTCGGTCGCTCGGGCCAGAGGCTGTGGCTGCAGTTGGGACAGTCCGAGTCGATGGCGCGCGAGGCGGCCCATTTTATGTGACCGTGGATGGCGAGGCCGTCCCAGAGCGCGGCAAAGGCGAGTGCCACATGCGAGATGCTGTCAGGATTAGTTAGCCGCCAGAGTCTTGGTTGCATGGTTCGAAACTTACAAGCTCAACATGAGGGGAATCGTGGCATAGGCGGCCAGCATGCTGAGCGCAGCCGACTTGCTCGAGGACCTCCACGTGTAGACCAGGACAACCATAATGCCCGTAGCGATGGCAATGTCAAAGGCGAAGATAAGAAAGGGGTGTGTGAGCGTCTCGCCGAAAGAATCAACCTCATGGATGCCCTCCTCGACGGCGTCCTCGACCGAGGCCATGATGCCGCCTGCGCCGCCATCCTCGCCAGCGGCGGCGGCGGTGGTGTCCGAGCGCTCATTGCTCTTGCGGCGGAGGAGCCATATTCCCGCGACGGTGGAGAGCGACTGGGGAATGAGGCCGGCGACGGGGACCGCATCCTTGGACATGAAGCCGTGGGCGAGCAGCATGGGGAGCGCCGGGATGAAGGCGACCCAGGTGAGCGTCCGGAAGAGTCGGCCATAACGCGCCTCGAGGGACGCCCAGCTGTTGGTGCCGGTCATGGCGTGCGGCGTGTAGTTATCGAAGTACGTATATCGTGGGAATTATTTGTTTGTCTTGTTGGTGATGGTGTAGAGATGGGATGGCGGGGCTGTTGAATGTGCGATGGGATGGGGGAAGGCCAACTGGGACAAGCCAACGTCGATCCTGCCTCCAGGACAAGTCACGAAATCCATGGCATGGGGAGACTCATTATTATTGTTAGGTAGGAGTTGCTAACTTGCTAGCTTCCTCTGGCGAGCATCTTGTGGTCATGGGAGGCGGAAAGAGCTTGAGCCACGCTCAGCTTCCCCTGGCTGTGAGTGGTGGCTTTTTGTTTGCGCAAGGGTTTTTGTCTCGAGCTACAGGTACTTAGTTAGTTAGGTAGGTAGGTGCCATGCCAGGCACCAGGGGCAGTGGTGAGAATTCTGGGGATGCAAAAAAAAGCAAGAAAAGGTTAAAAAAGTTAACTATTCAGGAACAAGGTGTTGTGGAAGCAGCCTTTTTTTCGGGAGTCCATTTTAGGCAACCCAGCCAGTAATGGCGGGTTGTTGGCCCCATTGAAGTTTTTGGCGATTGCCGCTGGCCGGGGAGGGCGGAGCTTCGAGATCGGGCTGGTGAGGTTGCCGTACCTGAGCTTCAATTATATATAAAAGTGCAGAAAAATGGCAAAAAAGAGTGAAAGCCTAAAATGTAAAACATCTTCTTTAAATATTTATTGAAAAATTCTCTCTTGTCACCCATCTACTTCTTTGTCGTGTGCTGACAGAGCCAACACCATGACTTTTAGCGCCCCAGGCTCATAATTTTTTTTTAATATGGGGATGCCTGGCGACCAGCAAACAGATGCCGAAACAGGGTCAAAACGCTGCCTCATCTATCCCATCTATCGGGTCCTTTCTCTCTCATCCCTCCTGTTATTGACATTCTACATCATCTCTTCTCTTCCAGCTTTCCTTTGTGGCCTTTCCGTTACACTGAATACTCGCCTCGCACCGCATTCCTCCTCCCCTCTGACTTTGTTTGTCCATATTTCTTCCCACCGCATTCACTTCCATCGTTCGCCGATATCGCCTCCTCAACCCATTGCGCGGCCGCAGTCCTCTTTCTCATATCAAACAAGAAACATTGAAGCATTTTCCTTGTCCCTTTTCTCTCCTCACATAAACTCACGTTCACCATGGTCGTCTCACTTCTCCGATGGTACGTCGCCCTTTCCCCCTAATCCTACGATCTCTCCTGGACCATTCATTGGCTCACGTAAACTCTCCCTCTCACAGGTACAATGGCCGCCTCGCCGCGCGTCCCCTTCTTACTCAGAGCATCACCACAGCCGTGCTCTTCGCCACCGGCGACATTACCGCCCAGCAGCTCGTTGACCAGCGCGGCCTGGACAAGCACGACTTTGCCCGCACCGGCCGCATGGCCCTCTACGGAGGTGGTGAGTTTGTCCCCTGTCATGATATCCCCGTCGTTTGAGACTCGGGTCTTTCAAAGCTCAAAAAGGAGAAAAAAAGCTAACGTGTCACACAGTCGTGTTTGGACCTGCCGCCACCACCTGGTTCAACTTCCTCGCTCGTCGTGTCACCTTCACTAACAAACGCGTCGAGACCCTCGCCCGCGTCTTCGTCGACCAGTCCGTCTTCGCGCCCACCATGATCGGCGTCTTTCTCAGCAGCATGGCTACCATGGAGGGTGCCTCGGCCCGCGAGCGCCTTGAGAAGACCTGGTGGCCCGCCCTCCGCACCAATTGGATGGTCTGGCCCTTTGTTCAGACCATCAACTTTGCCTTCCTCCCGCTTCAGTACCGCGTACTCTTCGCCAACATCATCTCCATCGGCTGGAACAGCTACCTGAGCTGGGTCAACAGCAAGTAACGCTTTTACACACACCTTCTTTTCACCTATATAAAATTCAGGGGAAGCAAGAAGCTATGCGTTGAAGGCATCAGCGAAAATAAGAATATTTATTGTAATAATAAAAGCATATAGACTCGGAATGTTAGATTGCCCACCAGATCAATTCACCGTCATCATCATCATCATCATCATCATCATCATCATCATCATCATTGGTGTATACATTATCCGCAGCATCTGCAGCACCTACAGCATCTGTGGTATCTGTAGCATCTACAGCATCTTCGTATTCTCTACTATACTTCCGTCTCAATGTCGGCCTTTTGCTTCACCTCGTGCCCAAACATGCCCGACACCCCGTCCTCCACCCTACCAAACTTATTCTTCACCCACTTGGCCGTACGCGGAATCTTCCACTGCATGATGCCCCGGTGCTGACGGTGCAGCGTCTTGGCCTTCTTCTTATAATCCCGGACTTGGTCCAGCATGCTCTGTCTATCCGAGGCGCTGCCGTCCGGCACAGCGTCCGGCGGCACCGCCTCTTTATTACCCGAGCTCTCCTTGCGACCGTGTCGGCGGTGGTGCTGACTTTTGGCGTCGTCATTCTCAGAGTCATTGTCTGCGCCCTCGTCATCTGACGAATCGGCGCTGGCGTCAGCATTGTCCGCATCCACAATGCCGGTCTCCTTATCCAAGTCTGTCTGGAGTATGTCGCGCGCCGTGTCAATGACTTCCACAACCTGCCGCAAATGCTCGCTGCCGTTGGCCCAGCTCGTGTGTGCGCTGCCCATGCCCGCCCATAGTGTCAGGCGCAGCTTCAGCGTGCCCATCTTCTCACCGCACGTCTCTAGGCAGTTGGATAGGGCGCGTTTATAGTCGCCTTTCCAGATTGTGAGGTTGATTTCCTGCTCCTCCTCATCGGGGATGTCCTTAAGCCAGAGCACGCAAAATGCGGCGATGCTTTCCCCTAGAAGACGTCGGCCATCCACAAACGCGATAGAGAAACAGCTGCTATATCGCTGGTGCAGCGCTAGAGCGACATGCTTGCTCGACTTCGTCGCCCAAACGGCATGGCCTTCTTCTGTGGCGGATGGATACATCTTTCCAGTGCTGATGTTTGACTGGAAACGGAGTTTGCAGCTGCGTAACTCTTCCGGCACGTCCGTGCCAATGGCCTTGTGGCGAATATCGAGGGTGCCGTACTGCCAGCCTAGCAAGTTCCGAGGTGCTTGGAGTGATACACTCCGCCACACTAGAGAAATGCGAATGCGGCCATTGCCAATGCCACCAGAGATGGGCCACCATCCCATGACCTGCGAGCGTTGCCGGAAAACCTGGGCGAGTGGTAGATGCACGATGCCTAGCAAAGGATCGTCTTCGTGAAGACGAGCGTCGCGAACGGAGACGTAGACCTCGCAGTCACGCCAATCCCGAATAAAGCGTTCACAGCCTGCGTTGAAAAACGGTTTGCTGTTTTGCGGCTTCACACGAGACTTGAACGTTTTGCGATGGTTAACAACGATGGTACAATATGAAGAGGGCAGGCCTTCCCCGGTCTCCTCTTCATCATCGCTGGCACTACCAAACTTGGACTTTGTCTCTTTGCTGAGCTTCTTAATTTCGAGACCAGTTAGGTTATGGATCTGGATGCTGAGAAGGCCGCTTGGATAGTCTTCCGGCGGCGGTGCTGAGATGATCATCTCATCGTGCTCAATCTTGAACTCGAGCACACGCTTCTTCTCCATATCCTCTTCATGGCGCTCCAGTGTCGTGTCCTTGAGCATAGCCTCGCGTAGCTTCCGCTCGCAGGTGCGTTCGACCTTTTTCTTCAGCTGCTCCATGTTACGAACGCGTGGGTCCCGCGTCTGAAGCTTGAACTGGCTGTCGAGAATCTTGGTTTTGGAAAAGTACCCGACGCTCCATTCCAGCTTGCCTGGCATATTGTCTCCAGACTTGAGAGCCCTGAACCCATCCGCACGATGGGACATCTTGCCATTTGACTCTGGGTTGTCCATAATTTCCTTCAGGCTGACTTCGATACGGCCCAGGTCATCGTCAGCCGTAAATCGGTCAGAGTCCCAAAGCTGGACGCGGAGACGCTCATCAATGTTCAGCTCTTCCGGTGTTACCAGGACGAAGCAGGTCTCGTCCCAACAAGGGGACATTTCCTTGAACATGATACGGCTACTCCAGACGACCTTGCCGAATTTTGCCCAGCCGACAGAGACGTACGGGTCCGAGCCGCCTTCTCTGAAGAACGGAATAGCCGCGTCGCCCATCTTAAAGTCGTAGCCTCGTTTAATATTGACCATCAAAACGCCCTTAGCCAGGGTGTTCTTCTTAAAGTCTTCGCCAACCAGAATTTTCTGAAGATCAATGGTCAAGCTCTTAGGCGCAACATACTGTGCCACAGCAGCGTCGACTGATGCCTGCACGAAATTGCTAATCAACGGGACATCCATAATGTTCAAACCACGCTGAACCAGAGGGACACAGCTCATGGCCACCCTTGGCTGGCCCATCAGCGTAACGGTACAAAGAGAAATAAACGGGGGGTCGGCAATGAGCTGAAGTCGAGCGCGGATAGTGCCGATTATGCCGTGTAAGTTGACCCAAACTGGGATCTTGATATTACCTGGCAGGTAAAATGCCACAAAGAGGTGCAAGTCATTATTTCGGTGCTTGGACATTCTCGAACTGGCTCGAGTTCGATAAGCGAACGAAATTTCCAGGTTGACAAAGGAGCCTTCCTCATCGTCCATGACATGAGGACCGAACGGATTGCTGTTGGCGGCGTCTTTCGCTTGGTCCTTTCCCTTCCCGTCCTTCTCGGAAGCATTCTTGCGTAGTGTCTCAGACGTAGCACCGCTTGGTAGCCAGCGGATACCAAGAATGCGTATTGGCTCGCTTCCTTGGCCGATATCTTCAATGCTGACCATACGAACAATCTTTGGTATGGAGGCTTGCATGACATCTTCGAGAATATCGGTGAAGCTAGCAAAGAGATCTGGATTGATAATAGGCCACAACGTACGCAGCACGGAGTTAAGCCACACGGTTCGCTCGTGGGTGCTCTCGTTCGCCTCGGTCTTCATCTTCTCGCGATGGGCATGCCAGACTTCGTCTTCGAAAAGCTGTCTGGTCTGCTTAGAGCTAAAGTCGCGAACGAAGATAGCAAGATACGCCATCAAAAAGAATGCGCCGTAAAATAGGAACCAAGGAATGCTACCCTGCCTCGTCGAGGCAGGAAGCAGCTTGTATATCTCGTAGGCGGCGATTAGGATGATGGCGGCACCGAAAACACCGACGGTTGCGCCTTGACGGCTAATATGTTCGATCTCGTCTCGCAAGCCTCCAAAATCCGGCACAGGAAACTCTTTATAGAGGGCTGGATTAAAGGCTTTCTTATTAGCGCCGGCAGGCTCGCCGCCTGATGACGGGGACAGCGCAGACGAGGGGGACGGGCCAGAGACTTTCTTAGTATCTTTATCTCGTGCCGGCTCGTCCCCTGCCGAAGTACGGCCGGCATCGCTGAGCGTTATGTTGTCGAGGGCTTCGTCGTCGAAATCTTGGATGACGATGGTCTGGTGCGTAACAGGGTCTGTGACTTCGCGTTCGGCTCGCTGCCAACGTCTCTTGTCCTTGCGACGCTGGCGAGGGTCGGCAAAGGCGGGATCCGTCTGCGAAGTATCGATCATCGGGAGATCCTGCCTATCGTCGTCATCTCGGCCGCGGCTGCGGCTGCGAGATCTGCTCCTGCGGCTGGCCATGTCTGGTACACTCAGGGCCGACGAAGGGCGTGGGCCTGGCGACAGCATTGATCGGCCGGGACGCAGTTCGGAGAGGCCATCATCGTCAGCGGGCGGCGCCTCGTCATGCTGCATGGCCTCTTCTTGCTGTCGCCGCAATGCCTGTTCCTCACGGTATTTGGAGATTGTCGGAACCGGTCGGTGGCCGCTGTATGGCTCTTCGTAGCGGCGCGCGTCATCAGTGGTGCCGGACATGTTGTGTGGTCATCTGGAGCTGGAGGCAAGAGCATGCTGGAGGTAGGTTGCCAGGCGAAAATTTAAAGTGACGACGAGATCTGAGCCTCCGTTGAGGAGATGGCTGTGACGTACCCTCAGGTGAGCTGTATCCACAAGCTCTCTATTAGGTAGTACCTAATAGGCGCTACTGGGGCTCACGGGCCGGAGCGATGGCGTTGACAACTAACTAGGCCGAGGAGGCAAATTCGCGCTTTGCCAGTTATTAAATGGAGAATCGGGCTAGTAGCCGAGATTATGAATCTTCGATACAAACTTGATTTATCTTCGTATCTTCGTGGAAGAATATTTGGTTTTGCAGCGAATACACCTCGGTTGTGGCGCTGAACCCATTGGCACGTCATGGAGCTGGCGTAGCCTTGGCACAGCCACACTGGCCAGCTCTGGATGTCTCTGACAAGATTGTGCGCCGTCGTTGATGAATGTGAATTAGACATTGCTTTTTAAGACCTGTTCCGCCCGACTCAGCTTTTATACTTTCTCTTGTAACCGTACTTCTGGTTGCCCTACCGTTTACCTTACACTTGCTTCTTGTTCATTGAGCTTGAGTCCTTTCTGCTGTCGGCGAACATCCTCCGGATCGGCGGGGCCGTGAGGGTCAGCCCTCTCTCTTTGCCGACAGCTTGCCAGTTGCCAGCCAAGCCAACCAGCCACCTGGCCGTGGCGCAGACCTTGCTTTTCTTAGTAATAATGTCCACCCAGCCCTTCACCAGTACATGCATCACTGCCAAGTGCCGTTGCATCCAGTACAACCCTACACGCTGGTGATCAATCTCGCACTGGTGTTCGACGGCAATGTTCCCTCCGTGTTTGGCAGTGAGCGCTGTCCGTATCTTGCTGCAGCGTTGAACAAACATAGTCCCTACTGCACAAACATAATCCTTGTACCTCCTCGTCGCAACCGCAACGCGGCAGAAACGTGTTTGTAGTTATGCCAGAGGGCTCTGTGCGCCAGGAGGTGAGATCGCCTGGTGCAGATAGCCGTCCTCTGAATACCTAGCGGGTTACAGGGACATACATGGTGGGCTTTCATGTAGGTATGGGATTTACCTTACACTTGTCCTTTTTACGCGAGCTGTAGATGCGTCACTGGTGCTACAGGCCTGTGACCGCCTTGGACTCCTCAGGAGAGCACAAAAGCCTCGACCGCACGATTGAATGGCTGGCGGCCAACGAGCTCGGGAACCTGATACCGTGCCCAAGGCAGTTTGGTTGTCTCTTGTCTAGGGCTGGAGTGGCGCTTTTCGCCGAAGCTGAGAGTTTTCATCGTCTACTCTGGAGTGGAGGACTGGGAGGGGACAAATCTGGCTGAGAGGCATTCATACCATTCGTCCTCTAGCTACTCTCGCTTTTATAAGTAGTGAACTTGTCATTGCAGGTCAATATCGTTCGGTCGCAAAATCACTTCTAACTGATGCCTTGGGGTTAAGCGCCCAGCGACCGCCACAATCCTCTTGGCCACAAGCCACGTGGATGCTGTGCGAATCTGCACCGGTGCACAGGAGTCCAACAGGTATGACAACAGAACCGGGTCCTCTGTCTGGCACAGTGAATCGCTGCGCCTCTACTCTTTGGACGATCGGGCGCCAGATATATTGCAGCAGTCTTCGGATGGCGATGAGGGCAAACTGAGGAACGGATGATCAGACGGATTCTGCGCAGGGAGCATGTTCGGTGCGGCGTCCGATACGGGCTGAAACAGGCCCCGCGGAGCACTGGCGGGTGTGGGAGCGGGAAACCGGATGGCGGTATTGACAAGGGTAGGGCCAAGCAGAGTCAAGCAGGCGTCGACTCATGAGGATGAAGGAAAAGAGGCTGGTGGCACAACAAGAATTGGGTGAGCACCTTTATTAGTAGGTATGTAAGTAGCCTGGCGACAGCTGGAAGCAACGAACAAACGGAGACCTTGGGGAAGGGAGAGGCCGTTCTGCCAGATTGCCCAGCTCACCGCTCTGGCACTTGCCAGCTGCCCAGTTGCCAGCTGCCAGTAAACACTGCAGTACCAAGACTCTCGATAACATCATTTTCCCATCCTCAGTTCATTTTACATCATCATCGACACCACCGCCATCCATTTTCTCCCCGTCGCATGCCCGTCTTTTGTGATTCCTCCTCTGCCGAACCCACACAACACACACCCCATCCTCGACCCAGACACTAGCTCCGTCACACTGCAGCCTCAGCCGTCGCTCGTTGGCTACATTCAAATCTCTAAGCGCCGGGCCCGCTTTGTGCCAAATTTATGCAGCCACTGAGAGCTCGAGCAGTCTCGATTGTCTCTCCTAACCGTGCCTCTTTGGCCAATTTCCTGCCCCAGAATGCCGCTAACTAGCCTTCTGGCCCGGCCGCGGCGGGGGATGGTCTGGTCCCCTCCTCCCACTGCCGTTGGAGTTCACCAACTCGATAGTACAAGTCGCAGCCCAGCCGCACGACCGCTGTCTTGTGCCTCTTTGCTCTTTACAAGAAATTTAGATCATACTTTGCTCACGCCTCCCGTCCGCTTGCGATACTCCTCGACTCGAGTCGCCCTGCATTCCGGTTTTCTGCGGCCCTTCCTGTGCATGGCGACTACCTGCCATCTCAAAACACCCTAGGAACCTTCGAAACGCCTGCTTCCACCACCTCAACTGGTCCTCTCACACTCAACGTCGCACATTTGCGGCTCCTTTCGTCGCAACCTCTGTCATCCGGTTCCCTAGGCTTTCGTTTTGTCTTCCGTCAATTTTAATTCCTGAGACGAAAACGTTGGTCTACCACCGCCCTGTATCTTCCTGCAAAGCCTTGGACTGCGCCGCTGCTGACAGTTCAAGCCGGCGCTGAAGCTTTGGGTTTCAAAAGTCTTGGAAGTTTACTTATCCGGACGAATTGAAGCATTGGTCCTGCACCAGCAGCACCGGATCGGGTTTCTCTTTACTCTGCGACAGCTCCGGGGTCGTCTTACCCCGTTTCTGAGCCCAAGTCTCCCACCTCTCCCCCGGCATTTATCACCTTAATTCAGCCCATATCGCTTCTTTTCTCCTCGTCCCATTTCTCACCTTTCTCCGACTCATCCTTCGACTTGGGGCCATCGGTGTCTGTTCTTTCTTTCTCCTGCTGGCTCAGATCGATTCTTTCTTTTCATTATCTAATTCGCCATTTTCGTTCACCTTGTCTTTTCTGCTCCAGCCCTTGGACGATAGCGACTTCATTCTTTCACGTTACGATTTCACGTCACCTGCCGACACTCTTGGATACTTTACAGCATCAACCACTCGTCGCCGGTCGACATATGAACACCCTCCGCCACATCCTTATGCTTGAATAAACCTCGTCCTCAAAATGGCTGGGCAATTAACTTACCGTGAACTCTTTCTAAAGCAGTTCACGGCCAGAAAACTCATATTTCATGTTCTTTTCTGGACATTTCACTGGGGTATCTTTGCCTATGGTTGGTAAGTTGCATGGCCCGAGCCACTCAAACCTCACTGCTCACGCAAACTAGGTGGAAGCAAGCCGCGGACCCGCGACTGGCTGGTCTCAACACCCTCAAGTTCTCAGTTTGGATTTCTCGTGGTGCCGGTCTTGTCTTGAGCGTCGACGGAATGCTCATTCTCCTTCCGGTTTGCCGTACAATTATGCGATGGGTTCGTCCCAAGATTCGGTTCCTGCCGCTCGACGAAAATATCTGGCTACATCGTCAGCTCGCCTACTCTCTCCTGCTATTCAGCATTGCCCACACCGGCGCTCACTACGTCAACTTTTACAATGTCGAGAAGACCCAGATTCGACCCGTCTCTGCTCTTCAGATTCATTACGGCCAGCCTGGTGGCATCACTGGCCACATCATGCTTCTTTGCATGATGCTGATGTACACGACAGCCCACTCGCGCATCCGCCAGCAGTCCTTCGAAACATTTTGGTACACCCATCACCTTTTCATTCCCTTCTTCTTAGCGCTGTATACGCACACCACCGGTTGCTTCGTGCGTGACTCCGTCGACGCTTTCTCACCTTTCGCTGGTGACCAGTATTGGACGCACTGCATCGGTTATCTCGGATGGCGGTGGGAGCTCTGGACTGGCGGCTTCTACCTCCTGGAGCGTCTTTACCGTGAAGTTCGCGCACGCCGTGAGACCAGTATCACCCGAGTCGTTCGCCACCCGTACGATGTCGTCGAGATTCAATTTGCTAAGCCCTCCTTCCGGTACAAGGCTGGTCAGTGGCTCTTCCTCCAGATCCCTTCCATCTCCAAGTACCAATGGCACCCTTTTACCATCACCTCGTGCCCATTCGACCCGTACGTGTCCATCCACGTTCGCCAGGTTGGTGACTTCACCCAGGCCCTGGGTGATGCTCTCGGTGCCGGTAATGCTCAGGCAAAGCTGTACGATGGCGTGGATCCCATGGGAATGTACGAGGTCGCTCTGCAAAACGGCCAGCAGATGCCCGCCCTGCGCATCGACGGCCCTTACGGAGCGCCCGCCGAGGATGTCTTTGAGAACGAAATTGCCGTTCTCATCGGCACTGGTATCGGCGTCACGCCGTGGGCTTCGATCCTCAAGAACATCTGGCACTTGCGCAACTCGCCCAACCCGCCTACGCGCCTGCGCCGTGTCGAGTTCATCTGGGTCTGCAAGGACACGGGTTCGTTTGAATGGTTCCAAACGCTGCTGTCCTCGCTCGAGGAGCAGTCCAACGAGGCCGCCCGCCTGCCCGGCAGCAACGGCGTCGAGTTCCTCAAGATCCACACCTACCTGACGCAGAAGCTCGACATGGACACGACGCAGAACATTGTCCTCAACAGCGTCGGCGCCAACACCGATCCCCTCACCGAGCTCAAGGCCCGCACACAATTCGGCCGTCCGGACTTCCGCCGTCTTTTCACCACGATGCGCGACGGTATCCTTGACCGCTCCTACATGAACGGCCTCGAGGGAAGCATGCGCACCACCGTCGGTGTATACTTTTGCGGTCCTTCTGCAGCTGGTAAGTTTTCTCATAGCCGGTAGAACTACATTGCGTCTTATTTGCTAACAAATTCGTCTTTAGCTCGTGACATTAAGACTGCTTGCAAGAGCGCTACGGCCCGTGAAGTCCAGTTCCGCTTCTGGAAGGAACACTTTTAAGTAACACACACTACTAGTATTTGACAGTGACGGGAGTCTTGGGTTGCTTTTTGCGAGGAAACGGGTGTGTTGGGTTTCATTTTTGTCATTTTTCCTTTTCTTCTTATAACGTGTATGCATTTTATTGGCCTGGGGCTTGGATTTGATTCATTTAAAAAAAGAGTGTACGAAATAGCAATGCCATCTTGCTTCAACTTGTCTGCATCCACAACATCGCCTTCACTGCACAAGATCAAAGTGCACACTTTCAATATCTTTTGCTCCAAAGGTATTTATTATCTATCATTATTTCTTTTCGCATTGCATTTTCATCATGTACAGAAAAGGACAAGCTTGCCACCATGAACCTGTAAACCCCGTTTTCCGTTCGCCGTGTATTTGCGTTTCCTGGACTCTTCCCTGCTCTTCGTCCGCGATTGCTTCCTGCCATCCCATAAAAAACGATCAATTCAAGCCCTCCCCAGTCATACCGATGACAATAGCCAGAGAGAAGAGTGCCATCTTCCCCCACATCACGCGAGGTGTTGCCAAAAACAACAAAACTTGAAACAACGCCCGTGCCAGAAAAGTCTTGTCAACTCCGAGAGAACAGAAAAAGAACAAGTCGTATAAAACATCGCCAAGAGACCCAAAACAATAGCAGATCCCAGCGAAAATCCGAAAATGGCACAACCCCAGATGATAAATCAAATGTACACCTAATTAGTGTTTTTTACCTCCAAAGATAAAAATGCCTGAAAAACAAGATTATTGAATTGCGCCTGAAAAAAGGAAGCAGCCAAGAGGGCTTCCTTTTGTGAAAAGAAAAAAAAGTGCCTGTTGGGAGGACCGTCCCAAAATTGCATTCGTTCATTGCCGCTTTCGTATATTAAAAAATCATAAATATGTAAATGATGCGGAAAATGGGGGCGTACAGCCTTCTGCCGTTAGCTGTGAGGTTGTTTGTTTTCGATATCGAGTTTGGTGACATTCGCTTCCGTCAGAGCCTCGCCGGAGCCTTGTTCCTGGTAGCTGTTGCTGCGCAGATTTGCTGCCGGTCCGCCTGCGGCGTCAAT
The DNA here is from genome assembly GCA_028828415.1 of Cordyceps cateniannulata. Taxonomy (NCBI): domain Eukaryota; kingdom Fungi; phylum Ascomycota; class Sordariomycetes; order Hypocreales; family Cordycipitaceae; genus Cordyceps; species Cordyceps cateniannulata. The sequence continues at coordinate 381,581 of JAPHMX010000004.1, read as the reverse complement.
GAGTTTCGTCTCCTGCAGCATGCTTGAAAATTCCTTGTCTCTTTCGGGACGCGGAACTCGCGGCGGCATGTTAACCACGGACGGCGAGTCAAAGGGCGAGATCTCATCTCGGCCGGTCGTGGTGGCTGGTGTCGGTGTGACGGGCCCGCCGGTAGAGTCGTCCTGTGTTTCATTACCAGGATCGGTGCTAGTTTTCGAAACAGTAGCACCATCGCCAACGGCAATCTGAGGGATATTGGACGTATCGCAGTGCTCGCTGAGCTCTGAGCAGTCTGACACCGACCGGTCGGGTAGAGTGCCTTCTCGACGGCGTGATACACACCAGCGAATCAGCATACGTTCGAGAATTGTCATTGTCACTGGCTTAGCCAAATAGTCGTCCATGCCAGCCCTCTTGCACTTTTCTCGGTCGCCTTGGATGGCGGAGGCCGTCATAGCAACAATAGGAACATCGTGGATGAGACCTTTGTATGGGCGATGATGACGCATTAGGTGCGTGCACTTGTAGCCGTCGATGATGGGCATCTGAACATCCATGAGAATAATGTCAGGCTTGGCATTTCGACCCTCACTTGCGCTGAGCACATACTCCAGAGCCTCTCTGCCGTTCCATGCTGCAGTAACTTGGAATCCGAGTTTCCGAATTGTGCGGGTCGCAATCTTCTGATTCACTGCGTTATCTTCAACAACAAGAATGTGGAAGGCGGCTCGCTCGGATCTGGGTAGATCTTGCTCAATACTCTGAGAGGATCGCACAGAATAGCGGCGACGAAGTCCAGAAAGCCCAGCAGAGCCATCCGAGCCCGATGGCGTAGTAGTCATGGCGTTTTCATATTCTGAGCTGTTGCATGATAGGCTTAGGTCCGACTGTAAGCGATCAGGGATAGCACCGGCATCCACATTCCGCGCGTTGCGTCGTTGGGGTTTATGGAAAGGTATCCAAAAGGTAGCTGTTGTGCCACTTCCCACAGTGGATTCGAGTGTAATTTGTCCACGCATCAAGTCGAGCAGGTTCTTGCAGATGGTGAGACCAAGGCCGGTTCCTCCAAACTTGCGGGCAGTCGAGGCATCTCCCTGACTAAAAGGTTGAAAGAGCTTGCGACGAACATCTTCCTGGATACCGATTCCAGTGTCTTCAACAATGAACTTGATGATGATGGAGTCTGCCGTCTCCTTCTCTTTCAGCACTGAGAATCGGACGTAGCCCTGACTTGTAAACTTGATACTGTTTGTGAGCAAGTTGGTGATGATCTGGCGCACACGACCAGGGTCTCCGATGACGGCCAAGTCGTTTTCGATGTCGTCACTAATATTAGACTGAAAATCGAGATTTTTGCGCTCCACGGCAAACTTGAGCATGCGCACGACTTCTTTGAGAATGATGGAGAGCGAAAATTGAACCTCTTCAATGTCAAGCCGACCGGATTCCACTTTGGAAAAGTCAAGAATGTCATTGATTACCGTGAGGAGAGATGTTGCAGAGCTCTGAATATTGTCGACGTAGTCGCGTTGCTCCTCATCCAAGCTCATGTCGCCAAGAAGCTCGGCCATACCGAGGACGCCTGTGATGGGCGTTCTGATTTCGTGCGACATGTTTGCTAGGAACTGGCTCTTGAGTCGATTGGCCTCGTTGGCCGCAGCCTCGTTGGCCATGGCTCGGTGCTTGTCGCGGGACTGTACACGGAGGGCTTCCTCGCTATCCTTTAGCTTGGTAACGTCCATGACAACACCAATGACTCCTTCAACGTTGGGTCGCGTTCCATTCTGCAGTCTCTTGCCGTACATGGGAACAAATCGTGTGCGGTACCAGCGGTCGTCAAGCCCATGTTCCTTGATGTCCTCGAAGCGCTTTCCTTCGAGGATTTCTTCAATAGAATTCAGCCAGTCTGGTCGTTCCCCTTCGGGCATTTGCTCTGTTAACCTGTTGAAGACTGTGTACATGTCCTCGCCGATGAACCAGCGACCCTTTTCAGTATCCTCGTAGGTTGAATCCCAAATGAGAGCTCCCTCGAGCATGGTAACACGGCGATTGGGGTCAACGGTAAAGATTGTGACATGGGAGTGCGCAATAACACTAAGCAGTTGCTGGCGTGTTTGTTTGGCTGCCAACTTGGTCTCGATACTTTCGTGGACATCAGTGCAGGTGCCAAACCATTTTTCGATTTCGCCTGTTTCGGGATTTCGCACAGCAAGGGCGCGCCCCAGGAACCATCGCCACTCTCCCTCTTTATTGCGACAGCGATACTCCATGAAGTAGGGATTTCCCGTCTGCAGTGACGCGCGCCATCGTGAGAGCGCCTCAATTTTGTCATCAGGATGGAAGCAATCTCGCCAAGCCAGCCCGAGACACTGCTCAGGCGCGAGCCCTGTATAATTGTACCACCGAGTATTGAAAAAGTCGTGTAATCCCGTTGCTGAAGCAGTCCATACCAGCTGGGGCATGGTATCACAGATGATTTTGAAGCGCTCCTCATCGCGCTCTTTGATGAGGGAGATCTCTTCGGTGATTACGGTAACATCTCGGAAAGTTACAACGCCGGCAAGAAATTCCCCCGTTATTTCGTCAGTAATGGCTTCGCCGAGAAGATCGTATACTAAGCGTTTGCCTTGGTTGAAGACACCAACTCGGGTGCTGGAAAACGGCGTGGCTGTCCTGAGCAAGATGGAAAGAGGATGCTCGTCGACCTCGAGCCTTCTTCCAAAGTCTTCCGTCCACACTTCCCAGTTTTTGAGTAAGTCGAAACCGTCGGATGAAGAGTCCAGATCAGCGTCGTGGGGAAGCAGCAAACGAGCGGCCTTGTTTGGGAATGTAACGCTGCCATCTTTCCACATGGCAAGGATGGGCATCTGGGTATTGTCCAGAAGAGCATCCTTCATGCGAATGATTTTTTGCAGGACAGAGGGTGTGCTAGAATGTGAGTGGGCAGCAATTGAGGGAGGGCCCATGGGCGGAAAGGGACTGGAAGACATGGTGAGGAAGCTGGGCGTGTTGAGTGCCGGGGAGCTCGAGTCCCGGCTGGAGGCGACGGATGAAGAGTTGGAGTTGCTAATGGATTTTCGTTCAGCAGCTTCGAGAGCAACAGATTTGGCTACGCTCTTTTTGTTGTTGACGGGGGTCGAGGGCGTTGATTGGGTGCTAGTAAAGGTGAGGGTGAAGTAGATTTGCTTATCCTCGACTTCCCAGACTGTGACAATCATCTTGGCAAAGGCGTGAAATTCAGACTCCTTGGACTTGTAGCGGCTGTCAAAAGTAGTTTTGTTTAGTCCCTTTCTAGACACGACGACTTCAATGATGGCGTCCTGAGTGGGCTTGGTAGGCGTGGCACAACGTTGCAAGCTGGGGCTGGCAGGACCGTTGATGGTGGGTGTAGCGTCACCGCCGTCACCGCCGTCACCCGTAGCGATTGCAGATAACGGGCACTGGTCAGAAGCCGGTGGGTGGGCGCCGATCTCATTGACCAAGGCGTCGAAAAACGTCTCCCAAGTGACCCAGACAGGTTTGCCGTCCTGTAGCATGTCGATGCCGACCTGAGAGAGTGTCTGTCCGCGAAGACGGTCGGTGGTGGGCACGGTGTCGTCGTCATCGGCGTCGTCGGTTATGATGCCCATCATTCTGCCCATGGCCTCGTTGGCGAGGACTACAGTCTTGAGACTGTTGAGAACAATGACGGGGACAGGCAGATACTGCATAGCGGAAAACGCCAGCTGGGCTGGGGAGATGGTGGGCATGGCGAGGCGGAAGGGGCTCTGGGACTTGGAGCGGTCATCTCGGATGGGCATGCCGAGGGGATCACGAAGGAAACGGCCACCTCCGAGAGAACGAGGACTGCCGGTATGGACATTGTTCGGGGGATGGGAGTGGCCGCTGGTGGTGTTTAACTTGAGCCTGGGGTCGGTAGCGATATTGCCGGAATCTGGATCAGGATCGAGGTCCAAGGCCGCGTCGGTGCTGGTGGCAAGTGCGGCATCGTGAGCAGCGGCCGTCAACGGGTTCGTTGTGAGAGTGCCGCTGAGATGGAGAGACTTGGGGTTGTTCATATCGGACGGCTCAGGCTGAGGCTGCGAGGACTCGCCCATCGCCCGGGGCGAACGGGGAGGTGGGAGGCGATAATGTCGGTGCGCTGGGTTCGGGCGAGACCCGCGGCAACAGGAATCGGAACGGCCAAGACGGAGGGAGAATGTGCTGCGCCAGCGAGGAATTCAAACTAGCAAGCTGGAGGCAGTCGGAACATGTCTGTTGGTTTTGACCCGGTCGAAGGGAGACTTGTGGGTTACGCAAGGTCGCGACAGGTACCGATCTGGGCGGGATCGGGGATCGTGTGCGGCGCGCCTTGGGGTGGTGATGGATGGGGCGGCAACGGCGAGAGTGAATGGCGGAAGCGGTCGATGGATTGTAGTCGCTACCAGGTGACGTGAAGGACAATCGGAAGAATAGAGAAGCGATTAGGCGAAGGAGAAAGGCAAGTGGGCTGTGTCGGAGAGATGGATGTGAAGCGGCAGAGGAGGCGCTGGGGGCCGAGATGCCGTCTGTGCAAACAGAAGGAGAGGCTGATGGCGCTGGGGTGGAAGAGGGCGAGACTGGGCGACGAAAGCAGAGACTTGGAGTGGGGAATTGGAATTAATTCAGCGCAAGTTGGCAGATATGGAAGAAGAAAAGATTAATGTTGGGAGGAGAAGTGTCTAGGAGTTGCAGGTCTACGATTACTGGGAAGAGTCTAGGATGTTGCTAGTTTGGCAGCAAGAAGAGGCTAGCTGGAGCGGTCGGCCTTTTGACTGGTGCAAGAAGTTGGATATATGCCCATCCAACCATTTATTAGTGATGCGAGACGGGCATATGGTAAACGGTAGGTCGGTAGGTAGGTACCTTAGGTAGGTATGGTAGAGATGTAGTTTTATTTGTACCTGGTAGCTTGCTACCTCTGCCAGGTCATTCGATAAGGTACCTTGCTGGTCAGAAAGAGATACTGGTCGACGGTAGATGATGGCGGCAGGGAAGTTTATCATTACCTTGTCAACTTGAGAACAGGGAATGCTTAAAATAAGGTGGAAAAGTTGGCAGTGGACTCGGCCTTGGAGAGTTAGCCTGGAGACTGGAGACTGGAGACTGGAGACTGGATGGTGGTGGGGCTTGGGCTGGGTCGGTGATCACTGATGAGTGAACGGAATAAGCGAGTGGCTTTTTCTGGAATCCTTTGTTGAGAGTATGCTAAAAAGAAATCTCATCTTGTTTGCCCGTGAGGTTTTGAATGGTACTAGACTGCGGATTAACTGTTGCCAGTTTAAATTAAATCGGACAAGTCAACCTGTCTTGGTTTTTTAGTACGAGTCTAACAGTGAAGGTACATGCGTTGGCATGTAAAACACAGCATGTGAAGAGGTCGTGACCTAGAAAAAAGCCTAAGCAGCCTGACAGCAAGCCTGCCGGGCAGTGTTCCCACCCGCATATCCCCTGCATTCCCTGCCCGGCCTCGTTCTCAGGTAGCCCCTCCCGCCCCTCCGAGCCCCATCGACCCTGGCTCCGTGATCGACGGACAATGTCCAGAGCTGAAGAGACATGAGCGGCGAGCAGCAGTTGCTTTCAAAGCAGGATTTTGCAACATCTTTTTCGTATTCTTTTTTCTTATTCTTTTTTCCTCCATCTTTAAAAAAAAGGACCCCTCAAAATTCCTTCTTCCTGTTTCTGGGTGGCAACATCTAAAAGCGCCTAAAAATTTAGTAGGTAACGCCTATCGGTTCCTCAAGTACCCGACCGGGCACTTTGTAGTACGAAGTACTCAGTAAGCCACCCTCTTTCGATTCGCTAGCCGAGTGCCGCCCGCAACAAGTCGGACAAGTGCCATAACGGACCCTTGTATAGGTACCTGGTACCTACTAAGGTGGGTAGCCAAGTTGATAGATCGGTACATGCAGTCTCAGGCAATTAATACGAACATCCATGTACTTCCCTATCAACCTAATCTGCGACACCACATCCTGCCTGCCCTCGCCCACTCGGCCGCCACAAAGTACAACATTCCCATCCTCTTTCACCATCACTTTGCATATTCTGCATGAAATCTCTGCTGCCGCCCAACGTTCTAGGCGCCGCCATCCCGTAACAATAATTCGGCCCCGAGCCCTCCAAAGACCTACACTGCTGGCCAAGTGGCTGGCTGTCCTTCCGACCGCCCCCTTCCAAGCTTTTTCCCGCCCTGTTCCTTGTTTTTGCGCCGTTCTGGAACTGGGTCCGACCTTGGTCCAGAACGTCCAGAGGCCTCGTCTGGACTCGACCGTCACACTCCCTCTCTACACCCGGCATCCGTCCAAACAAAGAAACGAAAACGGCCAGCAATCCAAGCAAAGGTCAGCACTGGCCTGATTCGTCCTCAGCTGCCACCAGGTGATGGTCGCGTGGTTCAGCTTTGCAGCATCACCGCCTACCATGCATCCGCCCACAGCCAACCACGCATGAGCCTTCCCAATATGTTTCTCGATATTCGCAACCGTGGTACCAAGACGCCTTGGCTCGCTTCCAACTTCCGCTCATTTTCCGCCGGTCCACCAACATCGCAGGAAAACCTATTCGCACCTGATACATGTCCTCATTTACCTGCCCCCAAACTGCCCGCCGCACTCATACCCTCCTGGAACAACCAAAAGCCTCAACGTAGCATTCAAGACGGGGACCCAACCCACCTCATCGCCAGATTTCCCGTTCAAACCTAATTCCCGTTTTTCCTAATCTCCCACCGCTCGGCCGTGCCCGCGTGCGCTTCACCCAAAAGAAGTCCTCTGCGTGCCAGGGATTCCGGGATATCTGCCACCAGTCACCCGCATAACTATCCATGCATGTCTCTGTTGAAAAGGCCGCTCACATGAGTCACATCTTGCCATCCTCACCGCGTCGGTCAATCCCCCGGGAGTCCCAGCAGTCTATTGAGAGTCTAGACGTACGCGCTCCACAGATTCGTCGATCCAGTGTTCAATACGAGATGTCAGCCCTTGCAATATCAGTTTCATAAACAACGATATCTCACAGCCGTTATACTTTATGCAACTACAATGATCTATTCTTATCCATCAAGCCACCTGATGGTCTACATCGTGTGCTCGTCCAGTTAGTATACAAGATTCGAGACTCGGCTTCTTCGTGAAAGCACTCCCCACCGCTAGTTATGTGAGGTCTATCACCTCGCCCACCCTGCGCTCGCTCCTGCACGCCTCGCAGCAGAGATACCCGCCCGGGTTATGCAACGTACACACTGAACACACCCATCCCGCGGCCTCGGTCCGACGACGCCCACCACTGCTGTCCTGTTGCTCCGTTATTGCGAGTAGACGGCTCCGTGCCGCCACCGGCGCGCTCCGGTTCGGCGGCCCACGACGCAGGCTTTGCGCATCACCATCGCCCATGAGCTCCGCGACCGCCTGCGCAATTGCCGCATCGTTGGCACTGTCTTCCTCCGCCTGCGTTTTGAACCCGTTGCGGAGCGCCGTCTCCCCCACGTCCCTGATCTGCGCTTCGTCGAGCGTGCTCGCGCCGCAGCCCTCGAGCGCCCGCCGTCTGCGCTCCGCCGCCTCGGCCGCCGCCGCGCGTCGCAGCTCCGGCGTCGGCGCCGGCCGCGCACTGCCACCGAGTCGACGACCCGCCACTGCCACCACGCCATTAGACAGAACCCGGCCTCTTTCCCGCGCGGACACCGCCGCCGCACCGCCGCCTAGCCGGCGGCCCTGGGAGAGGAACGAGGCGCCGCTGTAGCCGGACAGCGTCAGCCGCAGGTGCTCGTCACGCAGCGTCTCCCACAGCGCGTGGAAGGCGGCGTTGTGCGGGCCGTGCACGTTGTGGCACAGCTCGTGCAGCATCGTGTCGACGACCATGTCGAGCTCGAGGAAGAGCGTCTGGTCGTTGGGTTGGCGCAGCCGCAGGCAGATTTGCTGTCCGCGGTTGACGTTGAGGCCTGCCAGACGTGTGTTAGAATACGCTGATGAATAGCATCATTCATGGTAGAGAGGCAAGCACGGTAAACGTTTTTGAACCAAAACAAAACGCACCCAATAAGCCGGCATTGTTGGGGTAAAACTCGGCAAGCTTGCCCACCCGCCAGCGGTGGTTGCGCATAATCGGCTTCACGGCCGAGGCGACGCGCCGCAGCATCTGGAGCGCATCGTCGGCGCGCGGGAGCCGGGCCAGGTGCACGTACGACCGCACCTGCTGATCTTGTTCCACCATGATTTCGGCGTGCGAACAGAGGCCCGCCAGGGTCGGCCTCAATACATGGTAGATGCCGTTTTGGTTTTTGTGTTTGTGCAGGTTTAGAGTTGCGCGCGGGTGTGTGGGTCGCCTGCGATTCACGGCGACATGTAAGCCGGTCTGCTGCCTGGCCAGGCGTCCTTTGGCCAACCAACAGGTTCATCGAGTAACACTTGATTTATCTGGAATTGTCTAGTCTTTGGCATGGTGCAGGACAAATTAGTAATGCAAGTGTGTCGAGACGGAAACAAGACGGGTGTCGTGGCCACCAACATTGCTTGAGATGATGCCGTCGAAGGCTACTATGTCTAGGAAAAGGTATCAAGGTGCGAACTTATCGCAGAAATGATTTCTTCATGTATTTCTGAGTGCCTATATTGACAGATGACCGTCAATATTGATGGCGGCATCATCTGGCGACAGTAGGCGCAACCCTCACAGGCGCAAAAGTACCACCTTCACGTCTTTATACTCCTCCATGGCCTGTACACAGTCATCCGTTTCTCTTCTCCCCATACAACTACACCTTAACCGCCAACGCACGCAGTCTCACATACGAAATCATCTCCCCGCCGCGCCCATCATCACACACCACCCTCAGCGCCTCCGCCGCCTCCCGCACCGCCGCCTCCCTCTCCTCGCCCTCCGGCACGCCCTCCAGTATCGCTTTCCCAAACAGCCTCACCCAGCCCTCCACGCCTCCCTTGTCCGCCTTTGTCGGCCGCCACTCCCTTTCTGCCTTCTCGACCTTGAAACCCGCCGCGGTCAGCGCCTCTGTTGCCCAGGCCTCGTCGGGAAAGAACCAAGGGTACCTCCCGGCGGCGAGTAAGGCCGGCACCCCACCGGAGACGCGCCGGCCGCAGGCCACCAGCAACGCGGCAGCCATCTCCTTGACGTTGCCGAGACCGCCCATCTCAAAGGCAAAGGTGCCACCGGGGGCGAGGGCGGCGTGGGCGGCGCGGAAAAAGGGCGCGCGGGAGGCGGGGTCGCGCAGGATCCAGTGCATGGCGGCGTTGGAGAAGATTTTGGTGAAAGAGCCGGTCTGCAACACTGGAGTGCTGTGCAGCTTGGTCGCGTTGAGGACTGCGTAGTAGGCTGTTAGCGGGCGAACCTCTTCTCTCAAAGGGTTACCTGCAAGGACATCCGTACCTTCAAACGTCGCGCTGGGATACTCTTTGCACAGTTCCTTGGCCGCCGAAATCATGGCCGCCGAGCTGTCGATGCCATGGATGGACCCCTTGCCCTGCGACAACACCTTGGCGAATTCTAGATTCAATATGCCGTCTGGGCATTATTCAAAAGACAAGTTGATCAGTTCGTGTTCGTTCCCACCACCGCCTTCGGGTAAAGTGCATACGTACCGCCGCAGCCAATGTCCAAGACAACATCATCCTTTTGCAAATCAAGCCACTGCGTGACCTTGCCCGCCAGCTTAGGCACAAACGATGCCGAGTGCTGGTAGTCCTACCATGTTTGACGCAAGTTAGAAGAGGGGGTGAGTTGCGGGATTACATATCTCGGGCAAGGCCCTTACACCCGAGTGCCAGTTATCTTTCCCCTCCTCAGACATTTTGGTCAACGAAACGTATCAACAAATAGGGGAAACTTTTAATTGATTAAAGGAGAGTTTTTATATCCTCTTTAATGAGAAAGAGAATGATGCAATATTTCTTTGCAGTTCTAATGGAGATGGCACGCCTTTATAGCTCGCCCTGGAACGCGCCGTCGAGGTACCGACCGCCGAAGTCGGAGCCACCACTACTACGAAAGCTTAAACATTCGCAGACAAAACACGACTCTACGTATATGTCGATTCACGTCACAAGGTCCAGATTTAAACAAATCAGAGACGTCAACCATTATTTCAACACTAGTGTGACTATAATTGCGGCTGTCCTAGCCAAAGGGATATCGTCGTGTCGTCCAGCTACACGCAGTTTATTAGTCTAGCTCCAGCAGCTTGAACTTGTCGCCGCCCAGGGCGTCTTCGACTCTCTTCATCAAGATAAGAACCTTTCTTCCTCCAGTCGACGGCCAATGACCTAGACGCCGACTGGGAGGGCGCGCATGTCATCGGCGTTGTAGTGTTTGTATGCGCCGCGAGCCACGCCATTGAGGCTACGCGCGTGGAAGCCCTTGGGCAGCTGGTCCTTTTTCTTGTCGACATGCGTCACTGGAATGACACCAGCAGTGTAATCGAGCTTTAAACTGTTGGCGCAATGCATCAGAACTACATTGTGTCATAACAGACGCACCAAGTCAAAGGGAAACGGGTAGCCGCAGCTGCTGCATGCGTCGTGCATGCCATGGCGAGAAACGGCCGGGGTGGTATTCGGAGGGGCGACAATATGATCGAACCCCCTCTCCTCCCAAACTTCAAACCATCTGCGCTTGTATGCCTCACGACTGACTTCGGATCTCCAAGGAATGGGATGTATAGAGTAATCGTACTTCCAGGGCTTCATCTGGACAATGGAACGCGTGAAGTAGGTCAGATCGTTGAAAGTACGGGCCATGGCGCTGTGCCGGAGAAGTGTGCAGGGCAGCGGACAATGCCAGCAACGCTGCGTCATACCAACATAGCGGCTATAACCGACGGTGCTGTCGTAGCCAGTAATGTCGACGGTGTCTTTCGAAATGACGGGGTTGCTGGCCAACAGGCCCTTGAGCTTGATTGACGCGTCCGTCACCCACTTCTCGGCCGAGTCGAGGAGGATTTCCGTGACGCAATTGGTCTTTTCTTGAGCCTTGAGGGCTATCCTGCCGTAGGTTTTGAGAATATGCCCGGCTTTTCTGGGATCTTGATGAACCTCTTTGACCAGCTTCTGGATAGACATGTAGACAAACTCCCTGTTTAGGAGACTTAAGGGGCCATGATAAGACTTGAGGGCTCGGATCCGGGCGGCCCGTTCTTCCTGTTTAGTGCGGCTGTTACGTTTCGCTAGTTTTAGAGTGGAAGCGAAATGCAGGTTGCGAAATTGTATAGACATACCAATCGCGCTTGCCTTATAGGTAGTCCATCAACATAATGGGCTATAAGACAGGTGGGCTCCAAGGCAATGAACTGTAGTGACGCTGTAGAAGAGAGGGCGCAGGAGTAGAAAGGATGTGTTAGAGACGGTGCTAGGCTCGTCTGGGAAATCCGTAGAAAAGGAGTGGTGCAAGTCACGAGTTTTGGGGTATCTCCGGGAGGGAGTGTCTCCTTCGTCTTGCGGAGGAAGCACCGCGGGCCATGGAGAAGGTCGCTCCGGGATGCGCGGGTCTGAGGAGCCACGAAGAACCGGGCCGGTACTAAAGAGCTGTTCCCGCGGCGCCACAGCGTTCCAAGTGGGTTGTTTAGGGGCCGCGGTTGGGTATAGGTACGGGGCATTTGATGCGCTGAAGAATGTTAGAGGTAGGATCCGGGAAGCCGATGGCCGGCCAATTTACCTGCCGCATTAGCCAACGTAATGCGATGGTGCATGAAATTCGGTAGAAACATGAAAATTGACAGCCATCTTGCTCCTACACATGTGCTGAAAATACTTTGCTAACAGATAAATTTTTTCCCTTTTCGCTTCCTGTATATTCCGCAGGGCGTCAACTTGCTGCCCTCGCCAACTACCTGCCGGAGTAGTTGCGCCGCCACGCCGGGCTTTACGCCGGGTCTGCCTTTGCTTGCTCAGCTTTCTACGCCGACTTCGCTTGCAAGTTACCCTGCAAGTTCATAGATAGCCTGGAATACCCTTTTCCTTTCCTGTGAGAATCTGGCTATTGTTGGTCATCCTGCAACCCGTCATAATTTCAACCTCTTTCAACTCGACATCTAATGCAATGCTTATACGTTTGCTGTGGCGTTCCGCACAATATGCATGTCTTTTGCTCAATCCACCCATACCATCCGGGCCGATCGCAGGCAGAACACTCTCAACAGCAGCAGCCATACTTGCACAAGCTGACATGACCAGTGGCACAACAAGGCTCACCCGAACCTACAACACCAAAAACTTGAGCCTCACATTTCATCGTCTCTAACCTCTAACGGCACGTCTCCTCCTTGAACCTTATATACACGTGAGCATGGCACATGCTCGTTGCCAGTCTCCAACGCTAGCAACAGAGACTGCCCCACCTAAAGCTGGGAGCCATACAAGCACGTTTTGGGCCGAAAAAGTTAGATAGCGTCACTGCAACTTGCCTCGACTCCTCCTTCATCCCATCATTCATCATCTTGATCATCATGCCGGTGGATGAGCAGCAGCTTATAGATCTGGTGAGTTGTTGAAATGCTTCGGCTCAGACTTCATCGCGCCCGCTTGACTAACGCAATATTTCTCTTGTCAGCTGGGAAAGATTCCCGTGCAGCTCCGCCAGTACACAAACAATGCGGCCGATTTTATAGACAAGAGCGTCGACCGCGCCGCCGATGTCGTTCGCGATACCTTGAGCACCCAGACCTGGATCCCCGACTCTATAAGACCCGCGCCGCCAGTCAAGGTGCCCATCACCGTGGTGTCCATGTCAACATGGGAGCGTGCCCAGGATTGGGTATCAAAACATAAGGTCCTCACGGGCGTCATCGTTGTCGTCTGCGGAACCGTCGTCTTCAAGGGCTACCAAAAGTCCAAATCCATGCGCAAAACGCGGCGCGCCAAACGGGCTAGGAACGGCGGGCGTACCGAAGTCATCGTCATCGCTGGGTCGCCCACGCTGCCCCTTACCAAGTCCCTCTCCTTGGACATGGAAAGACGCGGCTTCATTGTATACGTCGTGTGCGATGCGCCCGAGGATGAGAGAACAGTGCAGTCCTACGCACGCCAAGATATCAGCCCCTTGAATATCGATACGACGAATGTGAGTATACCTAATATCCCTGGCCGAACCCGGAAGCTGACCTCCCCGTAGCCTCCCAGCGCCGGATCTGCCATCGAAAAGTTTGCGGCGTACCTCCAGTCGCCGCATGCGCCCGGCCCTCACATCAAGCCTAACCAGTTAACTCTGCGATCCGTCATTCTTATCCCGAGCCTTCATTACCAGACCTCTCCGATTGCAACGATACCGCCTTCGAGTTTCGCCGACCTGTTCAACACCCACCTCCTCCATCCTATCCTCACAATCCAGGCTTTCCTGCCACTGCTCACATCTCGACTGCAACCTATCGGCGAGAAATGGGTGCCGCCCAAGGTCATGGTCCTGACGCCCTCGATTATCTCGTCTATCAACCCGCCGTTCCACGCCCCTGAAGCCACCGTCTGCTCCGCGCTTTCAGCCTTTACGGAGGTCCTGACTGCCGAGCTACGACCTCTTGATATCCCTGTCACTCACATGCAGCTTGGAACCTTTGACTTTGCCGGCTTCGTCCCTGCCCGAAACCTGGCCATCGGCCAGGGCCAACACACGACTGGCCAGCCCCAGGAGACGCTCGTCTGGCCCGACGGCGCCAGACACGTCTACGCCCGCAACTTTGTTGCGCAAACAAGCTCTGCCATCTCCGGCGCGCGGATCCGTGGCTTCAAGGGAAGCTCGCTGCGCCGCCTGCACAACTCCGTGTTTGACGTCATTGACGGCTCCATCACCAGCGACACGGTGCGCATCGGTCTCGGATCCAGCGTGTATGGCTTCGTCGGCCGCTGGGCCCCGCGCGGGCTGGTGTCGTGGCTCATGGGCATCCGCCGCGTCGACGAGCTGTCGACCTGGAAGGCGAGCGAAGAGGGGTCCTCTCGCACCCCCAGCGAGGACGGCGACAACGGCGACAACGGCAGCCACGAATTCATCGCGGTGCCGTCGGAGATTAATGCCTGGACGTCAGAAAAGGACAGCACTCTCTGGGCAGCTTCGAAAGAGCCGGCCGCGTAATGGGATGTGGAAGCTCAGCGCCGGACCTGGACATAATGTGCCGTGTAAAAGTAGGATAGAGCTGCAAGCTAATTGTTACATAGACGACGTCACGACTCTGCTGTGCATATATCAGAAAATTAAAATCCCCTTAATTATATTATTATAAAAACGCTGCGTCTGAGAAGCAGTTCTGAACGTCTTGAACAAGGCCCGATCAGCCTGCCTTTGCTCGACCTTCGGGTATCATGATCCATAATGTAACTCCTCTCGCCAACGACCCGCAGTGCTTCACATACAATATATCGATATAGTTGTACATCACCACCAACGCCTATACTAATATCCTCCTCCTCTTCCTCTGAACCGTCCCCGACCCGCGCCACCACCGCCGGCGCCTCTCCATCCACCTCTCCCACCGCCTCTTCCACCATGACGCCCACCAAACCTATCATCCTTATCTCGCTGCTTATCACCATCATCATAGCCGCCCTGCTGCCCGTGGCTCTGCTGCTGCTGCTGTTGATGCTGCTGCTGTAGCAGCTCCATCTCCGCCCTAATCTCCTCCTCCTTCTTCGGCGGCGGCTTCACCGTCGGCGGCTCTAGCGACGCCGACCACTTCGGATGCGATCCCCGGCGACACTCGGCGCCCTCCGGACAGAAGCCGGCCAGGTAGAACGGGCACGGCCGGCGGCGGACGTGCTTCTTGGCGCACGTCGGGCCGAGCGGGCAGAAGCCCATGTCGTAGTGCGGGCACGGCGGCAGCCGCGAGAGCGGGTCGACATGCAGATACAAGCACTCCTCGCCGTTGGAGCAGTAGCCGTTGCGCATGAAGAAGTTGCACTCGGGCATGCGCCGCAGGTTGTACTCGTGGAGGAACTCGCACGGCACGCCCTTTTTGCACAGCCCGCGCAGCCAGTGCTTGCAGACGAGCGAGTTAAGCCCGCCGGTCGGGTGGTGCGGCGTCGCCGAGGACGATGTCTTGGTAGAGGTGTCGGCGGCGACGTGCCGCTCGGTGCAGCGCGTGCCGTTGGGGCAGCTGCCGGTCTGGTACGCCTTGCAGATCGGTCGATCGGCAGGTAGCCCGACTTGGTACGTCTCGCGGAGGAAGGCGGAGAAGGTGAAGGTGTAGGGTTTCGCGGAGTGGTTCAGCACCGTCGACGCGGGGCCGCTGGAGACGGTCGCGGCCGTGGTGGTGTCCGTCGCCATTGTCGTGCGCTGGGGGAGTAGTGTTGATTGGAATTTGGACGGTGCGATTGATTGACTAACGAAACTATCGATGTTCGTGAGGGAATTGTGTCGATTGACGCGTTCTGCGCTGTCTTGGATGACGAAGTCGTTATTTGTTGAACGGGGAGAGAAAGCTGCTGGAAGCTTTCGGCAGTGCGACGCCACATTTGAGTTCGAGGTTGCGCCACATGGTTTGTCAGCCACACTTGATTCCATGCCAACAGGTCTAGGACAAGTTCAGACTTTGCCTTTCTACTAGTAAAAAAACTGTGTGATTTACAGGGCTAAGTTTTTTCATTTCAAGTGTTTGAGTACTGCATCATGTCATTGGTTGACGGCTGCGTAGCAGTCACACCGGCAATAGCGGGCAGATTCACAGCAAAGCGCGTTCCTGACGAAGTGACCAGCGCCGACAACACCAGCGCCATGAGGCTGCTTGGCACAAGAGAAGGTAATTTAATTTTTTTTTTTAAAGAAAATACTGATTGATACATATACATATCCATATACGCACAATTGCACCTTTATATTTGATGTGATTGCGTTTTATGATCAGCTGAAACACGAAGTCACGGCTGGGAGTGGGCTACTTACACCATTATTGTCCTATATACAGCTATGCTAGAGCTACCTGTGTATTGACGACAAAGCAACGTTGGATAGCGCTGCTGTAGATTTAAAAAAAAAGGCTGAGATGCTGAAAAAACGACAGCTGCAAGCTGGCGCATAATGGAGATTGCAAGCACCTTGGAGGTGGCGTGTTGCAACGCACATTTGAGCGCATATACTCCGTACATCCTTGTCAATATTAAGCGATCCTCTTCTCTCCATAGTTGCGTGATTGGATTCTCTGCTTAAAGCGGCCGGATCTCATTGGGGGTCACGCCCAATACCCAGCCCCCCAATTAGTTTGACAAGCTGCTTTGCATATTGCCGTCAGCCACCGGCTCGTTGCCTCCGGTCGGAATTCGCCGATGGCGTCTTGAACGGGCTGAGGAGGCCGAGCCCGTGCGAATAGGATTTTTTATCAATCTCAAGCCGTCATGTATTATAGTGCCCGCAGAGAAACGCTAGACTGTGCATATCTGTGTGAGTCGTGATCCTGCGGCGTGGCTCGGGTACGCAGACGAACTTGCATTGTCGACTACCAAGAAAGAAAGCAGCGACTCAGAGTGTGTTCGCTCGTGGAAATTTCCCATCTTATGCATGTCTATGAAGACTCTCGACGTTGGGCTGACAGCATCAGCCACCCCCAGTGGAAGACATGCAGGAAGGTGCCTGACAATCTTCAGCTTCGACACAGAAAATAGCGCAGTGCGAAGAATTGGTCTTTCTTTGGATATATATATGAATGAAGAATACAACAATCGCCCAGTGTTAGCGGTAACCGGCCCGTCACACTGTAGGTAACTGTGGCCTGCAGGAGAGCATCCGGAACGGCTTCAGGCAAAGCATATTCTTGCTAAAGATTGAGGAAGGTCCGAATTTCTCTACCATGAAAAGGAGAAAAATGCAATCATTAGTAGTATATTATGCTGCACTCTGAGCCGCGGGCAACGACACCATGTCTTGACATGCCCCCCGGCAGCAAGCAGCACATCTCCACTGCGCCGATCCGAAGGGGGCTCTGCCATCTAGCAACATCTCCGCCGAGAAGTCGATCGAGATCAGCATCGATGTCGTACAAGCCTCACGATCTGCCCAGCCTGCGACTCGCAGGAAAGAAAAGGCCAGCACCAAACGCTGCTGGCCCCCGTTCCTCGTCACCGGCCCGCATGGTCATTGCCGATATCGTCGTTTCGACTAGTCCGACATTGACCGAGCTATTGAACTTCGGGATGAGCACGGCGCAGCTGTGAAGAGTATCAACCCCCTGTAACACCTACACGTTTGCCTTCCTGGGGTGAGAGGCTGGCGCCACCACGCGCAGGATGAGCTCACCACCACGCGCAGACGCACAAGACTGGGGGGTCGACCAAGCTTTGGAGGCTGGCTACGGACCCTCTCACTGCTCAAACAACGCCGATGCCTACATGGCTTTCTCTGCCGACGCAATCTATGCAGAGTGAAGAGTTT
Source organism: Cordyceps cateniannulata (assembly GCA_028828415.1). NCBI lineage: Eukaryota > Fungi > Ascomycota > Sordariomycetes > Hypocreales > Cordycipitaceae > Cordyceps > Cordyceps cateniannulata. The sequence continues at coordinate 364,231 of JAPHMX010000004.1, read as the reverse complement.
GTCTGCGCACTGAGACGTTTCGGACCCTCCCGTGTACTTCCCCCATGCATGGCGCCTGAAGGAGTCGTTATAGAATTGCCTTGATTGGTCAAAAATGCAAACCGCTGCAAGTGGCACGCTGTGAGTCTCAAACATTATCAAAGCACATGAATCATGGCTTTGTGTTCATCATTTTTGGCAGTGTGTGTCTCATTTGGATGAGTACGGGCGGTGTTTAAGATTGAAGCGGCAAGGTGCAGACACGACTATACTCTAGGATATTGCAGTGTCGGGAATATATTTTAACAACGTTGGTAGCTAGACATCGGTGAGAGAATTCCCGCCTGAAATTGATAGCTAGTCAGGCACCTTGCCAGTCCGCACCGACTCCCACAGGCGAGCTGTTGAGACGAGGCTGGGGCTAGACCGCTCAGCATTCCCCTTGGACAAGAGTTGGAAGCGAGACCACGGAAATACAGGATACACGGCGTCACCCTGCACCGGGATACGCCGCTGCAAGGCTACAGAATATTGGCGCACAGCTTCATCCCGGCAGCACCAATACGGGACGGAGGGGGCAACTGCAGGCGAGGCCTGGAACGGTGAAGGAGTCTTTGGATACTTTTATTATGATTTGTAAATCCACCAGTAGAAGAAGGATTTGTTGAGATGGTCTTGAAATGCGATTAAATTGTTTCCATAATAAGGGAAGAAAAAAAACTGCCGGCCAAGGCGTTGGGCCCTTCTTGGGCTGCAGGCGCCTAACTCCAAGACAAAGGGGTCAGCCAGCGCCACACCTTTTTTTCCCTTTCGCAAAGACGCCCAAGACGAGACTCTCTCACACACGCACCCATCCTTATCAACCGTGATGGGCACAATGTCGTCGATGGCTGGGTTCTGACGACATTGCGCCCATTACATCCACCGTCCCAGCCTGACCGCCATGCACAACATCAAGCCTCAGGACTCGCCCTCTTGCCTTTGCAAACCAAGGGCGACCTGGCCTCCCCCCCCTCTGACCTGCCGGCAACCATGACTTGCGTCCAAAGGATGCAGATTGGCGTCTGTCCGCTTCCTGTCTTCAAGGCACGGCAATGAGCCTCCTCTCCCCACGGACAAAACAACGGCCGGGAAATAACTACTACCTAACTTTAGTAGTTAGCCAGGCTGGGCTGGCTGTCCTCGGGAGTTGGCGCCAAGAACAACTGGTGGCTTGCTTTTGAATGCAACGCTTGCCCCTTTCATCATCCCGTCTCTGGCTAATCTGTAGTGGTCTTGTACTTTGTCAGTTAAATCGTTGACTCGTTTCTCAAGACAGACTAGCGAGACTGGCCGCTCCATCTCGGAAATGCGAAATCAGACAAGGACCTTTTCGTTCATGTTACGCCCGGCAAATAATCCTGACTGGATCTTTCGTCCTAGCCCTGCTCCATACGGGAACCACCATTGAACCTAACAGGCAACTAGTTAACTAACCATTCCATCCTAACGGCTTCCATCATATTTTCGGCCGACCATACCATACCCCCGTTCTCCACCTCGCAAAGGCCAGCTCAATCCTCCATAATTCTCCTCCAAAATGGGGAACTTTGCGGTCCAAAATACAAGGGGACCGACCTGCTGCTAACCACGGCCTTTTCGACTCGTCTCGTTGGCCCAATCCTTGTTGAGTAATCGTACGTTGGCTGGCCGCTTGGTTGCCCGCCAGCAGAAGGGCCCGGCCCAGCAGACGGCACGCGCCGCTTGTGCTTCGGGATTTCCCTGTTTCCCTCGTGGACCTGAGGTTTTAACGCCCTGTGTGCCCTTTTCGAAGAGGGCCCTTATTGATGCCTGACCTCCCTCCTCCTTGGTCTCTCTCTCTCTCATCCGTACGACGGGGAGTGAGCGCATACGCGACGCACCGCTGACGCAAGTACGGACACACACATACACACACACACCACACAATCTCTCTCACGCACCCTCTCACCCTCTCACACGCCTCGTCATCTCCCTCTTGCTCTCTCGCACACATGAGTCGGCCGGCTTCGTGCAGGTAATGGGCGTCATACAACGTGGATGGCAAATCTAATAGCCCACAAAACAGACGTAGCGTATGAGTGGCCGTGCCTTCCATCTCTCTTTGCCAAGTAGGAGGAGACCCTCCGATCCTCCTCCTTCTACTCCCCCGCCACCTTCTCCCACCCCATTAAGCTCAGTCGTTTAAACCTTGCCAAACGGTCCCGAGATCGTCATCTGAGAGTCATCCACCACAAGGTTATTAAACTAGTAACTCCTCACATGGACTCCCGGGCAGCGGCGCCGCCGCCGTCAACACCACAAGACCAAATGTTTCCATTGGCACAGTTAAGTCCGGTTATGTACATGAATGCCGTGTATTTCCACAATACCTACATTCTTCAAAACGAAACGCCCGCCAAGCTCGACTATGGTTGCATCAACTTGGTATACTACGCATACGCCAACGTCGCCCGAGACGGCATCGTGAATGTATGTACTCGAGCTTGGCACCCCGGTACTATCTTCATTTCGCTTGTTGGGCGCTGCATTTACATCATCGTAAGGCGCTGACGATTTCTATTCAAGCTCGGTGATGAATGGGCTGACATCAGGGCACCCGTGGACGGTGTCGAAGGAGGGCTGGGCTCTCTGATGCAGCTCAAGCAGCAGCACCGACACCTCAAAGTACTCCTTTCCATAGGTGGCCCGATGGCATCCAGCGTGTTTCTCACCATCGCCAATACAAGGGCGACACGTAACAACTTTGCACACACCGCGGCGGGACTCGTGAGAGCGTCAGGACTCGACGGCGTCGACAGTACGTTTTTTTTGTACTTTTTATATGGCGGTTTTCACAACTCCCTAGTCCCAGGCCATTCGCTAACTGAATGGGGTGACAAAGTTTCATGGAACCTACCGGCTGATCCGGTGCAGGGCGAGAACTTCCTCTTGCTCGCGCAGGCCGTGCGATCCAAGCTACAAGACCGGCGACACATGGTGACGGCGGCGCTGCCGGCCAACCCGGCGGTGTTGCAGCACATCAACCTGCCCGCGGCCGCGCAGACGCTCGACTTTGTGAACCTGCAGACGTACAACCTGCACCACGCGCAGCCCGGCCGCAGCCTGTGCCCGTCGCAGCTGTACTCGCTCGCTAAGGACGAGCCGTCGGCGTCGACGGCGGCCGGCTTCCTCGTATCGCGCAACTTCCCGGCGGAGAAGATCCTGCTCGGCATTCCCACGTTTGGCACCACGTTTCCAGGCTGCGACGGCCCGGCACAGGCATACGAGCCTGTCGCGTCCAAGATGGTCGATTACAGCGGGTTGCCTGTCGAGGGGCGGCAGGAGGGCATCGACCGGCGCCGCATCTCGGCGTACTGCGCGGGCGGTGTGGAAGGGTTTATTGCATATGATAATCCGGAAACGGTCAAGGAAAAGGCCGAGTTTTGCAAGCAAAAAGGATACGGGGTGCGTTGAGCTCGCGCAGAGCGTCGGGGATAACTTTTGTGAGGACTATAAGTTGCTAACGAATGGTTTAGGGTCTCTTCTATTCCAACGTTTGCGCAGACGCAAAGGAACGGCCGAGAAGCCTCATCACGGCCGGGTTCGCGACATTGCACAGCTCGTGATGAAGAGACGGCAAGATGGGCGTCAACAACTGCAGCCGCTGCCGGCTGATTATACCCAAGGCAATAAGGCAATATGAAATGTTGGAGAGATGGAGGTTTCAGAGCAGGAAGGACTTTAGATGAATGAGGCTTGAATCTGAGAAGGCAGAGAGGGTAAGTTAGGTTGAGAAAGACGGGAATGTCGTATACACGGGAAGAAAGGCTCAAGTCTTGGGGGATCGGCAAGGGCAAAAAAGGAAAAAGAGAAGCACGGCGTGCAGGCTGCAGTTTGTCTCGAGATAATAAAGAGAGAAATAAATACAAGGCTGTACCTATTTGCTTCTTTTTTTGTGGCGAGGCGGACCGCAAAGGCGGCCTGGGGGCGGCCAAGCACTGGATAGGTTAGTACAGAAGGAAAAGACAGGTTAGTACAGAAGGAGAAGAAAGTTTGATACAGAAGGAAAAGACAAGGTGACAAGGCAGGCAACAACTGATTCTTTAGTATTAGGCAAACCAACCGACAGCCTAGCGTCGTCACTCCACGTGCCGCTAAGATACTAAGCTTCAACCCTGATCAAACGTCAACCGTCTCTCTTGTCTTGTCACCAAGTACCCTGACGAAACCGTTGACATCCACATTTTGTTTTTTTATTATTTCTGTTTTTCATCCCTCCCATCTCCTCTCCATCCCTTGTCCGGTCCTGGCTTCCGTCGCTTCGTTTTCCAACCACAAGAGCTCCGTTTTCTTACCTCCGCCCATCGGCCTTATCATGCCTGCCTCCATCTGAACGGGCCTTCCTCTCGCTATCCCCGCGGTGCAACATCCCAGACCGTGTACGCTACTTTTTAACTCAAAGATCACACACACGACACACACACGCACACCATGGCGACCCCCCCGGTAGACGCAGACGCTACCGCGTCACGCGTCAGCTCCTCCTCCACCGCCCGAAACCCAACCTCCTCCGCCGCGCAGAGACGTCCGGATGCGGTGCAGCTGTCGGCCGCCGACTGCAGCGTCGGCGACGACACCGGTGCCTCGGTCGCCCTCGCGGCCTCCGCCTCCGCCTCCGCCTCCGAGCAGCAGCAGCAGCAGCAGCTGCTACCGCCACCACCGCCGCCACCGTTTGAGCCGCTCTTTGCGCTCCTCACCAACACCACGACCGGCGCGACCGTGCACCCCCGCGTGCACTACCTCTTCAGCGACGACGACACCTCCATACCGACCGACGAGCCCACCGACCCCGACGACGCTGCGGGTGACCAGCACCACCGCCGGAGCTTGGTCGTCGACCTCGCGCCCACACCCGCCCGCGACGCCTGGGCCGTGTCGTGCGCGTCCAGCCTCGGCCCGGCCTTTGCCGTCACCGGCGCCGCGCTCTCCAAGCAACAAGCCGGCGATGGCAACGCCACCGATGCCAGCCCATCAAGCGGCGGCGGCGGCGGCGGCGCCGCGCTGATGCTGCATGTCGAGGGCGTCTCGCGCGACGCCGTGGACCTCCGCGCGTCGGCGGAGGCAGACGGCAGCAGCTTGCGCTCCTTGTCGGGCAGCGGCGCCGGCGGCGAGGACGTCGAGGGCTTGGCGGAGGACTTTCGGCGACGCATGGGCGTGCTGAAAAAGGTGGTGGGCGAGGGCGAGAAGCGTCGCGCGGCCAGCAGCGCCGCCCAGCAGGAGCAGCATGACGAGGCCGAGGCGGGGAGTCATGAGATTCACGACCCGGGCGCGCTGCGCTCGGAAACGGCGAGTCAGTCCCACGGCGCTGCGACGAGCACCTCTTAAACTGGCCCTGCTTGACGCAAAGTACGCCATATATACAAACGCTTGACGACTATATGATCTTATACCTATATATCCGACGACAGCAAATTCGTCGGAAACGCATTGCGCACATGCAAAGATGCAGCCATTGTCTTTTTTCTCTACCATTTCTGGATTTGTGTTCTGGTGTGTTACTTGAATATTTCCTCGCATTCTGTCCGGATTGTGTGTTACAATGCCATCTCTCAAGTTTGTGTGTTGGATTGCCGCTTGTTGTTTCTACCAATCTGCTTCTTCCTGGAAAGCATCTTGTTTCGGCGTTTTAGGATCACCATTACCTAGTTGGGAACAATTCAATGTTTCTCTCCTCCTTTCGACAACCATGGGATCTACTCTCCCATCTCCCTATGCACACCACGTCCACGTGAGAACGCAAAAGTGATTATAAAAGTTATTCTTTGCATTTCTCTCTGCAAAGGGAAAGAAAAGACTAAACGAAAAAGATTTTAAATCAACTACTAATTACAAAAGTTTGGTACGCCAACACCATTGTTTTCTTCCTTCAGAAAAACAAAAACAGAGAGAGAGGTAAGTGAGTGACAAGGAGACAAGTGTTGGTATGTTGACAAAAAGAAGGAAAATTTGACCAGAAAACGATACAGAAAAAGAAAAAAAGAAGAGACGTCGAGTCTAGAGAGTCGATAAACAGAAAATGACGGCCTTTCAATCCCAGAGGTTGTTGTAGAGCGTATTCACTGGCGGGCAATTTGTGGCATGTGCACGCGGTCCTTCATCAGCCGCGCGAGCTCAGACATGCCTTCTTGACTGTCGGCAACACGGGCCTCAATGTTGGGCAGCAGAGCGCGAGCCGTAATCTCAACCGCGCGCTTGCCACCATTGTTGTTGTTGTTGCCACCGTTGTTCTGGCCGCGAATGACAAAGATGTAGATGAGCACGATGATGACAATCACCACGATGATGGCGACGCAGATGCCGAGACAAATCCACTTCTTCTTCCGCGTCTTGCGCGCCGTGTTGACGGCGACGCCCATCTCCTCGTTGCCCTTGTCGAGGTTCTCGACGACCTCCTCGCCCTTTTGCTCTATCTGCATGACGGCGGCCTCCTGCTGCACGACGAGGGTGTCCATATCCTGGAAGAGCTGCGCCAGCTCGACCATCTGTTGCTCAATCTTGACGAGCGCCTTGTGGCGGTCTTGCACGGCCGAGAGGGCGGCGCGCGCCCGTCCCTGGCGGTCGCTCTGCATAAGGGCCTGGCTAAAGACTTGGCCGTTGCTGCTCGTATCCTCGACGGCCGCGCGCACCTCCTGCTCTGAGGCGTCTGGGCGCACGATGCGGTACTGGCGGGCCATCTGGTCCTGCGTGCGCTTGCGGAAACCAGACTCGACCTGCTGGTACTGCTGGATGGCTTGCTTCAGGCGGCGGTCGACGCGGCCCACCTGCGGCTTGTTCTTGGGCGTGTTGGCCTCGGGGCTCGACTTGACGGTGCGCACGCGCTCCGTCAGCTCGCGGTACTGGGCCATGGTCTCGGACGAGAGGGCGTCTAGCTGGCGGTTGGCAGCGCTCGAGGAGGAGCTATCGGCGTCGTCGAGGGTTCGCTGCTGGAGCGTGCGCAGCTGCTCGAGGTTGCGCTCGATCTGCGAGACGCCGGCGTCAATGTCGCGGCACTCGTTCAAAATGGCGTTGCCATCGTTGCCAGCCATCGAGCCAGCGTTTTGGGCCAGGGGGGCCATCTCGACATTGGAGCCTGCTAGAAATGTTTAGCCAAGACATTCTCCAACTCTGGTCTCTGAAAGTTGCCTCAGTTTTCCGTACCGGCATAGCCACCGTCCATCGACGAGTTGTTGTTACCATAGCGGGTGTTGGCACCGCCGCCGGCGTAGGGGTTCTGCTGTTGTCCGTAATTTCCTTGCCCTGCGTAAGGGTTCTGTTGTTGTTGACCGCCATAGCCCTGACCGCGCTGGTCGTAGGGATTCTGTTGGTTTCCGTATCTGCCAGTTCCAAACACGTCAGTTCGAGCTCGCAGGGGCTAACAATGTTGGTTGTGCATCGCCGGGCGGGCCCTTGGATGGGAGGAGTATCCATCGCGACGTAGATAAGACGAAATACTAACCCGTACTGCTCGGACATTGTTAGTCAAGTTGAAGACTTGTAGATGGTATCACACGAGAAAAATGCAACAGAGAGGAAGAAACCAGCCGACGGAAAAGGCAGGCGAGCCCAAGCGAGGTCCTTCTCTGTGTGACGTGCGGCAACAGGGCAGTGGAGGACAGCCAGTTGAAACGCTGGGGAACGGGGAGGGGCAAGAAAAGACTGACACTCATTTTGATCGAGACTGAAATGCGTCAGGCCGAAGGGGGGCCAGGGCTGAGGGCCTGCGGGATTCTGCGATGCTGTAGTTCGAGTCAGATGTTGGGACGAGTCGTGCGGCGACGGACGAGATGAGATGAGGCGATTGCGACGGGATAGCGGTTAGCTAGTGTCTAGAAAAGAATAGAAAAAAATAGTAGAAAGCAGTAGATTAGAATAATAAGAAAGAGATGAAATGAAAGAGGCAGAGAAGCGAAGACGGCGCGAGGGACTGGAAGGGCTGTTGATGATATTCAAAACCAGGCTAATTGACCAACGTAGTGGGGAGTGGCAATCAAAAGGGGCTGCCAGTCAAGCAAGTTGGTTGTCCTGGTACTTGTAGTGGTACCTCGCGGGACATACAAGTGCTTGGCTAAGTAGATGTACTAGAACTTGTTCTCAGACCTTGTTGCAGCTAGGTACCTAGGTACAGGCCCACCAAGCGACACGCCTAAAGAGCCATCCGTACCTGGGTAGTCGACAAAACTTTATCACCATAAAAGGAAGGAATCTACAAATTCGAAAATTTATAAAAATGTTTCTATCCTGTATAGATTCTTGAATGTTCCGATTTTGATTTATTTGGTCTCTCTTTTTACATCGTCAACGGTAGCACCAATCACAAAATCTCATCTGTCGGTACCATCAAGCCGTCGGACTCTTGTCACCCCACTGCAGCTTCCTGTGCTTGTACGAGCTGCAACATCTCATGCCTCAGACAAGCTGCCATCGAAGGTCATCAAGCACCTCGCATCCCTCCATCTTCATGCTCGTCTTCATCGCCAAGCCATCCCATGTCATTGCCTGGTGGTCCCTTCCAACCGGATAACCCCCATCCTTTCTCGCTCCGGATTGACGCACGCCGGCCGACTTGCTGACCAGGTATCACAGCCGGCGCGCGCGTCACTCCCCCCGACTTGAAAGGCAAAGGGGTCCCTTGTTGACATGGGTTTGAATGGGCCAGTCTCTGGCTCCTCCAACGACCAGAAAAGCCCTGACACCCCGTTGTCTGTGATTGGTGCTGCCGCGTGCCGCCGAGCCCAGCCTTCTGAGGGCGGCGGCCGCCACCACCACACAACGGAACATCTTACGCCTCGCCCACCCACTGGAGAAACGGCTCGCGTTACTGAACTGCCCTGTTCCCGGCTTCGCTTCCCCCTCGTCGCAACACCCCGAGGCCGCTTAGAGAGTTGGGCCGGCCGGCATCTGTCCCCTCGACTTATGACCGCCAGTTCAGACGGGCACCAGATGACAGAAGTTAACCCCCCCCCCCCCCCCCCCCCCCCTTTTCGCCTCTCCCTTTGCACCTGTAACTAGGGCGAGTCCCGCGGCGCCAGTGGTTTTCCTCTGTCCCCCTTCCCAACGCCATGTGCCATCGTCCTTTTTGAGCTTGTTACAAATTGGACGGAAAAGTGGCGCCCGTTTCAGATGAAGAGATTGGAATCGGCACCACTAACGGGCTAGGAATCCAGGCAAAGGATATCGCCCTTTAGCCGTACATTGCCAAGTTGTCAATAACCACCACCACCACCAACAATCGACCACGCCGAAAACACATCCAAGGACGCCTTGCCGTAGAAACGTTCCCTCCATGCAAGTACTAGGGTAGCTGCAGCCGAAAATAGCAACACCAGTTTGCTGTTCCCAAGCCACTTTCCAGCATTCAGCCTGATCCCTCACAACCCACTTCAGCTCCCGCGGCGCCCGTCAGCAAGCCTCGCTTTCACTCACTCGCCTTGCCCGCTGGCTGAGCGTTCTGTGATTATACTGTATCCGTACGTGTTTCTGTTGCGGGACAGAATTCCATCACCATCACAGAAAGACATTCTAGCTTTGGCATTCGGAATATTTTTATAGCAATGCCATTTTCAAACCTTGCTCGTATTCTGCCTTTCGCAACTAATGACAGGAACAGAAAGAAATGAAGAAGAGAAAGCTCATGCGATTAAGAGATGGTACTACAATATCCATGCTACCGTCACACTCCACCATGCCCATCCCCTGCCCGTCCTCAAAACTTCGCGTACGCACTGACGTAGCTCACGCTCGACTGTGTCGGGTCCGTAAGCAGCGCGCTTCGATCGTACCAGACATGCTTGAACCGCGGCTTATCCTCCCTCCCATCCTCCTCACCGAGCATCTCCAGCGCCGCCATCATCGCGCCAATCGGGTGGCGCCCGCATACCGAATTATCCGTATCCTCGAGGTTTGCCACGAACGCGTCGTGCGAGCCCGTCTCCATCGCCGCAATCGCCTCGTCGTCCAGCATCTTGATGCACTCATGAATCGGCGGGTTCTGCGGCGGCGCGTCCGCGTCCCGCAGGTTGACCCTCCGCGCGCGCTCCCCGCCGCGAAAGTACGGCCGGTAGTCGCCAAACTGCCGGCCCCAGTGGCAAAAGTCGGAGCTCACCACGAACGCGTTGGCCGGGTCCCGTAGGTACGGCAGCAGCAGCCGACCAATGGCCTTTTCGTCCGCCGCGTCCCCAGACACGAGCATCGGCACGATGACGGGGAAATCAGCGGAGGAGGAGGAACCAAAGGCGGCTTCGCAGCGCTGGTGGAGAAAAGTGATTTCCATCTCGAGGCTGTGCTCGTCGAGCTCGCGACGGCGGGGGATGTTGCGCACTTCGGGCGCGCCGGCGGACTCGGCGGCGGCGTAGATGTCTCGCAGCGTTTGCTGGTCGACTTTGAGGGCGCCGAGGGGTGTGCGGTACTCGGAAAAGGTGGACAGCGCGAGGCCGCGAAAGTAATAGGTGTGCGTCGGGCCGAGAACAAAGACGCGCTTCGCTTTGGAGAGGTCCAGGCAGCGAAAGGCCCACGCGGAGCATCGTCCCGAGTAGGCGTATCCGGCGTGGCTGTGTTCGCCCAGCGGCCGGGTCAGCAAACAGACCACCGGCAGAGCGTAGCAGCACTGGGCTTGGATGGGAGTTGTACTCACGGAGCTATGATGGCGCGTGCCCCGGGGATCGGCAGCGCGGAACCGTCAATCGTCTCGGGCACCTCATCGAGATACTCGTCCAGCTGCCAGCGCAGCTGGAACGGCGCCAGCTCATACCAGCCGTCAAAGGCCTTTGTCGGCGGCCGGCTATCATCGGGCAGCGCCCTGAACGTCTCTGTCATCTTCTTGCGCTCCGCGCGAAGCAGCGACCGCATCTCGCTCCCCGAGAAGTCATTCCACCCGCGGCCCAATACCTCGTCGCATGTAAGCGGCGCTTCTGACATGGCGCTATGGAAGCGATGGCGAGGATGGCGGGCAGTCTTTGTGGAGGATGTAGAAGTGTGGGACAGACTCGTCGCTGTATATCTTCTGTAATGGAAACTTGGGATAATCAGTATTCTCTTTGCTTTTGATGGCTTCTGTTTGATGAGTTATCTGAGGGGGAGCTTCGCTCAGGAGGAGTAAACGCACCTGTCGGAGGCGGGGCAAGCGTGGCATCTGGCTGGTGCTGTGGCGTTGAGCCACCGATTGCGGGGTTTGTGCAGGCAGCGACTGTGCATACCTAGGTTATTAAATATCTTTAGTATTTGGATATATGTTGTATTCTACAACAATGAACAGTCAAGGTTATATATTCAAGATGAGATTAAACCACCCCACCACTCAATCCTCATGGCCAACTCCTAACGCAACCACACACAAACAGCAAAGTAGTAAAAATAATAGATTCAAGAGTGTTTAGAAGCCATACTCTCTCGGCCTTCAACTCTCGGAGTTTGGTGACAATGTCGTCTACTCCAGCGAGGTGATCATCAAACAGCCAGTTGAAGCTGCGTTATCCATGCATCAGCGGATGGCTCTCTGCCCAAGTACTCTGTTATTGTTTCCATGTACCGTCCAGCCAGTCTTCCACCCGGCTCCAAGATCATGCTCTGCCAGCGCTTGCATTCCTTCTTGAGCTCGGGGCTTATGAGATGCTCCAGGGTAACCGCGTCGATGGCGGGCATCAATGACCGGAACTTGGTTTCGAACAAGTCGTAGCTAATGGCGCCAGCCCTGTGGATGTATTAGATGAGTCTCCAAAGACTAGGAAGAGAAAAGGTCTGCACTCACAGAATGTACGCATAGTACGATGCAGCGTACTGGATGTGGTACCGCAATCGTGAGACTGTCTTGCTGCAGTCATGTTGCATGCCTGCGTCCTCCGGACTAGCCAGTTGGCATATCTCTCTCTCCAGACAGTTATACAACCGAACAGGGTCCATGCTGATTGCGTCGTCACGGCTCGCAGGCATGTGTAGGCGCAGATCCACGAGGCCATCGTGGACCAGCCGGCTCTTGGCCAAGACTTCTCCGGCAAAGCGCGATGCGATGAGGCGCTCGATGATGCTATCCGGTAGCTTTTCCTCCTTGCCACTGCCGTTGCGGCGGCCAGAGACGAAGCGGAGTATTGCTGGGTGCCAGAAGAACTGCTCAAGTAGGATGCTCGGGGTCTCAACAAAGTCGCGGGCCGGGGGGGCGAGGACCCAGAAATTGGTGGTTTTGGAAAAGTTGTGGATGGAGTGCCCAAGTTCGTGGAAGCAAGAGACGACTTGTCGAAATGTAAGGAGGACGGACTCCGAGGGAATCGTTGGCTTGGTATAATTGGCGAGGTAAACGGAGCTGGGGTAGACTCGAGATCCGTCATGGGCATGATGCGCCTAGAAGCTGTCAGTTGTTCTGTGGACGGTACCCAATGTGGTTGACTGCCTTACATTTATCAGGGAGTATGTGCTGATGCGATGCCCGAACTTCAAATCCCTTGCGTACGCATCGACGTAAAAATACCCGACAAACTCGTCCTGGCCCTCTTCTTTGCAAACCTTGTATACCTCGACGTCTTCGTGCCACACATCTCTCGGATACTGTGCGTCCATCTTTTCAAACGTGTACCCAAAGGCTGCTCCTTGGATTTGGAGAACGCGGCCCAGCACCTGGTCAAACGGGAAATACTGCTGCAGAGCCGCTTCGTCAACGGAATATTGCTGCTGGCGGCAGAGTCGCTCGTAGTAGGCCGAGTCCCATGCGTAAATCTTGTCGAGCTGAGAGTTGGGTGAATGGTTTTCGCGGGGCTGAGATGCCTCGATCGCCAGAAATGCATCGATGCGCGACTTGACGGGACTGGAGAGGACTTTTGAGGCATCTTCAAGGAAAGCAATGGCACGGTCGGGAGATATCATCCGGTCCCCTGCGTGCCAATCAGCGTAGTGTTTGTATCCAAGAAGCCGAGCCTGCTCATCTCTGAGGACCAATATGCGATGGAGCAGTGCCGGGTTCGTGTCTTGGGCGCGGTTATCGTACGCAATTTCGAACTTCTTCCTCGTCTCCTCCAGATCAGCATGCTTGCATAACATTTCAAACGTTGCAACTTTGAGCGGAACAAATCGCTTGTCCTGGTCCGCTTCCCACCCCAGCACGGCAGAAGCCGGCACTCCTTGCAACTCGTCCACGCTCACCCACAAGCCCTGCGTTCTGTCCAGTGCTTGCATGTACTCGGCCTTTGCTTCTTTGATCTCCTTCTCCAGCAGGGCTAATCGGGGGACAGCTTGGGGATCCGTCAGAGCGAGGCCACTGTCGACAATCTCTTGCCGAAGCACATTTAAGTAGACGATAGATTCAGCATCTAGGCAACAAGATCCTTTGTTCTGGTCATTCCAAACTTTGAGCATAGCCTTGGCGATATTTTTTCGTTTCAAAAGGCACTTGCGAAGGTTCGTCACTCTGTTTCGCGCCTCATTTGATGCGGCTCGAATTTCATGGTGAGAGGTGACTGCCGCAAACCACCTAACCACATTATATCGACGAAGGAGCTCATTCTCGCCTTGCGCAATCGGGAGGATGGTGTTGTCAAATGTGGCAGTTTCCAAAGATATCTCTCCCACTCGATCCCACACTCTCGTGGTCTGGGCAAGTATCGCATCGACTTCCGCCAAAATGGCGGGAGCACTCCAGTCGAAGTTGGGTGGTGCCGGCATGACTACCATCGCCAGTGCAGCTGGTTCCAAGAAGAGGAGTTTGAGCTGCATAATTCTGGGCACTTTTGATGTATCTATACCAGCCGTAGCCTTATCATTAGTAAATAGCGGGATGCGGGGTTCGCAGCCGTATTGTAGAGTGAGGGGAAAGGCAAACAAACGCCTCAACTTACACAGCCGACATGGTCAGCAACGCAAAAACATTACATGGTCCCAAATGACTTCTTGCAATCACATCACTCAAGAACAGTTGATATTATGAAAGTCTCTGATTCGAAAGTAGTGCACTGGCTTATGAGTCAACGAATATATGCCTGTGCCGGGGTTGTACACGGCTCGCCCGCTCATTCCCAGTTACACGACCAATCCCAACGACATCTAGAAGCTGTGCGAGAAACTCTACAACATGTACAAGAACAAAGCCAGTGATAAATTTACAATATGTAGCCAAATATCACGGTCTTTGCAGCTTGCTACCCACAAGTTAGAGAGCAGTACGCGAGCGTTGCCTCACTTCCCGTGCGCTGGCCAAAATCCCCTCGCTAAATAGTCGCCACTGGCAGTGGCAAGAAGCTCGATAAATCCACCGTCAATTGACACAAGAGACAAATTGATCGTCTTACCACTAAGATTGTCGATAATGATTTGGCGAGAATGCAGTCACTGTAAGCCATGACAACGGCAGTGGCCTCAGCTATAATTCGGAGAGATGTTACCCAACACAATGACTACAGCATTCGCCTTGCACAGACGGCAGAAGCGCAAGCCCATTTATTGAACGTGTTCCGGCTATTTTCCGTATAGTCAATTTCGGAAAATATTCTAGCAATAGTTTTGAGCAAGTTTTCAAGTAAAGTCTTTGCTAATAGGTCGCAGTCGCAAGTGTTACTACTTGGCTTCACGACGTGCAGATCGTCACAGGCTTGATTTGACGAGACATTTCCGCTACCAACGGCGGTGCAAGGACAAAATCAGTAGATATACCTGAATCTCAGGATCTGCCTGTCCGTTTTGTCAGACAAATTCGCCTTGATACCGTCCATCATGTCCATCGTGTCGCTCGTCGCCGTGTCCGTCTCACGCGTCGCTTTATCACGACGCTTATTCTCCCACACAGTGTAGATCCACATAATGACAGATATGACAATCGTAGCGATGATGCAAATCAGCATCGCGAGGTACCCCGATGGGTATGCCGGTGCTTCAGAGCCCTTGTACAGCTGCGGACCGATGATGTTTCCCGCACATCCAGCCGCAAAGATCTAGCAGGTCGCAAATTAGAGCAGGCAGTGTTTATTAAATACTGTGAGCTACATACCAGAGCAGCTGCTACAGACTTCTTGGTGAAGCCGGCAAAATTGCCTGATGTAAGCGCAGCGAGCAGACCATAGTTGGCCGTGTACATCTCGGTCAGGATGGCGCCGATCCAGCGGCCCCATTTGAGGTGCGGCGGGAGCTGGCGCATGAGTACTATGCCGAGGGCGCTGATAATAAGGCAGACAATCATCCAGAAGATGCGCGAGTTCTTGTAGTGCGTGCTGGCCCAGGCGACGTAGAGCTTCATGAAGAAGATGATGGGGAACTGGCAGGCGTTGAGGAGGAAGACTTGGCGCTCGTTGAAGCCGGTACCGCGAAGGAAGATGTTTAGGAACTATAATGATATTAGGATAAGAATATGAGGCCGGTAGAGCAAGTCGTTGCTGCATAGGGCTCGGTGGTTGGTTGGACGCGTGCGTACTGGATGGAGGCCACCGTTGGGAATGTTGAGGGCTAGCTGGTTCAGCACCAGCAACCAAGTATTCATATCGCACAGTGCCTCACGCAGCTGCGACCAGCTGAACTCTGTGGATTTGATGCCAGTCAAGTTGTCGCTGACTCTGGCAATCGCAAGGATGCGCTCCTCCTTTGTGAGGAACCGGGCAGACGAGGGTACATCCGGGAGCAAGTAAAAGACAAGCAGAGACGCAATAATGGTAGTGCCTCCGAGAATGAGATACAGCGCCTATGCACATCCCGGTTAGTTCAAGCTTGTGCTATTGCCGAGAGCTTTTGACAACCATGGCATACCTTCCAGGCCGGAAACGTGTGGATTTCATTAACGCCCAGGCCGACAAAGCTGCCGATGAGGCCACCGGCGCTGCCGCCGAGATACCATATCGACTGCCGAAACGGCTGCTCGTCACGCGTGTACCACATAGCTACGATGATGGTAAGGCCGGCGGTGAGCGGCGCCTCGGCCACGCCCAGGAAGAAGCGGTTGATGAGCAGTCCGATTGCGTCGCGGCAGGTGGACGTGAGCATGGCGACGGCACCCCAGCTGAACCTACATTGCCTCGTCAATACCCCTTCTGTTACGGATAGCCGACTGAACCGGGGGGGGGGACTTACAGGGAACTGGCGACCAACTTGGCAACGGGAAAGCGCACCATCAGGACGGCGGCGGGATACGAGGCGGCGAGGTAACCAAAGTAGTATATGCCGTTGGCCCAGGCGTAGTTGCTGGCGGTAAGGCGGAGATCCTCCCGGATGCCGAGGATGGAGGTGTAAGTCAACGCCAGCTTGTCCATGAGGTGGAAGCAGAAGCAGAGCGTCATGATGGGCATGAGACTATTAGGGATGCGTCAATTCCAACTTGTCGACAGAGGGGGATTCTAGGCATCGCAACTTACTACCAGTCAATTTTTCGCAGCAGCCGCTTGCTCTGCTCAGGCGTGAGGTTGGAGCTCCTGTCACCAGCGAGCTCCGTCTCCAGAATGAGCACATTTTGCAGCTCGCTTTTCCGCGTAGAAGCCATAATGTCGCGACAATGATAATCTTGACCAGCCTCTTCAACCAGATGACTGCAGTTTTTATTTACGGAGAGGTGGCGAGTGCAGGATTTGGGGTGCACCTCCCACCCCTTTGACGGGAGAAGCTGAGATGCGGGGACGGATGCAACACACACTGCATGCAAGCAAGCCTCAGAGGGGAAAAGAATGTCTCGGAAGCGGGACAGATATTGCATTTGGGCTTTCGAGACTCGCCAGGCCAATTGGTTGTAACGCGCCAAGAGCCTTGCCGTGAAGTCGATGAAATGGAAAGGTGAGGTTTGCATTCCGTAATCTGTATAGACTGCGCCCGCCACATGCCTCCTATTTCACAGACATCGCAGCCTTGTGCAATGCGAGAATCGAATTTGCGATAAGCACAGGCCGATGAGAATCCCTGTCGATGGGTTGTTGTGCGCCCGGCAACGGCGCAGGGAGTGAGGAATTGATTGGTGAAGCATAGATGACATGTTCGGGGAGATTCCGCGATCGGTTGAGGCTGTTGGAAAGAAAGATGAATTTGAGAGGCATGGTGAAGAATGGAGGCCCCTAAAGGATGATGGCACACTCGGTTTAGCCATCGTTGGAGTAGACTGCAAAGATCCAGCCATCTCGAGATTATAGGTAGCTCTAGTGATGGGCATATCGTCTGTAGAGAATCCGATATCAACGACCTGTTTTTCATAGGCAGCAAAGAGAGTGCATGCGTTGCCCATGTACTGACCTCTGGGGGGTCTAGTTACCGGGTAGCTAGATGGGTTGAGGAATCAGAGCAACCTCGCACAGAATGACAAACTCGTTTCGGTGGAACGGAGCGGTAGTTATCTGCTTGTGAAACTTGATCACTATATCTAAGAGAGTTTGGGGTTTGTTGGTGCAAATCTGACGGTTGACAGTCGGTGTTGGATACTTGTGGTGTCAATTTCGTCTATGCTTCGCTACCCCGCAAAGGCTCAAATCGCTAAATCTGGTATAATTTGTCTCCTAGAACGTTTGGTGAGATTGCCTCTCTATAATAGTAGCTATCTTTGATCTATGGTATTTTTGCACTTATGAAGAAATAAATTAATGACTGTTGTTGTCTCTGCTGTAAACTGTTAGTTCTCCCCGCTGTTGGTACTCAAGATTAGGTCGTAGAGAACAGACATAACTCAGCAGAGTCGCTGCAATCTTGCCCAAAACCAGGTCACGGATCAACTTGAGATGAATAAGGCCATTTTCTACGAAGCCACAAAGCCAGCGACATGATATAAGCGCCGCAGACCTCTGGACATGGGGTCCGTGAGGGGGTGTTGGGTCTGGTATAGAAAGGTAGATAGAGTCATTCTTCCGCCAGAACCTACACATGGATGAACTTCCATCGACATCCAACAAACGCATTCCTTGAGCACATACATATCTTGGCAGATCGAGATGATTGTGGTGACTCAGACCGAAAATGGCAACGCCTCAAGAACGTAGCGCCGGCCAACGCCCACCTCATCTCCACGTCCCACTAAACAAATGATGATTTCGACGGTTTCCGGCCGTGCTTATTTCCACAAATGCGCCCCCTTTCGTGGTCTCGCTAGCAAAAGAGGCTTCAGTCGCTGTTCACACCTTCTGCGGCGCCCTAAACACCTGCGCAAGGGCGGCCTCCTTCTCATGACAAGCGTAGCCGCCGAGACGACGACGACGGCGGAGGGGTCTCGGCGCTTGTACGAATATGAGCCGTTTGGCGATGGGCGCACCATTCGCGTGCTGACGCTGCACCCGGCGCTCAGCCCGGATGAGCCTCTTAGCGGTGCTTTGACGATGGAGTCGTTGGAGGAAGCGGCGGCGGCGGAATCACCCGAGACAGACGCCGGCGGCTTCGAGGCCGTCTCGTACGTCTGGGGCAGTCGCAAGCGCACGCACGAGCTGCGCTGTGGCGACGACCGCGTGCTGCCCATTACGCAGAGCATTGCCGACGCGCTGCTGCGGCTGCGGCGCGATGCAGGCGGCCGCCCGCGCAGGCTCTGGGCCGACCAGGTCTGCATCAACCAGGGCGACGTCGTGGAGCGCAGCCAGCAGGTCAACCTGATGAACAGCGTGTATCGGAGCGCGCGCCGCGTGCTCGTCTGGCTCGGGCGCGACAAGGAGGGCAAGGCGGGCGAGGCCGTCGCGATGGTGCAGCATCTGCAGGAGGTGTTTGCCGACGAGCAGGCGCATCAAGAGTTTCGCAAGGCGCACTCGGAGAATCTGCATCTACAGGACGCGGCGCCGTGGAGGCCGTTTGCCAAGCTGGCGATGCTGCCTTGGGTATGCTGCCAACTAGACGATACGACTCGGCTGAGCTTTGCTAACGAAGGGATAGTTTAATCGGATCTGGATCGTGCAGGAAATCGGCACAAGAACACCGGCTACGCTCTTCTGGGGTGAGGCTCAGATTAGCTGGGACGTGCTCTCCTCCGTCGTCGCCGTGCTCAACGAGCGCTACCATCACCTCCGTGCGCGCTTCACCGTCATGACGCCCAACATCCGGTACCTGCACCGGCGCTTCGAGGAGCCCGACGAGCTGATTGCGGCGCATCAGCGCCACCGCCGCGGCAACATTGTCTACGAGCTGCACCGCGCCCGACACATGCTGGCCGAAGACCCGCGCGACCGCGTCTTTGCCTTTCTCGGCCACTTTTCCCTGCGCAAGCCGGGCACGACGCCGGCTCTACGTGGACTGGTCGCGGATTACAGCCGCTCGGTCGAGGATGTGTACTGCGACGTGGCCATCCGCGGGCTGGAGGGCGCCGACTCGCTCATCATGTTGACTGCGACGCACTACGGCGCTGAGGTGTCGCGGAGCCGGCAGAATTCCCTCTTGACCAACGAGGATGGCCACGAGCCCTCAGCATTGTCGTTTAAGCTCAACGCGCTGCCCTCGTGGGTGCCGGACTGGCGGCACAGAGCGCATCATCTCTTTGGCTCGCCGGATACGCCGCATCGCGCAGCCGGCGAGACAAAGCCGCAGCTCACCATCGACAAGAGCACCATGAGGCTTCACATCAAAGGAATGCACATGGATACTATAGAGATCGTCTCATGGGTGATACGCGGAGACAGCTTCCATGTCCGTGGACAGCGTGAAGCTGCCACACATCCCATAGTCGCTCTCTGGCAGAGAGTATGTCGCCAAAAGCCGCCCATCCACCTCTCCGCCTCGTCCCTGACCGGCAGCCGCTACTATCCGACCGGCGAGCCGCCCTTCCTCGCCCTGGCGCAGTGCCTCACCAACGCCGGTGTCGGCATGAGCCGCCTCCGCGACCACGCCACCATCCCCGCTTCGGAGCACCTCGCCAACGCGGCCGCGTACCTGGGCCGGACCGCCCGCCCCTCGGACCCGATGGTGTCGGAGCAAGTCCGCGAGCTCGGTCGCGATGGGGGCGGTGACGCATTCAAGTGGTCGCACGAGGCGTCGCTCATCTCTAGACACCGTCGACTTGGCCTCTCGGCGCAGGGCCACTTCGTGCTCGGCCCGGACAGCATGGAGCCGGGGGACGCGGTGGTGGTGCTGTATGGCGGCACGGTGCCGTATGCGCTGCGGCGAAGGGGACAGAGAAGCGAGGATGGATGGATCTTGATTGGAGAGTGCTACGTGCATGGCATGATGAATGGCGAGGCGCTGGCCATGAAAGGTGCCGTGGAAGAGACCTTTACGATCCATTGAGCGTGGAGCGATGGAAGGCATCTTGCATACCAGATTTTATCTACGAATTATATGAATGAATGAAATCAATCAAGGCCACCACAGACTTGAATAGATTTTTTGCGTTTGACACTATGTGAATAGATAATTGTTATTGGCAAGAGCTGGTTGCTTTTGTTGACTTACATGCTCTGAATCCCAAGGTGGGGCCGACGAAAGGTCGAAATGGGAAACTTTTTTTACGAGGCTTCCTGCCGACATCACGTCGTCCTCGCGACACCACACAACAGTATGCCACGAAATACAGTACAGCCCAATGCCTGGGTAGCACTGAAGCTTCCTAATGGAAACGCTAGAATTTTACAGATAACACCCAGCACGTAAGATGCCACGGCCCTGGCCCTCCCCTTGTCATCAGCTTAGGGTCGCTAACTCTCTGTTTTGGCAGAACCGTGAGCTTGGGGAAATACGGCTCCTTCCCCAGCAACCTGCTTATAGAGCGTCCGTACCACCTCACCTACGAAGTCCAAGATAAGCGCGATGACGAAAACTTTTCGCGGCTGCGCGTGGTGCCCGGCACGGAGCTCAACGCCGACGCCCTGATCGACACGACGGCCGAAGACGAGACGACCAACGCGACCCCCGAGACAGAACCCGCAAATCAGGACAGTGGAAGCGGTGATGGTGATGTCGTCGTCAGCGATGCCATGATCGCGGCGGCCGTGGGTGAAGAGCTCGCGCTCGCCGACGAGGAAGTCGCCGCGGCGGCTGCCGCCGCGGAGGGCAGCAACGGCAGCGTCGTCGTCACGCGCAAGACGTTTGACGAGCAGGCGCGACAGACGCTGACGACGGAGGAAATTGAGGAGCTGAAGCGCAAAGGCGCTGGCGCGGGCCGCGAGATTGTCGCCAAGCTACTACTACGCCACACGGCGATTGACCAGAAGACGGCTTACTCGCTGGCAAAGTACAAGCTGCTCAAGGAGAAGAAATACGTGCGCCGTTTCACTGTCCTGCCGCTCGACGTGCCCATGATGGCGCAGTGGATGCTCGAGGACAAGGACGCGAGCAAGATCCTCGAGTTGCGGCAGGAGGCGCTGGCGCTAATTGGCTGCTGGGCGGACGTGCACTTTGGCGGTCGGCCGGACGAGGGCGTGACGACACCGCACGGGGGGAGATGGCTGGCGGTGGACGACACAGGTGGCCTGCTGGTGGCTGCCATGGCGGAGAGAATGGGGATACTGTATCGTGATGAGGATGAGACAGCGAATGCTGAGGATGAAACGGAGCAAATACCCACGGAAGAACCTGCCGCTGAAGATGCTAACGGTACCGGCGACAACGCCTCGACAACGCGCGTATCACGCAAGAGGCCGCACAAGGACGACCTTGCGCCGCACTACGCGCTCACAAACTCCATTACGCTGATCCACGCCAACTCGCAGCCGAACCTCTCGCTGCTGCGCTACTTTGACTTTGACGCCAGCGACCCCAACCCCTCAGAGCCCTACCACCCGCTCGCCACGCACCTCCTCCCCGTCAGCTGGCTGCAGGTGCTCTCGCCCTCTGACGACCCGACCTACGCCGACCGCCCTGCCGAGGTCCCCCTCGACGAGCTGCAGTCGTGGAAGACGAACCGCCGCGGCAACTACCACCGCAAGCGGCGCCGGTGGGCGCGCGCACGCCAAGTCGTAGACGGCACGCGCGCCGGCGGCTTCGCCGGGCTCGCCGTTGCCAGCACCATGGAGCCCGTGTCCATCCTGCGGCATGCGCTGCCGCTGCTCGCCGGCGGCAGCCCCGTCGCCGTCTACTCGCCGACCGTGGAGCCGCTGACGCAGCTGGCCGACTGTTTTAGTATCGGGCGGCGAGGAGCGTGGGTCGCTGCGCCGCCGCCAGAGGTGGAGGGCAAGACGCAGGCGGAGCTGGATGCATGGCAGGGGTCGCCGGAGTTTCCGATCAATCCGACACTGCTGGTGGGCGTGTCGGTGCAGACGACGAGGGCGAAGAGGTGGCAGGTGCTGCCGGGGCGCACGCATCCGCTGATGATGGGCAAGGGCGGCGCGGAGGGGTATGTGCTGACGGGGTGGAGGGCGATTCCGGCGGAGGGACGGATATCGGCGCGTGGCAAGTTTCAGAAGCGACGGTAGGCGTGCGGGAAGTGGTAGAGATACCCTTACAGTGTAGTGACATTCGATGATATATTTATACACTAGGCTTTACTTTCAACTTTTCTTATGAAAAGAAGTCGATAATTGCAGTTAATACAACTGTTTACCAATTGGTCAAAAAACAAGTTTGCTATATTGACGTTATACAGCAGAGTCTAATGCCCTCGTCCCCATTTGTCTCACAGCGCCTTGCCCATAAACTTTCTCTTTGTAAAGCTCAGCCACCACTTGCTGGGCTTGGTCTCGTCCTCGTCGTAAACGCGAGCGAGTATGCGTGCGGCGAGCTCCTGACGGACCTGCGCCATGTACTGGCGAAGCTGCTCCGCGTCCTGTCGGTCCCGAGGTGGTTCGTACATCTAAACCATTCCGTTAGCCATTTCATCCCAAAACACAAGCATCACTCTCCCCATGTACGCACCTGGTTCAGAGGCCACGCCGGATCGCCCGGCAGCGCAAAGTGCAAGTCCAGCGCCAGGTTCATCACCTCCTTTTGCGCGTCCCGCGCCGTAGCGCCCGGCTTGATCTTGGTCAAGCAGTCGCTGAGGAACCAGATGCCGTAGATGAGCAGGCGGTCCGCGGGGCCCTGGATCTCAAAGTTGCGGAAAAAGGTGTTGGCGCGGAAGAGGGCGAGCACCTCGTCGAGGATGTCGTACGAGGGCGAGTCCGGGTCGGGCGACTCGTGGGCGGGCAGCGGCGGGTCGGCGGCCGGGAGGGTGTAGGCCGGGCCGCGGACCTTGGTGCGCAGGGGGAGGAGCGGGAAGTTGCCAATCAACCGCGGGTTGGGCTCCGAGTTGAAGACGGAGTTGTAGGCCTGGGGATGACGACGTCAGCGCACGTGTGGGTGATGGGCATGGCACCGGTGAACGGGGGTGGTTGAGAGGGGAGGAGAGGGTGTTAATTGGGAGGTATCGCGTACAGGCATGGTGGATGGACTCTCGGGGGGGGGGGCAGCGCGACGACGGTGAGGATATCGGGCTGGGACGAGCTGGTTGGAGAGGACTTGCTGATGGCTGGCGTATGCAGCTTCACCACGCATGGCGGGGCTTTGGAAGCTTGTCGTCAATGAAGGTGGGGCTGCGCCAGGCGCTGTGGCTAGTGCTATGTGTGGCGAGTGAAGTGTGAGGCTTAAGCAGGGCCGCAAGTGTTGATGCCTTATTCAGGCAGCCATTTTGGAAATGCAGGTACGGGAAATTTTGCAGGGTGCCAAGAATTGGATATTCTGGAGGCCGTGACTTGATTTGAAAGCATGACTCCTTCGGCGAGGACAAGTTTTGGCGGGACGTTGGGAAGTGACAGGGCCTAGGCCCGTAGGCATTGGTTGGCGCGCCGGCGGAGGCGCGGACGGCCGGGCGATCAGGTGATCGGTTGGTGTTAATTAATATGCATGGGAGGTTGTCGGACAGGCTGTGGGAAAGGAAGAAAACAATTGTTTTTTTCTAATTCTTTTTAAATACTTTTCTATGGAATATTATGAGGATGTATTTGTTGTTGTTGGCAGAAAGAAATCACGGGAGGCATGAGGGATTCTTGATTGCCATCGATTCGGATTCGGGGACCACCAAGCCAAGTCACTGTAAACCCCAGACCAAATTTAAAGGCATGCCCCGATTATCGCCCTCTATCGGCCGTTCCTCGCTATTCGGCATCTCCATTCACGCAGCAACAAAGTCTATTACAAGCACAACGCTGAACAGTGGGAGCGCCGCTTCCAGCTCCGCAGCGGGGTTCATACTCGAGCTTGCACCACTCAAAACCGTCTTTGGCGGGCGGCCGGCCTCGGGCTTTAACGCCGCCATGACATAGCTCGAGTCTGTTGTTTGGCAGCTCCCCCAACTTTTGTTTTTAATCCTGACTTTACAGGATTGAGCTTCATCCATCTCCCTTCCATACTCTTTCCAACACATCTTCAACTGCTACCGTAACACCATTGATCTTGGAATAGACACCATGGCGTCTACTGTTGGAAAGGTACAGCTTGCCCGTTGCCCCTCATTGTGCAGAAATTACCCCTCCACTTGGCCGGCCGGCGAGCCATGACGATGCCGTTCGCCCACGACAAGGCAAACCGGACAACAACAAGAACGATGGCTAACCAGCGACAAACAGACCATTACCTGCAAGGCCGCCGTTGCCTGGGAGGCCGGCAAGGAGCTCACCATTGAGGACGTCGAGGTCGCTCCCCCCAAGGCCCACGAGGTCCGCGTCCAGATTCACTACACTGGTGTTTGCCACACAGGTATGCGCAGCGCCCGACACCGCGACGCAAGACTGAAGCTCATCTCGTAACCATCGCAGATGCGTACACGCTTTCCGGCAAGGATCCGGAGGGTGCCTTCCCCATTGTCCTCGGACACGAGGGTGCCGGCATCGTCGAGTCCGTCGGCGAGGGCGTCACCAACGTCAAGCCCGGCGACACTGTTGTCTGCCTCTAGTAAGAACCCCTTCTTCCCGGTGCGAATCTTACCTCTGACCCCCACTTCCTCTCGTCTTCCAGCACACCCGAATGCAAAGAGTGTAAATTCTGCAAGTCTGGCAAGACCAACCTCTGCGGCAAGATCCGCGCCACCCAGGGCAAGGGCGTCATGCCCGACGGCACCAGCCGCTTCAAGTGCAAGGGCAAAGACGTGCTGCACTTTATGGGCACCTCGACCTTTTCGCAGTACACCGTCGTCGCGGACATCTCCGTCGTCGCCGTGCAAGCCGACGCGCCGATGGACCGCACGTGCCTGCTCGGCTGCGGCATCACTACTGGCTACGGCGCCGCCCGCGTGACCGCCAACGTCGAAGAGGGCTCCAACATTGCCGTCTTTGGCGCCGGCTGCGTCGGCCTCTCGGTCGTGCAGGGCGCCGTCATCAACAAGGCCGCGCAGATCATCGTCGTGGATGTCAACCCGGGCAAGGAGGCGTGGGCAAAGAAGTTTGGCGCGACGCACTTTGTCAACCCGAATGACCTTCCCAAGGGCCAGACGATTGTGGAGAAGCTGATTGAGATGACGGACGGTGGCTGCGACTACACGTTTGACTGCACGGGCAACGTGAGCGTCATGCGGGCGGCGCTCGAGGCCTGCCACAAGGGCTGGGGTGAGAGCATCATCATTGGCGTGGCCGCCGCCGGCCAGGAGATTTCCACCCGACGTAAGTTTGCCCAATGTACCTCGAAACGGAACCTCCGACTGACAGACTGCAGCATTCCAGCTTGTTACCGGTCGCGTGTGGAAGGGATGCGCGTTTGGCGGCATAAAGGGCCGCTCCCAGCTGGGTGGCCTCGTCAGCGACTACCTCGACGGCAAGCTCAAGGTCGACGAGTTCATCACCCACCGCAAGACCCTGGGCGAGATCAACAACGCCTTTGAGACCATGAAGGACGGCGACTGCATCCGCGCCGTCGTCGACATGAAGAAGCTGTAGGAGAGTTGAGCTGCCAAGGTTCATAAAATATATGTAGCTCGATGAATGATTGATGGAAAAGGTAATTTCTCAAGTGCTTTCTCGCACGACTGTGATTTAGTTAAGTTATGGTAAAGTCTGTAGTGACGCTGAAGGTGCGCAGGTGCTTTAAGTAGCAAGATTGGGGCAACCTTGATGGGCACAAGCAATCGGCCGCACCAACTCCGAGCCATGGCCGAAGTGTTCTAGACAATAAAAAGGATTTTGGAGCAATCTAAAAAAAAACGATGAGATTTTCCAAGCAAAAGAAAAGTAACCGATAGAGGAAAGCTTTCAAAGCTTCTTACGGATAGTCTCATGCTGGTTTTTAGTATATAATGTTGAGCAAATTAAGCTTGTCCAGAACTTCGATCTACATACATTTACAACACCAAATCCTGCGTAAAATATTGACTCTTGAGAGATTTCTGTGCATAGCGTAAAAGAAGTCGACGTGTCTCGGAGTTGCATTGATACCGTAGGGAAGGATGTGCGCTGCATCGATGGCGCCCATGATGTGCGTGAAGAATCCCCGCTGTTAGCTCCAAGTTACCCTTCGTCACATCGCAGCAGCGGAGGTTGTTACGAATGCCGCCCAGCAAACGATGATGTGGTTAGAAGGACAGAAATCCAAACAGCAAAACCTTCTCTGTTCGTAGGAATGGCAATGGATAGTTGTAGTGTTGCTCATGTCAGGGCTTTAGTACTGCCCATGTTCAGCTGCGAACCAATGTGTGCGGCACCAGCAGCGCTAGCTGACACTCAACTCAGAAGCTTCACAACCTCTGAGCAAACACTCTTTCATCATCACCTTGGTCTCACCATGCTGAATTTGTTTTCGCTATTACGATACTGGCGCTTAAAGCTCTTCATATCCTTCTTCCGTGCCCTAGTCAGGCTCGTCGAGTCGCCGCACAAGAGTAGCCCGGACGCGGTCCTCGCCATCCCTTCACGCGATCCCGGCCGCACCATCAAGGCCCACGTCTATCGGCCAGGCGGTGGCGGTTTTCTAAAAAGCCCAGCTCCTGTCCTCGTCAACTTTTTCGGCGGCGGCTTCGCGCTTCCCCTACACGGGGCCGACGACCTCTTTTGCCGACGCATCGCCACGGAGGCCGGCTACGTCGTGTTGGATGTCAACTATCGCATCGCCCCTGAACACCCGTTCCCAGCTGCCATCAATGATGCCGAAGACGCCGTAGAATATGTCCTGGATAACGCTGCCGAGTACAATGCCTCTCATGTTTCCGTCTCTGGCTTTTCCTCCGGCGGCACCTGCGCTCTTGCCCTGCTCGCCATGTTCCCGAAAGACACGTTTCGATCTGCCATCACCTTTTACCCGTCTACAAACGCTGCGCAGGATCCGACTACCAGAGTCGCGCCTGTGCCTGGTGGCAAGCGTGCGCCTGCGTTTTGGACGCGCATTTTTCGGAAGGCGTACTTTGGCGAGGCGGACCCTCGAGACCCGCGGATCTCCCCAATCAATGCCGGGATAACGTCGTACCCGGCACACATGCTCATGATCACTGCGGAGATGGACGCCTCGGCTATTGAGGCGGAGGCACTTGCTGAGAAAGCTAAACGGACGGGCCGGAGCGTCGTCGTAAAAAGGATGAAGCGCGTTGGTCATAATTTTGACAAGAAAACCAAGGATAATGACTGCCTGCGAGCGAGAGACGAATCCTATGGGCTGGCAATAAATATGTTGCGAACTATTACCCGGCAAGAATGAATTGAGAGGGTTGAGCAAACAGAAATGCTATTGCGAGGCCGATTTCAACTACATGATACACGACGTCAGACGCGTTGTTTCTCTACTCGCAACGGTAGTCCCTTATTGACGGAGACTCTAGCATATTCAACTGCGTGTATTCTCCTAGCCATTTCGAACAATCCGGCTCGAGCAAGAAACCCCCATGGTACAAGAAAGAGCTGCACGTCACCCGCACCTCTGCAAGAAAATCATGCCTTCCACAAACCCCGTTGCCGAGACCAAAATGGCACGATAGCATCGAAATCCGCCATGCGTATGCTGCCCATGTCCTTACTCTCCTTTGTGATTCCGTTATACTGCAGAATCGCCTTCTCGCGCAACCTCGTCGCCGTCTCCGATCTACCGAGCGCCGCTACCGCAAGGCTCTTGAGATACACCGTGCGTGCCTCCTCGTTGTGGTTGGCGAGCGGATCAACGCTCCAAGCGTTGAGTGCCTCGTTGACCAAGATCCTAGAGCACACATCTTAGCACATCGACAACACGAGCAAATTACCTGTCTACTTACAAAGCTTCCTCAGGCTGCCGCAGCTGCAAGAGGTGCTCGGCAATCTGGTGCGCGACCCGTGCGGTGAACGGGTCGCGCGTGCCAACCACCCGCCGGAGGTGCGCCCACGCCTTCTGGTAATGCCCAAGGCTGTCGTCCATTTTGAGCTGCGCAGCCCGCAGTGCTGCCTTTGCTGCCAACAACTGCCCCGTCGCCGTGCTCTCCACGTCGTTGTCCCCGAGCCGTGCTCGGCGCGCCTTCAAGCTCTTCGCCAACAGCGTATCGGCTTCCTCGAAGCGATCCTGCGCGATAAGCGCCCATGCCAGGTTCGCCTCATTCGCATGTGGCACATACGCCCCGCCGTGAAGCTTTCGATTGATGCGGATTGACGCGTTGAGGTCCGCGATGGCCTCGTTGTATCGCGAATCCTGCACCCGCGACACTCCGCGCTCGGCATACGCCACGGCCAGCCGCTCGTCTTCGACACCGAGGGCGCTGCAGAGCTGGGAGACCACCACAAAAAACTGCTCCTTGTTGGCGCGGCTGGCGGCAAAGTCGTTGGACTCCATGGCGACGACGCCGAGGCAGAGGCGTACGTCAGCGACGAAGACCTGCGCGTCGGGGTGCTCGGTGGCGAGGCCAATCTCCATGGCTGTGATGAGGCACGGGATGACTTTGGATCGGAAGCCGCGCTCAATCTGGTACCTGCACTAACTGTCAGCGCCTTCTCGACTTTTCTACGTTGGCGGTCTGGGGAAACCTTACCACGCTGCTTCAGTCAGCAGCCTAGCGCAGAGCAAGCCCTCCTCATCTGACAACACAGTCCTGACGAGCGGGTACAGATCCTCTAGCCTTGTCGTCGTGTGCTCTAGGTCCTCGCACGCCGGCCACCGACTCACTAGTATCCCCCGCTGCGTCCGCCTCTTCGGCTCCGGCAGCACCGTTGCTTGTGACGGTGCTGGTAGCGCCGCCGGCCACTCCGCCCACACCTTCCGCGTGACGCCCGCGAAGAAGCGCTGCCGCTTGGTGTCATTGAGCGTGGCGAAGACCTGGTTCTGCAAAGCGTCGAGGAGGACGAGCTTGCGCTTAGGGCCTTCGAGCACGATGAGCGGCTCGGCGGCCAGCGCATCGCGCCCCGCGATGTATGCCACCGAGTCGTAGAGCGAGCCCGAATGGTCGGCAGGCAAAAGCTCGAGGGCGATGGCCTTGACGAGCATTTCTGGCAGGCCAGTTCCGAGAAAGGCGAGGAGCTCCAGAAGCTGCAGGGCCTCGGGCCGCAGCTTTTGCGCGTCATACATGGGCACAATCTCCGACTTGTCGGCGCAGTCGACTGGGACTATGTCAGTACCACCGTTCAAGCTCAGACTTTTCGGTATGCGAACCTTGTGAAAGCTCAGGGCTGCTCATCTTGCTCGAGAATTGGCGAGACGTTGAAGGAACGATCGATTTAATGGTAGAGGCTTGACTACTGGCATACACCAGCATCGAGATGCTCTGGCCGATGGCATCTGATTAAATACCCTCCATGGGCAGCACAGCGTAGCAAATAAAGTACCACAGAGGGATCCTTGTGTATCGGACTAACAGCTGCAACCACTGCAGCGACGTCAGCAGTTCACCCGCCTCGCCTCCCATTCACGCACGTACACGTATCATTCGCGTTGGTGGTGTCACCGCATGGCTGAACCGCAGGACGGCCAACCAAACGCCACCTCGACCGCCTCTGGCGTAGCACTTGTATCTTGTGCTTCCATGCGCTGCGCAGTTTGTGTCGCGAGCACCTTACCCCGCCTGTGCATCCAACGTTGATAGGGAGGGGTGTGCTCGTTGTCCCGTCTCATGGTATTGGTCACCTTGGATTCACGCTGCAGGGAAGGGCTCTGCCCAATGCAAGAGGCTCGACCAAGTCCGGTCATTGGAGCATGTCCCTGTGTATCGGTTTGTCTATCCCGCGACGGCATTACACTGACGCGTAGGGATGCATGAGGCTCGAAAAGTGTGGCCAGGCGGAGCTGTGAACCATGTCAAATGCAGGGTATGTCTCTCCCTTGAAAAGGCGACGCGTAAAATGACCTGAGAAGACACCGATTGATGGAAGCTGACGGGTCGACTTGCATCGCAAGGGTTCAAGGCACTTCGATCGAAGCTGCCTTCTGGAAGTTGGTTGGCATCGCGAACGAGGTGTCGGCTCTTGAGTTTGAAAGCATTACCGATGTAGTACGATAAGCCATGGATACATCATCTTTGACGAGCGAGTCCAAGAGGGGAGAGACTTGACACACAGCATGTCACTCGAGCCGCACAAAGTGGCGGCCAAGCCGACCATTCACATCCCACTCCGCGCTCATGCACCCTCGAGTCTCCCATAAAACGCAATACCCTGACTTTCTGAGAATATCATGTCGATGAAATGCTCGCCTTCGTTCGACACCACCGCCGCACTGCATGACGGCCTCGTTTACTACTCCTGACGAATGCAACATGTATACATCCGGGCCCCGCCCAAAAACGATTTGACCGCCAAAAGATTCACGACGATAAGATGCAGGGGCTACGAAAACAGACATGGATAAGCCTCGACAGTCTCAACATGTGCGTCTGGCGGCCAATATGTCAGGCCGGCCCGCCGTCAGGGTGGCTGCATCAAGTTGGTGGCAGCAGCGAGCCTCAGCTCTGCCCTAACACGCCGGATCAGCATTTTGGCAAGTCTTTAAAGGGGAGAAACGGTCAACCGAACTATACAATTCTATTACCCTTGTCACTGGGTCAGATGAGTCCGCGAACCCGCCGCTACCGTCAGCAAGATGATAGTTAGGGGCATGTTCCAGGATTTTTTTCAACGTGAACGACGCGATCCTGTTTTTACCAGACAGATGGCCTATCAGAAGATCTCCAGTAAACGAGAATATGCAAAGAAAGACGCAGCGGCTACGCGCCTTGTGTAACGCCACTGAGGGGCATCATCACACTGCATGCAATGTTGGGCCAACAAAGGGCCAGCCTCGTCGCACTTCTTTTCCAATCCGCCTCGTTGCTTGTCAAACAAATTTCAAATCACACCTTGCCAGTTCTTCCCTCTTTTGAGAAGATCCCCTTGTAAATGTCGCCTTCGGACGCCGTGGCTGAACCCCTCCTCGACCCCCGCGGGTCGGTGAAAGCGGCCGCGTCGTTGGACGGCTCGTGGACGAGCAAGGCTGTGCGACTTTTGTTCTTCCCGATTTTACGACGTAGCAGAGAGATAATGAGGTTTTGCTATCCGGGTATAGGTGCGTATATGGCGACTTCAAGCGCTTTATCGTGTACTTGCCTAACCAACACTAATAGGCCAGCATCCGGCTCGGTGGTTACTTCGCTAGCGTCATTAAGGTACTGAAATTAACCAGACTGTTAATACATACTCTCACCTCATTGGGGCATTTGCATTTGCCGCGCTTCCAGTATACTTTTGCCACTACGTGCTGCCCTTACAGCAAAGCGCGCACGACCTAGACCTGCTCGTGGTGTCCAACTACTGCTGTGCGGTGGCCGTATGCTTCGTCTTTTCTACCATGTGCGTCAACTCTTGCTAGCTGTTAACTACATCCATTAACCTTGGCGTTTCTAGCTTTCACTTGCTTTGGAACCATAGCTATGACGTCTCGCGCTTCTGCAACAAGCTGGACTACATGGGCATTCTCGTCCTAATATGGGGAGCGGGCATCCCGACCATCTACTACGGCTTTATTTGCGACCCGTCGCTACAAATCTTCTACTGGACAATGGTTCGATATTTTGGAGTGGATATCTTGTGATTATACTAACTTGCAAAAGACCAGCAGCACGGCGCTTTGTTGTGCCATCTTCACCCTCACGCCTAGCTTCGTCACCCCCCAGTTCCGCAAGTGGCGTGCCAGCTTCTACGCCGGCTTCGGCCTCAGCTCCATCATCTTTGTGATGCATAGGCTGTTTCTTTACGGCTGGGAGGTGCAAAAGGCGCGCATGTCACTCGCGTGGATGGGATGGATGGCCACGGCCAATCTAGTTGGCGCAGCCATCTATGCTGCAAGAGTATGTTCCGGCCGACGCCAGATGATACCGTCCATGGCTGACCACACAAGATTCCTGAAAGATGGGTTCCTTATACCTTTGATCAGTTTGGCGCAAGTCACCAGATCCTTCACGTCGCAGTCATGGTTGCTGCATGGATCCATTTCCGTGGTTTGACGGAGGCTTTCCAGATTATCCGATCACAACAGAACATTTGCGGCACTACATAACGCTGGCTGAAATGCCTGATCCTCATTTACTTGAATATTCTCATGCCTACATACTTCTTACAGCTTTTGTACAATAAATTGTGCCGGCCCGTCCTCCGTCAGAACCAGCCGCAACGTGCGACCGAAACGGCGATACTTTTCCGCTCTCTCCGCCTGTACATCCAGATGCCTCACGTTTGCCCAGCCCGTTGTCACGCGTATCGAAGGATCCGTCTCAATGTGAATAAACGCCGCCCCATCCCCCCGTGCGCGTATGCGCCGCCCGACCATGTTACCCGTCGCACCGAGGTCGCCAAACTCCCACCCATTGTACACGCCCGTCGTCATGCGCTGCTGGCTGCCTGTCGGCGCACGCTTCCAAAACTCCTGCGACAGCCTGTCGAGCATCGCGACGCGCTGTCCTTGCAGTGCCGCGTCGCCGTTGCTGAGCACGATTTGCGGGTATGCGCGCTTAGCGTTATACGTCCAACGACCGTCCTCCATGTCGCTGTTGCCGAAGCCGTGGATCTGGATGACGGTGGCGGCGCGCAGACCGCGGAGGCGGTGGAAGGCAGCGGGCCGGGTGAAGTCCTCGGTGAGCTGCAGGAATAGGCTGTGCTCGTTGTGCGCCATGTCGGAGGAGGTGGCGTTGGACCAGGTGGAGGGGGCTTTAGAGGACGCGGTGTTGTACCGGTGAATGCCGGAGATGAAGAAGGAGTCGGCGTTGGTTTCGATGAAGGTGCGGATGCCCAGCTCGGGGGTGTTCATGTCGAAGAGCGGATGGGGGACTTGTATTGAGAGTGGCGTGCCGTAGGAAGCGCCTCTGGGACCAATCTTGGCAAAGATGTACATGCCCCAGTTCCGCCGACAGAGGCTGTTTTCACCGAGCTGCTCGCGCAATATGAGGTAGTCGCGGTTGCGGCCCTGGCCAACGTCTTGGTACTCAATGAGGGCGTAGGCGTAGAGCGCGGCGATGCCACGCGCCGAGTCCAGGTCCCCGCGACGCGCGAGGCTCACGGCCTGCGAGATGTCCTGGTTCGCGGCGGCGACGGCGGGAAGGAACGTCGACTTGACATTGGGGCGGCCGGGGATGCTTCCATCGTGGGAGGGGATCTGGTCCCGAAACGTGGCCACGTATTCTTCAATGTCGCCGCGCTGAACGGCTTGCGTCATGATGGCGAGCTGCGGCGTCAAAGGCAGTCAGTCTTTAAACTGTATAGGTTTTGATTGCATAAAAGTATCTGCTCACCGCCAATGAAAAGGTAGAGATGCAGTAAACGAGGCCGAGGCTTGGCTGCATGTTCTAGCGTGATGAGGGTGGCTTACGTTGCCATGAGGTGCGGTGCGTTCTTCCTGCAAGAAGATGAGTATCTCTGGGGATTTTACGATGGACGAGGCGCTGGGCAGCGAAATATCGATGCCCAGGTGGATGATGAATTGGTTTTCCCCAGAGCTGGGCCTCACCGCAAACGAAATCGGCACTAGTATCACCAGTTGTGGGGGGTGTGGTGCGGTGCAGCCTAGTTAGATCCTAGCAGGGAACGGGGTTAACTGAACCGGCGCCATGCCATGTCCTGACCTTTCTTTAAACCTACATTCAACCATCTTATTCATAATCATGCTTTCTTATCTAGCTAACATTTTTACCCCCTCTACCATTTCTTCCACACTCCTTATTGTTGGCGAGTTTGGTTCTACAATCCATGTTCTTCATCTCCTACCTGAGGACAACATCAACGAACGCTTTAGCCTCACATCTCCTCATACTACCTTCCGCGAAAGCGGAGCTAGAGAGCAGGCCCGTGAGCAGATTGGCATAGTCACACTTTATGTTGGAGATGGGGAGTCTGTTCAAAGCTTCTTTGACGATGTTGAGGCACGGATCCGCAAGCTACAGGACGATACTTCGGGACCTGTTCGTGTGACTCAGCTCGTGCAAGACGTCCTTAAGCCAGCAGTGATGGATGCAATCCATGAAAGGGAGACACGAGAGCGGTCTATGAATGCGACGCAGTCATACCCAGTTTATATTGTTCATGTTGGACGGTCAAAGGCAGGGAGGATCGTAGGAGAGCCAACGAGCCTTTATTAGGTTCTCATGTAACAATTATAGCTTGCTTCGTTCAATAGGTACAAGGCGCTGCAAGATCTGGGTGCAGAATCTTTGGCAGTTATTTACTGCAAGATCAAAGGGACGGTCTTTTGCCGCAGCCTTGCACAGCATGTCAAGCGTGGGTGGCGTCAGTATTTAGCGTACAATACTTCCGCGGATTCGTATTTTCTCTCCCACAACCATGGCTAGAAAATCACACAGGAAATCTAGAAATGGCTGCACCGAGTGTAAGAGGCGGCACATCAAAGTACATTTCCCGCCGCTACAGTTTGATTCATTACTGACTGATGAGTAGTGCGATGAAACGAAACCGCAGTGTGCCAACTGCGTGGTGGTCGAGAGGAGCTGTGAATACGCGGCAATACGACGTCGCAAGCTCAGCCAGGCACAGCAGGGCCGCCGGGACGCGGCCCGGAGATCTGCTGCCTCGGACACGCTTCATGCCGATACGTCAAGTCCCGGCAATGCCTTGACAGCCCCCAGAGATGCGGCTGCTGCGATAGCGCCGACGCCAGCGCAAACGGCCACATCGCACGCATCGCCCCGACGTGGCCTCTCATCCCCAGACGCGTCAGATCCGGACGCGCCCGTCAACGTCCATCACATGCGTCTCCTCCTGCACTTCTCCCTCGCTGTCGCCGTGCCCGAGCTCCCCGAGCACCTCGCCACCGACGGCACCGCCCTCGTCCTGCGCGTCGCCCTCGAGACGCCCTACCTGCTGCACCAAGTCCTCGCCCTGTCCGCGCGGCACCTCGCCTACCTGCACCCCGACGAGTTTTCCTTTTACTACAGCCAGGCCATCAAGTTCCAGACCACCGCCATCGAGGGCTTCAGCGACCGTGCCGCGCAGCAGCCCGTCGGCATGCCGGCCGTGCTCTTCTCGTCGCTGCTCACGCGGCACTCCCTCGTCGATACGCTGCACGTCCGGGACACGGGCGCCGCTGGATTCGGCGCGTTCATGGACGCATTTGTGCAGTGCGCGCAGCTGCAGCAGGGCACGCGCGCGGTCGTCACGGGCGTCTCGTGGGCGAGCCTGCTCGAGTCGGAGCTCGCGCCGTTTATGCGCTGGGGCGCGAGCAGCGGCCTGCGCGCGGAGACGCGTGGCAGCGAGTGCGACCAGCTGCTGAGGCTGATTGCCATCACGGCCGGGCTGGACCCGGTGGCGCGGGAGGCGTGTCGCGCGGCGGCGCACCACTTGCAGCTCGGCTTTGACGATCTGGCGCACCCGGCACCGGATAGGAATTCGTATCAGATTCTGTACAGTTGGAAGATTTACCTGCCGGAGGAGTTTATAGACTTGCTGGCGCGGCATCGGACGGAGGCGGCTGCGATTATGGGCTGGTACGCGGTGTTACTGCATCATGGGCGGCACATGTGGCAGATTGGCGATGCTGGGGCGTTTGTGCTGGCTTCTGCGGTGGAATTTGTAGGGGAGGAGTGGGCGCATTGGTTAGAGTGGCCACGGTCCATTATCGGGGTTTGATTTATGATTTTTTCTTTGTCCATATTCGGAATGTGTCTTGGAGTCTGGCGCTGGGAGGCTCATGGTTGTAATTTTGCCCACTGTCTACCTGAGAACCACTGGTAAATATCCGAGTAAAATGTAGAAAAACTGTCTCTTTGTACTCTGTATCTAAATTCTATTTCCTGCTCGCTTGGCAGAGCGAACTTCGCCCGACTACAAGTCGGATTAAACCGTCGAGCACATTAAGCAGACGATCCCGCGTCGTCCTTGTTCGACCGGTCACCTGCCTCCATCAATTCCATCGCCGTGCCCGATCGCTGCTTGGGATAGAGTCGGCTCGGGTATCGCGCGCCGTAGAAGACCATGGCGAGAAACATGAGAACTCCGTCAAAAATGTACACGCACCACTCGTGCGAAAGCAGATAGCCATCCTGGCCCATGGCGTACTCGACAACGCGAAACACGTTTCGGACCATGACCAGCCCAGATGTCACATACAGCATCGTCAGAACCGACTGCCAGGGAATGTCCAAGTAGCAGCCGATGAGTCCGTTCTTTGAGAATCGGAGGTGGAACGACAGCGCAACCACGCAAAACACGCCAAACACGAGAATCTGAAAGATCAAGCCGCCGATGATGATGTTCTGGCCCAGGTTCTGGCTGCTCGCCGAGTCGGCCTTGACCAGCATACCCGCGCCGCCGCCTTGAATCATGAAGCTGACGACATCTCCGGTGACGAAGATGGTGGTGATCCATTTCGAGCGGATCATGGCGTGCGGCTCGCCCTCGACGGCGCGGATGGCGCGCCCGAGGGTCATGTACAGCGAGGCAGCGAAGAGGATGGGCGCGAGGAGCAGGAAGATGGACTGCAGCATGTAAGGTATCAGTTCGCCCGTCTTGTCGTAGGCCATGGCGCGTCCGACATAGCCAATCGCTTCGACTGTGGAAGTTCAAGTCAGTTTTCTCGTCGCGCGGCAGAGCGTGACAGGGGAGGTCTTACAGAAACCGCCAATGACAAAGGGCAGGCAGAACCAGAGCCGGTGCCGGAACAGTAAGAATGTGTGATACGCGGTGGCGCATGCAAACAGGATGATGAAGATGATGGCCGCAGGACGACTTGGGATGTATTTCCAGAGCGGGTAACCGTTGTGAAGCTCGAGTGTAGGCATGTTGGGCGATGGATGGGATGAAGGAGAGTGGTGATGAACTTGGCCAGGAAGAAAACAGCAAGAAGGCAGGTATTAATATCCCGACACTAACTATTACAAAAAAGGTCTAATGAACCATGATTGCAATTCCTACTATTTTTATCTCTATCGCAATGTCTTTTGCGTTGCTATGCTGCTGAATACGCGGAAGTTTGAATACGTCCGTTTAGGTGGGACCTGCGCTTCCTAAAGAGGCAATAAAGCTTTTCGTTAATACGTCGTTAATACGAGCGGAGATTCCACCAATCGTTGTAAACCGTCCTACGACAAATGCCTGGGAGATGAACTTTATCAGGTGGATCGACATGATAGATAGGGCTTTTGCGTATATAGACTTACTCGTAGTCAGGTACGAATCAGCCTCGTCCTTCATTGACACATTGACACAGTCTAGAGGTTACGTGGCGGAAGCTGGAATTATCTGCCGAAACCGAGACATCACTACGAAGTAGCCTGCTGGGAGTGGTGTTGTCGTTCGCAGCAAGAGAGGCAGCTGTAGCCAATGAGAAGAGAGGCTACAAGTCTGCATTGAAGCTGCGTTTCCAAGTTCAAGGAAGCCTGAATAGGATTATTACCTATTATTACCTAGTTGCGCCTTACCTGGTCTGGTTTGCTACCTTACAGCGGAATTTACAGTGGACCTAGTTAACTGGTGGCCAGGGCCCCTCCAGTAGCGCTCATACGGCGACATGATTGTGTATTTTATCATGTGTATGTGAATATTTATATGCTATCATTGTAAACATATTAAAGCTGGGATCTACTGCCCCTCCAACAGTATTTATAGCTGGCCAAAGTACTTCAACATCTGGTCATACTTGGGCGTACCAAGACCAGTGACGGGATCCCAACCAGGCGACGCGACAAAGCCCTTGTGAGTGCCACAAGCATCAACTCTGTGGTTCTGGTCTCCCGTAACAATGTCTGTAAATACACCGCTCGCAACGCCCTTGTAGAGCGCCGGGTTGAGGAAGCCGAGCGTCTTCTTGCCGGCATTGAGGCGCTCCTCGTTGATGCGCGTGATGATGGACGCAAAGATTGGGCACGACATGGACGTGCCGCCGTTCAAGAACATTCTTCCATTCGTAACGACCACGCCGTTATCACCCGCCGCAGCGACGTCTGGGTAGCCACGGCCGCCGCGGTTGTAGATGCCCTGGCCCGCCTTGGCCGGGATCTTTCCATCAGTGGTGTTGTACGACTTGTAGTCCGGCACGTACTTGTCCAGATACGTCGCCACAAAGGCGTTTTGGTAGTCTGGCCGGGCAAAGATGTTGCTGAAGCCGCCGCCGGAAGCAAACGACTCGGTCGCGACCTCGACGTCGCCGACCTTGGCGCCCTTGGGCAGGTATGTCGAGCCGACGGTCGTCACCCACGGGCAGGAGCAGGCCTGGTCCGGGACAAAGATGTCGTGGTTGGGCCCGAGGCACGCGCCGTCCTCGACGCCGTTGTCGCCGCTCGCGATGATGACCGAGGTGCCGGCCAGGCCAAACTTCATCCACTCGGTGCACTGGCGCTTCAGGTGCGCGACGTCGTTGGGGTCCTCGGTGCCGCCCCAGGAGATGGACACGGCGTTGGGCTGCTTGAGGTCGCTGCACTCGATCTGGCTGTTGCTGTCGTCACCGTTGTCTTTGCAGTAGGGGCCGACAAAGGCGTCGACAAAGGTGTCAAAGTTGTCCTTGCCGACGTCGCCCATCTGGTAGAGGCTGGTCTTTTGCGGGTAGATGATGGGAATGGCCATGTCAAAGTCAAGCGTCGACTCGCCGCCGGACTCGCCTGGACTTGCGGGTGCGTTGGCGCCGTTCAAGTTGTGGACGATGGGACCGGTGCCTTTGGGGATCTTGGGGGTCATGGCGGCGAAGAATTGGTCAAGATCTTCTTGCGCATAGTCATCGCCCTCTTCCTCGTACATGGCCAGATCGTTTCCGTCAGTGCCTGAGGTGGCAGCAGGGATGCCATACTGGGCAGCGATGCACTTGGGCGTCATGTTGACATCGCAGGTGTCCAGACTGTCTGAACGCGGCGTCAGTTCTGTTACTGTAGGATCGGAGAGAACCTCAAGTCGCAGCTAATAGACTCAGCAAGTCACGTACCGGGATCAATCTTGTCCTTGGGGGCTGTGGTAAGAGGAGCCTTGTCGCGCTTCGTCATTTGGGAGAAACCCGTGGCAGGGTGCACAAAGTCGACAACGGAGGAGATGTCCTGGGGAAGGCTGTAGGACTCTGCACCCAAAAATGTCCTTGATCCATCTGCGGTAGTGTAATGATGGTACTCGGTCTTGAGAAGCGAGCCTAGCTGGCTAGCGGTGGTGTTGAAGTGAATCCAACCCTTGCTGTTGGAAACTTTGATTGAGCCAGCCGGCACGCCAGAGGCCGTGAGCCATGACTTGACACTGTTGATGGACTCATCGCTGGGAGCAAAGAGGTTCGCAATCTCCTCAGCGGTTAGATGCTGACCGTACTTGGGAGACTCAGGGTCAGAGCTAAAAGTTCCAGTTAGCCTCGAGGTATACACACAAGCAACAAGACAGGCGACTTACATCTCTAGAAGGAGTTTCTCGGCCTTTTCTACATTGCCCTGCTTGAGCGCGATGCGGGCTGGGACAAATGCAGAGCCGGCAGCTGCCTGGCCCTTGGTGTAGCGCACATGAACCGAAGTGCGTTGGTCGTGAAGCCGGTAGTTGGCCGCAGGCACGGCAAAGGCAGCGGGGAGGAAGCCTCCGGCGATGAGAGCAGTGATGCGCATAGCTAAATAGAACAAAATCTGTTGTAATAGATATAATGTCAAGGTCCTACATTGCTAGAGAGAATCGCAGAGAGGCGATCCCTTTTATAAGTACAATGTATTCTCTTCAGTGTGAACCAAGACAGAACAATCATCTTCTTACCACACGAACCGTTTCTGGATTGAGTAGCCATATTAGGCAGCCCATAAGATAGATAACAGTAAAAAGCTTTGTAGAGCCGTAGGTTCTTTACCTAGCCCTATCTTACAGTCGCATTGCATTCTGGCCACTTTCCTACCCAAGTCTCGCGTGGAAATAGTACCATTACAACGGTAGAGCACACGACCCTACAAAGGTCAGGCTACGCCAAACTAGGCCAATTGAGCAGATAGCGAGAGTGGTGTACGGCGAGCACCATTTTATCCGTCGGAGATGGGATCCGTACAGGGCCGAGGGAAGGCTACGGGAACCCTGGTAGGTGGAGGGACCTTCCCATTTAAGCAGGAGAATAGGGCGGGCACATTTATGCTCAAGATGGAGACGGATAAACGGCACGGATTGTCGACTGCTCAGAAAGTACTTGTCCGAGTTGCCAAACGGGGTGTTTTCTACCCCGAACGGAGTACTGCGTCCCGGTGGCTTCGGGTCCGATCCGGGCCAGGGCCACCCGAAAATCCCGTGGTGTCGGCGGACGATCTGGCGGCGCGGCGACGCCCGGTTACGACGGGGCCGCTGCTAGTCTCTTTGCAGCTGGAGTAGAGAGAGCCTCCGCGGTTAGATATGAATTGTTGCTTATTTTACTGCAGCCGAAAAGGTATGTGGCCAACGCACGTATTAGCCAGCCTAAGATCCAAGAGGAGAAGACCATGTTGACAACCAAGAAAACCAAACGGCAAAGACCCTAGCCAACGAACTAGTTGCTACCTAGCAAAGCTGCTACTCACAGTCATCGCTGGACGGCGTACAGCCTGCAGATTGCCACCTCTGGGAGCGGAAAGTCACGCCAGTCTTCCGCCTGGTGCTGTCCCAGGTAAAAAGGCCCTCCCCTTCTCTTCTCCTCCCTTCCACGCCCCCTAGACGCAGCACCTCGCTGACCGACCGACCACCAGCGGCTTCACGCCCAGTTCCATGTCCCGCAACTCCCACGGCGGAGCCTGCGCGCAGACCGTCGCCGCAAGCACACCCTCCTCCGCCTACGCCGCCGCCACGCAGCGCCTCGCCACGCCGTGGGTCGTCACCCGGGCGCAGTCCGACACACGCACCATGAGCCCCGCGCCCGCCGAGCCTCGGCGGCTCCTGCACCAACGCCGAGATTGCGACCTGGACGCCCGGCGCGACCGTCTCCCTCCACGACCGCTACTGCCGCTTGAGCGGCGGCGGCGACGACAGCGGCCTCGCCTTGCTCGCCTCGCCGCTCTTTTGGTTCCTGGTGGTCGGGCTGCCGCTGATTGTGGTGGGCGTGCCGAGCGTGGTGTGCTGCTGCGTGCGGCCGGCATGCAAGCGGCACAGGAGGAGGAGGGCGCGCGAGCTGGCGGATGCGCGGGCGAGGGCGCTTAGTTTGGCGCCGGGGACGGTGGTGGTGCCGGCGCCGAAGCAGGCAAAGGTGCGAGGTGGGTAATGAGTCGGAGGAATCGACAGCGTGAAGTAATGAAGAGTACGAGAAACGTTTAATGTGTAATGTTTAATAATAATCTTAGTACTACTTCTAGAGGGTGTTGGTAGACATATACAGTTGGGAACTTGCTTTGAACTTGGCACTTGCTCCGCCCTCGTTACTTTCGTTTGTGGACTGTTGTCCTCACTCGCTCAGAGTGTGCATGAAATATATATGTGTGAGCTCTGTATAGTATTTTGGGCTATCGTTGGATATCAATGGTGGCTCATTTGTCTACCTGCCTCTCCAGAGCCTCGAAAGCAATGTCCTTTCGATTAAAAAATGCCGTCAAAGGACACTGCCTCAATACCCCGATACGCTCTTTGTACTGCTTCTTCAAGCGTCTCTCCGCGGGCAGCAACGCTTAAAACTATCTGGTTGACCTCTGTCACTAGCAGATGTTGGTACATATTTGTCGGTGTAGGAGCGCGACTGTCTACTCTGTCAGGTAGGTACTAGGGTACCTGTGTCGAGGGGCCAGCTCGCGCTGCTAGTAGACGCACTCAATTGTTTCTCAAGTAAGAACTCCTGAAAAGATGAGAGGAAATGACGATCATGCAGGCAAATGCTATCCGAAATAATATATATGGCTGCGACAATTATCACACACTTTTGCATCAAGTGACTGACGGTTGGTCATCACCTCCCTCCCCATTGGCCCATTTTTCTCCAACCTGGTCCGCCAAGCTTCAGGGTCTCCTTCACCAACCAAGACGGCTCGCTGCATCCCGCTATTGTACATGCCAATCTCACCATGAGGTCGTCAAGAGTCTCGCGGGACACGGCGCGTCTCTTTGACCAGGCCGCCGCCGCTACCCCGCGCCGCACGACGCGCTCATTGTCGCGCTTCGCCTACGCACCCGTGAGCGGCAACGCCCGCGCGACAGCGCCACTCGACATTGAAGACGCCATATCTCCCCCCGCCAAGCGCCAGCGGAAGCTGTCGAGCGAGTCCCCAGTGAAGCCGATCAAGGCGGAGCTCCTAGACGAGACGAGTCCGATCAAAGCGCCGAAGAACAAGCAGCCGCGCAAGCCGGCGCGCAAGCCGGCGCGCAAGACGGTCGATCCGGACACGGGCGCGACGACGGTGGCGCCGCCATCGGACTGGGAGGAGGTCTATGGGCTGGTGCGCGTGATGCGGGCGCCGGGAGGTGCGGCGCACGGCGCAGCGGTCGATACGATGGGCTGCGAGCGGTTGGCGGACCGGGGGAGTTCGGAGAAGGACCAGCGCTTTCACACGCTGGTTGCGCTGATGCTGTCGAGTCAGACCAAGGACACGGTGAATGCGGTGGTGATGCGGAAGCTGCAGACGGAACTGCCGGCCTGCAAGCCAGGCGCGCCGGTCGGACTGAACCTGGACAACATTCTCGCCGTCGACCCGGATACGCTGAACAAGATGATCTGGACGGTTGGATTCCACAACAACAAGACCAAGTACGTCCCTCTTTGATTTCCCCATTCCATGGTCAGTGCTGACACTGTGGCAGGTACATTAAAAAAGCGGCCGAGATACTGCGCGACGAGTGGCACGGCGACATCCCCGACACGATCGAGGGCCTGACGGCGCTGCCGGGCGTCGGCCCCAAGATGGGCTACCTGTGTCTGTCGGCCGCGTGGGGCCGCACCGAGGGCATCGGCGTCGACGTGCACGTGCACCGCATCACCAACCTCTGGGGGTGGCACAAGACCAAGACGCCCGAGGAGACGCGCCTCGCGCTGCAGGCGTGGCTGCCGCGCGACCGCTGGCGCGAGATTAACGGCCTGCTGGTCGGGCTGGGCCAGGCGGTGTGCGTGCCGGTCGGGCAGCGCTGCGGCTCGTGTGAGGTTGGGCTGCAGGGGCTGTGCAAGGCGGCGGATAGGAAAAAGGTCGCGCTGGGGAGAGCAGAGCGTGAGACGGCGAGGTTAAAGGAGGATACGGGGGCGCTGAAGGATGCACAGGATGTCAAGAAGGAGGAGTCTTGACAGAAGCACCAATATAGTATAGTATATAATTGAATTTTACCATGGTTCTCAATCGCTTTCGTTTTGTACATGACTCTGCGCACAGAGTCGTTCTATCAGCAGTATTGTACAGTGCCGCGACGTATCGCAGGCTCCTTTTCCGTGGCAGCACCACACCGGCTGCCCATGATCCAAACTCATATAAAGTCGAGCCATGCAGATTCGCACCTCTCCGCGTGAATCCCCCTACGCGACAACATCAATACCAATCGACTTGGCCTGGAAGATGATAGACCGGCAGAGGCCCTCCAGCGACAGCCCCGACAGCCGCAGCTCCGACTGCTTAATCTTGGCAATCTCATACACGTGCTTCAGGCTGACCGCGCCAATCGTCTCCGCCCCCGGACGCTGCGCCCCGCGCCGCTGCCCCTTTTTGTTCTTGGGTGCCGTGTCGACGCAGTTGAGCAGCAGCCACGACGTCTGC
This sequence comes from Cordyceps cateniannulata, assembly GCA_028828415.1. Classification (NCBI taxonomy): domain Eukaryota; kingdom Fungi; phylum Ascomycota; class Sordariomycetes; order Hypocreales; family Cordycipitaceae; genus Cordyceps; species Cordyceps cateniannulata. The sequence goes on along the minus strand of JAPHMX010000004.1, from coordinate 320,433 downwards.
GGCGTGCGAATCTCAAAGGCAAACGATCGATCGGCGCGGACGCTCACGCGGCACGGCATCGGCGTGCCGACAATGTAGTTGGCGGTACGGGCATTGAATTCCTGCCAAATATGTTAGAGGGGAGGGGGATGGTACGAGATGGCAATGGCAATGGGGAGGGAGCGCACTTTGCAGAAGTCCATGGATTTGACACCTTTGCTGCCGAGAGCGGGACCGACGGGCGGAGAGGGCGAGGCTTGGCCAGCGCCGACGATGAGTTTGACGAGTTGGTCGGCTGCGGCGCCGGCGCTTTTAGCTTTTGACATTTTTGGAGCGGTGGAGGGAGGTTGTGGTGTGGAATTGGGAGCTGGGCAGAGAGGTGAGGCTCCTGCGTTGATGGCTTCTGGCGACGAAATATTTGGCAGTGGAGGAGCTGGTTCACGATTGGTCCGTGCGTCAAGGTACGTACCTGTCGTGGTGCCTTTTGTTAAGTTAGACTCGGCTTATACGTTCACGCTGGCAGAGGCGAAAGTAACGGCGGTTGTGATTTGTTTTCAAATTTTTGAGGAGATTGGCTGAATTATTTCACGAAAACTGAGCAACACTATTCCATGAATTGTTTTCTTGATGATAACGTCGATGTTGGAGTTGGAAACAGTCAGGTTGCTTCCAGCCCCAGCCCTAGCCAAAGTAGCAGCCTCGCAGAGAGTCTGCTTTATGGCAACGTATCATCCCGGAAATACGAGGTCTGACGAGTCAATTGAACAGGCAGCAAGTACGTAATAAGTGTAGATTCTTCATTATCGTTGCCAAAAATCATGGCCAAATGCTAGCCCGGTACTGGACTTGGACGGACGTTGACCAAGAGTTAAGAGTTGACTATTTTCTCAAAACGGCAAAAAGCACGACAGCGTGGATATGATTGGCCCGGGGCTGACAGGTTGACAGGGCGTGCACTGCCTGGGTGGTTTATCGACAGCCGAAAGCCGAAAAGGCTTGTTATGGTATCGAGTCAACACGGCACATGCTGGTGTACATGCGAGGCCAATTATCCCTCTGAAGCAACTGTGACTCTTGTCTTGCCCATGACCGAATGACCGACGCATTGCCGACCTTCTTCTTTTGGCACCTCGGAATTACTATTTAAGTGACGATCCCCTTCGGTTCGGGTGCGACCAAGTATAAAACCAGCCTCATCCACTTACACGCCAACTCAGAGCCTCACCACACCCCAACCACTACACAACAGTCTCATTTCAGCCTTTTACAACATGGACTCTCTCAGCACCGGCCTCGTCGCAGACGTCCTTGCGCGGCTCTACAAAGAAGCCGAGGCCGCCGACGCACCCATGCGCCGCGCCGAAGACGCCGCCCACCCCAACGGCGACTGGGCCGCCGCCTTTATCGCGTCCGAGACCGCCGACCTCCGCGGCACTTACGGCAACCTCGCCGCCAACTTTCTCTGCGTGTCGCCCAAGTTTGGCCGACACCTGTACATGTGCGCCCGCGCCGCCAACGCGCGCTGCATCGTCGAGTTTGGCACCTCGATGGGCGTGTCCACCATCTACGCCGCCGCCGCCCTGCGCGACAACACCGTCGACGGCGCGCGCCTCGTCAGCACCGAGCTCGAGCCGAGCAAGGCAGAACGCGCGCGCGCCAACGTCGCCGCCGCTGGGCTCGCGGGCTTGGTGGAGGTGCGGGTGGGCGATGCGCGCGAGACGCTGGCGGATGGCGTGGGCGGCGGGGAAAAGATTGACATGGTGCTGCTGGACGGCGCGTGGTCGCTGTACCTCCCGGTGCTGAAGCTGCTGGAACCGCATCTGCGGCCGGGCGCGGTGGTGCTGGCGGACAATGCGGCGGACACGGAGGGAGGGTATCTGGAGTATGTGCGGGATCCGCGGAATGGCTATCTTTCGCTGCCGCTGGACTTTGGAGAGAAGGAGGGGAATGAATTTTCAGTTCGGACCAAGTAGCACACGACGGTGTATGTGGATAGATGGTATAATTGAATGGAGATGCAAATGAGGAATGACTCTGCGATTCAAGTCAAGTTTACAAGAGTTCGGGGTGAGACAAAAAGTAATTCAAAGCGGAAATAATCTGTATAAAAGCCATCTACCTTCAGGGCAGACGACACAAGTTGCAGTGTTGTACAAAGCTCCATCTTCAACGGCTGCTTTCAAAGCTCTCTTTCGGAGGGTCTATATATGCTAGATACTTCTAGAGCGGTACGATAATCAGAGACTAGCTCTAGAGAAAGAAGGAGGGCCGAAGAATAATAAGAGCGAATAGCTCAATGCTGAAATGCAATAATGGGTATCGACGCTTCACACGTATCATTAAATAACTGTCGTCAGCCCCCAGCCAACCTTGCAAACGCGACTCGCCACCAAGCAAGCACTGGAAGCAAGGAGAAGTGCACCGCACCACGAGATGAGTCCCACCCAATCATGGCCGGGGTACACTATGGCGCCCGCGATCGGGTTGCTGATGAGTACACCAAATCCAACCGTGCCGAGGGTCATGCCGATGCGAATGCCAATCTTGCTCTTGTCATCCGAGAGCCGGACTATACCCGCGGCCGGGAGTCCCATGAAGGCGCCGGAAAAGAAGCCGTAAAGACCGGAAAAGACCACGAGGCCGGCGACTGAGCGGATGGCGCACAGGCAAAATGTCAAGATAGCGGAGAGCAAGGCGACGGCGGTCTGGACGTTGATGGAGCCCACTTTATCGGCATAGTAGCCGGGAATGATGCGGCCGGGGAGAGAGCTGAGGTTGATGATGACGAGGAGGTAGCCGGCCAGGCTGTCGGACACTTTGGTACGCTCGCGGGCGAGAAGCTCGATGTAGTAGAAGACGATGTAAAGGCCCATGAAGCCGAAGGTGAGGCCAGCATTGAGCAGCAGGTAGGGGACGTCGCGCAGGGCTGTGGCGTCGAAGAGCTTGCGGTGGGGGTTGGGGGGTGCCTTGGAGCGCATAAGGAGCGCGGGGATGACGGAGGTGACGAGCAGGATGAAGCCGAGGATGCGGCAGGCCCAGCCAAAGTCGAGCTCACCAACCAAGCGCTGGAAGACGATAGGGAAGATGACGCCGCCTACAGGCATAAAACAGTTAGTATCTCGAGTAGTGTAAATTATTTGAAGTAGGATGCCCCTGAGGAAACGACAACGGCTTTGTGCAGATACACTTCTGCTGTGACTTACCGATTGCACTACCAGCGGACGACACACCCATAGCTAGCGCGGTCCTGCGGTCAAAGTACTGTGATACGATGGCCGGCGCAGCCAGATACAGGAGGCCAAAGCCGAGACCCATCATGACAGCCTGGGTGAGGAAAACGTGCCAGTAGAGCGACGCGGCGCTGAGCAGCATCGCGCCGGCGACGACGAGCCCGCCGCCGCCCCAGAGCATCGCGCGCGCGTAGCCCGCGTCAAAGAGCGCGCCCGCGGCGACGGACACGATGAAGAGAAGAAAGGCCTGTGTGGAGCCGATCCACGCAATGTCCGAGGCGGAGCGGTGTTTAAGGAAATCCAGTTGGTAGTATGTCTGGAACGCGCCGTACGAGTTCATCATGCCCCTTGTGAGAAAGAGTCAGTGATGTGAATGGGGGATAAGGGGCGGAAGATTGTTACCAGGTATTCAAGTTTATGCAGAATGCGCCGAGGACTTGCATCCAGGCGCGCCAGTCTTCCCTGAGCTCTTGCGGTGGTGGTGATGATGAGGCATCGGGCTGGGTGCTGGCTGCGTCGTCGTCGGTCGGCGAGGCGGCCGCAACTCTGGCCAGCTTCCTGGTTGGCTTTTCTGAAGCCATCTCGGCGATTGGGATATCTTCCAGTAATTCGCACAAGATGGATTGAACGATGGATACTTGTGGAAGCGCGGGAATAGAGATGGAGAGAAAAGTTGCTCGAGAGCATGTCAGCAAACGGCGGGGAGAGGATGTGATAACAAGGCTCGGGATGGGTACTGCCGTTTCGGGTTACAGTGGCTTTTGGGGGAGAGCGGGCGGTGGATACAGTGGCGGCGCCCTGAACTGGTCGGGGCGTCGAGCGAGACCCGTTGCCCCTCCAAGATCTTCTTTGGCATTATCTTAGGTATCTCCTAGGTGGCACTTGGGCACCTAGCTAAGTTTCTATACGGTAGGTAACTAGTTACCAAGGTTAGTAGTTAGGTAGTCCAGTATTCCACCTGTCTTCGGCTCTGAGGGACCTACTAATAAGGTAGTTACTACCTACCTCTACCTAGGTAGGTAAGAGAGGCACCACTAAGGTACCTACCAAAATACCTCCAAGTCAACAGGTAAAATCACAGGCAACACTTTGGGCAAGCCACAGTGCAAGCTGACAGATTAACAAGGCAGGAGAGCTTGGTGCCTTAAGGAAACGAGCTTCTACCGCGTGACTCTTCTCTTTCTGCAAGAATTGTTTTTTAATCTGTACGGAGTAACTTGACGAATACTACCTTTACACAATATGTGATGTACACGTCGCTATAGCCCTGCATTTACACACACACCCAGGGCGCCTACAAAAGTTGCCTGAAGCTGCATGTCTTGATCACGACTCTACCCGTGGAGAGAAGCCTCCGCCTCAGAAACATAACATAAAGACAGGTACTAACAATTCCCACTCAAAAGAAAAATACCATCAATGATACTCCACAGCAACTATTTTCACCAAGAACGACAGCAACTAGTGCATTCCGGCGCTCGAATTCTTTACACTCTGCATATCACCCTCTACTGAAATATCTGTGGTACACTGAAGTCTGCGTGGGGACAAAACCTGTGAAAAGACCACTCATTTCGAACCTTGAGACAGCTTGTCAGCTGTAGCGTGAGGGTATGTCGGCCCCTTCGCAGGCCTCGTTGGCGGCTGTCTTGGTGAAGAGTGTTACATAACAGTAAAGAGAAATGCAATATACCGATGTTAAGATATAATCCCACACTAGGATATGATATCTCCGCCGCTAGGATGTAACATCGTCCAATGCTAAAATATACTAAGGCATCGCCGATCCGAATACGATATAAGTGACCCCCAATTGGCCGCCAATTCTACATGCGTTCTCGTCCACAGTACGAAAAGAAGTCTGTTAACGACTTGATTATTGCCACAAACGATGGTTGGCAAAGAAGGGAGGTACAGGCTTGCTCTTGGCGGTGTGTGGCGGTAGGGACGCCAATGCCCATGGAGTGCAATGTCGCGGCCAAGTCGCGGGGGCGACCATGTGGGATTCCTCTTTTCCGCGTCGGCGGCGCTTTGGGGGCGGATCTCGGCCTGGTGATGTCTCCGAGCCGCTGCAGCAACGTGGCGTGCGTCGCGGCCTCGATCCTGTTCCGTATCACGAAGCGGGTGAATGGGTACTGTGAGACACGTCTGAGCCTGGGCCGGCGACTACGACAACGATTCAAGGCTCGTGAATCAACTAGACTCGATCATGACCCCTAGCGTGCTACTTAAGTCACAGGCCCTCTGCAGGTGGGTGGACAGCTGCAAGATGAATCACGACAAGACGAGCTTGCAGTTCTCGATTGGAGTGGGGAGCCAGAATACGCCGAACTTGCTGGTGAGAGAGGATTTTACAAAGTAGAACTGGACTTTTCTCGCGTTGGGCTCTGTTGTGTTGGTGAGAGAGAGGCTAACTTGCAACTACATAGGCAATAATGGTGGTGTCGGCGGTAAATGCCAAGTCGGGTGTCTGCTATACCTTCAAGGGCGCACAGGGTTAAACTGCGCCATCATTTAGATATTCTTTGTGATCCCTGGCTGAATATTTTCCAAGATGGCCATCAACTCTTTGTGCACGCGATCCTGTGTCTCGGCGCCTTTCTCGCTTCTAACAAACGCACTTGGCTCTTTGACTCTGCACTCGCTCATATATGTTCCATGACTTTCAACTCCAGCAGCAGCACTATGGACGAGGGTACGTCCCCCAACCTCCGTAGTTCGTGCAAGAAGCGCCTTGAGGCCCGCAAAAAGATAGCTAATCAGCCCCTGCAATAATGTTAGCATTTATCTAAAGACTGAAATATGAAGAGTAAGGAAGAAAAATCAATATACCTCGAAATCTTTGTCTAGCTCCGACTGGCATAGGCCGGGATGGAGACAATTGATAATTATCGGCTCTGCACGGTGGGGGCTATCCCTCATTGCCGCGGCAATGGAACGGACAAGCATGACCTCCAACAGCTTGGACACATTATAACGGTCATTCATATTTGATGTCTTGCGTTTGCTCAAGGCATCAAAGATTGAACTTTCATGCCGTTCTTGGAATTGCGCCTGCATTATTGTTAGTTTCGAAGCTAGAACTGAAAACCCTTCTCTGAGGCGCCACAGGGGTCAGGGTGGAGGGGGTGAGCGTGCTTACATTGTAATGGACGGAAGAGCTGGTAATAACCAGTCGCGATATTTTTCCAGTCTTGGCATATGACTTTCGTAGTATTGGAAATAAATTGAGCGCCAGAAGGAACGTCCCAATGACGTTGACCTTGATGCTGACCTCGACTCCTTCAGACTCCTCATAGACATTTCGCAATATACCAGCATTCTCCACAACGACATCAAGCCGATCTAGTAAACTGCATTTGGCAGCGAAAGACTTGATGGAATCGTAGTTATCCATTTCTAGCTGCCATACCTCGATGGCACTTTTTCGGCCGGAAGAGGCTTCAATGGAGGCTTTCGCAGCTTCACCTTTCTGCATTGACCTGACCGCGAGAATGACTTTGGCGGCATCGAGGCGTACGAAATGTCGCGCAGCCTCGAGTCCCAGCCCAGTGTTTGAGCCAGTGACGATGATAGTCTGGCCTGCAAATGAAGTAGCAGGGACCGGGATTGATTCCAATTGTCCACGTAAGGACTCCATGGCGGCATCTATAAGATATGGAATAGAGGTTGTTGAAAGTTATGCAGATATAAAACTTCGAAACCAATACAGCGTCCAGCGATGAAACGGATCTAACTTATAGGCTCACCTCGGCATAGACAAAGTGACAGAAATTGAGGACTTGTCTCGGTCACTCCCCGGATTCGGGCTAATAGTTCAGTCCACTCTCTTTTCAATATGTAGGTACGGTCTTTAATAACACCAACGGTCTTTGATAACGTCAACAGTTCTTCATAACATCAATGGGTCTTTAATAGTGTCAACAGTCTTAAAGAGGTTCAACCAGTAAGGATCTCTGATATGCACTATAAAAGGAATATAGTGGATCTACTATCCACTATTTAAACGTGATAGAGTCTCACAAACGGATTAGGTTTGGTATCAGACCGGATTCTATTATGTGAATATAGTTAAAAAATTACAAAGTAACATGTCCAATTTCTACTTGTTTCATGCCATTCGCGGACTAGAATTCTCGGCAGGACTGGCCGAGAAATGCAAGTACCCTGATAGCATTTAGCTTTGCCCTTCCTCTGAGCCTGATGGCGGGTATTTTGTGAAAAACATGATGGCCAGTATGAGGGCGAATCGGCGCAATTGCTCAGGCAAATTACCTTTTCATCGAAAACTACGTCTTCTTTGTCGCGAGCATGCGTCATCTTCGTGGTGAGGGTCCTGGCAACCAGTCGTGGTCCACATCTAGGAATCGGGGCTGGAAGATTATCACCCGTGGAAATCGCAGGGTTGGGGCAGCGGAACCCTCAGCCTCGGAGTTACTGAAAATGATCTGCAATCCATATCTCCGAGTATGATGCATTGCGAAGGTAGGGCAGACTGTCCAGTAACCAGCCCATCACGCAATACCAGAGGCTCGGAGCGGCTCAAGCTTCGTCCTCCGGAGTCCCGCTCCCTGTTGCTTACTCGGATTCCTCTGGCTCCGGCTCCGGGGGCCAAAAGCGCGGCACTTCTCGGATATTCCAGGTCTCCTGCACCCAGGCCGTTGCTGGCGGCTTCACCCGCCCCACCATGTGTTTCCACGACTCCTTGGCCTCTGGATCTGACGCGGAATCTCGTTGCTGCCTATGGGGTTCTTTGAAACCCTCGTTCCAGAGCAAAACGTGACAAAATATAGCCCGGCCTGTGTCATCCTCTTGGGGGCCTTGGTGTTCTGTCTGTTCTTGGGGTTGTTGCTCTCCCTGCGCCGGTTTCCCAAATATCTCATCGACCCAGCCATCCTCGTCCATCAAGCACAGCCAAATAGACGTGACTGGATGCCAGCGGGTATACTTCGTTAGCTGGGTCGAATTGCGTGGACTGAACTGCCCAACTTTAGTCTCAAATGTACGGACAAGATTCCAATATTCATCTGCGTGGAATGTGCCTGGCGTGAAAAAGCTCGTCATGGTCACAAGTCCGTGCAACTCTCTGGTTGGGCGAGCTTGTACACTATGCCTGTAGAGGCGAAACCAATTTCGCAATGGTGACTGAGAGCCGGACTCTGCCGCATCCTTGAATTCTGGGAGATTGTCGAGGAACTCTGCACAGGCAGGAGAAGCTTGGAATTGTCGAAGAAATTCAACCGTATACCATTCTTATTTCTAACATTTAGTATTCGCGCAACATGGGCAGCAGACACTCACCAATAATGTATGCGGCTTGTTCTGGGTTGTCTACCATCCGAGCCACCCCCAGCTGAGTAGGGCGCCTTTGCCAAAGGGCCTGCATAAATATCGTCGTGGTCGACAGTCCACACCGGCCATTCTTGATCTTGCGGTAGGTAGAACCGCATCCAAGTTATGAGTCGTTTCTCCATAGGACGTCGTAGTCTAACCATGCTGTGCGATGAATTTCCTGGCAGGCGATGGTGAAAAAAAGATGGTTGGTATTCTGTATTCTGTGCAAACAATGAACACCTGTGTACAAGCAAACAAAGGACTGCGGCCAAGGTGCGGGGTATCTAGCTGAACACCAGGCAGCAGGCACAAAGTGACGGAGGCTTTCGAGTTTTCTATAACATCCCATTCTCCCAATTTTCTCGACAAGTTTGACATTGTACAAGACATATAAAGCTGGCAACACCCCTGGGTCAGTACTCAGTTAGTTCCTTAATAGTCAAGGTATCAACAGGTACCTACCCGACATTCGGTATCTCCATCAGCCCCACTGCCCGAGCACTACCTTATTAGGTAACTACCTACCTACTTAGTACGGATAGGAGCAGGTAAATAGGTATCTCTTGGCCATCTAATCTCTTGGCGCAGTTCAAACAAACAACTCGCAGTCCAAACAAACATCTTATGGCAAACCCAAAGTCAAGTTAGAATGCGCAGTTCAAATTCATTCACACCGTCTTGCACTCACAACTAGACAATGCTCATTTATCACGTGATTTCTTCCACCTGTTCCCGCATCACAAGCCGTCAGCTCAGCGTCGCACGCACACCCCGACGATCCTCTCTCCCCCTCCTCCCCACTAGCATCACCGTCAGACAAAGCCAACAATCGCAACCACACTTCTGCTGACGCTCTGCTCCAGCCTCCCCCGCTATGGTGCGTCAGCGACTACCACCCTGCATGCCTCCCCGGCGCGGGAGTTGCTTCCTTGCAACATCGCCGACTCTCAGTCTCGTTCGCACCGCGGACAAGTCCAGGTGAGCGGGACAAGCATGCAGCCGCCGCGTTGGCGTCCCGTTGAAGCCCCAAGTATCCCGATACACACAAACATCCATCGAGGACGGCCGATACCAGCGCCAGCAGGCCCATCTCGTCATTTACCGGCCCCCCGCCGTTGCCGTCGTCGTCGGCCACAACACCCGCCCGTCCGGGCACGACTTGAACCGCTCAATTATCGGCCCGGGCACCTCGTCCTCGTGCTTGAAGCACGCCGTGCGCTCCGCCGCCCACCGCTCCAGCTTGCCCCAGTCCCGGCACATGCGCACCTGCCCGCTGCCCGTCCCCGGCGGGTCCTGGAAGCCCGCATAGCGCGGCGTGTCGTCGGCGTTGCACACGACGCCCTGCCGCAGCTGGTCCAGGCAGTGCAGCGCGTGGCTGAGCGCAATGTGCTGCGGCTGCTTCATCTCCGTGTACATGACGTAGCGGAACAGCGTGCGCTGGGCGCCGGATGGTTAGCTGCGGGAAGCGGACGAGGAGGGAAGAGGCGTAAAGAACGTACAAGGCAATGCAGGTCGTGGAAGCCTTGGAGGAGATAGACGCCCTTGTCTTCGTCCCATGGAAACCGTAGTGCGTGTGGCAGTTGTTTCTGCTGCACGTAGGCCTCCGGCAAGGCGACAACGCCGGGGTCACCGCTGAGCTCCTCCCACAGAGCTCTTACTTGCGTGAGGTTATCTCCTGTGTATTCGGTCCCGTGCTGGATTTTAACCGGCACATCGCGCTTTAAGCCGGCTGCGAATTGTTAATACTGTAAATATCTGCGCAAGCAGTCTCCTCGGTCCACTCACCATGCGTGGATGGACAGTCGCCCTCCTGGAGAGCTGACCTCGCCACTGTCTGGCTGGGGTCGAACTTGAGAATAAAAACAAGGTTGACGAAAAGAGACATTGTAAGCATAATCAGTGAGAATACTAAGGCGCCAATGTAGAGTGATTTCTGTGAGGGCTTCCGTTGCTGCACTGGAGACACGTCGAGTGTCTCTTTGCTCTCGTCGCTCCATCGGTCAGACGAGTCTCGACGTAGAGGCTCATATTCTTCGGATTTTGAGGGCATCTTGCTTGGAAAAAAAATAAACAAAATCAGGGCGCAAGGCCGTTTCAATATTTATTAACAAAGTGTTCAAATTGATCCTTGTCGTTCGCGACGCAGTTGCGGCAGAGGCTTAGGTGCAACTCTTGAGACGTTGGTTGGTGCAGGACGGAAGGTTGGGCACACGGCGACAGAGGTCAGATAAATAAAGGCGCACCCGCCGTCCTTGCCCATCTTTCCGATTTTTTTTTTAACAAGAACATTCATAATATTAAAATTACATGCAGATTTGTACTTTGCCAAAGAAAAATTAAAAGAGGAAAATTGCCTTCACAGCGTTCACGTTGCGTTCCAGCACAGCTCTGCCTCTTAGCAGTCTTCGACGCGACAACTCAATCAATTCATCTACAGTGCTTATAGTTGCGCATAATTCTAATACTGAAAATTATGAAATACCATAGTTCCTAAGCAAATTGCTTCTCTATTCATAGACGCGCAACCTACTGAGCGTCGACCCAAGACTGGTCAACCTGTGCAGGATACACAACGGCCTCGTCGGAATCCTGCGCTGCAAGTCGGCGGGTTAGCAACCTCCATTTTGCAGACATTCCGCTGAAACCTATGACTTACAAGATCGCTTCTGGGCGTCGACCCAAGACTGATCAACCTGGGCGGGATAGACGACCGCCTCGTCCGAGTCTTGCGCTGCTCGCAACTCAGTTAGCCGGGTCGGGGTCTATGGTGTCGCTGTTGGTTACTTACACCTCTTTTGAGCATCGACCCAAGACTGGTCAACTTGGGCGGGATAGACGACAGCTTCATCAGAGTCCACGGCTATGGAGTCGCGGAATGTTAGCGATTGACTCGGTGGAACGCCATTGCAAGCCATGGTGCTGTTCGAAATACCTCTGGCGGGGATGACCGCGGCCATGGCGGTGCCAACCACAAATGCGATAACAAAAGCAGCCTTCATGTTGAAGAATGGTGAGCAAATTTCATTTGAGAGTAAAACGTATTCCAAGGTGTAAGTTGCAAGTAGAAAGTGGCCATCTTTACACTGGCAACTTTCTTATATCCAGGCTTTCCGATCTCACCTCGTTCCGACCACAGGGCAACTAGCCAATACCCTGCTCGGGGACATTTCCGACACCGTCTTCTTTTCAATTGCCATCGTTGTCACCGCTTACTCCCCCGCTCTTCGAAGCCAGCGTCGTCGACCACCCACTGGCCAGTCTGCCTTGGAAGGACGGCCCCCATGATGACGAGCCCTGCAGCGTCGCGACGATCACCAAGCTCACCGAAGCCCTAGCCAATGCGACCCTTTGATCCTTCCTCGTGATAAAGGCGCCAGCAAGGTGGGTTTCTGGCTGTGCTTACGTGCATTGCTCGGTGATGTACGGCGTGGGCGGGGAAGATGGCGGCCGTATAAGCGGTGGGCTGGGACAGCAAGTCGGCAACGCATTGCCGACGAGCGTCCATCGCTCGGCGAGTTGAGTCGCCCCCAAATCGCCAACCCTTCGTTGACCTAGGTCTATAATAAGACGTGGCGCATAGAAGATGAACAATTCAGCCCATTGTAGTAGTGCTAGCGGCGGGATCGTCTGTAAGCCACATAAGGTTGGCCGCTTGAACAACACATCATTGGACCGCCTGCTGACGCTTACATGGTTGTACAGACGATAGCCGTAGATTATCATCTTTTTCTATTATAGGCTAACTTGAGCGTGAATAATTCTGTATACAAGTGACGTTGGTTTCAGGGCTCATCCGTGGTGATGGTGAGGCGTTTCCTGGAAGCCGCGTAGGTTGCTCACGCGGTGGTCCTCGGCCCACGCAACAACCTGCTCGTAGTCGCGACAAACCCTTTCGCTACCCCAGCCCGTGACGCCTCCGAGCTTTGGGTCGACGGGCTCAAGTGACGTGTCGCTCGCGCACAGCAGCCCTTGTCGCAGATAGTCGAAGCAGTGGCGCATGTGAGCGGTATTTTGGTCCTCCTCGTCTGAGCCATTGGCTCCCTTGCTGTAGTAACTGCCGTGAATTGACCACTAGAACATGTCGCTGTCAGCACAATGCCATGACAAGTAGCAAGCTTCTGAATCGGGGAATGACCGCGAGACAGCTTGCTAGCTAGTGGGGGGCCGAGGGAGGAGGGACCGCAGGGAACGAGGGCGGCTTACAAGGCAGTGAAGCTGATGCACAACCGACAGGGTATATAGATTGTGGCTCTCGTGGGGGAATCGCACGGTGCCTTGTCCAACTAGAAGCCCGTGTTAGCAGGTTGGTCCTTGGTCTGGGGAGCGGGGGGCGTGTCGCTTGGTGTTAGTGCTTACCGGGCACGATCGACTCCCACGCCTCCGAGGTACCTTTGTGGCCGGGGGCTTCTCCAAATGTCCGGTTATAGCGGAAGGTTTTCGGAATGACGCTGATGTCGATATCAGGTGTCGGGATGCGGGAGGTTGGCTGCTGCAGGCTTGTTGCGAAGCGAGCTGGTTGTTGTGGCAGGACAAAGACTCCAAAAACAGCGCCAACAATGAAGGCCAATATGGAAATAAAGCAGCACAGCACCCAAGGGAGCTTTGAACTAGCAGAGTTATTCAGTGTCGATTTTTCGGTTTCCGATTCTTCCCCCACCAATTGGTAGTTGAAGTCGCGCTTCGTGAAGAATGCCATGATGTGTGTAGGAGTTGTGTCTGCGCCCAAACAGAAACTCGGAAACTCAGCATAGAAAGTATAAATAAAATTGGTTCAGTATTACAAGCATTGAGCTTTCTTGTTTGAAATTGCCACGCCAGACCCTTCAAATGCACTGCGTACACCCCCTCCACAGGCCGACCCATTGGTGTACTTGGCCCAGCGCCTCCGTCAGCAGGGTCGAGCTCGGCAATACACTTGCAAACCCGACTCGCATTGTAATACTATACTCGAAGATTCAATTATCTCCAAACTTGGCATCTCCAAATTTAATCACAACAGCCATTACTCACAATGTTTGGTACAGACAAAACGACACGAAGCAGCACCGACTCGAGCTCGGACGGCGCTCGGGAACTTCTGCTTGACTCGGACAGCGAACACGGGCACATTCTCCCCCTCGAGAGGCAACGCAAGAAATCGTTTCATATCCCGTTGTGGGCGCATGGGATTTTATTTTCCTTGTATACTGTAGGGTTTTTGCTTTTGGTATTGTACGGTCGGCCTGAGGGCGGATCGGAGAGGCATCTTCCTTGTAAGTGGCCGACAGTGATGACGAACCTTGGTCTGACTTGCGTGTCTAACTTTATACAGTACCTTCAAGGGAAGGCCTCATTTGGGAGGAACGAAATTTTCCGACCGACATTGTCGACAACCCATTTACGGGCGAGCCTCGCGAAGAGCTAGACAAGGCGTGGCACAAGCTCCTCAAGAGTACGTTCTGTAAACGCCGTTCTGTAACAAAGCTAACTCGGGTAGATGACAACATACTCGTACCGAAAGATTATCTTGATGAAAAGGGGCTGCACTCGGTATATACAAAAGACGGAGACGAGGGAGTTGCCTCTCTCAGTGTCTACCACTCGCTCCATTGCCTGGTACGGCAGACTTCACCTTGCCGGTAAAAGCTAACATTTCCGCAGAAAAAAGTCAAGCGCATGCTCTTCAAGGAGCATTATCACAAGGACAAAACCGGCGATGCCATGGCCCGAGAAGAAAAGCACGTCGGTAAGGCTCTCCCCCAACCTCACACACCCGACCAACGGCACTAACAGCTTGCTGCAGACCACTGCGTCGAGTACATTCGCGAGGCGCTCATGTGCCAGCCCGACATGTCGCTGGTGACTTTTCGCTGGATAAACAACACGGCGCAGCACGCGGACAAGTCGGGCTTTTGGCCAACGAATTTCGACGTGGACGCTCACCGCTGCGCCAACTGGGAGGCGCTGGACTCGTGGGCTGGGAAGCGGGCGTTTAATCTGTTTGAGGTTGAGAAGCTGGACCGACCCATGCCAGAATAAACAGACGAATCTGCTTTTCTTTTAATGACGTTTTCATTCATGACTACCTCAAGAAGCACATGAAATAAGTCACGATTCTACCATTTCTTCAACGACAGGACCAGAAGTTATCCTGGCTCTCACGAAGAACACGGCTGTGATAAAAAAACACAACGATTATGACTCTAGCGACGGAAAGAAATAACAGGCTGTCTAGCAAGTAATAAAGCTCATGCCTTGAGCATTGCCTCTACAATACCGTCTGCATCCTCCTGCAGCGGCTCCCATACCTTGACCACCTCAAAGCCCGCCTTGTCCAGGAGCTCGCGCCACTGGATCTCGGTTCGCTCCATGCCCGCGTTAAATGCCATCATGGTCATATCCAGCATCGCGTGAAACGTGGACGCGCCCTTTTCAGGCACAATCATTTCGTGCAGCAGAATCTTGGAGTAGCCCGGCGTCATTGCTGTCTTGAGCGCCGCCAGTATCTGGAGGCATTTGTCGTCGGACCAGTCGTGCAGGATGTGGTGGTAAAAGTAAGCCCGGGCACCTATTCTTGTCAGTTTTTTCTCTACATTACTACCTTGTTTTGAAAGGCATACCTTGAACGGGTTGCTCGGTAAAAAAGTCGTAAGTCATCACCTCAATGGACGGGTCCAGGGTGTCTTTGACGCTGTCCGTCACCGGGTCCAGGTCCTGCAGCACCAACTTGCCGCGCCCCGGGTACTTTTCATGAAATGCGAGCAGATCGTGACCCTTGCCGGCGCCGACATCGACGAGCAGCGGCGCGTTTTGGTTGGCGGCGCTGTCGAGCAGCTGCTGCTCAACGGGGTACCAGTCGACCCAGTAGTTGCGTGCGCCCATGGTGTTGCCCATGAAGAGGTTAAAGTCCTTGAGGACCTGTGGGATGGAGCTGAAGAGCTCAAAGGTTGTCATCTTGGTCTGAAAGGCAAACTGCATGAGGCCGTCGCGGGGGTCGGTGGGACACCGGTAGCCGTACTCTTTGAGGTACTTGGGTGCTTTTTGGGCCGCGCCGACAATCATTTCGCCGCTGATTTGTGAGTATTTTGGACTGTATTGGGATGGTTGGGCAACTAGACGTACATCATTCTATGGCCGGCGGATATTTCTTCAGTCGCCATGGCGTGTGTGACTGGCGTTGGCGCCCATTGTCTCTCTCCCGTCTCGTGGACGACACCAACCGAAGCCAACGGACGCAAGGTTCGGACTAAAGCAAGGCTGTTAGAAGTCTTTTGGAAACTTTGACAACTATTTTACCTACTGATTAACAACTCTTCACCACCTGATTTCTCGGCTAGCTCCTTGCACGAGATTGGCCCGGTGTTCTCGGCAATGAGCTTGAACAGGCCCATGCCAATCGCAATTCGTGCAGCGACTGTAAGAAAAGGCTGCATTCGACTTCAATTAACAACTTTTCAACCATGGTCTTTTACTTTTTCCTTTTCAGCAAAACATACCGCAAATGCCAACTCTACGGCAGAGCTAGCGGGATGCGACAAGCTCCCAGTTAGTTGTCGACTCAATTGGATAGCCTGGTTCTTGGCTGCTGTGTTGTCGCCATCCGCCAGTTGCGGCGCAAGCTTTGACAGCTGCTCAATCAGAGCAATACTTTGGTTATTTTCTGCCATAGT
This sequence comes from Cordyceps cateniannulata, assembly GCA_028828415.1. Classification (NCBI taxonomy): domain Eukaryota; kingdom Fungi; phylum Ascomycota; class Sordariomycetes; order Hypocreales; family Cordycipitaceae; genus Cordyceps; species Cordyceps cateniannulata. The sequence continues at coordinate 304,241 of JAPHMX010000004.1, read as the reverse complement.
AGTTGTGAGTCTCTTTGTAGGTAGTTGAGTTGGATACTTTTTTTATTTTATCATCTACCTTTTGGTTGAGACTAGATCTAGACCCTCCGTCATCGCAGCCGATATCACCCACATGCACGATTTACAGGGCTTCGCATCTCGCCCGCAAATTACCAGCCGAGTCCTCAAGATTAACGGTGAGGTGAGGGTACTTGCGATACAGAGACACCCTCAAGCCCCGCCTCGCCTCCGCAAGGTGAGATGTTAGCGATCGTCGCCTTACGACCCCACACGATAGCGACTAGAGGAAGTCGCAGCGAATGGCAATGGCCAGTTGCGGTATCTCCCGTGTTTTTGCTCTTACATGTAATACTACGCTGACAGGTTATGCGAACAAGTCGACAAGGTCCTCGGGGATGACCCCCAGCCGTTTTGTGGCTTCACGCTCGCCAACATGGACAGTTATGGTCGGCGTACAAGCTCCTCGCTGATGATGAGCGTAAGAGTCAGGGCGAGCCTGTCAGCCTTGGCTCGGCATTCCTTTGTCACTCGCCATCTGCATAGCTCGCCATCGACGGAGAGTCGAATCTTGTTGGATATAGGGCAGCTTTCTTTCCCTTTTGTAACACTTGCATGACAAAGTGGCCAATAACACTGATTCTCATTTCCATCTTGCTAAAATTCCTGCATTTTGATACATTGTCAACATGGCGATTGAAGGGCTTGGAATATCTGTCATGTGCGTAACATGGATATTCACAGCCATTTCCATTGCTATTATTTCGGGGCGCATCTACACTCGAAGTCGGGTGCTGAAGAGAATTACGATTGATGACTACCTCGCCGTCTTTACTCTAGTAGGTCGCTCCCATTTGCGGAACAATCTAGAACTTCTTTACCATCTGGAATATTTTTATCGCCTTATTTTATTTCAAATGCTTACAAAAATAGCTGCTGTCGTTGGGCAACGCCATTCTCCTGTCCATATCCTGCTACTATGGCCTCGGCCAAAACATCACCAGTCTCGCCGACCCGATGCGCATCTCCAACACCGTCAAATACGTCTATCTTTGCGAGTTCTTCTCCATAATGTGTCCATGCTTTGGTCGTATTTCTTTTGCCCTCATGCTGTTGTCCCTCACGCCTCCGACCGTGACGCGACGCGGACTTCTCTGGACCGTCATCATCACGGCCTTCATCATCGACCTGGGCACGCTCATCATCAGCTTCTCGCAGTGCAGACCTATTGCTGCATTTTGGGACGGTCGCGATAACCCGGATTGCTGGCCAAAGCAGGTGCAGCGAGATGCCGGTTTCTTCCAAGGATGTAAGTAGACGCCAGCCTGTCTGCTTTGATCAATACTAATTGCTGGTTTGGCAGCCTACGGATCGGCGGTGGACTTGACACTTGCGGCTTTTCCAGCCAGCTTGTTCTGGAACTTGCAAATGTCTCTGAAGCAAAGAATTAGTTTGAGCGCCATGATGGGTTTTGGTGTCTTGTAAGTTTTGTTTGTGGTATTTACGGTCATCACTAACATGCAGTTTAGCGCCATGGCTGCATCCATCTTCAAAACGGTAGAGCTGCAAGCCATTACCAGCACCGAGAACGTAACATGTGAGTCTCAAGTAAAATCGAACTACGGGCCAAGGCTAACATGTTTCTAGATGAAATGGCCAAGCTCGCCATCGGATGGACGTAAGTACTCCTGTGACTGCCGCAAGGTGCTGTACGCTAACTGGTGCGCAGCCTCGAAGCAAACTTTGTGCTCATCGCCGCGTCGATCCCAACGTTACGGCCGATTCTAAAAAGCAAGAAGCAGAGAGAAAGTCGGAGCAGCTATAGCCAGCGATCCGCAAAAAATCGTCGAAATCTTCAGTTTCCTTTTGAAGAGCTCGATGATGACGCGCTGCATGGCGCCACCGTCGAAACAAAGGGCGACTCTGACAACTCGACCTACCAATTGAGTAGCGTGTCCCATAGCGACGAGATCCCATTTCAAGAAGTCGACAGAATCCGTCGAGATATTACTGTTGCTGTTTCATATGACCGGCCATAATTTGGATATTGCGTTGACATGAGAGGGACCTCACAGGCTGAGATGGGTTGATACTGGCGTTGGATAGCTACCTGCCTTGTGAGCTTTGGGGTCACTTTCGAGGCATAATTTACATGTTTGCGACGTTAATGAACATGAACTTTCGGACTTCTCACTTTCCATAAATTCGACGTGTTTAACATAATGAGCGGGTTAAGCTAATGAGTCGGGCAAAAGCATCACGCACAGCAGTTACACCTAACAAAGCCACCACAGACGCTCATTTGCGTGGCTACTTGAATGGAAGCTCAGATGAATGTAAATCTAACTGCATATTCGTTTTCTGGCGAGGGTTGCACGCCTTGGTTCTCAAAATAAGCGCATCAAAATCTTCTAAGTGGTACCGGGTAACACCGCTGGCGCCTGACTAATATGCCCGATTAGGAAAGCCCACCAAAAATGTCCACCGCCTTTTTTTTAAGCGGCAGAAAGGAAAGTTCATCTTTTTCGATCCTCACACGAGCAGTGGCAGAATTTCTCTACCATTAACCGACACCCTCCGCGCAACCGATACCATGCCGTCGACACACAAAAAGGAAAAGCCGTGGGATACGGACGACATTGACAAGTGGAAGATTGAGCAGTTCAAGCCCGAACACAATGTCGGAGGCACCTTTGCCGAAGAGTCGTCGTTTATGACGCTGTTTCCCAAGTACCGCGAAGTCTACCTCAAGGAAGCCTGGCCGCTCATCACCAAGGCGCTCGAGAAGAACGGCATCGCATGTACACTGGATTTGGTCGAGGGCTCCATGATGGTCAAGACGACGCGCAAGACCTTTGACCCCGCCGCCATCCTCAACGCCCGCGACCTCATCAAGCTGCTGGCGCGCAGCGTGCCCGCGCCGCAGGCCATCAAGATCCTCGACGACGGCGTTGCCTGCGACGTCATCAAGATCCGCAACCTCGTCGGCAGCAAGGACCGCTTCGTCAAGCGCCGGCAGCGCATCCTCGGCCCCGAAGGCTCCACCCTCAAGGCGCTCGAGCTGCTGACTGAGACATACATCCTCGTGCACGGCAACACCGTGTCCGTCATGGGCCCCTACAAGGGCCTCAAAGAAGTGCGCCGCATCGTCGAGGACTGCATGGCCAACATCCACCCCATCTACCACATCAAGGAGCTCATGATCAAGCGCGAGCTCGCCAAGGACCCGGACCTCAAGAACGAGAGCTGGGACCGCTTCCTGCCCAACTTTACGCGCAAGACGCTGAGCAAGCGCCGCACGCCGTACTCCATTACCGACAAGTCGAAGAAGGTGTACACGCCGTTCCCGGCGGCGCCGGAGAAGAGCAAGGTCGACCTGCAGATCGAGACGGGCGAGTACTTTTTGGGCAAGCAGGCCAAGGCGCAGGCGGCGCGCGCGGAGCGCACGGAGAAGCAAAATGCGCGCAAGGCGGAAAAGGCAAAGGAGCGCGAGGCAGACTTTGTACCCCCGGAGGAGGGCGAGCGGCCGAAGAAGAAGAGAAGGAAGGCGGAGTGAGCGGTGTCGTGGGCGGAAGGGGGAAAAGTGTTGGGATATTTTTGTTTACAAATTGGGCGTTTTACGGGGTGCATATTGTACGTTAGGAATAGCGTTTCTCGTCTATTGAACATCTTGGTACTGAACCGGTCTGTCATCACCGCGAATGCTTGAAACACAATCTAACAAACGAACCTCGGCTGTGGTCATTGCCACTGGCAATATGTGGCGGCCGACGTACAGCAACTGCTCGCGCATTCAAGTTGGGGAATGGCTTTGCAAGAAGTCGCTATAGTTGAAGCTCTTGAGGCCGTTTGAGTGCCGCCGATTAGTCAAGGCATGAAGAATGCGGTGTAACCTCGTCTTCAGCTCGAAGTGCAGGCCGCCAATACGAGCCTTGGCAATTCTTTTAACAGATGGCAGTGATGCCGGGTTGCCCGTAGTCTTCATTAATGATGCAGTACATGCGAGTCGACATCTCCGGTCTGCCTGTGCATCTCACAGACCAGCGCTTCCTCTGAACATGGAGTCCGAACTAACCCGGTGCCGGGAAGTTTGCCGGCTTATCCGGTGCAACCACACTGACAGTTCACGATGTGCATCTCCTGGCAGATTCCATAGCTAAAAAACATGCGTTTTCGGCCTGGAACCGCAGACTGCCGAGACGCGAGATTCCCAAAGAGGACGATTTCCGAGATCTTGCCTTACAGTGCCACTGTGGCTTTGAAGGCGCTCTCAGCTTTACTAACTTATTATGTCTTCAATATACGCATTCCCCGGAAACCGAGCGCCAGAGTTTGTATAAAGTCATCCGCTTCCTCACAATGCCAGGAGTGACGAACTTGCCCTCTTCCGAGTTTTACTCTTCAAATCTGCATTTCCGCTATCAGAAAGCTCGCACGCGGCTTGCATATCATCACCATGAAGCTTCCTCTACTCATCGTTGCCGCCCTGGCATCTATTCACGCAACGCTGGTCAAGGCGCACTGCAAGCCCGACACGAATTGGTGCGCGGACAACGGTAGAGAATGGTACCTGTGCAATAATGAGGGCGAGTGGGAGGTGGGTAGACACCGTCGACGCCGTCGAGTGATCAGAGTCGCTGCTGACAATACTCATAGGTTGACGGCTGCTGCCCGGACGGAACTGTCTGTAGAAATCCTCACTCCCATGTGATTAGATGTGAGAAGGTCGAGTAAGACACCGGCCTTCTTGAATGTCTTCGAGCCGTGAGCCTAGACTGCTACCATAGGAGCTAGTGCCAGAACCAAGCGAAATCCAAGTTGTCTAGAAAATACAGCCCCGGTGGCTGATCAAGGATCAAAAGCTGTACTACTCTGTCTCCTCTTGCTCCTCTTCGTGGACTACAAGGATGGTGAGTCTGAGGGTAGCTAGGACAAGTCTGGCATTCTAGCACAGCCTGTTGTATCACTCTGGCCAAGAGTGGCCCGAGAAGCTGAATATTTCAGCTCTTTTCATTTGAAGCACATAACACCGGAGTGTGCCGCTGCACTGAGCTTATCAAGCTCATATATAACGCCCGACTCGCCTGGACCTTCGCTGTCTGAGTCCTGATGCCTTTATCTAGAAGCATTTTCGCAAATATAAGCTCTACTAATATACCTCGTTACATCGAGTTTTATATATTCATCTTCAACAAGAGAACATGAAGTATCTTGTCTTTTTCGCCGCCGCCGCTCTCGCGACAGCCACTGCAAAACCAGAGTGCGTCTCCGCGACCTATCGCTATCTACAGTCCAAGAGTGGTTGGCAATACTGCAATGCAGCAGGAAACTGGACGGTAGGTCCTGGTCGGGATTTAATGTGTGCTTCTCTGCTGATGATTGGCCGTAGGTTGGAGGTTGCTGCGACTATGGGGCAAAATGTAAAATAAACTCTACAAACGGCCACCCTCATTGCGAGCGCGTGCTGCATACTAGAGCATGACCGTTGTGCTGTTTGAAAGAGAGTTTGAGCTTTGCGTTGATGAGCTTTCGGGTGGAGGTTTACGGGCACCTTGACAGAACAAGTGCAGATGAGCGAGATGGTCCCTGAATTACAACAATGGATATTTTCTGTTGAAATTTTCTAACCACAAGCAGCCTTTCATTTAGTGGTCGCGTGTTTAAGAGTTTGATCTCCTTTTTTTTTTTTTTAATTTGGCTTGGCACTGGTGGCAATTGCATGTCTGGCCGCTGGGTCGACCACATTTGTTAGCATGTCCAACACACCAGCGTCTGCTCTTCCATGCGGACTCCTCCTCTCGCTTTCAGAGACGATTTTTCGACTGCTGTTTGAGGGTTCTGTAGTATCTTTCCGATCGGCACGCCACAGAGCAGTCTGGACCGTGCTACCATAGCTCAGCTGCCGAGGTCACCTATTCTCATCGTCAATGTCTTAAATGAGGATTGTCAACGACGAGTGGGCCAGAACTTGCAAAACTAGGAGAAAGCTGGCGATGTATTGAATAAGATGCGGGGTGTCTATGCCATCTGAAGCCACTGTCCGGAGAAGCCGCTTGACGTCGCAGCAAGTTCGCAATATCTCCTAGATAAGACTTGCTGTAGCGCAACCAGTTGGTGTAAGGTTGCAACCAATCTAACAAGCTTAGTTGACGAACAAGGTATAACAAGGCCCCAGAGCTTTGCCGTGGGAAGATTGTCTATGCATTGTCAACCTCTCTCACAAGTAAGATTGTAGGTATTGTTAAGCACAGACAAACAGCATCGTGCAGTAGTACTCTGCGCAAAGCATGATATGAAACCGAGACATCATGTACATGGAATAAAACTCGGAAAAAACTCTGTGACAGACGCCACGACTTGGCGGATATCAGCTACAGAGACATGGCCGCGCAGGATCGGACAAGAACGGACCTTCTGGCAAACTTCACAGCCGCATGTCGTTGCCTGCACGTGCTAGTTCCAAGACAAAGGACGAAGCCTTGATTCCGTTACGAGAGTCCTTGAAGTAAGGAATGATTTATGGCGTTGAGAAGCGGCCAGCATTTATACACCCCAGGTCTCCCTCCTTCAGAACCCATTTACAAGAGTAGTTGCATTAAAGACGCTGCTGGAAATCGCATAGCTGGAGTTTATCTTGCTTCCTTTTTACTCTCAGCCGCACAGTTTGTACAGTACAAGCGAAAAGTACTTGATATGAAGCTTCTCACTGTCCTCATCCTCGCCTCGTCTGCGACTGCTGCGGCGGTCATCGAGCAGAGTGCAGAAACAGAGTGCAGGGTCGGACAAGTACTTTGCAAGCCTGGCTGCGGAGCCTATGCCTTATGTCCTGACGGCAAGTGGTTTGTAGGTGCCCTGATAGACAACACAATATGTATTTTCGCGCTGACAGTGGTGACAGTGGCGCCGCTGTCAGCCATTACTCCTGTTCGACGACATTCTGCTGGGCTGCGTGTTCCCAACGGATCACCTAGTGTGTCGAGGTCGGCCTTTACCATGAACCTTGCGCCACAACCATAGTATCTAGACATATCTTATGGTAGTTATAGCTATCTTTATTCCTATGCCTAGTTCTCATCAGCCCCGCCCCTAGACGCACGATGACGTGACGGAAGCAAAGGATTTGCAAGGTGCATGATGCTTTGCTTCGAGCTTATCAAGGTTTCGTAAATCGGATGCTGTTGTACGTTGTCTGGGGCTCCATAGACTGGACTGGGAATAGCTTCAATCTCTACCACAGGTTGCCATCGCAGCTGTTGGCTGACTAAGCCACATAACATTAGAGAGAGGAACGTTGATAACGGGCCTCGAAGGCACTGTAGGCATTATAGATATAGGTACGCCCTGCGTAGTAGAGTGATGACTCCTGACTACCTAAGAACGCGACTTCATTGCCCTCCAAGACCGAATTACATACATGACGCAGGTTTTCCCGTCCCTGCCCAGAACCATGATGACGCAGGCAGCGCCGTAATCTGTGCAGTCTTGTGTTTGTAAGTGGATCTGCAAGTGTGTCCTCAGCCCTGCCCCCCTCGGCCGCAAAGATGCGATTCCAGCCACTGTTCGGGTATCATCGCACAATTACGGCCCAGTGTATCAGGCTGGCTTCCCTCCGATCGGCACGCCACACAGCAGTCAGCCTCAGCTGGTACTGGTAATGTCGTCAGCGATAATGTCTCGGATAGAGGTGCGTCAAAGAGAAGGAGAAGAAACAGAATCCTAGAAGGATACGGGTGTGCTGCTGAGTGTCTGCGCCATCTGGGGAGAGGCTCGGTTGCCCTCGCGGCTCAGATTAGAGTGGTAACAGATCGTAGATGAGACTTGTTTAGAGCAATGTTGCCAACCATCTCACAAGGTTCAGAGACGGAGAAATAGAGTACGGCACTAGTCTTGGTAATGTGGAAGCATTCTCATGCAATGTGCCACAATGCAACCTTTCCCGTACGTAAAGTATTGGCAAGCACATGCAAGCAGCATCGCGAGTTAGTACCGTTATAGAGGAGGGGATATAATCGGAACCCAAACACCCGGCATGTGGGATACAAGAACCTGCTATCCCTGTAGCACGATTCTGTGCCCTTCACCGCACGCGCTGCCTTGAAACCGGCTATAATCTCTTCACCACAGGCATCTTTTACGCACGGCGGTCGTCCAAGATGAAGCTGCTCCGGGCATCACTATATCCATTGCCGCGGTATCCGCCTGGGATAGTGAATGCACTGATGGCAACCTGCAATGCGCGGCCGACACGCAAACTGTGAGCATATGCCGTGGCGGCAGGTGGGCTGTAAGTGAACCTGGTCAACGGCGCTTTTCCTTCAGAGATCCCTGGCTAACACAATATTGCTGTTAGACATTGATGACGTGCCCGGAAGGCACCGTGTGCTTCATAGATACGGGCACGCCAGCTTGTCCACCTGAAAACGGCAGCTATGGAATGCGCACAGCACTCGCACACCGGGAGTAGCGCGTCCGCGTTCTGAGAGATGTAGACGGATCTAGTTAGCTGTCAAGGATTGCGGTGGCTGATTCTGAATGACGGTGCCGGAAATGAGGATGGACGAAAGCGGCGCGGATTTTGTTACCTGTTCTGTGTCTTGGGTGGCGCTGTAGGACAGCAGCTGGAGAGAGACATTGCCATGCAGGGCGCAAACAGCGCGTCTTTGTCCCAGCCTCGCTGGTGAGAATTTTCAGCCACAACAGTCCAGATCCGAGACAGAGTGCTCAGCTCTGAACCTTCCGCCCCCGAGGACCGGGAAGGAAGATTCGCGTTGAGGAGAGTTTGGCCTATATAGAGCTCCGCCCCTTCCTTCGTCAACTTGCATCAACTGGCCTAGTTAAGAGAGCGTCACCGTGACATTGTTGCCTTTGCTTCCACCTTTAGGCACGCACATTCTTCGAATAAAGCAATCAACATGAAGCTCCTCGCCATCCTCGTCGTCATGACGGCCGCCGCCGCAGCGTCCATGGAGCAAAAGTGCAAGCCCGCCACCTATCGCTGCGAGCGTAGTCAACGCGCTTGGGATGTGTGCAACACCAGCGGCGACTGGGTTGTAGGTGTCTTTGCTGATGAACGACGGCACCATCAAAAACACTCTTGCTGACAGTCTTTGGTAGTTTGCGGGCCGCTGCCCGCCGGGAACGGTGTGCCTGTTTAACAAGCAAAACAACTCGCCTTACTGCCTTCCGCGCCACATCGTGCAAGGGAGCGACGAAACTAACGACAACGAAGACATCCACGAGCAGCTGTGAGCTGCGAAACCGTTCAAAAACGTGCATCTGGGGTCAAGGACGCATGTTTATGTGGCTTCGGGGCTGGGGGCGGGCTCGGTCGGCGCGACGATGATGGGAATGCTGGACGCAAGTTGACGAACGGGGCACATATATAAGATATCAAAAAGTGCTCTGTGCTTTGTATCAACACTATCAATAATTGGTGATTCTATTTCGTGATATTATCGTCATGTGTTACTCGTAGACTAGGCTTCAATCAGTACCACAACTCGCCATTGCGAAGCCGTTAGCGAAATGAGCCAAAAGAAATTATAATCATTGAGTTACCAAGCTCTTACAGCTTTGCATTTTCCTCGTCAATCTCAATCACGAGTTTCCCAAACTGGCTGCCCGCAGCCATGACGTCAAACAAACCGTTGATCTGGTCCAGGTTGCCCAGCCCGCGAACCGTCTGGCTAATCACGGGCTTAATCTTGTGCTTGTTGACAAAGTCCACCATGTCGCGAAACTCCTGTCGCGAACCCATCGTACTCCCACGGAGATCGATATTCGCCAGCACCGCCTTCATCAGCCACTCCATCTTGGGCGCCACCGTCATGCCATACTGCGCAATCACGCCGCCGTGCCTCAGCACCGACGCCGTCTCATTCACCACCGCCCCTCCGGCACCATCAATCACCGCGTCCAGCCACGGCCGTTCCTTGGGCAGCAGCGTCTTCTTCAGCGTGCTGCCCCAGCGCGGCTCCTTGTACAGCACGCCGCCTTTCGCGCCCATCGCCACCGCCCTGTCAATCTTGGCCTGGTCGCCCGACGTCACGTACGCGTTGCTGCCCATTGCCACCACAAACTGCAGCACCTGCAGCGCCACGCCGCCGCCGATGCCCGTGATGAGCACGTTCTTGCCGGGCCCGTCGATGCCCGCCTTGGTGACCAGCGCGCGCCAGCCGGTGAGCCCGACGAGCGGCAGCGCGGCGGCCTCGACGGCGGACAGGTGCGCGGGCATGCGCTCGACTTCGGTGGCGGGCGCGAGGACGTAGTCGGCGGCGCAGCCGGCGTCGGTGCCGCGCTGGCTGCCGCAGATGACGAAGCGCGCGGGGTCTTCGGGGCCGAGGGGGTCGCGCGCCCAGCCGCGGCTCGGGGTCAGGATGACGGGCTGGTGCAGGAGGGAGGACGGGGAGGGGACGGCGGAGCCGACGGCGACGACGACGCCGCAGCCGTCGGCGAGGAGCGGCTTGGCGGTGTCGATGTTGGGGTAGAGGTGCTGGCGGATAAAGAGGTCGCGGTGGTTCAGGGCGGCGGCGGTCATGCGGACGAGGACTTGGTCGGGACCGGGGGTCGGCTTGGGGACCTGTTTGATCTGGATACTGGAGGGGTGGTTAGCCATGGAGGTTGGGGTACAGTAACTAGTGGCCGCGTACGGGTAGTAGACTTTGCCGGGCTTGGCGCCCTCGACGTCGACGAGCTGAAGTGAGCGAGGCATGATGGCTGAATCCAATGGAATACTAGGATTGTAGGGTGGTTATGGTAGAAGAGGAAAGAAAAGTCTGGGGTAGAGTTGGAGCTATATAGATGCGGAGCTATATGACGTTGCGGCGACGGACAGCCGGCCCCACGTCGGCCGAGATGGCTACCTCGGCTACATAGTACGGGGGTGGATGGCGGATCAAGGCCCGGGAGCGGAATGTTTGAGATGTACGGATATTGGGTAGGAAGATGGCACGGCAAGGTCCTTTTTGGTATGATTTTCGAGATGATGCCGTGTTATTGTGTCTTCAGCCATGTGGCGTCTCCAGTTCTCTACGCTCGTGTTGATGTCAAAGGCCGTGACAGAGACGGACAAACGGATCGAACGGATTGATTAATAATGGCACCGGCATAGCTCCCATTGCTGTTTTTCTGGTACTGCATGATATTCAGCTACGCTTGACTAGTACCTTGAGCTCAAGAGAATAACTTGATTAAATAAAGCAGCCTAAAGCGCTGTTGTTTTGCATGGCCATGTCTCGTCCTGTCGCCATCATCTCCGGGGCGTTATAGTGGATCGATGCCCTGAAACTTCAAGTTCGGCGACTTCCAAATCAGAAGCTGCATCTTGACCTCGCCGAAGTTGGTAATTCTCGACACTCATGGCGCTGCTTATTGGCCAATCTTTAATATTCAGAGCACTCCCCCATCATTAATCTCCTATTCAAATCCCCAAGACATTCATGCGAACTTTTCCTTTATAAACAGCTTCCGCACCTCACCTGGCGTCATCCGTCCCCCAATGTCGTGACCTTTCCGAAATCAGCCCTCACCTACTACCTACGTACTAACCGATTTGCCTCTTCTCCCTTCTTCATCATCCACGCCACGCCAAACAACAATTCACTTCTCATCCTCCGACAATGGCAACCGTCCTCGCCGGCGCTTCTTTTGGCGCCGCCATGATCGCCGCTGGCTTCCACAACCCCGCTGTCGTCATCTCGCAGCTGCGCTTCGAAAACTGGCACATGGTGCAGGCCTTTCTCGCCGCCACCGCCTCTAGCATGTACGGCCTCTACTTCAGCATCTTTCCAAAACGTGTACTCATCCCCTCGCAGTGTCTACTACGCCGTTAGCGACCGCGCCGGCATCGCCAAGCTCACCCCGCGACCCTCTGCGCCCATCGGGCTGCTGGCCACCCCTTATGACGGGAACCTGCTCGGCGGCGCTCTTCTCGGCGCCGGCATGGCGCTGTCCGGCTCCTGCCCGGGCACGCTCTTTGCGCAAATGGCCGCCGGCGCGCGCACCGGCTTCTACGCGCTGGCGGGCGCGCTCGTCGGCGGCGTCCTCTGGACCGGCGTCCTGAGCAAGGCCGTCGCACGCCGCCGCACAGCCGCCGCCGCCGCGAAACCAGAGACACGAACCGTCAACGAGTACCTTGGCGTGTCCAAACCCACGGCCATGTTGCTCTACGAGGCTGGCTTCGCGGCGGTCGTCGCCGTCACCACGCTGTACACCCCGCGCTTTCCGGGGACGGTGCTGCCCGGCGCGCTCGGCGGCTTCCTCATCAGCCTGTCGCAGCTGCTGTCCATCGTCACGCGCGGCTCCATGATTGGCATCTCCGGGTCGTACGGCGAGCTGGGCGGCTTGGTGTGGGCGACGCTCACCGGCGATTCGGCTTCAAAGCCCTCCAGCTACCCGAACGTGCTCTTTGCCGTGTCGGCCGGCGCGGGCGCGCTGCTACTGGCCACGCTTTTCCCGGGGTTTGTCGCCAGGAAGGTGCTTGAGGTCCCGCCAACACAGGCCGTGCTGGGCGGCGCGCTGATGGTGGTCGGCGCGCGCATGGCGGGCGGGTGCACCTCCGGACACGGCATCAGTGGCATCTCGCTGCTATCCACGTCGAGCCTGATTACGATTGCGACGACGTTTGGGTCCGGCTTCGTCGTGGCCAGTCTTGTATATTAAACTAGATACCCATTGGCAGCTTTGATATGGTTTGGCTTCCGCATGTACTCATCACTGTTTGCTGGATCCCTTCTTGGCAGTCACCTCAATCTCAATCTTCATCTCCTCCTTCATGAGTACCGCCTGGATCATGGTCGCCGCGGGACGCACCGCGCCGAACCATTCCTTCAGCACCGGCCAGGTTGCAGGGAAGTCGTCCCGGTTTGGCAGGATGTAGCGCACCCGGACGACGTCGGCCATGCTAGAGCCGGCTTCACGGAGGGCCTTGTCAATGTTGCGCAGCGTCTGCTCGGCCTGCAGCGCGACGTCGGGGGAGATTTCACCCGTCGCGTAGTCGTATCTGAATATTCAATTCTTAGCAGGGTACGGATGGATATCGGTCGGGATGGCTTACCCCGTGGTGCCGGAGACGTGGATCCAGCCGTCTTCGAGGACGACGGCACGGCAGTAGCCGATCTGGTCCTCGAACGAGGAGCCACCGCTAATGTTTTGTCGAGGCATCTTGCTGATATCGTGGAATGTACTCTTTCAGTCAGTGTTGAAAATATGCATGTTAATGTCAATGGCAAGTTGTACCAGTTCGTGAGTCACCAAATTAAGCTGAGGTGGGGGCTGAGGCTGATGGGAACCAGCGCCGTTGCCAAGCGTACATTGCACCTTGGTGCGTCTCTATTATACATGAAGCGGCGATCAAATAGTACAAAGTCTAGGGCTTTTTTGCAGATAGTATACACGTCAACCAACATTCCTCTCCGTCCCCTTCACATCGCCCCTTCACGACGACGCCGCCGCCTTCTTGACCATATCCGACAGTGTCTTCATATCCACGTCCCTGCCCTCCAGCTTCACAATCATCTTCTTCATCAACTCCTTAAACACCAGCTTGCGGTCCGTCCCCGCCGCGCGGACCTCCACCACCGCCTCCTCCACCGCCTTGCGCAGCTCCTCTTCCCCCGGCAGCGAGACGCCGCTGCCCTGCATATACTCTGCCAGGATCGCGCCCTGCGCAACCTCCTTATCCGCGAGGTCCGCGCGCCCGGCAGCGCGCGCTTCGGCGGCCGCATCCTCGGCGCCCTTGGCGAGACGCCGCATCAGCGCGACCAGCTGCAAGTCGGTGCGGATCGGCGCGGCCGTCTTGGACGCGTTGAGGTTGCCGGCCATGACGGCGCGTAGCACAGAGAGCCGGTTGGCGTCTTTAGCGCGCATGGCCGTCTTGAGGTCGCCCTTGAGCTTCTGCAGCAAGGGGGGTGGTGTTGGGAGGTCGTCGGCCGAGGAGTAGGGGCGTGTGGGATGGGGTGCGAGGAGGAAGCGTTGGCCGGCGCGTGTTGTTGTGGGTGTGAGGCGGGCGCGTAGGGCCATGGCGGTGATTTTTGACGACATGGTGACGGTGTGAGGGGGTGTGGGAGTCGCAATTGGGCGTTGATGGTGGTGTTGGGCCAAGGTGAAGGTGAAAAGTTGTGATGGAAAAAACGCTGTCCAGCTTCACACCTAGAGACCTACCCTACACTACTATCACCGCTTACTAAGACACTTGCAACGGCCAAGCACCAGGGTACATGCAAGACGAGGTCTCATCGTAACAGTCAAACGGTCAACACTAACGTTGGGAGGTAGGCAAAACCTGCGGCTCTAATAGTATGTTATCTTCTTGCCTCAAGTACGATATGAAGTATGGCCATTTTTTCAGTAGCGTGGTCCAGTTGTTAGATCAGGGAGAGTGGCGGCGATTGAGCCAATAAAGGTAGTCGTTACTCAGTAGTAAAGGGTCGTCCGCTAATTTAACCCGCTGAAGCTACTAATACCTACTAAAGTAATCACCCTATTAATACCAAGGTTCCGGTCGGGAAGTATCCGAGCCGAATGTCGTCTACATCATGTTTTACCCAGATTCCAGTTTTAGTGGCCAGCCATTTTTTCTCCTCTCCCTCGTTCATCATCATGCATGGCCATTCAGTCTGAACGTTGGCTTTGTGGTGATACAACTGGTATCAGACATTGACTGTGGCTGGCTGCGCTGTCAGCGTCACATTGGCTGATTACATTCCTCATTGCCACGGATATGCTGCATCTGAGCTAGGTTTGTCAATGAGTGAATTCAGATCGCATTTGCCGTGCTTAGATTAGAATTGAATATAAAAATGCAAATTTACACTTGAACTGAGTTCAACTAGTCGGATTAGATTTATCTGCTGTGTTTAAATAGCTACTGTAGGCAGCAGCTATGGTAGGGAAAGTGGTTGTGATCTGAAATATCCCGTGTGTCTTAGTGACAACGAATGTAACTGCAGTGTTACGGTGTTGTATCACGTACTCAGCCAGCCACGAATACTCTGCTCTCATGGACGGCAAGAAGAAATCAGGATCGTGTATGTTTTTGCGACGTACAGCAAAACGCAACTGCCGATGGCCTTGCGCGAAAGCGGAGACATGGGACATGGCCATGGGCCACATGAGCCTGCATCTATTCACCATCTTGGACGTTCTGATGCCTAAGGGTCTCGGAGACGCATATTGACAGCCGACTGGGTGCCTAGATAGTGTAGCTAACAATCCCGTCCAATTTTGACAGGCCCCAATCAAGCCGTCCAGTCAAGTTGCCAGGTAAAGTCAGAAGCTTCTATTCAACAGTAACTGCGAAGGGGTTTGTGACGATTCAAGTGCAAAAAAAAAAAAAAAAAAACCAATGAGCAAGCGAAAGCCGCGCACTGGTTGGGCATAGAAGAGCCAGACCGGCACTAGGAACTGGCCAGCCGGTCGAGAAACCGTTCGGTAGAAGGCACCGATGATCCGGGACGCATGAAGCAAAAAGCAAAGAAAATAGACGATGCAGAAATCAGACGAGACAAAAGACGCAAGTGAGGAGGTAGATAGGCAAAAGTACAGAGGCATCACTATAGATGGAAATAAATGGATGCAAAACATGTCCTAATCGAGGCTGAGATGATCCAGTGATGACGGCTGGCTGAACCCTGCGTGCATGCATCCGCCGAGGCTCGACTAAGAGCGGATCAGTCTCGACCGGTCCGTGCCGTCTTGCTACTATATTCCTGCAAAGCAGATAATATCTATGGGTCTTCTACGCCTATTTGGGTTATGTTTTGTTTTATTTGCCTATCGCTGTTTTGCAAAATATTCCACAAGTAATGTTCCGGCTTCTCGCATAGTGACTGGGAAGTGGTCCGATTGTGCTGCGTGGAAAGTACAGGTAACTACTGCGAAGCGGAGCGGCTGCAGCTAGCCAAAGGTTACTGCAGACAAGTAACCCGATTGGCCGTCATCATCCGATCAACACGTCACTTTCGTACTCGAGGAACGGAAAGTCGGCTCCAAAACAGTTCCAATCAAGACCCCAATGACTGGGCCCGTAACTCATGCTTTTATCCAATGGACATCCGTACATTAGCTGCTAATGAAGCAGCTGCTGTTCGTTGATGTTTGAGAAACTCATGCCTCGATCTATCCGCGTGCATTTTCCAAGAATGAGACTTGGGACTATTGCACGAGAAGCATGTGGTGATGAGCCGGAAGTCGTATTTTTACGCCAATAACGCAGCATTGATTCATTGACTAGTGCTGACCTGTGGCTTTTCAGGGAATCTAATGCTACCTTACACGTCGTGCATATGCAATGCATCGCCGTGTAAGTGGAAGTGATAGGCAGGTCCAGACAGGCCTGTCTAAGTCCAGCACGAAGATATCAGCCACAAGTTTCAAAGAAATCATTCGAGTTGCGTCTTCTGCGAGTTCTGGATTCCATCTTCGGTCCTGCCGTCAGAGTGTGGTAGAGTTTCTGTAATGTTCGGGACAGCTTCCAAATGAATATAAGTAACCCATCAGATCCATCTCCAACTCGCTTCAAATCTCCATCATTCACTCCAATATCACATTTCAAAGCAGAAATTTATACAAAATTTGTTGTGCAACCTCAAAATTGACCATGCCGACCTTCACCATGAAACTTGCGGCTATCTTGGCTGCAGCCAGCGCAGCCATGGCAGTCCCAGCAGCGGCTGACTCGAGCAACATGTTGGCCGTCATGGGCCAGGATGCCCTCGATGAGCAGAGCTACTCCGCCTTTGCCAACTGTGTGCAAGGCCTGGACACTGCCTACAAGGCATACACCGATGAAGGTGTTCTCGTTGTCATTCCATCCACCAATCGTGCGATTGACCTCGATAACACCGACAAGCAGCTGTGGAACTGCATCCAGTCCTCCTCGAGCACCGTCTCTCTCGCAGCTGAATCGAGCGAGTTCCGCGACCAGGCGCACGAAGCAAGCGCCGATCTCAAGGCCATTCAGCACACGGAGGCCGTGAGCATGGGCGTCACGGGGCAGAAGGTGGTTGATCATGTTGTTGTTGGAACAAATGCATTGGAGACACGCGACGCTGGCTACTATAACGTCCACCATGCCGATGGTAAGGACTGCAAAGGCGACTTGACTCACTCCTACCTCAACAGGTGCTACACCTTTGCGAGTAAATATGAATCGACATTGGCGGACAACTTGGACGCGGCCAAGCATTTGAGGTATACCATGTGGCCGCACCACGACTGTTCAAAAGGAGACCAGAGGACTATCAATATCAACCCGCGTTCGTCCTCCGCCTGCCAGGTCAGGGCTACCTATTCATGGAACGGAGTCTATGCTTAGCCGTCTGTGGACGTTGCTTGAGATTGCAGATTCTGGGATTACTGTCATGTGGAATTCTATTCATGTATAGATAGCTCGGCAGTTATGAGACTCCGCAGAGTTGTAAAAATGCATAAATAGCTCGTTCTAAAGCACTGTATTACACATTCATTGTTGTCGTAACTTGGATTAGACTGCATCCTACACTCACGTCTATTCAGCCAACATTTTCCAGTCAATATCTTTTCTTCCTACGACTCACTTGAATTGCAACAGGCTTGGAGCTTGGCGTGAGAGAAAAATGAGCGGATTAAGTCAAGACACCGAAGAGAGGGCTTGGAGGAGAGGGGGGGAGAGAGAACTAAGTGTGGATTGAGTCACACACCAGGAAGGAAAGATGGTACTTGTTACCTATGTGGACACGAGACTTGACACATCATGGGCGAAGACGTAGATGACTCACATCATACTATGGCAGGCCAAAAGGCAGTCTGCCGAATGTATGCATCTTTATAATACCTGTGCAGACAAGTACAAGTACAAACACCAGTGCTTACAGCACAGTGGATGCCATGTATTTGAGGCTTGACTGAGGTCTCACAATTCACTCATCTGTTTTAATGCTATCGATCTACTGCTTACGAGGCGCTGGTGTCACGTTGCGTTGGCCGCACTGTCTTGCTGTCTTGCTGTCATACTGTGACGCAGGCGAGCGGGCGCTCCCGTGCGCTGCCCAACCCCGCCTCCCTCTTTCACTCTCACTTTCTGCATCTATTATCAAGGCTGAACAAACGCACCTTTCACTTCCTATTTCCCTCTTTGACCTGCATCTACTAGCAGAACTACCAGCGCCATGTCGGAAGAGTACATGGACTTTGACCGGTTCATCGAGACCTTTGAGCTGAGGCTCGACAAAGAGTTTGACGGCGACGGAGCAGCAGCTTCATGGGCTCCGTCGGCCAACGGCGGCCCTCAAATCTGGGGAGCCGAGCGTAATGCATTTGAGCTAAATAATGACGACCCCAAGTCGGAGCTGGCTGAGAAGCCGAGCGCGGAGCTGACGATGAGTCCGGATGGGAAATTTATGGCAGTGGCAACCAATGCCGTCGTTAGGATCTACGCTGTCGAGTCGAAAGCCTTGACGGCGGAGTTTCATGGACATGAAGAGACAATTCAAGCGATTCAGTTTTGGAAGATGCCCAGCGACGACGCCAAAGACGCGCATTACGTGGTTCTCTCGCAGGACTCGGAGCCTGCGGGCGCTGATGGCGTCATCTTTGCATGGTACCTGGCTGAAGATGGAACGCGTGTTGGCGAGACGGAAAATCCCATCCAGTTCGAAGGTAGATTCCTCGCAGAAAGCGCAAACGCTCTGCGCTGCGACGGGACGCATTTCCTGCACTCGGATCGAAGCATTTCCACGCAGGGCTGGCCACGACCCAGCGACTGGCTCCCGCAGCTCGTCATCCGCTCGCTTGCCAATCCAGCCGCCGAAGTCTGCCGCCTCAAAGGCCACCAAGACTCCATCAAGTGGGCGTCGTGGTCGCCCACCGATCCCGGCGTCATAGCATCGGCATCGTGGGACGAGAGCTGCCGCGTCTGGAATGCTGCGACCGGCGAATGCATGCACAACATTCACGCCGCGGACGGACAAGACTGGATGGGTGACTTTTCGCCCAACGGAGAACAGATTGTGTTTGCCGGTAGACACCAAAGCGGCGAGCCGCACATTGCAATCTACAGCGTTGCGACCGGCAACATCATTCTGCAAGCCGAGGTGTCGGGTCTCGGAGGCTGGTCTACACCGCTCACATGGTCTCCCAGCGGTGACGTGATTGCCCTCGTGGGTAATCGCTCAGTCGTTCTGTGGGATGTTGCGACGGACAAGACCACAGAGGTCATCAAGGTGCACAGCGACGGCAGCTTACGCGACGATTTCTGTGATATTACGAGCCTCAAGTGGCTGGATCGACAGGGCAGCAAGCTTCTGGTGCGACTGACGGACCATACGGTGCTTGTCTGGGACAGGCAGCGCAATTGGAAGTGGAGGCTCGGGCGGCCATCGGGGGTGCGGCAGTTGGCGGCGCTGTCGAGCGCGGAGGCCTTTGTTGAAGAGAAGAACGAGCTATTTTGTCTTGATGGAGATTGGCGGATACGTACTTGGGAACTCGAATAAGAGTAGCTCGCGGACGCGGGCGGCATGGATCCCCTCATTCAGCAGTATCAGGTTATGTCAAGACTCGTGTTAGTTATTCTATACAATACATGGGAAATACCAAGGTCAGTAGACACCAGAATCTAAAGGTGCCGAAAAGAAACTGAGATCAGCCTCGCCGAGAGGCATACAATGGTGGAGAGAATGTAGCCAGGGCGGGGATGTTCGCGCATGGGTTCGGTATCTGCATGATGATGCAACCTGCATTAGTGCGACTCGGGTTCATCTGCATCATCATCGAGCCTCATCGCAATCACTTTAAAAATGGCATGATGTTGCTTGAATTTGGATTATCGCGTACGGACAGAACGGCACAAGCAGAACCTCCCATGTTGACCCTGCATCCTAGGGTAATGCATAGCTACAACAACCACGGCCGTCCCAGGCCAGACCCTATTTCCCTCTTTTCCCGCGGTAAAAAAAATATTACACTGATCTAGTACATTTTAATCAATTAGATTCCCAGGTTGAACTCGACACCGACATCAATATCGCGGGCTAAAAGGTGTTAGTAAAGAAATTACTGGCAGGCAGACATTCTTGACTCACCAAGCTTGACAACCTTGGACAGCTGGACAGACTTCTCAGCGGCGTTCTGGAGGTCGTCGATGGAGAAAATCTTCATGCCGGACTCGTTGATGATCTTGTGGGCCGCCTCGTTGTTGGTGCCCTGCAGACGGCAGATGATGGGGATCTTGAGGTCGAGGGCCTCGACGGTGTTGATGAGGCCGGTGGCGATGTGGTCGCAGCGGACGATGCCACCGAAGATGTTGACAAAGATGGCCGTGACCTTGGGGTCGCTGGTGATGAGCTCAAAGGCCTCGCGGATGGCCTGGGGGGTGGCGCCGCCGCCGACGTCGAGGAAGTTGGCGGGCTGGCCGCCGTTGAGCTTGATAATGTCCATGGTGGCCATGGCGAGGCCGGCGCCGTTGACGAGGCAGCCAATGTCGCCGTCGAGCTTGATAAAGTTCAGGCCGCTCTTGGCGGCGCGGACCTCGTCGGCGTCCTCCTGGCTGGGGTCGCGCATCTCAAAGACCTCCTTCTGGCGGAAGTCGGCGTTGTCGTCGAAGCCAAACTTGGCGTCCATGCAGAGGACTTGGTGGTCCGACGTCTCGGACAGCGGGTTGATCTCGATCTGGGTGGCGTCCTTTTCGCGGAAGATGGTGTAGAGCTTCTGGATCGTCTCCTTGGCGTCCTCGATGCACTGGTCGCTGAAGCCGAGCTTAGTGGCGATGCCGCGGGCCATCTCGTCGGTGACGCCCTTGTTGATGTCGACGTAGGTGGTGACAATGGCCTCGGGGTTCTCCTTGGCGACCGTCTCAATGTCCATGCCGCCCTGCGACGACGAGACGATGACGGGCGTCTGCGAGGCGCGGTCCATGAGGATGGCGAGGTAGAACTCGCGACGGGCAAACTTGCGCTCGCAAATGTAGACGGCGTTGCAGAGACGGCCGCCAGCGCCCGTCTGCTTGGTGATGAGCTTGTGGCCAATCATCTGCTGGGCAAACATCTCGGCCTCATGGGCAGAGTAGATGACGCGGACACCGCCCTTGAGACCGTTGTCAAAGGTACCCTTGCCACGGCCGCCAGCGAGGACCTGGGCCTTGATGACCATGTCCTCGCCGCCAATCTGGTTGGCGATGGCCTTGGCCTCCTCGGCAGTGTGGGCGACAGAGCCCTTGGGGACACCGACACCATACTATTGCGTCTGTAAGTTTCACATCTTGTGCATGCGCCAGGGTCCGGTCGTCCGAAGGGGGGGAGCAGATTTTCTTTTTACCTTTCTCAGGAGGTCGGCGGAAAGGTACTCGTGGATGCTGAGAGCTCTGCGTTGTTGAGTAGCGCCGGGGAGTCTGACAGCAGGGGAGGCCTGGAGCTGTTAGGGGTTGGTGAATGGTTAGCGGAAGCTTCGGGGGAGCTTGTTTCGAGCAGGAGGAAAAATAGAGCTTGATGGCGTACCTTGGCAGCTCTGGCGACCGAAGCGAGCGCGCGACTGCGGAACATTGTGAGGGAGATGGCGGAGGGCCAATTGGAGGAGCAAGGAACAAAGGACGGAGAAGGGGGTTGATCGCGAGAGTCGCGAACGGGAAGGTGGTGCGGTAAAAAAGGATAGAAGAGGTGTGTATGGCGTTTGGATGCAAGCTTCACCAAAGAATCGCGATTTCTGGCCAGGAGTTTGACCTCCCGAGTTTCGCCGACTGGTGGACGCGGAAAAACGTTGCGCCCGCCTCCACACTGCTAAAACTAAAACCGCCCTGTCGCACGTTGGCCAACGGGGGAGCCTCATTCAGCCTCATTCATCAAGAATCCACTTGGCAATGGGTGATTTCGTAATTGTTTGATCGGAATGTTTTCGAAAGAAGGTACTTGATGCCTGATGAATCGCTCGTTTCCATCTTTTTCGCTCTTGGCTGGACATCCCTCTTCGCGCGTCGCCAATCCGCCACAGCTGCATCGCGTCCACCTGTACAGTGAGCAGCCAGAGCCTCAAACAAATACCGTGTGCTATAGCAACTTGCCAAGACTGGGGCTCCAGCCTGTAACCTTTCCCACGAGGCGTCGAATTGCAGCAGCCGCACAACCTAGCGCCAAAGACAGAAACGCCAATCGCTAACTTACCACTAACATGACGACTTGCAGCGGTCTTGACTCGTGACGGATTTATTTTCATTTCTGCGGACAGCCAAATATTTGTCCAAAATAGTTCCCCATGCTGGCCAACTCCCCGAAATCCCGGCACTACCCGCGCTGAGCATCGCGATCTCCATCCCGGCGTTCTCACCGGCTTCACTGAGCGCCAAAATGGAAACGCCAAGGGCCAAGATTCTATCCGCACCAGCATCGCGACTCTTGTTATTGAACTTGCGGGTCACGGTAACGGCAGCTACTCTGTGCATCCGACCCTCGCCGACATGCTTGCAGGAATCTCAAATCGCTCATGCTTCAGGTCCCGTTTAACAACGCACGAACGCCGTGGACAATGCACGAGAGTCAGCCATGATATCGCATGCCGACTAGCCCACCTGTCGAATAGCCTATAACCGATCATTGTAGTCACGGGTATTTATCTGTGTCTGTATTTTGTTTTACGCTAAAGGCTCATCTCATGTATGCCTTTTGCCTTCCAAGGATCTATAAAGCGAAAAACCTATACATGCTTGCATGCACATATAGATACGCCTGCCATTTACGCGCCTAGAGTCGCAACAGCAGCAACTGCAATGCTATTTCGGCTGCTCTATCAAGTCTACTCACGCATGGTCCGCGCCTATTCAACTTATTCAACCCCCCAAACACCCAAGACATCGCCCTTTACCTGACTGCCACTCGCCTCCACACGCCTCTGCAGCTTCTTTACTCTTTGAACCAGCAGCCCGACGGCCAATGGGCCAATGACTGTACACAAGAGGATCGCCCAGGTAACACAGAGGAATATCTTCGAAACAGAGGTCGTTTCTGCCCCGTTGGCAAAGATTCCTTTGCTCTCAGCAATCGACGATATCAGAAAGCCAATCTCACCACGGGCCATCATGGCGCAGCCAAGCATAGAAGCAGGGTAGATTGACCGTGGCTTGACGCCGGCCGGTACAGTAGCCTGCACAGTTTCACCGGGCGCATCAGTCCTCAGGGTCGCTGCAACGGAGGTAACAACATCCTGGCCACCTGTCCTAGAGACGTCTTCTCCCGAGGCCTCATCAGTAGCATGCTCCTCGGCGCCTGCACTTGCGTCACTTGGAGCATCTCCGCTAGCACCGTCATTGTCTCTGGAAGCATCTTCCGTAGCTGCCGTCGAGTCGGCCGCCGTGGGAGTTCCGGCTTGCGAGGTGGAATTTTCGATGGCCCCCTTCTGGTCGCGCTTGCGAAGTGCTTTTGGTACTACCTGCTTGAGCCTGTCAGGCAGTCGAAGTAGCCACACACCGCAGAAGAGTTTGCCGAGCATCATGAAAAGGGTATAGACTAGGCCCTTCCAAACGACCTCAGCTGTAAACATTTTGGTGATTGGTATCGAAAAGCCGATCGACGCCTAGCAACCATGTTAACACTAGGTCAGAGTTGCGTTGGGGGTTTACACTCACAAAGAAGAAAGGCCGTAGGACTCGATTGACCGTCACAGAATACACTCGTTCATATGTGTCAAGGCCAGAGCCATCGTGCAGCGCATCGTTTGCGCCAGGTGGATTTGTCGCAGCAGAAGTCGCGTTTCCAGCGCTTGACGCCTGGATGTGGGAAACTTGCGCGTCCCACCAACTTATTGACGCGCCAGCAATGTACGCTGCGAACAGGTTTGATGTGCCTGCATAGCTGGAAGCTGCGATGTAGCCTAGCAAGATTAATGTGTGAAGTATGAATGGCACGTGACGAGACCCCAGGAGCCGGTTCAAGTATCCCTTCGGATTCTTTTCTCGAAATTTGTTGAGCCACCGAGTTGCCGGCGCGACACCGAGTATGCAAATGAGAGGCGCAAGGACCGCGAAGGCCAGTGATACTAACAGGGGGCGCACCACAACAATGGCGTCGAAGGAGCTGCTGTCCTGCCCAAGGTTGGAGATAATTTGAACCATAACTAGTCCAATGACATCGTCCATCATTGCGGCACTCGTCAGAACTACGCCGAGCCTAGACTTGGCCAAACCGCTGGTGCTAAGCACGGTGAATGTTGTCCCCAAGCTGGTTGAGGACAAGGCGGCGCCCGCAGCGAAGCACTGAAGTGGCGTTGCATCACAGACATATTGTAGAATGAAAGAAAGGCCAATTGGCAAGGCTATCCCCGTCAACGCTACCCAAGAGGATAGAAAGAGGTTGGCTTTGAGAGATGATAGGGATGTCGATAGGCCGCCTTGCTCCTGTTAGTGGTAGGCCTCGATTCGACGAGAGCGGCACACACACCTTCATAAACGAGCAGCAAAAGTCCAAGATATCCTAATTGGACGACGACTTCCTCGCCATGGCCGCCGATCCAATTTGCGCCCGGCGTTCCCCAGGCGACACCGATAAAGACCTGGCCCAAAAGGCCGCAGTAGACGGCCCGGTCGAGCAGATAGTTGACGATATTGAGGAGGAGCAGAAACGAGGACTGGACGAGGATGATGGAGATACTAGGCTCATGGTATGGAGTAGAGGCCAAGTGCTTGGACTCTGTGCTTTCTGACATTGTCGCGAGTGGTAGGAGAGGAACTACCTAGGCTATCAGGGCAAGCCAGCCAGATAAGTTAGTAGTGTTTCTGCGGTTAGTAATTTGCAGGCACCCACTAATAAATCACCTACGTCTACATACCAAGTGAATATCGTGGTAACCACTTGACTATTACCGTGGAATCCTACAAAATGGTACTACAAAAGTACTATTTTGTACATCATATCTCTCACAACTCTCACAACGTGTTACAAAGCAGGCTAAAAATAACCTAAATCCTAAAGAGCCAAGTTACGAGGCAAGTGATTCTCCTGTGTCGTATAAGGCTTGCCAGCCGCCTCTCTCGCAAGGTCACTTACCCATCGGCCATTGCCATGTAGCCGGCCACTTGTAAAACTGCTCACGAGAAAGCACCAGGCAAGCGCATTCCCAACCGTACTCGTCTCGTCGCAAACGCTAGCCCTGGCCGCCGCACACATGTCGGCGTGAAGCTTGTCATCCGTGAAGAGCCTCGCAAGATGCGTCCCGACAGTCCGCCAGTCACCAGGCTCGACAAGATATCCATTGACCCCGTTCTGGATCTGTAGAGGGATTCCGCCAACGGTAGACCCGATGACAGGGCGCCCCGCGTGGAGAGCTTCCGTCACTTTCACCTCAAAGCCCTCGACTGTCGACAGTTGCAGGACCACATGAGCGTTGGCCAAGAGGGCATTGAGCAGCTGGTCACAAGGCCCCAGACGCATGACGCTAATGTCTTCCTCAAGGCTTGCATACTCTGACCTGATCTTCTGTACGACCTCATTGTAGACCCTGCTGCCGTCAGGGTCGTCAATCGACCCATTGCCGCAGCTGTATGGTCAGCGTTGCTTACTGTCTCGCATCATTTTATACGTACATGATAAGCTGCGGAGGCTTTGACCGCTTGTCGGTGAACAACCGGCGGAACTCGGCATACGCGTGCACAACAGTCGGAATCCCTTTCGCCGGGTCGAAACGGGCTACTTGGATTATATATTTGCCTGATACGTTAGCAACATTTCATTCCAGTGGTTGTGGTACCAGCACGTACGATCATTAAGAGGCCAGTTCAGCCCCGTCATGCGCTGTGCATAGCACTGGGTATTATACTTGTGAATGTAGTAACGGGTATCCCAGTTACTCAAGCTCTTGTTCAATCCGTCGAGCCTAGCTGATCAGCCTCGTCATAAATGGGGAGAATTGGCCTACCAATCACTCGTTGCAGGCAGATAAAGAACCTTCTCGTGTGGCACATTCTGCGGCGCGAACGCCGAAATCGGATGGGTGATAAAGGCATCTGCCTCCTCGATGTGCCTCCAGATGAAGTCCCAGACCCTCGCCTGGGGAGTGCCGGGCGTAGCAACGAGATCGCTCCTGACCTGAATATGCAAGCGGAACAAGACCGGGCGTTCCTTGCTGACCCTTTTAGCAATAGCGACTAGAGCAATCATTTGGGGGTCATCAACCTGAAGGACTGAGTTAGCACAGGAGTGTTTGTGTGTCGACAACGTACGATAATTATATCGGCACCGCCATCCTCGGGAGATTGCAGAGGACCTCCTTCCTCCAGCCAATATCGATTCGCATTTTCGTTGTTCCACTGAATAACGGCGGCCATATCCTCAGGAGGGATGTGCTGGTCTGGCGCAGTCACACCTTGCAAGACGTTGTGCATATTCTTCGTGATTCGAAAGACATTTGCTCGAGGTTTCGGAACTGCTTTTCGTGAGAGCCATTCCAAGAATCTAAATGAGGACACTGAAACGTACCATACCACTTGACATCCAAGCCAAGTAGGGCTGCGAGGCGGACGAGTGCATGCCTCATGAGGGCAACGCCGCCACCCTGTGGTGTAGCGCTGAAGAATGCCACCTTGGTACCCTTTACTCGAAGCTTGTTCGCATAGAATTCCAAACTCTCCCAAGACATCTTGGAGCAAGTCTTGCGGTAATCTTCGAGGGCGCTGAGACAAATACGTCTCCCAGCGGTGACGTCCACCTCGCTATGCCAGCCGACCTGCAGAGCCGGCGTGCCTGAAGGACCAAAGTATCTAGCACAATTAGAAACAGTCATCCATCTACCGCGATAACCTACGTGATGCATTTTCGAGCCATAGAGTCGGCCTGTTCGTCGATGTACTTTTTGTTCCATCTATCAGAGCGGCGAGTCTCATTCGGAATGACGAAGGGCACGATGTCGAGTTCGCGCCACAGACGTGAGCTGAGAAGAGGGCATTTCCGAGACAAGAATAAAGGTACGCCAGCGCCAAGAAACTTGGTTTCATGTTTGTGATTGTACATCCGCATGTTGGCGACAATCTCGTCGACAATGGCATTGCTGCCTCCAATGCTCGACCAGGTGACGATATCCATGAGATATACTGCATCGCGAATAGCTATGGCAACCTCGTGGCCGCGATCTGTCTGCATGGCAGAAATGCCGACGAATAGTTCCTGTGTGGAGTAAGTAGTCGATCTTGACTGCTGCCAGGTATACCAACCGTGAAGTTCATGGCCGCAAGCTCGACACGGTGAAGAAGCAGCGAAGACTTGCGCGTAAATATGAGTGCCTCAAGTATAACTTGAAGCCTATCAAGTTGGATTCTGTTTGGCCTTGTATTGTTGCTTCGTGTATATTATCACCTAGTTGGTAAACTCTTGTTTGGGGTGTTGAAGCTAATAGTAGGATTGTTTGAGTTCAAACAAGATGTGGTCACCTAAACTTAAACAGACCTGTGGCTTGCTGGTGACGTGATATAGTGCTAATGGCTCATAGGTATATAGAGGCGGCCTACTATTAATTACCCATTTTATAAAGTTACGGTTTGGGACTGTTACACTTTAGAGGTAGGAATTACTGGTAGTAGTAAGTATTTACCCTCTACTAGGTATTTTTCCTCTGAAAGCGGCAGAAACGTGGCTGGACTAAGACTAGGATGCCGGAGATGCCGAGCTCATGATACGGAGTCGAGGCCAAGAGCTTGATTTTTGTGCTTTTCGACATTGCCGCCAATGGTAGAAACAAATAGAAAATTTAATGTCCATCATCGTCATTGCCGATTGCCAAGGCTCTCCGCTTCTCTACGGTCGCGTTGTTTATAAGAATTTGAGAATTGACAGCTGCCGGAAAAAAAAAGGAAAAAAATCCGTTGAGTTGTAGTTGGAAGAAAATAATTGGTTATTGGTCATTTTAATTGTAATATGCGGAGAGACCATTTATTCGCGATTTTAATATAATACTAATACAATTGTAAAGCTTGATGGTCCCATCACATGCAAGGAGGGAAGGTCGAGGGTTAGTTTATTCCCCTCTCTTTACACCACTTATCAAGGCAACAGCTGGCAAGGCTTCCAGTGCGACGCCCTAACAAGCAGCTTCGAGACTATGCTCGCTGAGCGAGATAGACGGATTACACAGCGCGCCCCAAAAGCCTGTCAAGGTGACTTGCCCTCACAGAGTCGTAGACGACAGCCGCTGACATGGCGCAGAATGCACTCGTCGCAAGGTTCGCTGCAACAAGACGGTGCCTTGCTCCAGATGTGTCCGACTGAGAAAGGACTGCTTCCGTGAAGAGGTCGTTACTACGAAACTCACAGCGCGGATTGCTGCGGGAGAAGAGGCTGCCCTTTTGCGTCGGCTGCTGCGCGTCCTGGCTCAGGAGAATGGCGCGACAGACGCGCGAGCGCTCATTGAGGATCGGCTGTCGGAAGCTGCTGAGGAGACGTCTGATGGCGTGTCGAAGCGCACTGAGACGATGGAACCTGGAAACCCCTATCCGCGCACCTTGCTGGCTGTCCGAACCCTGGAGTCGCAGGTCTGGTCGCGTCAAAGCGCGTCTTGCTATCCCCATCGCGGCGGCTGTGGCTGCGCGCGGTACCGGGGCTATACAGAGCTTGTGTCGATCAACTGCGACATGTCAAGCCCAATGATTCAGTGGATGTCGTCGTTTGTAGACCCGGCTCTCTATTTGCAGCCTGCTGAAGCACGCAGAGTTGTCGAGTTCCACGTCGGTCATCTGTGGTGGCACCACAATGCGCTGCATGCTTCTACCTTTCTCAACCAATGCAACATCTTCTGGGACACTGGCCAAATTTCTCACCCACTTTGGCTGGCATTATACATTTCAGTGATAAGTGTAGGCATCTCCATGACCTGATTCCTCTTCGCCCACTAAGACTTCATAGTCGACGCTCTGGACCCTGGTGAACAGTCCCGTGCACCGCCAGCTGATCGACATCAGTGAGTCTGTCAAAAGTTTAGGGTCAATTCCGTCACTCACCGACTGTCAGATTTCAGCCAAGATGTTATTGCCAAACAATTCCATGAGCTCCTGAGAATCCTGTACGCCCATGACTTCTTGTCCAACCCATCCAGTACGTGAGAGCACCCGCGGATACGTGGTGTCTGCTGACTGACAAGCACAGTGTACTCTTTACAAGCCATTGTAATCTCTACGAGATATGCGCACAATATTGGCTTTAGTGATTCCGTCACGAATCTACTTGCCTCAGCGGTGGGACTCGCGCAGGCCATGGGGTTGCATCGCATCAAAAGTGGCGAGACTGGCAGCGACGAGTTGGCGACGGCACCATACGCGCAAATTGAGCGCGAGAATGGAAAGAGGATATGGTGGCAGCTGGTAGTTCAAGATTACTTTGCGATTCCATTTACAGAAAGTTACTGTGAGTCACTGCGGCGACCCAAAAGACGACCACTGACCACATTAGACAGTGATCAATCGAGGTCATTTTACCACTTTGATTCCGGTAAATTGCAACGACGATATGCTAGAACAGCCAACAGACGCTGTTACTATCAGCACTTATACGCGATGCGTATCTCAAGAATGCCTGTTGATGCCAGAAGCTTTTGACGAGTTTCTAGTAATCAGGGCCAGCCACCAACACCTACAGAGCCATGTCTCCGGAATGGGAAAGCGCATGAAAGAACTCGTATCCTCGTTTCCCAAGGAGTTTCTCGGAAAGCATCGTGAATCAACGAGGCCAGGCCCTGTTTGGCTCGCCACCGCTCGTCGAACGCTGGCCATCTCCATCCCCGACAAGATCATCATGCTGCATCGTCCGCTTCTCCTACCCGCCTTCCGTACGACTTCATTCCCCGAGGTGAAGCAGACATGTCTCGCTGCTGCCCTCAGTCTTCTGCGCGAGAACGAGGCTGCAGCCTCGGCGGTGGAGGAGACACTCTCCATCTGGACGCAGTCCGCGTTTTGCACTACTGCTGCCGTCGTCCTCGGGCTGGAGCTGTTGTATGGGCAGACAGGACCCGACTCGAGGCATGAAGAATATCTCGCCATAATGCGTGGTGCTGCGGAGAGGCTAGAGCGACGGCGCTGCGATGTGATGGCTGCCAAGTGCGCGAGGCTCATTCACGCACTCGTACTGGCGCATGATGACCTTGCGGTATCGGAGCAGCTGACATCTACGAGTGAGCGCGTGCGGATGGCAGATCAGATTATACACGACCAGCGGCTTTTATCACAGGTCCTTCCCGCGGCGGCTCCGGAGACGGACCTCTTTTTGGACACGACGTCATCCAGCTGGACGCTCGACAACAACACGTTCGATTTCAACGTTTGGTACAACGAAATATTTAGTCAATTCTCGTAACTACATTCTCTAATCTTGATGCGCTGCCCTGTCAAGGTGCAATCACCAGAGCCACAGCATCGGAGTGCCCGATTTCCTGGCCATCTGCATCCAAGGCAATGGCCCGAAACTTGGACGCATCCTCTCCTCCCGACGTCATTGTGATGTTGAAGGCCGTTTCAAAACCCGTCCTCTCTACCAAATGCTGAATCTCCCGGCTGTTGCCGCTCCTACCCTGAACATTCCATACAAAGTGCCAGTACCTTGCGCGGGTATCGCCGTTCCAGCTCACATATAGCCGCGCCGTGTCCCCGGTCCTCTCGGCAACCAGCGCCGGCGTCTCCGGCGAGTAGCCGGTCCAGTGGTAGCGAAAGCCCCTGTAGCTCTGCACATGCGTCGCGAGCGCGCCGCTATCGAGGTGCGCGTGGAAGATGATGCTGCCGTTGGGCAGGTATTCGGTCACCTGGCCCTCGGAGCCCCAGTTGACAAAGACGTTTCCGTTGGCGAGCGTCTGCAGCGAGCCCTGCGAGGTGGTGAGGATGGCGTTGTTTGGGGGATGGAACGCCTGCGTGAGCGTCGCCTTCTTGGCCGCATGGTCGATGGTGATGTACTTTCCGCGGGAGTAGGGGTACGTGGTGATGTTGGAGCCGTTGCCGGTGGATTCCGGCCCGAAGAAGGAGTTGTCAAAGAGGGAGATGTGGGTGATGGATTCGTTGCTGCCGGCCGTGTAGCGAGCGTGATGCTGGTAGCCAAACTTGACCTCTGGGCCGAGGACAAAGTCGGAGTGGTCGCCGCCGAGCTGCCAGATGATGCTTCCGTCTGTCGAGTTGATCTTGTAGACGGTAGAGACGTGTCGTCCGGAGAGCAGGTAGTGTCCGTCGGCGCCTTTTTCAATCGAGTTGATGTGAAAGTAATCCCACGCGACGGAACTGTTTACGCCATTACCCGCTTGCCCTCCTAGTAGTGAAAGCGCCGCATCTAGGCAGTCAGTACAAGTCACGACCCAAACAAATCGGGGTCTCACTCACCTTTGGGGGAGATGTGGTCGAGACTATGCCACTCAAACAGCACCTTTCCCGTCTCGATATCAAGTTCTTGATACTAATCAGCGTGGCATTTCAGCATGAGTTCCGTGGGCTGACCTTGAAAGATGGCATCCACGATCCAGACATGCTCCTCGCCACCACCATACGCCGACAGGTTCCGCGGCACCGGCTGCCAAATCTGCAGCAGTGCAGTCCTGCCATCCTCATTAATAATAAACTCATGCTTGTCGCTTATATAATGCCGCCCAGCCCGCAGCTCCCGTATTGTCTCGTAGTGGTCATCCAGGATGGTATGGTGCCCGAGGCCGTGCGCATGCGGCCCATCATGCAAGCCCTCAAACGCAAACAAGACGTCTTGCCCTCGGTAGGTGCCCTTTTGGAAGTTGGCGTTCCAGCCGCTGTAGTACCCGAATCCAGACCAGACGAGGTCACCGCTGCTGGTGAGGATGTAGTTGCCGGGCTGGATGGGCCTTTCTTGGAGGGACTTGGGGGCGTCGCTCTCGCCGACAAAGGGGGAGGTGAAGATGTAGCTGTCGGCGCAGAGGTCTTGGGCGCAGGGGATGGTGATGTTGAGTCTTGGTGGTGACAAGTCGGGTCGACTTTTGTAAGTAGAGTCTGCACTCGCAAATGCGAGGCAATTGAGTAGGCAACACACTCTAGAGGCCCTCATTGTAGGTACACGTCTCTTTAGCCTGAAGGATATTCCCCCCCGGGAAATTTGAGGCTATTTATACTTTAAATATTTGAAATTGATATGTAAGCCCTTGGATGTATTCTCATAATAGTAACTGATAAGCCTGCAGATCTG
Organism: Cordyceps cateniannulata; assembly: GCA_028828415.1. Classification (NCBI taxonomy): domain Eukaryota; kingdom Fungi; phylum Ascomycota; class Sordariomycetes; order Hypocreales; family Cordycipitaceae; genus Cordyceps; species Cordyceps cateniannulata. The sequence continues at coordinate 272,124 of JAPHMX010000004.1, read as the reverse complement.
TAGGTCAGTATCACGCCTTGAGAGCGCAGTATACGGGGAGCGGGTGAGTTGCAAAACTCACCCGCTGCGGCCTGTGAAGGAGCATACATTCCCCCTCTAGGCAATCCTGCCCGCCAATAATGTTTCTGCAAGCTTGCGATAATATTGATTACTTTGACGCAATATGATAAGCCGCCGCGCTATTATTTGCTGAAGGCTGCCGCCAAGGCTCGCGATGGCGGACTCGGCCGACCCCGCGCGCAGCATGTGGGAGGTCTTGTCACAACATGGAATGCAGAGATTGGACTAGGAGCGAAAAGAGAATGCACGGAAGAATTAGCCCCATCCTTGATCAATTTAACTGGCGCGAATAAGACTCATTTCCAAGTTGGCAGCCTCTGGATGTGGTGCAGGCCGCCGGCTACTCTTGATCAGAGGCAGTACCATTTTCTCCCCATCTTCCTCCATCGAAAGCAGAAAATCACCCACAACCTTTGCCATGCCCTCTTTCATGGCTTCTTCTACCCAGATCCGCATACTGATAGCTTCCAGAGGTACGCAGTCGTCTTTCGCCAGGTACACGCCAATCTCATGGACCGGAATGACAGCCTCACCCGACTCGTGAACGTACCGCACACCTTTCGCACTCAGCGTCCCATCTTTTGCTCGATCTTTTTTAAACACCACAGACTGCACAATATCTGATGCCAGGACATTTCCGCGAATGAAGTCAAAATGCCCTTCCCATCCCTCCAATCGAGCAACTTTGCCCAGACGTCGCGAGTACACCAGCAAATTGTTGACAATGTCCGTCGCCGGGTCGCCGTCGCAGACGATATTCGACGGTCGGTGAATCGTAACATCGAGTCCAAACCGGGAGCTGACTCTCTCGAGAAATACCTCACTGACCCATTTCGTCGCCGTGTATCCGTCAGCGCCATCTACTGGCGGCTCGTTCCACGCGGCCGACACTTCTTCCAGTACTGCATCTCCTCCATTTTGTCCTACTCCTGCCGTCGATATGTAATGAAAACGTGCGCGGTTACTAAGTGCTAAAGAAGCGAGATATTTGGTGGATTCCACGTTCACCGAGCGCATCGTTTCATAATTTTGTACAAACGACACAACCGCACCACAGTGTATGATGACACAGCAACGCTGAGAGACAATGGTTTCCTCTTGCTCGGACATTCCTACCCGTGGCATTGAGAGATCTCCGTGATACCAGATGACCTTTTCGTGGGCTGGCAAAGTCTCTGGCTGTCGCACTGCAACACAGTGAACTTTGCCGATGGATGCGCATTCAACCAATTGCTTCACAATTTCACGTCCGAGGCGTCCTGTAGCACCTGTGAGCAGGACCTCGTTTGGTCGTTGAGGATAAACAAGTGCAGTAGTTTCTGCATAGTGGCTTGTGTGCATATGCATAGCCTCGGGGAAAGCAAGTTCTGCCTCCCAGTTGATCAGCCTCACAGCCTTTTGAGAATCAATACCAGCCGTCAAATTCCGAAGCGACTCGTTTTGAAACAACTTTGGAATAGAAATATGCAGGCCACGTTCTGCAGCTTTTGCCGCTACTCGCATGCCAGCAATAGAGTCACCGCCCAGTCCCAGAAAGCCGTTCTCCGCGCTGATGGCCATGGGTGCGATCCCCAACACCTGCGCCCAGATTGACTGCAGTGCCTTCTCTGTCTCTGTCAAAACCTCTATCCTCTCTCGCGCAGCTGTAAAGCTTGCCAGACCTTGACGGAGGATAAGCTCCGACGCAGTCTGTCTTAGTCGAGCACGGTCGACTTTCCCCGAGGATGTTCGCGGAAGCTGTCCAACAGGGATATAGGCAGCCGGCACCATATATGTAGGCAGAAATTCGCGCAAGATCTTTTCGGCATCACGTATTCGATGCCTAAACTCGGGTGAAGATGCGGCGTCGATACGCCCTTCCTTCGGGCCGCGTCCAGTCGCAGTGGGCGCTTCTTGCTTGGGGATCTTCACCGCATCGCTGACAACAATAAAGGCCACAAGCTGCTCAGCAGGCGGGGGGAGTATGGCTGCGACCACATCTCGCGATTGGGGGTAAGCGTTGCGAAGATGGTACTCTACATCTCCGAGCTCAAGACGCTGCCCGTGCAGCTTGACCTGGTCATCCTTTCTCCCAATAAACAGGAGCGTGCCGTCGTTCTGATACTGTACAAGATCTCCTGTCTTGTACATGCGAATTACTCGATCCCCTCCCGGAAAGGCTCGTCTCCAAGTAGGTGCATTGTCCAAGAAGTTCGAGCAGGCTTGTCCAGGGACGGGGCCGAGGTAGCCACGCCCAACAATACTACCTTCCACCAGAAGCTCGCCAACGGCACCAATAGGGAGAAGAACATCGTGATTGACAGGATTCGCAACCCAGCATGTTCCACCACATGCTCGCCCAATATTCGAAGGGTTCGAGTCCATTCCGGCAAACGCATGCCCCGTCGCAACGGCTGAGCATTCGGCAGGGCCATACAGATTGCAAAGCCGCACGTTATCAGCCCAAGTAGCTACATCGTTCTTTGTGACAGCTTCACCACTAAGGACCAGAGTCGCGAGTGTCGAGACATCCTCTGGGCGGAGTAGACGAGCCACCGAAGGCACCAAATCTGCGTAGGTGACGCGCATGTCGCGAGCGGCCTGAGCAAGACTGGCATGGCGGTCGGAATCTGATGTGATGCAGATACAGGCACCGACAATAAGTGTATCGAAGATGTCGGTGATGAAGGTGTCGAAAGTGCACGAGGAGAATTGCAAGACTCGCGCGCTTGGGCCGAGGCCGGTGACTTTGCTACGGGACAGGGCACCAACCGTGTAGCCGTGGTGTTCAATGACTACGCCTTTTGGCGTCCCTGTTGACCCAGATGTGAATATTACATAGAACGCATTCCTACCTGGAATGTTTGGCGATTTGAGAGGAGTTGCTGACGGGGACGTGGCATCGCACTCAAAGCATGGAGCCCCCTCACCTACAAGCAGTGGCCGAGTCCCTGATAGTTGTACTGCAGTCGATAACAAGGACTCCGAAGTAATCAGCAGTTTCCCCTTGACTTGGTCGACTATCGACTTCATCCGCTCCAGCGGTTGTGTCGAAGGGTCTAGAAGAACAAAGGCAGCTCCAGCCTTGGCCACGGCGACCAAGATTACAGCCAGCCACTTGGACTTTTCGAAGCATATTGGCACAATTGACTCTGGAAGAATGCCCTCTCCAACCAATCGTTTCGCTAGCTGCGCCGACAGGGCTTGAATGTCGCGATACGAAAAGTCGCCATCCCAAGCATGCACGGCGGCAGCTCCAGGTTGCGCTTGACATTGTCGATCAATGAGGTTGTGCACCGTGGCTGGTTCTGCAAGGGTGCGCTCTTGCGACTCCTCGTACCAACGCGCCAGCTGCACCATGTCTTGGTTGTTGATGGAACTGATCCGGGCAACGCGTCTGGTAAGATCTTGCCTGATCTCCGCAAAGACGTATTTGAAGTGATGCAGCACCCGCTGCATCAACCCTGGCGAGAGTAGGCGGGCATCATAAGTTGCCTCCAACTTGATATCGGCATCCAACTCTCGACACTCAATTATCAGAGGGTAAGTGTTGAGTCGGGCTGTTTTCTCCGTCACGGCTGGGATATGGCGTAGAAAGCCAGACAAGCTAGGTGCTTGTCGGGGACGGAGGACCAGGAGGCTCTGGAAGTCGCAGAGCTTCTGCGCCCTGTCGCTCAGTTTCTTCATGTTATGCAGTCCAAAGTGTTCAAACGGCATTGTCCAATATGCCGTTTCCTGTACATTCTGCAGCGCTTCCTCGATCGTCATGGAAGGTGTCAGGCGTACACAGCGGGGGAACGTGGCCTCGGTCGGTCCCGTCACAGACTCGATGCCCGCAATCGCCGAGCCTCTTCCGCTGCCTTGGACGCCAAAGACAACAGCTTCTGATGATGTAAAGTGGTGCATCACTATTTGCCATGTGAGCTGCAGCTGCGTTGATAGAGTGAACCTCGGCGACGTATTTTCACCCGCCAAGTCAAGGAAGCTGCGTGCCACTGAGTCGGGCGTTGGGTGGTAGCTTGGGGAAGGCGCGAAAGGGAAAACGGCAGCATCCTCGCCAATTTTAGCTGCTTCCTTCTTCCAAAAAGCTTCGGCAAGTTGTTTGGTGTCCTGGATGTACTTGACCAGAGGCGCGAACTGGCTCATTGTCAACAATGCCCCGTTGTACGCGGCTTCGAGCTGATCCAGTATCAGTGCTTGTGACGAGAGATCGTAAAGTACATGATGGATGGTCATCACCATGTAATATCTGGCATTTCCGGTCTTTTCATCTCCCTCCTCCCCTTCGGATATAAGAGCCAGACGCAGTAGGGGCTCGCCGAATCCCATGACGCTTGCATAGTCATGATCTCGATATACGGTCAGGTTGTCGCCTTCTACCAACTGAGGATGGGCTCGCAGCACCACTTGAACAAGTCCAATGTCTGTTTGTATAATTCGCGTCCTCAGTATGGGATTTGCCTGGAAGACTTTGCCCCATGCCGCCTTGAACTGGTGGAACGCGCAGCTCCGAGGCAACGCGTACGTCTTCTGCGCCGTGTAGCCCGCCGGGTTTTGCGCTGACCGAGATATTATGTCCTCTTGAAACGGTGTGCACGGATACATATCCTCAATTTCCCATACATCAATCTGAAGCTGTTCAGCGACCTCCTGTGTGACTCTGCTAGCGTGCTGGCGACTCAGTAAGCAGAACGGCTGTAGCGACGTATCCGTAGACTGCACATCCTTGGTTTTCGTCTTTGAGATCTTGCGGAGTAATCTTGCCATCTCGAAGGGTTTTGTTCCAGATGATATTCAAGAGTCAGTCCATCATTACGATATTGCTACCAGAAGGCGTTGGCTAAATGCGCAGCATCGATGGATGATGCCCTCGCACGGCAGGTTGTACACGTAACGCCCAGCTTATGCTTACAGCTTACATAATTTCCGGCCTAAAACGTTTCCCTCTAATAATCGCACTTTTCTTTTCAGCTCAAGACTCCTCGTTTTTGCGTTGTTGATGCTTGAATCGTCGCACACTGTCCGCCCGGTCTAGCGGACTCGCAACATGGTTAGGCTGTTGAAGTCGCGGCACATGCCTTTGCTTTGCTCATGGAGTCAAGAAGGCACTGAAGATTTTTCAGGAATTGTTGTTCGAAGTCAGTTCGTTACTCCTCAGTACATCAATTGAATCATCCAATTGCCGCCATGATCTCGCCGGGCATGTATCCCCATACGATTTCCAGGTCGCGCAGCCTCCAGAGCGCTCCCCACCCCGTCGTCTCCTCAATGATCTTGAACAGTTTGCCCACGGCTATATGCTCCGCAGTATGCGTAAGCAGCTTGCCAGCCAGATAGAGCGGCTGTATAGCATTGATGAGGCTGGCGCAATGGGGGTTGGTCAATGAGATGCCGCACACGCGGCGTGCGTGCCACACGGCCGAGCCCTCCGGCGAAGGCACCGACTCTTGCCGCGGGCGCATGTCGAGCATTATGAGACAAGTAGCATGGTACACTTGGTTTGAGGATATGGCAGGCCAATGCGCAAAGAGAATGGTAGGAAAGGTCTGGCCATTGTCTTCGGACACGAGAGTGGGCAGGGAAATATCCGGTCGTGACTTGAACCAAAATTGCAGATCCTCCCACAATGCCCTCCATTGAACCGCAAACGGCCTGCCATCCTGGCGGTCCGGCACTTGCAGCTCCGTCGCCCGCGTGTTCCGATACAGCAGGTCGCAGGCTTTCGCACACAGATACACGGCCCAGTTGGCATGCATATCGCCATTCTCCAAGCTGCTCTGATAAAACGCGTTTCGCGCAAACAGATCCGCATCCTCAGCACTGGCAGCCACATGGCCCGGCATTGGCGGTGCCCAGCTCCGCAGCGCCAGCACCGTGCTCTCCGCGCCGGCGGATATAATCGCGCCGCAGACCTCCATGCGCGCATAGCACCAAAAGACAGCCTGCAGCACGCCGCCCGAGAAGCCGTTGACTTGGAACAGGTCAAACAGCGCCGCGCAGCCCTCAATGTGCCGGCGCCAGTTGCGCGGGCTGCCCGACATGAGCTCCATGACGGCCAGGACGCACGCCGTCACCAGCATCGTCGAGTCGCGCATGGCCGGCTGCGCGAGCAGCAGCAGTCGGATGGACTCTTGGTAGAGCTCCAGGCTGTCGTGGTTCTTGGAGGAGCCCGCCTTGCGCTCGGCTTGCCGCGCGGAAAAGGCCAGCACGGCGTAGAAGAGCGCGGGCGAGCCGGCGGCCATGACGGGCACGTGCACGGCAAAGTGCCGCGCGTGGTCGAACTTGTCGAGGTACGGCGCGCACTCGATGATCCAGTTCTTGAGGTACTTGATGAGCGTGATCTTGGGTATGCTGACGCGGGTAAAGTCGAAGCCACGCTGCTGCGGCGGCTGCTCGGCGTCCTCTGCTTCAACGGCGGCGGCGTGCTGGTCGGGCGCGACATCGAGGTTGGGGTTCTCGCCAGAGGCACGCGCGAATAACACGCCACGGAGCTCTTCTTGCAGCTCGATGAACCGCGGGTTCTTGGAGTACTCGTCAAGCGTGGAGAAGGACTCGGGCGACAGGAACGAAATCTCCTGGGTCGGGCTCAGCCCCAGGTCTGGTTCATCCATTCTCGCAGATCGGCATGCGTCGCTTCGGTGTCATTGGCATTGATGTTGACTACTGAGCCCCTTGTTCAATATAAATCCTGAAAAACGCCACAAACCATGGCAGGATGGACACCACCATCTCATGAATTCATCTCGAGTCAGGATGAAGAACAAGAGTCTCGGCAAAGAGCCACCTCCCTTCCAGAAAGAGGGGTCGTAGGCTACGGCCCCCCAATCCGGTCTAGCGGCGCTTAATCTCAGCCGGTCTGGGCTCATAACTAATACCCGAATATTGCAGCTCGCCTTTTTTTCTTCCAGTCATGCGCGGTTCAAGGTTCGAGCTGGGGTTATTTCTGGGGAACAATAAACCCGGGGTGGTGTGGAGGAATCCGGGGGTTGAATTTGCCTTTTTTTTCTTCATGTATATATAGGCCGATGCCTTGACCGTTGATGCATGAACCGTTGCCCGAATACTACTCGAAATCCACATCACAATTCCATCCTACACCTGTGGTTCTCACAAGTCATCATGGAGTCAGCTCAGAGGGCCCTTGCGGGCAAAAAGACTCTATGGCAGTCCATCTGCTCAAATCCCAAAGTTGTCTTCATCGCGCTGTTCGCCTCGTAAGTCTCCTTTTCAGGCTCCTCTTTCGCAATCTTTGTGCTGACTTTGTCTCCAAGTCTCGGTGGCTTCGAATATGGCTACCAGCAGGGTGTCTTGGGCCAATCCCTCGTCATGACGCGCTTCACCTCCAACTTCCCCTCCGTCGTTCAATCCTCCTCCGCCACTGGCTGGTTGACGTCCGTTCTTCAGCTCGGAGGTATGCTCGGCTCCCTTTCCGCCGGCATCCTCAGCGAACTCATCTCGCGGAAGCGAACTATGTTCGTCGCCTGCCTTTGGGTCATCCTGGGCAGCTACCTCTACATCGGCGCCAAAGCCGGTGCGCCCTCCCTTCTCTACGCCGGCCGCTTCTTCACCGGTGTCGGCGTTGGCATCTTCAGCGGCGTTGCGCCCCTGTATAATGCCGAGCTCTCCCTCCCCGAGATGCGCGGTTTCCTCGTCTCCTTTTACCAATTTGCCACCATTCTCGGCATCATGCTCTCGTTCTGGATCGGCTACGGCAGCAACTACATTGGCGGCACCGGCGCCTCCCAGTCCGACATGGCCTGGCGGCTGCCGTCCATCATCCAGGGCATACCGGCGGCCGCTCTGGCCATTGGCATCTGGTTTATGCCCTATTCGCCTCGTTGGCTTGTCAAGGTGGGACGCGATGAGGAGGCCCGGGCGACACTGGCGTGGATGAGGAAGCTGCCCTTAGACGACAAACTTGTGGAGGCGGAATTCTTGGAGATCAAGGCCGAGGCTGTCTTTGAGAAGAAGGCCTTTGCGAGGGACTTTCCTAAAATGGCGGACTCGGCCCGCCAAAATCCCTTCAAGGAGCAGATTGCCCAGTACATCAACTGCTTCCGAACCCGCGACAATTTTATGAGAATTTCAACCGGTTTCTTGACAATGTTTTGGCAGCAATTCAGTGGAATCGACAGCATTATCTATTACGCCACCAACATCTTTCAGAGCCTCGGATTGACATCTGGAACAAATGCCTTGTTGGCGACTGGTGTCACTGGTGTGGTGTTTATGGCTAGCACGATCCCCGCGATGGTGAGCTTCTTTTCCTTTTTTTTTCGTCTGGGGGAAACTTTCCGGGTAATTCAATTACTAACAATAGTTACAGTTTATAATTGATAGAGTGGGCCGAAAACCAATGTTGATTGTTGGATCGGTAGTCATGGGAATTGCCATGGTCGTTGTTGGCATCATTGTAGCCAAGTTCCGACATGACTGGACCACCCATGCTGCAGCAGGCTGGACCGCTGTCGGTATGTCTAGATCCGACTCTTTTTTTTTTTGCATTCACTTTGAAACTAATTGTCCCTTCAGCACTCATTTGGGTATACATTGCCGGCTTCGGTGCGACCTGGGGTCCGGTCTCCTGGACGCTCGTCTCCGAGATCTTCCCGCTTTCCATCCGCGCCAAGGGAACCTCCATCGGCGCTTTCAGCAACTGGCTCAACAACTTTGCCATTGCTTTTTTCGTCCCGCCCATGCTCGAGGCCTGGGCCTGGGGCACGTACATCTTCTTCGCCGTCTTCCTGGCGGCCGGCACGGTGTGGGTTTGGTTCTGCCTCCCGGAGACCAAGAATGCGAGCTTGGAAGAGATGGATCGCGTCTTCAAGAGCCATACCGGCGCGAGAGACGCGCAGTTGTTGTTCGAGGCACAGCAGGAAGTTGGCCTTACGGCGCTGCTGGAGAGCCAGGGCATGGTTCACGACAAGTCGGGGTCTGTGGCTGTGGTTGAGCACGTTTGAGTATCACAATTAGCACAAATTGTAGTAAAATGTAGCAATTCTAATTTTCAGCGCGAACTTTTTGCGACTATTTTTTTTTTTTTTTTTTTTTAATTTTTAACGGCCTCGATATACTGCTATGGATGACAAGAGGTTTCCACTTACACCCGCTCAACTCCATCGACTCCAGCGTCTGCACAGCGGCTTATTTTGTGGAGTTTCACAACAGCGCAAACTCTCCTCCATCACAACACTTCTCCAGAAACAGTCTTTCCATCACGGGCCGATATGTCTTACCATTGGCCCTTCCTCTTCTTCCGTCGATACCGATGACCGCGTAGCGTGAGCATCATCCTCTTGCCGGAGCCCTTGGGAGTAGCTCATCATGCCCATAACGCGGAACACGCCGCTCGAAAAGCGCAGGGTGAAAACGGGCTGCGTCGCGTGTCGCCAGCGTCGTCGAAAATGTATGGCGCATCACCAGTATCTCGCATCTCATCCATCATTAACAAAAGCCCTCCAGGTGACGAAAAGAAGCCCCAATGTAGCAACTGCGAGTCGAGGAGAGTTGCGTGCAAATACGCCAACACCCCGGATCGCCCATCGGGCACATACACCGAAATTACTGTACGGAATACCTGCTCACAGCATCACGCTTTGCCAGCTTACCTTTCTCATTCATTCAGTTCATCGACGACAAACTCTCTCCGGCAAAGCCGTCACCAACCTCAGAAGTAAGGGTCGTGGGACCTGCAGTGCAGCCGCCTCACTCCAGCGTCACCTGGCATCAGCCCCCATCACGGCCTGCGACACACCATCAGGTACCGCCGTCAAGCTGGCAGTCTTACTTTGACACTGAGCTGCCGGCAGCGTCTCAGAAAGAAATTGCCTTGCTGCGCCAATTCCGCTATCGCACTGCGCCGTGGCTTGAGGCCGGCGATCCTGACAGCAGCTTCGCCGTCGCCGCCATGCAAATGGCCCAGGAGCATGAGCTCATCCAAACTCTCATCACAGAGCTTGCAGCCTCGCATCTTCTGCATGACTCAAACAGTTCCCGATTGCATGACGCTCAGGTCCAGCTGGCAGAGCTGGCGCCAGACTTGAGGCTCGTCGCAGATGCTCTCATCGCTCTTACGGAAACGCTTTGCGCGGGCCCTCTGGCTTGGAAACAGTTCCGATCCCAGCACAGCAGTCGCGGTCATATGGAAGAGCCTTTACAATCCCTTATTCGACAGCAATCCCGCATCTGTATGCTGCCTCTCACTCCCATGTACCACGTATTGTCTAACTCGCCGTCCAGATTTGGCAGCATCTATTTTAACCTCAGTTTCACCGGCGACAAGTCCAGATTTCTACTTGCGGCAGCATCATGCCAACTCTCAAAAGCGCTCTTCTTTATTCTCGGCGTACAACTGGGCTCTTCACCATCTAACAGCATGTCTTCACTTCGTCTTCCGAGCTAACGCCGCACCTCTGGGGGCACCACACACCAGCCCCCGTAGCCCCCAAGCAATTTCGATATCGGGAGCTGCTAGCGACTGGCATACGCTTTGGCTGCGCATCCAAGCGTGGTACGACTCGCGACCCGTCGAGATCCAGTCCCTAGTCGATGTCGGCAGCATCGAGATCAGCCAGATTGACCCTGCAAATGCGGCCTCGTTTCCGATACACCTCTACTCGAGCGCAATAGCCGTGCAGGCGGCTGTCTTCTACCACATCGCTGCGCTTCTCTTATTGCAACATAAACCTCGTCTTCTCGGTATCCCTGGCCGACGCCAGCATTTGATGTCGCCAAACTGGCATGCGAGGGCCATTGCGGGCGTCGTCACGTCCAACGACTTTGCAGAGCAGTGGGATCCAATTGTGGTTGCGTCTCTTTTCTACGTTGCAAGAGACATTACGCATTTTGCACAGCAACACGCTGTACTGGAATGTCTCAAGGTCATCACCTCGAATACAGGAATCCCTCTGGACGAAGAAGCCAAACAATTGCGCGCTCAATGGGCTACTGCAAACTTAATGGAAAGCCCACTTTCTCGTTGAATTGATGCGCATAATGTTCTATCATACGGCCAATACCCAGTAAGCCTTGCTATTCATTGATCATAGTTTCATCTATGCCTTCGCTAACCCAGCACTGATCGCCTCCGGACAGAAAGGATAATCATTATATCCCACAGGATCCTTTTCGTTATAAAACGTATTCCTGTTATACGGCGCAAACGGCACGTTGTGCCTCAGCCGAAACACCAGATCTGGGTTCGAAATGTACGGCCGCCCAAACGCAATCGCCACCTCGCGGCCTTTGTACGCCCCGTCGAGCGTATCCGCCGCCGTGTCTAGCTTGTAGTTTCCCGCCACAAAAATGGGCGAAAAGTCGTCCCACGCGTCAAAGATGAAGTCGAGCGACTGCAGGTGCTTCGTGAACGGTTGCAGGCGGGACGGATCCGGCACCGCAACATCCAGCTGCGAAGGGTCGCCGCGGGGCTCGACAAGCGACAGGTAGGCGAGTCGGTGGCCGCGTTGCTTGAGCGTTCGGATAACGTGGCCGGTCTGATCCCACGTGTCGGACGAGTATGAGTCTTGGTGCAGCGCAAACGGGCTCAGGCGGAGCGCGGTGCGCTCGGCGCCAATCTCCTTCACAACGGCCTCGACCACTTCAAGCAGGAAGCGACTGCGCTTCTCAACGGAGCCGCCCCAGGCATCCGTACGATTATTGACGCTATCCCGCGTGAATTGGTCGACAAGGTAGCCGTGTGCGCCATGAATCTCGACGCCATCGCCGCCAGCGTCAACGACATTCCGCGCCGCGCGCCGGAAATCCTCCACCTTTTGCCAAATCTCCTCCTCAGTCAGCGGCGCCGGCGGCACAGCGCGCCCCGCGAGCTGGACATCGCCGCTCGACGCGTACTTGAACCCGCGGCCCTGCACGTACGCCGGGTCCGCGCCGCGGCCGAGGTCCCACAGCTGCTGGAAGACGAAGCTGCCGCGCGCGTGAACTGCGGCGTAGATCTTAGCCCAGCCGGCGACCTGTGCCGGGGTGGTGACGCTGGGCAGCCACGGCCGCGCCTCGGCCGCGCCGGACACGCCGGTCGCCTCGGTGATGATGAGCGTGCCGGGGACACAGGCGCGGTCACTGTAGTACTGCGTCATGATGTCGAGCGGCGCGTGGTCGTCGTCGTTGCGGTAGCGCGTCAGCGGCGCCATGACGGCGCGGTGCTGCAGCGTCAGGTTGCCGACCTGGAGAGGTTCCCAGAGCCGAGAGTTGGACATGATCAGGGTGTGTTGGCTGGTTGAACAGATAGAGAACCGCAAACCTCGCTACCCCGCGGATGAGTCTACACTTGTATATAAATAATTACAGAGGTCCATCGGGATGAGATTCAGCTGAGAGCTTAATAATGCAAAAGGTTTCTAAATAGCTGCTTCGCTGAAGAAAATTTCTTCTCCCTGCCCTACGAACGGGTGTTGGCTTACAAATAATCATCCCTTTTCGCTTTGCGACGGCTCTGTATTGGGCCAATGCCCCGTTAGCGGCTGCTTTTAATACTCTTCTTCAATTTGTTTCCACCAGTAAGACCTTAGACTTTTGCACCCCCTCAGACACATTCTTAGGCAATTCAAGAGACATGATGCCCGCTTCTCACATACAATTAAACCGTTCTTGCATAAACAAGAAGACGAAAAAAAAAAGTCGAAACTCCCATGATGATGTGGGGGAAGGCAGGATGCGCCTGAGCTTCGTTGAGCCCTTCTAGCGTCAAAATGGTCACAAAGTCAAGACAACTTACAAAAGTCCTCGTCAATAAAATGAAAAAAAAAAAAATTCTAAGCAGAGCTTTTGTGTGCGTCTCTCAGACAGCTTTATCTCACAGTGGATTGCTGAGCCTTTTGCACCTGTGACACACCCGCTATATAACCACTAGTATATGGCTATTGAACTTTGACTTTACGAGCATCTGAAAATTTTGGTGGCCAACTCAATAGTCCTGCTCGACGCCATTCGTAAACTAGCCAACCGCACACTACAATTACCGCCAAGGAATTTACCAACGCAAGCATATCGAGCTCCAGTGCTGCTTTTGCCACCATAGTGTCTTCTGCAAGAAAGAATCGGTGAAGCTGGTTGTTGGAAAGCGCTGCCGCAACCCAGGCTAGCGCATATGTTGCCACGAGGAGGAAGCGCTCAATGCTGATAGCATAAGCACTTATGCTATGGACAACTGCCCACTGTTGATGGCGCCGAAACTGTTTTGTCCTGGCGGTTTTTATCGTGTAAAAGAGGCTGACCAGATATGGAAGATTCAAAGCCCACGTGACGAAATCAAACGTTGGCCACACAAGAGGGATTTGGCCGGGAAACCGATGGAGGTGGAAAATGTTCTCGTGGCTGTGGGAAACCTTCATGGCAAGTATCCAAGATCCAGTAATGCTAAAGAGTAATGAACCCGAAGCGGTCACATAACCGTTTAAACGGTGCAGCGAAGGCCAGCGCTTCCGGAAAGCGTCAACATGCTGTAACGGCATAAGCAGGGACCATATCGCGGCAGGCACCGCGTGCAAATGTCGGTAAATCAAGCGTGGTGCAGTTTCGCCATGAATATTTAATATGTGCGCGCCGTTCTAGTAACGTTAGTAGATAAACTGCAGTCCGGTGGATGTTCAGAATTCCTACTGAAGGGTGTCTTGTAGTCGTGAATATTGGCTGGTTGGGGCCTCGACTTGGAACTCCAATAAAATGAAGTGAGACCGAGCCTAACATAACCAGGCCTAGAAGAAGACTGATAAAATAGGGGACATGTACACTTCGCGATGCAGCCATTGTTGCATTTGTTTGAGTTTTCACCCTTTGTCTTTGTACGCCCAGTTAAATCAACCGTAGCTGAGTCCTTCTTTTATTATATAGATGCTCAAGAGTATATCAGCGTCAACTCAGTGTACTCGGTACACACCCTAGCACTAACTTATGGCCAATTGTACCTCGGTTTCCTCTCTAAGCTAGAGTCGGCCTGTTTCTTCGCAAGTGTATTAGTTTTATTTAGTAGGCTAATCATTCCCGCCTCCCGTTCTATTGGACCGGACCAGACCTGTATAAGCAACTGTAGGTTTACTATTAGCCATAAAAAGTGTGTGGGGTCGATTGTTGGTTATCGTAGGCCTCTCTGTCACTACCTAGTTATAGTATAATACTTTCACCGGTCATGACCCCATGCAAGCAATTACTATGTAGCCGCTGCGATAAAGGATTTGATGAAGAACAAGAGTCTCGGCAAAGAGCCACCTCTCTTCCAGAAAGACTCTTTAAAATACATCGCTGAAGAGTTACCAATATATAGGTGACCTTTCCTCAGATTTTTAATTTAGAATTATAATCAATTTATCTATTCTTCCTCATACAATGCGGTTCCGTACTTTTTATCGCATAATCACTCCGCGGTCCTAATGCGTTAGTCAACAACCTCGGCATTTCAGGCCTACTTAACGGGTGATTATTCTAGCCTTTTTTTTAATACAAATCAAGCTGAACTCTGCTATTGCGTAAACATTACACCGGGTCAGTGTGTTAGAATAAAATGAATAAGATCGCCGTTTCCCAATTCTACTGGGCATACCAGATTTGTCTGTTCGCTACTCTCTATGGACCAATTTGAAGACAAATTGCCAACAATGCGAAAGCCTTCAGTGGTACTCTATCTGCTCTCGATTGTTGCTCTCTTAGCGCCACTGCTTCTTAGTGTCCATAATGGCCTGGTCGGATTGATGTTAACCAATGGCTCATCAGCACATCCGGTTTTGCCAGGCACGGATATTCCTCTGCGAACTCGCTGGACTGGTTCGAGCCTCATCGACCCTGCCTTTTCCGCTGCAATCAGCATCTTTTTCACCATTCTCAACTATCGCAACACCAGCATCTTCATTCAAGGGTGGCATTTCTTTGGGTTTTGGATGTCGGCCTGGATTTTAATTCTGCTCGAGTCAGTAACAGGTGCAAGAGGTTCAACCAACACCGATCCCAAGCGACGGAGCCACAACTATGTGTTCTGGGGCTTGATCATGGAGTTCATGTCCGTTGCCGTGGGGCTTCCAGCATGGTGTGCTATTAACCTGCAACATTCTTTAAGCAAACATCACGCCGCAACTCTGCCTCCGTCGACGCCAGCGCTGGACATTGCCGACATCAAACTGCTGTCCTGGTCTTTTATGCTCTCTACTGGGCTCCCAACACTGCTCATGGTCTTTAGTAGGCCAGATGCTGAGGCTACATTACTTTCTCAGCAAACTTGGATTTTAGTTCGCCTCTGTCATCCGCTTCTGTTTGCTATAGGATACGCTCTTCTGAGCAACAAAGGTCGAACAAGTCGCTCGCAAAACTACAGGGGACAGGAATACCCCGGCACAGGGCAGGCTGACGAGGTGAACAAACTTTACATCGTCGCCTTCTGGGTAGTGGCTTGCCGCATGTACTGACAGCATCGGCTGTGCTATTCGCCAAAGTTTCGCCTCAGTTACTACCTCAACCGCTGGCAGCCTCCTTATCACTCAGTGCTTTGTGGCCCATTACACCTATGTGGCAAAGCTTGTTTGGCGAAGTCGAGAGTATCCAGCAGGGTGTCGCCATATTTATGAATGCTAACGAGCTAATTTCTACTGTGGCGCTGTTGATATGGGCTTGGAACAGGGGCGCAGCTGTTATACCAAAAAATGCAAGTAACGACCAACAAAGTTTAACCATCGGCTTCTGGAAGGCGGCTTTCCTAGCCAGTGTTTTTGGACCAGGCGCTGCGGCTGTGGCCCAGAGACAACATCAACATCTAATGCTGCGACAAATAGCCCTGTCTGCCAGCAAAAAGGAATAGGTGTATAGATAGTGTTGTTTCATTATCAACGAGGAGTGCCATTTCGTACAGAACCCAAGAGGAATCATGAGGTAATGAGAGAAAATAAATATCGTGTCTTTGCGCTTAAATGCCGAACGACATATAGATAGTCGCGTTGTGCGGCTGCGCCATTGCCCCAAGTGTCAGCGTAGTGGCCCTGGCATGCGTGTAGAATATGTATGCGTTTAATTCACATGGGTTACTGCACCTATAACGTGGGACAGAAAGTATTCGACCTGAAGCCTATCACGGTCTCTTGAGTTAGAGACGCCGGTTCGAGCAAAATGTGACAAATCTGAATCAGCCAGCTGAGGGGAGGCTCCATCAGCTAGGCAAAAGAACACCACAGGCACAGAAGAGTTGCAACATGCCGTGCGGCGTAGGGATCGAAGGATGGACCCGTTGATCCAAGGGACAGCCCGAAGGGATTTAGAGTCAAGCCTGTTGGTTCAAGAATAACATAAGAGAAGGCAACGGGTACATTGAGGACGGTCTAGTACCTAGCAACGTTTGTTTAGGTAATAACTTAATAGATATGGAAGGTTGTATATAGTGTAGTTTAGTGGCAGCCGATATCGCCGGGCAGAATGCGTTTGGAGCCAGCGTGGCCACGTTCAAAAAGCAGTCGACATAGATTGAAAGGAAAAGAATTATAAAAGCCCCATCAGCCATCACCAAAATACTACAATGACGGTCTCTCTAGACACGCTGTGCATTGAGCTCATCGAATGCATCACATCATAGCTTGAAATCGCTGATGTCGGCGCGCTCCGCCTCGCGAGTCGCGCGGCCAATGTCCGTATTCTGAGGACACAGTACCCGAAACACTTCAAGAAAAAGAACTGGCTTTGGCTTGACACGCCCTCCCTTGAATTGTTTGCCTGTCTCACGGCTACCAGTCCGCTACTCTGCCGTCTGGCAAACCTCACAATCGGGAGTGCCGCGGTGGAGTTTCCCAGCAGGAGCGACTACACGCCGCAGCACTGTGCCCTGCTGGCAGAGGCCTTTGAGAATCTGAAGAAATGCCGCGAGGTGGGAGCGCTGCGTTCGTTGGCCCTCGCGGTTGCCCTGAGGCCCGGGCCTGTCGCTGCCCGAAGAAGAGGCATCCAACTCTTCAGAGGGACGCCCGGAACCCAAACCCTCCCATTTCCCGCCTCCGGGTATCAGAGCCTGGCCATATGTATTTGATCTCGCTGAAGAAACACTCAAATTGACGTTGCATGCATTGGGAGACTCCGGCCTCGGCGTCACTGAGCAGCTGGATCTCTTCATGGGACCAAAGGGTTGCAGTTTGTATCTCCACAGCTTCGTCGACATCCCACATCAATTCCCAGCGGCCATGACCTCCCTGAAGGCCATGAAAGAGCTCAGAATGAGTCTCTCCCCGCCTATGACGGCGTTCGAGTACAACGAAGACTGCCGTTGCACCGGAAACGAGTTGAAAACGCTATACAAGGGGTCGGAGGTGGAATACTCTATGGATATCCTGTACCATTTTATGAGTGCCTTGCAAGAGATGCTCCCGGCCCTCGAAACTCTCGATCTGCACTGGTATGAATTGCACCACAACAGGAGGTACTGGTTCATGCAACCTGACGAGGCGGGGGCGGCTTTCATCAAGCCTCTGCGGAGCTGTTTCCTGAGAGGCTTCGTACTCAGCGGTGTTCAACTGCTCGATTTTTTGCGCAGCACTCGCCCAGCACGGCTGCAGCTCGAGTTTATGCAACTGCTCGAAGGCGATTGGGATTCCGTAATGCAGCACATCATCAGCGCGAGCAGTGGAATCGAGAGCGATGTCCTAGATGACCTTTGGACAGACCAGAATATGCTTATCCACTATGACGTACCAGGGCGGCCAAAGTTCCCTTACAAAGCCCGGCGCGCAGGGCCGACCACGCTCGCGCGAGAAGGGGGTGGCGTGAAATTGCAGATACCGTACTACACTATAGACCAGGTGAGGATGTGGGAGAGGTCGACTCGATACAGATATGATACCATGAACTAGTTTGGGTCGTGCCCCCATTTGTATGAGTTTGCATGGTTGAATCCAGCCGGGCAAAAGAAGAGAGCGGACTGGGACGAAGAAGCCGACAAGAGGCTTGAGTAAAGTAAAGTGTAACTTGATACTTATCGGTTTTTATTCTGAATCCCCTCAGCGAAAGGGGGATATGTATACGTTACGAACCACGTCTTGGCTCTACTATGTAGATCCTCTTGCAGATTACTGAGATTGATTAAGGAATATCAGAGCAGAATTTCAACATGAGAACAAAAAACATGTGACCGCATGTATTGTGTCGCCGAACCCTCGGTGGATGGGCTTTGTGAGAATGTATTGCACAGCGAGACCTGACGGCGGGTCTCGTGTAAAGGACGACTGCAAAGTCTTGTCACACTCATGAGGAGCCCATCTGTAGTAGTGATTCCCCAGGCTGATCTCCCGGGTGATCGGCACTTTGGTGGTAGCTTAGGGGACGTGCGATCTGCGCCATTGTTGAAGGAGCCTCCATCAAAAAGCTGCGTAGAACCGAATTCCTGTGTGCACAGGCGCCAGCTCCGTGATTGTGTACAGATCGAACGTGAACGTCGCTCTAGATTGCGTAAAAAGCATGGAGTCAAATGCAAGAAACGCCATGGTCACTGTCGCATCGACTGCGATGTGCAACTCATAATTTGGAGCAGTCTGAGCATCGTGAGTCGGCACCATAACAGTTCACAAGGCAATATCCAAGAGACCCGTCTGGGCAAGAATGCGCGACGCTCCTTCAGTCATTTTACGATCTATGATGGTATTCAGATCTCTGATGAGTCTGGAGCCACTGGTTTCATCGCATCCTTGAAGATACGGCAGACAATTCCGGAATATCCATTTTTGGGGGGAATCGCTCGAGACGCGTATCCCGTGCACGAAGAAGTACGGCCCGAGTATAAGAGCTGACAGCAAATCGGAACATTCCGTGGCTAAATTTGAAGTCGAACAACTCGTCGGAGCCGAGTCGCAGAGGAATAATGCACGGAACCAATGATTCCGTTTCCGAAAATGGATGTGATTGAGCATAGCTGAGTCTTCGGCGATAGAAGTGCGAGGGATGGTCCAAAAAGTAGTTCAGCGGAACAGTGATTTGTTAGTTGACGCAATATTTTCGGGAAAAAGAGAGCATTATATCCCATGCCATGCGTAAATTTGTACTCTTTCGTGGGGAGAAAGGAGCTGGCCTGTTTCAAGGATCAATCTCACCAACCGTCGTTAGTGCGCGGGCTCGACTACCCCGCAGTTGCCAAAGTGGTGGGCATGGTTCTTGGGTCGAGCACTGGCTTCTAAAGGCAGTAATGAGCCTGGGGAATTTTTGTTAGGTACCACGGAAGATGGTTGGCAAGTTTTGTAGTGCAATTGGAGTTGAACCCTCGCTTATAGCAGTATGCGCGCCGCGTAAGCTGGCGCAATAATCGAGCTGGGTTGTGTCACCGCTGGAAAGAGGGGTAGTTCGATGGTCGTGTACTGTGTCGCAGTGGTGTGACACTTGTACAGGATCGGCGCAAAACTGTGTTACTCGCGAGAAAGAGTCGGGCCAGGACAATGCGCTATATATGATACATAGCTCTGCTGACCGTGCAGTAGGTTAGCAATTGGTTGGCTGGTGATTTGCTGGGGGAGACGGCCGGGCGGGACAACTCGAAGACCCGGCATCGTGCATGGCGAGGCCGTCCATGTCCATCGCAGGAGTCAAAGCCTCGCAAAGAATCGCGGAGGTAGTAGCGCGGGCATGCTGGAGGCGTGCCAGGGGTGGGTCGGTAGGTATTCCTCTTAGCAGTTGCTGAGGAAGCCAGGCCCAACAAGCTGCCTGTCCGCCACCGAACCCATACAAAATAGGATCGGCTCCACGGAGCGGTGCACACCGATGACGACAGGCCAAACGGCCGCGTCCGACCTAAAACCGAGTGATAGGTGGCGACGATGATATCGGGGGTGGCAGAAGAACGCCGGGAGCTTCAGTGTGGTGGTGGCGGCGGTTTCCAGGGGACCAACAATTCAGGGTTTCGGGGACCTTGTTTTGACATGGTCCCTTCAATGCCTTCCCGCCACAAGAAGGAGGGGAGGGGAAACGTAGTGCATATGTAGGTTGACTGCATGTGGACGCTTTGGCGTGGTGATGTGGTGAACAAAACACTAACATCACGGTGGCGGGGGACAGGATGCCGAACATTGGCCGACAACGGAGACGGAACACCGGCGGGAAACCGAGAGGAGAGCCGGTATTTCTAATCGAAAATGGAAAGAACTAGATGATAGAACTTGGATGTATTCACGGTGCCCGCGGGCCGTACTAGGCGACGGCGTGAAAAGTGGTGATGTCGGAAAGGCTGGAGTAGGGAGGGGGCATTTGCGTGTGGCACCACTTTTCTGGGCAACGAGAGCATCCAGCCAACAAGGTGGCAGCTATTTGCAGTGAAGCAGCCCCCGCCAACGAATCAGAGGCGGGGCATTCGTCATGGCCTTTCCGAGATGGGTACAGGGCATTATAGCGGGGAAGCTCCCTGTAACTTGAACCTTATATGCCATTTTGACTGCTAGAAACGCCCAAAAGCCTCTAAAAAGACAAAAGCGAACTTCCCAAGACCGGCGTGCTGCTCCGAGTGCCGTGTTGCCCCGCCCCATCACTCGGCCAAGCTTCCCAAGCTTCCTCCTCCTCGCCCCCCTCCTTGCTCTCGACTAGTATTTCTTCCCAAAAAGCCACCCATCCCATCCCATCCCATCATTCCCCCTCCTCCTCCTTCTCCCATGTCCTCCGATTTCAAGGTTGCCGTCTCCCACAAGAGAGATATTTCTACAGACGATCAAAGCCCTCGCAAGAAAATGACCCAAGAAAGCACAGGCAAGTGCCCTGTCGTGCACACTGCCGACACTGGCAGAAAGAACCCCGACTGGTAAGCCCCCTCGTGTCCAGCATCACCGCCCATTGCAAGCCCTCTCTACTTGAATTGAACCTTCACCATTGATTAGGCTTTACCGCCTTTAACCACGCAATGGCTTCGTCTTGATCACCAGTAGCTGCTAACACGCCCTCTCACCAGGTGGCCCAACGCCGTCAAGCTCAACATCCTCCGCCAGCACAACCCCTCTAGCAACCCCTACGGTCCCGATTTCGACTACGCCGCTGCTTTCAAGTCCCTCGACTACAATGCCCTCAAGAAGGATCTCCACACTCTCATGACTGACTCCCAGGACTGGTGGCCTGCCGACTTTGGTCACTATGGCGGTCTCTTCATCCGCATGAGCTGGCACGCCGCCGGTACTTACCGTGTCTTTGACGGCCGCGGTGGCGGTGGCGAGGGCCAGCAGCGTTTCGCTCCCCTCAACAGGTAAGCCATCAACAACCAACCATAGCCTGCTAGACACGTTCACTAATGTCACTTATAGTTGGCCCGATAACGGTAACCTTGACAAGGCTCGTCGTCTTCTCTGGCCCATCAAGCAGAAGTACGGCAACAAGATCAGCTGGGCTGATCTGCTTGTCCTGGCCGGTAACGTTGCTCTTGAGTCCATGGGTTTCAAGACCTTTGGCTTCGCCGGCGGCCGTGCCGACACATGGGAGTCTGATGAGGCCGTCTACTGGGGATCCGAGCCCGAGTGGATGACCGACAGCCACCGATACGGCAAGGACGCTTCCGGCAAGCGTGACCCTGAGAGCCTTGAGAAACCTCTGGGTGCTCAGATCATGGGTAGGTCTTCTGCCGCGTACTATACCCATACTCTGCAAAATACTAACATGCCACAGGTCTTATCTACGTCAACCCTGGTGTTGAGGATCCCGTCACTGCTGCCCACGACATCCGCACCACCTTTGGTCGCATGGCCATGAACGACGAGGAGACCGTCGCTCTCATCGCTGGTGGCCACACCTTCGGCAAGACCCACGGTGCCGCTCCCGACACCAATGTTGGCGCAGAGCCTGCTGGCGCTGGCATCGAGGCCCAGGGCTTTGGATGGAAGAACAGCCACAACTCTGGCAAGGGCCCTGACGCCATCACCTCCGGTCTCGAGGTTACCTGGACCAAAACCCCTACTAAGTGGAGCAACCAGTTCTTCGAGTACCTCTTCAAGTTTGAGTGGGAGCTCACCAAGAGCCCTGCTGGCGCTCCTCAGTGGGTTGCCAAGAACGCGGAGGCTTTCATCCCTGATGCTTTCGACCCCAACAAGAAGCAGCTCCCCAGAATGCTGACGACTGATCTGTCGCTCCGCATGGACCCCGCATACGAGAAGATCTCCCGCCGCTTCCTCGAGAACCCCGACCAGTTCGCCGATGCCTTTGCTCGCGCTTGGTTCAAGCTGCTGCACCGTGATCTTGGCCCCAAGGCTCTCTACATCGGCCCCGAGGTTCCCTCTGAGGACCTTCTCTGGCAGGACCCTATCCCTGCTCTGAACCACCCGGTTGTTGACAGCAACGACGTTGCCTCTCTCAAGAAGGCGATCCTCGACACCGGCCTCAGCACCTCCAAGCTTGTTTCCGCTGCCTGGGCTTCTGCTTCTACTTTCCGTGGCAGCGACAAGCGTGGTGGTGCTAACGGTTCTCGCATCCGTCTCGCCCCCATGAAGGACTGGGAGGTCAACAACCCTGGTCAGCTCTCCGAGGTTCTCAGCCAGCTCGAGGGTATCCAGAAGAAATTCAACGACTCTCAGAGCGGCGGCAAGCGTGTCTCGATTGCCGATCTTATCGTTCTTGCCGGTGCTGCTGGTGTCGAGCAAGCTGCTAAGGGTGCTGGTGTCGACGTCACCGTCCCCTTCACCCCTGGCCGCATGGACGCCACTGCTGAGCAGACCGACGTTGAGTCCAACAACTACCTCGAACCCATTGCCGACGGTTTCCGCAACTACGCTGGCCGCGGTGCCATCGACCGCCTGGAGCACTGGCTGGTTGACCGCGCTCAGCTGCTCACGCTCACTCCTCCCGAGCTCGCCGTGCTCGTTGGCGGTCTCCGCACCATCAACATCAACTATGACGGCTCTTCCAACGGTGTCCTCACCTCGCGCCCTGGTACTCTGAGCAACGACTTCTTCTCCAACCTCCTCGACATGAACACTGTCTGGGAGCCCATTCAGCCCGAGTCTGGTGTTTACAAGGGCAGCGACCGCAAGTCTGGTCAGCAGAAGTGGACTGCTACCCGTGTCGATCTTATCTTTGGTTCGCACGCTGAGCTCCGCGCTCTTGGCGAAGTCTATGCCCAGTCCGATAATGCCCAGAAGTTTGTCAAGGACTTTGTCGCCGCTTGGGACAAGGTCATGAACCTGGACCGTTTCGACGTCAAGGTTGCCAGCAAGCCTCGTCTGTAAAGTATGCCATGAGTTTATGCCAAAATAGTCAAATAGTTATACCAATTTATCAAAATTGATACGATTCCCATCCCTTGAGGTTGTTGAATACATGTCATGTATCGTGTCGTTTGATCGGGTTCGTAGATGTTGGTCCCATTGTCCTTACATCGATGATGTTGGACGATGTGCCATTTGCCGTCGGATTGTCCTTTGGCCTGGTCATCGGCTGGCACAATGCTGTTCTCTCGTTTTTGACGCGGTGGAGCAGCTGGGTTACCATCACCAGTGTTTTCCTGTTTCGCTTGCTGCGTCGAGATACCGCGAGCGTCGAGATACCGCGAGCGTTGGAGAGGCTCAAGAACCCCGCGTGTCTCTTGTTTCAGGAAACAATACGTCTCGCAGACATGCCCCGACGGCCAACAATTTCATACAAAGAAGAGCGGCCTGGCTGCTCTTCTTCTCTATCTAGCGTTACTGACTCACCAGGATCAAAATGCATAGTCTCTAGTTACCGCCGAGGGGGCCACCAATTGTCCTCGGCCCCTCTTCTCGCAACTCCGCGATGTGCCAATGATTTACAGAGGGGGGGGGCGTGCGCGTAAAAGCGGTCATCAAGTGCCTTGTCAATATAACAGCTATAGCTACCTGAGCAGGAGCAGGAGCAGGCAAGGTAATTTCCGCTTGTGCAGTAGCCGCGCCCTTTTTTGATTAATGAAGCTGCTCTTGCTGACGGATGGGGACGACAACTGGGACGGCGAACGGCAACCAGCCAGAGACCCGCCGCCGCCCGCCGCTGAGGTGCGTGATGAAGTGGGCAAGAGGATGCGAAGGAAGCTTGGTGGCGAAGAAAGAATGATTCGTTATTAGCGGTGCCGGTGCAGCCGTCCCGATATTGCCAACCAAACGTGCACTTGTAGACTACCTAATGATACCCAGCCAGGCAGGCCAACTAGCTAACCAGCTTGGCAGCGTTGGTTGATGAATGTTTTATGCGCTACATTGAACCGGATCGGGCGCGACACGTTCGAGCACGCAGCCAGACATGGGAATAATAGCTGAGAGGCGCGGGCGAAGGATCAACAGCGCCAAAGCTATAATAGCTCATGCTTATGGGGGGGATGATGCACTTGTACCTGCGTCGGCTTGACCCGTCGCCACCACCTAGTTCTTTGCAAAAGTGGCCATCTTCTCGCTGCTTTGAGAAAAAAAACGACACGAGGCTCTAGAAGCGAGTTGGTAGTTATGAGTGCATATTGACTATTTTGAGGCGAGCGGGACGGGCATGATGTTGTAGATTGGTTGCGCTGGGACTATTGGAAACATGTATAAGATTTGCTGCACCCGAGCAGAGCCTCTTTGACTTTTTTTTTTGGTGCATCAGAAAAGGGCTGGAATGTCTGTTCGACGTCGATTGGACGCTGGCGCACGGTTTACACGAGACGGGCATCGACTGCCAATGGCATAGCTGGACACACACAACACACAGAGATGACAGGGCGAGAGAGGGGGGAGGAGACCTGCGATGGATTGGTTCACATGCTTTCATCACCCCTGGCGATAAATGAAGACAGGGGGGACACAGCAGTCAGGCCACCGAAAGTGGGCAGCGCCATCGCGGAGGACGCTACGCATCTGGGTAGTGATGGACGCTGGTGGCGGTCACGCTAACTACCAATGAAGCCTGAAAGGAGGAAAGTTTTCAAAGACCGACGTCGTAAAGGTTCAGCTCGCATGGTGGTTACAATCAATACAGAAAAGCTGGTTCGATCGTCGCAGGAAACAGGGTTGGCCCAAAACACCCATACGAGGGCTTACTTTCATAAGGAGGGACCAGATATAGGGGAGGCAAATCTCTCCATCGACAGGCGGGGAATGGGTTGTGTATTATTTGCAGTTCACGACTCGCAGCAACAGGGGGGTTTATTATTACGTACACTGGGGCACGACGGTCTGACAGCCCGGGTCTCGTCGTCGTGCTGCTGGTGGGTGCGTGCTCTCCCTTGGCTTCCCCAGGGATCGATTTCCGGGGGACGGCTGAATGTTTGACAGGAAAGCGGAGAAAGAAAGGGCTGATGGATGGTTTGTGGGAGGAGAGAGATGGTTTCCACAGTTTTTGCTTCATTTCTTGGTGATTTGGGTAGTGGCAAGCCACCGGCCGAATGGGGATATTGTTGTCGAGGAGATTGTTCGACCGTTGGCATGTGAAGCTGCGGCAGGCTTTTCTTCTTCTTCTTGTCCTTCTTCTCGGTCTTCATGAGGAGTTGTAAAAGCAAACAAGATCTGCATCGGCGTGTTCCCTGTTCCCGTGTGGAGGAGAGGCTCAAACACACCCCTGGTGACCGGAGTCGACATCGAGGGCCGTTCACATGTTTTGCTTTTACGAGCCTTCTTTGTTTCTTTTCTTGAACTGAATCTGAATCAACCACATGCACTTGGTAAAGCAAAGGCGCAAGCTAATATATATATATATATTCCCGTGGTGGTGGCGCCGTGTGGGCTGTTCTTCTTTCCAAGTCTTGATTCACGATTGGGAGCTACGGAAGCGGCGCGCGCTATTCCAAGGAATTATAGAAACTTTGGGCTGGGGAAATGACTTGCCGTCAGCCGTCCAGAAAACGCACCGCGGTACGGGATGTATGCGACCGTGCTTGTGGATCGCATGGTCGGTCGGGGGTTGTTCAAGATCGCCCGCCGACGAGCCAGGTGATGGCACCCAGGGGCTGCCAGGCTGCCACGTTTGCCGATGAACGTTAAATTACCCGAGGTTTTCCTCAAGCTTGATTAGGCCGACCGGATGGGAAGTTGACAAGTGAGTATCATCAGCCGGCCTTGAAATAGGCAGTGTGTAAACATTGCAGGCGGCTGCAGCACCACATGAAGCACCCAGCATGGCGTCTTTCATGCGTACATAGACCTAGCGTTTGCGGGTTAAATCTGCCTGTTTGATTAACGGATCCTTTGTTAAACTCTACCCATATTATAGTTAATAAGAGCCTCCTAATAATAAAGGTCACACGCGCATACCAACCTCGGTGGGACAGCGGGACAATGGGTCCTCCCTGTGAGGCGGCTACCTGTCTGACAGCTCTCTGGGACTTTCTTAAGAGAATAGGAAAAATGGCGCAAGCAATTTTGTCTGTTGTTTATGGCAGCATGTTTCCTTTTCTTGTACCAGATATTTAGAAATTCCATGGAATTTGGCATTGTCTGTCCGATCTTGGCGACACTTGGGGCAGCACAGGTCTCCGAGACGGACCTCGGAATTGCTAGTGATTTGTTTAGCTGCGAAGATTTTGAAACGACTTGCAAACTCCCACTGGCGGCAGTAGAACGGATAGGAGCAGCCGCCACGCGACTTACACGACAAGACACGCTCAATGGAGTCGTCAGAAGCTCACCCTCACCCATCACAACACTCTCATGCAGGGGAATCACTTGCCAAGACAGCGCAGCACACGACTGTCAGCAAACAGTTCATCGCCGCTCGCTCACTGGATAACTCGGGCGAACAGCCGCGGTGGAGTCCGACAGCCCGGTCCCAACCCAGGTCTGGGAGTGTCGACCGGGGCTAGACGACTCATCAGCTCGTGGAGGGGGAACGAGATGAAGGCATTTGTTTTCCGCAGAGAGGCGTCCAGTGGCGGTTGGTGTACCTGCACGGTCCCGCCCGCTGATCCCAACATCACAAGCTTCCTGAAGAGCTCAGGCCCAGAGAATGACCATACTGGCTGGGCTGTCTGTGGTGGGACGACACGGCACGCCACCCCGGACATTGCGCCCACACCCTCCTGTTTCCCTTTCGGCCTGCCAATCTCGGTCCTATCCCGGGGGTCATCGATGTCGAATATACTGGGTAGCAAAAAAAAACAACATGGTTCTTGCTCCGCACCACTTGACTGCCTGGGGGGGTGGCCAACTCTGATGGGTTGCTTCTCACGAGCCCTTTGTCTACATATAAAGCTCACCCCATCCCTCTCCCACTCACCTCTTCTTTCCCTTTCTCCATCCCAAACCCTTACATTCGCTTTATACCTGTACTTTTACACAAGTCCAATTCCACCTCTCCAACCCGTCAAAATGAAGTACGCCATTGTTGCCGCTCTCTTCGCCCTGGCCGCCGCCCAGACCGCCGATGACATTCCCTCGTGCGCCAAGCCCTGCCTCGACGATGCCGTCAAGGCCGGGACCAGCTGCTCGACCACCGACTACGCCTGCATCTGCCCTCACATGACCGAGCTCCAGGGTGCCGCCACCAGCTGCGTCATTGAGAAGTGCGGTGCCGACGTTGCCGTCAGTAAGTTTCATCTCCTCCTCTCCCCGCGGCGCTCTCTCTCTCTCGCAACATGAGAGACGTCTTGGTTTTGTGTATCATCTCCCGGCTAACACATCCCCTAGGCAAGGTCCTTCCCGCCGTCACCGCCCTCTGCAAGGCTCAGGGCTCTGCTCCCGCCTCCAGCTCTGCTCCCGCTTCCACCGGCAGCTCCGCCCCGGCTAGCTCCGCCCCGGCCAGCAGCTCGGCTCCTGCCAGCTCTGCCCCGGCCTCGTCGGCCCCGGCCACCACCACCGCCGGCCCCAAGAGCACCTCCTGGACCACCGTCCCCTGCGACACCACCACTGTCGCCTCGCAGACTCACTCTGGCAACGGCACCAACCCCACCACCGTCCCCGTCACTGGTGGTGCCGCCGGTCTCTCCGCCGGTGTTGCCGTCATTGCTCTTGCTGCCCTTGCTCTGTAAGCGAGCCTCTTGAGAAGTGTGCTTGTGAGCTTAGGACTGGAGGCCCTGCCGTCCATGTTATGAGTGTCATGATGGATGTGGGATTCTCCGGCGCATGGCTTGGGATCCTTTCAAAATGACATGTTTTGGATTGGGACAAGAAACCGTTCTCGCAAGAGAATGGGTGTAATTACAGAAATTAATAAACCAGTTTAGTCTGGATAATAGTAATGTCTGACTCTACTGTTTATACAATTTGGCTCTCTCGTTGCCTGTGATTGTGTCGAGTCCTTGATGGATATCTTGATAAACCAGCTCAATTGAAAACGGCAGACTTGTCTCGAATTGCTACTCCAACTTGGCAACTCGGACAAGCCGTTCTCTGCGGGCGCCGGAAATTGGGATAGTAGAGTTGCTGCCTGGCCTCGCATTTGGACAAAGACACGAAGTGGGCTCGGTCCATCGCCACCATGCTACGTTGTATTAGTGCAAAGTGTCTTGCTTCGATAGAGCTTCAACTAGCTCACAAGAGCAAATTGGCACTGCCTGCCAGTTGGAGCTCTTTTTCCGAATGTTCGAGTGGGCACAGATCAAACTTGGATTACATCGTACAGCTCAAGTCACTGCTCAGTTAGCAAAGGCTCATCCCCGTTATGCTTGCGGCGCTCAATACCAAGCTTTTCTAGACGCCATCCGAACTTCTGTAGCTAGCTGCTAGTTCTCACACCCCGTAGACTTGGCCACCACACGCTCATAGTCGGACGCCACCATGCACCACGCACGTAGCCATTCAAGTCTTGGAAAGCTGTCTGAAAGACCTCTTCTCTAAAAAAAGAAAAAAAGCGTATTTGCTCAGAGTAGGTGACTATCCCTCCCGCTGATTCAATGCCTGCTCAGCAAGGATCCAGCTACTTGGCCGTCCAATCTCGTCTTGGCGATGGAATCCGGGGAAAAGAGGGAACGGACGAACCAGCCTTGTTTTCCCAGATTCTGGAGGAAAAAAAACCAGGAACAAGGGCCAGCCATATGGGCCAGACGGGAAACTTATCCGCGCCACTGTGGGTGTGCCGGAAATTACAGATCATCGCGACCGCCCCAATAAGGCAATGGTCCGAGTGGGCGGCAAACCGTGTAGGCTGGCTAGTGTTTGGTATAGAATAGGTAATTTCATGTGCTTGATATGCCTCGGTGGCTCTACAACCGTACGATGATACCTCCTTGCAGACGCCACGGGAGGATGATTCAGTTGATGGCATTAGCATTGGCGCGGCCGGCCCGTGGAAATCAGGCTGGCAACCTTGGACATGCCAGGAAACGACCTAGGTCAGTCCCCCAGACATGTCGAAATAATTTTATTCTTTTCGTGTCTTTCTCCCAAGCAAGCCAATACTTTAAATTTCATGCCATGAAAAGATCCATGTCAGTACCTGCTGGAGCGCTGGTGAAACTAGCAAATAATCAGAGCAGAACATGAACCGATTGACCAACCTGGCCCCAGTAGTAAGTTCGACGTCCTTATTTAATGGCCTTCCTTCTCCTTAGGCTGTCGAATATTGCTAAAAATCCAAGCTAGGTGTACACGGCCTGTCGTGAGATGGCCAAGTGAAGTCGCGTGACACTGAGCTACCCGGTACTTCAAGAACTTGCTTAAATTCACAGCTCAAGACTTGGGGCGTTGGCACTGGGAAGTTACAACGGGCAGTAATCTATGACATAAACCTTCTTTGCGAGCAGACTTTTCTTTTCGTTAATCGAATTCGCTGTGATACATGGTTTGTATGCGTAATGAACGTCCAAGTGATCGCTATATCCACTAACAATATCCTCACAATATGCTGTAGTACTCCTCGCCGGCACAAGAGCACCATCTGCTACTCCAGCGTTACCCATCGTCAGTTGTATAATTTTGGCTACTCTCCTCATCAACCACCACCCCCGGACCCAGGCCCGACGCGCCCGCCAACCACCACACCGAGCCCGCGACCCAGCGCAGCGCCAGCATCGACAGCATCATCTGCGCCTGGTCCTTGCCCTCACAGTCGACGTAGATGAACTCGCCATCATGCACACGACACGCA
Organism: Cordyceps cateniannulata; assembly: GCA_028828415.1. Classification (NCBI taxonomy): domain Eukaryota; kingdom Fungi; phylum Ascomycota; class Sordariomycetes; order Hypocreales; family Cordycipitaceae; genus Cordyceps; species Cordyceps cateniannulata. The sequence continues at coordinate 242,163 of JAPHMX010000004.1, read as the reverse complement.
TAAACATCATACGCGCAGTTCCCACCTCGATCCGGCCCGAAAAAGTCGCCCCGCGCCACCATCTCATCCAAAAAGTCGTCGTCCGCCGTCACCATCTCGTCTCCATCAACCAAGTTCCTACCCAGCCAGTGAAACGAAAAGACGGCCTGGTACGTCTTCACGCGGCCCTCCATGTTGCGCTCAACGGCCACGTGCGAGGGCTTGAAGCCAACCATGCCGCGGCGGTACATTTCGCGGATGCCCTTGTCCAGCGTGAGAAAGTTCCACGGCCGGTCGCCCAGCTCCTGCAGGACGCGTATGGTGTCGTAGAGGTACGAGCGAAAGGTCTTGTCAAAGAAGCGCGAGGCGAGGCGGAGGAGCGACTTTAACGCCGGCGCGCGCAGATCGAGCACGGCGCGCGGCACGATGCGGACGAAGCTCACCGGCGGCCCGGCCCGGCTCAGAACCATGCAGAGCCGGGAGTCGCGCCGCAAGACGGCCGAGAGGGCAACCTGGAGGGCAAGGCTAAATTCTGTGGATAAGTTTGTGGTTGCGACTTGGTCCGGGGAATCAAACGTAATGGTTCCCTGGACGACTGCGCAGACGGGCAGGAGGAGGACGAGGTCAGCCAGACGGAGACACAGAGGGGAGGGGTGGGGGAGGGATGGCGACGTACAGAGCAGCGCAAACCTCTTGGCTTGATCGCCGTACCGCTTGATACGTCTTGGAAAGGGCACCAGCGAGCGGAGGACGGCAAGAGGAAAAGCGTAGAACAGCGCCTGTTGCCAGCCGGTGAATTCTCGCCAGCGAGCGACCTCGCCCTCCGGGACCTCGTCCTCCTCCTCCTCGGGTACCTCGTATATGAAGGCAATCTTTGCTACTAGCGGCATCTTGTCTTGGTAGGCTTCGCGAGGAAACGTCGCGCTCGGTAGCTGGCGACGAGCGTACGGGAGCCAGGGCCAGTGTATCCCGACTTGGGAGTGATCCGCTGGTGACGTTTGTAATGATGATAAGAATGCATCGGCCATTGTGACGAGCAAGGCCGCGAGGGGCAGTACGACATGGCCGGATTATCAAAAGAATGTATGTATGATGAAATTTGTGAATGGGCAACTTCTGGCGCATCTATTCCTACCACCTTCCTTGTGGCCATGACGACTGGAAGGGTTTTTGATGCCTGGCTCCTGCCGTAGCTCAGCTTTCTGCTCGCGTGGTCTGCCCTAAAAGGTAGGTTGGAATCGTGGCAAAATGGATTCTAAACTCTATTGGCTTAAGTAAAAGATGATTGTACCCTGGCGTGCCTGACTGGGATCCTGTCTGGGACCAACACGCCATCTTGGCGGCATGTTGGTTGGGGAGGTTATTGAGGTGGCTGGGCTCGCTGAATTGCATCATGGATGCCGAGACATCGCCCACGGACCATAGAATCTATTGTATCATTGAAATCATTTTCGCGCCTCGTCGATACTTTGAATCCAGCTATGGACTTTCTCGGCGACTTGAAGACTCGTATCTGCTGCCGTTAGCTCATGTCCGCCATCACTGCCAAAACTCTGCACTCACCTTCTCTGGTACAAAATGCATGCGCGATATCACCCGCATCAACCTCTAGCGACGGCCGCCCCGGCGCATCCCCACGCGCCATATGCTTCGCGATGAACTCGTCCCTCAACTCATCATCCACCCAGTGATCGTGCTTGCCGTAAAAGAAGAAGAACTTGGGTGCCACACCACCACCACTCTCCGCCTCCGCGACCGCATCCCAGAATGTATCGTCCCACGCGTCCTTGCCGACGTGCTTGAGCTCCGCCCGGCCGAGATGGATGGCCTGCCACACGCCGTCGCGACTCTTCAACCACTCCGCAAGCGTCGCCGCCGCCGCCGCGCTGAAGCCGAGATACCTGGCCCACGCCCACCGCAGCGTGCCCTCGGGCAGGAAAAACAGCAGCGCCTGGACGATGCGGTGCAGGTTCGCCTCGACGCCCGGCAGGAACCGGCTCTGCTGCAGCGCGGTGATCTTGCGGCCGCTGGGCGAGCGCGCAATGTAGCTAATGGTCGGGAAGAGCAGGAAGCCGTGCTGCAGGTTCAGCCCGGGCTTGGGGGAAAGGAATTGCTGGTGGAACGTCTCGACGGCGATGTAGGCGCCGATGGAGTGGCCGGCGAGGATGACGGAGTGGTAGGGCCGGGCGGCGGCGTCGCGCTGGGCGGCAACGTCGGCCCAGATGCCGTCGACCTGGGCGGCCAGGTCGTAGGGCGGATTGCGGCGGCGGCTAAAGGGCGCGTGGTCGGCGTCGCGGAAGCCGAGCAGGTTGCGGCCGTGAATGTCGTAGGCCACGTCGGCTTCCGTCTTGTCGAGCAGGGCGCGCAGACAGCGGAGAAAATCGGCGTAAAACTCGACGACGCCGGGGTTGCCGGGGATGAAGTAGATGAGGGTGCGTTTTTGGGCGCTTGGAGGCGCCGTGGGAGACGGGAGAGATAGGCTGGCCTTCATGATGGCGTATGAGGGAGTGAATTGTTGATTATCGCCATCAAACGGGCAAACGGGCTCGTCTTGCTGCTCTTGCGGGAGGGAAAAGGGGGGGCTCCGTAGCTGATGAGCTCATCAAGACATGTTTCGGCTGCTTGCGAGGCTGAGATGTACTCGGTAGTGATTTCGCGATTTCCCCTACAGATTGCATCCTGGCCCGAGAAAAGTTCAATTCAACGAATGATTGGTGCGTGAATTTATTTATAGCCTGTTGCCTTTACACATCCTGGTGATGTTTGCCTAGCTCACGTACCAAAGTGTGCTTGCGCCACGCCCTGGAATCACCCCAGCTGCGACATAGTAGTTATATAAAACAGCTAAAATTCTCCAAATTTACCCCAGAAAAGCCTTTGTATATGCTTATGCTAATTCTAGAACAAATCCATAACTGGCTTCTCCAGGCGTCACCAGGTGGTCCTCCCGAGGCCCAGGTCCGCACGCCGCTGTACCAACACCGCTAACCGCTGCGTCCAGACGAAGCAATATCGCGTCTTCTTCCACCAACTCATGAGGATGCGCTGCCTTCTCCAGAGTTTCGGCTGCATGTTTAGTGGCGGTAAAATTAAAAAGATTGTCGTGCGGTGCCGAGATCGCATTCTCCTTCCCGCCAGGTCTCAGAGGGAAAGCTTCCTCGATTCTCGTGGCTTTGAGAGCTGTCTCCTTGTCCACTGTACTTAGTTCCACCCACCGGGTATCTGTGCGGTTGCCATTTTCTTGCGGAACTTCGTACGCTGTCTGCAGCTGGGAAATGCTTTCGACATCCCAAATACCGACGCGTTGTGCGTTTCTCTTGTCCGGGTATGATTCCCCAGGACCACGACCACACCACTGAACGTGATCCAGCCCCAACGGCAAGGCAAGGTCAAAACCCAATCGCGGGAGACTTTTCGGGACGGATCCGACCGGGGCACCGAGAGAGACGAAAACCGACATGGCAGACCCGTCTGGCTGTATCTGATACACCGTGGTGGCATGCCAGCCCCAGCCCAGTGAAACTGGTCCGATAAATGTCTTGGTCGTCAGCGTCAACACACCAGAGCTGTCCCCTTTATCCAAGTGCATGCTGCGAAGCTGCGACGTAATCTTGTCCACGCCGTACGCCCGCCAATGAGGCAGCGCCGCGCGGATGTCGTTATCCGTGGGTGCGCGCCAAAAACCGGGTACGATTGCGCCTCGATGCGGTTTCGGCTCGGCTAGAAGCGAGCCAGAATTCGACTTCCAGCTTCTCAGCAGTCCACGGACTCGGCTAAACTCCAAGATGGACTTGGTTGTAGTAATTGTCAGCGAGTCTTTCGTTTGGAGAATGGACGGTCGAGACGCTGTTGGTGGTACAGAAACGGTGCGGCGCGGTGCTGGCGAGATGGGATGCTGGAAAAATGCAACTTCATGCCCAGCTTGGACCCATGGGGTGGATTCCGATACGGTTAAGCTGGCAGTTAGAAGCAGTTCTGAATCCGAAGTTTGATCAAATATCGCACTGTCCAGTTCCACCACCGTGTCGGTGCCTGCGGCAACGGAGGGAAGAGCGCTGGAGCTGGTGAAGATGGTTTTGACACTTGGAATCGTCGAGTCAGTAAAGTTCAAGTCTTGCATGATCAAGATATTCTTTTTTAAATGGGTCTCGTACCTTTTGCTGAGCTCCTGTAGCGTGAGTGTGAGTACGAAGCTGCTGAGAATGTCGAAATCATGTCTGTTTTCGATTGCCAAGCTTCGACCAACAAGTTCAAACGACACCGGAGAATATGCGTGCTTCAGCTCCACAAGTCCAGGCATAGCCTCGTGCTTGCTGTTGCATAACCCGTCCATCACAAAAGTCCCATCGTGTACCACTTCGTCAAAGTCGCCTCCGTAGGCGTAAAACTTTTGTCCGCCCTGGTTGCTCGTCTCCAGACCGTGATTCGCCCACTCCCAGATAAAGCCGCCTTGAATGCGGGGATACTTGCGGAAAACTTCCTCATAGTCCTCTAGCAGTCCCGGGCCATTACCCATGGCGTGTCCGTACTCGCAGAGCACGATGGGTTTCGCGGTGGTCCCATCAGCGGCGACGCCCTTGGTCAGAGCCCTGTTGACAAGCGCGTCCAACTCTGGATACATGTACGAGTACATGTCTGTTGTTCCCATGTCGGTGTCTCCTTCGTAGTGTATCAACCGGCTTGGGTCCAGTCTTTTGCACTCCTCGTACATGGCAACCAAGTTCTGGCCACAAAACGACTCATTCCCGAGCGACCAGATGATGATGCAAGGATGGTTCTTATCCCTGTGAACGAGCTGAGTTATGCGGTCGAGATAGGCATCTTTCCAGGAGGCATCGTCGCTGAGGTATTTTCTCGCTGCGCCGGAGATGGTGGTGACCAGTTCCTGGTAAGCGGTTTCGCTACCATCCCACTCGGCAGTGTTGTCGGCCACGACCTCTGCAAACCCGTGGCATTCCAAATCAGCCTCGTCAATTACCCACAGCCCAATCTCGTTGGCGAGGGAATAAAGAGCAGGGTGGGAAGGGTAGTGCGCGCAGCGAAGTGCATTGATGTTGTGCTCTTTCATGAGATGTAGGTCTCGACGGATAAAGTCAATTGGTACCGCGCGGCCGAATCGGGGATGGTGATCGTGGCGGTTCACGCCTCGGAAACGGATGGCTTTCCCGTTGACTTTGATGAGTCCATCCTTTAGCTCAACCTTTCTGAAACCAGTATCATGGGTCACCGTTGTGGACTCTTCACCCGACGCCAGCACGATCTCGACGTGGTACAGATGAGGCGTCTCGGCAGTCCACTTGGCTGGATTCTCAACATGAATGGAGAGTTCAACTCTTTTGGCATCCGGAGAGAGTTCCTGCACTTGCCGACAGACAACCGCCCCTCCCTCCTCTCTCCGGTCCCGAAGAATGACAGCGGCGCTGCCGCCCTGAGGGCAGTGAATGTCTGCGCCGACATGCAGCAAACCATGCTGGTACGCAGCGTCCAGGTCACCGCGGACGAAAAAGTCTTCAATTCTGCAGGTAGATGAGAATGCAAGTAGGTGAACATCGCGGAATATTCCTGTCATTGTTAGGGTCCGGCTGATGAGCGAGCGGAATTCCGCGTCCTGGGTATTCTTACCTGACAGCCACCATTGGTCTTGGTCCTCGATGTACGAGCCATCCGACCACTGATAGACCCGAACCAACAACTGATTCACTTCATCGCGGCGGACAAGAGAAGTAACGTCAAACTCGGCGGCATTGCGGCTTCCCTGGGCGTACCCTACGAAATGTCCGTTGAGCCAGACGTGGTACGCGCTGTCGACGCCGTCGAAACGCAGTCGCAGCTGCGAATTCAAATGCCACTCGGCAGGAACTGAGAAAGATTTTGCGTACGTTCCCGTGGGATTTTCATCCGGAACATACGGCGGCTGCGCGGGGAAGGGATAGACAATGTTGGTATACTGAGGACGACCGTAGCCTTCCAGTTGCCAGTGCGCTGGCACGGGGATTGTGCGCCACTCTTCTGGCTTGCACTCATCGACATCTGGGGCTTGTAGAGGACTTTCTGCATAGTGAAAATTCCAGGTGCCATTCAGAGACAGCGCCGTTTCTGGTATCCAGTAGGAGCGCGGCGGCAGCGTATTGCGTCGGAATACCGCCTGGTTGGCATAGTCAGGTCTGCCGTCTAGGCCAGGTTCGTAGTGACCATTATTACTAGTTTCGTTTGCCATTTTATTGACGATAAATCTGTCTCACTGTTTCCCTGAGAGAAAAGTGATAAACAGGCTTCAACAACGCAACATCAGCATATGTCAGAATTAGATGAAGGATGACTACATTAACATATCATGGCTCCTTAAATACAGAAAGCTTCCTTCCCCGAATTACCCCAGAAATACATTCGAGATCACGTTGGCCGGCACTCCTCATGATAACTCATCACACCAATCACACGCTTCCTTTTCCCGCCCGTATCCCGCCGGCCGTTCCCACTCGGCCTCATCGGCCGGGGCTGTGGGGAGCATGAATGCAGTAGATTAAAAGCCGAGCGCCACCCTGTTCTGCTCGCTTGGCGAATGCTTGTCCTCGGGGACTAATTGCCGAAAGAATGCAGGGTCAAAGGCAAATGAACTCGACTGGATCTACAAGAAATGCGTCTCAATTGGTCTTCTAGTCTGCTTTGCATAAATCAAGAAACATGACAGCATCCAAGGATGGACTCGCCGACGCCGGCATCGGGGAACCAATAGAACAGGCTATTCTATTACGCGCTTAGTATATTGCGCCATGCTTGGGGAGAGCCGCCAGTATTGCCATCTGCCGTTCGACTCTCGGGGATTACTGTCGCAAACTCAAGCAGAAATGTGAGCATCCATTTATCCATTCGGAACTGCGAGCCGTCTTGTAATCGCAGGCAGGCGTCATGAAACGCCTCGAAGCGGGCAAAGGAGATATCGATACACGGCCAGTACGCTTGTAGACGTTTGAGAAGCTCAAAATTTTGCACAAGCAACCGGCGCGCGTTTTTCGTATCGGCCTCGTTCTCACCGAATAGTAGTACATGAAGCTGTATAGTGGATGAGATGGCCAGAATATGGCCAACGAGCGAGTTGAGGAGCTCAGCGCTGGGAGATTGGCTGGCGCGGTGCATGAGCTCGCACAGCTGCGAGGATGACTCTCTGCATATGGCAGCGAATTCGGTCGCCCGAGGGGGACAGTCCTTGTCGTGCGTGCTGTGATGAATAAATTGGTAGAATAATAACTGGCAAAGATGATGGTAGTTCATGTGCAGGAAAACGAAAATGTGTCCTTGGTCTTTCTTGGACCAGTGTACAAGGTTGTCAGCCGTGTTGGTCATGTTGGCGGGCAGGCTGGACTGCCAAGATTGCAAGTCCCGCCATATAGACTCGACTTCTTGAATGAGGTCAATGTAGTGGACGGTCCCCGAGGCCGCTAGCGAATTTATCTGGTCAATTTTAGAAAGAGTGAGGCCGATTTTCATGGCCTGCGCAATCAACGAGTCTGGTGAAGGAACCGGTAGCTGACCCGGTTCTCCCTGCTGCGGCGTGGCAACGGCGGGTTGGGTGAATGAAAGCGCGAGAAAAGTGTCTTCGGCCAAGGGTAAAGGTATGTTGCGAAATGGCATCATCTTTGGCAGCCTGACCGCGGTAGACGACCATGTATCCGTTTCGTAAACACTCCACCACACTACCTACTCATTAGCTTCAAAGCCAATAACAGCAATTGTTGAAATTACCTCTTCTGTGGACTTCCTGCTCAATCTGGGTCGCTACTTTGACATTTGGCAGATCCAGCAGCACCGCCATGCGACACGCAATGCTAAAGTACACCGACTCGGTGGCGCTCTCGCCCTCGACCACCGCCGACGCGCCGAGCAGCAGACACGACTGCATCGACGTCAGCGACAGGTCATGCAGGTCCAGCAAGCGCTCCGCCTCCTTGGTAAACGGCCCGCCGCGCTCTTTCGGGGGAATGTGCCGCTGGCTCTCGTGCGCGGAGAAGCGCGCGGCCATGCCCATGACGGCAAAGAGCAGGATCTTGGGCAGCGAGCCGTTGTGGAAGGCGAGCAGAAAGGAGGGCTGGTGGAAGAGGACGTGGAAGGAGACGTGGATGTAGCGAAAGTAGAGGTGGATCAGCTCGAGGCAGAGGTCGGTGGGAGGCAGGAGACGCGACTTGTGCGTCAGGGCGTGAGAACGCCACGGGACAATGGGCTCGTAGCCGGTGGCTTGGAAGATGGTCTCGCGGCTGAGGTTGCATGAGAGGTTGCGCTCGGCGCAAAAGTCACAGGTGGTGCCTTGCTGAGAGCGGATGCACTTTCTGCGACGATCTCTATAACCCGGGTCTCCTTAGTAACGTAACGCAACACATGGGACGAAGCGTGGAGAAACAAACCTGCAGTTATCGCATGCCGATTTAGGTTTCATCGCGCTCAGAGATCAGACAGACCAGGGCGCGGCCCATAACAAGGTAGTCGGTCGGCCGCCTTGTCCCGACGTGCATGAATTCCGCCCCAAAGCCGCCGTAATATCGGTGCCGGGCAAATGAGATGGCACTGAGTTAGTTGCAGGATGCACCATCTGCGCCAGCGTTAAAGACGCGTGCCCCAAGAGCCCGGGGTCTGCGGGGGAATGACGCTTTCAGCATTTGTTGGAGGCCATCGAACGAGTCAGGCCAATCAGGTCAACAAAAATCCCGCTTGAATCCCGCTTGATTCCTGACGGGTCTTGGCCTAGTTATTAGAGACGCGGGGTGTTGCTGCTACCGAGTCATTCTTTTCTGTCAGTTTTGGCTCCATTCTGTCAGTTATTTACACCCGGCAATTGAAGATGGGGAACAGGCGACAACCGTGCAATAACATGGCTAGGGCTGCATCTAGCTAGCCTTGGCAGAATGAATACGCAGGGATGGAGGTACCAAGTCTCTGGTTAGGGAGGGGGCAGGGTTCAAGGGCTTGCTGTCACAACTGGCTGCTTGGATCATTATTACCAACTATGTCGCAGTATACGTATATTCTGTTGTTAAACCCACAACTTGGTCACATTGCCATTCTCGCCACGAGCCTAGACCCCGGCGTCTTGAATCAATTAGCCAACATTCCCCCATACTTTCAAAACCCCAGACCTTGGCCACGTATTGTCGGCCGAGCCGAAAGAAAAAAAGGGTTAGCCCCTGCTGTATCGACGCCTATTACTTGGTAAGTACTAAGCTAACGGTTAGCCGATTTCTCCTCCCAGTTGGTTGTCCGGGGTCTACGCAGCTCAACTAGTCGTCCGTGGTGGCTGATGTGGCTTTCGACTAGAGAACTTTACCCTTTGAACTGAATCTGGGGGAGACCAAGTCCGTGTCAACCATTGTCCAGACCGAGACGGCCAACTTGACAACTTCACACACATATAATAGAGACGATGGCCCCCGTCGTTGTCTGGCGCGTGCCGAACATGTCAATGTCGTGAAGGCTCGGTTTTATTTACTGATTGACGCGCGATCAATATGGCAACCGATGAACAGAAAGCAAACGTCGCTCACGATGAGAGCATTGTGGACGAGAAGATGACGGGCAACGTCAAGACCATTGGCACGGGCTCAATTGCCCTCGCAGCGGCCATAGCAAGCCAGAAGCCACAGCTGCTGTCCAGAAACATGATACAGCTGTACCTCATCATGGCCGTGGGCTATCTCGTATCGACGATGAATGGATTCGGCAAGTCCCCCTCCCCTGGCATCCATGAATCCGTGCAGATCTAACCCCTTCCTCCAGATAGCTCCCTCATGGGCAGCATCAACGCCATGAAGCCATACCAAGAGTCCTTTGGCCTTGCCGGAGCCGGGTCCACCACGGGCATCATCTTCATCATCTACAACCTCGGGCAAATCGCCGCCTTTCCGTTCTGCGGCCTGCTCGCCGACGGCTACGGGCGGCGCATCTGCATCTTCGTCGGCTGTCTCGTCGTGCTCCTCGGCACCGCCGTCCAAGGCTCCGCCCACGCGCTCGGCCAGTTCATCGGCGGCCGCTTTCTGCTCGGCTTCGGCGCCGCGATTGCGAGCGCCGCGGGGCCGGCGTACACGGTCGAGCTGGCGCATCCGGCGTACCGAGGATTCATGGCCGGCATGTACAACAATTTCTGGTGGTTTGGAAACATTTTGGCCGGATGGACAAGCTATGCATCCAACAAGTAAGTGAAAAAGACGAAACTCGAAAAAGGGCCGCGTTTTGCTAACTGGCTTTGCTAGACATTTGCAGTCTTCCTGGGCGTGGAGGGTCCCGACCATTGTCCAGGCTGCCCTTCCGGCCGTGGTCATGGTTCTGATCATGTTCTTCCCAGAGTCTCCGCGATGGCTCATTGCGAATGACCGCGCGGAGGAGGCGCTGGCCATCCTGGCCAAGTATCATGGCGACGGCGACGCCAACTCGCCGATCCCAACGCTCGAGTACAACGAAATCGTCGAGATCAACAACCTGACAAAAGACGAGAACCCGTGGTGGGATTTTCGAGAGTTGTGGCACACGCGAGCTGCGCGCTATCGCCTGGCCATGGTTATTGGCATGGCGTTCATCGGCCAGTGGAGCGGCAACAATGTCGTTTCGTATTTCATGGTGAGTGCGACCATCCCGGTTCCTCGAGTATTGCCATACGTACTGAAGCAATTCGAACAATCACGCAGCCGGAAATGATTGTGCAGGCTGGCATCACCGACACCAACAAGCAGCTGCTCCTCAACGCCATCAACCCCATCTTTTGCATGCTCGGCGCCGTATACGGCGCCTCGCTGCTCGACAAGCTCGGTCGTCGCACCATGATGCTCGCCGGCCTCGTCGGCGCGCTCATCTCGTACTGCTTCCTGACAGCCTTCACCGCGCAGACGCAACACAACAGCAACCTCGCCTACGGCGTCATCGTGTCCATCTACATCTTTGGCATCTTCTTCTCCTGGGGTTTCACGGCGCTGCAGACGCTGTACGCGGTCGAGTGCCTCGAGAACCGCACGCGCGCCAAGGGCTCGGGCCTCAACTTTTTGTTCCTCAACATTGCCATGGTGGTCAATACGTATGGCATCAGTGTCGGGATCCAGGAACTGGGCTGGAAGCTGTATCTGGTCTACATTGGATGGATCTGTGTGGAGATGGGTATTATATACTTCTTTTTTGTGGAAACGGCGGGCAAGACGCTGGAGCAGCTCAAGGATGTCTTCGAGGCGAAGAATCCGGTCAAGGCTAGTACTGAAAAGACGGATGTAGAGTTGGATGAGACTGGGCGTATCGTCGGAGTTGTTAGCGGGGGTGTTTAGTGGTTGCGGTGCCTCTCGAACACGGCTAATTTTTTATATAAAATAATATATATATTAACTCCCTCTCACCTCGATATTGAGTCTCACCAGCACGCAATAAGACTGTTGCTCTTCTCCTCAACGCAACAACAAGGTATCTCAACTCAGCAGTGTGGCAATACTAGGTTGACCCCGCCTTAGTTGCCTTTCAAACTGACGGCCGTCGTCTCTCCATGGCTAAACGTTCGTATTCCACTTCTTGTAATCCTCAGCTTACTCGGACAGCAAGGATCCGGGCAAGCGACTAGCGAATCCGTCGTCATCCAGTCATTCTTGTGTGTGACGCGTTGCTTTGCGGGGAGCAGCGGCAGCACCGAGGCTGCACGACAGTTAGCGTACACTTCCGAGACGGTCTAGAATTCGTCAAAGCAAGAAAGTAAAGGGCTCAAAGGAAGATATGAACTCGACTCACCGAGACTGTAGATGCTGATGGACTGGCCCGGGGGCAGCGACAGAAGCTCCCCCTCAAGGGTAAAGTAGTCGCCCGCCTTTGCCCCGCACAGGATGCGCTCGCCGGGTGGACAAACGACCTCTACCTTCAGGTCGTACAGCTCAAAGCTGTCATCCTTGGTTTCATCAGAACTCATGTTTTGTTGAAGTGTCCGAGACGCCGACTTTAGGTTGTGTTGTGATGTGCATGACAGGTCCAAAACAGCTGTCAAGCTGCTGGCCCGCTCTGACCCGACTGTGCGAAGAATTAACACGTCAATCCCGACCTTGTCTTTGCCTTCTTGTACTCAATGAATATGACAATGCGCTTCCGCAAAATCGGCAAAATCGTGCTGGAAAGGGCCACTGAACAAGGAAACTGATTCCTTCGCTGACAACCTATCGTGCATTCGTCTGGGGTCTCTCACCAGCTTGCTCTTTCCCTCACAGCCGTTGAACAAGATCCTTGTAGGACAAAGAGACGCAATAAAGCCGTACCCCATCAAAAAGTGTATAAGAAGCCAGCCTATCTGCCATGGCCTTGAATTTCTCTCCCAACCTCTCATCGTAACGGCTGTGCAACTCGATAGGTTGACGGCGGCAAGAAGTTCAATACACTGAAACTAACATGGCAAGCAAACCGCCCAGTACGAAAGAGCCTATGACGATGTTGTCCGAAGCGTCGCTGTCCTGCCCCAGCCACGCCTCGACTTCCAGTTGAAGCCGCTCCCCGATGGGCTAAATCCGCTGCCCGTCCGCTTAACCCGGCAGGAATGCCAGCCGACGCTGACCGTCGCCTGCGAGCGGAACCCAGCCCTCGCCTTTGAACTGAACCCAGACGGCGCCGCGTCCGAGCTGGGCCCCCGCACGAAAGCCTGCTGGCGCGCCTCCATCCGGCTCGTCAAGACGGAACACTGCCCGCGCCATGCCGTCATGATCTTCCAGCGCCGCGGCGAGGGCGGCCCCGTGCTCACCTTTGACTACCATCTTTCCCACCGTGACGAGCCAGACCGCCCCGAGCCGAGCAAGCAGTAGGGAGTTCGCGTTTGGCCAAACACGACCTACCAGGACCGCCTGGGCAAGAAATTGCTGCCGCTTTCATACACGGACGCTCGCTTGAGCGACGTCACTCTCACGTGCTTCTTCCTGGCGCACCTGACGTTTTGGAAGGAAAATAAGAAGCATGAAGAAGATGGATATAATTGTCGAGGGTTTATGAAGAGCGCGCTCGAACGGCTGCATGAGATGGGATACATTTCGGTGGAGAAGAGGGATCGTGGTTGTGAATTGCTTCAGCCGATGGCAGACTGTGCACCGATCAAGAAGACAGGGGTGGTTCCACGGGGCGCGAACTGCGGACAGTTAAAGAAGTGAAGCGGACGATGATGTATATTAGACTGGGATATGTTTGTCAGGTTGATTACCCTGTATTCATCTTTAGTTCATACTTGATACTCAATTACCTACTCAAACATTCACAACTCTGGCGCTCGGAGATTTCGGTTGCCATTGTCCATGGCCATTGACTGGTGGCTGATATGCCGCCTTGTACAACCACGCTTCTTAGACTTGGCAACTGTGGCATCACCTTACCGCGCAAAACTTTCGGGAAAAATACTTGATTTCTCAGCGAAGAGACACTTTTTCTTTTTTATCAACATTCTTCTTTGTCGGTAAATGTATTGCTATTGGCTTGTGGGGGTGGCGATGAGTGAAGCTGTTGGCCTCAGTGGCTCATGGCGGCCACCATGAACGGGCTACCGAATCTCAGCCAAACGCCAACTATATAAGACAGACTAAGCCTCGACTCTCCGAAAAATCATCAAAGACTCTTCTAAAATATCACGCATTTCATCTTTCGCAATCATGTCTATCCCGCCCATCAACCTTTACGACTCATCCTACCCTGTGGCCAACGCCGCCCTCGAGGCCATCACCGCACTCCTCGACAAGGCCAAAGCCACCTCCGCTGCTGAAAACCTACCTGATGCGCGTCTCTACGAGGACATGAGTCCATTGAGCACGCAGATTCAGTACGTCTGCAACATCGTCCGCAATCTGGTCAGCCGCACCACCGGCAAGGACCTGTCCGCGGCGTGGGCGGAAGACGCGATGCTGGCTACGTTTGACGACATGCAGGTGCGCGTGTCTGCGGCCAAGGAACTCCTGGAGGAGGCGGATAAGAATGTGGTCAACAGCAAAGCGAATGAGACGTTTACCGTGGAAACAAACACCTACGGCACGGTGCATGTCTGCATGCATCGGTTTGTCTCGACTCATGTCCTGCCGTACCTGTTCTTCTACTTGGGCATGACGTATGGCATACTGAGGAAAGAGGGCGTGCCTTTGCGGCTGATGGACTACATGGGGCCGTTTAATAATATTTCCCTAGAAAATCCGGGGTTAATCTGATTCTTTATCCATGTCACAATGGACCCGTTTCACCTTGCGAGCTATAAGTGAATACCCGGCCGCTCCGGGCCGAACCCCGCATCCTGTCTCCGACACCATCACCACGACGATTGCAAAGATGGGCCACATGTAAGTCAAAAGAGTGACTGTGCGGGATAAACAGCTGATATTGTTGGTAGAAATATGATGGACGATGTCATCATCGGCAATCGCAAGTATCCCCGGCATCCTTACCAGAAACATCGCTGACTCGGCCTAGTTCCTCCCGAGCACCTTCGCTCCGTCCTGCGGTCACTCCTCTCAACCGGTCCCGAAATCCAGGCCGTATTTCGCGACAGCGTGCGCCAGCGGCTACGTGACTTTCCCCCGGGTCTGCCGGAGCCGCGCGAGTTGTTTCCCTTTCGCGACCTGGTGGCCCCGGCCTGCGAGGAGTACCTGGCGCTGATTCGATGCACGTTTTCCGCGAAACTATTCGCAGAGGCAATTCCAAGGTGCGTTTTCATTCTCCCCGGCCGCAGAAGAGATTCTGGCTGATTTCCGAGAGAATAGCCTCTGCCATTTCATTGGGGCCATGGCCGATGCCAAAGCAAGCTGGGTCTCTGGCTCGCCGCTCGACAAGGCGCTGGAGGGCGTAGACGGCGACGTGGTGCAGGCCATGCAGGCCATCAAGGAAGCGCCGCCTTCGAATGCAGAGCTACAAGCGTCTTTCGACGCAGTCTTCTCCGCACTGTCCAAGTGTCAAGAGTACTGCGCCGCCACCGGCCTCCGGTATCCCTTCCGGCGCTGCACGAGACAGATCCAAGACACCGCCTCCCTCCTCCTCCCGGACACTCCCCTCAACCTCTCCAGCACCACCACCACTCTTGCCATCACCCTCCCCGCAGCATCCAACGTAGAGACCTTCCAGCTCGGCAACCGCACCGCCCCGCGCCTCTTCAACGGCTTGTGGCAGATGGCCTCGCCCGCATGGGGCTCCGCCAGCGCCGAGCAGCAGGAGCAAGCGCTCACCGCGCTCCTCGGCGCCGGCCTCGGCGCGTTTGACATGTCCGACCACTACGGCGACGCGGAGCTCGTGTGCGGCGATTTTCGCGCGCGACTTCCAGAAAACGTCCGCGGGAGCACCTACATGGCGACAAAGTGGTGCATGTTTCGCGATATTGAGCATCCGGTCACGACGGAGTGGGTGCTCGGCCAGGTCAAGGAGCGTTGCCGGCGGCTGAGCGGGAGGGCAGACTTGTTGCAGTTTCACTGGCACAATGTAAGTCCCGCCCTGTCCTAGCAGAATGTGGAAGATTTTAACAGCGTGGTAGTACGAAAAGAAGGAATACCTGGATATTCTGACTGAGCTGGTCAACATCACCAAAACTCATCCCGAGCTGGTCACGTCCATCGGGCTCTGCAACTTTGACGCCCAGCACACCGCCGAAGCCTGCGAGCACCTCCTCGCCACCACCGGCTCCGTCAGCCTCGTCTCCAACCAAGTCCAATTCTCCGTCCTCGACTCCCGCCCCCTCAAAGCCCTGACACGCATCTGCGCCCGCTACCACCTCCAGCTCCTCACGTACGGCTCCCTGTGCGGCGGCTTCCTCGCCGACACCTGGCGCAACCACCCTACACCACCAGACGCATACAGTGCCGAAGCGCCACTCACGCCGTCGCAGCGCAAGTACCTCGACACGCTGCACGCATGGGGCTCGTGGGTCGACTTTCAGGCGCTGCTGGCCGTGCTCGGCGGCGTGGCAGACCGGCGTGGTGTGGGGATCGCCAATGTGGCGGCCCGCTGGGTGCTGCAGCAGGAGACGGTCGGCGCGGTGCTGGTCGGTACGCGCTTGGGGGTGTCGGCGCGCGGTGCGGATAATATGGCCACGTTTGGGTGGGAGCTGACGGGGGAGGAGATGGCGCTGATCAACGCCGCGGCGCTCGGGGAACATGGCGAGAAAACGGATGCGATTTTCGGAAACATGGGTGATTGCGGACACGAGTATAGAAACATGCATAAATAGACAGCAAGAGATGCCCAGATGGAAAAAGAATAACAACTGAAATTCATGCCGTCTAGAAATACTGATATTTCGAGATTACGGGTAACAGTACAAGGATCGGACTATTAGGGATGGTACATGATGCAAACGACAGAAAGGCGGTCCCTCAGCTGCGAATCCTCAAACCTTGACAGTCTTCTTCACCTCCACCAGGCCGATGCCGGACTTGGATAATACTGCCCACCGTGGCGCGTATCGCTTGAATTCCGTAAACGCAGGGATCGTCGTGGCCACGTTGGCGTCGCTCCAGCTGCAGCTCGCCGTCACCTCGAAAGCGTCATCCGCTCTAAGCTTGAGCTCCTCACTCGCGAATGCATGGTCCTCCTCTTCCTCGGCTGAATGACTCGCGATACCACGGCTACCACCAAGTTGCAGCGTCACGTTCCACGGGCCATGCCAGCTGCGTCGCCACAAGCGCACGTTGGTAACGCCGTTCGGAGACCGCTTCTCAATCGGCGCGGCATTTTCCACGGCGAAGTTGGCAACGGGAGAGGAGAAGCTGATGGTGCAGGTCCGGGTGTCAATAGCGTCGACCTGCAGATTGATAGATTTGCCGTCCGAAGATTTGGATGCTAAGAGCGTCACCAAGTCCTTAGTCGCGAAGCCAGGCGCCAGGTCGGGAGGCTGCGCACTTCCGTCATAGACGCAGACGCCAACTCGAGACTCGGTTGCATTGCATTCTATCTTCTGCCCAGCTGCCCCGGGCAGGGCTTCGATGATCCCACGCGTATACTCTGGAATGCCGTAGATGGACACTTCGTTTGTGTTGAGGTCGACGTCAATAGTCTGCTGGAAGTAGTACTTGAACCGATAGTTCGAGGAGAACGGGAACGCAGAAAGATTGTAAATGAGTGTACCGGCGAAGGCTAGGAACAGGAAGGTCGGCAGTTGGTGATTGACACGGTGAATAAAGGGAGTCAGAGGGAATAGCAGGATAACGGTCAAGGATCCAACGGCCAGCAGAGGCAGGAGCTTATCACTGCCATCGACACTCGTCTGGGACATGGCAGAGGTCTGCACAAGAGCCGTGTTTCCAACAATGATCAAGTGAACGGGCGCGAGAACGAGCAACTGAAGGAACCAAGTCCAACTTGGAAGACGACTAGACCAGGACTGCTCGTTGGCGTATGGTGTGAGTGTAGGCGTCGGCTTGCTGACGCTTTCATCACCAGGCGCAGATCTTCTTCTATAAGCTGTTGCAAAAGTAGTCTGGTCCTCGGTGTCAGCTCCACCATAGCCCTCTTCTTCATTCCTAAGGGGCGTGGTTTCCGTCGGCTCCTCCTCTCCGCTATGGGCTTCCTCGCCTTCCTCGTCGTTGTTCGCCGTGTGGCTGGTTGGGGGGTCCGCATCCTGCACTTGTCTAGCGAAAGCAGACTTGGACGGGAGGGCAAAGAGCTCAAGAAGTGAGATGAGGAGCGCCAGAAATACGCCAGTGTGGAAAAAGGCGGCAAAGTAAAAAGCACCGACGTGGAAGCGGTCCTCGCAGACGGCAACAAAAATCTGAAATGCCCAGGTAAACACGAAGAGCCACATGAGAGAGTAACCGCGGTGCAGCGCACTCGGACGGACGTAGCTAGATCCTCGCATAATGAGCCAGAAGGAAGAGTAAAAGATCGAGAAGGACATGGCCCAGCTGCGATGTGTTAGAAATGCTTGTAAACAATCTCGAGGTAGACTCACACTGCATAGCCGCTGCTGTAGATAATCAGCGGGTTGAATTTACCAACCAGTCTGATAGAGCCAAAGGTGAGGACGCATGCAAAAGTCAAGGCAAAAGGGAAGCGAAACAGCCCGCGCCAGCCGTTAAGAGAGAGGTGTCCGTCGCTCTCCCCCGCGTCTGCTTCAGTGCTACTGGCAAAGAAGTAGTACTTGTCCTGCTTAATAAGGAGAACGGTAACGACAAACAAAATCAGAGGCGTGGCAATGAGCAGCGTCAGGGTCCAGGCAAAGAGGCCCCTAAGCGCCAGAGTAGCCCAGGCACTGCCGAAAAAGTCGAACCACACACCACGCGTCGGGCTACCGTTCTGAACCAAGTCGTGTCTTCCATCCGGGCGGTCGCCGTGGAACAGCGTGCCGGCGTTGTCGGAGAGCGACTTGGTGGACGAAAGAGCGGCGGAGAGCATGTGCCATATGCTGTTCACCGAAGCATGTCGAGTGTCGTCGTCTTCTGTGTGATAACGCGAGCGGGGTTCGTAGAAAGCAATGTCCATGCCACGCTGACCGTAATGGTCCGCGAAGATCTGATAGTCGGTGCCACTCTTAATGACGCCCGCTTCAAAGGCATCTGCGGCAATGACGGATCCAAATGGGTGTGGGCTAGAGCCGTACGCCTTGGCAATTTCGAGGTCGGTGGTACGGAACAGCATCGCACGGCCGCCGGCACCAGCGCCCTCGAGGTTGACGAATGTATGGCAAAACTGACGCAGCGGACTGTAGCCAAAGGCGATGGCTCCGAGCAGGCCATCTTCCTCGGCATTGTTGAAGAGCAGAACGATGCCGTGCTTTGGCTGATTGCCCTTGGTGGAGTAGTGGCTCAGCAGCTGGAGGAGTGTGATGCAGGCCATGCCATCGTCAGTAGCGCCATAAGCCGTCGCAACACTGATGTAAATATTAGTCGGCTTCTATAGCAATATTCATCATCGCCACTCACGAGTCGTAGTGGCAGTTGACAAGGACGCCACCCTTGCCTCGGAATGTCTCGGCGGCGTCCTCGGAGTTCCACCACTCGCCCTCGGGGTCTTCCTTGCCGTGGACGTAGGCATAAAAATTCGTTCCCTCAAAATACTGCGCGGACTGCGCGCCAGCATTGCGACCCTTGACCGTGTTTTCGGTGATGAATGTCGCGTTGGAGATTTTGTCGTCAAACAGGGTCACGCCGGGCGCTCTGGCCGCGGCGGTCGGCGCATCGGCGACAGCTTCAAAGTCGGCGCTCCATACGCGACCGCCCGACTTGTCGACCGTGTAGGGAATCTCGTTGCCGTCCAGGATCTGCTTGGCCCGGTTGACGAGGTACTCGCGGACCTCGTCGTTGGCGTGGCTGTTGTACGGGTGGTAGTGCGCGGTGATGCGCTGCAGGTCGACCCAGGCGTCCGTCAGGTTCACGCCGGCGGGCGCCGCCTTCTCCTTGGGAATCGCGGGGACCGTCTCGTGCACGTAGAGCAGTGGGATGATGATGGCCAGGTACGTCGCCGTAGTCCAGAAGAAGACGGGCCACGGCTGAAAGGCGAATGGGTTGAAGCCGGCCATGGCGGGCTGCGGGCAGGGAAGTGTTTGCTTGATGCCGTGGATGTGGAACGGAGGGCGGGATGAGGTTACTCGGGCGGCGAGGGGATATCTCAGTGATTCGCGAGAGACATTGCGCAGCTCCTCGTGGCAAGTGTTGTTGTGGACGGCAAGGGACGCTCTAAACCAAACATGCCAACGGGATTGGCGGGGCGAGCTTGAAGGGCGACCAGCTACACACACTTATGGAGATACCTAGGTAGGTACTGAGTAGCTACCAAGATACGCAGTAGGTAAGAAAAACGTCATAGGCTAATAGAGCAGCCCACCAAGTATATCTGCCACAAATTTAACTTAATAATTAAATAATTAAATTGGTTTATTAAACCTTTCTTGTTTAAAAAGAAATTCTTAAAAGGTATTATATAAAATCTTTAAAGTCTATTTATATAATATAATAATCTATATTATAATTTATTAACTCTAGTTGCATAATGTATATATCTCTTTGAGCATCTAAAGTATATGCCATGTACATATTCTGTAATAAAACATGCCAAGATGTGTTAGTAGAGGCTTCCCCCATATAGAGACCTTAAACTCTATAGTTTTCTCCCCCGTTACACTACGATAGGGTTACTGTCGCCTTTTTTGTGAGTAGTACAGTGACTCACTGATCATTCACGCTACAAAAATCAAGTTGACTCTTTAAATAACATGCCGAAGCCACTGCCACAATCCAAGAAACCATCACCAGATTGCTCTTCAGTATCTTCCCCGCAACATGGCGAAGCAAGTTTACGAGACCTTTACCAGCAGCCAAGTTCCCGACGACATGCTCGTCGACGCCGCAACGCTGTTCAATGAAAACTATGGTACCTGGGGAGAGAACTCCTTCAAACCAGGTAAGAGCCATCCACTGACTCTCTCGCGCATGCTAATTTCTGTAGGATCCCCTGTTCGCCTGAGTGCTCATCGACTTCGCCTTCAATATCTGCCTAGTCCCTCCCAGAGTTTCTATACTCGGGTAATTGTGGATGGAGTGCTTGCTGGCAATGCCTTCTCCTGCCGCTGGAGCTATGCAGGCAAGACTGTGTGCTGGGTTACCCAGCTCGTGGTCAGCAAGGCGTATCGTGAACGTGGGTTCGCAGGCGGCCTGTTGAGGGCCCTAAAAAGGGACAACGACGACATATTCGGCATCATGAGCTCTCACCCCGCCGCATGTCTTGCGGCAGCGGCGGCATTTGCAAGTACGTGAACCTGGCTCGATAAGGTGTTTAACCCGGCTCGCTGGAATCTTGACTGACTTGAAGCAGCGATAATTGAAAAGGTGTCTCTTGACTTCATCAGAAAGAACGCGCAGGGAGTCATGGCAGTCTCGCCAGTAGTGTATATCCGGGATGCAAAGCTATGCGGATCCATCTTTGACGCCAACGACTCAACCGGACTCGTCTCCGGTGTCAACACCAGTTTCTTCGTTGATCATGGGGAACCTCTTGAAGCATTGGACGTGATCAAGGAAAGCCTGCAGTGGCCACTTGGGGATAACCCAGAGGGCCACGAATATCTCCTGATTGTTCCTGCCAAGATTCGTCGATCCAGGTCCAGCGATGTCGCGGTAACAAAAGCTTAGATCACCTAGGTACCTTTTGTGCA
Source organism: Cordyceps cateniannulata (assembly GCA_028828415.1). Lineage (NCBI taxonomy): Eukaryota > Fungi > Ascomycota > Sordariomycetes > Hypocreales > Cordycipitaceae > Cordyceps > Cordyceps cateniannulata. The sequence continues at coordinate 221,090 of JAPHMX010000004.1, read as the reverse complement.
CCTACTGTCACAGCAACCACAGCTATCACAAGAATCACAGCTATCACAATAATCACAGCTATTGCAAGAATCATAGCTATCACAGCAATCATAGCTATCACAGCAGTCACAGCTATCACAGGAATCACGGCTATCACAGGAATCACAGGAATCACAGCTAGTATAGATAGCTATTATAGTAATGATAACTAGTATAGTAATTATAGCTATTAGTTACTTCATCAGGAATCTGTGCTTTAAAAATCATTAGACACGACGTTTAAAAGATGACTTTGTACAGGGATATCTCATCTAACGCGCTTTTATTTTATGGCGCATACGAAAACTATGAAAGGGACTCTAAACTAGAATTACACAAATTGTTTCGGTGGTGCCGTCATTTGTCCTGCTGTTAGCAATAAAAGCTTTTATGGCAGTAGCTGCCGCGACGTCAAAATGGTTGGTTCAAATCCCTGCTTGTTCCAAAGATTGCACCCGCCATGGTTAGTCTGCCATCAAACATCGCCAACTTATCAATCTCAATAATGCAATACTGCAGTAATTTTGCTCGCTCCCGTAATTTACGCGGGAGGTGGGGGAGGGGGAGGCTGGTCAGTCGGCGGTCCAGGAGGCGGGGGCGGTCCCTCACCAGGAGGGGGAGGGGGAGGGGCACCACCCGAGTATTGCTGAATCAACGAGGTAAGACCGGCCAAGCCAGGCGGCGCATCGAGCCCGGATTCGGCTGTCGGCATCCCCGGCGCAGCCATCCCCGGCGCAGCTCCGTAGCCACCGCCGCCATAGCCACCATATCCGCCGTAGCCTCCGTATCCATCCTGCTGGCCGTACCCTGCGGCGGGCTGCTGTTGCTGCCAGGGGGCAGCCGCGGCTGGGCCTCCACGGCCTCCGTCGTAGTAGCCGTCGCCATGGTTCTCATGTCCACGGTTGCGATCACGGGCCCAAGGGGCCGGGCCGCCCGAAGGGCCATTGCTGCCATTACCGCCATCTCTGTCGTCGCGGCGGGTTCGCCAGGGTGCAGCACCTCCGCCGCCCGAACCTCTCTGCCATGGTTTGACGTCGCCCTCGTCACCGCCGCCAGGGCCAGCTTCGATACGAGCAGGGGGGCCAGAACCACCGCCGAGTTCTTGCATAAGTTGCTGTAACTAGTCAATATCTGCCTGTACTTTGTAGAGGGCTTAAGGTGTAGACTTACTTCGTACTCGCGGTCGATACCGTCGCCGACTCTACCAGCAGGACGGCCGCCGTCGTTGCGCCAACTAGCACCCCTCTGTCTATCAGGACAATCGCGGGCCATGTGGCCTGCGTTACCACAGACTCTGCAAATGATGCTGGCCGTGTAGTTTTGCTTCTCAGGACAGTCATATTTACGATGGCCAATCTTACCACAGTTCTGACAGGCCTGGTTTTCGTCATCTCGCAGAGTACCGTTCAGCGCAGCGAGCTCTCGAAGCTGGTTGCGCTTCAGCTCGTTCTGGTTCTCCGGAGTAGAGGCAGCCTGCAATTTGTTAGTTGTACAGCAATGATTGAGATAAGGAGAGAAGCACATACCGTCTCGATGACATTGTGAATCAACTGCTTGGCCTTGTTGATCTTCTCCTCGTTATCAGCCATGACCAGGCAGTGGAGATCCTCTTCCTGGTTGCTAGAGTGAGCAGCGTCAGATCGGCCCTTGCCTTCCTTGACGGAACCCTTGCCACGAATGGCAATTTTGGCGCCCGACTCAGTCTCCATCTTCTTCAAAGTGTTGCCACGAGGGCCAATAAGCAAGCCAACTTGATGAGGAGAGCTACGTGTTAGTATCATGGTCAAGTCGCAAGAGGTATCAATGTCAAGTGACAACCCGTTCCGACGAAGGAGCACACGTCCCAAGCCTGGACCGGCGGCCTGGGCGGGTCAAACTTCAAGCAGGGGTTGGAGGGGGAAGACAGAGCATCGTCTTGGTTAGGGTTGGAGGGTTAGCAATCATACTGAAGTTAATCTCTGGATAGTCGTTAACAGGGACGTAGACCTTCTCCTGCGTCTTGGTAGGTCTACGGTAGTCCTGTGGTGGGTGGTAGTTAGGAATGGTCTTCATTGCCTTTTCGATCAGCTTGTGGCGTTCGTCTTCGAGGCGCTTTCGGTAACGGTATTCGCGAGTGTTGACACGGCGGCCGTGGTTATCGTACTGCGGGGGAGGCGAAGGTGATCTAGAGATGGCAAGTTAGCATGCGCGCACAGAGGAGTCGATATCCATAACATACCTATCGCCGTCGGCGGGGACAACATCGTCGATACGGAGCTTCTGGCTGATTTCCTCGATACGCAGATGAAGAGTATAAGCTTCGAGCTGTTCACTGGTCATAGCAGACGTAATCGCAGTAGGGAGATTGATCAGGCCAGCGGCCTTGTTCTCCGACACATCTCCCCAACGGTTGCGCTTCTTGCGTTGGCGAGGGCCGCTTGGTTCTGCACCCCGGGGTTCAGGGTCACGGCCACGCTTCAGGTCGCGGTCGGGTGTCGCGTCGCCGTCACCATCGTCGCCGCCAAAGCGCCGACGGCTGCCGAGGGGGATGTTGTTCGATCCTGTAATGCCTTGATTTCTCCACGACATTTTTTCCAGCGCTTGGAAAGATGGTGCTCAAGATTGATTGAGGGAGGCGATGGCGACGCCAGCCGTTGGTGGTCAACTTTTAGCGACGCGATCGCGCCGGAACAACTATTGTCCGTTAGGCACCAAGTCGCCTCGGATTCTGCGCTGACTTTTCAAGTTTGTACAGTAGTTAATGTGTTACAGTTTTTGCAGGAATATTAGTACTTTGATTTTGCCCGTTCATTAGCCTCGACCTCTTTTCAAGGTTATACAAAAATTTATTTCCGACGTGATGCTAATATGCTGTGCTAGTTCAACTCCGCAAGCAAGCTGGACCAATCCACATCAGCATCTAGGTCCATTTCAATCGCACCCATATCATGGACGCCCATATCGGTAAAGACGCCAGAGACTGGCTCATTTCCACTCCATATCCAAGGTTCGAATCCTAAACCCGTGGGCTGTGAAGAGGCATCTCCTGATGCACCCAAAGGGGCTCTCGCTTGGTGGCTTTGGAAGTCCCCTCCTGGCGCCGGGGTTGTGAAAGAAGTGTATGCATCTTGAGCAGGAGTCAAGCTTGTACCGTCGGGTACCAAGTGGTTGTAGTTGCCACTAGGAGCAGCCGGCAACTCGTTGGTGCTGACTGCGGCCGGGGGCATGGCCAGGATCCCCAACCAGCGCGAACGAATGCACTCAACACTATCTTGGCCAGGAAACGGCCCAGGGCTGGCTGGCTGGATCACGCGCTGGTACTCCTCTTCAAGTCGTTGCACCGCAGCCGGATCCTGACGCAGACGCCTGAATTCCGCATCACGGTGTCGTCGGGCCTTGACGGTAAGCTTCCTGATGGGCACCCAAACGTTGACCTCTTTGTCAGCCTTGTACTGGGCAGGTATCAGCCACTGGCTCTGCAATGCGAGCCACGCACGCTCCAACAGCGGAGACCATGGTCTCTGCGTCGCGGACAACAGCATGTAGACAATGGCGTAGGTGTGGGTGTATGTCTGGAACACCCAGCGCCAATGCTTGCATCTTTCTTCCGCATTCAGCGCGTGATTGTATTCGGCCACTTCAATAGCAGCGACGAGAAGCTTGTCCCTCTGTTTATTGGACTCGAGGTCCTGTGGTGCAGATATGATCGTTGGCAAGTACAAGACAAGCGTCATCTTCGCGGCAACTAGTCGCGCAGTAATAACGCCCACCCAGTACGTGATGTCGCCATTTGGGTTGGAGTGTCGCAAGTAACTGTGATCCAGCCTCGCGAACAATTCTTCAAATATCGCGCTCGACGCATCTGGTGACGTAAGGCCTTCTTTTTGTTTCGCAACCATTTTTCTCTCCACGTCCACCAGGCCGCAAGACACTTGCGTTATTGTCATGTCGGTAATGCCATCCCGCTCCTCCGGTATGACTTTTGTGTCAACGTCAATGTCGCTGTCATTAATGTTGAGCGGCATTTGAGTGTCGTATCCATCCTGGAGAATGGTGAGATCTGTTCCTTGGTCACCCGATGCGCGCGCATCAAGCATACAAAGCGCCCACCAGACTCGTCGACGAATCTCGACCTCATATGGTGACAGATTGGGAAAGTGGCTGCCATCACGATGCAGACCGATAGCCTGAGCCATTCGAATTGCAATTCCTGCCATCATCCAGATAAATCTTGGGCTGTCGTGGCGGCGGGCAAGGAACAGAAATATCGTCATTGCCTGGACCAGAACAAGAGTCGGGTTGTTGAGAAAGTCGGCGCTGGCCATGGCTTGCTCGAAGCCAAGGCGAAACTTCAGATTTAGTCTCGCCTTTGTCGTCCCAAAATTCAGGCTGACCTATATAGAAGAATTTAGCAAGGCGTGTCTAATGAAATTTTACGCAGTGGTCTTACCTCTGTCTCTTCCATGGATGTTACGGCGGCATAGTAAATTGCGAACATGAGCGCCGAGTCAGCAGGGCTCAAGGCGGATAGGTCCCCGCCAGGCACTTCCCGTGCCATCTTTCTAATACTTGGGACATGAGCAACCTGTGCGATCATATTGACATTTGTGGCGAAAATATCAATGAGAAATGGAACTTGAGACGGTAGCGGGTAACAATCCCGAGCACTGGCTTGTGGACGCAAGTTGCTTCCAAACAGAAAGGCATGCCGCTGAGCAGGCGTTCGGTCCAGCTCCAGAGTGGAAGGGTTCGTCGCCGCTGAAGAAATATCGTCGTCGGAAGAATCGGAATCGCCACCTGCCAGGTGCTCCGTCTCCATCTTGAGAGAGTCAAGCTGGGCGGTTGGTCAGCCACGAGAATCCACGTCGACGGACTCGTAAAGCATACCTCGTCACTAATCTGAGACCAGAAGCCACTTGCGACGTATTGGTTTCGACCAGAATTACCGGGGATGAGACGACCGGGCTTTCTCTGGGACTGTGAGCTGGAGCCAGCTGAAGCTGGTGATACAGCCTGCTGTGATTGGGTCGGCCATGCTTGTGTCGACGGTGATGACGCAGTGGTATGGGCGCTGTCGGCCGCAACAACTCGCGCTTGGTGCAATTCGGCGCTCAGGCTTTTTACCAAATTTTCCAGATTTTGTAATCGACTCATCACCTGGTTCGACCCAACATCCGCGGGCGGTGCTGCGGCAGAACCGGCTTGGGTGAGACGATCTAGTCGCCTCGCCCATCTAGGAGGCTTGTCATCCGAAGGAAGGACGCATTGGATCTGGGCCCGGCGACAATTGGAGCATGGCGTCTTCTTATCGCAGCGCACTTTTCGGGAGCGGCACGTTACGCAGCTGCGCGGCTTGGATGATGCACCACCGCCTCCTCCCGCACCGGCTCGGTCAACTCTCGCGTCTCTCTCGGACGAGACGGTCGCGGAGGGTGTGGGGCGGCCTGCTGATTCTCCCGCATTATTCTCTCCGGGCTCGGGCACAGTCATGTTGACGAAAGAAGGCTGGCGACGGTCGCTGCACGCCGGTGGATAGTCCTGATTCGCGTGACCAAAGCCCTACACCTCGTCGAGATGACTCTTGACGCGAACGGACGAGTATAGAAGCAAAAATGAAATCGTCAGTAACAAAGGTAGATAGGTTGACCCGCCTTCTGGCAAGGTGCTGACGACGAGGGCCAGGCAGCCAACCAGCGTCGGGGACAGCTAGAGTAGGCTGGGCTAGGCCGCTCTCAGCAGGTGTTGCGTTTTGATGGAAAACATTTGCGTGGCACTATGAGGCACGAAAAGCAGACTTTATTCTGTGAACTAGGCCGAGTGTTAAAGATACATAGTAACTAGTTCATGCGCCCGGTTTCTCAACTGTTGACTTCAATCGCTACCACCTCCTGTTCTATCATTCCACGCATGTCTACCCAGATTCCGGGAATAATTCCCTTGCCCCCTAATACTCTTCTATTGACGGACCAGTCACTCTTAATTTCCCACATTTCCTAGACGCAATCTTTATCAACGCATTCGCCCTCGACAAGGACCTCGCCTGCGCCACAACGTTGAACACAGTCGCCATCAAGAAGGACCTTGCCTGCGCCACAAACTCGATCAACGCATTCGCCATCGCGAAGGACCTCGCCTGCGCCACAACTTTGAACGCATTCGCCATCGAGAAGGACCTTGCCTGCGTCGCAATTGGGAGGCAGCAGCTCGGTCGATGGCGGCTGGGGAGGCGCGGGAGGCGCAGGAGGCTGCAGCTCGGTTGAAGGGGGGGACGCCTGTCGGTTCTCAAGAGGCATTGCTGAAGCGAGGCTTGTCAAGCAAGCAAGGGCGATCAGGTTGTACTTCATGCTTCTTGTTTATGCGCAGGTTGGACGCAGTCAGAGGATTCAGTAGAGGTAGATGGCAGGAAGTAAATGAGATTGTAGATTGTAGATTGTTGGTTAGAATTGCATGGACACACAACAGTGAGCGGGTGGCCAATTTATAATGGTGCAATTGCTAGATATGACCGCAAGTTAAGTGAAGCGTCCAACGAGTTTCCGAGCCCATATTCTACATTTTCTGACTCAGTCTGGTTCACTTATAGGTGGGTTTATACAATCAATGAGTAGCTTCAGGTAGCATAATAGCATAAAGGAGAACTGGGATGAAGCCAAGTATCATGAGTCGTAGAGTGAGTTTAGTATGAAAGAAGCACAACGCTCCATAAGTTGAAACTAGGGTCGATCAGTCGCATAATAAAGTTATGGAGTCGAGTTTGAAATTATCAGGATCAGCTTCTCGTCTAAGCCACGAACCCCTCTAGCTACTATAGATGTTATGCAAAGTTCTTTCGACGAAATAATATTTTCTACGGTTGGTTTTCTTTTAAAATCTTTCACGAATAGTTCTAGGCCTGGATTATACAGTTGTATGACGACTTTGATGATGTATGCATTCAATTGCTGCCACATCTAACACCTGTATAGAGATGGCAGGTCTAGGACCTTTTTGACACGGCGGCACGTGTTGCGAGAGAGTGGCCATTAATGTTATCGGCAGCGCTGCCCTTGAATCAAAAAATCAAATCCGGCCCTTATATTTGTTTATTTGAAGAATCCTCAGGCCAGGATCTAGTCATGGCTCGGAGACAGCTCGCCAACCCTGATGCGCCTCTGACGTGCGATCCACCCACCCAGTTAAATAATAAGAGCTACTATAGGTGAGCTTGGCCAACCTGCCTCGTTCTCTAACGTTACCACTCCGCCTACGAATCGCCGATATGATTCATATGTATGTGCATGTCCAACTCAGGCATCGTTGCACAATGCCAAAGGTGGCAAAGTGCTGATGACGAGGGCCAAGGCAGCCAACCACAGTCGGGGACGGCTAGAGCAAGCTGGACTAGGCTGCTCTCAGCAGGCCGGGATGAGGCTGACGCCATGCAAAAGATCGCGCAAAAGGCGGGCGAGAAATGCGCGAGAGACTTGACCTTGAGCGGACTAGCAGGCGGCACCTGCCAATCGAGGTGTGCTGGTCGGCCAGTTGTCGGCAGCGAAGAGGCGAAAGAGCAACGAGAAATAAAGTTATAAATATTGTCAAATCTCACCTCAAAGGTATATACTTTTAAATCATCAGCATCAACACTCTAAAGCATTCCCACTACAACATCTCCGCAACTCAGCAACTTTCAAGCAACTCAGCCCTACCTACAGCAAAAGCTCCAGACGCCAACTTACAACTCATATCTTCCTCTCTACCAAAATACCAAAATGTCTCCCCGAAACATTGCTTTCCTTGGCGCTTCCACTGGCGTCGGTCTTGGCGCTCTTCAGCATTCTCTCAAAGCCGGCCATCAATGCGTCGCCCTATGCCGCGAGCCCAAGAAGCTCGATGATCTCAAGGCGCCCAACCTAAAAATTGTCCAGGGCAATGCCCACGACCTAGACACCGTCTCACAGCTCCTCGTCACGCCCGACGGCACCCTCGTCGATGAAATCATCACCACCATTGGCGGTAAATTCTCCACCACCAAGATGGGCATCGACCAGCCGCAGGTCTGCGAGCTCGGCATGGACACCCTCCTCGCTGCGCTCGCCGCGCTCCGCAAGCAGGGCGTCACGGGCGGCGCGCCGCACATTGTCGCATGCAGCAGCACCGGCATCTCCAAGTTTGGCCGGGACATCCCGCTGCTGATGGTGCCGCTGTACCTGGGCCTCAAGGGCCCGCACGCGGACAAGGTCAAGATGGAGGAGAAGTTGCTCGCCAGCGGCGAGACGTTTACGATTGTGCGGCCGAGTCTGCTCACGAATGGGGAGTCGGAAACGGTGGTGCGCGTGGGTATTGAAGATCCCAAGACGGGCTACGAGTCCAAGGCGATTGGCTACACGATTTCGCGGGAGGATGCGGGCAAGTGGATTGCGAAGCACCTGGTGCAGGACGTGGATGCGGCTTTCCTGAACAAGATGGTTGTCATTACCTATTAAGGTTGCGTTTCTTTCTTTTTCTTTTGTATTTTGTGCATTTCGCATATAGACTGCCTTGCTTATACCCGTACTTTAATCTGCTAATAAACCAACGGTTCATAATGCTGCTGTCTACTCGTCTCTGTGTAAGCATTTAACTGAGAAAACACTAAGAGAAATGTGAGAAGAAAATAGAAGCCGGAAAGTTTGAAGAAGGAGCCTTGCGAGAATATTGCGAAGCCAAATTATTATGTGACTCTTGCTGCAGGGTACACCACCCGCATCCTGGCATCCAGCCTGGATGGCGCCATGGCGACCGGCTAGCTTCCGCTGTCTCAGCGCCTAAACACTCGGACGCTACGCACACACTCTCTGCCTTGCTTCATCAACACCACCTCTCATTCCATCCAAACATCACCAACAAGGAGATCCCTCATAATGGCCCCCTCGGCGTGTAAAGGCGCGCTGCTTCTGCTGACGCTTGGCCTCGCTGGCCTCGGTGCCGCCGCTCAGGACGGCCAGGTCGTCTTCTCCCACAACGCCAACTCGCTGCACAAGGTCGACCCGGCCATCCTCGCCGCGCTCAAGGCGCACAAGGACCCCGTCGACGCCTACATCGCGCTCCATCCCGAGGAAGCGGATAAACTCGCCGAGAAGCGCCTGCTGCGCATCGCCGGCGAAAAGGAGCCGCGATGGATGACGGAGGGCGACAAGATGAGGCTCCGCCGCAAGGGCCGAAAGTTTGCCGACATCACCGACTACGAGCAGTTTTACAAACAGAATGCTCTGTCTGCCCAGTCTGGCAAAGCTCGTAAGAATTCTTTTCTCTCTTCTTTTTTAGTGAGAGATCTAGTCTCGGGAAATTTTACTGACCTTAGCAGACCTCCCCAAACTTACCCAGCAGAGACTGGTAAAGCCTCTGTTTCCCCAAGTGTCCAAGGACAACATGGAGTTTGTCCTGAAGCACATGACGAGCTTCTACACCCGCTATTTCGGAAGCATCACTGGCGAGCAGAGTGCGCTCTGGCTTCGTGACCACATCGCCGAGGTACGATTGCGCAGCACTCCACATACTTCCCAGGCTAATCGGTTCCGTAGATCATCAAGGAGGCGCCCTTCCACACGCACATCTCGCTTGATGTATTCCCCCATACATTTCCGCAGCCCTCCATCATTGCTCGCTTCGAGCCCAAGGTCGCCAACTTTTCTGCGCCCGTCACCATCCTCGGCGCCCACCAGGATTCCATGAACTACCTCTTCCCGCTGCTGCCAGCGCCCGGCGCCGACGACGACTGCTCGGGAACTGTCAGCATTCTGGAGGCATTTCGTGTCCTGGCTCACAATGGCTACATCCCTCGCAACGGGCCTGTCGAGTTCCACTGGTACGCTGCGGAGGAGGGTGGTCTTCTTGGCAGCCAGGCCATTGCAAAGTACAAGAAGGAATCTGGCGTGACCATCGGTGCCATGCTGGAATTTGTACGTATCGGAACGAAGCTATGCGCTACTTTACTAACGCTGTCTAGGATATGACGGCTTTTGTTGCCAAGAATGCGACCGAATCCATTGGCATTATTGAGACTTCTGCTGACAAGCCCCTCACGAAATGGGTTCTCGGCTTAGCCCAGGAATACAGCGAGATCGAGTCTGCTGTCTACCAACTGCAAGAGTAAGTAAAGACAGGCCGGACTGACGAAGTTTACTGACGCTTCTAGGGGTGCTGGCTCGGATTACATGTCTTTCACGAACGCTGGCTTCCCTGCCGCTTTCGCCTCGGAAGGTGACCCCATCAGCGGAGAGTTTGACCCATACATCCACGGAATTCACGACACTATGGACGTCGACGACGAAAGTGGCCGATTCTCTCTGGACGTAAGTCTATCCATCTTTTTAAGAGACCTTTAGATTGCTAACACTTTATAGCATATGGCGCGCTTCTCGGAGCTGGCGCTCGCTTTTGTCGTCGAACAGGCCGGGTGGAACAACGACTGGAGGTAAACAGTCGGAGTCTAACTCTCCACGAATGACGTGAGAAGGGTAAAGCTATTTGAATCATGTAAGCGTTTTTCTTGTACAAGGTAGAGGAGGCGATTCGGCAAGCACCTTGACTCGGTTGTGGATGCGCGCCCCTTTAATTTACTCTTATAGATGTGTGGTGGTTTTGATTAATTCTACACATTCACCTATTCTACAATGTGAGCCTCCATTTCCGAGAGAGCAAATCATTTTCAGCAAGCAGGTATATTGTCACTAAATGAGCTATTTACAATCGCAGCCAATTCGTTGATCTGCTTTCTAGACGATATGTACCAACATGACAGAAATGAAACACCAGTGTCTTGGCTAACCTGCTCCGATCAACTAAGCACGGCACTGAGAAGGGGCAAGGGTCCAGCCAGTGAGGCGGTTGGCAACATCAGTGGCGTAGCAAGGAGTGCTGCCCAGCCCATTGTTGAGGTTGCTGTAGTCCGCCGAGCCGCTGTTGTACAGCCGCGCCGCGCCGTAAAACTTGCGACTGCCATTATCCCCCGTCGCGCTCTGCGCCTTGGCCAGCGTCTGCTTCAGCCCATCCCCCGACGACGTACCGGTGGTGCCATCGCGGATCATCTGCGTAATCTGGCTCGCCGGGCACGGGTTCTTGCCGACGCAGCTGCCGGAGCCGTTGTGCGACTGCATCAGGCCCGGGTTGCGCACGCCATTGTCCGTGGTCGGCACGCGCACGCAGCCCTTGCTCTCCTGCATGACGACGGCGAGGATGAAGCGCTTGTCGACGCCGGACTCGCCGGCGACCTGGTTGATGGCCGTCTTGATGTTGGCGATTTCGGCGGCCGAGTTGTCGGCGCCCCAGCCGTTCCAGCCGCAGGACTTTTGCATGAGGGGCACGTTGGAGCTCCAGAGCTGGTCAAAGGAGCCCCAGGCGCTCTGGGCGGGCCAGCCGCGAGCGGTAGAGCCGTCGCCCTGGTAAAAGGTGTAGGAGTCGCCGTAGCGCGCGACGAGGGTGGAGGGAGCGGCGGAGGCGGCGGCCGCGAGGGCGGTGACGGTGATGCTGAGCTTGGCGTACATGGTGGAAATGTAACAAGAAGATTTGGTATATATGCAAAGAGAAGTGAATGAGGCTCACAGAGCTTCAAAGGGTATGTACAGTTGTAAAGTGAGTTGAAGGAGAGTTGTGTAGTTCTCAGTGCTTGCTGTGAGACTGCTGAAGAACAGAGACAGGCTTGAAGGGAGAATATTGACGGTTTATATAGATTCTTCTTGAATTGCATCTTTGGAATAATTATTCCGAAAGGCACCTTGTTCTCGGCCTTACTTCTCAACCATGACACTCCCGGCTCATCTTGGAAGCTTCATGCCAAGCCCCAGGTAACATCTGCCACCCTACACGCAAGACTCGACTTACACGTCTCGTTACCCTCCAGCTACCGATCCGTCGTGCCGTTTTCCAAAAGATTAGAAAAGACCCATAACCAAATGGGACTGTTGCTGACAGCCAGGGGGCATCGAGACTCGCCAACGCCGAGACTAGTTATGGGACTGCACTGCTGATGGCGCAACCCCCACGTTTTCAGGGCCACCAATGATAGCTCGTGCGACTTACCAAAACGGGATAATTCTGTCAACCATTTGGCCGCAACTTGCTGACGGAGAAAGCCGCCATTCCCCACGGATGGGATCAGAAGATTGCTGGCAAGGCACCAGGGGCAGCTATCCTGCGTTGGGATGGACGTATTGTATGTAGACCTCCGTTGGCTAGTGGGGGATTCAACGTTCCATCTACAGGCCAGCCCAATTAGGAATGCGCCTAATTCATTGTCTATTTCGCTAGATTGGTAAGTGAAGAGCTAAGAATGAGTTGCTGTCGCAAATTGCAGGATTAGACTGTGGGGAAGTGTATCTGATTCGCGGAAAGAACAACTGTTCCTGTGCTGGGGTCGAGTATATCGAGTCCGCTAATAAGGGATTTAGGCCGAGTCATCCTTGCGATTTCCTTGTGTGTTTGCAGCATCAGCTGCGTAGGAAGACAATATATCCTGATTGTTTAAAGGACTTGCATCCAATCTCATGTCGGTTGGCTTTTATTGCGTCTTCATCGGACGAACTGCGTCCATGCGCGCCGCGGGTGTGTAGGTTGATCAGCGCCCGGCGCCGTCGTTCCAGCAGTGCTGTTCGGCATCCCTCACACAACTTAAAATGATGCAACGTATCGCTTAGTGTAGTAAATCGCCGTTGGTGTGTGTCCGCCACCGCATGAAAATGCGCCGTTCCTCCGTAGTCGTCGGCCAAGACGAACCTCTTGCTTCGAGAACCTCAAATGTGTCGGCGCCAAGCGAAATCTTGGTCCGGGATTGGACGGGAAAATGGACGACAGTCTAGCCACGATGGCTTCGGCCTGCTTACAGCGCCAGTGCGACGCTGTGGCTTAATCTCACCATCGCCATGAACGCTCCGCCGTATCAGCGCTGTCAGATTGGTCTCTGTAGCTGGCCTGCAGTGGACCCAGAGAACCCCTCAGCTTGGTTTCCAGGAAACATTTTTTATGGGGTGTACAAAGCAATAAGAGCGGTCGCACTGGATTGCTTGCTGTCTTTACAGAGGTAATTCTGCGTAGCATTCGACGCACCTCGGAGCGAGTATGCAGACAGGCCACACAGCAACTACAATCGCTAGTATGATAGAGGAGCGAAAGTTGAGCCCAAGCCAAGAAGAAAGACAGCAAAGAGCTACTGACCTAAAGAAGAAAGAGAACGGGAAGCAAATAAGGACGACGAAGTAAATATATAAGAGAAAGGAAATAAAGAGAATGATAACTAGAAAGGGTATAAGGAATAGAAAGAATACTAGAAAAATGTCGATAGAGCAAATTCATGCTATTGAAGAAAATCTAGTAGTGTCATTAGGCGTCATTAGCGAGAGCAGTGTGGTGCGAAGGTTGAGTTTTTTGGGCGAACTCTATAGGTTGTGATTGAGGGTCCAGGGAGGAGCTTCTGGCCGATATCAAGGTCGAATGAGAATGCCACACCTCGCAACAGCAGCTGCTGTTTCAATTGTGTCAGTGCATCAAAAACTTTTTTAAACAATGTAAAATAAGGAATATACTTATTCAACTCGAAGGCTGTCTGGTGTCCAAGAAGATACCTTATGCCCACCATATATAGCCTCCACAGCTAACAGCTACCGTAGAGAATACATCATCATCATCCTTCCCCTAAGGCCTAATAGTTGAGGCTGGAAACCTGTCCATAAAACGACTATTTATTAGTAGATCGCAGTCTACGCTCACATCGAGTACCCGTTGAAGCCAAAAAGTCGTACTAGCTACTTGCAGCTTTTCATCTTCCGATGTATCTCAGTTCAATCCGTCGAAGCGGTGGGAATGTCACCATGGTCATGGCAAAGCCAATCCACATCCCCAGATCCGCACCAGCAGCCAACCTTGACACCGGACCGACATACCACGCCTGCGACATGCCGATAATAGCCCCGACCCAGCCGACGAGGAAGCTGAGTAGCGCCGCCCATCCCTGCGGAAGATACTTTTTATTCTCCCATTGAGACCAATCCCAGCCTCGATCCCGACGGAAAATGAACTGCTCCTGCAGGCAGATGCAGACCATGAACTCGATCCAGTAGCCCATCAGAGCCACAAAATTGGAGTAAATGTCAAAGAGGCTCTGGCGACCTGCCAAGCCCAAAACCAACTGTATCAGAACCAGAATGGAAGACCAGATCCATCTCGGCACCATCTTGCCGTAGCGCCCTAGCGTCTGGCATCCGAGGCTGCTGGAATACGTGCCCGGCACGCTGTTGGCCACTACGCCGAGGGCTATGACGACAGAACACACTTTTCCAAAGCCCTTGAGTGGTGCGAATGCTGCCACGATTAATGCCCCGGTGCTGATTTGGTTTGCCTGCGCCCATGCGGCTTGGTGGACAGCGCCGGTGGCCAGTCCGATGGCAACGAGGTAGACCAAACTAAACGCAACCCACAAGCCGGCCAGCGTGAGGCAAAAGATCCTCCTCCGAGGCGTCTTTTCAGGGTAGTAGACGTAGAAATCGGCGGCCGCGGCGGCCCATGAATTGGGCACGTATGAGCACAGGCTGAAGTACGTCAGGCGGGCGGCGGCCAGTTGCGTGCCGGAGACGGTGTTGGGCGCCGCGGTATCGAAATACGGCCCCGCAACGCCGATGAGAACGGCCAGGACAATGATTTGGGGGAGCCAAGCGTATCTGGTGGTATAATCAGCGACTGGATGGGCGGGAGTTTGTGAGTGGTTTGGCATTACCGCTCGTAGATTTGGAAAGGGTACATGCCAAAGGCGGCAATGACCCAGCATATCGCGCTGATCACCACGACGCCGACGGCAATGCTCATGCCGCCGCCGCTTACGGCGGAGAGGACCTGGCCGGCGATGATGGCATCAATGGTGCAGTATCCAATCATGAGGATAATGTTGAGAAGACAAGGAATCTTGGCCGGCCAGTATCCCATTAGGAAACGTAACGCGACCTAGACGACAAAAAAATTGTCAGTAAAGGATGCCAGCCAGGTACATACATCTGCCAACTCCCGTTGCCGTCTAATTCTACCATCTGGCGTCTAAGCTTACCATGGTCCGATTTCCACTCTGCGGCCCAAACGTGCACATGTACGCCGTCGCCAGACTCCCCAAAAACGCGCCCGGCACCGCGCAAATCGCCGCGTCCCGGAACCCTAGCCCGAGCAGCATCGGCCCGAGCAGCCCGGCGCCCAGGTTGTTGAGCGACAGGTTGGCGCTCAGCCAGAGCAGGAACACCTGCACGTCGTTGGCGAGCGACGGGGCGTGGCGCTCTTCGGGCGCCACGCGCCGGATGCCGCGCGCCTCGAAGCCGGCGAGGCCTTCTACCCACGCGCTCCATTGCGCGAGTCGGGATGTGATTCGCGGCTGGGGCTTGGAGGAGACTTTGGATTCGGAGGCAAAGTTTGGAGGAGCCAGCTCTGCATCGTGCTTTTCAAGGTCGGACATGCTAGGTGGTTACGCTGGTCGCATAGCCAGCGCTGGAGTGCGACAAGGTAGGTGAGACACTGTGTAGGATCCAAGTTTGATGGTGAGGGAGGAGATGCAGTCTTCTCAAAAAATAGTCTACATGATGAATGGTAATGATTTTCGCCGTCTCCCCTTTCAATACCACTCGCTGACAGCCTTGTCGCGGTGTCCTAGACTAAACGAGGCAGGCTGCCGGGGGTGTACTAACCGGAGACTTTTTCAGGCTATGGGGTCGCAATCACACATCGGTATAGATAGAAGGCCGTTGCCATTTCACGGTCCGTCTTTCTTTAATGTTGTTCACCGTTTCTGTTTTGTTCTGTCACAGCGTAGGGTGCTGGCCATGGGAGACTCTGTCGTCAGTCAAGCGCTATGCTGTAAATTTGCAGCGACATCTTTCGCCTGTCAATTATAATTACAAGGTAGTGAGAATCCATATACATCTATCTATATCCCTGCTCTTCCCATTATATAGGAATATCGCTGCCTGTGTGGCTTTAGCTGCTGTCCCGCCAAGAGCCTCGAGGCGACCTAAACTTCCCCGCCGTGCTAAGGACCAGCAGTATTCAAACCACTCACACTCACACTCACCTTCACTCGGTTTCCTGGTAACAAACACATACACTCTAACATGCGCTCTAAATACCAAATCTCCCCCGATGCCTTTGTCAAGCAGCGCTTCGACTACATTGTCATCGGAGGCGGCACTGCCGGGCTGGCTGTCGCGTCCCGGTTAGCCGAGCGCAAGCACTTGCAGGTTGGCGTTCTCGAGGCTGGCGGCTTCATCGAAAACGACGACAATGTGGACATTCCTGCCCTTTACGGCCGTTCACTGCAGGGAGAAAATGACTGGTGTCACAAGACGGCTCCTCAGGCTGGTCTCGCCGGGAGGACACTGCCGTGGCCAAGAGGGAAAGCCCTGGGAGGCACAAGCTCAATCAACTTTATGACCTGGGTGCGCGCGAGTCGCCAGGATTATGACGCATGGGAAGAACTCGGAAATCCAGGCTGGGGATGGGACAGTCTCCTGTGAGTCTCACAATGCCTCACCCATGAGGCTTCAATTAGGCCTTGCGCCACGCTTACCATGTCGGAAAACACAGTCCTTTCTTCAAAAAGTCAGAAACTTTTCATCCACCGAGTCAGAGTCTCACTGTCAAATTCGATGTCAGGCATGATCCGAGCTCATTTGGTACCTGTGGTCCCATACAGATTTCCTACAATGAAGAGTATTCCGCGTCACACAGCCTCTGGCATCGCACACTCAACGCCGTCGGCATCCCGACCAATGTCGCTCACGCTACAGGTTCAAACGTTGGTGTGTGGACAAATATCAACAGCGTGGATCCAAGGACTGCAAAGAGGTCATATGCGACTAGCTACCTAGATTCGCAGCCCAAGCGATCCAATCTGTACATTCTCACAGACGCACATGTCAAACGAGTTGTTCTTGAGGAAGATGGCGAACGCATCACTGCGAAAGGAGTTGTTTTTGAGTGTGCCGGAGAGGAATTCAAAGTATCAACATTGCGAGAGGTTATTGTTTCAGCTGGCACTGTCCAGTCCCCCCTGATACTCGAATCCTCTGGGATAGGCAACCCGGATGTCTTGGACAGGGTAGGCATACCGGTGAAAGTGAAGAGTCCCATGGTTGGAGAGAACCTGCAGGATCATATCAGTAAGTTACTCATCCAGGGCTAGATAATACACAGTCGCAGTATAGGGAACAGTGCTCATCGGAGTCTAGTGCTTGCGACGATTTTCGAGGTAGACCCGACACTGCCCAACCCAGATGATCTCTCCACCGACGACGCCTACGCGGCGCGCGCGCGAGAAGAATATGATACAGCGCGACGCGGGCCATTGACTGTCCTCCCTTGCTCCATCTGCTACGTCCCGCTCAAGGAGTTTGTGCCCCAAGCTGTGCTCGCCGACATCAAGGCCCGCGCGCAGCTTCACTCTGCATATGATGCTGGAAAGACCGCCATCGTCGCCAGTCGTCTTCAAAACGACACGAGACTCGGTCATATGGAGTACATTTTTGATCTCGGTAATTGGAGTCCCTCTTTCAAAGGCGAAGCGGGCAAAAAATACGGCACAATGCTTCAAATATTGCAGTATCCATTCTCTGTCGGATCGATTCACCTACGGCCAGACCGCACCAAGTCTGAGAATGCAACTGCGCTGCATATTGACCCAGGGTATTACCACGGTGAGCATGGCCAACTTGACGTTGAGATTATGCAGCAGGCCGCCCGCTTCCTGCAGAAGATTGTCACGACGGAGCCGTTGGCAAACATTCTCCGCCACCCGGTCGCTCCGACGACGGAGGAATTCCAGGACGACGACCGAATGCGTGCCTGGATAGCGGAAAATACCATTACTGACTGGCATCCGGTGGGAACGTGCGCGATGGGTGGCCATGCGGGCGTGGAGGGCGGCGTCGTCAACGAAAGACTGCAGGTGTTTGGCGTCGAGAAGCTGCGTGTGGTTGATGCGAGCATCATGCCTTTGCAGATTAGTGCGCATCTGCAGGCAACGGTGTATGCGATTGCCGAAAAGGGTGCGGCCATGATACTCGAGGATCTGGACAACGCGCAGTAACTGAAACAGCACGAGATTGCCCAGCCAAGGCGTCAGGATGACTCGACCAGCAAAAGATATCCGACCAGTAGCTCTACTCTTGCACTGTGCTAGCATGTCACCGCCAATGCTCACCCGTCAAGGGGTAACTGTAGCAAGATAAAAAAGACCTTTACTTATAAAACGAAAAGAAAACGTGGTTTATATCTATGGATTAGGATAAGCTACTATTACAGAGGCCCGACTACCTGTACACCTGGCCCCCAACTACCTGTTGGCTAGGAGGCACTCCAGCGCCAGAAAGACCCAGAAATTCAATCTAGCCAGCGCTTAGAGCAGTGGCCTGGTGCAACATTCTCATCATCCTGCGTCCTCGTCAGCGATATGAAGCATGACTGCTCACGCGCTGGGGTTGGAGGTGGCAAAACCGTTGAAAATAAAGCTGCTTGCTCTATAATCTTCTTTACGCTGGGATTACTCATTCCAGTCTGTACAGCTGGTCCGTATCTGGCCAAGGGAACAAAGGTGGCACGTTTCACAGCAAGACGAGTTATTATCTGGTCTTAATTTTGGCGCAGTTTCCGCAGGCCACTTAACATGTCTGGAATTTATCAGTCATGCCCTATAATCGATACCTGAAGCCAACAGTTTTCCAGTCAGTGATGTCCTCGAACGCTTCAGGATGGAGCGGCACAGTCGCAGTACTGTCGCCCAGCTTGTCATCGGCCACTGCACCGGCCGTAGCCACACTGCCCTGAATACCCTCCATCTTTGACCTGAGAGCATTGAACCACTGCAGATAAAAGCGTAGAATGACAGCCAAGACAATTACTAGCGAGTAGCAGATCATGATGGCCGCGAATGCCGTGTTATACGTAGGCGCCTCGCTTTCACGGAAGAACTGCGGCCCAGCAATGTTGCCCGCGCAGTACGCGATGAAGAGTAACGCAGTAATTGTCATCTTCTTGGTGACGCCCTTGAAATTGGACTGCACCAGCGCCATGTTGAGCGGCATGGACGCCGGCCCGGGCGACAGCAAAAAGTAGGCAAAGAGCTGCACGCCGTGCGAGGGGATCCGCTGCCGGCAGTAGATGACGGCCGCACCGGCAACGCAGGGAAGAAGAACGGCGATGATGAGGATGCAGTTGAGGGCTCGGTAGCGGCCGGCCAGCCAGCCCGTGCCGGTAATGATGGCCGCGGAGAGCAGGGAGTACGGGATGTTGATGAGGGTGGACTGCAGGCTGGTAAAGTGGAAGGATTTGACAATAATGTTGGAAAAGTTTTGCGTGCCGCTGTTGGGAATCTGGCCGAGGATGGCGATGCAGACAATGAGCCAGGTTTTGGGATCGATGAGACACTCGCGGACCTGCTCCGGCGAGAAGCGCGTGTCTTGCGTGCTCCCGGTCCCGGCGACAACCGTACGACGCGCAGCAACCCCGCGCTCTTGCACACTCAGAAACTTAGCTTTCGATATAGAATCCGGAAGGAGCAAGAACATGGGAATCGTCCATAGAGACGTCGCGACGCCGAGAATAATGTACATCCAGCGCCACGGGTGGTCCTCGACATGGCCGACGCCAAACGCCAGCAGACTCGAGACCAAGCCGCCGACCGAGTTGCCCGCGAACCAGATTCCCACGCGCGCGGGCATCTCGTCGCGCGTGTACCACGTCGACGTCAGAAACATGAAGCCCGGCGTGATGCTGGCCTCGGCGACGCCGAGCAGGAAGCGCACGGCCATGAGCCCGCCGAAGCCGGTGCACGCGGCGGTCGCGCCCACGGCGGCGCCCCAAAAGGCCGTGTTGGCGGCGAGGTACTTGCCGACCGGCAGGCGCGCGATGAGCAGCGTGGTTGGGTATTCCCAGACGAGGTAGCCAAAGTAAAAGATGCTGGCGACCCAGCTGTACTGCTGGCCGTGGAGGTGCTTGCGGCGGGAGTGAGCGCGGGAGGACTGGGACAAGGGAAGGAGGGGAGGCTTACGGTGTCCTGCTTGAGGCCAAATACCGCAGCGCTGGAGAGAATCACCTTGTCCATAAAGTTGAGCACGTAGGTGACGAAGAGGAGCGGGAGGAGGGCGCGGTCAATCTTGCGCAAGACGCGTCGCGCGACAGCGGCGTCATCGAGGGCGGGTTGGTGCGCGGCCGCGGTGGACGGCGGCTCGGTCATGTCGTCGCGAGACTGGGCAAGCAGCGGCTGCGTCTCTGCTGGTCGCGACATGAGACGGAGCGATGCTGATCAGCTCGCGGGAAACCCGGCGCAAGTCGGCCGGGCTGTCTGTGTCACGAGCGCGGCCGACCCCGCTCGGGACGTGCCGCGGGGT
Organism: Cordyceps cateniannulata; assembly: GCA_028828415.1. Classification (NCBI taxonomy): domain Eukaryota; kingdom Fungi; phylum Ascomycota; class Sordariomycetes; order Hypocreales; family Cordycipitaceae; genus Cordyceps; species Cordyceps cateniannulata. Next base: position 200,726 of record JAPHMX010000004.1, on the reverse strand, counting down.
TTTTCTAGGTACAGGAGGGCGTAGATTTGAGTCGGGTTCGACTCGTTTGACGAATTGGGCCCGGTTCCGTGTGATGGAGGTGTATAATGGCCACGTTATTATCATGCGGATGTTGCCTGGAGAACTCCCGGAGTGGTGGTGAGTGAGGGGAGCCTCTGGCTTTAGGGCATAGCGGGCTAGTTGGCAGTAACATTCCAGGTATACCCAGATATGTTGAGGAACTTATCCTGCAGACTAGTAAAGGCCTTTATTGTATAAGAAAGAAAACAAGGCTATTTTTCATCGATACGGATCGCTTATTTACTCAATATTTTTCTTTCCAATTTCCTCTGTACTTGATAATCTACATTTTCAACTGGAGATGCTTCTTTCAACATGACCACTTGTATTTGATGAAGCAGATGCTGCATTGCTAAAGAAATCACTAGCTACAGTGTTTGATCTATACGCACACGCTCCAATAGGACCTCTAGAGTGCTCTATGTTGTCTAGAGGAGGCATAATCAGTTACCGATTTCCATCGTCACTCTGGCGCCAAACTCCTCAATGACGCTCTTGGGCGGTGCGTACTCGCCCACACCTACAAAAGCCATGTCCAGTCCAAAGCTCTTTGGTCCGCCCACGTCCATTCCCCTCTTCGTCTTCCACAGGGGGTGCGCCGGCATGGCAATCACAATCACGTCGAGCCCGTAGCGCAGCTCCTGCGAGCCGATTGCCTCCCCGTCCTCGCCGAGAATGGAGATGAGATCTGGCACGGTGCAGAGCGGCGCCGTTTCCCGCAGGCCCTGCGCATCCGTGTACGCGGCATACAGGTACTCGTTCTGAAAGGGGATCCGCAGGTGACTCTGCTCGATGGTGTTGACAGGCTGGTCTGCGCCGTGGGGGGCGATCAAGACGCTGCCCAGCGTGTAGCCGTCGCCGACGTTGCGCTGCACGGCAACGATTTTCCCGGTGAAGAGAACCTTTCCGGGTGTCGTTTCAAACTTGACACTCTCTTGTCAGTAACTAGCCAAGTGTCCTAGCCTGCGATGGACTTACAATAGCATTTGTGACACAAGTCTTGTTTCTTCGCGCCAAATGTACGGCTCGTCCGAGATACCACGCTTGGGAAATGGTGTTTGGAACGGCATAGTTTCGGACTACGTCTCCGCCGAGCGGCCGGGCACAAACGGCACAGCTAGAGCCCAGCTCGGAACAAAAGGCTCGTAGGATGGATTCGACGCGCTTGGGCGACTCAGCCTCCTAATTGCTGTTAACCAACGGGTAATTTTACCGTGGGAATGGGGTTCACTAACCATCAGAATGGATGTGTTGCCCCGAGGGTCAGTCATGGCGCATGGCATGATAGGATTGTCCTCCAGATAGAGGGTGGCTTGCGACGTTAGTATACAATTCATTAGCAAAAAGAAATATGACAACACATACAGTGATACATTGTAGGGAAAGCTCTTCCCATGGCATCGCCGTCAAGAACTGGGATATCGTACTGGACTCCCGTTGCGAAAGCAGTCAAGCCGTTGCCACCACCACTTCGCCCCTAATCAGCCGCCTTCTTTTTTAAATCCGTGCGGTTTAATTCACTTACATCTCGTCCGTCAAGACTGCATCGCAAGACTCAATATTCAGAATTTTCTTGAGTACTTCAATACCGCGGATGATTTCACCGCCACTCCCGAACCGCTCGTTGCCGGCATCCGGTGCGCCGTACCAGCTGCCAAAGCACACCACATCCGAATCTTGAAGCGTCTGGGGCGAGACGACACGCATCTTGCCAGGACCGGCTTCGCGGAGAATGGTCAAGCTCCTGACAAGTTCAAGGTAGGAAGACCCTCCGCCGCCGGTGCCCAGGATACCGGTTCCTGTTGCGATGAGCTCCAAGTCCACGTCGGATATGTACCAGGTCCGGTCGCCTACTTGAGGTCGGTAGGCGTGGAGATTCACTTTGAGAGAGGGCTTGGCTACGGGTGTGGCGGCGTCGGGGACCCTAACTTTAGGGCCCTCTTCTTCCACCTCGTCTCCTCCTTCTTCTTCTTCAGCTTCATCGTCACCTTGTTCTTCTGACACGGCTTCCGACGGCGGCGTAACGAGTCCCCGGCCCCCGGTCACCGGGCCTGCTAGCTGTCCAACAGCCTTGACGACAAGTCGCATGGCTTTCTTCGCAGTGTACTGAAGCGGAATCTTGGTAATGGACACAATCTTGACGTCGGCCGGGTCTGCTCCCCTGGCAACGGCGTCCCTTGTCGCCTTTGCGCACGCCTCTTGCACAACCGCCTGCTCGTCGCGTCCCTCCAGGATCTCAATCACGTCAACGTCGCCCGCGGCTTTGGCAATGGCCGCGCCAACCGCATTGGCGGCATCGTGGTTCATGGGCCGCTGCCAGCTGGCCACGCCGTCGAGCTGCATGTCCTGCGGCACCAGCAGAGCGCCGCCACCGACGAGAAGGACATGCACGGGCGCGTCCGACACCTTCATGCGCTGAATGACGGACTGCAGCATGTGTCGCATCTTGTCGGATGCGGCTGACACCACGGCGCTGTCAACGCCAGAGACCCAGGCAGGGTCGCCGAGCTGAGCGCCTCCGGCAGCGACGACAATGTCCGTCACCGTCAGCACGGAGCCGCCAAAGACGAGCGCGTCCTTGGTCAAGTAGTGGCCCACAGAGTCCGGTCCGAGTGTGACGCGGCCGCTGACGGGGTCGGTGTCGACCTTGCTTCCGCCGCCGAGGCCGATGGACAGGACCTCTGGTATGGAAAACGCGGTCCGGACGCCCGTGATTTCCACATAGTTGGGCGCTTGACGCGGAAAGCCCGAGGGAAGCAGCGCGCACACATCAGTCGTCGTGCCGCCAATATCCACCACCAAGATCTGCGCGTCTTGGCCCGGCACAGCAGCACCACTGCCGCTCTCCTCCTCCACAGCGTGCCGTCGTCGGTCAAGTCCCGCGAGAAAGGCAGCGCCAGTCAGACTGTTTGTCGGGCCGCTCGCAAAGGTTTTGATGGGATAGTCGGCCGCCTGGTGAATGTCCAGGATCGTGCCGTCGTTTTGCGACAGATGGAGCGGGCAAGACGCGAGACGCAAGCGTCGCATTGCCTTTTCAAAGCTTCCGATTGTCTTCTGGGCCAGGGAAAGCAGCGAGGCATTCAGAATGGTGGCGTTTTCGCGTGCCAGGAGGCCCGGAGGCCCGATGCTATGGCTGCAGACGATGCGCAAGGACGGATCGATGGCTAGCATCTGCCGCTTGACCTCGTCTTCGTGCATCCCTTGGCTGTCGAGCGGGGAAAAGACGCCCACCACTGCGACGCTCTTGATGCCGTGCTTTTGGATCTCGGCCACGCAGGCTGCAATCTGGTCCGGACACAGCGGCGCAATCTCGCGGCCGTCGACCTCGAGGCCGCCGTCCAAGAACCATGCGCCGCCGTCCAGAATGCGCCGCAGGCCGACAGGAAAGTCGGAAAAGGGCGGTATTTGTTGCGTAAAGGGCCCGCAGAGGCGCACGACACCGACGCGACTCAGGCGGCGGGCATCAGCCTCGACGAGGGCATTGACAAAGTGGGTGGTGCCAATGGTGATGCTGAGGATGCTGGCCTTGTTGACGCCGGACTTGGCAATGACGGTTTCAATGGCGGTGTATATACCGGATGTGATGTCCGCCGATGTTGACGTTTTGCAGGAGGCCAGGACGCCGCGGCCAACGGACGAGGATGCAGTGACGTCCAAGATGGCAGCATCTGTGTTGGTTCCGCCAACATCCACACCGATGCGATACATTGTGCAAACGCGACTGCAGAGCTTGTAAGAATGTAAAGAAAAGAGATTATTTTGGTTATCTGATGTGTTTAAATGCGATGGCGTTGTTGTTCACTGACAAGGGCTGCTGCCGTTTATATGAGCAAGTTGGCCCATAACAAATAGGCATTATGTAGCAAGCAATCCAGTGGCTACCCGGTCAATCCTCACTCTCTATTCGTTGTCGAAGCGCTTTTTGCCTATAATTCTATTTTCTGCCTGGATTACTATGCTGATTCCCTGTTCGTACCAAATCGTCATGGTGGCGCTTCCAAATAGGGTAATTTAACCGCCTTCCGACGAGGCGTCCCCAAACCCCACGCGCCAACAACCGAATACGCCCTCTACATGCTCAGGTCTTATCTACAGGACAACCTAGATAACTAAATAGTTTCTCAGCCTGTAGTTCTTTGCGGGGTCCTTGCGGATATTTCTCCCAATCAACACTAGTTTCTTGCCGCTCTAACCAGTGGAAACCCCATTTGTCTCTTTCATCCTGATTGAACTGCCGGGCATTCACAGCGTGCGAGGTTCTTGAAGCCTTTTCAAAACACTGGTCTGGCGATGTAATGATATAATCCATACTTCCCCGAGATCTGGTTGCTTTTTGCCCACCCCCATTGGCAAAGCTCTGACCAACCAGGAGCCCATTCTCTCTACCCTCAACCTTGCTCTGAAAACTGGAAATGGATTCAAGGTGGTTGTACACGATGATATTTTCTTTGGAGAAGCTCAAGGTTCCTCAAACTACGCAGGCTGGACGATGGATTGTGAGTAAAGGCAGCTCACCGGTCCGAGTTACTTGTGCCCATTCTCTACTAACACTGGATACAAACTAGAATCACGATATTCGTCCCGTCGAGACACCCAGGAGGACTTGGAACTTTTGGGTCTTTAACAACCTCTGGCTCCTTTCTTACTTCAATATAGCCAACTACTTGTCCGGAAGTGCTCTGATTCCCTTGGGACTGACAAAATGGCAGGCCATCGTCTGCGTCATCATTGGCAATATTCTGAGTGCCCTCTTCTGTTTCCTCAACTCTCTTCCCGGTGCCTACTATAGTGGTACGTCTATTCCCTCCGCGGTCGAGCATTTATACTCGGACTGTATTCTGACGAGATGCTACCCTGCCAATCAGTTGGTTTTCCAGTCGCAAATCGCGCTGTCTGGGGAATGTGGGGATCCCAATTCGTTGTTTGGAATCGCATTTTTCTTTCTTTAGGTGAGTGAGCCGTTCTTTGTATTGACAGTGCAAGTATAACTGGCAGCTCTCAAGACAAAAAAACTAAAACTTGCCTTTTATAGTCTGGTACGGGTTTAATGCCTGGGTTGGTGGCACTTGCATGTACGCAGTGTTCACGGCCTTGGACGTTGACATCGAGACGCATATCCCGAATACGATGCCCGCAGATACCGCCATGACCACGGCCCAGTTCGTCGCCTACGTGATATTCAGCATCATCAGCCTGCCAGTGGCCTATATTCACCCGCACAAGCTGACCTGGTTCTTCCGATGCGCCAGTGCCGTGTGCATCGTCTTCTTCACCGCTCTGCTCATCTGGGCCCTCGCAACCATGGGACCAGACGGCCTCGGCGACACCGGCGGCGGCGACAGTCCCTCAATCTCATCAGACCCAAAAAGCTCTCGAAGCATCGGCTGGCTCATGGTCTTTGGCATCATCTCGACGATTGGCGGCGGCGCCGCCGGCATCCTCAACCAAAACGACTACTCACGCTTCGCGACCCAGCCGTGGCACGCCCTGTCCACCGCTGCGTTTTTGCTTCCACTGTACGCCGTCGGCTGCGCCGGTCTCGGGCTGCTGGTCACGGCGGCGACGCAGCACCGCTTCGGCGGCGAGGCCGTCTGGAACCCGCCGACGCTGCTGGTGCGGCTGATTGCGGACGACCCGGCGCCGGGCACGCGCGCGGCCGTCTTCTTTGCCGCGCTGGCGCTCGTCGTGTCCCAGATCGGGCTCAATGTGCCCTCGAATGCGCTCGCGGGTGGCTTCGACCTGGCGGCCACGTTTCCGAGATATGTCAACATTCGCCGCGGATCGTTCATCACGATTGCGTTGAGCGTGGTGGTGAACCCGTGGAGACTGGTCGGCACGTCGACGGTTTTCTTGGTGGTCATGTCGTCGTTTTCCGTATTCATGGCCCCGATGACGGGCATGATGGTGTCGAGCTTTTTGTTGGTCGGTCGCGGCAAGCTGAACACGGATGATCTCTTTCGCGGAGACAAGAACAGTATCTACTGGTTCACGGCCGGCTTTAACTGGCGTGCTCCTATTGCTGTAAGTTTTATTCTACGATGACAAATCCCCAACTCATACCGTTCTTTGTACTTGTCAGCCATGTCTGACCAGCTTCGTTATAGTGGATCGTTGGGTTCTTACCTGTCATGCCAGGTCTCGTGGCAGCTGTCAACCCATCCATCCTTGTTCCTGACAACATGACGAAAATATACAACTTGAGCTATTTATACGGCTTCTTTTCCAGTGCTATTTTGTTTGCCCTTCTTCACAAGATCTTTCCAGCTCGGCATCTTGATGCGTTTGTAAATAGCGACGCCACGCCCAAAGAGTTGCGGACAGAATCTCGCTGGAAATGGGATGGCCTGCGTTACGAGCCCGGCATAATTGAAGCTGAGGGGATAAAAGACGAAGATGCTAGCCGTAAACTGGACACGGTTGTCAAGATAGTAACGTCTTAGTTTGAGAATATACGCAGGTATTCGGTAAAATGGCAGTCTCCAGCCGGCAAGGAAGCCATAGGATGTCCGGCCTGCAGCTCAATTAATTTGTAAATTACATGTAACCGGCTCTGGGTGTCAATCCAAAGAGATTGAGTGTCAACGGTATTCCTCCAGCAAGTATATAAACAGTCAATATAAGCATTCCACCCTATAATTCGACGCGGCTAGGAAGGCCAATCAGCTATCTTTTCTCTGGCGTTGAAGAGGAGAGAGCAAGGGATATACATACTCTTCTGTGCCCAGTGTGGCCATGCGAGACCAGGCTCTTGATCTCGAATCTTCCAGACGTGGCGTAGCGAGGCGCAAAGGTCCGTCACGTTGCTGAATACAGACCAGGTCAGCACCTTGAGCCTTGATTCTATTGCCTCCCTGATGTGGGTATCTACGGCCTCGCAGCCAGCAATGAATAGGTAGAATGCGCAGGTCCGTGAAAGGCGCGAATTGAGCGCAGGCCCCGAAATTTCCTTGATAATCAATTCCACGTGTTCTCGGATGAGTGGTGCAGTGTACGGCATCCCTTTGAGTCGAGCATTGAGTAGGACAATGGTCGTGGCGTAGGTGGCTTCATTTACCGACAGGAATATCTTCGGCTCCCCCCCTCCGGCCGATGCTGCCACCTGGTCCATGTCGGCCTCTCGTGCCCTGAGAAGCATTCTTTCGACATCAGCAATCTCGTCTTTCCAATTTTCAACGCCATCCACGGTGGGATCGGAGGCACTTTGGGGTTGCACGAGCAACTGCTGCTCCAAGAGTTTCCCAATGCGTAATAACGGATTTACGAGGCGCGGGGAGAATACGTAAAGCGGATGACTGACCCAGTCCTGGAATGTCGTGGAAAAGTTGTGGCCAAGCTCAGTACCGTCGAGTTCAATGACACGACAGACCTCCTTGGGAATGAGGGCTTTTTGGGGCTTTCGCAAGGAACAAAGCGTCGAAATCATGCTCCATCGATACGTCACCAGCGTCATATCCAGACATTCCTTGGCCACGGCGTGCTGGACCCGCGATCGTCGCGTGAAGAGCGTCTGTGCAAAGTACGTGGCCAGGTGCAAGTACTCGTCACTCTTCTCCCAAGCAAAGCACTGGACGTGGAGATAGGAAGCCGCCAGAATCGTCGCGACAAGATTCCAGTCACTGATGCCTCGGGGTTCCAGGGCCTGCATCATCCGCAGTGACTGTAATGCTTCACTTGCCATGGCCCGAATCGTACCGTCAAAGTCTCGCCGGCCATGCGTGTGCTGGAAGCTCACGGCGCTGGAGCACAGCAGCGCGTTTCGCAAGGCCGGGTTCTCCAGAGCAAGGCATGGTAGGAAGGTATTGTACGGATCCTGGAACTCTTCAAGCGACGATGCGACTTCTCCCATTTGAAGGGCCATGAATTCTGGCTTGACGGCGAAGATAAAGTACTGCCAGAGAAATCGTCTGTCGGGAGTTGTGTCGTCGTCGGTCCATCCAACAAGGCTGTTTTGATGCAAATGAGGTTCCAACAAGGCATGGTTTGGAGCTGTTGCCGAGGCTGGTTGGTCTGCGATCGATCCAGCTGCTGCCATGATTGTATTGTATGGATAGCAGAGATGATGCTCGTTGAATGCATCGATACCATCGTAGTCGTAGTCGGGATGGAGGGGTAATTGATCCAGCTCACCAATGTTTAATAGTTCCGTTGCAAACGTAGACGTCGAGTGAGGGGTGATGGCAGCAACGGAATTGTTGGGCACGTTTTCCGCGCCCGTGGCGAAAAAAGAGTCCCCATCTCCAGGAATGAAGAGAGAAGATTCCACATTTCCAGGAATCAACATAGGAACCATGACAGTAGAAGGACAGAACGGCAGGAGTGCGTCCGACGTCGGGTGCCTGGGGCTGTGGAAGCCCGCGTCATCTGGCGGTGGCTCAGGCCGGCGGGCTTGTCGAATCTCAGTCGCCAAAGTTGAATCCGTTTGTGCAGGTTTGGGCCATCTTTTGAAAACTCGTGGCTCGCAGGTGTCTCCATGCTTGAAGCATTGTGAGCATTGAGGCTGTTTATGGTCACACTGCAGGAACGGCGACATTAGATATCAGACGACTGGTGCATGGCTAAAAGACAGACCTTTCTCTTTTTTCGTACGCATGGCACACAGGCACCACCATTTCGTCGCTTCGGAGCACGCTCCCAGGGCATTTCGATTCCTGGAAGTAGTGTGAAGCAATAGGAAGAGTTGGCTGTTGATTGAAGCAGAGGTGGCTGTGGCTGGTGATGTGCATCTGACAGGCTACCCGGGAGGTGGCTGACAACTGTTTGCCGCTTTTACAGAACGCCACTCTCTGCTACCTTGCGGGGAAGGTCGCTGGCCTACCAGCACCGACCGTCCGTCCTACCTGCCAGCAGCCAGCAGCCTGCTTCTAAAATCGCCAGGCGTCAAGTCTTGTGACTTAGAAGGCAGACTTTTAACAAGCATGCCACCGGAATGTTAAGTCAGACGCGCTTATTTGCGGCAGTCGTCCGGCTGGCCATTGTGCGGCCGTCTGGCTCACGCTAGGGCGCAAGCTATCATGATCATGGGCACCTTCATAACCGTTGCGGCCGGTAAACCAACTAATTAAAGTCTTGATAGATTGTTTCTTCACTTAATGTTTATACCACTCTAGCTAGCTCACTCTTGACGGCGATGCTTTTCTCGGTAATCTCAGCATGTCTTTGCAGCGCCGCGTGCACCAGAGGAGAGAAGCGAATTGGCGCCGCCTCTTCAAACAGCAAGCAGAACGAGCTGCCGCCGTAATGAAAGCTCCCCATCTCCTGTCCTTTCGAGACGTGTTCCCCCTCGCGTATACTCGCGACGCAACCTGACACGTCCGCCATGCCAATCGCGACGAAGCCAACGCAGCCAATACGATTATCATCCGCTTCGATGATGACGACCCCGCGCGTGGCAATCGAGCTGACCAGCTTCTGCGAGGCGTCTGGAGCCTGTCGGTCTGGGTTCGGATTCCCCGCGGCGTCGACCCGCTCGAATCCGTTGGCTGGATCGGCGACAAAGTAGGTCCCGGCGATGTGGCGGACGCGCACGACGGTGCCGGCGACCGGCGCGTGCCAGCGGTGGTAGTTGAACGGGGAGAGCCAGCCCTGGAGGACGGTGCCGCGGTAAAAGATTGCGGTGAGCGGATCGTTGTCCAGCATGGCCGGTAAGGAGTACGTCGTCCCTTTGAGGCTGAATTGCTGCTCGGCGGCGATGTCGGTGGCGAGGGCAAAGGGTATGGACTCGCAGGGGTTGACAATGACGCTGTGGTTGTTGGGATCTGCGACTGGTCGTACGCCGAGCACAAAGGTACGCGTGAAGAAGGCATCCCAGGATGGGAAGCCGAATGCAGGCCGCGACGGGTCGCAGATGAAGGCTTGCTCAAAGGACTGGACTGCAAAAGGAGCATTGTGCGCGGTGCTGACAGCCCACAGTAGCTCTTCTTTTGCCTCGACCGATAGCCAGCCGCCCTCATCTTGGGTGATGGTCGACAAGGACTCGCTGCTGGATAGAAACTCAGCCCATTGCTTCAAGATTTGGCCCAGCATGGTGTTGACGTCTTTGCGGGCCAGGATTTCCGATCCCGTTCGGGTATTCATGAACCAAATCTAGAGACATTAGACTTTCATGACATTGCATTGTACATGTAGAACTGACCAGGGCTTCGTTGATGGGACAGCCAACGACACAGTCGGAACGCGACATGGACGTCCACGACGGTACGGCTTTGAGCCCGCGGTCGATGGCTTGCACGAGGCCGCGGTAGTCTCGAATTCGGGGGACGCCGAAGCCATCTGGGGCTTCTTGGAAATTTTCTGGAATTTCTCGAAAGGCTTTTTCGAACAATCCCAACAGTTCGTGGTCGCTTTCTATTTGAAGTTGCAATTTTTGGACAATAGGTGCGAGTGTCGGGTCAGGCCCTGGCGCTGGGGCTCCATTGGTGATCATTATAGTGGTGTTGACGGTGTACAGAGAAAGTAAATGACTGACCGATAAATTTACTTTTTATGGCAAGATTATGAAATTTCGCGTACAGTCAACATTGGTAAATAATGGCCCGCTTGCTTACCACTGCTGATCTGCATGCTATCCGCGAGGGTTCTGCACTGCACGGATACCCGATGGCAGTTGGGCAGCTGAGCATCGGACCATTCACTGGACCTGAATCAGGCATTTATGGAGCCTGATGTACTTCTACGTGCCTGGTGGCATGGAGAAATTATCGAGTCAATCGGAATCGCAGCTTCTGAGACTGCTGGACGATGCCAAGGATACAGCCAGTCCAAGTGCATAGGGGGGCAATTGACTCTCACGGAAGGCCGAATGCACAAGAATTTCCTGAGATTCCTATGACTAGTTTATTTACACCCTACATGGGCGAAACGAATTAGAGATCTTCTGTTGTAATGCCAGCATACATTATTGCCAGAGATCCAGAGTCCAACACCACCTTACCATGGTCTCGACTTTTGTAAATATGGGCAAGCAGCAGGAGCCCAGCAAGCCAATTACCTACTCCGACTTGGTGGCGAGAGTGTAGCCGGCTTTGCGATCACAACCAAGAATACCGAGAACAAGATACTCTGGTCGCTTATTAGTCAAGTTATCACGGCAGCAATGACGTTTCTTTTCACTTACCAGCAAGATTAAGCTTCGAGTCCTTACTAACATCAGCTTCTTTGAATAATGCTTGAACACTCTTATAAGCATCGTCGTCCTTTTTCTTCATGAGGTTCAATAATTCAGTGACGGTAAGACGCCCTGGAACCTAGTTAGTATTATTTGTACATCAACATGCCTACTGAGGATGAGATGTTGCTTACCATCCGAGTCCGTATCCTAGTCGAAGTGAAGGTGTCAATACATTATCTTTTAGCTGTTGACGCTTTTTATTGCGGTCAATGATCCTCACTTACCGCAGCAAAGAAAATGATCAAAACCACGCGAATAATATTACCGTGGTACCAAACATTCTGTTATTCTCGTCAATGAACTGAAGCAAATCAGCCTGCTACCGAACGGGTTCTTTCTTACGTCGGGATCTGCTTTCAGCAATTCTGTAAGACAGGCTTTTCTCAGCTCATCGTTTTCAGCGCGTTCCTTTCTTTTCAGGTCCTCTAGGAGTGCATCTTGCCCCATTCGCATCAGAGCATTTGCTTGTGGTGAGCTAAGCATCTTGAATAGTGCCAAAGTGGAAGAGATTGGCGAGCTAAGCGTTGAGTAGCAAGAGAGGATGAAGAAGTGACTTGAACGAAATTGGAGAATTCGGGCAAGGTGCCGAATTTATAGAAAGAAAAGTTTCACTTGCTATTCTATATACTACTCCGGCTCAGGCTAGCCACACATTTCAATTATAGAGTAGACGCATGCGGTGATGCTGTCGTCATTGTTCAATGCCTGCCAGCGCATACGGCATGGTCCAAGACACTGGGACGTACGTGCAGGATCTACGAAATTTGTCTTACTAGAAATGCGTAATCAACATTTCATTGCCATGCTTCATGGCTGATCCGAGTCGTTGGTCTTGCCAAACGTTTGTGCACAGTTATAGTGTCTTGTCTCGAACCAAGTTTTGATCTTGCCATGGAGATGCTTTCGTCCGAGCCGTTCTACACGCTCGAGAGCAGCCAGTCCCTGACTTTAGGGTCAGGTATCGACGACCCATAGAAAGTAGAGTTGCGCAACTGTTTGCGGCTGCCGCCTCTTGTTCCGTCATATACTAATCCGTAGATTAGCCATGTTTCAGTCCAGCTGTGTCTCGGCAGCGGATGATCGCAGCGGTTACCAGTCCAGCCGTGTCTCAGCAGCGGATGATCGCAGCTGTTATCAGTACTACGATTGACAAGATGGAACATTGGTCTTGCTTGTTCCCTAGCTGTATCGTTCTGTCCAGCAGCTTCTAGGTTGAATGCAGGCCCTCCTTACTGCCGTCTGCATTCTAGTTGATAGATCGACGACATCCTTTGCTAATTAAACTTCATGCGACCGGATGAAGCCTCAATGATCTCACAGTGGCAGCGAAATAGCCCCGCCGGCAGTATCGTCCACATATGTAACACATTGTATGATGCATGTCTCATCCAATCCCAGCTGAAAGTATTGAGACGAGCGACCCAGGACTTTACTATACAAGCTTTACACCCGCCACATGGAAACAAACGGACAGCACCACATTTCTAACCTATATTGTTCTCATTCAAATCTCAATCTCACCTCATCTCGCAACCCGAGTCATGGCAAACGACTTCACTTTTCAGCGTCGCGCAGAATGGGCCCCGCACAAGAAGATACTCTTGGGCTGGCCTGGCTTAGAAGGCACCCTCAAGGACCATCCCGAGAGACTGGCAAAGGCAACGCAAGAAGTGTCCAATATTGCTCAGGCCATCGCCAACTTCGAGTCCGTTACTGTCCTTGTGGGCAATGAGCGCAAAAGCGAGGCCGAGGCATCCTTTGCGGACTTCGATACACCATTCGAAATCAAACTGCACGGTGTTGAAGGGGACTCTATGGGCATATGGCTGCGAGACATGGCTCCGACGTTCGTCATCCAGTCTGGCGGAGCAAACCATAGCCTCGTCGGCCTTGACTGGAACTTTAATGGCTGGGGAGGCAAATACCCGACTCCCACGACCGTGGGCCTGGCGAGACGGTTCCTGCGAGACGTTTCCATCGAGCGAATTGAAACCACCATTGTGACCGAAGGCAGCGCACTCGAGACGGATGGTGAAGGAACTCTGCTGGTGGCAGAAAGCTCCATCATCAATGACGGCAGAAACCCGGGCAAGAGTCGCCAAGAGGTTCAAGATGAGCTCAGACGTACTCTTGGAGCCGAAAAGGTCATCTGGATCCCGGGCAGACCGGGCAGCGACGCGAGGGACGGCCCCATCGACGCCCTCGCCCGCTTTGCCCGGCCAGGCGTCATCTTGCTGAGCAAGGCCAACGAGGTCAAGCCGGGCGACCGGACTACCATCTACGAAGAAGCTCTTGATATCCTATCAAGTGCGACGGATGCAAAGGGTCGTCCGTTTGAGATGATCGAGGTGGAGGAGCCCGACGAGGAGCTCTTCGAGGCGGACGGCTTCGGGGATAATGCTCCTGTTCGAAGCTACGTCAACTATGTGCTAGTTAGTGGAGGCGTTATCCTGCCGCAATTTGGTGACCCGGCTCATGATGCTGCGGCCATTAGGGCGGCGCAAAGGGTCTTTGGCGATGAAAGAAGAATCTTGCCCGTTTTGATAGAGGAACTGCCACGGTTGGGAGGTGGGCCGCATGCGGCGACGCAAGAAATCCCCCTGTTTCCATAGGTAGTCCCTCTATGATCCAACGCAGACGGAACCTCTGTTGAACCGTTTTGAAGGCATCTAGGGCTGTCGCGGTGGTTCTAGATGACGTCTAATACATCCTTGATTCAGCTAATTGGGGGGGTTTAACATGCCTGTTTTACAACCGTGCGTAGACTGCCGAGACAAAGGTTTAGGCGATGTCTAAATCATCGCCATGGATTGTTCAAGTTCAGCTCGACATGTCAGTCACTGCGTCTTCCACCATTCCACATCCGTCCGCCTCAGCGTATTCGTCCCGCAGTGAATCTCGCCTCCGCGCACATGATGCGACATGTAATCATCCATGAATATCACCTTCATGCCCGCCGCCGCATACACCCGCCCAATCTCCCGCTCCAGCACGTCCACGCCGTCCATTCGCGGCCCAAACGGCCTCGGCGCGAGGTAGTCCCGGCCGCCCAGCACCAGGCCGTTGAGCGCGAGCGGAAAAATGCTCTGCAGCTGTCGCTCGCCCGGCGCCGCCCGGGGAATGCGCGGCGGGACGCCGTCTTCTTCGTCGGTTGGCCAGGAAAGCGTGGACGAGTCCTTCCAGAGCGCCGGCACGCGCACCACGTCCGCCTCGCGCATCGGCAGCTCGGCGAGCAGCTGCGCGACGGTGCGGTCGACGAAGCGCTGGCCGTACGCGTTGGTGGCGAGAAAACCGGCGTCGGCGAGCAGCGCGTCCACCGTGGTGTTGCGCAGGCTCGGGTCCGCAAAGATGGCGTGCCGGTCGCTCTCCATGTCCCCCGCATACGTGAGAAACGGCGCCGCCCCGTGTCCTGTCTGCTGCATCCGGCGCAGCGTGTCCAGCGCAGAGCGCGAGTCCGGCACGGCCACCGCAAAGCCCGGCGGGCTGCTGTCGCTCGGCAGAAACTGCAGCATCTCGTCGACGTGGCCGGCCGCCAGCCACCCCGTTTCCACAAACAGGGGCGTCTGCTCGCGCTGCGCCTCGAGGAAGCGCAGCACCGACGCCGCCGGGTACTTTGCAAAATGCTTGCCCAGGACGACGCGGCCGTTGGCGTAGCGAATGCCCGAGCGCGACGTGTATGGCGGAATCGTCTCGATGTTGCCGCCCGAGTTGATCTCTTCAAAGCCAAAGCCGGAGCCCGGGCCGGGCTGCCAGCCACCCACGCCAGACCCGCGGAGCTGCGTAAACACGCGGCGGCCGTCGGGCCGGGTAGACTGCGCGGAGCGTAGGAGGACGCGGATGGAGATGGGGCCGTCGGGGCCGGGCATGCTGGCATAGGCGGGCTCCATGATGTCTTGCGCCCAGACGTCGTCGGTATCGTTGAGGACGAGCAGCGGCAGCGGCGGGTCGAGATGGCCGAGCACATCATCGAGGGCGGCGACAAACGCGGCTTGCGAGAGGGATCGCCCCTCTCTCGTCTGCATGGTCACGACGGTATCCGGCGCTTGCAGGTGGTGGTGCACGAGCACGGGAGCTTGCCGCATCGCGACAGAGTCACTCCCGCTGCGGGCGCCGTCGGTGACCTCGACCGTCATGTTGATCAGCCCATCCCAGGCGGCCGCGTCGCTGACGAGATGGCGAGCGTCCACGGCAAGTGTCAGGCCAGCAGCGAGCGATGTGCTGTTGAAGATCAGTTCCGGCTGCACGGGCGCCCAGGCAGACGACGCGCCGTCGTTGACGTGTCGCCAGAAGACGCGCACATGCTCGGCGGCGTGCGCCGGCTGCACGAGTACCCGGGCCGTCGCGTCGGGGGAGAGCCCGGCGACCGGCATCGTCTTCACCGGCGCCGCCAGCGTGCTGTTGATGAGCACGTCGCCCGCGGCATCGTTGCACGCGGCAAGCTCCTGGTTACTCAGCGGCGCCCCGACGGCGTCCTGGGAGTAGCATCGGTGTAGTCCATCGCCAGTATTCGGCAGGAATATCGCGCCGCGATCAGACGTCCACGTATGCTTGTCGTAGGCATCGAGCCCGTCCACTCGGCCGTCTCGGTTGGTGTCGGCCAGAATGGTGACGGGAATCGTCGAGGCATCGGCAGCGAGAAGGGTCTGCTGCGGGAAGCCCAAGCTTGCAGCCAATACCAAGACGGCTTTGCGCGTCAAGTGCGGAAGCGTGGAGGACGGCATGTTCTCAGTGATTTTCAAAACGCCTCTCCATACAAGACCAATCATTCTTTCTTCCAACTGCAAAAGATTGGTCTTTTGGAGATTCTCCTTGCCAGCTTCGGGTTCCATCTCATACCATGTGGGGACCATTGCGCTGGTTACACACCGCTGATATCTTATTGTGCTTCCACATCTACCCTTTCCGAGACAAGCGGGAAGGGCCTGCTGCGGGAAGCCCAAACTCGCAGTCAGTATCAAGACGGCTTTGCGCGTCAAGTACGGAAGAGTTGCGGACGGCATCATCTCGGCGAATTCCACAACGCAGCTCCATAGAACATCCATCAATTTCTCCGATGCGAAATGCCAGTCTTTTCATAAATTCTCCTGCTCCCCGACTCGGGCTCCAGGGAGGGGGGGCGTTGCGTATCACAAAAGACAATTCATTCGACACGGTCTCGGAAGAATTGATCGCCGTCACTGGCACGTTAAAATGCATTGTAAGACAACTGCTGATGTAGAACACTGTTTCTCAATTACGGCACCCTTACCGTGTAACGGCGCAAAAAGCAACGCGGATGATGGACTTGGCCACGCCGAATCAGGAGTTGAGCACAGAAAGCTGCGCCCGCACAGCAACTCTTATGAGACAGTGCTGAAATCGGGCTGAATCCAATTTTCGGATCGGCATCAGAGTTCGTCAGAAGCGGTGAGTCGAAGAGGTGTCCGAATGGCGCCGGGAAGCAACCCTTGCTCTCAATCAATACTCGCCCAAGCAATTCCACTACACTGTGCAAAATCCAGGCATCCTTTGCTGCTCCTAGATTCATTCATTGCTTGCTTCGAATCAGGACATGGCATTTGCCTTGCTATCCGTGTCCGCCTGTGGTCGGTACGCCAGTGCTCGGCGGAGCTTTTTCCACACGGCATTACACATGACTCTACTCAAAGAACATGGTTGCTCTTAGATACGATGCCATAATCAAGGCTGACTATATAAATATATATAAATATATTCGTAGTATTTGATTAGTGCTCGTCATGAGGAGATGCCCTCATTTCGATAGCCCAACAAAATTGGTACACTTTAAACAATTTTCTTATTCTCTTTGCCACTTCTCCCAGTCACGGCCTTTCCTCTGATAGTAAGTCGTGTAAGTAGTGTTGGTGCATATTCTTTCCTCTTGTATTCAGAAGCCCGCCTTGCTGATGGAGTGATGGTGGTCTACAACGGCCAACCAGCAGGCGCTACATACTGCCAATTAGCCACGTCTCCAGCGTCAATACATTAAATTCTCCCAGAATAAGCAAGCGCCAAAGCTTCAATGTCCTACTAGCACCGTTGGTAGTATACACCCGAGAATGGAAGTGCTTATTCCCGGTGATGCGTAGCGACCGCTAGTCATCTACGCTTACCCTCGTTTCCACAAACAATTTGGGTGCCGAGTATGGTACTCGCAGCGACAGAATTGCTTGTATTATTGTGATGTATATTTTACGTAATGAAAGACGGGAGATACTCGGCGTAACGCTATTTGTAGATGGTATTCGCCTTTGGACGCATGGGGACAAATACACGTCATGTATGTGAGCAAAGCGTCATGTATTCCCGTTGGCGTCATCATCTCGTCAGGATGGGCGACTGTGTATCTAGCGCGCGTGCATTGCAATAAAACAGCGTGTCGCCTACGGACTGGAAATGACGACTTTTCTATATCAAAAAACTATCAACACATCTATTGTACATTTTTGATTAACCAACAAGTCCGAAGATGGCTCTCGCGCAAGCTGCCAATATAGCCGAACGGATCGCCGGTCACGACGACAGCGCCATCACCCAGCAAGATGTCTCGACATTTCCCTCTGGCGGCGCCGACGACACGATGAAGGCACTGGTGTGGATGGGCAAGAACCACGTCGAGATTGGTAGGCCATGACGCCTCCCAGAAAACACCCCTCTGCTGGCTAACCACTGTCGTGTAAGCCGACGTCCCCCGACCCAAGCTCGTCGAGGACCGCGACGTCATCCTCAAAGTCACCGGCAGCACCGTCTGCGGCTCCGACCTGCACCTCCTGCACGGCGCCATCCTCGAGATGAAGAAGGGCGACATCCTGGGCCACGAGTTTTGCGGCGAGGCGGCCGTCGTGGGCCGCGCGGTGCACAACGTGACGGTCGGCAAGCGCTACGTCGCGTCCTTTCAGATTGCGTGCGGCGAGTGCTGGTTCTGCGCGCGCAAGCTGTCGTCGCAGTGCGCGCGGACGAATGCGAATACGCTGGAGAAGGCCATGTATGGCGGGCAGACGGCGGGCATGTTTGGGTATGCGCACTTCACGGGGGGGTTTGCGGGGGGGCAGGCCGAGTATGTGAGGGTGCCGATGGGGGATGTGAATCTACTAGAGATTCCGGAGACTGTGCCGGATGAAAAGGGTAAGTGGCAAGGGTCACAAGAGTATCATGTAGGTGCTGACTTGAGCTAGCCCTCTTCTTGTCGGATGTACTGGCCACGTCGTACCACTGCGTCGTCGACACGGGCGTCGAAAAGGGCGACAGCGTGGCCATTTTCGGCGCCGGCCCGATTGGTCAGATGGCGGGCGTCTTTGCGCTCGACAAGGGCGCCAGCAAGATCATCTTTGTCGACACGGAGCCGCGGCTGTCCATGATGCAGTCCAAGTTTCCCGCCGACAAGCTGGCGCTGGTGGACTATAAGCAGTACTCCGCCGGCCTGACGAGCAAGAAGACGGTCGTGACGAGGCTCAAAGAGCTCTGTGAGGGCCGTGGACCGGACGTGGCGCTCGAGTGCGCGGCGGGCGAGTATGCCAAGGGCTGGCTGCACTGGCTGGAGATGACGGCGGGCTTGGAGACGGACACGAGCGAGCTGCTCAACGAGATGATTGAGAGCGTGCGGTCGTTTGGCCGCTGCGGTGTGACTGGTATTTACGCGGGATTTGTGAGTATTTGCTTCTTCTATACTTCCCTGTCGATGAAGCGGCCGTTGGGGGCTAATGACCAACAGACAAACCACTTCAACATTGGCTCGCTCATGCAGCGCGGCATCCGCCTCATCGGCAACGGCCAGGCGCCGGTGCATTTGTACTGGGAGGACCTGCTCAAGGCGATTGAAAAGGGCACGCTGGATCCGATGCAGATGGTGTCGCATCGGGTGCGGCTGGAGGACTTGGACAGCGTGTACAAGGTGTTTGATGAGAAGAAGGATGGGATGCAAAAGGTGTTTGTGGAGACCAAGTTTTCGCGTCCGGCGAGCAAGGAGAGTCCAGCTCTGACGAGATATTGATGGGAGATGACGGGATGATTGCAAAAGAGAGGGAGGTTGTATTGTATGTAATTTGTGACTGGTATATGGAGGGCATCACTTGG
The DNA here is from genome assembly GCA_028828415.1 of Cordyceps cateniannulata. Taxonomy (NCBI): domain Eukaryota; kingdom Fungi; phylum Ascomycota; class Sordariomycetes; order Hypocreales; family Cordycipitaceae; genus Cordyceps; species Cordyceps cateniannulata. Next base: position 181,426 of record JAPHMX010000004.1, on the reverse strand, counting down.
AGTAGCGGATGGGCGGCAGGCGGGTATGGCAACGATCAAAATGGACAGTTACGCTAAACATGACCCAATGATGAAAATGACCCTGTAAATGTCTCTTCCATCTCATATTCCACCAGCCGGAAGCGGAACGGCTCCGATACGCCGGCAACCCGGGTGAAACAGTCAACCTTGTTCAGTGGGCCAGCAACAGTTGCCAAAATAGGCAACCCTGTTTCAATCAGATAAACTATATTCCGTCAAGCCTGAATCAAAAAGAAATAAAATACATCTGCATACATGGAATTTTATAGTCCCGAATTAGGCGCATATAAGGGGTATGCAATGCCAAGTGGCCTGTTCACCCGGCCGATCCTCTGCAATGTCATGTGCCATGTCTCACCTCCAGTCAGCCTCGTCCCCGGCCTCGCACAGCATCACCTCCCCCCAGCCCTTCCCCCCTTTTGCCAAACCACGAGCTACTAGAGCAGAAAATGGGTTGGTTCAGCAGCAGCAGCAGCAAGAAAAAGGACAGGTCCAAATCGTCGTCCTCGGCCTCGTGGAACGTCTTTGACCCGCCGACCGCGTACCAGCCCGCCCCCGTGCCAACGGCTACGCACCACCATCACCAACGGCCACCCACCGCAGCACCACGGCCGCAATATGCCTCACGGCCACCACCACCACAGTCGCAGCAGGTGTATATCCATCCGCATCACCAGCTTCCCTACAAAAACCATCACGCGAGCTACTCCCAGCCGGCTTTGGTCTCACATTCCCCCCTGCCATGGCCCGGCGCTGACATGTCCCCCGCACCCCGCCCGGACGCCACCACCAGCAACCATCCCCGGCCCCCTCCGCGTCCCTCCCGGCTCCGTTTCGCCGATTCCGTCACCAATCTAGCCGCCCCCAGCCGCCCCCCGCGGACCATCTACCACGATGCCGCCGCTCATCTCGACTCCGCCATGGCCCGCATCGACCGCGAGCAGTCCACCTCCGCGCGCCGCCATCCCGACACCAAATCCACCGCCCTCATCACCACCACCGAGCGGCGCGGCAGCAACGCCGGCTTCGCAAAGGTCGAGCTGTACGCCAACTCCAAGCTCCCCCCTCACCTGCCCCCCCTCGCCCTCTACATGCCCACCTGGCCGCTCCTCTGCCTCGCCGCCCAGCACTCCTCCTCCGTCTACGCAACACCCCCCGACGCCGCCGCCGCCGTCTTTGCCGACGCCGACTGGCGCGCCGGCACAAAGGCCATGTGCGTCACCGCCGTGCCCCTCGACCACCACCACTCTACGCGCCGCGTCGTCATCGTGCTCGCCGTCCGCGGCAGCACCGCCTCCTTCACCGACTGGGCCGTCAACCTCGCCACCGCGCCCGCCTCCCCGCGCGGCTTCCTCGACGACCCCGGCAACCTCTGCCACTCCGGCTTCCTGTCCGTCGCGCGCGCCATGGTCGCCCCCGTCGCCGCGCGCCTCCGCCGGCTGCTGCTGCTCCGTGACGACGACCGCACGTACAGCCTGCTCGTCACCGGCCACTCGGCGGGCGGCGCGGTCGCGGCGCTGCTGTACATGCACATGCTGGCCACCGCGCGCGGTACAGGCAGCGAACTGAACGCGCTGGCGGGGTGGTTCAAGCGCATCCATTGCGTCACGTTTGGCGCGCCGCCGGTGAGTCTGCTGCCGCTGCGCACGCCCGGCGCCAGTGCGCGCCGGCTGCGCAAGTCTTTGTTCCTCGCGTTTGTCAACGAGGGCGACCCGGTGGTGCGCGCGGACCCGGCGTATGTGAGGAGTCTGCTGGAGCTGCTGACGCGGCCGTCGCCGCTCGAGGAGGAGCGCGAGCTGGAGGAGCTGCTGCTGTATGAGAGCGCGGGCCCAGCAAGGCGGCCGGAGCTGCCGAAGCGACGGAGGGAGATGCAGCAGCCGCACTGGCCGGTGCCGACGGGCACGCTGAGCAACGCAGGGCGGATAGTGGTGCTGCGTAGCGGGAGGAGTGTGGTGGCAGGTGGTGGTGGTGGTGGTGGTGGTGGTGGTGAGCGCTCGGTGGAGGATAGGCTGGCAGAGGGCGTGTGTGCGGTGACGTGCGAGGAGGAGGCGCTGCGAGGCGTCATCTGGGGTGACCCGGTGGCGCACATGATGAGGCTGTACGAGAGGAGGATCGAGACGCTGGCGGTCGCGGCGGTGACGGGTAAGAGGTAATTTTGGAGATGGATGGGTAAGTGATGACTGGGGATGGATGGTGAGGGTGGATGGTGAGGGATGACTGGAGATTGGGTCAAGATGGATGGTGATGGAGGCTGTGTTGGATGGATATACCAAGCTGCGGGTCAGCTATAAATGTGATGAATGGAATGCATATGGCGCATGGTAACGACATGGGTTCAGGTATGGAAAATGGTTAATTGTGCATGGTAATTGCTATGACATGGATCGGGCGTGTCTGGAAATGAATGGTCAATATTGATTGCATGGTAATGGCATGGATGAAAGGCCTGGAAAATGGATAATGCGGCGAATTAATGAACGGCTTTGAATGAAGTTAATTTCAAATGAAAAGTTTGCGTTGGCACATCCTACGAGACAATCATCACCAGGAAAAGATAGAGAGAGGGATAAGAACACTCAGTCTTAACTTCTAAACACTATGCTAGTTTTTCTTCCCGTTCATCCAGGCACCTTTCCAACAAAACATGGAAAATAAAAGACCAAATCGTACCAAGAAAAGAATGTCACACGAGGTAAAATGTGAGCAGAGAAAAAGATGCTGTCAAAGGCATACTGCCAAAGAATTGTTGCAACGAAATATCAACATCTTGCAATAAATCAAGCACGCTCCGCTGGGAAAAATCAGAATCCAAAAACGCCAAACCGTGGCAGTAGACTAAAAACGCAAAGAAAACGCCCGAGGTCGAGCCCCGACAAAGGAGATGAAAAGATCATGTAAACTCTTGCAGCAGAAGAGTAGTGTCTGTGATGAGACGAGAATGAAAAGGTGGTAATTTGTACACGCTTCTGTCAGACTATGCCGGATGCACGTCTATAGCGAAAGGTCTCTTTATATCTTGGTCTTTTGTCACCGCAGCGAGTTAAAGTCCAGCTCGCCGGGCATCCCGTGGTACTCATTCCCCTGCATGAAGCTGCCCTGCCGCGGAAGAACCATGCTGTTCATCGGCATGCCCTGCCGCGCCATGTGCATGTGCTGCGGCGGCGGCGGCGGCGGCGGCGGTCCCACCGGGCTGACCATGTCCTGCATGGAGTTGACCCCAAACGTGTTGATGGAGAGGTTGTTGCCGTGCGAGTAGTCCATGCCGCCGGGCGACATCATGTCGGGCGACGCGACAAACGAGGTGCCCAGGTCGGAGCCCGAGCCGGAACCGGGCGTGGCGTGGCTGGCGTGCGAGTTGGACTCGGGCGTGCGGTTGCTCATCTCCATGGCGTACTTGCTCTCGACGTACTCGGGCTCCATCATTTGCATCGGCGGCGGCTGGGCCATGCCGGCGTTGCCGAAGCCGTCAAAAATGTCCACCGACGCCATGTTGACGTTTTCAGGAGCATTCGTCAGCATCGGGTTGACGGTGCGCGGCAGAATCTCGGACAGCTTGCTCATCAACAGCGGCAAGAAGCGGTGCTCGCCGGAGCGCGCGAGGGCGACTGAGGTCAGGATCTGGTTCAGGTACTCGCGGGGTCCAATGGCAAAGGGGTCGCGGGACGCCGGCTGGATGGAGAGGAACTCGGTCAGGGAGAAGGAGACTTCGATCAGCTTCTCGACGAGACCCGTGTTGATAATGTCCATGCCCTGGTTGGGGAATGACGAGGCTAGGTTGAGCAGCAGATCGCGAGCCATGTCGCCGTTGTAGAAGGAGCTGTCGTCAGTGCTGCCGTTGCGGCCGTTGGTGAGCTGCCAGACAGTGTTCTTGAGCCACTGCTGGTTGGTGCGGAAGTCGGCAAAGTTGTGGTCCTGACACGCGTAGCTCTGGGCGAGGTCGTTTTGCTGCTTCTGCAGACCGCTGATGTGCGGGGCAGAGAGCTGACCGCGCGTCTTGTTCCATACAGCGACAAAGGCGTCGTCGAACGGGTGGTAGAGGTTGACGAGCATGATAAAGCTGTGCAGCTGGTGCGCCAACGGGTCGGACGGGTCGTCGCCGAGCGTGGGCAGGTTGATGGTAGGCTTGAGAGTGAGCGGACGGCCGCGGGTGAGGGCGTAGGCGCGCTCGACCGAGTACAGCAGCCAGTAGAGGCGGCGGCGGCGGGCAGCCTCGACGGCGTCCAGCTGCAGGTAGTGCTCCTCCTTGTCCATGCCGACCATGGCAATCATGGTGGTGGCCTCGCGGAGGTAGTACCAGGCCTTGTCGTGCAGCTCCTGGGCGTAGTAGCAGGCGAAGAGGAAGTAATTTGTGGCGAGGACGTTGTGGGTGACGGAGTCGAGGTAGTCGTAGCCCTTGCGGACCCTGAGAGCCTCTTCAAGGAGCAGCTGCGAGGAGATGATGTTGGCACCGGGAACCATGTCGAGATTGTACGGATCACCCGGGGGCATGGACATGCCGGGCTGGAGCATGACAAAGGCGCACATGGAGGTGACTAGGCAGTAGGCGTCACGGTTCTGCTCCATGTAGAGCAACTGCTGGTCGACCTGGCGGCGGTCGAGGATGGGGGCCTGGGAATACATGTGGTCAAAGAAGAAGGACGCACAATCCTTGACGAGATCCGAGGTGACCATGCCAGGCGTCGGGGCGAGCATGTTGGGCGGAGGGCAGGCGATGCCGTTGATGCGGTTTTGTACCTTGGCGGAGAGGGAGGTGAGGCGTTGCGTCTCACGGAGCTCAGAGATGACCTTTGCCCGGGAGCCCTTGGGGCCCTTCTTCTGGGGGATGGCGTTGTATGTGCACGAGAGCTGGGCGGAGGAGCAGTTGCGGCAGGGGTTGATGCCATCGCACTTGACCTTGCGACGATGGCAAGCATCACAGGCTCTCTTGACGGCCTGAGACATGATGGCTGGCGGAAGATTGTTGATGAAAGGCGATGGCGGGCGGTGATGGTGAGTCGAGTCGGTGGTGGTGAAGGGTTTTTTCTCGAATAGCGTCTCGGGCGACGCGGGCCAGGGCCTCGTTTGTGGGGGGGGGGTGATTGAGGCGATGGACGATACAATGGGCTCGTATCGATGGGATCTAGACGACGAGAGATGCCAACGGGGAGGGTTGAGCGAATAGATAGGATATCGCAGAGGCGTATCCGGGGTTGCGGGGATGAAGAAGACGGGGAGTTGTTGGTAGGCTGGAGGCTGGAGGTAGCGTGGTAGAGGGAAGATTCGAGTGTGGGTGGTTGCAGCTTTTATTCGGGCCTTTGCACTTTGCAGCGGGCCAAAACGCGGGGACGACTGGGGTGCACTGTAGAGAGGTCAAGTGTTGAGGCAGGCGTGGCGTTGAAGGTAGAGGTGCTAACGAGGGGGAATAATAGAGGGCGATATAATTTGTCAATTACGAAAGGAGAAGGAAAAAGGGGAGAAAATATTTTTGTACTGTTGTTGAAGCATGAAAATGTCGATGCGTTGGTGACGAGAAGGAGAGAAGAGACTGGGATGATGACTCTGGTGGGCAGGGGGATGAGTGGTTATGCTACAATACGGGGTAGAGAATATTTTGCTGGCAAGACGGAGTACTGCGGCTGGTAAAGACTCAACTGTCGAGCAGGCAGCGAGGTGGTTTACTAGCTGCAAGTGAAAAAGCCATGGACTGATGGCGGTCGATCCCCCCTGTTCGGAGTTGCCTACGGAGGTGGGCAAGAGGTGGCTTGTGTGTGTCGCAAGTGGCAACGGACAGCGGACAAGCACACGAGACAGCCCAGGAATGGGCAAGCATAAAAGTAGAGAGAGGGCGGACCGCTTTTTGCTTGATGACAAGGGATTATGAAATACAATAAAAAAAGAAAATGATGAAGAAATTAAGTGGGTTGTACCGCATCAGCACCGTCGAAAAAGGGAAAAAGGGCAAGAATGGAGTTTAGCTTATATTCTGGGGCTTTGCAGGCTAATGGAGTCAGCCTGGGCTGCGAAGCTGGCAAGGCGACTGGTTACCGACGAGGACGAGGCTTTGGCTAGGCCCACATCGGGGCACGGCAGGGAAACGTGAGTGGACGCCACGTTAGCCGCGCTGAATTTTAAAAGGAATAAAAAAAGAAGCTCTATAATGGTCGAAAAGGGTTGGTCGCAAAACGGGCACCGGTTGGGACTTGGCGACACGGTGCATAATGGCGAGTGCATACTGTGGATAATGCAGTGAATAGGGTGCTGATGCACAGTGTCGGGCTCTTGGTGTTGCACGCGACGTTTCTAGCCACTGCAACTGACGTTGGTGGCTGCTACAATAAATTGCTGGGCTTTTTTTACTGTCTTGCCTCGGTGGTCTGATGTGCCAAAGCCAGCGTCTCTTCAGCACTGTCTCGCATCGCATATCTTGTTTCTCATGCCTCGCTAATCATCCATTCATTACAATATCATATTCTCCCAGCTAAATACCAGCTAAATAATAAAGACCACTGTCCTTTGTTATTCACGCTTCATTCTCACAAGCCCACTCTCCCCAGTTGACAACCTCCACAGCCATTTCACAGCCATTCCACCTCCACAGCAATCATGCCATCTTTTGCCTGCAAATCCCTCTCTCCCCGACAGCCACAATCTGCAGCTTCCCGACATTCACACAAAAACACCTTGTTCAATACCCTCCTCCGAACAAGCAGCGGATTAATTTATTACCCTCCCATCCTCCCATCCTACTGCAACGTCACTTCGCCTGCAAGTGCTGACCGCCAAGCCAATCGGTGCCCTCATGCTCACCACCACCCTCACCATCACCAGTAGCCCTTTCGCCTAACCAGCCTGGACATGCTGCACCGACGCTACTGCACCAAGTCCCCCTGACCACTGCCAGCATCCCATCCCGAATCCCATGCTGTCCATGCTCTTTGTGCCGATTTCAATTTTCGCCAATGCTCGATCGGGAGCCTCGATTGGCTCCATCCCTCTGAACTGTTGGCACCCAGCACCGGCCAACACCACTGTAATAAGCTGGCTCTCTGAGATTCCATAGCGGTCTGCCATCCAACGTCACTGCCAACATCATCACTTTAATAACAGATCCGGAATTTGGAACCGGCGATGGATTTTGAAAGCAAAATCAATAAACATCATTTCATTATTTTTCACAATCTCTCCTTTGGTGCTCGACTTACAACGTTGGCGGAACTCCATCCTCTTTGGACCACAAAGCGTCAGTCCCCTCCCTCACCAGAACCCAGACACACGGTAAGAACCTCTTTCCTCGTTAATAATATCCTCCTCGCTCTATTAAAGCCTACCTAAAAATATCGCGTAAATCATAGCCCGCGTAAATCATAGCCCGCACTCCTACCAACCAAGTCAATGTCCATGCCCACCCCGCGTGGCCTTGTCCCCTCGCCAAGTCACGGCGGTGGCCTCGCTGAAACCATTCCCCCCCGTGTATTCCTCTCGCCAAGCCGGGGCATCGGTGTCGATCCTCGCATCTCCGGTGCGGTGGCTCCGGGGGGCAACTCGCACAACGACGACTAGCCCTGTTGGAGAATAAACCCCTCGCTGGACTCGGTCTGCTGTTGCAAGGCACGCGCCCTACAGGGCTTCGATCGGCGCACGAATTAGAACGTGTCCAAGTAGATGTCATCTTCCATTGTCTGAGACGTGATGCGATGCTACGGTCAACTGACCCGCCCGACGACTTGCCCGTCTGGTGCTTGGATCTGCATGCAGCAAACCCGTCATCACTTCCGAGTCTGCAAGTCCACTATATCCTAATCCTTATAATCTTCGGATATATTTTCTTTCAAAATTGAATCCCACGTAATGCTGTATTTCCCAAGTTTATGCGGTTGCAACGTAATATCCATAGGGCTCCAACCCCCTCACATCATCCCCGATCTCCAACAGGACCATCCTCGTGCATAACCAGTCCACACCTGCATCGGCCGGCGATCCTGCCAAAAAGCAAACATTGTCCTTTTTAAAATTGCTGATTCACGTGTCTCTGCCTTTGCACGTGGAGATCCCATCCTCGCCGTCACCAGCAGCCTGGCTGCTCACCTTGTACACACACGGCTTCGCATTCAACCCATGTCTCTGAATATATATATATCAAATTGGTACCGCGCTGTCCTGCCGAGGTCTGCTGCAGGCTCCGTCCTCGCTCTTGATACAGTCACCAGCGCCGTCTAGCTGCTGCTGCCTACGGGCTCTGAGACATTTGCAACAATAGTGCCCAGCGGCCACGGCACCCGCTTCCACAACTCGTAGAATCCTTCCCAATATGGTGCTTCATCCGTCGGTGTTGTCTGCGTGGCTCTTCTTGATGACGCTCCTACAGACGCCTCCTTTGTCCTTGCCGTGGACTTGACCGCTGACCGACTTCCGTCCCCGAGGCCGCCTTGACCGACTCACCTGGTCGCACTACACCCCGTGATGCACGCATGCATGCATCTAGCCTCGAGGTAGAGCCGCTCCCGGGCTGCCGGTCCTTGAAATCCCATCTCTGCTGCTACCCTGCAAGCTGTTCATGGTCGCGACCAACTTCGAGTCCACGCATACATGCACGTCGAGAGATGAGGCCAGCTAAATGACGCCGTGAGAAATTTTGTTTGTTTTATTGTACAATATAAGCGGGTAATATTTGCAGTGTACCTGGTCAATCTCGAGTTTTTGAGCCAATTGTTCCCTGTACAACTCAACAACGTTTGGCCCAATAACGTGCTGTCACAAACTTCTTTATCAGATCAAATAGCTAGAGAGCTAGCTATACCCAAACGCAACGATAACGATGAGTTGTTCTACTACACTTATTATATTCCCTTACACTAGATTAACAAAACCTCCGTACACTGTATCAATTAGAGCCGCGCCTGCGCTTCCTCCCGCGGCCCGCATCATCCTCGGGATAGCTATCATAATCATCATCAAAGCCATCGCTAGAATCCTCTCTGTAACCATCACCAAGACCATCATTATACCCATCGTCATAGCCATCTCTGTAGTCATCAGCATAGCCAGCACCCGCCGTCTGCCTCTCGACACCGCCACACCCGCCCGCCGCGTCCCCCAACGACTGTACCGCCCTGCTGGCAACGCCCACGCCCGTGCCACTCATCACCGGCTGCCACGCGCCCATGTTTTCCACACAGCACATGTCATAATGATGCCGCAGCGCATTCCTGTCCACAATCTCCGGCACGTCCGCTCGCTGGCCGTTGATTACCACCAGCGGCCGGTACGGCACAAACGCGCGAATACGGAGCGTGTCCGGGTGGATCGCGAAGAGCCGGGCGGCCAAGAACTCGTGCATATGCCGCAGTAGTAGGATGCCGTTGCTCGGGCTCCACGTCGCTAGCCACGCGGCCGTCAGATTCGCCGGGCTGTCGTCGACGACGCGCTGCGCGCGGTCGCTCGTCGGGTAGAGGTGGTAGTGGTGCGGCGGGACAATGTGACACGCCGAGACGCCCGGCCCGACGGGGCAGCTGGGGAACCACGACGCCCCGAGGCCGGTCGCGGCGCAGGCGTTGGCGTGGACGAGGCACGAGGGCCGGAATTCGGCCACGAGCCGCGCGAGGTTGTCGGTGCTGCCGGGCATCCAACGAGGTGCGATGAAAGCGCGGACGGACTCGTCGAGGACGGTGTCTTCGGTGCCGCTCTCGGGCGTAATCGATATGGTTGCGGAGCGTTGGGAGGTCTTCGTCTGGCCTTGGAGAGGCATGGAAGCAACTCGGGGGTCTGAAGATTTCTGGTCAGGGGGTAGGTAGAAAGGAAGATACCGACGACTGGGTTTGAACAGATGCGTAGCACATTTCTCTGTTCATCGCAAATCCATCAGCACACAGGGACAAGACAACAGAAGCATTGCATCTTCCACGAACCTCTGATATGATCAGCCAACGTCGCCTTTGGATCCGAAAGCAACGCACAAGTGCTGTCGTGCCGAACAATATGATACGTAAGCGGGTTATGGTGCGTCGCATCCGTCGGCGGCAGACACGGCACCCGCATACCGTGTTCTTCCTTCAACACGTGAGCTGGTGCCGCCGCCGCGCTCTGCGTAGACGTGTGGAAAAGGGCCACCGAGTCCCACGGCGTCGCCGCCCCCCGAACGGAGCAGACGGGCAGGACGACGCACAAGGCCAGTTCGCGGCAGACGTCGGCAAGGTGAGGGTGCCGGGCTCGGGGGCCTGGTAGAGGCCGGCGAAGACGACGGGGAACTCGGCGGCGCCAATCGTGAAGCGCACGTTCCATCCGGCCGCGCGCATCGAGCTGGTGACGCTCGAGTTGGCCATGGCGGGGAAGAAAGGGACGTTTGGATGTCGAGTCAAAAGGGGAGTGTGGTGAGATGTTCGAGTCTCATCCCCTGACATATATATATCCCTGGGAGTGGTGACTATGCCCTGCTTCTTCCGTCTGGCCGGGCAACCAGGTCTGAGGACATCCAACTGCAGGAGATTTATTGGAAAAGTCATGGGCAAAGAGAAGCATGACGCCATAGTAACGATGACCAAAGCCAATGATGTAAAGTGTATCAATTGTATCAAGTAGAATGAATCATAAGCCCCCCATCACGCCATGATAACCAGTACGCCATCACCACCACCACCAACGCCTATACCGAAAATCACCAACCCCTTTCACTCCCCTCGCCACACCATCCTCGCCTTACGTACCACCCTCGACCGCCTTGGCCGCTGTTTCTTTCTCCCCCTGCGTCCCTGCTGCTAGTCACGCATCTCTAGGCTCAGAAACAGCTCCAGCGTCGCCCTCTCCCTCTCCCTGGCCGCCTTGTCCCTGCCACTGCTCCCGTCCCGAAACGTCAGCGGCGCCAGCACCTCCGCGTACCGCCTCTCCCGCGCCCGTCTCTTCCCATCCCCCGCGTCTGCGCCCTTGCGTAAGCTCAGCCGCCGCTGCAGACCCGACGTCGCCGCCGTGGCGGGCATCAACTCCCGTGCTACCCGCGCGAGCGTCGATGTCAGAAATACAAACGCAATATTGTGGTTTGGCGACGCGGAGAGGACGTCGAGAATCTTAACCTTGGCGTCTGGCCACGCGGTCTGCGGCAGCGCGGCTAGGCTTGGCAGCGTGGTGGACAGCCGCGCGCACATGTGCGCGGTGACGAGGCCGTCGGTCAGCGACGCGAGGAAGAGCAGCAGCACCGAGGACACGAGTTCTAGTCGGTCCGACGAGGTCAGTTCAACCGGCAGCACGTCGGCAATCGCGCCGTCCGTGTCCAGCGCGGCGATGACGCACGCCTGCACCGCCTGCTTCTCGTCGGCGCTCAGCGCGCACGCGCCGCTGTCAAATGGCCAGCCGGCGTCAGACGGAAGCGCCATGTCCGTCAACATGCTAGCGTCGGCGGCGCAGCGCTCGGCCAGCGTCTGGATGGACTCGGTCAGCTTGAACAGCTCGCGCGGCGCCGAGCAGTGCACGTCGGCGTCGTACGGGATCGCGCCGCGTATGTCCTTGGCTTCCAGAAACTGCCGGATGCCACCTTCGGTCACACGGATGAGCTCGTCAATCGACCGTCCAAAGCAGCTCGGCAGCCACTGGCCGCGCACCGTGATGAAGTGGTCTCGGCCGTTATCCACACGAAGAACCAGCACTTCTTCGAGAGAGGCGCGTCCGTCGTTCAGGGCGCGTAGAAGGGGAACCGACGAGACTTGGCCGTCGAGGACCGCCGTCACAGTCTCACCAGGCTCGAGCATAACATTCGGCCCAACCAGCTCGCCGCTACCATCAGAGTTGATGAAGGACGCCGTCAGCCACTCGTAAAACTGCATGCCGCTGTCAGAGTCATCCATAGCTTGTCTGTCTATAAAAGAAAAGCTGGCTGGTACGCCGCCCGTATTGGCAATGGTAATCGAGTTGGTTTTTCGCGCGAGGAAGCTCAGACCGCCCAAGTCCACAATGTTGGTATCTTGTGTTGCATCCCCCTCCATCACGAGAGTAACCGCAGGGCGTCCCTCGTTTTCTGCGCGGTCGAGTTCACGCGCCACCTCGGCATGGACCTTGGCCTTTGCTTCCGGGACCACGCAGTCGCACGTGAGCGTAAAAATGGAAGTCAAGGGTTTGTGGTCGGAAGAAGAAATTCGCTGGTAGGAAGTATATAATTCGAGGTTGGCCCGGTCCTTGGTTGTGCCCTCAGGCTCAGGCTGGTCATCGTTCTCGTCGTATTCATCATACCGGTAGCCTGTGTCGGTGGATGATTCTGGCTCGTGCTCTTCCCCGTCCTCATCCGGGTCATAGCTAAATAGAACATCGTCGTCAATCTCAATCCCGCGAGATTTCATCTCCTCGTCCTTCTTCTTGGCAGCCGCTTCGTCCAATATCTTCTTTTCAAACTCTTCCTTGTACTCTCGAGTCCGGTAAAGTATGCGATCACACCAGCTGGGCGCTCGGCGCTTTTCACTGGTATCGAACAGGGCGAAACTACCGACGTCATATTTATATGTGGGCAAAAAAGTGACTGGGCCTTCCTTCCACCCATCATGGAACGCTTTGCGGCGCGCAATGACTTGGCGCAGTTGATCATGAGGTAATAATGAATCCAGTGTTGCCTGCAATGAAACTGGATCTTGGCTAGGGTCTTCGGGGAAATCGTCTGGGTCGGGCAGCGATGTTTCTGAGCCGAAACTTGGCTCCCGACTGTGGCTAAAAGAGGAGGCTGTCGCAGTCTCCTCATCGCTTTCGAGATCATTCATGATAATAACAGGCTCGCCGTCAAGAGGCTGTGGCGGCTTATTGCTGCCGACGTCATATTCGCCACGCGTATGTAGCGTCAATATCCTTCGGATGTCGTCGCCAGGCAGGCTCCCGAGTCGAAAATTCAAGTCGCCAAACCAAAAGGTAAAGTCTTCGTCGCCGAAGCGGTCACCAGCATCCTCGGCGACGCCGTTATTCACCACCGGGTCAAACTGCATCTTGGAGGCGATTTGCGCAACGTCCCAGCAGCGACGGTCAAGGTAGCTCGGGCCTGCACCACTAGCCAGGTGGGAGTTGACAAAGACCATGCGCGTGGTTTCGCCAAAGACGATCCGAGTCGCGACGGCACCTTTATTTCCGAAATAGCCCAGGAGGCCGGTACCAATCTGTTGCGTGCTGACGTTGGAGATGTGCTTGGCAACGTCGCTCGAAGCGTAGACGAGGGTCAGCAGACCAACCATTTGGTCGGCCGACACAAACTCGTAGCCTGCAGGAATCGCAGCTTCTACAGAAGATCTCCATTTCGTAATCTGGCTATTGCTCTCGGCGTAGACTCGGTTCACGTATTCTTTTGTGGTGTTGAGGTCGACGACCTCTTGGAGGCCGAGGACGTAGAGATGGATCGCATCGTTGTCGTTTGGTTCGCCGGCTTTGGACGAAATTCCCAACTTGGAGAAATCCCCCGTCAGCCCCTCATCTCGAAAGAACCAGCTGCCAACATCCTTGTCGGTTCCAGGACAGCCGGCCGTGTTCCACGAGCCAATCTTGACCCGCAGCTTGCGCTGCCCCATGTACTCGGATCGTCGGAGAGTGAGGGCGCGGGCGAGAGACTGCGGCGAAGAGAGCGGTCCATCACCGGCATCAGAGGGCTCCGAGCGAAGGGAGCTGCCGCGCGCCGTCTGCATCGTGTGGTGGCTGTAGCTGTAGCTGCAGGAGGAGCGCTGGGACCGGCGGCGGCGGTGGTCGAGGTCGGGGTCGGCGGATCGGTGTTTGATGTGCTATATCATGACGCGGGTCCAGTTGTGGGCGGGTATGGGTACTTATATAAGGATGAACAAAAGTCGGGGGAAAGATGCTAAAGTTAAAATAAATTGGCAAAGCTAAAACAGCACGAGGGCTTGTTGAAGAAGCCTGGCGCTTGGCTGATGGTGGTGGTGCCTGGGGAAGTACCTTATCAAGTTCCATGACGCTCCCCCACAGTGACGTGTGACCGCATTCAGGCGCACAGAAGAAGCTACTAACAGTGGTGGCCCCACCAAATTAAAGGCGTCTTTGTCTAGAGATTGAGGGTATAGTCATTATATGTGAGCATGTGAATATGTGAATAAATATACAAAAAGAAGACTTGTTTTTGTTATTTTAGTAGTGTTAATCAAGTTACTTTAAGTTATTCTAGTAGGACTAGAAGCTAGTTTGGCCCCTACTACCTGTATTATAGGACATTCTTCCCCCGTTTGCTGCGACCTACTACGGAGTTCTTGGGTCGTGAATTATTACTAAGCAGTGCCTCAGGCAATGGTTGGGGAGCTTTGACCAGCAACGGGCATCGTCACGACCTTGGAGGAGTAGCTTGCAAGCTAAAGCCTGAGCTTCTAAAATAATAATAATTTATTCTATATATGTATGTATATTGTAGCTGCTTCTATTAATACATTTTTTGTATAGATCGTTCAAACATGAATAGGTCTTTCAAGTAAGGGGATTTTCTAATGTATTACTATTGCCTGTATGATTAGGCTCCAATCAATCACTAAGGTAGGTAAGTAGGTACGGTAGCCACCTAAACTCGCAAAAGACTCTTTCGACCATCAATCTAATACCAACGTATCCCAACAACCATTTCCATCATCACCATCGTCACCATCGTCACCATCGTCACCATCGTCACCATCGTCACCATCGTCACCATCGTCACCATCGTCACCATCGTCACCATCATCACCGCTAAAGGCGGCCCCCGCTCTACAGCCTAACCTCGCCTCATCCACCACCCATCACCACCACACCCGCACACACCACATCATGTCCCGCGCAACGCCACGCAAGGGCGGCCGCGGCCACACGCGCCAATCCTCCAACCTCATCCCCGCCGTATCCGACTACGAGTCCGACGCCGTCGCCGCCGCCTCCTCCGCCGCCCAGCACGGCTACGAGCCGCCGCCCCTGCGCACCAACACCGACATCAACCTGTCCGTGCTCCAGCGCTACGTGCCCTCCATCCGCACCATCCTCAGCATCGCCGCCAACGCCGTCGTCTACACCTTTGACAGCGCCGCCGAGTCCTGGGACAAGTCGGGCGTCGAGGGCACCCTCTTCGTTTGCAACCAGCAGGGCGCCAACAACGCCCCGCGCGCCTGCGTCTTTGTCCTCAACCGCCGCGGCCTCGGCAACGTTATTGTCGACCTCGCGCAGGTCAGCCACGTCGAGGTGGCGGGCGAGCTGGTGATTCTGCGCGTGGAGGGCAGCGGTGGGGGGGAGAGGGTGCTGGGGATTTGGATGCACAATGACCGCGAGGAGACGAGGCAGGTCAACGCGGCGATGATTCAGGAGTGCTGGAGCGTGGTAAGTTCGGCGGGCGCGGTGGAGGATGAGAGGCAGGACACGGGCCCGGCGATGCAGGCGATTGGAAGCCCGCTGACTATGAATGAGCTGTTTGGCAGTCAAACAGTCACCCAGGGACATTAGGGGACGGGGGGGTCTGCAGCTGCAGCGGACGGAGCTGCAGACGGACAGGCATCGGCGGACAAGGACGAAGTTGACAAGCACGAGGCTGACAAGGACAAAGTTGGCAAAGACCAACTTGACAAGAAGAAGGTTGACAAAACCGAAGTTGACAAGAACGAAGTTGACAAGAACGAAGTTGACAAGAACGAAGTTGACAAGGAGACTTTGCATGGGACACGGTGAATGGCGCATTGTTACATTATATACCTTTTTCACGAGATAATTCACGTCACGAACTCAACATCTCAAACTCTACCAAAACATCACCACACATGGAAAGCATAAACCAGATGTTTCATTAACCCTTAACTCGCCAGGCCATCATCTATATTAAACCAGGAAACACTTTGTACGCCGCAGACCACAATGCATGGCTACCCAGCCCTTATTTTGCCATCAAAATCATACCGTGCCGCTTATGCTCAGCTCCCGAATCTCATTGAGCACCTCCTCCACCCTCGCATCCAGCTGCCCGTCCGCATACAAATCCCGCGTGTCCGCGTCCAAGTACTGCTGCACCTGCGCCATGCGCGAGTACGCCTCGGCGCAGAAGCGCAGCTGAATCTTGACGAGCGCCTCGAAGCTGGGGTCCAGGTACGGCACGCGCAGCTCAATCAGCTGCGGCACCTCGGTGCTCAGCTGCTCGTTCAGCTGCTCGTACAGCTGTCGGGCCATGTCGAGCTCCTTTTCGGTGCGCGGCAGCTTGGTCGCGTCCTTGTCGGGCTTGTCGACCAGCCGCTTGACCTTGGCGCGCAGCGCGTCGTAGTCGAGCAGCTTGTGCGCGCGCTTCTTGATGCACTCGTTGACGTCGGGGAAGTAGGCGCAGAAGCGCGAGATGGGCTCCAGCACGGTCGTTTGGTAGGGCCCGTCGAGGGCTTTGATGGTCTCGGCGTCGAGGTCCTCGACGGCTTGCTTGTAACTACGGCTGACGCCGTCGCTCGCGCCCGAGTCGCCGTAGAAGGCGTCGATTGTCTCGGCGATGCGCATTTGTGATGCCGTCATGGCTGCATTTTTTTGTTAGTTTTCGTTCGGACGGCTTGGAAGGGAGGGACGCACCTCTGAGTGAATCTAAGTAGCCCTTGGATTCCTTTTGTAGTCGTAGTGAGGCGGCTTCCATGGTTTTGAAGCGCCTACACCCAGGTTAGCCGACGTATCTAGGTGGGGTGTCGCAGTCGCACCTCTCTTCCACCTCGTAATCGCGATCATTCGTTTTCTCGACATGACCTGCCATCGTTAGCATTTAGATGCTTGAACCAAATCCATTGCGACACCTACCCGTCTTCATCATCACCTGCGTCGTCGCGCGGCCTACATTCTTTTTGAACCCTGCTTCACGTTAGCCCCTCATCTTGGCCGGACGAGGCGAGATCGCGTACCCGCCCACGACATGATGCCGGATTAGGCAGAGATTTATCGTTGTATGGTGTGGTATTTGAGTGGTGTGTGGTATGAGAGAGCGTGGTCGAGGAATTCGTAGCGATGAGGATGTCGAGGAAGAAGGACAATGCCTGACCAAGGTTGACGACGGCTTTGCTGCGCAGCCACAATTGGCCGCCTTGATGGGGCTCATCGACGTCAGTACGCTGAGCCACTTCCAAGGTCACTGGTCACACTGCTGCACGTGACTCCGCGCCAATTCGCGTTTGCAAGATTGCAAGAACACGATTTGAGCATATACAGCAGCCGCAAAAAAGGTTATCGGTATTTGATGAGTTTTACGCTTTAATTTCTGTCGGTCTGGGGAGCGGACGGACGCGATTGCCAGTCGTCGCGGCTCACAACTCGGGCGACCCCTAATTGGGCTCTCACTACATTTGCGCCTAGATTCGAGATAACTTCATCGTCGCTGTGCGAGACAAAGCTCGGCGCTTGAAGACCCCACTCTGGGAGATAATCGCCCAGCATGTCCAAGTTCAACCCCAAATTCCTCATCGTCAGTCTCGGCAACCCCCTACCCGAGTACTCCAGCCTACACTCCGCCGGCCACTTTGCCCTCTGCGGGCTCACCAAGCCTTTACGCCAGCCCAGCAGCCTCCGCAGCGGCAAGCTCGGCGCGCTCTCCTGCCTCGTCTCCCCCGGCCCCAAATACACCCTCGTCCAGTCACCCACGCTGATGAACATCAGCGGGCCCTTTGTCGCCAAAGCCTGGCAAGAGATGTTGAAGCAGCACGACGCCGCCTCGCTCAGCCTGGTCATCCTGCACGACGAGCTGGAGAAGCCGCTGGGCAGCGCGGCGCTGGTCGCGTGGGACCGCAGCGCGCGCGGCCACAACGGCATCAAGAGCGTCAAGCAGGCCGTCAAGGAGGCCAAGTACCCGCGGTCGCCGCTGGTGCGGATCGCGCTGGGCATCGATCGGCCGCGGGCGCGCGACCCGGCGACGGTGGCGAGCTACGTGCTGGACCCGATCCCGGCGGCCAAGCAGAGGGTCCTCGAGGAGGAGGTGCCGTGGGCGGTCAAGACGTGCCTGGAAGAGCTGGAGGCGGAGTGGAAAGGCCAAGTGGAGGGGTAGCTGAGAGGCCGAGGCGAATGATGCCGAGTGTGTATCGTGAGCGAGAGGCATATTGACGACCAAAATTGGCCCCATTGCGCCTAAAAAAGGATGCGATGTACCTAGCAGACGGCACCGGGTTCCGGGCGACATCGGCCATCAGCAGAGCAGCATATGAGCGACTTTTCCCTTTCTGTACAATTACTACGACTTTTCCCTTTTCCAACAAAATTCACTTGATCAAAAGAGTTCAGGGCTACGACCAATGGATAGCATCGCTGCGTTATCTTGTCGGTGGCGTTTTGGTGGTTTGGTGGCGTTTGGCACCAACCGACAAGGCTTCTTGTCTGGGGCAAAGCCAAGAGATAAGCTCCACCCCCATCATGACCACTTTATCAGTCGTCTGGGTGTGGCTTGTCTATCGCTCCTTTGTCAAGGTTGAGATAAGCTGTGACCAAATGGCTGAGGAACGAGGCTGGAACAGAGCGTCGGGCCGTTGCAGTGTCGCAGCTGAGGCGGGAAGCCTAATCGCCTCGTGTCTACCGAGCCTTGAAGGCAAAGTCGCCGCTTGTCACCAGTCTAGAGACCAACCCTCATCGCACCGTTTCGTCGTTGGCAATATGTCTATATACCCGAATTCAAAACTTGATGCAATATGCTAAAACAGCTTCAGCTCACCGGCCAAGCCGCGCTGGTGCTTGGCAGCCACCTTTTAATATATCCCGATACCTTCCGGCAACCAACATCCTGGCTGATAAGAAGCTGAGCGCCATTTCGCTTTGCCTAGGGATCCTGTTATCTCGGTATCTTGAGCGCCTCATCCGCTCAGCTGCTTATCGCGCGGGTGATGAGAAGGCACTTGTCATTATCGATTCGACTGAATAGCGCACGTTGGCTTGTGATTACTTGGCCTCCGGGAGCGGGCATGATTCGGCACATTAGATTGGGCTTGTGCACGTTGAAGCGCGCTGCACCCCAGAAGTCTGCCCGAGTCGAGTAATATATCTTTGACGGCCCCCCTGATTCCCTGCCTCGCCAGTTTTTCATCCCAAAGTCATCCCAGGTGAAACGCGTAGCACATCGCCATCATGTCTTCGACCGTCACCTACAACGGCACGACCGGCACCGCCGACGAGGGCTACTCCAGCCATGTCCAAGACCTCAACGTCTTTTACGACGTACGTTCTCTTCTCTTCTCCCCCCCCCCCCATCATCCTCACCTTCTAACTCCCCCCCCCCCCCCCCCCCTCAGACCGGCCACATGACCTTCATCGCCCTCTCCGCCGTGCTCGTGCTGCTCATGATCCCCGGCGTCGGCTTCTTCTACAGCGGCCTCGCGCGCCGCAAGTCCGCCCTGCAGCTCGTCCTCCTCTCCATGCTCTCCGTCGCCGTCATCGGCTTCCAGTGGTTCTTCTGGGGCTACTCCCTCACCTTTTCCCGCACCGGCAACGCCTTCCTCGGCGACCTCTCGCAGTTTGGCCTGATGAAGACGCTGGCCCAGCCCAACGGCAGCAGCGCGACGCCGGATATCCTCTTTTGTCTCTACCAGGGCATGTTTGCCGCCATAACGTACGTCCCTTCCCCCGTCCTTGCCTTGTTCCATCACACACAAGTCTGACCAGAGCATTTGCTTGCAGCCCCGCGCTGGCCATCGGCGCCGTCGCGGACCGCGGCCGGATGCTTCCTGCCATCGTCTTCATGTTCATCTGGTCGACCGTCGTCTACGACCCCATCGCCTACTGGACCTGGAACGCCAACGGCTGGCTCGCCACGCTGCCCTCGTACGATTTTGCCGGCGGCGGCCCCGTGCACGTTGCGTCCGGCGCCTGCGCGCTTGCCTACAGCCTCATGCTCGGCAAGCGCGCCGGCTACAGCACCACGCACGGCCTGCCGTACCGACCGCACAGCGTCACCAATGTCCTCCTCGGCACCGTCTTCCTCTGGGTCGGCTGGTTCGGCTTCAACGGCGGCTCCGCCCTCGCCATGAACCTCCGCGCCATCATGGCCTGCTACGTCACCCACCTCGCCGCGTCGGTCGCCGGCGTCACCTGGGTCCTGCTCGACTACCGTCTCGAGCGCAAGTGGAGCACCATTGGCTTCTGCTCCGGCGCCATTGCCGGCCTCGTCGCCATCACCCCGGCCGCCGGCTTCGTCCCCAGCTGGGCCGCCGTCGTCATTGGTGTTGTCGGCGCCATTTGCTGCAACTTTGCGACCAAGCTCAAGTTTCTCATCGGCATCGACGACGCCCTCGACATCTTTGCCGTGCACGGCGTCGGCGGCATCGTCGGCAACCTCCTCACCGGCATCTTTGGAGCGTAAGTCTTTTCCTCTGTCTCCCTTCACAACCACGACTGACATGCCCCCCCTCATCAGATCTTATATTGCAAACCTCGACGGCACCGAACACGCGCCCATCGGCTGGATCGAGGGCAACTGGGTGCAGCTCGGCCACCAGCTCGCCGGCACCTGCGCCGCCTTTGGCTGGTCCTTTGGCCTCTCCTGCATCATCCTCTTCCTCATGAACCTCGTGCCGGGCCTGTCGCTGCGCGTCAGCGCCGAGGACGAGGACGTCGGCATCGACGACGCCCAGCTCGGCGAGTTTGCGTACGACTATGTCGAGCTCAAGCGCAACTTCAACTCCATGGGCCTGGCGACGGACGATTCTGCGTCGAGCAGCACGGAAAAGGTGGCGACGGCGGTTTGAAGTTGGTGTTGGGATATACCCACTTTGTTTTGATAGGCGCGGAAATAAATTAATAAGAGATACCAGTTTGACTTGATTCTTGCGCATTTCCATTTATTGTGTGCGTGCATTCACACGGATGCATGCCGTTTAAATCGCAGACAACAGTAGACATTTCACGGCAGCCTGTACTCCAGGCGGCCCACAGACGACGGTAGAGAACTCACAACAGCCGTATACCATTCATTCACCTACTCACAATGAGACTACGATGCTGTGTCTAACGTTAAACATACTTTATTCTGTGAGTTACAATAATGCTAGCATTCAGTTTGTCCTTTCTCAAACGCGTCTATGAATTCGCTGCTGGACAGGTCTTGGCAAACGTTTGTACCAACAAAAGCTAGATCTTCAGGGCCAGCCGCGACCAGCTTTTCCGTCACCTCGCCTCACCACATCTGCCATGACCTGTGTTCGTCAAGACGTGACCGTCCCGAAAACAAAACAAGAAAAATGTCGATTCCAAATCATCCATTGTAAAGCTGTCGAAGCTCTTTCATGCATAACCGCTGTCCCGCCTTGAGAAAAAAGAAAGATGAAACTCCGTATCCCGGGCGTCATAAAAACGTCGTTTTGTAACATTATGCGTCAACCCCATGCTATGGCCGTTCGAAAATCATACCCTAAATTGACGGCGCTACGCAGCGAAAGTAAAAGAAAACAGCAAGTGTTATAGCAGTCTGAGAGTCAAGACCGCGCACGGCATCTGAGTGGTGCCCATGCTTCGCGGTCATTGTCTGGCCCGCCTGGGTATATATGGAGGCCGAAGAGCGGCGCGGGGCCGTCGAACGCGTCTGGCATTGACGCTTCTGCGTCGTGGCATCCATGGTCTCTAGCCAGTCACATCTTCTTGCTCATCAGCGACTCCTTGGTGATGCATTTGGGCCGTGCTCGCCCCGGTCGCACTTGCCGCGCTGGCTGTGCTGGCCTGTCTGGGACCAGTGGCCGCGGGGCCGGCCATACTTGCTTGCGAGACACCAAGAGCGCTCATGGGCGCGTACCCATAGGACCCTTGATCGCCTACCACTGATGCCAGGGGCGGTAGAGGCATTTGCTGGGTTGGATAGCCCTGTGTGTTGTGGTGAACGGCAGGGCTGCCTTGCTGGGCATGCGGCGTGGGTGCATTGTGCTGGGCAACGAAGCCGCCTTGATGTGCTTGGTGTCCTTGTGTATGGTGCTGAGCTGAAGAGAGGCCCGGATGTACTTGTAATGTATGCTGCTGAGCAGAAAAGATGCCTGGCGGTGCTTGTAATGTGTGCTGCTGAGCAGGAAAGGTACCTGGCTGTGCTTGTAGTGTGTGCTGCTGAGCGGCAAAGCTACCAGGATGGAATCCGGTTCCATCCACAACCAAGGCGTTGGGCAAGTCCCAGGGTAAGGCGTCGATGCCTGGGAGTGTGGGTAAGCTTTGAGCCATCGTGGGCAAGTTACCATGCACACCATGGAAGCCGAGGCCTGCAAAGGTAGTGTGCGGCTGAACATGGGGCACCAGATCGCCGGGATACATGCCCTCAAAATCGTCATTGTCATCACCCATCTCGTCGTCATACGTCTCTTCAAAGGCCGTTGGTAAGGCACTTGCCGTGGCGGGGTGGATTTGGTTTGGCACTTGGCGAGGGCGAGCTTGACGACGAGGCGTAAGGCTCTCGCGCAAGTCTTCGAATTGAGGCGCAGTGTTCAGATAATCGCGGAATCGTGAGACTTGGCCACCGGAGAAGACACAGAAGACGTTGCGTTGGTGGTTGGTAAATTCTAGAACGTTAGCACGGTATACATGCCACAAAGTCTCGCCAGACATACCAGGTGGTGCTTCTCTGCAAAAAGGCGAGAATTCATCTCCTTGGAAAGCGGGAACGCCCGTCAGACTCAAATGAGATAGGCGTGGGCAGGAATTGAGAAGTTTGAGGATGCTCTACTTGGTGTCAGATGGTTTTCATGATGGGTGACAGATTGACATACCTTGAGGGTCAAGTTGACGCAGTAGCTTAGATGTATGCGCTCGAGGTTGGACGTGTAGTACTCGCCTCCAATAAAAAGGCCATTAGCATCGCGCCTAACGCGAGGCCGAGTAGCAATCTCGGCCAGCGTGTAAATTGATTCGTCTGTTATAGAGTTGCACTTGACCAAGCCAATTCGTTTCAACTTGGGCAGAATGGCAAGGCGCTTGACAGACTCATCCGACAGGTTGGCGCAGCAACCGAGATCAATGTAGCGTATGCGGTTGCAGTGGGTAACGAGCGTCTTGACGCCTTCGTCTGTGATGTTGGCGCAGTGGCCGAGGTGAAGGTAGTGAAGGTTCTTGCCTAGTTTGGCAATGTAATTGAGCGAGTGATCCGTGATGAGACGGCACTTTGCCAGGACAAGATTTCGTAGGCGAGGGGCGACGTCGATGATCTTTTTAACGCCAGCATCGGTAAGTCGCGTGCAGCAAGTGAGGTCAAGGATGCGTAAATGATCAAACATCTGAGTAGGCGGGAGAGCCAGGAAGGCGTAGTCATCAACTAGGGAGCAGAATGCAAGACGCAACTCGCGCAAGCAAGTTCCCTTGCCAATGAGAGCGGTGACGGCGCCGTTTCCGACATGGTTACACTGGTTGAGGTCGATTTCGAGGATATTAGGGCAGTTTTCGGCAAAGGCAAGGACGGCGTTGTCTCGGATCTGGGTGCAGTCGTTGAGTTTGAGCTACAACACTAGTTAGCAATGGCGCAAC
Source organism: Cordyceps cateniannulata (assembly GCA_028828415.1). Taxonomy (NCBI): domain Eukaryota; kingdom Fungi; phylum Ascomycota; class Sordariomycetes; order Hypocreales; family Cordycipitaceae; genus Cordyceps; species Cordyceps cateniannulata. The sequence goes on along the minus strand of JAPHMX010000004.1, from coordinate 158,032 downwards.
AAGGCTGGTGACACGAGGCATACTCGTTTGATGTATCTGCAGCTTTTGGCGAGCACCTCTAAGCTGTCATTGGAGACGCTATCGCATCCGGAAATATTAAGGCCCTGGAGCCGCTTGCAGTGCTCGGCAATGGTGTATATGGACTGGTCGGTGATGTTTTTGTCGTTGGAGACGTCGAGGGCGAGCAGGTTGGTGTTGTTCTCAACGAGGCCAATGATGCCAGCGTCGGTAAGGCCGCGGCAGTTGGTGAGGGTGAGACGCTCGATCCTCGTACAGACGTAGAGTGATGTGACACTACCGTCGCTTATCCTATCTGCCAGAGCTGCCAGGTTAAGGCGTTTGATGAAGTCGCGGTAGTTGAAGAAGGGGCTGGGAGCCTCGAGGGTCTGGCAGATGGTGTGGTGGCTCTTCCAGCTGGTGCAGGCAGGGCGGTGCCAAAGCAGATCGACGGCGTTGCGAGTCCAGCGTTTAGAGACGAGCATGCAGCTGAACAGATCAGCAGGGGCGCCGAGCTTAGCGAAGATGCCGATGAGAATCTCGTTCGGCAGGCGGTTGATGGGAGGCCAGCAGCGGTCCTCGACGCGCATATCCTGAAAGTTGGCGACGCCGATGGACGACTGCGAGTCATTACCGACGTTGTAAAAGTCCGACTCCTCGTTATCGGCGGGGGCGGGCGAGTCGCTCGAGGAATCGTCCTGATCCATGGCGACGGAAGAACGGGACGCCTTGGCTTCGAGAGGCAGTGCCGTAGCAGGACGCATCGCGGCGACGGGTGCAGGCGGATAGACGAGTGCGTGTTCCGGGGCGAGCGGTCAAGACGGGGGCAAGAGATCCGAGACGAGCGGTTAACAGGTCTGTGTCGAAGGGGAGTAATGCCCCCTACAGAAGCAATTATGAGGCGTTTTGGAGGATGTAGGCGATGAAATAGCGATGAGGGCACGGCCTCAGCTGCGAGAGCAACTGTTGGAGACGGTTCGTGGGGAGGACGCGCGGGCCGGGCAGAAACGGTTGGATGTAGGAGCGGAAGAGCGGTCAATATAGAGGGATGGGTATAAGGAGAGGATGCAGGCGATTATAGAGCCGAGCAGAGGAGAGCAAGAGGCGGAAACGACCCGTGTAGCATCGGGACGGCTACGAATATGTATGGATGAGTGTTTGTGTGGTGGTGATGTTTTGGGCAGTCAGCAGGGAAGCGGAGCAAGGAGCAAGGAGCAATGGTGAGTGACATAGGCATAGCAGTGGCCAGGCGCTTCCACGGTCAGACGGTTGGGTAGAAAGGTACCTCAGCAGTGCAGGACAAAGGCGCAATGAAAACAGTACTGCGCTAACAGTTTCGCTGGGAGCGCGAGATTGTTAGAGAGGTACCTACCTACCTACCTGCCTCTAACTTACCTAGTAGGTGCCGTTAGTGCACGTTGGTGTATTTTTAGATTGGCGAAATGACATGTGCATGTTGCCAAAGGACCAACTCGATCATACGTAGATCTCCCCAGGAAACACGGCTTATTTTTTTGTTCGATCTTGACCCCGAAAGGCCTAATCTTGTGTTGCCTCCTCGTGCCTTGCCCTGGTGAGCTGCGAACCTGCACAACAGCCTGCGCAATCCACGTGATTCACAGCTCACAGTACCTAGGTACTTACTACCTAGGGAGGTACAGGTAGGTACGATCTAAGTTCACCCCAACACCATCTCCGTTAGACGTTTCTATCAGTAGCTAAGTAGGTACGACGACGAGGGGTTGTGGACGTACACTCAACTCACTTATTATCACTAGCTAAAACATCATTGTCATCGTCATTATTTCTCATTATCTATTTTCCCAAAGTCAACGGAAAAGTCCCAGGGCGGGGCGCCACCACCATGATAAACTCCCAGCCTCGCCCATCACTACCCAACACTACCAACTGATCCGTACCAACACCACGGTCAATCAGCTACTGCTTCTCCAGCATCACCACCCGACTTTGGTAATCCCCCTCAAACGTATACTGCAGCCCAAACCGCATCAGCGTCGACCCCGACAGCGTCACGTTGCCGTCCACCCGGTAGCTCGCCTGCGGATCCAGCCCCTGCAGCTTCACCGTCGGGAACAGGTTGTTAAAGTGCGCCTTGATCTGAAAGTAAAACAGCACCGCCTCCTTCCCGTCCTCGGAGATGAAGAGCGTCGCCGGCCAGTTGGACTCGTCCGGCAGGTTGAGCCGCCACATGTCGCCGCGCACCACGATCGGGTTGATCTTCTCCTGCAGCGCCACGATGCCCGGGATCATGGCGCGGTCCGCCTCCTCCAGATGAGCCGGGTCCAGCTCGAAGCCAAAGGAGCCGGCCATCATGGCCACGTGCGCGCGGAAGCTCAGCGGCGTCGTGCGCTTCGTGAGCCCGTTGGGCACCGCAGCGACGTGCGCGGCCATGGCCGACGGCGGGTATACCAGGGAGGTGCCCGTCTGGATGGTGATGCGCTCCACGGCGTCGGTGTCGTCAGAGGTCCATACCTGAGGGAAGTACTGCAGAATGCCGGGGTCGAAACGAGCACCACCGGAAGCACATCCTTCCCAGATGATATCCGGGAACGCCGTCGTCAGTCTGTCATACACCCGATAGACGCCGAGCATGTACTGGTGGTTTGTGTACGGATGGGGCATCTCGTGGATGCCACGGTTGTTATCCCACTTAACATAGCTTATAGGACCGCTCTTGAGAATTTTGGACACGGCGTCGACAATGTAGTCCTGCACCTCAGGCAGCGCCAGATTCAGCACCAGCTCGTTGCGCGTCAGCGTGCGCGGGTAGTCGCCTGCGTGCAACGCCCAGTCAGGATGATCCACGTATAGCGTCGAGTTGGGAGTCACCATCTCTGGCTCAAACCACAAGCCAAACTTGAGCTTCTGCGACGAGTTGCCCGACTTGAGCTGCGTAATGTTGCTAATCAGCTTATCAAAGCCCGACGGGAACCGCGCCGGGTTTGGCACCCAATCACCCAGCCCAGCATTGTCCGACACGCGCGGGTACTTGTCGCCAAACCACCCGTCGTCGAGCACAAACATGCGCACGCCCAGCTCGGCCGTCTGCCGCGCCAGCCGCGCAATCGTCGTCTCGTTGTAGTCAAAGTACAGGCCCTCCCAGCTGTTGAGCAGCGCCGGGCGCGTCTCCATCGCAAACTTGCTCTTGATCAGGTGTTTGCGGTACAGCCGGTGGAACTTGCGCGACATGCCGCCGATGCCCTGGTCCGAGTAGACGGCGACGACCTCGGGCGACGTAAACGTCTCGCCGGGCGCCAGCGGCCAGGAAAAGGACAGCGGGTTGACGCCGACGAGGGCGCGCGTCAGGCCCTCGGAGCCCTTTTCGACCTCGAAGGAGTGAGAGCCGGTGTAGACGAGGGAGAAACCCCATGCCGGGCCCTGCGACTCGGTGGTGCTGGGGTCGACGAGGGCCATGAAGGGATTGTGCTGCGCGGACGAGTAGCCCGCGTTGCTAGCGAATCTGTAACTGTCAGTCGAGGCGCATCTACATGTCTAGATTGTGTTCATACCCCTGCGAACCATACTCTACCCGGCGCCGCACCTTGTGAGCTTCGCGGTACCAGTCCCCGTTGAGATGAACCAAGTCGTAGTCGCCATACGGCAAGTCCACGCTGAAGCTCGACAGCTTGTTGAGCGTGACGGTCCCGTTGCCCTTGTTGGTCAGGTTGACACTCCGCACGACCGCGTCGTGCTCAGGAAAGATGCTGTACATGAGATCCACGGCGATGGCGCTGTAGTTGTCATACATGTGCACCACCAGCGTCTCCACGTCGTCGTCGCCGCCAAACGTCGCCGGCAGCCCCGGCAGCCCCGGCTTTCCGCGGCGCGTCTCGTGCGATTCGTACCTGAGCTCGCTCACCGTCGTGCCGGACGCCTGCTGGATCTGGAACGCGGGCGCGCGAAAGTCGCCGCGGCCGAGGTCCGGGAACTCGCGGCGCTGCCGGCCGACGAGCGTGACCCAGCCCTGGATCGGGTCGATGGGCTGCAGCAGCCCGTTCTCGGGGACGAGGCCGCCAAAGTGGTCGCCGACCAGGTCGCCGGTCGCGTTGTCGACGTGGAAGCGGTACGACACGCCGGCGCCGTTGAGCGCGAAGGAGGTGCCGTCGACGGCGAGGGCTACAGGGGATGTCAGTGAGCGTGAGGCCCAGGCGCGAAAAAGGGCGGTTCGTACTTTGGACTTTGGATGTGTCGGCCAGCACGGCCGGGGCAATGCCTGCGACTATGAAAGCTAGGCCGCTGAGGCCGTGGCGGAGTGATGTAGGGTGCATCGTGCCGTCGGTGTAAGTGAGGTCCTCTCAGTGCAAAGGGAGGCTTGAATCACCACACGAAAGGTAGAGGATAAGCAATTGGGAAAAGAGAAACCGGTCATTTTCAAAGACACTGGGACTCTGCAGATATTTATTAACCTCGTCCGATACTTACTCTAGGCTTGCTAGCTGGTTGGGCTAATGCGACACTGTTGTCTAGCTGGTTAGCTTGGTTGTATCCCGGACCTACATACTCCAACTTTTTTTTCCGGGCCGCTTCTTCGACCCCTACCGCACGGCCAAGTCCCCGCGTGGGGAGACTGAATTGCCGGTATGGTTATTACCCGGTGGCTTTGTCGGCCGTACTTGCTTATTCTCCGTGAGTGGTGGAGTTGGATTCCGGGGATGGAGATGTGCATCTTCGGCCGCATGCCCTGTTCATGCTATGGATGTTGTCTGCACCCGCGGGATTGAAAGTTGATAAGACTATATCGGTATGGTCTAAGAAGATGGCATCAACGGAATTGTTCTACACATCACCAGCGTCGGCTGCTCTACCCAAGCAAGATAGCCTCCGTACTGCGCTGCACAGCTCCAACAATGACGACAACAATAACTAGCCGTCGGTGAGTCCCCCACGCTCCATCTCCAGTAATAACGATGGGCCGCCCGTCTAGCGAGCCAAAAGTTGGAACTTGCGGGGAAATATTCGGAGGTTTGCGTCCAAGTTAGCGCTGATGATCATTGGAGCCCATCACAAGCCCGATTGCATGACAAATGATGGAAAATTATCTATATAGAATGGAACCAAACATCTTCCCCCGCCGCGTTCTCCTCCAACATTTATTTACATCAAAATATACGCCAACATCATCCCAACCGCCAACGCCTTTGTCAGCCCCCCCACGCTCGACGCCGGCGATGCTTGGTTGACCCAGACGCCCGACAGCGTCGTGTTGCCGATGCACCGCGCCATGTCGCGGCCGATGCGGCTCTTGTCCTTGCCGTCGCGCAGCGTCTCGGGCGGGATCTCGCAGTACGGGTAGCACGACAGCGCCAGCGAGAGCTCGTGGCGCGCGCAGCACAGCGACCACGCCGTCGCGTTGTAGGTGCCGTCGGCACTCAGCCCGCTGACGAAGAATGTGCCGTGTCGGGGGAGCAGGTTCTCAAAGGCCGGCAGGCTGTTTCCGGTGAGGCAGTTGCTGCCGAGGCTGTCGTTGCCGGGGGCTTTGACGATGCCGGTCATGTTGTTCATGGTGGTGCTGTTCATGGTTGCGGGGACGAGGGAGTGTAGATTGTGTAAATGACGGACTTGTTGGGAAGCTATGATTCGAGCAAGTGCTAAAGCGAGCAACTCGAGAACTTGTATTATATAGTCCTTTATTCAGGGACTGGTCGCGTGAGGAAAGAAACAAGGCTGAGGCTGCTCATCTGGCGAGCCTGATGAGGCTTATGGACCAGTAACACAACAATACGTCACTCTTCTCGCCAGGGCAGCTTCATCAGCCCCCTGCTCTGTGACGTGTGCCATGCCTTTCGAATTACCCTAAATACTTGGGACATTTTAGCTTCTGAACTAGTGTTTACGCCGCTGCCCGTTGATTTTGCAATTGAGTTCTGTTCCTCATCCGCCAGCACGACCGTCTCGATAGGCAGCGGTCCCAGCTCGAAATGCTGCATCGCCTGTCAAGGAAAGGTCTTCATCTGCCTAGGTAAAATGACGTCGGGGTAATCCTTGCGGGCGGAAGCCGTTGCGTTTCGTACCTGACTTCGTTTCGAGAATAGTCCCTCTTACAAATCCCACAAGGAATTCTGTCTTGATCGCGGCTCGGCTCGGTCTGCACTGCGAGTACAGTGTTCCAAATGCCACCACTTGTATGGGCTGTTGGGGTACTATCTAGATAACAGTAACTGGAGGTCAGGCTCATCCTTATACCGGTCCAAAGCCGCTGCTTTCCACTCGTTCCAATCCATCCCATCATCAACCCCCACGGCCTCGCGAAGACCGCTAAACAGCCAATCTGCGAGATCATACCCGCAGCAGAAGGCAAGCCTATGCTGTAATCGGCCATTCTCGGCACTTTGCGCCAATTCTTCCTGGCCCTTTTCTTTGAACAGGCTGGCTAAAAAAGTCTCATCTACGCCGCCTAAGCAATTTTTGCCATCATAGAAATCTGCAACAGGCAACAACGCGACGGGCGAATTGAAAGCATGCGATGGCGGCGCAGTGTAAGCCCACTCCCAGTCAACAATCCCTGTCACATTAAAGTTTTCGTCAACCAGAATGTGATCTCCTTTGTCGTCTGCATGTTTCAAATAGAAATCGCCATTCTTCGACGCGGGAGGGGTCACTAGCGGCACCAAATCAAGCAAAAACCGGTGAATGAGGTACACATCAACTGCCTGCTCAGTGTAGGCCTCCTCTTGTATAATCCTATCGATCAACAATCTGAGCGAGGATACGTGGTAATCCTCTATGGAATGAAAAGGCCCGATAGTACTCATGCCAGATTGTAGCAAGTCGATTAGTGACTCCTGGGCAAACGGGCCTACGGTTAATTGGCCGGGCTTGACCAGAGAGCCGAGTTCGTGGAAAGGGTGTTTGTCAAGTTCAATGAGCACGTCAGAGATTTGATCGATAACGGTCCTCCTTTGCTTCTCATTGGCGAGAGACCATCTAAGCGATTTGCCAGGTAACTTTTCTATGAGTATGAAGCCAACGCCCACAGGGTTTCCGGGATGCTCTAGAGCGTAGTCGTATATCTTGGGGGCGGGGACGGCAGTTTTTTCGAGGAATTTGAGCGTGGCCCCTTCACTCTCAATAATGTAGTCTCGCACTGCCGGGGGAGGTGATGTAGCATTGAACCTTCGAATGCGTGCCAGCCAGACGACTCCATCTTCGAATCGGATTTCCACATGGTAATTCCTGCCTCCCATCACAGCGCTTCGTGTCGTTCTGTCATAGCGCAATGGCTCTATGGTGCATGACATGCCCTGTCACATGTAGCTCGTGCTTCAAGAGCTTTCGTGAGTCTGCAGCAACAGGATCACACAGCGCGATTGTCGGCTTCATAACTTAATACCATCAAGGAGAGAAACAGGGCATAGGGTAGGCATCTGATGGTAGCCTCCTCAGCTCCGTCATCATTGGTGGATGTCAGTCAATCAACCCCGCTATACATGGTGGAATGTGTAGGTACACACTCCTGTTTATAATAATTAGGCAGCAGCCGCTGACAAAAAAGTCGAGAAACTGTTAATTCTTGTTGCCAGTAAAGGGAACAAGGAAGAGGTCCTTAGTCTAGAGCTTTCTACCAGTATATAATATTAGTATATATTCTACTAGTCCTTACTTCGTGGTACGTGTAGCTACTAATAGTTAAAGAAATGATATAGCTAGGCCCAACTTAGTTAGGTCAACTATAGAGGAGCTAGGTTAGGTTATCTCTGACCTCGACATACTTCGATCTGACACCACTTGGCCAGAAACTGGTCAGTTCAACCCGAATCTCATCAATTTGTGTCTGAAAATCGGCGGCTGCTGCAGTCGTCTCCCACGACAAAACCACCATCGCTTCCTTCGCCGTCGCAATCCCAACAGCCGAAAATGCTACGCCCCGCGACACTCCGACCGCTCCAGCGCGCCGCTCAACAGCCTGCCCTCCGCGCCGCCGCCCGCCGCACAATCTCTTCGTCGCGCGGGTCGTCCAAGCTGACGCAAGAGTTCGACCTCAACAGGCTCAATGCGCAGCGCCGCGACTACGATCGCAACCGCACGGCGTTTCTCACCGCCGGCGCCGTCGCGGGCGTCATCTCCTTCATCTACACGGCGTGGAAGCTGAAGAGGGCCATCGAGGACAAGAATGCCAAGGAGGGCGGCCAGTCGGGCAGTGTCAAGCTTGACGCCCAGCCCGACATCCCGACGGAGCAGTTCAAGACGGAGGCCGGCGAGCTGCGCAAGATTATCCTCCATGACGAGGACGGCAACGAGGTCGTTCCCACAGGCAACAGCACGGTGCCGCTGTTCCCGCGCACCATCGACGTCAACCTACCCCACGACGCCAAGCAGCAGAGCCCGCTCGCCGCATCCATCACCGACTCGGCCGGCACCCAGTACACGCTCGTCGGCCTGGGCATGCGCAGCGTCACCTTTATCGGCATCAACGTCTACCTCGTCGGCCTCTACGTCGCCACCCAGGACATTGCCCGCCTGCAGCACTACCTCGTCAAGAGCGTCAACCCCGTCGCCACGACGCTGATCCCGTCCGAAAAGGACACGCTGCGCCAGCGCCTCCTCGACCCCGTCGAGGGCGAGGCGCTGTGGGACGCGCTGCTGCGCGACGCCGGCCTGCGCAGCGTGCTGCGCATCGCGCCGGTGCGTGACACCGACTTCCACCACCTCCGCGACGGCTTCGTGCGCGCCGTGCAGGCGCGCTCCGCGCTCGACAAGGCCGCGTACGGCGACGAGGCGTTTGGCACGGCCATGAAGGCCTTCAAGGCGCTCTTCAACCGCGGCCAGGTCCCCAAGAAGCGCGAGATGCTGCTGTGTCGCGGCGAGAGCGGCGCGCTGGCCGTCACGTACGACGCGGGTGGGAAGCAGCGTGAGGTGCTGGGCACGATTACGGACCCGAGGCTGAGTCACCTGCTGTGGTTGAATTATCTGGCGGGTAGCAAGGTGGCGTCGGAGCCGGCGCGCAAGAATATTGTCGAGGGCGTCATGGAGTTTGTGGAGCGGCCGGTCGGCACGGTCGCGACGCAGGTGGTATAGGCCGGGGATGTCGGCGTCGGGACTAGGGCGTGTACAATGTGTATTATTAGGCGAGGCGGGTGCGTCAAAAGAAGGGAATACTGCCCGCGCATAAACCACTCAGCGGAATGATATTTGAATACAATGGTCATGTTACATGGCATGTACTGCACAATGCTCGTAGACAGACCTATAGGCTGGTTAAACCGTGGTGAGGTGACTGACAGGCAAAGCCAACAACGGGGAGCAATGCAACAAGAAGCGCGCACGAGTCGACGGTTTAAAAATTCAGTGCCAATAATGTCCGCATATAATTCCATTGTGTCTATTAAATCTATGGTGGCCTTGCGCCACTTTATAGTCTTGCACTGAAAGCCAAACCCAATCAGTTTCCAGAGTTTTGCCGGAACCGGGTTTCACTGGGAATATGAAACAAAAACAAACAAAACAGGGTATTCGAAAGGTGTTTTTCCGTTCGCTTACGCCTTGAGAGCGCCGGCCTCGGTCAGGAGGGCCTTGAGCTTGCCGGAGCTGCTGAGGCTCTGGACGTCCGAGTTGCCGCCAATGTGCTTCTTGGCGATGTAGACGTTGGGAACGGTGCGCTGGCCCGAAATTTCCTCGAGCGCGTCCTGCACGGCGCTGCCATCAGCTGTTTTCTCTCCGCGTTAGCATATCTAACCGGGGTTTGGATGAGGGATAGAGAGAGAGGGCGGGACATACACTCTTCGTCGAGCTCGACAACCTTGAAGTTGGCGTCGAGGGAGCTGAGCAGGCTCTTGGTGGCCTTGCAGTAGGGGCAGTAGGACTTGGAGAAGACCACTAGAAGGGGGGAAGAATCGCTTCGTTAGCATTTGAAGCGGCTGGCGCAAACGGGCGCACGGAGATGGGCGGCGCAGCGGGAAGGGAGGGGTATAGTAGCGGTGCATCATCGGGGGTTGATGAGGAAAGAGGTTTCGACAAAAGTTACTTACTGACGGGGTTCTCGTCAATGAGCTTCTGAGCTTTCTGGGAGGCCATGGCGACGGATTGTAGAGAAGGAGAGGCGAATAGGTTGCGGAAGAAGTTGAAGTTCATTTGGGAGGGGAGAGGTGCAGGACGGCGGGCCGGTTGGTTAATAAGTAGCTTCGCGGCGGGGACGAGCGAATGGAATCGGTTGGCGGTGGCGGGGATCTGGCGAGGGATTCTTGGTGCTACAGCGATTGATGGTGAAGCGGGGCGGCGTAGAGACAACGCTGTACGAAATGTGGTGGTGTGCATTTGCTTGCAGCAAAAAAGACTTTCAGGTACTCTAGGCCGGTAGATGGTGATGCAATTGGGTGGTGGCGACGGCAAGGCTTGATTTCAAATCGACGACTCGGACGAATTGGAGCGGGCCGAGGGACTTGGGGGGAATGACGAAATAGGTAGTAGGTTTGGGTGTGGATTTTCAATGATGCAATTGCCGGGCCTTGCGTTATACCTGGTACCTAGGTACTGCGTTGCTGTACGGAGTACTCTGTTTATGCTTGAATGCTTTCTCCTTTTTTTTCGCTTTTTTGCAGAGGTGGAAACCCGCTGTATTTATCATACGTAGGAGGTTAGTACTAGGTATCCCAGTGGAGCGTCTCCAAGCCGGATTCCAAAGCGGCATCGGCAGGCTTCTCGGCGATTCCCACGATTTGTCTACGGTACTGGGTGTCATGTCAGGGACGGTGGCATTGCTTAGATGTTGGTCGATTAAAAAATAAATTTCCAAACATTTCTTCCCGTTACTGCGATGAATGGATGCTAGAGTGGTCGATTACATACCTAGGCACACCTCCAATCATGCCAGGTGCTTGGGGTACTCCCAAATACTGTCCCACGTATCACTCACAATGCCATTGTGCACTCGGGTCAGAGCAGCATGCTACCAAACATTCAAGGCCGTCAAACGAAGACTAGGAAATCAACCACTGAATCAACCATCTCTTCAAAGCCCCCTTCAATCGATGCCATATCCACCGCACGTGCTCTCATCAAACACATCTCACTTGTCATATCCTTCAGGGTAGCATCTCGCCATCTACGCTGCGCCCCGCTAAAAAGAATCATGCAGCGTGGCGTCTCCCTGATGATCCAACCTACATCCAGCCAACCAGCCGACATCTCCAGCTGCATTTACTGCTGCCCAACCCCGCGCCATCTGTCGCCAACCCTCGGTGCGCATTGCACCTGATCACGACAAGTCGTACGACGTGTCCACGACCGACCTCGACCGCTCCCGTTCTCCTCCCCTTCGGGCCCGTCCTCCTACGGCCCGTCGCCCTCAGCTAGACGCAAAAACCACCACATCTTCATCCAATCGGCAACTCCCTCTTCAACCCGCATCGTCATCGTCCACAAGTCGAAAAACCTCCACTCCCCCCGGCAAAAAGGTGTCCTTTCACAGGCCACCTTTACCCCCCCAACGACAAGGTGGATTCTACCCGCGCTGCCGTGGCATCCCCCGGTGCCCTGCAGAACATCGGCAGCTACATCACCGGCACCCTCGACACCCTCTCCGCCACCCTCGACTCCTCCAACCAGTACATCGCCACCACCCTCGGCCTGCACCCCTCCCTCGTCTACACCGCCGCCGCCGTCCTCCTCGCCGTCCCCGTCACGATGTCCCGCTACGGCTGGTCCCGGAGCCCCTACAGTTCCCGGCCCGGCGGCGTCCCCACCATCACCGACGAAGACTACACATACATCACCTCCCAGGACCTCGACGAAGTCGGCCTGCCGCCCGCAGCGCTACCCGCCGCCGCGCCCGCCCGTCGCCAGCACTCGCCCGCCGCCGCCGACGACGACGTGCTGCTCATCAAGAGCCGCGGCGTAAACTACCCGACGCACTTTCCGCGACACGCCATCGGCGACGGCCGGCTGCAGGTCCGCGACGTCGCCGAGCGCGCCGGCCTCATGATGAACCTCTCGGAGCGCGAGACCCGCTTCCTCCGCTTCGTCTACAAGGGCCGCCAGCTCAAGGAGGCCTCGGCGCCCGTCCGCGACTACGGCGTCAGGAACAATAGCACGCTCATGGCCATCCTGCCCGACGGCGGAGTCCCACTGGACGCCTCCGACGAGGAAATGGTCGTCGTCAACGAGTCCAAGTCGCAGAGGAAGAACAGGCGGCGAAAGGAGGCCAAGAGGCGCGGTGGTGACGAGGTTGACTCTGCGAGCAGCCCCCGCGACAGCATGTCCAACGGTGGCGCTAAGTCGCCGTCGCCCGTGCCCGGCGCCGCTGGTCAGAGACGGATCGACGAGCTTGCCAGCGAGTTCAGCGCAAAGTGGCTGCCAATGTGCAAGGAGTTTGTCATCAACCCGCCCGCCGATACGCGGAAGCGCGCAGACGAGCATACGCGGCTGTCCGAGACGGTCCTGCAGCACGTCCTGCTGAAATTGGACGAGGTTGATACAGAGGGCAACCCGGATGTGCGACAGAGCCGCAAAGACCTGGTTCGTACTGTGCAAGACGTGCTGAAGCAGATGGACGTCGCCTCGGGAACTCTCGATAAGTAGACAACCTGCATTCACATCTGTACTTTCCATGTTTTTCTAGTTTTTTTCCCCTTCTTTTCTTTATATTTCGCCGGCCATCGTATGAATTCTTTATAGATAGACTGAGGGAACAACGCAAAAATTGGGGCTATTTGAGGCGGACGAAAGAAGAAGCATGGCACTGATCTTCGGCATGGCGTGGATAGCATAGGGCTGCGCAACGCAGTTGTACGGTTACAAGGTAGATCCGATTATTGGTTAGCGTTAATAGAGCAGATACGATGTATTGGAATAAACCGGTCTGAAACGGGCCAATAACTACCTGTACCAACAAGCCAACCGTTTTGGACGTGTACCAACTGTGTCTGGCATCCGTATCTTTTAGGTCCTCCGGCCTGCGGTGACAGCCCAAACAGTGTGAGTACTCGCTGGCCAGTGACATGCATTGCCCCACTGGCCGGGTACACTGGGACATTGGGACTCGCTTCCTCGCGCGCTCGCACAAAAGACTAAAATGCTGCACGTGACTTGATGGCGGTTCCGGTGGTGGCAGGTTGCCCGGCGAATGCTCGGCAAATAACACTTGCTAGGTCTTGGTGCCCTAAGCCGTCTTTAACACCCAGCCCTGTTCGCTTGCCAAACATTCGACCCTAGACCAATTACAGCTAGCGCCACCTTCAGCCAGAGGCACAACCCAAGCCCTCAACACAGTGTGCTCGACTGGATTTTCTTTTCGTTAATCGCGAAGCACTTCCTTTCCGCCGCCCAGGGAACGACACACTAACCCACAGCAACACCACAGGAAACCAGATTCTCGTCTCGACTCGAGAGTTTTGTTTTTGTTCAAAGCTGGTTGACTTGGACATTCTTTTTTCTTTTCTTCCTTTTCATATCTAAAAAGAATACCGGTCACGATGTCTTCCTTCGAGCCAGTTGTGAGTAACAGCGCCGCATTGGATGATGACATGGTTGCGCACCCTTTCAACGCCTGCACAAGATCACCGCGACGGACCTCGAAGCTTCACGGGATGAGCGACGCGATGCACGGCGCATGGGCTGTCTGTTGCGTTGTACAATGCGGCAAAATCACGAACCGATGCCGAGCTCGCCACCATGCATCCCCCCGCGAATCGTTGCATCGAACCGTTGCGTTGACACTTGATCGAGCTTGAAAGAGCGCTGGAACCATGGGAGAATAGGGAGAGCGCGGGAACACTGGACTAACGGATTTGTCGTGCAGGTCATTGTCGATGGCAAGGGCCACCTCCTCGGTCGCCTCGCCTCCATTGTTGCCAAGCAGCTCCTCAACGGCCAGAAGGTTGTTGTTGTCCGCTGCGAGGCCCTCAACATCTCTGGCGAGTTCTTCCGCTCGAAGCGTACGTTACACCACACATGCTAGCGAGCGCCCCGAGGTGCATCTCGCACTCGAGCGCATCGGCAGCCCCCAATCGCGAACCGAAACAATACTGACCTCAACACAGTCAAGTACCACGCCTACCTCCGCAAGATGACCCGTTTCAACCCTACCCGCGGTGGTAAGTCTCTCCTCTCCGTCCGCCCTTGGCGGCGCACGCACTAAACTTTGCCGCAGGTCCCTTCCACTTCCGCGCTCCCTCCCGCATCTTCTACAAGGCCGTCCGTGGCATGATCCCCCACAAGACCGCCCGCGGTGCCGCCGCCCTGGAGCGCCTCAAGGTCTTTGAGGGTGTCCCTCCCCCCTACGACAAGAAGAAGAAGATGGTCGTTCCCCAGGCCCTGCGCGTCCTCCGCCTGCAGCCCGGCCGCAAGTACTGCACCGTCGGCCGTCTGAGCCACGAGGTCGGCTGGAAGTACCAGGACGTCGTCGCCCGTCTGGAGGAGAGAAGAAAGGCCAAGGGCGCCGCCTACTACGAGCGCAAGCGCGTCGCTGCCCGCCAAATCTCCGACGCCAAGAAGACTGCCGCCGCCAAGAGCCAGGCCTCCAAGAAGCTTGCCGCTCTCGGCTACTAAGTGGCCCAGTCTCTCTTGTCTCTGAAGCCCTACGGGTGCTTTTGGAGAGAGAAGGGATGTCGCTTTCGCATTGTCTAAGTCATTTGTCGTTGCGTTTCATTACATTGGCGCGGTGGTTCATAGGGAATTACAACATGGTTTTTTGCTGCTTGGCTGCGTGATGGCAAACAGGGATGGTGGCGCGGTTTATATTATGGGGGGAGAAACGGATGATTGTTTTTTATCCTGAAATGTTCTATATGAAACTCTTTTGGTTTTGGCTGGACTTGGGCCTCTTTTGTCGCAAAATTGGACAGGCAGAGAGGCGCGAAAAAAAAGAGGAAAGAAGACGAAAGGAAAACAAATCAACCCCCAGTGCAGAACAGCAACAAATCTCAACACACACTTCGCATACGAGAGCAGATCCACGCGTGGTTTTATGAACAAAGGCGACCAACTTGACGAATGGCGGATGGCTGGACAACTTGCGGAAGACTACAGAAAATCTACGATGGAAAGACAACACAAGACAAAAAAAACACAAAAAGGACAAACATGTAACCGGTCAATGGTTTTTTTTATTCGGTTTATAAAATGAACGGTTATTCTTATCCCTGCTGCCAACCCCGCGACTTGGCGTCCTCTTTGCTTTTTGCTGTGGAAGAGGAAAAGGGATAATTGAGGGGGAGAGAGGTGATGTGGGCTGCTGCATAGGAGTAGAAAGTCGAATACAATTCTCATGATCTTAATCTGCTTTTGGCATAACGAATTGAGTGACGACTATGACGGCATACAGCATGCAGTGGCATGTTCGCCAGACGTGCGCGCCGTCACGAACGGTGGCCTAGAGGCAAGAGTGATGACAACACCGCGATTGTTGCCAAGTGACTGTCTTTGTAGAATCTATAGACATGAAAAGGAATTACTAACTCTTGATATTCCCTGTATTTTTAAACATTGTACCATCATCACCTGGCCACCAAGTTCATGTTGTTGATGTGTGGGTGGCCCACCGTCTCCCCCAGATCATGTGGCGATAAGATAGAGCGGCAAGGCGCGGTGCTATGAAGTGTCCTTTATCGCAGCCCAATTTACCATTTACAAACCACGAACCTCTGGTAATTCCCAGCTTCGATTGACCACCTCTGATACATTTTCCACCTTTCCACGACATCATCTTGCGCACTACAAGTCGATACCAGTCGCCCCCTCAGTAAAGAATCCCCGAAAGACACACACCACCCACAGCAGCCACGATGTCGGACCTCGATCACTTTGACCTCATCCCCATCACCCTCAACCGCGACACCAACGAAGTCTCTACCGGCCGCACCTCGCGCGCCCTCCGCGCCGAGCTCGCCCACCTCAACGAGCTCCACCGCTCCATGCTCGCCCTCGACGCCCCCGGCGGCGTGCCGCCGCCGCCGGTGCCCGTGAACCCCAAGCGCACCGCGCAAGTGACCAAGCTGCGCGACAACGGCAACAACGAGTACCGCAAGCAGCACTACGACGAGGCGATCCGGCTGTACACGCTCGGCCTGCAGATGGCGCTGGCGCGCCCGCTGTGGGAGCCGAGCGCGCTGGTGCGCGAGGAGGTGGCGGGCCTGCTGGCGAACCGCGCGCAGGCGCACATGGCGCTGCTGAGCTGGCCCGAGGGCGCGGTGGACGCGCTGGCGAGCGTGGAGGCGCGGCGGGTGGGCAACGCCAAGGCGTGGTGGCGCAGAGGCCGGTGCTTGTATGAGATGGCGAGGCTGGAGGAGGCGCGGGAGTGGGTGCGGGAGGGGCTGGAGGTGGAGGGCGAGGAGGCGGATTTGGTGAGCTTGTTGAAGGAGATTGAGGAGAGGATTGCGAAGCAAAAGGCGGGACAGTAGATGGGGATGGATGGAAGAAAGGCGGAGGGGGAGGCGAGGTTGGTTGGCATGGAGGAGGCAGATGGATTTGGCTCATTTTGTTCATGTATAGCGTGTCTTTTTCTTGCGGTTCTGCAAAAAGTAATAGAACCTGGATTTTACATGATATTGGCATGAATTTGCTGGCTGGTGACACGGGGCTGCGATGCAGTCCTCGGCGGGAGCTTGGATTGGTATGCCTCCACTGGGATGCAGAAAATTGAATCGGACATGTGCTCCAAGTCCCCGTATTGTCTTGGCCGATTACTTCAAGACTTGTCGATACTCTCGCAAGGCGCTGCGACCTGGTCATCAGCCATCATAGCCGTCACACAGAGGACATCCGTAGCAGAAAACAGTTACAATCTGGACAGCCTGGTGAATTCTTCTTCCTGTTTGTCTCTTCTGCGTTTGGCCGGCTGCTCTTCCAAGTTCACCACTACATCCCTGTCCACTATCCCAGTCCCCTCTTGTCCAAAAGCATGTATTCAATCCCGCACTTTTCCCTCATCCACCTCCGCCCGATCCAGCCTACGCTGGAGAGGAAGGGGGGGGGGGGAACGGCGGCCATCAGTATTACGGTGGGAAATCTAGAGGCGAGTGAACAATTTGTGCTGAATTCACCCAAGTTGGCCGCCCGATTCTGGCCAACTAAACGAGACGAAAACGATTCATCAACGAAACAGCCTATAGTCTGTCATCATGGGCGCCAACGTCAACCCTGCTGCTAGTGCTCTCTCTGTTGGACAAAATCTGATCCAGTTTTCTGTCAAGAACCGGACCCCTAGCGGATTGAAATTCTCAAAAGAGCTGCAGCTTTTAGTCACGAGGCTCTACGCGAAAGGATGCGATTCTTCTCATTGGATCGACTTTCTTCTTTCCGTCCGTCGGTCCTTCAACCGCAAGGCTCGGGCTGCCGTTAGACCATGCATCACTGTGGTAAAATGTTAACATGTGCAACACGGGAGCGCAGCCTCGGATGCCTTTGATCACTTGCGCCCAACCACAGAGCGTCACCTGAGGGCCCTTGATTTCAATACACTGGATTCTGCTATAAAATTGTTAGCCGGAATCGGTGAATAAAGACGACGGGTTTCGCTTACGGAGAGCCATTCAGAGTAAAAGCTGTGCTGAGGGGTATATCTATAACGCGATCCCTACCGCTATCAGGGCTCCATTTGACCTGTGGAAAAGGTTAGCCATTCTATTTTAAAACGTGAAAAAAGAAAGTTAAAAACTCTCGGTTTTTGCGCGCATCTTACGTACGTAAACGGTATCTTGAGGAGTAGGGCCATCAAAGACCTCCTGACTGATAGCCTCGGGTTCTGCGGCAGGAGTCGTCATGTTGGAAGATGTGCTAGAATGTGATGATTGCTACTATAGAAGAGGACTGGTCTGGCTGGGTAAAAATAGGATAGAGTTGATTGTGTTGTAAAATGATGAGGGGTAGGGAGAGAGACGTCCGTTATTTATTGGTATTTTGCACTGGGCCAAATATACTTGTCTATTCACTCATCAGCTTCCTTGAACTTTACTTCCTCCTGCACAGTTTTCGCCGCTCTTGATGCCAAGTAGTTGCGACATTGTGTTTCATCGTACGTCTGGAGGTAAGGAACAGAAATATTCCATCTGCAGACTTCAAGCCATGTTTGCACAGCCTTTTGTTTCTTCGTATGGACCAGGAAGAAGGTGCTTTTCGCAGAAACGCCATGTCTCGGACAGTCAAGACGGCACGAAGGCGGGGCAAGGGACCTCTCAGCTGTACATGAAGAAGCCACAAAGGACAGCTGATGCTTGTAAGCTTTCGGCAAAGCTGTAAAAGAACCGGGCTACTGATTACGTGCCTTGGCATGCATAAGAGATGTAGACCTGCTCCGCTATATCAATATCGACGCTAGGGACGGCCCGTGATTCGGCATCTGTTCTAGATGGACCGAGTTCGCATTATTGATGTCATGCAACGCGGCTGCCTCCATAGCTCCGACGCTCGGAACATGGGTAGCAGCTTTGTGAGCGGGCTTGGAGCTCGTCATCCACCCCAAAAATAATTTAAAAAGAATCGAAGCTATTAGAAAGTACCTTGGTGTTTCGCGACGATGACAGACTAGGTTAGAAGACAACACATTCTACAGACACGGTTGCTGGTAAAGTCATAGGGATACGGCGATTCTTGACTGTGCCAACGGTAACAATACAAAGGCTTGTTATACAAGCACTTTATGTCTTGATCAAAAATGCCCCCCATCAATCGTAGCTAGCTCAGTTCAACAGCTTGCTCAACTTTGTCACCAACAGAAGTCTCGGCGACGCAAGCGAACAGTAAGCCGGTTTAGGCGCGGGGCTCGACGCGAAACGACCCAATTCTTCTTTTCGGATCGACTTTCCTCTTTCCACCTGTCGGCCCTTCCACTTCAAAGGCCGGGCTCCCATTTGGCCAAGTATCACTACAAAAAATTAGCAAGCCAACATAGTATTGCTGTCAGCTTTCAATGTACTTACGCCCAGCATTTGAGCGTGCACCTAGGGCCCTTAATTTCAACGCCTTGGATCTTGCTATGAGAAATTATTAGTAAAACTGACTAAAATGAATAAAGAAATGATTGGACTTACGGGCTACCCTCTAGGGTGTAGCTGGTGGCAATATCCACGTCCATAGAGCGGTCCCTGCCGTTGTCAACGTCCCATTTGATCTTTTGGTAGAGTGTTAGCCATCGTATCAACAGCTTGCGACCTTGGCATTCATATACTTACCCAAACAGATGCCTGGGGAGAGGGGCCATCAAAGGCCTCCTCGCTGATAGCCTTGGGCTCTTGAGTGGGAGTGGGAGTGGTCATCTTGGAAAGGTGGACGTTGGCTTGAACGACTTGATTTGATGTGAGGTATATGTCTGTTTTTTTTCTCGAAGTACTTGGGAAGAAGGTTACTTGCGAAGAAAGTTGGATGAGCAGAGGGTGATTAACGTCTGGTGTTTATAGTTTTTCTTCCACCGCCCCCCCTTGCCTGGTCTCGGAATGGCTTCCCTCGACCGCGAAACCCCGCTCTAGATGCCGAGTCTCGGGTCGAAAGAGTATCGCAGCTGTAGGAATGCACACGGCCCATGCGGCTGAGTATTACAACGAGAGAGAGAGCAAGTTTTGCTGCACAAGTGGAACACAATACACGGCACGGGAAGGAGGCCGACATATTTCAGCTACATAGTTCCAAGCCACTTTTGTCTCCAAAGCTGTGTGCAGTGGTAGAATTTGCCCTACGAAAAGCGGTTGCCTCGGAGAAAATTGAGCTGAAAAGATGTCGTCGTCGGCATTGCATAAGGGCGGAGCAGCAGCAGCAGCAACAGCAGCAGCCGAGCTTCAGGCATTTTCCTGCACGGCTGTTTCACACAATCCAATCAAAGACCACGGACTCATCCTCTGCTGAGAAGGATCGTATTTTCCTGCAAGTCAACGCCAGTCGTACCGGACTGCAACAAATCTAATTTGTAATGGCAACAAATGCAATGAGACTTGCAGATTTTAGTCGCACATCAGGACAACCCAGCATCGTTCAACTCCGAGACATTCCTGTACCCCTCTCCGAGTCTACTTTGTATAAGCACGCATCCGGCCATGCACTGACGCCACTGGAGGCCTAATAGGCAGATCAACACGGCGTAGTCTTTAGGTCGGAGGTCGTAATAGTCAAGGTAGTTCTAGACGAAGACGCATCTGTTCTCTACTATAAAAGCCCAACCAACACAAACGAGTTCTAGGCTTGTCCAGGACCGGACACATGTAGGGCTTCGCTGGTGATTTTTGAGAGATGAACAAATCAGGCGGCATTCGTGAAAGTCCATGGGTTTCATGTGGTTTTCTGCATGCAACGCGTCGCATCCCGTTGCGCCACCGCAAATCTGTAAACCTCCTTGACGGGCCATCTCGGTCACTTTCCGTGTTCCAGCCCAGCTGCTTTCCGAGATGGCAAGAAAGACACTTTGCCCTATGCACTGCCGTGGTACACTCCGACGACGATAGAGGGACATGACAGTGTATGTGAGCATGCTTGTCGTCACAGTACACGAGATGTCGACAACACAAAGAATACGAAATAGACCACAACCACACTTCTCAAGCCATCATCTCCCACACCCACTGCCACATCCCATCGCTACTTTCCCTCCTCATCCAGAAACGCATGCCACTCCGGTACTTCCTTGACCAGAGTCCACATGTACCTCTCCAGCTTGACCGCACACTTGCTATACACCGTACTCACATCATTATACACCTTGCAATTCGCAAAAATCAGCCTCAGATCCCTCACCATCTCCTTGGGCCCGGCATACGCATTCCCCATCAGTCTCTCCTCCATCGTCGCCAAATCCATCGGTTCTTGTATCACTGAATAATAATCCGGCACGTCGTCGCGGTTCACCGGCGCCAAAAACGGCCACGCCTGCTTGTGGTTCTGTACCAGGCCTAGGAAGTGCCGCATCTCGGCAAAGTGCGGCCCGTGGCGCGGCGCGCGCGCCATCTCGTCCATGGCCGGACACCAGCCCGTCGCGCGAATCGCCGGCACCGAGAGCGGATCAATCGGCGTGACCACGCCGCCGTCTGCCCACTGCGCCGGCGGCGGATGCACCACGTGGCTCCGACTCAGCGGCCGGATCTTGGCCAGGATGGCCTCGCGCTGCTTGAGCAGCATCCGGCCGGCCGCGAGGTACCGCACGCGCGGCAGCATGCTGCACTGCATCAGCGTGCCGCCCTCGTAGTCTTTGATGTACCCCGTCCACAGCGCCCGCTCCAGCGTGACTTCTTTCGTGAAGCCTTGTTTCTGGAAGTAGCCTGTCGCGTAATTGTCGGCGTAGGTCAAAAAGTGCATAATCGGCGGCGTGCTCGCGGTGCGCACGTAGTCTTTGAGGTGCGACATGAGGTGCGCGCCGTAGCCCTTGACCTGCTGGTCGGACGAGACGGCGCAAAAGACAATCTCGGCAAACTGGCGCCGGCGGAAGGCGCGGTAGCAGATGCCGCCAATGACCTCCAGCGGGTGCTTGACGATGGCCATGGACAGGTGGTTGCGGTCGTAGACGAGGCGCGCAATGTAGTCTTTGGGCATCTTGGGCAGCTGCTTCTGGAAAAGACACTTGAGGCCGGTGAGGATGATGATGTTCTCGCGGCTGCCGTCGTTGTTGACGACGCGATACTCGATGTCGCCGGCTCGTTCTTCCAAGACGGCGGGCTGCAGGTGGTCAGCAAGGCAAGCAGGTCTGCTGGGAGGGGGTGCTTACTTTTTCGGGAAAGGGAATGGAAAAAGGCGCAGCTGGTTGTTGAATGTCTTGCTCACAGAAGTCGTCCGGCTCGAGCTTTACTCGTTTGGCGTCCATCGTCTCGCTCGAGTCCTGCGAAGCCGGACGCTTGTTTGCGAAATGTAGACTATCGTCTTCCTGATTCGTCGTCACCATTTGCTCCAACAACTCTCGCTACGTTCCCACGTCGTGGCGACTGTCCAGATTCTCGTGCGTCTTCTGACTTTGCTGCGTTGGCGCTGGGATATCCGCCTGCGCTTGTCCAGCCTGTCGCATCAACCTGTGCTTTCCTGTGTCGTCGATATTCACGGGTCCGTAGGGTGTCGTCGTTGCAGACACCGCTGCTTTCTGTGCGTTGACATTATGAGCTGCGTCCTGTCCAGCCTCTGACGCAGGCATATCCTTTCTTCCGACGCCGTGGACGAGACTGTGCGACGTTGAGGATAACGTGACTGGCGTTGACGTTTGCGTTGCGATCGCGAGGGGTGGAGGGGGGCAACATTAATCCGAATGTATGCAGTGTATGCAAGTTCCGGGATGCAACATCTAGAGAGGCAGGCGCCTTTTTTGCCGTTAATTCACTGTTTGCTGACAAGAGCGGCTCAGAAGCTACCCGCCGCTTTTCGGAGGCAATGTGAGCGCTGCAGGCGTCAGGGCACAAACCATTGCAGCCTGAATATAGAGTATTACTTTAAACGTGAATCTAAAAATAGAAACACATCAGCCTCCTTTTATGCACGAGAAGCCTATATAATTACAAGTTACACACTATAGAACTACCCTTTGTAGCTTCGAATAACCTCATGGTGTTTTTTCCAGTGCTTCCGCGCGCTGTCGAGAAATGACTTTGACCAGGCTTTCG
Source organism: Cordyceps cateniannulata (assembly GCA_028828415.1). Classification (NCBI taxonomy): domain Eukaryota; kingdom Fungi; phylum Ascomycota; class Sordariomycetes; order Hypocreales; family Cordycipitaceae; genus Cordyceps; species Cordyceps cateniannulata. The sequence continues at coordinate 135,521 of JAPHMX010000004.1, read as the reverse complement.
GGTAATTTTTCTTATTAAACTCGCTGCAGAACCCTGCCACTATACACTTTGTGGCGTCTTTGCTTTTACGTACAGAATGCAGCTCGGGTCCGACCCGGGTGTAATACGACCGCTAGGTCTATACTGTAGGGCTAACTGTATACTAGGTAGACGTGGCCAGCGCAGGAGTGGTTATCTGTTCAGTATTTCGGTTTTCCCGTGACCTTTCATTGATGGATAACGACAAAAGCATGAGCAAAAATCCCAGGTCTGTTGCAGAAGAAGCCCCATAACAGCAGCAGGCCAGGGAGGAATACAATTCATGGAGGACAATCCTAAGAGACTGGCCTTGTTAGAGCGATGCGCACATTTCTGAGCATATATGGCTAGCCTACAGCTGCAGAACAAGCTGTTGACGCTTGCTATGCCCAGATTACAGCCAGTGACCGTTGGTGGTTGTATTGGCTGATTGTGCGGATTGAGCCCTTTCCCGGAGATTATAGTGCAAAATAAAACTAATTGTATAAAGGTACTGGGATATTGGAAGAGGATGCCCATGTTTAAATAGCTGTACTACCTTTGTATACCGGTATAAAAACTTCAAGCTCAAAGCCATCAAGAGATTCCCATAGCTTGTTAATATCTGACCGAAGCAGGTCTACCAGCGTACAACTGTGACGGGGGGGAATGTAATTGTAACTGGCTGCCTGCGAGAACCATCTAGGTGTTTGAAATTTCATCACCGCCTGCTTTGATTCTTCCAGGCTGCGGTCACCAAAGGGTTTGACCAACCAAACATCTCCGACTTTGTGTTTTTTCCTCTCCTTTATGATTGAACCCAACAGCATGCAGCGGCACGCATCGTCACAACCTCTTTCCCCTTCTTCGAGATCTCTCTGTAGACGGATCACCGATTCAAGCATTCTCCGAAGTGCCCACTGCATTTCGCCCTCTAACTTGCCTGAACAATCACATTAACAATTTCGTATGAGCAGTGGCGGGAATGTATAACATACCAATGAGCATAGGTGGGAGTGGCAGCTTGTCCGCTTCAAACGGACATTTGCTGTATTTCAAGACCATTTCGGTCATCCTTCGGAAAATATGCCTCTCCATAAATACCCACGATATGGCCAGCCATAAAATGGCGGTTTTTCCATACGTATTCGGAAGGTCAGCCTTCAGAGCTTTAATCCAAGATCTGGCGAACACTTCAACCCTTTCATGACATTCGTAATAATCCACGAGGATTGCGAGCTTCCCAAGAGTGTCTAGGTTCACGCGATCGGGCACTTGTCGATTATGTCCATGCACAATGTTTAAGAAGATGAGGAAGGCGTTCGTGTCCCATTGTTCTGTACGCAACACATCACATATTGTCCCATCTTCCAGCTCTACTCGATCTTCGACTATGCCGTGGTAGGCACTGCCTAAGCGTCGACGGACTTGCCCTGATGCTAGTCTTAGATGGTTAGAGGATATGCGAAACCACACTGCGTTTTGTTCGTCATCTTTCTCCGGTTCCAACGGGCCGAGAGAGGGCGGCTCCTTTGATCCGTTTGTATTGATGGATGGCGTGGCATGGTCTTGGGCAAAATCTGGTCCTTCTTGATGAACAGTTGAACTGTCCGCCGGATTCACCTCAGAGGGAGTACCGGCCACCAATTTCTGATCGTGAATAGGGGGACACAGAACAATGCCCGCCTGCAATTCTTGATCGTTCGGGTCCTGGATGATAACGATTAAGTCGCCGATTGGATCAAGTACTGTCATATTCGTATGCATCTTGAACTAGTGGTTTATAGGTAGCCGTAACCTCCATGGGCAGCAACTATCGCGCGGGGGATAATGATACTGGCAGATATACTGTGGCTACGGCGGACCGTTTTGCCGTTCCGGATGCCCGGAAGCCTCCAAGCCGCTCCATCCCTGCACCTTTTGCTGCTCCAACTCTCTCGGAAGAGTCGACGCCAAAGGCAGGTATTTAGCTCATCGGAAAGCTGAATCTGCTCTACAGCTACCTACGCCGCCGCTTTAGAGTTCATAAAAGGGAAGGCTTCAACTGCGAGGTTTAGGATGTGGCCTTGACATCCAAGTCTCTGTGTCTTAGGCTCCCAAACGACACCGATTTCTCGGCGGTGGTCGCAGAGACGGGCAAAAGGGGGTTTAAAGTGAGGAGTTATGAATTACTTTTCCCTTTTTTATTATTGTTATTTCTTTTTGCTTAATAATAAATAGATAGTAGTTGACAAGTGCTTCTGAGTGAAGAATTATTCCCGGAACTCGAGCGACGAGGCCTCTTGTATGTTTTCTTTTTGATATTTTTCGCATTGAACCCGCGAAGACGCCTCGGATGACCATTCCCGCTTTCTTTGTTATTAAACTGATTTTCCAATATACCTCGTATCATGCCGTGCTGCTTCGTGCGTCTCTACGGTCTACGATAGCTGCCGATGGTCCCTGCGGTGCTCGTAGACCGGCCGTTCCGACAGGCTGCTCCGCATTGTTCTGCCGACGTACCGACTCGAACTAGTTTTCGTCGGGCAAGTATTTGCATCTTCCCGCGTGGGCGGGCACCAAACCCTGTGACCTTTCTTAATATGCACCCTGGTCCCTTGTCGACCATTGATCATCTGATAAGACCTAACCAGACATTGAAATGTGGCAGCACCCCACCGCATGAGGGTTCCGCGGGTATATATATTTCAGCGTAAAAATTATAAGAGTGGAGCGATTTACCCGTAGTCAGATATAAGCGCGATAAGCTTAATAGGGAAGTGAAATCGGCCCGAAGACGCGCATTCTCTGCCGGGCTCTCGGGACCGTCTGGCCCATCCTTGTTCAACCTTGACTTGACCCCATTTAGTTCCGGTGAGAGCGGCAGTTGGTACAAATTTCGCTTACGCCTTGAAATCAAGAAAAGTGCCTGGTTTGGGCTAGTAGCGAGCCTGTTACTGCCTTGATAATGGGCCTTTTAAAGAGACGTAAGACATGGACAAGAGTTCTACCCAAGCGTTGAAAGTATCATGACTCGCGCAAAGAAAGAAAACACTACGACTATAACAGCAACAACAACAAGCCTGTTCATAATGTGCCTCTTAAGGAACTAGTGACCCAACAAGACGTGTTGAATGATTTATCTCACAGACCATCAAGGAACCTACTATGCGTCAGCGTGAATATATGGTAGCTAGGAAAACTATAAGTACTTTTGCCAAAGTGTCTGCCGTAGATGTTCAACTTTGATTGATGTCAACGAGAGTCGCGTCTTTTCTTGCATCCTCTTTAGTTAGCTTTCTTGGCTAGGAAATATATCGTCAAGCAACGTACCCAGGCCCCAACCAGGCGCCTGATCCGGCCTGCCATGAAGACATCTTGGACGACGCCGGCCATATGGCTAGCCGCTCTGGTCTCCTCGGCATCTTGCCGCCATCTCCTCCCACCCGACGCCGCCGTCTCGCCCAACGACAAACGCGGCGGTGACTCCCAAGTCTTTGTCTTCCGCGGCGAGTACGGGCGAACGCCCCAACAAGTCGCCGACGCTGGCGGGTTAATGTCCAAGGGATACGCACGCAACTTTGAATCCCCGCTGACCGCAACCGAAAAGGGCTGGGGAAGCAGCCTGACGGAGCACATTAGCGGACGCAACAAGCCCATCTCCTTGTTTGTCTCGACAACCTACGACCCCAGTCTGGCCATGAAGTTTGCCGGCGGCGGGCAGACGGCCGAGTTTTACATTTACGACGTCGCGCCGGACAAAAAGGCCATTGACGTGGAAAAGTCGATTACCAAGTTTGAAGCGTCGTACGCGGCTACGCAAAAGGAAGTGGCGTTTGTCAAGGGCATCCCCAACGAGCAGATCAAGGGCCATTACGTGCTGAAGCCCGGCGACTACAGTCCGACGGAGCAGCTGACCGTGGAAGGCTTCCGAGAACGGTTTGCCGACCGCTATGTTCCGAATACCAAGTTTGACGACCGCTATCTCTCGACCAAATCCTCCGGAAAGCAAGTTCAGTTTGACAAATTATACACCGGACCTACGACGGTCCAGCAAGAGACGTTTGCCAAGAGCTATGCCTCCACGCTGGGCAACAAGGAGTTGCAGAGCCCAGAGTCGGCGGCAAAGGATTTGCAGGCGTTTTTTGACAAGGCTAGCCCAAAGGAAAAACTGCTGGACAGCTCCCGGCCGAATTGGAGTCGGCCAAACACGGGGAAGTCGAACGGCGGCGTTGGAGGGGAGAGCAAACCGGGCGAGCTGCCGGTCAAGGAGGGGCAGAAGCCTGGGACTCTGGACGTTGAGGTGAAGCCTGGGACTCCGGACGTTGAGGTGAAGCCACAACCAGGAACTCCAGGCGTTGAGGTGAAACCTCAGCCTGCAACTCCAGACATTGAGGTAAAGCCTCAGCCTGCAACTCCGGATATCGAGGTAAAGCCTCACCCAAAGCCTGAGCCTCTAACTCCGGACATTGAAATAAAGCCTCAGCCGGGAACTTCGGACGTCAAGGTGAAGCCTGAGCCTCTAACTCCAGATATCGAAATAAAGCCTCAGCCTCTAACTCCGGACATCGAAATTAAGCCTCAGCCTCTAACTCCAGACATTGAAATAAAGCCTCCGCCTGGAACTTCAGACGTCAAGGTGAAGCCTCAGCCCGTGGACCTTGCTCCGGCCCAGCAGGCCGAGCTGGTGGCCGTGGCCGAGCGGCTATCCGAGAAGGAGTTTGCCAACATGGCCGGCAAGACGGGCCTCAAGCGCATCGTCGAAGGCCGCTGGAGCACGGATCTTGCCGAGGTGCGAACCAGCGTCCTCAAGCACCAGAAGCTCTCCGTAACCTCGAAAAAGCTGACCCCCGCGGGCAAAGCCTTGAAAGTCGGCGGCGGCGCGCTCGCGGTCGTCGGCGTCAGCCTCTGGGTCAACGGCATGGTGCAGGCCTTTACGACCGAGTCGAGCGACTGGGACAAGGCGGCCGCCGTGACCGCCATCATCCCGTTCGTCGGCTGCGGCACCCACGCGGCCGCGCTGGCCACCAAGGCCAACGCCAACGCCGCGCTCATCGCCGTCGACACGAGCCTGTGCCTGCTCGGCGACGCGCTCTTCCTCGGCACCTGGACGGCGCCGATTGGCCTCGTCGTGCACCTCGTGCGCTACCTCATCCAGTTCTTCGCGCCGCCGCCGAGCCTGCCGAGCTACGCCGAGATCCGCGCAATGCGCGACCAGCCGTGGCAGGCGTTCCTCGACCAGCACCTCGTCAACTCGCTGGCCGCCAAGGCGTGGCGCGACAAGCTCGAGGGTGCTGTTGCTGTCGAGGCGCTGGGCATCTGGTCGCAGGCGGCGGACCGCATCGGGCTGATTGAGGCCGGCAACCAGACCGTCTTCGCCAACGCCTCCGCCCTGTCGGGCTCCGGCGAGACCACCACGGGCTTGCGCCTCCGCGTCGTCGCGCAGATCGACACGAAAACGGCCGTCGCGCAGATCCGGGAGCAGGCCGAGGCGGAGATTGTGCGCCGCCAGCGCCAGTACCTGCTCGGGCTGCCCAAGACGCTGCGCCAAGACTTTGCCGATTCGATCCAGGAAACGGCCCGCCAGTACAACGAGGACTTCATCCGCAAGATCCAGGCCGACGACATGATCCGGCGGTATCCCGGCTACGCCAAGGCCTGGGCGTGGGCCGTCTCCGACGCGACGCTCTACTGGGACGCGCGCCAGCGCATGGCCGAGGCCAGCGCGCGGCTCGTTCACGACCCCCCCGAGCTTCCCAGCCTCTTCACGCTGTCGTACTTTGTCGGCGTCGCGGCCGGCGTCGACGACCCGCCGCCGCCGCGCATCAACCCCCACGGCGGGCCGGGCTTTGCCAAGTTCATCCCGGCCGAGCCCGAGGACTGGACGTGTGCCGTGGACGGCACCGTCATCGACCCGGTCGTGTACTACCGGGAGAAGACGGGTCGCGAGGATCGCGGCGTGCTCGTCCGGCACACGGTCGCCGTCGTGCGCCACCTGCTCGGTAAGATCAGTGAGGCTGAGCTGCCGCGGGAGGCGGAGGGCTTGGAGGACGTGCGGGAGTTTCAGATGCTGCTGGCCATGCACGTCGGCAACACGTTTGCCGACTGGAAGGAGATTCGCGGAAACCGGGTCGGCTATATCCACGAGGACTATGAGAAGGACATGGCGCAGCTGATGGAGCGTATCTACGACATTCCGCGTGACGAGGCAGCCCAGCTCATGGCGTAGCCTGCTTGAGCTGCGTCGGGTGAGACGAGCGAGATGAGACAGGCTCGTTGTTAGATATCAGTGTACTGGCTCGAGGCTATGAAACTATTAGTATGCTCTTGTATAGTTGATTCACTTCCTTTCCTCTTCATCCTGATCGTAAACAGCATAGGAACTAGATAGTTGAATCAACTTACTAGCAACCCACCACACTTTGGTAGACAAGCCCAGGGCTGAAGCTGCGAACCGAGATGTGCTCAAGACATGGCTCCGACGACGATGGAGGAACATGATGATGTATATGAGCATCCTCGTCGTCACAGTAGACGAGATGTCGACAACACCAAGAACACAAAGCAACGAACCAATCCATCTGTGCCAAGCTTATATGCAATTATTTTTTCTTCATTTTACTCATTTTGACCTTTATCATCACCGACTCGCCACAATCTCCGCCGCCACCTTTGCCGTCGCCTTGACAATCACCTCATGCTCCCGCCCATGCATCTTGGCCTTGAGTCCCTCCAAGTCCTCGCCCTCCCACGCAATCTCCTGCACCAGAATCGGCCGCCCGCGGTCCACCTCGGCAATGACATAGTGCGCCATGATGCCTGTGCGCGCGAGCGTGCCGGCCTGAAACGCGGCAAACGCGCGTTCAATGGCGTTGGCGCCGTCAAATTCGCCTGCAAGGTCAGTGTGTCTAGCTCATGAGAAGAAAAGGGAAGGAAAGGGACGCACCGGGCATGGCGGGATGCAGATTGATGATGCGGATGCCGGCCTTGTCAATCGGATCCAAAAAGGACGGCGAAAAGACGTACATCCAGCCAGCCAGCACAATCAGCTCCGGCCGCTCCGACGGTGACGCAGAGAGAATCTTGGCGGCCAGCGCGGCGTCGTAGGCGCGTCGCGCCGCTGCGATGCTGCTCTCGTCCGTCTCGCCTTTTTTCTGGAAGCCGTTGCTGATGAGGTTGAAGTATTCCCACGGGATGCCTGTCTCTCACATTAGTATCAAAACCGCACTTTTTTTTCCCCATACCCTCCCCTCTCATCGTCAAAGGGACAAAAGAAACGCACCGGCTTGGTCCGCGCGGACTGTGGCATGCGCGCTCTTGCGGTTCGTAATGAGCGAAATGATGCGACTCTGCGGCAGCGAGCCCCGGGCGATACCGTCAATCAAAGCCTGAAAGTTGGAGCCAAAGCCAGAAGCCATGACCGTGATGCGACACGGCTCTGCCATTTTGGTTTATTTTTATTTTTTTTGAGGGTTCGCTTTTATATATGAGAGTAATTAAATGAATGGTATCGTCGTTGGTGGCTGATAGAGATTTTGAGATGCGTCACGTGACGGGATGGATATGACGGTTGCTATCGTGTAATAGCGAGCTGCAAGTGTCTAGTCAAACAGTGTTGTGCATCTGACGTTTGGACATGTGAGTTGATTGCATTTTAGCTTGTAGAAAGATTAAACTCTATCCCGCGTCAGAGGTGGTTGTGGTGCTGCGCGCTTATTATCGGGGTAAGAAATGGTTGCGCTTGTTTCTTTCACTAGGATTTGGAGTTTACCTATGCATGGTTCGAGGGCGCTAAAATTGACTTTCGTATGCTATTTATTATATGCTGGGTTTTATATCACGCTGGCGGGAAGCTGGTGAGGGTGGTGCTCCGAGTGGTACGATATGTCGTGTAAACTCATGTCCAAGATGAGGATCACTCACCTGCGAAATGGACAGAAATTTCCTGCTCCTCGTCCTTATATCTGATGGGCTCTTTCTTTGTCCTTCGCCTTTTGCCCCACCGCAGCCACGCTGAGATTTTGGGCAGATTCAAAAGGTTTCCATTTTATTTGCTTCTTCTTACCGTCGCATGGCGTAATCAGCCAACTACTCCCGCCAACCTCATAGATCGGAACGATGCGAAGCTAGTAAAGGGGCAGGGCTCCGCTCACAACACTACATGGATATGAGAGGTGAAAAAAAGACGAATATAAAAGAAATGTATTGTGATATCTGGATATTCCGCCCAACGCCTGTCCCTAAAAGTAAAAACAAAGTAGTGCTGGTCATGTTGTACGAATGGCAACGCAGCTTGTAACCAAGGCTTGAACAACGCGCCATTCACAACGCGTCTGAAAGAAGAAACAAGGTAAACGTGCGTACAGCAGCCTCCGGCTCGGTGATCCATTCCTTCGTCAAGTCTCAAAGTCATTTCGAGGCCAGATGACTGGCTGGTATCGTGTGGTAGCAAACCGGCAGAAAAAAAAGATGCGACAACAAGCCACCGCGTGTCATGTTGGAAAAGTAGTTACGGGGTGAATGCCGAGGTAGTTCGTGATTGGGTATAGTGGCCGCGTCGTCGAATCGTGGGTGACATATTTGGGCGACAGGCGAGCTGATTGTTGACTAGGTCGAGCTTGGGTGTATTTTTGGTGATTATTTTGAGCGGCGGTTCAAGGAAAGTTCAAGCTTGTGGTGAAGTTTCCGGCCTCAGCAGAGTTGAATAGTTAGGCCACCTTTTCAACAAGCTGCTGCTTTTCTGTCATGACGGCCTTCTTGGGACGCGGGCGCATGACAGCGTCCTGGGAGCTCATGCGGCGGTCGAGGGCACGCTCCAGCTTGGCACCGAGGGCCAGCTTGCGTAGGTTGTCCGTCTTTTCCTCGTCGAGAGCGACGCGTTGGGAGGAGAGGGCCTTGTTCTCCATGCGATCGAGGCCCGAGGCGATGTCGCGGAACTCGGCCTGGGCTGAGTCGTTGGTGGCAAAGGTCGGGGTAACGGAGGGCGTGACGCTGTATGTGCTGTAGCGAACCGAGGTGCGAGCCTTTGTAGCCATCATGTTAATAGCGAGCGGGAGAGACGTGGTCAAGGTGTAGTTTAGGACTGGAAGTAACAATGGTGAGGTAAGAGGGAAAGTTGGAGGAGCAGTGGTAGAATGGGTAGGTATATATGTGACGATGGTGGTGATGATGTAGGGTGTTGGTGGCTGTTGCTGTTGTGATATGCGTAGGGTTCAGTGGTATTGCCAGTAGCGCAGGGGTGGGTGGGTAGGAGAGTGATGCCACTAATAAAGATAGCGTGCCAGTACGATGCTGGTGGCTGGCAGAGGAATACCTAGGTAGGGCAGGGCAGCTTGATGGGGCGATTGCGTCTCGACGAGTCCAAGGCAGGGAGAGAGAATCGTGGATGGAAGGGGTGAGACAGGCGGATGGGTATGTGCTGGCAAGGTGAAGACCAGGCGACAACGTGGCGAAGCCGTCAGGGGGTTGTGCAGGAGAGGCGATGCAGGCAAGAGGATAAGGACATGAAGAACATACCGAGGGGGCCATGATTGGGCGAGAGGATTCGAGCGAGGCGGGCATGGTTATGGGCTCTGGACTGGGCGGAAATGCGAGTCTGGGTTGAATGAAGAAGGCGAAAATGCGAACAGGCTCGTCGCGATGACGGAGGAAGCGAATGGAAAAGAGGGGAGCAATCAATGAGCGACGAGACCCAAAACGGTTGAGGTCAGGGGTTGGCGGAAGAGAGGAGGTGTGGTTGCGGCGTGAGTGGGCGGTTGAGGGAGGAGGAGGAATGCGTCGTGTTTCGAGTTGGTGATGGAGGTTGGAGGTTGGAGGAGGGAGATGGGAGTACTCGGTGCAGAGAATGCGATGGCTTGATATTTAGGTAGGGCAGGCGGGAGAGGAGATGGAGAGGAGACGGAAGAGAGGAGAGAGTTTGGTCAGAGACAATCTTGGGCAGCCAGTTATCCGTAGTGTCGTTGGGTTGGTAGGTTAGTAGGTAGGCAGGCAGGCAGGTTAGTCCAGGTACCTGGCAGGGACGGTAATTTTTAGAGAGACAGGGACGGTCCAAGACGTCGGGAGCCAACGGCGGCAAACGGTAATCGCTCTGTAATGAAAAGGTACTAGGGCAGGGCAGGCAGCAACTTAGGGAATTACTGGTAGCGTGACAACGTGACAAACGGATGGGTGAGTCCCTGGCAATGTGACGACTGCAGTGGGTTGGGCGCTGAGAAAAGCCGAGTCGGAAATTTCCAGCGACGGGGGGTAAGTAGACAAGAAGGAAAAATAGCCAGGAAAAAGAAAAGAGGGACAGGATCGACGCAAAACCGAGGCCATGCAATATCCGTATCCCCGACAGTGGAGGCCAGCAAGCAAGCCAGGTACACATGTATTTGGCATCAATCGGCAGGATGACAAGCCTCTCAGGGGATGTTGGGGGATGTTGGCAGGGGACAAACTGGTGGGCCAAAGGCAGGTACCCGCGCAGCTGCATCAAGGATGAGAGGAAATGTCAGGAGAATAAAAAAAGAAAGGCGTTGCATCACATTCATCACCTATCAAATCATCCCATCAGAGATCCCTTCCTGCAGCCAGGGCAAGGCAAGGGCAAGGGCAAGCCCAGCCAATGCCTTTTGTCATGTCTGCCGACGGTTGCATTTTTAGTGGACTCGCCGCCGCAAACTCCAGCTGGCCAGCGGTAGCCGCACAGGGGCCTTGTCAACTTAACTTGATGTGTATCCCTGTTTGCCATGTTGTCACGAGTTGGATTTTCCTTCAATTATTAACCTTGCCTACGCCATGCATCTGATAGATACCACCATACTCGTAATCGTTGCTGGCAATCGTGTTTATCAGATTTTATCCCACCTTACCATCACTCCGCACGCTATCCAACGTTCCGTCCTTGCAGCAACTGCACCCGCGGATATCCTCCCTGCAAGCACCACTCGTACCATCACCACTCACACCACAAACGCCTCGCTGCCGATTCCTACCGTCTTTGGCCCATGCCTGCTGCCCGTGCCCGTTGAACAAGCACTACAAAATACAGGGGCCGCCTGATCCGCATTCCAGCCTCCGACCCAAGACACTGACTGACAGGCAGATGAGGAATAAGTCTGAGAGCAGAACGACATTGAAACAGTAACAGTAAAATGTCTTGCTGAAACACATCCGCGTGGCATTCATGGCAACTTTCTCCTCGACTGATTCATCAACCTCAGCCGCGAACCATGCGCAAACCGTCGCTCCTGGCACTCCACGTTGCCATCCAACCTTGGCATCTTGGCATTGAATGTACAAAGTACTGAATACTCTCAAAGCAGCCTGAAAAAAGATGGACGCACTGCAGCCAAACGAGTCAAACGCCCGGTTTTGCTTTTCGCGGCCATCGGCTCTTCTCCTCCAACATGTCCTTTGCCCGAACCTCGGCCCCTGCATCTGTTCCTTGCGAAAAAGAAAGCAAAAAGATAAAAAAAGGGATAAGGCGCAAAAGGAATCAGTGCCAGTCTGCCCTCCCCAATGAGGCTTGAAACAGCATACAGCAACTCTGCAGGGCAAAGGCCACCTGCATCGCAGTGTGCAGCCTACACCATCATTCACAACCTTGACAGGATGGCATCATTCCTCGCACGGCTCGTTAACGGCACGAGAACTGCGGCATTGCCACTGGCTAGCGGATCGGATGCGCATGACATACTCACGGGACGGACCCTTTGGTAACACAAAAACACGCCACAATGCCAAATTTAGCGCCTGCAACTTGGCCGCTTCATGCACCATTGGATGACTTTATACTGGTATCATTGCCCCGGAAATGATAAGTCTCTGTGCGCCGCGTTCGGGCCGCCGCCATGCGTGAAACAGGCGCTGCCATGTATCTATGTTTAATGACAGCCGCTTGTGCGGAAATGCGGCCGGTTTCCTAAAACGGTCTTTTGCAGAGAGGTCATTAATACCACGGATGGAAAATTGAGTTACTTGTCAAACTCGGGAGGCTGGTTTTTCGTCCGCACTACCCGTACTGATGCCCGGTCCGTCTGCTGCTTAGAGTACCACCACAAGCTCATCGGCAGGGTACATGCGGCTGAGTCCGTGAATGGCTAACATCTCCGCACTGAAAGCAAATTGGCACTTGTACACAATTTGAACAACTCGGTATCTTCTTGACTTCAATCAAGGGCCTGTCTCAAGAGTCGCCGCTGTTAGTCTGGAGCTGGCTCTTTTGATTGATCAAACAGCACCCATGCGACAGTGTTGGTCATGACTGCCAGAATGCTCGTGATCAACTGCGCGGGAGATTCAAAGCTTTCTAATTCCCATGATGGACAACACCAAATAGATCGCCATCAAGTCTACCTGTCTACTCCATATGCTGTCGGCAGCTTCTTCTTTGGGACTAGCACGAGGCTGGAGCCGTGCTTACCTACACTTTTGTGTTAGACACGTCTCGAACAGCCATCTCTCGATGCTTGTCAACTGTCAACTGTCAACTATCGATGAGACATTGTCAAAATGACCAGACGAGTCATAGCGCACAGCACTGCTGCTACCACGACGCAGCCAACGGAGCAAGTGCCGTCCCCGCCTCAACCCAGCTACAATCAACTTCAACTTGGCATGCGCTGTCTCGGCATTTCACCTGCTCAGCTGCGCCTCCAGCACAACTACGATGATGAGAGTGACGACGATGATGTATCTACTTCGGTCAAGAAAAAGACACCCCACCTCATCATCTCCTCGGACCTCTTGATTCCTGGTGATGGCGACCCCATTCCCAACGGCGCATTGGTCGTCGCCTCCAAGACCATTGTCTGGGTCGGACACCGCGATGCTGTTCCTGCCAAGTACTCTGAGGGACCTTGTAAAGTGCACCATGTTCCGTACATGATGCCTGGCCTCTGGGACGTGCACATGCACATTGTTGGTCCGAGCCCTGACCCAGAGACTTCCCCACGAGTTCTGACCTACGGGCCGTACGGCGAGCACCCGGCCTCCCAAGGCGCCCGCCTCGCCCAACACTGCTGGCAGGCGCTACAACGAGGCTTTACCTCGCTGCGCGACTGCGGCGGCTTCGGCTGCGAGCTGGCCAACGCCATCAACGACGGCTCCGTCGTCGGGCCCAACATCTACAGTTGCGGCGGCTTCATCAGCCAGACGGCCGGCCACGGCGACCAGTTCAACATGCCCCCCGGCGACGCCCTGCTGCACTTTGGCGTCAACAACATCCAGCCGGGCTTCTTCTGCCAGGGCTGGGGCGCGCTGGCCGACGGCGTTGACGAGTGCCGCCGTGCGGTCCGCCTAAACGTCCGTCGTGGCGCGGCCTGCATCAAGATTATCGCCACCGGCGGCGTCATGTCCCTCGACGATGACCCGCTTGATTCGCAGTTTTCTGAGGCAGAAATGTCTGCGCTCGTGGAAGAATCGAGGCGCATGGGCCGCTCCGTGGCGGCGCACTGCCACGGGAAACCCGGCATCCTGGCGTCCATCCAGGCAGGCGTGCGGACGATTGAGCATGGCACGTACGCGGACGAGGAATGCCTCGACCTGATGAAGAAACAAGGCATCATTCTGGTGCCGACGGCCGCGGTCCTGGAAATGTTTGCCGGCCTCGAAGGCGCGTTTCCGAAGAAAGTTGCCGACAAGATCAAGCAGGTGGCTGCGCGGATGGAGGGCATGTACAAGATGGCGCTGGCCAAGGGCGTCACGATTGCCATGGGCTCGGATGCGCACCCGAGCTGGCTGGACGGGTCGGAGATGGGGTACGGCGTCCGGATGGGCATGACGACGCTGCAGGCGATCAAGGCGGCGACGGCGACGGCGCCGTTGACGCTGGGTCGTCGGGCGCCGATGTCGGGGCAGCTCAAGGTCGGGTATGATGCGGATATTTTGGGGCTGACGGCGAATCCGGTCGAGGATATTGCAGTGCTTAAGAGCGGTGACAGCGTCGGGTGGGTGTGGAAGGGGGGGAGGCTGTTTAAAGGACCCAACGTTGGGCCGTGGGGGGGGTAGTAGTCATGTAAGAAGTGGTGCTAGTTGAAAGCTATAGTCTCTTTTATCTAGTTACTTTGTAGAGCGTGCGCTATTGGGGCGGTGATGAATGAATCTGGCCGCGCTGTGGCCGCCCTCACCTGTCTGTCTGCCCACAACAACGAAGGGCATTGCGCGAGTCACCTACACCGACATCAGTCACCGCGGCGTAGTCGTGGAGGATGGTTGTCCAAATTTTCGCAAAGGCTACAACAGAGATGGAAAATGAGCCATCAGCTACAGAAACAAAGAAAAAAGGGAAACGACGTCTGCGACTTAAAAAAGTAGAGGTGCTGTACAGCGTTTACCTGCCTGGGCGCCTTTGCGGGCAAAAATAAATCCGCCTCCCCGGGGCAGTGGTAAGGCGTTCGCTGCAGGGGATCACCAACTGTGCGTTGGTACAGAGCCTCAGGGGCGCGTCCAACAACAGCGCCCTCAACATGGCCCTTTTGCGCGTTCCATTTCCATTGTCGCTGTGCTTTCGTTTTACCGCTTCCGTTTTTGCTGTCGGACCGTCTTGGGCTGCCCACCATGACGACTCGCAGCCTGCTCTCCGGCCCCGTTACGCTTTCTGAAGCACAAGACAGGGACAGAAACATGCTCCACGCGCTGCAGTATCCCAAGCAGAAGGAGGCCTTTTACGAGCGCATCGAGGGATTTCGCCCCCTCCTGGCTGATGTGGTCGCGCACCATCTCGGCATCCAATCGGCGCAAGTCAACATTTCTCCTCGGGAACACTGGCTCCATGGATCGTTCAACCTGTGTGTGCCAGTGTTGGTGGAAGCGGATGAGACTAGCACGACGACCGTTCCAAAGTTTGTCATGATTCGCTTTCCCTTGCCATACCGTGTCGGAGAAGCAACGAATCCTGGAAATTCAGACGAAAAGATCAATACCGAGGCCGCGACGTACGCGTGGCTCCAGCAGAATTGCCCCGAGGTCCCTATACCACAACTCTATGGCTTTGGCCTGTCTACAAACAAAAGAGCAAGTGCAAAATCTTTTTGGACCTTGCTCCCACATGCTAACATTCTCATCTTTCCTTGCCAGTGGACGAATCTCGAATTTCTTCCCTGCTGGTCTCGCTGGTTCCAGCGGGCTCGACGCTTCCTGCTGGCCGTGTTTGGCCTTGCGCAGCCCTCGAAGTATGTGTATCGCTGTCCCAGTCACCTCGCCAGCCTTGACATTGGTTATCTGCTCATCGAGACCATGACTTGCGGCGAGATGCTCTCGTCGTCCTGGGACGACAAGTGCCACGACGAGAAGCTTCAGCACAATTTGCAGCGCGACGTTGCCAGGATAATGCTCTCTCTTGCCAAAATCCCGCTTCCTCGCATCGGATCGTTTAGACTAGACGGCCAGGGATATGTGAGTCTCGCCAACCGCCCCCTTAATCTTCACTTTGCTATGCAGGAAAACGAAGGCGTCTCCGTGGATCTGCCTCGAGACAAGACATTTTCCACCGTGGACAGCTTTGTTCTGCATCACATCGCTGCTCACGAAAATCGGCTGCTCTACCAGCCAAACGGCATTCGCAGTTATTCCGATGCTTGCTATCAAATGACTAGTCTCGCTGGTGCCAAGTCCATTTTTCCACAGTTATTTCGACGAGATCTCCAGGATGGACCGTTTGCCTTTGCCTTGACGGATATGCATCGCAGCAATATTCTCGTCGATGAGGATTGGAATATTACGGCCATCATTGACCTCGAATTCGCTGGATCGTTGCCGCTCGAATTTTTGCAAACACCGTACTGGCTTACAGGAAAACTCGTCGATGAGATTGAACCAATCGAGTTTGCTCCCATACACAACAAATTCATCCAGCATTTGAGACGGGAAGAGGCTAAGCTTCCGGGCTACGGAAGGGAGACGGAGTCACTGTCTTCGGTCATGGACAAGGCATGGTCCAACGGGACATTCTGGGCGCCAGCAGCGTTGGAGGATTCCATTGTCTTTACAAGCACATTCTACAAGCGACTACTGCCAGATTACTTTGGCTTGACGGAGGAGGAGATACACAAGGCCGGCTACGCGTTTTTTGCGCGTTTATGGCGCCCCAACATTCACCACATCATAGACAGGAAAATGGAAGACAGAGAGAGGTATTTGGAGCAACTCAGGGCAGTCTTCGCAGACGGCGAATAAGATGCCGTCATCCTTGGCCAGGTTTGGCACTGCTATCTACTGGTTGCTAATCTAGTTTTTTTTCGGTGGAGGAGTCCCAGGTCGTGGGGCAGATGGTGCGTTGGGCCTGTTTTCCTGTGCCTTCTTGCCGGACGATGATAGCTGCGCCGCCGCCCTCACCGAGATGGGGAGACCGTAGACGGGCTGGCGTGTTGCGGTTCCCGTTTCAACGGAGGACGAGCTAGAACTTGCTTTCTCCGGCATGTTGAAAAAGACTTGTACACCCATCAGCAATGTAAAACATGAACTAGGTAGTCTCTCTTTTAACTCACATTTGTTGATGAGCGATCTTTGATGTGTAAAAAGTCTAGTTTAAAGTTGTTGCGATGATGAACCTAGGAAAAGGACTTGAAGCCAAAAGGATGACCGGCGATATTTATACAACAAGATCAGTGACCAATTTCTCCGCTGCTGGATTTTAATCCAACTTTATGAAATGCAGTTTTCCTCCCAAAATAGCCTCAATAATATGCATGGCGTGGATGCAATCCAGCAAGACTGCAACGTTCAGTGGTTCGCAACTATACTTGCATGAGACCCCCGTGGTTCGCAAGCAAAAAAAAAAAAAAAACGCCTTAATAAATCACTGTGAGAACTCTAGGCAGGCAGACAACCAGGCTGTCTTGACGCCTTCCAGGCAACCATGCACTGCTATGTCATTCGACTTGCGTCTTTGAGCAAAAGCCCTACTTCACCAAAGCCCGAAAAATGCGGACGTCGAATCGCGTCGATGTCCGCCCCCCCCTCTGGCGGCTCTCGTGGCGTGGCGGCCGCCATGCCGCCCATTTGACCCCGTCGTGTTGCGTGGACGTGGGATGACTTTTTGAGGCGCAGACGGACAATATAACCCAGAAGTTCGGGGCGGCGGAGGCTAGGGGGTGTTTGAAGGAGAGAGAGAGAGAAAGAGAGAGAGAGAGAGAGAGATGTGGTCGATTTGTGGCGGAAAGTTGGCTCCTGGAGCATCCTTTTTCCGCGGCATACTGGTGAGCGTGCGTTTATTACGGATTGTTATGGATGACAAGTAAGAGAAGAGGAGGCAACAGAGAGGATTAGTTGAAAAAGACAGGTAGCGATGGTGACGATTTATGCATGTTCCAACACTGTAGTGAGTGAGTCCCTTACTGCGATTGGCCGGGACTTGATTTCTAGAATACGAATAAAAGACGATGTATATTGACAAATTAAACAAAGAACGTCGAAGGAAAGTGGTACATCTTCAACATCACGACACTGGCGCGATGACTCAACCCAACAGTCGCAATTACTGCTCAGCCTCGCGGTTAATCTCGAAACGCTTCTTCAGGCGGTACGCGACAGCGCGCTTGCGAGCACCCTCGCTCTGGACAAACGCGGCAGCACCGCCAAAGGGACCGGCAAAGGCCTGGTTGCGGACACGCACGACGCAGACGTTCTTGACGCCGGCAATCTCGCCCTCGCAGGTCATGCCCTCGGGCATGCGGACGGTGATGGGGAAGTCGGTGTTGGTGGCGATGGACAGGCCCGAGATGCCGACGCCGGGCATGTTGAGCGGCATGCTGGCGCTCTTGAACGCAGCGGCGTCCTTGCCGCCCGAGGTGCCGTCAATGGCAGCCGTGAGGGGACCAGCACCATCCTGGTTAATCTATCCGCAACATATTAGAACAAGTCTCTCAAGATCCGACAATATGGAAACTCACCTGGCGGTAAATCAGGCTGACCTCGCCGTTATCGTTGCTCGTGGGCATGCCCTTCTCGGCGCCCTGGCCGGCCATGTCGCCGACAATGGTCTCGACCGGGTAGTCGTTGGTCTTGCCGCCGAGGCCGAGGACGCCGACGACGGGCAGGTTGAAGAGGCCGCTGAAGACGCCGCGCATCTCGTTCATGTGCGCCTCGCGGCGCTGGTTGCGCTGCTGGCTGAGAATGTTGGCCGGGATGTTGTCCTCGACGCCGGTCGCGCCCGAGGTGCCCTTGTTGGTCGGCACGTTGTTGCCGCGGCCCATGAACGACGCGACCACCTTGGCCGGGTCGACCTCGCCGTTGCCCTGGGTCCAGCCGAGAGGGCTCTTGCCCGCGGCGATTTCGGCGTCGCGGATCATGCAGGTGTCGGCCTGGGCACCGCACGCGTTGGCGGCGCAGTTGCGGGGAGTGCCGTCAGCAACTGTAGTTGTGTAAGTCAGAGGACGCAAGACTCTCGGGGCAAAGTATCGTACCTCCAAGACCGGGCATAGAGACACCGTTGGCACCGACGACATTGCGGATGATGCCGTGGGCCGAAGCACCAACAGCGAGAGTGGTAAAGACGATGGAGTAACGCATTGTGTCTGAGGAATCTCAAAAGTTTGATCGAGGTAGGAAAGGATTAGTCAACGAGGGAAGAAGGAAGGAACCAATTAGTGTCTCCGGGACAAGAACGAGAGGAATGAAAACTCGAGGAAAAAGATGTGATAATCAAGCCGAGTCGGGTGGTTAGTTTTGCCATGAGTAAGTCGGGAGCCAAAGCATCTAATATATCCTATCGGACTCGGACCACGGAGGGTTGTAGCGCGGAATCACGGACTACGACAGAAAACTCTACGGCCGTCAAGGGGAATTGGCCTGTGACAGCATCAGCCGATGGACTGTTGTTGGCACAGACTTGGAGGGGCCCCGGTATTGCAATGTCCTTTGGCTTTTTGGTAAGGGCAAGGGGGCCGCGGACTTGGTACTGCACGACAGCCGCATCAAAACTTGGCCTGAAATCGTCGTGCCTGAAACGCTTTGGCGAACTGAGCGTTCGGGGTGGAGATGCTGGCGGCGGAGCGTCAACTGTCTAAATTAGGCAAAAACAGGGGGGGTCTTGCGGCTGGAGATTTCCTTGGATGGTACGGCTGGACGCTAGGACGGTGATGCTTCTTCCAAAAAAGTCAATTAGCTGTGGCCGCCTGGAATGATGATGATGATGCGCCTCCGGTAACTATCGGTATCGCCGGAGCGGACACCGCTGCGAAGAAGCGCTGATGGCGGGTGAACGGTGAGCTGGACTCATCTCCGAGCGCTCATCGCTCGGATCGTGTAAAGGCGCGGCGGGAAGAGGCATAAGACGTCAGTGATGTCGGGAAACATTTCTGCTTCACAGGGCAGAAGCATGGCACGGGTTGCTAGTTGGTTTCGACGATCAGGCAATGCAAGTCAATCAGGCACGCTAGAATACGGGCGGAATGCCGGAGTTTAGGATAAAAAAAGACGAGTTGGAAACAATTCTGCGTCAAGTCGAAACAATGAAACCCCCCCAGCTCAGATGGGAGTCGACAACCCCCCTTTGGGTCTTGGCCAACAACCCTGTACAGTGTTCCTCGCCTAACTAAACCACTATATTTGCTGCAGATGCGTGTTGTTGATAAACGTGGGATTTTAGCAGGGAACAGGGTGGGTATAGACGGGAATCAGGAGCTGAGACACGATATAGCCTGTTCCTTGTTTACTATCCCATCACCTTGACAGGCTGTAATTGAAGCCCATGTCCGCCCAGTCTCTTCTCTGCCCCTGTCCATCTTCTGATCTAATTTATTATTTTTAGCCTACTAGTTATTACACTACTTTCTGTAAGGCGGCTGTGGCGCGCACAAGGTTGTGCCTTGCCCTTTGTCCCCCCAAAACTTTAAGTTGCCCGGACATTTGCCAACAATGCGTCACCTTGAGCCAGCCCAACAGGGGAGCCATGCGGATCGAGGTTCGCATGAATGCACGGTCTTTTGCTAACTTAACAAGGCCAAGATAGGTAATAAGGGAACCTTTGAACGAAAAGGATATAGCCGACCACCCACTTTATTTGTGGCTTGGGGTTCCTGTCTCTCTCGTTTCGCACCCCTACCGGCCCTGTTATGAAAAAAGTGACTGAGCGCATCCCTCTTTCTTCTCTCTTCCCCATTCTGCACCTGAAGAATGGTCACCGTTCCTGATACAATCGTCTGAGCGGCCATGCCCGCATTTTGCCGCACTCACAACCAATGACCTCAAACTATGACCATCTTCACTACCCGATTAGGTAGCGCTCAAGCCGGCGCAAGTCCCGGTCCTGGTCTGAGTGTTTTGACTTTCTTTTCCCTGGTGCGGTTTCCTCGTGTCGTGATTTCAGCGGGATTCTTGGCTTTTTCCGGATGACCAAAAGCCAAAACAAACCACCTGCAATTCCCGACGCCGCCCAGCCCAGCCGCAACTCGTAGAATACTTAAGCTTCGCCCTTCGCCATTTGTGTAGTTTATCTTTTGGATCAATCCAGCAAGCCACTTCAGCCCTATCTCCTTCCATTCACTTCTACTTCCGTTCTCTTCAACCAACACCGTCTTTTACAAATCGTCAAGCACGACCACTTTCTTCTGTCAATATGAGATTCGCTACTGTCGCTTCCATCCTCGCCGCTGGCTCGGCCGTCTCCGCTGCTCCGGTCGAGAGCAAGCGTGAGATGAACTTTGGCGGCGTTGCCGGTCCTCTCGGCGGCCTGCTCGGCGGCAGCCCGGCCTCTGGCGTCGGCGGCTCCGCCCAGAACGGCGTCGCGGACCTGTTCAAGCTCGGCGACGAGATCCTCAACATCCCTGGCGACACCATCCGCAAGGCCATCGAGGGCAACCCGGCCGGTGCCGCCTCGGGCCTGCTCCAGGCTATCGTCAAGGCCGCGTCTGACCTCCCCAAGGATGCCATGGGCCTCGTCACCCCTCTTACTCAGTCCAACAAGCAGGGCAAGCAGTAAATTAGAACTTTGCATCTTTTTACAGTGAGGAAACGTCTTGACGAGGTATGCTTTGCCCCATTTCTCTGCACAGCGGCTGTGTCAACTAACAAACGTTCCAGCCGTCTTGATTGCGTGCAACGGTCACGCGGGTGTCAACTGCCTCCACAGTGCTGTCCATCTCTGACAGTTTACTTTGCTTCTTGATAATGTTTATATATTGATAATTTATTTACCTCCAAATTAAATGGTTTAACATTTCATCGCCTCTTTGTGAAACCATATATTAGTCGCTGGCGCATGCTGCACCATTCGTAGGGGCACGGCATGCGCATGTCATCGTGTCATCCATATCAATAGTATCATCTATATCAACAATATCATCCATTCCATCAGTAAAAGCCGTTAAAATTCAGTCGCAAGGAATCTCAGGCCGAGTTCACCAGCCTGTCGAGCCAAGTGCGGTCTCGGACTGTCGGGTCAAGATCTAAGCGCAGTCGTCAAGTTTACCCTACACTAAGTGATATTAAATATTATCTTGTAGCTATTTAGATCTGTCTCTGGCTGTGCGCGCGTATTAAAGAAATTTTGTTCTCTTTTCTTCTTTTTTTTTTCTTTTTTTGTTGATCGATGCATATGACTTGTCCTAAACGCCAACTATAACGTGCATATTCAAGCTACGTGCTCGAGCAATGAACAGAGCGACAGTGCCATGCGCATCGAGTACGGAAATAACAAAGACATGAAAAGTAGCGGAAACATTATTAAAACTTTATATATTTTCTTAAATTTAGCGATTAATTCAATCCTTTCTTTCATATTATAGTTTCCTACCTACCCGGGAACCAGTGACAGTGCTAGCGTCTCGCGGCTGGCAGAGCTCCCCACCAACCAGCTCCTCCAACTTGACGCTTCTCACTCAACATCATCACTTCTCCTCCTCTCCAACACAGACACGCCCAACCCTCCGCATCGCTGCCTCAACGGCGCCATCCCAACATGGCCACCGAAGACGAGCGTTATCGTCAGTCGAGTCAATTCCGGCTCTGGTCCTACTCCCCGACCGGCCTTCACCAGCTCCGCCTAAAGACAAACGCCCTCGCCCAGGCCCAAATCGCCGCCCGTCTGGCCACCACCGCCGATCCGCCGCCCGACTTCCTCACGCCCGACGAGGAGGTCCGCCTCGTCAAGTTCTTCACCGTCGAGCTCATCCGCGCCGGCCAGTTCTGCGACCTGCCGACCGAGATCCGCTCCACCGCCGCCATCTTCCTGCGCCGCTTCTACGTCACCAACTCGGTCATGACCTACCCGCCGACCGAGCTGCTCAAGACGTCGCTCTTCTTTGGCTGCAAGGCGGAAGGCTTCTACATGCGCTCGGCCCGCTTCGCCGACAAGTTTCCCAACACGACGAGCGAGCAGATCCTGGCCGGCGAGTTTCTGCTCTGCCAGGGCATCCGGTTCGCGTTTGACGTAAGGCACCCGTTTCGCGCGCTCGAGGGCGCGGTGCTGGAGCTGCGGCGGACGATGCCGGGCGAGCATGGTCGGATCAGCACGGCGCATGTGCGGGCGCGCGAGGTGCTCAAGTTTAGCGCCCTCGTCACCGACGTCTACTTTTACTACGCGCCGAGCCAAATCATGATGGCCGCGCTGCTGATGACGGATGCGGGGCTTGTCGACGCGCTGATCTCGCGGCCCGAGGCGTCGGACGAGAATGCAGCAGCAGTGCGGAGCAAGATATTTGCGGCGTTGGAGGCCTGTCGAAAGATGCTCGAGGAGGAGCCGCCCGCGCGCATGACAGAGTATTGGGGAGCGGTAAGCTGTGCCAACAAAGACTGCAACGGGGATTACAGTTCTGACCTTTTTTCTTTTTTGCCTAGCCTGAAACGGTCAAATCGATGAAGCCGCTGCGCAAGAAGCTGCAGAAATGCCGGGACCCCGATCGAGCGAACCTGGTCGCCCTCCAGCAAGCGCGTCGCGAACAGGCGGCCATGAAGACGAAGAAGCCCGAGGCCTCGACAGACGGCGCCCTCGGGACGGATCCAGAATCTCGGGAAGCGAAGCGGAGGAAGCTCGTCGCGGCGGATGATGTGTTTGGGCCAGCTCTAGGCTGAGCGGTGACGAGAAACGACCTGGAATACAGACGCAGGTCTCAACATACACGCAGCGCCGTGCTGCAATACTGTCCTCAGCATATGTCTTACATTGGACGCCCTCTTTTTCGCTTCATCGAGCATTAGACATACCTGCCAGTGCATTCGGATGCATGCACTTACATCGCAGATGACTGCTCCGGACTTGGCTCGGCCCGAATTTGTCGGAAGACACGGATGCAACTTCTCGTCATGACGCTGGCAGGCATACCGGGAGTTGACATTATTATTACTATTCGTTACTGGTCTGGCGAGATGCCCCGCACCCCAGACCATTCTATCCTTGCATACTTATACGGCTGGAAAGGCTTCCTGATACTGGTCTAGATCGGGTGTCGCTAGTTAGTCCCTAATCTAGCACCGGGTGCGAACGAAATGCTCATGAATACCTCATTTTATAATCCGTACGGCCGGGTCTACCGCTGGATGCTTGTGCTTGTGCTCTCGTGACTGCTGTTGGTTCCAGTCTAACCCAAGCCCAAATCAAGATACAACAGCCCAAGACAGAAGTGCTCAGCAGTATAAAGTGGCCAGAAGAGCCACGCATTGTCGGCCGCGAGTCTTTACTCCATCTCTCCATCTCTCACGATGCTCCTCTGTGTTATCACTAATGCACCACAACACGTTCATGCCGACGGTGGGAAATGGCGACGACCATGGTGTCTTTGCGAGGGTGCAAAGCGGATGGGATGGACATTGCGCGACTGTACTTCCTGCGGCGTATCTGATCAAGTGGTTTGTTACTTGCAGCATATACTCAATCAACATGATACCTGGTAATGTCTGAAGCTCCCGTGATCTTGAAGTTGTGACTCCATGGGGGTCAGTTGGTTGTCCCAGTTCTAGTCGGCCGTACGTGGGGGACAGTGAGGCTATTTATACACTTACCCCACGAACGTTTGAATCTGGGGCTTCATAACCTCCATCGCCGAGCCATATTTTACCTTTGGCTCTTTATTCACTCCATTGGGTAGCTGAGCCTCGAAACTTCAAGGTCCTCGCTGAGACACGCAACATCTTCAACGCTCAACACGTTTTCGATGGCCGAACCCATCGAAAACGGCGTCTTTCGGCGCAACAACACCCTTCCTCCGCCCGCCGGCGCCGTCATGCCGCTCTTCTCCCTCTCCGGCAAGACGGCCATTATATCCGGCGCTTCCCGCGGCATCGGCCTCGCCGTCGCCGAGTCCTTTGCTGAAGCCGGCGCCAACGTTGCCCTGTGGTACAACACCAACTCGGATGCTGTGGCCGCCGCCTCGCGAATCGCAGCCACTTTCAACGTGAAATGTACGCCTTTGTGTCGGCTTCAAAAATAAAAAATATCCCCCCCCCCGGTACTGACTCTGCGGCAGGCAAGGCGTACAGGGTCGACGTCACCTCGCACGACCAAGTGCGCGCCGGCGTCCTCGCTGCGCTGCACGACCTCAACGGGCGGCTCGACGTCTTCATCGCCAACTCGGGCGTCTCCTGGGGCGACGAGGCGTTCATAGACGCGGACATGACGCGGTACCATGCGCTGATGCGCATCAACACGGATGGAGTGGCGTACTGCGCGCACGCAGCCGGGGAGCACTTTCGGCGGCAAAAGCGCGAGCAGACAACGCTTGACGGCGCGCCGCTGACGGGCTTTGTCAGCGGCAGCTTCATCGCGACGGCGAGCATGTCGGGACACATTGTCAACGTGCCGCGGCGGCAGGCCGTGTACAATGCCTCGAAAGCCGCGCTGATTCATCTGTGTAAGTGCCTCCCTTTTTTTGGAATGGTGGTGAACTGACAGAACGGGCAGGCAAATCTCTGGCAATAGAATGGCTGGGCTTTGCGCGGGTGAATAGCGTGTCGCCGGGCTTCTTCAACACGGGCATCGCGGGACCGATTGCGGAGGAAACGATGCGTGCGATCCTGGATAGGGTCCCGATGGGGTATGAAATCTATCGCAGGCTGCTGGGGTCATGGCTAACAAAGACAGGCGATTTGGCGAGACGGTCGAGTTAAAGGGCGTGTATCTCTTTCTTGCTTCGGATGCGTCTAGTTATGTCACTGGGACAGATATCCTGGTCGATGGTGGCTACACGGCGACGTAGGTTCTTGCCGCCGAGTTTGGGAGAGCTTTATCGGGTAACGGGTGAGCAGTGAATGTCAGGCCTCTCGCTAGAGACACGCTATACGCATGTCAGAATGTTATTCGTATCTTTCATATCATTCATATCGTCCATATTATCAGTATCTCCAATGTCATCAATACAGACCATGTGAACAAAGCGCAAGTACTATAGATTATCCGGTCGAACGGTTGCCAATCTCTGACTGCCAACATTCCCAACTGTGCGGCTAATAGTTAGTAACATCGCGCTGTCGAATTGCCACAGTACAAGGCTTTTGGCGCAAGTAAAACAACAAGGTTTCGCCCTAACATTATCGCCTTAAGCACTAGAAAGTGCTTTTGACATTCAAGTCCACTACCAACACATTTTAAGTTCACAAGAGTCTGTCTTCACTACGCCAGCAGCTGGCGGCGGCCTGCCCTGGGCAAGTTGCTTCTCGTGCAGACTATAAGGCTTCCAAATCTCCTCTTGCCCTCCATCGCACCTTCCAAACCGATACACTTTCAACTACTTGAACTCTGACAGTCAGAGAAATTCCTCTACCAAGCTAATACAAAAGCACCGAGCAGTTTCCCTTTGCCAACTCCGTCTCTGAATAGGCACCGCGCTCACAACTCATCATGACGCACACGATCCGGTTTCTTGTTCTTTCCGACACCCACGACAATGCCTTCCCAGACCCGGCATCTCTCCCTGCCGTCGACGTAGTCATCCACTGCGGCGACCTCACCATGATTGGCGGCCTGTCCAACTACCGTCGCGCCCTCGAATCCCTCGCGACGTGCACGGCAGAGGTCAAGCTCGTCATCCCGGGTAACCACGACGTCTCACTCGACGCCCAGTGGTGGGAGGAAAATCTCGACAGCGATGATGAAGAAGATGAGCCGGTGCGCGCGCGTGAATTGTGCACGTCGGACGACTTCACTCGCCGTGGTGTGCGGTTCCTCGATGAAGGGGCTCATGAGGTGACTCTCCGGAACGGGCGCGTGTTTACAGTCTATGCGTCACAGTACACACCAGGCTTTGGGGGCTATGCTTTTGGGTACGGCCCGGAAGAGGATAGGTTTAATGGGGAGGAGAGGAGAGTACCGGAGGGTATCGATGTCGTAATGACACACGGTCCGCCTCAGCCTCCGGCATCTCAAGACTGTGCGTCCGGACCGGCCTACCGACTCGACCTTGGCGGAGGACATGGCGACAGAGATGGTAAAAAGCAGCATCTCGGATGCCCACGGCTCTGGGAGGCAATCGCGAGGGTCCGGCCAAAGATGCACTGTTTTGGCCATGTACACGAAGGATATGGGGCACAAAGAGCCAAGTTCCAAGCCAAAAGAGCAGTGTTTACCGACGTGGAGGTTGTGGAGCGAGCAGGTATGCCATATGTCAGTACTGCGACGGCAGCCGGAGATGAAACGACTCTGTTGGTTAATGCAGCCATCATGACGGATGGAGAGCAAGAAAACAACAAGCCCTGGCTAGTTGACGTGGTGTTTTGACGTGGCAAGATACATATCTCAAACAACAATTAGAGCAAACTAGGACTCGTAAATATTAAGATTCCGCATTGTGTTGAAGTTCCGTCTTCTCTTACTTTCTGATTGTACTTGCAGTTGCAGCACCGGGGTTTGGAGTCGGCGACAGCTTCACCAGAACCTCGACAACTCGGCGTGGCTAGTTGCATTTAGTAACAGAGCGATCTTCAGGCACCAGCTTACCTGCAGACATTGCAACAATAGCTAACATGAGCTCCAGTCGGTCGATGAAATCGGGGGATTTGCAAGCGAAGCTCAGTAGTACAGCAGTCACCGTCTCTCGGCTGAGTAAGACCCGAAGTGCATAACAATGGTCCTATAAGTGAAGCCGATGTCACCTGGATAATCACAGACGGCACTACGAGTCTGGATTTCATTAATCCCACCATAGTAATAGCTCCGGAGAGTTTCTGCAAACAGCAAGGCATTACTGTTCCTGGCTTGCGTAAGAACGGCGGGGTGCTGAAGATTGTGGGGGAAAGCCACCAAACTCCGCAAAAGTAGAGGATTTTAGATCTCGGCAGCATTCAGCTTTAGGAAGGTGAAGAATACGCCATGACCGAAGTACTTCCGCAGACGCTTTGTTGTAACGTGGCGTCCGCGATCCTTTTGACGCGTGGGGGAGGGGAGCTACCAGAGGACAATGGGCCTTTGTCCTCCGAGGCTAAGTCAAGCCCGGCCCTGGCTTAATCGGCCCGCCGGAGCTACAGATCGACATTGCATATGCAGGTCCTGGCGGAGAGCTCATGGATTGACAGTTTGTGCCAACAAGTTCCACGATGCCCGGCGCTCTCACGTGGTGTCTCACCGGCTGTTGGTGGGTGTTGGGTGACCATACAACGTGGCAACCCATTGTTAGACACAATGGCAAGTTGAAACGGTGGCGTCAGTCAGGGCGCGTAAAGAGGTTTGCCTAGCCAAGATGAGAAGGATTCCGGGTCGGAGAAGAGGTCCGTCGCGTGGTGTTATGCGTCGTGCTTACAGAACGCGGTCGCGAACCATTCCAGACAGAGAAGATGCCGAAGGAATGGTAGGCATTGATCCATATTTGTCGGTCATGGTGCGGCCGCTAAACTAGTCGTCGTGATATCTCAGACTACAGAGAACCATTGTGTGGTCAATTGTTGTATATATAAAGCTCAGTGGCCAAAGATGGAAAGGTTGCGTATACTCTGCTCAGTACCATCTCCTATTGGCTTACACCCGACGCACCCGTCAAGATGAAGTTTCTGGCTGTCATTGCCACCCTTTTGGGCGTCGCCACGGCTGCACCGTCCGTGTCCGTCCGAGACGGCGGCTCCGACGTCACCATTGTCCATCCAGGCACCGTCAAAGACATGAAGGTGACCAAAGAAAACACCCTCAACGGCACCTACTACGGGCCCCACGCCCAAATCGTCACGCCCCAAGACATATCCGCGCGCTCCTCCGCAACATCCATCCCCTTTGAGTTTGTCAACAACTTTTCCGGCAGCGCCGTCAACGCCTACCTCGTTGGCCTCGACGCCCAGAAGCGCGTCGTCTTTGTCCGGCGCGACGGCACCCTCGTGTACCCCAGCTCCGGCGGGTCCGCCGTGCCGGTGCCGGTCCGCGAGGACGTCAAGATCCCGCTGCCCGGACGGGGCGAGAGGCTGGCCATGACGCTGCCGATTGCGCTCGAGTCGGGCCGGATCTACTTTGCCGAGGGCGAGCTGCAGTTTGCCATGGTCCGCACGGGGGACGGCGGCGACGGGCTGGTGCAGCCGTCGGTGACCAACCTGGCGGACCCGAGCGCGGGCACGGACTGGGGCTTCGTGGAGCTGACGCTGACCAAGGGGGGAGCCATCTACGCCAACATTAGCTACGTCGACTTTGTCGGCCTGATTCTGAGCATGGACCTGACGACGGGCGACGGCACGCCGACGCAGGTCACCAAGGGGCTTGCGGGCGGCTCCATGGAGACCATTTGCGCGGGGGTGCGCCAGCAGGGTTCCAAGGACGGCCGTCCATGGGGCCGGATGTGCATCGCCAACAGCGCGGGCGCTGCCGTCCGCGTGCTCTCCCCGAATGACTACACCGTCATTGACCCCAACGGCTTCGCCAACTACTGGGACGCCTACGTCGACCAAGTCTGGACCAAGTACGCCCGAGAGCCGCTGGTCGTCGACACCCAAGGCGACGCTGGCAAGGTCAGCTGCCGCGTTTCCGGGGACCAGCTGCGCTGCCCCGGCGATGACCTGGGCTTCGCGAAGCCCTCGGCCGCCGACATCTGGGGCTGCGACAGCGGCCCGTTTGCGAACCACGGCAACGGCATTCACCTAGCCGCGGTCGCGCGCCTCTGCGCGGCGTTTGTCCGCACGACGCTGCTGCTGCCGGGCGGCAACGTCCAGCCGAGCCTTGCGGCGAGCGCGTACTACACGGCGGACCCGACGGATCACTACAGCAGGCTGATTCACGAGCACGAGATGGACGGTCGCGGGTATGTGTTTCCGTATGATGATGTGAATCCGGATGGTGAGAATGCGTCGGGGACGGTGTCGTCGGGGAATCCGGGGACGCTGACGGTGTATGTTGGGGGGTACTCGACGTAGGGGTGGAGATGTTGGACATGCCAAGCTTTAGGCACAAATACTTGGTTCGTGTATATACTTTTATCGGCAATTGCACATAGTTTCTCGTGAGTCTGGCAACGGTGGCTTGTAACAGGGCCTCTCCAAGGATGTAGTTGGAGGAATGTCGCGCTTCAGTGTTCCCGCAGAGCTGGATGATTGGCATCGGGTGGTCCCGAGTTCCACTGATTCGGCTGGTCTTAGATACGGCGTGCGGGATGGCCATCATTAATAATTAATCTGTAATCTGTAGCCTCGCTAGTTTTTTAGCAGTTGGCGCAATGGATAACACATTAGTAATGGCCAAAGTGTGCCGAGGTCGAATTGACATATTTATCTCTGGCATTTCTTGTTGTAGAAGAAAAAAACATTTTTATCTCTTCTTTGCTCTATT
The DNA here is from genome assembly GCA_028828415.1 of Cordyceps cateniannulata. Lineage (NCBI taxonomy): Eukaryota > Fungi > Ascomycota > Sordariomycetes > Hypocreales > Cordycipitaceae > Cordyceps > Cordyceps cateniannulata. The sequence continues at coordinate 105,898 of JAPHMX010000004.1, read as the reverse complement.
CTGCATCCATCAACCCTTCAAAATGACCGCCTTCAACATCAAGGTCGTCTCGGACACGGTCTGCCCCTGGTGCTTCGTCGGCCACCGACAGCTCGACCAAGCCATCAAGCTCTGGCACACCAAGCACCCCGATTCCGACGACACCTTCAACGTCCAGTTCTTCCCTTACCAGCTCATGCCCGAGTTTCCCCGCGGCTCCGGCAAGAGCATGGACAAGGAGACCCTCTACCGGGCTAAATTCGGAGCCGCCCAGCGAGAGCAGGGCAAGCAGAGGCTCACCGCGATCGGCACGCCCCTGGGCATCAACTTTCGCTGGGGCGGCAACGTCGGCAACACCCGCGACTCGCACCGCCTGATTGAGCTGTCCAAGAAATACGGAGGCGAGGTGGAGAGCAAGACGGTTGAGGCCATCTTCTCGGCCTACTTTGAAAAGGAAAAGGACATTACTAGTTACGAGGTTCTCGGCGAGGTGGCCAAGGCGTCGGGTATCCCGGAAGAGGATTTCGTCAAGGCCATTGTGAAGAGCGACGAGTATGGGCGGCAGGTTGACGAGGCTTCAGCAGCGGCGAGGGAAGACGGCGTCAATGGCGTGCCTTCGTTTACCATTCAGGACAAATTCCAGTTGTCGGGAGCGAGGGAACCAGAGGCTTTCATTTCACTGCTAGAAAGAGCTAAGCAGACGAGTTTATAATGTAAAGTAAAAAGAGAAGGAAAATGGCGGATAGGTATTAATAGATGTCATGTCAAAATGTTGACGTTCTATGGCGAGATGAATTAGGCATTTATGCTGGGAATGCGCGCCGCCCGCGGACACGCAACGCCCTCTCCCAAAGCACCTTTTCAGGGAACCCGGGCACATAAAACAAGATGCCCAGCTCCTGGCTCGTCCACCAGCTCGCCCTGTCCATGTTGCCGGAGCCCAGCACGAGGTACCGGTCGTCGACCAGCGTCATCTTGAAGTGGCTGACGACCGGCTCGTCCGGCTGGCCCTCCCTCTCCACGCGATGCTGGTAGTAGAAAATCTCCAGGCGTCCGAGCGGCTGCGGCTGCGCTTCGAGGTCAGAGGTGGCGTGCGCGCGACGGGCTGCGAGTCGCGCGTACTCCTTGATGAGCTTGTCCATGCAGCGACGCGTGGTGGTGCCCGAGGTGAGGAGCTGCTCGAGGAGCATCATGGACTCGTTGGTCCGGATTTCGACGGATACGCCGCGGACGAGGGCGGCGAGGATGGCGTCGATGACGGGCCTGGAGGTGACGTTGGGCGTGACCAGCACGATGCTGGTCTGGGCGTTGGCGAACAGGGTCAGGAGTGCGGCGTTGAGGGGCGTCATGGGGGGGCTTGGCTTCCGAAGGAACGGGATCCAGCTGAAGCCGGGATTTCGATGATGGGACGATGGAAGTAGAATCGTGGGAGTCGGTCCCAAGGCAAGCTTAACTGACTGCGTCGGAGACAGATCGTCAGCAGAGCCACTGAAGGATGTGGTGGTATTGCCGGCGAGAGAGTCGTTTGCTGCTCGCTCCTCGGGGTAGTTGATGAGTTGCGTGTCATGTCCCGATGCCACGTCCCTCCGACTCGTCCCCAATCCCCAGACGCGCTCATGAAAGGACAGCAGCGCCTGCACCGCACCGCCACGCAGCTCAACACACCCCTCCAACCACCTTTCCCAGCTGACGTTGCAGCTCGGGACCCAGGCGACCGTCTCATCGACAATCAGATATTTGGGATGCATCACGCTCAGCGGCGTGAAGAAGAGCGTCTTGACCGTCAGCTCAATCGACCCGTTGCGCAGCGTCTGCTGGTCCGGCAGCCGCAGCGTCTTCCATGCCTCCGGCGGATACACATGACCATCTCTCGACGCCGTGTGGAACAGCTTCTGCCACAGCCCGCGCGACGAGAAGCCAATGGTGATGTGCAGCGTGGGCAGGTCGCTCTGGCTGGCGCGCGACGCGGCCAGCTCCAGGAGCGTCGCGCGGAGGGAGTTGGCGGTCGGCGAGTCGGCCCAGAAGCAGGTGACGAGGTGCGCGGAGCGCCGGGCGGCGCGGAGGGCGGGCAGCAGGGCGCGCTCGTAGACGGTGTGCCCGGTGCCGAGGAAGAGCGCGGTCGGCGTGCTGCTGGTCACGAGGGCCGCGGCGGTGGTGGAGTTGTAGGACGGCAAGTCGCTGGTGAGCTCGGTGTCGTGGGCGGCGATGAGGTCGAGCCACGGGTCGACAAAGGAGGAGGGGAAGAGTGAAGCCATGGTGGCTCGGAGGGTGAGGGTGAAAGGGGATTCATACCGGGGACACCTGTGATGAGGCGATTCAGGGCCTCGGCAGCGCTCAGCCTTGATGCTCCAGCGGCTGGAAAACCACCAAAGTTTTCCTTTAGCGCTCGTCGGCCTGGCGGGCAGGGACTCACTGTAATTCAGGGTATTTGGCGCTGTTGGACCCCTGAAGGACAGGTCCAGGCTTGTCTTTCACCGCCTTGGCTTCCCTGTGGCTGGCGGCAGAATAGCCAAGTAAGTTGCCATCCATTGCCCCTCAGGACTCGTCACCACCATTCATCACGACACTCGCAGCTCTACCGTCGTCGCCAACATGCTTTCCGGCGTGCTAATATTCAATCAAAAAGGCGAGAACCTCATCTTTCGCGCCTTTCGCAACGACTGCCGACCGCGCCTCGCCGACGTCTTCCGCATCCAAGTCATCTCCAACGCCCAGGTCCGCTCCCCTATCCTTACGCTCGGCAGCACCACCTTTAGCCACGTCAAGCATGAAAACATCTACCTCGTCGCCATTACCAAAAGCAACGCCAATGCCGCGCTGGTGTTTGAGTTTCTCTACCGGCTGATCCAGCTCGGCAAGGGCTACTTTGCCAAGTTTGACGAGGAGGCCGTCAAGAACAACTTTGTCCTGGTTTATGAGTTGCTAGACGGTAAGAAGCAGCGTCGGTGCATCGATGGGTTTGGCTAATTTTGCAGAAATTATCGACTTTGGATACCCCCAGAACACGGAAACCGACACTTTAAAAATGTACATAACCACAGAAGGCGTCAAGTCCGAAGCGCGACCGGAGGACACGTCCAAGATTACGATGCAGGCCACGGGCGCCCTGTCATGGCGCAAAGCCGACGTAAAGTACCGGAAAAACGAAGCCTTTGTCGACGTCATCGAAGACGTCAACTTGCTCATGTCGGCGACCGGCGCCGTCCTCCGCGCCGACGTCTCTGGCCAAATCGTCATGCGCGCCTACCTCTCCGGCACGCCCGAGTGCAAATTCGGCCTCAACGACCGACTCCTCCTCGACAACGACGGACTCAAGTCCCTGCAGAGCGGCAACAAGCTCGGCTCCAAGGCGACCAAGGCAGCGGCGGGTAGCGTTACGCTGGAAGACTGCCAGTTCCACCAGTGCGTGCGCCTCGGCAAGTTTGACAGCGACCGCATCATCAGCTTCGTGCCGCCCGACGGCGAATTCGAGCTCATGAAGTACCGCGCGACCGAAAACGTCAACCTGCCGTTCAAGGTGCACGCCATCGTCAACGAGGTCGGCCGGTCCAAGGTGGAGTACAGCATCGGCGTCAAGGCCAACTTTGGGCCGAAGCTGTTTGCGACGAATGTGGTGGTGCGCATCCCGACGCCTCTCAACACGGCCAAGATTGTCGAGCGCTGCACGCAGGGCAAGGCCAAGTACGAGCCGAGCGAGAACTGCATCGTGTGGAAGATTGCGCGCTTCACGGGCCAGAGCGAGTATGTGCTGAGCGCGGAGGCGCTGCTGACGAGCATGACGAACCAGCGGGCGTGGAGTCGGCCGCCGCTGAGCCTGAATTTTAGTTTGTTGATGTTTACGAGTTCGGGGCTGCTGGTACGGTATTTGAAGGTGTTTGAGAAGAGCAACTACTCGAGCGTCAAGTGGGTGCGATACATGACGAGGGCTGGCTCGTATGAGATACGGCAAGTTTTGATGTTGATTTTTGGTGGCTTTGGCTAACGTTTGTCAGATTTTAACGAAAACAATGGTTGAAATCTCCAAAAAGGAAAAACAATCATTGAAATCTCCAAAAAGAAGACGAATGCCGCTCATCATACAACAGGCATGCGCAGCGTCGCCAATGGTTGCAACAGATGATGAGTGGCGCCATTGCCTGGCAGGGCTTTGTGGACATGGCAGCTGTATATGCATGCCATGTCGCAGCCTCTGCGTATATACCCCTGGATCTTGACTCTTCCAGTAGAAGCATGGAGAAAATAAAGATTCATTGCAACATTTCAGCATTTCAGCAATCGCTTGACTGTAGCCAGAGGTGAATGATTGTCGCGCTTCCCTTACGACTTGTTCTCCACCACCTGTGCGGTCTCCTCCTCCTCCTTGGACACTATCGGCATATCCGACACGGCAATGTCGATTCGTGGCCCGGCGTAGTTTTTGCGCCCATCAACAATCCACTGAAAGACGGAGATTGCGAGAATAATGGCAAATGCCACGATGCAATAGTCTGGAGCCGCGTCAGCACTCGTCCAGCTTGGGGTCGGGAACATACTTACTCATGTTGCTGCCGGTGACGTGTCGCTGAGGCGGAAAGACAAAGAGGACGGTGGTGATGGCAATGTAGGACAGCGCAATGACGTCGCATGTCCATCCCAGCCACGCTGGCAGCTTCCAATCACGATCGGGAAGGGTCCTGCGACCCTGCAGGCAGTTGACAGCTATCGGCATGGCATACGAGAGATCCAGCGTGACGACAGCCGCGGAGATGATGGCGTTGAATGCACTGGAATCCAACGTCAGCCAACGTCTTTACAAGGGGCAGTAACAGAGTCTCACTTTGTCGAAGCAATGTTGATGACGCCGAAAATGACAACCACAACCGAGGTGAGCATAAGCGCATTCAGAGGCAGACCGAGCTGCGGGTGCACCCTCGCCAGAAACTTGGAAGCAGGCAGGCCTCGGTCGCGCGCAAACGCGAAAATCATGCGACTGCTGGTCGTCATGACGGAAATGGTGGCAAACGCGAGACACACGAGCGGAAACATGAGCAGGCAGATGGCGCCGGCGGTGTTGTCGGTGGCGTTGATCAAGATTTGCAGGAGAGGCCCGGCGCCGGAGGTGATGACTTGGTGAATGTCGCCGGCGACGAAGAGCAGGACGACGAGGAAGAGGAAGCCGGTGAAGATGCCAATGGCGATGCAGCCGACCATGATTTTGGGGCCTTTTTTGGAAGGTTGTGGGATTTCTGGACTGTTTTAGTGAGGCGAGGAGTGGTGTGTGGGAGGTCAACGAACCTTCAATCATGTGTGCGACGGAATCCTAGTGAATGGTTGGATTTATGAGCGTGGGGTTATTTTGGGTGGACTTACAAAAGCAGTGAGGCCGAGTCCGCCTTGAAGAAGCTGGGCAAGTTGTCAGTGAAGGGGAGAGTAGGGCGGCAGTGAAGCGTACTCCGAGAAGCCAGGCGACGCCATCTGGCCAACCGGTTTGGTTGATGAATTCTGTAAAGACAAATCTGCCAGAGTTATAATTTGGGGCTGCGCAGGCGAGGGCTGTGATGGAGACGACGGCGAACCCGCCGAGGGACCAGAAGAGAGCGCCTTTGTAGATTCTAGGCAGGACAGAGTTCATGAATGCGTTGAGCAGGAAAGCGATGAGCGTGAAGCATATGTATACCAGAAACTGCTGCCAATTGGTGACTTGGTAGCCCTGCGTCGTGTTAGACAGGGACGTATAACGGGAGGGGTTTCGTACAGAGTTGGCATAGACGATGCCTACGATTAATTGACTGGAAAGCAGCGCATTAGTAGCAACGAGAGCAACCTGGGGGAATAGTTAGTTGGTGTCTCGGTGAAAAGGACGGGTTCGTACCCAGCCGACGACGTTGACCCAACCGGTTACCCATGACAGGATGGGCACCCATTGTGGCCAAGAGACTGAATCTGTCAGCCATGCACATGTCAATATAGAGGCAATTATTCATACTCGCTAATGCAGGTGTCAGTTGGAGATGCCTGTGACTCGGAGAGAGGTGACTACCTACCTGCAACCCAGTGATATTGACCGCCAGCCCTAGACATGCAGTCAGCCAGGAGGTGCATAGCCGAGATGGGCGGACGTACGTACGTGGGATAGGCGGATAGGAATTCTGCCAAGGATGTTGCGATGCAGAGGTTGCATATCCCCGCAGTGACCAGGCCTTTGAAGATGTTGATGCATTAGATGATATATTCATGCATGAGATGATTCGGAAGGGTTGGGGAGGGTGTGATGGGGGGGGGGGGACTGGCTCACCCCACACGATGCTGGTGCTGCCGCCAGAGGACAAGCTGACGCTGAGACTTGCAGATAGTGCAGTCCAAGACTTTTGGCAAGGTCAGTAAAAGAAGAAAACACAAGAAGAAAAAGGCTGTAGGAATGACGAGGTGGAAAATCAAATAGTTGGCTGAACTGGGACGGTCGCATAGACGTACGTTGAGTACGGCAAAGGCGAGGCCGAGCATGGAACTATGAGTAGGTTAGAGGTAGCTACTTCCCGAGCCTCCTAAAATGGATGGCGAAGCAAGGAAGGGAAAGTAGGTCGGTGACTTGCAGCATGGAAAAGTTGCGGTGTAGCTCGGCCTTGTGGCCTAGGGCGGCGAGTTGGGCGTCGTCTTGTTGGATGCTTGGCGCAGGCATGATGTTTTTGATGGTAAAGTGGTAGATATCGGAGAGAGAGAGAGAAACAGACAAACAGAGAGAGAAAGGCCGGCTGACTTTGGAGGGGGCTTTAATACGATGGCCGCAAGTAGCAATCTATGGGGTCGGGATCTACAGGCAGGACCGGCACAGGCATAGGCCAGGATAGAAAAGGGCAGCACTTTCGGAATCCAAACCCGCACTCACTGACAAGGGAAACGAGCAATGGCCAAGAGGATGCCTCGCAAGGACCGCAATATCACAGATGATGCAGTCCAAAGGTTGGCCGATGTCTGGTGATTTGCTCCGACTGGGGCAGCTAGTAAACCGGCGCCTTACACTACATGGCCCCCCTAGTAATGCACCTTGTATTATTAGTTGGTAAGATGAGTGTAGATCCTTGAATCATCTTTAATAAGCCTTGTGGTCTCTATGTATCAAGGACTAAGACTACTATTGCATTTTTAGCTCCCTATTCTATAATACGGCGGATAGGTCTTTTTTTTTTTTTTTTCTTTTGAGGCCAAGATGAGTAGATGGAGAATCTTCCGAAACGAACGCGACATCGGTGTCGCATGACAACATGCCACATCCAGTTAAGAGGGAGAAAACGTAGTACCGGCGGAATTCACTGCACCTATAATAAATTAATACCATGCTTTCAGGTCAAAGAGGTATTAATACAATGTACGCTTCGCTGTTGTCTTGGCTACTACAAGTGCTGTACAAAGTTCCCTGTGGGTTCTCGATAGCGACGTTGGCTATAAACGATGCCAGAGATGCCTCTCATCAGAATTTCATTCAGCGAAGCTGGTGCAGGCAAGGATACTGCTAGACTGAAAGGGCTATATTGATACGGTAACTTACCGGCAGCTTCAAGATTCTTTGCACGCCAACTGCTCCAGCGACGTAAGAGCCTCCTCCAAAGCTATCCCCACTAGGTACGCCGTCGCTACTCGACTTGCCGTCATCAAAACGATCCGTCCCCTTATGCCAACCTGAATCGATACATGTACGTTCGTGCTTGTACGGCACGCTGCCCGTAATTCTTCCCATCGCGCCTCGGGCTTTGTAGTCTGTCACCATAACGCTGCATTTCGTTTGTCGCCATGAGCGCATCGCCCCCCCCCCCACCCCGCCCTCAAGACCCGTGCGGGACGACGAGTTGAGGTTCAAGACTATAACCTCGCCGTGTGAGTGGGTTGAGGACTATCGTCCCGGCGGTTACCATCCAGTCTTGCTCGGCGATTGCTTCCACAACGGCCAGTACAAGGTTATCCGCAAGCTTGGCCAAGGCTCCTATTCGACTGTCTGGCTGGCCCGTGACGATTTGTAAGTCATACTGTACACGCAATGCTTCTGAGCGCGGTGTACTAACTTGCTTCAAGGGAGAAAAGATACGTCGCACTGAAAATACTCGTCGCAGATGCCTCAGGACAGGCAAACGAAGTGCGCATCTTGCGATACCTCGCCGGTGCTGCACCTGCAGAAGCACGACGCCATGTTACACAACTGCTTGGTGAATTCGAGCACCACGGCCCCAACGGAACGCACAAGTGCCTAGTTTTTGAACCGATGGGCCCTAGTGTAAATACTATGGTTGAGGAGCTGCCTCAGTTTAAGCCTCGTCGGCTTGAAATGAAAGTCCGTTACCCGCCGACTATGGCTAAGAGCATTCTAAAGCAGTCCTTGCAAGCCTTGGCGTTTCTCCATGCCAATGGTCTTGCCCATGGCGATTTCCAGCCTGGAAATATGCTCTTTTCTCTCCAAGGCCTCGACGCAGTGTCAGAAGATGAACTTCGGCAGGCGGAAGACGTGCAGACGAGATCAATCTCGCCCCCCGTACAAAGGCTGGATGGGAAACGGGACCATTGGGCGCCACAGTATCTCTGCCTTGCACAGCCATTGGCACCGTTTACCTACTATGATAGTGGTTTCACGATCAAGTTGTCTGACTTAGGTGGCGGTGAGTGCTTCCACTGCCGGACTACTAACTCAGACACCTGTACTGACGGCTTGGCCAATCTCAAAAGCGTATTTTTTCAATGACCCAGCGCCAAATCCAGTAGTTCCGCTTGGACTACGCTCGCCTGAATTGATACTCACCGGGGATGTTGGTAAATCCCTGGACATTTGGAGTTTTGGCTGTCTGATTTTCGAGCTTCTCACCGGCCAGCCTCTCTTCTGTATACCAGGATCTGAATACGAAGACGACGACCACCTCCTCAGTTTGACTGCCGGACTCGGTGCTCTCCCCGATGAACTCTTCAAGCATTGGAAATCATCCGCGCGATACTTTACAGCAGATGGACGGCTCTTCAACTGCCAGCTTGGAGGAGTTCCAGACGGCGGGGAACCACTGATGGTGCCGCAGACGTCCATGGAAGAATTGTTTGACAATGCGGAGCCGGATATAGATGAGGAGGAGGGTCGCCAAGTGAAGAGCCTAATCAGACGCATTCTGCAGTATGATCCTGCTGAGCGACCTTTGGCCAGCGACATTCTACTCGATCCGTGGTTTCAAAGGATCGAGTAATGGGAATGCATCCGAAACCTTTACCGTCTAGCCAATCCTGTAGCTTTGATAGCTCTATATATTGATATAGTGTAAGAGAACAAAGTCTACTCACTGCAAACCTTGATTAGTATGGTGGACGGGCCGTGGAAGGCATCCTAGGGCATTGCCAGATGGCTGGTCTCGAAACCTTCATGTGCTGTTTCGCGAAAACGGCATCTACATTCTAGCACATGCCAAACGATGGTTGTTGTTGTATCACGGCGTGTCTGGGTTGTAATGGTATTGGTCTCCTTGCGTCTTGATCTGTGGACGTAGTCTTTTGTACAACACAGGAGTATGTATGTATGTATGTATGTATATTTAACGCCGGGGCAATCCCTAAGAAGGGTAAAGGGGGCCCGATGGGAACTATAGGGTTCCGACAACACAGGAGTAGTAGCCACGACGAGTGCCACTTGAATTTGTGAGATGAGCTGAGCGCGAATCGATTTAACTAGAATTCAAAACTAGCTGTAGTCGTGACACTTTTGGCAAGTGAGCTTGCGCCCAATCCCCAACTCGTGCACAGCGCGATGAAGAGCTTGGTAGTCCCGGTCACAGTCGAGCCAAGCTGCTCCGACTAGTGCTTCCATGGTGGATGCTCCTGTCACTCTAGAAACCTTGCCTCGCTGTGCGCCATCGAGTTCAATATGTTTTCCAACATGCAATTTTTCTTCAAGCTTCTTTAGAGCGTCATTACAGTTCTCCTTGGTGCAAAGATGGTGGCATTTGGCTTGGTGTTGCATCAGCACTGTATTCGGTGCAGCGGGGGCGAAATACCTACCAGTGCTATATCCTGCCATCATGCAGTCATCCACAATGACCAATCGCAACAGCGCATCTCCGATCAATGCCAAACCTTTGTTGCCGTGCTCTCTTGCGTTGTCACGAGCCTTTTCATGGGCTCCATCGGCAACCAGAGCTTCGTCAATGAGATCCAGGTCGCTGAAGCGATGATTCAGAATTTCTTGGACGTCTTTGTGCGCGGTCATGGTTTGGATCAGTCTCAGTTGTTTTGGTTCTCGACGAAGAGGGACGTAATGCAGCGCAGTGTAACCTGTTTAAATATGTCTGCGGCTACATCTGAGTTGCCATTCGATCACCGGTTATCTCAAAGAAAAGTATATCTTAAAAGCGTTTTTCTTCTTTGCTGGGTCATTACAAGCTCCAACCACTTCCGTGACCGCATGGTTCGGCTCTTGCACAACGTCATCGCGGCTGATATATCAAACTTTGAGTTTGCATCTTGATCACATTGATCACAAGTCATTGCTCATAATCAGACGTGACTGATGTGGCGAAAAAGTAGAGTTTATTTGCCATATGGCAAGAGAACCTGCTCGCGTTGTCGAAAGCCGACGCAGATGGAGAGCATTCGGTGCAAGTGATGTAGCCTGCATTCCAGATCAAATCTCTGTGAGCCACTCATCGGGCCACGCACCGATCGTCCGCGCGAACCCTCAAGATCGGGTAGCGCATAACGATTTTCACTGTGCCACTGCATTGGTCAGGGCTTCAACTTGAAAAGAAATAGCTGATAGAATCAAGAGCCAAAAAGTTGTTGATTGATTAATTCTCAGAGCGAAACTGGCTAATTATCCTTCCACGCAATGAATTCTGACTAATTTAGTGGCGGCTCATCTTCCTGATCAGGGTCGCCAGCTGGGAAGCAGCCGTCACATTACTATTATCTATAGTGATCTAGTTATATAACCTTGTATCTTCATTCAGCGACCTATAGACGCCCGCCTAGTCGTTTCTTAGGCCGCCTCCCTAGTCCGCTGTATATGTCGTTTCTAGTTTATTATAAAAAGATTTATATTTTGATATATTAGTAGATAATTTATATATATATATATTCAATACACTTAGTCTTATGAATTAATACTATATATATCCTTTATATACCTACTATACTAATGACTTATTTATTAGGCTTTTTCTTCCTGATTTAGCCTTAACCCCTACACTATATATTAGGTGCATCTTAGCTGCCCTGTATATGCAGTGTTTGTGTAGTGCACCTGCGACGTATACAAACCGTCTTTGTGTCCTATTCGCCCTACGTAATAGCCTGGGCAGGCCTTTGGGCTCCGTGCTCCATCTCATGCGTCGACTATGGGATGATTTGGAACGGCTGGCGGGTGTGCTCACCCCACACACGATGCTGGTGCTGCCGCCAGAGGACAAGCTCACGCTGAGACGCGCAGATGGCGCCGAGACTTTTTTGGTTTGCAGTCCAGTCAGGAAAATGGTTCGTTGGTAGGCGAGCGGGCAAAATCAAATAGATTTACCGAATTAGGACCGTCGCATAGGCTTGGCAGGAAAAGAAAAATACTCACATTGAGCGCGGAAAAGGCGAGGCCGAGCATGGAGTAATCAGCAAAGGTCAAAGGCGGCAGGCGGTCAGCTTATTTTCCGAGCCCTCCTAATACAATGGCAGTGGCGGACGGGGGGAGGACATACAGATACCGCATGGACGGTAGCCTGGCCCTCTGGCTTCACTTTGAAGAGGGGGTTTGAATACGATGGGACGCAGCTAGCAATCTAACTATGAGGTCCCCCCGGATCTACAGGCCTACTGGGGCGACAAGGCCAGCGTCATAGAAGCAGCAGCCAGGATGCACGCGACCGTAGGCCAAAAAAAAAGGCAGCATGGATTGGGATTGTCTCGGAATTGGAGGCCGCGCTCACTGATAAGGTAGTAAACACTAGCGATGGCCAAGAGGCTGATGCCTCGTACGGACTCGATAACTGCCACAGACAATGCGCCCTCGGCCTTCCTATCGAAGCTTGGCCGATGTCTGGTGATTTGCTCCGATTGGGGCAGCTAGTGATTAGCAACTTATAGTAAACCGACGCCTTACGCTACATGGGCCCCCCGCCAGGTACCCAGTAGTCTAATGCATCCCGCCAAGCCTCATGTTATTAGTTGGCAAGACAGGCGCAGATCCTTTGATCATCTTTGATGAGCCTCGTCGCTATGCATCGAGGACTGAGACTGCCGTCGCATTTCAGCTCCTTTGTTGATTAGGTAGCATCGTATTCGCTGACTGTGTTGTTGTTGTTGTCTTGGAAACGAGTGCGATATAACAAGGCAGCTACCACCACTCTCCCGCATGCACTTTATCGAGGCATCATCATCATCGAGGTCGCCGAGTTTATCATCTGCATTTCTCCCCCCCTCCCCCGCTTACGGCTGAACGCTATCGAACAACGGGATCCGCGGACGGAATCTGGGGTGATCCATTTACTGACGATCGGAGCTTTGAGTACGACCCGCGGGCGCCGTTTGCGAAGTTGATACAGGGGAGCGTGAATGATATATGAAGTGGTGGGGAGTAACGCCATTATTTGACGACAGCTACTGAGCACAAGACGGAAAGACGACAATATTTGCAGTATTTTTACAAAATGCCCACTGTTGGCTACATTGCAAAGGCCGTGGCAGTAGCCGGCCTGGCTGCCCCTGCTGCAGGGCTGGTGGCGAGGAATACGACGGATGGATCCTGCACGAGGACTACAGTTGCGATTCTGTGAGAAGTCTTTTGTATTTGACGGTTCCAAGGCGCTGATAACAGGGGTTTTTAGGGGTGGTGGCATGGCGGGCGTTGCGGCTGCTGTAAGTAAAGGGATTGTCTTGCTGCGGCTGCGCTAACACGGGAGACAGCAAGCGCTGACAAACAACTCCATCACGGATTTCATGATTCTCGAGTACAATAATGTACTCGGTGGACGAGCACTGCATACCGAGTTTGGCAAGCAGGAGGACGGCTCGCCGTATGTGGTTGAGCTGGGTGCCAATTGGGTGAGTTTGGACAAGTGCTTCGGCCCGGGCCGTCGGTACTGACACTGCTGGTGTAGATTCAGGGCCTCGGACGCCCCGGCGGGCCAGGTACGTGCGGGGAAGCAAGGGCCTGAAGGAAGGGAAATGGGAAAAAGAAAAGAAAAAGCTGACCCTTGTTGCATCAGAGAACCCCATCTGGAGCCTTGTAAGTTGACAGCGGGCACGGGTCCGGGCGCATAACTGATGCGCAAATCATCTGCCAGGCAAAAAAGCACGGGCTGAAAAACACGTACAACAACTACAGCTCCATTCTCACGTACAACGAGACGGGCGCCGTCGACTACACCGACTTGCTCGCGCAGTACGGCGAAGCGTCGGCCAAGGCCTCGGCGCAGGCCGGACGCCTGCTGGCGGAGAATGGGCAGGATCAGACGGCGCGGGCCGGGCTGGCCCTGGCGGGATGGAATCCGAGGCATAGCGACATGGCCGCCCAAGCGGTTGAGTGGTGGAGCTGGGGTAAGATGAGATGCAAATCTGCAGACTGCCTGATCCTGGCAGACTGCCTGATCCTGGCAGACTGCCTGATCCTGGTTGCACACCCCTGGCTAACAGTCTGCGACAGATTGGGAGAGTGCGGTGCCGCCGGAGCAGTCGTCGTTGATCTTTGGCGTTGCGAGTTCCAATCTGTCGTTTAACCAGTTCAGCGACGAGAATAACCTGGTCATTGACCCGCGCGGCTACAATTATATTATCCAGCAAGAAGCGGCTACGTTTTTAAAGCACGACGATGTTCGTGTTCGCCTCAACAATCACATTACCAACATATCCTACTCGGATGACGGGGTTACCATCCACAGCGACGATGGTAGCTGCGTGTCGGCGGCGTATGCCATCTGCACCTTTTCGGTCGGCGTGCTCCAAAACGACGTGGTCGCGTTTGAGCCGGCGCTGCCTGAGTGGAAGCAGACTTCGATCCAAAAGTTTACCATGGGAACGTACACCAAGATATTCCTACAATTCAACGAGACCTTTTGGCCCGACGACACGCAATTTTTCCTGTACGCTTCCCCAAACAGGCGCGGCTGGTACCCGGTGTTCCAGTCCCTTTCCACCGCCGGCTTCCTGCCCGGCTCCAACATTCTCTTTGTCACGGTTGTCGGCGACGGGTCCTACCGTGTCGAGCAGCAGACCAATGACCAAACCAAGGATGAAATTTTACAGGTGTTGCGAGAAATGTATCCTCATGTCCACATCCCCGAGCCGACGGCTTTCATGTACCCCCGCTGGACAAAGACGCCGTGGGCGTACGGAAGTTACTCCAACTGGCCTGTGGGCACGACGCTGGAGATGCATCAGAACTTACGGGCCAACACGGGCAGGCTCTGGTTTGCGGGGGAGGCGACGAGTGCGGCGTACTTTGGCTTCTTGCACGGGGCGTGGTTTGAGGGACGCGAGGCGGGCTATCAGATTGCGTCGGTGATGGCGGGGGGTGAGTGCGTGCAGGTGTATGAGGACGCAGAGTTTTGCGGTGAGACGAGGCCGTATTATGAAGAGTTGATGGGGACGTCGCCGCTGGAGCATTATAACGTGTTGAATGGGTGGGCAAAGAGTAGTTTCTACTCTTCCGGGGGGGATGTGGTGGAGTAAACAGCAAGTCCAAGGTGTCATGACTGGAATCAAGTGGTGGCTTGTTTATCATTAGCGTAATACAGATGACAAGTGATTTCTCTTGTCCCTCTTGGTCATCTACTGGGTACGTCTGTACAGGGCTCTCGGAAAATGCAGGCATCAACCTGTCCCAGATGTCTCAGTCGGCCCCAGGCATTCGGAACGGAGGAAATGACAGCTTTCTTGGAGGGTTGTACAGATTACCATTCCCACTTGGTGTTGCGTGACAGAATCCAGGATCCCGGGAAGCACAGCCCTGTTTAGAGGTAGCTGAGTGGACAATCTTATGCAACGCCCTGCATCGGCTCCGAAAATCCTCGCAACGGAGGAGCACGGCACTGCACAGCACGGCACTGCACAGCATAAGGCGCGCTCAATCACCCGATACCCAGAAGCACCCGAAACAGTATCTTTGCCACACCACGTCTCTTTTCATCGTCGTGCTGGGGAATCTTTGATTGGTCCAACCAAGTCCCTGGATGCACCAGGGGGAGGGTGGGCAAACAATTTGGGAATTAATGCCCCTCCCAGGAAGCTGGGTCGGTGTCGCGTTGCACAGCATTGAATTCTCCCTTTCGTAAATCCAAGGAAAGAAAAATATGAATAGTAATCCTTTTCGAGTTTCTTTTGCTTGGGATACTAGACCACCACAAGCCAGACGCCTCTGTACGCCTGGGCTGAGGCAAGAGGAAACTCGGGTCAACTCACGGGAGGCTACACGGATAGCTGCAGACTGGTGTATATAAACCAAGTCTTTTGCCCATGTTTTCCCAACTATTTGCCTAGATTCCCTTGGCAAGCTCTTCCCGTCAACGTTCCCCAACAAATATCCTTTTTACTTACCCTTCCACTTGCACTTGCACGTTTCCCCCACAATGTGCCGTGGACACCCCAAGCATCACCGCTGCGCTCACTCGAGCGTCTCCTGGTACTACTGCCCGTCCGCCTACCTCGACATGGCCACCGGCGCCGTCAGCCCGTGCGGCAACCCCATCATGAACGACTCCCAGCCGACCAAGGCCGCGTGCCCGCTGGCCCACTGCCGCTTCGCCGCCAAGGGCGCCAACTGGACCTGCTGCCAGTGCAGGCAGGGTCCGAACGTGCTGGGCTGGTGCACACAGCGGCTGGCGGGGGGTGTGGGTGTTGATCCGCGCGAGTTGCAGCGGACGTGTGATCATGGCTGTTGTGAGAATTGTGCGAGTATAGGTACGTTTGGAAGGCAGGGCGTGTTGTGTGGCGAGGAAGAAGGGGGCTAACGGGGAAGAAAAAGACGAGGACAAAACTTGGAGATGTGACTCGGATAGTGCGAGTTCGAGGGCGGCGAGTGAGTCGGATGGAACGGGGACGTGGGTGTCGTCGCCGCCGTCGTCAAAGGCAAGCTCGGAGACGGGGTCGGAGAGGGGGGGACGGGATGGGGTGGAGGGGAAGAAGCGCGAGGGAAAGAAGAGCGCAAAGAGACGTTGATGGGGGACAAGGAGATGAGTTTAGAGATGTCGATGGGGACAAGAAGACGAGCTCAAAGAGACGTTGATGGTGCGTTGGATGTATGAATTCTTGCATGTACTTGTTGGTGTGTATTGGGCGAGGTTTCGTCTCCGTGAGCGAACACTGTGCAACAACGATTGAATAGCTACTTGATACGTTTTGCGGGATATATGGCATCAGTAAACAAGTGTTGTCTGTCAACTTGCTGTAGTTTAATGTCACTGGATGAGGATCGCGAGGTATTGGTGCGGAGCGTTCAGACGTGCCAGCGCTGGGTAGCTCAGGCCCGTGTTGCCGAGGACAACCTGCTGGAGGATCGGTCCCAGTTCCGCCCTGCCGCACTTTGGCGCGTGGCAACGATTGCCGATTTTGCCAATTGCCGAAATATTCCCCACGCCGCGCAAGGGTCCTACAGACGGGCAGGACGACTTGGGGAACCCCAGCACTATGAGAGTCAGCTCGCTGCAAAGAACGGGCATGGTACTGGGGCATGCATACCTGCCGGCCTCGAAATAGGTGTTGGCGCCGCCGTGGTTGACGGAGCACACGATGGATCCCGAGTTGAGCACCGAGACTGGCTCCGCGAGTAGCCAGTCAACGATGAGGACTCGCTCACTGTCGCTGCTTTCCCCCAGGGTTCACTAGGAAAGTAGCCTTGAAATTGCTGTAATCTCTGAATAACTCCTTGGAGTGGAGGCTCCTCCACTCAGCTGGCATCACGATGCTTCTTGATTGCTGTGCAATTTTCAACACCAAGAGATCAACAACCACGGCACAGATACTTGGAATAAAGAATGAAATTGTTCATTATACACCTCGAGTGGCCAGCCTACTGCAGGCCATGTTTTGCCAAGCCCAACCCACCTCTTATGCTTATATCGTGTTTACGCCCTCACCCCCACCCCGAGTGCAGGATGATCTGATACCCCTACATGCCTCCGAACGCCCTGAGTTTTTGGGTATACATGCTGTTATTATCACCAGTGTCCACCAACTCTCCCTTGACTATGATTATCCTCTTTTCTTGCTAAAAGCAAGAGGAGCGACATTGTAGAAGCGACTCCGTTAGGTCCATCCCTCAGGTTTCCACCACCTTTGCTCTCATTTCCGACCACTTTGAATCGTATATCCGAGCACCACAGACTAGAATCGGCATCTTTATCTAGCCGTGCGAAATCTTTCTGTGGCTTGCATCTCCCGGTAATCCGTAGAGGCTGCCACAAAGAGCATGCAGGTCCCACAAACTTTTGACATTGGACAGCCCTGCTTGACCTTGTCATCTACACATTCCTCCTTTTCTGAACTTGTCGCCAACAAGCTCCTCTCGAGCTTCACATTCTGCGGATTTGTGCAAAGCGCTTCGGTCTGCGCAAATCAGGGGAACAATGGGGACAGAGGACAAAGACAGCAGCTCGCGGAAAGGGGAAAGCAGCCCACAACCTCTTTCTGCGAGCGCTCATGTCACAAAGGATGCCGACAAGGGCAAAGAGCAAAAGGAGCTTGTAAGGAAAAAGTCATGAACCCGATACAATCACAATACAGTCTAACCCGAGCTCCGTCAGGACATTGGCAACTTGTTTGTCTATTTCCGACTATTGTTCGCCGCGCAGCCCACCATCCTCGATGTCGCCCTGATTGTGTTTGGGACTATTTGCGCCGCTGCTGCCGGCGTGCCCTTTCCCCTCATGGGCGTTCTCTTTGGCCAGCTCGTAGACGACTTCAACAGCGCGACCTGCGCGGCGCACCACAGCGTCGGGCAAGACCCCTTTCGGTACGAGTCGGCCATCAACGACAAGGTCATCAAGACGGCCTGGATCGGTGCCCTTGCGCTGGTCCTCATCTACTGCCACCTAACCTGCTGGGGCATCATCAGCCAGCGTCTCGCCCGACGAATGCGCCAACACTACCTCGCAGCGCTCCTGCGCCAGCCGCCCTCCTTCTTCGACACGCGCGGCTCTTCGGGCGAGGTTTCGAGCCGGCTGCAAAGCGACATTGCCGCGATTCAGTCGGGGACCTCGGAAAAGGTCGGAACGGTTATTACGACGTTGAGCTTCATCGTCACCGTCCTTGTCATTGCCTTTTCGACGCAAGCAAGCCTGGCGGGAATTCTCATCTCCGTCTTGCCAGCCTTTCTGATATCCGGCGCGCTGAGCAGCAAGTACATTGCAAAGTTTATGGGCAAGCAGGATGAAGCCACCTCGAATGCCTCGTCGATTGCTTCCGAGGCCTTGTCTCACATTCCTGTCGTGCACGCATTCAGCGCGGCGGGGCGTCTGGAAAAGATGTTTACCGACTTCATGATTGACGCCCGCAGCAACGCGATCAAGAAAGCTGCAGTGGCATCCGTGCAAACCGGTCTTTTGTACTTTATCGCGTACGCTGCCAATGCTCTAGCCTTCTGGCAAGGTAGCATCCGCATCGGCAATGCTGCGGCGAACAACAGCGGCGGGTCCTCAATTGGTCAAATCTATGCCATCGTGTATCTTTTGATTGATGGTAAGATGGTTATTGTCGTGCAAAAGCTCGTATGCTGACTCGAGTATAGCATGTGTCATGTTGGGCGGATTGGCACCGTTGATTCCATACCTTGGCGGAGCGGTTGCTGCATACAAGAGGCTCATTGGAGACATTGAGACGCCTTCGCCTATTGACGCCACCTCGGACTCGGGTAGAAAGCTCACTCCTGGTACTGACAAGTCTATTTCCTTGCAAAATGTTACCTTCGAATATCCTACTCGTCCTGGGCAGCCAGCTCTGCGCGACGTCAACCTCGAGTTCCCAGCTGGACGGCACACGGCCCTTGTTGGGTTGTCGGGAAGTGGCAAGTCAACAGTCGCCTCGCTCATTGCGCGCTTGCATGATCCAACAGCTGGAAGAGTTGAAATGGATGGTCAAGATCTCCGGGAGCTGAATGTTCGATCTCTTCGAAGCACCATGACCTTTGTTCAGCAACAACCGTCTCTTTTCGATTGCTCTATCCTGGAAAATATTGCCCTTGGTCTCGTCAATTCTCCGCGGCCAGAACATCAAGATGTAAAAGACGTGCTCGACAGCTCACTGCTCGCGGAAGCGGCGGAAAAGGGACGAAAGGCCATGTCGTGGGCCTCTTCACAAGGCTCTGCCGCTGCTCGTGTCGTCGAGCTCGTTGCCGAGGCCGCTGGCAAGGCCGATGCAGCGAATTTTATCGATGGTCTCGCTCTTGGATACGGAACGTCGGTTGGTCCCCGTGGCACTCTTGTCAGCGGTGGGCAGCGACAGCGGATTGCCCTCGCCCAAGCTCTCATCAGAAACCCCGAGATCCTGATCCTCGACGAGGCTACCGCCAGCGTGGACTCGACTAGCGAACGCAAAATCCAAGCGGCCATCGAGCGCGAGGCGGCCTGTGGGAAGCGGACAATCATATCCATCGCGCATCGACTTTCCACAATCAAGGGCGCCGACAACATTGTTGTCATGGAGGCTGGGCAGGTCAGAGAGCAAGGCTCCTACAGCGAGCTCATGGCAATCGAGGGAGGCAAGTTTGCTGATCTCATCCAGCTGCAAAAGATGGGGGCCTCGAGCGGAGATGATGGCATCTCGGCAAGTTCCAGCAGCTCTGTCCATGACGTTGACGAAAAGATGGACAAGGCGTCCACCGATCTTCCCGAGGCCAACGAAAAGGCTACGCCCAACACTGCTGTCAAGCAAGACAAAGGTGCGGACGACGCGACTGCAAAACAACCATTCAGCAGCCTCCTGAAAGGGATGGCTTGGTTGATACGCCCTTCCCTCGGGTGGTTTTCCATTGCTCTCGTGGCCGCTGCCATTGTCGGCGCCACGTTTTCCGGTTCCGGCCTCATCTTTGGCTACACCGTCGGCGCTCTGAACCCCTGCGAGAACACGGTTGACACCATCAAGTCCATGGGCCGATTCTTCGCCGGCATGATCTTTATGCTTGGCGCCATTGAACTGGTCGCCAATTTCCTTGCCTGGTTGGGCTTCGGCATCATCGGAGAGCGAACCCTGTTTGCCCTGCGCAAGCTCTCGTTTCGATCCCTCTTGGAACAGAACCTCGAATGGCACGTTTCGGAGGGACGAACCCCTACGAGACTCTTGTCCATCATCACCAAAGACTGCATGTCGATTGGAGGATTCAGCGGCTCGACCTTTGGCGCTGTTTTTGCCGTCTGCGTCAACATTGTCATCGCCATCATTGTGTCGCACATCTATGCCTGGAAGATTGCCCTCGTTACGCTTGTCACCATTCCGATTCTACTAGGATGTGGCTTCATGCAACTTCGCATGCTGGCTCGATTTGAGGAGCGTCATAACGAGGCGTTCACGACGGCCAACTCATTGGCAACGGAAGCTATCCAGTCGATCCGGTCCGTTGCGACACTTTCCCTCGAGACAACATACATGAACTCATACAAACGCCTCTTGGAACCACCGGCGAAGCAGATTGTGCGCTCGGCAGCTTTGACCAACATTCTTCTTGCGCTGTCACACTCAATACCGGCATTTGTCAATGGATTGACTTATTGGTGGGGCTCCCAGCTCATCATGAGAGGCGAATATTCGCAGCGAGATCTTGTTATTGTTCTAGTGGCGATGCTTACCAGTGCCCAGCTCTGGGGCACCATGTTTACTCTGGCCCCTGAATTTTCCAGGGCGCGTCTTGCACTTTCACGAGTCATGTCCATTGTCCACCTGGGCTCCAACCTGTCCCTGCGTGAACCCGGCGACGATCCAGAGTCATCGACCGAGGGCAAGACGCCGAGCCCGTTCGCGCCGGAGCAGACCGGGGTGACCGTGGCATTCCAGCAGGTTTCTTTCGCTTACCCCGGTAAAACGGATGTACCCGTACTCACCAACGTCTCGTTTGTCATCAAACCCAGGCAATTCGTCGGACTGGTTGGCCCGTCCGGAGCCGGCAAGAGCACCATCATGAACCTAGTCCAGCGACTCTACGCGGCAACCTCTGGCGCTGTACTCATCGACAACATGGATATATCTAGCCTTCCCGACTCCTTTCGCAACGCCATTGCGCTGGTGCCGCAAGATCCCGCCTTGTTTGAGGGAACCGTCCGCCACAACGTTGCGCTCGGCGCCGTGCCCGGCCACGAAGCCACCGACGGCGAGATTGAGGAAGCCTGCCGCATCGCCAACATTCACGACGAAATCATGGAGTTGCCCGATGGATACAACACGGCCTGCGGCCCGTCTGCCTCGCGTCTTTCGGGCGGCCAGCGGCAGCGTCTCGCCATTGCCCGTGCGCTCGTGCGGCGACCGCGACTGCTGCTGCTCGACGAGAGCACAAGCGCGCTCGATGCCGCGGGCGAAGCGGCGCTGCAAAAGGGCCTTGAGAGAGCCTCGCACGGGACGACCGTCTTGGCCATTACCCATCGGCTGCATACAGTGCACAAGGCGGACATGATTCTCGTGGTGCAAGGTGGCAAGATTGTTGATCAGGGTCGGCACTCGGAGTTGGTGGAGAGGAATGAAAGCTACAGGCTCAATGCAATGCAGCAGATGCTGCAGTGATATTTTACTCGTTTAATCGTCATATATAGAGGGCGCGATAGTTGTTTTCCACTCATTCCCTTTAATAAAAGTTTTGTTTTTTTGTTCATTATTTTCTTATTCCAGATAGTAGAGATTGATCCGATAACTTGGCAGAGCATAGCAGCGGCTGACCCTTTCTTCTTTATGCTTCGCCCTCTTTGGAGAGTGGACAGAGGTTTCCAGGAACTAGACCAAGAGACATCCAAATGACAAGAGACAATAAATGCAGAGAGCTCAGACAAATTACATCCCGGGGCTCTCTTGCTACTGGTCTCACAAAGAGTATTAATAAAACAATATACTATATACATTAGCAATATATGATCAATTGATTACCCGGCGACGTTGATACCCAGTTATCATAGACTGGCTACTATACTTGGCATCACACTTTGGCGTCGGATGGGTGAGATCCTCATGCACGTCCGCCTTGGCTCTCCATTCTGTTTTTTAATAACCTGCCGCGCACTTTTCAAGTAACAGGAATATGCAGAATGCCCGTGGCAATGTATGGTATTAGTTACACACCAGTGGCAATCGTTATAGCGGGGGAGGGAATGCCGTCAAAGATCAGTTCATGAAAAGCGGGACAAGTCGAGTCCGGCGCAAGATTATCTGATGGATAAGATGGCGTGAAGGAGTTACGATGCGGCATTTGTTGGCGGCGAGGACGAGCGAGGGTTCCCGGATGTGCTAACATGTAGACGAGTTTAATGAATTACTGCAAAGGAAGAGAATACGCATAGCACAACGGAGGGGCGACAAAACACACATGCTAGTTGAACTACTCTATCCAACTGATCTACGCGGTAAATGTATAAAGCCCCGCCCATAAGCAGGCTTCCTGTTTTGCTCTCTGCTCAGCTCGGAGAGGCTAAAGTCGCTCCTCAGGACGACGGGTCTGTTCTTTGACTTGCGAACCAAGATGAGGCTTGACAGCTGCAGGCTGTATCATTTCTGCAATGCCGAGTTTGTATGGACACCAGTCATGCAGGTATGCTTTTCCACATAAAACGCCAAGATCATGTAATATGTATAGAGAGCGCCTCTGTCTAGCGCGAGAGGTAAGCAAAAGAGCATCGATCCATCGATCCTACGCAATTCATGATTGCTCACATTTTAAATCGTGCATCTCTTGCTGTATTGCTAGCTAGCGATCGTGACACCGACGTTTACGTTTATTTTTCGTAATGAGGGCGGTCATAACCCAGCTACCATTCACAACCCGCTGCCCGGCTTCTCACGAGATTGATTAGATGTGGGGTCCCAAAAGTGTCTAACCTGCTGGAGCCCACTAATAGTCTAGTTTGACCGTAACCTTTTTCAGCGGGGTCTGCCTTGTTGCAGATTCTTATCCAAACAGGGAAATGTATGCGTTGGCGGAAACAAAAGCTGAGACCAGCCCCTCGGAGGTAACTGCATCTCGATGAGCCGGTATAACCTGCTGGATCTTGTGCGCATCCGCTCTCAGCTACAGCCCTTCCCGTGTTGGCCGCGAAGTGAGGCGCTTTTGCCAAGATTAGTGGAAGATTAGTGGAAGATTAGTGGAAGATTAGTGGAAGATTAGTGGACTGCAAAGCCTAAATCACCTTAGTACCTTCTACTAGGTACCTACCTAGGTAGCCTCGCCCTAGTGAAAATTCAGCCCAAACGAGCCTGCCTTTTGTCTTTGCTTTCATGTAATTCATCACTTTACCAACTTGCTCAATTCGCTCGCGCCGCGCAGCGATGAAGTCTCCAATCCCCGACTATCTCCAAGCCGTACTTGATCATGCGCGCGTGATTGACAGCGGAGCACCCGCCAGCTACATTGAGACGCTCGCCAACGCGGACACGTCCAAAATGGCGGTGGCCCTGGCCATGGTGGACGGCAACATCTACTCGGTGGGCGACGATCGGGTCGAGTTTTCCATGCAGTCCATCTCCAAGGCGTTTGTGTACGCCATGGCCATTGAGGACGTCGGGCTGCCCAAGGTGCTCGAGAAGATTGGCGTCGAGCCCTCTGGCGACGCCTTCAACCACCTGTCGCTCGAGCGCGGCACCAACCGTCCCGTCAACCCGATGATCAATGCCGGCGCCATCACCGCACACTCGCTCCTCAAGGGAAACACGGCCGAGGAACGGACCCAACGGATCCTGGGAGGGCTGTCGCAGCTTGCCGGTCGACAGTTGCGCGTCGACGAGGAGGTGTACCAGGCGGAGCTGCGCAGCGCCGACCGCAACATGGCCATTGGCTACATGCTCAAGGCGGCCGGCGTCGTGTCGTGCGATCCGCAGGAGATTGTGCGCGGCTACATCCGGCAGTGCGCCATCAACGTCAACGTGCGCGACCTGGCCATCATGGCCGCGACGCTGAGCAACGGCGGCGTGCACCCCATCACCGGCCGCCCCATCATCCCGCAGGCCAGCGTGCGCCAGGTGCTCTCGGTCATGACCACGTGCGGCATGTACGACGCCGCCGGCGACTGGGTCTCCAACGTCGGCATACCGGCCAAGAGCGGCGTCGCCGGCGGCATCATCGGCGCGCTGCCCGGCCAGGTCGGCATCGCCACCTTTTCGCCCAACCTCGACGAGCGCGGCAACAGCGTCCGCGGCGTCGCCATCTGCGAGAAGCTCTCGCGCGACATGGGCCTGCACATGATGGACGTGAGCCAGATTGCCGGCGCAACGGTGCGGACGGCAGTGGCCACCATTGTGGCGGGAGACAAGGAGCCGGACCATCCCAACCGCCAGCGTGAGGTCATCATTTTCAGCCTGCGCGGAGCGGTCCGCTTTCCCGGCTCGGAGCGGCTGAGTCGGGCGCTCGTGCGCGAGCTGGGCGAGCCGAACCCGGACGATCCGGGCTCGGGCAAGTACGCCAGCGCCTGCGCGGTGGTGATTTCGCTGCGGGACGTCTACTCGCTCAACACGGTGGCGCGGCGGATACTACACGAGAGCATCGAGCGACTCTCGGTCGAGCAGCGGCGAGTGGTGGTGGTAGATCCTGCGGGCGTCCTGCAACTGGACGAGTCGATTGCCCAGGGGCCCGCCAGCCGTGTTGTTCGTGTAGTCAAGTCGGAGACGGAGGCACGCAACTACATTGGTGGCGTGGGCTGTTCCGCCGTCTTGATCCAAGATGGATGGTGAGAGGGAATCCAAGATGGATGGTGAGAGGGAATCCAAGATGGATGGTGAGAGGGAAGTCGCTTGCCGCATACCATCTGCCAGGCTTGCTGTGGCTCAGCGTCCCGTCTGCCAGGTTCAAACAAGTGCGCCAGTATTACTGCCCATCCAAGTATTACAGTCCGGCCAGACACTGGAGTCATAAATAGAGTTGAGTAATTAGACATTTAGACATGAAAGCATCAGGATACTAGATAAAAGTCCTCCAACAATCATAGAATTTAGGATAGAAAGCATCGGAAATTGGTTTTCAGGCTTGATTGAATGATGACACGATCAAGGACAGATTTCCCGTGTACTTGTTCAGCATCTGATGGGAATTCCAATTGATCGCCATAGCTGCGAGTTACAGTGGTCGTCAGTGGTGGATGCGAATGGCCTCGGCGCTGACACGCCTGTCAGTAGTCGGGTGGTGGGCGACCATGAAACACAATGGCAATCGCAAAAATGGAAAATGTCTATTAATATCACTAGGGGCAGGTGCTTACTTGAGAAGCGATGGTGAATTTAATAGGTACGAATAGCCGCTTCTTTCGCTCAACATGTTCACTGTTGCCCATGTATTGGCTCCAAGCCACGACTCGGATAAAGACACAGCAGCATCGAGTCTACAGATACATATGCATGTATATTTTACCGAGGCGATTTACCGAACATGTTCGCTGTCATGCCCTGGAGCCTTTTACCAATCCGGTGTCTCGGGTACTGTCCGGGGCGAGACTCTGGGCCACAAACTAGAATACAGCTCTCGGGAAATTCCCATCTGCTTGCACCAAGAGGTTACGAGGCTGCATCCAAACACAGAATGGGCATAAACCTTATGGCCGCATCTACGGATCTGTGCAGATTAATGTACCTGGATCTTCTGAGACACTTGTCAGTGTGTCAGCCGCTATGGGCTTACTACTTACGGCCCCCGATCGCACTCGGTTAGGTCGGGACCAGCCACCAACCAACTAAACCAGGCGCGGAAGCTCCGGAACAAGGAGGAACCGGCTGCTGCGCTGACGTCGGCACGAGACAAGAGCGTTTCGTCACAAGAGCAAAGCGGCGGGTGATTTTCTCTTCCTTTCCCCTGGTTACACCCGACATGATGATGCGCCATGCCGTCATATATCAGGCCGTGACTATATACCAGCTTCATCCGAAGCTTTCCATCTTGGTGAGCCGGTGAAACCTGCGCGTTTATTTCCCAGGATGCCGCAACCTGCTACCTGTGACGGCGCCAGTTGGCCCCCAGGCACCGTCAAGTTGGAACAAGGTGAGTCCCCCCTCCCATGGGAGCCCGGGTAGCTGGACTCACTGACGGCACAAGGTGACCTCAAACAATTAATCCTGCACCCGACGCCGACAGCAGACCCCAACGACCCTCTCAACTGGTCCCGCTCGCGCAAGGTGGTCAACTTTTCGCTCGTCTGCCTCTACACCCTCCTCACCTTTGTCCAGCTCGACGTCGGCTTCACCGCCTGGGACCAGTACGCCGACGAGCTCGGCTTCAGCGACGACACGCTCAACGGCTCCGCCGCCGCCAACTACCTCGGCCTCGCCCTCGGCTGCATCGCCTTCATCCCCTTTGTCCACAAGCTGGGCCGGCGCCCCGTCTACCTCTTCAGCGTCGTCTTGCAGTTTGTCTCGTGCATCTGGTCGGCGCGCACCAACAGCGTCGGCGACCTGTACGGCAGCAACGTCGTCTCGGGCGTCGGCGGCGCCATCAGCGAGACCATCGTTCAGATCACGATTGCGGATCTCTTCTTTGTCCACCAGCACGCCACGGCCAACGGCTTGGCGCTGCTGGCCACGTTTACCGGCGCGTACCTGGGACCGGTGGCCTCGGGCTACATTGTGGAGGGTGAGGGCTGGCGGTGGGTGTGGTGGTGGTGCACCATCCTGTTCGGGCTCAACGTGCTGCTCGTCTTTTTTCTCTTTGAGGAGACCAAGTACGTGTACGCCGAGTGGGTTTCCGGCGGCACGACGGAGAACTTGGTCGAGGGCGGCGCAGAGTCGGACGCCGCGCGGGAAGCGGAGCTGGGAAGCCCCGTGCGACATGCTGGAGTTGATGCGTCGATTCCCATCAGGCCCCTGAGACAGCGATTTGCCTTGTGGACAATCACCGAGGGCTCGATGCTGCATGACATTTACGAGCCGCTTCTCATTCTTGTCACCTTTCCGGCAATCACATACACGGCACTCGCGTATGGTGTCCTTCTCGCCTGGTTCGCCGCGCTCATCTCGGTGCAGGCAACGTACATGTTTGACGAGCCATACAACTTCACATCAATCGGCATCGGATTGATGAATATTGCACCTTTTGTTGCGTCGATACCGGGTGTGTGGATAGGAGGCTATCTCAATGACAGGTCCATCGTCTGGCTTGCCCGCCGAAATCATGGAATATATGAGCCAGAAATGCGCTTGTGGACGATTCTCCCACTTGCCATCATTGCGCCCGCCGGGATCCTCATGTTTGGACTCGGTCTTTCTAATGTATGTCGCCCTCATCTGCCTCCTTTCAGCTGCTGACTCCATTAGGGCGCTCCTTGGCCACTCCTTGCTGTAGGGTTTGGAATGTACGGATTCTGTCTCACTGCAGGCGGAGTTGTGTCGTTGGCCTACGCCATGGACTGCTACCACGATGTAAGTCTCTCGTGCTCGTTACCAGGCTCTAATCGCTAACCGTCAAGGTCATTGGAAATGCCCTCGTCGGTGTCACCCTGATCCGAAACCTGCTCACTGTCGTCATCCTATTTGTACTTACACCCTGGTTGGATGGAATGGGAATTCAGGACACGCATATCCTCATCGCTGTCCTGACGGTCCTTGTTCTTGTCGGGCCTGTTGGTCTCATTATTTGGGGGAAAAAGGCTAGGAAGAGGACGGCTGCGTCATACAGACGCATGGCGATGCGCCAACCGACCAGGCGGAACAAGCTCTAGCACAGCTTGAAGATGATTTGGCAGTAACAGCCACTACTCTCATGCATGGTTGATGGACGGAAATTCATGATAGAAATATACCCAGAAGGCGTAGAAAATCAATGATTTGTTTTCAAAAGATCTGTTAGAAACGAGAAATGAACATTTACAGAGTGTGCCTTTGCCAATTTGGGGCACAAGTGTCTAGCTACTGTCCGTCTTGTCTTCTTTCTCAAAGACTGGAGGCGGCCGCGGAATGTTTCTGAAGAAAATGTATCGTTTGATGAACCATGGAACTTGTTCCGTCAACTCGTATCGTATGAATGTTTTGGTTGGGACAGAAAAGACCTCTGTAAATATATTAGTCCTGCGGCGAAAACTTCCTATTCGAAGGGACTCACGATCAATTTCTTCCAGCGTGAGCTGCTTTGTCTCGCGTAGAAAGCAGAATATCATTACCCACGCTACTAGGTTGAGGCCAGCATAGAAACCAACTAGCCTTGTTAGTTTTATTCTTTGTTTGAGGCAGCTCCGATACGACTTACAAGCTCCTGTTGCTGTCATAACTGTTTTCATCCTCGGAAAGGTCAAACTCAGAATTCCGGCTATTTTGAGGGGGCCGGTTAGTCAACGTGGCTGGTAAGCGCGCCAAGCGCCTTCGGCACTCACCAAATGTATTGTTGATGCACACTGCCCACGCCATTCCCTGTTCACGCTGAATTGTGGGAAAAACTTCTGCCGAATACTGAAAGGCCACCGGGCCTTCTCCGAGGGAATAGCAGATGGTGAAAAGGTAGACGAAACTGTCGGGGTAGTATTGTTAGGCCGTCGTTTCCTGAAACGTTTCGTTTTTTCACACCCATAACGACTGCAACTTACAGGACAACAGGGCCAATTCGGGCACCCTTTGGTCGCATATCATTGGCAGGGTTCTGGTCGCCCATCGGCGAGATGTGGTATGCGCCATTGGGGAGAAGCGAGAGACCGGCGGCGAGAAGGAAGATGCACATGAGAGGAAAGGTCTGTGAAGAGTTAGCTTGCGAACTTGAAAGCTTAATGATGAATACTGACAGCCATGGTTAATGTACGGCGGCCTTTCGTATCAATCAGAAACAGGGTCGGTATGGTGAATATAACCTGGACGGCACCATATCCCAAGGAAGCGTACAGTGCTTCCGTGGCCGTGTATCCAACACTCGTGAAGATAGAACTCGAGTAGAACGATATGATGTTAATCCCGCAAAGCTGTTGTGCTAACATAGCGGTAGATGCGCCGTAATTCGCTCTGCGAATCCTTGGAACAACGAAGCAATCCTTGAGGCGGGAGAAGTAGCCGGCGCCTCTGGCGGCTGTCTTCTCCACTTCGTAGTTGATGTACGAATAGTAGTAATCTCGGGCTGCAATGATGTCATGGGCCCGCAGTTTCCGCATGGAATCAAAACCCTGTGAAAATCTGTTGTGCTTCATGAGCCAACGAGGAGATTCGGGGCAAAAGAAGATGCCGATGAGGAGAATAAACGAAGGGATAAAAGCGGAGCCGAACTGGAGGCGCCAGGCGATCTTGCCCGTATCCTTGACGATAATGTTGGCTGCAAAGCCGAGAAAAATGCCTTGAAGGTCCATTAGAAAGAGAAATTAATTAAAAATGGCAATAGAACGTACCAATAACAACCCAGAGTTGCCAAAACATGACGAGGGCGCCGCGGATTCTGTGTGGGGCCATCTCGGCTGAGTAGATCGGGACAGTCGCGTTCTTGGCGCCAATGCCGATACCCATGACAAATCGGGCCCAAAAGAGGCTTTGCCAGTTCTTGGCAAATGCCGACGCAATCGGGGTTGCCGTCAGACAGGCTGCCGTGAGAAAGATTTCTCCTCTTCGGCCGAGATAGTGGTTGAGCGGGTCAACAATGAATGCACCACTGCGACAATGGGATCAGTGACAAGATACAAGCCGAGGAAGTTGCCGCACTTACATGAGACCGGCCGTCAGGAAAATAATCGAGTTGATCAATCCGACGATCCATTCATCCCTCCCCTCGCCCGTCAGGCCAAACTCTTCGGGAAAGGAAAGGTTGGCGCCGTTGGCGCCGGTCTGGTCCCAGCCCTGCGTGGCCGCGCCAATGGCGCAGAGACTGATGGAGTACCACAGCATCTTGGAGCCGTGCCACTTGTGGTCTCGCTCGTAGACGAGGGCCCGGCGTTCGTCGTCGGGCAGCTCGGACATGAGCGCAAAGTTGTTGGGGTCGCGGGCCACGAGCGCGGCGCGGCCAAACAGGCTCGCATGCTGCTCCATGCCGTGCGACTTGGCCCACTGCTCGGCGTCTTGGATGACGTCTTGCTCTGGTTTGCGCTAGATGGGGTTAGTCAACGATACGATATACACTCGCCGCTCCCAATTCTGACCTTGAGGGGGTTCTCAATGATGTTGTGGGCGACGGACTGGCGACGGCCACCCATCTCCTGGCTCAGTTCCCCGTGGCGAAGCTCGTCCGCGGGGACGTGCTCGGCACGAGGTGCGTCTGGAGAGTCAATAGAAATCTTCTTCTCCATATTGGTAGTACATTCACAAAAGAAGCCGTCAAGAATAAGAAACTTGTCCAGGCCTTGCGAAAGGTCAGGCCCGGGGGCTCCGGCCTATTTATAAAGAGGGCAACCGTTGTCCGCGCTACTGGTCAACTCCCCAGGTTCTGCATCTGGATTACTACCTGGGCCGTTTGTAGAACACAACTATCCGCCAAGAAAGAAGGCTTGAATGAATTACTCCACCAACAAAGAGGGATGCTATTCCTCGTTTTGGTGTGGGGGTGGATAAGCTACCATGTGCTAGCTTGCCTCTCCGCAGCCGCCGTCAGCGGATACTAAGTAGTGTAACATCCTTTACTAGCTGGTGTATTACTGTGGAGGTTTTATTGATTACCTACCAAGTTAAAATGAGTAGTTGCCAGTTGCCATGGCAGTTGTCATGCCACGCAAAACCGTCGCATGCGGCGCACTAATACAGAGAGGATAGTGCCGGAACAGGCAATTCAATAGATAATGAATGATTCCGGACCAACACGCAGGATAACATGATTAGAAGAGTCCCCCTATTATCCCTTGCAGTCTCTCAAGCAAGGCCATGTATTAGGTTCGTGGCAAATGTCGGTATTTTTCCTTTTTGCCGTTAAGCACTGGCTGGTGCTGAGGCTAGACGGGGACATGGAGTGTAGGCAGCAGCATTTCCAACCACTTGATTGGACCGCGAAAAAGACTACCAGTCGATCGGTGGGTTTCTGGGGCGAGAACTGGCAATGTCGGCTGTGCCGAAAAGCCACTGACGTGGGAGCGAGAATGCCACAACAGCCTTGTCAGTAGGGATGTGGGGGAGCCAAAGAACTTGGGGGAGAACTGAACGCTTGGGGGCGGCGACTTCAAACAGTGGCTATAGGAGCAGGAGCTCCTCTTACTGGGTCGCATGGATGCAGTATAGCAGCCCAGCCCTGCACTTGGTCGACACAGGAACCAACAGCATAAATGAGGCTTGTAAATGGGCTTGGAAATTGACTTGTGAATGGTGCGGCTAGTCTTAGGAAAAAAAGGCCTGACTCGTGCCAAATACTTTTCCTCCTTACTGCGTATTGTTTACCGATTCTAGCTTCCAATCTCGCAGTTGGCGTTGTGCTTGGGGCGACGGCTTGCACATGTAACGCATCAACGCAGGACAACTTCCGTCGGCAGATGGTAAATCAGGACAGTGCTAAGCTGATGGGCTAAGAATTCACCCCAAAACTTTATCTGCTATACATTTCGGTAAAAGTAAAATTATGGATATTTATTTAACGCGAGATAGCCAAGTACATGGTTTCGCCAGTTTGTGCAGGGCCTCTGACTGTTCAAACCATTCATCCATCGTTAACCATGGACGCATATACAAAAATGAGGACTTTGCCAACTATTATCTCAAAGGTCCTGATCTAGCTGCTCAAGGCCACGATCCCGCTTCGAATGCGCCACATTCAACCACAGGTGCCCGGCCAGTTGCAATTCAGGCCCGGCGCGCATTGCACCCCATTGCTGCAGGATTGGCCCTTTTTCCCAAAGGGAGTGCAGTACGACGATGTACTGCAGCCAAGGCCAGCCGCGCAGGGCACGCCATTTCCGCAGTACTGACCCGCGGTTCCGTACGGAGTGCAGAGGGAGTTTTGATAGCTGCAGGCGAGGCCAGCCGCGCAGGGCACCCCGTTACCGCAGTACTGGCCCGCGGTTCCAAAGGCAGTGCAGAGGGAGTTTTGGTAGCTGCATGCCGAGCCGGGGCAGCACACTTGGCCTTGACGGCAGCTTTGGCTTACTGCCGTGCAGCGTTTCTCGATGGCAGGGATGCCGGGCGCCGGGCTCGCTGTTGTCAACACCAGTAAGCCAGCGATGATGGGGAGGAAGTGTGGAAGCATATTGTAGAGTCTGCGATGGCAAGGAAAGAAGAGTTATTTTTGACAATAGTATTTACTCGACAGCAGGTTGGGTACTTTATATACAGCTCCATCTATCCATCAGGTGGCTTGGGCTGGAATCGCGGCTTCTTCAGCTTGCGGACCTCGCGACCAAATTGAGAACATTTGCGTGAGGCTGGCGCGTCACTTGGTTTGGCGGTGTGGTTGGGCCTCGAATATTCCATTTAGAACCGCGAATAATACCAGGTAGATATAGTGCCCTATGAACCACTCCATGGATCTGGACGAAGTCTTCATTTTTGTTGTCAACAGGCAGTAAATGAGCCGTCATTGTTACCGTGACAATGTCGTGAACCATTTCTTGTGAGCACTTTACAGCACTTCGCGGCCTCCATTGGCACGCGCATGCCCCGGCAGATCGCAGGAGTCCAGACCCCGCGGGACCGCATTTTTCATCCAAGCATGCTGCTAATAAGTAGCTAACAAGACTCAGCACTACTTAGGTAACGGCTTCCACTTGTGATTAAGTAAGTACCCGCGCCGACAAAGCCTCGGGGGTTCCTTTCTTCTCTGCGGTGCTTTCCCAACGACCCAGCGCTATGCTAACAACGGACTTACAACCTGAGTCAATGTACAGCCAAGGATGACGAGAAAGACGTTGAAGAGGACCCAATTGCCGCAACTCGTTGGGCAAAATCCAAGAGGAGCCCAGCTGTACTAAACCAGCCTGCATGAAGACTGTCGCGGCTGAGCGATGCCACGTTGTTTAGTGCCGCCCGTGCGGGTTGTCGGGAGTGACCATGTGGAAGCACGGGATACATATCGACTGCGCCACAGCTGTTGCGGCTCTTCGGCGGGGATTCTAGACATGACACTCTCAGCCGCATCGACGGTGCCGGCCTACTACCCGTGATCATGGTAGCACAACCAGTTGTGATGCATCTTGCTCAAAATGGGGGGGTGGCTTAGTAAGGCGGCATAAGAACATTTCTCAAGGTTTAGGCCGGCTACGATGAAGTGACAGATGGGTGATACGCGGGATATTTTAAGAAGCGAAATGCTTATTCCTTTAATAACAGATTGTACGAATAAGCTCAAAAGCTTGGCGCAGCTTATACAGTGGAAGTAGCACATGCCCCTGGCGTACTACTGGCGTGCTACAGCGAGAGAGGTAGATACCTGCCGGCGGCCACCACCCGCAGCTTTATGACGCCGTTATAAACCTCACTGTTAAATTGGAAAATAGCATTTTCTTCAATTAGCCGTTTCTCGTTTCTTTTTGCCTCCCTCCAATCCCCTGTAATGCACCCAGATCATTGTTTAGCCGCCAACGAGACCAGCTGCTAGGTATGACGACATCAATTCCAATGTGGGTCTGCTATTGTGGAGCAGACTTTTACTCAGGTACAGACATCCTCTGACACACAATCGCCGCAAGGCATTGAATTGTTGTTCATCACTTCCTCCCATCAACATCCCGACTTTACACACGCCGAGACTCGCGGGCCGCGCCATCACTCGTCCACTTCAATATGCCAAGCGCCAGTCGTGCCGCGCTGCTATTGTTCCTGGTCCTCGGCTTCGCGACCAGTGTCTCGGCGTTTGGTGCCGGCTCGGTCGCCAATGGCAGCAACTTCAAGGAATTTGTTTGGCGTCACGGCGACATTGTAGAAGTGCTTCGCTTCCTGCCCTCGAGCTTCATCACCAACACCGGCTTCACCCAGCTTCAACGGCGACAGATCTATTTCGGAAACTGGCTGCGTGACTTTTCCCAGGTCGTGGACGCAACATGTCTCGAAAACATCCCCGAGTCCATCCTGCGCGCCATCGTCTCCATCCTGGCCATGATGGAGTTTGGGTATGCGACGGATGAATTCGACGTCACGAGAGAAAGACTTGGGTGCTACAGACATGTTGAGCACATTGACAATCCCTGTGGCTACAGCAGCAACGCCGAGACCATCGATCCTCGGCTGAGAGGGCCGGTGGACCCCGTCGAGCTCGAGTTTGACCTGAATACTGGCATGAAGAACTACATTGCAAACACGGGCCACTCATGGGAAACTTCGGCCGATTATGTCCGTGACCAGCTGCGCAAGTCGATTGACCTCGGCCGTCGTGGCAGAGCCGGCGACCATGCCGCGCAAAAGGAATGCTTCATCCACCTCGGAGCTGCACTCCATACGCTCGAGGACTTTGCCGCACACAGCAACTATATCGAGCTTTGCTTGCAAGAATTTGGCGAACAAGACGTCTTTGCCTTTGTTGGTGATGCCTGTCGCATGTCTCTTCCCTCGCATTTCCGCAGTGGCCGCAAAGTGCCGCCTCTTGTCACAGGCACGTTTGGTATGCTGGATATCTTTCACAGCCTGCTTGGAGAGGCCGATGACATGGCTATCCTGCAATGCCAAGGGTCGCTGAATCAAGTGCAGACGCATCTCGGCTACGGCGCCACCGCATTCGACCAACTGTTCGACGCGATCGAGACCGGCATTGCTTCCATCCAAACCTTCTCGACGGAAAATAACGCCCTAATAAGTCAGCTCAAGGCCGTGCACTTGATTCTACAGAAATTCAGGCCCGAGTCGCCCGCCACCTCTGATGACGAGAGCGGCATCGACAATTCTTCAGACGATTCTTCTGCCAAGCCCAAGAAACCGAAGGACCCGGTTGACCCTTCTATTGTCTGGCAGGCCCTTGAGCCATTGTTCTTCTTTCATGACAGAATGAAGAAGTGGCTGAAAGAAGTGTCTACAACCGATGACCAGGAATCCTCCGAAAATACCAGTTCCGATATGAGCGACCTGACCAACCAACTGGTCTTCAAAGCCATGCGCATCGTCATCGAATCCTCTGTCAAAGAACTAAGGGCAACCTTGCGCGCAGCCAAAGCTAGAGTAGACAAGGAAGCGGCATCTTCTGGCTCGGCGGCAGTCTACGATGAGGGCTCCTCCGCCTCGGATCCTAGCCATTCCGACCTGTCCAAGGACCATTTCTGCAACGTTCTCAATCGGCCAGCGGGGCTCATTGCCACTGTGACTACAAACTGGACAACACAAGAGATTGTCAAGTGTTGGGATGATGATGAGCTGGACGCGGAAAAGACGATTGACGAAATACTCACGATTTTGCACCACCCAGCGTTTGTCAAGGACAAGTCGCAAATACAAGAATACATGTACATGACAGTGGATCATTGGTGGAAGGATCTTCCAGAAGCCGAGCGCTCGCTGATTCGAGAGAAACTCACAAAGGAAAGCGTGCGACAGCGTGAGCATGAAGACCACCACTTGCTTGTCCAACCTGACGGTCGCCAAGGGCCAGCGCACTTTCCAGGATCAACAGCCGCAGTCGTGCAAGCGTCTCCGAGGAGGTCATTCCCGTTGGAATGGGCACTAAAAGAGATTGTAGCCGACTCTCTGTGGATATTCCAAATTATTGTTGGCTACTTGTTGCTGCCGTTCAGGTTGGTCAGTAGGGCCAAAGACAAGGCTAGTAGATTCTTTGTGAAGAGGAGAAACTCGAAGAGCCAGCAGCCAGCACCGCAATAGCAATCACAACCATACGGCTTACTATATATCCCTTTACGCTTTTTATGCCCTGAATGCCGGTTTTTATATTCCGCTTGCCCTTTTTATTGCTAGACCGCTTCCCTTTGCGTGTGTTGTCAGGCGAGGCGAAGTCGCCAACCTCTCAACGAGGGCTATCGAAAACGGACTTGTGGACCTGTTCTATTCAAGCGACCTGGTGCCATTGTTCTTTTTTTAATTTATCAGCTAGGCAGTTAACGATCTACAGCATTTTGTTCAGAATGAATCATCGCCCAAAATGGCACAACAGTTAGTGTTGGTGGGGGCAACAACTCAGACTAGGGTCTGTTCGTCAGTCGTGCCTGCTCGTCATGCTCGTTTGCTTGTTCAGGACGGCCCGAGTGTTGGTCTATTTCTTTCAACAACCCCCCGGCCACTTACGCCAACGCGTTCGCCATCTTCTCCTCTTCGCTTCAATTCACTACAAATTTCGAGGCAACGAAGCAAATTATTCCAATTCTAATTGGCCAAGTTCACCATGAGCGTCGAACGCTTCAGTTACGAGATCCCAAAGGGCCTCCGTGCCATTCCCTTGAGCCTACTAGACTTGCGAACCGACGCAGCCCTTGATAAAGATTTGACGCAGT
Organism: Cordyceps cateniannulata; assembly: GCA_028828415.1. Lineage (NCBI taxonomy): Eukaryota > Fungi > Ascomycota > Sordariomycetes > Hypocreales > Cordycipitaceae > Cordyceps > Cordyceps cateniannulata. Next base: position 69,542 of record JAPHMX010000004.1, on the reverse strand, counting down.
GCCAGCCTGTCGTCGATGACAAGAACATTTGGTTCTACTGGCACAATGGATACGAAAACATGTACCCCACAGCTCAGCGCACGGTCCGCACCTACCAACGACGCTTCAGCAAGCTTGGATGGAAAGTCCGCGTGGTCAACCGTGAACCGGGTTCGCCGCTGAACATTGCCAACTTTCTCGACGTCTCCGACCCCACGATATTCCCTGCTGCCTTCCGCGACGGGACCATTGGCAGCGACTACCCGGCACAGGTCAATTCGGACCTGGTGCGGTTCCCCCTCCTTCTGCGCTTCGGCGGTCTTTATGCCGACACTGGTGTCTTGCCAATTGGTGATCTGGACCGTCTCTGGAACGAGACTGTTGCCAATGTGGCGTCGCCGTACCAACTTTTTACCTTTGGCGAAGCCGAGGGCCAAACTGTGACAAACTACTTCATGGCTGGAAAGCGTGACAACATCTTCTTCAAACGCTGCCATGAATTTCTCATCACGCTTTGGGGCGAGAACGGCGGACGAACGAGCCCGGCAGACATACATCGCAGCCCTCTGTTCAAAGGCTTGCCGTTGGCGGGAGAAAACAACGCAGCTCTGACTTGGACAGAAAATGGCCGGACCATTACACTGGAAGAGGGCCGCCGCATGCTGACCGACTACCTCTTCCAGGGCCAGACGATAAACATGGTCATGGGCACGGTTGACGAGGCGCTTGGCTGGGACGGGCCTCGCTACGGCAAGGAGCACGTTTTCGCGATTGACTTTCTGACGGGCAGTCAGCTCATCAACAGTCTCACGAGCTGGGACGGACGCCGCCAGTTTGAGCTGCTCTCCTTGCGCCTGCCCGTCGACGGTGAGGAAGAGACAGCCGACCAGAGGGAAGCTAGGGAGATTGTGGAACAGTGTCTGACGAACAGCTTCGCCTTTAAATTGGCCACCGGACTAATTTTGAGGGTGATGGGCCACACGCTTGGAACTTTGTGGAAGAGCAACGCGGAGAGCGACAACGTTCCCAACACCTATGCTCATTGGTTCCGATACGCGACGACGTACTTCACTCCGATTGATCTACCAGAGGCAGTGGATGTTTTTTTGACCGAACCAATCAAGCGGGGGAGTCTACTGGAGGCAGAATAGTCAATCGCGCAATTGCTCGGCGTTCATTGCGATTTATGTGCATTTCTTTTCAGCTCCATATCAGCACCTACCGAGCGCGCATCGCGGAGGCTCAGGCGGCAGTTAGGGACAATTCTGACAATTTTACAATGCTGCGCGCTTCATGTCTGCCTTCCAATCTTCCTGAACAGCGTTATTGAACTCGTCATCAGAAAGAATGCGAAAGCCCACCAGTGCCATGCTCGTTCCCCATTTTACAGCCCGATCGAGGGACTTTTCCAGCCCAGAAGCATCGGCGAAGGGCCTGGTGTGATTTCCTTGTCCCTGCTCTGTGTCGATTCCAAAAGCACCGTGGAAGCCGGGGCATTCATAGGTGACATTGCCCATGTCCGTGGAGCCCGCGAGGAAGTCGGAAGGCTCGTCCAGTGAGACGGTTCCCTCAGGGAATGTAGCAACAAACTCTTTGCAGAGTGCCATGGAGGAGCGCAGGTCTGCGTAGGAGTTGATGGGTTCGTATCGGACCTGGCAGCCCGTGGCGGTGGCGGCGCCTTCGAAGCAGAGCTGCACGCGCTTCCACAACCGCTCGGCAGCGGCCAGCGTATCGCTGCGGACTAGAAGAGGGCCACGTTAGTATTGCGACCGGCGGGAAAAGTCTACGGACATACCATAGTAATCAACAGACGTCGAACCAGGAATGACATTTGGGCGATCGCCACCTTCCTTGATGACACCATGTATCCTCTCATGCGGTCGGATCTGCTGCCTCAGCATGGCGATGGCATTATACGACAAACAAACCGCATCCAGCGCATTGCGTCCATTCCACGGCTCCATGGCCGCGTGCGCCGTCTGTCCGGCGAAAAAGACGCGCCACTTTACATTCGCCAGCATCTTGACCGCTGCCACGCCAGTCACCTCCCCGGGCAGCAGGTACTGCGGCCCCGGGTGCGTCATCAGACAGGCGGCGGCGCCGCGGTACGCACCATCCTCGATGAGGCGAATCTTGCCGCCGCCGCCCTCTTCGGCGGGCGTGCCGAGCAGGCGGACGCGGCCGGGCGTGGCCGTCTGCTTGAGGGCGGCGGCGGCGCCGAGAAAGGCGGCGAAGCTGGCCGACGCAATCAGGTTGTGGCCACAGGCATGGCCGATGCCGGGCAGGGCGTCGTATTCGGCGTTGAAGACGACGAGGCGGCCGCCGGAGCCGTAGGAGGCGGAGAAGGCGGTGGCAACACCGTGGGCGTGCGGCGTTACCTGGAAGCCGAGGGATTCCAAGAGGGCGACAAAGTTGTCGTGGGCGTGGTGTTCTTCGAAGGCGAGCTCCGGGTCACTGTGTATCTGCGGTCGGAGGGGTCAGCGGGGGGAGTGTTGGGCCGACTGCGGCGGAGGCGGTTACCTGGTAGTTGATTTTCTTGATTGCTTCTAAATTGTCATCCACAGCTTGGCGGACTATTTCAGCCCATGGCGCGCTTGTGGTAGACATGTTGCCTGGTAATCTAAAGAAGAATTGAAGCCAAAAAAAGTCTTGGGCTGGGCAAAGTCGCTGGTGGACAACGCCACTGTCACAGTGCGGGGTAGCTAGGCAAGGTACGCAACCAAGGAGACGTGGGGTAATTAATTAAGAGCAGAGGTAACTTGCCATGTGCGGGAGCAGCATCCGGGCAAGGTTTGGGTTGCAGAGCTGTCTTTGGTCGTCATTGCTAGGTAGCCAGCTGCTCGTCCTCTGAGATGTCGGCTGAAAGCCCTGCTCCAAGGCAGATTAGGACACATGACGGGCATCCGATGGCGATGGCGGCCTCCTGTAATTAGATATACTACTCTATTTAGGTGGCTTTCATGCAAGGCAACGTGAAGGCGATAGTGTTGACGAAATGGAAATGAGGCCATCCGAAGGGCTGGCTGCAATGGCGCCCCAATTTGCTCAAAACGCGATGTGCGCAAGCTGTCCGTTGGCCCTTGCAGCGTGGAGCGGAAGCGGATAGGATGCCTAGAGGTACGCGGCCAAAATGGGCAATCTATATACGCCAAGTTGCAAGAATTAATGTAGGTAATAGGGGGAAATGCAACGCTATAAGTCGAACCAGCAGAATCGGCTCGCGTACCATCAGAGGCCAGAAAAGGACCAACAAGGCGGGCAATAGGAACAGCTAATTATACTCTCGGGACATGTAAATTGCTATCAGTTCTATGACAGGCAGAAACATGGTTCCTGGTGTAGAGACTGACACCCATGAGAATGGTTGCTCAATCTTTGCGTATGCTAGACCGACTATCGCGACTTTTCCCCCCAAATCACACTGGACGGATGGCGCATGCAGCCATGTATGTGACGTCGCGAAGAACATCTAGCCGGATGCGAGATGGCTTGCACATGATGCCGTTGATAAAGACAGACCCCCCCAAGCGGCTTGGGGGTAGGTAACGTAGCACTCAGTTGGTCAGGCAGCGGGGGGGTAATTTTGGGGAAAATGCTTAATTAGTTTGGCTCAGCTTACTGGGAAGCTGGATAGTTTGGTCCGCCCAATCTAACTACTAGGTACCTGTCAACCCGAAGCACACATCACAAAGAGCCGGCCTTGAAAGGTTTCTAGCGGGCTAGTGAGCAGCCAAGTTGGACAGCGGCGCTCGTCTCCGCCGCCAACTATTTTGTTTGCCATGGTGGGTTATAATGGGCTTTCGGGGGCTGATGGGTTTGTTTGGCCGAGACAGGCCGCTGCGTCCCTTTAATCTCACCTGGCCAGCGCCACCGTTGCAACGCCAAGTGCGGCATCCCGTACTGGCAGGTCTGGCGGGATGATTCCATGGACGGCAAAGGAAAGAGACATTGTCTCGTCAACATGCAATGGACTGTCTTGAAAAGGCGGTAACACAACCGGGTGCAACTCATCGCTTTAGGACGTTGGGCTTACCAGTACAAGCTGACTGTGTCTGTGCTTGGCAGAGTACATGGCTGCAGGCTTCATCGGACTTGGTCAGTAGGAGCAACTGGAGGAGGGCGCGATTCTTTCCATCTTGCCTGCCATCTCGTTCAAGGTAGGGTTACATCGGATACCCCATGACTGAACCACCATCCAACCCTCCTCCCGTGCCCCAACAATGGCTTCCGAGGGCTGGCCATGACAACTACTACAGTAACTAGTTAGTATAATGTTGAAAGAACAAGGGCCGGTTAGTGTCCAGGGGTCAATCTAAGTTGTCCCGTCGCGACCCCACAGTCCAGGTAGAACTCTACATACAAAAGAAGGGAGTTCTCCCGACGATCAACAAACAGGAATTCACTGTCTTGGTCCGTACACCTGACGCCAACTCTCACCTCCCACCTCGCAACTCGCAACTCGCAGCTTGCAAGATGCGCTCTCCGTCCTTGTCCTCCGCTTTACTCCTCTGCCTGGCCGCGGCCACCGGCCACTGCACCACCACCACCACCACCACCACCACCACGGTTCAGGTGAACCCACTGCCGGCGCCCCAAGAGATCAGCTGGGGCTCGTCCGGCGCCATTCCCGTCGGGTACCTGTCGCTGCAGACCGTCAACGCCAACTGGGGCACCCACGACAACGTGCGCCTCGTCAACGACGCCTGGTCGCGCGCGTTCAAGACCATCACCACCCTTCGCTGGGTGCCCCAGGCCGTTGAGAAGCCCATTCCCGTCTTTGAGCCCTTTCCCGGCCACGGCAACACCACCGCCAACGCCAGGCGAGCCGACGATGCATCCGCCAATTCCGGCGCGCGTTGGCTCAATGAGATTAGCGTGCAGGTGAGCGACTGGGCCGCGGACCTCAAGCACGGCGTGGACGAGAGCTACACCCTGGACATTGCCTCGTCGTCCTCGCAGGTCAAGATTACGGCCAAGACGGCCTGGGGCGCTCTGCACGCCTTCACCACGCTGCAGCAGATGATCATCTCGGACGGCCGCGGCGGCCTCGTGGTCGAGCAGCCCGTCGCGGTCAAGGACCATCCCAACTATCCGTACCGCGGCGTCATGGTGGACAGCGGCCGCAACTTCATCTCGGTCGGCAAGCTGCGCGAGCAGATTGACGGCCTCGCCCTGTCCAAGATGAACATTCTGCACTGGCACATCACCGACGACCAGTCCTGGCCGATCCGCCTCGACGCGTTCCCCGACTTCACCAAGGACGCCTACTCGGAGCGCGAGACGTACTCGGCGCGCGACGTCGCGGATGTCATTGCCTATGCGCGCGCGCGCGGCGTGCGCGTGATTCCCGAGATTGACATGCCCGGCCACTCCTCGTCCGGGTGGCAGCAGCACGACAAGGACATTGTCACCTGCCAGAACAGCTGGTGGTCCAACGACAACTGGCCGCTGCACACGGCCGTGCAGCCCAACCCGGGCCAGCTGGATGTGCTGAACCCCAACACGTACAAGACGGTCGAAAAGGTGTACGCGGAGCTGTCGCGCCGCTTCGCCGACGACTTTTTCCACGTCGGCGGCGACGAGCTGCAGACGGGCTGCTTCAACTTTAGCAAGACCATCCGCGACTGGTTCGCCGAGGATTCCAGCCGGACCTACTTTGACCTCAACCAGCACTGGATCGACACGGCCATGCCCATCTTCACCAGCGAGAAGAACACGGGCAACAAGGACCGCCGCGTCATCATGTGGGAGGACGTGGTCCTGTCGCCCGACGCCGCCGCCAAGAACGTGTCCAAGAACGTCATCATGCAGTCGTGGAACAACGGCATCACCAACATTGGCAAGCTGACGGCGGCCGGCTACGACGTCATCGTCTCCAGCGCCGACTTTCTCTACCTCGACTGCGGCTTTGGCGGCTACGTCACCAACGACCCGCGCTACAACGTGCAGGAGAACCCGGACCCGAGCGGCGCCACCCCCTCGTTCAACTACGGGGGCATCGGCGGCTCCTGGTGCGCGCCGTACAAGACGTGGCAGCGCATCTACGACTACGACTTTGCGCAGAACCTGACGGCGGCGCAGGCCAAGCATGTGATTGGCGCGGCGGCGCCGCTTTGGAGCGAGCAGGTCGACGACACCATCATCAGCGGCAAGATGTGGCCGCGCGCGGCGGCGCTGGCCGAGCTCGTGTGGTCGGGCAACAAGGACCCCAAGACGGGCAAGAAGCGCACGACGTATTTCACGCAGCGCATTCTCAACTTTAGGGAGTACCTGGTGGCCAATGGTGTTGAGGCTACGCCTCTGGTTCCCAAGTATTGTCTTCAGCACCCGCACGCCTGCGATTTATATTATGATCAGGAAGCTGTGAAATAGACTTGGCCGTGGCGATGAGGCATTGTAGATATTCATTCTTTGTATTAAATATATATTTTATTTTCCCATCCTCACATGCACGGGCTCAATCTACCTGGCTCTCATCCTTGGTCAATTCTACCTTGTCCGCACGCGTGTCTCAAGGTATGCGACTGTCTTTGGAGTAGCATTGTTACTTGGACAGACTCTAGCTGGTAGACAATTTCACAAGAAACGAATATATTTACAAAAATCCAGGTTCCTCCCATACAGTCACGCCGACTTTAGATGAAGATGTGAGCGATACGTCTCCACCGAGGCCAAGCCGCGACTTTGGCGCGGTAGGCATTAATCTCTTCCCAGTCAAGTTCGCGTCGACCAGTGTCCACGTCAATCTGGGACAGCCGGAGCCAGCCCTCGCGCTTCCAGAGATATCCAATGGCCCAGAAAACGAGAATGACTGGCGCGGCCAGGTACGACCGGAAGAAGGTCTCGGCCGTGCCGACGCCGGACTCGCCAATCGGGGCAGCGACGGCGGTGTAGAACTGAGCCCATGTTAGTAGATTTCACATTGACTTGATGGAAGAAGCATACCTGAGCGATAAGCACGATGATGTTCAAGAAGAGTCCGAGATACGAGCCCCAGATGCCGCAAGCCGCGCGAAAGGGGATCTCGTCGACCGTGTGGCCCTGATACTTCCACGCGTGTCGGAAGCGGATGTGCGCCAGGCAGACGGATCCCCAAGTGAAGAGGGCAGCCAGACCAGAGATGGACTGCAACCAAGAGAAGACGACCGGTCCGGTAGCGTCCAGGCTGACATAGGCAATCAGCCCGCAGAGAATGATGAGGATGACGGAAAACAACGGCCGGCCCGACTTGTCAATGTAGGTAAACAGCCGCGGGGCGTATCCCTGCTGGGCCATGGCCGTCAGCGTCCGTGATCCGCCGTAGACGCTGGAGACGCTAATGGACAGCACCGAGACCAGGATGGTAATGTTCATAAAGTGGTCGAAGCCTTTGAGGCCCGCGTACTTGCCGACCAGCACAAACGGCGACGCGTGCGGGTCGTCGTACGCGCCGGCATTGAGCAGCTCCGGGTCCGTGTACGGGATCAGCAGCCCGACAAAGAAGAGACCTAGAATATAAAAGAGCGTGATGCGCCAAAACACTTGTTTAATGGCGCTCGGCAGCGACTTGAGCGGATTCTTGGTCTCGGCCGCCGCCAAGCCGACGAGCTCGGTGCCGGAAAAGGAAAAGGCCGCGGTGACAAAGACGGAGCAAAACCCCTTGAAGCCGTTGGCAAAGGCGCCGGGGTCGTACCAGAGGCTGGCGCCAATGTAGTGGTTGTAGCGGCCGTCGGCCGGGCCGCCGCCGAGGACGAGGACAAGCGCGATGATCATGAAGATGACGGTGGCGCTGAGCTTGAAGAGGGCGGAAAAGTACTCTTCTTCGGCGTAGCCAATGGCGCCAAAGACGTTTACTATAATAATGACGACGAGGAAGACGGAGATCCAGACGGCGATGCTAATGTCCTGGTTCCAGTACTGGATGGTGATGCCGCAGATGGTGAGCTCGAGGGGCAGCACAGAGGCCCACTGGAAGACGTAGTTCCAGCCCATGGCGAAGCCCCAGGACGGGTCGATGAAGCGTGCCGAGTAGACGTAGAAGCTGCCGGAGACGGGATACATGACGGCCAGTTCACCGAGGGCGTGTACTAGATGATGTTAGTGAGGTATAGTGAGAGGTACGTGTGAGGACTGCTTCGGTCGCTTACCGACGTTGAACATCATGACACCGATGATGAGAAAGTCGATAAAGAGTGAGCCAGGGCCCTATTTCAACGTCAGTATTTGCCTTTTCTTTTTCCCTTGTTCATCGAATTCACTTCTCGTGCACTTACACCGTTGGAGAGGGCACCGCCGGAACCAACAAAGAAGCCCGCACCGATGGAGCCGCCAATGGCAATCATGTTTAGATGGCGCTGCTTCATCGGCCGCTCCAGCTCCACGAGCCCGGGGCCATAATGCGCGCACTTGAATGACTCAACATTCAGGCCCGTCCGGGTCATGAAGTCCGGGTGCGGCTGCACCGAGGCGACCTGGTTGAGGACGGCGCTGGTGCCGTGGCCCTCGCCCACGTTGACGGGGCCTTTTTCCGCCGAGGCTGCGTCCTCTTCTTTCCACATGATGATTGTGTTTTAATCTTTTTTGGATGATGGAAATAATACCAAGGATGTAAAGCTGGGGACGTAAAGTTTAGGTCGAGTTGTTTGTCAGAAAAAGGCAAGCACGGGTTGCACATGCAAAAACACAACCTTGCTGTTGCAGGCTTGCCAGATTTACAAGATAGAAAAGGGGGGGTAGCACGGGGTATTTAGACTCGGGGTTTCTAGAAGCCTGATAGCAAGAGTATCCCTACATTGTATGCTTGTACTTGCATGAACCAGATAAGAAGATGGGTGCGCCACTTGCCTCAGTGGCTCGTAAACGATGAGCACTTTGAAGGACGCCATGGTATTGTCAAATGTTAGGACGAAATGGGGGGTAAACTACCTAAGCTAAAAGCGAGTAGGATTCTCAGCGCCAACGCCACCAGCGAATCAAGGCAGCGCAGCGCCGTGGCTTGGGGAGATGCCCTCCGGGGGCAGTCACGGAAATTGTTCATCTATTTTTGCGGCCTTGGCGATGGCTTTTCGCCTCCAGGGGGCGATTTTGACAGAAAACCTGTTGTTACCGCCAGCCACGAAAGTTTACCATGACCTTTATCCCACAGATTGAGATATAGAATGAAACAATAACGGCCTCGCTGCGACCCCAGCGACCCCACGTTCGCCCGGCTGAGAAGAAGAAGCTTGGGGAAGAGGCAAGCGGCCGGCCCATGCGGAGGAAAGGGTACAGAGGCCGATCCTTATCCCCCTCATGACATCCATCCCCCCCCCCCCCGCGCGGCCGGCTTACATGGCCCTCGATGCTCAGTGGCTCACTGTCCGTGGTGCCCGCTCTGGGAAAGGGCTGGTGGAGCGGGTTGTGCGCCACGCGGCATCCTTCATCCGAGAAGGAATAGCCAAAGAAGAAAGACTTGAACTTGTCAGGCTGGCTGGCGGCCTAACCAAGTTGCGGTAGGTGTGAGGCGTTGGTGCCGAGTTACTTCAACTACGCCGTCCGGAGTAAAACATGCTAATTTACAATGTCCATACTCGCCAAATGTCACTGCCCAGGCCCTGTGAGGCGACACAAGTCCCTCGCATGCAGGCCATTTTAATTTAAAGGTCGCCGACAAGGGCCTTTTACCAGGCTACGACGCATCCCCATGCATGTGTTAATTGCTGACAGCAGATGATGTAGGAAATTGCGACAACATGGCTTCCGCGTCATGCAAGCTTGTACGTGGTCCGCGGCACATACGTCGGCGGCGAGAGAAGTTTAATTTTTACTTTGTTGCTTCATTCTTGCTGTAACTGGTTCGCCACCACATGGGTGATGTATTCTGGCTAGTCTGGGGAAAACTAGACGGAGACATTCACAAAAAGGACCGGATGGGCAGCTAGTGTCAACCATCCACGTTGCTCGACCGCAATCAGGCTGCGAGGGTGTCCGACCTTTCTAGCTAGCCGGTTCTAGCTTCCATCAACAACTAAGGCTATGCATTTGGCTTCCTGCACTCCTGCAGCGTCTTCTTTTGCTTTCCGTTTTCGTCAAAGTTGCCGTTGTCCAGCCAAGCGACAAAGCCCGCCTTGATCGCCGGCCACTCGTCGTCTGTGATGCTAAACCACGCCGTATCCCGCCTCCGACCCTTGATGATCATGTGTTTCCTAGTTTTTTCCCTCCTCATTAGCAATCCTACCCCCCCCCCCCCCGCCTCGCGCCATGTGCTTCACCTACCGAAAGATGCCTTCAAAGGTAAACCCAAGCCGCGCCGCCGCCGCCAGGCTCGGCGCATTGAGGTGATTTGCCTTCCACTCGACGCGCCGATAGCCCAAGTCCTCGACCGCGTGCTGGATAAACAGGTAAAACGCCTCGGTCGCCTGCCGCGAGCGGACCAGCGTCCCGCCCAGGATCACGCTGCCAATCTCAATCCGTCCATGGTCCGGCACGGCTGCCATGAACGACATGATGCCGACAGCTTCTGCCGCCGGGTCGGACAGCGGCGCATCGTACACGGCGTAGAAGAAGGGGTCTGGCTGCGCGGACCACTGCGCAACAGCCTGCGCGCACGCTTCGGCGGTGGGAAAGCCGCTGGTCAGCATGTACGTCCATCGCCAGGCGTTGTGCTCGCCGCCGAGGTGCCGGAAGAGGCTCGGCGCGTGGGACGGGGTGAGTTTTCGGAGGCCGGTGAAGCGTCCACACAGGTCAACGCCGGTGGGCAGCCGGGCCGGCAGAGTTGAAACGGGTTCCCCGACTGGTTGGTCCATTGTGTTGATGATGTGGCAGCTATGCAAGGCATTGTCAGCGGCAACGAGCGAGATGGTTTTCCCTCGATTTGACTCATAATGACTCCACTGGATCATCACGTGTAAAATACACAAAGCGTCACGAAATTGGTCGTGGAGAAATTAGAAGAGGTTTGTCATGCTTTTCTCGACTTTCTAACAAGAGTTGTCTGTCTGCTTGTTTGCGTCGACACGGATACAAGACCTGTTGTGCAATGCAGTCAGAACCAGCGTGCTTCAAATGGAGGTGAGAGAGTATGCAGGCAAGACCACTCGCAAGGTTGGAGTGCGGTATTGTTCTTCCATACTTCTTCCATACTTCTATCAAATCCCGCATCAACTTTAAAAAAAATGCGCGCAGTAGAAACAATCTGCTCTTACATATTCTTCTTCTAACCGAGGCGTCTTGCTCTTATCCAACGTTGTTGCGTGTGCTCCAGGGTATGCCAGCCTCTCGCGCTTCCCACAGGGCGTTAGCAGGCGATGGCGCCCCGGACTTTGATACGGACTTGAAATCATCTCCACGGCAGACTATCCGCTGCCATGGGGAAACCCCGCGAAGAATGCGAATCCCACCAAGCCTACCAATAAGGATGAGCGGGGAAAATACCATCTCTATGATTCCAAGTACCTGGTATTCCGTGCAAGTATCTGCCGAAGTAGCCATGACCAGCAGAGGCCCGGCGTTGTTAACGTGATCAACTCAAGTAGATTAGTTATACAGCTTGCACCTGCACAAGTTCAACTCTAACAACCAGTTCATTAAATAGCCTAGGCAAGATCCCTGGCATACGTACATCCGAGGGAAACGGGTACCCTGCGCGATGAACCAATGCTGCATCCCAACCTGCGGCCTTGTAGAGCTCACTCCTCAACTTATAAATAGGCATACGCACCTCATCAGATAATTCCATTCCAAAAAACCCATCTCTCCTCCAATACCAGCAGAATGCCCTACTACGAAGTCAACCACTCCCACCCCCTCACCGACGCTCAGCGTCAAGACCTCGCCCGCGCCATCACCACCATCCACGTGCAAGCTTTCAAGACGCCCTCCATGTTCGTCAACGTGCGCTTCGTCGCCGAAGACCTAGCGCAAGGCAACCTCTTCATCGGCGGCGCCCGCGAGACCAAGACCTCCAACTCCATCATTTCCTACGTGCGCACCTCGCCGGCCCGCACCAAGACCGACTTTGACGCCGTCGCCACCAAGATTGAAGCGGCCTGGTACGACGTCGTCGCGCCGGGGTCCCAAGGGTCGCAGCACCCGTATCTTCGGCAGAGCCCAGAGGTGAGGCTGCACGCGATTGGGATGCTGCCGATTGTGACGGCGCGCGAGGCGGGCTTCACGATTCCGGTGGCGGGGGAGGAGGCGGCGTGGATTCGGGAGCAGATGCCGGTGTTTAAGGAGCTGGCGGAGCATGGGGAGGGGGGCTTTGTGACGCTGCTGGGGGAGATTAAGGCTGCAGCGGGCGATGCAGATTAAGGTTCGCGGCGGGTGAAGTAGCGGGTAAAAGGATTGGGGATTTTGTATTTTTTTTTTATTATGCAGAGCAGCCTCGGCTAATAATGACGGTTCTCATTTTCTGTGTAAACTTGCAATCGGTGACGACGGCCCATCATTGGCTCTTGCACCACACGATGCATACCTTCTCTGCTACATAAGCCGCACGGCCAGCTGCCCAAGGACGGCTCTCAAGATGTCATTTAGGCTGTCCTTTCGGCTGTCGTCGGACGAAAGTGTGAGACTGGCTGGTCGACAAGGCGTCCGCTGGTGGTTGGTAGGACGAAACCACAAGTGGGATCCTCGGCCATACGAGCCGCGGTATTGCGGCATCAGCACCGCATAGCCTTTGGTAAGCAGGTATGACGCCCAGTATAACCCAGACGGCTCAAAACGATCAAAATCGCGGTCAACCGGCCGGCCGTGGATAATAACTGCCGTGAGATGCGGGTCCGAACGGCCCGGCTCGGACCCGACCTGGCCGGCTGGCGCGAGGTAGATGCCGTCGAGTTCATCAATTTGTCTCTCAACATCTTCCGTAATCCATTTTGCATACCTATCGTACCGGCACCTTGCGCGCAGTCGATTCATCCACGGCTCTTGAAAGCTCCCAACGGAAATTGTCCACGCTGTTGCCGGCTACCTTCGACCCTGGGGAGGTCAACCGTTTCTCCTGCATCAGCAAACTGCTCAGGCAAGCCTGTCTTCCGACCTCTTTCGCCACGGCAAGTTCAAGTTCTCTCTGGCTGGGATTGAGGGATTGGGCTTCTTGAAGTCAGACGTTCGCAGCCATGTAGCATGCTTTACCTACGAGGTTGAAGACTGGTATGGATGCGTACCCATTTTCTGCGTTAGCCCTGACGCTATTCGTGAAACCAAGCAGAAATATTAGACTTCTATTTCCGGGCCGATATCCTGACTCCTGATAGCTACGTGGATATAGCGAAAGCGATGTCGATGAGGATGAAGATGCAGATGGTTTCCTTCCTACACGTCCATATATAAACCGCGCGCGACATATGCAGAGAGCGGCGCAGTATTGTCGATGAGGGTGCTGACTTGCTTCTCTCATCTGTGTCGGGAAAACTGGGTTTCCTTTGCGCCGATGAATGAAGTGTTTCTGGAAAGATGCCTGGCTCGCTCAGCTGAAGCGGGCCGCGCGATTAGACGGCCAGGCGAAGGATTTCCACAAGGTCAGCCTAATAACTTGAGCACCTTAAACGAAAATTAGGGTGATCTTCTTCATTTCTGGTCATATGCACCTGAACGGTCGACTTGACTATAGCAAGAAAGCCCACGCGGCGGCTCGGAAAACGAATGGAAATTTGGTTCTAGTCGCAGCAAATTCACTACCTGCGCTTATATATTAGATTTGAGTCTTTGTTATAGAATATTTGAGAACCGATTGATTTTACTATGGCTATGCTAGCTAGAACCTGGTCCTATACCACCCTAATATGATTAAGAAATTAATGCTGGGCTGCTCTCCAGCTTGTTGCAAAAGGCGGCTACAGTTGGGACTAAGCTTCGTCTTGCTCGTCTCCATCACCTGCACACCAAGCCTCTCTGTATTCCCGTCCTTTTGCATCGCTCCTTATTAAATCCACAATCTGATTCATTTCTTAATTGATGGCATGCACATATGAGCTCTAGTACGGCTGGCTCAGTTTGTGCAAGCCCCGTCTCTTATCGATTGGGAGGTTGTCGGGGCAACGACAAGCAAGGCACTACGTCAGGGACTAACTAATACTGTGACAGTGGCTCGCGCAAATACATCATCTACCTCCATCTTCATCTACAACTTCAGAGAAAAGGAAAATGGCGGCCCCATACCGTTTGCGGGAACAGTTGCCGCCTCCAAAGCACCCAGACGACGGCCTTCCGACGAGCGAAACCACCTCCCTGTCTGACCACCGAGTCTTCCTTCACCACCCAGGTTACCCAAAAAACTCGAGTACTCTGCTCATCCTCGCCGCGCTCGACCCTCAGAAAACCGAAAACTCCAATCAAATACATTACGGCCTCCATCACGAGACGGCGCGAATAGCATGCGCCATCGTTGCGAACTGCCGCTGGGATGGCTTTCTCTCCAAATCCAACGCCCCTGATGCGACGCCCCTCGCGCTGGCACCCGACGACCTCCTGCTCGACCGCGATTACTACTTTCACGTCCCAGCTCGCGATGGCGACGCCAGTCCCTATCCGACGGTCCCCTCGTTCGAGCACTTTGCATTCCCGCACAATAACCTGCCTCCAACGTGGAATGCGCCCGAGCTCAAGCTCCAGTCTCGTCCACGCGAGACCATCCACACCCGCGACAAGTCGTGCCGTATCACGGCGTCGGTCCTCGGTAACGAAGTCGCGCATCTCATCCCGCAAAAGGAAGACGCATGGTTTGCTGCAAATCAGATGACCATGTACGCTGTGCGCACGGAGGCCTCCCCGTCGAATGCGACCAACGATACCAGCAACGCCCTCCTTCTCCGCTCCGACCTTCACCAGGCATTTGACAACCGCCAGCTCGTTCTCCTCCCGAAATGGGGCGCCTGGGCGATCCACGTCCTCTCGGGCCTCCCCGGCGAGGAGCTGGCGGCGGTGTACCACAATGTGCCGCCGCAGGCGCTCTCAGGGCTGGCTGTCGAGTACCTCTTTGCGCGGTTTGCGTGGACGGTGCTAGGGCAGACGACGTTTGTCCGCGCCGGCGTGGCGCGCCGCCTGGTGCTCGTGGGCGAAGATGGTCGCTCGCGAGCCAGCGACGTCTCTGGGAAGGAATGCCGCGATGGCTTCCTGCCGGCCCTAGCCAGAGGTAAGAGCCGCAGCCAGAGCCGCAGCCACAGTCCTAAGAAGCGCACGCGCGACGAGCTGGTGCAAGATGAATGGGGAGATTTGTCTGATTCGACGGATGGGGATATAGTTGATTCTGACTGGGGTACACGCGGACGGGCCAGGAAACGGTTATCACACGCATCCAACTCAGTCTCAGTCTCGTCTTCCGCTGCTTCTAGCTTCGGTAGTTGGCGAGACGCGTTGAAAGATGATGACATTCGCGAGGCGCCGAGTGAAGACAAGAATCGGCCATCAAAGGTGGCCATAAGTACGGTAACGACGACACCCGCGATGACAGCAACGACGACGACTACGAAGACAGCGAGGGCGACGGAATAGCTTGTTTAACCCTGTAACCATTTCACCGCATAAACCATCCTTTCCCATCTACCCAAGACAACTTGTCATCCAGAGCCCGTTAATGTGCGTGATCTATCTCGTTCGAATGTGAAATTGGAAAAAGACCCAGACTGTGGCAGGCAGCAGTGTACTCATACAACGTTGTGGCACGAGCATGTTCTTCAGACGCTTCGGCTCGTTACCACTCTTTCTCAGCGTGTTGCTGTGCCCTTTCAACACGTCGCCGCTCTTCCAGGCGGTATTTGTCAATTCCTCGGCGCCTTGTTTTTCCTGATCGGCGTGTTGTTCTTCAAAGCGTTATTTACCGAATTCCTCGAGCGCCCCCCTCCGCTACACTAACGTACTGGAAATTTCAGATATACCAGTGCGTATGCCGGACAGATTACCGGTCAGACCTATTTCACGATTCCTATAAATAGTCTCGACTGTTGTATGCATTTTTGACCTTCCCAAGTATCTGTATTCAGGCGTGTTTTTACGGCGTGCGTAAATCGTTCACGGCGATTCTTGGCATTCGGCTGAGCAAGTTGGGCAACCAGTTGGAACTAGGTAGCTTATGTAAAAGGAAGCTTATGTAAAAGGTAGCTTATGTAAAAGGTAGCTTATGTAAAAGGTAGCTTATGTAAAAGGTAGCTTATCAAACATGTACACATTCACGAGCATCTCAGTGTTCTATACAAATGTCGTGATGCGCTCCGAATCTCGCTCTTAGGAAGTAGTAAACAGTTACTAATTAACGGGTCGCCATAAACTGTCTTTCAAAAACGGCGCTCAACATTTCATCTTAAGATTAATGAACTTGGCAATATAGCCCGATTATCGAGGAAGAAAGCTTAGGAGGATTTGGGGGATGCTCCGCTAGGTAAACTAGTTTGTATCTCCACGACTGCAAAGCAAACCCTTATTATTAATAACGGACCCCTTTTTGTTCTTTGTGTCACGCCATGACGCCGACAATCGTCAGGCAACGGCCGCTTCGCCTCAGAACCCCTGCAAACACCACCCAGCGCTCTTTGACCGCCGACTCAGCCAGGCGCCCCGAACTCCCGCACAACATACTTAGCAGCCTACCTCTGCCACGACCGAACCGACGACTGCCCACACAAGACGAGACAGAGGATCCCTTCTCTGGGGCGAAACCAGTCCGACCAAGCTCAGCAGGACATGCGATCACTCCCGACCGAAGAAAACTGATCGACCAGAGCATGGCTACAGCGCTGTAGAAGCGCTATGATGACGAAATGCAAGATTACGCTCTTTTCATGGGAGCTCTGTAGAGCGCTAGTAAACTTGTGTACGGAGAAACGCAAACTGCATTGATAAATACAGCTCTCGACAACTTCCTAAAACTCTGGACCGCACTTATTACAAGAGAATTCCCGCCGACCGCCCCGTCTGCTAACATAGAGACGGCAAGCCGTCCAACCTACGCCAAGATAGCCTCTGTCCCAGCTGCAACTACCCCAGAAGCGTCCAGAAGGCACCCGACTGAATCAGACTGCCGCGTACTGATTCGCATGCCAGACCATGCAGCAAACAGACTTAGCAACTACAGCATCAAGAAGCACTTGGTAGACAACCTTGCCCTCAATCCAATGAGCCTTTTCGATGCGAGACGCATCCCAACAGGTTGGGCAATATTTCCAGACTCCATTGAAACAAGAGACACCTTTTAGCGTCCCAAGATAAGTGGCTCGCTGCGTTGACGGCATCAAAAGCCGATGGGACGGAGACGTGGTATACCTACGTCGTAGTTGAAGTTGAAAATTGGGTTTTTCTTACAAGCTATAAAGATGAAGTGGCGCTGAATCTAATTGAGCCTCCCCGTTTTGTGAGCGGAACGTTAGCTAGCATCGCAACCCCTCCAAACAGTACCTCAACGACCTGTAGCAGTTCTTTACACCCGGCTGGAGTAAACTTCAATGGCAAACTTGCGCCAGGGACAGCTTCTCAATAACCGCGACCACGGCCACGACAATGGAATTATGTATAATTTAACGAGGTTCATGCAAGCAGTCCGCGCTGAACATCCCCGGGCGAGGGACGAGGAAGGTTGCCGAGGTCGGCGTGTTTCGTCACTTGACGAGCCTGCAGCACGTCCACTCCCAGCCTCTCGAAAAGCCGCTCCAGCTCCGGATATCTTTTGATAGCAAGCCCGACGTAGTTCAGATCAAGGCCCCGGCTCAGCGATTTAATTTCCTCCCCGTACTTGCCCTCCAACAGCCTCAAATCCGCTGCATCGTGGTATTTAGCTCGGGTGGCAGCTGCGCGAAGCTTCCCCTTGAACAAGTAGAATGCTGAGAGGAGACAGGAAGTGCCCTGCCCTAGAGCGGCGCCGTGGATGGCCATGCTTTTGAGCGGCACACCTGCCATCGAATGCTCGGCTCCTGCCATGACCGTCATTCAGTAATGCTTGTTCTGGTCAGCAATCGCAAGGACGAACCTGGAAATTGTTCACAAAAAACTTCCACCAAAACAGCGTTGGGTTTATCCGGCTTATCAGACCAGAGAAAGGCAACATAGTCTTGACGGGCCTGTGACACGACTTCAAACCCGTGTTGGCCGTCGAGTAGTCTAATTACCTCATCTTTAGCCACCGATGCGATGCAGTCAATGTCTTTCGTCGTCCGGAAGCCTCCGAGTAGGTTGATTGCATAACCTCCAAAGATTCCATAAGCTATGCCACGCTCACTGAAAGCACGCTGTAGGGCTATGGCGGCATCATTGAGGCGCTCCTGGATCATGGTTTCGTTTTTTTTTTTTTTTTTTCAAAAAGCCGATGATGTTTTCCTAGGGTTCAGAAATGAAAAAAGATGATTCACTTTCTTTGTCCAAGACAATGATTTCTTTGCCGTGGGGTGTCGAGACGGCCAAGAGTGGAGGCAGCAATGCAGCGATGCGGAGTAAATACTTCAGTCTTGATTTGAGTCCTGAGCGCATTACAAAAACGACTCGCCCCCTTTTCTCCACCTCTCCGGGCCGGTAAAGCGATTGCGTATCTGTACAAGATTAACTAACTAGTAGATATCCGCTGAAACAGAGAGGACCTATCAACAATAAAAAGCCCGCTCGCAAACGAACCGCCTCAAAGGCGCCCCTCCAAAACCCGCTCCCTCACAGTAGGTACTATGAGTCATATGTATCCAATGATTGATCTCACATGGACAGCTTCTATTTCATCGCGAATAAAGCAAGTGACCTGATTGTCCGAGAAATAGTCGATCCTGGACTGCTTACCATTTATTAGCGCAATAATCATGTCACGCACTGTTTGTGAGCAGTCTGCAAGCTGGGAATTCACCCAGCTTTCATCCAGGTTCATCCCATCAACCAGCTGCTCAACAGCAATCATAGCATGATCATCGTCTGTGAGGAGGAATTTGGTAGCCAAACCGGCCAAAAAGGGGGCCAGTCGAGGCAGGGGTAGAGTCACCATCTCCTCTAAAGGCAAATCAACAATTTCTTTGCTGAACCCCGCGTTTACACCTCCAGGAATCAAAGTATTGCGCTCGAGAGGTTCCAACCCATAGACATTGGCCGTGAAGATAACGACGAATCGTTGTTTGCCCTCCAAAAAGGTCGTCATTAGCCGGGGAAAGCGCCGTTTATACTTTGTATAGTTGTTGACCTCTTTTTCTAGGCCACAGGGTTGAAAATAACCAGACAGGCAAAGCCTGGCAGCTGCGACAATGCTGCTTCCTCGCGGAACGCATAATTCCAAGTCCTGCTCCGTGTCGTTAGTGTTGAACAAACCAAGACATATGTGGATAGTACACGCACATAACAAGCCCGCGGAACGTTATAATAATTCAATGCTAATTCGCCGATGATGCATGACGGGATGCCATTTTCTCCGAGGATACTGCTCACGATTTTTGCGAGCGTCATCGTGCGCGTTCGATGGGATACCGGGCATGGTGATTCCATGTTGCAGGTGTCCCCAATCAATGGCCGCGTTTGCTCTGCCATCTCCCCCCCCCCCCCCCCCCCCCCCCGGCGGATCCACCCAGTTGCTGACACGTGCCGTGCAGCCTAGTTTTCACAGCTACGGCTTCGACCTGTGATTCAGGCACCCGACTGTTGCACAACTGTTCCGCAGACAGAATGAAATCCTTTGTTTTGAGGCTTCTGCACCGATCGTGGCACAACCGAATACAGGTACTCTCTGATCTGCATCTCGAGATCGGTCAACAATACGCGTCCTTCACTTTCCCCGTAAGCGCCCCCTACCTGTTATTAGCTGGCGACATTGGTCGCCTGGCCGATTATGAGAACTACTTGACGTTCTTGCGAGCCCAAACATCACGCTTCGAGACCGTATTCCTTGTCTTGGGCAACCACGAGTTTTATGGGTTGAACTATAATGACGCACTTGATACAGCACAGCGTCTCGCCCACGAACCGGTCCTAGACCAGCGACTTGTACTCTTGGACAAGACGCGATGGGACAGCCCGCGGTCCAAACTTTCTATCCTTGGCTGTACACTGTGGTCCTTGATACCGGAAGAGAAGACTAGCATCGTGCAATCCAGGGTGAAAGACTTCAAGAAAATCCGCGATTGGACTCCTGACAAGCACAATAGCGTCCACGCTCAAGAGGCAGCCTGGCTACGCAAGGAAGTTGCCAACCTGACCGCAGCCGCAACGCAGCAGACAAGAAATTTACTCATCGCTACACACCACGCTCCATGCCTTGAGGGAACTTCGCAGCCCGAGCACGCACATAATTTGTGGTCTTCGGCGTTTGCCACTGAGATGCTGGCATCCGGGGATTGGAGCCCTGTCAAGACTTGGGTATTTGGTCACACGCACTATTCAACGGATTTTGTGCGCAACGGCATCCGAATTGTTGCAAATCAGCGCGGATATGTCATGCCATTGCCGAATCGCTGCCCGAGCAATGGCAGCGCAAGCAACTACTTTGATGCTGCCAAAGTGGTTACCAATTGAAGTTGGCAAGATCGAATCGCTGCCTTTGATCCTCGCGCTTCGCGACGGACGCTCTTCTGTTTCTGTCTCGTCCATCATCGTTGCCGCTATCCCGTCGTCCATCATATCGCCGTGTCAAAGTCCGACGATGCGCTATTGGCGACTCAGATTTGACTCCGAAAATTTCGCGTCCCAAACAATACCCTTCTTAAAATAACATTCTTTTTCTAATATTTTCCACATTTCTTCCTCTTATTTTCATCTCTTTGTACCTGTCTAGAACTTTAGATAGAAGCCATCGTACATGTGGAACAGTCAACACCCACGACGGTGACTGGTAGGCCGCAGCCGGCAACGCGCGCACCGACACAAAAGCCTCAACGACCAGATAAGTGCGCACGACCACGTACAATGTGCCTCCAATAGCGCAAAGCACGTAGATTAATACATGACTGCGTCGGCTCTTGCCGCCCGCCAGGATCTCGTACTAGTACCACCAAGTTAGATCTTACTACGTCGTAGACATTTGTTGAAGCCACGGCTGTGGGTGGACCGGGTCACCCAATCAGCCTGTGACGTAGTCCACCAATCAGGGGCAGAGCCTGGGAAAGATACCCATAAATAGCCCCTATTCGCACACAAAAGGAGGTATCTTTTCCAGGGCTCCCCCATAGTTTTAGTATCATCATCATTTAATAGAGAATCTGCCCGTATTCGCACCTGTGCAGTTCGGGTACTCATCGTCTAATCGCTTGCGCATTCAGCCTATCTATCGGAAGCTCAGATCCACTGTTGCTGCTAACATGTGGCCTAGCAGATTAAGCAGCGACTAGAGCACGCCGCTAAATATAATATACGCCGCTAACGCCTTCTAGAACCACGACTCAATGGCTGTAGGAAAGATTTTATTCTAGCCGGCCAGATGGATGGCGCTGTAGATGGTGCTTGCGTTCCATAGCACTACCAGTATGCCCATCAGGTGTCCCTGCATGTCGCGGACGAGGTCGTCGCCGGGCTAATTCCGCGGTCGCTCGACGACGAGCTCCTCTGATCTGCACACGATAGCCTCGCGCGGCTAAGCGCTAGCGGCCGAGGACTCTTTGTCGCAGTGGCGCTTGAACTGCTGGTTGACTCAATCAGGCATCGTAAGATACAGGCGCAAAGCGTCCCGGTATCTCAAGTCGTCTTCGTTGAGCTCCTTGGGCTCAAGTCGCTCCCTAAGCGCTTGATGGTTGTGGAGTGCTTTGCAGGCCAGACACCATCGTCGCTGTCTGACTTGTACATGCAGGCGCGCATAGGTTGCGTCCACTCGCCGCGAAGCACAGTCGGCTCCTTGATCCATCGAGGCTTCTTCCACCAGAGGATGTAGTTTATGAGAGCGCAGGCAACATGACAAATGGTGTTTGTCTCCAGCGGCATCACGGGTAGGCCGACAGCCGCGTGAGTGAGACTCTTACAAGAAGAAATGGCCCCCACCACAGGCTAGCTAACCTGTAAGAGGACTCACAGACGGGGCAAAACGCGCTGTTTCCCGTCTGAGATTTGTCGTGTTGGCCAACCACAACGACTGAATACCCGCCCAACGGTTAACTTGCAGGACGGTCGCATCTTGGTGTGGGTGGACGACGGTGCGTGACGACAAAAGAAGGGTTGGGCCGGCCCAACCTCACCAAGCTGCCTTCATTCGCTCTCGGGTATGACGAGTAAGCACAGTATCCCCAACAGGTCCCATAAACATCACAGGGGTTTCGGCTGGGATATCTCTAGCGTCGCAGGGGAAAAGATACTTTACGCGGGCGTCTGGTACCTAAGAACGAAGTGACAGGGCTAAAAATAGCTGGTATTATTCATATAACTGCGCAATTCAGCCATGTCTTTGGAAGTGCAACGCCCACCCTTTATCAATTTCACCTTGGTTGGCTTTGTGGGCGAGCCCGACGGACGAGGCACGCTTTCTTTGGTGTTTTCTTGCCTTTTTACCTTGTTCATCTGCGTCTGGTCTGCAGTGCACCTTAATCTCCCCAGCACCGACGAGAGTCCGTCCGAGTATTCCTATAGATACCTCAAATGGAGCATATCGGGCATCTTTGGCCCAGAGCTGGTCATCTGGGCCGCTTGGCGCCAGTATTTGTCTGCACGGTGTCCAACGAAAATGATACGTGAGGTGCGTATAAGACACGGGAAGGCGACCACAGCAGAACAAAAACAAAAATGCTAACCGGGTCTACCATAGGATGACAATCCCGAAGCCAAGAATGACGTCTCAAAGCAATGGACGATGGTGTA
This sequence comes from Cordyceps cateniannulata, assembly GCA_028828415.1. Lineage (NCBI taxonomy): Eukaryota > Fungi > Ascomycota > Sordariomycetes > Hypocreales > Cordycipitaceae > Cordyceps > Cordyceps cateniannulata. The sequence goes on along the minus strand of JAPHMX010000004.1, from coordinate 46,877 downwards.
CAGTTTCTACACTGGCATGGGCGGCTTTGTCTTTGAGCTCCCCGACCGGACCCTCGGCAAAGCAGCCCCCCTTCATCCAAAGCCACAGGCGCCTGCAGGTAACGCCGCGCCGAATGCAACTTCTCGCCAAGTGCAGGCTGCTTCCCCGCATCACCACAGGGCGCAAAATTTCCGCACGTGGAAGCTGGACCTTTTGTCTCGGTTGGTGCTGGTGTCGCCTCGGCGGTTGCCTGCTGTCGATGTCCTCCTTTTTCTTCCTCTCCAATTGCTCTTTGCCCATCTTGCCATATCTGCCTCTCGTCATGCCACGTAAACATTAGTCTGTCCTAGAACCCCTGACACACAATGTCCCTGCGAAAAGCTACCCCAACATCGAGCTCAGCCACCGAGGTGCGATCGGTCGACACCCCGCTGCTACTTGCCACGGCCGGCGGCAACGACAAAGCGGGCCGCGCAACGTGGTTCAAGACGCCAAGGCTGCTCTTCTTCCACGAGATTCCGTCGTGGCAGCAGGACAATGAGCACATCTTGTCAGGATACAGGTGCGTAGGTTGCTTTGGCAAAGCTGCCAACCGAGGGGGGCCGTCGTCATCTTGATTGCTACCCATCGGCTGTTTGCCAGTAACTAACCACATGCTCAACAGACCGACGTCTGGTTCTGCTTGGGCATCATTTACGTCTCTGCTCTATCTGAACAACCAGACCGTCAACACCTATTCGCACCTCATCGGAGCCTTTTTGTTTCTGATGCTCCCGTTCTACTTTTACAACGCCATTTTCTTGCAACAGGCCAATGGGCAGCGGGCAGATGTGCTGGTCGTTTCGACATATTGCTTAGGCGTCGCCGTCTGCTTCGTCTTTTCTACCATGTAGGTGCACCCTATCTCGAGACCGACAAGGGAAAAGAAGCGATTGGCGTCGCTAACATTATCCAGCTTTCACACGTTGTGGAATCACAGTCACGATGTTTCTCGCTACTGTAATAAGCTCGATTATCTAGGTATCCTCGTTCTTATGTGGGGAGCCGGCATTCCCACTATCTACTATGGTTTTATATGCAATCATTTCCTCAGGCTTGTATACTGGACAATGGTATATAATTCTTGATTTATTGACTCCTATCACCTGATAAACTAACAGGCTGTAGACTACTAGTACGGCCCTCGGCTGCACTATTATCACGCTTACACCCCGCTTCGTCACCCCCGAATTTCGGCAATGGCGCGCAGGTTTCTACGCCGGCTTTGGCCTAAGCTCTATCATTTTCGTCGTCCATGGCCTGCTCCTCCACGGGTGGGAGGTACAAAAATCGCGAATGTCGCTGGTGTGGATGGGATGGATGGCAACGGCCAACCTCGTCGGCGCGACCGTCTACGCTGCCCGGGTATGTTGCTCAGAATCTAGACACAAGGTTCTGCCGTACTAATTCCTTTACAGATTCCGGAGCGCTGGGTTCCGTATACATTTGACACGTTTGGGGCCAGTCATCAGATACTGCATGTTGCTGTCATGATCGCGGCTTGGATTCATTTCCGAGGCCTTGTGGAGGCATTTCACATTATCCGCTCACAGGCCAGTATCTGCGGCATGGGATGATGATATGCGGTTGGTATTTCAAAAGCGGTTGAAATACTCTCAACAATAGGCTAAGTACCTATTTCTAGGAAAATAAATGGAGGATTTATTTTTCCCTCTTTCTATAGAATATAGATACGCATTTCTTTACTGCAACTTCCATGAATAAGCCTTCTAATTTTGCTGTCTACCATACATTCAATCCTGTCTTTTTCACTATTGCTTACAATCTAGGCCTTTTTTTTTTTGAAACGTAACATTCAAAATTTATTTTTCCGGTTTTTCTGTCTTGATAACCGTTTCTTTTTAACCTTCTACCATACAGAGAGAAACCTTTCGTACAACAGCCGGCGGGGGGAGCCAGCTGTGCACATGCAGCATGCCCTGATTGAACACATGTACTCAAGGTGGTAGAATATATTCCACTCCTGGCATGTAACTCTGGATGGATATATATAGATTCTGACCAATCTTTGTGCTGGAAACAATTTTTTTGTGGATTAAATGAGCTCTTTATAGGAGCTGGGTGTGTCACAAGCGCTTGGAGAGTGTGTGAATTGACGACGGTGAGGCGGCCGACAGGGGCCTTGCCATGCGTTGTCTTCTTTGTGTTGCGCATGGAATACCGTCAGGTAAGAGTGTCAGTTGACGTTCCATACGTTGCGCTGTTTGCATTGTACCTCAGGTGCACTGCCACATACAACCTTCAGTCGACTTTCCATACGTTGTCTTCTTTGTATCACATCTAGACTGCACTACCATATACAACCGACAGTCGACTTTCCATGCGTCATCTTCTTTGTATCACGCCTAGAATACACCCCCATGTAAAACTACTTTCCATGCGTCGTCCTTTTTGTATCACGTCTTCAGTGTAAGACTGCCAGCCAACCCTCCATATCATCTTCTTTGTATTGCACCTAGAATGCACCGCCATGCAACCACCAGCCAGCCTTCCTTCCCTTGCCTTCTTGTGTTGCGTGTAGAGTATACCGCCATGACATCACGTTAGGTTGCCAGCTGTTGTCGTGGTCAGTGGCGGGAGGCAGCCAGGTTCTACAACCAAGAATACCCGTCTCTCCCGCCTCTCTCTTACTCAACACGTGCAGCTGTGCAGTTTTCTATTTACCTTTCAACTATAAAAGCAGGCCAATCCTCCCCGTTTCATTCTTCATTCTCACCCACCCAACCTGCTTCGTCCATCTTTGATCCTCACACCCAAGTCTCAACATGGGTCTTTTTGATACTAGAATGGCGCCTCAACGGCGCTGGCCACTCGTGGCGCTGGGGCTGCTGACCCCGGTTCAATGCCTCGGCTTCCTCGTCGTTGTCATTATCAACGCAGTCTTTCTCGGCCAACTGGGCGCAAACCACCTCCCTGTCCCCGACATGCTTGCTGCTGCTAAAATCCCAAACCGCCCTCCTGGCCGCGCCGAACTTGTCGAGGTTGAAATCCTGGCGATTGCCGCTTTCATCTGGGAGGCGGTTGTGATTGGCTGCGCCGTGGCTCTCGTGAAGAAGGAGGGTAGACGCCTCACGCTCGGTGCCTTTCTTGCGGAATGGATTCCCCTACTAGCCAGTGTTTGCACTCTCTCGACATACATTCGTGGTTTTGGAAGCTGCAGCAACCACAAGCAAACACCATTCGGACATGTCACGGGCCATGAGGACTTGCATACTGTGGCAGACTCGTGCGGAGTGCAGAGGGGCGTCGCAATCCTCATGGCTGTGTCAACGTGAGTTCCAAATTTCCACCGCCATACTTTTATTTACTAAGTTTTTCTCAACAGGGCTTTCTCTGGCTTGCGCTTCATCTTTCTCTTCACCCTATTTTGCCTGGAATGCCTTTCCAAGCCTTTCTACATGACCTGCCATTTTCGAATAATTCCTAAATAGCCGTCACAGCTCGGTGCGATGGATGCGGCCGACGTTGTCACGGTGCAAGCGATGCAGGAGTTTGACTTGACGCCGTTGGGACGCGGGCAGATGGCCAGGTGGTTAGGGACAGAGGGCTGATAGACTTTCGGGTGGAAGCAGGATGTGGGAGGTTGATATTGCGTGGTAGGATAATGGGAGGATAATGGGAGGATCGATTTAGAGTGTCTTGGTACTTGGAGGAAATGCAGACGATATATGGTATGCTGCAGATGTTGTAAGACGTGATGGTCTCTTGGGACTTGATCACGTACACTTGCACTATAGCGCTAATGCCAATTTTGCGCAACATCTGCAAAGTATAGTTTATTTATTTTAATATTGATATGATCCTATTCCGTTGCCTGTTGCCCGTTGCTGTAAGCCCCAGACTTCCCCAGATACCCCAACTTTCCCCCACTGATTTCATCCCTACAGAGCCAATAACGGCCACAGCCTTGCCAGACTTGGAATAGCTCAACCAAGACGACGCCGACCTCGGCAGTGGCTTGACATCGGACGCCTCTCCCTATTTCCCACCGATATCCTTCCCGGCTGGAGTACGGAGTAGCGTCTTTTACCATCCAAGCTGACAAGCGTCACTGCACAGATACAGTGGTAAACCGGAATCGAAATTGCAGAGTCCGATCGCGGCCAAGGGTGTCAGAGGGTCAGAGGTACAGTGGTCTGTGCGCCATCAAGCCTCCTACTTACTTATCAATGCGCCTTTATTAGATCGGCAATCTTGCCCATTCATCGCCCCGTGTCTTGGCATTTCGAAACCCTGCGCCTGCATAAACAGAAACAAAAGAGACAGACGTCCAACATTGCCAAACTCAGAGCTTCGACAGCATGTCGTCTGTCAAGGCGCCCGACGACTTTGCCGAGGCCGACGCTGGTCTAGCCGACCACGCCAGCGATGCCGCCGTTGAGCGCAACGTCGTCAAGAAGCTCGACCGAAACTTTTTGTTCCTCCTATGGTTTCTCTGTCCGTCACTTTGCCTCCAAAAAAAGAAGAAAAAAATGCTGATATTCTCACCCTTCAGTCCTCCTCGCTTTCCTAGATCGCTCCAACATCGGGTCCGTCTCCTCCTTGCCCTCTTCCTTTCCCTCCTCACTGACCCCTCTAGAAACGCACGCGTCGCCGGCATGGACACCGACCTATCGCTCAGCAGCGCCCAGTACCAATGGCTCCTCACCATCTTCTACATCCTGTACATCCTCGCCGAGCCGCTGACCCTCATGTACAAGGTCGTTTCGCCGCGCGCCTGGGTGCCGCTTCTGGTGCTCGGCTGGGGCCTCGCCGCCACCGCCCAGGCCGCCACGCAGTCCTTTGCCGGGATGATGGTCTGCCGCGCGCTGCTCGCGACGTTTGAAGCCGGCTACGGGCCCGGCACCATCTATCTGCTGTCCTTTTTCTACCTGCGGCGCGAGATCGGGCTGCGCATCGGCCTCTTCTTCTCGGCGGCGCCGCTGGCGACGTGCTTTGCCGGGGCGCTGGCGTATGCCATCACGTCGGGCCATTCCCGGCTGGCTAATTGGAGACTGCTGTTTCTCGTGGAGGGCATACCGGTGTTGGCCATGGCGGTGGTGACGTACGTTGCCATGCCGAGCTCGCCGCAGGACGCTTGGTTCCTGGACGAGGATGAGAAGAGGGTGGCGCGGGCGCGGGGGGTGCGACAGGCAGGCAAGGAGCCGCGTGTGGGCAAGATAAGCTGGACGGAAACATTTTCGACGCTTCTTGATGTCAAGGCGTGGATTACGGCCATCATGTACTTTTCGTGCAACGTTTCCTACGCCTCGTTGCCGGTCTTCCTACCCACCATTCTGGAAGATCTAGGTAAGTCTGGCCCGGCCGCAACCTGGCCATGTCCTAACACGCAGCAGGATACTCTGGACTGAATGCGCAAGGCCTATCTGCGCCGCCGTACTTTATATCGTTTCTCGTCACCATTTGCTCCACGTTCATCGCCGACCGCACCCAGCAACGCGGCCTGACCGTCATCGCGCTCGCCCTCATCGCCAGCGCCGGCTACGTCATGCTGGCCGCGGCCAACACCAACTCGGTGCGGTACGCCGGCGTGTACCTCGCCGCCCTCGGGCTCTTCCCGACCATTGCCAACGTGCTGCCGTGGGTGCTCAGCAACCAGGGCAGCGACGAGCGCCGCGGCGCGGGCATCGTGCTGCTGAACTTGGTTGGGCAGTGCGGGCCGCTACTGGGCACGCGCTTGTACCCAAAGAGCGAGGGACCAGACTATACAAAAGGACATGCGATATGTGCGGGATTCATGGGGTTTACGGCGTTGCTGGCGGTGTGTCTGCGGTGTCTGTTGGTCTGGGAGAATCGCCGGCTGGCGCGGAGGTGTCCGGCGGTGGAGGACGCAGAGGTTGTGGAAGGCGAGGAGAACTATGGCCCTTCATTTCGATATGTGCTGTAAATAGGAAGCTGGGGAGAATATTCATGACACAAACTATTGATCAGCTGAGAATTGATGCTTCCCGTCGCCTGTCTAAGCCGCAGGCGCCGCTGCATCATCCCACCACTTCAAGACACGCAGCGCTCGCAACGTAATCCATTTCGACGGCCGCCCAACCCCATCATTCACATCAAACCACCGTCTACCCCTATCCTCGCGATCCAACACCCACCTTCCCTGCGCGTTGCACCTCCCACGAATATGCTCCACCGCCTCCTTCATCCGCCCATCCGGCTTGCTCCCATCAACCTCCGCCGCCGCCCGACAGTAGTCCATCGCGCGCAGCACGTCATAATCCGCCCGTGGAGGGAACCTAAACTGCAGATATCTCTCCTTGACCACCTCGCCAGTCGCCAGTCGTCGGAACAAGCCCCTCTCCAAGAGGTACTCCTCGCCCCTCTTGCGCGCTGCTTTGCTCTGTGCGCAGCCACCTTTGTATTTCTCATATTCCAAAAGACCCTCGAGGACGGAAATGGTGCTGTCAAACGACGATCTCACGCTTCCCTTCTCGCGCTCGCAGTTCCACCCGCCGTCGGCGAGCTGCGTCGCGAGAAGCCGCTCTACGACGTGCGTCATGTCCACGCCCACGTACGACCCGTCGGCGACTAACCGCCCGTTGATGCACTCCTCCACCTCGCCGTCCCAGAATTTTTCGCCGTCGTGCTCCCAGACGCAGCTGGCGCGGGTCAGCGCCACGGTCCGCTGCATGAGCGCGGAATCCGGCGGGAAGCCCATGTCGCGCAGCTCGGTCAGGACAAAGGCCGTGGCGGTAAACGGCTGCCTGTCCTCGGTGAACTCGGCCATGGTTGCGTCCTTGGGGGCAAAAGCGCCGCCGGCCCATTGGCCGTCTTCGTCTTGGAGGGAGAAGAGCTGCTTGCCCCAGCCGTCTGTTTCGATTCGCCCACGCTCGCGCTGCCAGGTGTCTGGCGGCTCATCCATGAGATCGCGCATCACCTGCCATCGTATGGAGGGATCGGAGTCTAGGAGCCACGGAATCACCGGAGGCTGCCCAGGCGGCATGATGGCGGGGGTGGTGGGAAGAAGAGGTGCAAGTCAAGCCGAGTGGCTGGTGACGAACCTCCAGCTTCGACGGAGTGACGGGACGGCGCCGTTAAATACCCGTTTTCGTTCAAAATAAGCTCAATACGTTACTTGTGAAGCTGAACGTGGCGTCGGTCACGTACACCGTGAAGCGTGCCCGCCTTTTTTCAGCTTCATCTTCACGTTTGGTCGATCCAAGCTGGGTTGCTAGTGCCTTGCAACTCGCGAAAAGAGAGATGATTTTCATTTCTAGTTGTTTCATGACACATGAGATGAATTGTGATTAACAATGGCTACACGTTTTATTGTCCATGGCAGATGCATTGTCACCACTGTAACACGACCATCACGGAAACTTTTCTCGCCTGCGAAGAACATTTCGAGCGCCGCTATCTGCTGGGGCGTGGGCCAGCAGCGCTCCCTCAAGCAGTTCGCCGTTGGGGAGGAGAAAATCAGGGTAAAAAGGAAACCCTGCCATCTGCAAAGAATCATGAACACTTTCGAAAACGATTGGGCAGAATACGCATTGTCGAGCGAAGTACAGAAAGCACACCTCGAGTATCTTTAAGAAATGGACGTGGTTAACGCTTGCGCTGTCGATGGGTTTCCTTCAGAGGGGGGCTCAGGCTTGACATCAGTTAGAGCACTAAAAGTGTAGCCGCCTTCCAGCAGCTCTGCACTATAGTCGGCAGCTAATTTACAAGCCACCACCGCCCAGCAGTATGTAGGCGTTAATAACAGTTGCTATGATGACGCCCTCGAACTACAAATATAGAGAGCAAATCGGTTCTCAATGTTAAGAGTTTGCCGATTATATTGACCATAAATAGCGTACGACACTGATTATATGACAGCTGCAGCAGGATAGGGGATACTGAGGATGACTTTGCTGTTTGGCGACGTGGCGGTTGGAGGACTACCAAGCTACTGTAGAGTGATAGCGGTACCACTGTGACAAGATTTTGCATTATTCACCAACACGCTCGGCTCTCGAGTTATCCTGCTCTTTATAATGCCTGTATCTTTCTTATAATAAGATTATCACCTTCTTTGCCAATTTCTTTATCCCTTCTTCTCATGTCTGCATTTCCTCTTCCATGCTGTCACTACAGGTGCTCACCCAGTACATGGCCACCTGCCTGTGGTTGGAGGGGCTAAAAGCTGGCCCAACCACTTCCGGCGAGGCCTAGATGTAAGATGGTATCAACTTGATCAGTTATATACTCGGCTGGTTATTATGTTGGTCAAGAATACTATGGGCCACCAGCATGGTAGCCCATCTCTACAAGGATGCAGACAGGCACGCATGCACCATTTCTACCCACACGAGCCTGCTGAACCGACTACGCAAGGCTGCGTGAGTATCAGGCGATATTCACAAAGCTTCATGGACCATAATCGGCTGATTATATTGCCAACATCTGTCTTACGCGGCAGCTACGGTTTTCTGCCAGATCGCTCGGTCGCAACTTGCTGGACGTTCTAAGCGTTATGATGATGCACTGTTAAAGTCCGCCTAATTACTGGTGACAAGACCATTTTATTGGGGAACGGGAGAAACTGTCATCAGGCTGCCTACGCTTGGACACGAAGGTCCGAGGCTTGCGGCAGAATTTCCTGCGATGCGGCATAATTTTCCTCGTCTTCCTTGGCCTTTAGTTCCTTCATCATGGCCTCGATGGGCTGACCGTCCAAGGTGTAGCCCGTGTCGCTTGCGTCAACATATGCGTCAACACCGGCACCGTTGCGCGGAAACTGTTTCATGAGATCCTTGTGGAACTTGAGCGCATCGCACATCTCCTGGTGGGTGACGTCGTTGAGAAATGTGCACACGCCCATCGGGCTCACGGGCACGGCGGCACGGAGTTTTCCGTTGCGCGTCCTGAGAATCGCGGCCGTGGCAGTGATGAGGAGCTTCTCATCAAAGTCGACATGGTCCATGGCCAGGCCGGCACGCGAGAACAGACCAAGCAGTCGCAGGTGATCATCCTTGTCCAACTTGCCTCGGAGGAAGCTGAGGGTGGCCGAAAAGGCCATGTCGACCGAAATGGCATGACCGTGACGGAGAGGAGGGTCAGGCACAAGCTCGTGAGTGGGAGACCAGCTTGGGGCAGATTAGTCAGAGGTAAGCCCGTTGGCAGCAGAGAGAGGGTGCATTTCATACGTGTGGCCGTAGGCAATCACTCTGTCGAGCATAATCTCATGCAAGTTGGGCGTCTCTAGCTTGAGCATTTCATAAATGCCAGCACGGCAAATCTTGTCCGCCGCGGTCTTGACGGAGGCGCTGGACGATCCCAGCCTGCCAAACGCGGTGCGGATGATTTCCTCGCAATATTGGTCAAGGAGGTCGAATGTTTCCTTGTGCGCGCACGAGGCAATTTTAATCAGCTCAGCGAAACCGTTGCGAATCTGGGCCTCCGGCAAAGTTCTCAAGAAACTAAAGTCGAGAAAGGTCTTGGCCGGGGCGTGGTAGGCTCCGAGGCGGTTCTTGTAGTTGCCATAGTTGACGGCGACCTTGATGGAGACGGAGGCGTCTATGAGGCCAATAACAGTGGTCGGCACGCGAATGTAATTGGTGCTTCGACGGTAGGCAGCACAGGCAAAGCTGTGCTTCCGTCAGTTCAATAGTTCCGCGGTCGCTGGTATCGCACTCACCCAGCTACATCAGTGACAAGACCGCCACCCACAACCAGAACAGGCTCTTTGCGGTACACACCAAACTCAGTCATCGAGTCAACGATGCTAAGCATGGTCTCCATACTTTTGGCCTTTTCGCCAATCATAGTCTTGTGCACCTTGAACTCAATCCCATAGTGGTCGAAGTATTGCTGGATCTGCTCGCCGTAGAGGTTGTAAATGTTCAAGTCCATGATGGCCAAGCAGCGTCTCCATGGAATATAGCTCTCTGCTAACTGCCGGTTTGACACGTGGAAAACGCCGTCGAGGAATTCAAAGTCATACTCAATCTTTTCGTATCCACAAACGGCGAAGCCGTTGCTTGTGGACTCAACGGACGCTGTAAAGTCTGACATTTTGTATGGCTGGATCACTGAATGGTCTGATAAATGAGGCTGTATGGGCAAATCTCGCGCTGACTGAGTTAAAAAATATTTCCAATCTTTGAGCGGAGTGTTGGTATTTAAAGTGCAATTATATTCATGTTCTCAAATCCGCAATCGCCAATGGCATGGCGCCGCACGATCCCCGGAAGTTAATTATTCTGCGAAAATCGCAAGGCTTGAATCTCGAGCGGATCAAGACATGACGCTGTGAAATCGGATCCGTCCAAGATTTGTCTATTTTTCAATCTTGAACTTAATCCCTCACCTGCGCGGCACACTCTGCGCACCTCGAACAACAGACTGTTGACGTCGTAGGTACGCCATTGAAGTCTAATCACGTACTGCTGCAGACTTTCTACACATACGCGTGAATCGAATGCAGTAATAGATTTACGCAGTGACGCATCCATTGAAAGAGATGGCGCAATTCAATCCGTCACCGGACTTGTCTCGGGTGGTGATGGTTTAAGACAGCGGCACAGAAGTAATCTGTCGAAGTGGTGTACGAATAGCTTAAGACGGGACGGGTAGTGTGGACCGGATGTCAGCCATGAAATATGCAAATCGGCCGAACCGCATATGTAGGACTATTTTTAGTAGATCGGAAAAGGAAGCTGATGATCGAAAACGCGGTAAGTAGTGACATGTACGCGTCATTCATTTCGCGGAGACGGGTGTGTCGATGCACAAGTGCCCGGTAAGCAGAGTGAGGGAGGTATGAAATTGTATGAAAACAAACGCGCTAAAAAGTAACGCATAATATGCTAGACAAGTCTAAAGCCTGAAAGCTTTCTCTGATTTTCAGTACTGTTCAACTCTTTCGTCTGCCATGTCCACGTCCAACAGTTTCGACCCCTCCAAAGCATATGCTCAGCAAGAGCAGGTTTTTTTCAACGACGGAAGAGAAGCACAGCTACTGCGCCATGTCCAGTCGCGAAAAGATCTTGCCTCGCTGAGAGGATGTCCACAGAAAGTCCTCGACGCCATTGATGAGTTTGCGCGCCAAGAAAAGTACTTGATGAATGTAGGGGAAGACAAGGGCAGCATAGTCACTAAATTGATTCACAATACACGCCCAAAAGTCATGGTACAGGGCGCAGCCTAATCTCCCGGGAGACTCTTTACTTTACTGACCAAAATGATAGGTTGAGCTCGGCAGTTACGTCGGGTACTCGGCGATCCTCTTCGGTAACGCAGCGCGAGCCGCTGGCGGCCAACAGTACCACTGTCTGGAGAGCAATGGCGAATTTGCCACCATTGTCAGTGCCTTTGTTGAGCTTGCGGGACTGAGCTCCTTTGTCAAAGTGACAGTTGGGCCCAGCAGCGATTCGATCCGCGCGCTGCACAGTTCAGGCCAGCTGTCGCAGATTGACTTTTTGTTCCTGGACCACTACAAGCCCGCCTACCTGCCTGACTTGCAGCTGTGCGAACAGCTAGGCCTCGTCAAAAACGGCACCGTAATCGCAGCGGATAATGTCATCAAGCCGGGCAACCCGCCGTACTTGGCGTATGTGCGCAGCGACGTGGAGAGCAAGAAGCGGGCGTATGCCGCGGCTGGGACGGCGACCGATGACGCTGCTCGTGGGAACCCAGAACTTGTCTACGAGAGTGAGATGATTGAGAGTTTTGAGCCGACCGGAGTACGGGTGAGTTATCAATTGCGGTGATTTCTGTAGATGCTAATTGTTTTACAGGACGCTGTCGAGGTTACCATCTGCGTCGGACCGAATGAGTCTGCCTCATAAAACTTATTTCTATAATTACTATACATTTTGTGACAACTAAATAGTGCCACTCAAAAGTCTCCAAATTTGGGTATGAGTTGAATGTTTCAGCCTGTCGTATAACTTGGTCGGGTATGGACCAAGATCTAGGGCGACCGGAAACGCCACAATCAACATCCGAATGTCCTCGTATAAGTTACAAATGCAGCTAAATCAATCAAGTGGGGGTTCTGAGACAGCTGCTGGGCTCGATGACGTCTACGTCTTGGTTGTGTCAAATAGTTATATATGGAGATACTCCTGCAACGAGAGACGGGTTGACCATGCATGCCGTCCCTCCCATCAAACTCACCGCTGCTATGAAGCAAAGCTACGCCAGACATATTTTTCAAAATTCTTTTTTATTCTGTCTTAGTATTTTCCTGGCTCCATTTACGACTGCGATAATCCTGTCAATATTTCTGTACAATTCCGTCTTCAAACATGCCGACCGGCTGCAACATGCAAAGACACCTAAAAGAATCCTGGTCACGGGAGTGTCCATGTCCAAAGGCCTAGCTATTGCGCGTCTATTCCACCAGCAAGGCCATACTGTAATTGGAGCTGATGTTGATGTACTGGCTTGTGGCCGCGTGTCGCGCGCTGTTCGCAAGTTTTACCATCTACCAGCACCGGATCCAGGCCCGGATACACAGCTCGGAAAACCCTCGAAATACGTGCAAGGTCTTCTGCGCATTTCCAAAACCGAAAGCATTGATTTGTGGGTGTCTGTATCAGGAGTCGAGTCGGCGGTACAAGATTCTATCGCCAAGGATGCCATAGAGCGACTCACTCCTGCCCGGGCTGTCCAATTCGACTCTCAATACGTGGGCATTTTGGATGCTAAAGATGCTTTCGTCGACTATATACAAAGTCAGGGTCTCAAAGTACCTGAAAGCCATAGGATTCGGGACAAAGATGACTTGACTTCCTTCCTCATCGATCGTGGTGGCCTTGTCCGGAAGCCGGGGTCTACCCTGTACCTGATCAAGCCGGTGGGAGTCAATGATGCAGCTCGACTTGACATGCCACTTCTACCACTGTCGACTGAGAAAGAGACATTGTCCCGCATAAGTGCCTTAAGTTTCGGCGCCAATTGTTCCTACATTGCGCAACACTTTATCCAAGGGAATGAATACTGTACGCATTCATTGGTCATTCGAGGCCGAGTCAGGGCATTTGTTGCGTGCCAATCCAGCGACGTTCTGATGCACTACGAAGCTCTGCCTGAAGGTTCATCGCTCAGCAAGTCGATGCGGCAATTCACAATAGGCGTGGCGAAACATGGCGGAGACGATTTTACGGGCCACTTGAGTTTCGACTTCATGGTCAAGCCTTCCACAGACCAATCCATCGAAAAGCGAGAAGAGCTATATCCCATCGAGTGCAATCCTAGGGTACACACGGCCGTTGTGCTATACAGAGATACGCCACAACTAGTCAATATCTATCTTTCAGCTCTTAATGCAGAGGTCGGCGGCGGCGACGAAATTTTATACCCACAGCATGTGCACCGGTACTACTGGTTCGGTCAGGATATGGTAGAGAAGCTACTGTGTCCGGTGTATCGCATCACTTGCCATGGGGAGGGTAGTATAGAAGGGCTCATGTCGCGTTTCGCATTGTTTGCCGAGCATGTGCTGTACTGGAAAGAGGGAACATTTGAGGTGTGGGATCCTTGGCCATTTTGGTGGCTTTACCATGTTCAGTGGCCAGCGCGCTTGCTGTATTGCTTGATGACCAGCAAGAAATGGGAGAGAGCTAATGTCAGTACTGGGAAAATGTTCAAAACTGCCTGACCTAGCTGGGGGGTAGGGGCCTTGCACAACGCATTCAACCTTTAGCTTTCCCCTCGTACTATAGAATTTAGAAATGAAGTTTTAATTTTTTTTCTTCTATATAATTCTTGAAACAAAATCATATATGGTTTATGAGCTTGGCTTCTCTATTAGTTTCAGCGACTTATAGTTGTAGGCTAAATCTACATGTAGTACCAGACTCTACCCTCAAACAGCCTCCGGGCTGTGCTGGACACTGCACAACTTGCTACGCGCTCCTCGCCATTCTCACCCTCCAACATCACAATCTCGACCCGAATAGTCCCTGTACTATGCTGAATTAGCACCTCGCTCGGCGTTTCACCCTTCCTCGGACCCGTTTCTATCGCGGCCGTTGGGCTCGGCGTCCGCATCGGCGTCATTGGCTCGCCGGCCTCAAGGACTAGCCGCCGCGACAGTCGTTCCGCGACAGTCCCTGCGGACCGCAGCGCCGCCGCGATGCCTACAGCGCCCGTCAGCGGCAAGCTGGGGTGCGGTTTGCCCATCGAGTACGCGAGCGCGCGAATGTCCGCACCCTCACGGCAGTCAGCCATGGGCGTGCGTAGCAGCACCGCTTTCGGAGTGCCGCGCGTGCGGGACGCAGCCGCCGCGTTTGGTGCGAGGCCCATGCGCACGGCACCGGCGACGCGGACCGACTCAACCACGTCGTGCTGCTCAGCGGGCGAGCAGCTCTGCAACAGCGCGTCGATCGACGCCGCGTCAATCAGGACAAACGGGTTGGCGGCGTCGATGAGCGTCACCAGAACCGCAAACGTACCGTGGTGCTTCCCACTCGGTATGGCGAGGACCTCGCATCGCTCGCCGGTTGGAAAGAGCGTTCCCGTCATGCTGCCCGCTGGGTCCACGAAGGCGACCTTGACCTCGCTGCCGCTCCCGCGAACACCAGGGATGCTGTACTCGCCGTCCTCCCGGACCTGACCGTCCTGATCAACCTTGACCGTCTCTACAACGACTCTATCGGTGTTTGTATTGTATATTCTGACTTGACACTAGATCAGATTAGCCACTGTATTCACGAAGGAACGGCAGTTGACTTACAGCCGATGCTCCTAGCGCGGGCCGCACCAGCCCTTCTTGAACAGCAAACGGCCCGACGCCGGACACGATGTTGCCGCAGTTGCCGCTAAAGTCTGCAGCCTCTTTCCCTACGGCGACCTGCGCAAAGGTAAAGTCGACATCGACGCCGGGCTGTGTCGACGGCGCGACGATGGCGACCTTGGACGTGGTCGACGAGCCGCCGCCGACACCGTCAATCTGGCGGGGGTCACACCCACGCGAGCCGAGCGCCGAGATGAGGTGCGCGCCCCAGTCCTCTTGTTGCTCAGGGAGATCCTTCCTGTGGATGAAGAGACCCTTTGATGTCCCGGCTCGCATGAGCACACAGGGGAGGGTGTGGACGCTTGGTCTTGTTGGGACGCCCATGGCGAAGAGCTGCTCAAAGCTAGGTGAAGTGCTTTCAATCGAGGGATTGGGCTTGGATACTCTGGAAAAAGTAGCAAGAAGTCGTTTAGAAGCCAATGGTCGAAAGCAATTCATGGTTGGCAGTCAGCAGGATACAGAGACAAGTCCGTCCACACAAGCGATGGGCTATTTTGTATGGATCATGCCCGCCGGCGTCCTGAACAACCTTATTAAGATTGTGCTGGGTATTTTGCGTAGGAACATGGGCGCAATTTCTTTTGATTCCGTGCTGTAATCCGAGCTCGAATTTGTATGCATGGTAGTGGCTGTTCCCGCGGGACGCCACGTTCCCGTCCCAGTCCACTTGGCCGACGGTGATGCCACGCCCGTCCTTCTTCCCGCGGCATCACCAATTCAAAAACGAGAAATCATCCACAGAAGACCCGTGGAATCCAAACAGAGGGTCCTCCAGACCTGCTGGCTCCCCGCCGCCATATTGCTGCCATAGCGGCGCCACAACGGGAACAGTCTCGCCACTCGCTGGCGCATGCCCGAATGGAGGGCCCAATACCCCGTCGACCATTGACATGTGGCCGGGAAGAGTAGCTGTCGGGTTATTCAACTGACGCTGATCAGCCGGCCCTGTGACATTCTGCAAAGGCCACGGCAGCACCGAGTACTGCTGCGAATGTGGCTGCGTTGCCGCGGGAAGAGCAGCTCTGGTGTCAGCCATTTCGCTCTCTTGTAGAAAGCCTTGTATTATGCCATCCACGTCCATCATGTCTGAAGCTGGTGAACTGGCAGAATCACCGGCAGGAGCACCTGTATTCTCCAGGCCAACCTTGTTTAGTGCACCAGCAGGTCTTCTGCGACGTGAAGATGACGATTGGGATCGTGGTCGTTTGGCCGCCGAAGAGGACCGCACACGACGCCGACGGGTCGCATCACCACCACCCGTCTTGGAACCCTGATCCATCTTGAGCGAATCCGCCGGATCGCGCTGCGCAGCCACCACCACCCCCAGCTTCTTCATGAGACCCTCAACAATGACATTGGCCTTGCGCACGGCCGAATTGGTCTCTTGGTTCTCGAGGAACACGGCCAAACAGGTGGCTAGGTTGGCGTGCGCGGTCGAGTCGTGGTCGCGCCGCGCCGCTATGCGGGTGTGAATTGTCGCCGCGACGTAGGTCGCGTACGAGATGAGGTACGGCGCGCGCCGGATCGAAAGCGCAGCGTGGTAAGCGCGCAGCAGCTGAACAATGGCGGACGCGGCTGACGCGCACTTCATGAACGAGTCCACGCTGATGGAGCGAGAGGTGCTGTACAGGTGGCCGTCTGCTACAAAAGGTCTATGAAGGAGGATGATGAGAACGTGATGCATGGCGCTAGTGGTTGTCAGTTCTGCAACAGGTCGATGCCCAGGTAGCAATGGAAACGTACTGGAGGCTGAAGACGTGGGGAGGCGGAAATTGTCGGTCACGTAGTTTCGCAGGGTCTATGCGGAGGCATGATGGGAGAGCATCTTCCCAGTCCCTTAGCTTCTCGTGTAGCTTTATCCGCTCGCCGGCGAGCATCAACGGGCTTTGGTCAGAGCTCCGTTCGGTGTAGATGGTGCTCAGGATGTCACTCATGACGAGCGACAGCCGGCACAAGCTCGCAAAGGTGGAGGTGCTGTATGCTGGCGATGCTTCAAAGTCCGAGATTGACTCCGAGTATGCGAATGGCGTCCACGGTTCTAACTCTTCGTAGACGTCTAGAAACTTGATGGGGACTAGCACGTCTGACTCTTTGAGACTGACTGGTCGGCCTTGATACAAGCTCTGAACTTTATCGACAACTGGCAAGGTCAACGTCACAAGCACAACGCAGCAGATGCAAGATACAAAATGCAACTTACCAAATGCCCCCCAAAATACTCTTCTTCGTATTTCCAAGTCTTCGTCCGAGAACCGCTTGGAATTCGACAAGTCCACATGCAGACCAAGATCCGTAATCATCCGAAACGCCAACCCAGAGTACAGCCACGCGGCGCTGCGCTCGTCGCCTAGCGCAAATAGCGAGTTGGTCATGACCAGCAGCGCCTGGATGGTCGTCACATCGCTGCGGTCAAGCGCCTCGGCGAGCAGCGCCCTTACACGCTCCCGAAACCGCCAGCCGGCCGTGCGCACGTCACCCGGGTCCCGGCGCACCTCGAGCCGCGGGCTAAACTTGGCCGCGCCAAAGTAGATGGCGTTAAGGAGCAGCTTGGAAAAGTACGGGCCGGCACAGGCCATGTCGCGCATGAACGCGGGCCGGTAGGTGACAAGAAACGAGTGGTGCTGGCGGTTCCAGTGCAGCGAGAGGAGGTGCATGCCCAGGTCTGGCGGGATGCCGTCAAAGTCGAGCCTTCCGCTGCGGTAGTTGAGCTGCTCCATCTGGTCTGAATCGTGTCAACAGGCCCTTTCCATTCGGTGCCGGCTCGTCGGGCACGCGGGCTGGGGTTACTCACGTTGACGGGCTGCTTCGGCGACGAGGCCGCGCTCTACCCACTCGTCGGGCATTCGCGGCTGAGCGTCGCCGGGCGGCTGGCGCTCGGGGATGCTGTCCTCAAACAGAGCGCTCGTTCGTCCGTGGTAGCTCGATACACCATTGGCAGAGACAACGATGCGACTGACGCGCGGATCCGGCGGCGGCCCGGTGTCCTCGGGAGCACCCCGAGCACCGCCATGGTCATCACCATCGTCTCCATGGCGAGCGGTCTCTGCGGGCTCGATGGATGCCCCTGTCCCGGCGTCTTCTCCAGCATGCTCCGCCCCTTCTTGGGGCCCGGATTGTTGTTGCCTGGGTCTCTGGCACTTCTCACGCATGTGCCGAACCCGGCCTGCTTCTTTGGCCGGGCTGCCGACTGGCTCAAAGAAGCACTTTTCCCCGTACGTAGCACAATTGGAGCACACGGGTCTCTCGTTGTTACATTTGATCTTTCTCCCGCGTCATTGTTAGCATCGTCTTCCCGCGGGAGGAGCTCCGGGAAGGCGCAAAAAATGTACCTTGCGACGGCGGCAAAATGAGCACGCCGCGGGAGCACGGCGTTTGCCGGAGTGTGCAGACGGCGCCCGCTTAGACGGAGAGATGCGCTGCCCGGGCTGCACCATGATTTGTGGTTTCTTTTGATGCCCCGTGTGCGGGAGCGTTGTGATGCCGTTGGAAGCATTGCGGACATGGATCAGGCTGAGCGTGGTTAATAAGGCACGCGTTAGTGTGGCGTGTGGCGGTTGACAGGGCAAGCTTTAGACCTATCACTCCTCAACAACCAATTACATACATGACAATATAAAGAACTTGAAACAAGGAATACGGACCTATAAAAAACACTTTAAGATCCTCATTTCTCTTCGATTATTATTATTCTGTACTGACTTCTGTTGTTTATTCCCACGGGAAGGTGTTGATTTTAGAGGACAAGTGCGTCGAGAGAATGATGAAGAAAAGCATAAATTGATTGCACCGATAAACGGGAATACTAACTCCCTTGCTGGGGGTCGGCAACTGCGACAGCGACAGACAACAGCAGCGATGGCATCCACGCGGAATGGCCACCACTATGCAGAGCCCGAAGTGTGACGATACTAGACCGTCAAATTAAGGCATCGCGGATTATTTTATCATTGGAAGAGGAATAGCTGGAGTTTGAAACAACTCCCACGACATGTGCCAGCACGCCATATTTTAAGACCGACGCAGGTCTCAGACACCAAAGGAAACCGCTCACCAAGTCGTGGGGTGCTCGCCGGAATGGCAGCCGGCTGCGGGGAGAGAGAGTGTCATCACCATCAACCCCAGCGAGCGCCTCAAAACGGCACTTCCCCAGGTACCCCAACTTTCGCCCTGCTAAAATGTCGTTCCCGTGGGAGCCAAGAACGGCCGCCACCGAGTGGACCATCACAGCCAACCAAAACCAATATTGCAAAGCAAACCGGACGCCATGGAGCCCAAAGAATCCCTGCACCCCGCAAAGGGGACTTTGTCGAATGCGCCCTCACAGGTGATAGCAGGATAATATACGGCTAGCAATTGCCGTACCGTGATGGACGTCGAGCGGTGTTGGCCGCACCTTCATATATAGCCCTGTCGTCCGCCAAGCTAGTCCGACGCATTTGTTGCCATCAGTTCTCATCAAGCGTGAGACCATCCAACAATTACTCTAGTTTCGAGGGCGAGTACGCCTAGGGCATTCAGATACGTTAGGATGGCAGCTGGAGAGAGTCGCCGCCGCGATCCCTCGCACAACTCGACACCGGCAGTCGTCGGTGCGGACGCGGACGTGGACGCGGACGCCAAGGAAAAGGTATGCACCGAGTGCATTGAAAACATCGGCGGCGTGGCGGCCTACATTCCGCCCGTCGAGATCCAGGCGCGCTTCGACATGCTGCGTCATCTAAGCAGCGACGAAATGGACAGGCTGAGCGCGCGGGTGCGCAAGATCATCGACTGGCGCATGATGCCATGCGTGTCCGTCATGTTTCTGATGAAGTAGGTGAGCTACCACAGTCGATTGGGTGTGCGAGTTGCTAACGTCGGGCCCGAAGCTACCTGGACCGCATCAACGTGTCAAACGCAAGACTGGCAGGCCTGCAGAAAGACCTGGGCATGAGCGACACAATGTGGAACACGGGCATCTCGACCTTTTACGTCGGCTACTTGATTGGTCAGCTGCCAGGGAATATGCTCCTGACGAGGACAAATCCACGATACTTTCTGCCTGCCGTCATGCTAATGTGGAGTGCTGGGACGATTTGCATGCCTGCTATGAAAAAGTGAGTCCGTATTCGTTTCCTTGGTCGATGGGTTCTTATGAAGTTGAGGTTGACCTCTCGACAGTGGTGCCGGCTTTGCTGTCTGTCGGTTCTTCATAGGCTTGACCGAAGCGCCATTCTTTCCGGCGCTGACACTGAGTATGTCAATCCCATTACCGGGCGAAGATGGACTCTAATACAGGACAGTGACATCCTCATGGTACACTAAAGAAGAGAGCCCTCTCCGCATGGCCATCTGGCACGCCGGCAACACCGTCTCCAACATCATCTCCGGCTTCCTCGCAGCCGCCATCCTCCAGCACATGGATAACACGGCGGGCCTGCGCTCGTGGCAGTGGTTCTTCCTGATTGAGGGCGCTGCATCCATTGTCGTCGCCTGCGCTGCCTTTTTCCTGCTGCCGGAGTGGCCATCCAACACGCGCTTCCTCACGGAGCAGGAGCGGCAGATGGCGCAGTACCGCGTCCTCGTGTCCAACGGTGGCCACGACGAGGCAGATGGCGGGCTGTGGGACGGTTTGAAGCAGGCGTTGCGGGATCCGTTTACATGGTTCTTTTGCCTGATGCACTTCGCGCTGGTGACCGCACAGAGCTTCAAGGACTTTTTGCCTTCGGTGAGCGAGCCGCACTTACAGCCTCCCCACGTACAGGGCAAGGCGACTGACTGGCGCGACAGATTATGAAGACATTCAAATTTGATAAGACGACAACGTACCTTGTGCAAGCGCCGCCCTACGCAATCGCCTACGTCGCCGCCTGCCTGATTGCCTACTCGTGCGGGCGCCGCCAAGAGTCAACCCTCCACATCATCGTGCCCATCCTCTTCTCGGCGGCCGGTTGCGGGGTGCTCATTGGCACGCTCAACGTCGGGGCACGGTACTTTGGGCTGGTGCTGCTCATCACCGGCACGTACAGCGGGCTGAACCTGCAGCTGTCGTGGGAGACGACAGTGGTGCCGGCGCCGCGGGCCAAGAAGGCGGCGCTCGTCGCCGTAGCCAACTGCGTCAGCCAGGTGAGCCACTGGTTTAGTCCGTACTTTTACCCGACAAGCCAGGAGCCGCACTACCGGATGGGCGGCGGCCTGCTCATCATGGGCTGCGCGCTGGTAGTGGTGTCGGCGCTGGCGGTCCGGTGGCGGGCGCAGAGCTTGAATAAGAGGTTGGACGAGGCTGAGGGGTGGACTAAACATTCGGGCGTGGAGAGGGGATGGCGGTACAAAATATAATAGTAAGTCGCGAGCTTCTTATTATAGTGAGTCCGTTCTAGTATCATGATATTACTCTCTATTGCAATATGAGCTATTTCCTTCTCTCGGAGGTCCAATATGTTCGCCGGTCGGAGCCTTCCCGTCATGCTCCCCGCTGGGTCCACGAAGGCCACCTGGACCTGGCAGCCGCAGTCGGAAAAGTGCTAGTGATCGACGAGGAATGCGTCCCAAGGAGGCATTGGCCCTTCTCATCCTTACAAGACCGCGATTGTCGATACTAGCGTGCACATCACTGTTGGAGAGACGAAGCAGATGTCTGCACTCGAACCTGTAGGATTTGACGAAGATCAGTAAAGACAGCCGCTTGCCAAAGCGAACATGGCGGAGCTGTTCCCAAGAACAGTGGGATGCGAGTATTTTTTTTCTTTTCTTCAAGGGTACCAGCAGACTGCTCATACGACAAAAGAACTCGGCTTGGATTCAAAGAAGCCCATCGCATTCAACTTCCTATTCTACGGTCCGCCAAGCACCGGCAAATCGACTACGCGTTCCCCGCGATGACCCGACCCCGCTGTTGTACTATACGCAAGTCTTTCCTCAGTACTGCCGCGCGGCAGAGGTCAGCACGGATTCCGACGACGCGGCCGTTGATGTCGATGAGCTGGCCATTGCCAAGCTCTGCGACCTCGCTCTGCTCGCATTTGAACCGCTCGTGGCCTGGCCGCGGCAAGTCAGCATCCAGCTTTCGCAACTGGCCCAGTTCCGAAACTTGCCGCTGTCACTGAGTGAGGACTCGGCAGCTTCGTCTCAGACTAACCCACCGAGACTCGATAGCAGCAGCGTAGGCGGACGGAGACGGAAAAACGACGACGACGACGACGACGATGATAAGTACAGCGATCGGCGCGTGGACTTAGTATGACACATCTGCCTCGGAACCCCTCGCCCCTCAAGAAGCAGCCGTCGACGCCCAGGCAGTAGCCATTGGACGTCAACGTCAACAGAGCCTTTCGCACACGCGATTCGCCAACGGTTCTCAGCCCGGGCACGCTCGCTGCCTTGTTTTGCTGCCTAGCCCATTTGACTCAGTGTCATTCAAGCCATTACGGCCGTACTGCACGAATCTACGTCCGCGCAGTCTCGCCGGGGGAATAGCAGTGTCGATCATGACTACGCCAATATTCTCCAGCATCCGTAAGCAGTGCGGCGGATTTGGGGGCCGCGACAGACGGGGCCAGCCACCCCATTGGGCCCGCGAAGTTCGGAGAGCTGGTGCAGCTGCAGCCTTCTAGTCCCTTATTACCTACATACTAAGTAAGCTTCTAATTAATCATAAGCTTAGTGCTACTGTTTTACCAAGACATGTTATACGCTAGAACACCAGCGATAACGATATTTGCACCATTTTTTTTATTCCTTTACTTTCTTATTGTGGTTAGATGCACCCGTTATACTGTGAAAGTAGGTGCGGGCACGTGTAAGTGAGCCAGCCCCATCTCGTCTCGGCTTCTTACCGAGTTTTGCACAATTTTTTAAATTCCTTTACTTTTCCATTTTCACCAGACGCGCCCGTCATGTGAGTCAGCCCCATCTCGGCTTCTCACCGAGTTCGATTCTACAGCGTCCATGGCGAACAAGGCCCCCATCGTCAGCCAACCTGACCTTTGCCACCGCACTCATACACCTAAGTCGTGTGATAGCGGAGTCATATAATCTCCAGCCCATTCACTTATACCAGCACTCCGGGCTGCCAACCCCGAAAAAAAGAAAATAGCAACCCGCCCCAGCATCTCTAACATTCACGGCTCGCGTACTGAATTAGGCCAAGACTCCTTGCCGCAGTGGCTGGTTGCGACCGGCTAGCCGGTAGTTATTTAAAACGACGACACTAGTTGAACGTGCGACAATGGCAGTTCCAAGACCAAGAAAGCGAGGCGAGGCTCCAGCATAAGCAATCCAAGGACAAGAAAGGACGGATTCAAGGGTATATGCCACTTTTGTATATTTCTGTTAAAGATATTTTTAGTACTGCAAAGACTTCCTTTGTAACCCCGCGAGGCGCTTCTCGCTCGGTCGTATGTCCACTCCCCACACTCATCACCGTCGCCTTGGCAGAGAGGAAGTTTTTCTGCACACCGAAAAGCCACGTGGGACGAAAGTCAAGGCATCTCACCAAAATTCATCTATACTGGCCATTGGTGGCCTGATGCCGCTGCGGACAGGGCGCAGTCACCGGCGCCCGAGCTGGCGGGCATTCCGGCAATCACGGCCACCACTTACACCGACGCCTCTAGCAGTTCATGCCAGCCAAAGCCGTGCATGGGCCGGCAAATAATGAGCGCGCAATCATTCCGTTGCACCGTAGTGACTGTTATATAAGTATAAGTGTGATTCCGTAAAAGCTCAAGGGGGGAGCACACCGACACTTATCCACGATTGCCTGCGTCACAATGCAGTGTCTCACTCTTTTCCTGGCGTCAGCCTCTTTCGCGGCTGCCCACCAACAACAGCCCAATGTTGTGACCGTCACCAAGTACCTTCCTTTTGAGCAGCACCCGTGTTATGCGTACTTTATGCGCGGGGGGGAAGGCGATCCCCCTGAGGTAGCCTGCCTGCCAGGGGCTTGCTGTATTGGCGTCCAAGATGCCATTATCAACGCTGGCCACGGCGGCAAGAATGTCGGCCTCGACGGTCATCCATTGACCCAAACTTCTTACTCTCCCAATGGCGGCAGCGCCCATGGCATCTCTGGTGGCTCCGTCGCCACCAAGAATTCTCTCGCCGGTGGCGGCTTCAAGCCCATGACCAGTGGCTCGGTCGTTGCGGTACTCTCGTCCGATAGCGGTTCGATCACAAATGTTCTTGCTGAGACCATGACCGACGACTGCACCGTTCCAGAGTATAGCATTGTCACCGCTACTGTGACTATACCCAAGACATCCCGCGAGACCGTCGTCATCACTACCACTGTCCCTAAGGTTGTGACTTACACCACGACGTTGAGTGGCACACCCATTGTTGAGACAAGCACGTCTATGGTCATCAATACCGAGACATTTACGGCCGATATTGCTATTTCCACCACGGAGACCCTGACAACAACTGTGATTGTCACCTCGACTGAGGTCATCACGGCAAACAACTCTACTTTCACATCTCTCGTTACTACCACCTGTGAGGAGGTAGTCACTAGCATTGGCCCCATTCTCACCACCGTCACGGCTTCCGAGACTATGACAATGCCCGTGGAGGCTACCTCAACCAAGGTTGTCACGGCAAACAATTCTACTGTTACATCACCTACCACCATCACGTCCGAGGGAATGGTCACCAATTCCACCACCACGGGGACTCTTACAACGCCGGTAACTGTCACCTCGGCTGGGGTCACTACAACAAAAAATTCGACAATTACATCTCTTACCACCACTACCTCTCAATGGACACTTACCAGCGTTCAACCCATCCTCACCAACTCCACTGCTGGGACGGCAACGCCAGTGACTAGCACCTCTACAGCAGCCACTGCAACAAGCAATTCCACCACCGCATATCTCACCACCACTACGTCTAAAGAGACAGTCACCAGTATTCCGCTCACCCTCACTAACTCCACCACTACAGAGATAGCAACGCCAGCTACTAGCATCTCTGCGACAGTCATTGCAACAAGCAACTCCACCACTGCATCTCTCACCACCACCACAAGTACCATCATCACTCCCAGCGTCGTCGTCACTACCAAAAGCTCCACCATCGTCAAGCCTGTCACGAGTCTCATCCCGCTGCCTCCTACAACCACCAAATCACGCGTCATTCCCTCCAGCTGCCCGACCCCGACCTGTTCCATGGGTATCCAGTACGCCCTATATAAGAACCCCTTCCGCCAAGACACGTCCCCAACGTACAAGAGCTTTTCGCCCGCCTACTTTAAAAAGGCTAAGCCTGTGTACAGCACAACGCTGCAGACCGCCATCTACATCACCGACGACAACTACGGCAGTGGCTTCAACCCGCTCTTCAAAAACGCCGCCGCCGGCTACCGCGGCTTCCTCTTCGCCTGCCAGGACGGCCGCTACCGCTTTAACTCGCCCTACTCAGATGACATCACCATCATGTGGTTCGGCGATAAGGCCTACCAAAACTACACGCGCGATAATGCTGACATTATCCAGTTCTACTATGGCGACAATAGACCTAGGAACATTTACAGGGACCTCAAGGCGGGCACGTACTATCCTATTAGGGTGCTCTGGGGCAACACGGGTGGTGCGTCAGACTTGTCGCTGCGCATATATGGGCCTAACGGCGAGGACGTGAGCGGCGCGGATCAGTCGGGCGAGCACTATCTAACGACGGAGGCGTGTGATGGCTCCTATGCTCCTTTTCCACCATGGGGCAAGGAGCTGTAAGACGGCCTTGGTAGGGAAAATGTCCCGAATTTCTAATAGTATTTTTCTTTTTCTTCTTCTTCTTCAGGTCGATTTTCGCCGTGTGTTTCGGTAGTATTGTGCCTATATTGGCAACACAAAGGTATATTGTCTACCGTATACTGGGGGTGGATATCCTCGTGGCTTGCAGGGGTTTTTCTTATTTCATTTGATATATAGATATATTAGATAGTCTTAATCTATTGAATGGATACAAACCCTGGGAAAAGCAAACGAACCCGCCTAACCGTAACGGACAAAGATACAGCCACTTACCGGCCGCCACCAGCCCCTCTAGCTTGATCTATTTATCGCAGACCATTCAAGGACCATTGAGACCAGTTAGACCATGGTCTGGAGAAATGGCCAGACGAAGTCTTGGCGGTCTAGACCAGACCAGGACTAAAACAGACTGGGCCATTTCGATCACTGGTCGCCACAATGGAACTGGAGCGGGACTGCGAAGCTATAGTTTGGATGAACTATAATTACCAATAGCTGCGAGATCCGGGCGGCTCGGCCTGCCATCCGAACCATGTGCTTGGTATGCGGCCATGGTCGACAAGTACTCCATAGTAAAATCTCCCAAGCGAGCTACGAGACTACTACATAGTATGTAGTACCAATAGGCACGCTAAGATGAACTATTTAAGTGATGTTTCAGTGTCAAGAGCTCTGAAATGTTTTAATGTAATGTTTTAATGTATTATTGTCGGTGCTTGGGAATAATACTCTGTTATTCCTTAGACACTTGAATGATTAAACATTACTCCGTATTTGGGAGATGTCTTCACCGGGTCCGCCGCCACAGCTGCACCGCACGGTAGGTCATTTCGCAGGAATATTAATAGCGACCGCATGGCTCACTTTTTACAATGCCTGTCAGCATGTAACTATTTTCCACCTTGGGGCAGTGCATAGATGGGTACAGATTTTCTTTTTCCCGTCGGACTTTACTTCATGTCCTTTCAGCAGAGGTTGCAGGCGCCAGTGGGCGCAAAGAAAGCTTGGACGATGGCTTCGCCTGACTGTGGACACACTTTGAGCAGCAAGTTACTTCGTCATCTTCCTAGACCAGGCCGGCGGATTATCCTACTGCTCTGTGTTTAAGTCGCTGACCGTGTCGGCTGGTCGCTGTGTGCCCGGTAGCAGCACTCTATCAGCGCTGGGGAGGAGCAACACCCAGTTGGACCTGACGAAAACTCAGAGACACCTCCATGAGCTTTTGCGACGTCCGACCCCTTTCAAAAGTTATCTGTACTTTTTGAATATGTATTTTCTTTGATTGAAGGAGCTTTACCACTACCATCCCGAGTGACTCATCCGGCGTGCACGGCGATGCAGCTAATTAGCCGAGCTTACATTCTATGCTCTCATGTCCCCAATACAACCCCAAAGCCAAGATCTCTACCATCGTACAACATGGCACAAAAGTCTAGAAGTATAACACGGCTGCATCTTCAGCCGCTGAACGAGGCGCACCTCGTCCACTTCAAAGGAGCTCAGCTCGCGTCCTGGGGTCTTTCGATTCACACGGGCGAGCGCTTACCCTGCAAGAAGCACCAACGACCACGTCATACTATCGGCAGCTGGTACGCTCATGCCGCCCGCTGTAGCAAATCCTCTTTAGTATCATTGCATGACTCTCTTTTACAATATAAGCTATTTCGTCATCTCGCAGGTCCAATATTGGTCTCTGATGGAAATACGGCTGGCAGTCTGCTGCTGATCAGACATCTCCATAGCCAGCACTTTTATATCGTCGATGAACTTCTCACTTGCGAGGTTTGACAGGTATCACTACCGTCTGGTCGAATCTAAAATGAAAATCCGCCTGCCAAAAACATGACCCCGGCTGGATCATACTGAAGCTGAATGTCTCGCAGACGAGCCGTGTTTTTCAGGCCATAAATCTGTGCTCCAGCGTAAGTACCCAGCGCATAATTAGGATAAGTAAGTAGGCCCGAGCCAGAGATTCCTTCCGCGGTAGCTACTTCAGTAAGATGGTCAATAGACTGCTGCATCATAGCTCTCCAAAACGCATCATCGGTTTTTTTGTCCCAAGAGAAAAATAAATTG
This sequence comes from Cordyceps cateniannulata, assembly GCA_028828415.1. Lineage (NCBI taxonomy): Eukaryota > Fungi > Ascomycota > Sordariomycetes > Hypocreales > Cordycipitaceae > Cordyceps > Cordyceps cateniannulata. The sequence goes on along the minus strand of JAPHMX010000004.1, from coordinate 19,300 downwards.
AGCGGCAATGGCGAGTTGTCGTGAGCGAAAGCGGAGTCGGTGGCATGTTTGCCATAATCCATGAAAGGCTCAACATGGTAGGAAACATTTGCTGCGCGCTCTTTGGCAATCTGGCCATAGTAGAATGACTCGTTGGCAACGGCCACTAAAAACTTCCGAGTGAATCCAGACGTGCTCATAGAGTGAAAGGCACCGCGCTTGTCGCTTGAGAGGAACGGAAAAGAACCAGTAAACGATGCAAATGACTGGTCTTCAATGGTACTGCTTAGAGCAGTAAAGTTGTTGAAAGAGTCAAAGGCGGCAGGACGGCCCGCGCCGTCGTAAAATAACAACAAAACGGGCCGGTTAGAGATCCCTCCGTAGAGTGTGAGAATGGCCGATGATTTTGGGTCAGCGGAATTCTCGTGGAAGTGTTGAATCGCCCCCATTAGTGCTGGTACCGCAGAGGCGTCGAAAAGCTGACGGCCTGCATGTACTGTATCGGCCTGAGGAAATGTTCTGAAAACGATACTGGTAACAACTCCGAACCGGTTGAGGCCGCCTTTGAGAGCGAAAAAGAGGTCAGGTGTTGTTGAGTCAACGGTGATGGCTGTTCCATTTGGAAGAACGAGGTTGTAAGAAATGACAGTGTCGCAGCCCAGGCCGTATTGATTTGTGAGCCAGGAGTACCCGCCCCCAAGGGTCACTCCTCCAACGCCAGGCCCTGCCACCCTGCCTCCTACTGCGTTGACACCTGATCCATTCAGAGCAACATATACATCGACCCAGCTCTGTTGGTAGTAAGTATCCCTTTCAGTTTGTGATATATAGAAGGTCAACGTACATTGCCTAGTCCAACTTCAACACTGCTTTTGTCCTCAGAGAGATGTATCTGGGTGAGTCTTGCAAGGGAGATGTGGATTCCTTTGGTGCTTGAAAATCCCGGATTGGTTGAATGGCCGCCAGATTGAATGGCAAAAGGTGTTCGGCTGCCACCTACACGTTTGATAGCTTTTGATACGTCTTCCGTGCTTGCCACCTCAACAACACACAGCGAGCGCTCATTCGAAGAGCTTAGCGCATGCTGAATAGCGTTAAAGAAATGGCCGGTTTTGTCAGAGGGATAATACACCTCGCCAGAAATATCTCGAGCGATTTGCTGACAAACTTCAATTTCAATCAAGGATGTTAGGCTGTTCATGGGCTTCTGATCCACATTTGAAGAGGCCAAGGATTTTTTCAAAAGCTGGCGGACAGTGGAGCCGCTGAAGAGAAGGATATAGAGCAAGCGTTGCATGTTGGCGAGAATAGTGGACTATACTGAGTATGAAATTTGTTCAGCGATTAAAAAGGGATTATAACTACTAAGATATACATTATAGATCTAAGCAGATAGCCATATACTCAACAGTTACGGTTTCGGCTCAAAAGTCTATTAAAGCACACCGCAAACGAATGGGTAGCCAAGAGACTAATACAGTTTCAGTAAATCTCTATAGCGTCGCCAGCCGCTTAAGAGGCGGCGTGAGTGAAAGAATGCTATGAACTAGGTGGGGTTCAAAGTTGCTTGTGTGGAGCGCCATGTCGAATTGCCTCCAATCTCTTATACGAAGCTGTAAAGAAGTAAATGAGTTGGCGATAGGGGCGCGGAATCTATGGGGGGATAATACTGCGACAAGCACCGTAGCCAGATTGCATTTCCTGAATAATGCCTAGGGTTGCCCACGTTGAAGAGACAAAGTCCCAGCTGATAAAATTGAGTAGGAGCGGTTCCTGGCCTAACACGGCCCGGTATGCCAGAATATTCGAGCTTGCCATTGCTCCAAATTGCAACCATATTATTTTTATGTAATTTAGTTCGATTGTGCTAGGCTCTGTCTGACTGAGGCTCTTGGTTGGGCACCGATAGCTCCATGACCCCGCACGGACGACGAGACACAAACCTCGTTACCTCTACTGCAGGCAATAGAATCCTGATCGCCCGACACAAAAGATTTCCTCCTTTCCAAACCAATCCCCGAACAGCAGTAGTGCAGTTTCACCCGCCATGGATGCACATTCCGATGGTGAATTACTGAAAGAGCTGCATAGCGACCTTCAGCGAAAATACGGCATGCACGCAGCGGCGATCGAACGTATCTGGCGGTCCTTCGATAGAAATCAACGAGCGGCATGCCTAAAGGCGGGTGCAGCAGGTGGCCTCGTCCTGGAGCACTCCTTGGATTTGTCTCTTGGGAACGTCTGCAACGTCCTGCCAGAGATAAACCTTCGTGACATCACCGAGCCAGAATCAGAACTACTCCTGGGGCTTCTTAAGCATCGGGCTACCACAACCCTCTGCGAGCAGTATTTCAGTGGTGTCGATGGGGGGCTTGGAGATCTTGACTTCATCGAACAGATGATGCGTACTCGTGGTATACGACATGTCGAAGCATTCACGGACTGTTATACTATGTTCTTCGATGACGAGAAGTATGGCGAGTCATATAAGATTCTTTTAAACCGGGCCGAAATCCTCTCCCATATCACCCCGGCCATTCAAGCTCGCCAAATCATCCCTCAATCAACCGGCGAGCTGGTTTTGCAGAGGCAAACCATGCTACTGCAATGTCTAAACATCATCATCGAGGATATCTTGGACGAGGGCTTGCAAAATCGAGACCGGAAGGAGCGACCGAGGAAGTTGGGCAAGGCAGCATCATCTGCTTTGTCGCAATTGACTTTCCGAGCCGTTCCGGAGAAACTTACTCTCTCGGACCTATCAGCTAGCGCGCAGGATCAAAGGGCCGACCTTGAAGACTACTTGGGCCTATTATCTTCGGAGCCTTCTGTCCTTGCCCATGCCGTCAACATCTGCTTCTTTAGTCAGCCAGAACTTGTTGCTGACGAGAAAGGGCGCACAATTCCGGCTCATACCGACAAATATATTAGCGCTTGCGTTTTTGAAGCAATACACAGTGCTATCCAAGGTGCCGCCATTTGGAATTACATTGGTCGGCTCCTTGAGCTACTCAGCAGCTCGACCCTCGACAAGGCGTACCGAGCTATGGTTCTTCAAGAAATGTCAAATACCTGTCATCTCGAATACAGGCGTGCACAATCCATCTTTAAACGCCATGTACAAACAGCTTCGGGATCAAAATGGTTCAAGAGAGTCTCTAATGTGTATGACGATGTTGGCAATGCTCGTGTTACCATTAGAGGCAGCCCAGACCTAACTAGGAATAATCCCCAACTTGAGTACATGCTGCAACTCTGTCGGCCTGAAACAAATGCATCTAAAGCCATCGACTGGGTGAAAAGGCTGAGCGATCTTCACCGAGCTCACCCTTTGGAGCAGGAGAAGATGGTGGAAAGAGAGGTTGACTCATTTCGTGACTTAGCTGTCGTCGTCGGGTTTACTATGGATTTAGCTGGAGTTGTTTCGATGCCACCCTTCTCTCGCAAGAGCAAACAGGGGTTTGTGTGCAAGCAGCAGGAACTTGAGACCGAGCTGAACCACCTCAGAAAACTAGTCGACCTGCGCGACTTTGTTGTCCCTATCGACAGTCTTCTGGAGCCTGGTATCGCGGCAACCGCCTTGAGAGTGCTCGATCAGTTTGTGGTGGAGAAAGCTGGAGTAAAGATGGGGCTTCTATATCAAGACTTGGTCGAAGATTGTTTGTCAAATCTCCAAGAGCACCATCAAAAACTCAACACGGCGTTGAAGGACGAAGGCGAAATCGACTCGTTCCCACCGCCGGTCGCAGCATATCAATTGGAGGAGCAACGCGTGAAACGGCGAAAGCAAAAGGAGAAGACACGTCCCCCCCATTCTTCTGCTTATGAGCTTTCACCTGTGGAGGGCATGCCTGTCACAGAAGCTCCGACGCTGTCACCACAACCCTTCAGCGTGAGCTTTTCGACCGCGGAGGTCTTCAGGACCTTGTTTGCAAAGTCGGTTTCGCGTGGCTCTATAAATTGGTCGGCATTTGAAGCTGCTATGTCGGAATTGGGATTTTCGGTCATTCCAAAGTTTGGTTCAGTCTACACCTTCTCCCCCCCCGATACAATGGCTGTGAAGAAGTCGTTCACCGCCCACCGACCACACCAGTCCAAAATCGAGGGCCGTGTGACACTTCTCCTTGCAAAGCGGTTACAGAGGATTTATGGGTGGAGTGAAAGCACTTTCGAGAGCTCGTGAGATCCAACGCTGGCGATATAAAGTAATGCTTCAACAAGATTCCTGTGGTGTGCAAACTCGGCACGCGATGAGTTCGCTCACTGTGCCGTCAATAGCGAGCAAGCAGTTCAATAATTGATTCAAAACAAAAAGGTGGTTAAAGTGTACTGCTTGTAGTCAAGCAGGTGCAATTGGACTCCCAGAGCGAGGTGGACATGAGGTGCCTCCTTTGGCCTGGTCACTTTCAGGCTCGAAAGTTTGTCAGTTAGTAATCACAGTTACCGTAGTATCCACATTCCTTCGCCCACTGTATAGTACTTCATTGGCTCATGTTCGGATTGAGTTTGTATACTCGTGCGTCCTCATCATCATCAGGCCGTGGCTCTGCCTTAAAAGAATTGGTTAATGTGCTTCCCAATTGTACTATATCCATTCAGTTATCTTAGTGAACCGAGAATTTGGAATGCTTTCGCTACGGTGGCCAACCAGGTCTTGCTGCTTTTCGTCATCTCGGCGGCGGCAATGTTCCAGGATCCGCTGGCCAGGAGCGCTTGGGAAGATATGATTGATATTGGCTTCATATCTAGATGCCCAGCTCATCGAGACGCCAGACTCTAGGGCACAGCAAACAATCTGTCGAAGCCTGGCCCGCCCGAGCATTTTTGTGCCCACGAGCGATGATTATGGTGGTCTGCAGTGACCACCAATCCTCCAATGTACCCAGAACGAGCCAAATTTCCACTAGGCAGCTCGAATTCTGCAAAGAAAGCGAGCATGTTTAATTAAATCTCTTAGGGTAAATATAATGGTCGATGAGGTTCTGCTCGAAATCTTTGTCGTAGGCGGAGGACCGCTTGGCCTTCGAGGAAACGCCTGTTGCCTTCGTGGACTGAGTCCGTACAGTTGAAGGTGGAGAGGTCGATAAGAGCTCATTCATGCGGTGTGTTTCGGTGCAGAATACTAGCTAGGCATTAATAGATGCTATGCAAATTGGTTGACATCGCACTCACCCTTTAAAGATGCGAAGGTCTAGGCCAACGCGTCTTACAAACCGAGCGAGAGTCCTCGGTGTTACACTAGCTGCTGGGACTGTACCAGGTGGCTGCGTGCTGTCTCGACGGTCGTTTTCTATAGGGCGCAAGGCGTAAGCCAAATTTTTGATAAGCTGTTCCAGAATTAAGGGGAAACTTCCCCCCCAACCTGACGACAACTTTTTCCACCAAAAGGTCTCTCTCGTCGAGGCGTATCTCCGGGGACTTGTGTACCACCAACAACAAGACGCGCTGTCGGAAAGATACAAGCCTCGACAAGGGATGGACGCGCACGACCTTCTCACTCTGTGGCTGGCCTGCCACGTGTTGTGTCACCAGCAGAAAGGAGAGGTTTCAAATGCTCGTGAATGCCTTGGTCTACTTAGTCTTGCTAAAAAACCAAGGCAAAATTTCTCAATTTGTTTTTGTTGTTAGGTTCCATCTCGACGCTGGGCAAGGTCCCTTTTTCAACGTACCACGCATCAATGCCCCCCCCCCCCCCCCCCCTCCTTCTTTGACTACTGGCACTGTCCCTCTTCTTCTCTTTTTGTCTACCTCTTTGAAACCAATGACCCCGACTCATAACAACGCTTACCACCGGCCTTGATGTGACAAGGGCAAACTGGATCCTTCAACCCCGATGGCGCCTTCGCAAAAGGCTACTGAAAGTTGTCGTGTGCGTTTTACGGTACGCATCATGGCATGGCAAATTTCATCTCACAACCCCCCCGAGGTGCCAAGGCCACGAGGCTGAGGTACTGGCCGGGCCCCCGGAGCCCTCCGTTGGACGAGCTCGGCCAGGAAGCCAGAGGTGGAGGGTGTGGCGGTTACTCGTCTTGTGTGGGAGCACTACTATCTCTTCGAGAATAGTAAATGAGCCTGCTCGTGGGTAAACTTGGCGAAGGCATAATCGCGTATACCGACCGCGAAGGCGGCAAATGTGGCCTTAATGATGTCAAGCGGGTTGATCATGCTGAAGAGGGCGTGGATACCGAAGACGCCGCCCTGGTACGAAGTCGGCGCCCAGGTCTGGGATTCGCCACGCTCAGAGCCGCGTACGATAAGGTTCTCAAGCTTATAAGGGCCAACAGGGTAGGCCCAGAAGAGTAGGAAAGAGATAGGAACCATCTCAATACAGCTCAGTAGCGCGAGGATACCGTAGTGTAGGTCGGCGTAGGTGACGGTGTCAGTCTCCTTAATAATGACACCAATGCTCTGGAGGATCCAGAAGGCGGTACGCTGGAGGAAAGCGAGGCCGACGACGAGTTGAATGACGAGGAGCTTAGCCATAGGATTAAGGTCGGGCATGTATGTCTTAAGCTGTACAGCGACGATTACCACAGCGCCGATACCTAAAGTAGATGAGATAGCCATAGCAATATTGAGCCATAGCTTAGCGAAGTTGCTCTTATTCACATACTGACAGTAGAGGCCAGCTACTTCAGTGATAATAGTAGTGATAGCGACGCCGAGCGTGATAACAGGGTACTGGAAGATTAGAAAGCAGCGTTGCTATCAGAAGGATATTAGTATAGAAGTCTCTTCACTAGAGGTTTTAAAGTAGTGAATAAGGCTCTTCACCTGAGGTTGTTAAGTAGTGACTCACCGCGAACCATTTAACACCATCTTGGACACCATCCTTAGCCTCTTTATCCTTGATCTCTATCTGTGAGAAGAAGCCATCGCGACCCTTGATATAGGGTGAGATGTACTCACAGAGGAGCATAAAGTACGAAGTATGGCATAGTGCCTGAATAAGCTCGAGAATCGGGTCGAGGTAGACTCGGAGTTGGGGGAAGCAGATGTAGAGGAGGTTAAAGATGCTAGAGAGGGGCACCAGCAAGATAACCCTTATAACCCTAAAGAACTCACACAAGTTAAAAAGAAAGAACCAAAAAAATCAAGACGCATTATCCAGCGTCAAGTTATCGAGTGTAAGGAGTCTACATACTTGACTTGCTGACGGGGAACTGATAGATGCGTAGCATGGCGCCACATCTGGATGAAGCTAGCTAGACAGGCTAGCGCTGTACAAGTGCCTGCGAGGATGCAGTTGAATTCTTGGAACGTGAGGTCGGCGATGAGGGTCTTGTTAGCACCTGTTGAAGAACTTGTCAGCTGTCGTGATCCATGTTCCACCGAGTGGTCGAGCCTTACGGGCAGTGAGGTTGTGCGTGGGGCACTGCTGGCCATTGTCGGTGTAACCCGACATAACGAAGGGTGCTGTGATGAGATGAGTAGTAATCAGTCAAGCATTTAACAAGGTCAAGATTTAGCAGAGAGTATAGATGCTTTGGTCTAGCGTGCTGACCGCGGGTGACCAAGATGTTGCGATACAACACTCTACACGCGGCGGGCTGCCTTCAAGTTATAAGGAAGCTGGCGAGGGGATGGCTATAGCAAGCAAGGCGCGGCTATAGCAAGCAAAGCATGGCTATGGCAGAATAAATGACATGATTGCGCAAGCCTTTCTGAATCGCGTCCCGACTATGTCTAGCACGGCACCCCACGGAATCCCTGTATATATTGGTAGACTTGATTACCTCCTTGTCCGTACCACTAAAGAAACTTTAAGAATTCTAGAGTAAGATAATATAGACTGGCAGTAAACCCCTACTGCCGTAGTTTACGCGGTGACTGCTGGAGCGAGCCGAGCAGCTAGTCAGGCCTGATCAAAGCGATCCACGACCCGAGTGGCGCAGGGTTCAAGATTGACTGACAGGCAAATCCTCGGGCTTGGCCTTACATGCTGGACTTGTCCGTCGTTTAGCCGTACCTTCTAGGGTGAAGTCGTACTAGTGCATACGTATGACGCAAATTACGCGCCGCAGTCCGACGCAAGGCCGACTGTAATATAGAATCCCAGCCGATAATAGCATTACAGCGCAGATATCACTCCCTAATTCGCGTCTGCCTTGAGCAAAACAATGCGTATATCTTGATGGTGCCACGGCCAATGAATGCGTAAGCGGGAAGCAAACTGAGGCTCTGAAGTCAGCCGCGCACAATGACGCGGCGTCGGCTGCGTTCACCAACACCGTACCAACTGGTAACTCGAATCAGCCACCAGGTGCCATTCCTGCTGGCGCAGCGGGGACGACTACGGATGGCGATGTCATGCCTGACAGCCGCGGCTTCGAGCAAAATGCTGGGCCAGATCATGATATGAACGCATCCGTGCGCCCCCAAAGACAAGAGTCTGATGCGAATCGTCGCCTGGGACTTTCCGGAATTTTTGGCTACTCAGAAGAGAGCGACACAAATTTATTGGGCCTTATATACCATATGGTACGTGCTTGGGTGTAACACTTTTAGCATTCATCACGATATAATAACAACATCTGTTCTTCAGGGCGGTTTCGCGCATTACCCGCACCACAGCGGCCGTACAGTAAGTCTACCGCAGGACCGCCTCAGCTTCGTCATGAGGGAGATGGCGAACCCAAATCTGGATTTCCTCCTGCAATTTTTCCTCACTGAGGTGAACTGGATAACCCAACTCATTCATCCGCCCAGTTTTATGCTCTATAACTCGTGGTGGGCTAAGCAATCCCCTGAGCTACTTGACGAGGATATCCAGGTCACCCATATTGACTTTGCGGTTCTCATCCTTCGAACGTGCGCATTTGCCGCTCAGTTTCTCCCATCACCTGCCTATGCCGTCGATTCGATTCCGGAAAGATCTCCCGTTCACCACTTCATTCTCCTCCGCAAGCCTCAGCGCCTCCATGCTCCCCCCGATCCCAGCCACCAGCGGAGATGCGGACGATAGACGCGCCACCTTCCCAACGGCGTACCCGGGCGACCACCTGTTTGGCGGTGGCCGTCTTAGCGGATTCTGGAAGGCCTGCTAGAGCGATGATTATCCGACCCCCTTTGCTTACTATTCTTGCTTCTGTTGGTGGCCAGCTCGCTGCAACCCTCTTTCCCAATCGGGTTATCCCTGCAGTTGCGTCGCGAGGCTGGCGGCTGAGCCTGCCCTTCTACGTATATAGGTACCTTATCCGTATTTGTAGTCAGCAAGTTTACCCCGCACGATGCAAGTTTGCGAAAAAATGTCATTTCGACAAAATCGCGACCCTTCGAAAACCTCAGACGCGATGGATCTTGCGGTGCTGCCCTCCGCTGCCGAGCGCTCCTCGCCCGACCCGCAAGCGGCGCTGCAGCAAGCCCTCGACGACTTCCGGAGTATCCTGACGGACCAGCAACGCCGCAAGCTGAGCCAGATTGGTGCCATTTGCGATGCGGACACCGTCTTCATCTTCACGTCGCAGCTGGACCATGAGAACCGGGCAGTCCGTCCTGGTATCGCAAGTCGCTTCTATTCCGTGCTTCGGTGTGTACAGACGTTTTCCAGCGTGGTCGAGACGTTTGTCTCATCGCACCCAGAGATTGCCGCTCTGGTCTGGGGAAGTGTCAAGTTGACCATGCTCGTAGGTATTGTGTACATGGATGCTTGCTTGCGCGCTGACGATTGCAGATTGCGGTCAATTTCACGTCCTACTTTGAGGCTCTTTCTAGCCTATTCATGACAGTCAAAAATCAGTGTCCGCTTTTTGCCGAGTATCAAGCCCTATACCCTACGTCGACGAGACTGCAAACCGCCCTCTGCGACTTCCACGCAGCCATCATCCGTTGTTGCAAGCACGTGGTTGAAGTGCTCCAACAATCATGTACGATGATCCTGGCCTTTCCTGTAACCGATACTGACATGCCAAAGGGACGCAGTTGCTGAAAAGGGCCATTTTCCAGTCGTTCCAGGATGAGATGAAGGCGGACATGGAGAGCATTCGGACCAAGGGCGCGGACGTAAAGGAGGAGATATTCTTGGCCGCAGCACGCGCGCAACGCGACGATGAGGCGCTCCAGGCTAAAGAACGAAAAGCTGCATCTCAAGTTCGGTCCATGCTGCGGAAATTCATCCCGAGTGTGGAAGAAGATATTAGTGGGATAAAGAACATGGAACTGCAGCAATCAGCCCAAAGAAGCAGTGGGTATTATCCCGGGACTTGACCATCTACTCGTCACACGCTTACATCGAAACAAGGAGAGGAAAGGCAGCGACTTCTTGAGTGGCTCTCGTCTCATGACCATCTCACCCCATTCAGGGAAGCCTGCAAGAAACGTCAACGCGGGACGGCAGACTGGATCTTTACCCTGCCCGAGTTCCAATCATGGCATCAGGGAAGTGCGCCACCATTACTATGGTGCTCAGGAAAAAGTACGTCATATTAAACCAACTACTACTCGTGGCTAATTTTGACTAGTTGGGTCGGGGAAGACCATCTTGTGGTTTGTACATTGTCTATGCCTTGTCTTTTTAACAATCACTAAGATATAATAGTTCAAATCTTGTGAATCATATCTTCCGGAATAAGGGCCGTGAGGACCAAGTCTCGTTCTTCTTCGTGGACCGTGGTGATTCTGAATCTCTTGAAGCCGAAACAATGATCCGATCAATCATACGACAATCTATTGACCCCGAAGCGGTGCCAGAGTACGTGTACGACAGACTCTGGCGGCTGGATCGCGCCATTTTCGTCGAACTCGACACATGGATTGGCTTGCTTCAAGAGATAGCCAGGGAATCCAAAAAGATTTATATCATAATTGATGGCCTTGACGAATGCGAGGCCATCGAAAGACAAAAGGTTTTACATGCACTATCGCTCCTTGCTACTACAGCAATAAATTTACGAGTATTCCTCTCGAGTCGCGACAGCGTTTACTTAGACCTTGCGGGCGGAACTCTCCACATACAGCGTGTTTGTATGTCGGGTGACAGCCTCACGGCCGATATTCGCAGTTATGTCCAACTGTCTATCCAAGAACGACTGCAAAGACAAGAGGTGGCATTCGGAGATACCCAGCTGCAGGAGGAAGTGAACAACACCCTGGCTAAGCACGCAGACGGGATGTGAGTGTCTATCCGGCTGGCTGCATTGGAACTTTTATGCTAATAAAATTTTCTAGGTTTCTATGGGTTACATTTCTTATTGATGAGATTTGCGCTGCAAATTGCGATGACGATATTCGACAATCCTTGCGCAGATTACCGAAGAACTTAGGAGAAACGTTTGCACGAGCGCTTCAGCGTATATCATCTCGGCAGCGGCACCCAGATCTCGTACAGAAGACATTTCAATGGGTAGCAGTAGCAAAACGACCCCTAACACTGAATGAGCTGCGCGAAGCTATCTCAATCGAGATAGGACAGAAGAGCTGGAGACAGGAGCGTATTCCCCAAAACATGAGCCGAATCGTTTTGTGGAGCGAGAATCTACTTCACGCCACAGAAGAGGAGCCAATACAAGTCCAGTTTGCTCATGCCAGCATCCGTGACTTCATAACCGGCGCAGCCGTATCTCCTCAGCTGTCCAAATTTCACGTTGATTTTGCGAAGGCAGGCCATTTCGCCGGCGAGATCTGCATGACGTACCTTTACCTGAGTGATTTTATGCAAACCATCGCCCGGCAACAGCGTCCCATCCATGTGAAGCCAGCAGATATCCCGGCCGCAGTTCTCAGCCAAAAACCGAAAATGGCGCGCGTCTCTGGTCTTGTGACCAAGCTGGCCTTTGGCGGTAACAGAACCATAGCAGACCCAGATCTGACCAGTGTGATCGCGAGGCGCAGCAGAAATGACGAAAGAGAATTGGAAGCGCTCAAGAGCAGCCACCCGTTTCTCAAATACGCGGCGAAATACTGGTTTCCTCACACAGCCAGGTTTCAGGAGAAAAAGTCGGCGACTTGGGAGCTGTGGCTTCACATGGTGTCTGGGGGCTCTAGCCCGGCCGAGATACCATGGCCTAAATCACTAAGGCACAATAAATCCAAATTGGTGGATTGGAGTGTAAAACGGCAGCACTACGCACTCATTCGCTACGCATGTAGTGATGGACCACCACACCCGTCGGTAGAAGAGCTGATGCAGAGGCTAGCAGCTGTGGGCGATATAGAGGAACTAGCCTTATTGCTTAGGGCTAGAGATTGGTCCTCCTCCTGCCTTAATCGCACGTTCCAAACAGCGTGTTCATACGGACATCGTAAAGTAGCCGAGTTTCTGCTTGACTTTGGAGCTGATGTGAACTTCGAGAGTGACCATTTGGAATTTCAACCGGCTCTGTGGGCTGCTTCTAGTGGTGGACATGTGGATATGATCAACTGGCTTCTCAGTGCTGGGGCCGACCTCATGGCCGAGATGGCCCAACATGGCATAGCAGCATATAACCTTGAAAGAGCTCTACAGGAGGCGTCTACTGGCGGCCACTTGGCGGCGGTGCATCGGCTGCTCGCCGCGGGCGCTGAAGTGACTACCGATACACTATATGCGGCTTCTAGCAGCGGCCATCGCAACGTGGTTGAACGGCTGCTCGCTGCGGACGTGAATGTGAACGGTGATACTAGAGAAGACAGCGAGCGGACGGACGGCAGTAGAGGCGGAAATTACTAGCGATCTTAAAGTCGTAGAGTATCTAGCCGCTATAGAGGCGTATATACTAGATGATACTATTAGAGATAGTATCTAAGATTAGCTATCTTAGTATTATAGAGTACCTAATAGGTATACTACTATAGGAAATATAAGCGGCTCTAGTATTAGTATTTAAGGTTAAGTATCTTAGTATTATAAAGTACTTAATTATTATAAGTATTAATATAAATACTATTATTATTATAATTAGGAAAAACTACTATAGAGTGTATACTAAGAACCTAGAATTAAAGAGTAACTTAATCTAATATACTTAAAGTACTATTAAGCTTATTACTACCTAAGGAAGGATTTTTATAAGAAAAGAGTATATTATAAGTCCTAATTAATATAATATAATTCTTCTTAAAAGAGAGTTTTAACTTTTTAAGATAATAGTATTAATTATTATAAGTAGTATATATAGTAATAAGTATAAGGGTATTACTATTAAGAATTTATATAACTTAATATTCTAGGTATACTACTATATAAAGGACTAGCCCCTCTCTTTTTAGCCTACTCTAAGGTTAGGATTAAAAGGACGTAATATAATCGGGAAAAACCACTATAGAGTGTACACTAAGAACCTAGAACTAAGGAGTGACCTAATCTAGTGTACTTAAGGTACTACTAAGCTTATTATTACCTAGGGAAGGATTCTTATAGGAAAAGAGTATATCATAGGTCCTAATTAATATAATATAATCCTTCTTAGAAGAGAGTTTTAGCTTTTTAAGGTGATGTTATTAATTATTATAGGTGGTATGTATAATAGTAGGCGTAAGGGTGTTACTATTAGGAATCTATATGACTTAATATTCTAGGTATACTACTAACTTAATTAGGGCTTTTATAATAAAAAGGTCCTTAAAAGATAAGAAAAATTAAGGGAAAAATCGTTATTATTTTTTATACTATTAGGGCTACCTATAGTCTTTTATACTAATTAAGTCCTTTCGATCCTAACCTTAGAGTAGGCTAAAAGGGGAGGGCTAGTCCCCTATATAGTAATTAGTATAAAAGACTATAGGTAGTCCTAATAGTAAAAAAAAAAGGATAATGATTTTTCCCCTAACTTTTCTATCACTAATACACCGATAGGATGTACTAGATCCCGTTGAAAAAGGTGGTAGCCTTATAAAACCATAGGGGGTTGATCCTATTAAAAGGTCGGTGTAGATCCTATTAAAGCGAAATAAGCTATATAGCTAGGTAAAATATATATAAAGTATATAGTTAGAAAGAGAATTATAGGGATAAGTTAATTCTAAAAGCATAAGTTAATTATAGTTAATATAGGTTTATTATAATAAATAAAAGTTTTATAGGTTAGGGTTAAAGTGGGTCTAAACTATATACTATAGGCTATATTATAACGTATAGTAGAAGTAGGAAGGGAATAAGTATATATAATGAAATAGCACCTAGGAAGAGGGGGAAAAAATCAACTAAGAAAAACCATAGGGCTATTTATATACGATCGCTAATATCTATTTGTTTTTTACTAGGAATGTTAATAGGTATATATTATAAAGGAGGTTAGTACCTATTTAGTAAGCTACTATTTAATAATCTAGCTAGCTAGCTAGAAAGCTATTATTAAGGAGGTATAAGCTATTTTAGGGTTATTAGAGAGCTAAATATAATTAGCTAAGTATATATTACTAGAGAAAGGGCTACCTATCCTATATATAGCTAAGCCGAATAATAATAGGTTATAGTATAGGATATATAGATATATAATACGTAAAGTAAGTAGTATATAATAGTATTATAGGAAGCGTTATAGATAGGTAAGTGATTAGAAGAAGGGTAGCTATATTAAAGCTAAGAAATAAGAACTACGTTAGTTACTATAGATAGAAGGCATTTAGTACTAGAGGTTATTTTATAGCCGTACGGCTAGTAGTTAGTTTAAGGTTTAAGCTATTACTAACATCTAAGTCTATATGATTAAGAATACGCTATAAGAGGATAATAAAATACTAAAGGAAGCTAAGTATTAAGCTATATTAGATACGTTAGATAAATAGGACTATATCTAGGAATAACGATATATAGATAGGTAGGGTATACGATAGGTAGAGGAATTAGACCCTAAGAATAAGGCTAATTCGTAGTTATAATAGGTTAGATAGACTAGGTATTTAGAGGGATTAGAAGTAGAGGAACTATAATAATTAGTATAAGACTTAGGTAAGGATGAGTTATTATTATAATATATATATGAATAATACTATAATTTATTAGATAAGGTATATATAATATATTAGTTATACCGAATTAGGTTACTAGCTATATTTAAGATTAACTAGTATAAGGTATTAGCTTAAGCTAAGTAGCTATTTAAACTATATATAGAAGCCGATTTATAAGGATAATATAAAGGTGTAATTAGTAAGATTATTAGTATTATTTATCACACTAAGTAGTAGCTATATAAGGAAAGGCTACTATACGTTATAACTAGCTAGTAGAGATGATATTAGAATGGATTCGTTAAAGCATATAGCTAATACTAGGTTATATAAGAATACTAGGCTAAATTAAGTACTAATAAGGGATACTAACGATAGAGTGATAAGAGCTATAGTAGTATAAGTAGTAGTAGCTAGGCTAATAAGGATATCTACTAATAGATCTAAGAAAACTAGGAATCGTATTAAGATATATATTTATAGTTTATTATTACTATATTAGACTATATATTAGGGGATTACTAATACGATAGTATATTAATTAATGTGTTAGCTATAATAGGGGTTTAAGACGATAGTGGATAGTAGAGTGTGTTAGATTATACGCCTATATTATTAGCTATTATTAAGGTCGTCTATATTATAGTGTTATTTTATATATATTCTAAACGCTAGGCTAAGGTTTATACTATTATAAAGGAAAGAGGGATACGTAAGGCTAACGTATAGTAGTTTAGTATATCTATATTCATATATATACGCTAGTGTATTCATCGATTTATAACCTATATAGGCTAAGAGGTAGACGAATTCCTATCACTAATAGATTAGATCTTAGAGATACATACGTACGGTATAAAAATTCGGTTTATAACTATAGCTAATAGTGTAATTAATTAGATTAGTAACTAAGTGATATTCTACTATATTCGATTAACTATAGCTAAGTTAAGTAGGTTTATATATACTATATTATAAGAAGCCTAGAATAGTATAGTTGAATTAGCTATATATAGTAAGGAGGGCATCTAGGGATTACTAGCTATCATATAGGACGATGTATATAACGATAATAGTAATAATACTATAGGGTATATATTTATCTATAATAATCGTAATATACTATAGGTAGAGAAAGGGAAAGGGTATATTAAAAAGCGGTTGGTTTAGTATAAGAGGTAGTAGAAGGTATAGTTATAGCCTAAACGCTAGGTAATAGACCTAGACTAACTAAGGTAGCACCTATACTATAAGAAAAAGGTAAGGGAATATAGTTATATATTAGATTAATTCTAAGAGAAGATATTAGTATTAATATATATAGTATTAGGCTAGCTAGCATATATAATAGAGATATTAATAGTTTAGATAGAGAATACTACTAATACTAGGATATAGAATATATTTATAAGCTATAGGTAGATGTGTTTTATAATAGTATATTATAAGAATTTCTAGTAGTTAGACTAGGTTAAGATCATCTATCGATTTCTACCACCTAAGGTAGGTAAGTTATTAGTTTAGTATATATAGTTAGTATTACTATTTTAATAGAGTATATAGGGTATTATTAGGTAGTCGACGTTCTATAGTGTATATATATAGGTAGATGTGATTACATCCTAGAATACTATTAACTAAGCTATAGATTGAGAGTTAGGATTTAGTAGCTAGCTAGCCGTATACGACGTAGTACCACTAAGTAAGCTAGCTATATAGCTATTCTATAAGACTAAATAGTCGTCTAATTGAGTATAGCGTATTATCTAGTAGTATAGTAAGCGATTATTAGGGTATAAATTAAGTATAAGTAGTTAATACTAAATTTCTATTACTATTTCTAATTAATATTTAAGGACTAAGTACGATCTATTGTATTATAGTAAGCATAAGGAAGACGAGGATAGGATTAATAACACTAGGGTTAGTAATACGTATGATTTAATAGCCGGCTATACGTCTATTACGAACACATAAAGGATATAGGTGATAAGAGGAAGGCGGCCTAAAGAAGTAACTATAGGGCGTCTATATAGAACTTAGCCTAAGCTAGGAGGTTATATAACTAGATTACTAAGGATTATAGTGATCTAGTAGTAAGCTAAGGATCACTAGGATTACGGTTAATCTAAGGTGATCTAGGAATATAGTAGAGGATAGATAGATATATAAGGAAGAGGAATTCTTAGATAGATAGCTAGATCTCTACTAATTAATCTAAGTAATAGTTCTACTATTAGGAGTAACCTCCTAATATAACTTACACCTATAAAACTACTTAAGTATACCTTATATATATCTAATCTAACTTACTTCCTAAGAAATAGATTCTACTATACCTTAGAGATAAGCTACTATTATATTTTAATTAGTTCTATTTAGTGAGTTACCTTAGAACCCTTAAGTAGCTAAACCTTTATAATATCTACTATAAGTAGTATAATAACTAACCCTACTAATATTATAGTATAAATATAATAGTAGATTAAAGCTCTTACTACTTAAGTCTAGACTATATAGGTAGCTAATAATAATCCTAAACCTCTTATACTTCCTAAGTTTCCTAAGTCTAACTTATTTAATAGAACTAAGGGAGATGTTTAAAACTTCCTAACTTAGGCTAAGGCCTATCTTTATATTAATACTACTATTATTAATCCTATTATATAGATACTCTATATTAGAAACCTTCTTACTAGTAAAGTAATAGAGTAGTAGGAGCTAATACTTTATAATTACCCCCCCCCCCACCCCCCCCCCCCCCCCCCCCCCCCCACCCACACCACCCCCCCCCCCCCACCCACCCCCCCACCCCACCCCCCCCCCCCCCCCCCCCCCCCCCCCCCCCCCCCCCCCCCCCAACCCCCCCCCACACCCCCCCCCCCCCCCCCCCCCCACACACCCCACCCCCCCCCCCCCACCCCCCCCCCCCCCCCCCCCACCCCCCCACCCCCCCCCCCCCCCCCCCCCCCCCACCCCCCCCCCCCCCCCCACCCCCCCCCCCCCCAACCCACCCCCCCCCCCACACACACACCCCCACCCCCCACACCCCCCCCACCCCCCCACACCCCCCACACCCCACACACACCCACCCCCCACACCCCCACACCCCCCCCCCCCCCACCACCCCCCCCCACCCCCCCACCCCCCCACCCCCCCACACCCCACCCCCCCCCACCCCCCCACCCACCCCCACCCACCCCCCCCCCCCCCCCCCCCCCCACCCCCCCACCCCCCCCTTAATAACGAAGAACCTAAGGATGAAACTATACGAATCTTCTAATAATACGAATGTTTTAAAGAACTACTCTAAACCACCTTTAGAGACCTAAATGAAATACATACTATAACTTATAAGCTAAAGTAGCTTAAGTAGACTAGCTCTACTTAGTATTATATATAAGAGTTTAGATGTATCTCTACTCACCTTAAGTAGGAGGATAATAGTCTAATAGAACTCTTCTATAATAGACTTATAGAGGAAGTAAAGGATAAAGTCGTAAAGGATAATCGATTAGACTCCTTCGATGTATTTATCGAACGAATTATTAAGATTAATAATCGACTTTATATATAATAACTTAAACGTAAAGGATAGGGTACTAGAAAATATAATAACCTACTACTATACTAATAAGCTAATACTAATAAACACTATTAAGGTTCTATAGCCTATAGAACTCACCTAAGCCCTATAGAACTTAATACTACTAATAAAGAAAAAGGGAAAACTTACTATAATTATAGAAAACTAGGATACTTTATAAATAAGTATAAGGCTCTAAAGAAACCCTAGAAGCTAGTAAAGGAAAATAATGTGATTAGGAAAAACCACTATAGAGCGTACGCTAAGAACCTAGAACTAAAGAGCGACCTAATCTAGTGTACTTAAAGTACTACTAAGCTTATTATTACCTAAGGAAGGATTTTTATAGGAAAAGAGTATATCATAGGTTCTAATTAATATAATATAATCCTTCTTAGAAGAGAGTTTTAGCTTTTTAAGGTAACGTTATCGATTATCATAGGCGGCGTATATAACGGCGGGTATAAGGGCGTCGCTATTAGGAATCCATATGACTTAATATTCTAGGTATACTACTAACTTAATTAGGGCTTTTATAATAAAAAGGGTCTTAAAAAGATAAGGAAAATTAAGGGAAAAATCGTTATTATTTTTTTCTTTACTATTAGGGCTACCTATAGTCTTTTATACTAACTAAGTCCTTTCGATCCTAACCTTAGAGTAGGCTAAGAAAAAGAAAAAAAGGGAGGGGGCTAGTCCCCTATATAATAGTCGTCGGTTATTAGGAGCGTCTACTAGGGTTAGTAATAAAATCTTTAGGGTTAGGGTTAGGGTTAGGGTTAGGGTTAGGGTTAGGGTTAGGGTTAGGGTTAGGGTTAGGGTTAGGGTTAGGGTTAGGGTTAGGGTTAGGGTTAGGGTTAGGGTTAG